>OX421967.1:47033939-51833939 GCA_949128115.1 Anaspis maculata
GCATGATGCAATCAAAAGTCGGCCTGACCGCCCTGCTGAAAAACTACAAATTCTCCGTCAATCCCAAAACGAGGGAACCGCTCAAATTCGCAACACACTCCTTCATCATGGCCGCCGACGGAGACGTATGGCTGACTGCTGAAAAACTCGACCAGAAAAAAAATCGAAGATAATATATTTGTTCTCGTTTTTTTAAACTTAAATTCGAAATGTACACACGTCGATTATACTGCTTATCATTTTTGTTACTAACATTCTACGTGCTTTATATAATTTTTTTTTCATCTTACATTAATTCAACATTTACATATATCAGAGAATGTATTGAAGTGTAACATGGATTGTATGTTAACCACTAACGTGCTCCTATGCCATCTATGTGTTTTTGATGACGCCATCGTAGGCTTGGAAAACGTACGGGGCGACCTCGACGGATCGCGATTTCAAACTGAGCGTGGCGTAGTTGACGCCCGGCTGCAGCTTGAGCTCGAGCAGCACCCAAATGTTGTTGGTCAGCTTGAGCGATTGGTAGAGCATGTCCTGGCCTTCGACGTTTCGCTTGGCTATCGTGAAGATGTTGCTGTGCGCCATCTTGGCGGAGATGGCGTCGGCGTTGCCTTTGAGATCGTTCACGGTGTACTGGACCTCGTTGGCGGAAGGTATGTCGCGCCAGGTGGTCAAAAAGACGCGCTTGTCCAGGGTGCCGTCTTCGACGAACAAAATCTGGATGGGTATCTGGCAGGCGTAGTAGAACACGTCGACGTTGTTCTTGATGGCCACTTGGAGGTTGGTCAGGGGTTCCATGCGTTGGACGGGGCCGGTGGTGTTGAGCGGAAGCTGGTATTCGAGCGACTGACCGGGCTGCAGGGGGGCGACGTTCATGGGAGCGGTGGGAACCAGACCGAAGCTGTTTTTGTTGAATTGTATGGCGAACCCGGACATGGCCTGCAAATACCGTAAATTTCGCAATGTTTATCAAGATATTACTAATTTAACCAAACAACGGGTCCATATGTAACGACCCACAAAACAATCACACCACTAAGCAAAATCTCCAACTTGCAAACATGCCACCACAAAATGATCCTCAAATTCAACGTCAGCAGCACACAGCGTAGACATCCCAAAATGCATACATGCGACCCTACAAATTTCCACAGCGCAAAGTGCCACGAACTAGTGACACACCCCACAAATACCCACCGTAAATAATTCCCACCATAATCGGATCCTACCGTACAAATTCCTACCATACAAATTTCTGCCATACAAATTCCCACTCTCAGCCTAGCCCATACAAAGCTGGCTCTGATCTGAGCTGGGCTGAGAGTGGGAATTTGTATGGTAGGAATTTGTACGGTAAGATCCGATTATGGTGGGAATTATTTACGGTGGGTATTTGTATGGTAGAAATTTGTACGGTAGGAGTTTGTAGGTCTCTTTGTAGGAATAGGTCGGATCCGATTATGGTGGGGGTTATTTACGGTGGGTATTTGTGTACTAGGTCACGAGTTCGTGGCACTTTGAGCTGTGGGAATTTTTAGAGTCGCATGTGTGCATTTTGGGATGCCCGCGCTGTGTGCTGTTGGCGCTGGATTTGACGATCATTTTGTGGTGGCACGTTTGCAAGTTGGATCGTTTGCTTGGTGGTACGAATGCGCTGTAGAAATTCGCGCTTTGACAGGCACGGCCTTGTGACACTTTGCACGATGGACTTTTGCTCTTTGGCATGTGGGATGAATCCTCTGTGGGCTGTTCTGTGGCCCCCCCGAACAACGATGCAAATGGCGCTTCAACGATACCAATTTGATTTTCACTATTTGCAACTACCAACTACTGCTGCCATTTTCATCTTCAGGCTATACTCAGGCTACATAATGAAGCTCAAGTGGAAAGTGAGGGAAAATCAGCATTTTTAAGACGGTTTTCAATCGAATTTTTTTTTGTGATACCTAAAGCTGGAAGGAAAAAATAACAACAAGTTCAAGGTTACGTACCTGCATGGCTCTGTTGGTGAAAGTGAAATCCATGGTGATCTGGCCGGCTCGTCGCGAAAAAGTGCCATAGATCTCCATGCCTTTGCCCTTTTCGGCCGGCAACCAGCAGGTCTTGGGCGGGCAGTACATGGCCGGACCGGAGCTCAGTCCGAAGATGTCGCCCAGCAATCCAGTGGTGGATGGGGCTACGCCTCCAGTTATATCTCCTGGACCTCCGCCTAGCTGTAAGAACATGAATTCCAAAATTTAACCTTGGTGTGAGGTTATTCCATATTGATCAGACTGAACAAGTACATTACTGTGGACACGATTCTTCTGTCCAGTTGAGCATTCACCGTGAATGCGAAGGTGTTTGTCATTTGCACCACAATGGACTTGAAAAAAATTGGACCGTATAAGACCTCCAACGATCGCTGAGTAACTAACATCTCTGAGGATTTGATCGCAATAATTTCAACGATTGTAGAGTAAAATCTTTGTAGAGCAATATAGCCGATAACAGTAGAGCAGTATTTGAGGATCATAGAGCAACTTCCATGATTTTAGCAGAGTGAAAGTTTCTAATGATGGCAAAGAAATACTTGCACTGATCGTAAGGCACGATTCACAAGAATCATACAGCAAAATCTCCAAGGATCACCAAGCAAGATCTCCCATGATTGTCGAGCCGTAACGTCACAAATCGTAGCAAGATCGTAACATCGTAGATAAAATTTCCGAATATCGTATAGCAAGTTCTCCCAAGATCGTATAAAAAATGCAGAACAACATCTCCAACGGTAGTAGAGTGACATATCTGAGGATTTGACCGCAATAATTTCAATGACTGTAGAGCAAGATCTTCGCAGAGCAATAAAGCCGAAGGTAGTAGAGCAGTGTTGGAAGATCAAAGAGAAGCCTCTTTCATCTTCGCAAAATGATGATACTTTCTATTGATAGCAAAGAAATACCTGCAGTGATCGTGAGGCAAGGTTCCCAATGATCATACAGCAAGATCTTCAATGATTATGGAGTCATATCGTCACAAATTGTAGCAAATTCGTAACATCAGTGCAAGATCTCCTAGAATCGTCAGCAAGATTTCCAAAGATCGTACAGAAAGTTCTCCTAAGATCGTACAGAAGAATGTAGAACAAGATATCCAACGGTCGCAGAGTAACATCTGTGAAGATTTGACCACAACAATTTCAATGATCGTAGAGCAAGATCTTCGCAAAGCAATATAGGAGGAAGATAGTAGAGCAGTATCAGAGAATCATAGAGCAACCTCTTTTATCTTCGTCGAGTGATACTTTCTAATGAGAGCAAAGAAATACTGGATTGATCAACAGGCAAGATTCCCAAGGATCATACAGCAAGATCTCCAAGGATTATAAAGCAATATGTCCAATGAAGGTGGACCCATATCATCACAAATCGTAGCAAGATCGTAACATTGTAGCAAGATTGTGACATTGTAGCAAGATCTAGAATCGCAAGCAAGATTCCAAAGATCGTACAGCCCTCCCTCTGATCTTCGTAGAGCAATACCTTTGAAGATTCGACAGCGATATTTCCAAGGATCAGAAAGCAACATCTTTGATTTTTCAAAGATGGCAAAGAAATATTCGCACTGATCGTATGGCAAGATTCCCAAGAATCATACAGCAAGGTCTCCTTCCTAGGATCATAGAGCAAGATCTCTGATGATTGTGGAGCAACATATTTTATCTTCGCAGAGCAATATTCACAAGAATCGCAAAGCATGAAATCCAAGGATCGTACAGCATGACCTTCAAGGATCGTAGAGCAGTATTTCCAAGGATTGCAGAGCAACAGCTGTAATGATCGTATAGCAAGACCTCAAAGGATTGTAGAGCAAGATAGCCAAGGATCACACAGCCACATCTCTGATTTCTGTTATACAGTATCTCTGGATCGTGGAGATGTTCTTGTAGATCATAAGACACCATCTGCGAGGATCCTTCAGCAATATTCTCAACATCCAAGATTTGTAGATTACGATCTCAAAGGATAGGATCGTAGAACCTCCAAAGATCGTGTATCAATATCTCAAAGGATCGTAATGCGATATCTCCAAGTTTCGTGAAGCAACTGATCTCTGACCTTCGTAGAGCGATACTTCTAAAGATTTGACAGCGATATTCCCAAAAAAAGCACATTGCAACATCTTCGATCTTCGCAGAGTGATACTTTCAAAGGAAAACTGAGAAATACCTGCACTGATCGTATGACAAAGTTCATAAGAGTCATACAGCAAGGTCTCCAAGGATCAAAGAGCAAGATTTCTAATGATTGTGATGCAACATATTTGATCTTCGCAGAGCAATAGTCCCAAGAATACTAGAACAATATTCAAAGGATACTAGAGCAATATCCCCAAGAAGGATGGTAGAGCAATATTACCAAGAATCGTGTAGCAAGATCTCGGAGAATCGTGTAGCAAGATCTCGGAGAATCATACAACAACATCTACAAAAATCGCCGAGCATGAAATCCACGGATAGTAGACAAACATCTTGATGTTCGAGTTATCGCGATATCTCCCAGTTTCGTACAGCAACATCTGATCTTCGTAGAGCAAATACCTCTATAGAACTGAAAGCAATATTTCCAAGCACCAGAGATCTCCATATAGTAATATTCAAAAAGGATCGTATTGCAAAATCTCCAAGGAATGTAGCGCAATATTTCCAAGAATCGTACAACAACATTTATATTTCTAAGGATCATTAAACAATGTTTCCTGGGATTGCAGAGCAATATCTCCAGGGATATCGCTGAGCAATTTTTTCACAGGATCGCGGATAACTATCTCTGAAGAACGTCTAGCGATATTTTCAAATGATTCCAGAGACATATCTACAGGGATTGTAGTGCAACATCTTTGATCTTTCTAAAACAATTTTCCTGAGGATTCGATAACGCTGGATTTCAAAACGCTATTTCCAGCATCTCTCGGGTAACGTGAGAACGACATCTCCAAAAATTGGTAAACCAAAATTTTCAAGGTAATTATTTTTGAGAATAATTGAGCAATGTATTGTATTGTATTGTATGTTTCTAAGGATTTTTGGGTAATATTTTCGAGAAATGTAGAGCGATATCCAGGATTTTTGAAGCAATATCTCCGAGGATCTCAAAGCGACAGTTCCAAGGATCGTGGAAAGATGTTCTCCTTAATCGCAGAATGATGTTCTCGAAGATTGTACAATCGTTCAGCAATAAACACTTTCGAGGATCATAGAGCCAAATCCGAGATTCTTAGAACAAGATCTCCGAGAATCGTCAAGCGTCAAGCGTAGAGCAATATCTCGGAAAATTATTTAGTAATATTTTCAAGAATCGTGAAGCGATATTCTCGCAGATCGTGAGGATAAAAAACAAGGCTCTTGTACAGCAAGAAGCTCTAGGATCATAAAGCGACATCTCTGATCTGGTATAGCATCATCTTTGAGGATATTATAGCGGTATTTTCAAAGATCGTAGAGAAGGGTACCTCCACTGATCTTCGATCTTCACAGAGCAATGGATTTTTCCTGGTCCTTCCAAGGATTGTGGTAGCAATATTTTTGGGAGACGTGGGAGGGGGGGGGGGGGTTTAGAGCAGCATGCCGAAATTCGCAGCAAGATCTCCGAGAATCGTAAAGCGAAATCTTCGATTTCCGTACAGCAATATCTTTTTAGGATTTCACATTTTACATTTTACAACCAAATAATCAGAAAACCGTGAAACCAGTGCTTCATAGACATACATCTCTAAGAACGGCAGTACTTTTGAAGATTACAGATCAATATTACAAAGCACCGCTCAGTGATACTTCCGAAGTTTTAGGAGACGGTAGAGCGACTTCTTTTACGATTTGCTAAGCAAAACGTTGAAGGATTATTAAGTAAGATCTTCGACGATTATTGAGCAGGATCTTCAACGATTATTAAGCAAAGTACTCAACGATCGTACATTTTCGTCGGACATCTTTGTTGAGCAATATCTCCAAAACATATTTGGTTAAAATAACGGATCAAGACTCTTGAAAATCGTTCAGCAATATCATGCCGAAAACAGTTGAGCGCCATCCGAGAATCGTAGACCCAGATCTCCAATGAACAGAGTGACATCCGCATTTCGAAAGAAAGATATCCCAAACAAGCTCCAGAAAGATCGTAGAGCAAGATCGCAAGGAATTAAATTACAAGATCGCCAAGGATCGTACAGCAACATCTTTGGACTCCACTGAAAAATCGCCAAGGGTTATAGAGCAAGATCTTCAAGCATTATAGAGCAACATCTTTGATATCAGCAGGGCAATAGGCATTACAGAGAATTTGATAACTTAATAAAGATTGTAGAGCAACCTCTTCGACTTTCGTACAGAAATATTTTCAAGAAGCGCAGAAAAATGTCTGCACTGATGGTATAGGAAATCCTACCATCTTTTAATGTTCAAAATAAACGATATGGCGCTTTAATTGAGGACATAGGACGATATCAAACTTTTTATTTGTGAATTATAGTCGTATAATGCAACGTTTCGCCCTAATTTAGGGCTTCATCAGGCTAAAAATGAACATACAGATTAACAAACACAAACAAGATGTGGAAGGGCTTACCAAAATACAAAATTGCAAAGTCAAAGGCATAATAATATGGAAAGAGACGAGAAGCCAATGTACATAATTTGGCCGAGGTGTACTAGCCGTGTGGTCGTTTTTATTATAAAAAGCAAGATAAGATACGAGGGAAGAGAGTAAAAAGCTCGCATCTTATCTTGCTTTTTATAGTAAAAACGACCACACGGCTAGTACACCTCGGCCAAATTATGTACATTGGCTTCTCGTCTCTCTCCATATTATTATGCTTTCAACTTTGCAATTTTGTATTTTGGTAAGCCCTTCCACATCTTGTTTGTGATTGTTAATCTGTATGTTCATTTTTAGCCTGATGAAGCCCTAAATTAGGGCGAAACGTTGCATTATACGACTATAATTCACAAATAAAAAGTTATTTCGTCCTATGTCCTCAAATCGATAATTAAAAAGGACAAGAAACCGATCAAAATTGTTCAAAATAAAGTACAAACTGAGATAACTAAAGACATAAAAAAAAATCGTCTCAAAAGTCCCTACTTTTTTCAAAGAAAAAGTTGAAAATTGAAGTTGAGTTTGAACAGGAAGACTGATGACGTAGTGAACCTGTTCTGCGCTTGCGCACTGGGTAGGCCACAATGTCATGCGCATTGACCGTTGTTGTTAGGTTGTGTCTGAGAGGCAGTCTACAGTCCATGAATGTTCACTACTTATGATTGAAAATCACGGGAAAACGAGACAAAACACAATGTAGCACCTTTTTGTATATTGTGAAATTTATATTTCAGCAGGAAATGATTGCATTAATCTGTTTGTAGTGTCAGTTCACTGTAAATCTGACAATTATGCACCAAAGAACCGGGAAACGTTGCCAGAGAGTAACCATGTTGAATTTTGTTCATGTCTTGTGGTTATGTTCAAATGACTTCTCCGCCAGACTCTGTGTATATCTCCCGTTTGATCCGGTCCTCGTGATTGTGCAAGTGAAAGTGTCGTCCAAGTGATGTATTTTCAAGGGCCGCCCCAACATCTTCATTTTTTACTTCTCCAAAAAATAACTGCGCCTTGCTAGATTGCAACTTTCAAGAAATTAGGTGGTCCGATGAGGGCTATGTTCAACAACTACGAGAAAAAGTGTTGCACGCCAATAGAGGGGCAATGATTCAGACAACCTGCTGCAGACTGAGATCATTTCAATGTACCAAGGTAAAATACCGATTTCCGCTGGTGTTTTCTTGTCCGCGTCAGGTTGACACAGGTAGGGATCTGACGCAGGCCTGCAAACAATCGGTATTTCTCGGACAGAAATTATGAACCACGTCCGCACCACGACCACCCAATCCACGATTCTGCTCAAACCAGATTATTTATGCGGCCGCATCGTTTCAAACACCAAACAGTTAATATTGATTTGAACACGTTCTCCGACGTTCATGTGGCAGCCCGGTACTGTTTTTGGCGCACTTATTAACTCGATTTGAACATATGAATTGTGGACAAAATGTTTATTTCTTTTCTTGGTGCCAAAAATTTTTGCAATATTTTTTCAACTAGACAGCAGTTTATTTTATTCGTATTTTGTGATTTTGCGTGAGACCCCATTACGACTAAAGCTACTTACCAGAATGTCCAGACCGCCTCCCAGCAAATCCACGTTGCTGGCCGCCGGCTGGGCAGCCTGCGCTTGCGGCACACCGCCGCCCAAGTCCATCGACAGCAGATCGCCGATCAGCGAGTCCTGACTGGGTATCACCGTGGCGCTGGCGCCGGCGCTCGCGTCGTGCCCCACCTCCGCCTCGGCCGAACCCTGCCTCGCCGGCAGAGTTTTCCTGATGCCGGCGCTCCTGCCCTCGACGAAAGCCGTGGGCGGTTTGTGATAGACGCTGGCCAGCGACGAAATGTGGCAGATCAGCTCGTCCAGCAGCGTCGGTTCGAGCAGATCCGTCTCTTCGGAGATCAGGGGTTTGTCGGCGAGCACCACCTCCTTGGCGGCGGCGGGGTCGGTGCTGAGCAGACGCCAGTAGATGAAGCCGCGATCGCGCAGGTCGGGATTGTCGGAATCCTGGGTGGCGAGGCTGAGGACGTGCTGGACGAGGGCCTGCGTGTGAGCGGGACGCTTCAGGAAGAGCTTCACGACGGCCGTCAGCAGCTGCAGCTGGACCTGGGCGTTTTCGTCGGCGAAACCTTCGAGGAAGCTGTCCAGCAGCTCGTCGGCGTTATCGATCCGCTCTGCGTATTCACCGATGATCCATACCTGGGTACAAGTTCACATTTAGAAGAAAAAAACTGAACAGAAACGCAAATAAAGTTTGTTTCAGAGGGAGTAATATGTGGTGGCGCCGTAATCTGAGTGTATCTACCGAGCGTTCAAGTCTAGAGACTTTTGGTAAGGAAAACGTAGATCTGGCTTTCTCTGGCGAATAGTAAGTTTTAAAAGTCAACTATGCCCTACGTTTCCAAGATATTTTTTTCTGAAATATTTTGTTTTCGACGGGCAAAAAATTTCAAGTATTTCTAATGGAGCAATGTTTTTAAAAATTATTTTTAGTGAGTTTTTCTGAATGAAGAATTCTAAAAGAAGAAATGAACTTACCATGCTAGCTCTGGCCTCGGGTTCGTCCAGCGTGTCCAAGTTCTCACACAGCGTGCTGATGATGCTCTCGTACTTGTTCGGGTATTTCCGGAAGATGTCCTTGATCACGACTATGGCCTCTTGTACGACGTAGTTGACCTTCGTCTGGATCAGGTCGAGCAGGGTCGAAACGCACCTTTCCGCGGACGGCTCGACCTTGATGGCACACCTTCCGATGGCCCTTACGGCCTTCCTGACGAAATCAACGTCGACCTTTTCGAAAGAAAAAACAATGTTTCGGTCAATAGTAGTAGTAGAGTTGTTGTTTTTTTCTTTGCCGTTCAAGATAAAGAAAAAGATGTAAGAAAGAAGTTATATGGTTTGATGAAACCTATAACCTAAAATTATTTTCAGCTATACAGATGTCCCATTTGTACGGGATCAACGAAACGTCAATTTTTTTAAATGGAACACCCTATATTTTTTTGCATTTTCATGTTCAACTTTTCCAACTGTATAATGTCTGGATTTTTGTTTTTCAATTGTGGGGCAGTGCTACCAATTTAAAATTGAAAACTGAAAAAAATCGCATTTTCACAGTTTTCTTGAAAAAATTGTAGCGCCCTTGCTTTTTAAAACTAAGAGATGAAGCTTGACATGGTGATAGTCAAGTCAAAGACCAATATCCCAATGTCAAAAAATTGCGATTTTTTGATACAAAAAATGATAAGTTCACAAAAAAAATTCAAACTTTATAATTTTCAAAGTATCATAACTCATTTTTTTCAAATGGCATGCCCCTAATTTTATAACGATATCTGATAGCTTTTTTTATCCTCTTTCATTTTTACTAGGGGTACCCTACCCTTAAAGTTTATTTTTCTCGAGATAATCGGGAATTTTCACAAAATTTGCTATTTTTTTGGGTTTTTCCAAAAATTGAGTTGGCCGTGATGAATGACAGACAAGGCAAATAGTACGCAACTCTCAGTTAGTCAGTCTGAATATTATAGAACAAAGAAAAATGACTTTATGCGAGAGGAAATAATTGATGTGATATTCTGGTAATAATCCAGATATCCGGAATCTCACTTAGTTTTCTTTTTGCGTTGAAGCAATTTTTTTTGTTCCACAGTATTCAGACTGACTGACTGACAGCTGCGTACTATTTGGCTGGCCTATCATTTATCACGGCCAACTCGATTTAAAAAAAAAAAAAAAAAAAAAAAAGCAAACTTTGTGAAAATTTCCGATTATCTCGAAAATTTTTCAAAGTTTAAGGGTAAGGTACCCCTAGGAAAAATGAAAGAGGATAAAAAAAGCTATCAGATAACGTTATAAAATTAGGGGCATGCCGTTTGAAAAAAATGAGTTATGATACTTTGAAAATTATGAAGTTTGATGTTTTTTTGTGAAACAAGAAATCCCAATTTTTTGACATTGGGAAATTGGCCTTTGACTTGACTATCACCACGTTAAGTTTCATTTCTTAGTTTTGAAAAGCAAGGCCGCTACGATTTTTTTAAGAAAACTGTGAAAATGCGTTTTTTTTTTAGTTTTCAATTTTTAGTTGTTAGCACTGCCACACAATTGAAAAACAAAAATACAGGCATAAGACAGTTGAAAGAGTTGAACATGAAAATGCAAAAAAATATAGGGTGTTCTATTTAAAAAAATTGACGTTTCGTTAATCCCGTTAAAATGGGACACTCGGTATAGCTGAAAATAATTTTAGGTTATAGGTCTCATCAAACCATATAACTTTTGTTCTACATCTTTTTCTCTATCTTGAACGGTAAGACCGCTATGGAATAATTACGCTAGGATGGACCACCCCGTATGTTCCAACTGTCAACAGTGTCAATGTTGAACAAGCTGAAAGATCTAAGATCTGTCATCTATCATTTCTATTTCTGGCAACGAAATGTCACTACATTATCAACTTGAACTAGAAGTGTCGCAAAACGCACTAGTATTTCAACTTTGGAAATTTAATAATTATTGGTGAAAAAACGCCACTGAAAAGGACACTGTTACCAACATGAAAGATGTTTCACCTTATTTTTTAGAATTTCTAGTTTCAAAACCATTCTGATCGCAAAGACAGAAAGAGTTGCCAAATTGAAATACGACGTAAGAAATTCCCTGGAGAATTTTTACAAAAAAATCTGTTCAAAGAAATTGTTACCCACCAATTTGAATGATGAATTCAACGAAAGCCTCTCAAAATTCTAGTTTCAACACCGTTATGATCGCAAAAACAGAAAGTATTGCCAACTTAAAAATATAGGCACACAAAATTCCCTAAATATTTTTTCTAAAAACAAAACCTAGTCTCAAAAGACATTTTTATCAACTTGAACGATAATTCCAGCAAAATTCTCTAAATTCCTAGTTTCAATGCAATTATCAATATCATAATCGCAAAAACAAGAAGTGCTGCCAACTTGAATCGCTAAGTACACAGGATTGTTCAAAATTTTTCTAAAACCAAAATCTACATAGTGTTCAAAGACAATGTTACCAACTTAAATGATAATCTTGGCGAAACTCTCTAGAATTTTTCTTCAAAGGCCGCTGCTAAGATCGCAAAAACATAATGTGTTGCCAACTTGAAAAGATAGGTACACAAAATTCAAAATTCCCTAAATAATTTTTCTACAAACAAAAACTAGTCTTGAAAGACTTGCTTTCCTTTTACCACAAAACTCACTGATCTGATCTAAGCTAGAGAGAGAAAGAGTGAGAAATCACATGCGCGAAAGTGAGATACCACTAACAACTTAGGTCAGAATACTTAGTTCAGATTGTAAAAGGAAAGCACCTATTGTCATCAACTCAAACGATACTTTTAGCGGGTTTTTTTGTTTTTTTTTTAGGTTCAAGACCCTCATGACCGCTAAGCAAGGATGTCTATACATAAATAGTACAAGAAAGATAGATTTCAACATCGGAAAAAATATGGACGTCCTGAAAATTTGATATTTTGTTCAGAATTGAGTGCTCTACAACATATCCAAAATCGCCAAAAATCGCACCTGGGGGTTTTGAGTTATTGGAGGGGGGGTAAAAAATTGCAGGTAAAAATGGAAAGGATGGAACCCGTCAATCCATTTGATGCGAATACATTATAGTTCGACGCATCATATCCCATTGATACTATTTTGGCACAAAAAGTGTCCATCATTGTTAAAGGGGAGTAGTGGGGGGGCGAAGCTCTGGCAGGTGGTCCATTCTGTCTTTCTGACCATGTAGAACCGATCACGACAAGTTTGGTATCTTTTCCGACTAAATTCAATCTCCTGAACTCATATTCGATGTGTAAATTCGGATGAACACAAGTTTTCTCAAGTTAACTTGAGAAAACTTGTTTTTTCTGTGACAATTTTGACGAATTTTTGTTTTACTGTTGGAGGCGTTCATATTTAGAAAATTTTCAGGGACCATTAAATTGAAGTGTATTCTCCACAAAAATCATCCAGTCGATGTACAATTTTGTTGTTTTTTACAATTTTTACACTTGAATTTAATGGTCCCTGAAAATTTTCTGAAAATGAACACCTCCAACAGTAAAGAAAAAATTTGTCAAAATTGTCAAAGAAAAAACAAGTTTTCTTGAGTTAACTTGTTCAAACTTGTTTTCATCAAAATTGACACATCGGATACGAGTTCAGGAGATGGAATTTGGTCGGAAAAACAAAATGGACCACCTAGTAGAGCTTCGCCCCCCCCACTACTCCCCTTCAACAATGATTTTAGACACTTTTTGTGCCAAAATGGTATCAAGAGGATATGATACGTCGAACTATAATGTGTTCGCATCCAATGGATTGATGGGTTTCATCCCCTCCATTTTTACCTGCATATTTTTACCCCCCCCCCCCTCCAATAACTCAAAACCCCCAGGTGCGATTTTTGGCGATTTTGGATATGTTGTAGAGCACTCAATTCTGAACAGAATATCAAATTTTCTTGACGTCCATATTTATTCCGAGGTTTTGCCCATTTTTTTACTATTTTTCCTGTACTAAAACTAAGCTAAGACAAAAAGTGCTGCCAACTTGAAATGCGAAGTACACAAAATTCTCTAAAGAATTTATCTTGACAAAAAATTTACTATTCGAAAACATTGTTGCCAGCTTGAACGATAATTTTAGCGAGATTCTCCAGAATTCATCGCTTGCAAACAATTGTCACGATCGCAAAAACCAAAAGTGTTGCCAACTTGTGAATTGTGCTAAAAAGAAAATCCAGTCTCCAAAGGACATTGTTACCAACATACCAACTTGAACGATAATCTTGGCGAAGCTCTCTAGAATTCCTACTTCAAAGACCACTATGATCGCGAAAACAGGAAGTGTTGCCAACTGAGAAGATAGGTACACAAAATTCCATGGCAAAATTCCTTGAGTAATTTTTCTAAAAACAATAGGTGCTTTCCTTTTACCGCATAAACTATTCTGACCTAAGTTGACCTAAGCAGAGGAATCCTCTGAAATTTCTAGTTTCAAGACAGTTATGATCGCAAAGCAATCCGCAAAGACAAAAAAGTGTTGCCAATTTTCAATACGAGGTACACAAAAATCACTCAAAAATGTACCTGAAAATAAATCTAGACTCCAAAAACATTGTTATTAGCTTAAACGATACTTTCAGCGGCTTTTTGGGGAAGGGGGGATTTTTACGTTTAGGACCTTCATGACCGCTAAGATAGAAAGTGCTACCAACTTGAAATGCGAAGTACACAAAATTCTCTAAAGAATTTTTCTTAACACAAAATTTAGTATTCAAAAAAACGTTATCACCAACTTGAATGATAATTTCAGCGAAATTCTCCAGAATTCATCGCTTGAAGACAATTATTACGATCGCAAAAACCAAAAGTGTTGCCAACTTGAGAATTTTCCTAAAAACAAAATCCGGCCTCCAAAGGGCGTTGCTACAACATACCAACTTGGACGTTGGACGTGCAATTCTAGTGCATTCGAGAACATACGCGTGAGTTTCGGCCCGTTCGAACGATTTGGAGACCCCAAGGTGCGAGCAGAACACATTTGCCTAATGTGCGGATGTGCCGTCTTCACAGCACGCCGACCGACAACCAGTTTTAAATTTATAGCGACAACAGCGCGTAATCGGAGTGGATTCCATATACCGCTACGGAATAAGAAAGCTATCGTTTTGAGACACCATTTACAAGATCATAATTATGATAATACTCTGCTGAGTAAATTGCTACTTTCAAGTGTTTGTCTAGTTGAACAAGATTCAACTGGAAATGCAAAGAATACGAAAAGTGCGACAAAGCTATACCTGCGAGAAAGCTCTTCCTGTGAGAACCACTTGTTGCCAACTCCTCAACAAGTAGTTAAAAGTCAAGACACACCGATCCACGCACATTGAAAACATCAAATTTCACGTCACTCAATCACCAATTACGATTAACTCAGAGTTCGGTCCGAAATTCTTCGAAAATCGTATGAGTGCGTATCTCAAAAAATACATTGAAAACGCACAGGTTCCGGCGAGTTTTGAACCGCACTTCGAAAATATACTTGGACGATTTGGTCGTGTGAATGTAACCGTCATTATTGTCGTCGGTTTTGTTGCTTTTGACGTACGAAATTTTTTGGAAAAATTTTGTGTGAATCATTTGAGAAATCGAAAAAAAAACTGAGCACTTGAAACGTTCGCGTCTGGTTTGATGATAATGAACTGTACCTGCGGTCCTTGGCGGTGCATCATGATAAATCAATGCACCTGAGAGGGAGGGGGTGAAAAGGGGGAGAAGGAGTTTGCGCGCAAGGTAAAGTGCAGTGCCCTTTTGCACTATTTTTTTAGGACGGAAATAGAGTCCTGTGTGTACCTACATACAGGCTGATCCCAAAAGGTCTGATCAAAACAGTACTAAGGTGGGTAAATGGCATCTTTCATGAAGCCTACAAGCAGGCAAGAAATAATCGAAAAGTTCCTCGACTTTAATTTTTGAAGTTATGAAAGGTCAAAAAGGGCGGTCCTTCAAACCCTTTTTGTTTCGTTATTCAAAAATATTTTAGTTGGTGGCAGAATTATGGGAAAGAAATATGAACCACTGAATGCGTATTAGATTTTTATTTTTTATACAGGGTGAGTCAGAAACTTCGGAAATTATTTTTATTCAAAAATGTCTTTGAACCATTCAGTTGGTCCCCCCCCCCAACCGATGTAGAGCAGAGGGTCACATAGTTTTGTATCAAGGAATTTTTTGTGGTCAATTTTTGGAAAAACTGGATTTTTTACATCATGACTCACTCTGTACAGCAAATGGAAATCTGGTACACACCCAGTAGTAGGTACTTTTTATTAATAATTCTGCCACGATAGTTTACTAAAAAATTTTGAAATAACAAAACTATAAGGGTTGGAAGTCCACCCTTTGACGCATCAAAACTCCGAAAATAAAAGTCGAAGGATTTCTTTATTAATTTGGTGGGCTTCACAAAAAAATCCCACATCCGTAGTACTGTTGCGACCTTTCGGGATCACCCTGTATTACCCGGGAACGAGGCTTTTGCGCGTAAATAAATAAGTACATCCCGGGCACTCTGGGGAAAAATCAATGATGCTGCTTAAATAGATACGAAACGCTTTGATTCGCTGATTGTTATTGAAAAAAAAATCTGTATGCTATTTTTGCAATCGACGGTAATCCGTCAATCGATTGCCTACTGGCCGACGAAATAATACCTTACTGGATCCGCAAAAATGCTGACTTTTCTCTCCTACAACGCGGCAACCAACAAGTAGGTATACACAAAAGTCGTTGACAAGTTACAGATTATACAAATACTACCGTGCATCAAGAAAACTTCTATTTAGAGCTGGCTTTGGAAACAACATCTCCATCAATTTTATCGCCTGAATTTGGGTGATTATTACACACAACGCCCTTGATTAATAGACCTACAAGGATAATATTCACTTATCTAAATCCCACTGTCAATAGCAACGGGATAAAATGGATGTAAACAACAAAATCTGACAGCTGTCACTCCGGACTTCTTTTTTGTAATAATCTTCAAAATATCACTCGTGCTCGAGATTTTCCCAGATAATTTTGGACAGGCGTTTCCCTCGGGCTGGTTGTCCCTAGATAAATGCCCTCCTCCTACGGAGTCGGGCATTTATCGCTACAACCAGCACTCGCGATGGCCTGTCCAAAATTATCGTGAAAATCTAAGCACTTGTGATATTACTGTTGATAATTACACACAACGCCCTTGATTATTAGACCTACAAGGATAATATTCACTTATCTAAATCCCACTGTCAATGGCAACGGAATAAAATTGATGTAAACAACAAAATCTGACAGCTGTCACTTTGGACTTTTTTGTAATAATCATCAAAATATCACTCGTGCTCGAGCTTTTCTCAGGTAATTTTGTTCAAGCGATTCCCTCGGGCTGGTTGTCCCTAGATACCTAAATGCCCTCTCGCGATCGCCTGGCCAAAATTATCGTGAAAATCTAAGCACTTGTGATATTACTGTTGATTATTACATACATGTTAGTTTCAACCAATCAGGACAGCCGAAATGGGTCTAGACTACTCGCTTTCAGCTATCTTTTAAAAGTAAAAAAAAACACACCTGCTACTGATAAAATCGCACTAGTATATTACAGTGGCGGATTGAAATGTTTTTATTGGGCCTGAAACTAGTTCCAGCGTATAATGTCCCCGGTTTCACCGATTATGAGTGAAAAACTAGCATTATTGCTTGAAGTAGTGATTTTCGTCAATCGAACCACGTTTTTACCTTATTTGAGCCAAATTTGAGCAGTGTGGGTTTTCCCCAGATCGGGTCCTGTCCACCACTCTCTCCGCAACCTGTCACCCATCTGTCATATGACAAGGTAATATAAGTTCTACTGAAATGTCAGCCATGTCAACTACCCACGAGAGCTACCACTGCCACCAGTGTCCAAAGCAGCTGATTCATTTATACCCGTGTACCCAACTACCTAATCCAGAACCGAATAACAACCAAAGTAACACAAGCAACAATCTAAATAACATTGTCAAAAGGAGCCGGCTGCTTCAACTATTTCACACAATAACCAATAAAAAAGGCCGATTTTGACACTGGCTCTTGGTGCCTTGGTAGTTCAAATGTACCATTTCACCCAGTAGACATTTATGTAATAATCAGCAAAATATAACTCGTGCTTTGTGTTTAATTCGAGTTAAATGTATTAAACTTGTCGAACAACTATCAATCAGTTGGGAAGTAGGCTCAATATCATCTTGGACAAAATTGGATTTTGGTCAGATAATATCGGGGTTACTTTTCCCTCGTGAATGACAGTTGTTTTCGAGTTAAAATGATTCAACTAGAAAAACTCTGAGCACTTGTTGAATTGCTGCTGAATGAAGATTTCGACAACAAAGCCAGCTCCAAACCAAGAAACTTTGTTGATCATGCTCACCTCAGTGGCGTACTCTTTGAGTTCGCTCAAGACCTGGGCGATGTTGGCCTGGGAGGCGAGACGGATCATGATGTCGAGCTTTTCCAATTTGACGTAGATCGGATCGTTGTATTTGACGAAGAAAACCTTCATTTCGTGCTTGAGGATGTCGGGCTTTTTCTGAACGATCAGGTTGATGTTGCGCAGAGCCACGTACTGGACTTCCGGTTCCGAAGACAGCAGAGTGACCAGAGGCGGCGCCAGTTTCTTGCTGAGCGTCGAACAGAACTCCGTGTCACCGGCCAGGATTTCCATCATCTTCATCAAAACCTGAAGAGAGATTGAATACAATTACAAACATACCCCCAAAGAATCATGTCTATTTATCTATGTATATATTAGGTTACAGGTTGAGGTTACATGGTGGAACAGCAAAGCATAGGCTGAGATGAATTTCACCTCGTTAAAGAAGAGTATTTATTATTATTATTTCATCTTCAAAACGAAGACTGACGACGAAAGTTAATGACACCAGAGTATCGTATTTGCAACAAGTTGCTTAGTTGAAGGTGTCAAAACAGGCTTTTTTCTTCGCTTCTTTTCTTTTGTCACCACCCGCTGAAAGTTGGGAAACGTTGTGAAGATGATTGAACTACCTACCTTTACAGCTGACAAGACGACAGCAGCATTGGCGTGGGCCAAACGTGGAGTGATCCTTTCGCAGATGCTCTGGGCTTCGCGGTCGTCTTTCGGATTGTAATTGGAGAGCGAATCCAAAATGAAGACCTGTCCCCATTCGGTGCACTCGTTCAAGGCCGTCAGCAGTTTGTTGATGGTCACCGTATTCAATTCTGCAAAAAAAAAAGATAAAAACTCATTGGTGAACTGAGAAAATGGGATGGCAATAAACGTAGTCAAGTTTGGCAAGGTTTTCAAATTTAACGCATTGTGGAGAGCATGTGCATAACAACTGTTTTGTGAGTTGGCCGTGTGAAGGTGCCACTAGTATCGTCGATGGATGTGAAACTTGGCATGTGGAATTTGCCGCGTTTATCTGTGTAGAAAACACTAGAGACTCCGCACACTGGAGCCAGCGGGTTTCATCCCGACTGCCGTACTCCATCATGTAGGTCGCTAGCGAGCTCAACACATTGGCCATGTACGAACACTAACTTGGCCGACTGGAATCATTCGCTTCAACCAGTCGCAAAATGTTTCAACCATGTGTGCGGTTTCAAGTTTCTCTTGTATACAGAGTGATTAAAAAATGCCGCATTTCTTCCCGTATACGTTGTGGGAGACGTTGACGCATCACGGAAAAAAAATAGTGGAAAAAATAGGCTCATTTATTCATTGAGTTATGAAGAGGTGAAGTTGAAAATTCAATCAAGTAAGTTTCCCAAAAGAACCACTTCATTAACAAGATTGTTGCGCAACTTCGAAAGTGGTTCACGACTAAACTAGAATAATTGGCCTTGAAGACTTTCTAGTGGAACATTCAATTCTCTGCAACTTTGTCGCTCACAATTTTCGAATATCTCTAGCCATTCTCGCAGCATTCAAGGAGGAATGACACGCGAACAGTTTTTCCACTTCACTGGACCGACGCGCAACTTTGACAGCGATTAACGGTTAAACTGAAGAAGTTGAGGTGCGTTCAGTCAGACCTTTGCCCCCGTTGACTTTTCTGTAGGCTATTGAATTCCCTACAACTTTGTTCCATACAGTTTGAACACATCTCTTACCGTTCTCTCATCGTTTCAAAAGTAAGATCGCGGCGCAAGTTTTTTAATCTTCTCCATTTTTTTCATGGTCGCGGGGTGGTTGGAAATGGAACTTTGTTTTCCCAATTCAGTTAGTGCGGCGGTTAGTCAAACCTACTTTGCATTTTATTCTAGAGCATTCAGACTTGGCACAGTTGCAGTACATACCTCCATCCTTCTTTTAAGAAGTGGGAACAAGGTTGTAACCTCGGAAGAGCAGCGGGTTGCCTACCTAACAGGGGTAGATTGCAGAAACTCAACAAATCGTCCGTTTTGGTTACTTCTATGGACGAGGATCGGTCCCCCACTTGGCATTTACTAGTTCAAGGCATATGTCGACCTTGGCGATGGGTCGTGAAAGCGGCTTGTCTACCTTCCAGGGGCACAAACAAATAATACCGGAATCATAGTGTTTCTATCAGCATTTTCGATAACTCAGTTGAGCATTTACTAAAACCATTTTGATTCAAGTTCAGTCTTTCCTGAAATAGCCTGAAAATATTCTGAAAAAATGGGTAGTTCACTATAAAATTTCATACTTTTAAATAGCCGGAATTATAGTTAATTGAAAAGGATATACTCATGGGAATGATTATTTTATGCATTAAGATTATTGCCTATGACCATTATCATTGGTACAGATTAATTCCTCACTTATTCAACAATGGGTGACTTCCAGATGGCGGTCATGAGAAGCGAAAGAGTTGACTGTCATATTTTCGAAGACAGTGGACAGGGACAATAGCAACAAACGGTATTTCATTCTTGACTCTACTCTTCAAGGGACTACCGAATTTCACTGGAATATCTTGGGAAATCACCTCGGAAATTATTGACTTTTTGAAAAATGTGAATTTCCATGGAACTGACCACTAATTTCAGGATTTCTCAGAAACGGCTAAAGATATGGAGACGGGGTTTATTTTATCCTTACAAACATCAAATTGTGAATTTATGTCGTGACTTTCATAACTCCAGCTTTTTTGGTTCAGGGGTTGGAATTTTCAAATTATTGTTCATCGCTTGATCATTCTTTGCAAGGTTGTAGCCCCGTAACGTAGGGACTAACTGTGATTCCGGTGATTTCTGTTTGTGCCCCTGAAAGATAGGCAACCCGCTGCCACAACCATCGCCAAGGTCGATATATGCCCATAACTAGTAAATGTCAAGTGGAGGACCGATCCCGGCCCATGAAAGTCACCGAAACGAACGATTTGTTGAGGTTTTGAAATCTACCCCTGTTAGGTAGACAACTCGCTATACTGCTGCTCTCCCGGGTTTGCAACCTTGTTTCCACTTCTTGAAAGTAAGCTGGGAGTATGTACTACAACTCTGCCAAGTTTGAATGCTCTAGAATAAAATTGTCCACTAACCGCCGCACTAAGTTATTCATTTTCTACATTGCAATATTTTTTTCATCGAGCCCGTAATTAGTTCCAACTTCAGCATAAAAATCAGCTTGAGCGGCTCGCTTAAAAAAATTATTCCGTGGGATTTTGGACGATGTCCATTCTGGCGACCATTACTTATCGATTCAAAAAAGTTCAGAGAACAATATATCAATAAAATGGGAAAATCGACGGTGTACCATTTTTCAGTACACCGTTTTCTTTTCGGAAAAGTGACTTTTCATACTTTTCTTCAACATCTGTCAAAAAAGTGCAATGTCCAAAATTCCTCATCCTTTGTGGTTGAATCAAAATAAAAATCTTCGAGATCGGACATTGGACTGAAGAGCTATGATTTTTCTTAGGGTAGGATGCAAGTCAAAAGTGAAAAATTTGAAAGAATTGTAATTCCGGAAAAAAAATATAAGAAAAAAAACCGGCGTATTATACGGGTCAACATATTTTCATGTCTCTACAACATATCCAAAATTTATGGAAATTCGTCACCATGAGTGCAGAAAGTGATCGTTTTGACATGGAATGCCTCTTCTGAGTCTTTTCCCTTGTGAGTCGCTACACCGTTACTTTATTAATTTCTCAACACTTTGGGGGTTGTGTTGAACGTCAATGTCAAATCAAAAATATCCAACTTTCAACGTCATTTTTGACGCTATCTCCTCATAGCTACCAAAGCGCCCTCTTCATGAACATGTTCGACTCAAAGCTTTGTCGTATATAATATATGCAATAGTCGTATGTAGCAAGGATGTGGCTTTGTCAGGCTGAGTCGGGACCATCATTAGAATGGAAGGGATAGGGACGGGGAAGACAGAACAGCTTTTGATATCCCAAGGTCGCATCAAAGAATCAGAGAGGAGTAGTACAACAGGTCTTCGAGAATGTTTGGAATCCACGTGACCATGCTACTTTCCGATTTTAGGCAACCAATTATACATCTTAGAGACATTTAATTATATCTAGAGATGTATGTCAAAATTAACAGTTACGTTCGTGCCTTCAGTCGCCAACACGCTTCGTCAAAGTGCTTGCTTACCTATGCTTGAAAGAGTCACTGCATGCCTAGGTAATAATGGGGAACATTTTCAACATTTCGTTGTAATTTTTTTAAAAATAAACAAAAATTTAAACAAACACAAGAATTTATTGTGATTGTGTTCTTATGCCCCCGAGTAGGTACCTTCCCTGAAGCTGCATCAGTGATGTATATTGGGTTGCGAACTTTCAGGAAATCACATGTTCTACAATTATTCCCGAATATCCTGTATAATACATGCGGCGTAACATACCAGCTCGATTTTCTGAGAGAGTATCAAGCCAAACACAATAGGTACTTCTTTTCAATAAGAAGAAAGCCTGACCTTTTTGGGCTTCATTTTGAAGGAATGTTGATGTTCCTATGCGCTCCAGTTTCAAAGTTGATGGAATTATGACCGAGAACTCGAAAATTCTTCCTCAATGTTTTGCTGACAAACATTTCTTCAAAACTACCCCGAAAACTTTAAATACGATGCACATTTCGATACACTCTGTATCATCTACCTGCATGTTCGGCAAGGGTGCAAAACGGTAAAATGGAAAGCTATTAGGCCATCGTATCTATAATAGGAGAATAATTTGCTGTTAGCTACTCCTTTCTTCATTGCCATTTAAATACTCGAACTCGAGCGCAGTGGCTACAACCAGGGTCCAGGGCACGTGCAAATCTTGAAGAAATTTGTTCCTTGCAAAAAAAAGAGATGTCAAATACTTTGGAAGAACCAGCAGAAATCGTGAGTATTTTAGTTTTTTGTTTGTAGGTACAGTCATTGCCCATTAAAAGCGCGTACAGCTTTTGACACGGAATGTACTGATTTTTGGAATTTTGGCCTGGTGTCACAGTAGCTGTATTCCTTTTACACGAGATCTCAGATAATCTCACCTCAGTTAGAGAGAGAAAAAGCGAGAATTGCATAAGAAGGAGAGATACACAACTAGCAATTGAAGTGAGAATTCTCAGTTCAGATGATAAAAGGAACGCAGCTAGGGACGGGGTATAGTATGGGGGCATAGGTCGTGCCGTGTGCAGCTTCGTGAAGATATATAGAGTTATGTCTTAATCGATTCCTGGCGGATCAAGGACTATGAAAAATTATGGTGGAATATTGGCATTTACTGCAGGCAAATATGGTGGAGGCGCCAAAATGGGCTTCATTTAGTAGCAAGAAACTGGCTGTAGCTCGTTTGTTTTCAAGGGATTTCAACATCTGGAACGTCATTTTGTGAACAAAAGAATTCTCTACTCATTTCACACGTAAATTTACAAACGTCATTCCGTGGAACTGTCAAAATTGTCTTTATAAGATATGATAAATTCCGCCATTTTTTGAAGGTTATCCGATATTTTTGAAACTTGGCAGTATCATAGTTCTTAAGGTGCCCTTACCGAATTTCTACTTTTCCACTTCGTATCTTTGCCGTTTTGGCCGCCATATTGAAAAGATGGCACCCAAAAAACAGTTTTTTTCAATATCTTGAATTCAACCGACTCAAGATTGAAACGTGTATATGCGGAGGAAAGCCCATTCAAATCTCCACAATTTGACATATCAGCCATTTATGTGCGATTTACTATTCTTGAATTAGAGCTTTCAGAACTTCCGGAAGCATCAACTTTCGGCATTCAATCAGCATGTTAAATTGATACCACCGTCATGTAGTAAGCAAATTAACCATAAATAGCTTTTGGCCATTAACCATAGATCATAAAAATTTAGAAAATCGATCATGATGACGTGATTTGTGTAATTACAGGGTGAACTGTGGAAGCAAACTGACTTTAGCAAGAAATAAAGGTAATATAGCATTATTGAAGGATATCAGATACATTCGAAACTCATTATTATAATGAAATTTGGGGTCATTATTCAGAATATCCACTTTTGCACTCCGTATCTCTCCTGTTCTGGCCATAATTTTGGAAAAATGGCGGCAAAAAAACATGTTTTCGAAAAAAATTCGGAAAATTCGTCATAAAATTTCAAGATTTATATCAAAAGTGAAGGTCTATTTAATTCTCTAGAATTTGACATCTAAATCACTCATGTGCGACTTACGATTCTCAAGCTATACCTTTTCAAAGTCAATTTTCCCTTAGAGTTCACCCTGTAGTTGCATAACAACCGTTACCATGATTGATTTTCTGGATATTAATGGTCTGTGGCTGACAACTTATCATTATTTATGGTCAATTTGACTGCCACGTGGAGCTAAGATCAACTTGATATGCTGATTGGATGACAAAAGTTGATGCTTTAGCGACTTCTAGAAGCCATAACTCAAGAACCGGAAGTAGCACGTACACGAATAAGGTGTCAAATTGTAGAGAATTGAATAAGCTTCCATTCGCATATAAACGCTTCTACCTCACGTCGACTGAAATAAAGATATTGGGAAAAAACTGTTTTTTGGGCGCCATCTTTCCAATATGGCGGCCAAAACGGCAAATATACGAATTCAAAAAGTGGAAATTCGGAAAGGGCACCTCAAGATCTATAATACTGCCAAGTTTAAAAAATATCAGATAACCTTCAAAAAAAGCTGGAATTTAGCATATCTTATAAAGAAAATTTTGACAGTTTCCTGGAATGACGTTTGTAAATTTAGGTATGAAATATGAAGAGAATTTTTTTGTCTACAAAATGACGTGCCAGGTGATGAAATCCGTTGAGAAACAAACGAGCTACAGCCAGTTTCTTATTACCAGATGAAGCCCATTTTGGCGCCTCCACCATATTTGCCTGCAGCAGATGTCCACATTCCACCATGATTTTTCATGGTCCTTGATCGCCCAGGAATCGATTATGACATATCTCTATATATCTTCACGAAGTTGCACACGGACAAGCCTTTTTTGACCCTATGCCCCCAAACTAGTAGCCAAAATTCATCAAATCAGTACACACCGTGTCAAAAACTTGTACGCGTTCTTAATGGGCAGTGACCGGACCTACCCTTTTGATGATGCGACGTCAAGTTAAGTCTTAATTGACCGTGCACACTGTACAGGGTGACCACTAGAGAATTCCCCCACCCGAGGTTTCTTTTCTGGAATAATTTGGAGCGATTTTTGCCTATTTCGGTTATACTGTGACTACTTTGTAGTACTGTTTTTGCGCTAATCTATTGGTAAATATCATACTGTACTAGGTAAAAATTCCCAAATATCGAAATCACTATGGGGAATAAATAACTTCTTGTTCACTTGGCAACACGGAACAAGGTTCTGTCGTGCTCTTCTTGAAACTGTGGGAGAAACTCCCTGGGGGTTTCATGCAATCCGCAGTACATTGATGTAGCAGGAGTTGCCTAAAACCGCGTGAAATTGGTTCTCGCCTCCTGACGAAAACTTGTACAATAAAGTGAAATTTTTTTTTGTTCTTCGTTGCCCAATAGTTTTATGGAGTGGTGATACAGAGGATACAAAAGTGATTTTATACAAGAAAAATTAAAACGATTACATAATTGCAAATAAACGTACCCAACTGACATGAAGAGGCATACATCGTTATGAACTCTCGGATATCGGTAACGAAACAAAAAAGATAAAAAGCGCGTACCAGGGGCTCTATCAAGATGATTAGAATTCTACGTCAGTGACCTGATGTTGCACAGCAACCACCTCTCTGATAGGCTGCTGCTAGGCAACGTGACGTCACAAGCGTAGAATTATACTCATTGATAGGGCCCCAGTACTGTCAGAATTCGATACTTCTGAGACAACCTGTATGACCGGGCGGCAGGTGAATTTAACCAGCTAGTCAACACAACTGATTTCTTTTGCAGCACCAGAATCGCCAAAGCATCGTCCGTTTGGACGAGCTGCCAGTCGAAACGTTGCAAGAGATCTTTTCCAGCATTCCCAAAACCAAGTTTTACTTGTTGGCCGGAGTGTGCCGGAGATTCAAAAGTATCTGCAGCGATCCGTATTTTTGGAGGAAAGTTTGTCTGGTCGATCACGTGATGACCTATTTCGAGTTCGAACAACTGACCACAGGTGCGTGGCCCATCGATGAACTGGACCTGACGGGAGCCAGAGTGAGTTTTTTTATACAGGGTGATTCAGTAAACATAATCACCCCGATAACATGCTAATCTCCCTGACACAGAGTTGAAATCCTTCGGTTTGAGTATGAATCCACCCTATAATCAGAGTCAAATTATCAAAGAATCCTTTAATATTGTAAGTACATTATCATCCCACCCAAAACCAACTTCCCTATATAATCAGTTTCACGGCTTTCTTCATTAGAGCAAGCTATGGAACACGATGTGTTGTGTTGGCACAAATGATGCAATGCTAACTAGATTTTAACGCCTTGATAGATGTGCTAGGTGTAATGTGACAGCTGTCACCGTCATCTCGACGCGATGCACCCGCAAATACCGTATGTTCATTAAAAACTTCAATAAAGGGAGGCTGTGACGCAGGCCATTCGATCCGAAAACGGCCAGGTTATCATCGGTCCATGGCCTCCCATTATTGAATTTTTTATGAACATACTGTGGAAGTTTCCGAGGCTGCGCAGCAAAAGTAGAGAAACGTGAGCCCCCCTCCAGTGGGAGTTTGTTACGTCGTTTTCTGCTTCTGTTTGTTTTTGGTTCTTGGACCGATTGGGCCAGTTCAGTTCTGTCTTGCCGTTTATTTTCTAGTAGTTTGGGAAATTTCGTTGTCTTGCGGTGGCCGTTCCGGCAAACGAGTTCCGCGTGCCATTCTCCAATTGGCTATAGATAAGAACTAACCCAGCGCGCCGGTGGGCAGAATCTGATGAAACGAAGCGACGTGGCTACTTCTTCCTTTTCAATTTGAAACTCGCATCGGAACTATCGCTAAGTTGTGTGCTGTACATCCACGTTTTTGCCGTTCGAGTGGTTTTCGAAATTGTGTTAGTTCGAAGCCAGAAACCGCCTGTTTTGCGGGTTTATTTGGCGAACATTGGATCATTAGGGTATTGGGCCAGAAGTAGGCATTGTTTCGCCGTCTAAAGAAGTACAACCACACCTGGCGCATCAAACGAAACAGTCTGTCACCTGGAGGTAAAGTAAAGACTGATTTGGTTTCCCTTTTTGTCATATTTTCGAGTTGGAGTCGACACTGAGTTGAGTGAATTGTTGTAGGTTTCTTTTTTTACCCACCACTCAGTTTTTCTACTACATAACGAGTTTTTCTACGGTCAAGTTCCCGTCATCCCTATTTTCCTGTCATCCCGTTTCAAAGTCTGGAGATTTTGCCAGCAAGTCTTCAACGTCACCGTCATCGACATCGTCGCATTTACGCAACAGGGAATTTCCCGAGCGACTCTGTCCTTGGAAAGGAAACGATCCAACGAGGAGCCTGCTTTTGGTTTGAGTGCAAGATTTTCCAAACCGCCCGGCGAGTCTTGTCGCACTGGCGTGGACCCCATCTCCTACGACACCGAGTCTAGCCATCGCCCGCACTCTGGAAGTCTCAGCGTACGACAAATTGTCGATGGCGGCCGTCAGGAAGCCGAAACCGTTTGTACCGCTTTGCGTTTTGGTCAAGTAAGTCCCGGCGATATTTCGCCCAATGCGCTGCTTTATTTTCCCTCTATTACTTGTGTTTCATTTGAAATGCGTAAACGATAATCATTTTTCACGTTGATATTTGGCTGAACACTACTCGAGTACCGTTCTAGAGAAAAGACGGGAGAAAAATAGATCGACAGTTTTCAGGGAACAATAAAGGATAAAATTTAAAATTCAGTCTGCTCGCGATTGAATTGCTGCGATTTCCGACCATTTGCCAAGAGTATATGCGCGTTGTTTAAATTAATATCACTCTTTATCGTTTGAAATCCGTACACAAATTCACAAGTTTTGCCACCGACAGTCTCGTGGTACCTTGTTGTTGGTGACGTTAAAATTAACGTAGATGTTACAGGGCGGAAGGCCCTAGTTTGACTTGTAATCAATTATTATTATTTCAAAGGAAAATCTCAGAACTAATTTCACAAGGTTTCATGTATGAAATTATGTATTATTGTTTTTGTAACATTGCTACCGTGTGAAAAAGAAGCCGATAACTCTCTGGGGTGGCTCATCAACTTAGGTACCTACCGTGCCGTTTTAGTTTCACCTCGACTTGAATTGTTATCTGGTACTGTTAAAAACCGGACGACAGGTACCTACGCTTTGGAACAGATAACGTTCACTTTAATTCCGGTTTGTGCTGAAGCCGAGCATCTTTTCCGGACGTAACATAAACTTTGCTGTGGCATTATTCGACAATATTATTCGACATACCGATCTCTTTTATTTTCTTTATTGTAGACTTAGCCAACCGGCACCTGTTCATCTTCATTACCTTATGTAAATGAACTTTGTATTTGAAATCCAATCATTGCTTTATCTTCAGTATTGTTTTAGTCATTGCTTGGTGCTAGAGTTTTTTTTTTGGGGAATTCGGTCACAATACTGTGGCGCCCCCGACCATCCAATAAGAACCCCGGCCTATCTCCTCTGATTAACTGGCGGGCCGTGTTCCTAAATAAGACAAACCAATGGTAAGTCGCACCGAAAAGGCACGAGGCCTATTTGGCATGTAACAAGTTGCGGTGGCCGACAAGGGAGATCTCTACCATGGTACTCACTACTCAGTGATTTACATTCCATTCTCTTCGGTACTGCCGCGCTTGGCCATCAACTTCTTCAGTGACCGCGCTCACCTGGCGGCGTCAACGAGAAGCCGTTAACCATGGTAGAGACGATGTTCATTGCCGCTCACAACTTCCACTGCAGGGGGGCTCACGTTCCCCTACTTTCGCTGCGCAGCCTCAGAAATGTCTACTGCCGGGTGCATCGCGTCGAAATTAAGGTGACAGCTGTCACATTATACATAAGCACATCTATCAAGGGGTCAAAATCTAGCTGGCATCGTACCATTCGTGCCAACACAGAACATTTCCCCAATAGCTTGCTCTAATGAAAAAAGCCGTCGAACTGATTTTACATACAAGCACCTATTATTACACCTGTTTCAATTATACCTATGTTTTCAAGGTCCAAGGTCAACATTACACATATCGATATTACGATACTGACATTGCTGACTCACACCTGAAGCTCAACAAGCTCAACATAACAAAAGTACGACATCAAATCGCCGAACACGATGACGACGACTGCAAAGGCGAAACTGTTGCGGTTGAACCGTTCATTGTGAACGCTTGCAGAACGAGACAATTGGTGATGGAACAGGCCGTCGTCGTTCGCAATCTGGCCTACGCGATTGCCAAAAGCACGAAGCTGCAGGTACTGTCGATGGATTTCGTCACGTTCGACGAAAATCTTCTGGAGAGCGGTCCGTTCAAATGGATGTTCGAAAGCTGTTCGCGGCTGAAAGAGCTGAGCATGAGGTCCAGCAGGTTGAGCGAGAATCAACTTTTCACGCTGTGCAAACACGTATCTGACAGCGTGGAGACGTTATACTTGAATCACTTCACGTGCAAATTCATGTGGTCCCCTGTCGATAGCTACACTCGGCTCGCGTTACTGCAAACTTCCGGTGAGTAGAGAAAATCTCAAAATCAAGAATAATTATTATTATACGAAACGCGAGTACGAGGATGCTTCAAGTTTCATGAAAATCGGTTCATTTATAAAAAAGTCTGATGAGTCGGCGAAGCCAAGATGGCGGCGTTTCGTGGCAAGGAATCTTTTTCTAAACATTTTGTCGGTTGAAGTGGTTTTCGAAAAAAACTTTTCCAGTTTTTTGACACCCTGTATTTAGCTATTGGAAATGATGTAGTTTTTCTCTTGAATCCGAAACTGTACAGGGTATTCTGGAAGTAGAATCATTTTTTTGAAAACGTTGTCAATTCACAATTCATCGAGTTATGAATACCAAAAGTTTGGCTCTAAATGCTCTACCACATCCTAAAATGTTGACAAAAAAAAAGTGAACCACACTGTAAATGAAATTTTGATTTTGAAATCTAAATTCTACGAGAAAACTGTTGTGAAAAGCATTTTCCGTTTTCAAATTGTTTCAACTGGGGAATTCCTAGCAAGAGGCAAGGGAGGAATTTCGCTTGATGACTCTGAACAATAACACGTACCAATTTGATCAAAACTGTTTGAGCGGCTCGAAAAATGTAACAAAAAAAATTGTCACCTTTGAACGGCTGTATCTTTGTTATCAAGCGTTTGCAAGATATGTTTTTTTGGTCAATTTAGCTTGATTTTCTATGCCCTATCTATCCACGTCGTACCGACTTCCTGCCGTTTCTTCCGTGTGGGAGAAATGAGAGGTCGGACAAATTCCGGTCGGACGTTTGAGCTTTGGGAGATTCGCGCGCTTGCTTTCCGTGTGAGAGAAACGTGTGGTCGGACAAATCGCAGCCGGACGTTTAAAATGTCGGATGAATGCGCTTTGGCTTGTTGAGTGGGCTCCCGTAGAAGCATGGCTTTCAAAATGGGTACACAGTAATAAAAAATGTGTCACTTTCACTCAGAATTTTAATTAAATAGGAACTTAATCCGTGACAGTTTGCTTGTTTTCACACGACTTCATCAGCAGTAAGTCAAAAGTTGTTCTGAAGTAATTGTGAGAGTATTTAAATCAAATGTTTCGATCATTTCTCAGAGCTTGAATTGAACTGCAAAACAACAATAAAGTACGTAGATGTGGCTCCAAAAATTGCGGCCAGCGTGCATCTCTCCGCTTCAAAAAACCTGGCCGCAGTGAATTTGCCTCCGTATTTCTCAGCTTGCCTGGCCAGAATCAGCAATTCGTTTCTTTGTTTCCAATCATCGCCCAGACTTTGTTGCAACTTATAACATATCAGCCCCGTTTTCTCACTTTCAGCTTTCGCGGCGTCACAAGCCAACAGCATACAAGCCGTTACTAGCTGTAACAAATAATGATTTATACATAGCACAAAAAAAAACATACAGGGTGAGCCCAAAAGTTCGGATCAAAACAGGATCACGGTGTAAGGAATCTTTTATGAAGCCCATTAAAAAAAAAGAGAACTGCGACTTTTATTTTCCTAGTTATGAAGAGGCAACTGATGATCCTTGGAACCCTTTTAGTCTCGTTTATTCAAAAGATTTGGGTAAATTGTTGTTGGTAGCAGCATTATGAATTTAAAAAATCTGGTGTCTCAAAACTTACGTCATAAGGTACATGAATGAAACCAACTGGGTTCTGTGTGGGAACATCCCCTTGATCGAAACTCTGGCCGTAAAACAAAATTTTTGGGGGTTTCGGTCTATAAGACAAGTTTAAATTTTTTAAAAAAGGACCAAAATTTATCAATTTTTTTACAGGCGCTTTGTTGACTAACCCACCAAGTGTGATATATATTTGTAATCAGGATGAAAAACGGAATCGATTTTCATGTTGAAATACAGGGTGAACGATTTGAGAAAAAAATTTCGATGTTGCACCCTGTAAGCGATGTACCATTAAAAATTTTTGTGGACAGATTCGAAGCCTGCGTAAAAAATCATGTAAGAATAGTTTTTCATTCCTAAAATTATGCCAAAGGAGAAGTCTCTTGGAGGAGGTGAATTTTGGCCTTTTTTGAAAATTTCAAACTTGTTTTATGGACCGAGACTCTGAGAGCCCCCAAAAATTTTGTCTTTTGACCCGATTTTTGATTGAGGGGATGTTCCCACACAAAAGCCCGTTGGTTTCATTCATGTACCTCATGACATGAATTTTTGACATTTTTCGAAAATTGACAAGCCTATACCAGCCTAAAACCCCCGGTCTGACATGTAAGACAAAGAAATTTTTAACAACCTTATCAACGCACATTCGACCTACAGGGTTAAAATCATGTATCTCATGACTTAAGTTTTGAGGCACCAGCTCCCTGTCCACTACGTGTGTACTAGATTTCCATTTACTATTAAATTTATAAAGGATGAGCCATGACGTCAAAAAAACTAATTTCTCGAAAATTCTCACAAAAAAATTCCTTGGCAGGAAACCAAGTGACCAACTGCTCTACACTGGTTGAGGGACCAACCAAATGGTTAGGAGCCATTATTGAAAAATAAATATTGAAATTTTCTGACTCATCCTGTGAATTTTTTTCATGGGTTTTTGTAGGCTTCATAAAATATTCCATATGGGCTATGTGCATGACCTTGAGCTGTTGACGCGTAGGACACACAGAGCCCATGGTGGTGAAAATAAGAACGTCTTGTGGCGATTTTTGACAGCAGACAGCTGACAGACGACAGCTTTGACGTGGTTGATGAAACTTGATTTGACATCAGAGATGACATTATTTATTTCTCGTGTATTTGTTGGTTGTGCATGTTGTGATGGAGCCACCACGGCGTAAAGGAAATTTAAAATAGTTGATAGTGTTTTTAGTCAACACGAGCGCCACCTAGTGAGTTGTTCGCAAACTAAATCGTTCCCACAAGAGTTTCACATTCCGCGGCGGCGCTACATGTCATGCACGTAGCCCATACCATGATACTGTTTTGACCCAACCTTTCGGAATCACCTTGTATAGGCAAAAACTGAATGAAGAAAAACAAAAAACTTACTAATGTAATAATGGCTAGAGACAAATTGAATACGAGAGTGTGTATCTTCATCTCAATGAACAAAGAATCGTTCCAGCGGGTAATCAAGAAATTGAGGCAGTTCAAAATTTGGAGTGCACTCCTGCAAATGATGAAAACGAAGGGCCAGCCAAATATTACATTGAAAAAATGTACGCTTTCGTGGAGGCACATGGATAAATGTCCAACTTTTCGAATGGCGGATGTGCCTTGCTTCCCGGCAGATTTGAGGAGTTTGTTCAAGTCTTCGTATCTGGTCTTGAAGGCGAGGGCTAGGTTATAGATCAAAACGTATATAACCAAGCCATAATATTGGCAAATGATAGGTAACAAATATCCCTGGAGTGCCGTAGTTCCAATCGCCCACGTCCATATGTACAATATGTACGTCATAATAATCAAAAAGCACACGTTACAGATGAAAAACTGATTCAGTGGGTTGTTCAACAAGTTCCGTTCTTCGTTGCCGACGTTGCCGAACGTCTTGTCTAGGAACTGGAAGTTTCCGATCAATCTCGTCCAGTTCTTCTGATTGTAGAACGCCGAACCGATGATCATGGTCAATACTAGCGAGGCCAAAAAGATGTCGTTAGCCATGTCCAAAAACATGCCTGTTTCGGAGTATTTCGAGCGGAAAGCATTCATCCTCATGAAGAGCGAATATATCATACCCAATGAAATGAAACATGCCACTGACAAACCGTAGATTCTGAAGAGAAACGGATGACGGATTGCGTTTTTCTTGAAATCCTGTGACGGCGTGATGGCGAGAAACGATGCGAAATTGTGAATTGTCTCGACAAAGCCAATGTCGCGTCGTGAAAGTTTCAAGTTCATTGTGGGACTGGCGGTACGGGGGCAGGCCAGCAGTTCGGGCATGAGCCACTGCGCGCGGGATTAACGAATCTTACTGTGGCAGGAACTGGCACTCTGAAGTTTAATCATTCTAATTAGCCCAATCATTTTAACAGTGTCATTATTCAACTAGTCCTATTTTAGCGTTATAAACCCCCAGGAGCCCGGTTCTTGAATGAAACAAAAGAAATACATATCACCAGCGAAATAGTACCATTTTCAAAAAGCAGTCCATCTCCCCACCTTGCGGCGTGTTCAATAGGAAGCCTCGCCCAGAATACTATATCAATATACGAGCTTAATAAGACGAAGTTTGTCACAAGACTGCTTTTAGGGGCGCGACAAACACAGTGAGGAGGGTTCCAAAGGCAAGAGTTTGACGACACGTCTTATTAAACGAGTGTCATATACACACATCAAAAGAATCTAGGGGACAAGCAAATTTAGACGATTTCTAAAATCATCATAACTTTTGATTGCCGTCAGCAATTTCATATCGGTTTTCAGTGTTCGATAGCTCAATCTTTCTTTTTCATGCATTGATCACGTCAAATACGAACAATGTTTCACAAGGTCGCTACAGGGTGATCAATGGAACAGTGTAAAATTGCCAAAAGTTCAGTACGAGCGCGATTTCCCAAAAAAGAAAATACATCCATTGCAATAGCACAGTTATGAAGATCAGTGTTTCAGCTTCACTGACGTTTTTGAATTTTGAAAATCGATGGTGAATGGCCATGGCCACGACGATGGCCAAAGATATTGATCATTTTATGCCGCCATGTTGATTTTCCAAGAGAGAAGAAAGTTATCCGATTTCATTGAAACTTGGAACGCACTCATGTCTGGTTCAAGTAATTGGAATTTCAAGGTCAAATGTCACTCTTGATCACTTTCGAGCCGCTATATTAAACTTTTTACATGAATGATTCGATTTGAATAAAACTTTGAAACACACTAGAATCGAATCATTTACATAAAAGTTCAATGTGACGGCCTGAAAGTGACCGAAAAAGACATTCGACCTTGAAATTCTGATTACTGGGACCAGGCATGAGTGTGATTCAAGTTTTAATTAAATCGAATCACTTTCTTGGAAGTTCAACATGGCGGCACAAAATGATCAATGTCTTTGGCAATTCACCTTCGATTTCCAAAATTCAAAAACTTTACTGAAGCTGAAACACCATTCTTCATAATTGTGCTATTGGAATGCATAAAAAAATATTTTTGGGAAATCGCGCTCGTACTGAACTTTTGGTCATTTTACACTGTTCCATTGATCACCCTGTAGAAACTTTATGGAACATTGTTCGTATTCGACGTGATCAAGGCATGAAAACGAAAGATTGGGCTATCGAACACTGAAAACCGATATGAAATCGCTGACGGTAATCAAAAGTTATGATGATTTTAGAAATCGTCTGAATTTGCTTGTCCCCTAGATTCTTTTGATGTGTGTACTATTTCATCTATTTTGTCTCAAATATTCAGTAGCAATGCTTTTCAGTGTTATAAAAGGCAGGCGATAATACGACACGCGTTTGCGTGTCGAAAAGTGGCAGTAAGTACGATACGGTAGTAGATAAAATAGGTCTATCTACACCTAATAAATAATACATGCACACATTAAATATGCGCTTCTGATTAATTGACGGTTACTCATTACTCCCTACTCCCTCGGTTACAGTCCTTACCTATTGCCTGTTTTACTTTTTGCGTTTACAATTTCCGAATTTCGGTGATTTTGGAAAACCTTGACTACAATTTTGAATTATACTGAATTCTAGTTGAAGACAAACTTAAGTAACAAGAAAAAATCCAAAGTAATGATTGAAAAATCATTAAAGTACCTCTGCGTGGATTTGACGTGCAATTTAATGTAATAATCGAGCTACCCGTGTTTGGTTTACTAAGAAACGATACCCCAATCGACATTTTTGGAATGTCAAAATTTTTAATTTTTTTTACAAATGTCAAAAGTTTTTGAAGATTGTCCAAAACGTCAAATGTTGTAATTTTTGACAACGACAAGTGACGTATCGTTTCTCATTAAATCAAGCATGGGCAATACGGCGGTGGAATCTATTTTCAGGTCAGAGCTCAATCATACAGAGTACTTCAGGAAGTTTGACTGTTTTTCAGTTTTGCTAGTTGACCACTCACACGAGTCACGAGTCCAATGTAAGAATCGAGCTGGCCGTGTTTGGTTTATAAGGAAACGATACCCCACTCGACGTTTTCAAAATGTCAAATTTTGAAAATTCCTCCAAATGTCAAAATGTTTGAAAACTGTCCAAAACGCCAAATGATAAAACTTTTTACGACAAGTGACGTATCGTTTCTTACTCAATCAAATACTGGCGATATGGCGGTGGCATCTATTTTTACGTCAGCCTTATTATTATACTACCGAGTGGTCCAAAAAAAAAAACGCATCGTTTTATTTTCCTTTCAAAATATTTGTCTCTCAACCGATTTTTATAAACTTTGTATAAGCGGATGGCCAAGGAAATGGGCTACAAAACTAAATACGAGGATAGCCTAACTGTCGAAAATTCAAGATGGCGGACGCAATTGAAAATAAGCATTTTCTGGCCTCGTTTGTTGAAAATTATTATTTTGACAAATTTCATGACTGATACGGGATGAATGAGCCTTCTCCTTACATCACAGAGTACTATGAGTCAAATCTGTCCATCCACCGCGGAGATACGGTGGACGGAAAACAGGTGTTCTTGTCCGTTTTTTATGGGAAAAAATTGACCAAATTTTGGTGGCCTCTGTAAATTTTTTGTTCATCGACCGTTTTGACCGTTTCTGTTCATCATCGAACAATAGCTAACTGATGGAACAGGCTGTGAAGAGCAAATGTTGAGTGTCATAAATGTGAAAATTCAAAATGGAGGAGAGAATTGAGAACAGATCTTGTTTTCCATTGGATTCTTTCTACACAGACACAAAACTTTTCCAACTAGTATCCAGGAACCTATGGAAATTTTTGTTCAAGGCGACTCTTTGGGTGGGGAGTTGGAGGGTGAGAGAAAAATCGGAACAAATTTGCAGGAGATTCGAATAATTTTCAAGAAAATGTGAATTTTCCGGAGAAAACTCAAAGCCTTTTCCAAAAATCATCTCATAGTGAAAATCGTCGAATCAGGCTTCATTTGAGTCCGCTCTCAACAAGGAAGATTAGTATTTTCAACTGAAAAACAGTCAGAAACTTGAGAAAAGAAATTGTTAGACAAGAACCAGTTACCTCTTAAAAAAAATTGGTGCAAATCTGTTCAAGAAATGAATAGTTGGAAATTTGCAGTTTTTCCAAGGTGGAAAAAATTCGAAAATCGTACATCCAATTTAAAAAAAAAATTCTTCTGCCCTAAGATGAATCTTTTGTGGGGCTTACCGCATGTCGAAATTTGCTCTGCATTTTTTTCGAAATTACGGAATGTGCCAGTTCCATTTAAAAAAATCACCGCCAGAAAACTGGAATTGCGTCTCATTCTAAAATGGGCCTACACGACGCCCAGTCCAATCTACTTTTGACATCAATTGGAATTTTTCGGAAAAAGTCGATCCCCGAGCAGAGAAGAGCATCTGAGTTGAGTCGTGCACTAAAAGCGGGTCATCCTGGTCAAAGCCCGGGTTTGCGGCCTGTTCTCGGGTGATAACGGCCAGGAGAAAATTCAAAAATTCGTAACACCCGACTGAAAAATGGTGGGAAAATCCAACTGCAGGCTTAATTTTTTATTCTCCTGTTGTGTTTGTTTCTGCCGAATTTGTTTCGAATCCATCAGATGGAATTCGAATAATTAAATGTCAAAGTTCAAGGAAATGAAACCAGAAGAAACAGTTCAAGTTCAAGTTCAAGAAACTGGACCAGAAAATGCGTAATTTCAATTATGTACGCCATCTTGAATTTTTGACAGTTCGGCTATCCTCGTATTCAGTCTTGTAGCCTATTTCCTTGGCCATCCGCTCATACAAAGTCTACGGAAATCAGTTGAGAAACAAATATTTTAGAAGGAAAATTGTCACAATTTTAGAAATTTCTCCGAATGTCAGAATTTTTTAATATTATTGTCCAAAACGTTGTAAAATTTGACGACAAGTGACGTATAGTTTCTCACAAAATCAAGCATGGGCAATACGGCGGTAGTATCTTTTTCCACGTCAGAGCTCAATTATACGAGGTACTTTAGAAAGCTTGATTGTTTTCCACTTTTGCTAGTTGACCAAACTCACAAGGGTTTAATGTAACAATCGCAGGAGCTGCCAATGTTTGGTTTATTAAGAAACGTTACCTCACTCGACGTCTTCAAAATGTCAAGATTTTGGAAAATTTTCCAAAATGACAAACTTTTTGAAGACTGTCCAAAACGTTTCAATTTTTGACAAAGACAAGTGATGTATCGTTTCTGACTGAATCAAGCATTGGCAATACGGCGGTGGCATCTATTTTTACGTCAGAGCTCAATTATACAAAGTACTTTAGAAAGCTTGGTTGTAGCTTGATTAGATCCAAATATATGATGACGTGAAAGTTAGCATGTTAGCGCTTCGTTATCTCAGATGAGTTTAGCAACCCGTGCATTCGTTATTGTTGCTAATAAAGACTATTACTATTTGACCGATCATCTGCAACTGTCATCGGTATCGAGCCGCGATTAACGAAAGAAAGAACTCGGTAACCGTTCGGAAGATATGGAAAATGTACAGAAGTTGTAAAGAGTCAGGTCATGTTAAAACCATTTGTACATAGTAGTAAATCGACTGGAAATACTGCGAAATATTTCAAAAACCATCATCAGGGTGGAAGTTTTCATAAATTTATAGATAATTGTTCAAGTCACGATGATTTTTCAGTTGAAGACGATCGTTTTTTTTCAGTTGTTATCGATTGAAAATAAAAAGTCGCTATGGAAGTTGATACGGGCTCAGCTATTTCAGCGATATCATTGGCGTTTTACAAGACTCATTTCAACACATTCCGATTGAGAAATCAAATATGAACTTGACAACGTATGTGGTACGAAACATTAAAGTTGGAACGAGGAAATAAATAAAACACGAAAAAAAAGCGGCCTCAAATAGCTTCTGCCAGTACGTCTGGCGAGGCTTGAAAAATAGCACCTCACAAAGACTCCGTTACGCTGTTATTGCTTTGACAGCAGCCAATGGCCAACAGGATTTTTCCCATTACCATACAGCGCGTTGAGGGAGGTTATTTTTTATAATATGTAGAACTGCACTACTAGTCGTGGTGAAAAGTGCCTCATTATAACCTCTTAGTTGAATGTTGGATTTTTATGGAAATTAACCGTGTATCACAAGCAGTACACGTTTTTATACTGCATTTTGTGATACAAACATGCAACATAGCAGTAGGTAGGTATTAGTTTAGGAGATCCCAGCGAAATTTTCCTTATGCTTTTTTCTTCGGAAGGCCAAGAGTCCAAGAGGTTACAATTTTCAAAGAAGTCGTTTTTTGGTGATTTTCACACCGACTGTCAGTTTTCGAGGTCGAGAAACACCATGGAATAAGTTTCAGTGAAGAATGACGCATAGTGCAGTAAAGATAGGTTTTAAGGTTGAAATAATTATTTAATGAAATTTTGAAGCTGTTATCGATTCAGAATTTCATCCTCTACCATGGACTCAAAATCCCCGGAAATCCCACTTGAGCATTTTTCTTGCGGCGCTGTCAAAGTATATCATGTTTGCTGCAGCAAGTTCAAAAATTGTATCCTCGCTTTTGTCACATTAGAGCTATATTGTTAGCTCAGAGCTGTTGGTATATACTCCAGGGCATGACCAGAACGTCATCTGAACCGTCGACATTCTATTTCCCGCAAAAGAAAACACGTAACTTGCTTAATCTGCAATTACCAGTGGTAATTAAGTGTAGTTCGGGGATTAGTGACCAAATTTAATGAAATCTGTTCTTTTTGTGATAAAGGCATAAGATTTGGTATTAGTGGTCTTCATGGTCCCCTTTTTGAATGTAGGCACAACGCCTTGCCATATTTTGGTTAGGGGGGCTTAGGGGCCCCCTTGAAAATTGAAGTTGCAGATACTCATAGAAACCACCATTAATAATCGTCACGCATGACAAAAAGTAATCATTTGACTCTATGTTGGATCTCAACAAGAGGCAGACCAGTTGTCACCATGTACGCACTGTTCTTCATAATGAAAAAAAAATCTTCGGAATGTCAAAAAAAAAATCAGGTTTTTATAACTTTTTCATGTATTAGAAGATTAAATTCATCTTCCGCATATCATTATCCACTAATTCGTATCTGCCGAAGCCGTTGATGAAGTCAATTTCTTGATATTGACATCTTAGAAGCAAAAATCCCAGATGAAACCAGTCAATTCAAGTGTTCAGTTCAGCAGCGTTTTTCTAATTTCATCAATCAATATGATGACAATTCATTATTGGGTGGATAGCTTTAACTGTTTCATAATTTTAATGAGTATAACTAAATGAGAAGTGATGCGCGAAAGCCCTGAAAGAATTTTTTTAACCGCCACCTGTCACTGTTAGAATTGCACGAAATTTCATGCTACTTTGGTGAAACAACAGCAAATACAGACTAATGAGTATAGACAAACGTCAATACGATCTGCAGTTGTCAAGTAGAAGGCACAAAGAATTAAGATTGAGGCGTGAAATACTTCAAAGCTTTGAGATCGAGTTAATACACGGTATAAAACTATTTTCAACACACCCTAGGGGCACTAATTTTATGATGGTGGGCGACGTAAAAAACATTTTTTCCTAGGCTTTGCGCTTGGTTCCGCGTGGAGTCAAAAGGAATCAAGTTACAGAACAGTTTCAGCTATCCATCTATTCATAAATTGTCAATCATATTGATTGGGAACAATGAAAAAACGCTGTTGAACTTCACACTTAAATTGGCTTATTTCTTCGGGAGCTGTCATTCCTAGAATGACAGTATAAAAAAACAGACTTCATGAATAGCTTCGGAAAATACAAATTAGTGAATGATGATACACAGCAGATCAATTCACATTTTCTTAGATGGAAAAATCATTAAAAGCTGTGTTTTTTTTTTGACACTCCGAAGAAATTTTTTTTTAACCCGAAGAACAATCCTTACATGTCGACAACTGTTGTGTCTCTTGTCAAGATTTGGTGTAGAGTCAAATGATTACTTTTTGAAATGTGTGACGATATTCACCGGTGGTTTGTAGGAGTTCCTGCAATTTCAAATTTTTAAGGGGGTCCTTGGGCCCTCATAACCAAAATATGTCGAGTCGTCGTGTTTACATTTGAAAAGAAGACCATGAAGGCCACTCATACAAAATTTCATGCCTCTATCACAAATCAAACAGATTTTAATTAACTTGATCGTTAACCCTCGGATTATCTCTAATCAGCACTGTTAATTGGGAATTAAAGCGACTTCCGTAATTTTTTTTTCGTGAAATACGAGTTAAAAGTTCAAACCAAGGTCTGGTCATGCCCTGCAGTGTATATCAACAGCTCTGAGCCAACAATGTAGCTCTAGTGTGACAAAAACTAGAATACAATTTTCGGACTAGTTGCAGCAAACATGATATACTTTGACAGCGCCGCAAGAAGAATGCTCAACTGGGATTTCCGGGGATTTTGAGTATGTGGTGGAGGATGAAATTCTGAATCGATATCTGCTATAAAATTTCATGAATTAATTTTTTCAAGGTTTGGGGTCTTTTTTGACTATCTTTACTGCACTAGCACCAGTGGCATAGCAGACGGCTGCAAAGAGGAAGGGATGCTATTTTTACAAACTAGTAGATTCATCTGTATTTAACATTTTTTCTGACAAGTTTAGTATCGTTTTCAACTGAATTGTGTCTTCTTCATCTGAAGATGAATTTTATAATGATGAGACGGAACCTGATCCGTGATAATTCGGTTGCTTTTTGTCACGACTTCCTCAGCAGTAAGTCGAAAGTTTTGAAGAAAATGTGAGAATGTTTAGATGAAATGTTTCAATCATTTCTCATTGCTTGAATTGAACTGCAAAATGACAATAAAGTACGTAGCTGTAGCTCCAAAAATTGTCGCGAGCGTGCATCTCTCCGCTTTAAAAAATCTAGCCGCAGTGAATTTGCCTCCGTATTTCTCCGCTTGTCTTGCCAGAATCAGCAATTCATTTCTTTGTTTCCAATCATCACCCAGACTTTGTTGCAACTTATAACATATAAGCCCGGTTTTCTCACTTTCAACTTTCGCAGCGTCACACGCCAAAAGCATACCAGCCGTTAAAAACTGTAACAAATAATTATGCATATACAGAACATAAAAAATACAGGGTGAACCCGGGAAGTCGGATGGAAACAGTAAAGATTCTATATACCGTGATCCGATCTTTCGGAATCACCTTGTATAGGTGAAAAGAGAACGAAGACGAAGAACAAAAGACTTACTAATGTAAAAATGGCTAGTGACAAATTGAATATGAGAGTGTGTATCTTCATCTCAAGGAACAAAGAATCGCTCCAGCGGGTAATCAAGAAGTTCAGGCAGTTCAGAATTTGGAGCGCACTTCTGCAAATGATGACAACAAAGGGCCAGCCAAATATCGAATTGAATAAATTTACGCTTTCGTGGAGGCACATGGATAAATGTCCAACTTTCCGAATGGTACATGTGCCTTGCTTCTCTGCAGATTCGAGGAGACTGTTCAAGTCTTCGTATCTGGTCTTGAGGGCGAGAGCTAGATTATAGATCAGAACGTATATGACCATGGCATAATATTCGGAAATGATAGTTAAAATATACGACTGGACCGCTGCCGATCCAACTGCCCATGCCCATATGTATAATATGTACGTCATAATAATCATAAAGCACACGTTACAGATGAAAAATTGACTCAACGGGTTATTCAACAAGTTCCGTTCTTCATTGCCCATGTTGCCAAACGTCTTGTCTAGGAACTGGCAGTTTCTGATCAATTTCGTCCAGTTCCTCTGATTGTAGAACGTTGAGCTGATGATCATGGTTAATGCTAGCGCAGTCAAAGATATATCGTTGGCGATGTCCAAAAACATGGCTGTTCCTGAGTATATCGAGCGAAAATCTTCCATTCTCATGGACAGCGAGTATATCGTACCAAATAAAATCAAACATGCCACTGACAAACCGTAGATTCTGAAGAGAAAAGGATGACGGAGTGCGCTTTTCTTGAAGTCTTGTGATGGCGTGATGGCGAATAACGATGCGAAATTGTGAATTGCCTCGATGAAGCCTATGTCGCGTCGTGAAAGTTTCAAATTCATCGTGGGACTGATGTTATCATCAAGCCATTAATGGTAATCTACCTACTCGTAAATATTATGATTGTATCAGCAATGTCATCAATAACGACTTGTTATTTTACTACAAGGACTTTCGTTAAACTGATGCAGTGACCCAAATATCTGATTCGAATACACGCGAATGAAACACGTGCACAGCCCGACCCCTGCATAAACTGCTGCAGGCCCCGTATTTTTCTTGCAGACTTCTCTGGCGGCGATCGACTGTCGCCCGCTTGTCAACGGCTGCAATGATACCAACATTTTACTTTCTGGTCGAATTTTAGCATGTTGTTAAGAAAGTGAAATAGAACATTTCCACCAATTTTCACACTTACGCTTAGATGCCTAAAATGCCTGGGTGAAAAGTGGAATAAAGAAACCTAGTGATTGTTTTGCTATTATTTACAGTTCCAGCAGACTTGGCACTCCTGTTTTATCGGCTGAAAAACCTGAAACACCTCGGCATATCCCTGAACCGACTGATTTCAACCAACAGGGTCTTTCATCGGGTGGTCGAGCTCCAGCATTTGGAATCGCTTCATTTTTGCCTGTGCGATTTTGATTCGCCCAAATTTCACCAATTGTTCGAACAGTAAGTTTTTTCTTCTGTTTTCAATACCTAGATTTCTGTTTCGTTTTTGTTTCCTTCATAATGATTATTAAAATTATTTCAATTATTTGAAATAAATGATTAATCATTTCAGTTATTAAATATAATTATTGATCATTATTTCGCGATTGCTGATAAATAAATTGTTGTGATTGCAGTATTTTGGACAGCTTGTCAAAACTGAACAAACTATACTTTTCTATGAGATGTCCCCACTACTACAAATCACCGACTGAAGATGCGAAACGAAATCTGGAAAAGTGGTTCAAAAAATTCAACGCAAAGAAGGCGGTGACGTTGAAATTTTCCGAATTCGAATGTGAGATTGGACTTGCTGGAGGCGACTGAAATTTTGAGCTTCTTAAACTTGGTTTTGTTCACACTCACGCGGATCCATGTACAGAAACTTCATTTATTTTGTTGTTTATTTTTTTACACTACCATTACCACTACCCATTGTAATAGGTACTTACTGTTAGTTGTTGACAATCATTGTCCACTTTGAAAAATTATGTCTCTGGGAAATAATAAAATAAATAAACAATATTGATATTATCAACATCGAATAATAACGGTTGCTGTTGGATCGTATGATTAAAAAAAATATTTGCTTTTACTTCACTTTTTACTAGAAGTTGCTAAGCGAATTCGGTTTATCCGCTATGTGCGTTCGCCAAAAAAGTAGGAGGAGTCGACATCAGCGCTCAAAGTGACGATTTACGAAACTGAATAAATCCAATTTGTTTTGTTTTCGGCTGCGAGATGTCGCTACTCGACTGAATGCACATAGCGGATGGGCTATCTGATTTCTACGTGAGTCTAGTGGGCTGCGATTCAGGCCGCGATCGGCCGATGGCGACCAGAAACACAGCCCACTTGAATCATGTAGAAATCAGACAGCCTATAAAATATGGATCAATAATGCTTCTTCCAATCATTCGACCCGTTATAGCTCACAGACTTTTTTCCCAACGCACTCTGTACAATGCCAAGAAATATTTGTATAATCAATAGTAATATAACAAGTGCTTAGTGTTTTTTCGGTTAAATCGTTTCAACCCGAAAACAACTGTCAATCACGAGGGAAAAGTAGACCCGATATTATCTGACTAAAATCCCGAGACAAAGTCGAGGGATTTTGTCCAAGATAATATCGGGTCTACTTTTCGAGTGATTGATAGTTTGTTTGAGGAATTTAAAACATTTAACTCGAATAAAACACAAAGCACGAGTTGAATTTAGCAGATTATCGCCCAAATAGACTACTAGTAGAAATAGTAGGTCCAATGCATCATTGAATTGAACTGTCAATTTCAAAGCATGCCTTATTGAAAAAAAAAATCAATTTTAAGAGAAAAGTAAAAATGTTTGTTTTTTCTTCTTTCTAATAACTGAATACTTGTGAAGCTCATTACTAAATCAAGCTAATTCTGCTTGGCTAAATAATAATTATCTTGCCATGAGTGGTAGTTCACAACACAGTAGTTTCACATGGGCGGTAGACTGGTAGAGCTAAAAACTAACTAAATGTCACTAACAGCTGTTGACAGCGCATGAAAGGAGAGTGCACAGTCGCGGATTAAGGAAGGGGCCTCGTTGCTGGAAACAATGCTGAAACGTAGTCTAATAGGTTGTAAAATTGTATTTCAGTAAGTGGAAGACCCTTTAAACGCGCCAGTACCTACTAAAATTTCAGTTCAAACAAGTATAAATACAGTCGTTTCAATTACATATTATTCGTGGGCCCAAAAACATTTTAATCCGGTGCTATTACCTAGTGTGCATTAATCACCTCCTAGTGTGCATTAATCGATAGCTTAAACCGAGTCACGTGGGTCTCATTCGGTTGTTCTGATTGGTTGAATTGGGTATGTGGGCGATAATCGGTAAAATTTATTTGGAGCTTTATCGTATGCCATACGTTGTTGTAAAGAAGTTCGTTGTGGAGCTAAAATACTTTTCCGGCGAGTATCCAAAGACGAAAGAAGGTTTTTGCTTGAGGAACGCGCCGAGAGCAAATAGCACAACGTTCACCACTGACAAGCCTCGTCAAAGGAACTGATTTCAACAGCAGGGATGACGTTCAACAGGTATATTATGTCGAGATCACAGATGTAGGGATTGTCACGTCACCATGGTGGGAGTATGTGGCGAGAAACGCAGGCTCCGGCCGTTTTCACTGATTTCGGAAAAAAAATGGGCTTTTCAGCAACTTTGGAAATTCGTAACGTCTGGCCGAGAAATGGTGGAAAACGGTTCAACGGTTCGAGTCATCAGCTGTTTGTCGTCGTTGCGTCATGAGTATCTGGAGCCGCAGTTCGGTCGAACCCATCACCAGGCATACCTTAAAGTTGAGTGGTCCCAATGTTCACATTCAAAATGGTACCTGATAGTACCCTTTTTCCATAATTGGACGTGATCCAATAGACCTTTACGTTGTGTTCATTTTGATGCCGTAGATTTTTCGTGAACCTTTACCTTGACCATTTAAATAAATTCTCAGATCCCCTTTTGATTCCCAAATTCCTTTTAATTCCCCAAATTCTAATGAAAGAGGACAATTTAAAAAAAAATATGGCAAATAAACATAGTCTTAGAACCACACCTGCTTTATTACTAATCAATCAATAATAGCCAATCTAATTTACTGAACCTTAATTACTTCATTTGAATTTATTCATTCATTACATACTCTCATATTGTGCTGACTTCAGCTTACAATAAGGAATTAGTTAATTCAATTTACATTCGGTTTCTGAAATTGAAATACATTCTAATTGCCTGCTAAGACCCGCGCATCATTGGTTCCACTCTCCCAATTAAATTCCCGTTTCCGTATTCTTCCTGATTTGAAGGGACATAGATGAGCGAAATTTCATAAAAAACTTGAGTTTGATTCCTTGCATAATTAACCCGTTCATTTTAATGAACCCTTCCATAACTAAGCATCCCTTCTTGTACTCAGAGAAATCTAGCTTACTCTCTTCCTTCCGCTCAGAGAGAGAGAGATTATTAACCCATCGAGTATGGTCCTTGTACTCCGAAATTATAGCCATAGCTTCCAATTTACATGGAAGTTGACTCTAGTAATTAGATCAATTTACTTGAAGCTGGTGCTGTACTTGAAACTTACATACTTGTCACTCAGCTAGAGGTCAATTCCGTGTACATTTAATAAGTCAGGTGTGCAATTAGATGTGAGCCAATAATAAACCTGAAAAATTATTACATTTCGATGTCTTGTAGAAATACCCAAGCGACAAATTGGCTCCTTGGTATGTCTCAAGCGGTTCACATGTCTTAGAGAAGGCAACCTGAATGCTCATCAAGTCCTTTGACGCTGAGAAAAAGGTTAAATATATTTTATTTTACGGGGAAAGTATTCGTGATATATTATTTAGCCCATGTATGATTTGCATGATTACTGCTGGCGCGTTCATCAGCTGATGAAGCCTACAAATCACCTGTCGGAGGCTATATCTCTTTGTAGAATGGTTATTGAGGCCTCCACCATTTACCCGATGACTTGAGGGTAACTGGAAACAATATATTTGAAAGCTCACAGCTATTTGCGGAATATTAAGTCGGTTTGACACAACCTTTGGCTGTTATCGAAATACAAAGAACAAACTTAATAAAGTTTCCAAACAAAACAATAACTAACCCAGTCGGTAGCACCGTGAGCTCGGCCCCGCTTTCAAAGGCGAAGGTCCCGGGCTTAAATCCGCACTGGGCCAGATGGTTTTTGAACGCGTTTCTTAGTACTGGGGCATCTACTATTGTGCGGCGATGCTCCGGGAAAAAGGAAGAATCGAGAAAGCCATCGAAACAAAACCCGACTGAATAATCCCCACTGTTCCAGAAATGTCTTCGTTGTTATCGTCAATACTGTTATCGTTACTGAAAAAACATCACAGAAAAACCTGCTAATAACCTAGAAGTAGATGCAGGAAAAAAAAAAACAATAACTAACCCGTTGAAACCATTATTATTTGATTACATAAAAGGTAACTTGCCTTGGTACTCAACGCCTTGGCGCAGTCTGCCACAAGTTGATGTGACACATTAATTATCAACAGTTGGTTTAGCACTCTTGTTAATTTACTCTTGACGAATACAAATTGGGAGCCTCTCGCACACACGTCCCTCGTTCACCAGTCCCACTCAACTCCTCCGGTTTCTCTTTCTGGGCCGCTTTTATTTCGCCCCTATAGTACGTCAGATAGCGACATTTTACCTAAGTCATTTCATCACGCGACAGACTCGGTCAAATCAGTAGTTTTTGTGATGGAAAACAAGGAAAACAACTTCTGTCACTCATGCGTCGATTGCTTCAGAAGTTACAGGGTGTCAAACATGTCAAAAAAAAAATTAGCTAAGTCATTTCATCACGAGACAGAAACAGGTTAATCGATAGTTTTTGTGATCCCAAACAAGAAAAACAACTTCTGCACTCATGCGTCGGTTGCTTCAAAAGTTACAGGGTGTCAAACATTTCAGTAGATAGAGATGGTTACTTCAAACACATTTTGAGGAGGAGGAGGAGAAGGAGGAGGAGGAGAAGGAGGAGGAGGAGAAGGAGGAGGACACTCTGTAACTTCTGAAGCAACCGCCGCATGAGTGACAGAAGTAGTTTTCCTTGTTTGCCATCACAAAAACTATCGAACTAACCGTTTCTGTCTCTTGATGAAATGACTTAGGTAAGTTTTTTTTGTTGACATGTTTGACACCCTGTAGCTTTTGAAGCAATCGACGTATTAGTGACGGAAGTTATTTTTATTGTTTGTTACCACAAAAACTATTGATTTGACCGTTTGTCTCGTAATGAAATGACTTAGAAATTCATGTCGCTATCCGGCGTACTACTAGCGGCACCCCCCTCTGCTGAGATTTCCCTTGATCACCAACCCGTGTGCCAGAATGTGGTGTCACCCTCGCCACACGGCGGCATTTCGCTATTCTCACATTTCCAAACCAACGCTGATTTATTCAGAAAATTTAACTATCTTTCAAAGATTTTAAGCTGGACACCACACTACCTATCCTCTAACTAGTAAAAAAAAATAATTGCGCTACCACAGATGTCCCATTACCGTTTCACATAATGTCGTTGTCTTTTCCACATTTTAGGTCCCATTTTAGTCAAAATGATTCATCCAGAATTATATTCTCATTCCGTTGTAGTGTTCGTACAATTTCTCGCTGTCGATTACTGCGTATGGGTTGTTACTATTCATATTGGTGGGGACCGGGAAAAGCGAGAAAGTAAAAGAAGTGTACGATGGTCACTTTACTTTTCTCACCCTGAGTCCCTGATATCAGATTTTAAAACTGACAGAATTAAGACGTGCAGAGCAACTTGAAAAAAGCACTTACCAACTAGAGGCTGTCCAGTGGGGCTGCTCTCGTTGATTTCGGAAAGCGCAGCCACGGCATTGGCCACAACCATCGGGTTGGAGTCGCTGAGCAGTTCCTTCAACTGTTCCAGAAAACCTTGATCTTCCACTAAGCCTGTTGACATTGAAATTTAAAATTCGCATTATTGTTTTGTACTAGAAAATGTATCTGTGCGAAAACACCGAAAGCAATCTTAACCTGATGAAATATCGTAGAGTTTTGCAACGCAAACCGCGGCGGTTTTTCTCACGTAGGGATCCTCGTCCTTCAGGCATTTTCGCAGGGGTTCGCACAGGTATTCGGTGATTTTGTCCACTCGGATGCAGCCCATGGTCCTGACGGCCAGCGCCCTGATCAACGGATTCGGATCTTCGCAATCCTAGTATCCCAAAAATAAAAAAGCAACATTCTAGATTATATCCATATCTGGTGTGTAGTAATACAGGGCGATTTTACCTTGGTCCAGAATATTTTTGTCGTAAATTTGGGGTAAAAAATCGAGAAGAAATCAACATTTTGCATAAGTACTGGTCACACATGTGCGTAACTACATTTTTTCGTATCGCCGGGATAACCAACGCATTTCGCCCCTGTAGTCAGAGGCAGCTCTACTGCCGCAAGACCCCCCTGTGACCAATCCTTGCAACTTGACTACGGGAGTGAGTCTAACTGATCAAAGTTGATATAATACAGGGTGAGTCAATGCTATCGGAAAGATTGATTGCACCTATGCCAGTAATGATACTGAAATTACCCAAATGTCATTGCGAACAGAAGGCCAAAGTGCAGTTTGCAAAATCATTTGGCCCTAGACAGGGTGTCTCAAAAGTATCGCATTCCGAGTCGAAAGCGATGTATGAAATCTACTCGAGAACACGAGAAAAAAATTTAAAAAAATGACCGACGTTTATTTTCAAAGAAACGGGAGGATCAAAGGCTCTCGATTTTTGTTATTCAAAGTGATTTTGAGAAATTGTTTGTGATTGACTAATCAGTAAAAATTGTCATCAATCAATGGTTGTGCGCTGAGTTCATACCGGGTGATCATTTGAAAACTATCAACCTGCAGTAACGATTCCTAGTGAAGATGTCTTCAAGCAAAAACAGATCGATTTTTATATCGAGGGGGACATCTAAAACATTCATTGGCGGATTTCAATTTTTAGCCCCCTCGCCCCCACCCACCCCAACTTTGAAATTTCAAATGACACCACCTATTTCGCGATACATCAAATTAAACAGAATTAAATTATCTTTCTGGGAAACATTTATAAAATTTTCAACCCAACCTTCTTCCTAAAATTCTCTGAGTGTCTAATTTAATATTCTTGACCTTTCAATTCTCCTCGATGCAGTCAACGTCATCCTGCACAGCATCGAAAGAGAAAATTTTCTGTGGGAAAAGTGCCATCCAAATTCACCCCTTCCCCCCCCCCCCCCTCACCTTGTTACGTCGTTTTCTGCTTCTGTTTGTTTTTGGTACTTGGACCGATTGGGCTAGTCCAGTTCTGTCCGGCCGTTTATTTCCTAGTAGTTTGAGGAATTTCGTTGTCTTGCGGTGGTCGTTCCGGCAGACGAGTTCCGCGTGCCTTTCTCCAATTAGCTATAGATAAGAACTAGCCCAACGCGCCGGTGGGCAGAATCTGATGAAACGAAGCGACGTAGCTACTTCTTCCTTTTCAATTTGAAACTCGCATCGGAGCTGTCGCTTAGTTGTGTGCTGTACATCCACGTTTTTGCCGTTCGAGTGGTCTTCCGAATTGTGTTAGTTCGAAGCCAGAAACCGCCTGTTTTGCGGGTTTATTTGGCGAACGTTGGATCATTAGGGTATTGGACCCGAAGTGGGCATTGTTTCTTTTGTTGTCTAAAGAAGTACAACCACACCTGGCGCATCAAACGAAACCGTCTGTCACCTGGAGGTAAAGTAAAGACTGATTTGGTTCCTCTTTCTGTCATATTTTCGAGTTGGAGTCGACACTGAGTTGAGTGAATTGTAGGTTTCTTCTTTTACCCACCACTCAGTTTTTCTGCTGCATAACGAGTTTTTCTACGATCAAGTTCCCGACATCTCTATTTTCCTGTCATCCCGTTTCAAAGTATGGAGATTTTGCCAGCAAGCCGTCAACGTCACCGTCATCGACATCGTCACATTTACGCAACAGGGAATTTCCCGAGCGACTCTTTCCTTGGAAAGAGAACGATCCAACAAGGAGCCCGCCTTGGTTTGAGTGCAAGATTTTCGAAACCGCCCGGCGAGTCCTGTCACACTAGTACACTAGCGTGGATCATCATCTTCTACGACACCGAGTCTAGCCATCGCCCGTACTCTGGAAGTCTCAGCGTACGACAAATTGTCGATCGCGGCCGTCAGGAAGCCGTCACCGTTTGTACAGCTTAGCGTTTTGGTTAAGTAAGCGGCGAAATTTCGCCTATTGTGTTGCTTTATTTTCCCTCTATTACTTGTGTTTCATTAAAAATGCGTAAACGATAATCATTTTTCACGTTGATATTTGGCTGAACACTACTTGAGTTTTATTCTAGAAAAAGACGGAAGAAAAATAGATTGACAGTTTTCAGGAGACAATAAATGGTAAAAATATATTATTCTTTTACTTCCTTGTTTATTGTTCTAATTTTGATCTTAAAAGAATGACCCAATTACAGGAAGGCGTGAAGGCGTGATCGACGTAATAAAATTCTTGTTCTTTCGCCGACGTTTCGTCTTTTATTTAGACATTATCTAGGCTGTAAACAATAAAACATGAATAGAACATATAATAGGGAACTGAAAATGTATGGAATTACCGTAAAAAACTTGTAAATGTGGAAAGATTTTTTGACATAAGATAAAATGTGACAAATTCAAAAATTCAACAATAAAACCACACAAAAACAGTTTTACAAAAAAGTGGTGTAGAGGTGTGTAAAGGTGTGAATGTGTATAAAGATATGAAGGTGTAAAAGTGTATGAAAAACTATGGAAACATGATGAAATGATATACCTGAAACTCAACCACTATTATTAGACGTGATTAGACCTTTGTAAATTGCATGTAAATTCTCAACATCTTTCCGTAAATTACACGTGTTCTCTTTTTGAATGAAAATCAGTTCAGATAATAAACGTTTTTTTAAATAAAATTCTGTCTAAGATTTTGACATCAACAAAATTAAAAATATGACCTGTGTCAGCAACGTGGTTGGCTAAAGCCGTTCTGTAATTGGGTCATCCTTTTAAGATCAAAATTAGAATAAATGGTAAAATTTAAAATTCAGTCTGCTCGCAGTTGAATTGTTGCGATTTTCGACCATTCGCAAAGAGTATATGCGCTTTGTTTGAATTAACATCACTCTCCATCTTTTGACATCCGTACACAAGTTCTGTAGTTTTGCCACCGACAGTCTCGAGGTACCTTGTTGTTGGTGACGTTGAAGGTCCTAGTTTGACTTGTAATCAATTATTATTATTTCGAAGGAAAATCCGATGATTAAATTCACAAGGTTTCATGTATAAAATTATTATTGTTTTTGTAACATTGTGACGTGTGAAAAAGAAGCCGATAACACTCTCTGGAGATGGCTTATCAACTTAGGTACCTACCGTGCCGTTTTAGATTCACCCCGACTTGAATTGTTATCTGGTATTGTTGAAAATTGGACGATAGGTACCTACGCCACAGAATAGCTATATACAGAAGCGTGACTAGAAAAGGGTATCAAAAATTAGAGTGAGATAGAAAAAAATACCAGAAGGCGGTCCTTGAGTGCTACTCGGCAGTATTCGGTATAGTTTCGTTACCTTCCGTGTTATGCGGGCAATCCTATTGGGCACTGAGCGAGAGATGGGCACAGCGATGAGGACGCGCGAAGCGTTTGAAATGGCCGAGTAGACTGGGAATATTTGGCATTTGATTTTTCATGTCACTCTGACATTTCGATTTTCGAAAGCATTTTCTTCGGCATTTTCAAAACATTTCCACCATGAACGACGCAGAACAGGTGAAGCTGGAAAGCAAATGGGGCTTTGCAGGTTCGTACAAAGATTTCGGCTACAGATTCTATTCTGAAAGTGACAGTGAAGACTGAGAGCCTTCATCGCCGGTTCTTTCGATTTCCGAAAATGTAAGTACCTACATACATACACAATTGTACAGTTTCTACATTCGTATTATTTCACCAAAAATTCACATTAATTCTGCTTCTTGGCGTGTGTTATGTTATCTTGCACGTATTTGATTTATTTTTGCTTCAGGTGTAAAATTTGAATCGAGAACAATGGTCGTGATGGACTTCATTTCAATGGATGGACTTCGATGGATTTCATTGGCAAGATAAACCAACATCCATCTACAAGCAGTGGTTGTTTCACAAATGTTTCCGACGAAGGATCGAGTTCTTTTGGAGACATAATATGTGACCACTGACCAGCCAGCAGTTGAAAAAACCTAAAATACTGCAGAATATTTGAGGTAGGTACCTAATCAAAGATGAAATAAGAATTTTTCATATAGCAATAAAAATGTTTCAGTTTCTGAGATGATCAGTGACTTAGATGGACAGAGAAAAGCCGTCGCAGATGTCTCCAGCTCAAACTCAGACTTCCGAAACAAGAGAGTCTTCAGCTCAGACTCAAACTCCTCGAAGCTTTGAGGCAGAACTCATCAAGAAAAGTCACGCTGTTGGAAAAAAATGTCCATCTCCAAAAAGAAAATGCGGCTTTGAAGAAAAAGATTGACGAGAATTTTAGGAAAAGTAGTCAAGATTCGGACATGAATCCAGTTTCAATTTTTGTGTTACAAACTTTTAAATCCCGAATTATCCAAGCTAGCCGAAGTGCAATAAGCCAATCCATTGAAAAGAAATTGCCATGGCTGACGTTAGTTTGATGAATTCAAAAAGTTTGCTTTGTTATTATATTTTTTGGGCCCCAAATGTTACAAGCTCTTAAAAAAAGCACTTGTTCTGCCATCAAAGACTGTTTTAGAAAAATATGTCAGACAGGTTCATATGGTTTTCCACTGGAGTTGATGAAAATTTCTTCGCCTTTTTGTAACTGAAAGTCGACAAAATGGACATAGCAGACACAGCTTGCACACTTTTTTGTATTATAGTGGAGCGGTTGAAGCTCGCTAACGCGTCTCCTTAACGAGTTATTTTTTTTAGAGTATAACACTCTGGAACCATCACCATTCGATTGAGAAGACATCAGGCTTCAGAATGTATAAATTTCAGCAAAATCGCGAGGTACCGACATCGAGTTTTTTGCCATCAAACCTCGAGAAGGTCCGATTTTTCAAGGCATTTCATCACTTACAAAAACTGAATTTTCTCGAAAAATATACGGTCTTGATGGCAGGTTCTGACGTCAATTTATAGAGAATTTCTTGGGCAACATTTTGATGTACGTCACTCTCACTCTGTTTCCCTAATTAACCCGGAAAACAAAAAAATGTGCAGAAAACAGCGACGAAATTTGTCAGTGTCCGCGTTCCCTTTACGATAACTTTCGAATTCACGATATCAAATTAAGATTTTTTTACACAGAAATGTTCCTCAGTTTATTCTGAAAATATAATCCCGCATAACATATAGTCGCGTTTTAAAAATAAAGGCGTAAGAAGCAAAAACATCGGAGCGCGCGCTCCCGTCAAACTGTCAGCCGCCCGGTATTTGGAACATGGGCTATGAGGTGTAAAAATTTTTCTCGGCGTTATTTCAAATGATTGAGTGATGAAACTTTATATAATGGTTTTATAGACAATTACCTCTCCCTTTGCAAATTATTGGGACCATACCATCCTGCAGAGCCCCTACAACGTCGCTGCAAGGGCTTCTTTGGTTTAAAAAATTACCGCTAACCTACTGCAGAGCAGATATTTTTGTTTTTTTTCTCTTTATTTTTTTTTATACGTCACTTCTTATTCAGAACTGTATGATCTAAAATATGTAATGCCAAGTGGTAATCAGACTCCAAGACCAAAGCAGTATTGAAGGAAATACCTACCTTACAGTTCTGCGTGATTATCTAAATAGATACCTATATATCGAAGTTCTATAAATTCAGCGGTGCAGCCAAGTGGTGGGCTATACGGAACTATAGCCTCTCCCCAGATTACCAATTCTTCGCCCTTTTTTTAGAGAATTTTAGTCCTTTCTCGAGTTTCGAAGGATCATTTCGTTCCCAGTTATTGGCTCAGCCTCCCACGACAAAATCTTGTCTGCGCCACTGAGTATCTGAAGTCAGGTTTCTATGTTTTGTATATTTATCGCAATGTCTGCATTAGTGTGGCCCAAAAAAAATTGATCTTCAATTTTTGATGGGGCCACCCTCCACTTTTGTTACACATACCCATAGTGATTTCCTGGTGAAATTTCAATTCTCTACCATGGCAGGAAGGGGGTGCTCATCAACCCTCAAAATTTGGATATGCCAGATTTATCCGTAGGAGTTTGTGGCATCCAGATTCAACAAAATACGAAGTATATATGAACAATTGTTTATTTGGTGTACCTAAGTGGAGAATTATATAAAAAAAAGATTGAAATGAAGCGGAATTATAATGTTCAACTAACATGGTATGATTTTGCTCTAGACTACGTTGATGAAACATTTTTGGTCGTCCAAATAGGCACCATTTCCCAATTGGTCTACCATATGCAACAAAACCATCTTTTCATTCTTGTCATTGGTCAGTAGTTAGTTGTATTTCTCGAACAATTGGACACCCCTTTCAGCAGTATCCTTCACCACCTGTGAATTTATACCTAACTCAGTCTTTGCCTTGAAGGTAATCATGGATGTTGATCCATATCATGAAGAAATGTCTTAGGAAGTAGACTTTGATATTCAGAATCAGTAACATGTTCAATGTTCTTCCAAAGGTGAAATATCTTGAGGTTTCCGCAGTCCTTAGGATTGCAAAATTATTTTTAGACTCAGTATTTCCGTCCCAGGATAGCTCTATCCAGAGGGTCAACTTGAGGTTAATTGCCAAAGATACCAATGTTCCAGCAATGTTGATATGACAATTATGACATTGACCTTTTGGTTAAAGTTAACCAGGGATGAAAACACTGGGCCTTACTTTGTGACATTCAGCTTCAACATCAACAAGTCATACGCGAAACATTTCCGCTTTTTTGGTAGGTGTCACTATTGGTTCAACGATCAATATTTCACTCTCATCTGATTTTTCTTTGATATAATTCACAAATTGTGCTAAATAGATTATTACTGCCATATTCCTTCGTGTTTTTAGTAAATCTGGATGCCACAGACTTTTACGAATAAATCTAGAATTTTCAAAATTAGAGGGTTGATGAGCATCCCCTTCCTGTCATGGTAGAGAATTGAAATTTCACCAGGAAATCACTATGGGTATGTGTAACAAAAGTGGAGGGTGGCCCGATCAAAAATAGAAAAACAATTTTTTTGGACCACACTAGTCTGCATGAAGCACAATGGTTCTTGATCAATTTTAATGGGAAATAAGTGGAAAATTAAATCCATCAAACGAATGAAATGTCCTTATCGTCATCGGCATCATTGTCGCCATCGTTCTCATTTTGAATTATTATTATTTTTTATTGGTTTTCGCAACCTTTGAATTTGCAAGCCTCAGTGCATTTTTAATGTTCCTTCAGGCACTGGCATTTCGATGTTGAGCAGTTTTTGTCTTTGCAGAAAATGTCCAACATCTCCCGGACTTCATTTGGGATGAGAGGCTGTACGGAGGTAGTTTGTGAAATATAATTTGATGTATTTTCCCTCGTATTTTCCCAACCGAAACGAAAAATGTCCAATTCAGGCAATAAGCCCACATTACTGTTTCGCCATATGTGACACTGCAACATACATCTGAAAAGAAATTTTTCAGTGTTTTCTGATACAGGCAAGTAAATGGCTACCTTAAGACCTTAAGACCATTAAAATTGATCAAGAACCATTGTGCCTCATGCAGACATTGCGATAAATATACAAAACATAGAAACCTGACCTCAGATACTCAGTGGCGCAGACAGGATTTTGTCGTGGGAGGCTGAGCCAATAAGTGGGAACGAAATGATCCTTTGAAACTCGAGAAAGGACTAAAATTCTCTAAAAAAGGGCGAAGAATTGGTAATATGGAGAGAGGCTATAGTCCCGTAGCCCACCACTTGGCTGCACCGCTGAATTTATAGAACTTCGATATATAGGTATCTATTTCGATAATCACGCAGAACTGTAAGGTAGGTATTCCCTTCAATACTGCTTTGGTATTGGAGTCTGATTACCACTTGACATTGCATATTTTAGATCATACAGTTCTGAATAAGAAGTGACGTATAAAAAAAAATAAAGAGAAAAAAAAACAAAAATATCTGCTCTGCAGTAGGTTAGCGGTAATTTTTTAAACCAAAGAAGCCCTTGCAGCGACCTTGTAGGGGCTCTGCAGGATGGTATGGTCCCAATAATTTGCAAAGGGCGAGGTAATTGTCTATTAAACCATTATATAAAGTTTCATCACTCAATCATCTGAAATAACGCCGAGAAAAATTTTTACCCCTCATAGCCCATGTTCCAAATACTGGGCGGCTGACAGTTTGACGGGAGCGCGCGCTCCGATGTTTTTGCTTCTGACGCCTTTATTTTCAAAATGCGACTATATGTTATGCGGGATTATATTTCCAGAATAAATTGAGGAACATTTCTGTGTAAAAAAATCTTAATTTGATATCGTGAATTCGAAAGTTATCGTAAAGGGAACGCGGACACTGACAAATTTTGTCGCTGTTTTCTGCTCATTTTTTTGTTTTCCGGGTTAATTAGGGAAACAACGTGAGAGTGACGTACATCAAAATGTTGCCCAAGAAATTCTCTATAAATTGACGTCAGAATCTGCCATCAAGACCGTATATTTTTCGAGAAAATTTAGTTTTTGTAAGTTATGAAATTCCTTGAAAAATCGGACCTTCTCGAGGTTTGATGGCAAAAAACTCAATGTCGGTACCTCGCGATTTTGCTGAAATTTATATATTCTGAAGCCTGATGTTTTCTCAATCGAATGGTGATGGTTCCAGAGTGTTATACTCTAAAAAAAATAACTCGTTAAGGAGACGCGTTAGCGAGCTTCAACCGCTCCACTATTATACTGTTAATTGGTCTTTATTATAATAAACCATTCTACACTTGTTCCTTTACTTTTTTAATTACACCTACTTACGGCTGTGATGAAAAAAAAATTCGCACGGCTTCTTTGAAAAATTAGCTGAACTCACTTTCGATACATAATAACTTTTTTGATGCACTTCCAATGGAGATTATTGGGGCAGAAACAGTCTAGAATACCCCAATCAAAGGTAATTTCCATTGAAACTGGTTTAAAAAGCAAAAAGTGACATTTAATCAATGAAAAAAAGAAAAGAACCAACTGTGAGACCTTCAGCAAAGAAAAGGGAATGATGAATAATAAATAATTCACCCCACTTCTCATTCTGCTGCATTTTTTTACGCCCACCTCTACGAAAATTTACCAACAAAATGGCGCAAGGTCACCGGTAACCAAGGCAAAAGATCAAAGGGACCGCCACGAGTGATGCTTCTGTATATAGCTATTCTGTGCCTACGCTTTGGAACAGATAACGTTCACTTTAATACCGGCTTTTGCTGAAGCCGAGCTTCTTTTCTGAACGTAACATAAACTTTGTTGTGGCATTATTCGACATACCGATCTCTTTTATTTCCTTTATTGTAGAACTAGCCAACCGGCACCTGTTCACCTTCATTACCTTTTGTAAATAAACTTTGTATTTGAAATTCAATCATTGCTTTATCTTCAGTATTGTTTTAATCATTGCTTGGTGCTAAAGTTTGTTTTTTTTTGGAATTCGGTCACAATACTGTGGCGCCCCCGACCATCCAATAAGAACCCCGGCCTATCTCCTCTGATCAGCTGGCGGGCCGTGTTTCTAAATAAGACAAACCAATGGTAAGTCGCACCGAAAAAGCACGAGGCCTTTTTGGCATGTAACAACCTTGAAAATCTAAAATGACAATACCTACTTTGTGGTACATCAAATTGAAGGAAATTGAATTCTCTTTGTGAACTAAATTTTATCATAATTTTCAAACCCCCCGTTCTCCTCCTAAAATACTCCAAATGTCCAATTTAATAAGGGAGGGGTTGAAAATTTCCAAAAAGTTGTTTTTAGAAAGAGAGTTCAATTCCCTTTAATTTGATATATCACAAAGTAGGTGGTGTTCAGTTAAATTTTGAAGTTAAGGTGGGGGGGGGAGCAAAGAGGTGAATTTGGGTAGCACTTTCAACAGCGAAAATTCTCTTCTGTGATGCTATCTAAGGCGACGCTGACTAAATTGAAGAGAATTGTGGGGTTCAGAATATAAAATGGGACACTCAGAGAATTTTTAGGGAGAAGGAGGGTGGGGTTGAAAATTTTTAAAATAATAATTTCAGAAAGAGAATTTAATTCTCTTCAATTTGATGTATCGCAAGGTGGGTGGTGTCATTTGAAATTTCAAAGTTGGGGAGAGTGGGGGGCGAGGAGGTTGAAGATAGAAATTTGTCAGTGTATGGTTTAGATGTCCCTCTCGATATAAAAATCGACCTGTTTTTGTTTGAAGAAATATTCACTAGGAATCGGGAGTTATTGCAGGTGGATAGTTTCCAATGATCACCCGGTATTTAATTTACAGGATGATTAATAGACCTCAAAAATTAATTTCTCTTTAAAAACGCCAATACACATTTTTCACGAAAAGAGTCATAATATCTTGTTCCAAATTATATCAGAGAAAAAGGAATATTTTGCAGGCATTAATTTAAAAAAAATATAGATTTTTGCAAGGAGGTTATAATTATAGCAGGAGGGAACATGAGCTCAAAAAAGTGAAGCCGTGTGACGTCACGTTCTGGGTATGCAACCCGTAAGTTATGAACCACACGAAGGCACACGACCACGAGTCACAGAGGTCCATCCCACAGAATCATAAATCTGTCACTGCGAAAAGCGTAGTGACAGAATCAGTCAGTTTCTGTGTTTGTGTTTTTCCTTTGCCAATTTCTCATTTTCATAATGGCGGAATCAGTAGCTTTCATGGCTTTTGGATGCCGAGACCACTAGCGGTCACCGCCCAGAAAGAAATTTTTCGAGCAGAAAAAGCAAAAGGGCATAGCGTAGCAGAAATGGAAAGCAGAACAGAAGGAACAGAGATGAACAGAAGCAGGTGCAGATAAACAAGCTACAAGACTCTAGATATGCCAAACCAAGAATACAAAGACCTACAAGGCAAAGTGCCCAGGTGCACGCTTAATCCAAACGTGAAGGCTGGAAGCAGCGATTTGCAAGGTTGGGGTGTGGTGATGGGGTACAGACGAGTAGCTATTGGAAGCTACCAGGGTATATCATGTTGTGGAAAGGAGTGAGACGATGGAGCACTTGAGGTCATGTCAAGAATCGCTGAAGGAGGGCAGAACTCTGAGGCAATTGTTGGGAGATGACGAAAAGGGGCTGAAATGGATGACAAAGATTGAAAGAAAACAGAAGAGGTGCAACACTGATGATGACAATAAGAGTGGCAGTCGAATTTTGTTTTATATTTATCAACATCCTTTTATTTTGCGGCGTAGTGGTGTGAATAATACAAATAAAAATGTAACATTCTCATAAAATATCAACAATAAAACTCAGTTCTTTCTCGACATTGAGTATCAAATTTTTCTTGATGTATGAACTTCTCATCGTCTCTTGTCTTCAGCGAGCGTTCTTCCTTTATTCCAGCTCAGTCAATTTTCTGTTATTTATCTTACTGTTGCGTCCTATGCTTCTTTTTGTCTTTCTTGATTTCTTATTCCTGTCATTCTCGCTTATCGTTCTACTGGTCCATCCTCGTTCATGCTCTCTAGGCGTCCTCAGCAACTCAGTTGTCTCTTATCTACAAATTTTGTTGCAGGCCTCATCTTAGCTCTTTTCTTACTCGGGGTTACGAATTGTGTCTCCTCACTATTTTTTTTACTCCGCAGACGCATACTTCATCCCCGTTGCTTCACGCTCCTTCTGCATTCTCTTAGATAAGACTTCCATGTCTCACCTGTGAGTCATCAGTCAGTATTGATCTGAAAATCGTATTATAGGTACTTTCAGCTTGGTCTTCTTCGTTACTTCTTTTTTATTCATTAGTGTCTTAGTAGTACATATTACTGGTGGTATTCTTGTACAGACTTTTTATAGCACTAGTTAGTTTCTTTTTCACTCCTCGTTGCTCTCTGAATTTTTTGATGCATTGTGAAGATGAGGCTTTGCACGCTACCTTTTTATCGGAGTCCACTCTGAGTGTTCAGCAACGTTGGCTCTATTGTCTTTTTCAGTTTCTTTCCCAGTAGTTGTATATTTGCATTGGCATGTTCAGCAAGGTGATGCATTTATGGTTTGCACACTCGTTAAGAACCCCCTTTTCTTTTCTATGCTTTATATTGTAGATTTCCAGCAGCAATCTTTTTCCCTCTTCTCCCAAAGCTATTTATTATCTCTGATGTAAATTTATCATGTCCAGGAGCTTTGCCGTTTTTCAGTTTCAGGAATGCTTTTGTTCTTTCAGGTCTTCTGTTAGCGTCCCTTCATTTCTGTCTTCGATCGTATTTTCTTTGTTAATGTCGTCTTCATCAGTCTACCTTGGTTGTGCACTCAGTAACTCTTGGAAATATTCACTCCATCTTTCCATTACTTCTTCAGAGACCACCAGTAGTGCTCGATCCTTCCTTATTGATTATGGAATGTTCTGGTGAGGTTCAGAGATCTTGAATATGGAAAAGTTATTTTCAATTGTAAATTTTCAAAGAGATTTACTCAAGTTTCAATAATAATTCTTGGGCCAAGCAGTATCGTTCTTCTGATTCATCATTATTCTGTGGTTTTTTAATGCCTTTCATCATGGTGCTCTAAACTAAGATCTAGGCCTCCTAAAGCTAAGCCTCACATCATATCCATTTCATCAAATCATCACCTATGCACAAAAGAATTTGAAGGTTGACTGGGTCGAGGCGGTCATACTTCAAGTGACTTTTTTCTTTATTCACTTTCTTCTTGAGTAAAAGGCAGTATCTTCTCTTCGATCGTGCATGTGAAATCCAAAAATAGGCATCCTTGAATTTGGAAAGATAAAACCAATATTATCAAAATTTTGTGGCATTTTTGACTCTCAATTACCTAATTGACTTGCTTCCATTTTATAAGTATGAATTATCCAGTGTAGGTGCACACTAGTACAACACACACGTAGGTCCGTACGCACAATATTGGTAACTGTACTAGGTTAAAAAGGTAGGTACACAGCAGCTGTGCACTGGGCAGTGCAGGAGGCATACTTTGGCTTGCTCGAGCTTTTCATTTGTTTGGTCTTCCATGAGTTTGCAAGGCGGTTATGTCCTTTTCAATTCGGCACTGGACAAGGACACACGTCGTAGAGGATAGAATCAAATCATTTGGAGCTGCAAATCTTGAATTGGGCATATTCGTAACTTCAAAATTTATTGTTCCAGGTTCACTTACTTGTGCAACAGTATTTTCTAGTTTTGATTGTCTTTTGCTTGGAAAAACTGTCTCTGAACGGCGATCGCTGCGGTTTTCACATTCAAAAACCTCAAAAGCGATTGAAAATGCCACATTGAAGAGCGAAACTGACAAATGAAAAAATTTAACCACAAAAACGAATGATATGCTGTCACTTTGCTGTATAATTCTGTGGGATAGACCTCTGTGATTCGTGTACCTTCGGGTGGTTCATAACTTACGGGTTGCATACTCAAATACATGATTTCCCCTCACCCCGTTCCGCATCAAATTTCCTCGCCTACAAGCTGGGTTACGTTCCCTCCTTATATTCTAACCTCCTTGAGATTTTTGTGATTTATGACTCACCCTGTATCGTTAATAGAAATTCAGTGCACACCTACTAGTTGATATTTTTACGGATTAGTCTATCACAAACAGTTCCCCAAAATCACTGTAGATAACAGAAATGGTTAGAGGCGAAGTTCCAAACCTCTGACCCCCGTATCTTCAAAAATAAACGTGATTTTTTTTTATATTTTTCTCGTGATCTCCATATGCGGCTCTGGACTTGAAATGCAATACTTTTGAGACTACTGTACTTTATAGGCACAAGCAAGTTCCAACTTCATATCCCAAAAAAAAATCGAAAAAATTAGTAACTTCTGAACGGCTAAAAAGCGAAATGCAAAAACTAAACGGATTTATAAAGCCTACAAAAAAAGTAAATTCAAATATGTAGAGATATACAGGGAGTGCTATAAAAAAATGATCGGCTGCTCGGCAACAATGGTGCACCTGTATATTATGGCAAAATAATTTTGCAAACCGCATGTTGGTCTCCTACTTGCAATGACATTTAGTTCATTTTGGAAAGTGATTGTACCGTGTGACCCACAAAATTCCAGAGGTTGCTTTGAGCTCAAAAAATTCGACTATCTGGCCAATCCTCCAATCCAGCCCCTCTCATTGATGAATATTCTGCTTACAAAGCCAACCCCAATTCCAAATATTATGGATCACATGGTACATGCTGCAATTTTCAAGCGTCTACTGGCGACTTTTGCGTGAACCTAGTCATTTCACCTGGCCAAAAATAGTAAAATTGATTTTTTTTTGCTTGAACTAGGCTACCTAGAAATTAATTCAGTACTGTTTATGAACTTTCTAATGTATCTTCACAAGCCAAAACATTCTTACGCACGGTAAAACCACCCTGTACCTATTACGGAATATGAAAAAACTACTCTCTGATAGGTAGATTGATTTATGTACTTATTGTAAGAGTAACAACTAAAAGGGTTTTGTAATTTACCTTGACTAGCTGAGATGTAGGCAAATCCTTGCAGTACAAAATATAATTGAGAGAGTGTTGCGATATAATTGCAAACTCATCTTTTTAATTGAAACAAAAAATTTGTTAACCTAGTTGAGACTCAACTCACCTTAACGAACGTGTTGACGGCCATGATCGCCATGTCCGGCTGCGACTTGGCATAGTTCATCAGATACAGATAGACGAGTTTTTTCAGTTCCAAGTTGTCGGTTTGCATGCAGTTGACCACGTCGGGGAACAGCGCAGAGACGTCTTTGCCGACAGTCATCGAAGCGATCACCTTAAAAAAATCAAATCAGACTTTTTCCAATCGTTTTAGAGAGAAAATTTGTACCTTTTTGACGGCTTCTTTTTTCTTCTCCTTTTTGTCATTGTTCAGCTCGGATTTTAGCTCGAAAATTTCACCTTTCTTGGTGGTGGTGAAGTACTTTGAGTCCGTCATTATGATGTCCTCTAGGGAGGGCAATCAATTGAAATTCGCTTGCAGCTGGATTCGGCGCTGGTCTGGCGTGGTACGAAGGCGCTCTCAGTTGGAATTCGTCTCTTAATCGATCGTAATTGCGGATATTTGGCTAGTTTCGGTCGATTTTGTGCACCTCCAAATATACGCCTACCGAAATTCGAAACGTCAACGTGACATTTGGTGACAGTGACGTTACTGACGTTTGCTTGCGCTGACACCCGCCTACTGCGCAAGTGTCAATGTATTCAGATTCAAAAATTCAAAAGCAAGATTTACAAAATACAAAATTTCGTAATCACTACCCCATTCACCAGCATGCTTCAAACAATCTGAGTGTTTTTATCATGCTGAAATTCGAAATTTGTCTCGTTTCTTTCGTCAAAACCGCATGAGCAGCAGGGTTTTTTGGTTTTCTTTTCTCCCCACCCCAGATTTCGAACCGTCAGCTGTCACAGTTGTCAAAACAAACCTCAATCGAAATTCGGTTTTTGCGTTTAAAATTCGGCACAAAAAAAGCGAAATTCGCTTCCAAATCAACGGTGAAACCGCCTGGTACACGCCTTTTACCTTCCCCGACGCCGCAGTTGGCAAAATGCAAGTCGTCCCGACAAGTGCGCAATAATAACAAAAATGTAAAATGGAAGTGGCATTGCGAACGTTTGCTGCTGCAAAAATCTTCCGAAAACCGGCGTATTTGGCCGCCCTCGTCCCCCAGAGACGCTATGCAAGGTAATTGTGGCCTTCGATCTTCGAAAATTGCTTAATCTGGACGTTTTGGCTTTACGTCAGAAAGTGAGGTTATGTTTCTAGAAGATTTCCACATTCCCAGCTCGAAGAACCGGTTGCGTGGATTTAAAGTTGACTTGGCGATTGTTTGTAGGCTCGCCGAGGTGGGACGCTTGGACACGCCGAAAATCTCCGGCAAATACGAGACCGGCCAGCTGATACTTCACCGGGTGTTCGGGTACCGAGGCGTCGTCCTCTTCCCGTGGCTGGCGAGGGTTTACGATCGGGATTTGCCCAACAACCGCGAAGAGGATGATTTCGAAGCGAACAAGGGGGTCGGCAAGGAGGTGCGAGGCAGGACGCACACTTTCTACCAAGTGCTGATTGACCAGAGGGATTGCCCTTACATTGTAAGTCTTTGTCTTAACTGAGGGTCAAGTAGACATTAAGCATGTTTTCTGCTGTGTGATGTCTCTTTACATAGTGTCTGTTTTCGAATGTACACTGTTGAAAACAATATCTAGACTGTGCCATGAATCCACGATCTGCACTGATGAGGCTCTGTACAAAGGCCGAAACACTTGCATTGATGTTTTGGGTCTGGGAATTCAATAGTGAAAAAGCTATAATAATTGTGGTAGGCACAAGAAAAGTTGAGAGCTGTCAATAATTTAATGCTATCTACAGGTGATTATAACTTCTGAAATAAATTTTTGATTTTGGTATACCATTTTTTCTTGACATGCTCAACGCCGTTAAGGATAGAGTTAAATTGGTGAAATAAGCCCTCGCGAAATCAAGTGCTACTGGCTTATTCCTTAACAGAAATTCATGATTCCGGTCTTTTTCGAAAGCTACAAAGATGTACTTTGATTTGAGCCCATTAGCATTTCCAAAATCCAGAAATAATTTTTCCAAATTTCAAAATTTCCGATTTTTTTTCAGATTTTGGAAATGCCAGTAGTCTCAAACCAAAGTACAGTACATCCTTGTAAGTAGCTTCCGAAAGAGACCTGAATGATAGATTTCTGTCAAGGCCTGGCCAAAATCAGCCTTGTTTGCCTGCCAATGACCAGGCCACAAACCTACCCAAAGTAGAACAGTTTTTGATCACGGCACTTGATTTCGCAACGGCTGATTTCACCAATTTAACTCCATCCGTCCTTAAGGCAATGTATTTTTGAACAGAACAAATAAATTTAATCTATCTAATCTATCTATCTAAGCACTTCGCTTAGCCTAAATTTTGAGAGAGGTGGCCGTGGAAAAAACTACTGAAGGTGGGCTTAGTCAGCTTGTTTAGCCGTGATTCTTTATTTTTAGCGGTAAGCGCATCATCGAGCTCATTAGTACTGTGTCCATTGAATCTTTTTAAAAATCGAGACACGTTTTGGCACACTACCACACTGACGGACAACCACAGCATTCTGACGTCCTTGTTCGGTTGAAACGACGACACTAGTCCGTGACGTAGACCAGCGTATTGGGTCACGTGACAATGAGTAATTATTGTGAAAATTTAATCACTGGATTAAAAGTAGAAAAACAACGATTTTTTTTCGAGTGCAAACATAGATTGCGTGTTATTTATTGACAGTGAATGGTATTGTCACGGATTTCGCGTTTGGGTTCTTTTATAAATGAGACATTTAAACACACGCTGTTTATTACTGCGTACTACCATTGTATAACTATTACTAGTAGGTCAGCCTCGAATTTGGGATTTTGTCGCTAGATGTCGCCTAGAGCAATTAGCTCGCAAGAAATCATCAGCGCATATGAGAAAAATTAAAATTTCTGAACCAAACCATCAACATCTATCAGTGAGTTGAGCGCCACGTTGAAATTTGAAGACAGCGTGATTTATAACTAATTTGAGCGACCAAACGACAAATGCTGAACACGCCACCTGCCCGTGTTTTCCAAAAATTGCACAATTTGAACGGCGGCTGGCCTACTAGGAGTAGTTATACAATGGTACTACTATAAATACGGGTCAAGTGTGATTCGCGCTTGGGTATATCGCCGATTACTACTCGCTGTTCTATCTGCTCGTTGTTGCTTTGGATTTAAAACTGGCCGACCGTCGGTCGATCCATCAGCGTTTAGATACCTCCGACTGTTCTTCTGGAACCTTCCACCAGTCTCCGGAAAATTCCACAATAATCGCGGCATATGGCTCGAGGCGACTCTCGAACAATCCTACACCTTTCGCGTGCATTACCAACGTGTTTCAAAGCGGCGTCTAGCCTCCGACAATTGACAACGTCGGTACCTTTGGTGCTTCTGAAGAATATACGTTTCATTTTCGGTTTTATTTACTGCGAATGCCATTAAAGGAATAGGTTGTCTTATTAGTCGTAGCGGTACACCAAATTATTCTGCACTTCTAACGATTTCGTTTATTTTCGGCACAGATGATCATTGGACCTATTCAAGCGTTTTGACCCGCAGCACCACCAAATTTGCCCCTCAGGAACGGAGGGGTGGGGGTATCTTCAGAATTTGAAGCTCCAGGTCTAGTATGGTCCAATGAAGACCCACAAAGGCAAGTGAGCAGTCATTTTCGAATGATTTTCATCCGCTGATGTCGATTCTGACGTGAAAAATGAGTTGCGCAATGATTTGACAAAGATAATTGGTAATAATAAGAGATAAAGATGAAATCAAGTGGTCATCTATTGAGCTCTGTAGGAACTTGTTTTCTTTGTGATAAATACATGAAACTTAGTGTGACTGTTCATTATTACTTACTTCCCAAATATGGAGGGAGCACCACGCGTTCCGACGGATGACGTTGCGACGCAATATCAAGAAACAGTGGTCGCTATTTCCAGAACAGTCGATAGGAATATCATAATTTCCTAGATTTTTTCCATCAAGCCATATGCTTCCAAGATTCAATAACATATTTTTGTCGATTTTGGGAAATGGTGGGCTACCAGTGGTGAATCAGGTGCCTGTAAGGGGAACAGTGAGGTTTCTTCACCCCTAAATTTCCGCGGTCAACATCTTCGGGTAAAACCGAGGATAAAACTAACTACTTTGAAGTCTGTCCACACGAATATGTTATCTGGCTAACATTTTTCGTGTTTCGTCCTTCTAGGGACTCCTCAGTATGTTTATACAGATCTAGCGATCAAATGAAAGGATCTCAGAAAAGTACTTTTGATTACTGGAAACTTTGTTTCTATAGCACAAAGCACTGTGCCGGGAATCGAACTCGGGAGCTCCACTTGCCGAGCGCTCACGCATTCCACTCGACTAGCGGGCTTCATTGATTTCATTATTATTGTGGAGTACCGGACCAAATGTGGACCACCCCTTTCTTTTTCGCAGAGAATGCAGTTGTACACATTCGGATATAGGTGTATTCCACATTACCGAACCATCTTTTGGGCTAAGTGGGATTCAAGATTTTTATATTGGAGCTTTTTCCAGACGTAATTACTTTATTCATATCCGGCTGACTTCATTCATATCCTAACACTGGAATCACAGAAATTGCATTTACTTATTCTTTACCCATTTCAAACAAAACGGTATTCCAAAATCGGTTACTTTACTAGGTAGTCTGAATGATCTCGCGCGGTTGCGAAATCTGTTTAAACCATAGGAGTCCTCAGAAGGACGAAACATGGAGAATGTTGACCAGATGACATAATTATTCGTATGGACAAACTTGAAAATAGTTTTATCCGAAGATGTTGACCGTGGAAATTTGGGGGTAAAGAAACCTCACAGTTCCCTCTATCAAACACCTGACTTACCACTGGTAGCCCACCGTTTCCCCAAGTTGGCAGAAATATGTTATTGAATCTTGAAAGCAAATGGTTTGATGAAAGAAATCAAATAAATTATGATAATATATCGACTATTTTGGAAATGACGACCACTATGTTTTTTGATATTGCGTCGCGACGTCATGCGTCGGAACGCGTGGTGCTCCCTCCATATTTGGAAAGTAAGTAATAATGAACAACCCTACCAAGTTTCATGTATTTATCACAAAAAAACAAGTTCCTACAGAGGTCAGTAGATGACCACTTGATTTCATCTTTATCTCTTATTATTACCAATTATCTTTGTCAAATGATTGCGCAACTCATTTTTCACGTGAGAATCGATATCGGCGAATAAAAATCATTCGAAAATGACTACTCACTTGCCTTTGTGGGTCTTTATTGGACCATACCAGACCTGGAGCTTCAAATTCTGAAGATACCCCCACCCCTCCGTTCCTGAGGGGCAAATTTGGTGGTGCTGCGGGTCAAAACGCTTGAATAGGTCCAATGATGATCTGTGCCGAAAATAATCGAAATCGTTAGAAGTGCAGAACTTGGACGATTTTAGGCCCGTACCGCGACGACTATATCAAAAAATCAGAAATCATTCATCATCTCAAAAATAACCGTGAAATACAGCATTTCGAACCTCTCAAGTCGATCAAAAAACTATGTCAATGTTCCTAGCAAGTGGGGTCGTGGACTTGCCAAGTGTCAATTGAATTAAATCAACCTCTGTCTTCCAAGTCAATTGAAAATGTAGTTACAGAACTAAGGTTGACTTTGAACAAGGTCAGTTGACAAAAGTCAAGTTGAAATCAACCTTGAAATGTTTTCAATCCTTACAGAATAGAAAATGTTGACTTTTTCTTGAAATGTCTTTGAGATGCCAATTTAGTGTCAAAATATCAACGTTGACTGAATTCAATGCTCCTACAGAATAGGCCTGAAATGTATCTTACCCGCCTGATGATTTCTCCCATGTTATTACGAACGGGGCAGATCGCAAATCTTACGCGTATGCTTTCGATTGCACTAGAACTTAGAACGCAGCGACACGTAACGCTGCAATCGAACGGTGTAGAAGGACCACATGTGCTCTCGAATGCACGCGAGTCTCGCCACTTTGAAACTATTTTCAAACCAATCCAAGGACCCTATTGAAAGCGCAAGAAAGCAAAAAAAGTTGATTTAGTGGATAGGCAGCAATCAAACTTTGCAGAGGTGGGTCATATTTTCTAGTGGTGAAAATACGGTTACAGGTGGTCATACCGGGTTAGCTATTTTCGCAAGCATTAAGGTGGCCTTGATCCTTGCTTTCATCATTATAACGACAAAACATTATCAGGTATAGCCTTTGCCTCTTGGGCTATTGAAATTCTAGGATTGAAGGTGAGGTTGACTGGCATTGTTCTCGAGTTATTTTAAAGAAGTCGTAATGAAATATAGTGAAGTCATCACTTGGGTCCACTCATGAATACAAAAGAGAAACGGTTGAACGCAGCGTGTCGAATTCGAGGTCGAATTGCCCTACCTGACAAAAGCAGGTATTCGATCCGAAGCTTTCACCTTCCGGCTCCGAGCGAGTACCGTACCAAAACGGATTTTCGGTGGTGGGGGAAGCAGGCGTATACAAAGATAAATAGAGGTACGTGCTCGTTGCTCGTTCATTCTGAACTGAACCAGCGACAGCGACGGAAGTTGAAGTGTGTGCTACCGAGTGAAAACCGAAAACGAGCGAACAACGATCCTATCATGGCTTGGCTTAAGAATATTTTTGGTGCTAGAAATTTAAAATCTTCGGACAAACCTACCGATGTTTTCAGCCTAAGAAGAATTGACGACTCGGGACTAGAATGGACTTTTGTGGAGGAAGGTGACGAGTGGGTTGTGGTAGAAACCAATATTTCCACTGAAGTGATAATCGAGACCGAGTCGGTGGAAGATGATAATAAAATCTCTAAAGCAGAAGAAAACCAAGAAGACATGGACCCGAACGAAGAGAAGTGGGAAGACGACTTACCGGATGACGACGACGAATTCGCATTCAAGATTTTCAAGTTGGACGTCGAAAAAACATCTACACCGAAGAAGTCCTACAAGGAGGATCCCTGGACTAGCTGGAACGAGTGGAAGAAGCAGCTACCTTCATTCTTCACCCCGAGCCACAACGAAGAGAGCAATTGAAAAACATCAATTGTAAACGGAAGGTAAGATTTTTCAAAATAATTCTTTTGAAAAATACTTTTAATAATAAAATTGACTATGCCGAAATTTAGTATTTTTATTTAAACTCCCGAACCCCTTTCCTGAACCAACTCGCCGACAGGACAACTTGCCGAAGCCCGCGTTACATGACAGACAGGACAGGACGATCAACTTAACTAACGACAGGACGATTAACCGACACTATACAGGACGTTTGACCGACAACATACAGGACGTTCGACTGACAGTATACAGGACGTTTCAACTACCCGATACAAAACGATACATTGACACGCCACATGACGATTTACTTGCTGCTAACTGGTCGAAAGATACATTAACTTGTTGTTTGGTTGCCGCAAGTACAAAACCAACTTCACCGACAAGTTAATGTATCTTTCGACCAGTTAGCAGCAAGTAAATCGTCCTGTCGCGTGTCAATGTATCGGGTAGTTCAAACGTCCTGTATACTGTCAGTCGAACGTCCTGTATGTTGCCGGTCAAACGTCCTGTATAGTGTTGGTTAATCGTCCTGTCGTCAGTTTAGTTGATCGTCCTGTCTTGTCGTACCGAAACTGCACAGACACGTGTTTCGCCCCTACTGGGAGCTCATCAGTGCCCAAGCATTCAGTCCAACCATCTGATGCTGTGGCAGCCAGAGATCTTGGTAATATACACCCAGAGGGACTCCTAATATCTGATAGAAAACAAATATAATATAGATTCAGAGGTTGATTTTTTGTACTCATTTTCCCTTGAACAGTTCACTGAAATTTTTTGAAACAACGAAAATCGAAGCAATTGAAGGGCCAACTTTTGTCCCTCACCTTTGAAATCAAAAGGCAGATAATTTTTTTTTCGTGCTGCCATAACCGAAAATGACAATATACGCTCGGTGTCCTGCACTGTAATATTCAGAAAAAGATCTAGAGCGGCAAAGTAAAAAGTACACGTAAAAAATAAACTAACCTTGCAAAACCATGCAGAATTCAAGAGAGACCACGTTTCCAATGTATAGCTTGAAATTTTCGGTTTAAATCAGTTGAAATCATAAATAATCATTTTCAAAATTGATATTTTAGGGTCATTTTTCTAATAGCTGTTGGTACAATTGCAGAATGATTTTTGACGTTTTGTTGCGCCAAGGTTTAAAAGTGATTATTGTATGCCATTTTCCGTGTTTCGTCGTCACACAAGACACGAAAGCTCAGTGATTTCGGGATTATTGGGGGATTGCCCTTCTAATTAGGGAGGGGGAGGGCGGTTTTGAGCAAGAAAATTCAAACATGGGACGCAATTTTTCAAATCGACATTTGACACACAAAAATCTGCATCTAGTAGGTATATGCCTCGTGCCTTGGTGATAAATGGCAGAAGTACCAACTTGAAATTTATTACAATGATTATGAGATATGACCTTATTTATTTGTAATTTTATTAAAAGCAGCACGAAAAACGATGTATGCTACTCGCGCTGAAAACGGCATAGCATAACTCTCTTACATGCAGCTCTCGGCCTAGGGCCTCGAGCTGCATTCACGTTCGTTATGCTATGCCCGGTTTTCGGCGCTAGTAACATAAAATACTATTTCACCATTCCAGCACTCTATCACATCTCCATATCACGCATCTTCAAAGTGGTCCGACACTTTTGAATAAGCCTGTATTTATCTACACACTTTGAATTGACTTTATTCCTGAAATGAGCTATTCTATTCCATGTATCTTACCCGTCACGTCAGTGATCTAACCCGCCTGATATCTCCCATGTTATTTCGAACGGGGCAGATCCTACCCGTATGCTTTAGATTGCACTAGAACTTCACAACTCGTAACGCTGCAATCGAAAGTTTCAGATCTAGGAGGATCACGTGTGCTCTTGAATGCAGGCGAGGCTCGTCACTCTGATGCTATTTTAAAACCAATGGAAGGACGGACCGTATTGGAGGCGCAAGAAAGCAAAAAAAGTTTATTTTATTGGATAGGCAGCAATCAGACTTTGCAGAGTTGGGTCATATTTTCTAGTGGTGAAAATATGGTTACAGGTGGTCATACAGGGTTAGCTGTTTTCGCCAGCGTTATGGTGGCTTTAATCATTATAGCGACAAAATATTATCAGGTAGAAGCTTTGCCTCTTGGGCTATTGAAATTCTAGGAAAGGTGAGGTTGATTTGCATTGTTCTCGAGGTATTTTCAAGAAGTCACAACGAAATATAATGACGTCATCACTTGGGTCCACTTATGAATACAAAAGAGAAACGGTCGAGGGCAGCGTGTCGAATTTCCCTACCTGACAAAAGCAGGTAAGCTTTCACCTTCCAGCTCCCATCGGAACCGAACCGAAACGGATTTTCGGTGGTGGGGTAAGCAGGCGTGTAGAAAGATAAATAGAGGTACGTGCTTGCTATTCTTTCATTCCGAACTGAACCAGCGACGGAAGTTGAAGTGTGTGCTACCGAGTGAAAACCGAAAACAAGCGAACAACGATCCTATCATGGCTTGGTTTAAGAATATTTTTGGTGTTGGAAATTCAAAATCTTCGGACAAACCTACCGAGGTCTTCAGCCAAAGAAGAATTGACGACTCGGGACTAGAATGGACTTTTGTGGAGGAAGGTGACGAGTGGGTTGTGGTCGAAACCAATATTTCCACTGAAGTGATAATCGAGACCGAGTCAGAGGAAGATAATAATAAAATCTCTAAATCAGAAGAAAACCAAGAAGACATGGACCCGAACGAAGAGAAGTGGGAAGACGACTTACCGGATGACGACGACGAATTCGCATTCAAGATTTTCAAGTTGGACGTCGAAAAAACATCTACACCGAAGAAGTCCTACAAGGAGGATCCCTGGACTAGCTGGAACGAGTGGAAGAAGCAGCTACCTTCTTTCTCCACCCCGAGCCACAACGAAGAGAGCAATTGAAAAACATCAATTGTAAACGGAAGGTGAGATTTTTCAAAATAATTCTTTTGAAAAATACTTTTAATAATAAAATTGACTATGCCGAAATTTAGTATTTTTATTTAAACTCCCGAACCCCTTTCCTGAACCAACTCGCCGACAGGACAACTTACCGAAGCCCGCGTTACATGACAGACAGGACAGGACGATCAACTTAACTAACGACAGGACGATTAACCGACACTATACAGGACGTTTGACCGACAACATACAGGACGTTCGACTGACAGTATACAGGACGTTTCAACTACCCGATACAAAACGATACATTGACACGCCACAGGACGATTTCCTTGCTGCTAACTGGTCGAAAGATACATTAACTTGTTGTTTGGTTGCCGCAAGTATAAAACCAACTTCACCGACAAGTTAATGTATCTTTCGACCAGTTAGCAGCAAGTAAATCGTCCTGTCGCGTGTCAATGTATCGGGTAGTTCAAACGTCCTGTATACTGTCAGTCGAACGTCCTGTATGTTGCCGGTCAAACGTCCTGTATAGTGTTGGTTAATCGTCCTGTCGTCAGTTTAGTTGATCGTCCTGTCCTGTCTGTCATGTAACGCGGGCTTTGGCAAGTTGTCCTGTCGGCGAGTTGGTTCAGGAAAGGGGTTCGGGAGTTTAAATAAAAATACTAAATTTCGGCATAGTCAATTTTATTATTAAAAGTATTTTTCAAAAGAATTATTTTGAAAAATCTTACCTTCCGTTTACAATTGATGTTTTTCAATTGCTCTCTTCGTTGTGGCTCGGGGTGAAGAAAGAAGGTAGCTGCTTCTTCCACTCGTTCCAGCTAGTCCAGGGATCCTCCTTGTAGGACTTCTTCGGTGTAGATGTTTTTTCGACGTCCAACTTGAAAATCTTGAATGCGAATTCGTCGTCGTCAACCGGTAAGTCGTCTTCCCACTTCTCTTCGTTCGGGTCCATGTCTTCTTGGTTTTCTTCTGATTTAGAGATTTCATTATTATCTTCCTCTGACTCGGTCTCGATTATCACTTCAGTGGAAATATTGGTTTCGACCACAACCCACTCGTCACCTTCCTCCACAAAAGTCCATTCTAGTCCCGAGTCGTCAATTCTTCTTTGGCTGCAGACCTCGGTAGGTTTGTCCGAAGATGTTAAATTTCTAGCACCAAAAATATTCTTAAGCCAAGCCATGACAGGATCGTTGTTCGCTCGTTTTCGGTTTTCACTCGGTAGCACACACTTCAACTTCCGTCGCTGTCGCTGGTTCAGTTCAGAATGAACGAGCAACGAGCACGTACCTCTATTTATCTTTGTATACGCCTGCTCCCCCCACCACCGAAAATCCGTTTCGGTTCGGTTCCTTTTGAGCCGGAAGATGAAAGCTTTGGATCGGATACCTTGTTTTGCCAGGTAGGGCTATTTGATTAACACGTCGCCCTCGACCGTTTCTCGTTTTTATTCATAAATAATAAATGGACGCGCCGGTGTTTTATACAGGGTGACTCAAAAGTGTCGGATCATCTTGAAGGTGCGTAATATGGGGGTGTGGTAGAGTGCTGGAAAGTTGTTGAAAAAATCCTAGGTCTCTTAATTTTGTTATGGAGAAACAAGGGTTGGTCCTTCGATCGCTTCTATTTTCGTTGTTTCAAATATTTTGGACCCCAATAGCCTTTTGAATGACACAAACTATTTCGATTTTGTTTTGACGGTTAGTGAGATCAGTCTTTCCGTTATTCACCTTCAGGAGGTGGAGATCAGGAAGCTTCATGTAAAATATCTACAGGTGAAATGTAAAGCAGTGCAAAATTTCAACAAATTCAACGGACCCGTGTTTTAAGAATAATTTTTTTTCTCGAATGTAAATGAAAGGATCATAAAGCGTGATGTTTTGGCTTGCGCTCAGTTTTGAAATTTTTGGAATCGGAACTGTGGTTCTGTGGGGACTTTTTGATTTTTTTCTTGGAGGATGCTGATTTATCCTATCGCTACAAGAAAGACTATGTTAGCCTAGGGGGCCTGTCATCATCAAAAACTAAAATTGACCATCAGCATCAAGTTCAGGAGATCAAAATCACAAAGAAAGCTTTTTTCAATTGTGAAAATCTGATCCAATTCAATTTTTAAGGAAAATATCTGTGTCGCTCAATTTGAATGTGCTCCCGTTTTGAAGCTTTGATCAAGGTATTTCAGATGGTCTGCAAGTTGAGTTGCTGAGAACCATTTAAGCAACAATATTCGTGAATTGTAACCTCCCATCATCAAAGTAACATAGTCTTTTTTGTAGCGATAGGATAAATCAGCATCCTACAAGAGAAAAAAATCCCCAAGTCAAAACCAGACTTCCGATTTCAAAAATTTTAAAACTGGGCGCAAGCTAAAACATAACGCTTTATAATTCTTTCATTTGCATTCGAGAAAAAAATTATTCTAAAAATGGGGGTCCATTGAATTTGATAAACTTTTGTACTGTTTTACGTTTCACCCTGTAGATATGTCACCACCTGATGGTGAATGAAGAAAAGACTGAGCTCACTAACCGTCAAAACAGAATCAAAATGGTTTGTGTCATTCAAAAGTTCTTGTGGTCCAAACCCGGACCAATTTTTCCCTCGCGACAACATATTTGTTGCGCAGTTTACTACAACTCAGACGATCGATCGTACCGAAACTGCACAGACACGTGTTTCGCCCCTACTGGGAGCTCATCAGTGCCCAAGCATTTAGTCCAACCATCTGATGCTGTGGCAGCCAGAGATCTTGGTAATATACACCCAGAGGGACTCCTAATATCTGATAGAAAACAAATATAATATAGATTCAGAGGTTGATTTTTTGTACTCATTCTCCCTTGAACAGTTCACTGAAATTTTTTGAAACAACGAAAATCGAAGCAATTGAAGGACCAACTTTTGTCCCTCACCTTTAAAATCAAAAGGCAGATAATTTTTTTAACACCATTCCAGCACTCTATCACATCTCCATATCACGCATCTTCAAAGTGGTCCGACACTTTTGAATCAGCCTGTATTTATCTACACACTTTGAATTGAGTTTATTCCTGAAATAAGCTATTCTATTCCATGTATCTTACCTGTCACGTCAGTGATCTAACCCGCCTGATATCTCCCATGTTATTTCGAACGGGGCAGATCCTACCCGTATGCTTTCGATTGCACTAGAACTTCACAACTCGTAACGCTGCAATCGAAAGTTTCAGATCTAGGAGGACCACGTGTGCTCTTGAATGCAGGCGAGGCTCGCCACTCTGATGCTATTTTAAAACCAATGGAAGGACCGTATTGGAGCCGGAAGAAAGCAAAAAAGTTTATTTTATTGGATAGGCAGCAATCAGACTTTGCAGAGTTGGGTCATATTTTCTAGTGGTGAAAATATGGTTACAGGTGGTCATACAGGGTTAGCTGTTTTCGCCAGCGTTATTATGGTTACAGGTGGTCATACAGGGTTAGCTATTTTCGCCAGCGTTATGATGGCTTTAATCATTATAGCGACAAAATATTATCAGGTAGAAGCTTTGCCTCTTGGGCTATTGAAATTCTAGGGAAGGTGAGGTTGATTTGCATTCTTCTCGAGGTATTTTCAAGAAGTCACAACGAAATATAATGACGTCATCACTTGGGTCCACTTATGAATACAAAAGAGAAACGGTCGAGGACAGCGTGTCGAATTTCCCTACCTGACAAAAGCAGGTAAGCTTTCACCTTCCAGCTCCCATCGGAACCGAACCGAAACGGATTTTCGGTGGTGGGGTAAGCAGGCGTGTAGAAAGATAAATAGAGGTACGTGCTTGCTATTCTTTCATTCCGAACTGAACCAGCGACGGAAGTTGAAGTGTGTGCTACCGAGTGAAAACCGAAAACAAGCGAACAACGATCCTATCATGGCTTGGTTAAAGAATATTTTTGGTGTTGGAAATTTAAAATCTTCGGACAAACCTACCGAGGTCTTCAGCCAAAGAAGAATTGACGACTCGGGACTAGAATGGACTTTTGTGGAGGAAGGTGACGAGTGGGTTGTGGTCGAAACCAATATTTCCACTGAAGTGATAATCGAGACCGAGTCAGAGGAAGATAATAATAAAATCTCTAAATCAGAAGAAAACCAAGAAGACATGGACCCGAACGAAGAGAAGTGGGAAGACGACTTACCGGATGACGACGACGAATTCGCATTCAAGATTTTCAAGTTGGACGTCGAAAAAACATCTACACCGAAGAAGTCCTACAAGGAGGATCCCTGGACTAGCTGGAACGAGTGGAAGAAGCAGCTACCTTCTTTCTTCACCCCGAGCCACAACGAAGAGAGCAATTGAAAAACATCAATTGTAAACGGAAGGTAAGATTTTTCAAAATAATTTTTTTGAAAAATACTTTTAATAATAAAATTGACTATGCCGAAATTTAGTATTTTTATTTTAACTCCCGAACCCCTTTCCTGAACCAACTCGCCGACCGACAGGACAACTTGCCGAAGCCCGCGTTACAGGACAGGACGATCAACTTAACTAACGACAGGACGATTAACCGACACTATACAGGACGTTTAACCGACAACATACAGGACGTTCGACTGACAGTATACAGGAATACTTTTAATAATAAAATTGACTATGCCGAAATTTAGTATTTTTATTTAAACTCCCGAACCCCTTTCCTGAACCAACTCGCCGACAGGACAACTTGCCGAAGCCCGCGTTACATGACAGACAGGACAGGACGATCAACTTAACTAACGACAGGACGATTAACCGACACTATACAGGACGTTTAACCGACAACATACAGGACGTTCGACTGACAGTATACAGGACGTTTCAACTACCCGATACAAAACGATACATTGACACGCCACAGGACGATTTACTTGCTGCTAACTGGTCGAAAGATACATTAACTTGTTGTTTGGTTGCCGCAAGTATAAAACCAACTTCACCGACAAGTTAATGTATCTTTCGACCAGTTAGCAGCAAGTAAATCGTCCTGTCGCGTGTCAATGTATCGGGTAGTTCAAACGTCCTGTATACTGTCAGTCGAACGTCCTGTATGTTGCCGTATAGTGTTGGTTAATCGTCCTGTCGTCAGTTTAGTTGATCGTCCTGTCTTGTCGTCAGTTTAGTTGATCGTCCTGTCCTGTCGGTCATGTAACGCGGGTTTCGGCAAGTTGTCCTGTCGGCGAGTTGGTTCAGGAAAGGGGTTCGGGAGTTGAAATAAAAGTTCTAAATTTCGGCATAGTCAATTTTAATATTAAAAGTATTTTTCAAAAGAACAAAAGAATTATTTTGAAAAATCTTACCTTCTGTTTGCAATTGGTGTTTAACAATTGCTCTGTTCGTTGTGGCTCGGGGTGAAGAAAGAAGGTAGCTGCTTCTTCCACTCGTTCCAGCTAGTCCAGGGATCCTCCTTGTAGGACTTCTTCGGTGTAGATGTTTTTTCGACGTCCAACTTGAAAATCTTGAATGCGAACTCGTCGTCGTCATCCGGCAAATCGTCTTCCCACTTCTCTTCGTTCGGGTCCATGTCTTCTTGGTTTTCTTCTGATTTAGAGATTTTATTATCATCTTCCTCCGACTCGGCCTCGATTATAACTTCTGTGGAAATATTGGTTTCAACCACAACCCACTCGTCACCTTCCTCCACAAAAGTCCATTCTAGTCCCGAGTCGTCAATTCTTCTTTGGCTGCAGACCTCGGTAGGTTTGTCCGAAGTTGTTAAATTTCTAGCACCAAAAATATTCTTAAGCCAAGCCATGACAGGATCGTTGTTCGCTCGTTTTCGGTTTTCACTCGGTAGCACACACTTCAACTTCCGTCGCTGTCGCTGGTTCAGTTCAGAATGAACGAGCAACGAGCACGTACCTCTATTTATCTTTGTATACGCCTGCTCCCCCCACCACCGAAAATCCGTTTCGGTTCGGTTCCTTTTGAGCCGGGAGGTGAAAGCTTCGGATCGGATACCTGGTTTTGCCAGGTAGGGCTATTTGATTAACACGTCGCCCTCGACCGTTTCTCGTTTTTATTCATAAATAATAAATGGACGCGCCGGTGTTTTATTGACTCAAAAGTGTCGGATCATCTTGAAGGTGCGTAATATGGGGGTGTGGTAGAGTGCTGGAAAGTTGTTGAAAAAATCCTAGGTCTCTTAATTTTGTTATGGAGAAACAAGGGTTGGTCCTTTGATCGCTTCTATTTTCGTTGTTTCAAATATTTTGGACCCCAATAGCCTTTTGAATGACACAAACTATTTCGATTTTGTTTTGACGGTTAGTGAGATCAGTCTTTCCGTTATTCACCTTCAGGAGGTGGAGATCAGGAAGCTTCATGTAAAATATCTACAGGGTGAAATGTAAAGCAGTGCAAAATTTCAACAAATTCAACGGACCCGTGTTTTAAGAATAATTTTTTTTCTCGAATGTAAATGAAAGGATCATAAAGCGTGATGTTTTGGCTTGCGCTCAGTTTTGAAATTTTTGGAATCGGAACTGTGGTTCTGTGGGGACTTTTTGATTTTTTTCTTGGAGGATGCTGATTTATCCTATCGCTACAAGAAAGACTATGTTAGCCTATAGTCGGGGTGCTACGATTTTGAATACCGCAAATGAATTAGACGGGATGCCCTTTGGCATGATAACCACTCATACCAAGGTGATTAATTTTCTCCAAGGATGCGTCAACATTTCCCACTCAGAAAAAAAGATGGCGACGATTTTTGACAGGACCTGAATTTTTGTAAAACATAGGCATGTGGGATATGTTTTCTTACTAATTTTGACCTCCTGAACACGAATATCGAGTTTATTTTTACATCAGAAATTAAATCGACCTCATATTTCACATCTGAAAACCGCAAAAATAGCAGACTCTCGCTTATTTTTGAATTGAAAAGTTTGTATGCCATTTACATCGATTTCCCGCCTTGAGCTCGTTAAATAGATCCCACGGAACAAGTTAACAGTGTAAGTTCTGCAAAATAACTCTACACACATCACCAGGGTGCGCCCCAAAACATACAAAATATGGGCTCTGGGAGCACATTTTTCTGCGGCTGATTTAAGGGATGTAAGTGTGAAATGGAAAATGTTTTGCAATACATTTCACTGTTTTATATAGTAAGCTTACATATACTGAGGATTTATTAGTGGCGGGGTTAACGGCCAAAAATGTAATGATCTGTGCATTTTGTGATAAAAGCATGAAATTTGGCATACGTGTTCAGAAGACCCTCCTTTGCAATTCCAGATGTGGCGCCACGCAAGATTTTGCACCAGAGGCACTGTATTGCGGTTAATATACCTGCTAGGGGTAAATTCTGCAAAAATTGTTCCTGGCCGGTCTCTGGTACCGCAGTTGGTATTTTTTAGTTCTGTTCAGCTAAAACTACATGTATAAATGAGTGAAGAGTGCATTTTCACAAGCAAAGTTCCAAATGCTGCCTTTATACGTTGTTTTAATACATTTTAAGGCCAACTTTGTTTTAGGACAGGAAACATGGTAAAAAAATTACCAAAACCTCGGCAAAGATATGAACGTCCTGAAAATTTGATATCCTGTTCAGAATTAAGTGCCCTACTACATATCTAAAATTGTCAAAAATCGCACCCCGAGGCTTCGAGTTATTGGAGGGGGGGTAAAAAATTGCAACTCAAAATTAAAGGTATAGAACCCGATGGAACCCGTCAACCCAATGGATGCAAATACGTCGTAGTTCGACGCATCACATCCCGTTGATACAATTTTGGCACAAAAAGTGTTTATCATTGTTGTAGGGGGGTCGCGGGGGAGGGCGAAACTCGGCTGGGTAGCTCTTTTTCATCCTGGGCCATGAAGAATCGATCACGACAAGATTGGTATCTTTTCCGACTAAATTCAATGTCCTGAACTTGAATCCGATGTATAAATTTGGACAAAAACAAGTTTAAACAAGTTAACTTGAGAAAACCTGTTTTTTCTTTGACAATTTCCACAAAACTTTTTTTTACTGTTAGAGGCATTCATCTTTGAAAATATTTTAGAGGCCATTAGATTGAACTGTATTCTTCACGAAAATCATCCATTCGATCTGTAACTTTGTTTTTCGAGATAGAAAAAATCGATTTGAACTTTGGTCGGCACAGGCCGTCGTCTACTACTGACCAGAACACTACACCATGCATCTTTAAATGAAAATAGCCCAAACTATTTGAAAAATTATAACTTATCTTTGAAAGTTCGAGGATCTGTGCAGAACTGAATTCCCTATAACATAAACAAAATCGTCATAAATCGCAATGCAGGGTATTGAGTTATTACTTGAAGGTGCATGCTGTAGTATTCTGGTCATTAGTGGACGCCGGGCAGTGCCGACTAAAGTTCAAATCGGTTTTTTCTATGTCGGAAAACAAAATTACAGATCGAATAGATGATTTTCGTTAAGAATACAGTTCAATCTGATTATCTCTGAAATATTTTCATAGATGAATACCTCTAACAGTAAAAAAAAGTTTCGTGAAAATTGACAAAGAAAAAACAGGTTTTCTCAAGTTAACTTGTTCGAACTTGTTTTTATTCAAATTTACACATCGGATTCAAGTTCAGGACGTTGAATTTAGTCGGAAAAGATACAAATCTTGTCGGGATCGATTCTTCATGGCCCAGGAAGAAAAAGATCCACCCAGCCGAGTTTCGCCCTTCCCCACGACCCCCCTACAACAATGATAAACACTTTTTGTGCCAAAATTGTATCAACTGGTTGTGATGCGTCGAACTACGACGTATTTGCATTCATTGGATTGACGGGTTCCATCGGGTTCTATACCTTTCATTTTGAGTTGCAATTTTTTACCCCCCTCCAATAACTCGAAGCCTCGGGGAGCGATTTTTGGCAATTTTAGATATGTAGTAGGGCACTTAATTCTGAACAGAATATCATATTTTCAGGACGTTCATATCTTTGCCGAGGTTTTGGCAATTTTTTTACCAAGTTTCCTGTACTAAAACAAAGTTGGCCTTAAAATGTATTGAAACAACGTATAAAGGCAGCATTTGGAACTTTGCTTGTGAAAATGTACTCCTCACTCATTTCTACATGTAGTTTTAACTAAACAGAACTAAAAAATACCGACTGCGGTACCAGAGACCGGCCAGGAACCATTTTTGCAGAATTTACCCCTAGCAGGTATATTAACCGCAATACAGTGTCTCTGGCGCAAAATCTCGCGTGGCGCCACATCTGGAAATGCGAAGGAGGGTCTTCTGAACAAGTATGCCAAATTTCATGCTTTGATCACAAAATGCACAGACCATTCCGCTAACCCCCCCACTATATCAACATACAATGACAATTTCAGATAAAAAACAAAAAATATATATTTTCATGATTTGTTGATAACTTTTTTTTCAATAATACTAAAAAACGTAGCTTTGATTTTGATGATATTTTCCATCAAGGTAAATACATCGAGAGACCTTTTTTACCTGGAACAACTACCTTAGCTCAAAGTTTCGGTATAGCGACTCATAATTAAATCATTTTTAGTTAGACTTGCGGTTGCCAAGCATCAGAAAAGCGTCTTTTGATTTTAAAGTTTTGTCTTTACACTTGTTCTAGAATGCAACATACGGCTGATGGTGAATCTTTGGTTCAAAGTTTTCTACGAGTATTTCTATCTCGCCCATGAACTCATTCAGGTGTCTAGAAATTTTCGGACCGGATATGCACCAACGGCGAAGGGCAGTAGGATCTTCAGTGTTATTACCAATTTAAAACTTGTTGTCTTGTGTGTGTTGGAATTTGCGAGAATGGAACTATAGTATTATCAGTGAAGGCGCAAAAACACCTAAGACGTGAACAGGCATAGAAAACGGACGTGGAAAACATATGGAAAAGTGATCAGGCAGGCACCAAGACCTTTTCAACATTACGACTCTTATTTTGCAACTATAGTACCTATGATACATGGTGTATGTTTCATGCTCTTTGGCTTGTTCACGTCCTAGACGTTTTTGAGCCTCCATTAATAGCTCATTACTTTCATTCTCGCATTATTCTGACACACACAAGACAACAAATTTGAAGTTGGTGCCATAGAAGTACGAATAACACTGAAGGTCCTACTGAACCTTTGCCGTTGGTGCATATCCAGTCCAGCAGACACCTGGATGAGTTCACGGGCGAGACAGAAAACTTAAGCCAAAGCTCAACCATCAGCCGTATGTTGCATTCCAGAACAAGTTCAAAGAAGGACTTTGAAATTATTAATAGACGCTTTTCTGATGTTTGGCAATCGCGGATCTGACGAAAATGCTTTATATTATATAAAACTTTGAGCTAGGGTAGTTATTCCAGGTGAGAAAGGTCTCTCTTGATGTATTTACCTTGATAAAGAACATCATCAAAACCAGAGCTACGTTTTTTGGTATCAATTGTACCTGTCATAAAAAAAATTACTAACAAATCATGAAAATTTGTTTGTACGATATTTTGTTCCAAATCCCTATGGTATGTTGATGAATGCTTGGTATGTCATATTGAACAGTAAAACATATTGCACAACATTCTTCCTTTCACACTTACATTCCCCATCCAGCCGCAGCAAAGTGTGCTCCCAGCGCCCATTTTTGGTATGATTTGAGGCGCACCCTGGCGATGTTTGAAGAGTTATTTAGCAGAACTTAGACTGTTAACTTGTTCTATGGGATTTATACAGCCAGCTCAAGGCTGGAAATCGCCGTTGATGGTACATAAAACTTTCAGTTCAAAAATTACCGAGAGTCTGCTATTTTTGCGGTTTTCAGATGTGAAATATGAGGTCAAGTTGATTTTCAATGTGAAAATAAACTCCACATTCGTATTCAGGAGGTCAAAATTAGTAAGAAAACATGTGTCACACCCATATGTTTTATAAAATATCCGCTCCTGTCAAAAATCGTCGCCATCTTTTTTTCTGAGTGGGAAATGTTGACGCATCCTTGGCGAAAATTAATCACCTTGGTATAAGTAGTCATCATACCAAAGGGCATCCCGTCTAATTCATTTGCGGTATTTTGCTATTTTATGTCGCGTACCACCCCGACTACTAGGGGGCCTGTCATCATCAAAAACTAAAATTGACCATCAGCATCAAGTTCAGGAGATCAAAATCACAAAGAAAGCTTTTTTCAATTGTGAAAATCTGATCCAATTCAATTTTTAAGGAAAACATCTGTGTCGCTCAATTTGAATGGGCTCCCGTTTTGAAGCTTTGATCAAGGTATTTCAGATGGTCTGCAAGTTGAGTTGCTGAGAACCATTTAAGCAACAATATTCGTGAATTGCAACCTCCCATCATCAAAGTAACATAGTCTTTTTTGTAGCGATAGGATAAATCAGCATCCTACAAGAGAAAAAAATCCCCAAGTCAAAACCAGACTTCCGATTTCAAAAATTTTAAAACTGGGCGCAAGCTAAAACATAACGCTTTATAATTCTTTCATTTGCATTCGAGAAAAAAATTATTCTAAAAATGGGGGTCCATTGAATTTGATAAACTTTTGTACTGTTTTACGTTTCACCCTGTAGATATGTCACCACCTGATGGTGAATGAAGAAAAGACTGAGCTCACTAACCGTCAAAACAGAATCAAAATGGTTTGTGTCATTCAAAAGTTCTTGTGGTCCAAACCCTGACCAATTTTTTCCTCGCGACAACATATTTGTTGCGCAGTTTACTACAACTTCAGACGATCGATCGTACCGAAACTGCACAGACACGTGTTTCGCCCCTACTGGGAGCTCATCAGTGCCCAAGCATTCAGTCCAACCATCTGATGCTGTGGCAGCCAGAGATCTTGGTAATATACACCCAGAGGGACTCCTAATATCTGATAGAAAACAAATATAATATAGATTCAGAGGTTGATTTTTTGTACTCATTCTCCCTTGAACAGTTCACTGAAATTTTTTGAAACAACGAAAATCGAAGCAATTGAAGGGCCAACTTTTGTCCCTCACCTTTGAAATCAAAAGGCAGATAATTTTTTTTTCGTGCTGCCATAACCGAAAATGACAATATACGCTCGGTGTCCTGCACTGTAATATTCAGAAAAAGATCTAGAGCGGCAAAGTAAAAAGTACACGTAAAAAATAAACTAACCTTGCAAAACCATGCAGAATTCAAGAGAGACCACGTTTCCAATGTATAACTTGAAATTTTCGGTTTAAATCAGTTAAAATCATAAATAATCATTTTCAAAATTGATATTTTAGGGTCATTTTTCTAATAGCTGTTGGTACAATTGCAGAATGATTTTTGACGTTTTGTTGCGCCAAGGTTTAAAAGTGATTATTGTATGCCATTTTCCGTGTTTCGTCGTCACACAAGACACGAAAGCTCAGTGATTTCGGGATTATTGGGGGATTGCCCTTCTAATTAGGGAGGGGGAGGGCGGTTTTGAGCAAGAAAATTCAAACATAGGACGCAATTGTTCAAATCGACATTTGACACACAAAAATCTGCATCTAGTAGGTATATGCCTCGTGCCTTGGTGATAAATGACAGAAGTACCAACTTGAAATTTATTACAATGATTATTGAGATATGACCTTATTTATTTGTAATTTTATTAAAAGCAGCACGAAAAACGATGTATGCTACTCGCGCTGAAAACGGCATAGCATAACTCTCTTACATGCAGCTCTCGGCCTAGGGCCTCGAGCTGCATTCACGTTCGTTATGCTATGCCCGGTTTTCGGCGCTAGTAACATGAAATACTGTTACGATATTTCGCGTACGGGTTCGAATATAATTGAGACGAACTTTTAAAACACACACTGTTTATTTCTGCGTACTACTACTACTACAATAAATGCCAACAATTATCGCTTGGAATTATGTCGCAGGTACTTCGCTTGTTATTACTCGCTATCTAATTCATTACTGCCGCGAGCTCCCGGCTGACGCCTTATATAAGGCCTCCGAATAATGTTCCCGAAGTTTCTGTCTGCTTCCAGCAAAGTCCATGAGGGTCTGGCATATGCGGTTTCTAGATCATTCCCGAATAATCGCACACGTTACCCGTATGCTTTTCATGTGTTCTGAAATCTGCGCCTCCGCCAAAGTGGACTGATGTGCCTTGATCGAACGTTCAAGTCTCCATTGGGTTCACATACAAGAACGCTCTGGAATGCACGAGACCGCTCCAGACTTCTACACTGCGATCTAATGGTGGAAAGATCGAGAAATATCGAGTGTTTACCTATATGTACAAGTTCGCCGCTCGTAACAATACTATAACACCATTCCAGCACTCTATCACATCTCCATATCACGCATCTTCAAAGTGGTCCGACACTTTTGAATCAGCCTGTATTTATCTACACACTTTGAATTGACTTTATTCCTGAAATAAGCTATTCTATTCCATGTATCTTACCCGTCACGTCAGTGATCTAACCCGCCTGATATCTCCCATGTTATTTCGAACGGGGCAGATCCTACCCGTATGCTTTCGATTGCACTAGAACTTCACAACTCGTAACGCTGCAATCGAAAGTTTCAGATCTAGGAGGATCACGTGTGCTCTTGAATGCAGGCGAGGCTCGTCACTCTGATGCTATTTTAAAACCAATGGAAGGACGGACCGTATTGGAGGCGCAAGAAAGCAAAAAAAGTTTATTTTATTGGATAGGCAGCAATCAGACTTTGCAGAGTTGGGTCATATTTTCTAGTGGTGAAAATATGGTTACAGGTGGTCATACAGGGTTAGCTGTTTTCGCCAGCGTTATGGTGGCTTTAATCATTATAGCGACAAAATATTATCAGGTAGAAGCTTTGCCTCTTGGGCTATTGAAATTCTAGGAAAGGTGAGGTTGATTTGCATTGTTCTCGAGGTATTTTCAAGAAGTCACAACGAAATATAATGACGTCATCACTTGGGTCCACTTATGAATACAAAAGAGAAACGGTCGAGGGCAGCGTGTCGAATTTCCCTACCTGACAAAAGCAGGTAAGCTTTCACCTTCCAGCTCCCATCGGAACCGAACCGAAACGGATTTTCGGTGGTGGGGTAAGCAGGCGTGTAGAAAGATAAATAGAGGTACGTGCTTGCTATTCTTTCATTCCGAACTGAACCAGCGACGGAAGTTGAAGTGTGTGCTACAGAGTGAAAACCGAAAACGAGCGAACAACGATCCTGTCATGGCTTGGCTTAAGAATATTTTTGGTGCTAGAAATTTAACATCTTCGGACAAACCTACCGAGGTCTTCAGCCAAAGAAGAATTGACGACTCGGGACTAGAATGGACTTTTGTGGAGGAAGGTGACGAGTGGGTTGTGGTCGAAACCAATATTCCCACTGAAGTGATAATCGAGACCGAGTCAGAGGAAGATAATAATAAAATCTCTAAATCAGAAGAAAACCAAGAAGACATGGACCCGAACGAAGAGAAGTGGGAAGACGACTTACCGGATGACGACGACGAATTCGCATTCAAGATTTTCAAGTTGGACGTCGAAAAAACATCTACACCGAAGAAGTCCTACAAGGAGGATCCCTGGACTAGCTGGAACGAGTGGAAGAAGCAGCTACCTTCTTTCTTCACCCCGAGCCACAACGAAGAGAGCAATTGAAAAACATCAATTGTAAACGGAAGGTAAGATTTTTCAAAATAATTTTTTTGAAAAATGCTTTTAATAATAAAATTGACTATGCCGAAATTTAGTATTTTTATTTAAACTCCCGAACCCCTTTCCTGAACCAACTCGCCGACCGACAGGACAACTTGCCGAAGCCCGCGTTACATGACAGACAGGACAGGACGATCAACTTAACTAACGACAGGACGATTAACCGACACTATACAGGACGTTTAACCGACAACATACAGGACGTTCGACTGACAGTATACAGGACGTTTCAACTACCCGATACAAAACGATACATTGACACGCCACAGGACGATTTACTTGCTGCTAACTGGTCGAAAGATACATTAACTTGTTGTTTGGTTGCCGCAAGTATAAAACCAACTTCACCGACAAGTTGATGTATCTTTCGACCAGTTAGCAGCAAGTAAATCGTCCTGTCGCGTGTCAATGTATCGGGTAGTTCAAACGTCCTGTATACTGTCAGTCGAACGTCCTGTATGTTGCCGTATAGTGTTGGTTAATCGTCCTGTCGTCAGTTTAGTTGATCGTCCTGTCTTGTCGTCAGTTTAGTTGATCGTCCTGTCCTGTCGGTCATGTAACGCGGGTTTCGGCAAGTTGTCCTGTCGGCGAGTTGGTTCAGGAAAGGGGTTCGGGAGTTGAAATAAAAGTTCTAAATTTCGGCATAGTCAATTTTAATATTAAAAGTATTTTTCAAAAGAACAAAAGAATTATTTTGAAAAATCTTACCTTCTGTTTGCAATTGGCGTTTAACAATTGCTCTGTTCGTTGTGGCTCGGGGTGAAGAAAGAAGGTAGCTGCTTCTTCCACTCGTTCCAGCTAGTCCAGGGATCCTCCTTGTAGGACTTCTTCGGTGTAGATGTTTTTTCGACGTCCAACTTGAAAATCTTGAATGCGAATTCGTCGTCGTCATCCGGCAAATCGTCTTCCCACTTCTCTTCGTTCGGGTCCATGTCTTCTTGGTTTTCTTCTGATTTAGAGATTTTATTATCATCTTCCTCCGACTCGGCCTCGATTATCACTTCAGTGGAAATATTGGTTTCAACCACAACCCACTCGTCACCTTCCTCCACAAAAGTCCATTCTAGTCCCGAGTCGTCAATTCTTCTTTGGCTGCAGACCTCGGTAGGTTTGTCCGAAGATGTTAAATTTCTAGCACCAAAAATATTCTTAAGCCAAGCCATGACAGGATCGTTGTTCGCTCGTTTTCGGTTTTCACTCGGTAGCACACACTTCAACTTCCGTCGCTGTCGCTGGTTCAGTTCAGAATGAACGAGCAACGAGCACGTACCTCTATTTATCTTTGTATACGCCTGCTCCCCCCACCACCGAAAATCCGTTTCGGTTCGGTTCCTTTTGAGCCGGAAGGTGAAAGCTTCGGATCGGATACCTGGTTTTGCCAGGTAGGGCTATTTGATTGACACGTCGCCCTCGACCGTTTCTCGTTTTTATTCATAAATAATAAATAATAATAATAATAATAATAAATAAGAGATTTATTTCCAACAGGCAAACCCAGTAAAGGAAATGTATTTACACAAAAAATGCAGGTAAAAGTTGCAACAAGTATTAAAATTCACACAATATACAATCAACTACAATATAACAAAAGCACCCACATCTACAAAGAGGAAAGTTTAAAAATGCAGGCTGGAGTATCAAAATGGATATCGCAGCTAGGCGGCAACTCATTGAATGTATTACAAATAAAAAAAATTGGACACCTGTATAGTAGATTGGTGCTGGGCCGTTCACAATAAAATGTAGGCTGCCGCCTTGAAGAGACGCGTGGAATGAAAAATTTCAGTCTCTCTAGTAGTGGAGGACAATCAAGATGTGAGTTGCACAATTTGGACAAAAATGTTATGGCGATCCGTTTAGTTCGGTCTCTCAGAGAGCTGACGCCAAGATCCCTGAGCAGCACGCCATGGTCATAGCCCCTGGGGGGATAAACTCCGTTCTTTTTCAAACTCAACCATTTTAGGAATCTGCGCTGCACGGACTCTAGTAAAACTTCATGACGTTGGTAAATCGGATGCCACACTAGTATGCCGTATTCCAACTGACTGCGTACCAACGAATAGTAAAGTGCCAGAAGGGCAGGAATATTGAAGTCTCTGCAGTTTCTATAAATAAAACCCAGTGTTTTTGTAGCAGATGAAACACATCTTTCAGTCTGTCTGTGAAAATTTAGCTCACTGTCGAAAATCACCCCCAGGTCCACCACCTCACTACGTCTCTCGATCGCGACCCCACCGAGGGCATAGGGGAAAACTAGGTGTTTGTTCTTTCTTGTGTATGACAACACGCTACACTTCGCTATATTCAGATGCAGGCCATTACGACTGCACCACACATTGATACTATCGACGTCACTCTGGAGTCGGTAGCAGTCAGTGATGGACTCAACTGAGTTAAAAAGTTTCAAGTCGTCCGCAAACAATAGGTATTGACATTTGAGATCAGAAATGATGTCGTTGATGAAGATTAAGAATAGGAGGGGGCCTAAGTTCACCCCCTGAGGAACACCCGATGTGGGAACAAACGATCCGGAAACATATCCCATGAACTCGACAAACTGTTGCCTATTAAACAGATAAGAATGAAAAAGGCCAACAAGATGCCTAGAGAGACCCAATTTTCTCAATTTCTGTAACAAAATGTTATGGTCAATTTGGTCGAATGCCTTGCGGAAATCTGTGTACACAGCATCTACCTGTCCGCCATGGTCGAGAACACCAATTGTGTACTGAGCAAAAGATGCCAAATTAGTGGTTGTTGATCTTCCTGGCATGAAACCGTGCTGGTTTATAGAAATGGAACTCTTGACGTGGTGATGCAGATGACTGTGAATAATCATTTCAAAGATCTTGGAGAAGTTGCTCAAAATCGATATAGGCCTATAGTTGATAATACAAGACTTGTTGCCTTTTTTAAAAATTGGACAAACTCGGGCCTTTTTCCAAGTAGTAGGAAAAACTGCAGATTTCAAAATAAGGTTGAATATATAATGAAGAGGAGCCACAAAGGAAGAAGCACAGTCTTTTATCAAGAAACCCGGAACCGCATCAACCCCCGACGTCTGTTTGTCTTTAGATTTCTTGATAGCGTTTAGGATCTCGGACTCAGAAATATGATGAATGTTCAGCACATCCAAGTCATCCTCAGTAGCCTCGAAATCATGTTGTAGAGAAGGCTGGTATACGCTGCCGAAATATGAGGCAAAAGCATCTACAATCTCTTGGGGAGTCCGGAGTTCGCGGTTCCCATCAAACATTAAACCAGGTATCCTAGTTTGCCCCCTGCGGTTATTGATAAATTCCCAGAATTTTCGTGGTTCTTTATTGAGTTTTTGTTCAGTGTTGGTCATGTATTTTTTATAACTAATATCAATTAATCCCTTCAACTCAGTTCTAATCTCAGAAAATCGTTGACGATAATGTTGTGAGTGATATTTATTTCGTTTCTTATGAATGCGATATTTTTTATTGATTAAAGAAATTATTTTACCCGTAAACCACGGGGGGTAACACTTGTGGCCCCGATGGGGATTGCGTTTTTTCAAAGGAACGCATTTGTCAAAGGTAGCGTACAGTATTTTATAAAACATCTCGACCGCGTCGTCTACGCTCGAGATGCAACGCACAGCCGACCAGTCCGTGTGGAGTAATGAATCGTACAGCTCAGGGAAGTTGGCTCTCTTAAAATCGTACTCGGCTACATTTGCACTGCCTTCAAACTGTATTTGCCTGGAAAGCTTACACTCAACTGTGAAACTCAACGAGGGATGATGTACGTCCTCATCCACCAGAGAGTCAGCCCTCTCCACAGTGATATTTTGAAAATCCGCAAAAAGAAGGTCCAGCACCCTTCCACCCGCGTTGCAAATGTTGTTGAACTGAGATAGATTGTGGAAGTTCATCACGTCATTCAATAAAGCCGCCCTGCTGTCCTTCTGTTGAGCTGAAAAATGAGGGGCGTTAAAATCGCCAATCAACAATAACCTGCAGTCGAAAACTGTATCTAATTCATATAGAAGTTCGATGCAATGCTCATAATCTACATGAGAAATATTAGGAGGAATATACAATACAAACACATTCAGTGAGCAGCTATCCATGGATAATCTACAACCAGCTATGTCAAGATAAGGTGCTCTGGAAGTAATAAAATCGGTACATATGTGCGTTGACTTAATTGAACTTTTGACTGCGAGAAGCATTCCACCACCTCGAGTGACACCGTTAGCCGCAAGGTCTCTATCACGGCGGTAAACATTATAGTAGTCCGGGATTAGCTCACTGTTGCGAATGTCGACGGTCAGCCAAGTTTCGGATATAGCCAAAATGTCGTAATCGTCGGCGCAAACAGAGTTGAAGAATTCTGCCGTTTTTGATCTTAGTCCTCTCACGTTTTGGTAATAAATTCTCAGTGAACCATCATAGCAACGACCGGCACCAGCAGCAACACCTGGAACTTCGTTCTGTCCTGCATGAGTCACGTTTCCGAGGCTCAGGAACGGGCTCGGTGTCGAGATGGTAGGTGTCGGGGGTCTAGGATTTGACACCTCCCCCCCGGGGGAAGTGAAAGCGCCTCACTCGCACTCCGGACGGCCAGAAATCCTGCGAATAAAGTTCGTCCAACAATTCGAAATCGGCTCCAACTTTGAAGGAGGTGTTCCTTTGCGAGCCGTCGCTGGAACCGCTAAGAGGCTCTATAATAAAGGAGTGGTCAGGTTTCCTGGCAATCAAATAATCTTTGACATGATCTGGGGTAGTTCCAAGACGCACTCTAGTCACGTGTAACCAAACACGCCTTGTCGCACCAGCAAAAGTGTTGATTCCATCCGAAGTTGGAAGCTTGACCTCAGCGGTCCCGATCACGACTGAAGATTTACGTGTCGTGATGCGCTTTGCCTTTGTAGAACGAGTGCCACCATTGTTTACATTTTTGTTTGTTTGTGCAGCCGGTGATATATTATCAGCTGGAGTTGCTACTTGCCGTTTTTCTTGGGTCGTCGTTATCGCAGAGCGTTCTTGGAGGTTTTTCTTGCTAGGCTGCCCCTGCGCAGTAGCTGTGTTTATCTTGAAATTTTTCAATTCCTCTCGAATGTCGTCAATTTTTTGCTCTAAATCAATCATCTTCGCGGACAACTGCGTCACCACGCTTAGGACTGCTTCTTGGATAATTTTCTTCATTGTGTCAACAGTAATTACATCGCCTGCGGGAGCGTCCGCTTTGGGTGTAGAGCGTGTCGGTGCCATCACAACTCAAATAATAAATGGACGCGCCGGTGTTTTATACAGGGTGACTCAAAAGTGTCGGATCATCTTGAAGGTGCGTAATATGGGGGTGTGGTAGAGTGCTGGAAAGTTGTTGAAAAAATCCTAGGTCTCTTAATTTTGTTATGGAGAAACAAGGGTTGGTCCTTCGATCGCTTCTATTTTCGTTGTTTCAAAAGATTTTGGACCCCAATAGCCTTTTGAATGACACAAACTATTTCGATTTTGTTTTGACGGTTAGTGAGATCAGTCTTTCCGTTATTCACCTTCAGGAGGTGGAGATCAGGAAGCTTCATGTAAAATATCTACAGGGTGAAATGTAAAGCAGTGCAAAATTTCAACAAATTCAACGGACCCGTGTTTTAAGAATAATTTTTTTTTCGAATGTAAATGAAAGGATCATAAAGCGTGATGTTTTGGCTTGCGCTCAGTTTTGAAATTTTTGGAATCGGAACTGTGGTTCTGTGTGGACTTTTTGATTTTTTTCTTGGAGGATGCTGATTTATCCTATCGCTACAAGAAAGACTATGTTAGCCTAGGGGGCCTGTCATCATCAAAAACTAAAATTGACCATCAGCATCAAGTTCAGGAGATCAAAATCACAAAGAAAGCTTTTTTCAATTGTGAAAATCTGATCCAATTCAATTTTTAAGGAAAACATCTGTGTCGCTCAATTTGAATGGGCTCCCGTTTTGAAGCTTTGATCAAGGTATTTCAGATGGTCTGCAAGTTGAGTTGCTGAGAACCATTTAAGCAACAATATTCGTGAATTGCAACCTCCCATCATCAAAGTAACATAGTCTTTTTTGTAGCGATAGGATAAATCAGCATCCTACAAGAGAAAAAAATCCCCAAGTCAAAACCAGACTTCCGATTTCAAAAATTTTAAAACTGGGCGCAAGCTAAAACATAACGCTTTATAATTCTTTCATTTGCATTCGAGAAAAAAATTATTCTAAAAATGGGGGTCCATTGAATTTGATAAACTTTTGTACTGTTTTACGTTTCACCCTGTAGATATGTCACCACCTGATGGTGAATGAAGAAAAGACTGAGCTCACTAACCGTCAAAACAGAATCAAAATGGTTTGTGTCATTCAAAAGTTCTTGTGGTCCAAACCCTGACCAATTTTTTCCTCGCGACAACATATTTGTTGCGCAGTTTACTACAACTTCAGACGATCGATCGTACCGAAACTGCACAGACACGTGTTTCGCCCCTACTGGGAGCTCATCAGTGCCCAAGCATTCAGTCCAACCATCTGATGCTGTGGCAGCCAGAGATCTTGGTAATATACACCCAGAGGGACTCCTAATATCTGATAGAAAACAAATATAATATAGATTCAGAGGTTGATTTTTTGTACTCATTCTCCCTTGAACAGTTCACTGAAATTTTTTGAAACAACGAAAATCGAAGCAATTGAAGGACCAACTTTTGTCCCTCACCTTTAAAATCAAAAGGCAGATAATTTTTTTAACACCATTCCAGCACTCTATCACATCTCCATATCACGCATCTTCAAAGTGGTCCGACACTTTTGAATCAGCCTGTATTTATCTACACACTTTGAATTGACTTTATTCCTGAAATAAGCTATTCTATTCCATGTATCTTACCCGTCACGTCAGTGATCTAACCCGCCTGATATCTCCCATGTTATTTCGAACGGGGCAGATCCTACCCGTATGCTTTCGATTGCACTAGAACTTCACAACTCGTAACGCTGCAATCGAAAGTTTCAGATCTAGGAGGACCACGTGTGCTCTTGAATGCAGGCGAGGCTCGCCACTCTGATGCTATTTTAAAACCAATGGAAGGACCGTATTGGAGGCGGAAGAAAGCAAAAAAGTTTATTTTATTGGATAGGCAGCAATCAGACTTTGCAGAGTTGGGTCATATTTTCTAGTGGTGAAAATATGGTTACAGGTGGTCATACAGGGTTAGCTGTTTTCGCCAGCGTTATTATGGTTACAGGTGGTCATACAGGGTTAGCTGTTTTCGCCAGCGTTATGATGGCTTTAGTCATTATAGCGACAAAATATTATCAGGTAGAAGCTTTGCCTCTTGGGCTATTGAAATTCTAGGGAAGGTGAGGTTGATTTGCATTGTTCTCGAGGTATTTTCAAGAAGTCACAACGAAATATAATGACGTCATCACTTGGGTCCACTTATGAATACAAAAGAGAAACGGTCGAGGGCAGCGTGTCGAATTTCCCTACCTGACAAGAGCAGGTAAGCTTTCACCTTCCAGCTCTCATCGGAACCGAACCGAAACGGATTTTCGGTGGTGGGGTAAGCAGGCGTATACAAAGATAAATAGAGGTACGTGCTTGCTACTCGTTCATTCTGAACTGAACTAGCGACGGAAGTTGAAGTGTGTGCTACCGAGTGAAAACCGAAAACGAGCGAACAACGATCCTATCATGGCTTGGTTTAAGAATATTTTTGGTGTTAGAAATTCAAAATCTTCGGACAAACCTACCGAGGTCTTCAGCCAGAGAAGAATCGACGACTCGGGACTAGAATGGACTTTTGTGGAGGAAGGTGACGAGTGGGTTGTGGTCGAAACCAATATTTCCACTGAAGTGATAATCGAGACCGAGTCGGAGGAAGATAATAATAAAATCTCTTAAATCAGAAGAAAACCAAGAAGACATGGACCCGAACGAAGAGAAGTGGGAAGACGACTTACCGGATGACGACGACGAATTCGCATTCAAGATTTTCAAGTTGGACGTCGAAAAAACATCTACACCGAAGAAGTCCTACAAGGAGGATCCCTGGACTAGCTGGAACGAGTGGAAGAAGCAGCTACCTTCTTTCTTCACCCCGAGCCACAACGAAGAGAGCAATTGAAAAACATCAATTGCAAACGGAAGGTAAGATTTTTCAAAATTATTCTTTTGAAAAATACTTTTAATAATAAGATTGACAATGCCAAAATTCAGTATTTTTCTTTAAACTCCCGAACCCCTTTCCTGAACCAACTCGCCGACAGGACAACTTGCCGAAACCCGCGTTACATGACAGACAGGACAGGACGATCAACTAAACTGACGACAGGACGATTAACCGACACCATACAGGACGTTTGACCGACAACATACAGGACGTTCGACTGACAGTATACAGGACGTTTGAACTACCCGTTGACTATACATTGACACGCCACAGGACGATTTACTTGCTGCTAACTGGTCGAAAGATACATTAACTTGTTGTTTGGTTGCCGCAAGTACAAAATCAACTTAACCGACAAGTTAATGTATCTTTCGACCAGTTAGCAGCAAGTAAATCGTCCTGTCGCGTGTCAATGTATCGGGTAGTTCAAACGTCCTGTATACTGTCAGTCGAACGTCCTGTATGTTGCCGGTCAAACGTCCTGTATAGTGTCGGTTAATCGTCCTGTCGTCAGTTGAGTTGATCGTCCTGTCCTGTCGGTCATGTAACGCGGGTTCCGGCAAGTTGTCCTGTCGGCGAGTTGGTTCAGGAAAGGGGTTCGGGGGTTGAAATAAAAATACTAATTTTCTGCATAGTCAATTTTAAAAGTATTTTTCAAAAGATAAAAGAATGGGGTACTTGCCAATGGAATAGATTTAGCTGGAAATACTTTTGATTGCTAGTATAAGTGATAAGGGAACTCTACTGAGAATTTCACAAAAATCTCGTCGTTTTCTACGGAAAAAAACGAATTTGAAAAATCCTCCTAAAAGCTTCGCGCCAGGACAGGGATTTTGAGTGGGGTTGGTCTGACTGTGTGACAATGGAATAATCAAGAATGTCAGAGATGTCACTGTGACACTGTCATTTTGAACATGCTATCGCAAAACCGGTTTCCTATTAGTTTCCTATCGAATTCTCTTACCATGAGCATTTAGACAATAAAGTCGAACAAGGTTTCGAAGAAACTGACTCCAGAAACCTCTTATAACACTGTCTCAGTCGAGATAATTTATTTCCAGGGGAAAATCTGGAGGATCACCAATAGCACAGAAATAAGAGGCTGAAAATGAACAGTGAGCTTTTATAGAGGTTCATCATTAGCATACAATTCCGGATAGGTAATACTTTAGAGCTACAAGAGATCCATGTGGGGAGGACGCGATGGATCTCCAAATAAAATGTGGGGAGCAGGAACACTGATGTCCGAAATGAAGCCGAGGGTCAGCCAGGTCAGAGCACGGGTGACAAACATGCGAAAGGCTTTTAGGTGGACAGCACTGAAGACTAAAGAAAGAGACTAGTTAGGTTGAACAAGGAATGAACAAAACGAGTAGGTACTTACCGCATAGATCAAAGCCTCGATCAAAGCAGTCAAAGGCAAAAAAAGGGCACAGAAAGAAATTACGGTCGGCGGTTTGACGTTGTCAGTCAGACTCAGATCTTGTTGTTTGAAAACGGCACCTTGGCGACGTTATATCATTGCCAACCCAACGAGGAAAAAGAGACCTTCTATGTTCTATATCTAATATATTTGTGACGTCACAAATATATTTTTAAAACACCTATTGCGGCCGCAATTTTGAGAATTTAGGAAAAAGAAAAAATACGAGTACATTATTTTTAACCATACTATCGATTAAGCCAATAAAAAAAAATTAGGCAAGTACCCCATTATTTTGAAAAATCTTACCTCCTGTTTGCAATTGATGTTTTTCAATTGCTCTTCTCGTTGTGGCTCGGGGTGAAGAAAGAAGGTATCTGCTTCTTCCACTCGTTCCAGCTAGTCCAGGGATCCTCCTTGTAGGACTTCTTCGGTGTAGATGTTCTTTCGACGTCCAACTTGAAAATCTTGAATGCGAATTCGTCGTCGTCATCCGGTAAGTCATCTTCCCACTTCTCTTCGTTCGGGTCCATGTCTCCTTGGTTTTCTTCTGCTTTAGAGATTTTATTATCTTCCTCCGTCTCGGTCTCGATTATCACTTCAGTGGAAATATTGGTTTCGACCACAACCCACTCGTCACCTTCCTCCACAAAAGTCCATTCTAGTCCCGAGTGGTCAATTCTTCTTTGGCTGAATACCTCGGTAGGTTTGTCCGAAGATTCTAAATTTCCAACACCAAAAATATTCTTAAGCCAAGCCATGATAGGATCGTTGTTCGCTGGTTTTCGGTTTTCACTCGGTAGCACGCACTTCAACTTCCTTCGCTGTCGCTGGTTCAGTTTAGAATGAACGAGTAGCATCCACGTACCTCCATTTATCTTTGTATACGCCTGCTTCTCCCACCACCAAAAATCCGTTTCGGTTCGGTTCCGCTTGGAGCCGGAAGGTGAAAGTTTCGGATCGAATACCTGCTTTTGTCAGGTAGGGCAATTTGACACGCTGCCCTCGACCGTTTCTCTTTTGTATTCATAAGTGGACCCGCCGGTGTTTTATACAGGTGACTCAAAAGTGTTGGATCATCTTGAAGGTGCGTAAAATGGAGGTGTAGTAGAGTGCTGGAAAGTTGTTGAAAAAATTCTAGGTCTTTCAATTTTAAAGTTTTGGAGAAACAAGGGTTTGTCCTTTGATCGCTTCTAAAGGGTTTTCCAATTAGTATATCCCAACTTTCAAATGGAATAGAATGAAAAGTACAAATGATAATCCGAAAATTTTAATTTTATTTTGTAGACAAATCAATTTTAATATGTTTTGAAAATTATGTCATTCAGATGACCTCCTCTTCTTTGCCTGGTTGAATGCATTCTGGCGACCCAATTTCGAACAACTCTTTCGCACATATCGCGTGGGATATCCTCATGGCCCGTCGAATGTTGCGTTTCAACTCTGGAACTGTTTGGGGATTATTTTCATAGAGCTGAGATTTAACATACCCCCAAAGAAAGAAATCTAAGGTGTCGAGGTAGCATTATCTTGGAGGCCAGTTGATGGCAGATTTCCTCAGAATAACGCGTCCGAGAAATCGTTGACACGAATACGCATTTTGATGGTAGATACCAATGATTTCGGAGCGCTGTTGAACTGTATATCTTACTATTTTGATTTGACACGATATACAAAAGGTAACTGTCAATGTTTGACAATTATATTCTAAGCCCCCTTGCTTATTGGAAAACCCTTTTATTTCGTTGTTTCAAAAGATTTTGCTAAATTTTATGGAAAAACAATGAGTATAAAATATCAACCTCTGAATCTGTAATGAATTTCTGTTTTGTACACAGGGTGAATCATGAATCCTGACAATTGTTGTTTTTTTTTATTTATTTTCTACAAATAGTCACAGTGGTCCCATGACCCACGTAGAACACAAGAAAACAATTCATTTTAATAGAATTCTTCTGCTTCTGGATTTGTAGGAAAGCTAAATTTTGTATTGAAACAAAGCTCTCCGACTACGACAACATCAGACGATCGGACCAAAACTGCACAGACACGTATTTCGCCCTTGTTGGGGGCTCATCAGTGCGCTGGCATTCAGTCCAACCATCCGATGCTGTGGCAGCCAGAGATCTTGGTAATATAAGCCCAGGTCTTGATATCTGCATAGAAAACAAAATCAATACATATTCAGAGGTTGATTTTTTGTACTCATTTTCTTTCCAACAGTTTACTAAAAAGATTTGAAACAACGAAAATAGAAGCAATCGAAGAACCAGCTTTTGTCCCTCTTACTTCAAAATAAAATAGCAGATAATTTTCTTGACAACTTTCCAGCACTCTATTACACCTCAATATTACGCACCTTCAAGATGGCCCGACACTTTTGAATCACCCTGTATTCATTTACACACTTTGAATTCTCTTTATTCCTGAAATAAGCTATTCTATTCGTTTTATTGGACGCGCAAGAAGGCAAAAAAAGTTTGATTTTATTGGATAGGCAGCAATCAGATTTCGCAGAGTTGGGTCATATTTTCCAGTGGTAAGAATACGGTTACAGGTGGTCATACAGAGTTAGCTATTTTTGTCAGCGTTAAGGTGGCTTCAATCCTTATAGCGACAAAACATTATCAGGTAGAACCTTTGCCTCTTGGGCTATTGAAATTCTAGGATAGAAGGTGAGGTTGATTTGCATTGTTCTCGAGTTTCTTTCAAGAAGTCGCAACGAAATATAATGACGTCATCACTTGGGTCCACTTACGAATACAAAATAGAAATGGTCGAATTGCAGCGTCTAGAATTGCCCCACCTTACAAAAGTTGGTATTCGATTCGAAGCTTTCACCTTCCGGTTCCAATCCGAACCGAAACGGGTAACGGGTGGTGGGGGAAGCAGGCGTATACAAAGATAAACGGAGGTACGTGCTTGCTACTCGCTCAATCGCTCATTCTGAACTGAACCAGCGACGGAAGTTAAAGTGTCTGCTACCGAGTGAAAGCCGAAAACGAGCGAACAACGATCCTATCATGGCTTGGCTCAAGAATATTTTTGGTGTTAAAAATTTGAAATCTTCGTACAAACCTACCGAGGTCTTCAGCCAAAGAAGAATTGACGACTCGGGACTAGAATGGACTTTTGTGGAGGAAGGTGACGAGTGGATTGTGGTCGAAACCAATATTTCCACTGAAGTGATAATCGAGACCGAGACGGAAGTAGATAATAAAATCTCTAAAGCAGAAGAAAACCAAGAAGACATGGACCCGAACGAAGAGAAGTGGGAAGACGATTTGCCGGATGACGACGACGAATTCGCATTCAAGATCTTCAAGTTGCACGTCAAAAGGACATCGTCACCGAAGAAGTCCTACAAGGAGGATCCCTGGACTAGCTGGAACCAGTGGAAGAAGCAGCTACCCTCCTTCTCCATCCCGAGCGACAACGAAGAGAGCAATTGAAAAATATTAATTGCAAGCAGAATTCATTGCAGAATAATTCTTTTGTTTTTTGAAAAATACTTTTATTAATAAAATTGACTGTGCAGAAATTTAGAATTGTTATTTAAGCGCCCGAACCCCTTTCCTGTAACCAACATGCCGAAACCCACGTTACATGACCGACAGGACAGGACGATTAACCAAACCGACGACAGGACATAACAGGACGATTGACCGACTCTATACAGGACGTTTGACCCGACAGTATACAGGACGTTTGACCGACAATATACGGGACGTTTGACCGACAATACAGGAAGTTTGACCTACACTATACAAGACGATGAACTGACACACCACAGAACGATTTACTGGAACGTCAACTGGTCGAAAGACACATTAACTTGTCGTTTAGGTGAGATACAAAATCAACTTCACCGACAAGTTACTGTGTGTGTCGATCAGTTGGCATGCCAGTAAATCGTCCTATAGCGTGTCAGTTTATCGTCTTGTATCGTGTAGGTCAAAGGTCCTGTATACTCTCGATCAATCGCATTCTGGCAAGTTGTCCTGTCGGTGAGTTAGTTGGTTACACTTGTTGTTGAGTTGCCGTAAGTAAAATATTTCACTTCACCGACAAGTTCATGTGTTTTTGACCACTTGCCGTGTCGGTAAATAATCCACTGGCGTGTCATTTATGCGTTTTGTGCCTTCTCGGTTGATCACCCTTGGGTGTGTTTCAAATCCCCATTTTAAGGCCCACTCAAAATGTTGGAGATCCGAATAGATAAATTGCTCAGAACCGTGTCGTGGGGACAATCGTGCTGGCGGCAGCTTCTCGTCATTGGAAGTGACTTGTAATTATTTTGTGTTTTTGTTTCATAGAGAGCTCAAACTGAAGCAGTAACATTCTTGGGCAATCAAGATTCGACCAGGAGCTTGTACGCGATTCCCGGCTTGGACTATGTGGCTCACGAAGACATTATGCCGTACACCAGTGCCGAAAAGTCGCCCCTTCATCATGAACTGTTCGACAAGTTTTTGGCTTACGATCCAGAACGAGGTGATACTTTTCAGCTTAATTCAATGTCATCTCCATTTGTATCATGATCATTTGAGACAGTTCTAGAAAGGCCTTCAGCCAATAAGAAAATTTTGATAAAAGAAAATTTTTACAGATCCACCATTTGTACCGCAAGAAACGCTGAGGGCATGGCAGAATAAAAACCATCCGTGGCTTGAGCTGTCCGACGTCCACAAGGAAACGACGGAAAATATTAGAGTTACTGTCATACCGTTTTACATGGGTTTCAGGGAAAACCACGCCACCTCCGTCTATTGGGTAAGTCTAGCGGGGCGCTGCTCTATCACAATACCGTGATTGTGCTAAGAAGTTCAACTTATGCCGCAAGTGATGAAAGTCAAACACTATTTTTGTATATTGTCATCATTTTTATCTTTTTTTTTTAATTGATACTTACTTGATACCTACTCGTTCTTTTTCAGTGGAGATATTGTATCCGTTTGGAAAACTTGGGGTCTTTGAGCGTCCAGCTGCGCGAAAGACATTGGAGAATATTCTCGTTATCCGGAACGCTGGAGACCGTCCGAGGTCGTGGCGTAGTCGGACAAGAACCTTCGCTCACTAGAACTCTTCCGGCCTTCCAGTACAGCAGCCATGTCAGCTTGCAGGCTCCCAGTGGACACATGTGGTCAGTATACATAATAAAAATTAGCTTTCATTTGGATTTTTAATGAGTCGTGAATGCAATCAACAATGAATTACCCATTTTATTACAGGGGCACTTTCCGAATGGAACGCGAAGATGGCTACACCTTCGACTGTCGCATCCCTCCGTTCTCGCTCGAAAGCAAACCTGAAGGAGCACCGCCGTCTCCGCCACCCGATGCCATCTAATGACTCGTGTTTGTACATACATGATTTTCCTTTCCCAATCTCCATCCATAGTGTATTATAAATAGCAAATTGTCCTGTCCCCCAACTCTATATCGACGACTTTGGAGTTCGCCTAAATATACATTTTATTATCGATATTCTACAAAGTGTATGATTATTATGACGATTAAAAAAAAACTTGAAACATAAAACTTTTTTTCATGACCTGAATAATGATGGAAAAAATTGGAAAACTGGAAACTGTGAATATCGCATGATGCTTTATGGAAACATGAAACGAGTAGCAGGGACTATTTTTGTGTTGCAAGCTCTCCCCTTATCTCCAAGAAATTTCTTGAGGGGAAATTTTAGTGAACTATTGGAACATGGATCCAATCACGACTAATCAATATGCTCAGCGCATCCGGTACGACATCCCCTTGGCGATGGACGACCTCGAAGTGGTATTGCTGGAGACGGACGCTCCACCTCGCCGGCCGATAATTTAGATTATCTCTTACACCTTTTGAAGCCGAAATATCGACGATTGCCTGGACCTTCTGCTGGTCCACATGCAGTTCTTGCTCATTCACGACGTAGGCCCAGATACCTCAGCTCCGACCCACATACCTGGCACTTTTCGCGATTCACGATCAGATCAGTCTCGATGGGTCGCTTCAACGTTTTTGAAATGATCACAATATCATCCAAGTAGACGAAGACTAAAGGCTGCAGCTCTATGCCCAAAACTTGAGGCGCCGTCACGTGGTGGGAGCATTATGTAGGCCGAAAGGCATACGCCTGAACTGAAACCGCGTCCCGGGACAGTGAATTCGGTCACCGGATTCGGCGATTTCTCGACGCACACTTACCAATAGGCGTATTTAATATCTGGAGACGACAGATAACGGACCCGACCTGGATGGTCCAAGATGTTGATGTACCTATGCGGGTGTACATCTCGATCGGTCACCTCAATCACACTCCTGTAATCCACACAAAAGCGATACTGAGTCGGGGACTTCTTCACCAGCGCTATGAGAGAAATCCGTTGTAATTTAGACGGCTCACACCCGCCTTCAGCATCTTGTCTACTTCTTAGCGTGAAGCTAAAGATCGAGAGACAATGGGTATTCCGCTGCTTCAGCGGTTCTACTTCTGGCGGAACTCTGGCCTTATGTTCGACGAGATTCGTACATCCTAAAGCGGGGGCAGGAGCCCCGAAGTGCTTCTACAAAAGCGCCAGTGGAAGTCCACGCTGCTAGATATTTTTGGATGAACCTGTAATGACAAATTTGGATGGCCTTTCAAAAAAAAAAGGTTATTTATTCATCGACGTAAGTATTACAACTAGCTTTATTCCTTTGTCCATTGCAGCAGCTCGGCCGGGAGCGAATGCCGTTAGAAATCGAAAGGATCGTTACGTCCTGACAGTCGTTGACGAGTACTCGACATACCCGTCCGCAATTCTCTGACCAGACGTAACGACTGCTACGGTTTTCAAGAATCTTCTACCAATGTTTTCGCGTTTCGGAATGTCCAAGGAATTGAAGGACTTTCTAGTTCTACACTGCCAAGTTATTGCTACAAGCCGTTCCACCCCATACAATCCGCAATGCAAGGGACAAGCCGAACGGTACAGCTGAATGATTTGGAAGACTGTTGAGCTGGCCGTTCTCACTCGCGGATTAAAAATCCATCAGCAAGAAGTCTGTGGTCAGGTAATCTTCATTTTGTATTGGTAGATCTGTTCTCCCTAAACGAAATGTCAGTCCAAAGAAGCATTTCGAACTATTTCTCATAGAACTCCATCCTCGATAGTGCGGCGGTTAGTCGAACTTACCTTGCATTTTATTCTAGAGCATTCAGACTTGGCACAGTTGCAGTACATACCCTCAGCTTTCTCTTAAGAAGTGGAAACAAGGTTGCAACCCCGGAAGAGCAGCGGGTTGCCTACCTAACAGAGGTAGATTCCAAAACCTCAACAAATCGTCCGTTTTGGTGACTTCTGTGACCGAGGATCGGTCCCCCACTTGGCTTTTGCTAGTTTTAGTCATATGTCGACCTTGGCGATGGGTCGTGGAAGCGGCTTGTCTACCTTCCAGGAGCACAAACAAATAATACCGGAATCATAGTGTTGCCATCACCATTTTCAATAACTCAGTTATTTTTCTAGATATTCGGATGAAATTCGGTAGAACCATAGAGAGTACAGTCAAAAAGAGAATGCCGTGTGCTGCCACCGTCCTTTCCTGCTATATTCGAAAATACGACAGTCAACTGTTTTCTTCCTTATGGCCGCCATCTTGAATCCACCCATTATTGAATAACTGGAAAATCAATTGGCAATACAAATCATGGTCTTAAGGAATAATACAGATGCAAAAATAACTATACCCAGTGAGCAACTTCTTTTCAATTGGCCAAAAAGAGCTGTAGGACCATTGGACACATTTTCACGAGTTGCACAAAGCTTTGGCGGTCACAATGGTCAAAACGACCATTGGATAGATGAAGGATGGTGTTTAAAATTATCCTCTATCTTTTTCGAAGTGGGATACAAAACTATTTTGATTCAAGTTGTCTTTCCCGTCGTCTTTCCTGAAATAGCCTGAAAATATTCTGAAAAAATTGGTAGTTCACTATAAAATTTCATACTTTCAAATAGCCGGGATTATAGTCAATTGAAAAGGATTCACTCACTGGGAATGGTTATTTTTGCACTAAGATTATTGCCCATGACCATTATCATTAGTGCAGATCAATTATTCCTCACTTATTCAATAATGGGTGACTTCAAGATAACGGCCATGAGAAGAAAAAGAGTTGACGGTCATATTTTCGAAGATAGTGGACAGGGACAATAGCAACAAACGGCATTTCATTCTTGACTTCACTCTTCAAAGGACTACCGAATTTCGCTAAAATATCTTAGGAAATCACCTCGGAAATTACTGATTTGTGAAAAAATGTGAATTTCCATGAAACTGACCACTCTAATTTCAGGATTTCTCAGAAACGGCTAAAGATATGGAGACGCGGTTCATTTTATCCTTACAAACATCAAATTGTGAATTTATGTTGTGACCTTCATGTCTTCAACTTTTTTTGGTTCAGGGGTTGGAATCTTTGAATTATTATTGAACACCCTGTATACGACGTCTGCAAGGAGACTCACTGTGACATTACCTCTTGAAAGCTGCTCAGGGGCCTAATGAACATTTTGTGACAAGTCTCATCGCTTGATCATTCTTTAAAAGGTTGTAGCCCCGTAACGTCCGGACTAACTGTGATTCCGTTGTTTTCTGTTTGTTCCCCTGAAAGATAGGCAACCCGCTGACACAACTCATCGCCAAGGTCGATATATGCCCATAACTAGTAAATGTCAAGTGGAGGACCGATCCCGGCCCATGAAAGTTACCGAAACGAACGATTTGTTGAGGTTTTGAGATCTACCCCTGTTAGGTAGAAAATTTGCTATACTGCTGCTCTCCCAGGTTTTCAACCTTGTTTCAACTTCTTAAAAGTAAGCTGGGAGTATGTACTACAACTCTGCCAAGTTTGAATGCTCTAGAATAGAATGCAAGGTAGGTCTCAAAATCGTCCACTAACCGCCGCACTACGACTTTGTCACTCAGGAACGTATGCTGAAGAAGTATCTTCCCAACTTTTCTAGCTAACCTAGAATTAACGTCATGTTGACGCTTGACATCAGTGTACTGAGTTTACACCTGTTTGCGCGTTGTTAAAACTACCAATCAGGAGCAATGACAACAGAACGCGCGCGTATAAAGGTAAAACAGAATGGGTCTAATATAAAGAAGCAATTTTAAAACAACACATCTTTCGCTTTTTATTTCCTAAATAATAATCATTATTATTGGTATATAATATTATTCACATCTCTCTTTGCAACGTTATGCACTATTATCATTATTATTATTATTTAAAAAGAAGCAACAAATACGTTGGTAGTAATTAAAAACGAAATCACAATTATGATATACCTAATAATTATTATAATACAATAACAACGATAAAACCGACGAAAAAATGAATTTTGCGAATTAAACATTTTTTCCGACAGGCTGAGAGTTTTGTTTGCTTCTCCTCGTTCGTGCCTTTAACGCTGGTAACTTCCAAAGCCGAGCCCGACGCCTCGCATGGTGTGCGTGGCTGTGCGGGCGGCTTCGTATTGCTGCTCCATCGAGCTGAACATCTCCTCCTGCCGCTTTTGCACATCAGAAACTGGTCCTTTCACTTCGGTGGCGTCTTTCATGCCCATCAGACGCGCGAATTTATTGCGAACTTTACCTGAAATTGAAGAATAAACCGCAATTACAGAATGAATCAGTAACTGGCATATAAAGTTCAGGAAAGTTTTTTGGAAGCTCTTGAAATCATCCAAAAGGCATTTGGAAAATCTCAGAAAAAAAAAGAAACTCATAACTTTGAAATTATTAGAATATCCAATGTTCAAGGCATGATTGATGCCTCTACACTCTACAGCAACTAAAAAGCAATAGGTCGCGGGAACAAAAATAGCGTCTTTAAGATGGGTTACAGTTGTCGAACAATTGTCGTTTTATCAAAAAAATTATTGTGATAAACTCAAGATTTGACTTGAGTAATGTCAAAAACAAGCGAATGCGCAAGCGCGGGCAAGAAGCTGGCAAGAGGCGCTTTCGTTGTGCCGGCAGGAGCTGCTCAGGGTAGACCTAGGAGGATAGAATAGTAAGGAGGGAACATACGCCAATGAAAGTGAAGCCATGCGGGGTAATCAACTACGCCCAGTAACCGTATCGAGTTACCAGTGCAATTTGACATTAGTGACTGCGATTTGATGGAAATGACATTTGTAAATAAACATAATTTGAGGTTATGAAATATGACTGCTGTGCAGTGCTGTGATTTTTGGCTCTTATTCTACCTAAAAGACCGACAGGATCAGTTTTAAGAGACGTGTTGAAAGACATGCTGCGGCATACGACGTGTAAAAGTGATGATCCCCGCATTGGAAGCATTGAAATGGACGTCATTTTTTGAAGTGTGTAGGCCAATATCTGCATCGATGCGTGATTATTGAGTTAGCGCATAGGAACTTTTTGCGATCCCTGCTCCCTGCATCCCGTAGGATATGACATGGTCTATAGGGAATGAAAAATGTTTCACAAGCTCAAAAATTACGATCTCATGACACCCATCAACATACCTTGCAAAATGACGTCCATTTTAATGCCTCCAATGCGGCGATTATCACTTTTACACGTTGTATGCCGCAGCATGTCTTTCAACACGTCTACTACAACTGATCCTATCGGTCTTTTCGGTAGAATAACAGCCAAAAATCCGAAGAAGCACAGCAGTCACATTTCACAACCTCAAATTATGTTTATTTACAAATGTCATTTCCATCAAATCGCAATCACAAATGTCAAGTTGCACTGGTGACTTGATACGGTTACTGGGCGTACTTCATGCAATCCCCTTTCGTCTCCCGGCGACAGCTTTGTCCGTCCACAAGCTGGCTAACCTTCCCTCCCTAATATTCTATCCTCCTAGGGGTAGACCACTAGACAAAGGAAGTAGATTTCCAGCTGGGCCGTGATTGGCGTATGTAACCTCTATCTAGTGATCTACCCGGAGCAGCTCCTGGCGCAAAACGAAAGCGGCTAAGCGCGGAAATGCACAATGCGCTGTTGCCACATCAGGCATACTTACAACGTTGCCATAGCGGGTGCCAAGGTGGCGGTTATGTTCCCGCGACCTATTCTGAGCCGCTCTCAAAAGTTTCAATGAACGCAATAATTAAGCTCACAGTCGCTCTCAAATCGATCGCTCCACTTGGCAAGAATAATTCTTTTTCAGCTAGAAGCGGTAGATTTTTCAAAATCTTTTGCAGTCAACTCACCATCCTTATCTTGGGCAAAAGTGGTATCGGCCCAGATCTTTTTCGTCCGCGACTGCGGTTCAGAAGAAGCTCCGGCAGCGCATGGTGCTTGCTGCTGCTGCTGTTGAATCAGAGGTTTGTTTTTCCACATTTGCTTCCTCCTTTCGATCTGGTCGCGGTGCGGTCCGTTTATGCCGGGCACGAAATGTCTATCGTTGCGATTATTGTAACCACCACCACCGTAACTGATGCCTTGTTGATGCTGGAACTGTTGTGGTGGTAGTTGTTGCTGTTGTTGGTTATCCTCGTCCGTGGATTTTAACAAACCTGCGAAAAAAAAAACAGTAAATTACGATTCGTTTTCACTGTGCGGTGAGCTATTTTCTGTCACAAAAGTGGGCAGTTACGAGATGCGCAAAGCCGTGTGGAGTACAAAATAAAAATAAAAAGAGAAACGAGCAAACAAAACCGTTTTATTTTCAATCTCAGTATTTTTTACTTTTCGCAAAAGATAAACAGACGTATAATAGAGGAACCACGCAGTACCATATCATGACTAACTGTCACCGGCGCCGGCAAGCCGTCGCCTGGGTGACAGCATTGGTTGAAAAGTAGCCAAGGAATTTGTTCCACTGACACCGGACAAGTGGAAAGGGAATTGTATACATGATGTTCATTTTCCGTTGTTTTAGGCAGATATCAAGTTTTCCCTTGGCGAGTTTATCAATATCAATATCAATCTTAATTCGTGCTATTATGTACAAAATAACATTTACACCCGTCAAAACATAACAAAAAAAAAATGAGATAAGGTAATAAAGTAGGTAAATACTTGAATGGCAAATAAACAATAATTTTTGGTAAGTAGGTACCTAATTACCTAATTACCTAATTTAAGGTAAGTAGGTTTAGTAATGTCATGCATGTCCGTCGATAGTATTTTGGTCAGATGAAGTTTTCCAAGAGGCGTAAGCAACTGACTGTGTAAGAGTAACATGAATTCGAGAAGATGTTTGTTTCTCGCGTGTTTTGAAATTCCTGCCTCGACTTGTAGGGTTCTATTGTGAACGAAACGCATGTCAGTGGGTGGTGTCTGGTCTGTGAAGAGTTGTCGGGAGAAACCGATACACCAATATTTTGTTTATCAATATGTATTTCTACTTGTGCTCAAGGTAAACTACTAAAAATACTGGAAACATGATAAAGCTTTGAAAATGAAAGCGACGATGTGTTATGGAAACCTGAACCGTGAAGAAGGTACTGTCGTGGAAGACACCGTTTAGTGGAAGGAAAAGCAGACCGTGTATTTGTATTATTTAGGAGCCTTTCTAAATATTTGTAGGAGAAATGGAGATGAAATAAAAATATGTGCAAAATTCCAAATTTGACAGTTACGTTCCAATTGTTCATCTGAACCAAATCTAGGTTTGAAAACTCAATGAATTCGGTTGGGAAAAGCAAGAGTTCAATACGGCGGCTTCAAACTGCGAAAATGTCGAATTTGACAAATGCGTTTTTATTATCCACATCGACTAAGTATTTGTTCAAAATCTCAATATGATCTGTTGAAAAATACCAAAGTTCAATATGGCGCCCTCTTGAAACGTCAAGAATCAAAATTGGACAGATGCATTTCCATTGTCAACCTCAAGTGGGTATAGGTTTGAAATCCTAATCATATCGGTTGAAAAATGCAAAAGTTCAATATGGCGGCCTTTGAAACGTCAAAAAACAAAATTTGACAGATGCATTTTGATTGCCAACCTCAAGTGGGTGTAGGTTTAAAATCTAAGCCAGATCGGTTGAAAAATGCAAAAGTTTAATATGGCGGCCTCTAAAACGTCAAAAATCAAAATTTGACAGATGCATTTCCATTGTCAACCTCAAGTGGGTATAGGTTTGAAATCCCAATCAGATCGGTGGAAAAATGCCAAAGTTCAATATGCCGTCCTCTTGGAACGTCAAAAATCTAAATTTGGCAGATACATTAGACTGTCTATTTCATGTTGGCATAAATTGAAAATACCAATCGGATCTTGCGGTAGTGATGATAGAAATGTCATGTAACTACGAGAAGAGACTGTCAATAATGTCACTTTGGCGAGTCGCGAAAATGAGCACCGTTATAACATCAAGTAATTGTTATGTCAAGACCAATTTATTTACAAACAAAAAGTAACCTCAAAGTGAAAGACATCCACTGAGAAATCAACAATCACAAATGACAAATGCATTTCGATTGTCAACCTCAAGTGGGTAGGTATAGGTTTAAAATCTCAATCAAATCAGTTGAAAGATGCAAAAATCAATATGGCGGCCTCTTGAAACATCAAGAATCAAAAATTGGACAGATGCATTTCGAGTGTCAACCTCAAGTGAGTATAGGTTTGAAATCCCAATCAGATCAGTTTAAAAATGCAAAAGTTCAATATGGCGGCCTCTTGAAACGCCAAAAATCAAAATTTGACAGATGCACTTCGTTTGTCAACTTCAAGTGGGTAAAGGTTCAAAATCCCAATCAGATTGGTTGAGAGACTGTTGAAAAATACAAAAGTTCAATATGGCAGCCTTGAAAATGTCAAAAGGGCAAATTTGACAGATGCATCTCAATTGTCGTCTTCAAGTAAGTAAAGGCTTGAAATATCAATCGGTCAAGTTGGAAGATGCAAAAGTTCACTATGGCGGCCTCTTTGAAAAGTCAAAAATCAAAATTTGACAGATGCATCTCCATTGTCAACCTCAAGTGGGTAAAGGTTCAAAATCCCTATCAGATCGGTTGGAAAATGCAAAAGTTCAATATGGCGGCCTCTAAAACGTCAAAAATCAAAATTTGACAGATGCATTCTGATCTCCAACTTCAAGTGGGTGTAGGTTTAAAATCGCAATCAGATCGGTTGAAAAAAGCAAAAGTTCAATATGGCGGCCTCTAAAACGTCAAAAATCAAAATTTGACATGCATTCAGACCGCCAACCTCAAATGGCTGCAGGATTGAAATCCCAATCAGATTGGTTAAAAAATGCAAAAGTTCAATATGGCGGCGTCTTGAAACGTCAGAAATTTAAATTTGGCAGATGCGTTCAGACTGTCTATTTTCTTGTTAGCATAGGTTCAAAATACCAATCGGATCTTGCGGTAATGATGATAGAAATGTCATGTAACTACGAGAAGAGACTGTCAATAATGTCACTTTGGCGAGAAGCGAAAATGGGCATCGTTATAACATCAAGTAATTGTAATGTCAAGACCAATTTATTTACAAACAAAAAAGTAGCCTCAAAATGAAAGACATCTACTGAGAAATCAACAATCACAAATGACAAATGCATTTCGATTGCCCATCATGACCGAGTATTTATTCAAAATCTCAATATAACCTGTTGAAAAATACAAAAGTTCAATATTCGGAACAAGGTGGCGCATTTGTTATTATTAGATTTACTCGCGAAAATGTTCATAACTGTCAACATCAATGCAAATTTCAACGTAACCAAGAACCAAGAGCACCCGCGGAAAATGTGCTCAAGCGCTCGCGAAAATCGCATATGAGTGCTGTGACATTAGTGACAATTGACATTTGCCAATTTCACAAGTGCAACGCCAGCAATGAAACCGATATTGTGAGTCAAATTTCGAAAAATTGGACAATAAAAGGTCCGAAATAAGCATGCCAATCAAAACATGGACCCTTTCTGGAAGTGCGGCCACAAGGTCCCCTGGAATCAACACGGATTTTCTACAAAACAAGTCGCGGCAGAATAGATGCCGCAACTTGCCACAAAAAGTGTTTTGGACAACGAGAGAAGCCCCTTCCTCGAAATGTGGAGCCTTTAAAAATCGGGCCCTAGTGCAAATATACTGTGAGTACCCCCTAGACGTGCTTTGCCCACCCCAACTCGCCTGTATCGGTGAAATTACCCCGTCAACACCGGAGCCGGCCTGCGAAATTTGATCAAAATTTCGTTCGAATTTGGATTGGCTCTTGAGTTTTGTGTCTGATGGACGCTCAAAAGTCTCCTCGAGACCACAATTCAATTTCGCACTCTCTCGCACTACATTTTCTCCAAAAACACTGTTCAAATGCCTCGAGGTGTTGAGTTTTCCAAAACCCAGAGCGTCAATTGACGTTCCCGTCACTTTGGCCGTGCCGTGGACGAATTTGATCAATTATACGGCGAAATTTCAAGAAAAACCCCACTACGTGGCCCGCACCGGACGACACTAGGTCCCCGAAACCCCCCGGTCGGCATTTCACACCGAATTTCTCGAAATTCTGCCCAAAAAGCCAAATTTTCGCCGCAAAAACGTAACAAGATGTTTGAAATGGACTACTCGAAGCGGCAGTTCCCTGGAAAAAATAGGAATGAATTATGAATTTTCGAAAAATTCCCTCAAATTCAGCAGAAATTTTGGAAATTTCCCATCGTCAACTTGCACTGCGGTTTGTTTGCGAAAATTTTCAAAAAAATACCCCGCCAAAATCCGACGTCTGGTTTTCACAAGTTTCGACCAGCCGTCGTTTGGTTTCCACACCGATTACATTGGTTGGACAAAGGAGTGACGCTAAAACAATGCAACGAACGTGGTTTCTCTATATTACACCTACTCTCTCACTATCACGTCCCTGCAGTTGACGAAGCTATATAAATCTTCTCAATTTTTTTTCTGGGCCTAAATGAACGCAAAAAAATCAAAAAAAAAAAAGTGAGCTCTACGAAAGCTCTAGTATTTAAATTCATTTTTTCCCAAAACCCGTGGAATTCTATACAAAGCGAAGATTCAACTAACCAGTTTTGTCGAGCTGTCCCGTCCGGTTGCCACCGATGATGCCCGACATGCGCTGGTGGGCCTCGAAGCGCTTCGAGTACTTCCGGCCGTTGTCGCGTTGCGGTCGCTCCCTCGAGCGGGACCGTGACCTTGAGCGTTTCGAATCGTACGACGAGCGCCTCGGCGGACTGCTCCGGCGACTGCTACTGCTTCCGCTGCTCCGTTCCTTGCTTCGCTCCCGCTCCCTGTCCCGATCTTTGCTGCTCCGCCTTCTGCCGCCGCCGTCCTTGTCCCTCTTCCTGTCCCTGTCCTTCTCCCTGTGTCTGTCTTTTTCGCTCCTGTCCCGGCTCCTGTCTCTGTCCCTGTCCTTCCTGTCTCGCCTGCGGTACTTGTCGCTATCGCTGCTTCTTTTCCTGCTGCCGCTGCGTCGCCTGCTGCTCTCGCGATAGTCGTCGTCCCTGTCGTCGTCTCTGTCGTCGTACTTACTTCTCGACGAGTAAGTACGAGCCGCATCTTTGCCACCACCGCCACTGCTCCCGGTAGACGAACCGCCGGAATCGGATCGCTCTTTTCGTTTTTGTTGTTGCTGTTGTTGGACTTGATGGTGATGGTGGCGGTCGCGGCCATGTTCGTCATCCTTCCTAGTATTGGTGCTCGATTGGCGCTGCTCATCGGACGAGTCCTGTCAAAAATTGCCTCCTTACCATTTGTGCTCGAGCTTGCTGGCCCCCGCAATTGAAAAAAAAATCATGTTTGTAATCTCATCTCATGTTTTGTTTTTCGTTGTTTTTGTTTTGTAAAGTTTTGTAAAGTTAGTATCGAACTGTCACCAAGAAAATGAAGAGTTGTCTGGCGTCTCCCCCGACCCTCTCAATAATAAAAAAAAATCCCAAGGGATACCTAGTTGTTTCTTTTACTGAAGCACGGCCACTTGAGGATCACCTTTTTGTCAAGCGGAAAACATCGAGTGACGCGTTTCAGTTATTTAGTTGTTGTTGTGTTGGATGAAATGAAACGATTCTCCTTTGAACAATACTTCAGGATTTTCAGGTGTCGTATACAGAGTGATTTTTAACCGTTCTCGCAAAAATCGCTCAATACGTTTATATTCTACTTCAAAAAAGCTGATTTGAAAAGTGCCACAAGTGCCACATGCCACATTTTTGGAACATTTGAAAATTAGAACCAGCATTCTAAGTTCTAATTTTATTTTTTTTCATAATAATCTAAGATTGATCTGAAACGACTTCTGGGACATTCAAAAGTTGAGCGTCGAAATTTGGCTAGGTTCATCTGAAAAAATACGACGAAAGCATAGCTTGTTACACCTCTCTGAAAAGCTGTTTAAAAATTTTTCAAGTTCACACATATTTCAACATGATTTCATTTTAATTTTCTGAAACATCTCCGAAACGCTCTTTTTAAACCGGGTGACCATTTGGAAACTATCCACCAGTAACAATTCCTAGTGAATATTTCATCGAGCAAAAACAGGTAGTTTTTTTATATCGAGGGGGACATCTAAAACATACACTGGCGAATTTCTATCTTTCACCCATTCGCCCCCACCTACCAACACTTTAAAATTTCAAATGACATCACCTACTTTGTGATACATCAAATTGAAGAGAAATAAATTCTTATTCTGAAAAAATATTCTGACAATTTTTACCCCCCCCCCCCCCCCATTTTTCCCGCGTGTCCGATTGCATATTTTCAACACCTTTATTTTCTATACATACAGGGTGGTCCGACTTTTATGTCATTAAATTTAAGGATCGATAGAGAATGAAAAATGAAGGGGACTTTCTCCAGAAAACATATTTGAGAAATACCCAATAACAGAGATACAGCCCTTCAAAGTTGGAAATAAATAATCGTTTTTTTCGCGTAACTTTTGAATTGTTCAACCGATTTGATTATAAATAGAACTAAAGGTTCACTGAAATTATCTCCTGTCGAACAATCATAACATGTTCCATAAAAAAGTTTCAGGGGCTTAGACATTAGGGGGTGACTGTACTTTTCCCCCCTATTTTTCACCCCCCTAGTTATTTTTGGGAACTGTTCATAATTTTGAATTCTACGTTCAATTTTGAAGTGAAAATCACTGTTGCAAAATTTTGATTAGAGGCTTCGTTTAGGAGATATTTGAGTTTGAAACTTTGGGAAACATCCCGAAATCGCCACTTTCAAAGGTCTAAAAATTAAAATCCAAAGAAACTCATGATTTCTCAGCTGAAATAGGTTTTCTAGAATTTCTAAGTTGATAAACCACCATTTCTTCCAAAACACGGGAAATTTTCAGGAAAAAAACCATTTGGGTTCTGGAAAGTGGCGATTTCGGGATGTTTTCCAAAGTTTCAAACTCGAATATCTCCTAAACGAAGCCTCTAATCAAAATTTTGCAAGAGTGACTTTCTCTTCTAAATTGAACGTAGAATTCAAAATTATGAACAGTTTTCAAAAATATTTGGTGGGTGAGAGATAGGGGGGGGGAGTAGGAACACCCCCTGATATCTACGCTCCTGAAACTTTTTTATGGAACATGTTATGATTGTTCGACAGGGGATAACTTCAGTAAATCTTTGGTTATATTTTGAATGAAATCGGTTGAACGGTTCAAAAGTTATGCGGAAAAAACGATTATTCATTTCCAACTTTGAAGGGCTGTATCTCTGTTATTAGGCATTTCCCAAATATGTTTTCTGGAGAAAGTCCCCTTCATTTTTCATTTTCTATTGATCAGGGTGAGTCGTAGATACTGAAAAGATTCAGTTTTCTTCAAAAATAGATGCAGAAAATTTGATATGAGAACTATTTGTGTTATTTGTTGCTCTACAGCAGTTTAACTACCTCTGAAACCTTTCACGGGAATTTTCGAGGAAGAATAGATTTTTAGGATTTATGACTCACCCTGTAGGTATAGTAAATAAAATTACAAAACACATTCAAAGGTTCAAAAAGTTTTCTTTTTGGTCTGATGGAAAGAGTTTCCTAAAATCTTTCAAAATAACGAAAACAGGAGGGGTCGAAGGACCACTCCATATTTTCAAAAATTGAAATCATAAATTCTTCAACATTTTTCTGGCACTTTTGGAGCATTTCCCTAGCTGCGGTTCAATTTTCTACCCCAAGTTTGCAAACACCCTGTATGTTTTAGATGTTCCCATCGATACAAAAATCGACCCGTTACAATGATCACCCGGTAGGTACCTAACCGGTATATAGTTTTTATTTTTATTGAAAAGCTTAAAAAATCACCCTGTATAGAAACGAAAAAAATGTTAAGAGTATGAAATAAAAATGGATTCGATTTTGACGTCCAAGATTGAATGAACAAAGTCTTATTGCTGTGGCGGCAATATTTATTGTGGATTAAAATTGAAAAACCAAAAAAATGCGCCAAATCGAGGCAAAAAACGCGAAATATTTGCCTACAGCTCAATCAACCTTGATCACTAATGGTGCGTTTCCATGGAGCACTTCCAGCTCGGCACGAATTTCAAATCTGGCGCGCTGAGCGTTCAATTGACGCATGCGACAGGCTGACAGCAGCATGTCCTTCGTTGCCAACTTGACAAACGACAAATTCACGTCAATTCGGCAACAGATAAAACTATTCTTTCTAGCACGTCCAGAATCGGTGCCGGACTGGAAGTTCCATGGAAACCCACCATTATCCTACTATACCGGGTGATCATTTGAAAACTATCAACCCGTAATAACTCCCGATTTCTAGTGAAGATTCCATCAAGCAAAAACAGGTCGATTTTTATATCGAAGGAGACATCTAAAACATATACAGGGTGTCCGTTTTTCGAAGCTAAGCATGGGTATCTCGCTTATCTTGAGAGATACAAAGTCGGTTAGATTGGGAAAAAGTTGCGCATTCCAATGACGATCAATGATCCAAAAAAAAAAAATTGACGTATCGATTTTAGTTTTTGAGATATCGTGAAAAAACAGGAATTTGAATTTTTGTTTTCATTTTTTATTCAAAAAACGGTTGAAGGTCGCCTTTTCTAGTCTAGGCATTGTCAGGGCACTTTTTCAAGGGGAATTCAAAGCTGCCAAAATCTTTATTCTAGCTTTCAAAGCAACCGAGATACGACATTAAACTTTTTTCTCTAATGGGCGCCATATTGGATTTTGATATTTTTGAATACGGTATTCTTTTCTGGTTACAACGATGCGCCACATGTCACTGTTGAAGAAATGTTCAACATGACCTTTTTTTTATTGTCGGTGCTGATTTTGTTTCCAAAGCACTCTTTGAAAAATGAAAAAAAAAAATTTGCTCAAAAGCATGAATTCAACAGTGACATGTGACACATCGTTGTAACCATAAAAAATATTGTATTATTTTAAAAATGTCCAATATGGCGCCCATAAGAGAAAATAAAGTTAAATGTCATATCTCGGTTGTTTTGAAAGCTAGAATGAAGATTTTAGCAACATTGAATTCCCCTTGGAAAAGTGCCTCCACAATGTCTTAGTTAGAAAAGGCTAAACCGTTTTTCAAATAAAAAATTGAAACGAAAATTACAAATTTCTGTTTTTTCTCGATATCTCGAAAACTAAAACTGACAAGTCAAATATTTTTTTGGATCATTGATCGTCATGAAAATTCGCAACTTTTTTCTAATTTAACCGACTCTGTATCTCTAAACATAAGCGAGATACCCATGCTTAGCCTCGAAAAACGGACACCCTGTATTGGCGAATTCCTTGTTAAATTCCCTTCGCCCCCACCCACCCCAACGTTAAAATTTCAAATGGCACTATCTACTTTGTGATATATCAGATTGAAGGGAATTGAATTCTTTTTCTGAAAAAAAATTCTCAAAATTTTAGACTTCTCCTCCAATAAATTGGGCATTTGGAGAACTTTGGGAGAGGGAGAACGGGTTCGAAAATTTCGAGAATTTCAAAGAGAGAGATCAGAATCAATCAGAAAGAGAGTTCGATTCTCTCCAGTTCGATGTACATAATATCACAAACACAAAATAGGTGCTGCAATTTTGAATTTCAAAGTTGAGGTGGGGGAGCAGAGGGGCGAATTTACGTAGCAATTTTTCCACTGAAGATTCTCTCTTCTTGATGCTATGCAGAATCACGTTGACTACATTAAAGAAAATGAAAGAGTTGAGAATATGAAACTGGACACTCAGAAGAACTTTTGGAAAAAAAAGGGCGAGGTAGAAAATTTTAAGAATATTTTTTTCAAAAAGAGAATTCAATTCCCTTCAATTTGATGTTTACATACACTAAGTAGGTGGTGTCATTTGAAATTTTAAAGTTGAGGTGGGTGGGGAGCGAAGGGGTTGAAGATAGAAATTCGCCAATGTATGTTTTAGATGCCCCCTTAATATAGAAATCACCCTGTTTTTGCTTCATGAAACGCTCACCAGGAATCGGTAGTTTTGCGGGTGAATCGTTTTCAAATGATCACCCAGTAGTATTGATACCCCGAACAACAACAAAAAATATATACAATTACCTGCAATTTTTTATGTAACAGTAGTAAAGTAGTTATAGAAAAAAATCAGGGGATCGTGCGTCCCCCGTATACTCACCCCCTAACCATTGAGTGAAGTTGTTGTGGTTTTCAGTACTGTGGTCTCTTGACGTTGAAATGCTCTCGTTACCAATTACGTCTTTTATATTAACAGAGTGAGTTAATATCATACGCTTACTCAAATTATTTTGGTACTTACAATTTAATCATTACCATTTACCATTTAGATTACATACACACAAATTCAAAAAAGAGAAAAAAGAGTCCGAAACTACCCAGCAAATATGTAGGTATATTCTTTTATTATCGTGTGATCAAATTTCCATTCGGAGTTGGCTTTGGAGACAATACCAAATTAACAAGCGTCAATGAATAGTGTCAATACAATAACAATGCAGGCGCACTCCTATCAAACTTTGTAAATTCGGTATCGACATATTAAGTTTTTTGACAATAAAAATGACAAGTCTGTCAGTTTCGGTTTCCTGGGAAACAGCAATTTTGCTGATTTTGAATGGATCATCCTATATGTTTTCACTTTTTTGAAATCTGAGCTCGATTCTAGACACAATTGCTTAGCATAATTTGAAAAAAATTCTATGAAAATTTCCACAAGACTCATTTGATTTTCAATTTTCAATCTATTTTTTTGGAGTTCAATTTTTTTTCAAAACTTGAGCATTTTTATTGAATAAAACATAGGAAAATCACAGTTACAATAATCATAATATGTAGTAAAAAAGGACTTGGCTCTCGACTTGGCTGTAACATTACCAGATTTGTTAATTAAAAGTTTACAGAGAGAATTTGCAAAATTAAAAATTCCTAAACATTTTGAGTATAGTATGTTCATTGTTCACTTGTACCGTGATTCTAGTCGGCTGAGATTTTGTTTTTAAGTTTCCAAATCTGAAATATAGAAAATCCCCAAAACTTTGCGGTTGGCTGCTCTGGCTTCATTTAGCGTTCGTCGTTCGGACCACTTTTGGAATTGGAACATATTTTTTACGCATTTCCTCTGCAGATAGATGGAATATTTTTGTGGGGCGTAGTAATTTTTCGACCTGTTTTCAATTTTCACCAATGAACAAATAAATCAAAGCAGCTTTGACATTTGACAGGTGTCAAAAATATTTCTAACCTCTCGAAGCCGGTTCAACTTAAAGTTGATTCGAACTAAAAAAATACTAGGCCTTCGTCCAAAAAAGGGTCCCATGGAATCATCAATCCTTTCACTTCTTGCAGTCGAAAAAACACGCCGAAGCATGAAGAACTATTGGCAAGACAAGGAACACTCCAGTAGGTCCGCTGTTGCAGCAGGATTTACGTGTAGAAAGTTAATAAAACCGAATTTCAAAAAACCCAGCCGCTCAAAGTTGCGTAATGGACGGAGATTCATGTGAGTAGCTTCAGTTTGCAATTTGCTTTCGTTTTGGAGCTTCGCGGGACGAGTTTTTGTTTCGTCGGCCTTGAACGGCCGCCGTCAAGATGACTTAAATTGAGGGCGGCCCCGTAGGGTTCTGGTGTCTAAATGAAGGTAATACAGCTCTGCGCCCCTCTAGTTGCATTTCCACGTATGACAAGGTCAGTTTTGCAAGATTTTAATATCAATTTGATGAGAAATATAACTTCACTTCTAGAGAAGTCAGTTTCACACCAGGTAAAAAGGCGGCAAGCCTACACTGCACAGTGGTCCCGATGACGGAAAAAGCGGAACTAATTCGAATTTTGCAAAAGTTTTTGTAGGCTCCCCCAATTTTGTGAGAGGGTAAACAAAGGGCCAGGCAACCTTTTCCCAAAATTGCGGGTGGCTATTGGCGAGTAACATTACCGATGGTGGCGCTGCTGATGCGCTTCGCATGTAAACAAACATGTCGGATAGGGCACAGATTGTTGCCCGCGCGTTCAAAAATCTTATCAGTAGTAAGCGGTTTTTAATGTCCTCCAGACGTGAAACGTGGTTAATTAGTACCTATTGCGGTGGAACTCGAAAATGGCAGAAGCGAATTGAGTGTTATGAAGGTTTTCAATCACTGGATGGCCTCAAGCCTCAACGGATAGGAAATTCTGAAGTCACAATTTCTTGTGTTGTGTGGTCGAAAGCGAATCGAATCAAGCTTCAGTTCAAACATAGACATATTTGGATTGTGTTTTCAAACAAGCGCATTCTATGAATCTCCTCACGAGGCAACTGAGATTGTAATTAAAAGAAATAGTAGTAGCAGTTCTTGCGAGAGTTCCTGTGAAATTGGAACGTTTAAATGCACTTGCAAAGCAGGCCACTCCGGGACATGCAAACATATCGCAGCTGTGCCTCTTAGATGCAGCCATATAAAGTTCCTATTTTCAGCGACACTTCCCAGGCTTTTCTCGTAGTCATATTTTCCACAGTGCCGAGTTTGTTTGTCATCTTGACTACCCAACTTGCGTCTTTCGCTTTCGACGGGAAACGGTGAAAATGTAACTCTTCCCTTTTCCGGTTTCCACAGCGCGACTCGCACTCGGGAACGCAACAAATTCTCCGCCACTTTTTGTCACTATGACAAAATCACAAATCTTACCACCTTCCATTCTGATGCCACTTTTGCTTGCCAGTCGTCGTACACGTGCCACTCTTATTTAAAAATGTAATGCTTTTGCAACCGACGACACCTAGTATATTCAAGATAATGAAACGTGCGTGGCTCACGTACTTTGTTGGAAAAAATCAACGCCGCGTTAAGTCAGATGGAATCAATTAAAGTCACCAAACACCGCAACGCTCATAAGAGCCCACACAAATCTGCGGTTGATCTGTGCACAAACGTCGTTTACACGTTGGCCGTCAGATGGCGTATTCGATCTTGAAACTCGCCAATTGTGGAACATTTGTGCTCTGCATCCTCTCAAAGACAACAATTATATCGTGTACGTTTCTCGTCGTCATACGTGTATTTTTTGTTCCAAGTTCGATTAGCTCCAGAAAGAACATCTCGCAACTTATCTTTGTGAAACTTTGGTGAAAAATCAACCAAGATATGTAGTTTCAATTTCATGTTTGATTAAGTAAATCGGTTGATTATTCACTAAGTTATTGATAGTTATTGTCGGTGCTATTATTAGAATAAACGTGCGTACAGTTTCAAGTTTCCTTAGACTTACAAAAAAAGCCCCGCGAAGCCCCGCTTTAAATAAATATGCAATGGATAGCTTGAAATCTCTCCTGAAAGATATCAAAAATTTGCCTGCTCATACTTGCACTTTTTTAAAATATTCCTCTGCAAAGGTTTTGATATCACACGCATTAGGTATGAATTTTATCAACAACAAACACGCCATAACTTTGTAGAAAATCGAATTTTTTTGCTTGATTGTGACTGTTTATTTCATCGACAATATTTTAAGATGATTTCTGATATCTATTTTGCTTTCTGATTATTGTCAGGTTCCAAACAAAATGTTGAGAAGGAGGCAACTCTTCGACATTTTACGACAAAAAAAAAAGACCAGGACAGAAGTGTTCAAATCAAACATTTATATAAATTTCTGCATGGTTAAACACTTTGAAGTAAAAGACGAAAATGCATTAATGGTCCTCAGAAAGGACTGCTTTCGTTTTTGCACCAAAGTTTACCAAAAACTTGACAAATGTTCAAGAGTCGTTGATAGATTTCTGTAGGTACCAAAATGAAGCCTGGCTGGATGAAAGCTTTGTTTTCAAACTGGCGGAGCCAAGAACAGCCAGAGAAAGCACTACTGGTCGTCCAAAACAATCCTTTTCAGAAATATCTGAAAGGGCCAAGCGAAAACGAGTTGATTTCATCTTAAAAGCAACTGCCGAAGAAAAAAATATCAAGTATTCCAGTTGAAGTGATTCACTTGCTGAAAGAACCGGACGTCAAACCAACAGAGCTAGCTGATGCAGGGCCTATGACTTCCAAATCGGCTGCCACAGGAACCGCCGAAACGGAGACAGATGACAAATCTTTCACAGACAGTGAATATAAATAGCAAATAAAAGACTAAAATCAGTTTTTTTTCTGTTGAACCACACCTTCTAGAAACCAACTCTTAAAATTGAATTAAATAGACTTAAATAAAATTTTGTTTGGTATTTTTTCCTATAATTCTCGTCAGCCTTCAAAGCAATTCCACAAAAAAAAAACGGATAAAGTGGATTTTTTGTTGAACCACCCCTATTGAAAACTACCCCTTTGTGACATTTTTTTTTTGTATTTTTCTTATGATTTTTGTCACCTTTTTAAGGCCATTCCGCAAATGAAAAAGTTCTAATCTGATTATTTTTCCAACCACCCCTTCTAAAAACCACCCCTTTGTGGCAAGATTTTTTTGAATATTTTTCTCATGATTTGAGAACACCTGATGAGGCGATTGAGCAAAAAAAATAAATTAGTTCCGTTTTTTCGGTCATCGGGACCACTGTGCACTGCTAAAGTAGAAAATTTGCCCAGCCAACTAGAGTCACAGTACAAGTGAAGCTACTATTATAGTAGGTACTTTGAAAACCTCTATCTTCATAATAATGTATTTTGTAAAAAATGTATTTTCATGATTTTTGAGTCACCTGTAGAGCAAAGTTCCAAGCTTTTACATATAAAACTCGGTACATTATGTTCAAGGAATAACAGTGGGTCATGGTCATGGCACCTGCCCTGGATCAAAAGTCCAAAATTAAAAAAAAAATCTATCAGCTTCTTCAAATTCTTCTCATTGTGTCTGGACTCGATCCCAGATTCCAAACAAGTAAAAATATAAGTGTTCCATTTGAAAATCAGTACATATTACAAAATTGATGGTAATCTGCTATAGTAGGAGTAGACAATTTTAAATTTTCAACTTTTCCATGTGGAAAAAAACTCAATTCATGATAATATTTGTTCCCTATGAATTTCAAATACCTACGTCGATGAATAAAAAAACTTCTAGGGGTGCATCTACTGCTGCTGACACCAGGTGACTTCAAATGACCATCAAGGGGACACTCTAAATGCATCGACATTTTGTCTCCCAAGGCCAGCTACGAAAGGCAATTTCGTCCATCGCACGTTACATTCCCCACGTTTGAATAACCCAATGCAATCTTATTACCTCGCTCAGATCCATTTGTACTTCCTCGTAGTTGACATCGGACTGCAAGGGGAGTTGTTTGGTTTTACCAGGCGGGATAGTGCTCCATCCCTGAAAAAACAACAAGAAAAAATCAGAGAGTTCTACGTGAGCAACATCTCTATGGTGGTGACCACCCATGGGGATTCCAGGATTGCCAGGATCCAAGATTAGACCCGTGTAAAAGATTTATTGTGGCGTTTTGCGACTGCTTTTGTGCAAGGTTCGAGTACTCACTGTGGCTTTTTCGTCCGACGAATTCGACGAAGAATTGTCGTCGCTTCCGTAGCTGAGAAGCGAGTTCATGGTTCCGGCGAAATTCCAGAGGAATTCGTCGAAATTCCCGTCAAAATAAATAGAATTCCTGACGTCTTGACAAGAGTGGCAAAATGGCGTCGGAATCACACTTCAGTCTCGGGAGTCGGGACTTTGGTTTTTGAACTGGATGGTGAGCGGTGTTGGTGCCACTGCCACGTTATCGGAGCGGGAGCGGCGGCGGGAAATTCAAATGGCTTGCCGTGATGAAAAGTAGTAAGTCAGTCACAGTTCACAACTTTTTTTCCAGGAAAATGTCGTAACAGATCAATTTTCTATCCGAATGGGACATATTATACTAGCTTAATAGGACTGTGTATCTTAAGTGTTAACCGGGCCCATGTGCGTACAATTAGGCGCTTGATATGAAACTTCCAGACAAATAGCGTCTCTTAACACGTAACAATCGTAACATGATTAGAAAAACTATCAATAATCGTTTGTGTAAGTGAAATTTTCAACTAGTGATGGTCACTGTTTGTGAGCTGTGAGTTCCATGTTATTTTAATCTTGAAAACAATTATTTTGAAGGTGGAATATAGGAAGGCACGCTTTCGGTGCTCACAAGAAAAAATGGAAATAAACACTGCGTCATGAATGTCATGACAAGTGTAGAAGCGAGAGTCGATACGATGAAGAAAAAGGTTTTATTTTATTCCGTTTCCGCGAGCACGTGGCGTGGAAGCTTTAGTCAGGGCCCTCTCCGGGTCTCCTCTAACTGAAACTCTTTGAGGCCAAAGGTAGGCGAGCCACGAGAGCCACTTTCACACGGTACGTTTCAGGCAATCCTTGCTACATCAGTATACTGCGGATTGCATAAGACTATTCGGCCGAGAAGCCAGACAGGAGAACGGCAAAAGCCTTGTTCAGGGCCGCGATTCTGTACTCTCCTATCGACACTTGTCGGTGTCGGTAGCTAGGCAGGAGCGAATTTGATTGGTTCTCACCCTAGCTACCGATCCGATAGTTGTCGGTAGGCAAGTACAGAATCGCGCTCCAGGGTTGCCAAGTGAAGAAGAAATATGAATTTCAATTATTTTGATATAGCGTAATTTCCGAATTTTGAACTTTGATTCAGTATGGTATCAGATTTCTCAACTACCGTATGTTCATTAAAAACTTCAATAGAGGGAGGCTGTGACGCAGGCCATTCGATCCAAAAACGGCCAGGTTATCATCGGTCCCCAGCCTCCCATTATTGAATTTTTTAATGAACATACTGTAGAAAAGCGCAAGGAAACATCTTGCAAAACAAATTGATTTTATTGTGACTATTTTGAGTCTCAAACACATACTTGTGACTTGTCTCAAATTAGTGGAACGACCACTATTGGATAACTTTGGGTGCTTTCCACCTAGCTCCAAGTTTGGTACACCTTCCATTTGCGCACGTGCGGGTTCCAAACGGTGCTTTCCATCTACGTGTTCTTACCTGGTTTTGTGCCGTCCGGTGGATCACCTAAAATTTTGTGCCGTCGGAAGGCACACCGGAAACGGATGCGACAAATGACGTACCGTCAGCTGTAATCCAGCACTCCGTTGTCATATGTCTCTCTCTGTGTCGTTTCATCCATGCATCCGTGTTTTATTTTATTTCTCTGCAGGGATAACGTACGATCGATTAAGATTTACGCTGCCATTTATTTATTTCTGAATGCCATAGTCCTCTTTCGCCTCCAGACCAGGGCCGCGATTCTGTACTCTCCTACCGACACTTGTCGGTGTCGGTAGCTAAGCAGGAGCGAATTTGATTGGTTCTCACCCTAGCTACCGATCCGATAGTTGTCGGTAGGCAAGTACAGAATCGCGCTCCAGAGATGTCGCGTCGGTCAACGATGCCGGTGCTTTCCATCTAGGTGTACCCAATCGTGGAACATGTTCCGTCTGGTGGTATTTGTACCGTCTAGGTGGAAAGCACCCAATATTTTGTGCCGTCGAAAGGCACACCGGAAACGGATGCGAAAAATGACGTACCGTCAGCTGTAATCCAGCACTCCGTTGTCATATGTCTCTCTATTTATCGTTTTATCCATGCATCCATGTTTTATTTTATTTCTCTGCAGGGATAACGTACGATCGATTAAGATTTACGCTGCCATTTATTTATTTCTGAATGCCATAGTCATCTTTCGCCTCCAGACCAGAGATGTCGCGTCGGTCAACGATGCCGGTGCTTTCCATCTAGGTGTACCCAATCGTGGAACATGTTCCGTCTGGTGGTATTTGTACCGTCTAGGTGGAAAGCACCCAATATTTTGTGCCGTCGAAAGGCACACCGGAAACGGATGCGAAAAATGACGTACCGTCAGCTGTAATCCAGCACTCCGTTGTCATATGTCTCTCTCTGTGTCGTTTCATCCATGCATCCATGTTTTATTTCATTTCTCTGCAGGGATGACGTACGATCGATTGAGATTTATGCTGCAATTTCTTTATTTCTGAATGCCATAGTCATCTTTCGCCTCCAGACCAGAATGTCGCGTCGGTCAACGATGCCGGTGCTTTCCATCTAGGTGTACCCAATCGTGGAACATGTTCCGTCTGGTGGTATTTGTACCGTCTAGGTGGAACGGTCTAGGTGGAAATACCGCCAGACGGCACATGTTCCATAGTGTGGCACAAAATTTTAGGTGATCCAATGAACGGCACAGAACCGAGTATAGGAACACATAAGTCTTTTTCGAGCGAGTAACTAACTTTTTGTAACCGGTTGGTTATTAGCGGTTGACATTAGATTGACAGATACTGTCATTTTTTTGACATCTGACATTTCTCGCTGAAACGTTGCGGTTATAACTTTGGTCATCAGCATTTGGCGGGAAAAGAGGGACTGATAGCTTCAAATAGTTACGTGCTTGTACTTGTCTCTGTTACATACCGTGTACTTGAACCATTCGTAATCTTGGAATCTAGGATAGCGCTTTGAAGGTGAAAAATTTAGTCATTTAGACAATCCAGTCACTTGAATCGATGAACATCTCGTTTCCGAAGTCACTCGGGTGGGCCCTAATCAGGGCCCCGATTACGAATTTTGTGGATCATACGTGTATCGTGATTACATCACACATACAATTTCTATGAAATCCTGTTTGTTTTCTTGTTCATGGTGTAATACCGAAGGTACAATAAATAGTTATATTGAATTGAATTGAAAATCAACTATTTATTCATATTTCTACTATATAAATATGAGGTATGACAAGTACTTTCAGGATTAAACCACCATCAGGCGACCATCGGACATCTGGATTACCTGATGTTCTTGTGGTTCCATCGCAGATGAGTCCATCGTCTTCGATTCTTCTCGTTGCTAAGTCAAGTTGTCAAGTTTTTGAGGTTAGGTTAGGTACGTTTCACGTTTGGAAATTCTGGACCGCTGCTTGTTTCAAATTCAAATCTGTTGCCGCCACAATTTGTTCCCCCACCATAACAATAACCAGCCTCATGACCAGGTTATGAAATGTATAACCGGCGATGAGATCAAAATGGCGGCACTTCCTTTACCGCTTATAACCAATGGGTGCTTTCCACCTAGCTCCAAGTTTGGTACACCTTCCATTTGCGCACGTGCGGGTTCCAAACGGTGCTTTCCATCTACGTGTTCTTACCTGGTTTTGTGCCGTCCGGTGGATCACCTAAAATTTTGTGCCGTCGGAAGGCACACCGGAAACGGATGCGACAAATGACGTACCGTCAGCTGTAATCCAGCACTCCGTTGTCATATATCTCTCTCTGTGTCGTTTCATCCATGCATCCGTGTTTTATTTTATTTCTCTGCAGGGATAACGTACGATCGATTAAGATTTACGCTGCCATTTATTTATTTCTGAATGCCATAGTCATCTTTCGCCTCCAGACCAGAGATGTCGCGTCGGTCAACGATGCCGGTGCTTTCCATCTAGGTGTACCCAATCGTGGAACATGTTCCGTCTGGTGGTATTTGTACCGTCTAGGTGGAAAGCACCCAATCCTCGCTCAAACGTCAAATTCTATAACCAAGTGTCACCGGTCATGAACGGGTGCTTTCCACCTAGCTCCAAGTTTGGTACACCTACCATTTGCGCACGTGCGGGTTCCAAACGGTGCTTTCCATCTACGTGTTCTTACCTGGTTTTGTGCCGTCCGGTGGATCACCTAAAATTTTGTGCCGTCGGAAGGCACACCGGAAACGGATGCGACAAATGACGTACCGTCAGCTGTAATCCAGCACTCCGTTGTCATATATCTCTCTGTGTGTCGTTTCATCCATGCATCCGTGTTTTATTTTATTTCTCTGCAGGGATAACGTACGATCGATTAAGATTTACGCTGCAATTTATTTATTTCTGAATGCCATAGTCATCTTTCGCCTCCAGACCAGAGATGTCGCGTCGGTCAACGATGCCGGTGCTTTCCATCTAGGTGTACCCAATCGTGGAACATGTTCCGTCTGGTGGTATTTGTACCGTCTAGGTGGAAAGCACCCAACGGTTACTCGCTCTAAAAAGACTATAGATGGAAAGCACCGTTTGGCACCCGCACATGCGTAAATGGCAGGTGTACCGAACTTGGGGCTAGGTGGAAAGCACGCATTTCATGAACAGGAGTATATGCACGAGCGCCATCTGTTGGTGGAGTTGTGAACGAAGCCGGTAAGTATGAAATCTACTAAAATAGAGTGGTGTCAAATTGGTTGTATACCTACATACCTTCTTGTCTGTTCCTGTCTATGTAATGAAAGGTAATCTACCTATCGACAATAGTCAATACTCAATATCAATACAAGTATATGAAAAAAATATCGAAATAAAAATTAAGAAGATTCCCGGTTTCACCTGAAGAGCGTGTTTTTGAAGACACAAGGGCTGGAAGTTTCGCCTCCTAGAAATTTCTAGAACAGTCCAGAACATTCGAGCGTAGGTATTCGAGATCATTTCGCAACATTTCTGAATGTTCCGATATGTTCTGGAACATTTGGGAATAGTCTAAACATCAGTCTAGATCCAGAACGTTCGAGAGTACGTTCCGAACGTTCCAGAACATTTCAGAATGCTCCGGTATGTTCTGGAATGTTCGGGAATGATCTGGAACCAGTGATGTGAGTCGGGTATTTACCGGGTGGGTAGGTAAATATAAATTGGGTATTTACCCGATATTTTCCCGAGAGATATTTACCCACCCTACCCAGTTTGACAGAAAAGTTGACACTGTTGACAGCTCGGTCGACAGTGTTGACGGTTAAAGGTTAGATGATTTCTTTTTCCAAGTTCCAAGACTTTATGAACATGACCTCCAAAGCACTTATTATTATTTTGCTGCTGTGAGCAAAAATCATTCTTTATGTTGCTGTTTCTCCAATTGTTCGTCACAATTAATGAAAATAGATACCCTATTAGAGACCCGATTTTGGCGGAAGAAATCCATCTAGCACTAACGCTCGATTTCAGCAAAATGGACCATGACAGATTAGTACTTCCAACAGGGTAATTAACAATTGTGCACGGTGCGGTTTCAATCATGTTGTGAATAAATGTCCAGCCTATCAAAAAACATGTTTAGCTTGTAAAAAAAAGAATCATTTCGCTAAAATGTGTAAGAACGTTAATTTAGTTGAAGTTGACGACCTAGATGTAAGTCAGGAGGACTATTTATTTGTTGGAAATATCGATGCAATTAATGGACCCAATAAATGGATGAAGAATTGCTTATTGAATAATGATTTAAACGTAGAGTTCCGCTTGGATACGGGAGCCGAACGCAATATTCTACCTCACCAAATATTTAAAAAGTTAAAACTCAGAGAAAACATAAGACTTACTCAAAATAAGGGGGTTATTAGAACGGTTTCGAAAATAGGGAAAGCGCGCGCTGTAATTATTGTACCCCATAGTCCGGTCGTTAGTCGTTTCAACCTTGCAAATTTTGGTGACATAATGCCACTCGGCGAAATTATTCTATGGAACATTACCTTCATTTTGAGGTGCTTTGCCATGATGGCGGTCGATGCAAACGTCGTATTCAAACTCATAAATCAAAGCAGTTGAAGTCATGAGAATCACCAAGTAGATTCACAATAATTTATTGCCTTTCAAGATAAAACAAACCGCTTCTGAATATCTTTAGTCGTTTCTAAAAGATCCTGAAAGTATGTAGTGGTCGATTTCATGTCGCTCCGTTGAGTACTTGATCTTGCACGTGTAGAATAATGCTCCATCCGCCTCATCATCCAGAGTAAGAATGGGTGATCCTATACTAGTCCTGTTTGTATGTCTGGAAATACAATCTCATGGCCAATATTTGTTACCACAAGAACTGTTGGGAAAGTGGTGACGATCAGTCGATCCAGAAACGTGAATCATATTCATACGTAAATGAGTTAGCCTCAAGTTTGGTACACCTGCCATTTACGCATGTGCGGGTGCCAAACGGTGCTTTCCATCTACGTGTTCTTATTCGGTTCTGTGCCGTTCATTGGATCACCTAAAATTTTGTGCCAAACTATAGAGCATGTACCGCCTGGTGGTATTTGTACCGTCTAGGTGGAAAGCGTCCAATAGTTCCATTTTTATTCCTCAAGTTTCGCAGGAAATCCGGCCAGTTTTCCGTCAACAAACCTGCGGCAAGAACGCTGGAGAAATACTCTTGGAAGGTTCGTGATCGACTTGGTGGGATGTTTGCGTACCAGGGCCGCTATTCTTGAATCGTGTGAGAAAAGTCCCTGGGAGTTTTATATAATCCGCACTACACTTCTGTAGCGAAAGTTGCCTAAAAACCACGATTTTAGGCAACATTCCCTACATCAGTGCACTGCGGAATGTATTTTACTCCCAGGGACTATTCTCACACGATTCAAGAATAGCAGCCCAGTGCTGCCCCGTTGTGGATGATACGATACCCTGACTCAAAATAGCCCCCCCGATGACCCAGGGTCACCTTCTGCCTACGGCGGCATAGATAGGTCCGCACCCACTCGAGAGCCGAGCCCCTGACCCTGTAGTTGCAAAGTTTTTGGAGCAATAAACTGTGAGGTATTACATCAAATGCCTTTGTGAGGTCGAAAAAACGCATAAAACATCCTTTCCGTTTTTCAAATTTTCAATGATGTAATTATAAAGGAAAAGTGTGGCATCCACTACTTTTGAACAGTGGTTTATTCTTTGTATGTGGCGATTTCAATTTCTTCAAAAATACGACTATACGAGAATAAATGGAATGGAAAATGTATCATCTCTGTTTTGATTGAATGAGTAGCATAAATTGCTTGATCTTCAAGCTTCAAGTCTTATTACATTGTTAAAATAGGTATAGAAAAATGTTTTCAGAAAAATCTCAAACTTTTTCGTTGAAAACGTTTTTGTAGACCATTTTTGAGCGTAATTTTTTTTCAAGCTAGCGTGGATGCTCGGTTTTGGTATTGGCGAAAATCAGCGGCCACCAGAATGCGCTGAACGCAGTCAAACATGGTGGCCCAAGGGGCCTTGACAAATAGGTACCCAGCGCACAGCCCAGCGCCGTAGCGCAGTAGCACTCGACAGTTGACAGTACCTACTCCAAATCATGAGAATATTGACAGTTTTGACAGTTGAAAAATAATTAATTTTTTTTGTCTTCCTTGTTTTCCACATCGTCGTGAATGTGAGCGAGTGAGTGTTGTAGTTTGACTTGAGTTACTGCGTTAGTATACGCCGATGGACACAATGCACAATGCAGCAGCAAAAAACGATACGTAAGTTGGTGAAATGCTGGCCGAAAAATGCAATCTCTGAATGCTTATTTTACATTACAGATGTTTAGTTGTGTGAGCCCCTTGCACACAAGGTGGAAATACTAAGCCCCCACAAGACAAGGCATAGGTACAACAGGACGCATCACGAAAATGTGCCAACAATTACCGTTTAGGCCAGAAAGATGAACATTCTTTTGGGGTAATCGTACGACTCATACAATGACTGTAAAGTGAAATTTCAGTAGCTGATAAGCATTTACCGCTGTCTAGAATAATAAAAATCATAGTTTATCAATAATAATTGAGTATTCTTCAATCATAAGTTTAATCATAGCTCATCGGTTGATGTTAGTGTTTCTACAATGGAAAATATTTTCATAACGATTAAGTTGTTCTAAATCTGAACTGATGAGGCGAGTGACGGATTCTGATTTCCAGGCCAGGTATCTTCTCTCAATACCGCTGGCGTTGATCTCCAGGCTCTCCGTCTGCTCTCACTGGCTTATCGGAGATGACTTCACGAGTTCACAACACTGTTCTAACAACTGGTCCACAGAACCCAACCTCCAAATGGTTTTCAATTATCCATTTATGAGACATAACAAAGCACAAGAGTCTCAGTCACAGTGAGCCCCAGTCACCCCACACACGATTAAATGACCTGCCTCAATCACTTCTTCGCACTTCGAAGGGGGGCTGATTTGGTCACCAACATGACCATAAATATTGGGCAAATGAATCTGTATTATCGGCATTTTCTAAAACAAAAATAAGTTAGAGATACTGCATCGAAATTCCATTCCCAACGAACCTCCAGTTCTTGGCCCACTGTTACGAGTTCGTGACTGTTACGCTTTCACTGACAGCTATCACTGTTGACAGCTGTTGTGATGTAAATGCGCACTGCGTTTACTACCTATTTGTCAAGGCCTCTTGGGCCACCATGTTTTATTGCGTACAGCGCCACCACGCGGAAAAGATTTTCGCCAATAGGTCGCGGGAACATAACTGTCATCTTGGCACCCGCTATGGCAACGTTGCAAGCATGCCTGACGTGGCAACTGCGCAATGCGCATCTTTTTCGACGTTGAATTGACATAAAACGCTCGCGCAAGCGCAGACAGATAGGTGCCGAAGATACCGCTGTAGAGATTCGTTTTTTTTCAACATTACTCAGACAAATCTTGAGTTTAGCACAATTATTTTAGTAATAAAGTGGCAATTGTTCAATAAATCATCTATATAATTTATTAAAACTAAAGAAAATGGTATTCACAAGTACTAGTGGAAATAACATTATACCATATGCTTGCTGGTGCTTGATATCCTTTCCTCCGAACAAAACGAAATTCAATACAGAAAATATTTCAACTCGAATGGGTAGCTGGATCTAGGAAAAAACATCGCTGGAAAAAACATAGCCGGAAAAAACATAGCGGAGAAAACATAGCATGGAAAAAACATCGCAGGGAGAAAACATAGCATGGAAAAAACATATGTGATGGTGCCGGAATTGAACCCCCATTCACAATTATGGCTACTTATTGATCTTGAAACAAGGGACTCATTTGAATTAGCTGAACCAACCAAGGAATCATTTGAATTGATCTGAATCAAAGAAGCATTTTAATTAGCTCTGGCCTTCTCTTGGGCATCGTGGGTTCGCTTGTCAGGAAAACAAATGGAAACAAAATAAAATATCTATTGAGTAACAAAGAAGAGAAATATACAAAAGGGGTGAATAAAAAGAAAGACTAAAGGTAATCTAGACAAAACTTGGTACTTATGGAAACAATAACAATCAGAATAATAATTCTACAAACACCATACGAAGAGACTAATTCAGTTCAATTTTCAGGTTAAAAGGGTGGAGTGTACAAGTACATACCAAAGTGCGAGATGGTTCGAGGCACATTTTCGGTACTGTCACTACTTGTTCCTACCGCCATAGGCGGCAGGAACTATTAGCTTCTTATCGGTCTTGGTTGTTGCTGTACTCTGATGGTCTGATATACTACTTCTCCCGCACTCAAACTGCTCTCGATGTCGGTGCTCTACTCTTGATTGTCTACTAGCTATTGTCCTCTGTCTTGGTTTTTGGGGGGTTTTATATCCGCCCAGTTTTTTGGTGGGTGGTCCATCGCGTGAGATTTTTTCTACTGGTGTGCGTCAGAACCATTAAACTTGTCAGTTTGTATAAACAACTGTCAAGCGGTATTTGATTTATTTAGATTTTTATTTATCGCTCTTTTGCCGCGAAATGTTTCAGTTAACACCTCGCTTGACACTTGTTTATATGTGGGTTTGATTGTTTATATTTGAATGTCGCGCTTTGCGTTTTTCTCACGGATTGAGTTTCCTTTGTGTTGGATGGCACGTGCGCCCACTTTAAGTATGCGTCATTCTGTTCTTTGAAAAACGTCGCTTCCCTGGTCGGTCTCTATGTCTAATCAGTATAATTTTTTCGTGGCTTCGTTGTAAAAATAATGCTTTTCTTGACGTCTAGAACCTGAAGAGCTATTTGATAACTTTCAATTGCAACTAAAGCAAATTCTAATAAAGGAAATTATTAGGATAATTTTTGTGACTACTCATTAGATTATTAGAAACTATTTTCTCTCCCTTGCCACCACAAATACTCCCTTCCCCGTTTCAGAAAAGCAAGCTATGTAGCTTGGTTTTCTGGCTTCTGGTCAATTGAACTGTCTTGGTCTTGGTTTGGACTTAACTCTAAAGATAATCAATCGTGCTAGAAAAAGAACTTAAGCTAAAAAAAACTAAATCCGAAAGGTGACACAATAAAATTGACATAAAAAACTAGAATAAAAACATTAACATTAGAACATCTATTAGATATTACTACCAATACGGCTAATACAGATACTAACATTTCTCAATTAGAAAAAAAAAACTAAATACTAGGTATATTATTATAATTGAGATTGAAATTAAGTAACCGGAAAATTCAAAAATATGAGAATTGATAAAAATAAGTCGTGTTCACTTTGCGGCGACGCGTCGTGGTTGGCGTCTTCCGTGAAATTATGACAAAGTGCCACTTGCACTTAGTTGACTTTGTTGTTGGTGGATGTAGTCGTTAGTGTGGATTGGAAAAAAAACACAAGGTTCTTCACTAGACAGCGCTTTTTTGCAAAAGCTTGCCCGAAGAAAGAACTTTTTCTTGCACAACACATAACTATAGAACTTGGTTTCGGAGAGTTTATGTCACTGTTGTTGTTGCTGTTGTTGTTGTTGGTGTTGGTGTTGTTGAGTGTTGAGTGCCCAAGTTTCTAGGTGGTCAGGGTTGACTGAGTCGATGTAGATTTTGCACTGGGTTAAGTTTTTTTTGGAAACAGGTTGCAATACACTGTTGTGCATTGGAACGATTGTTGTGGGTCTAGTAGTTTGAGTTGTGATGTGAAACACGTTCAACAAACGCGTTTTTCAAGAAGACTGAAGAGCATGTTCCACTGGGTTGACGTGATTGCAGACTGTGGCGCGTGTGCTTGTCTTGCTGTGATTGTGTCTCAAACACAAGTCAAATCTTCGCCTTCACGCTTTAGGTACCTTCATTTTGGATGAACTATGAATAGTCTTGCATGGTGTTTTTACAATGTTTTTCCCTAACTTTGATTTAAAATTCTTATTCAGTAATCTAACTAAAATAGTCAGACATAAGAGTGAATTAGAATGTGGAATGTTCTTTCAATAATCATCGTACTTTTGTTTCCATTTATTATTTTTGCATCTTTCAGTGCTGTCTGAGTGTTTTGAAAAATATGATTCCTTTGCTTATGTGATCCATTCAATATTCGACTCTACGATAATTCAACTTCATGTTGGCTTGTGATTCTTGATTTAGTGGTTCCATTTTCTTTCACTATTTTGTTATTCTCAAGTGCGAAGAGATAAAAACTTACGAGTTAAAAAGAGAATTCAAAGTTTCATTTCAATTCGAAAATCACGTGAAAGCAAAATTCAATTGTGTTATTTGACAAGTTGTCATTTGGTAATTCGATGTTTTATTATGCGGTCGAGTATAATTCATTAAAAATTCAAACTCTTTTAAGGTTTTCAAGTAATTGGATTGGATTACGGTCAAGTTATTCAATTAGTTCAGGTGATGTGAATATCAATTTTTTATTTGCGAAAAAAAAAACATTAGTGCAATATTTGCAAAATTGGAAAATCAAGTTTGTTGAAAAGTAGTCTCACAAGAGTGAGAATAAGCAACAAAGAAGTATTCAATGTGTTTGTCCAGAAAAAAAAATCATCAAGTGAAAAAAAAAAGTAAAAATTTTTTTTTTTCTATGATTTTGAAACTTGGATAGTTTCCAAGAATTAAAACAGAAGTATACTGTTTCATAATAAAAAGCGTATTAAAATTCATTCAGCAAAATTGAAATCGTTATCAAAAGGTTTTTGAAAATTGTCTGGAAATTGTTAATTTTATATTAAAATTCCGATCGTACAATCCATAGGATTCATCTTATTACAAGCATAATTCAACGTAGATTATTCCACTTTAAAAGAAAAATTAAGAAGGTCTGTAAAAAAAATTCAAGTGTTTTTAAACGTTTTTTAAAATACGCTAGAATGTGAGCGTAGTCGCGTACACATATTTAGATATCTGATTTTTAAGTTGACATTGTCATGTAAAGAGTTGAGTAATGAGAAAATGATGGGAAATTATCAAAATTACTTTTGAACCGATAAATAATCATTTAAGAAAATTCTATAGTAAGTAGACACTAAATTCATCAATCAGAAAGATCAATTGTTGAGATGATGTTTGGTTCTAAATAAAGTAATGTAAATTTTTTCTTCTTTAGGTAATTATAAGTACTTGATCTCGATTAAGCATTTTTGCGTTAATTTTGTCAATGTCTGAATTATTAATCCTTACTGAAAGTGCTTCCATGGTTGAAACAATGATTTTACTAGTATTATTTGTGTGTTACTGAATTTTCAGGCGAAATTAGTGCAATTATCGGAAGTTTGATTAGTATATTTCTTCTCATTGATTCTCATCGTCTTCTACTACTGGTACTTCAAGTTCTTGCAGGTGACATCGCCTATTTGTTTGTTTGTTTTTTTTTTTCATTTTCGCTAATCTGTTACCAGGTGTACAAGGGGGTTTCTAGATTTCCTCTTTCCACATGAAGAGCTTCGTATCACCTCCTGGATTCAAAGATTTGTGAGATATTCGATGCCCGCTGTTCCTTCGGGGCAGGCGTCGCCTACTTAACCTTCCCTCGTTTTGGATAATGATCTCTCAAAACTGAACTCGATTCCTTAGTTACAAGAGGCCATTATCTTTTGGTTATTCCGCCCGTCACGGGTTGATTACAATTCTTCGTCTCTATTTTTCTGCTGAAAAGGACATCAACAACAGGGTTGCCCCAGACAATAAGTGATCAGACCACTACTTTACGCTCATTTGTTCGTAAGGCAATACTATAATTTTTTTCTACTGGAATTCCTTTTGTACCGGGGCTTTTCCTCGAGGTATTTTTGCTTTCCCTTTTCTTGCTTCAGGGATATGTAAATTATTTTTTCTGAGTCTCTTTTTTTCTTTGATGCAAGCTTTTCCTTTTGCTATCAGATCACAGGGAAAATCGCTTGCGATTTCCTATGTTCTTGAGGAAGCTGTGCGTCTTTAAATCCTTTTCTTTTCTTGACGTCATTCAGCCACTCCCGGTGGCTTCTTTCCATGGACATCAGCTGCTGTGATTTGTTTGCCCGTTTCTTCTTGAAGAACAAGACCTTGGCCGTTTCTGGGCATCACTGGCTGCGTTGATGATGGTATAACTTCGCCATCATGTTCAATTGACACGTTTTGACACGTATTAGACAGACGGCTCTGGAGCTGGGTACGAGATTGAAATCGGATGCTTGCAAGGTGTGGTGAGGTCTCCCAAGTCCCATCACGATGCTGCAAGGTGTAGTGGGGTCTCCCAAGTCCCACTTTCTTATCCTGTGTTCCTTTTTGTCGTCCCATTTACTCTCGGTTGTCCGTTTTGCCTTTTGTCATTTGAACTTTTTGAATCATAAGTTAATTTTTCAACGTCCTTCATAGATTTTTTTTTTAAACTCTACGTCGAGTCACAATTAATCTATCGGCAGGTGCTCTGACGGCTCCTTTTCTCCTTGATTTTTTTCAACTCGCTTCAAGTTTTTTCTTTCAAAATATTTCTTTTTTCCCAAATTTATTAGTGGGACGTCCCCAATTGAAAAAGTCAGGACTTTAGTTCCATTTAATAAAAATCACCCGCGATTTAACCAACATTTTTCTGATATTTCATGTCCCTTAAACCTTTTGACTTGACTTTTTGACTTGACTTTTTGACTTGACTTTGAAGTGAATCTAGTCAAGACTTATGGTCTCTGGTTATTCTCGAATAACCTTACCTTGCGGTCCTTTGAACGCAGTACCATTCTCATCGGATTTCTGCTGGAAGATCTCCCAAATAACTAGGCTCCCTGCCTTTCGTCTAGCGTTGACCTATTGTGGAACTGTGCACCCGTTCTCGGTCACGCGACTCCCAAAAAATATTGTGATTACGACCAGCAATTGCGAGAACTGGTATTTTCAACGTGGTATGGTCGTTGCCTAATTTTCTTGCGTTAATATTTTCCTTAGTGTCTTTTGGGTCCACTCTGTTGCGTTTCGTCCTTTCAACTTTCCTCTGGATCGCATTAATTTCTCAAATGAATAGTTTCTCTGAATCGGCTCGGGATCAACTTTCTTCCGAAGTGGCTAAACCCAGAGGGCTTAACGATACTTCAGCAGCTCCCATGGCTGATTCCTTTGATTTAGCGAAGCGAGTGTCAACTCTGGTTCGTAAGTAAATTGGATTTAATACATTAGTCATGTTTCTACAAAAACTTCGGTATGGTACCACTTCAAGAGTGTAAAAATCAATAATAATGACACCGGAATCGTTATTGGGAATCCGCCAATATCGGTGTTTTATTTCTCGACAAATTACTCTACTTGGTCTACGAATTTTCATTCCAAATAATTCCATCATATCTGAGCTAGCATCTCTTCAATCTTAGCGTGGAGTGTTTTTTCTCCTGGTATTTGGCACTTTAGAGGGGTGCTTTGCTTTTGACAGCACCTCTTTGGTAATTAAGTAGTTCGACATTTTACCTTATTTATGCATGTCAATTTCTGGATTTGCAATCTGAAAGGAACGCTAGATTTTCTGATTAAGTTCTTTCAATGACGTAAATTTGATCAAAAAGTTTTCCACACTGTGCAAATAAGCTAGGATGAATTAAAAAAAATTTTTTTTTTCTTTTTCTTTCTATGATCTTCATTTGAACCTATCAATTTAAATTACAATTGTAAATCGGTGAAGATTATGCTATTTTCCAAATTATATTCTTGTTCTTTTTCTGATTTTACGCGGTTTTACTATTCTTGACACAAATCCCGCTATCACATGTTCAAATAGCGGCTGTGCCGGTCATATTCCGGATGACTGGAACAAGAACAAGAGCTATTTTGTTTAAAACCAAAATGCAGTAAACCGATCAACTCGATTTTCCGTGATTTCATGAACTCTAACTTTCTGCAGGCACTGGTTTAAATAGCAGATGAGCGGTCCAGGAGCTACTGTGGACTATCCAACTGCTATCATGTTTAAAAGACGACATCGCGATTCATGATATTTCAGTCTTCCTTTCGAGAAAAAAAAAGGTAAAGAAAAATTAAAGGGCTGTGAAAAAGCGTGACTTTTGATGAAAATTAGCTCCATAATATAAATGAGCAGAAATGGGACGCGGTCTGTAAAGATTTTAGTTCGAAATTTTTTTAGATCAAAGTTGAGAAAAAGGATCAATTCCAATTGCGCGATTGGCAATAATTAATAATTAATTCGATTTGAGTTGAATACGCGGAAAAAATTCAACCGATTGCGCGAAAAATTCTCCCGGGCCAGGCCCGGTGTTTTATTATGCGGCTGAAACGGACGAATAGTGTACTTGAGCTTTTGCACGCATTTGCCTGCATATCCACTGAAAGTTTTCTCGAGCCTCGAACTCGCTGTCGGCGTCGCGTCGCGGCGCGGGGTAATTATCGTAGTTGTTGGAAGGTGACCTGGCTTTGTTTGTGCGCATCGGTCTGTTATCATAGCAATTCCTTTTTCATGCCTGAGGATTTAATTGATGCATAGGTATATATATATAAAAAAAATTGGTTCCTTGTGATTGTAAATTTTGAAATTATTATTAAGCAAGAGAAAACAAGCAGGGAAAAAAAATACAAACCTAGATTGAATTGGAATTTCTGAAAGAATGTGGGAACACTAAAATTTGTCCCGTAAGCAAAAAAAAATTTGGCTCAGCTTCTGACAACCAGTTGGAATAGAATTTATCCCGAAAAAAAAAAATTCGCGAACTTCTGACAACCATTATGTAATGGAAGTTATCCCGGAAAAAAAAATCCCAAACTTCTGACAACCAATGTGATGGATGTTGGGATTGAACCCCCATTCACAATTATGGCTACTTATTGATCTTGAAACAAGGGACTCATTTGAATTAGCTGAACCAACCAAGGAATCATTTGAATTGATCTGAATCAAAGAAGCATTTTAATTAGCTCTGGCCTTCTCTTGGGCATCGTGGGTTCGCTTGTCAGGAAAACAAATGGAAACAAAATAAAATATCTATTGAGTAACAAAGAAGAGAAATATACAAAAGGGGTGAATAAAAAGAAAGACTAAAGGTAATCTAGACAAAACTTGGTACTTATGGAAACAATAACAATCAGAATAATAATTCTACAAACACCATACGAAGAGACTAATTCAGTTCAATTTTCAGGTTAAAAGGGTGGAGTGTACAAGTACATACCAAAGTGCGAGATGGTTCGAGGCACATTTTCGGTACTGTCACTACTTGTTCCTACCGCCATAGGCGGCAGGAACTATTAGCTTCTTATCGGTCTTGGTTGTTGCTGTACTCTGATGGTCTGATATACTACTTCTCCCGCACTCAAACTGCTCTCGATGTCGGTGCTCTACTCTTGATTGTCTACTAGCTATTGTCCTCTGTCTTGGTTTTTGGGGGGTTTTTATATCCGCCCAGTTTTTTGGTGGGTGGTCCATCGCGTGAGATTTTTTCTACTGGTGTGCGTCAGAACCATTAAACTTGTCAGTTTGTATAAACAACTGTCAAGCGGTATTTGATTTATTTAGATTTTTATTTATCGCTCTTTTGCCGCGAAATGTTTCAGTTAACACCTCGCTTGACACTTGTTTATATGTGGGTTTGATTGTTTATATTTGAATGTCGCGCTTTGCGTTTTTCTCACGGATTGAGTTTCCTTTGTGTTGGATGGCACGTGCGCCCACTTTAAGTATGCGTCATTCTGTTCTTTGAAAAACGTCGCTTCCCTGGTCGGTCTCTATGTCTAATCAGTATAATTTTTTCGTGGCTTCGTTGTAAAAATAATGCTTTTCTTGACGTCTAGAACCTGAAGAGCTATTTGATAACTTTCAATTGCAACTAAAGCAAATTCTAATAAAGGAAATTATTAGGATAATTTTTGTGACTACTCATTAGATTATTAGAAACTATTTTCTCTCCCTGGGCACCACACATAGCAGGATAAAACATAGCACGGAATAAACATCGCACGGAATAAATATCGCGGAAAAAAACATAGCAGGGAGAAAACATAGCATGGAAAAAACATAGCAGGATAAAACATCGCACGGAATAAATATCGCGGAAAAAACATAGCAGGGGAGAACGGTGCTAGGACAATTCTTCGCAAGCATTGCGCCCGCGCATACTTTAAGACACAAGGGGGCTAGCGGGGCTCAAATAGCCACAATGTAGACACAAGACTAGATAGGGCTTCGAATAACACAAAAAGGCATGATGGGCTCAATGGGGCTCCAAACGACATTAGGAGACACAAGGGTGCTCAGCAGGGCCTAAACCACTACACTGTAGACCAAGAGAGGATAAGGCTGTAAATATCGCAAGAAGGACTGATAGGGCTCACTAGGGCTCCAAATGACACCCTAAGGCATAAGGGGGGCCTATAGGGCTCCGATCAACACATGAAGACACACAGGATCTGACTAGAGCTCCGCAACAAAGACGGGTTGGAAAGGGGCTCAACAGGGCTACAAATAACACATAAAGACACAGGGGGGCCTGATAGGGCTATGAGAAACCTGGAAAGGCACAAGAGAGCTTTCTAAGATGCCAGAAATGTCAAGAGGTCAGAAGGGGGTCACCGGGGCCCCAAACCATAATTGTGGAAACAAGGGGGCTCATTAGGGCTCCAAACGATACTTGAAGATACAAGGGAGCTCAGCAGGGTTTGAAACGCTTCAATGTAGATATAAGGGAGGATAAGATTCTTATAATTGCAAGAAGGCCTGGCGAGGCCCACTAGGGCTCCAAATGAAACTTTGAGACACAAAGAGAGCTCGGGGAGCCCTGTAGAACTTCGACCAACACATAGAGACTCATAGGAGCTAACTAGAGCTTCGAAAACTAGCACAATGTAAAAAGGGGCTCAGCAGAGCTATAAATGAAACATAAAGACACAGGGGGGCCACATCGGCCTCTGAAAACATAATAAGGCACAAAGGAGCTGCTAAGATTCCGGAAACTTCGAGAAATCTGAAGGAGGTCACCTGGTCTGCAAACGATAATTGAAGACACAAGGGGGCTCAATAGGGCTTCAAACGATACTTAAAGATACAAAGGGGCTTAGTAGAGCTTGAAACGTTTCGATGTGGACACAAGAGAGGAGAGGCCTCTATAAATCGGACGAAGGCCTGGCGGGCTCACTGGGGCTCCAAATGACACTTGGAGACATGAGGTGGCCCCGTAGAACTTTGACCAACACATAAAGACTAACAGGAGCTAGCTAGAGCTTGAAAAAAGGAGCTTAGCAGGGCTACAAATAATGAAACATAAAGACACAGAGGGGGGCCACATACGGCTCTGAAAAACTCAATAAGGCACAAAGGAGCTTCTTAGATTCCAGAAACATCGAGAAATCAGAAGGGGGTCACCTGGTCTGCAAACGATAATTGGAGACACAAGGGGCTCAATAGGGCTCCAAACGATCCTTGAAGATACTTGAAGAGCTTGAAAAACTCACACATTGAAAAAAGGGGCTCAGCAGGGCTACTAATGAAAAGTAAAGATACAGGGGGGGCACATAGGGCTCTGAAAAACTTGATAAGGCACAAAGGAGCTTTTTGAGGATTCCAGAAATATCAACAAATCAGAAGGGGATCACCCGGTCTGCATAGGGTGTGAAGTTGGCCGCTGATTCTCGCAGCCGCTAATCTGGCGAGGATAGCCGAGCCCGAGCGCAACTTACAATGGGAAAAACATGCAAATCAGCGGCTGGCGGCTGGCTGCGGCCGCAAAGACGTGGGAATTAGCGGCTGGCGACTGGTGGCTGAGACATTGAAATCAGCGACTGGATAATAACAAATATATTAAAATCCAAATGATATTTTGCTGAAACAGCTCAAGGAATGTTTAGGCAGGCCTCCTGCCCCCTGTGAAATCGAATCCAGCCCGCGCACTATTGAGGGAGGGGTGGAATCCACCCCCCAATTTTTCAAAGTCCAAAAAAAAAATACTTATCCAAATAGGATTTTGCTGAAACCGCGTACGGATGTTCAGGGAGGCCTCCCGCCCCCTGTGGAATCGAATCCAGCCCGCGCACTATTGAGGGAGGGGTGGAATCCACCCCTCAATTTTTCAAAGTCCAAAAAAAAAAAACTTATCCAAATAGGATTTTGCTGAAACCGCGTACAGATGTTCAGGGAGGCCTCCCGCCCCCTGTGGAATCGAATCCAGCCCGCGCACTATTGAGGGAGGGATGGAATCCACCCCCCAATTTTCAAAGTCCAAAAAAAAAATACTTATCCAAATAGGATTTTGCTGAAACCGCGTACAGATGTTCAGGGAGGCCTCCCGCCCCCTGTGGAATCGAATCCAGCCCGCGCACTGATGAGGGAGGGGTGGAATCCACCCCCCAATTTTCAAAGTCCAAAAAAAAAATACTTATCCAAATAGGATTTTGCTGAAACCGCGTACAGATGTTCAAGGAGGCCTCCTGCCCCCTGTGGAATCAAATCCAGCCCGCGCACTATTGAGGGAGGGGTGGAATCCACCCCTCAATTTTTCAAAGTTCAAAAAAAAAATACTTATCCAAATAGGATTTTGCTGAAACCGCGTACAGATGTTCAGGGAGGCCTCCTGCCCCCTGTGAAATCGAATCCAGCCCGCGCACTATCGAGGGAGGGGTGGAATCCACCCCCCAATTTTCAAAGTCCAAAAAAAAAATACTTATCCAAATAGGATTTTGCTGAAACCGCGTACAGATGTTCAGGGAGGCCTCCTGCCCCCTGTGAAATCGAATCCAGCCCGCGCACTATTAAGGGAGGGGTGGAATCCACCCCCCAATTTTTCAAAGTTCAAAAAAAAAATACTTATCCAAATAGGATTTTGCTGAAACCGCGTACAGATGTTCAGGGAGGCCTCCTGCCCCCTGTGAAATCGAATCCAGCCCGCGCACTATTGAGGGAGGGGTGGAATCCACCCCCCAATTTTCAAAGTCCAAAAAAAAAAATACTTATCCAAATAGGATTTTGCTGAAACCGCGTACAGATGTTCAGGGAGGCCTCCTGCCCCCTGTGAAATCGAATCCAGCCCGCGCACTATTGAGGGAGGGGTGAAATCCACCCCCCAATTTTCAAAGTCCAAAAAAAAATACTTATTCAAATAGGATTTTGCTGAAACCGCGTACAGATGTTCAGGGAAGCCTCCTGCCCCCTGTGAAATCGAATCCAGCCCGCGCACTATTGAGGGAGGGGTGGAATCCACCCCCCAATTTTTCAAAGTCCAAAAAAAAAATACTTATCCAAATAGGATTTTGCTGAAACCGCGTACAGATGTTCAGGGAAGCCTCCTGCCCCCTGTGAAATCGAATCCAGCCCGCGCACTATTGAGGGAGGGGTGGAATCCACCCCCCAATTTTTCAAAGTCCAAAAAAAAAATACTTATCCAAATAGGATTTTGCTGAAACCGCGTACAGATGTTCAGGGAGGCCTCCCGCCCCCTGTGGAATCGAATCCAGTCCGCGCACTATTGAGGGAGGGGTGGAATCCACCCCCCAATTTTCAAAGTCCAAAAAAAAAATACTTATCCAAATAGGATTTTGCTGAAACCGCGTACAGATGTTCAGGGAAGCCTCCCGCCCCCTGTGAAATCGAATCCAGCCCGCGCACTATTGAGGGAGGGGTGGAATCCACCCCCCAATTTTTCAAAGTCCAAAAAAAAAATACTTATCCAAATAGGATTTTGCTGAAACCGCGTACAGATGTTCAGGGAAGCCTCCTGCCCCCCGTGAAATCGAATCCAGCCCGCGCACTATTGAGGGAGGGGTGGAATCCACCCCCCAATTTTTCAAAGTCCAAAAAAAAAATACTTATTCAAATAGGATTTTGCTGAAACCGCGTACAGATGTTCAGGGAGGCCTCCCGCCCCCTGTGGAATCGAATCCAGCCCGCGCACTATTGAGGGAGGGGTGGAATCCACCCCCCAATTTTCAAAGTTCAAAAAAAAAATACTTATCCAAATAGGATTTTGCTGAAACCGCGTACAGATGTTCAGGGAGGCCTCCTGCCCCCTGTGGAATTGAATCCAGCCCGCGCACTATTGAGGGAGGGGTGGAATCCACCCCCCAATTTTTCAAAGTTAAAAAAAAAAATACTTATCCAAATAGGATTTTGCTGAAACCGCGTTCAGATGTTCAGGGAGGCCTCCCGCCCCCTGTGGAATCAAATCCAGCCCGCGCACTATTGAGGGAGGGGTGGAATCCACCCCTCAATTTTCAAAGTCCAAAAAAAAATACTTATCCAAATAGGATTTCGCTGAAACCGCGTACAGATGTTCAGGAAGGCCTCCTGCCCCCTGTGGAATCGAATCCAGCCCGCGCACTATTGAGGGAGGGGTGGAATCCACCCCTCAATTTTCAAAGTCCAAAAAAAAATACTTATCCAAATAGGATTTCGCTGAAACCGCGTACAGATGTTCAGGAAGGCCGCCTGCCCCCTGTGAAATCAAATCCAGCCCGCGCACTATTGAGGGAGGGGTGGAATCCACCCCCCAATTTTCAAAGTCCAGAAGAAAAAACTTATCCAAATAGGATTTTGCTGAAACCGCGTATAGGTGTTCAGGGAGGCCGTCTGTCCCCTGTGAAATCAAATCCAGCCCGCGCACTAGGTTTTTTATTTTCAATCAATGATGCTCTAGGCGGATTAGGCCTTGCCTTGCTACAAGCCTTACAAGCCTCAACCAAATTTTCAAGATCCATATCTAACTTCAGCCACCAAAAATAAGATCGCGCTTAATTTTTAATTCTTACTATTCCCGGGTGGCGGGTGCGCAATATGTAATTCCTCTAACAACAACTTTCTGCACTTTTCCGGTATCACAACTCTGTAACCCCGCATTATGATTCTCTACATTCAGTTCATTTTTTCGACTAATGAAAGGCTTGAACGGATCTCCCTCCAATTTGTTATGCCATCCTTTCTTGATTCCAGATAAAATCTCAGATAAAACTCCTTCCTTTTTTGTTTTATCCCGAATATCTGCTGCCGTAAGTGGTAGATCATGGTTATCATAAATTAAATTCACCTAAATATAATTTAATTCCTTCACTTCGCCAGACTTGGACGAAGGTAAGCGTGACAAACAATCTACATTTCCATTCAACGTACTTTTTAGATATTTGATGGTAAAATCAAACTGAGATGAGAAAACAACCCAGCGCTGTAATCTGCCAGCCGCCATCACAGGAATACTTTCCTCACCTCCGAATAAATAAATTAAAGGTTTGTGAACTGTAGTCAAAACAAATTTGTGTCCCATAAGATAGTGATAAAATTTTTTGACGGAAAAATAAATTGATAATGCCTCTTTGTTGAACTAAGATTTCTTGAACTGAAACAAATTGGTCATTTCTTTCCATTAGGTAAATTGTACGATAATACTTTCGCTACTCCATATGAACTTGCGTCGCAACTTACTTTCAAAGGTAGATCTGGATTATAATGAATCAATACCACATCTGAAGTGATAGCTTCTTTCGCCCAAATGAAAGCTCCTTCACAACTTTTACTCCATTCAAAACGTGCATTCTTCTCTAGCAATTCATACAGTGGGTGCACAATATCTGTAACATTCTCAATCAATTTTGAATAATAGTTCAACAATCCTAGCAAAGAGTTTAACTCTGAAATATTCTCCGGTGTTTTGCAATTCAGTATTGCGTCTACCTTTCGCCTAATCTGAGTCCAATAACCAGTTTATTTTTCAATTGATGTTCTAAGTGAGTAGTAAATTGGCAATTCACTGCAATCTTCTTGATTCTCGCAAACCAATCAAAGAGAGGTTCATCTTGTTCTTGTCGTGATTTGTAAAATTGTAGTCGTTCGCAGAATACCAGTTTCTTTTTGCTATAGTGCTGATTCAAAATTGCACATATATGTTCGAAGCTTTTCGTATGTGGTGCATCCGGGAAACACAGGTTGCTTAACAGAGCATATACTTTGCCTTGAAGTGCAGTGATTAGTATCGCAACCTTTTCCTGCTTCTTGATGTCATTTGCCACGAAGAATTGTTCAAGCTGATCTTTGTACAAGTTGAAATCATCACACTGTCTAAACTCCGGCATCGTGCCGTATACCGCCGCCATGGCTTGAACTTCCGTATCTGGTTCTTACCCATGTTCTTCTAGCTGTTTACTAGAATTATACATTATACAGAGGAGTGCATAAAAAACGGCCAACGCTGTAGCACCGTTATTCCTTATCCGATCTTCAAAATTCAAGAATCAGTTTGAATGGTATAATACCTCCTATGATTCTACAGTAGAAAATATTTTTTTTATTGTGATGCTTCTGAGCACTGACGGTTAATTTTTGTTTTTTAAATGACAACTATATTTTTTTTATTTTTTTTCGGATTTACTACAATTATCTGAATATAATGATGCATTAATATCACACTTTTTGTAATTGAACACAAAGAAAAAAAATTAAACTCCGAAATTTCCACACACAACAGTAGTGTCAGAACACCCACGATATGCACGCATTCCGGTAGGCTGGGTGCAAAATGATGTTCAAAAGCACATAGTAGGTCAGGCGTTTGGTTTTCCAAAATGTAAATGTCAAAATGTTTTCAACATCCGAAAGAAGCTGTCCGTCTCTAAGACTTGTTTATTCTCTATTTTTAGCTTAATATTTTATGTTTTCAAGTACCTTTGTATTGTGGAAATGAAAAATCAAACAGACGTTTTTGTCCTGACAGGTCACAATACCTACTCAAAAATGTGTAAAATAATGAGCTGGAAATAGAGAATAAAGACGTCTCAGAGACGGACAGCTTCTTTTGGATTTTGAAAACATTTTGACATTTACATTTTGAAAAATCAAACGCCTGACATACTATGTGTTTTTGAACATCATTTTGCACTCAGTCTACCAGATCGCGTGCATATCGTGGATGTTGTGATGCTATACTGTGATGTGTAAAAATTTCGCAGTTTCAATTTTTTTTCTTCGTGTCTAATGACAAAATGTATGATATTGATGCATCATTATATTTAGATAAGCATAAGGAATCAAAAAACAAATTAAAAAAATATTGTTGCTATTTGAAAAACAAAAGTTGACTATCAGTGCTTAGAAGCATCATAACAAAAAAAAATATTTTCCACTGTCGAATCATAGAAGACATAAAACCATTTGAACTAGTTTTTGAATTTTGAAGATCGGATAAGGAATAACGATGCTACAGCGGTGGCCGTTTTTTATGCACCCCTCTGTATAATTCCATTATACAGGGTGTCCACGGTTTAAGTGCTCTAACTGTAGGGTTGTATTCTTTGGCCAAATGCAAGAAAATTTTTCCCATAAATTTTTTTGTTTCGGGCTACAGTTTACAAGTTACAGGGTGTCCAAAAATTGGAAAATAAAATCTTTTTTTGCTATAACTTAGTAACTACTATTTTCACGGAAACCAAACTTGGTACGATTGATAGACAATTAATCAGATTTCATTCAGGGTTTACCATCAGTTTGTTGAAAAGCCAGTGGCGTAGATATTAGGGTTACCGCCAGTGTCGGATTAACGTATTTGCCGCCCCTAGGCCTGTCTCAAATTCCCCCCCTCCCCAGCGAGCAAATCATGCCCACGCATGTTTACCGGTAACAACGAACTATTTTTCAACTACAGTTTTTGTTATCTCAATAATTGCACAACAACTGTATCATAAAGATCAATATCCAAAATATGAATCATGAAAAAGCTTAAAAACCACAATCGCCTGTGATTTGTTTTTTTCCAAGTTGGACAATCTGATAAGTTGATGGATTGAAAAAGTCAAGATGATTTCAATTAAATTTGTCAAAATGATGTTTGCAATGCTGAACTGCTCGTTTCATTTCAATTGTTGAAGTCAGATTTTTTAAACTGACACATCATTTCTATCTTTTTTTGTCTTCAGACGCCCCTAAGCACGTTACTTTCGATAGTGAGAAGTGCTGGAAGGTGCAGCAATGACAAAAATATAAGCACAAGATGTAATAGAAAATAAACAGTTTGAAAATGACTGGAGAAGGCCCATTTCTAGCACCGGAGTGTGATTTCGTCGCAAGTGATCTTGTTTATGAGCTATAACCCACCTTATCAACGAAAGACGCGGTCAGGTAAGCTCGTGAGTGTATTGTGAGCAGGTGAAGCTCCCTTGTGTCAGGATGACAATGAAAATCAAAAATCAGGTACACAAACAAATTTTGGATTTTTAATGGCAAGCTGTAGTTTTTCTTGGCACTTGAAGCATAATTTTTGCTGGATGTCGCGCTTGGGCTCGGCTCTGGAGTAAACCTAGCAGTGTTTTATTCATTTTTTAATAACTTTCTTTCGACGGCAAAATCGATTTTCACAATAAAAGCATTATTTAAAAACAATTGCCTCGATTTTGCCGCCCCCAAAATTTTGCTGCCCTAGGCCTCGGCCTCGTTGGCCTAGGCGTTGATCTGGCACTGGGTTACCCACCAATTAGCCCCGGTTATCTGCACGCCACTGAGATAAAATCAATCTTTGATAACATGTTCTGATTCACGGACAATTCTAAGCAAAAAAAGTGCTCTTGGTCCGAAGCTCTTTAGTCAACCATTTTCGAGAAAAACGGCATTTTATGCTGGAAAACATGCAAATCGATCATAACAAATGAATTGACTGATGAGACTTTTGTAAGCTGCAGTATTATTGAAAGTATTAAAATAACTGAAAAGAAGACTTACTAGAAATTATTGCTCTTGTTCAGTATTACTCACACTAATTACAAGATAATTCAATGAAAAATAAATAAACAATTTTTTTCCATTTTTTGACATCCTGTAACTTGGAAACTGAGGCTTGAAGAGAAAAAAATATGGGAAAGATTTTCTTGCATTTGGCCAAAGAATATAACCCTACAGTTAGAGCACTTGAACCGTGGACACCCTGTATTATATATCATGCCCGGGTGACTGACAAATAAGTCAAATCGTGCTTATAGCGTCCGTTTTCTCTCAATGCGCGTTGATTGATTGAAAATTAAAAAAAGAGTTGGGAAACAGGACTTCATACTGTACTTTCCAATAGGGTAGGATTGTCGCAAAGAATAAATCAAACTAAAAAAAGTGAGGTTATGTGTTCAAGTTTGAAGTTTGGTGTGAAACAGAGTGATGCAGTACCTAGTAGGAAGACGCCCATAAAATACCATCTGACGAAGGTGAGCATTCTGAATTTTCTACTAAAAACCTTTTTATTGAGTAGAAGCACCGAGTTAAGCACCTTTTTAGTATTTTCAACGGTTTTTGTGTTGGGGGTGGGTTTCTCCCCTCCGTTTATAGTGCGCGGGCTGGATTCGATTTCACAGGGGGCAGGCGGCCTCCCCGAACATCTGTACGCGGTTGCAGCAAAATCCTATTTGGATAAGTTTTTTTTTTTTGACTTTGAAAATATGGAGGGTGGATTCCACCCCTCCCTCAATAGTGCGCGGGCTGGATTCGATTTCACAGGGGGCAGGCCTCCCTGAACATCTGTACGCGATTTCAGCAAAATCCTATTTGGATAAGTATTTTTTTTTTTTGGACTTTGAAAATTGGGGGGTGGATTCCTCCCCTCCCTCAATAGTGCGCGGGCTGGATTCGATTTCACAGGGGGCAGGCGGCCTCCCTGAACATCTGTACGCGGTTTCAGCAAAATCCTATTTGGATAAGTATTTTTTTTTTGACTTTGAAAATTGGGGGGTGGATTCCTCCTCTCCCTCAATGGTGCGCGGGCTGGATTCGATTTCACAGGGGGCAGGCGGCCTCTCTGGACATCTGTACGCGGTTTCAGCAAAATCCTATTTGGATAAGTATTTTTTTTTTGGACTTTGAAAATTGGGGGGTGGATTCCTCCCCTCCCTCAATAGTGCGCAGGCTGGATTCGATTCCACAGGGGGCAGGCGGCCTCCCTGAACATCTGTACGCACTTTCAGCAAAATCCTATTTGGATAAGTATTTTTTTTTTGGACTTTGAAAATTGGGGGGTGGATTCCTCCCCTCCCTCAATAGTGCGCGGGCTGGATTTGATTTCACAGGGGGCAGGCGGCCTCTCTGAACATCTGTACGCGGTTTCAGCAAAATCCTATTTGGATAAGTATTTTTTTTTTGGACTTTGAAAATTGGAGGGTGGATTCCTCCCCTCCCTCAATAGTGCGCGGGCTGGATTCGATTTAACAGGGGGCAGGCGGTTTCCCTGAACATCTGTACGCACTTTCAGCAAAATCCTATTTGGATAAGTATTTTTTTTTTTGGACTTTGAAAATTGGGGGGTGGATTCCTCCCCTCCCTCAATAGTGCGCGGGCTGGATTCGATTTCACAGGGGGCAGGCGGCCTCCTCGAACATCTGTACGCGGTTTCAGCAAAATCCTATTTGGATAAGTATTTTTTTTTTGGACTTTGAAAATTGGGGGGTAGATTTCTCCCCTCCCTCAATAGTGCGCGGGCTGGATTCGATTTCACAGGGGGCAGGCGGCCTCCCTGAACATCTGTACGCGGTTTCAGCAAAATCCTATTTGGATAAGTATTTTTTTTGGACTTTGAAAATTGGGGGGTGGGTTCCTCCCCTCCCTCAATAGTGCGCGGGCTGGATTCAATTTCACAGGGGGCAGGCGGCCTCTCTGAACATCTGTACGCGGTTTCAGCAAAATCCTATTTGGATAAGTATTTTTTTTTTGGACTTTGAAAATTGGGGGGTGGATTCCTCCCCTCCCTCAATAGTGCGCGGGCTGGATTCGATTTCACAGGGGGCAGGCGGCCTCTCTGAACATCTGTACGCGGTTTCAGCAAAATCCTATTTGGATAAGTATTTTTTTTTTGGACTTTGAAAATTGGGGGGTGGATTCCTCCACTCCCTCAATAGTGCGCGGGCTGGATTCGATTTCACAGGGGGCAGGCGGCCTCCCTGAACATCTGTACGCGGTTTCAGCAAAATCCTATCTGGATAAGTATTTTTTTTTTTGGACTTAGAAAATTGGGGGGTGGATTCCTCCCCTCGCTCCATAGTGCGCGGGCTGGATTCGATCCCACAGGGGGCAGGCGGCCTGCCTAAACATTCCTTGAGCTGTTCCAGCAAAATATCATTTGGATTTTAATATATTTGTTATTATCCAGTCGCTGATTTCAATGTCTCAGCCACCAGTCGCCAGCCGCTAATTCCCACGTCTTTGCGGCTGCAGCCAGCCGCCAGCCGCTGATTTGCATGTTTTTCCCATTGTAAGTTGCGCTTGGGCTCGGCTATCCTCGCCGAATCAGCGGCTGCGAGAATCAGCGGCCAAGTTCACGGACATCGGTCTGCAAACGATAATTGAAGACACAAGGGGGCTCAATAGGGCCCCAAACGATACTTGAAGATACAAGAGGGCTCAGTAGGGCTTGAAACGCTTCAATGTAGACACAAGAGAGGAGAGGCCTCTAAAAATCGGACGAAGGCCTGGCGGGGCTCACTGGAGCTCCAAATGGCACTTGGAGACATGAGGTGGCCCCGTAGAACTTTGACCAACACATAAAGACTAACAGGAGCTAACTAGAGCTTGAAAAAAGGGGCTTAGCAGGGCTGCAAATGAAACATAAAGACACAGAGGGGGGCCACATACGGCTCTGAAAAACTCAATAAGGCACAAAGGAGCTTTCTAAGATTCCAGAAACATCGAGGAATCAGAAGGGAGGCACCTGGTCTGAAAACGATAATTGGAGACACAAGGGGCCCAATAGGGCTCCAAACGATCCTTGAAGATACAACAGGGCTCAGTAGGGCTTGAAACGCTCCAATGTAGACACAAGAGAGAAGAGGCCTCAAAAAATCGGACGAAGGCCTGGCGGGGCTCACTGGGGCTCTAAATGACAGTTGAGGACACGAGGTGGCCCCGTAGAACTTTGACCAACACATAGAGACTAACAGGAGCTAACTAGACCTTAAAAAACTAACACAATAAAAAAGGGGCTCAGCAGGGCTACAAATGAAACAAAGACACAGGGGGGCAACATAGGACTCTCAGAAACTTGATAAGGCACAAAGGAGCTTTCTTAGAATACAGAAACATCGAGAAATCAGAAGAGGGTCACCTGGTCCGCAAACGATAATTGAAGATACAAGGGGGCTCAATAGGGCTCCAAAAATACTTCAAGATACAAAGGGGCTCAGTAGGGCTTGAAACGCTCCAGTGTAGACACAAGAGAGGAGAGGCCTCTGAAAATCGAGCGAATGCCTGGCGGGGCTCACTGGGGCTCCAAATGACACTTGGGGACACGAGGGGGCCCGTAGAACTTTGATCAACACATTAAGACTAACAGGAGTTAACTAGAGCTGATGAAACTGACACATTATAAAATGCTGCAAACGATAATTGAATACATAAGGGGGCCCAATAGGGCTCCAAACGATACTTGAAGATACAAGGAGGCTCATAGAGCTTGAAACGCTTCAATGTAGACACAAGAGAGGAGAGGCCCCTCAAGATCGGAAGAAGGCCTGGCGGGGCTCACTGGGGGTCCAAATGACACTTGGGGACATAAGGGGGCCCCGTAGAACTTTGATCAACACATAAACACTAATAGGAGCTAACTAGGGCTTGAAAACTAACACATTGTGGAAAGGGGCTCAGCAGGGCTACAAATGCAACATGAAGACAAGGGGGCCTAAGAGGGCTCTGTGGAACTGTCCAAGGTATAAGGGCGAAGCAAATCCCTAAGATACCCAAGGGGATTCATAAAGATCCCAAACGATACCTTGTAGAGACAAGGGGGCTCAACAAGGCTTGAAACGCTACGTAAAAACCCAGTGGGGGATAGGGCTCTGAATATCACACTCACACTCGGCCTCATTAGAGCTCTAAAGTTTCCGGCGCGAAGAATTGTCCGGCGAAGAATTATCCGGTCACCGGAGAGAACATAGCATGGAAAAATCACAGCCAGGAAAAAACTCTGCTACAGACAGCCCCTATACTTATTTATGTCTTTGACTTGAACGACTCTCATAGGTACCTACTTGAATCTCACGACCCAAACATGATACCTTACCGTGTGTAGACTTCCATCATGCACATCATGCACGGCCAGACTTCTGATATATCCAGGCCTCCACCCCAGGCGGCCCCCATTCGTACATAGACCTGTACTGAAGACTTAATTTCCGCGTACTTGCGGTCATACTTGATTTTGATAGTTGGGAGACCACAGGAGATTTGGAAAAACACACCCTTGCGATGTTATTTCCCTGCTATGTTTCACCGTGCGATGTTTTTTCTGGCTATATTTTTTCCGCTATGTTTTCTCCTGCGATGTTTATTCCATGCTATGTTTTTTCCGGTCGATGTTTCTTCCGTGCGATGTTTCTTCCATGCGATGTTTTCTCCATACGATGTTATTTCCATGCGATGTTTTTTCCTGCTATGTTTTTTCCGCTATGTTTTTTCCTGCGATGTTTATTCCGGTTACCCCATCTTTAGCACGCCATTTTTGTTCCCGCGACCTATAGCAACGTCAGTGCACTTCAGCGTTCGAAGCGGCCTCTGAATTTGGCAACCCAAACTATCACATCCTCACCACTCCGGACAAAAGATCCCCTCCACCTTCCTCTTTGGGCTTTGTCTCTGGGTATATAAAAGCAGCGTAGGTACTGACTTCTATCTTTCTAGTGGTTCGCCTTACGTGCAGTGAAGAGGTTCGCAGTCTATGGTTCCCAGTGCCGAAACAACTCGAATTTGAAGAATCCGCCACCATCCAAGATGAATCAAGAACAGCATCAGTCGGGAAACTTTGTGATGTGAGTTGCTATTATATGTATTATAAAAAAAATCTGTTGTGGGGTGACACAAAACTTTCCCGGCGGTATCCAGGGACGTCAGTAATGATTTTGATTCAAGCGCCCCTTCGGGAAGGTGGGGACTTGATTAGGAAATTGATGGAGAATTTTTAGTGAATTGGCTACGTTTACACCGTGGCTTTGGTCCGCGACCTAAGCACTAAATTCGACCCAAATAAATTTAGTCCTCGTGGTGTAAACGACCGTAGACAAGGACCAAATTAGGACCCAGTAGCTTGGGTCAGGTCCCCGGTTAGCCGTGGACTGAAGTAAATTTATTTTTTATATTTATTTAGTTTTAGTTCATATTTTAAAATAGGTCGGCCGCGTTAGTCTGCCGGTGAAAACGCTGGAAGAGAAGAGTTACTGTAGGTGGAATTTGGGTCAGTGCTGGGGTCAGTCTAGTTTTAGTCCACCGGTGTAAACGTAGCCATTGAGCGCTCAGCGAGCATCCTGCATCCATTGTTGAGCCGATAGAACAAGTGATAGGTTTTGAGGTTTCCAAGGTGATAAAAAATTCAAAAGGCAGAACCTCGGGCAGAACTAGGAAGCTAATTGTTGCTGAATCTCAAGAATGCAATACCAGTTCTTTATCAAAATGTTTGTTTTTACGACCCCTCTACTGCTTCTGTTTGTCAATTTTCAAGTCTATATCTTAAGAGCCATTTCACATGGAGCGGATGGTCCGCGCGGACCGTACGCACGAATTTTTCATACGCAGCGTACGCCTTTCACATGCGCGGCGTATGCTGCGCAACCGACCACAGGTCGAGTAGTCGGTGTTGCCAGTTGAGTTCAGGGTTATTATCAGTTATCATATCCGATAAATCTCAAATAGCCCTTATGTTTTGAATATAGTGAAAATTAATAACTCCGTATCTATTTTGAACTGGTTCTGGTGGTTCATTGTGGAGGTTTCCCTCTTAGCATAAAGACTGTGGAATGGAAGTGTGGCAACATGCGAGATCATACGCTGCGTATCGTCCGCGCCCATGTGAAAATGCTCATAACGCTATGCGCGTTCCAGTGATGGTAACCTTTGAAAATGAAGTTTCCTACAATTCGTTCAAATTTCCCCTACAATTCCCCTACATAGCTTTGAAATTTCTCGCCATTCATCCCTACAATTCTTTCACACCCCCTCCTCATTCTTTTCATAAATATATAACAAAAAAGAGAGTGAATAAAAAATAACGTATTATTAATTAAATTGTTTTAAATATTTAGAGTTGGTACATAAGTGGTAAATAAAATCAAAAAGTACCGAACATAGGTACGGACAAGAACAAGAACGACGCTGCGTTGACAGTTGGCTGACATGCCCGTTACCGATGCCCGATTGGTCGGTTCATATTTGTTGCCGCCAACTATGTCACTTTATCACTCAAGTGGTGGAAAAATGCAAAAATGATGTGAAATCGATGGTTTTCTCAATTTTCCTCTACAAAACTTTGTTCAAAACGTATTCACTCAATTTTCCCCTACAAATCCCCACTTAAAAAATATTCCCCCTTAAATCCCCATCACCTCAAAAATGCATCAAATGTTCCCCTACATGTAGGGAATTTTCCCTACAGTTACCATCACTCATCACTGCATCAGCGCTCAAGGTGACGATTTACGAAACTGAATAATTCCTATTTGTTTTGTTTTCGGTCGCTAGATGTCGCTATACTCGACTGAATGCACATGGCGATTCCGCTATGTGCGTTCGCCGGGAGAGGAGTCGACATCAGCGCTCAAGGTGGCGATTTACGAAACTGAATGATGCCTATTTGTTTTGTTTTCGGCTGCGAGATGTCGCTACTCGACTGAATGCACATGGCGGATAGCAATGGCTCGTACGCGTGCTGACGGTCCGCCGGCGCACGGGCGGACCATACGCTCCATGTGAAACGGCTCTAAAGAAAGAATCGACCAAGTCGAACGACCATCCATAAAAACTAAAGGTGCGTTCAGTCAGCTTATTTAGCCGCAAGTTTTAATTTTAGTTGCAAGCGCAGCGATGCCCATTGGCTCTTATGAACCAGCCTCCTCAGAACAGTCAATAAGCGATGCAGCGCTTACGGCTAAAACTAAAACCGCGGCTGGATAAGTTGACTGAACACACCTTAACTTGCGTACACACATCACAATAAAGCACTGCGGTTCAAGGGGCCTTATGATCTTATGAATAAAGATTAAGCAATTGCTTTTGCTTAAAGTCTACCAGCAAAAAACGGAGAAACATTTGGAAATGAGACTTTAAAACAATGTTATTATTTCAATCAGTTACTCAAATGCTCAGTAAAACCTAAATTAACGAGTTCCTTGAAGTTTCTGAGTTTTTTGAGAATTTTCTAGGGACAAAAATCAAGCAAAAGCAATTGCCTAATCTTTATTCATAAGGCCCAATGAGTTTCAAGATGTTCTAGAACATCCACCGTCAGAACATTCAGTTTTATAGAGAGAAGGTTGTTTTTCAACAACAACAACAACAACAAAAAACGGGAAATTGGATGACGAAAAATGGTTGGAAAATGTTATTCCGAACGTTCCTTCGGGTGGGAAGTTGGAATTAGAGGGAGATTGAAAATAATTTGGAGGAATATTTTAATTTTTCGGGAAAATCTCATCTTATTCCAAATCATCTTATTGTAAAAATCGTCAAGTAAGGCTTTTCACTTCAAGCTCCATCATTTAGGAGTCCGGTCTCGAAAACCCACGCCGGTTTCACATTCTCAACCGGGAAATTGAAAAAAAAAATGGTTGGAAAATGTTCAAGAACCATCAGTTACCTTTTGTTGAAAAAAGAGGTGCAAACTTGTTCACGGGATAAAAACTTGGAAAACTTGCAGTTTTTCCAGAAGGGAAAACCGTTGGTCCCATTTCAAAAGTTTTTGCTCCAAAAATTAATTGAATCTTTTCTCCAACTTTCATTCCCAGCATGTCTGCACCTAAAATGAATATTTCGTGGGGCTTACCGCATGCCGAAGTTCGCACTGCCGCAGTGTTACCGAATTCACGATCACGATGTGCAAATTTCATTTTGAAAAAATTACCGTCGGAAAACCGGAACCGTGCGGATTTTGAAAATGGGTCTACACGACGCCCAATCCAATCTACTTTCGATATCAGTTGGAATAGTGTAACACCCTGTATACACACCCAAATGGTGCTCCCTTCGCAGCAGGACCAGCACCCTCTTTTGGGACTATAGAAAATCAAGCATGCTGCGACTTGCATTACCTACATGTTAAATAGCCCGGGGTGGTTCAGAATGACCTAGCGGCAAGTTTCCATTGCATTACGATGGCTATAGCAACCAAATTTTTTCCATCATAAATGCTTCTTCACCGAGACAGCTCAATACACAATATTGCGCGGAAGTGGCGCTCCGACACGGATGTCATGCGAACTAAGGAAACGGTGACAAGTTATCATCGCGCATATTCAAGGCCGCTATTCTTGAATCGTGTGAGAAAAGTCCCTGGGAGTAAAATACATTCCGCAGTACACTGATGTAGCGAATATTGCCTAAAATCGTGGTTTTTAGGCAACTTTCGCTACAGAAGTGTAGTACGGATCACATACTTACATAGCTATACCGCGCAAGAGAGACGTCCGACACCTGTAATAATGGGCGCCGCCATCTTGATGGTTATTTAGGGATTTTGGGTGGTGTGGATTGGCACCACTCCGCTACTTGGCCACTTGACTAAGCACGATATTATTTTGCTTCTCCCTCAAAGTACGTGGAATCAACACTAATAACATCAGGTGGGAATCAACAGGTGAAGAAAAGGTGTGCGATCATTCCAGCGTCCAAAAGTTCGGTTAACTATGTGATGTTTATTTACACTGTCAAAAAGCTGTCACTTGACATTTCGTTCACTCAGAGTACAGTGGCACCCAACCATCCAACTCGACGTGATTATTTTGTAATTTAAAGAAAACTTAATACACTTACGTAATGGTACTTGAGAAAACTGGTCGCTATCGTAAAATTGCAGAAGGTTTGATTAGTTTTACGGCCCTCAAGACATTTTGTGGTAGCTATATAGCTCAGTATTTTGAGATACACTGGAAATTAACCATCAAAATGGCGTCATTCTCTAACTCCTTTTGTTACGCGGCGCGGCAGAATGCGCAATAGGTTCATAAGCGGTATAGCTATTTAAGTATGTGGTACGGATTATATAAAACCCCCAGGGACTTTTCTCACATGATTCAAGAATAGCGGCCCAAAATTCGACAATGACATTGATTTCTGTGTTTGACGTTGACATTTTGTTCAGTTTTATCAGCAACTTGTGAAGCCTTCCGATTTAAAATGGATATTCGGCGGTAGAAAAAGTGTGTGCCACTCAGAGGACTGACTGTCGCCACACCATGCTGTTGTCAATACAATACAGCACTGATTAAATGAAATATCCCCAGACAATTTTGCGGTAAATTTGAATGTTATGGTTGAAGTGTTCCATGTTGTTTTTATTTCGTAATTTGGGGCATTTGGGAATGATCCCCCACATATGTGCTTTCATGAATAGGTTGCGAGGGTTACACCGATTTTTTTATGTAACCAGTTCTACTTGAAAACGACGCATAATCCATTGAGCTTAGTTTGAGAATCACTTATTTTACAGCGTAACATATGGAAGACTTAGAACGAATCACCTCGTTTTTTAGCGCATGCGCTAAGCGGTCACGCAATATTGTGTATTCTCGGTCCACAAATCACAAAACAAGTGAGTATGCCTTCACGTGCGTGAGTCTCAGTAGCGCATTTTCTTAAAGAGGCATATTGTGGATGTGAAGAAATTTGGTTGAAGGAGAAAAACCATTCTTTGCCCACTCTCTTCAATCGAAACTCATTGTGATATTTTGTTATCGGAATGGGAAGGGGGTACTTGCCAATGAAATAGATTTGAATGAAAATTCTTTCAATCAACAATATTTTTTTGTTTGGGGGCGACAGCTGGGGGCGGCGACCCGGTGACTAATCAACAGTAGCCTATTCTTTGCCATTTTGAGTCGGCTATCCATATAGCAAAAGAATTAAATATTATGTCTTCGCCGGGTTTTTGTTTTTCATTTATCTCTTATTTTGAGGGCGGCGTGTGGGAGCAGCAGCGTTTGGCAAAGAAACTCTTGCACAGTTTGAGATGGAAGTTTCTAAATGTTTGAGGTAACATAAGCATCCAAATCAGTGAAAATTGTTGAAAATTGCACTTTTTTCTTTTAGGAGCGGAAGCTGGAGGCGGCGCCATATCGAAAGTAGCCTATCCTTTCCCATCTTTATTCAGCTATCCATATAGCGAGAGACTTAGATGGCTATGTCCTCGGGTTCATGTTTTTCATATATCTCGAGATTATCTCTTAGTTTGGGGGCGGCGCGGCTTATTGTGGGAGCGGCAGCGTTCAGCTAAGCAAATGTTGCACGGTTTGAGTTGGCAGTTTCTAAATGTTTGAGAAAACATCTCAATCAGTAACAATTGTGAAAGTTGCCCCTTTTGTCGTTTGGGGGCGGAATCTGGGGGCGGCGACTAACCAAAAGTAGCCTATCCTTTCCCATTTTTAGTCATAAGCTATTCATACAGCGGAAGAATCAGATCGCTAAGTCTTCGGGTTTATGTTTTTCATTTTAAAGTGATTGGGGGCGGTTTTAATTCAAAGTTACACCGTTTTGAAAAAGGGCAAAATTTTCGATACCGACATTTTAAATGTTGAGCAGTTTAATTCAAGTTGTATTGATCCCAACAGCATCTACAATGAATGGCACAAGAGCGGCCAGATTCCAGGGGGCGTTTTTTTCAATTTTTTTTTGCTTTTACTTCCCCGACCCCTCACCAACATGGAAGGGGAAGTATTGTAATCGTGCAAAAAAAGTTTTGAGATTTCACCGGATATATCCGTTTTGAGGTCCCCCAAGACGATTAGGACCATTTTCCGACCGGATCGACTTGAAATTTGGTATGCGGACATGGTTTTTCTCTGGAAAGAGCCCATTAGTTTTTGGCTGTCATCTGTCAAACGGAAGTGTCACTGTCAACAAATGTCTGAAGATATATAAAAAATGTCAAAGTTCAAAACTTTACCAGTTAATTATTCAAAATCTATCCAATGGATTGCAACAAGATTTGGCAGGAGGCAACACCACAAAAGAGTCGAATTAAGGCCACAGTTGCAGTTTTCCACCATTCTCCAGTCGGGCTTTATCAATTTTTAAAATTCTTCCTGGCCGTTGCCAACCGAAAGGGGCTCTCGCCGGTGTTTTGACCAGAACGACTTCGCTTTTGTAGCAGGACTCCACTCAAAAATTCATTCCTGCTCAGGGATCGTTTTTTTTTTTTGGAAAATTCCAACTGATGTCGAAAAATTGATTGGATTGAGCGTCGTGCGTAGGCCTATTTTCAAAATCGACACAGTTCCAGTTTTCCGACGGTGATTTTTTCAGAATGAAATTTGCACATTCCGTGAATTTGAAAAAAACGCAGTGCAAACTTCTACATGCGGTAGAGTGACGGAAAAAAGAACGAAAAACAAAAGGTCGAAAACAAAACATCGAATACATAAGGTCGAAAAAGAAAAGGTCGAATTTACAATATATCGAAAGTGATGATGATCGAAATACATATGGTCGAAAATACATAATATCGAATAACAGAATGTCGAAAAACAAAAGGTCGAAAAACAATTGGTCGAAAAACAATTGGTCGAAAAACAAAAGGTCGAAAAACAATTGGTCGAAAAACAATTGGTCGAAAAACAATTGGTCGAAAAACAAATGGTCGAAAAACAAATAGTCGAAAAACAAAACGTCGAAAAGCAATAGATCGAGAAACAAAAAATCGAAAAGAAAAGGTCTAGAAAGAAAAACCGTGAAAATCGAAATTGAGCAATAGGTGTATGTACAATTGTTGTAAAGACCAATGATTTAAGACTTTGGGACGGGAGAAGAGAAGCACTGAGTCAAAAATCAACTAGCCCAAATTTATTTCTGTGGAAAAACCTAATCAGGCCTTGAAAAAAAAAAAACTGAACCCGACAAGATCTGTGTGGTGTGTACACCGATTTATGAGTATAGATCAATTTTGCGTCAAAAAACCGAATCAGTTTTGCAAAAAAATTACTGAACCTGACGAGGTCCATGTACACAGCTTCACGTTTCAAAGTGGATTTTGCGTCAAAAGAAAAAAATGAAACAGGGCTGCAAAAAAATTACTGAGCCACACGAGGTCCATGCATGTGTCCAAGTTGATTTTGTGTCGTAAAATCAAATCAGGGCTTCAAAAAAAAAAAAAAACCTGACGAGGTCCATGTGCACAACTTGACGTTTCAGAGTTGATTTCGCGTCAAAAAACCGAATCAGGTGTAAAAAAAATTACTGAACCTGACGAGGTTCATGCACACAGGTTTATAAGTCCAAGTAAATTTTGCGTCAAAACACCAAATCAGGTCTTCAAAAAAAAAAAAACTACTAGACCTGACGAGATCCATGTGCACAGCTTCATGTGTCCAACTTGATTTTGCGTCAAAAAACCAAATCAGGTTTTCAAAAAAAAAAACTAAACCTGACGAGGCCCATGTGCACAACTTGACGTTTCAGAGTTGATTTTGCGTCAAAAAACCAAACCAGGTCTGCAAAAAAATTACTGAACCTGACGAGGTCCATGTACACAGGTTTATAAGTCCAAATTAATTTTGCGTCAAAAAACCAAATCAGGTCTTCAAAAAAAAAACTACTAGACCTGACGAGGTCCATGTGCACAGCTTTACGTTTCAGAGTGAATTTGGCGTCAAAAAACCAAATCAGGTCTTCAAAAAAAAAACTACTAGACCTGACAAGGTCTATGTACACTGCTTTATGTGTCCAACTTGATTTTGCATCGAAAAACCAAATCAGGTCTTCAAAAAATATATATACCAAGCCTGACGAGGTCCATGTGCACAACTTGACGTTTCAGAGTGGATTTTGCGTCAAAAAAAACCGAATCAGGTCTGCAAAAAAATTACTGAACCTGACGAGGTCCATGTACACAGGTTTATAAGTCCAAGTTAATTTTGCGTCAAAAAACCAAATCAGGTCTTAAAAAAAAAACTACTAGACCTGACGAGGTCCATGTGCACAGCTTTAAGTTTCAGAGTGGATTTTGCGTCAAAAAACCCAATCAGATCTGCAAAAAAATCACTCAACCTGACAAGGTCCATGCGTGCACAGGTTTATAAGTCTTAAGTTAATTTACGCTGATGCTGATCAGATTTAAAAGAACATACAGGTGTTTCGGTGGCCTTGCATAATACTTTGAGAGATGATTTATCTCTGACGAATAAGTCGAAAAGTGAGAGTAAAATTTTTCCTCAAGTACTCTCTGAGGGAGTCACAGCTCCTCACTTTATACTTCTCGATATTTCTCTTTTCGACCTTTTGGTTTTCGACCTTTTGGTTTTCGACCTTTTGCTTCTCGATATTTCACTTTTCGATCTTTTGATTTTCGACCTTTTGTACTTTCGACAATAGTGCTTTCGATGTTTTGTGGTTTCGTTATTTTGTTTCTCGACTTAATGCATTCGATGTTTTGTTTTCGACCTTTTGTATTTCGATCTTTTTTCCGTCACCCCATGCGGTAGACCCCACGAAATATTAATTTTAGGTGCAGACATGCTGCAAATGAAAGTTGAAGAAAAGATTGAGCTAATTTTGGGAGAAGAATTTTTCGAAATCGGCCCAACGAACGGTTGCCGAGTTTTCCTTTCTGGAAAAACTGCAAATTTTCCAACTTTTTATTCCGTGGACCGATTTTAACCATTTTTTTAAACAAGAGGTAACTGGTTCTTGAACATGTTTAACCGTCGGTTCCACAAAACAGATAATACGAGATTAGTTGATTTGCGATTTTTGTTTGTCAATTCGTAGCTGACTGATCAATGGGAATGCTGGTTTATCCCTCAATAATGGAAAGATGATGGGTCTAGTACAGATTTCAGGCATTTTTTGTAAGTGATCACCTAGCATTCAGCAGAAAAAAGTTCAGTTAATCTGCAATCAGCCTTGATCGCTGATCATCTTTTTTGTGGAACTGACGGTCAATCTTTTTCTGGAATTCCAACTTCCCACCCGAAGAGACGTTTCGAACGTTTCGTAGTCGGGAAAGTTTTGGGGTGAAACAACCGATTTTTATATTTTACTTCCGCGGCCACCCCTGACATTCTCAAATATTTCATTAAAAAAAGCTATACACAAAATTTGACATTAAAAAAAATGGGAGAAGGGGGGCGGCGTAACAGTTTTTGCACGAGGGCGGCCAAATGTCTAAAGACGGCCCTGATGGAATATGTTTAAATATGTTTTTCTCATATATTCCAATTTCCCACCCGAAGGGACATCTCGTACAAAAACTTAAAGTGCGTGAAAAACTTCAACTTCCCATCCATATTCCACGCTAAACGTCTGGAAAGTTTTGGGTCGGGTGACACAACCATATTTTTGAATTTGAAATCGCACGGCCGTACGATAAGTTACTTCCTAAGTATGAAGGAAACATCCTCGGAACGGTAGAATAAGCAAAGGGTTTTCAGCATTTCCGAATAAGTGTGCAATTTGAATTAAAAAAATTAACACTTTTCGGAAGTGTTTCCATTCTTTTGCCAAATTTCATTTCTTGTGTTGTCAATAATTGTAATATAATTCCAAAATAATTGAGTGCGAACTGCGAACTTTGTGCACCGCATTACGTCTCTAAACACTTTCGAATAACAAACACGATTAGCGCATAGAGATTAGCGTTAGCAGTTAGCACCTGTGTGAGATTATCGATTGAAGTGCTATTTTTCAACCGTCATTAAAACCAGCTTAAATCTGGCGCCAAAACCGTCCAGAACTAGCAGATGGCGCTGCGACGCGCTGTCAGTTTTGACAGGTGTTTTGTTTTTTTAGGTCGTTTTGCGATATTTCATCTTTAATTTTCCGCGTTTTCGCGTAAACAATTAAAAAAACTCGATGCATTTCGCTAAATAGTACTAAATACACGCCTTAAAATATGTGCCTTACGCTGCCAACCCCAGCGACAATGACCGAGTAGCCTTTTTTAATGCTCACGGCCTTCGAGTCTTCAACTCCTGCACAGCAGTTATCATGTAAGCGGATCAAACACCACGAAAGTCGATTGATTTCACTCGATTAGCTTTTATTCGAAACTTTTGTTTTTCCAGGGACTCCCCTCCAGACGTGGGCCACAGCTCCCAGGACTCGGGATGCATTTCCAACTCGTTCGACACGTCCGCCTCCATATGGGGCTCGACCCCCGTCACGACCGCCCTGAGGCGCAAACGGAGGCGCATCTCGGACATGGACGTGGACATCCCGGAAGTGCCGACGACTCCGCAATTTTCCAGCACGCTGAACGAGTCGCTGTGCCGCAACCTGAAGGCCTGCGGCCTGGAGACCCCCGAGAAGCTGTCGTCGAGTCCCGCCCGGCAGTTCCGCAGCCCCGCCCGTGAACAGCACGACATATTGTACCACAACAATATCAAGCAGAACGTGACGCCGAAGCGGAAGATCTTGACGCCGCGCAAGGGGCCCCGCAGGGCGGACGAAACTCCGCTCGAGACGGTGCTGCAGGTACCTATCGTCATGGACGCGGTCGCCGCGTATCTGTCGAACGCCGACCTGCACAGGCTGGCGCAGGCCTCGAAGCTGTGTCAGTTGGGCGTGATGAAGGACTTCCGGTCGAGGAGCCGGTGCATGGAATTCCGGGCCCAGTACAGGGACAACAAGGAGAATTACAGGATAACGCCGCCTTGTTCGCCGAAGAAGAGCCCCGAACACCAGTCGGACAGCTTGAGATTTAACTCCTTCACTGAGGTTTGTATTATATTTTATATGTTATATTAATCAAAAATTCCATATGTTATATTAATCAAAAATTCCATTTACCTCGTCTGAGGTGTAGGGAAAAGTTTGACGTTTGTTACGGGAGTAAACTTTCAGATATTCCTCAAGGAACTTGTTGCAGTTTCACTTGAGGAACCTTATAGTAAAAAAAAAATCATGCTCTAGTAGGCATAAAAGATGACATGACTAGAAGTAGGCTGCTGCTGCTACTGTCAATTTTGACAGTTGACTGAAAAACTGAATTTTTCATGCTGTAGTAGGCTGTGATGAAGAGAAACCTATTCACGGTTTCAAAAATCTAGACGCCCTCTGGCGACTGAACTGGCGAAGCTAGTTTGTAAGTTTTTACGTCATTTCTGTTCTGTCGCTTCTGTCAAATAACCAGTGGAAATCGCCCGAATTGTCAAAATACTGGTGTAGGCTTGGGTGTAGGTGATCGAGTTATCCAAGAAAATGAACTTTTGTTCAATAACGATCAATATAATTACAGGGTGTCCACGGTTTAAGTGCTCCAACTGAAGGGTTGTATTCTTTGGCCAAATGCAAGAAAATCTTTCCTGTAATTTTTTTTCCGGGCTCCAGTTTCCAAGTTACAGTGTCAAAAAATTTGAAAAAAAATTGTCAACTTATTTTTCACTGATTTATCTTGTAATTAGTGTGAATAATACTGAACAAGAGCAATAATTTCTAATAAGTCTTCTTTTCAGTTATTTTAATACTTTCAATAATACTGCAGCGACTGCAGCTCACAAAAGTCTCATCAGTCAATTTATTGTTATGATCGATTTTCATGTTTTTCAGCATAAAATGCCGTTTTTCTCGAAAATGGTTGACTTTAGAGCTTCGGACAAAGAGTACCTTTTTTGCTTAGAATTGTCCGGGGAATCAGAAAATGTTATCAAAGATTGATTGTATCTTAGTGGCTTGCAGATAACCGGGGTCAATTGGTGGGTAACCCTTATATCTACGCCACTGGTTTTTCAACAAAGTGATGGTAAACCCTAAATGAAAGCTGATTAATACTCTATCAATAGTACCAAGTTTGGTTCTCGTGAAAATAGTAGTTACTAAGTTATAGCAAAAAAAAATTTTATTTTATAATTGTTTGACACCCTGTAACTTGGAAACTGAAGCCCGGAAGAAAAAAAATTATTGGAAGAATTTTCTTGTATTTGGCCAAAGAATACAGCCCTACAGTTAGAGCACTTGAACCGTGGACACCCTGTATAATCAACCCAAATACCAAAAATACATCCATTATTCGCGATTTCAAAAATCTAGACGACCTCTGGCGGCTGAATTGGCGAACCTAGTTTGTAAGTTTTTACGTCATTTCTGTTCTGTCACTTCTGTCAGATAGCCATCGACAATCGCGCGAATTGACAAAATACTCGTATGGGTGATCGCTGATCGAGTTATTCAAGAAAATGAACTTTTGTTGAATAGCGATCAATAATTAATCAACCCAAATACCACAAATACAACCATCATACAACGCACGATGACAGGTAACAGAAAAACTTACAATCCTCCATCTTGTTTGCAGCGCCCCCATCGGTAGTTAAAATCGCGAATATCCAGTTTACTTTTTTTTTTTTCAGTAGAATGACTTGTTGAAGCAAAACTAGGTGACAAGCTGTAGCCGTAGCCCCCCCACTTGTCACTTTATTTTTTATTCAAACAGTCATTCAACTGAAAATAAAAAGTGAACGGGGATATACAGGGTGGTGAAAATTTCGATGCTCACCATATGATGATTATGAACACCATTCGATGATCATATGGTTATGATTATACATGGATAGCGCAATAATTAGAGTTCTCAAATAACTGCTTTATTCATATTATACTATAACATAACGGCATAAAAACTTGGCATAAAACTGCAGTGTATCAAATTTATCAAAATGTAGATACGCGCATTAGGCTTAGCACGGCAGCATTGGTATCTTGGAAACGGTAAGAGATACGAGGTCGGTTAAATAGGAAAAAAGTTGCGCATTCTTGTGCGAATTGAGAATCTGAAAAGAAACATCGAATATTTTGATTGGTTCCCGATCTATCACGAAAAAACTAAAAATTCTGATTTCAGAAATTATTATTTATCTTTCCAACCATTCAAGCTATTTCAATCAAACTTGGTAGTTTTATGTTTTTGATCACTCCGAGTCGAATAACGTTGACAAAAAATTTCCAGGCCTTCTATATTTCAAATTATGATTGTCAACTTTTTTTTATGGCCGCCATATTGAATTTTTGCACTAATAGATAGAGAAAAAAATTAGCTTTCCGAATTAGCAACCAACATGTTCTTTTTATGTAAATTATTGAAATACACATGAAATATGTAACAAAATACAAAACAAAACAAAATACACAATACATATGTACATGAAATTTTCGTAAATTATTGACAAAATCGGGAATGCTTAAAAAAACAATTGAAATAATATCAATAGCAACAACAAACAAGCGAATACGCCTCATGGGCATGAGGCTCAGTAGCGCACTTCCTTTTTGGAGGATTAGTGAACGCAAGATGTTAAGTAATTAGGGTTCTACCGTCTTGGGCAAAAAATTCCAATATGGCGGCCAAAATATCGACAGAATCATGAAATTCGGCTTGAAAATCAGAATGATTGTATCAGACAAGGGTAAGTTCCAAGTTTCATGAAAATCGTTCCACTAATAAGAGATTTCAATATGGCGGCCAAGATGGCGGCAGAATTATGAAACTCAGCTTGAAAATAGGAATGATCGTACGAGACAAGCGTAACTCTCAAGTTTCATGAAAATCCTCCCACTTATAAGAGATTTCAATATGGCGGCCAAGGTGGTGGGGCAATCATGAAATTTGGCTTGAAAATAAGAATGATCGTACTAGACAAGGGTAACTTTCAAGTTTCATGACAATCGTTCCACTAATAAGAAATTTCAATATGGCGGCCGAATTATGAAAGCCATTCTGCCTATTTGGTCCTTGAGAACCTAAGCTATCCACCGGATAAAGTTCAATCTTCAAGGGCTGTAGCTTTAGTTCCCGAGAAGAAGTTCAACTTCATCGAAGTGCACAGGAGATCTCTGTTTTTTGAGAATAATGATAACGATGTATGGATAACAAAAATAGTGCCCATTGGCCACCCTTGGGGACATCAGCTATTTATCGGAAAGAAGTTCCAAGACTCCTGTTTCAATTCTCGAGAAGGAGTACAGCGTCTTAATTTCTGCACGGACTCGGACAGACAGACAGACAGACAGGCAGACAAACCGGCCACATAAGCGTCATTCTGTTACTTGAATAAAAAAATGTTCTTCAACTGATTTCGACCTCCTGAACACGAATATCGGGTTCAGTTTTGAATTGGAACATTTCTTTTTTATCGAAAAACCGAAAAAATGGTAGCCTGTCACATGATTTTTAGTGATACCTACCTACTTTTTTTTGTTATTGAGCGAACAAGTTTCGTAATTTGAGTGCCATTATCCTTTAGGTACCTAGTATTGGCTATTTCAAAATGGTCAATTACTATTTCAGCACGTCTGATTTTAAATTTGTAGGGTCGTGTAATATGCGCCGAGCCGTGGCTTTGCGGTCGTTTTCAAAAATTGATAACAATTGACCCGACGGTCGGATCGAAGTGGGGTTTTTGTCAAAAGAAAGTTCAAATTGTTCTCTAAATATAATGCCGTACATGCAGTGATGTATTTCATTAAGAAATTGTAGTTGTCTGCATATCGCAACTTTCTACATCTTACCGCGAATGCCAGCACTTGATCGGCGAAGCCGCCCTACACCAAAATGTTATTTTTGTAATTGTTCATGATTATTTCGGCAAAATTTTTCTTGATTCGCGTACCAAGGCCATGAGCTACCCATTCGAGTTGAAATATTTTCTGTACTGAATTTCGTTTTGTTCGGAGGAAAGGATATCAAGCACCAGCAAGCAACGAATAAATCATTTGCGGCTGAGCCGTAGTTTCGGAGTCATTTTCAAAAATTAATAACTATTGGCATGCACCTCGCACCGATGTGAAATTTTCATTAACATAAAGTTCAAATCATCCTCTAAATATAACTCCGCATATGTATTATGGTAAAATGATAAGATCGGGTACTTCCTCGCATGTGATAACTTTCGAGATCAGGCCGGCTTCTGAAATGCAGCATTCAACGGCGATGCCGCGTCACACTAAATTGTTATTATTGTCATTGTTTATTATTATTTCGTCGAGATTTTTCTTGGTTCGGGATACAAGGTCATGAGCTACCCAATGGAGTAAAAATTTTTCGCAAAAACCTTTTCGTCTAGGACTAGATGCTGTGACGGACGGACGGACGGACGGACAAAGCGAGGACAAAAGCGCCTTCCCGTTTGGAGGAGTGCGCTAAAAAAGTGACAGATTGTGTGCAATTGACGTATCTAACTTCTTTAATCGTGTTTTGGGCTTGTTTGTACCGAGATTTCATAAATTAAATGAGTAAGGGTGCCTGTGAATTCAAAAACGTCTGTCTAAACTAGGGTAATCCTTACTCCTTTTGTAATAAATTTGTCCAACTTAAACAAAAACGATGCTAGTTCCGACAGACGTTTTCAAACTCACAGACACGACACCCTTGACCCATTTAATTTATGAACTCTCGGTACAAACAAGCACAAAACACGATTAAGAAGTTAGATATACGTCAATTGCACACCATCTGTCACTTTTTTGTTGTTGCTATTGATAATATTTCAATTGTTTTTTGAAGCATTCCCGATTTTGTCAATAATTTACGAAAATTTCGAAATTTGACGCTAAAAATGTCATAAAAAGAACATGTTGGTTACTAATTCGGAAAGCTAATTTTTTCTCTATCTATTAGTGCAAAAATCCAATATGGCGGCCATAAGAAAAAAGAAAGTTGACTATCATAATTTGAAATCAAGAAGGCCTGGAAAATTTCTGTCAACGTTATTCGACTCGGAGTGATCAAAAACATAAAACTACCAAGTTTGATTGGAATAGCTTGAATACTTGGAAAAATAAAAAATAATTTCTAAAATCAGAATTTTCAGTTTTTTTCGTCATAAATCGGGAACCAGTCAAAATATTCAAAGTTTTTTTTCAGTTTCTCAATTTAACCGACCTCGTAACTCTTACCGTTTCCAAGATACCAATGGTGAGCATCGAAATTTTCACCACCCTGTATAGGCTGTCTGATTTCTACATGATTCTAGTGGGCTTGCAATTCAGGCCGCGATCGGCCGATTGTGACCAGAAACACAGCCCACTAGAATCATGTAGAAATCAGACAGCCTTTAGCAAGAAACAGACTGCTGTCAGTTTGACAGTTTGAATGTTTTGTCACTAAAATGGCAGGGTTTTGTTTTTCCTAATCAGTTTAATTTTATTTTCCTAATGCAACAATTTTGTTGTTGGGATTCAAATTTAGCTCAACTATTTAATAAGAACCATCAAAACAGGCGAAATGTTGCATTTTGACATCTGTTTGCAGTCATCAGCAGGGCCTAGGCAGCCAGTGCATGAAAAATTATGCAAGATTCAAGTGTTCACCCATTGGTTTCCCATGTGACCATTTATACAGGTGGTCCAGTTTTTGATAAATCAATTTTGAGAGACAAGAGAATCAAAAATTAAGGGGACTTTCCCGAAAAAAAAATTTCAGAAGAGCAATAACAGTAGCTCTTCAAAGTTTGAAACAAAAACATCAGAAAACTCAAAAATATGAACGATTTTCAAAAATTTTCAAGGGGGTAAAAAATTAGGGGGCAAAAAGAGGGGTGCCTCCTATTATCTAGGCCCCTGAAGAATTTCGATAAAACGTTATTATCGTTCGATAGATACACGTTTAAGTAAACTTTGGTTCAAATTTGAGCAAAATCGGATGAACAGTTCAAAAGTTATGCTAAAAAAAAATTGAAATTTTTTTTTCACAACTTTGAAGGGCTATATCTCCGTTATTATGCACCTCTGAATTTTTTATTGGAAAGTCCCCTCCATTTTTAATTCTTTCTCGTTCTCTATCATCTCTCAAATTTAATGTATCAAAAACTGGACTACCCTGTATATGGAAACGTATTTAATGAATTTCGCTTTACGAAATTTCATACCTAACACACAAAACACCCTGTATCTTCGTATTCATTGCAAAAAAATCTGCGGATCTTGACCCGCCTTGATGTCTCTGATCTGCCACTGTTCTACAGGGTCCTGCAACAGTGCGTCGGGCTTTCCTAGCGCCCTTCCCTTACGAGATAGAGACAAAGGTGTAATACATAAAATTAGTGACTTGAAAAGTTCTAACCAGTGAAATTATTTTCAACTATACGGAGTGTTCCATTTTTGCGCTATAACAAAACAGAGTTTTTTAAACGAAATACCCCACTTTTGATTTTATTTTCTTGTTCAGCTTTTCAAGCTCTGTTACAAGCGTATTTTTGTTTTTTCAATTTGTGGCAGTGCTACCAACTAAAAATTGAAAATTGAATTTTTTTGTAATTTCAACGTTCGTTTTGAAAAATTGTAGGAGCCTCGTTTCTTGCAACCAATAAATGAAATTTGGCACAACAATAGTCGAATAGAAGGTGAATACTTTCATGACAAAAAACTTTAGAATCAGTGATACAGGGTATTCAGAATTTTTTCTCGAACTTCGCAAATTTCAAAATGCCATAAGTCATTTTTTTCAAATGGAATGCCTCCTATTTTATTAAACCATTCGACAGCTTTTTCCCTCCTCTTTCATTTTTACCGGAGGTACCCTACCCCTAAATTTGATAATTCCCGAGATAATCGATAATTTAGATAAAAAGTGCTATTTATTAAAATTTTTCACGCCGGGCAGGCCATAGTGATCATCAACAAATGTCTGATTGACACATTTTGCTTGGTTTGATGCTAAGAACAAGTTTTTTTTTATTAAATAGCTGCGCTAAATTCCAATCTAGAGAAAATGCTTAAAAAAGAATTTCGTTGCCTGATGGAAAAAAGAAAATACAAATTGGGCTTAGTAAAGCGGTTTTTTTGACTTCAAAAATCTTCAAACTGTCAAGCTGGGAGGTGCGTTCATTTTGACAGATGATTTTTTGTATCAGGACCTACTAAGAACATAAAAAATCCAAATAAACGACAATTTCTATCAAAATTATCGATTATCTCTGAAATTACGGAATTTCGGGGTAGGGTAGCCCTTGTAAAAATGAAAGAGGAAAAAAAAAGCTATCGAACGGTGAGATAAAATATGGGGCATTCCATTTGAACAAAATGACTTATGGCATTTTGAAATTTGCGAAGTTCGAAAAATAATTTTGCACACCCTGTATAATTTAACCTCAAGTTTTTTGTCATGAAGTTATTCAGCTTTTGTTCGGCTACCCTTATGCAAAATTTCATTTCCTAATCCCAAAAAAATGATGCCTCTACGATTTTTCAAAGTGAACCCCAAAGTGAACCTTGAAATTATAAAAAAATTCAATTTTAAATTTTTAGTTGGTAGCACTGCCACAAATTGGAAAACAAAACTACACTTGTAATAGAGCTTGAAAAGCTGAACAAGAAAATGAAATCAAAAGTGGGGCATTTCATTTAAAAAAATCTTTGTTTTTGTTATAGCGCAAAAATTGAACACCCTGTATAGCTAAAAATAATTTTACAAGGTAGAACTTTTCAAACTAATAATTTTATGTATTACACCTTTTTCTCTATTTTGCAAGGTAAGGGCGCTAGGAAAGCCCGACGCACTGTTGCAGGACCCTGTATACAGGGTGAGTCATTGATATGGGCGAGCTCAATTACACCTACGCCATTAATGATATCGAAATGAACCAAACGACACTGCAAACGGGAGGTCAAACTGCACTTTGTAAAATTATTTTGCTCTATACAGGGTGCCTAATTTTTGCAGAACAGTTTTTGAACGAGCTTTTTTAGATTCAGATTCAGATTCTTTATTAGCTCTTCAATAATTATTACAAAACATATAACTAAAATATTGCATCCATGAGTTGCAAATGAGCATCGTCAATGTATAGTATAAATAAACACATAAATAGAAATATAATAAATATTAACATATAATAGAATAATAATCATCCAATGTGAATGGACAAACGGACAAAAAATCAATGATAAAATATCAGACCATCTCGGCATCAAGAAACTCGTTGATAGAATAAAATGGCCTTTCGATTAGCAACCCTCTGACAGCCCTTTTAAACTTCTTGCTGTCGGCAATTGTTTTCAACCGATCAGGGAGTTTGTTAAACAAAATTAAAGAAACTATCCTGTGACTCCTTCCCGTCAGCGCAAGTTTGTGAAAAGGCACGATGAGAGTGTGAGCAGCGTCCCTCAGATGGTATTTAGAGCAGGTCTGTCTCTGGTAGGTGGCAAGCAGGTATCGGTTCGTGTGAACATGTGTAACACAGGCAAGAATATACTCAGCCACAACAGTCATTATGCGTAAGCTGCAGAAAAGCAAACGACAAGTTTCACGAGGAGGGGTGAATGTCATGAGACGCAGAATGCGCTTCTGGAGCCTCATCACCTCCCCAATCCCGCTGCAGTTACCCCACAAGAGAAGACCATAGCTCAAAATTGAGTGGACATGAGCATAGTAATACATTCTCAGTGGCATCAAAGCAACTCTTTTGCGGAGCTGCGACAATACAAAACATGACGAAGACAGCCTGGCAAGAACATAATCAACATGTACCCGCCAAGTCAGATGCGCGTCGAGATAAAGTCCCAAGAACTTCACAGACTGAACTTGGGGTATGCTACGTCCCCGAAACCTCACGAGCAGACTATCATCGCAGCTCCGTGGAGAGAATCTAACCAGGTTTGTCTTTGTGGAGTTTAGGTGTAAACCGTTCTCCCCACAATAGTCAATCATGCCAGACACAGCAGCAGCTGACCTACGGCTTAGCTCTGCAGAATCACGAGGTTCCACAGCAACTGTGGTGTCATCGGCAAACAGCGTCAGAAGTGAGTCCTTCATGTTTAAATCATTTATTAAAATGAGAAAGAGAAGAGGCCCCAGGATACTACCCTGGGGCACTCCTGCATTCAGGTGTTTGTATTGAGACTCACTCCTAACGCCGCCCCGGTCCAACGACACGTACTGCACCCTACAAGAAAGGTAACTCCGGAGCCAGCTGATGGCTGGCCCCCTAACACCGTACCTGCCAATTTTCTGAAGCAGCCGCTCATGTGATATGACATCAAAAGCCTTAGTCAGGTCAAAAAACAAACAGGCTGTGTGCTCTCTACGCTCAAAACTGTCAAGGATGTAATTGTACAGCGATAAAATAGCATCAATAGTGGACCTGCCCTTTCTAAAACCAAACTGCAGCTCAGAAAAAAGATTATTGGTCTCAAAGTACCTTATCAAGCGAGAATAGAAAGCCCTTTCATAGATCTTTAAATGGCACCTTCTATATATTTTTGCATATTTGGATTTGCCCTTTCTCAGGCATTACAAATTCGTTCAGTTTTTGCAATTCACTTCAACCGTTCAGAAGTTATTGATTAATTTTTTTTTGAATCAAAAAACTCAAAATGTCGGAACAAGGAGCTAAACAATATAATTTATTGAGGTAGTGCAACAAATCAATAGTGATAACATTTACTACTACATTTGCAATCGTAAAAACTGTTTAAAATGACAAATTTTTTGTCAAAATTTGAAAGTGACGTACAATAGAAGTAAGTCATTTTGACGTTGTTTTTCAGAATTAGTTGATTTTCATTGCACGCTAAGTTTAATCGATGAAATTTGTGTCAATTTTTTTAGAAAACCCGAATTATTTTCCGAACTATCAACTTTTGAGAAAAAACATGAGAGGTAAAAAAGATGTGAAATGAGACGCCTGATACGAATAAGGAATAAAAAGTAAGGGATGCTATTTAAAAAAATGAAGTTATGGCCCTTCAAAGTTTACCAAAATCAATGTGACACAGCAAGGTGATACCGGAATGGAAATAGGCAATATTACCGCTAAAAGATACCCTATGCTATTGCTTAAACATGAGCAAAGTCCCAACTTGATAACCTAAAAATCAAGTACCTTGCGATTTATTTAGTAAGTGCCTACAAACGCATTAATTTTTAGAATTTTTTTTATAACTTCTGAATGGTTGAAGCGAATTGCAAACACTAAACGAATTTGTAATGCCTGAGAAAGGGCAAATCCAAATATGCAAAATATACAGGGAGTGCCATTTAAAAAAGCTCATTCAAAAACTGCTCTGCAAAAATAGGGCACCCTGTATAGAGCAAAATAATTTTACAAACTGCACTTTGACCTCCCGTTTGCAGTGCCGTTTGTTTCATTTCGATATCATCAATGGCGTAGGTGTAACTGAGCTCGTCCATATCAATGACTCACCCTGTATATGGTCACTTATGAATCACCCTGTTTAATTAGTTCCACGCCTTTTTTCATTTGAGCTAGCTATGGGAAAAATGTCTTCTGTTGGCACGAATGGTACGTTGCTAACGTCATGATAGATGTACTATGCTCGACGCGATTCACGTGCAACTGAAAAACTTTTACAACTATGCAGGGAAAATAGGAAAACGTGAGCATCTCTGGGGTGAAAATTTGCCGTGGGACATCGTCTCTACTGGTTGGCGGTTCCTCGCTAATGCTGCTAGGTGAGCGGTGGCCACTGAAGAATATGATGGCCAAGTGCCGCAGTACTAAAGAAAATAGAATGAAAATCACTGAGTAGCGAGTACCTACTGTCTACTCTAGCTTATATTAAAACAGCAAGCAGGTATGAAGAGGGAGATACATACAGACAATGGATGAGTTCCATGTTCTGCCTAACACACTGCATACACGTGAGTTACCCGCCTGGTGCCAACTCGCTCCATAAGTCAATGTCCACCTAAGGAAGTTACTGGGGTCACTTGACAGTGGGAATTTTCATTCCATTTTCTTTAGTACTCCACGGTTGGCCACTTAGCCATCATTTTCTTCTGCCATCACCGCTCACCTAGCAGCATTAGCGAGGAGCCCCCAACCGCAGCAAATTGTCACTCCAGGGAGGTCACAAATTGAGAATTAAAATGGAAATTGATAAAAAATTTATTGATGAGTAAAAAAAATCGAAACGAAATCTAATTGAACCTGAAAATGTATAAAATAATTAATAATTTTTTCCTCAGGTGGCCAAGCTGCTCAGCCCCAGCAAATCCCTGGCCGCGTGCATCAGCTGCGGCAATCCGGCCGTCGCCGACAAGAACATCCGCCAGTGCCAGAGCGCCTCGTGTGGCATCATCCACTGCATCCAGTGCGGAAGCGTTTCCAAAACTGGTCCGGAAAACTTCAAGGACAAATGCGGCAAATCGTCCCTGGCCTGCGTCAGATTGGACGATATCAGCAACAAGTCCTGCTACAACCTCTACAACAAGAGCAACAACGATTCCCTATACTACTACTCATTCCACCACAATCACTATTCGCACAGCCAGGACTCTGGCATTTCGTCGGAAGGCGAAATATCACCGGGCAAGGTGCGCAAGAACCTGTTCAGCCCCCGGCGCGACAACATCGGCCCCGTCAAGCGACTGCTGGACGTCAACGACAGGAACCTATTTCCGTCGACTCAGGCCCTGAGAGACAGATCAAAGAGGAAGAAGCGCCACCTTTCCTACACCCCGGTCATCACCAGAGACAGCCCGAAACGGGAGAGGATCGCCGACAGTCCCAGTCCGCCGCCCAAAAACGGGTCGGTGGGTTCGGTGCAGAGCAGGAAGAATTTGAAAAGGCTTACTCGTTGAGGTCGCGTCTTTTTTAACGTTTCCAACGTGCATTCTGATGTGATTTATTTCTAAAAATTAATGTTATGTAATGTTAGTGTTTGATACGTTTTTTTTTATTTGTACATAGTATATTATTTCATGCATGTTTTTTTATTATTATCATCATTGTTTCCATTATCTGAACGTTTCTATGAAACGTAGCTGAAAAAGATATGGAAATGCGGACTTTTGTCCTGCTTTTTTGTAATAACTGAAATTTAAATATAAATTATAATTAAATTGATCAAATCGTCGTTGAATTATTATTGTAGGTTCAAATAGAGAACATTCAAACTTTTACAATTCCCAAACCAATCGGCACCTTCTATATTCACTTTAAAGTTCATAAATCGACTAAAAGAATTCTAAAACAGCATTCGTACTCACATTACATACAACTACTTCCAAATTGGAGTTGCACCTTCTCGTTGCAAGTTATTTTCCCAAACCCATCAGTAATGTAAAACTCATTTAAATTTTTACAATACTGTTACGAATTTCGCGTACGGGTTCGAATATAATTGAGACGATCGTTTTAAAACACACACTGTTTATTTCTGCTTACTACAATAAATACACGCCAACAATTATCTACTTGGAATTATCGCTCGCTTATCCGCTCGCTGTCTCTTCCAATTCAATACTGAGTACTGACTGTCGCGCTGCTGGACGGTACCTTTTATTTGCCTCCGATTAGCGTTCCCGAGCGTTCTGTCATCTTTCAGCAATTTCCATAGTGAAACCGCATATTAGACGGTTTCTAGACCACTCCTGAATAATCACACACCTTTCGCGTGCTTTCCGTGTGTTCTGGAATCTGCACCTCCACCAAAGTGGACAGATGCGTCTCGATCGAACGTTGCAGTCTCCCAATCGCGTATACTTCTGGAATGCACCAGATCGCTCCGCACTTCTACACTGCGATCTAATGGATGGAAGAATCCAGAAAGATCCCGTGTTCACCAGTATGCACGGAATAGCCGCTCGTAACAATACTATTCTGCAAACTTTCAACTTACAAAATCAACAAACTCACTACAGGTGATCCAGAACTAGGTCGGAACTACCATGTTGTTACGGATTTGCGCTAGGTACTTTTATGATAGACAAGCGAATAAACACATTCTATTTATTTCTGCGTACTACTAAATATACGTCAATCATTATTCGCACTTAGATAACGCTCTGATTAACGTCGCCGATCTCCTTGCTCACTGTCGCTGTGAATTTGAATCATGTATCGGTCGGCTCATCTCTGCCTATACATATACTCCGAGTGTTACTTCGGGAACATTCCACACGTTCTCTGGCATATTCCGCATTGATGGCCGCTCGGCATGCTCTAGAAAGCTGCGCCTCCGCCAATTGTGCAGATGTGTCCTACTCGCACGTTAGGATTTCCAACTTGTACGTACGAACGATCTAGAATCACTGCGCTTGCTCTCGAATGTATTGGAGTCCCACGAGAGCCTCGCAACTCATCTAACAACATCAAGGGAGAAGGCAGGAGTAAAAAAACTCATACTCTAGATTTTTCTGTTCTATTTTTCTTGGTTTTACACCCCAATTTAATTAACATTTTCCCATTTAAATAGGGACGGGGTTGAAAATTTCAAGAATTGTGTTTCCTTCAAGTTGATGCAACGGGTGTTTTTTTTTTTTTTTTTTCTCCAATCTGGCGTCCCAGTATGCTATGCTTCAGCCGAAAAGAGCCTCATTCGGCCGAAGCACAGCATGCTTGACGCCAGATTTAAAAAAAAAAAAAAAAAAAAAAAAACCACCCGTTACCACCACAACGTAAGTGGTGTTTACAGTTGAGGTGAGTCAGGGTGGAGTTGAAGATAGAGATCCGCCGATGTACCATTGCGGTCGAAATAAAATGGATGACAGTTGACAGATTTTTTGGGATTCTGGCATGATTCTGGCCTAAACGTCGCATGACAGTAAGTCAACTATGGTTGACATTTTCGTCCACTTTATAATGTCAGCAACCGTACACATATCAAAAGAATCTAGGGAACAAGCAAATTCAGACGATTTCTGAAATCATTCGATAGCCCTCGGCTATTTCATATCGGTTTTCAGTGTTGGATAGCCCAATCTTCCGTTCAATCCGACCATGAAGTCGTCGTGAACTTGAATCAAATATGTTGAGCCGTTCCTGCAATATCTTCAGAAGACTGAAGTAGGTAGTTACGAAAAAAAAATAGTTTTCCGTATATCAGTAATTCTTCAGATCTTGAATCGAAATTTGGTGTTTTGAATCGAAACAATGATAAATTACATTTAAAATGAAAATTACAGTGAATATTCCCTTCTTACGTCAAAAACGCGATATTCGGACACAAATTTTGAGGATTAATAAGCGATAATCCGAAAGACCATATCGATAATTCAATCGATCTGTCATTGTTCAAACACCTACTGTCAAACAAACATGATGCGTGAGCGTGTCCAGTGTTAGCGTTGGACTCTGGACACTGTAGGTGCGTTCGGCATGTTCACTCTGGAGTGGAGTAGAGCGGAGTGGAGTGGTGCAAGAGTGGAGGACGTCACGGATGGAGTGGAGCAGAGAAGAGCGGAGTGGAGTTTTGAATAGAGTCGCTCGCGTGGGATCTGTCAATTGTCAAAGTTTTATTTAGGTTCAAATGTGAAGTGTCACCTCACAAGTGTGTTTTGCCAAAGTTTGTTTGGCAAAACACACTTCAAGATCCTGTTCCATCTTGAACTCAATTTACTCTCTGATGGTGATTTTTTCCCAACGAAATAACGAAAACTAAGGTTACGTGCCTAAACCAATTGACAATTGACAGACCGCCAGCGTATTGCGCATGTTCACTCCGTGGGTACTACCTTCACGAGGTGGGACTTTCAGAGTAACTCTTTTTACTCCACTCCGCTCCACTCTGTCCACCAGAACGGCACAGGGTAAACATCTGTCACTCCAAAAGTCCAACCGAACGCTGTTGGAGTGATAAGAGTAGGTAGGAGTGAAAAGAGTGAGCATGCCGAACGCAGGAGTAAGCCTTCAGTCTTCGCTTCCAGTATTGGTCATGGAAAGCTCAAAGCGTCCCAACACGGAAGTCAGCACATCAGCTGTTGAAGTTCTGACAACACAACCGTGAAAGGAATTGAATTTTGGGAAATAATAGTGAGTGAAATCGGGGTGGAAATCCCGCTTCACTTGAGAATTTTGCTCCATTCTCAGCGCAGTTACCCAAAAAATGGGAGAATGGCGCGTTCAGCTTCAATTTGTCCGTCATTCGTCAGTCCATACCCGAGATAACTATTTTGGAAAAGGAGATGTCGATATGATGTGAACGCTCATCAATAGTACATAATGTCCAGGATGTCAAGTTGACTTTGGTTTTTTGCGAGGTTTTTTGTTACTTTGCCGCCATCTTTGATCCGCCATTTTGAATTTTCTCTAGAATGATCCGATTTGGATCAAATTTGCAGAAAATGTGAACCACATCAGGATACATCCATTTTTTGGCGATTGATGCTCCGTCGCCATCTTATTTTGTCCATATTGGAAATGTTTTAAAGTTAGAATTAAATTCGCTATTTTGAATGCTTTGCTGCCTTCTGCCGTGATACACCATTATGACATTTCCACATTTTGTCGCCACTTGTATACGCTATTTTGAAGTTTTTTTAATACGATCAGCTTTTGATGAAACTTGGCGTTTATTAAATAAAGTATGAAGTTATCATACCGATTATTAATCTCAGGGTCGGTTCGTCGATATGCCGCCATATTGGTCCGCCATATTGAATTTCTTCTCAAGTGGAACTACTATTCGGCGAAAAACTTCATCCTCGGCTGTACTGATCTAGTTTTTTTGGTTATCCGTATCTGCTGACATGGATACACTTGCGCCATTTTACATCTCGCCGCCATTTTGGTCCACCATATTGATCATCTTTGAAAGTTATCCGAATCTGATGAAATTTGACTACGTGTAGCTCTCATACCTAAATTTAACTTCCAAAGTGAATTTTACGGTAGGCCACCATATTGATCCGCCATATTGAAAGCGAAGTAGGTAGGTAGGTATGTAAGGGAGAAAGAGGCACTACTTGATACTGTAACGTGGGGCAGCGATAGGCAAGTTGACATCATCAATTTTCAGCGTTTAAAAAAAACGCTACTGGGAAGGCTTTGCTGCCTTTTGTCGTGATAGGCCATATGAAATTATCACATTCTGCCGCCATTTCCATCCGCCGCGCCATATTGAATTTTTTCAAATATGATCCAATTCCCATGAAAAATTCATATATTTATTTATTTATTTATTTAATTGTCTTATTTTACGAGGCGACATTCAGCTATGAGCTGCTCTACCATGCAACCTCGGGGACAGCACAAAATATCCATGGATGAAGTAGGATTCGAACCCACACAGAGCAGCGCGAATGGTTTGGCTTGCCATCACCTGTACCACTCGGCCATCACCGCTATATCATTCATTTATTTATATATTCTGCCTATTTCCTATGTAACAATATTCAGTACATCCCCACATAGGAAAGTATGACCTATATGAATATTTTAACAATTTTCCGAACTATTTTGAACGCTTATGTAATACTGTGCAATGTTTGTGCAATGGTGTGCAATGTTGTGCAATGCCTGTGCAATGCTTGTGCAATGGTGTGCAATGCTTGTGCAATGCTGTGCAATGCCTGTGCAATGCTGTGCAATGCTTGTGTAATGCTGTGCAATGCTTGTGCAATGCTTGTGCAATACTGTGGAATGCTTGTGCAATGCTGTGCAATGTTTGTGCAATGGTGTGCAATGTGTGCAATGTTTGTGCAATAGTGTGCAATGTTTGTGCAATATTGCACAGTGGGACACGTAATTTGGGAGTGATTGCCCCCTCGGAAAGGTCGGAACAATTTTTGGACAACACAAATTATCCATGGACGAGGCGGGATTCGAACCCACGCGGTGTGTCACGACTGGCTTGGCGTGCCAACACCCATGCAGACCACTCGGCCTGCGGCCACCGCCGCTCCGCTTACAAACTTCTAGGAACGATTCTCCATCAAAAATGAACCAGGAAAAAATATAACTTTGATGTCCTAACCCTGCTGAAAATCCTCATGGATTCTCATAGGGAAATCTATCTGGCTTTCATGAGGATCTATATGAGTATTGGAACCGGCATTGCCGCAATGATTCTCATAGGAATCCCGCTGCGTTTTTTCCTCATTGAATCTCATAGATTTCCATATGAATCCACATAAATGCTCATGGATTCTCATTGATTTCCATATGAATCCACATAAATGCTCATGGATTCTCATTGATTGCCAAATGAATCCCCATTAATTCTCATGGATTCTCATACATTTCCATATGAATCCTCATGGATTCTCATGAAAACTCATACAATCCAGATGGATGCCGCACTGAATACAACAAATTGTTATACAAAACCAAGATGGATTTTGAACTGGATTTTTTATTAGATTTTATCACTTACAAATAAATAAATTCGTGAATGTTCGTGAAATTACATCAATGTCACACAGGCACACAGGGTGATACTATTGTTTTAGTTCAGTGTTCCAATGATCTCCTAGAACCTGGAATTAAAGATCATAATTAGTTATGTATTTTACTATAGTTATAGGCACTTTACTTGATGGAAATAGTCCTAATCGTCTTGGGGAACCTCAAAATGGAATATATCCATCGAAATCTCAAAACTTTTCTGCATGATTACAATACTTTTCCTTCCATGTTGGTGGAGCGTCGGTAAAGTAAAAGTCTTTACATCTTATGGCGGCTTTACAGAACTTCGTATGTCGCCAGCGACAGTCCCCCACTCTAGGTTGAATAATTTAATCGACACGACGACAGAAACTCGTGTCGCGGGAATGATATGAGGCGCTTTCGTTTTGCCGGCAGGAGCTGCTCGGGGTAGATCACTAGACAAAGAAAGTAGATCTAGCTGGGCCGTGATTGGTGTATGTATCTACTTTCTCTATCTAGTGATCTACTCGGAGCAGCTCCTGGCGCAAAACGAAAGCGGCTCTGGAGGGAGGTAGGGGAGTACAGACAGATCGAATCCTATTGGCCAGCGACACTGTCGCCGGCGACATACGAAGTTCTGTAATGGCGGCTTTACAGAACTTCGTTTGTCGCCGGCGACAGTGTCGCTGGCCAATAGGATTCAATGGGTGCTTTCCACCTAGCTCCAAGTTTGGTACACCTTCCATTTGCGCACGTGCGGGTTCCAAACGGTGCTTTCCATCTACGTGTTCTTACCTGGTTTTGTGCCGTCCGGTGGATCACCTAAAATTTTGTGCCGTCGGAAGGCACACCGGAAACGGATGCGACAAATGACGTACCGTCAGCTGTAATCCAGCACTCCGTTGTCATATGTCTCTCTCTGTGTCGTTTCATCCATGCATCCGTGTTTTATTTTATTTCTCTGCAGGGATAACGTACGATCGATTAAGATTTACGCTGCCATTTATTTATTTCTGAATGCCATAGTCCTCTTTCGCCTCCAGACCAGAGATGTCGCGTCGGTCAACGATACCGGTGCTTTCCATCTAGGTGTACCCAATCGTGGAACATGTTCAGTCTGGTGGTATTTGTACCGTCTAGGTGGAAAGCACCCAATCTGCCTGTACTCCCCTACCCCCCTCCATATCCTTCCCGCGACACGAGTTCCTGTCGTCGTGTCGTTCAAATGATTCAACTACAGTGGAGTGGGGGATTGTCGCCGGCGACATACGAAGTTCTGTAAAGCCGCCATAAAGCCGCTATTATATTAACACAACAAACGTAAACAAACAAACCGATGCGGAAAGGAATCAAACTTTTTTTCAGCGTCCTGTCAGCATTTTGTATTTTCACTGTCACGAAAAGATAACGCACTAGATGATCGCGCTAGTCGCGCAAGAATTTCCCACGGTTCATGACGACTAGATCAGGCGAGCGCACGGGTTCGCCTAAAATTGATGAGATTATATCTGCCAAAGCCGCATAGATTTACAGGATTCACATGTCAATAAGTCAAATAATGGATTTGTATCAGCATTTATCAGGATTGAATGAGCATTTGCTGTTGATTTCTGCCAATGACTGATGGATTCTCATAGGAATCCCAATGAGGATCCATGAGGATTTTCAGCAGGAAATGTACGATAGATTCTCATAGAAACTGTTAGACTTCCCATTTATTATGCGTGCGCCTGATTGAGTGATTGATGCTCATGGGGCTGATAGAAACTGATGGATTCTCATAGGGATTCCAATGAGAATCGATGAGCATTTTCAGCAGGGAAGACAATTTTTAAAATCGGTTTTTTGACATAACTTTTCAACTGTTTAACCGATTGTGTTCAAATTTGAACCAAAGTTTACTGAAATAGGTCTCTATCGATATGTAATGACATGTTTGGAAAAATCAGGGGTGTAGATGATAGGGGGGGTGTCCCCGTTCCCCCCTGGCCGTCTTTTTAAACTATTCTTATTTTTGTATTCTACATAGGTCGAGACATAGGTATTCAATTTAGAAAAAAAAACTGTTGCAAAATCTTGATTGGAGGCTTAATTTCTGAGATACGCATATCTGGGTTTGAAACCTTTGGAAAACCATCCCAAAATCGCCGCACTTTCCAGAGCCCAAATTCCTGAAAACTCCTTGTTTCTCAGCAAAAAAGTGGTGGTTTATCAGCTTTATACACCTAGAAAACTTACTAACTATAGTTGAAGAATCATGAGTTTTCTTGGATTCTAATTTAGTCACAGTTTAGTCAGCATCATCCTTCCTGAATAACATCAAAGAAGAGAATTTTCGGTGGAAAAAGTGCCACCCAAATTGACTCCATTGCTCTTCCCCACCTCAACTTTAAAATTTAACAAAATACTACCCACTTTGCGGTATATCAAATTAAAGAAAATTAAATTCTCTTTCTAAAAACAATTTTTTTGAAATTTTCAACCCCTCCCCCATTTAATTGGACATTTGGAGTATTTTAGTAGAAAAACGGGGGGTTTTAAAAATTTCGAAAAAATTGTGCTTAGGGAGCAATTCCCTTTAATTTGATGTATCACAAAGTAGGTATCGTCATTTTAGATTTTTATGGTGAGGAGGGGGGAGCGAAGGGGTGAATTTGGGTGGCACTTTTTCCATAGAAAATTTTCTCTTTCAATGCTGTGCGGATTAAAAATTTTATAAATATTTTATCAGAAAGAGATTTTTTTAAAATTCTGTTGGATTTGATGTATCGCAAAGTAGGTAGTGTCATTTGAAATTTCAAAGCTGGGGTAGGTGGTGGCGAGGGGGCTTAAGATAAAAAATCGCTAATGTATGTTTTAGATGTCCAACACGATGTAAAAATCGACCTGTTTTTGCTCGAAGACATTTTCATTAGGAATCGGGAGTTATTGCAGGTGGATAGTTTTCAAATGATCACCCGGTATATAAAAACGATTTTAAAAATTCAACTTGAACACTTTTAACTTTTCAACGGAGCATCTTAGGGCATCGAAGTATTATATTTTTCCTGGTCCATTTTTCATGGGGAATCTTCCCCTAGAAGTTGTAGCCGTAATTGCGAACGCTCTGTATAGTTAGGTACCTACCTACTTATTGTGATCAGCAAAAAAAAATGGTAATTATTGACGACCACTACTTCTCGACTTCAGCCACCAACTTTTCACGGTAGGTAGACACCACCACAACATCACGTTCGTCGACCGTAGTTTCCTGGGGAAACCACTATTTCCACTGTAAAATGCTCCTTCTTTCCATTACTTATCCACCAATGTCCTACGACGTAAGTACAGGCAAGAAGGAAGCGTCCTACATAGCTGTTTAAGTGGTTGCCTAACTCTTAAAAAATGCTAGTCGAGAAGTAGTGGTCGTCAATAATTACCAAAAATATTTTGGATTGGAATAAAATATTTATTGCTTTGACGGTGTGGATCGAGGTGCGGATTGATTGGCTGAATGACCGAATTTTTCGAAACCAAAGCCAACCCTAAATGGTTTTCATCTCATTTGTCGCACGCTCGCACGACGTTTAGGTGTCCACTTCGTCCCACTTCTCCCTACTTACTGATCAACTTGATTCCTTGAATGAGCTTCGATTTGAGCTGAATCTACTGAGCTGAATGAAACAATGACATTAGAATATTTCACTCATACGTCAAAAACGCGATAATTCGGACACAAATTTTGAGGATTAATAAGCGATAATCCGAAATAGTGGACGTGGTACAACCGAAATAGAGAATATAAGTTGCAAATGATGATAAAGGCAAACCACTTTGCAGGGTTACAACTGAGGCCTAAATAAACGATTTGACCCGCAGTGCTTTTCTTTTCGTCCCTTAGGATTTGAATGGCGCTCCCTTTTCAAAATGGCGGATATTATCTAGGGGCAGAAGATATCGAATAGCGTAGTGATGTCCAGCTTAGTAGAAATATATGGGGCTTTGTCTCAATCGGTTTCTGGGACATCAAACACTATTTAAAAAAATGGTGGAACATTGCCATCTACCGCAGGCAAATTTGGTGGAGGCGCCAGAAAAAATTTAGCACTGTTATAAAAAAATGGTGTAACATTTTTATTTTTCAACCGATTTTAACACAAGACATCTCATTTTGTAGAAAAGTAAATTCTTCTTGTAACCTTATACATTTCCATGAAGAAAGACATTGAGGAATGTTTAAGAAAAAATTAAAAAATATTTTGAAAAAAAAGTTTTTTTTTAATTTTTTTTATTTTCATGAAAATTGCCTTATTTGTAGATTTTGATGTGCCCTCTCTAAATTTGCACTTTTCCGATTTCTATCTTTGCAGTACGCGCCGCCATATTGAAAAAATGATGTCTGAAAAGAAGTTTTTGACCATATCTGAATTTTGGCCCTTGTGACATTAAAATGTTTATATATACATGGAAGCACATTCAATCCTCCACAGTTTGACATTTGAACCAGCTCTGTGCGACCGGCGGTTCTTGAGCTAGACCTTCTGGAAGTATAAATTTTCGGTTCCAAAAGAATTAAAAATCAACTCTTGGGGCTGTGCCAGGTCCACCAATGTTCATGATTTGTGATAAATGACGACGCGTTATTGATGGGTAACTTAATTAAGACATGGTGGTGATCCAGTGGTGAAATCCGGTAGGCGCGGTCACTATTTAACACCGAAAATTGATACTTCCGGAAGCTCTAGCTCAAGAACCCCGAGTCTCACAGAGATGGTTCAAGTGTCAAATCGTGGAGAATTGAATATGCTTTCATACGTATATAAACATTTCAATCTTGCATGGACTAAAATTTAGATATTGTCAAAAACTTCTTTTCAGATATCATTTTTTCAAGATAGCGGTGCTCACTGCGAAGATATAAATCGTAAAAGTGAAAATTTAGAAAGGGCACATCAAAACTTACAAATAAGGCAATTTTCATGAGAATAAAAAAATTGAGAAAATCCGAGAGAAAATCTTTTTTTTTCAAACTATTTTTTAATTTTTTCTTCAACATTCCTCAATGTCTTTTTCTATGGAAGATATAGGATAGCAAGAAGAATTTACTTTTCTACAAAATTAGATGTCTTGTGTTGAAATCGGTTGGAAAATTAAAATGTTACAGCGATTTTCTTATGACCGTACTAAATTCATTTTGGCGCCTCCACCAAATTTGCCTGCGACAGATGTCAATGTTCCACCATTTTTTTAAATAGTGTTTGATGTCCCAGAAACCGATTGAGACATAGCTCCATATATTTTAACAAAGCTGAACATCACCAGGCTATTCGATACCTTCTGCCCCTAGGTAAAATCCGCCATTTTGAAAAACGGGCGTCATTCAAATCCTAAGGGACGAAAAAAAAAGCACTGCGGGTCGAATCGTTTATTCAAGGCTTAGTTACGATCCTGCAAAGTGGTTTGCCTTTATCATCATTTGCAACTTGTTTTTTCCTACCACGTCCATTAAAAGACCATATCGATAATTCAATCGATCTGTCATTGTTTTAACACCTACTGTCAAACAAACATGATGCGTGTCCAGTGTTAGCGTTGGAGTCTGGACCTGAAAATGCGTGTTGCCATAAGAAAACCGCATTCGTTTGTTTTCTTCTGTTGTTCGAAAGAAGAGCCCTCCCCCTGAGCTTTCGAACAACAGAGAAAACAAACTCATGCAGTTTTCAGGCAACACGCATTTTTCAGAATTATCGGTAATTTTCATTGCACTCGTGGTATTATACCCGAAAATCCCTAGGAGGATATAAGAATAGGGAGGGAGTATAACCCAGCTTGTGGGCGGGGGGAAATGAAGCCGGGAGACGTAAGGGGTGAGGTAGCAACTACGCCCAAATATTGCATCTAGTGTCGAGAGCCTTTTGACTTTTGTAATTTAAATTGACGTTATTGAATTAATTTGAAACTATTTGAGGTTATTGAGATTTTTTGGTTGACATAAAATGAGTCCTACCTGATATCTTTTATCCTTGTGCCTGGATCTTGTTTGGATGGTGCTTCATCTATAAGAGCTGAATAGATCAGCTTTCCCAGGTGTGGGAAAGACAGAGGCTACGTGCGCTGGATACAATACCTATATCATGTATGGAGAATATCCCATCAATGCGAGCCGAAGCAGCCGAAGGGAAGATGCCTACCTGTAGAATGGAGTCGCCCGATGTTTCAGTGGAATTTTAGGCAAGGATGAGAATGACCAGCAAAGTCCAAAAATAATGAGCAGAAAATGGGCAGTTCGATTCCACCCTCCTAGATTCTACCACGTATTTGTGAGGTCAGCACTGTTGATACATCTGATGATGATCTACACTCTGTGATCTACACTGAACAGTGAAAGAGGTACCTACTTACTCTGGAAACTTTATCATCAGCCAATCTTAAGGCCTGTGTAGACTTCAAGGTCCATGGCAAAATCACAATGAAAAGTACCTAGTATATACCTAGGTACCAATATCTTGGTGGAACTCCTACTGCTATGGACTATCACCTACCACGAAGTTAGTGACGAAAATGTCAATAAGTAGAAGTAAGTGGAATCCAACAATCATCTTTAGGAAGGATGTGGCTGGATCTGGTGCAGCACAAGCGTCATAGACTGACACTGACAAGAGCGACGGCTCGCAAAAATTGACGTGGCAACACGTGGCAATATTCAGTTTCAATGGTAAAGTGATAAAAATTTTGGGCGTACAAAGATGGCGGATATGACATTTCCATGGCTTCACTTTTTCTGACGGACCTTCCCTCCCTATCAGGGGTGGTCGAGTCAGATTGTTAGAGCCGTGCCTGTTAGACAGAGACCAAAGAGACGAAGACGAAGTAATTTTGCTAGATGCAAATAAAAGATGGCGCCAGTATATGCAGCGTTTTGCAGCGATCTCAAACTATTCAAATACAAAATCAAAGCAGTCTCATGTCACGAACGAGCATGACAAGTTTCAAACTTTTTTAAAACGGTTGTTCGGAGTGTGGTTTTTCTTCAAAATCGATACAAGGTGAATGAAGATGGACAATAATGGATGCTACATCGGTGCAAAACAGTATCACAGAAGGTATGCTAATGAATTGAAAATTCCATGAACTTCTGAGCGAACTCCTACAAACGGTCCAAGTTTCATATTGCGAATGTTACAGATGTTTCAACCACGGAAAAGGACTAGGACTGCGAATACCTACTTGTGATGTTCCTGGATGCAATTCAAAGAACAAAGACCTCTAGGTGCCCCAAGACCTGTCCCAACTTCCAATTCCCCATCCCAGAACAAATATTCGCAGCAGCTCTTGAAACGGAAATCAAGTACGAGCATATATAGAACTTTGAACATGCTTCCGACATGTCCGACAAAATAATTTTCAAATGGAGAGCTCTTTGCATGGAACACAAAGTCAGATGACTTCAAACTAGATGCACAAAAAATCATAGCTTTACAGAAGAAGCCGTACATACCGAGCTGCAGCTTACAGCACAGGTATTTCAAAATCATACCAAACATTTTGCGATCAACTCTAGGTACTCAAATGCTGTATTTTTGGAATTTCAGAAAACACTCAAAGGAGACCACTACGTTATATTATGCTGTTCTTCCAATATTGAACAGCAAGAAGGCAAGGTCGTGACTCGTACTTCACTATCACAAGAGTAGTGCAGCTCTAAGAAAATCTTCAGGAGCAACAAAAAATGGTAGTGCATGCTGAAGCTACGGTATAGCTTCAACCTCAACAGCTGCTTTCTTCGCCTGTGAAATTGTCATCGCATACGGATACGGATCCAAATGAAGTTGTGCACTGAGCACTGCTGTTTTCTCATCTGTGGATCAATCCCCACTTTCTGTCGCATTCGAGGACCCATTTGAATCAGGCTCTGCAATCCCCTTTTAATTTTAATTGACATAACCCAGCATTTTTGAGATTCGGCTGGACTGAATCGGAAAACTTGATGATCATGGGCCTATCTTTCATGAAGCTACTTTGCAACTTCATAATTTGCACTTTGCAGAAACTTGAGGAGGTGCTAGGCAGTATCTTCGGAGCAATACCTTTGAATTTTGCCAAGTGTAAAGTGAAAAGTTGCCAAGTACCTTCATGAAATAGTACCAGGCATTGGAATATTTTGTCGGAAGACTCGGAAGCAGTCAACTCACTAATTCAACTAATCAAATGTAGAATTGATTGAATTTATAATAATAATTTCAAGATTCTTATTGTTTCTTCTGTTTCAACTCACCAGCATATTCTAAATGGTTATTGTATTATGTTTAGATGACGATAACTTTGAATTTTGAAGAATCTGTGAATTCATTTGACTTGCTTTTGATATACCACCTTGATCAAAATAATGTTTCAGTACTTGAATTCCCATTTTGGGCCATGTGAAACAACTGCAGTATAAATCCCTTAGAGGTGGAAGCTTGGCTTCTTGTGGTCAATTGATGAAACAAAAATAAAATTATGAATTACGTTAGCAGGTACCTACCTACCTACTCAGTATAGGTAGGTATGTACCCAACCAGCAATTTTATCTTGAATGTTCATTAGTATTGAGAACTTATATTGTAAAATTGTGATATAGCCTTATTTTTATTACTCATCTAACAGATATTATTTTCATGAAAATAAAAGCTGCTATGTTACACCTCATGACTTTCAATTCTTAGGACATAAAAAGAAGCCAGCAATACTGTTTCATGGGGTGTATATTGATTAAATAGATATTAACCTAACCACTGAACTATGTAATATAGTACCATATTCAAACAGCAATTTTTTTCCCAAAGGGTCCCTCGGATAAAACCATTTTTGTGAAGCGCAAAAGTTTTAAAGTAAAGGAACCGTTGGGAAAAATTTGTTCGTTTCACTTATATGTATATTATTGTTGAAATTCAACGTGAGCAAAAGTTCAGTGGTTAGTTTGATCTCTTTTTAGTCTCTGTACATTTCGTGGAAGGAAAAATTTCGGATCCAGCAATAGGCTATTTCAAATTTTCCGCCTATAATAGTTCTTGGATGCAAATAAGAGATGGCGCTTTGTAGGAACAGCGTAAACCCGGTAACTTGGCTTTCTATAATGAGGCTCTTCGCTGCTCCCTATTCTTATATCCTCCTAGGAAAATCCACAACACCAATGAAAAATCTTCCAAAAAAATCATACACCAACCTTGAAATATTTTTAGCTGAACCCGGAAATCAGATATTCGAAAAACCGGAAACGCGGAGGATGCGGCAGCCACGCGCAATCACGCATTTCGCTTCTTCTCAAACGCGCAGTGTATCGACTTGCCAACCTGAAATCGGTGAAATACTGAAAAATCTCACACAGAAAAAATCGCAGCAGGCGGATTTCGCCCCGCCGGGGTGTCACCCCTGGCGACCCGCCGCCGGTCGTTACGGCAACGCACACGCTGGCGTTTTGTCAAATAAGTTTGTTGATTTATTGACAGTTGAATTTAACTTTTTTCCCCAGTTTCCAATCACATTTGATTTTATACACATCGAGCGTCCTCCACAGTGCTGCATCCCTCAAGATTTACAACACCACCCGACAAATTGATGCTGTGTGCCCCGTGCATCCCTCGAGCATTATCCCGTAGACAAAGGAGAGCGCGGTGAGCCCTCAACTTTTCCAAATCTAGCGCCACACGCCGGCCGCCAACGGAGCGCGCGCTAACACCCTAGGCGCCGCGGGGACTTTTGGCGTCGCGGTGTTGGCACGCCGTTACGTCATGGCAGCTAGTTAGTCCGTTCGCGCATTTTCATTGGTCGACGCCATTTTATCGATGGCTCCGCACTCTGTAGCGAAAACTGCCTTTAGTTTTTAAAATCATTTTCCGCAGACGTTCATTTTCACAAAATCACACACATGTTGAAGCTACACGCCGCCGAGGTTGTGCCCGTCACAAGTGAGTACCGTTTTTATTTGCTTTTCGTGTCGTTTGTTTGTGCTGGTGCGCTTCGTGTTGTGGCTGCCGTGATCGCAGCGGACGCCAAGGCTCGAGCCCCCTTGACCGCCGTGTTGCCGTGCTAGTTGTGAATGGAAACCCCCCGCCAAACGACCCCTTTCGCTCTGCCGCACGGCCAAAAGCCCAATTCGTCGCATGTCTCCCAGGAAAATCTCCCGTTTCGTGTCGCTCCTCGGCTCCGCTCCCGATATCCAGCGCCCCCTCGGTGCCAGCGCGGTTCGCCCCCCGCGAGCTTCAGTTTTGCACGGCGTAAGGAGCCTGGCGAACGCCTGGGAAATTGGGGCGAAATTTCCGATGTAGGTCAAACGTCTAGGGAGTTTTCGCATTTTCCCACTAAAATCCGTGTGTGTGTGTGCGAACAACGGAAGGCCCGTTTTGTTTGGCCGCAGTGGCCTTCTTTGATCGTGTTTTTGTTGTGTTACGCGGCTGTCAATTTGTCATCACAATCATCATCATGTGTGGGAAAACGGTCAGTTTTGTTGTTTTTGTTGTTATTTTGCTACATTCCAGCACTCATTTCAGTTGGTCTATGGTAATGGCGGTTTGTGAGCTACTTGCAGTTTTACAGATTTGCACCACTAACCTAGCAATTAGCGAACAAAGAGGGTGCACATTTAAAAATGGAGCTGGATAATTCTGTCAAAAACCATGGCCATTTAGGATTAACTTGAAATTCACCACCTGAAACCAGGACTGAAAATGGTGAAAAGTAGCTTGAAAATCGCATTGGAGGTGGTATTCAGAGGTCCGAAGTTGTTCCAGTTAAAATTGTCGGCCCCAGAAAACTGAACGAATTTCTTATTGTTAGTCTTTTTGATGTTTTTGATTAAAATTCTTCACGCTATTACAATGAAAATCGCTGCTGTCTAGACTGTAGTTTCATCTGAATTCAAAATCTGTTTTACTGCTGTGCAAAAACTAGAGCGACTAGAGATTGTTGCACATACAGCAAAGTGACATTTTGGAGTTGGCTTCGGAAACTAACAATAGTCCTTGCAGTATTCACTCTTTCAGCCCAGTCCATTGTTCCAAGTGATGGAAAATACTTCATTTCCACTTGCTGTTGTAGCGAAATTTCTATTTTATTCCCCTATAGTCCAGGAATTTTAGCTGTTTAAATCGCAAATAACGAACAAAAATTAAAACTAACCGGATTTTTGTATATAAGCTCAGTTAAGCATGTAGCTCAACATACTAAAAGTCCTCAAGAATCCGGTGTGAGCTTCGGCCGTTGTGGCCTCGAGAAGAACTTGAGGGGCAGTTTTTCGCGTATATCTCGTGAACAGTAGCACTTGGGAAAAAAGTTCCTGGGAAGAAATTGTTGGAAATTTTATTGTCTACAAGAAAGGTCCTCACACATTTCATCGTCAGTCATCTCCTTCTTCATCAAAACACAAGAAAATAAAAATAGTCCAGATGCTCTATGCTGAAGACTGGTATGGACCTTGAGTTTTATGATGGCGGAGTGCCACTTCGTAGAGGTGTTATTTGATCCACTCTCACTTCTCACTGGCTTTTCACTGTAACTTCATTTTAAATGTAATTTATCATTGTTTCGATTCAAAACACCAAGTTTCGATTCAATATCTGAAGAATTACTGATATACGGAAAACTATTTTTTTTCGTAACGACTTCAGTCTTCTGAAGATATTTCAGAAACGGCTCAACATATTTGATTCAAGATTACGACGACTTCATGGTCATGAAATTAGAAATATTTCTGGCGATGTACATGTCTTCACCTATTTTGGTTCTTGAGATATATTTGTTCAACTTTTTATTTTTATGTCAGCCTGTATATGCCGCCAGCATGGTTGGTATTGATGGCATTAAGTTTCAATCAAAAGAGAATGGATCGAACAACACCTCTACCAAGTGGCACCCTGCCATCATAAAACTCAAAGTCCGTACAGCCTTTGGCATCGAGCATCTGGACTATTGAGCTTTTTTTTGTGTTTTGACGAAGAAGGAGTGGACTGATGATGGAATATGTAAGGACCTTTCTTGTAGACAACACAATTTCCAACAATTTTGTTCCAAGAGCTTTTCCCCCAAGTGCCATCGTTTACGAAATAAACACGAAAAACTGATCCTCAAGTTCTTCTCGAGACCACAACGGCCGAAGCTCACACCGGATTCTTGAGGACTTTTACTATGTTGAACCACATGCTTAACTGAGCTTATATACAAAATTCCGGCTAGTTTTAATTTTTGTTCGCTATTTTTTCTATAATTCCTGGAATACTAGGACTAAGATATTTTCTGGAAACTAGTCGACTGCTGACTAGATATTTTGCAATCGACAAAATTACATTTCGGAGTTGACTTTGGAAACGAAATCGTCATCGATTGGAAACGCTGGGTTGCGACCTGATACTTTCTTTTCATGAGCTACTAAAAATTTTCTTGATAGTGCGTCAATAATGCGAATTTTACTGGTGCTCTCGAAATATTGAACATGCTCACTTTGAAGATTTTTGCGGAAACGGCTAAAGACTCGTGATTTTTCACCTCCCAGGCTAGGGAAAAGTGACCTTATTCTTTTGTCCCTTACATATCACTTCTGTAAGACACAGTATTTTATTTGAAGTTGAACTTTCGTTTAGGCAACAATTATTGTCTCTGCAGTAATAAACTCAAGTTTTACTAAATGAAAGTTCAACTCCAATTGAAATATTGGGCCTTGAGTATGCCTTGATGGTCGGTTCAATAAGCAAAAACTCTGCCCCATTTTAGGCCACCCTATGCTTATGCTAATCTACAGCCCACAGGATGATTTCTTCCAGGAATAATAAACTGCATTTCAAATCTTGAAGAAAGTGATTCATTTCAAAGGGCACATAGAAATGTTCCCTCCAATATTTGACGTAGAATGAAAATTTCCATCTTGATGAAAATCGCTATTGCAACCGCTTTGTCCGTCCGTCCGTCCGTTCCTCGAACTCCTCGCAAACTAGGCACCCTATCTTTCTAATTTTTTCACTGTTACATAGCTGCCACTCCCAAAGCTGGGCTAGGCTATATTGAATGTCTATATTGTGCCGCCAACATAGAGAAAACCACCCCCGATCAACTTGAATCAACATGATATTGCAATTTTTCCCAGACGTTGCCACTTATAAACGTTAGCCCAGAAACATTCCATCTTCAATATGCGCCGCCGACATGAAGAAATTGCTAAAAACCGCCCCCAATCACTTTAAAATGAAAAACATAAACCCGAAGACATAGCGATCTAATTCTTTCGGTATATGAATAGCTGACTAAAAATGGGAAAGGATAGGCTACTTTCGGTTAGTTGCCGCCCCCAGAGATTCCGACCCCAAACGGCAAAAAATGCAACTTTCACAATTTTTACTGATTAAGATGTTCCCCAATGCTAAAAAAATTAGTTTTTGACATGCCAGACATAATTTCCATCGCCAGAGATCAGCCACACTATCTTTTCTAGTTAAATTTAGCATACGCCTTGTTGGTAAAACCATTTTTATCAGTGTGAAAATAAGTGAAACGCATTTGAATTTTCCAAGGCATTTTCTGTTTCAACCCATCGGAAAATTTTAGCCAAACTTAGGAATAGATGGTTAGTATCACTAACTGAACAATCCTATCTATATTTGGTGACTGGGAAAATAAGTACCAAAAATGTTCACTGCCTCTCGGACTATTACAGGGTGATTCAAAAGTTTCGGACCAAAACACACGGTATATCGAATATTTTGTAAAGCCCACAAAAACTATTGAAGAAATTCTTCGACTTTTATTTTTGAAGTTATGAGGTGTCAAAGGGTGGTGCTTCGAACCCCTCTATTTTCGTTGTAGACCGTGAGCTAGCTGCCTTTGAGAGCATGTCATTTCTGACCGCACCATACTTCTTGTGATAGCCACCCACATGGTACTTGCTGAAACGCCAGTCTGCCTCCCCAAAGCGAGTCGTCTTGGGTGCTACCAGTTGTCAAAAGTCCCCCAAAAAAACCCAATTTTGCACCGTTAATCCGATCGACTTGAAATTTGGTATACAGACAGGGTCTTGTTGTCAAATCTACTCCATACTTGCAATTTGCAAAGTTGATTTCGGTAATTTTTTCATTTTTGACAGCAACAGTCAACAGATCAACATAACCTATCTTGACAAAAACGCACCAACATAACCTATCTTTCGAAGCCAGACGCTCAGGCGCACACTAGGCAGTTGGACGTGAAGTCTACAATGCCAAACTGTAAAATTTGCCCAGCTTACTAGAATCACGGTACAAGTGAACCTACTATAGCTATGTATGGATAAAAAAAAAAATAGTGCCCATTGGCCACCCTTGGGGACATCAGCTATCGATCGGAAAAAGTTCCAAGGCTCTAGCTCCATTCCCCGAAGAGGAGTACAACTTCTAAATTTCTACACGGACAGACAGACAGACAAACCGGCCACATAAGCGTTATTTTCTTACGAAAATGCGCTAAAAATTGTGCAGTGTAAACAGCTAAGAACAAGAGCAACGAAACTACCTTCATTTTCCTGAATTTTACTACCAATTCTGCACATTTCCTCCGCTGGAAGTATGCATTATCTGCATTAGTAAGGAAACTGGCGACTCAAAGTTGAACTGCATTTGCATTTGCAACTTGCAGCTTGGTAAGTGCGTTTGAAACTCGGTTTGTAAATGTCATTCAGTCCTATCTTCTTCATAAATATTGTCAGCTGGCATCTTTTTCTTAGCAATGACGCTTTTTCGTGAAAAAGGGCAACTTGCACCCTTGAAGCATTTTCCTAAACTGTTCTAAACTTTTTACTTCCTCCCCCCTCCACCACCAACATGGAAGGAAAAGTCTTGTAATCGTGTAGAAAAAAGTTTTGAGATCTCGACGGATCTATCCATTTTGAGGTCCCCCAAGACGATTAGGATAATTTCCAGAATGATGTCCGTCTGTCGGTCTGTTTGTCTGTAATCTTCCACGATAACTGCCGAACCGTTGATCCCATCGACTTGCAATTTGAGATATGCAGTTATAGTTTTACTGTGAAACGCGTCTATTACTTTTTGGCTGTCATCTGTCTAACAAAAATGTCATTATCAACAAATGTCAGAAGCTATATCTTACGGAACTTGACCTGCGATATGTCATTGGAAAGCCCTTAAAAAAACTGTATTCAGAACAGTTGAAAGTGTCGCCCTATCTGTCATCTGTCAAATAATAAAAAATGTCAAAGTTCAAAACTTTACCATTTAATAATTATTCTAAATTTATCCGATGGATTGGAACCAAATTTGGCAGGAAGCAACACAACAAAAGAGTCAAATTAAGTCTGCAGTTGCAGTTTTCCACCATTGTCCAGTCGGGCGTTATGAATTTACAAAATTTCTCCTTGCTCCGAGTGGGTCTCTCACCCGCGTTTTAACCAGGACGACTCGCTTCTGATGCAGGACTCAAAAATTCTAACTGATAATCGAAAGTAGATTAAATTGGACATCGTGTAGACCCATTTTGTGTTGACCAATTTTCAAAATCGGCACGGTTCCGGTTTTTCGACGGGAATTTTTTCAAAATGAGATTAGCACATTCCGTGATTTTGAAAAAAAACTCCAGTGTAAACTTTGACATGCGGTGAGTCCCACGAAATATTCATTATAGGTGGAGACATGCTGGGAATGAAAGTTGGAGAAAAGAATGGCCAAATTTTTTAAGGAAAAATTTTCAAAATCAGGCCCACGGTTTTTAAGCTTTCCTCTCTGGAAAATTTGCAAGTTCTGCAACTTTTTATTCCGAGAACAGATTTTCACCATTTTCTCTTTAAACAAGAGGTAACTGGTCCTTGAACATTTTCCAATAGTTTTTTTTACAATTTCCCGGGAATTTTCCGGTTGAAAATGTAAAACCGGCCTGGGTTTTCGAGACCGGACCTAAATGTAACGTGAAGCTTTGATTGACGATTTTCACAATAAGATGATTTGGAAAAAGATACGAGGTTTCCCCGAAAAATTCAAACTCCCCGGAAAATTCAAATTTTCCATTACAATTTTCAATTTCCTACAAATTATTTTCAATATTTCTCTCTAATTCCAACTTCACACCCGAAGAGACGTTCCGAACAAAAATTTCCATAGGCTCCTGGATACTAGTCGAGAAAGTTTTGGGGCGACACAACCGATTTTTAGCGCACTTCTCCAAACGGGAAGGCGCTTTGTCCGTCCGTCCGTCCGTCACAGCATCTAGTCCTAGACGAAAAGGTTTTTGCGAAAAATTTTCACTCCATTGAGTAGCTCATGACCTTGTATCCCGAACCAAGAAAAATCTCGACGAAATAATAATAAACAATGACAATAATAACAATTTAGTGTGACGCGGCATCGCCGTTGAATGCTGCATTTCAGAAGCCGGCCTGATCTCGAAAGTTATCACATGCGAGGAAGTACCCGATCTTATCATTTTACCATAATACATATGCGGAGTTATATTTAGAGGATGATTTGAACTTTATTTTAATGAAAATTTCACATCGGTGCGAGGTGCAGGCCAATAGTTATTAATTTTTGAAAATGACTCCGAAACTACGGCTCGGCCGCAAATGATTTATTCGTTGCTTGCTGGTGCTTGATATCCTTTCCTCCGAACAAAACGAAATTCAATACAGAAAATATTTCAACTCGAATGGGTAGCTCATGGCCTTGGTACGCGAATCAAGAAAAATTTTGCCGAAATGATCATGAACAATTACAAAAATAACATTTTGGTGTAGGGCGGCTTCGCCGATCAAGTGCTGGCATTCGCGGTAAGATGTAGAAAGCTGCGATATGCAGGCAACTACAATTTCTTAATGAAATACATCACTGCATGTACGGCATTATATTTAGAGAACAATGTGAACTTTCTTTTGACAAAAACCCCACTTCGATCCGACCGTCGGGTCAATTGTTATCAATTTTTGAAAACGACCGCAAAGCCACGGCTCGGCGCATATTACACGACCCTACAAATTCAAAATCAGACGTGCCGAAATAGTAATTGACCATTTTGAAATAGCCAATACTAGGTACCTAAAGGATAATGGCACTCAAATTACGAAACATGTTCGCTCAATAACAAAAAAAAGTAGGTAGGTATCACTAAAAATCATGTGACAGGCTACCATTTTTTCGGTTTTTCGATAAAAAAGAAATGTTCCAATTCAAAACTGAACCCGATATTCGTGTTCAGGAGGTCGAAATCAGTTGGAGAACATTTTTTTATATAAGTAACAGAATGACGCTTATGTGGCCGGTTTGTCTGTCTGTCTGTCTGTCTGTCTGTCTGTCCGAGTCCGTGCAGAAATTAAGACGCTGTACTCCTTCTCGAGAATTGAAACAAGAGTCTTGGAACTTTTTTCCGATTAATAGCTGATGTCCCCAAGGGTGGCCAATGGGCACTATTTTTGTTATCCATGCATCGTTATCATTATTCTCAAAAAACAGAGATCTCCTGTGCACTTCGATGAAGTTGAACTTCTTCTCGGGAACTAAAGCTACAGCCCTTGAAGATTGAACTTTATCCGGTGGATAGCTTAGGTTCTCAAGGACCAAATAGGCAGAATGGCTTTCATAATTCGGCCGCGATCTTGGCTGCCATATTGAAATTTCTTATTAGTGGAACGATTGTCATGAAACTTGAAACTTACCCTTGTCTAGTACGATCATTCTTATTTTCAAGCCAAATTTCATGATTGCCCCACCATCTTGGCCGCCATATTGAAATCTCTTATAAGTGGGAGGATTTTCATGAAACTTGAGAGTTACGCTTGTCTCGTACGATCACTCCTATTTTCAAGCTGAGTTTCATAATTCTGCCGCCATCTTGGCCGCCATATTGAAATCTCTTATTAGTGGAACGATTTTCATGAAACTTGGAATTTACCCTTGTCTAGTACAATCATTCTGATTTTCAAGCCGAATTTCATGATTCTGTCGATATTTTGGCCGCCATATTGGAATTTTTTGCCCAAGACGGTAGAACCCTAATTACTTAACATCTTGCGTTCACTAGTCCTCCAAAAAGGAAGTGCGCTACTGAGCCTCATGCCCATGAGGCGTATTCGCTTGTTTAAGGTGAATTTGGAACATCCTATATTGGTCCATTCTTGTCCACCCAGGACGTCAGTCTGGTCCTAGAATAACAATGACGTTACGACGAGAATTTTTTTTGTATTTGATTTCCTCATAACTAATTTGATAAAATTTCGTGCCGCTATCGTAGCTGTTGAAGACAAACAATGACAAATAATATAATAATAAAATTAACCGAATTGAGAGAGACACTGGTCAGCCTAATAATTGCACAGTGTGGATCTTCCTGCCAAGAAAAGTGTTGAATCATAATTCCCCAAGCGAAGAGCAATAAATATTACTGGGCTGAATTTATTATGGCCTCGCTTATCGCTCCGGTTTTAACAGAATGAATGCATAAAATATGTTATCTTTTCTCAAATACTCTGGTGTTGATTTGACAATCGCATAACTAAATAATAGCCACACACATGCATAAACACACACACACACACACACACACCAACACATACAAAAATTTAATTATCCTTTGTGCTCTGAAAGTGTAGTGTGTTGTAAAGAAAATCGAAAGTTTATTTTGCAAAACACTCTTGTGATGATAACAAAACTAATAAAGAGTGTCTTAAAAGTTCCGCACTCCGACACTACGTTACATAAAATGTTTCATGAAGAACGCAAAAGTCAATTCAAAAAAATCTTTGAAATAATACTGAGTCGCGTGCCATTTTACCTCTGGTTTTCTGAAAAAAAAAGTTTTCATTCTCGTCATTGCTAACCCCACATTTTCTCTCAGCATTGTGACGTGACTTCTGTCAGTTTCGTTACTACGGGACTTCAAAATGATTCAGGCGAACTTGATCTAGGCAAGTTTTATTTTGATTTTTAGCGCACTTCTCCAAACGGGAAGGCGCTTTTGTCCTCGCTTTGTCCGTCCGTCCGTCACAGCATCTAGTCCTAGACGAAAAGGTTTTTGCGAAAAATTTTTACTCTATTGGGTAGCTCATGACCTTGTATCCCGAACCAAGAAAAATATTGACGAAATAATAATAAACAATGACAATAATAACAATTTAGTGTGACGCGGCATCGCCGTTGAATGCTGCATTTCAGAAGCCGGCCTGATCTCGAAAGTTATCACATGCGAGGAAGTACCCGATCTTATCATTTTACCATAATACATATGCGGAGTTATATTTAGAGGATGATTTGAACTTCATTTTAATGAAAATTTCACATCGGTGCGAGGTGCAGGCCAATAGATATTAATTTTTGAAAATGACTCCGAAACTACGGCTCGGCCGCAAATGATTTATTCGTTGCTTGCTGGTGCTTGATATCCTTTCCTCCGAACAAAACGAAATTCAATACAGAAAATATTTCAACTCGAATGGGTAGCTCATGGCCTTGGTACGCGAATCAAGAAAAATTTTGCCGAAATAATCATGAACAATTACAAAAATAACATTTTGGTGTAGGGCGGCTTCGCCGATCAAGTGCTGGCATTCGCGGTAAGATGTAGAAAGTTGCGATATGCAGACAACTACAATTTCTTAATGAAATACATCACTGCATGTACGGCATTATATTTAGAGAACAATTTGAACTTTCTTTTGACAAAAACCCCACTTCGATCCGACCGTCGGGTCAATTGTTATCAATTTTTGAAAACGACCGCAAAGCCACGGCTCGGCGCATATTACACGACCCTACAAATTTAAAATCAGACGTGCCGAAATAGTAATTGAACATTTTGAAATAGCCAATACTAGGTACCTGAAGGATAATGGCACTCAAATTACGAAACATGTTCGCTCAATAACAAAAAAAAAAGTTGGTAGGTATCACTAAAAATCATGTGACAGGCTACCATTTTTTCGGTTTTTCGATAAAAAAGAAATGTTCCAATTCAAAAGTGAACCCGATATTCGTGTTCAGGAGGTCGAAATCAGTTGGAGAACATTTTTTTATATAAGTAACAGAATGACGCTTATGTGGCCGGTTTGTCTGTCTGTCTGTCTGTCTGTCCGAGTCCGTGCAGAAATTAAGACGCTTTACACTATTTTTGTTATCCATACATCGTTATCATTATTCTCAAAAAACAGAGATCTCCTGTGCACTTCGATGAAGTTGAACTTCTCCTCGGGAAATAAAGCTACAGCCCTTGAAGATTGAACTTTATCCGGTGGATAGCTTAGGTCCTCAAGGACCAAATAGGCAGGTTGGCTTTCATAATTCGGCCGCCATCTTGGCTGCCATATTGAAATTTCTTATTAGTGGAACGATTGTCATGAAACTTGAAACTTACCCTTGTCTAGTACGATCATTTTCATTTTCAAGCCAAATTTCATGATTGCCCCACCATCTTGGCCGCCATATTGAAATCTCTGATAAGTGGAAGGATTTTCAGTTACGCTTGTTTCGTACGATCATTCCTATTTTCAAGCTGAGTTTCATAATTCTGCCGCCATCTTGGCCGCCATATTGAAATCTCTTGTTAGTGGAACGATTTTCATGAAACTTGGAACTTACCCTTGTCTAGTACGATCATTTTGATTTTCAAGCCTATTTTCTTGATTCTGTCGATATTTTGGCCGCCATATTGGAATTTTTTGCCCAAGACGGTAGAACCCTGATCACTTAACATCTTGCGTTCACTAATCCTCCAAAAAGGAAGTGCGCTACTGAGCCTCATGCCCATGAGGCGTATTCGCTTGTTACACCTATTACTAGTTCAAATTTCGCTACAGTAACCCGCCGGGCGTTCACGTGGCATGCTGCAGCTGGCACGAGACGAGAAAACTTCGGTAGCCAGTCGCTCATCACTGCCGCTACAGGAAAGACCTTGATTTTCGACTCTGGCGCTCAACGTGTAGATCGTGTTTGGTCCATGGTCGTAGCAATGTCTTTGTTACCACTACGATGCTGTTATGCCCGTATCCATAGTCGTTGTCAAGTGTACCTTGTCCAAGTACCACTTTAAGTCAAGCTGTAACTCAAGTACGAATTCTGTTTCATAGACATAACTTTGGCTTTCCTCGAGGAATACTATTTCACAGGAATAGCCAAAAATATGTACATAAAACAGAAATCGTACTTGAGTTACGGCTTGATAAAAAGTGATACTTGAAAAAGGTGCACTTGACAACAACTATGAATACGGGCATTAGTTAACTTGAAAAGGTAATCCACCGTTGTAAACGTGGATGAGAGGCGGCTTCTGAGGAGGGTGACAGATGAAACCGGGTTTCCTTGAGATGAAGGTTCTGTAGCCCCTTGAGACTTCTTGCGCCACAATGTTGTTTGATGTGGTTGCATGCGCAAAGTTTGTCTTCCAGGGTGTTCTCGTTCGACCTGGTAGGTGTTTTTCTTCTATTTTCCAGTCAGATTACGTCTCTGGATACCACCGGGAAAGTATTGTGTCGCCCACAACCCTTTTTTTTATTCCTTGTGAACTTCCAAGATTCCATGTGGTTGCAGTGCGATACTTTTGAGCCACCCCGTAGACTTATCGGATAAAGCGTGTTTTCAGTGAGTATTCAGTGTGTATGTGTGAAGTTGTAAATGTGCAACAACTCCCTTCGCATTTCAGTAATGCGACAAACGAAAATACAATGTAGGTCATTGCCATTATCTATCGCTACCGTCTTGTCGTCGATAATGCGCTGGTTTTGGTTCATTTGAGACTCTTGGTAATGGCGCTTCGAAATTGATGTACCTTTTGTGTAAATATTTGATTCGAGCATCAAAAGTCGTTCGGTGAAAACTACAGGGTGATTCTAAATTATTATTTTGGATGGGGCGCCAAGAAGGCTGCAGGCGGTGTCAGTGGTAACAGCTCATGTCAGGGTAACGAAGCAGCTTGAGCTCGTTCCGAAGTCTTGAAAATGGGGGAAATCGAACAAATTGCAATTTTCAAGGCTTCGAAACGTCAGGTATGGCTATTCTAAACATTCTCGTACGATTCCAACTTGCGTCCATCGTCGTCCGAAGCAGTGTTGGACTCCTGTTGAATTTCAGGTGTTGAACCAAAGATTAGGGTTGAGCACAGAAAATGCTTGGTATTGACTATTGAGTAACAGGAATTTTTACTCAATAGCCGGTTTTGTTGTCACTTGATGAAATTTGTCTTATGACGCATTCGCATTACTACTGTTCGTTGTGTTGTATTATTGATTAGGTATTGGATTTTATTGAAATATTGTTCCGGATTTCGGGCTCGCCTATTTTGATTTTCAACGCCGGTTATGCTGCTTTCAAACTGCGCTTTATTTCATGTTATAGTACGCCGGATAGCGACATGAATTTCTAAGTCATTTCATTACGCGACAGACTCGGTCAAATCAGTTTTTGTGATGGCAAACACGGAAAACAACTTCTGTCACTCATGCGCCGGTTGCTTCAGAAGTTACAGGGTGTCGAACATGTCAAAATTATACATATCAGTTGACCTAAGTCATTTCATCACGAGACAGAAACGGTTAAATCGATAGTTTTTGTGATGAAAAACAAGAAAAACCACTTCTGTCACTCATGCGTCGGTTGCTTCAGAAGTTACAGGGTGTCGAACATAAACATGTCAAAAAAAAACTTGCCTAAAGGTGAATCCCCAAGCGACGGAATGCGGTAAGTTTTTTTTTCGACATGTTTGACACCCTGTAACTTCTGAAGCAACCGACGCCTAAGTGACAGAAGTTTATTTTCTTGTTTGTCATCACAAAAACTATCGATTTAACCGTTTCTGTCTCGTGATGAAATGACTTAGGTAACAGAGGTAGGTTAGGTATAACAAAAAGTAACTATACAAAATGAAAGTAGTGAATCATACCTGATGCCAAAAATACGGCCTTTACATTTAAAAAAAAAGAACAAGATTAATTGATTTATTTGAAAGTTATTAGTCCTCAAACTTGACTTTACAAATTGTAGGCAGTCAAATGGAGAAAAGTAGAGAGAAGTAACAGTCGGAGTTTCAGAAATTTGACAGGAATATTTGCTAAGGTATACTAATAAACATACTAAAAGTCCCCGCCTCTACCTGTTGCGCTCGAGTCGCCATCTTGGAAAAATGGTAATGATCTTGATCGAAGGACCATTTTTTCAAGATGGTGGCTTGTTCTCGAACGTACTGAAATCGCCCGAGAGCCTCGCAACTCGTCTAACAATATAAATGTTGCAAGAAGTTCAGTACAGGAAGTTTGAATTATTGATATCGGTTTAAATAATGAATGCTTTGTGATATATCCAATAATAATAATAATAATTCCAAGCTGGTTATGTACCAAGGGCGACCTCAATATCGAGTCGTTAAATTCGTACCAAGAAATTTTCGAAAAATCAGGCGGAGGTCAATAATTTCACGACATCCTTGTGTGGACATTTTCTAGTGAATGAAAGGTGCAGAAAGAAATTGAGAATTTTTTACTGAAAGAATCATTTTGATTGTAAGGAAGACAACTTAATTTTTGTGTCAGCGCAGCTATGGGTATGGCGTCGTTATGCACTTATTTGCAGGCAGGCAGGCGAGCGTAAATCGTACAGCCCGTGCTCGGGCACCCATTGGGGGATTTGCGTTAATTTTTTTAGCTGACCATTACATACAGCGCCCTTGATTATTAGAGCTATAAGGATAAGATTTATTTATTTATTCTTTACTGTCAAGGGCAACCGAATAAATTGGATAGAGATACAAACAACAAAATATGGCGGCTGTCACTTTGGACTTCTTTTTTGCCATAATCAACAAAATATCACTCGTGCTTGAAATTTTCTCAGATAATTATAGCCAATCGCTCCCCTCGGGCTGGTTGTCCCCAGATAAATGCCCTTCTCCTACGGGCATTTATCGTACCCATACCATATATAGTCCAGGCAATGGGTAGGTTCTACCTTGCAAAAGGTTGCGGAGAGTCAAAAATTTGGCGTCTGGTACAGTTTTGTGTCCTGATTAACATACTGAGTTTTCGAATTCGGTAAGCCGCCGCTCGGTCCTCCACATCGAAAAATTGGTGTCGAAGGACCCAAAAAGAGCCACTTTTCACTAATCTATTGTGTATCGCCGTCTGACTTACCGCAATGGAACCACATGACTGTAGTGAAGCCCTTGATAGCATTTACTGCCACGCCAGTGTAATTCTTCGCCGTTAAAAAGAAATAATTCCCTTGGCAAACGTCTAGTTTTTCTTGATTTTGGAAAGATTTTTTTCTCATGCGGAAATATCACAAACTGACCTTACTCAGGTTGATTTCGATCAGCTTCTTTCTTCTTAAGCTCGTCCTGGTCTCATAATTCCTTTAACAGCATTTGTTGACAAGATGTATTGCAAGAAGTGTAAATTTGCCAACACCAAATCAACAGTCATTTTTTCATTATTGCCATCGGTCAGGAATTTTGAATTTCACAGGAAATGATACCTTGGAATGTTTTCTGTTTATACAGCATGGACCGAATCTCCAAATGCCCGTGAGAATACCGAAAAATAAATTCTTTTCAGAGTGCGCGTAAATCTGCAAAGCTGCATCTGAACACCTGAAAAATAGTCGTAACCAACACTACAAAACTCAAAACAATGAGTGACAGGAGAACCAGTTCAGGTTACTTATGCCCGATTGCACAAACGTGGTATTAAATATTTAGTTCGGTATCAAATCGTTTAATACCGGACTGAACAACAAAATGGAGTGCAGAAACAAAAAAATCTGACATGGGATCAAAATTTGGTACCGAACTATTCTGATACCGCACCAAACGCCGATTACGCCCATTTGGATTGCACAAAGGATTTGATACCGAACTAAACAAAGTAATACCGCATCAAATCTGATATCACCTCGACCCCGGTATTAAATTGACAGAATGACAGATCGTTGAGAATTCGATCGTTTCAGGGTGATCCGTGCGTTTGATTCGGCATAAAATCACTGCAAGTGCATATAATAGTAGGTTTTATGTGCATACAAGCTATTATTTGTGCATTTTCATTCAAAAATTGTTTTCACAAAATGTATTTGACACACACAGATAATGTGCGTGCCAACCCAAAATAACATTTGAAGTTGGTTGGTCGTGTGGTTAGGCTCTTGCCTTTGCATGCGGGTGGTACCGTGATCGAATCCTGTCGAGACCAATTTTTTTTTCAACCATTTTACCTTTGAATTCAAGAATAATGTCAGATTTTCAATTTTTCATATCAGAACAATAAACTTGAGAAGTGTAGCCCCTATAGTCCGGATGCTAGTTGCATAAAATGGAATGAACCTTGCATTTTTTGATGAGAAGATGCCACTCGGTGAAAATGTTCTTTGCATCATACTCTTCCGATCCAGAAAGGTAGCCATCAGCGCCATCCATGCCGGCAGCGTATACAGGGTGAAACAGAAAAAAAAAGTTGAAAAAATATATTTGAATACCCGAAGCATGTGGAGACGTCCAATTTACCACATACATCAACTGTTTTATGCTCATGAAGGCACAGTAAACCGTTCTTGATTACCTTGAACCATCTTTGAAATATAGGGGGAAAACAGAAAAAAAAAACAAAAACACTCTTTTTTCCATAAATAAGTGATTCTTAGAGATATTGACACAATACTTGGCATTTGTACTAAAAGTAATGTGAGAAATGATATGAGTTGGGTAACCAATTCCTAAGCCAACTATTTCCAGAAATACGATTGTCAACTTTTTTTTCCTCTTGAGCACCATCTTGAATCTGCCCTGTGAGGCATCGTTGAAAAAGTGATCGGTTATTATAATAATGGTAGCATGGAATCATTGCATCGCAAAAACAACCTCCTCATCATAATTTAGTGACCTCTTCGGCGGGAAAGAATTGCCATTCACGTATTTTCTGGCTCTTCAAAGCTTTAGTGCCCATGATGGCATTTGCAACATCTGAAATGATGAAATATGTTACGCATTATGAACCGTGATGTACTTTGAGGTAGCCACCAAGTTTTGCAATCATCAATTGAAAGGTTTGTTCTCAAAAGCTGTTTGAACAAAATTTGTTTAATTTTTTTATGGAAAATTCAAAATATTGTATTTTCCACTTTTATTTGATCCCTCGTTGAGGAAAGCCTGAAACCGAAAGTCTCCAAAATTTTCATGCTAATGGTTCACTGAGAACTGCTCTTCAATGTGTAGTTGTCAAAATCTGCATAGTTGCGTTCAGATTCTAGACAGAGAGCGACAAAGAAGTTCATGCAGTGGAAAAAGACACAGCTTTCAATGCAACGGAAAAATCGTGGAAATGTCCCTTTTAGATAGGCTTCCCGCAATACACAGGTTCTGTGAGACTGTCAAGCGTGGGTAAAAGGCTTGAAACATTACTAACTTAAGGCTCTTAACAGTGTACCAAATTGCACATTTATGTTATGAAAAGCAAGGTCTCCAGGCTGCTTTCAGTCTAGCTCTGGACTAGTTTTTTCTCGACTGTAATTTATGTCTTTTTACTGCATGAACTTCTTTGTCGCTCTTTGTCTGAAATCTGAACGCCACTATGCAATTTTTGACAACTAAACATTGAAGAGCACTTCCCACTGAACCATTATCATGAAAAATTCGGAGACTTTCGGTTTCAGGCTATCCTCAGTGAGGGATCAAGTGAGGGTGAGAGACCCAATATTTTGTATTTTTCATAAAAAAAACGACACAAATTTTGTTTAAATAGCTTTTAAGAACAAACCTCTCAATTGATGACGGTGAAACTTGGTAGGTTACCTCAAAGTACATCAAGGTTCATAATGCGTAATATATTTTACCATTCCAGGTGTTGCAAATGCCATCATGAACACTAAAGCTTTGAAGAGCCAAAAAATACGTGAATGACAATTCTTTTTCGCCGAAGAGGTCACTAAATTATGATGAGGAGGTTGTTTTTGCGATGCAATGATTCCATGTTACCATTATTATAATAACCAATCACTTTTTCAACGAAGCCTCACAGGGCAGATTCAAGATGGTGCTCAAGAGGAAAAAAAAGTTGACAATCGTATTTCTGGAAATAGTTGGCTTAGAAATTGGCTACCCAGCTCATATTATTTCTAACATTACTGTTGGTAGAAATACCAAGTATTGTGTCAATATCTCGAAGAATCACTTATTTATGGAAAAAAGAGTCGTTTGGTTTTTTTCTCTGGTTTTCCCCTATATTTCAAAGACGGTTCAAGGTAATCAAGAACAGTTTGTTGCGACTTCATAAGCATAAAATAGTTATTGTATGTTGTGAGTGACACGTCTCCACATGTTTGGGTTAATTAAATATAATTTTTCAACTTTTTTTTTCTGTATCACCCTGTATACGCCGCCGGCATGGATGGCGCTGATGGCTACCTTTCTGGATCGGAAGAGTACGATGCAAAGAACATTTCCACCGAGTGGCAAATTCTCATCAAAAAATGCAAGGTACTTTCAACTAGCATCCGGACTACTATATTTCACGTTGAAGCAAAAAAAAATTGGCTTGCTGCTGATGAGGTTCGAACCTGGTCCTTTGGCATTGGAAATCAAACCCTTCATCACCATGCTACGACGGCTTTATTTTCAAGGTCCAGCCGCATGAAGTCAATATGACGATTGCCTCGATGCTTTTTGTGGCTCGTTCACACTTGGTCCGGGGTTAGTTGATCTTGGATCTAATTTTGCTTCCTGCAATGCGATTACGATTTAATACCGCACCAAAATTTGATGCGGTACTACAAAGTTCGGTATCAAATTTTTTTTTGTGCAATAGGGCATTATTGTTCAAATTTATGTTGTGTTGGTTACGACCATTTTCAGGTGTTTAGATGCGGTTTTGCAGATTAACGCGCGCTAAACAAAAAATTGATTTTTTCGTACTCCCACGTGAATTTCGAAAATCGATCGCCTGCTGAATAAACAGAAAACAGTCCAAGCTATCAGTTCCTATTGGAATTGAACTTTATGATCACTGGCAATAATGAAAAAATGACTGTTGAATTTGGTGTTGGCAATTCAACATTTCTTGCAGTGCCCCTTGTTAACAAATGATGTTATGAAAACTATGAGACCAGAACTAGCGCAAGAAGAAAGAAGCTGATCAAAATTCACTTGAGTTAGGTCAGCTGGTCATATTTCCGCGTAAGAAAAAAATCTTTTCAGAATCAAGAAAAACTAGATGTTTTCCGAAGGAATTATTTGTCTTCAACCGCGAAGAATGGGACTGGCGTGGCAGCAAATGCATCAATAGTTACAACAAAGTCATTGGTTTCCATTGCGGTAGGTGAGACGACGATAAACAGTGAATTGGTAAAAATTGGTTCTTTTTTGGTCCTCCGCCATCATCTTTCCAATGTGGAGGAGCGAGCGACGGCTTGCCGAATTCGAAAACTTAGTGTGTTAATCAGGACACAAAACTGTACCAGACTGCAAATTTTCGAATCTCCGCGACCTTTTGCAAGGTAAACCCTATTTTAATGTATCGGTCGACTGTACTAATACCCAAAATGATTATTATATTTTGGTTATTACCAGTTTTTCAAGTGTTGCATAATGCATTGCAACAGCGCAATGACAAATGTGAAACTAGACAATTGACATTGACAGTAGATAATATGCTCTGATGCCCGTCAAACTTGCCAACTCCAAATTTTGAATATAGTTATTCAGTTTGGTTGACGGTTGATAGAATGACGACAGCGAAAAGTGAAGTTTATACTTGTGGATACAAGCGCCACCTAGTGAGATGTTCGCTGACTGAATCGAGTCCAACAAGAACTTCACATACCGCCGCGGCGCTACTACATGTCATGCACGTAGCCTGTAGCCCATAGATGAAGATGTAACGGTGAACTCCTCATCTGCACTCCGAAAATGCACTATGAAACTCACGTCAGCCCGTGAGGACTTTGCTATTTGTTTTTGTAGCACGTTTATACCAAATTCCATGATCATTTTTATTCTGGAATGAAAACTGAAAAGTTTTTTCTTTTAATTTTTGAAGGGCATCTTTTTCATTAGGCTGTATTTTGATCAATGGTTTTGGATATGATCCTACCTCCATATTTCGTAGTGAGAAGTTTGTTTGGCCGCCGGCCACTTTATTCTGGGACATCCTGTATCCGTTACACACAGCCACTGAACTTATTGATCTGAGACTTTTTCCTTCCTCTTTTTCTTCTCGACATTTTAGTTTTATGAGCAGAACTTTTTTCAATTAAAATTCCATATCGACCTCGATGGCCGACACAGTTTTTTGTTCTTTGCTCCAATCATTTTGCTTTAGCGAAAATTGAGTCAAGTTACTCAGAAAAGAAAAATCAATCAAGACTTCTCATTGCGCAGACATTAATTTGCCCCATTTTGTAGACACAGTAACCACCCTCTGTTCCAACAACAAAAATAGATTAAAAAGAGATTGAACTAAGCAGAAGTTGATGAACTCTGTCTTTGGTCGTTAATAATCAATTGGCGGCAGGTATTGGCTTTGAATCAACGAATTGAGATAGAATTGACTGAAAAAAAATATCTACTTGAATTTAATTGACTTGGGTAGAACTGAGAGTTGCAAACTGATTTGCAAACCTTGTTCCACAATCTAACCCCTCCACCCACGTACACAATTTTACATAAAACACAATATACAGGGTGATTCACCACCAAATGGACATAGCTTAAGGGTAGGTCCAGTTTTTCCAGGCGAACCAGGATCTGGTTTTGGAATTTCTATAAAGTTGTTCGTTTCGAAGCTACAGGGTGATTAATGTATTTCGTAGAATTTTTTGACAAGCTGTATCTTCAGAACGACTTTATGGATTCGATTGAAATTTTGTGAGTTAATTCTTCTATTGATAGCTGACACATCGCCCTATCAAACAGTTCAAAATTTTCAGGGCCTGCTTTGAAAAAAAAAACTTCAAAGCTTTTTTCAAAAAAAAAATTCTGTATGCATATTTTTCAAAATTTATTTCCATATTCAGAAGCCACATGAAATATGCTAATAATATCGCAAAAAAAATTTCTTGGCACCATTGAGTTGTCAATAAAATTTTGATGATCCTGAAAATTTTTGAGGTTAGGATTTTTTATAAATTGATAATTCAAAATATTTGCAAATGATCTATTATGGCCTCGAATTTCAGCCGTTTCGTCAAAAAAATTGGAAAAAAAATTTCACGTTTTTTCGGTAGCAAAAAAAAATTTCATCAGAATTCGAAAAAAAAATTTGTTACGTCCCTCAACTTCACTTCTATTTCACATTGAGCTGAAATTGAGGGACGTGACATACATTTTTCAAAAATTTTGATGAAATTTTTTGTTGCTCCTATTTTGGTACTGAAAAACGTTGAAAAATTTTTTTATTTTTTTTGACGAAACGGCTGAAATTTTAGGCCATAATAGATCATTTCTAAAATTTCAAATTATCAATTTACAAAAAATCCTAACCTTAAAAATTTTCAGGACTATCAAAATTTTATTGACAGCTCAATGGTGCCAAGCAATTTTTTTTGTGATACTTATAGCATGTTTTATGTAGTTTCTGAATGTGATAATAAATTTGAAAAAATGTACATACAGAACGTCTTTTTCGGAAAAAACTTTGAAGTTTTTTTTTATCAAGGCCGGCCCTGGAAATTTCGAACTGCTTGATTAGGCGATGTATCAATTATCAATAGTAGAATTAACTCACAAAATTTCAATCGAATCCATTGCATCGTTCTAAAGATATGGCTTATTTGAAAAATCGACAAAATACATGAATCACCCTGTAACTTCAAAACAAACAGCGTTAGAAAATTTTCAAAGCCAGATCCTGGTTTGCCTGGAAAAACTGGACCTACCCTCAGGCTATGTCCATTTGGTGGTGAATCACCCTGTATATCTTCTCAGTTTTTACACATAAATATGTTGAATTTGGTTGAACTTAGCAGCGTTTGCTCTGTAGGAAAATAATTATAGAAACGATTATTTTCTAATTCAGTAATTTCTATGGGTTGCAGGTAGAATCGTTGTTGTCGAGTGAGTAGCAGGCCCTTCCTCTTCATAACACCACCTTTTTTCATAACACATCAACACATTCTCGCACACACACTCACACACTCAACAAACCGTCACAATCACCGCCGCCGACACCCCAGCCGCCTCACCTGCACTCGCTCAAAGTGCCGAGGACGACCGCCACCATCTACATCAGCAATAGTAGCAACATGTCGTCGGCCAGCGTACAGGCCAACATTGTCGCTTCCGCCCTCAACGGCGGAGGTGGTGGCAGCAGCAACAACAAGAAGGGAAATCCCAGCAACGGTTCGACCAACCTCGGCAGCAACAACACCGCTTCCGGCAGCAGCAACGTGACCAACGGCAACGCCGCCCCCGGAACGACGACCGTCAGCGGCGTGGTCGTGCAAGGCACGCCGCCCCCACCCAACAATAACGCTCCCAAATATGGTAAGATGCCCCCCCCCCTCAAATACCTGCTCAGTCGTTGAACTCGTGTCTAAACTTTTCTTGACTTTTTCTAATGCCTTTGCCTCACTTGTACTTGTACCATAAATAACTATAATGGGGTATTATAGTAAGGTTTTTAAAAATTAGGTATATGCACACTCAAATTATGTAGGGATCACTACCACTTTACACCCTATTGTTGACCTTATGTATACGATATACAGAGTGATAATGGAAGGAGCGCAAAAATGTCCTGACTGAAGCAAGAGCCCGTTTTAAGCAAACAAGTCGAATTTTCTAGGTCCCTTTTCGGGAAAATGTACATCAGTAACTCGAAACGGTTTTGGACTTTTGATTGTATTTTGTTTTTTCAAGTAGACTCAACCGCCTTGCGTATAATTTCAAACCAAGCAGCTGTGCTCCTCGATCCCCGATTTCGAACGAATTGTTCGTTTTGGCCGAGTGAATGAAATTACCCATTTATTCTGGCCGCCTGGCAATCGACCGATCGAGAAAATCAAATTTTTGCTGTTGGATTCAATTGAATAGACGGAAAATTTATTTGGAGTGTTTCTTTTTGCAGGTACGCTGGTCCCGAACCGAATCTTCGTGGGCGGCATTTCGGCCAACACCACCGAAGGCGAGCTGCTGCAGCTGTTCAGCACCTACGGCACCGTTAAAGCCGCCAAGATTATCCAGGACAGAGCCGGCGTATCGAAGGGCTACGGTTTCATTACGTTCGAGAGTGAGGACGACGCCAAGCGTCCGTTGAGGGACGCCGACAACATCACATTGCGGGAGAGGAAGCTGAACATTGCGCCGGCCATCAAGAAACAGGTTCGTTTCCACTGTTCACCTTTCTCGTTATTAACAAAAAATGATGTTTTCCAATTTTCGATTTTTATCTCTCAACTCCATGCCACCTTGCTGCTAACCTGTAACAGGTAAAAAAAATCACTTCCATCTTTGCCAACTATTACATGAATCTGTCATTTAATCTTCAGGGTATATCTATTTGCTTTTGTTTGAAGAACGTATGTCTGAGACTTGGAAATTTTGAAGCCTCAGACTTGGTTCCTCATATAAAGAGCAAATATTTCTCGAAGAATAAAGCCCAATAATTTATAGTCGACGGAAGCGTAAATGGCGACCAACATGGACCAATCACTGTCAGTGTCCACCTTGGCTACCTCTTTTGGTCAGTAGTAATTGGTTTATTATCTTACGCTTGCGTCTGCGCTTAGGCTTCCGTCTACTATAAATCGGGCTTAAATTATTCATCATATTTGAAGTTGGCAACAATGAGCAGCTTCGTGCGCTTTGGCAACTCCTATCAAAGTGTTGAGAGATAAAAATCGGACAATTTTTCGAATTTACCAATTTTTCAACAAAATTTGTTTGATGTAGAAGTAACCAGATTGTTTCGATCTGATGTCAGCTGTTTTGAACTAACTTTCCATAACCCATGCTTTGCTTGCTTTTAATCCTGAAAACTGTACAGTTCACAGTTACTTAATAATTATGATACAGTACAAGCGACAGCAAAAATTCCACACTAAACAAACCCTGAACAACCTTTTGAGCTTTGCCAAATTCTTCGCTTATTCGTTTTTTTGTTTTGTTTATTGCTTTTAGTACACTTCAAATGTGGTGTTCCAGCCCTTCAACAGAGCATTCGACGCGTCCAGTCCGTCTACCGTGGCCCCCGGCAATCCGACCCAGTACTATTTCCAGCCAAATCCCCCGGTGGGGTACTACCAGGCCGCTGGCGTCACGTATTTCCCCCAGCCGGCCCAGGCCGCGCCCGGGGATCCTAATTCTCAGGCCACAACCATATACCCAGGTGAGACTTTTTTATTTTATTAATCTTTTACGACTCCAATTTTTCAACGGGCCACAATGATCTTTATTCCAATAATTTTACTGAAAAAAAAGTTTCTCAATTATTTTTTAATTTCTAATCGAAGTTACAAGTTGAAACTTCGCGTTCGGCAAACAAGTGACATTTTGACACTTCTGTTCCTTTGCAGGTGTAAGTTACTGAAGTTTATACATTGCGGTACTGACGAGTGTTTACAAATCATCCAAAATAATAGGTTTTATAGTGTTTCAGAAGTAATGATAATGCGTGTGCCGGTGTCTCAGCATTTTTGATTAGACCACGCCGATATTAGCTACTACCCGTGTCTTCCACTGAACTTTTACACTTCAACTGTAAGAGAACCCTTGCATTATCATTCTAACCTATGTTGAAGGTGGAATTAAAACGTCGTACCTGTTTTGTGACTCAATTTTATTTCTAACGAAACCGACAGCACGAAGAAAATAGTGATGATGAAAATTTCGCCCACTGATGTTGACATTATGACATGTGCGATGAATGCGATTCGCTAACAACAACTGACAAAATGTGACATGCGCTTGTCAAAGGCACGCGGTCGCGCACTGAAATGATGTGAAATTTGCGGTATTTTCCAGTCATGTCATACTTTTTAAAGGAAATTTTCATCTTCCATCCTGCTGACAAATGAAATAAGTCTTATTATGCGTAAAAATAACAAATTTGGGTGTTTAATAATGCTGAATTTCCATTAAAATTTACTTCATGGGGTGACCCATGAACTAAATAAGTCAATTTTTCTAAAGGATTATTTCTGAAAGAATTCTTTGGGACAGAACCGTGTTATTTTACGCTCTACGATCAGTCAATGAACCAAAAAAAATCGTTTGCTGGGATTTTTTTGAAGAAACGTAATTTTCAAGGTTTATGACTTATCCCATACACTTTCTATTTTCAGTAGAATGACTTTGTAGCAAAAATAAAGTGACAAGCTGGGTCGCTGGGAGAATACGGCCGATGGCCGCTGATAGTTTCTCTCCAAAACTTTGCAGGTGCCATCAGCCGTAGCCGTAGCTCCCCAGCTTGTCACTTTATTTTTGCACCAAAAAGTCATTCTACTGAAAATAGAAAGTGTATGGGATAATCCCTTATAAAGCCTGGGGTGCAATTCTCGAAGTCTAAATTAATTAGATCGTCCCAAAAATTAATTTAGAGACTGATTCGAGAATTAGACCTTTGCTTGAGAAGCCTTCTTGCGTTAGCCACGCCGCATATGTCGAAACATCGGTGTCCGTGGAATCGGTCCGCCTTTTTTAGAAAATCATCGTAAACGACTGAATTAATGATCATTACAGGGTTATTTTGTATCTCGGTAACTTGTAGAGAGCATGCACATAACATGCGCGTTACGAGTTGCCAGAATAGGTATGTTAATCAACAATTCGTTGTTTTTAAAATGATTTAATTTTTCATAAAGGTTTTTGTTCAGTTTTTTTCTGCAGTTTAGAATTTTTACTGATTTAAAAATGTTACAGCGCCGTCTGTGTATCCAACACAAGCAGCACCACCGCAGCCATCCACCTATCAGCCAGTGGTGTTTCCGCAAATGTATCCGATAGCGCCGCAATATCCAATGCAAATACCGGTAAGTCGATCAAATCCGAAAACGCTTTCCGGTCTATTTTTCCACTACACATAATCTCGTGTCCAGTTCTTCAAGATGTTGCGATCGGGCTCGAAAGAACCCAATAAAATTGATACAGAACTTAATTTGGTTTCTGATGTTTGGCATTCTTTTTACGACAGCGTAAGTCTTTGATGTATGTTTACTATCCAATTATAATTTCGCTTCTCTCTGACACATTAACTTTTATATCGATCCCAGATAAAATACACTGTCAAGGCCCTCTTCCTGGGTTTTGTGTTTTTATTCCGTTATGCTACTATAATATCAAACAAGCAAGACTGTGTGTGTGTGCGAGCGTGTTTGATAATGATTTTGTATTATGCCAAGAAGCTGACAGAAATAAATTTATTGTTTGTGAGGTTGTGGTATCAAATGTGTACGTGTGTGAGTGTGGTAGTGGTGGCATCCCAGCGCCGACCTCGTTATTGTGGTCTCACTTTTATTGTCTTGTCGCTCACACAGCTGAATAGATGAATGGGAAGTACACTACAACAAACACCTCGTAAATTTACTCGCTTATTTACTCCGCGTTTGAAAAAAGTAAATATTTTTTTAATAATAGAAAACGACTGGCTACCGTAAATATTGTTTCGAGGACAGGTGCGGAGAGCCACCTTAACATTCGAACTAAGTCTCACGCTCATACATACGGAAAACTAAAAAATGAAAACGAACGATTTGTGAGGGACGAACTGTTAGGAATAATTTGTACCAGACGACGTAGTTACCCCCCTTCATTTTCACGTGAATAAATGAATCTCTAGAACTATATTTTGTACTAGGAAGGCACAGTCACTGTTGTCAACTTAGTGCATTTGTCGTTTGATTTTCAACCATAGTTGCTTTTTACATGAAACATGTAAGTCTAAGACTAGAAAATGTTGATGCTGCTTCGGGAAGAGTATTTTCAATTTTTCTTCTACGATAGCCAAATGCCTTGTCGTCTTATGTAGTGGCGTGCATGAATGGATTATCAACTGTACGTAAAATTGTCATTCTATCTTTAGGCTATATTTGCTTTTTCATTTTTTTGTCTTCATTCTATCCTCAGATTTAAGTTCTTCATAATAATAGTAAATATGGCCTGAACATCAGAAATGGCAAACTGAGTTAGCAACAGTGGCCTTCTTGTCTTTTTTCTCACGCCGATTGGTTACATACGATAAACATGGTCGTACATTTTGAAGAACTGGTCATGACATTTTATATTAACAAAAATTTCTCTGTCAATGTACAAAAAGAAGTGCACTAAATTTGTCTCTGTGTGTCTCTCTTTATCAACACGTTTTCTTTTTGTTGATGATGATAAAATGAAACATTTTTGTACATAATTTTTAATTAAAAAGAAAAACCATGAAAATGTGTGCAGTAACTATGTACTGGGTTTCGCTGCGAGCAATCCAAATAAAATCATAATGTTATTGTTATGTTATTGTTCGTGCATAAAATAGTGTTGTACTATGTTCAGTCCAGCAACTACATATCGGAAGGGCTGTATCCAGTCACCCAGCCTGCCTACGTGTTGCTGGACGGCCTGCAGTACTGAGGGCTCCCCACGTCTCTCATCCCCGCCCCTTTCTTAAGGTCTCTGATCTTGAAACGCACGCCGTATATAAACGTTAACAGTGAAAACTGAGAGCGTCCTTTTTTCTTACATTAATCATTTTTAATTATGATTACAATTGAGTATTTTTGCACGAAAAGTGTTTGATTTTTCTTTTTTTTTTCTTTCGTTTAAAACAGTGTGATCATAAAGCTTGGAGACTTTGGTCTGTGTAAAAACAAATCGCCGCCAGAACGAGAGTCTTCGCGTTTTGCTGAATTTTTGACAAAAAAAAAGTTAACAATAGTGTCGTGCAAATAAGCAAGCCGTGCTTGTTCTTGAAAAAATTATCAAATAATGATTACAATGATCCATTTTGGAAGAGTAATTTTTATTGAATGTTGATTGAATGGGACGTAAAAATAGTGTCAACACGAGAATACAGATTGGGAAGGAAGAGGTAGAAGTCGCGAATTTCTGCTGTTTGTTCAGTCAAATCACTCAGGATGATAGGAGTAGAAGAGACAATAAGCAAAGAATAGCACAAGGCCGAGTCGCTTTCAACAAAAAGATGATGTTTAGTTCATCGATAGTTTTCAATTATGTTTAGGAACTGTGAATTTAGCAGTTCGGAAGAGAGTTTTGAAATCATGCATATGGATGGCGTCGCGACGTTGTATAGATGCGAAACATGGATGGTGGGAGAGGCAGATGAGAAAAAATTGGAAGCGTTTGAAATGTGGTACTACAGGCGCATGATGAAAATACCATGGAAAGATAGGGTCAGCAATAGGGAAGTACTAGAAAGAGTAGGAGAAGAAAGGAATATGTGGAAAACAGTAAAGAGAAGAAGAAATGGGATGGTAGAACACCTTCCGAGTCACGGAGGACTAGTTGGAGATATACTCGAGGTACAGGTGGGAATAAAGAGACGCAGAGGCAGACTCAGGTTAGATTACACAAGCTCACGTCCACTTGAAATCTTATTCCATGTATTAGGTATTATAATAAATAAATTTGTACTTGTAAGCACGAAATTTTGGACATCAAATGTTTGTCATTCCAAAAAATTTGACATAGACATGAAGGAGTCTTTTAGTGTATTTATCACGTAGCCAGCAACCAAGTTTTTTGGTAAAATCAGAGTAGATGTTTCGTTGAGTCTTTCCACAAGGTTTTAATGTTGTTAAAAAGTTGCTTTGTAGAAAGATTCAAAGAAACATCTACTACGATTATACAAAAGCACTTCCACTGCAAGACTCATGGAGACATTCTACATCACAAAGTTTTTTGGTATCTGGTCGATATCTCTGGGGGCAAAATATCCAAAACCAAACTTTCTAAAGCAAAAAATTTTAAAAAGGCAATCATTTTCTGTTACGAAGTCTCCCTGATCAAGCAGTCAAATCTATGATCAGATGATTGAGGGTCGTCAAATAGGATACTGGACTGTTTTCTCTCAATTTTTTATCGCGCTTTTGCCAAAAAATGATGACTTTTTCAATTGTCTTAAAATTTACGAATCATGATAAGCTTGGGAGAAGTAAGAGCGGCATCAATCGCTGTCCGGGCGTCAAACATTACACAAAAATATTTTCTGACGGTTGTGATCTTGAGTTACGTGGACAATTGGATATGAATACAAAATATGCTCTAGCAACACCATGATGAATTTCCATTCTAAATTCTATTTCCAAGATCAAGGATAATCAAATCAGTAATGCAAGGCATGTGAAAAACTAAAACTATGAATATGAGCTTAATATCATTGGATTCGTTGGCCTCCGGTTCCACCAAACTTTCATCAGCGAATTAAACTTATCATTCTCATAGTAACTTAACTACTCAACAATTGAAGTGGCGAGCGGTGAGCACGTACATGAAGACGAGGATTTTAGTATTTCCAACTTGCTCCGGCTAAAAGTAAAGTCGATCCTATCCAGCAACAGATATCCAAGAATACGGCATTAAAAAGTGATTGATTTACATTTCACTGGGCCGCGTGACTCTTATCGGTACCAACACTACCTCATCAACCAGATAATTTTAGAAAAATTCTAGGCTCCCAATTTCAAAATGAACAGCTCTCTTGCCAATTTTTCCCTTGATGAGTTTCTCAAAGAGAAATATTACCAACTCCATTATTATTCAGAAGGAATCATAAATGGCTACTTTATCGTTTTATGTTTTGATCATTCAAGAGTTTGAATCGAGTGCGATTACCAGTTGAAGAATTTTTTTGCGGCGATCGATGTCAAGATATATCATAGTTGTTGCAACCAGGTCGAAAATTGTATTCTCGTTTTTATCACATTAAATTAAATCACTATCAGGAACTACCTAGTAACTAATAGCGTTTTCGAGTCGCTAGAGCCGAGCCGGTTCGGCTCTAAAATCAAGGGATTTGATTGGTTCTCGAAAATCCCTGGCCAATCAGTTATAGTGATTTTGGAGCCGAACCGGCTCGGCTGTGGCGACTCGAAAACGCTATAAGTCTCTCGTGCTGTATTTCTAGCGTGAAAATAGTACGAAAATAGTATTCATGACACGCAGGCTTTATGGGCCAACAAAGCAGCAAGTTTTTGGAGTGGATCGAGTTTAGTGCCCGTGAGTGAGTTTTGATCTCGCTAGGTAAGGTTCAAGGTGGTTTTAATGCTGTCAGCTAAGCTCAAGGTTTGTTTCGGCCAAGTTGAAGATCTTTGTTTTCCGTGACAAATGCCCAGTCGTGTAATCCACTCACATGCAGTACAAACCCTGTATTAATTGTAGAGGCGAAGAATTCACGTGAAGAATTGAAAACGTTACGTTTCAAAAGTTGAATTTGAGGCAAATCAAGATAGCCATTGAGGATTGCGTCGCAGAGCGGTAAACCTCCTGGCGAACAAGGAAAAACCTATTGCGAAATGAAGTTAACCTACTGTCAGTTCCAAGCACTATTACATTTTTCCATCGTGCAAATTTTCAAACTCTGCTATTATTGGGCAAATTTCAAAATTTTACTCAGCGTGAGTTGAAATTTATCACTATAATCAAATTGAAGAAAGCTTGATGAAACTAAAAGCTATCTCGTTTCCTGCGCTCAAGTCAATTCAAACTTGATCTTTGATATTCAGCAATGAAGACGTGTTTTCAGCAACTGCATTTTTACGTTGGACGCTATTGTAAACGAATTTTTTCATGATTTTGTGAAACGATGTTCCAAAAATTGAATTCCTGTTACGAGATTTTCATCTGGAAAATTTGAAAATTGGGAGAGACTCTTGTTTCTGGTGACGGCTTCCCCGGCCCCCATGTTATGATTACTCGTTCTTAGTTGTTATAGAAAGCTTCGATATTATTTATGATTTTGTTTTGAGCATGTGGCGAAATTTGTTGTGTTTGTGTCGTTTGTTACGTTCGTCCCCTGTTTATTGTGTGGGGTTGGTTGCAGATGCGCAACATCCCATTTTTTTTTTGTAAACTCTTCCGTTTTTGCCTTTCCTGTATTTTTCGTAGCGTGTAAGATTCGTAATTCGGCACGAAAGTTTCTAATTCTGTATTTTCCAGTACGACTTCAACTATTACCCCGGTGGCAATGGCGGAGGCGCCCAGTACATGGTACCGGGCGGAGGCGGTGGAGGTGGCGGCGGCGGTGGCGGCGGACAGAATGGTCCGAATCAGGGCGGCGGCGGTTCCGGACAGGGCGGCGGTGGGGGACCGGGGATGCCCCCGTCGACTAGTCCCCCCCGGCCTCCTTGCTACAACCCCCAGCTGCACTACAATCCCGACGCCGTGTATTACAACATGCAGATGTACGGCGGACCGATGGACGGAGCTCCAATGTACGCCGATTCACTGGAAGCGGCCCTGGCCAACGGCGGCACCGGCGGCGGCTACGGCGAGGTTAGTGCTGCCGCGTTCGGCGGCAACCCTTTTCACGATGCTCAAGGGGGCGGCAACGGTAGCGGCGACGCCTCCATTGCGTACGACTTTGGCGCACCCCCCGACGCATTGAATTTTGACCATTTCTTACATCACCAACACCACCACCACATCCAACAGCACGAACAACAACAACAGCAACATCTCGAACAACAACAACAACAACAATTTCCACAGCAACATCAATCACAGCGTCAAACGCCTGTAGATAGTGCGACGACTGACAATGGCGACGCCAACGCGCGTCAATCGAAAACTCCGGTCGTTTCAATGCTGTCGGTCGAGAACAATCAAGAGAAAGACTTGGTGTCGATGCAAGGCGGACGAAGGGTCAGACCGTTGGCAAAGCAACCCCCAGTGACCTTGGCCGCTTCGGTTTCTCAACCGCCACCGATTTCCTACCCGCCGTTCCCCTTGCACCACCACCACCATCACCACGTGCCACCCCCGGCGATGTACCCGGCATTTCCTCCGCCGTCTTTTTCGCAACCGCCGCATCATCAGCATCAGCAGCAGCAACAAAATCCTCGATCTCAGTACAACTTTAAGACTGGCCACAGTAACAAAGACGCTGCCGTCGCCGCCTCGTCCGTAAACGGTATGTCGGGCAGCGGCAACTACCACTATAACCACCACAGCCATCACAATTCGAGCGGCTGGCGACGACCGCGCAACAATTACAGCAACAGCAATAACAACGGCGGCACGCGAAACAATTCTAGCCGCAACAGTTTGCGCACCGATTCGAATTCGTCTGCCAACGCCGCCTCAGACGACACGAAAACGAACGAAGATGTTGCGGCCACGTCGACCGCCGCCCCGACTATCATAATGCCGCCTTCGCCGTCACCGTCCGCGCACATTTCGTCGAGCGCAACCGCCATCGCGTCATCTACGTCGTCGTCGGTCGTCATTGCCCCACGCTTGCACCACCAGCCGTACGTTGTCGCCTCTAACGGTCCGAGGCAAACGGCAATGGGACACAGCAACAGCGAAATCAGCCGTCGCAACAATAACAATAACATCAGCAAAGGGCACCAACCTTTGTTGGGGTACGACAACAACAACCACTCTACCACCACCACCACATCCACGCATCACCACCACCCGCACCACATCAATCCACACCAGCACCACCGACACCCGCCACAACAACAACAACAACCACCGCAACAGCAGATCAACAAGAGCGGCGGTGGTGCGCCATTCGTCTCGTCGCAACAGGTAGAGAAGCGTTTTTTTTTTTTAAATCATTGTCTTGGGACTTACAGGTCCCATACCCCTTTCCGAATATGTACACACTCCTTACACTGCAATCGCGTCGGGCGGGCCTCCATTTGTCCCCTAAGGAACAAAATTTTTGAATGCTGCGGATCAAATCACTACTTGTAGTGGTGTAAAGTGCGCCTATGCCAAATTTTTTGCCGTACTCTAAAATGCAGTATCTTTTTGCGTACCGCCTCCACTCTAAAAATTTTGAACCTTTGTGTTCTGCAATAAGGATTTAACCACCAGTTCGATTCAAATATTCCATTTTCCTTGAACTGCCCCAAGGAAAAATGCGCGATTTAGTACTAGCGGTTCACAACATAATCTGGTACAATCCTGCATTTTGTGATATCAACAAGAACTTCGGCACAATCGTTCTTAGATCCAAAATGAATAATTTGGCCCGCTGTTCTTTTCGATTACCCCCTGCTGGTCCGGGATTTGGGGGGGTACAAGGGGTACATGACTATTTTTTGCTGCAAGATCTAAACACTGCTATCGAATCATGTTTGATGTCATTTCTAGATAACTAGAGCCTGCTGATCACGACGTCGCCACTTTCAGAATGATCCGCCTGTCGGGAGACACTGTAGAGCTGTCAATTTTACGATGGGGGCTTCCTGAATTAATAAATTTTGGTCATCAAAGGGGATGTGTAGGGTATCATTTCTGACATAATCGAGGTCTGCATAATTGATTTTCAAACATTTACGATTCGCATTGATTCCACTTTTGTTGCACTTTTGATCAGGCTGAGCTAGCGAGTCATGATACCGCCATTGTCGAGGCGCTGCGTTCGCTAGAAGTCGAGTTATGACGGATTTATTCGAATTGAAAAAGTTCTTGAAAGTCGCTCCAGTGGCCATTCAAAAAAGAGTGGAATATAATTTTGACCGCCTTTAGACTCAGAGAGTACTTTTTTGCATAAAAATGAAATTCTGTCAATATTAAGGGGCCTCATAGAATGGGGATTTTGTAGTTTCTGGTCCACAAGCACTTGCCTTGAACCTTGAAAAAATTCATTTGACCATCAAATGATGACACCGATGCGATGAAGTGAAGCGATACGTCAACCAAAAGCCGAGTGGGGGCTGTAACTCTGTACTTGGGGTCGCGTCTTGAATTAGGTTAGTTTGGTCTTGAAATATGATGTGTTGGGCATCATTTCTAATGTTTTTTGGGTCGCTGATTTCATTTCTCAGTGCAAAATTTTGATTGACTTACAATCGGAGTTGTAGCTGTCTTAGTACATGGGAGATATCCCCCCTCTCCCTGAATTCTAGCCCAATCAAAATTTTGCATTGAGAAATGAAATCAGCGACCCAAAAAACATCGGAAATAATGCCCAACACATCATATTTCAAGACCAATCAAACCTAATTCAAGACGCGCACCCCAGGTACAGAGAGCTACAGCCCCCACTCGGCTTCTGGTTGACGTATCGCTTCAGCGGTGACAGCATCGCATCGGCGTCATCAATTTACTCTGAAATATATTTCTTCAAGGATTCAAACGAATGCTTGCGTAGAAAAAAGCGAAAAATCTATATTTCATGAACCCTCTTTATATTGACAAAATTTTATCTTTATGCAAAAAAGTAAGTTTGATCACTCTAACCTCGGGCTCCACCAAAATTTTACGAGCAGAATAAATCTATTACGCTGATAGTTGCTATGTACCAGCCAATAGGATGGGTAGTAGCTTAGTTACTATGACGTGATAAAGTTATCACGTTGATAAAAGTTTGATGGAACCCGTAGTAAAGGCGGTCGAAATTATACTCCACACTTTCCTTAACGGTCCATATAGCCAGTTTCAGGAATTATTTCAATTCAAAATTATTTGTCATATGTCGGCTTCTGGAGAACGTAGCGCCTCGGCAATGACGGCATAATAATTCGCTGACCCAGCCTGATGAAAAGTGCAACAAAACTCTGTCCAATGCGAATCGTAAATGTTTGATAATCGATAATCATAATTTTGACCTCTCATATTTTCCACAGTTTCAAACCAATCACATTTTTACACAAAGAAACGAGTTCGCAGACCTCTATTATGTTAGAAATGATACCCCACACATTCCCTTCGATGACCAAAATTTGTTATTTCTGGGAGCCCCCACTGCAAATCTGACACCTCTACCTTGTCTCCCGACAGGCGCATCATTCTGACAGTGGCGTCATCGTGATCAGCAGGCTCTAGTTATCCAGAAATGACATCAAACATGATTCGATAGCAGTGTTTAGTGCTTGCAGCAAAAAATAGTCATGTCCCCCTTGTACCCCTCAAGTCCCGGACCAGCAGGGGGTAATCGAAAAGAACAGCGGGCCAAATTATTCATTTTTGGTTCTAGGAACAATCATGCCAAAGTTCTTGTTTGTATCACAAAGTTCAGGATTTTCTTGTGTACTGCTAGTACTAATTGTAACTCGATGACAAGTGGCTTTCACTTGTTACAAAAAATACAAAATACAACTTTCTTATTTTTTGTCTGCTTTCTGTTTAGATCCGCCATCACAACAACAACAACGGCCAACAGCAGAACTTTGTGTTGCCATCGGTTGGCAGCGGCAGCAGGCGGAGCAAGAACAAGTCAGTGCGACGCAATGTGCCTTCGGGTGGCGGCGGTGGCCTGAGCGAGATCGGGGCCGGCGACGCCCCCCTCCCCAATTCCGCCGACGTGTCGGAGGTCTGCAAGAAAATGGATAGTCTAAAATTGTGATGAAAAAAAAAACCGCCCCCGGCAGTAGTCTTGTCTCTCTCTACTCTTCTCTATCTCTTTACCTCTTTGCCCCCCTCCACCCACTTGCCACCCCCCCCCCTGCCCCCCTTACCCCCTAACTATTTAAACAAAGAAAAACTCTTTTTGAAACTTAAGAAAAGGGCTAATTTATGATTATTAGTAAAACATAATAATAATGATACTATTATTAATAATTATTAGATATGAACAAACAAAAATTTGCTTGTAAATAAACATAACAATATTAAAGAAAAAATAAAAACCACATGCAATATAATTTAAAAGTAATCGACAATATTATTGTTAAAAATGAATAAAAACAAAAGTGAGAGAATAGCTAGCTATTTATGGACATTTTGTAGGTTTAGGATTTTTGTAATCGATAAGTCCTATTACTATATAAATAAAAAATATATTATTACACTAACGTAAGGCCAGGGGGCGTTAAGCGCACCACGCGCCTATGGAACTTTGTGATGATGGTTCAAAGACTGAGATTAATGCATGTTCAATAAAACAAATGGACGCTGTTCACGCCAAGCTTTGCAAGGTCTTTTTTGTGAATGAAACCAAACAATTTTGTGTGTATTCGGAGGATAAAAGCGAAACTTGGCGGAATAATCCGGCCGCGGTGAGCTTGACGCCCCTGCCGCACCTTGTACACATACATACAAAAAGAAATATTGTTATTTATTCTGTAAGATGTATAGTGTTTAGTTTGTAGTTACTTTAATTTTAAGCTCGTTGACATGTTATGCCAGATTATTATTATTATATTATTCGGTACGTATTCCCACCCAGGTAAAAACCTCAGGTGATTTGAGTTTTCGTCCCATCCGCACGCCACACTCCGGGTTGGGCAGTTGAACTGACTGGTTGAACGTGACATGGCCAGAACAGACTAGAAACTAATTTCATGAAAAAAAAACTGCTTTGAAATTAGCGACTGCCTAGTTCATTGAACTGTTCTAACAGCTGGGCACTCGCGTTGAACTTGAATATTTTCTCTGAGCTTAGTATTTGAGCAGTATTTGTTACTCGAAAAGTTAGATGTAAGTTTTTTTTTTTGTTGAAAAAACCATTTCCCTAATGGAGATCAGGCTAATTTGACTAAAATCACTCGATCTCGACGATAATATAAAAATGTAGATGTTTTTGATATATGGAATTTTTGTAGCAAGTTTACTGTAGTTGAAAGAGATTCGAATCGAAAATTACTTGCGCACAGCTATTTTTATATACATATATTTTTTATGTAACGATTAATTTTTTACTTGTCAATTAAAAAGACAATGGAGTTATTCTCTGATTATTACTGATACGTATTTTTTGTATGTAAAACATTATATTTTAAATTTTGTGTCAATTTTGAAAGTTTTTATTATCTGCTTGCACTTTTGTGTAAGTTTTTTTTTCTCGCGCGTTATTAATTTTCGATTCACACATTTGCGTCAAATTAGCAACAAAACGGAGTAGGATGGGACTTGCGACTCATTTTATCAAGTGTTGAGGTAAAGTATTTTGTTGCCTTATATTCCTATCTCTTTTTGTCTCCATCGATTTTGTGTCTTTTTTTTTATTGTATACATTGTTTTTTTTGTTGTCCAAAAACACGAGATTTTGATGACTCGAAAATCAAAAAATTAAAGTGAGATTTTTGCTCAAAATGGCTGCCATCTGAATATGCTTAAGTCAAATTCGAAATAATATTGGCTCTCTCTGTCTCTCTCGGCGGTTGTTGAAAAAATGTGCATTCTTTTCCAGTAGATTTCAGTTGTTGTTGTAGTCATTCGGAATTTATATAATATAAAAGAAAAATTATAATTAAATTTTAGGCTGTGACATTATTAAATTATTGTTGAATTTTTTCGTGTAGATCTAAAAAAAAAATCGGAATTTACAAGAGTGGAAAAAATTGTCGGGAAAGATGCGTTGTTACGTAGAGAAAACTTAACAAACATACAAAAAAAATTGTTTCTAAAGAGCCTAAAAAAATCGAAACGCGTGAAATTTGTATAAATGGTTTTTTTCCAAAGAAGTATTTTAAGATTAGAAGAGTAAGCGTTTAGCATGTAAAATAGTAATTTATTAATTAGCATTATAGATATTTAGGTGTCATAGTTCATAAAATTTGGCCAAATTTATAGTTTGTTGCTAGTTTTTTTCCGAACGTGGTTTTGTTGAACGAAGCCGCATTTTTCTTGTCTCTTACTAGAATTGAACATGTACCTGTATTGAAATTGTACATATATTTCGTTGAACGATATACTTGTTGATCTTTCGAAATTTTATGGAACTTATATGGAAAAAAAAACCTATATTTCGTTTTGTTACATTGGCCAACATAGCTGTAATGACTTAGCGGGACATGTATCCCTTTGCCCTTCACTACACACACATAAACACAGAACAATTAAGAGCAATATACTAATATTATAAACTTTGTCAATTTTAGTTTTGTATATATTAACAAAAGAACATTAGTGAAACAAAATGAAATGCTCTAAAAATACGGTTGTGCATAAAATGACGTAGTATAATGAAAACTTTTTTAGACGTAGTGACACTGTGGCTCAGTCCGCGACTATTTACTACTAGTAATTATTACTACTACATACTACAAAAAAAAACAAAATTTTATGATTATTATTAAAACAAAGTACATACAAAAGAAAACAACAAACAAATGTGAGCTATGATAAGCCAAATTTTTGTGATAGCGGCGAAAGATGCGTTTTTAAAATTCGCAATTCGATGTGAGTGTGCGAATAGCCATTTTTAAAAGCGCCATTTTCCGACTTAAAATGTGTGTTCAATAACAACATGAAATATGTAGGCTTAGAGTCGCTTTTTGGAATAATCATTTAAAGAAAAACATAACGAGAGGCTGTCGGCCGGCTAGGCCACTCCATCCCCCCCTTATACATACATACATACATACCCCGTAAGTGAACCTCCCATCCCCGCGCCCCAAGTAAAATTTATATTATTATTACTCTTATTACGACAATGAAAAAAAAATGAAGGTAGTTTGAAACAGTAAATATAGCATCATATAAAATTATGAAGTATGTAACATAAAATGCAATATTTTAGAAATTCTATAACTTAAGGAAACAGTGAGAATTATTTATTAATTATTATTAATAAATAAAAATATTATATATGATAATATTACCTTAAGGCTATGTACAAACTATCTCAGAAAATAAAAGTATACTTAAGACGTTGCAGGTTTCAAGGCCCAGGTAACTGAGTTTCTAGAAATCCCAAGACTCAATCCATATAGTAATAAGTATTTCCTGACCTCCCTCTCTAGCTTTCACCAAAATTTGCCTGTTATTAAAACTCTTAGAAAGATCGCATGGAGTCGGCATCATCGTTCACGTGCTGTGCGACACACGCATAGTATTTGCATTTAGCCATTCCATCTTAACCAAGGAATTTGCACTACCACGGACTACTAAGTCGATTCCAGCTTCTTGAAAGGCGTATATGTTCGACAAGTGAGACGTCTGTTTGTCGAGTAAAAGGACGGTCCGTTGGCCGATAGTGTAAAAAGAGCGGTCCGTTGGCCTATAATCTCGCCTATAATGTAAAAGAGCGGTCCGTTGGCCGAGTCCTAGTGTAAGAGCGGTCCGTTTGGCCGAGTCCGAGTGTAAGAGCGGTCCGTTGGCCGAGTCTGAGTATAAGAGCGGTCCGTTATTGGCCGAATCAGAGTGTAAGAGCGGTCCGTTGGCCGAGTCCGAGTGTTGAGAGCGGTCCGTTATTGGCCGAGTCCGAGTGTAAGAGCGGCCCGTCATTATTGGCCGAATGTAAGAGCGGTCCGTTGGTCGAGTGTAAGAGTGGTCCGTTGGCCGAGTGTAAGAGCGGTCCGTTGGCCGTGTGTAAGAGTGGTCCGTTGGCCGAGTGTAAGAGCGGTCCGTTGGCCGAGTCTGAGTATAAGAGCGGTCCGTTATTGGCCGAATCAGAGTGTAAGAGCGGTCCGTTGGCCGAGTCCGAGTGTAAGAGCGGTCCGTTGGCCGAGTGTAAGAGCGGTCCGTTGGCCGAGTGTAAGAGCGGTCCGTTGGCCGTGTGTAAGAGTGGTCCGTTGGCCGAGTGTAAGAGCGGTCCGTTGGCCGAGTCCGAGTATAAGAGCGGTCCGTTATTGGCCGAATCAGAGTGTAAGAGCGGTCCGTTGGCCGAGTCCGAGTGTAAGAGCGGTCCGTTGTCCGAGTGTAAGAGCGGTCCGTTGGCCGAGTCCGAGTGTTGAGAGCGGTCCGTTATTGTCCGAGTGTAAGAGCGGCCCGTTATTATTGGCCGAATGTAAGAGCGGTCCGTTGGCCGAGTGTAAGACTGCCGGTCTGTTGGCCCCCTGAGTGTAAGAGCGTTCCGTTGGCCGAGTGTAAGAGCGGTCCGTTGGCCGAGTGTAAGAGCGGTCCGTTGACCGAGTGTAAGACTGCCGGTCCGTTGGCCGAGTGTAAGAGCGGTTCCGTTTGGCGGAGTAATCGAGCCGTCCGTTTGCCGTATGAAAGACATCTGATGTTAATCGAGTAAGTGTAAAGGGCTACTCTGTTGGTCGAATACAAGTTTATATACCTATCTGTTATTGGCTAAAAGACCTCTGATTTTTACTAGGCCAATAACAGACCTCGCTCTTGCTCTACTGGTGCGGGCCAATAACTAGACGACCCCATTTACTCCGCCATAATGAGCCATAACATCTGTTTTAGTCGGCTCACAGAGACATACCTCCTGTCCTGGTGCCAATAATAAACAAACGCACATTTTTTATTCTAGCTTAAAGTTGTTATACTGAATCACGATGTTGATTTTCTAGTGGGAAAAAATTCTTCATAAACCACGACAGTTGAGGAAACCATATAGGTAACCTACCTAGCTGCGGGCGCCTTTCATATCTCTCAACCTCATCCAGCTGCCCCTTGGGTTCGGGATGTAATCAGACGCCTGAGCTATAATAATACTTTCTTACCTTTGGTTATTTTATTATTAATTTACTTTGTTCATGGCCGGAAAGGCCGAAGGAACAATAAAGCATATTTGTTTATTTATTTACCTTTGGTTATTACAATTCAAATTAGATGCATAAAAAATGATCCGCGAAAAAAAGCCGTTAATGAGGATTCGCCAACTTTGTGACCACATCTCGGATCTGGAGCAGACTCGAATTTCCCGCCACTACGGTGCGGCCGGCGATGGTGGCGCCGCCAGCGGAAACGGCGACCGGAGCGTCGCCAGCGCGCCAACATGGCAGCGTTGAAATTCCCCCAGATTCTCGCTTTGCCTCCTGTCAATGTCTCGTCCACCATGATTTTGACAAGTTTTGATCAATTTTGAGAGTGGCGAGTGTTCCCGTGGTTGTAAAACTTACAATGCGAAATGGCCGCCGTGCTAGATTATTTTTCTATTGGAAGTATAGTGTGGTGTAGGACATGTTTTAACGAAGAATACGAGGGCGAGGTCATGGCCTTTGATCCTCAAACGAAACTGTTGATGCTGAGTATCCTTTTTGTATGAACGAGACCTGACGGGGAGGCCTACGGAGCCCCCCGGCTTCTGCCTTTCTTTTGCCTCTCTCGCTCGCGCCCGCGAAAGCGTCTGTTTTCCTTAACGTTGCCTTGCAGAATGTCCCTCGTCGAGCGGTGACGCCAAACTCCACAACGTCAAGTTCGTCAACTTGAGCTTCGTCGGCGATTTGAAAGTGAAAAAGGAAGTCACGACCGTGCCCGAGCCGCCACAATCCATAAATTTACAAAGAGTAAGCCGGATGCTGGTGTGGGACCAGCCGAAAAGTACTAATGTCGTTTTGTAGTTAAACCAGAGGGTCCGGAATCAGAGCGACAGGAAACGTAGCTACCTGGAGGCGATTTCGGCCAACGTGTCCACCGAGGGCCAGAACTTATTTATAGCAATTGCCAAGCAGATCAAGGAGGTCCGGTGGAGGAACTCTGAAATTGTTGTTTGGAATCAGGATGTGAGTTTGACCACTAAAAAATTGAGTAATCCTTTATAATCCGTGTTTCCTCCCATCGGTCCTGGTGCCTTCTCTCAAGGAATTGAAAGGGAAGGTCCCCAAGTACTTTTGTAATAGTTTCAGTACCTAATTTACATCCTGTAATTGTCAAAAAGCTCCCTGAAAATCCTGAAAGTTTCAGCTGTGCAGTTGAATGGCTGCCATTTTGAAAGCAGTTTTCCTTGCAACATTTAGAAGTTGGCTTTGGTGACAAGAAAAAAATCAATGAATCCCCATTGTATCAGTATTTTGTTATTACTTTTTTCCAAAGCCAACTCAGAATGGAAATGTTGGGGTGTACAATAATACAGGGTGGTTGAAATTACATAGGAATCCTGTAACTAAACATTAAAAGCTGTGTAAAAAAGTTGTGTCATCAGTATACAGAGTGTACTCTAAAACACACCAGCTCATTATTCTAAAAATATCAAGGCAACAAATTTCCTTTTTCAGTACAGGGTGGCCCATCCTTCCATAATTTTGTAGTAGTTCTCCATTCAGAATGTGAAAAATTCTAAGCAAAGTGTTTTTTTTCTGTTCCAAAAGATCTCCATCATGCTCATTTTCAGCTATAAAAAAAAATGACGATCAGCTTTTAAATTCAGCACTAGAACGGTAATTTTTGCACGTCAAGTTGGCAATTCTGCGATATTTGGGGATGCTCAAATTTGTAATGTTGGATCACTTTTTCCCCAGATGACCTTAAATTCGTATTGTCAATCGAGTACAGCGCTGTTGCAAGATTGTATGAACCCTCAAGACGTCTTGATCAACCATTATTGAGTATGTTGTTTCTATAGTATCAGATTAGAATTATCCACGTGAGGCATTGCATCGGCGATCCCCAAAATTTTCTTCGATGTTGAGTTCAAATAAGTCAATATTTCAGGATTTTTTTTTTCAACTTTTTTCCCTCAGAAATAGTTTTTCTGGCACATCCTGAGCTCACCCGTGAAAGGAAAGTCATAAGTTGTGAATCACCCTATATACTAGATTGAGAAAACTGTTCTAATGTATGGTCAGCAATGAAGGTCGAAAGCTGATATCTAAAATTAACCTGTGCTCCTCAAATTTAACACTAGGCGATAAATATTACAACAAGCCCTCAAAGGTAATCATCAACAATTTTAACTTTTTTTAATTTCTTTACCTATACTAAGGATACAACATGGATGTGAATACAATGATGGTGACAAAGTAAATCAACTTTATACAGGGCGATTCAAAAGTGTCGGTTCACCTTAAAGGTGCGTAATATGGAGGTGCAGTAGAGTGCTGGAAAGTTGTTGAAAATATTCTATGGCTTCTAATTTTGAAGTTATGGAGGGACAAAAGTTGGTTCTTCGATCGCTTCTATTTTCGTTGTTTCAAAAGATTTCAGTAAACTGTTTATGGAAAAAGAATGAGTACAAAAAATCAACCTCTGAATCTGCAAAGAATTTCTGTTTTGTATACAGGGTGAGTCATGAATCCTGAAAATTATTTTTTCCTGAAAGTACATGTAAACAGCTACATTGGTCCCATAACCTATGTAGAGCACAATATAACTATAAAACACAATTCATTTGGATAGAATTCTGTTGCTTCTGGTTTTTTAGGAAAACTAAATTTTTGTAGTTACTGATTCACCCTGTATAGAAAACAGAAATTCAATACAGATTCAAATGTTGATTTTTTGTACTGATTATTTTTCCATAAACAGTTTACTAAAATCTTTCAAAACAACGGAAATAGAAGCAATCGAAAGACCAACTTTTGTCCCTCCATAAATTCAAAATTAAAAAACTTTCTAGTACTCTACTACACCTCCATATTATGCACTGTTGGGATGGTCCGACACTTTTGAATCACCCTGTATGTATGTCCAATAGTACCGAGTACTATGTAGGTACTTGAGATACATTAATACTGTTACGATTATTATATCTCGCGTACGGGTTCGAATATAATTGAGACGATCGATTTGAAACACACACTGTTTATTTCTGCGTACTACAATAATACACGCCACCAATTATTTACTTGGAATTATATCGCAGGTACTTCGCTTGTTTCGCACTTGTTGTTACCACTTCGCATTCCAATTTAATACTGCCCTGAACTGCCGGCTGATGCCTTATACAGGGTGGTTCATGAGTGACCTTACATAGGCTAATGGGAGATAGAGGACTTCGAGGCGAGTCAGGATCCACTGAAGAAATTTTGTTTTCTCCACTGGTTACGAAGATACAGGGTGTTTTGTGTGTTTCGTATGAAACTTTGATAAGCGATATTTCTGAAACGGCTAGAGATATTTTCTTGAAATTCATCAGTAATATTTCTCTATTGAAACTTACCCTGAAGCCATACTGGGTAAGTCAAAATCCAGGGCCGGGATTGAAAAAATGTGCCCCTTCTTTATTTGATCAAAAAGTATATTCTCTGACCGCTTTTCTAAAAAACTGCTATCGGATTCGAAAAGCTAAGGAAAAATGCTTCAAGAATCACTCTTCAATTTAGATGGCACACCTAAACCGTTTCGACATAAAAATTGTAAGTGAAATTTATGGGTAACTTTCTATTTTTGACCGGGCATAATCGACTCATTGTTTGCTTGAATTCATTCAAATTCATTTTTCAGCTTGTCTCTGTGAAATAGAAGGGCTTGGTAGGAAGAAAAATTCCATAACCGAAGTTTTTTTTTTGATGACCAAATCGAGTCTAACTTTGGTTTCACTCTCAATTTTGTCATAAAAAAAAATTGTCGGCTCTGGAATTTTTCTTTCAAGCAAGCTCTTCTATTCAACAAAGACAAGCCAAAAAATGAATTTTGATGAATTCAATCGAACAATGAGTCGATTATGTCCGGTCGAAAATGGGAACTCACCCACAAATTTTACTTTTAATTTTATTGTCGAAACGGTCAAGGTGTGCCATCTAAATTGAAGAGTGATTCTTAAAGCATTTTTCCTTAGCTTTTTGAATCCGATAGCAGTTTTTTAGAAAAGCGGTCAGAAAATGTACTTTTTGATAAAACAAAAAAGGGGCACCTTTTTTCTAGCCCGGCCCTGGATATTGACTTACCCGGTATGGCTTCGGGATGAATTCCAACAGAGAAATATTGCTGGTGAATTTCAACAAAATACCTCTGGCCGTTTCAGAAATATCGCTTATCAAAGTTTGATACGAAACACACAAAACACCTTGTATCTTCATAACCATCGGAGAAAATGAAATTTCTTTAGTGGATCCTGACTCACCTCGAAGTCCTCTATCTCCCATCAGCCTTTGTAAGGTCACTCATGAATCACCCTGTATAAGGCCTCCGAATAGTGTTCTCGAACTTTCTGCCTGCTTCCAGCAAATTCCATAGTGGCTCGGCATATGCGGTTTCTAGACCATTCCTGAATAATCACACACGTTACCCGTATAATTCTGCCGGGTTCTGGAGCGGCGCCTCCACCAAAATGGACAGATCTTTCTCAATCGAGCATTGAAGCTTCCTTCAGTTTCACATGCACGAACGCTCTGGAATGCACCAGATCGTTCAAGACTTCTACACTGCGATCTAATGGATGGAAGGATCCAGAAAGATCGAGTGTTTACCAATATGTACGGGATCGCCGCTCGTAACAATACTATAACTATACAACACTTCAGAAAAAAAAATCAGAGGAATCTTGAGATGATAGATCTTGGAAACCTGTGGGATGAACTGGCTACAGCATTTGCTCGAAGATCTAGAGGAAAGCCACAGAAAAACTGCTAGACGTAGCTCAAGGTTGGATTAAAAGGCGGAGTAGGGTGGGGTATGTCAGTGCAGCCCGATGCGAGAAAATATGCAAATGTCAGCGAGGCTGATCGGTGGCCATCTTGAGGAACAGGATAGAGAGTGGATGTAGCTAGCAAGTGAGCGAATGCGAAGTTGACGATGGAGATGTTGAGGAACTACAGGTCTAGCTCAGCTGCAGTTATTGATAGCCATTGTCCGCGGATACTCAACGATGTGGTTCATGGTCTGGTTCTCAGTTCCACACTCACAACTCGGATATTCTACATATTCCCACGGATCAAAATGAAATCTGCATTTTCCCAGTCCTATTGAATTAATACTTCCCTTGGAAGGGAGAAGCTCTTCGGATCCTCTACAATCGCTCTGTTCTTGACTGCAGCTTCAGTGTCCCATATTTCCTTCCAGTGTCTTTTCACCTCGCAATCTGCAGTATGGACTTCTTCAGCTGTAATTCAGGTTGGGCGTCTAGATTTTAGCCTTGAGCTGCTGTTGTCGCATGGGGAGAAATCAGGCATCGTTGGATCGTGCAGGAGCTCAACATATTCACTCCTTTGTCGCACCGACGACAGGTGAAGCGATGTTTTAAATCGGTAGCCAAGAAGTCTGGGTAGATTCGACAGTTCCAGCGATGATCCCGCATTGCTTGATTGAGAATGACGTCATATGATGCTTGTGTGTCTGCTATTCATTCAAACAGGAGCGCAGTATTCCGCTGTCGAGTAGACCAAGGCAATGATGGATATCCAAACGTGGCGTCGGCACCCCATGTAGTTCCCGCAAGCCTCTGAACCAGGTTCATTCGTGTCTTTGTCTTGAACACAAACCGAGGCAAGACTTCTCTCGACAAGACGGCAAAGCAAAGCCGAGGTGCCGGTGCCGGTTTTAGATCGATTGAAAAATTATTCACTTCAGTCTTCACACACATTTTTTGTTGAGCCGTTCAGTTATAGGTAGAGTAGTGACGTGAAATTTTACGTAGAATGTAAACAGAATGGAATGCCTAGTATCTAAAACGGCTCGGCACTCTGTCACTTACCTGCCATTCTGACAAGATAACAGTCATAACAGCCAAGGCAGTAATAGCTGCATTCCTTTTACACGAAATCTCAGATAATCTCACCTCAGTAAGAGAGAAAAAGCGAGAATTGCATGAGAGGGAGAGAGACACAACTAGCAATTGAAGTGAGAATTCTCAGTTCAAATGATGAAAGGAACGCAGCTACTGTAGCGGAATATGATGCAAGGAGACGCCAGAATTGGCATTTCATGCCAACATTTTCTAACCTCACTGGACTTCGCCACAAAAAGCCTGTTTTCACGTAACTTGGTCTATCAGCGTCCGTTACACTCTAGGAAACATTGCCAACCGCGTTATAATTTCTACTGAATTTAAAACGTGATCGGCATATATTGTAGGGAGAATGTGGGAGAGTTGGTACCGTGGGAGAGTTGCGACAGGAGCTTTTACTGGCGTTGGGTTTGCAGCTCGTCATTAGTCTTTTTCGAGTGAGTAACCGTTCATGACCGGTTACACTTGGTTATAGAATTTGACGTTTGAGCGAGGATTGGTTATAAGCGGTAAAGGAAGTGCCGCCATTTTGATATCATCACCGGTTATACATTTCATAACCTGGTCATGAGGCTGGTTATTGTTATGGTGGGGGAACAAATTGTGGCGGCAACAGATTTGAATTTGAAACAAGCAGCGGTCCAGAATTTCCAAACGTGAAACGTACCTAACCTAACCTCAAAAACTTGACAACTTGACTTGGCGACGAGAAGAATCGAAGACGATGGACTCATCTGCAATGGACCCACAAGAACATCGGGTGATCCAGATGTCCGATGGCCGCCTGATGGTGGTTTAATCCTGAAAGTACTTGTCATACCTCCTATTTATATAGTAGAAATATGAATAGTTGATTTTTAATTTGATTCTATATAACTATTTATTGTTCCTTCGGTATTACACCATGACCAAGAAAACAAACAGGATTTCATAGAAATTGTATGTGTGATGTGATCACGATACACGTGTGATCCACAAAATTCGTAATCAGGGCCCTGATTGGGGCCCACCTGACCTGGGTGACTTCGGAAACGAGATGTTCATCGATTCAAGTGACTGGATTGGCTGAATGACTGAATTTTTCACCTTAAAGCTATCCTAGATTACGAATGGTTCAAGTCTCTGTTATAAAGTCTCTGTATGTAACAGAGACTTACAGAGATGTAACAAGTACGTAACTATTTGAAGCTATCAGTCCCTCTTTTCCCGCCAAATGCTGATAACCGCAACGTTTTAGCGAGCAATGTCAGATGTCAAAAAAATGACAGTATCTGTCAATCTAATGTCAACCGCTAATAACCAACCGGTTACAAAAAGTTATTCGCTCGAAAAAGACTATTGTCTCTGTCCTGACAACTGTCCTATGTCAAAAGGAGAGAGAGGTGGGACATACAAATAAAAATTGTTTTTTTCTCGTTTCTACCGTGTTTTTTTTCGAAAACCGCACCAGCCCATAACTCTTTACCTATGGGATATATCGATTTGAAATTTGTATGGGGTATTCAGGAGTATTTTTGTTATTATTTACGTTGATCATGAAGCTGCTATTATTTCCGGAAGTAACCGGAAGTGACATCAACTTTTGATTTTAAAATGGAACACCTGTGTAATTATTGATATTTGGATAGATTTTTTTTTTGTTGACACAGTGATGGTTTTCAAAATTCTCTATGATAAAAAATGACGATTTTATAGCGGATTGAATATAATTTAATTGTTTACCAAAGGTGGCTGCGACCACAAATAACAACCTGAAGTTGGAAATTTGTTAATTGTTTATTTTTAAAAGCGTTGCCGGTTGAAATCGATAATTATTAAATCGATTAAATTGTAATTATTATCACCAAAGGTGGCTGCAACCAAAAATAAAAATCTTGAGTTGGAATTTTGTTGATGTCGGTTTCAACCCGGCAACGCTTTTTGACATGAACAACTTCAGATTTTTATTTGTGGTCGCAGCCAACTTTGGTAATATTTCAATTACATATATTCAATCCGCTATAAAACCGCCATTTTTCATCATAGAGAATTTTTAAGACCACCAACAAAAAAAATCTATCCGAATATCAAAAAATAATCAGGCTGTGCCATTTGAAAATCGAAAGTTGATATCACTTCCAGTTACTTCCGGAAGTGAGTGTTGCTTTATGATCAATGCAAAACATAGCAAAAGTGCTCTCAAATACTATAGCAACAAAAATACTCCTAAATACCCCATACAAATTTCAAATCTATGTATCCCATAGGAAAAAAGTTATGGGCTCGTGCGGTTTTTGAAAAAAACACGGTATATTTCAATTTTGGCGTTTTCGACTGGCTAGAACCGAGCCGGTTCCATTCCGACTGAGCATGCGCAGTTCATCAGAGCAACTTTTTGACGTGTTCGACTGGAAGTGGCATTGCTCCCGTGCTACTTTTGCTGTGTTTATCACTTAAGTTGATTTTAATCTCAAGGTTTTTGTCATTTTCACACAAGTTTCGCAATCAGAAGAAAATCTCGACGCCACTGTTAGTTTCTGCGCTCTGAACGCCAGTTTGCCACATTTTCGATCCATACGATTGGATGGGGACGATGACGACACATACGGCGCGTATACAATGCCAGTTTAAAAATGGGAGTGAAATTCCTAAAGTTCCCTGTCTTTTTCTCCCTAAAATTTTCAAAATTTAGCAAAAACAAAAATGCGTAAGTTTTCATTTTCATTGAACTTTCTGCTCAAGCAAAAAACAATTACACTGGAAACAGTGTCGCGCTCGGTAAAAATTGCATTTTCTTTGAAACTATATCACATACGAACATTGGCACCCGCCAAAGGAAAGCCTGAAGTTCAGGGTAGTTCCCCTTATTGAACAGAAAATGTTTGTTGCTTTGATATTTTCTGAGAAAATCGAGCTGGTACGTTTTAGCTGTAACGTCCCTTGATGCTTCGAAAGAAAAAAAAAACGCTTGGAATTTCCAAATCACCCTGTAACATCGTTTTGAAAACTTTCAAACTTTACTCGTCATGTGTTTTTTTTTACAGGTCATCATCAGCCCGCCGTATCAGTTGGAGAACATCCGGGGCGACACGAAAAGCAAAGAATACAATTACATCAAGAAAGTAGTGGAGAAATACATGAAGGATGTAGCAATGAATTCGCAAAATACGCAAGTTCAGAATACAACTTCTTCGCAATAAAATAACACATTTACAAGAAAACTTGAAAACAAAAAAAGTAACAACTTGGGTTTTTTTGGACGCGTTATTTTATACACATTTCATTTTTTTTTAGTTGATTGAACAACAATTTCCGTATTTTTCGAATAGTATTTTTTCGATTATTCCGTTTATTTTCTTAAGTATAAACACATTCTTACACCTCATACTTTACGGCTAAAAAAAAATCGGAAAAAATTCTCCGGGAGAGCTCATGTTCTGCAGAAATTTTAAAATACGAGACCAAGATCTTGAAATCATCCTGTTGTATACTGTGTAATTCTTTATACAGCGAATCTTTATAACTTTTTTTATTTATAATATTTATACTGTATCAAGCATTGCAATCAAGTGTTGATTATTCCTCGTATTTTTTCTTTTTTCCTCCCTCTTTATTATCTCTCTATCTTTCCTCTCATGGAAGAAGTGATTTGTGTTCTTGGTCTTTCGTGAGCTGTCCGATACTACTTCCTGTTTTGTTTTTTGTTTTTATCAAGTTTATCAGTGTATTATTATTACTGAATATTTTTCTTAAGGAAATAATAAAAAAATCATAAAATGTGATTTGGTCATTTGAGTTGTTCCCTGAATTCCATAACATCCTTATGTGAGGTAGTGTTGTAATACCTCGGAACGCATCGCATTCTTAATTAAGGCTGTATTCATAGATTTTCATAGAACTTAGAACTTACCCTTGTCGCGTATGATCATTCTTATTTTCAAGGTAAATTTGATGATTCCGTCGTCATCTTGGCCGCCATATTCTTATAAGTGGAACGATTTTCATGAAACTTGGAACTTATACCCTTGTCTCATTCCTCGTCTCATTCATGATTATCCTTATTTTCAAGCTAAATTTCATCATTCCTCCGCTATCTTATCCGCCATATTGAAATCTCTGATTAGTGGAACGATTGTCATGAAACTTGGGACTTACTCTCGCCTCGTATGAACATTCTTACTCTTAACCTAAATTTCATGATTCCGCCGACATCTTGGTCGCCATATTGAAACTTCTCGTTAGTGAAACGATTTTCATGGAACTTGGAACTTATCCTTGTCAAGTATGATCATCCTTATTTTCAAGGTAAATTTCATGATTCTGCCGCCATATCGAAATTTCTTATTAGTGGAACGATTGTCATGAAACGTAAAACTACTGTTGTGCCGTATGAACATTCTTATTTTCAAGCTGAACTTTGTTTCTATCAATGACATATCTGCACCAAGAAAATGCGCTATTGCGACTCACGCACGTGAGGGGATATTCACTTGTTTTTTCATTTTCTAGAAACACCTGTATTTCATCACCACAATCGATGTACATCTTGTTGTCCTACCCTGCCTGATTACAAAAATGCATGACAGTCACAAATCATACATTGGGCTCTCCTCGAGAAAACCGGGTGCTGTGTTGCTGAATTCGCGGCGACAAGAAAGAAGAAACAAGTGAATATCGCCTAACGTGCGTGAGTCGCAATAGCGCATTTTCTTAGTGCAGGTCTGTCATTGATAGGAATGAAGTCCAGCTTGAAAATTAAATGTTCATACGAGACAAGAGTAAGTTTCACGTTTCATGACAATCGTTCCACTAATGAGAAACTTCAATATGGCGGCCAAGATGGCGCCGAAATCATGAAATTCAGCTTGAAAATTAGAATGTTCATACGAGACAAAAGTGAAGTTACTGAAGTTCCAAGTTTCATGACCATCTTTTCACTAATAACAGATTTCAAGATGGCGGCGGAATCATGAAATTTACCTTAAATTTACCTGAAAATAAGAATGATTATACAAGGCAAGATAAGTTCCCAGTTTCATCTCAATCAATCATTCCACTAATAAGAAATTTCAATATGGCGGCCAAGATGGCGGCGCAAGTATGAAATCCAATCTGCCCACTGGCCACCCACAAGGACGACCTTAAGCTATCCATTTGAAAAAGTTTCAGCGATAGGAAGACATAGACATACACATAAACAGATTCATTCCCTGAGGAGGAGTTCAACTTCTTATAAGTGCATAGGAAATCTTTATTTTTTAATAATAATGATGATATGATAACTATAGTATGTTCATTTGTACCGTGATTCTAGTCAGCTGTGAGATTTTGTTTTCAAGCTTACAAATCTGAAATATAGAAAATCCATGGAAAATCCCCAAAACTTTGCGGTTGGCTACTCTGGCTTTATTTGGCACAATGGGTGCTTTCCACCTAGACGGTACAAATACCACCAGACGGAACATGTTCCACGATTGGGTAGACCTAGATGGAAAGCACCGGCATCGTTGACCGACGCGGCATCTCTGATCTGGAGGCGAAAGATGACTATGGCATTCAGAAATAAAGAAATGGCAGCGTAAATCTTAATCGATCGTACGTTATCCCTGCAGAGAAATAAAATAAAACATGGATGCATGGATAAAACGATAAAGAGAGAGACATATGACAACGGAGTGCTGGATTACAGCTGACGGTACGTCATTTTTCGCATCCGTTTCCGGTGTGCCTTTCGATGGCACAAAATTTTAGGTGATCCACGGGACGGCACAAAACCAGGGCCGCGATTCTGTACTCTCCTACCGACACTTGTCGGTGTCGGTAGCTAGGCAGGAGCGAATTTGATTGGTTCTCACCCTAGCTACCGATCCGATAGCCGTCGGTAGGCAAGTACAGAATCGCGCTCCAGGTAAGAACACGTAGATGGAAAGCACCGTTTGGAACCCGCACGTGCGCAAATGGAAGGTGTACCAAACTTGGAGCTAGGTGGAAAGCACCCAATAATTCACGAAGAGACACCAAAGTCGTTCGGACCACTTTTGGAACACATTTTTTACGCATTTTCTCTGCAGATAGACAGAACATTTTTGCAGGACGTGATGTCTAGCGCTTTTTTCCATTTTACTGGAAAATGTAGTATCTAGTAAATAGTCCAGGAGCTTATGTAATCTCGTGGGATTTTGAATGAAAGAGCATAGCGACTATGTGGAATACATTCCTTAAATGGCCAGCAATCACACCTCACCGGGTGTTTTGCTTGAATTTCTTGCAGGAAATTTATACAGGGTGAAACAGAAAAAATTATTAAAAATCCATAGCTCCAGACTGGGAAAAGATGGGAAGCTTAAACTGCATACGTGATTTGATTCTGTTGTTGTGTTGATTTCTGCCGATGCCATGCAGAGCAATACTTTTAACAATTTTGAATACAGTTTTTCAAGGGCTTTCAAAATACATATTGCGAGTCAAGTTTCCTGACATATGCTTTCTGTAATTTTGATGGTGACATTTCCGTTTGACAGATGACAACCAAAATGTAACAGACTCATTCGACGGCAAAATCATGTCCGCATACCAAATTTCAAGTTGATTGAAATAACGTTGCGGCTGTTACCGTGGAAGATTACAGACACAGACACACACAGCTTCGTAATCTAACCTAAAAAACTTTGCCATTTAATTATTCAATATCTATCCGATGGATTGGAGCCTAATTTGGAAGAAAGCAACAAAACAAAATCATCAAATCAAGCCCGCAATTGCAGCTTTCCACCAATTCCCAGTTGGACGTTACGAGGTTTTAAATTTTCTCCTGGCCGTTACCACCGGAGACGGCCGCTCGTTTGGATTTTGACCAGGACGACCCGTGTTTGGTGCAGGACTCAACTCATCTGTCCTTTCCTGGTGGGGGATTAACTTTTTTCAAAAAATTCCAACTGATATCGGAAGTAGATTGCATTGGGCGGTAGGTCCATTTTCAAATCCGACACGGTTTCGCTTTTCCGACGATAATTTTTTCAAAATAATAAATTTAATATTCAAGTTTTCTTGTTTTTAAGTCTATTTACCACGAATGTCAATTTTTCAAGCAAAACCTTTCAAAGCATCAAATCGGGCATCCACCTGGTGATTTGTACCGCTCCACCTTCTATAGTTCACGGAATATAGTTTTTTTCTTCTGTTTCACCCTGTATAAATCCCCTGCAAAAAATCCAAGCAAAACACCCGGTGAGGTGTGATTGCTGCCCATTCAAGGAATGTATTCCACATGGTCGCTAATGCTCTTTCATTCAAAATCCCACGGAATGCTTTTTATTTACATATGCTCCTGGACTAAAAAACGATTTTTCGACCTGTTTTTAATTTTCGCCAAAAAACAATGAATCAAAGCAGCTTTGACATTTGACAGGTGTCAAAAATATTTCTAACCTCTCGAAGCCGGTTCAACTTTGAAGGTGCGTTCAGTCAGCTTATTTAGGCGCAAGTTTTATTTTAGTTGTAAGCGCAGCGACGCTCATTGGCTGTTATGAAACAGCCTCCTCAGATCAGCCAATAAGCGATGCTGCGCTTACGACTAAAATTAAAACTTGCGGCTAAATAAGCTGACTAAACGCACCTTACGTGATTCAAACCAAAAAAATACTACTCCTTCCTCCAAAAAAAGGGGCCCCATGGAATCATCAATCCTTCCACCTCTTCCAGTCGAAAAGACACGCCGAATCATGAAAAACTGTTGGCAAGACAAGGAACATCCCAGCAGGCCTGCTGTTGCAGCAGGGATTTACGTGTAAAACGTTCATTAAACCGAATTTCAAAAAACCCAGCCGCTCAAAGTTGCGTATCGGACCGAAATTCATGTAAGTACCTTCAGTTTTCAATTTGCTTTTGTTTTGAACCTTGACGGAACGAGTTTTTGTCGGCTTTGAATGGCCGTCGTCAAGATGACTTAAATTGAAGGCGGCCCCGTACGGTTCTGGTGTCTAAAGACGGTAATACAGCTCTGCGCCCCTCTAGTCGCATTTCCACGTATGACAAGGTCCGTTTTCCAAAATCTTGATATCAATTTGATAAGAAATATAGGCTTCACTTCTAGAGAAGTCAGTTTCACACCAGGTAAAAAGGTGGCAGGCCTACAATGCTAAAGTAGAAAATTTGCCCAGCCAACTAGAGTCACAGTACACGTGAACCTACTATACAGAGTGGTCCATCCTAGCGTAATTATCCCATAGCGGTCTTACTGTTCAAAATAAAGAAAAATATGTGAAAGAAAAACTATATGGTTTGATGAGACCAATAACCTAAAATTATTTTCAGCTATACAGGCTGTCCCTTTTTGACGGGATTAACGGAACGTCGATTTTTTTAAATGGAACACCCTATATTTTTTTGCATTTCCATGTTCAACTTTTTCAACTGTTTTATGCCTGTATTTTTGTGTTTCAATTGTGTGGCAGAGCTACCAACTGAAAATTAAAAACAAAAAAAATCGCATTTCCACAGTTTTCTTAGAAAAATCGTAGCGGCCTTGCTTTTCAAAACTAAGAGATGAAACTGGACATAGTGATAGTCAAGTCTAAGACCAATATCCCAATGTCAAAAAATTGATTGATTTGATTTGATGTCTTCTTTCGTGAAAATTCGCTAAGAATATGTAGACATAATCGCCCAAGATTATATTTTTTTGTCTTTTGCTGTGGAAACCTTATATTTGGTTGTTGGTGCGAAGCAACCTCTGATTTTATGAATGATTTAGATACGAGACTTCATCGTGCTGTGACAGGAGACCCTCGCTGTAGAAAATTCTTCATACAAAGAATAGGCGTCGAGATTCAACGAGCCAATGCAGCGAGTGTGATGGGGACCTTCGTTCGGTCGGATGATCCCCTTTTTATTTAGTTTTTTTACCAATTTATTATATAAAGTGCTCAACAAAATAAGTGTCGCAACAGAAATTTTGCCCCAAATTTGAATCAACATAACTTTTGATTGTCACAGACGATTTCAATTCGGTTTCCACTGGTCGATTGCCTAATCTTTTGGCTATTTACCATGTTCAAAGATCACCTGAGAAGCTGCACATAAAGTTTCTACAGGGTGGTGAATGAAGCAGTTCATAATTGCTAAAATTTTAATGAAGCCCCGTTTGAGCTAAAAAATTTTTTGTCAACAACCGATAACAAAATAATGAAGAATGATGACTTACCTCGGAACGGTTTTCGAATTTCCCAGATTAGAAGTGAAATAGCCAAGATACGATTTTTTTCTTGGGAATGATGCTTCTCATTTCTTTTCCTTCATGAAAAATCAACGGACTCTCGATGTGAGAGGATGTCTCTTAGCAGGCTTGCTCATTAGACGATTCTAAGCAATTTGTGGTCTAGCGCACCTCCTGTTGTGTCTTTTGGGGCTGAAATAGGGCGTACTTTTTTGTGAATACACAATATTGCGTGACCGCTTAGCGCATGCGCTAAAAAACGAGGTGATTCGTTCTAAGTCTTCCATATGTTACGCTGTAAAATAAGTGATTCTCAAACTAAGCTCAATGGATTATGCGTCGTTTTCAAGTAGAACTGGTTACATCAAAAAATCGGTGTAGCCCTCGCAACCTATTCATGAAAGCACATATGTGAGGGATCATTCCCAAATGCCCCAAATTACGAAATGAAAACAACATGGAACACTTCAACCATAACATTCAAATTTACCGCAAAATTGTCTGGGGATATTTCATTTAATCAGTGCTGTATTGTATTGACGACAGCATGGTGTGGCGACAGTCAGTCCTCTGAGTGGCACACACTTTTTCTACCGCCGAATATCCATTTTAAATCGGAAGGCTTCACAAGTTGCTGATAAAACTGAACAAAATGTCAACGTCAAACACAGAAATCAATGTCATTGTCGAATTTTGGGCCGCTATTCTTGAATCATGTGAGAAAAGTCCCTGGGGGTTTTATATAATCCGTACTACACTTCTGTAGCGAAAGTTGCCTAAAAACCACGATTTTAGGCAATATTCGCTACATCAGTGTACTGCGGAATGTATTTTACTCCCAGGGACTTTTCTCACACGATTCAAGAATAGCAGCCTTGAATATGCGCGATGATAACTTGTCACCGTTTCCTTAGTTCGCATGACATCCGTGTCGGAGCGCCACTTCCGCGCAATATTGTGTATTCGCCACCAATTTCACAACCTAGGCTTGTTTGATATCAATTCTTTCGATTAAGGCTCGCTAAACAAGATTATCTTGATAAAAACATTCTTTTGTCTGTCTGACTGTCTGTCTGTCTGTCTGTCCGTCTGTCTGTCTGTAACATGTTACGATATGCTCCAATTTCACAACCTAGGCTTGTTTGATATCAATTCTTTCGATTAAGACTCGCTGAACAAGATTATCTTGATAAAAACAGTCTTCTTTCTGTCTGTCTGTCTGTAATATGTTACGATATGCTCCAATTTCACAACCTAGGCTTGTTTGATATCAATTCTTTTGATTAAAACTCGCTGAACAAGATTATCTTGATAAAAACAGTCTGCTGTCTGGCTGTCTGTCTGTCTGTCTGTAATATGTTACGATATGCTCCAATTTCACAACCTAGTGAACCCAGGCTGGTTTGATATCAGTTCTTTTGATCAAGGCTCACTGCACAAGATTATCTTGATAAAAATGGTCTTTTGTCTGTCTGTCTGTCTGTCTGTAATTATGTTACGATAACTTCCGAACCAGTACATCGAATTTAACTGAAATTTAGTATAGACATGATTCATGAAGGTTAAAATTCAAATTGATCCAGAGACCCCACAATATCTTGAAAGGTCTTAAGAGACCGCACCATACCTACTTACTTATCAGTTCCCTTTCTTTTGCTCTCGCAAGATCAATTTTGAATACATGAACATTTCTTCTCATTTCTATCGAACTTAACACTTGGTATTTTTTGTCTCCAATTGTCGATCAAGGTAGGTACATGTGTAGTTGTTCTGGACTTGAAAAAATCAAGTAAAAACAGAAGAAGAGCGGCATGCCATCTGCTGAAGCCGCAGCATCGTGCTACTAGCCTAAGATGGGCACAAAACCATATTAGCACTGAGGCATAGCAGAGTGGAGTAGATGCTTGTTTTCAGATGAAAGTAAGTTGAATTTGTTCAGGTCAGATGGACGGGCTCTGGTATAGCGACAGAGGAACGAAAGACTTTTGGAAGAACACATAGAGGCAAGGGTGGTTTTTGGAGGTGGAGGAGTGACTGTTTGGGGAGAAATGAGGACTTGAAGAATAAGTGATTTGGTGATACTGAGAGGAGAGAGTATGAATGGTGAAAGATACAGGGATTTGTGCATAAAAGATATTGTGGTCCTCTTTGCTCAAAATTTTGGTGACAATTTCATGTTGGTCGACGACAACGTCCGACCTCATCGGGCTAGAATTGTCAACGAATTTTTAGGGGATCACAATATTGAAAGAATGGATTGGCTACCCTTGTCTCCAGATATGAATCCCATCGAGCATGTATGGAGTAGGATAAAGTTGAAATTGAAAGAAAAGAAGGACAATCGGATAATTTGAATGACATCGATTGCAGTTCAGGAAGAATGGAAGGCTATTCCTCACATATTCTGCGGGCTTTAGTGGAGAGCATGTCGAGATAAGTAATGGCTCGATCTGATCCAGGCAAGAGGGGGACCGAAAAAAATATTGATGATTTAAGCATCTTGAACTGGGAGGAAAATGTTACTCACCCAGTACCTACCTACAAACCTGGTAAGTTTGAGGTCCATTTTGCAAATGCTTGAGAAAAAACTGATAGCTAATTACGGGATGGTGCACCGACTTGAGCTAAAATCTCATCAACTTACTCCGAAATTCAAATCATCCCCGCATATGTACACTGACTAAGCTTTGGGAACACTTTTGAAAACTGTCAATTTTTTAAGTCAAATTGCACACGTAATTGAATGTGGTATGACAAAAAAAAGTGTTTCCTTTCACAGTTCAAAAGGTGTCTTTTTCAAATTTTGAGCGCATGTCACCTTCTCAAATCCTTTTCATTGAGTCTTAATTTAACCTCCAAAATTGACAAGCTTGACAAGTGTTTCCAAACTTTCGATCGACACTGTACCTTCATATTCACCAAATTTCAGTTAAATTCGATGAACCGTTCGGGAGTTATAGAAACAGATGACTGACAGACAGACAGACAGAAGAATGTTTTCACCAAGATAATATTGTTCAGCGAACCTCAATCAAAAGAATTGATATCAAACAAGCCTAGGTTGTGAAATTGGTGGCGAATTCACAAAAAAGTACGCCCTATTTCAGCCCCAAAAGACACAACAGGGGGTGCGCTAGATCACAAATTGCTTAGAATCGTCTAATGAGCAAGCCTGCTGAGAGATATCCTCTCACATCGAGAGTCCGTTGATTTTTCATGAAGGAGAAGAAATGAAAAGCATCATTCCCAGCAAAAAAATCGTATCTTGACTATTTCACTTCTAATCCGGGAAATTCGAAAACTGTTCCGAGGTAAGTCATCATGCTCCATTATTTTGTTATCGGTTGTTGACAAAAAAATTTCTAGCTCAAACAGGGGTTCATCAAAATTTTAACAATTATGAACTGCTTCATTTACTACCCTGTAGAAACTTTATGTGCAGCTTCTCAGGTGATCTTTGAACATGGTAAATAGCCAAAAGATTAGGCAATCGACCAGTGAAAACCGAATTGGAATCATCCGTGACAATCAAAAGTTATGTTGATTCAAGTTTTGGGAAAAATTTCTGTTGCGACACTTATTTTGTTGAGCACTTTATTTATACACTGAAATAAAAACAAAGATAATCACCTGGAAAAAAAAGATCCTCGTATAATAAATTTATTGTGAAAACCTTCGACAAAAACCTATTGAACTGTGATGTTTTTGTGTCCCGCGTTGATTAAGGTGATACCTCGGGTAATACCAACTTCAAATGAATGAAAATCAGGACATTGAAAAAAAAAACGGAAAACAAAACTCGCGAGAGGGATGTGGAGTCTGGAGGGGCGGAGCAAAATGCCCCTTTTTCCCAAAAATTTTATCAACATGAAAAATACAATTGATGAGAAATGAGAAAGAGAAATCTCCTGGGCTGCTCCTGGAAAAAAAAAGTGGAAACATCGCCGTCGAAAAAGAGTTCTCCAACGTTCTCTTCAAAATAGACCTTCTGGCAACCCTATTAATGGCACAAGAAATTCAAATGTGATCAAAAGAAATACAATTCCATGAAAGAAAAAACACAAAATTAAACCTTTAATTTCTTTGGTAGGTTGTAGGGCCTATACCTAGACCTACGAGTATAGGCGATTGACCTTATTGGGGAAAATGGCCGTTTCGTCGAGGAAGTTCTAGGGAATTAATTTTCAGAAGAGGTGTAAGTTGCCGCAGACAGCGGCGTCTGTTACGTCAATTGGTGGCACGTCAAAACTGTCACTTTGCTGTCTTGTGCAGTCTCCTACAAGCAAACTTTTGTTCCTGTGAACCCTCGGGACCCCGTAGGCTCTTTATTGGGCCCCATTTTGATGACCAGCGTCGTCGCAGACCGTTCTCTAAATCATCCATAACTTCCGCCCAAGGAAGAGCAACAGACTCTGTCACACCCGCACAGAGGGAAACACACAAGCCCGTCGACCAGCCTGCCAGCCAAGAAAAAATCACCTCGGGCTGGCCGTGCAGAGTCAACCACGAGGTCAACCACCACCTACCTTTTTTCCTCGCTTTTTTCTAAAGATTTCCTGCTTCGACTTCAGCTGGAGATCCGCATTTTTCATTCTAACAAGCTCGCCGTAGCTACCTTTGTGTTCGCGACGTAAACGTTGTCTTTTTTTACCGCAATAATGTAGTGCATTGCTGGGGGCGTAGTCTTTCAGCTGCGCACCTCTGGAGCTGGATCTACTACAAGCCTGCTAAATACGCTAACCATAACATGAAATAAGAGACACAAATGCAAACCCCTTTTCAGATTATTTCTACTTGTCAAATTTCCATGTATATATGTGGGTATTGCAGGTATCCACTAGTGCCCACCTAGGCTACTAGACGTCGGAGTATGTTTTCCTCGCAAAAACGTCCTCTACGATCAAGTACCGAGCTCTACACCAGGTGGCGTTTTTTAAATGTAAATCGCCTATAGTGTCAAGTGTCAAGTGTGGTATGTACAGGAACGGAAGTATGTGGAAGGGGAAATGGTAGAGTGATAATGTGGAAGAGGGGTGAGCATAGGGGTGAGGTGGTAAATCACTCGATATTTCGCGGCAAATTTAAAACTAAAAAAAAGCACGTTTTTGCTTGAAATCTGAACAAATCAGTATTTTTGCTTAAAATCAGGACAAATCAGTACATGAACGTGAAACAGGACAAATATGTAAAAATCTAAACCTGTCCTTACCAAATCAGGACGGTTGGTCACCTTAGCGTCGATAGATCTCCCCCATCTCCCCCATCCACCCCCAGCGCACTCTGGCGAGATCAAAATCGTCCAAGGCTATGGTCCAAGGCATCGACATCCAAGGCCAAGGCTTTGCTCGGCTTGCTCCCTATACTACACCGTTATACACCGCACTGATAGTTTTACCCAGATCTCCCCTATCTACCCAATTTTTTTTTGTAATCTCGATTATGATTTAACGCGTGAGTCCATCATATTCATACTTACCTAGGAGCTAGAGGAACATAATTTAGTATCGATATTCGATTTGAAGCGAGGAGGCAGTCTTCAACGGCCCTCGAGCAGATCGAGGGCCGAGGCCGAAAAGAAAGCGGCGCTCTCGGCCTTTTTTCAAAAGGATCAAGTCGGCCGTGGGGAATTTGACGCGTCGCCCTGTCTGCCGTCTGGTGCGTTTCAGTCTGCAACGTTGGCGGCACCAATGTAAATGCGTTTGATTTGGTGGCATTTTTCAACGTCTCTGCACGGGCGATTCTGAACGGTTCCGCGCAGGAATTTCGCGTGCGTGCCCCCCGAAACCGCCGTCCAAGTCCCTTCGGCACGGTGCCCTTTCGAATTAACCCCCCGGGCGTCGCGGGGCCCAGTGAAATCGGTCGCACCGACGCCATCTTCGCGGACCTGTCAAATCTAACCAAGGTTTCACCAATCTCGCCGAGCTGTCAAACTCGGAAATTTTTGCAAAAGTAAACAATAATATTATCATCGCCGGAAAATCGGGAGCGCCGCTGGCTGTACGGTGGCGGAGCGCCCAGGGAGGCGCCGGTGCAGGTGTTGCGGCGCGGCTGGGGCCGGGTGTGCGGTGCTGCGGCGTGAAAATGGCGTCTGGATTTTGTAGGTCAACATTCACCAATATGGGCAAATTGGGGCGCACATGAGACGCGAGGGGCCCGGGTCCATGATGTGAGCTGGTGTTGTCGATGGGCACATGCTTGGGACGATGCACCACCGAGCGGACAAGGTACCGGTGGCCAGGCTGAACGAGTACCTGTGCTGTAAATTATGCAAGGGGTACTTCGTCGATGCCACCACCATCATCGAATGCCTGCACTCCTGTAAGTGGCCCCTTCAATTTACATTTTGGAAAAAAAGTGTCTTCCTCTTTCCTAAATGTTAACGGATGTTTGATTTTCAGTTTGTCGGAGCTGTATCGTCAAGTATCTACAAACAAACAAGTACTGCCCCGTGTGCGACGTGCAGGTCCATAAAACGAAGCCGTTGCTGAACATCAGGCCGGACAAGACACTGCAAGATCTTGCTTACAAGCTGGTGCCGAAGCTCTTTCAAAGTATGCTTTCCATTTTATCACATAATAGTTTTCTCCCAAGTTTTCCCTTGTGTAGCATTCTTGCCTTTTCATGAATCATATTTTACTAATGGAACATTTATTTATGATCACTGTAACGAGAAGCTATAAAATGCTGTGTACAGGATGATTCAGGTTCAATTGTGCAAGCTTTGAGGGAAGATTCTTCTAAAGTATGCAACAAAAGTAGTGTCACCCCCTAAATTCTCATCGGTTTTCAAAACTGATTATCTTCGAATTCTCTTGGGCGATTTTGGATTTCTTTCAACTGGCAGACAGCACAGTTGTTCTTCGGCTATCAGATCTTGTTTTTGTTAAATATGAAATATGTAAAATAAGGTTTGTACAGGGTGACACATCAAACATTTGTCAAATTGATGGAAGTTCTGTAATCCCCCATTCTCTCAAAAAATTTTTTTTTCTCAATTCAAAAACGAAATTCACGAAGAGTGATGTCTTACCTCGGGACAGTTTTTGATTTTCAGCCAAATTTTGATTTTTTCGAAAAATATTCGTGTCAGTTTGTAATCTCTCACGATAAATGCCGAACTGTTGATCCGATCGATTTGAAATTCGGTATGCAGACATGGTTTTATTGTCGAATGAGCGAATCAGTTCTTTGCTGTCATCTGTCAAACAGAAGTATCACTATCAGAGAATGACAGAAGCCTATTCTCACGGAACTTGACTTGCACTGTCATTTGAAAGCCCGTAAAAAACTGTATTCAGAACTGTAAAAATTTTGTGTCTATCATCTGTCAAATATTGAAAAATGTCAAAGTTTAAAATTTCACCATTTAATTATTCAAAATCTATCATATGTATTGGAACCAAATTTGGCAGAAAGCAAGACAACAAAAGAGTCAAATCAAGTCTGCAGTTGCAGTTTTCGTTGATTCTCTAGTCGGGCGTTATGAATTTTCACAATTTCTCCTAGCCGTTGCCACCCGAGAGAGCCTTTAACCCGGGTTTCGACCAGAACGACTCGCTTTTGATGCAGGACTCCACTTTAAAATTCATTTCTTCTCGGGGATCGACTTTTTTCGAATAATTCTAACTGATATAAAAAAGAGATTGGATTAGGCGTCGTGTAGACTCATTTTTAAAATTGACACAGCTTCGGTTCTCCGACGGTGATTTTTTCAAAATGAATTTTGCTCATTCCGTGAGTTTGGAAAAACTGTAGTGCAAACTTCAACATGCGGTGAGCCCCACGAAATATTCATTTTAGGTGCAGACGTGCTGGGAATGGAAGTTGGAGAATAGATTGAAATAATTTTTGGAGGAAAAATTTTCGAAATCGGACCTACTTACGGTTTTCGAGTACTCCTCTATGGGTAACCAGCATATTTTCCGACTTTTCATCCCGTGAGCAGATTTCCACCATTTTTTTTCAAACAAAAGGTAACTGGCTCTTGAACATTTTCCAACAAGTTTTTTTCCAATTTCCCTGTTGAAAATGTAAACCAGCCTGGGTTATTGAGACCGGACTTGAATGATGAAGCTTAGAGACCTTTTGTTTAAAAAAAAAATGGTGGAAATCTGTTCACGGGATAAAAAGTTGGAAATATGAAGTTTTTCCATACAGGAAAACTCAAAAAAGTAGGTCTGATTTCGAAACTTTCTCGTTCATTCCAAGCATGTCTGCACCTAAAATGAATATGTCGTGGGGCTCACCGCATGTTGAAGTTTACACTACGGTTTTTTCAAATTCACGGAATGTGCCAAATTCATTTTGAAAAAATCACCGTCGGAAAACTGAAGCTGTATCAATTTTGAAAATAGGTCTACACGACGCCCAATCCAACCTATTTTCGATATCAGTTGGAATTATTCGAAGAAAGTCGATCCCCGAGTAGAAATGAATTTTTGAGTGGAGGCCTGCATCAAAAGCGAGTCGTTCTGGTCAAAACCCGGATTAGAGGCTTTCTCGGGTGGCAACGGCTAGGAGAAATTTGAAAATTCATAACGCCCTGACTAGAAAATGGTGGAAAGCTGCAACTGCAGACTTAATTTGACTCTTTTGTTGTGATGCTTCCTGCCAAATCTGGTTCCAATCCATCGGATAGATTTTGAATGATTAGATGGAAAAATTTGGTGTTTTTGACATTTTTTAATATTTGACAGATGACAGATAGACATAAAATTTTAACAGTTTTGAAAACACCTTTTCAAGGGCTTTCAAATGACATATTACAAGTCAAGTTCCGTGAGAATATGCTTCTGTCATTTTCTGGCAGTTACACTTCTGTTTGACAGATGACAGCCAAAAACTGATGGGCTCATTCGATAGCAAAACCGTGTCTGCATACCGTATTTCAAATCGATCAGATCAACAGTTCGGCTGTTTTCGTGGAAGATTACAAACAGACACAAATATTTCTCAAAAAATCAAAATAGGACTGAAAATCTAAAACCGTCCCGAGGTAAGACATCACTCTCCATGAATTTCGTTTCTGAATTGGGGGAAATTTTTTTTTGAGAAAGTGGGGGATCACGGAACTTTCATCAATTTGGCACTGTTTGATGTGTCACCCTGTACAAACCTTCTTTGACATATTTTGTATTTCGCAAAGACAAGATCTGATAGCCGAAGGATTGTGCTATCTACCAGTTCTAGGAAATCCAAAATCGCACGAGAGAATTTGAAGATAATCAGTTTTGAAATCCGATGAAAATTTAGGGGGTGACACGACTTTTGTTGCGTACTTTATTCTAGTAAGACAAAATGAGAATGAGGACATGATACAGAGTGTCAGAGTTTACAGGATTACAGGTCTAGGTAAAATACCTCTATTTCTCAAAATTTACTTTTTGAGTACCCACATATAAATCTGTTGAAGGATTGCTCATAGCCTGGCCACAATATATTTATTTCTTGCCAAGCATACATTAAAAACAGCTTGAACACAGATTTAGGATAAAGATCTATAATCAGTTTCACGGCTTTCTGCATTAGAGCAAGCTATGAAAAATTGTGCTGTGTTGGTACGAATGATATGATGACTCGTATGATGACAAGGGGATGCCAGCCAGTTGTCTACATGTGCAATTTTTAATGTGACACCTTGTCACCGTGTCGAGGTATCATGTACGCGAAAGTGAAAATTTTTGAGCATACGCCAGGAATCGTGAGTTTCTTTGGAGTGCTTTGCAGTGCGTTGCAGACGATACGGGACATTGTCTTTACTGGTTGGTGGGTCTCCGCCAAGGTTGTTAGGTTTTTGGCGGCTACTAATGAATGATGTCGAAGATCAACAGGATACTACTTGGATGAAAAGGCCCACCGCTTAGAAGGCTACATCTTCTGATGCACATCACTAGAGTAGTGAATACTAGGTTCCTACTGTAGCTTTAGCTCTACCTAATATACCTTACCTACTGCAACAGCAAGCAAGGTATGAAGACACATGCTGGCAGACAACACAATGTACCTACCTACTCACGCCCAAATTGTCTCGTCTCCGTACAGTTCAACTCCATAAATTATTGTCCTACTATCTGTATTGTCCTAAAGAATAAGTTTCCTCTTGGGCAGTAGGTTTTTCCTTTTCACATTCCCTTTCTTCACGGCATCACGGATTTTCGGCATAATTTTCTAAGTGACCGGCAAAAACCTAATAGCCTTGGCGAAGACCCACTAACCAGTGAAGACAATGTCCCTTATCGTCCACACAGTGACACACTGCAAATCACTCGAAGGAAACTGACAATTCCTCGCATATTCTCGAAAATTTTCACTTTCGCGTACATGACTCCCCGAGACGGTGACAATGTCACATTGAAAAATGCACATGGAGACAGCTAGCAACAAGTCGTCAACGTGCCATTCGTATCAACGCAACCCATTTTTTCCATAGCTTGCTCTAATGCAGAAAGCCGTGAAATTGATTAGTGAGATGAATTTTCTGCAGTAACAACAACCATGCTGTCAGCGGAATTTAAATTCATAATTGGCTTTGGAAACCAAATTTTCATCAACCTGGATGTAACCAAATATTTTGACAGCAAAGCCAAGTTCAAATTGATCTCATTATACAGGGTGTTTCAATGACCTCGCTTAACATTTCTGGAGGTGATTGTTCTCAAAAAATTACTGTTTCTAAATTACCTGCACCAATTTGGTTAAAATCAGTCAATAAGCCTGAAGTCATTTTAAAACTCAATTTTCTAAGTTCAACTTTGACAGCCTATATCGAGGCCTATATCTTCTCCACGAGGCAATTCATGCACCTTTCAATTTATCCTAACGGTTTTAGCTATTTACTTGGTGAATCATGAGTAATTATTATCTGAAATTCAATTTTTGCATTCTAAGCATTTTCTCAATACCGAAATTCACGGAAAAGCATTTCTGCTTACTCTTCGATTAAAATACGGCCTGTTATGTAATATTTTTCTCAATCGAGACGGCTAAAACAATCTTCCTCGCAATCTTCCCTTGAAATTTGCGATTTGAAACCTGAATAATTACCCTGTATAGTGTATACAGGGTGGTGAAAATTTCGATGCTCACCATTGGTATCTTGGAAACGGTAAGAGATACGAGGTCAGTTAAATTAGAAAAAAGTTGCGCATTTTTGTGGCGATTGAGAATCTGAAAAGAAACTTTGAATATATTGATTGGTCTACGATTTATCACGGAAAAACTGAAAATTTTGATTTCAGAAATTATTTTTTATCTTTCCGACCATTCAAGATATTTCAATCAAACTTGGTAGTTTTATGTTTTTGATCACTCCGAGTCGATCAACGTTGACAGAAATTTCCCAGGCCTTCTAGATGTCAAATTATGATAGTCAACTTTTGTTTTTCTTATGGCCGCCATATTGGATTTTTGCACTAATAGATAGAGAAAAAAATTAGCTTTCCGAATTAGTAACCAACATGTTCTTTTTATGACATTTTTAGCGTCAAATTTTGGAATTTTCGTAAATTATTGACAAAATCGGGAGTGCTTTGAAAAACAATTGAAATATCATCAATAGCAACAACAGAAAAAAGACAGATTGTGTTCAATTGACGTATCTAAGGGCTCGATACCAAGTTGCAGGCGCGAAGTTTGGGACGGCGTAACTCGCCAAATACAGCGCGGTCTGATTGGTTGGTATCCGCCGTTGCTATGGTAACGGCACTTACGGTGGTCTCAGCACCAACTTGGTCTCGAGCCGTAACTTCTTAATCGTGTTTTGTGCTTGTTTGTACCGAGAGTTCATAAATTGAATAAGTCAAGGGTGCCTGTGAATTCAAAAACGTCTGTCAAAACTAGGGTAATCCTTACTCCTTTTCTAATAAATTTGTCAAACTTTTACAAGAACGATGCTAGTTCCGACAGACGTTTTTGAACTCACAGACACCCTTGACCCATTCAATTTATGAACTACCGGTACAAACAAGCACAAAACACGATTCAGAAGTTAGATACGTCAATTGCACACCATCTGTCTTTTTTTTTTGTTGTTGCTATTGATAATATTTCAAGTGTTTTTCAAAGCATTCCCGATTTTGTCAATAATTTACGAAAATTCCAAAATTTGACGCTAAAAATGTCATAAAAAGAACATGTTGGTTACTAATTCGGAAAGCTAATTTTTTTCTCTATCTATTAGTGCAAAAATCCAATATGGCGGCCATAAGAAAAACAAAAGTTGACTATCATAATTTGACATCTAGAAGGCCTGGAAAATTTCTGTCGACGTTGATCGACTCGGAGTGATCAAAAACATGAAACTACCAAGTTTGATTGAAATAGCTTGAATGGTTGGAAAGATAAAGAATAATTTCTGAAATCAAAATTTTCAGTTTTTTCGTGATAAATCGTGAACCAATCAAAATATTCGAAGTTTCTTCCCAGATTCTCAATCGCCACAAAAATGCGCAACTTTTTTCTAATTTAACCGACCTCGTATCTCTTACCGTTTCCAAGATACCAATGGTGAGCATCGAAATTTTCACCACCCTGTATGTATCAGGCTCCCTACTAGCAAGTTTTGTGGAGAGTTTTGTACCTAATGAATATTATTTTGCTAAACGTAGTAAAATGCGTTGAAACCTTGACAGGGTTTTCAGAAAAAAAGCTTGCCCAAACTGCGTTCAGTTTCTTGTTATTACATCAGTTCAATGCAGTCGATTTTTCCGGATTGCAAAAATCGAGATGTAACACTCCTCGTAATGTCAAGGTCACACACACACATACCGCCATTTTTAAGTGACGTAATATCCAAGTCATTATACCCGACCAAGGAGGAAGAATGTAAACATACGCAATTCTTTACATAATAATTTCGTTTTGGCATTAAAGTAAGTCTTGTGATTTTTTTTAATATTTTTGCGATTGCCGCCTCGATTGCCACAATATTTGGCTACCTTGATGCTTGATGATGATGGTGATTTAGGTAGGAGCAGAGGAGGATAATAAAGCGGCACAGTTTTGTTATGCAGATGATGATGGTGTATTTACTGTGTTAAGCTCGGTGTTAGGTTTTTTTTTAATTTTAGGTTTCATTGCAGACATCGAACTTGAGTTTTTTTTTTTAAATTGTCAAATGAATAGTATTATGGTATTACCATTGAAACTTTTTTCCGATAATCTTTATAGTTCTGTCATTTTTATGTGGCATCTGTACCCGCCGAGGTACCCGCATTGGTGGGACTACTTTTGCCTCGACTTTTGCTATCTTTCATCTTTTGCACTCTTCCATTGATCACGGAACTGCTTATCGAGCTGCCTGCACTTCCGGAAGTAAGCGGATACCTATGACGTAGATTTTCGGCTTTAAACGGAACAACCGGTATATTTTTTGACAATCGGGTAAAGTTTTCTCTTGCAAATGCAGTGGACAGTGGTGTATTCATTTAAAAAGATTTACGATGAAAATAACGATTTCGCAGCGGTTTGAAAATTGCACTGGTCTGACCACAAAATTCTCGATAAAATTTAATCGAAATGATGCGCAACGTGGCCGTGATCGAATGAAAAATTTGACGTTTGCAGTTTGCGTCAAAACAACTATCGCCACCTCGATCGCCACAGCCGTTCCCTTGTTGAGAAGAAATTATACCTGAGGCGCCAGATTATATCCAGAAACTAAGAGATACAGGGCGTGTGATGTGTGGACGACGTCACCGACCACATTCTTGTTGATTTCAACACCAGCCGTTACTAGGACTTTTTCACCTAATTCACCTGGATTCTCCATAGCAGTGAATACTGGCTGATGTGAAAATCGACAAGTGTGTGATCGGTGACGTCGTTATGAATTCCGATTATTGTGTTTGCTGGACTTTGAGGCAGAATTTCTGGCTTATTGGGCCAGGTACAGACATCGGCGACACATCAATGGAAAGCCCAGAGAAATAGGATTTTTTTTTCAATCGAAGTATTTTGTTTTGTCGGTCATGAATTTTCGAATTCTTGTGACTCGCCAGATTCAAATTGCAGGAAACTAAAGCACCTACATGCATCGGCGTCCCCTCAAAAGAAAGCTAAAAGATCAGGCTTCCCCCAATTGAATTTTTTTTTGCCTTGATATTTTCTGAGAAAATTGCGCTGGATTGTTTTAGCTGGGACACCCTGTATACTATAGTAGGTTCACTTGTACTTTGACTTTAGGTGGCTGGGCAAATTTTTTTCTTGAGCAGTGTAGGCTTGCCGCCTTTTTACCTGGTGTGAAACTGACTTCTTTAGAAGTGAAGCTATATTTCTCATTGATATTAAAATCTTGGAAAACTGACCTTGTCATACGTGGAAATGCAACTAGAGGGGCGCAGAGCTGTATTAACGTCATTTAGACACCAGAACCCTACGGGGCCGCCTTCAATCATCAACCAAGTCATATTGATGGCGGCTATTCAAGGCCGACAAAAACTCGTCCCGCGAAGATCCAAAACGGAAGCAAATTGCAAACTGAAGCTACTCACATGAATTTCGGTCCAATACGCAACTTTGAGCGGCTGGGTTTTTTGAAATTCGGTTCAATTTACTTTCTACACGTAAATCCTGCTGCAACAGCAGGCCTGCTGGAGTGTTCCTTGTCTTGCCAATAGTTTGTCATGCTTCGGCGTGTTTTTTCGACTGCAAGAGGTGAAAGGATTGATGATTCCATGGGACCCCTTTTTTGGACGAAGGCCTAGTATTTTTTTAGTATGAATCAACCTAAAGTTGAACCGGCTTCGAGAGGTTAGAAATATTTTTGACACCTGTCAAATGTCAAAGCTGCTTTGATTTATTTGTTCATTGGTGAAAATTAAAAACAGGTCGAAAAATTACTACATTTTGCAATAATATGGAAAAAAGCGTCAGACATCACGTCCCGCAAAAATATTCCGTCTATCTGCAGAGGAAATGCGAAAAAAATGTGTTCCAAAAGTGGTCCGAACGACGAACGCTGAATGAAGCCAGAGCAGCCAACCGCAAAGCTTTGGGGATTTTCTATATTTCAGATTTGGAAACTTGAAAACAAAATCTCACATGCGACTAGAATCACGGTACAAGTGAACATACTATATTTTATCTGCTTTGCCCCAATACTGGCGCTGAAAATCCGCGACAAAATATCCTAGACCAAAAATAATTCGACAATTAATATTCCGGCCAAAAATATCCATACGACAAAATATCCCAGTCAAAAATATCCCCTCCAATGATATCCCTGCTTTTTCGTGGTCAGGTTGTTTTTAAACCAAAAAATGAATAGAAATTGATGGAATTCAATGAAAACCACTCTTCGGAATTACCTAACGAAGTCCATGACGGCCCCGTGGCGCAGGTGGTTGTGTGGCTGCCTGCGACCACGGGAGCCCCGGGTTCGATTCCCGGACGAAGTCTGGATGTTTGTGCTGTCTGAATTTGCAATTTTTCACTGTTGTAGAGGTTAATAAATAAAGGCAAAAACTCTTATGGCCAATGTGGGCCGATGAAGAGGAAAACAATTAAAAAAGAGTCCATGTACACAGCTTTTTCGTGTCCAGTTTTTTCGAATAAAATATTGGTGGTGGGGAATTTTTAGGTGGGATATTATTGAAGGGAGAATTTTTGGCGTGGGATTTATATCGCGGGAATATTTTGACTGGGATATTTATCGTATGTACTGCTAGAGCCAAAAGTTTTATTGGGTGATAACATTTTTGGAACTTTCTCGAAAGCATGGTTGTCTAGAAATGTAAATGTCTGGGATATTTTGTCGCAGGGATATCGGTCGGACGCCGAAATTTACCCAGTAAAAATTAACCACAACAAAAATACCAGCAAAAAATACCTGTAGGTAAAGAATATAATACCAGGCCACAAATATGCCAATCAGAAATATGTCAGGCAAACAAACAGGGTGTTTCAATGGAAACGAGCCACCCTGAATAAATTTTTGCCAGGTAAAATTTAGAAAATTTCCTAAGACTCGTCGCTTTTTGTTTTGCGGGGGACATCCGAGGCATAAATTCGCAAATTTCTATCTTCAACCCCCTCACCCCCATCCACCCCAACTATGAAATTTCAAACGACACTACCTACTTTGCGATACATCAAATTAAAGAGAATTTAAATCTCTCTCTAAAAAAAGTATTTCAAATTTTTTTAGCCCCACCCACCTTCTTCCTGAAGTTCTCTGAATGTCCAATTTGATATTCTCGACCTCTCAATTCTCTTCACTGCAGTCAACGCCATCCTGCACAGTATCGAGGGAGAAAATTTCCGGTGGGAAAAGTGTCATCCAAATTCACCTCTTACCCCCCCCCCCTCCCCATGGTGAGATCCATGTACATTGTACATACGTTTCGGTCAAAGTCATCGTTTCTCGATAGCGGACCATATAAGACATCCCTGTTTTGTTTCAAATATATATTTCTGTCCTGTATAGTTTTGGCTGGCTTGGTATGGTATATTCTTGACTGGTATGTTTTTGCCGGTATATTTGTGGTGGTATATTTTTAGCTGGTGCAATCTAGAGCCAAACCGGGATATTTTTGACGGAGATCTTATTGCCGGGATATTTGTGGCGGAATATTTTGGGCGGGGTTATTCTGACGCCACACCAAATGGGGCACCTGTAAAACTGGAAATAATTTCATTTTGAAGGAAGGCTTTTCGACACCTAGTTTTGTTATTCATAGAAACTTGGGTCAAATGTTTGGGGCAGAATAATGCGGGAAAAATACCAGGCACATGTGTATTGAAAATCTGTTTACTTTACAGGGCGAGTTAGAAACTACAAAAATTAGTTTTCTTCAAAAATGCATCAGACATTTGGTCGGTCACCGATGTCGAGCAGATCACATGGTTCTGTAGCAAGGATTCTTTAGAAAAGTTTTTTTTTTATTTCATAACTCACCCTGCATAGTGAATGTAGATCTAGTCGGTCCACACTCTGTACTTGATAGTTTTCATTCATAATTCTGATGCCACCAGCAGATAAGATCTTTCTAAATACCGAAACTAGAAGGTGTCGTAACACCTCCCTCTACCCCTACGACATCAAAAATTATATGACATAATTCTTTTCTGCATTTTTCTGGTACTTCAACCATTCCTGTCTCCCTGGACTCCGAATGCCCGAATTCTGAGACAAACTGTATAACTCAGTATTTTTTAAATGTTTCATCTGATCGGGTTTGTTCTGGGGTTTGTCATGCATTCACAAGGAGGGTATCACCTTAAAATTTTTGCACCTAGTAGTGAAATACCCTGTTGAACTGATAGCAAAGACTGTAAACTCTTGTTACGTCCGAGATACATGCAATATTTTTATTTAGGCACAATTTTGAGCACGTTTTCACATAACGCTGTTCGTCCAAAACTGTTGCAGGATTGCTAAAATGTGAAATATATGAACTTAATAAATATGATCGGAATCACATCACAAATAAAATTAAAAGAACTGAGGTAAATGAATGAACCAAATTTGTCTTTTAATTTCAGATGAGATGCAACGCAGGCGGCAGTATTACGCCGCCCATCCCGACGGTGCACCAGCCACCGATCCGGCCGATGCCTACCAGCACTTGCTGGCCGGCGACGAGTCCATATCCTTGGCTCTCACTCACCACGAGAGCGACAGCAGCAGCAGCGATGGTGGAAGTAATTTGGACTGCAGTCTTACCACCACTACCACTACCATCACAACTAGCTGCAATATTTTTACCACATCCACTGACCAACTGCAGCAGCAGCAGCAACAAGAGCAACAACAACAAAATAATGTTGCCAAGTCTTCGCGCTATTTGAGATGTCCGGCCGCCGTCACCGTCGGTCATCTCACCAAACTGATACGGAACAAGTACGGCCTGGCCGACACTCACCTGATCGAGATCACCCACGACACGGAACAGCTCCATCCCGGCATGACCTTGATGGACGTCGCCTACGTGCATTCGTGGAAGCGAAAAGCGCCGCTGGAGCTGAGGTATCGCATCTACGAACCGGCGGCCAAGAGATTGAAAATGCAGCAGAGTGCGGTGCCCCCGTCGGCGACTACGACCAACAATAGCAATAACAACAATAATTGGAAAGAGGTACGTCGGTATTGTAACGGTACCGTTGGGTCAGCCCAGAAGTCACAGAAACAGGCGCGATTTTAAGCACTAGGAAGTTCCAAAGGCATCCGATCACAGATTTTCATAAATACACCGTAGTTCAGTGGTGACAAGCGAATTTTCAAACCGCAAACTAACTGCTATTGAACAATCAAAATCGTTGAATGTCGAAACAATAGTCCTTGAATCCTACTTGTCAAGACTGCCTCTCTGTACCCTAATTCTGGCTTGGGGGACCCTGTAACGAACTCACTAGAATCCAGAATTTAAGATCTAATCAACTTACTTCTACCCTGTAAATCCCTAAACAAAACAAATCCGACTGGCAAGCGGTACTATGTTTTGACTGTTGACTAAATGTTTTGCTTTGCAGGTGCAGTTGAGGATAAGTGAAAACGGCGAAATGTCAATCACTGGCGTTCAAGAAGACACCGCAAGGCTTACGGGCAGCACTAGTAGCACGGTGACGTCGTCTTCAACCACAACCGGCGCCATCACAACGGCTCCCTCCACCGCTGCCAGCATGGAAGTGATCAACAATAACAATAACAGCAGCAAGTTCAAAACGCCGCCGGCGCCACCGAGCGGCGAAAAAGAAAACAAATCGAATAAAAAACCGCCCAAAAGTGGCGGCGGTGGCGGCAAAGACAGCAAAGTGACGACGGCCGCTGTTGCCACAACGGCAAACGATAAAGTGTCGAAAACTGCGGCTGCAGCTGCGGCGGCGACGACGACGTCGAGCAGCGTCGCGACGCTCGCCTCCGACACGAGGACAGTTTACAGCACGACGGACTCGAGCAAGTGCAGTGTGGCGGAAACGAAATCCTCGTCGGCGTCCGGTAAAACGGCATCGGAAATGTCGGTGTCTGCGAAACGGCTCGAAGCGGCCGCTAAGAGGGCGGAAACGGCGGCAGCGCGGAAAGCGGAAGTGGCCGCTGCGAAGGCGGGCGCGGCGGCGGCGAAAGCGGAAGCGGCGGCTGCGAAAGCGAAAGAAAAAATTGAATCTGCTGCAGCGGCTGCTGCAGCTGCAGCTATCGCCGCCGCCGCTACAAAGCCAGCGGTGGTTTCAGATGATGGTGGCAGTGGCGGCGGAAGTAGTACGAAATCTACCACGTCCGCTTCCACTGGAGCAGCTTCTGCTTTGACTGCTGCTACTATTGCACCTGCCAAAGGTGTGAAAAGAAAGGTTGAAACGTCGTCGTCGTCTTCCGAACAACAGTCCAGCAAGCAGCAGAAACAGACGATTCTGAATCATTCGATAGGTTTGTACTTTTTGGTTTTCGTTTTCTTCTATAAATACAAAAGCTAGATAGCGGAAGTGTTGCAGGTGCGATTTCAGTAGGAGCGTGAATAAATTGAGGGACTGCTAAAAGTATGTAAACCCGACCTTGAACGGTTCTGGCTATAACATAACAAAGTCTTCCAGTGTCTCGTCTGAGCTACCCTATTTTCCTGGTCTTTTTATTGCGCAAATGGCTTTTTTTTGCTCTAGCTAATGTTCTGGGTGTTTTCAAGTTGAAAATTGCAGCTAGCCATGAAAGTAAAAACCTCCGTCCGCGACTTGATATATATTGCGCTCTTGAGGCGATGCGAGAAGATGTATCAAGTCGAGAACATACGTTTCCACTTCCACAGCTAACTCCACGGTCCTCTTGATCAAGCTGGATTGCTAATAGTTTCCATGTGAATGACTTCCCAATGGGTCTCCAGGAAGCAGGCCTTTAAGTGTCATTAGGTGTTTCTAAAAGGAGCGTCACCACCGAACAAACAGTTTGAGTCAGACCTTCACCGAGTACCAGATCTCTACAACGGCATACCACCCGCAATCCAATGTGTTAACTGAGCAACTTTACCGCAGCTAGAGGCTGCCATCAAACGTTCGCCGCTTGAAAGCTGGGTCGAATCACTGCCATCTGTGATAAGCTTGGGCTCTGAACTGTTTTCTGTGAAGACATGAAAGTACGACATGAAGTACGACCTGCCAAATATGGTTGTCCAAGCACCGTTAGAAGCGACCAAGGGAGACAGTTTGAGTCAGGCCTCTTCATCGAGCTGAACAGAATCTGCGGGACGGACAAGATCCATACAATTGCATATCACCCGCAATCCAATGGGTTCACTGAGCAACTCCACCTCAGCTAAAGGCTGCCGGCAAACGTTCGCTGCTTGAAATCTGGGTGGAATCACTGCCATTGGTCATAAGCCTGGGCCCTGAACTGTTTTCTGTGAAGACATGGGTGACCGTGTCATCAAGGGGATCTCGATTTTGATCATTTCAAAAGTAGGAATGGACTACAAACAGTGGCCAAGAAGGTTTTTCAAAGGAAATTTGGCGGAAGATCCACAAACTTTCGAGAAAAAAATTATGAAAGCTAGGAAACTACGCAGTGTATTTTTAGCGCCAGGCCGATATGCAACCCTCGGAACGAAGTGGAAATGGTATCATAAGAAAGATGAAACACAAGCCGGACCGGGAAGCAAAATAGGGGTGTTGGGAGGGGAGAAGCTAAAAATAACGCGTCATAAAACAAAAAACAGGGCGAAATATCGTAAGAAATTGTAAGAAAACCCACTAAAAGACATTGTTTATGTGGCACTACGCTACCAAAAGACCACCGGGACCGGGGAGCAAAATAGGGTTGTTGGGCGGGGAGAAGCTAAAAAGAACGCGCTGTAAAACAAGAAACAATCGTGAAAAAACATTGAAGAATGTTGAATGAATCACACGAAACAGGAAGAAAGTTGCTATTAAAAGGCAGTCGACGCGTGTAAAGAAGGAATGAAATGCAGGAAGAGATAGCGGAAGAGCGCAAAAATATGATTACAACGCATGGAAAGTATCGTGCAAAAGGAGTTGAAGTACGTTCTAAAAGAAGGAAAAAAACACAAAACGGGAAGACAGACGCGAAAAACGGGTAGTTCACGCGTGTAATTTGTCTATTTGTTTTTCAATTCATATTGGTACTGCGTGGTGGTGGTGCAAGTGGTACCTACATGGTGGAGCACATGCGACATCCTTAGCGACGACTAAGGAAAGTGGGCGATGTTCAAGTGCGAAAATGGGATAGTTAATAACGTTAGTAAATCGTATTTTTCCGTACCTACATCAACTCAAAATTGCATAAGGAAGGGAATGGTGATAGAATCGTTACTGTAAAATGTACGGCTTCGGGTCCCCTTTATGACACGGTCACCAAGACATGACCTGTTCTGCAGCAATTCGGCCTGCCAATAGTCCAACGACCGTCACAAGCGACCAATGGAGACAGTTTGAGTCAAGCCTCTTCATTGAGCTGACTAGAATCTGCGGGGCGGACAAGACAGGGTGCAAAAAAAATCGTGATTTAAATAAAAAAATCAAAAAAATCGATTTTTTTTTTAAATTTAAATAGGATTTTTTGATTAAAATCAAATTTTTTTTATTTGAATTGGATTTTTTGACTTAGATCAGATTTTTTTGATTTAGATCAGTGTTTTTTATTTAGATCAGATTCTTTTGGTTTCAGTCAAATTGTTTGCGAATTTAAAAAATCTGTGGCAATTTTATTGAGGTTAAAATACAAAAATATAGATACTCTTCCAGTGTCCAGATCTTTTGTTTTCTCATACATATTTGAAGTTCTCGCTTTTTTCCAGAAAAGCTGAAACTCTAGGAACTTAGTATGGTTCCTATCGTAACCCATACAGGGTCCATCCTAGCGTAATTATCCCATAGCGGTCTTACCGTTCAAGATAGAGAAAAAGATGTAAGAGAAAAGTCATATGGTTTGATAAGACCAATTACCTAAAATTATTTTCAGCTATACAGGGTGTCCCATTTTGACGGGAATCACGAAACGTTAATTTTTTTAAATGGAACCCTATATTTTTTTGCATTTTCATGTTCAGCTTTTTCAATTGTCTTATGCGTGTATTTTTATTTTTCAATTGTGTGGCAGTGCTACCAACTAAAAATTGAAAACTAAAAAAAATCGCCTTCTCACAGTTTTCTTAGAAAAATTGTAACGGCCTTGCTTTTCAAAACTAAGAGATGAAACTTGACATGGTGATAGTCAAGTCAAAGACCAATATCCGAATGTCAAAAAATTGGGATTTCTTGATACAGGGTGTCCACAAAAAAACATCAAACTTCATAATTTTTAAAGTATTATAACTCATTTTTTTCAAATAGCATGCCCCTAATTTTATGACGTTATCTGATAGCTTTTTTTATCCTCTTTCATTTTTACTAGGGGTACCCTACCCTTAAACTTCATTTTTTTCGAGATAATCGTATTTTCACAAAATTTGCTTTTTTTTTTGTTTTTGTCAAAAATTGAGTTGGCCGTGATGAATGACAGACAAGCCAAATAGTACGCAACTCTCAGTTAGTCACTCTGAATAATGTCGAACAAAGAAAAATGATTTTACGCGAGAAGAAATAATTGATAATATGATATTTTGGCAATATGTAATCCAGATATCCAGGATCCCACTTTGTTTTCTTTTTGCGTTGAAGCCATTTTTTTTGTTCGACAGTATTCAGACTGACTAATTGACAGCTGCGTACTATTTGGCTGGCCTGTCATTCATCGCAGCCAACTCAATTTTTGAAAAAACCAAAAAAATAGCAAATTTTGTGGAAATTTCCGATTATCTCGAAAAAAGTTTAAGGGTAGGGCATCCCTGGTAAAAATGAAAGAGGATAAAAAAAGCTATCAGATAACCTTGAAAAATTAGGGGCATGCCATTTGAAAAAAATGAGTTATGATACTTTGAAAATTATGAAGTTAGATGTTTTTTTGTGAATCAAGAAATTGTATGTAGTAATTGTATTGTTGTATCAAGAAATCCCAATTTTTTGACATTGGGATTGTGGTCTTTGACTTGACTATCACCATGTCAAGTTTCATCTCGTAGTTTTGAAAAGCAAGGCCGCTACGATTTTTCTAAGAAAACTGTGAAAATGCATTTTTTTTTAGTTTTTCAATTTTTACTTGGTAGCACTGCCACACAATTGAAAAACAAAAATACAGGCATAAGACAGTTGAAAAAGCTGAACATGAAAATGCAAAAAAATATAGGGTGTTCCATTTAAAAAAATTGACGTTTCGTTAATCCCGTCAAAATGGGACACCCTGTATAGCTGAAAATAATTTTAGGTTATAGGTCTCATCAAACCATATAACTTTTCTTTTACATATTTTTCTTTATCTTGAACGGTAAGACCGCTATGGGATAATTACGCTAGGATGGACCACCCTGTACAATACTGAGCAATATGCAATAATTCACAATAGGTACTTTTGTCAAAACAACAGGTGTCGTCACGTCTTAGGATGGTTCGTCCTTCGTCGCAGGTGGGGTAGGCTGGTGTCGAGACGAAAAGGAGATGAAGTTTGGCGGTATTTCGTAAAGAAAACTGTACCGGAAAATCAAATACGATAAAATGATTTAAATCAAATGATTAAAATAAAAAAATCGGTTGATTTAAATCACGATTAAAATCATGATTTAAATCAACTTGATTTAAATCCTCGCACCCTGGGACAAGATCCATTCAACGGAATATCACCCGCAATCCAATGGGTCCACTGAGCAACCCCATCGTAGCTAAAGACTGCCGTCAAACGTTCGCCGCTTGAAAGCTGGGTGGAATCACTGCTATTGGTCATAAGCCTGGGCCCTGACCTGTTTTGACCTGACCTGCCAATACGCTTGTCCAAGGACCGTCACAAGCGACCAAGGGAGACAGTTTGACTCAAGCTTCTTCATCGAGCTGACTAGAATCTGCGGGGCAGACAAGATCCATACGACGGCATATCACCCGCAATCCATGGGTTTACTGAGCAACTCCACCGCAGCTAAAGGCTGCCGTCAAACGTTCGCCGCTTGAAAGCTGGGTGGAATCACTGCCATTGGTCATGAGCCTGGGCCCTGACCTGTTTTCTGTGAAGACATAAGCTGTTCTGCAGCATTGCGACCTGCGAATTCGGTTGTCCAGGGACCGTCAGAAGTGACCAAAGGAGACAATTTGAGTCAGGCGTCTTCGTCGAGCTGACCAGAATCTACCGGGCGGCCAAGATTCATACAGCGGCATATCATCCGTAATCCAATGGATTAGCTGAGCAACTCCAACACAGCTGAAGGCCGCAATAGTCTCTCAATTTGTTTTTGACAATAAAACACCAAATTCGTGCGCTTATTGGCGTTCCATTTTCGATTTCATTCCTAGTTACAGAATATTTCACAATGGTAACTCTAAACTTTTGCGGATATCACACATAAAGTGCTTCTTTCCCACTTTTAAGTTTAGGTACGCACTTTCAAGAACAAGCCAGCAAGTGAATGGTCACAGGATAGGATCTATGGTTTGCTGGAATCGTTTTGTTGCAGAACGGGAGCTGCAGACAAGGCGACTTTGAGCTAAGCTGATGAACACTTTTAAGCATCGTCTTGCAGAAGTAAAAATCTGAATGACTCTTCATACGATTTTTTTTACAGGCATCCACAATTTATCTAACAACCATCCACTGAAGAAACACTCGGCGCAGATGAACCGTCTGGCTGCGTCAGCTTCCATCGATGTTGCTCTTGGTGGTGGTGGCGGCGGCGCCAGCAGTAGCAGCAGCAGCAGCAGCAGCAGCAGCAGTAGTAGTAGCAGCAGCAGCGACCTATCACCGGCAGCACTGATGACTCCACCACCCCCGCTTCCTCCTTTACCTTCCACCGTTTCCAGTGGCGGCAGCTGTGACATTTTCTCCAAACCCAACTCGTTCATAACCAACCGCAACGTCTCCCACATGAACAGACCCGGCACGCCGATAGGTCTTCCTCCACCGCCCCATGCCAAACCCGTCAACAGTCAAAAGAATCCTTCCGCTTCGCCCACCAAGCCCTGTTACATGCCCAAAACAACCGTGATCAATATCCCCAAAGTGGGCGGCGGGAATACTTACGGCAAAAGCGAACAAAGGCAGCAACAGCAGCAACAACAACAGCAGCAACAACAACAGCAGCAACAACAACAGCACCATCAGCAGCAGCAACAGCAGCAGCATTATCCAATGGCACCGCTGCCGCCGCCGGTTATTTCGCTTCCGCTCACCACCAGTCTGAGCAATAGCCTCGGAGGAGGTGGCCACAGCAGCTCGGGTACTGGCTCTGTGAGCGCCGCGAATCACGTGAATTCCAAACTGAACATCAAAAGCAAAGCCGGCTCGCCAATCGGGTACAAGACGTTGAGGGATCCGCCCAAAAGTTGGAATTCGCAGATAGCCAAGGCGAACATCACCAAGCCGGTGCCGGATCCAAAGTACGGCACCGATTTGAAAAGCGTGCGGCCGGCCAAGTTCTTCAAGATGCGGAACAACATGCCTAGGTATCTGGGAAATCCGGCTTCCGGGGTCAAACCCATGTATCAGGTGACTTTCTTTTTTTTTTCTACATAGCTACATTTTAATGTGCGATTTTCAAGACCAAATTAGTCATAATTATTTTGTGTCACTTTGTGGGCACTCACATTACGGGTCTCGATAATGGCAAAAGAATCATGTCTTTACCTTTATTAATAACAAAGCTACGATACAAATTTATGATGTTGGACAGTTTGATTGCTACGATAGCCACGGAACGGGACACATAGCGGCAAAGTGACGCTTGTGACGCCGTTGGTTTGGTCAGCGTGCACTCTCGTCTCGAACGAGGGTAGGTGGCTTTTTATAAAATGTGCTCGGACGCCACCTCGTTTTTGCGTTTAAAACTTGAGATTTCGTACGACAGGTTTACAGGGTGTAACATACAGGGTGAGTCATTGTTATGGGCGAGCTCAATTACACCTACGCCATCAATGATATTGAAATGAACCAAACGGCACTGCAAACGGGAAGTCAAAGTGCAGTTTGTGAAATTATTTTGCTCTATACAGGGTGCCCCATTTTTGCAGAGCAGTTTTTAAATGGCACCCCCTGTATATTTTTGCATATTTGGATTTGCCCTTTCTCAGGCATTACAAATTCATTTAGTTTTTGCAATTCGCTCCAACCGTTCAGAAGTTACTGATTTTTTTCTAGAAATTAATGCGTTTGTAGGCACTTACTAAATAAATCGCAAGGCACTTGGTTTTCAGGTTATCAAGTTGCGACTTTGCTCATGCTCAAGCAATAGCATAGGGTGTCTTTTGGCGGTAATATCACCTATTTCTGTTTCGGTGACACATTGATTTTGGTAAACTTTGAAGGGCCATAACTGCTATTTTTCAAATAACATTCCCTGTTTTTCATCTTTTATTCGTATCAAGCGACTCATTTCACATATTTTTTACCTTTTATGTTTTTTCTTAAAAGCTGATAGTTTGGAAAATAATTCGGTTTTTCTAAAAACTGGACACAAATTTCATCGATTAAACTTAGCGTGCAATGAAAATCAACTAATTCTGACAACCAATGTCAAAGTGACTTCTATTGTACGTCACTTTTAAAATTTGACAAAGAAATTATCAAGTGAAAATTAAGAATGCTACGGAAAGCCTCTCAAATTATTTTTTGCATATTCTTCCTGGTATTGACTTGAGCTTCATACACCCTATCGTAAACAAAGCCCTGAAGAAAAAATCGGGCTAGTCAAGTCAGGTGACCTCGCAGGCCATGGCACCGGATCAAGTAATCAACCTAAAAATCAAACTAATTCTAAATCCAAACTGCATCAAAGAATTCTGACAACCAACGTCAATATGACTTCTATTGTATGTCACTTTCAAATTTTGACAAGAAATTATTATGTAAAAATTAAAAAACTCAAAATGTCGGAGCAGGGAACTTGACAATATTATTTATTGAGGTAGTGCGACAAATCAATAGTGATAACATTTACTACTACATTTGCAATCGTAAAAACTGTTTAAAGTGACAAAATTTCTTGTAAAAATTCAAAATTAAAAGTGACGTACAATAGAAGTCACTTCTACGTTGGTTGTCAGAATTAGTTGATTTTCATTTCACGCTAAGTTTAATCGATGAAATTTGTGTCCAGTTTTAAGAAAAACCGAATTATTTTCCAAACTATCAACGTTTGAGAAAAAAACATAGGAGGTAAAAAAGATGTGAAATAAGACGCTTGATACGAATAAAAAATAAATAACATGAAATGCTATTTGAAAAACTTGAGTTCTGACCCTTCAAGTTTACCAAAATCAATGTGTCACAGCAAGGTGATAGCAAAACGGAAATAGGCGATATTACCGCCAAAAGATACCCTATGCTATTGCTTAAACATGAGCAAAGTCGCAACTTGATAACCTGAAAACCAAGTGCCTGGCGATTTATTTAGTAAGTGCCTATAAACACATTAACTTCTAGAAAAAAATTGATAACTTCTGAACGGTTGGAGCAAATTGCAAATACTAAACGAATTTGTAATGCCTGAGAAAGGGCAAATCCAAATATGCAAAAATATACAGGGGGTGCCATTTAAAAAACCTCGTTCAAAAACTGCTCTGCAAAAATGGGGCACCCTGTATAGAGCAAAATAATTTTACAAACTGCACTTTGACCTCCCGATTGCAGTGCCGTTTGGTTCATTTCGATATCATTAATGACGTAGGTGTAATTGAGCTCGCCCATATCATTGACTCACCCTGTATAAATATTAATACTGTGAAAGATTTCAGGGGGTGATTCCTGAGATTATTCAAAGAAAAAAAGTTCATACGAACATGGGGCCGAAAATGCTTACCCGCTGAGTTATAGCCCCTCAAAGTTGGGACCTTGAAAAAGGTTTTTATTTATTATCTCCGAAACTGTTCAACGTAAGATAACGAAATTTACCACATTCACTGATGTTTTTATGCTTAATAAGATAGGCTCTAAATCATTATGAAATTTTTACCAGTGGGTGCTTAAATCGGGGGGGTTAGGCGTGAAAATTACCCCAACTTTTTTGATTTTTTTTCTTTTGATGTGAAATTTTGAACTCTTATTCAACTTCAATAAGATGCACCGTTTTCGAGATATTTGAGTTTGAAAGTTTTGAGACCACCTCAGAATTGCTGTATTGTAACGCAAGTATTTTCTTGCTATAGGTACACGTCAGTCCGGAAAAAGAAAAGCAGCAGCAGCAATCTCAGAGTTCTACTCCATCGTCGTCAACTGCACAGCAACCTCAAGTCAGCATTTCTTACACGCAATCCGCTTTTTCAACTCCATGCACTGCTACTACCGCCTCTATCACAACTACTACTAACACCACCAGCCATCACCATCACGAAATCAAGAAGCACTCGATCGTCAAAATCGATCCGAAAACGTTGAAACCGATTTCGGAACGAGCACCCGAAACCACTTCGTTGAGCAACAACAGTAGCAGCAGCAGCAGCAGCAACATGACCAACGATCTCAAAATCAACACGAGTTCCGTGTCGATTTTCAATCCGTTGAAGTTGCAGAACTCGCCGAAAGGGGGCGGCGGTGGCGGCAGCGGCGATCACAAGCAGCGCTCTCCCAAGAGCCCGCACTCGCCGAAGGCTTCGGCCGCGGCCAAGACGATCGCGTCGAACTCGCCGCCGACGTCGGCAGCAGCGGCGGCGGCCCTCATGACGACGATGAGCGGCGCCGCGGCACAGTCGCTGGGCGGCGGCAAACGGGACGCGAACAAGCTGAACATGGCGTTCACGCCGTCGAATCCTTTCATACCGAACCTCGCGTCGCCGACGATGAACCCCAATCAGTTCTTGTACGGGGGCGGCGGCGGGCCACACCACGGCTTCCCGCCGCCGTATGACCCGAGGATGATCACGGCGTACCACCAGCTCATCTACAATAGGATGCCGTTTTCGCCGGAAATGATGGCGGCCATCGTGCAACAGCAGCAGCAGCAACAGCAGGTGGTGGCGGCTGCGGCGGCCGCAGCGGCGGCGCAACAGCAGCGGAACAAAGGGTACGAGGCGGCGGCGGCGGCGGCAGCTGCGGCGTCCGCCAGCAAAAGCAGCGGCGGCAGCATCGGCGGTGGGAACGACCGGGTCGGTCAGCAGCACAGTCCACAGGTAATTTTGTTCATTTACAATCAGTCCTGAATAATCATTTTCTGCGCAATCGCTACACAATATCGCTTCCCAGTATGATACAAGTGGAAGCTCCAAGCTAGAGGCTGGTGGAGTTTGGCTTGAAACTTTGTAAAATACGCTAGCACGCTCCTAGAGACGTTGATGAAATCGTCGAGCAAGGTTTCGAAACGAAACCGCGTGGCGGTGTCACAGCACAAGCGGCGGCGGGATGTTGACGCGCTCGAAGAGACGGCGATTCTCTGATAGCAAATTCAATTTACTTCACAAAAATTGTAAATTGTGTAAAAAGTATTGGATGGGTTTTGCGAAAAAAAAATTTCTGAACCGATGCATCCTGATTTTGAAAACAAAAAATTCTCCAACTCCGCCATTTTGTTAAAAAAAAATTTTCCTTGCTGGAAAGGATACGTCTCATATAAAGAGCTGCAAATCCACCTTTTATTAAAGTCGGCCAACATTGACTGAATAGGTGGACGATGTGATGTGGAATTACCCATATGTGCTTTCGCTGAGCAGTCGCGGAAACTTCCACTTGCGGGTGTATCGCGTCGAGATGACGATGGCAGCTGTCACATTATACATATTGTGCTACCTCCGGGTTTCACAGTTGAAGACACTTTCAGCAATAACCAATCTTTATTTTCTCTGTATCACACAAAAGTCGCTTATCTACTGCCCAAGTCCTATCACCTTACATAACACCTTAAACTGTAATTTCTATTATATAATCCTCATGCGCACGTCTAGCCGGCCGGTGATATTTCTGGATAATCGGTCTCCACAATCCCTCCTTTCTTTTCACTCGCAGCGGTGCCACTTTGGTGTTCACCAGGGACTCCTTGTTTTCCTCTGGACTCGTTGGCTCCGGTCCTGCATCTCCGTTTGGTCCGCGGTCCCCTTGACTTTTTCGGTGTGAAAGATTTCTGGAGGTGGTTGCGGGATCCTCTTCTTCGATTTCCGGTATCTTCACGTGTGTGATGTGGCGCCTTATTGTATTACCCTCTTTCGACAAGACTAACTCATTTCCCTTCCTTTCTGCGACTGCGTACTCATCGTCCTGGTATCAGTGGTATCTGGAGTGATAGTCAATACTGACAAGGACCATGTCTTTATTGGGCAACGGCCCCACGAGATCTATGGCGAGACATTGCCAGGGTCCTTCGGGAAACTTGTGCCTGGTCATTAGTGGTGGTTTTTAGGCTGATGCGACACCCGTAATCAGTCCCGGCATTGTTTCACGAATTTTTCTGTCTATTTGTCAATCAGTGGCCACCAGACCTTGGCCCGTGGACGTCGCTTCATGACAGTTTCACCTGGGTGTCCTTCATGCGCCAGCTCCAGTATGTGATTTTGCAGTGACTGTGGAATTACGAGTTAATTTTCTTGTAGCATTACTGGATCCAATGCAGCTAATTCCGACCGATAGATGGAGTCCCAGGAGCCGCTGTTGATTTTTCGTACTGCGTCGGCTATGTCTGTGTCCTTTTCGCTCTCCGCTATTACCTGCGAGATCCGCATTGCTTTGGGTGTATTTGTCACGAATGTTGTGCAATTGTGGTGCTCATTTTCTCTGTCGAAGGTTTTTATTTTGTTTAGCTGGCATAACCTTGATAGCGAGTCCACTGTGTTGAGTTTCCCCGGTTGATATATTACCTTAAGCTTGAACAGTTGTAACTTGAGAAGCCATCTCTCTATCCGTGCCGGTGGTTTAGAAGTTGGCTTGAATATTGCTTCCAATGGTTTGTGATCAGTCACTAATTCGAAGTCCAGACCAGCTAGGTAGATGTAGATGCGTTCCGCCGCCCAAACCAGTGCTGGGCTTTCTTCCTTAGTTTGCGAATACCGCCTCTACACGTCTGGTAAACTTTTCCTTGCAAATTAGATGACCTGTGGCCTTTCTTGCTCGTCGAATTGTAGAAGAAGCTCCCGAGTGCTACAGGACTCAACATCTGCTACTAGTCGAGTTCTTCTTTTAGGTATGCTAGTGTTGGAAGTTTGGTGAGCGCCTCTTTCAACTTACCAAAATGTTTTTGATGATTTTGGGACCAAACGAACTCAACATTTTTTTTGTTAGTTGACGTAGCGGCTTTGTCGTGGTTCCCAAATCCGGGATGAATTTCCCTACGTAAGTTACCAATCCCAAGAAACTCCGTAGGTACTTCTTCTTCATTGACTGGAGCCCGGAACTCAAGAATAGTTCGGACTTTCTTTGCATCGGTTTCCATTCCTTTATCGGACAACTTATGTCCCAAGCTTGCTGGTCTACATTATACATTTTTCCTGGTTTAGAAACACGTTGTTGGTGGTAATAGGTCGGCTTTCTTCATCCAGTCTAGTTGGTGGTACGCATTTTTCAAATCGAGGCATGAGCATAATTTTACATGCCGCAACTTCGTCATGAGGAAATTGAAAGTTGAAATGGAATACTTGGTTTTTTCTAAGGATTGCTTCGTTCGCTCGGCGCATATCTTCACATAACCGAATGTCCCCGTTTGGTTCAAATATGATCATTTTTGGCGAAATCCATTCACTGGATTCTGTCACCTTTTTAATTATATCGCTCTTCAATGCTTCTGTGATCTTTTCTTTCACTTGCTTCTCCACTGGTATCGGTATTCGTCTCACGGGTTGCTGTACCGCTTTAATTTTGGGTTTGTTGGTTAATTTGACGGATACATTTTTCAGTTTTGTGAAGATGGTTACTTTGTTGACTGAATTGATGTTGAGTCCCAATTTCAGAATCCCCAGCTTTTTGGCTGTGTCTTTACCCAATAGTGAAATTTCCCCATCGTCTACCACGTAGAAAGAAGTGACTACTTCGGTTCCCCCTGGAATGTTGACAGTCGTCTGAAACCAGTGGCGAATATTAAAAGGTTTTCCCCCGGCGTACGGTCTCAGCACATCGGTTGTTTGTGGGTCGACATTCCATACAGTTGCTTCCTTTCGAGTCAGTACGCCCCAGTCTTGTCCGCTTATGATGTTAACCTTCGCCCCCGAATCAATCAAAAACGTCAGAGGTACTCCGCCTACGAAACATGTCACTATGTCGTCTTGATTATCACCGTTATTCGACGTATTGGGGTTATTCACTCAAAAACAATCGAAACTTGTCTTGGCTGGAGCACTTTGCAATTCTGTATCAGAATCGTCCGTTTCTATACAGTTTACTCCCGACCTGAATTTTTTGTGTTCCAGTGGGGTCCAGCTATCAATGACTTTGTCTTTCAGGTTTATCTCTACAGCTTCTTTTTCGCTTGTCCCAAACTTGCACCTTGCTGCCTGTTGTCGGATCTTTACTGAGAATTTCTTGAAATTCTCTCCTGGTTTGATATGTCGAAACACATGTCGCTCAAAAGTTGAATTTTGTGTTGGTGAGAAATGACCGGTCAGTTTAACACTTGAGGTCTTGAAGATGTCGTTGTCTTCCTCTGGAACGAAAGTTTCGATTGCACCTGGAATATTGTATGCTACCTCCTGCAGTTGTGTAGGTACCTCCGAGATGCAATAATGCATAATTCATTAATGCAGTGATCTGTGATAACTTCCGCCGCGAGATACAGTTCTAGAGACCGCAGCCATCTTCCCCACTCATTTCGGACACAAGTTTCATCCATGTCATCACCTAAGAACGGTTTGATGCCAGTAGATTCTGCCGCGCTAGTATCTCTTTCGGCCTGGTGATTACCTATAGCATAGCACAGTCATAGCTAAATAATTATTGCAATTTTTCAATAAATAAATAAATAAATTCTGCTTTATTTATTCACTTCTCCAACACCATCTTAGTATGTACTAGAGACTAGAGGTAGGGGTCAGTGGTAATGTTGAATCACTAGGACACCTGACGTCAACGTTACTATTGCGGATGCGGTAAAATTTTCATAATAGAGTTTTTTTTAATTTGTTTATTCAACGTCGGCCTATTTCCGCAACGAGGCCTAACACCGACGCCGGTGAATGCTTTCCTCCACTATACCGGAAATTTTGCCGAACCCCTGTGTCTTCCAACACAGGGTAGGGATTTTTAACGACCACCAACATCGCATGGGGTCGGCACCATCGTTCGTATTTTACGTGCTATGCGACACACGGCGCGTCTTGCATCTAGCAAGCATTCCAACTAAATCAAGAAGCTTGTTTTCGAGGCCGAAAATCCGGAGATCGAACCCGTGACCTCTGGAGTGGTAGTCGAACGCGCTAACTACCACACCACAAGCTCCTCCCTAATAGAGTTGAATAAAGAATTTTGTAATAGAGCAGTCATGAGTCACGCACCCACGAAAATCACACTTTTTTGTTTCTAGTCGGTGACGACTGCCTTCCACCTCTACCATCAATAGGCACCTATTCGCTTGCCCTACCGGCTACCCAATATAAGCTCGCCTACCTTGTTTAGGTATTATTCCGGGTTTCAGCCCGTTCGGTTGTTTGTTGGTGGCGTCCCGCCTTTTCCGATGTCTTGGTGCTTGTAGCTCTCAATCGCTTGTTTGTCGGCCTCCCGCCTTTCCAATTTCTTGGTGCTTTAAGCTCTCAATCGCTTCTTTGTTGGCTTCCGGCCTTCTGATTTCTTGGTGCTTATAGCCTTCAATCGATTGTTTGTTGGCCTCCCGCCTTTCCGATTTCTTGGTGCTTATAGCCCTCAATCGATTGTTTTTTGGCCTCCCGCCTTTCCGATTTCTTGGTGCTTATAGCCCTCTATCGTTTTTACGACCTGCGATACGTTATCAATTACTCGTTTGTTAACGAGAAATAACAATTCAGGAACTTTTACGTATTTATAATTTTTAAAATCTACCTACCTCAAGCCAGGTGTGGGTACTCCCCGCCTAGGTTCGAAACACTCTCGTCGCCAATTGTGCTACCTCTGGGTTTCACAGTTGAAGACACTTTCAGCAATAACCAATCTTTATTTTCTCTGTATCCCACAAAGGTCGCTTATCTACTGCCCAGTCCTATCACCTTACATGATACCCTTGACAGACTGCACCTTAATGATCAACGTTAAATGACGATTGCGAATTTGGGGGTGACACACTGCAAATCGTAATAAGCCTATGAGCTTGCGCCGTAGCGCATGAATAAACGTGGCGATCAATTTTCCCCTAAAATGTCATTGTCGAATGGTCCCGAGTATTGGGCTATTATTGCCCTTATTATCTATAATTATAATATTAATTTCATATTTTCGGTGAGGTGTGAGGTGGTATTTAGCTTAGATTCCATTCAATCAAGAAAGCGTGGTGTGAACATTGCAAGCAATAACAAAGTAATTATTGCTTGCAATGTTCACACCACATCATACTGTCTTTATTTGTTGCCAAAATAAAGTGAATTTGTATTGAGTCGAAAGAAATGGAGGAAAAGAAGAATAAGAGACTGATGATTTAGTCAATAACCTGATCAAAATCGCATAGCCCCATAGTCTAACCACCTTTTAAGCGCGGCCCTGATTCATTTATATGCGCGGCTGGCAAGTGGCAAGGCAACTGACAGATGCATGTTATAGTTCATTATGTTTGTATCTATCGTGTGGTTCATTATAACTTTTTTTGCAATTTTTGAACTGCTTTTGCGACAAGTACCTTTTATTTCGCTTGCTTTTGCAAAATTTCACATTTTTCACGACGGACGTTCTGGAAACCTTTTCCCTCATCAATAAATTCGACTTTGCCAAAGACAGAGTACCACCAACCGATACTGTGCTACAAGTTCGCAATGTTCGTATCATCCAACTTTCGCGAACAGGTGCAGGCGGTCATTTTTTATGTAAAGCGAGGAGATTTTTCAATTTTTCGTACGTGCTTATACGTGCACGCTACGGGAATCAAATACCTACCTGTCTCACGGATACTTACGGAAACCCATCTCCTCATCAATAAATTCGACTTTGCCCAAAAATAAAGTGCCGCCAATCTTTATCCTGCTGCTCGTTTGCAATGTTCGTATCATCCAAATTCCGCAAATGGGTGGTCATTTCTTATGTTTTTGGAGTTTTTATTCTTACGTGCTTATGCGTGCACACTACGGGGATTATCTTATAATTTGGTACAAGAGATGTTGTTGCAAGAAGCAAGACACAAAATCCAGTTCCTCCATTCCAGAAATACGTGTCTGAATGGCGTACTGAAATGACGGACTTGATGACAAATGACAGATATCGCGATTCATTGCAGAAAAGCTGGCCAATGGTATTCAAAAATCACGGCGATGATGCACGACCACCGGCGATTATTCGGCGATTATGGTTACTCCTAATTAATGACCATTAAGGTCCTAAATGACGTTCTAAAATGATCATTAAGTAAATGACGACGTGACACACTGGTCATTTATATCGTAATTTACGCATAATGATCATTAAGTTTTCCAGTCTGTCAAGAGTATAACCCCTTAAACTGTAATCTCTATTATATAATCCTCGTGCGCACGTCTAGCCGGCCGGTGATATTCAACACATTTCTCCCGTAGCTTCTTCTGATGAAGAAAGCCATGACATTGATACTATTTTTCACCTCTTACGGAGATAAATAACGGTATCAAGGTCATGATAACCTGAAAACTGAAATGGCTATTACAAGTTGACTTCCGGTTGTCGCATTGCTTGCACATATAGCGGTGGTAGCCGAGTGGTACAGGTGATGGCAAGCCAAACCATTCGCGCTGCCCTGTGTGGGTTCGAATCCTACTTCATCCATGGATATTTTGTGCTGTCCCCGAGGTTGCATGGTAGAGCAGCTTATAGCTGAATGCCGCCTCGTAAAATAAGACAATTAAATAAATAAATAAATAAATGAATATTCCATTTCTCCCTCCAAAATCGTGAAGTTGGTTGGTTCTTGCACCAATCTTTCACCAATTCTCTTTCATATATTTTTTTATTCTATTTTAGACGTCCCATAAGAAGCCACCGGATCACCATCACCAGATGCCGATAAGTCCCAGGCTTAACTCTACCAGTCCGATTAGTCCCCGGCTCAACTCCACCAGTATCACCAACACATACAAACCGGCCAGTGGCAGTGGTATCAACAAGAAAAGCGGAAAAGAATCCGGCGGAAAGAACGAAAAGAGTCTGCAGAATGCCGTTGAAAAGCTGACACAAAACAGGGTAAAAGAAATTACAAAAGAAGCCGCCGTTACTAAGGCTGCTGCGACGACGACGACTGCGACGTCCACGGTGACGCCTACGCTCATTACTACTACGCCTGTTAGTACTTTGACGAGTACTACTGTTACTACAAGTAGTAGTAGTAGCTGCAGTAGTACCGTAAGTAATACTACGGAAAAAGCCGTATCAACTTCAATAAAAGTACCTTCAACTCCACCACAACCGCCACCAGCGCCGAAAGTGGTACAAGAAGAGAAAACCAAAACGAAAGACGAGGCGGAAAAGAAACCAAAAGAAAAGAGCGACAGCAACAGCAGCGCCACTCAACTCAGTAGTGACAATCAAAATGTAGAAAAAACGGAGAAAACAAAGGACATCATCGGTAGTAGTAATAGTAAAATTAGTGATGAAAAAAGTAGTAATAATACCAGCATTAGTAATAATAATAGTAAGAAAGACGAAGAAAAAGAAGCGATTGTTAGTAGCGAAAAAGAAACGGCGAACGGCAAAGTTGTCGAAGAGAAGAAAGAAGAAGAGAAGAGCAGCGCGGCCGCCACGAAAAACGAAGAAGTGAAAAAAGGCACTGCTTCTGGCAAACCTGAAAAAAGTGGTGTCGAAACCGCCAGTAATAACACTAGCAGTAGTGGCACTGGCAGCAGTAGTAATAACGCGAAAAAAATCAATAGTGATGATGATGGTGGTGATAAAAAACCTTGAATAAAAGTCAGGTACGTTATTTTTCATACGTAGACAAATTTTCCCAAGAAAAAAAATCCATCGAAAATTGTTGTTTTTGGGCGCCAGAATAATTGCCGAATGCATAGTTGCAATACTCCAGCCTCAGTTCTTGGCAAAAATTGATAGTTCAGGTCTAAAATTAACAGCGAATCGATTGGTTAAATCCATTATTGTAATTTTCTTGTTTTTTTTTAAGCAAAACAAAAATTCAAAAATATTTTTCAATTTTTCTTTTGGCTTGAATACAAAATTCGAAACGTAGATGCCTTGTACTGGTCAGTACTTTTGAATCGATACTTGAAACGTCATTTTTTTTTGGCAAAAATAAGTCTGCTGTATTCGAACTAGCAGTTGGACCATCTTTGTGGCACCCTTAAACATGAAAATTTTTATGGAAGTAAAAATTGTCAGAAAACAAAAATTTTTCATTAAAAAAGGAAAGTGCCTATAAATGCGGCTCGAGGTGCCTTTTTCTTGCGCTGATTCACTCTTGTGTATTGTTATTTAGATTGAAGTATAGTAGATTTAACAAAAGTAAAACACGCAACACCAAATCAATAATGAAAAAACAAACCATGCTCCATTCTCTTTCGAAAAAAAACAAACACTTCTCTCTCAATACTCTCCGCTTATATTTACCTTACTATAATAAAATAGGTTTCATTTTTCGTTTTGTAGACGTGGTTGTTTCTCCTTTTATAAATTGAATAATGCGAGAAAAAAATAGAATAATATGGGTCGGTGTCGGAAGGTGTCCGCGTCCGTGTGTCCGGTGTTTCTTTTTGATAAAAAAAATTGTACCTCACGAGAATTGGTCGGCCTTTGATTTTGCTCTTTTCTATAAATATTGTTTTCTTTCTGTTTCTTTAGAAGCCAGAAATTCTGTGTTCTTTGTGTGTGCGGGTATATGTATTGTAAATATTTTAAATCGCCCTGTTTTATTTTGTATATTTTTGGTTCCGTTTCCTCTTTTGCGGGCACTTTTTTAATTTATATACGGGATGTTTCTCGGTGTAATTGACCAGAACCCAATCGTTTTCCGTTCGAGCAAACGTACAGTCGCAATATATCAAACTGATGGGTACCTCAGCGATTCCAATTCGAAGCCAGTCGTGTGGGTTCAAAACACGGTCGGGTCTGATGTAACGGGCTTTCGTCAAGTTGGCTCTGGAAATGGAAACGTAGGACTTGGATTGGTTCTGAAACAGATTGTTTATCGATAATAGTGACAGTGACGGTGTTTGAATAATGCAATCATAGCCATACGTTTTCGAGCTCGCCTACTTTGACGTAAAATTGCATTAAAGTTCGGTAGTTTTGAAAAGTCAGTAGTTGTTTTTTTTTTCAAACATCTTTTAGTACTTTTGCATGCGCTGCAACATGTTTATTTTAAACTGGTATGGATGAGTCATCGGAAATAATGGGGTAGCAGTTATTGACATGTTACAGAAAGTTGCAGCAGACTCGCCGAATACGTATGGTTGTACAGTTTCACGTTGTCGGTCATGACGTTGATTCAAAGCAACAATTATTGTTGCTGATTTATTCAATCAAAATTAGAACTATTCACCAATTTGCCCCAATAATAATAAATGTTGAACCATATTTGCCATGATGAGAAGAACGTAAATCTGAGATAATATATTTTTTAATGTGCGTCGCAGAACATGAAGATACTCATTTGGATTTTCACAAAATTTGACCGTGGGCCTGATATACGCCTTAACAAGTAAAAAATATCATCAGAATTGCATTGCATGTGCCCGATTCATTAAGAAACGATACCCCACTTGGTATTTAGATATTCATAAAAAAAAATGGCGTTTTGCAAGTTTTCATTTTATATGCAAAATTTGACGTTAAAGTTGACATTTTTCGAAAAGCCGTAACTTCAACTTTTTATAAAAAGACAAGTGGGGTATCGTTTCCTGCTAAATCGAGCATGTTAATTACGATTTCGGCATGTATGTTACCCTGCCAGGTTATCGACGTAAGTTTTACTGAAAAAATACCTGTGGAAAGGTTCTTGAAGAAGTCTCAGATTGTTTTTTTCTTAGAGATTGCAAATATTGTGTAATGAAATAATTTTTGGGCAAGTTAGTATTGTTTCAATTTGAAAAATCGTTAACTGGATCCCTGTCTCCTAATACAATTTAATTACGGCTGTACGTTGTGTGTAGATTGATGATTGAGGTCTGGTCAGTTGAACGTTGTTTAGGCTGGCAACCCCGTATGCAACTTTTGTAAATATTTTGTGTACATATTTTTTACGTTTTTCATTCCGAAAATCAAGGGTCCTTCCATTGCGGTACGCTCAAAAACGATTTTTTTTTTCATTCTTTTCATTTTTTTCCGATTTTATCTACCATTTTCGAAACGTTCGACGGCTGTGATTAACCGCATCATCATTTTAGTCGATTTTCGTTTTTTTTTTTCGCGCGCACGCGTCTGGCATGAAGAGTGTTTTGCTTGTTGCGGACAACACAATACAACAATAAAAAAAGGACTCGCGGTCGTCTTCTTAATGAATGCATATAAATGCCCAGTTTTTGTGGATTTTTATATAAACTATTTGAGAATTAATAACGTAGCGTGTAAGACAATTTTTAATATTTGAGTTATTTTAAAAAAGTGAATAATAAACAAAAAAGAGGATTTTATTATTATTGTACATTGTAAATATTTTAGAGCACAGATGATTTAATAAATAATATTTATAGTTTTAAAAAAATTGATTCAGATCAGTAATCCAAATCGAAATTCAGTGCCTCGTCTCCCGTCAGAAACCTCACTTCGCTGTGGCTACCGCTCCTGTTTCGCCTCCCTCTGGTGGCCATAGTGATGCACCCGGGTCCCAGTCTTTTCGTCACAAACACCACCACCAACATCCCGCACAAAATCCCGAAAACTATCCCCACAACGAAAACCGTCGTTTGATGCCCCTCGGCTTTCGACATTTTGTGGTTTCCCACCATCATGTTTTCTTTGACCGCCAACCCTTCTTTCTTGTCCACGAAAATTTCAGTTTCTGCAGAATCCGGTTGCTCTGTGGGCGGCAAGTCCATGATGTCGTTGCTCAAATCGTTTCGCTCGTCGTACGGCGGTTTCACGTAAATTATTTTCGTAGGCTGTTTGGCTTTTTCGTAAACGAAAATCACGGGCGGCTGTGACGACGGCGGGCTGGTTTGCAGCGTCATGGTAGGCTTTGACTTTTCGTCTTTATTCACAGGCGGCTTTGGTACCATGGCCTGCTTAGGTATCACGGCCTGTTTGGGTGCCACAGCCACAGCCTGATTGGGTATCACAGCCTGCTTGGGTATCACAGCCTGCTTGGGTTTCGGGACGACGACCATCGTCTTCTGGTAAATCTTGGCTGTAGGTGGCCGAGTTAAAATCTTGATCGTGGGCATAGCCCATGGCACTTTCGGCTTAACCGTCGTGAGAGCGGGCACAGTTAAGGGAACCTTTGGCTTGACCGGCAAGGGCACTTTTGGCTTGACCGTCAAGGGCACTTTTGGCTTGACCGTCATGAGGATCCTAACTCCAGCTTCAGTTGTTTCTTCTTCTGTCAACGTTGTGGAGATTTCTGTTGTGTCATCGCTCACTGAAATTTGACATTTTATTAGAATCAAGCATCAAGTCGACAGACGGTTACAAATTCGCTTCTATCCGCTATGTGCGTTCGCTAAAAAGTGGATTCACGAAACTGAATAATGCCTATTTGTTCTGATTTCGGTAGCTAGATGTCGCTACTAGACTGAATGCACATGGTGATTCCGCTATGTGCGTTCGCCGGGAGGAGTAGGGTTGCTAGATTATCGACAGCTTTGGCTGTACAAGGGTTACGCAATCATCCGTTGCTAAGGGCCAATGGGAGGGGCTAAAATTCAGCTATGTGTCAAAATTTATCATGAGCGGAGAGAAAAGGAAATTTGCGGGGTCCGGTGCTGTCGCTTGATGTCCGCAACCGAACATACATGAAAATTTCATGCATATAGCGGCATAAAAGACGTGTTTTGAAACTCATCGGGCAAGTCATATCCACCTCTCACACGAATTTGTACACCTAAATCCAGAATAAACACGCTCTTGACAGCTAGAACCCGCTGGGACGGACGCCTATGGCCTTCCGTGATGCCGACAGCTGTCACTCCCTAACTCCGTGAGGCCATTTAGTAAACGAACGCTCAGCCAGAATGCGGTACCCTTACGCCGGCCGACCGGTCGCGTGATAATCAGGTTCCCTAGGGAGGAGTCAAGATCAGCGCTCAAAGTGGTGATTCACGAAACTGAAGGATGCCTATTTGTGTTATTTTCGGCCGCAAGATATCGCTACCAGACTGGCGACGAGGCTGAGCGATACGCCATCCAGCACCACTTTGCATTACCGTGTTTGGGACAGTTTGATAGGACAGACTGGTAAAAAAACAACAACAAATTATCATAGAACTCTAGGGTAAATTTGAAGGTTTGTGGATGCCGAATGCAGTCTGGAGGGGGGGAGGGCGTAGAATCTGCTGGCCGAAAATTCCAGCGACACAAACGTCACTTGGCGAGGGACCGCCGGCCGGCTGATTTCGACGTAGCGGCTTTTCTTCACCAAAACAAAAATAAACAGGTAGGAGATTGCGATTGCAGTGTTTTTGTGGTGCTCGCGTTTGAAAACAGATACTTTGTCGAATTTAAAACACGCCCACTTCCAAAAGTGCACGATTTTTTTTCATCGAAAACTTGCTGATACGTTTCATTTCTGCCAATGGCATGATTTCGACTGGAGAACCGGCGCAGTTCTTCACATTTTCTCAAGCAGTGCAGATCAATTTGCCCCGTAAATTTGTAAAAAAGATTATAAAAATGAAAAAGGCGAAAGCAATCCAATCCGCCTCATCAGTCAGTCGTTTCTCCCGGCGCCGTTAGTGGACTGTGAACGCTAGTGGCGCTGAGATCTTGAGTTGAAACGCCTGTACCAAGAGATTCCGATATGTATAGACAATACAAATAGAGAAGACCATATGTTATCATCACCGTCGTCACGGATATTGGGGCATCAAGAATCAGCCAACCTTTTTTTGAATGATGGACTCGCCTGGTTCCTACGCAACCGTAAAAATCCGTGACGACTATGGTCTTTTCTATTTGTATTGTCTATAGCTCTCTATACGGGGCGATTCAAATAGCAAGCGAGTTTTCCAATTTTCTGAATATCACAAGTGGCACATCTCAAAACAGAAAAGAGAATAAAAAAGTCTGGTCTAGGTCCAGTCAAGTTCAATTTTAGTCCAATTTCAGTCTAGTCTAGTCTATATCTAGTCTTGCTCTAGCCTAGGTCTAGTCTATTCTAGGCCTTGTCCAACTCTAGTTACTTTAGGTCTAGCCCAGTCTTAGGTCCAACCCGGTCTAGTTCTAGGCCAGTTGTCTTTGATCTAACCCAGTCTAAGAGTGGGATGACATCACGTTGCTTAGCCGCAGCCAGTCTAGGTCTAGTTTAGTCCAGGCCTTGTCCAGGTCTGTTCTGGTCTAGGTTAGGTCTGGTCTAGGTTTGGTCTAGTTCAGCCTAGGTCTAACTAAATATAGCATTATTATCAGTTTAATAGTAAAATTCTAAAATTACATGATTTCCCTGTAGCGAGAAGCGAATCCGGAACAGCCTGTACACGACTCTGTATTTTTGTTAACAAACCTGCGATGCAAAAGTCGAAATAATCAGGACAGCATCTGTTGCGTTCCCAGCATTTGTTGTCGCAGTCGCAGGTGATGTCAAAATTCAATTCCGTTCCGTTCGTATCGCAACGGTCTTCGCAGGATTCTATCGTGTAAACGTCTGTGGTACTTCCACTGCTGCTGAACAGCTCTCTAAATTGAAAAAAAAACGTTAAAAAAAAATTGAAAATAAATAGATCAATTGGAAATTAATGAAATAGAAATAGGTTGAACAGTATCGAGCAAATAAAAAAATTGGAAAAAAGTTGAAAAATCAAATAAATTTGATTTCAATTGAGCAAAGACTTACGTTGTAGTTTCCATTTCTTCGTCGACCACGCAGTTCGGGATGATTTTCACATCGTCTATGGCAATGTCACTGATGTATCCTTTGCGTACGCCTTCTATGATTATCTGAAATTTACCAAAATTAGTTAGGTAGGTAAACTAGGTAGGTAACGATGTTTTTTTCGAGGATTTGTGCAAGTAGCCTGATACGTTGAAACAATTGCCGGAATCGTAATGCACATGCTCGATTTAGTGAGAAACGATACCCCACTTGTCGTTTCCAAAAATATGTCAAAATTATGATTTTCAAAAAATGCCATAATCAATACTTTCGAAAAATGCCAAATCACGTCAACGTCAAATTTTGAAGAAGACAAGTGGGGTATCGTTTTCAACTGAATCGAGGGTGCGCATTACGATTCTGGTGTTACTTTTTACTTGCTACGGCTTATACGAAGTCTACCATTAGCTACGGTAAAAATCCACGCCTAAAACTATTTTTCCCCCACATTTCCACACATTTTTTTTTTATAGTTTCACATTTACGTAGATAAACATGACATTGATTATAAACTCTCTTAAAAGCAAACAACTTTCCAAATTCTTACTCAGAATAATTCGATACGCATCAACAAGTGCCAGAATCATAATGCACATGCTCGGTTTATTAACAAACCGCCATACTTGTTCTTAGGAAAAAGTCGAAACTTCGATTTACAAAAAAAAAGGTAAGTATTCATGCCAAATTAACATCAATCCTTAATTGTTGAAATGAACAAGCGGGGTATCGTTCTTACCTAAACCGAGCATGCGCGTTACGATTCAGAAGTTATTTTTACATGCTACAACACATACAAACCATGATCAGACTTGGTGGAAATCGAAGTCCAAAACTACCTATTTTGTTTTGACAAGACTTACTGAGACTGACTGATGACCAAGAATTCTAAGACTGAAACCATTGTGTTTGGAAGAAGTCCTTCTCAAAGTCAAAAAAGTTATTGAATAAAAACTGTTCGAAGGTTGTTTTTTTTTCAGAGAACTTGTACAAATGAACTGATGGGTGAAAACAAATGCCGGAATCCTGATGGACGTAGCTGACTCGTGAGAAACTATAACCCACTTGCCTCTATCAAAAAATGTCAAAATATGACTTTTCGAAAAACGCCAGATCAACATCAACGTCAAATTTTTGAAAAATACAAGAGAGGCATCGTTTCCAACTAAATCGAGCATGCCGGTTACGATTCTGGTGTTGATTTTCACTTTCTACAGCTCGTATGTGGCCCATGGCCAAATTCAAAGAAATTTGTCAAACAATTATTATTGTTTTGTCGATTTTTTCAAGCGAATGTGTCGTACGAGTACCTGAAATTGATCACCGATGGTGCCCAGCTCGACGAATCCTCTGTACCAGCGGTTGCCTTGATTTCCGCTTTTCGAAAACACGGCCCGTTCGGGATCGAAATTCCAAGTCTGGTCGCCGATTTTGCGGAGGTAAACACGCAAATCGCCGGTGGTGCTGCCGTACATGTGGTAGTAGAACTCGAGGCACGTGTCGTTGTCGGTTTTGTCGAAAACCGGCGATATCAGGCGAGCCGTGTCGTTTTCGTTCCTCTGCGTCGATTCGATGTACATGTAATAACCTGTGAACGGCTCAATCACTCAAATCGACAAAAAAATAAGCGTGGCAAAGCTGCAGCAAGATTCACCATTTTTTCCAGGATCAACTTCAACCGATTGCTTGTATGGTTTTCCATGCGGAATCTATACGGTAACAAAGAACCAATCGGAAACCTCCGATCGCCGACTGTTTCTATGGGTTCCTGTGCGGTTTCTGTGTATTTCTTCAAATACTGAACCAATCGGAATCGCCCGGTTGGAAAAAATGGCGAATCGCACAATGCCGGTGAATACTTGCCATCTTTTCCTTCTCCTTTTGTGTGATCGTAGCTCGGTCCAGTGCCGATCTGCCAACTTGGTGTTTTTAAATTCAGCCTGCGCCAATCAAAATCGTGGTTGAGGTCGTGCGTCCAACCGCAGAGGTGTTCTTCCTCAAAGTCGCAAGCCAGAGGTGCTTTTGAACCAGCAGCTATTGTTTCCATAAAAAAAATTTGAACATCTGAGCTATATGTACTACAATCCAAATGCTAATATATCAATATACAGGGTGTTTCAGTTTTAATCGAGCAAACTTTGGGATAAAACTCTCCTTATCCTCCTGATTCAGAAAAATATAACATACATGCCTTTCACTCGTTTCCTAAGAAAGATACAGGGTGTCAAAGTTAATTTTTTCCAGTTTTCAAAATTTTGGAACTTGAGAACCGTTCAACCATAGTAGCTGAAATTTAGCATAGACTGGTTTGTCGGAACCGTCTACCTACCTGCCAAATTTTGAAAGAATCCAACCAGTGGCGTAGAAGCTATAGGAGGTCATTATTTTGGAAGCATCTGTAGAACCTTGATAAATAATGACCCTCCATAACTCATACGCCACTGATTGGACTCTTTCAAAATTTGGCGGGTAGGTAGACGGTTTCGACAAACCAGCCTATGCTGGATTTCAGCTACTATGGTTGAACGGTTCTCAAGTTACAAAATTTTGAAAACCGAAAAAAATTAACTCTGACACCCTGTATCTTTCTTAGGAAACGAGTGAAAGGCATGTATGTTATATTTTTCTGAATCAGGAGGATGAGGAGAATTTTACCCCAAAGTTTGCTCGATTAAAACTGAAACACCCTGTATATAATAAAAGAGAGTGCCAAATCTTTGTGCCGCTAAAACTCAGAAACGAGTCCCGCTACGATCAAGGGAGTTATATGGTGTGGTAGCCCTTTATCCCCCATCGATGAAGAAGGTTTCCGTTCTTACCTCAAGGGGACTTTTGAAGATATAAGGGCTGGAAGTTTCCCGCCTTCTAGAAATGTCCAGAACAGTCCAGAACATTCGAGGGTATTCGAGATCATTCCACAACATTCCAGAATGTTCCGGTATGTTCTGGAATGTTCGCAAATGGCCTGGAACGTTCGGATAATAAAAGTAAGTGTACAGTGTGCGTTCTAAAACTCAGAAACGAGTCCCGGTACGATCAAAAGAGTTATATGGTATGGTAGCCCTCTATCCCTCATCCATGAAGAAGGTATCCGGGTTTAGCTGAAGGGCTTGGTTTTCAAATATATAAGGGCTGGAACTTTTGCCCTCTAGAATGTCTAGAACAGTCCAGGACATTCCAAAGTATTCTAGATAATTCCACAACATTCCAGAATGTTCTGGTATGTTTTAGAATGTTCGGGAATAGCCTGGAACGTTCTGAAACATCGCGGAACATTCCAGATCATTGTGGAACATTCAAGATCATTCTATAACGTTCCAAAATTTTCCGGTAGGTATGTTCTGGAATGGTCAGAATAATCTGAACCGCTCAGAAACATCCCGGAACATTCCAGATTATTGTGGAGCATTCGTGATCAATCCACAACATTTCAGAATGCTCGGGTAAGTTCGGGAATAGTCTGAAACGTTCAGAAACATTCCAGAACATTCCAATCCATTGTGGAATGTTCTAGATCGTTCCACAACATTTCAGAATGCTCCGGTATGTTTCTTAAGGTTCGGAAAATCCCGTAACATCCCAGATCATTGTGGATTATTCGAGATCATTATAAAACATTCGAGAATGTTCCGGTATATTCTGGAATGGTCGAGAATAGTCTGGAACGTTCGGAAATATCCCAGAATATTCCAGATCATTGTGGAGCATTCGTGATCATTCCACAACATTCTAAAATGTAACGGTAATGTCGGGAATACTCTGGAAGGTTCGGAAATGGTCTGGAACATTCTAACCCATTGTGGAACATTCGAGATCATTCCACAACATTCCAGAATGTTCCGGTATGTTCTAAAATGGTCGGTAATGATCTGGAACGTTCAGAAACATCCCGGAACTTTTCAGATCATTGTGGAGGACTCGTTATCATTCCACAACATTTAAGAATGTTCCGGTATGCTCAGGAATAGTCTGGAACGTTCGGAAACATTTCTGTACATTCCAATGCATTGTGGATCATTCTAGATCGCTCCACAACATTTCAAAATGTATCGGTATGTTCTAGAATGTTCAGGAACATTCCAGACCATTGCGAACATTTCTGATAATTCCACAATATTTTAGAATGTTCGGCCATGTTCGAGAATAGTCTGGAACGTTCGGAAACATCCCAGAATATCCCGGATCACTGTGGGAGATTCGTGATCATTCCACAACTCTCCAGAATGTTCCGGTATTGTCGGGAATAGTCTGAAGGTTCGGCAACATTCCGTAACATTCTAAGCCATTCCGGAACATTCTAGATCATTGTGGAGCATTCGTTATCATTCCACAACATTCCAGAATGTTCCGGTATGTTCAAGAATCTGGAACGTTCGGAAACATTCCAGAACATTCCAATTCATTGTGGAATATTCTAGATCGTTCCAGAATGTTCCGGTATGTTCTAGAATGTTCGAGAATAGTCTGGAACGTTCGGAAACATCCCGAAATGTTCAGAAACATCCCGGAACATTCCAGATCATTGTGAAACATTCGAGATCATTCCACAACATTCTAGAATGTTCCGGTATGTTCCGTAATGATTGGAAGATCCCGGAACATTTCAGATCATTGTGAAACATTCGAGATAATTCCACAACATTCTAGAATGTTCCGGTATGTTCCGTAATGTTTGGCAGATCCCGGAACATTCCAGATCATTATGGAACCTTCGAGATCATTCTGTAACATTCCAAAATGTTCCGGTATGTTCAGGAATAGTCTGGAACAATCAAGAACATTCCAGATCATTGTAGAACATTCGAGATCATTCCACAATATTCCAGAATGTTCCGATATATTCTGAATTGTTCGGGTAACTCGAGATCATTGGAGATCATTCCACCACATTCCAGTATGCTCTAGAATGTTTGGGAATAGTCTGGAACGATCAAAAACATCCCGGAACATTCCAGATCATTGTGGAACATTCCAGAACACTCTTGAAAGTTGTGGAAGGTTCTGGAACATTGTGGGACTATTCGAAGCCTTTTTGGTGTGGGGCCACCTATTGGTAGAGGTACAGTACAGAATATTTGAGAGTATTTGAGATCATTCCGCACCATTCCAGAATGTTCCGGTATATTCTGGAATATTCAGGAATAGTCTGGAACGTTCGGAAACATCCAGAAACATTCCAGATCATTGTGGAACATTCCAGAACACTCTCGAATGTTGTGGAATAATCTGGAACATTGTGAACCATCCAAAACCTTTTTGGTATGGGGGGGGCTACCCATTGGTAAAGGTATATAAAGCAAGATCCGTCGTGGTTTCGAACGCATGTTTCTTAACAGTTGTTGATGAAAAGCTGATGTGATTTAATGCCCAAACATAAAGGAGCAGGAGATCTTGCCAGTTCTGTAGCAAAACGGCGAAAACAAAAAGAAGTAAAAGAACAGGGAAAAAGTGAAAAAGTCGAAGAGCGCGAAGCACGTTTACGTTCCCACCGAATCAGAATGAGCACCGTGAGAAGCAGAGAAACTGAAGAACAACGAAATGAACGAATTGCGACACAATACTGCCACTGCAAGTCACCTTTGAGAATATCACCCTATGAGAAGCGCAAACGAGGACTAGGTTTCGCTTAGGGGCCGCTTAGCGGCCCCGGCGAAAGCTAGTTATCAGTAAGTGTCTCAATATTTGAGGATGATTATAGCGGTATCAGCATCGAACCAAGGACAATGGTTATGAATGGCAATGGCAAAAATCAAAGCAAGGACCTAGGACACGGTGCCAATAAAATGTGGTTCTATAGCGGTTCCCGTACAGGGATAATGGAAAATTTGCTGAAAACGGCTAGGCCGCACTGCAACAGGCCTTCGCGGACACAGATATTGTGTGCCATTAATACTGTTACGAGTTGCGAGGCTCTTGTGCGATTCCACTACATTCGAGAATGAACACGGAGGCGTATATGGTATGTTCGAAGCAGTGCAGTTCCAGAAGTTTCAAAAAAGCTAGAAATTAAGATGCGCGAGTAAGACACATCTGCACAATTGGCGGAGGTGCGGCGTCCAGAGCTTGCCGGAATATACGTGAATTTGATGGACGTTTCTAGAGCCGCGGTGAATCTATTGGCGGTTAACGCTGGAATATACCAGAGAACGCGTGGAATGTTCCCGAAGGTAACACTCGGGTAGCAGATAAGCCAACAGACACCAGATTTCGGGTCGTGTGTGACTCTGTGGTTAAAAGAAGTGTTTGCTTCTACTTCACCTTTTACTAGAAGTTGCTGAGCAAATTCTCCTTAGCAATTCCTAGTAAAAGGTACAGAGTAAAAGCAAATGCTTCTTTTAATCGTATGAACTTTCAATTCACAACGATGACAGCGAGTACATCAACGGCGAAGTTGAGCGATATATCTAAGTGCGGTAATTTAATTGACCTGTATTTAGTAGTAGCAGTTATCAACAGTGTGTAAAATTTGTAGCAATAGTCGTCAAGACTTATACAGTCCATTTTTTTTAAAAGTTATTCATTGTGGTGCAAATGACAGACACCTTCGCATTGACGGTGAATGCAAGTGTGCCATTTATACCACAATAGACTTGAAAAAAAAGTCTGCAACTATTACTGATAAAGAGGACTATATGAAATACTTACGCAAACATGCCGGTGCAGGGTTGTCCCAGTGGGTCCCGTTGCAATACACCACAGATGATGTACCCGACATCTGGTAGTTTGGCTTGCAGAAGTAGTTCAGGACGGCTCCGCCGTGCGAGGGATAGATCAGGCTGTTTATCGGTGGCTTCACGTTTTTACATGTCGGTCCTGCGGAGAAAGACAATTTTCACGTTCTACTCGACTGCCGATTGCAAGCCGATATTTTTATCGCAGTTCATCAACATTAAATCAAGTACTTTTTTATAATAATGAAAATAAACTGCGCACAAAATGAAGTGACAATTTTATTTTGGGAGGTTTTTTCAGATATCCATAACTTTTTGAAAAATGATCGGAATCTGAAACAGCTTACACTATTTTGAAGATACATTGTTCTATTTTTGTAAACCACACATATCCAGGTCATCCAAAGTAGAGAAATGCCTAACACAGGGTGATACAAAGGGGCGTGCAAAGTCGTGCTCTTTTCATCCCGGCACAGGAAATTTTTCCGTCATTCTGTATGTACCAATGTGACCGTATCATGTAGCCTGTAGTATCTATAACTCAGAACCGTTTATTTTTTCACTCTACGTTATGTATTAACGGATATATGATTTTTCTTGTGAAAAAATGCCAATTTGCAATCTTTTCAACGGCAACAATAGCGTCACATAAAACTGTCACCAACAAAGAGCTAACAATTAAAAGTCGTATCTCTGTATCTAGGCAATGGATTTTTGGCAATTGTTGGCAATCGGATCAAAGCCCAAGAAGATTGAGGCACAGAACTGAAACGACCCCAGCTATCGTCTTGTACCCCTGAATGGGTAGGCAACCCATTATACTGGCATTTAATTCAACTTATTTGAATTAAATCACTTTTCCCGCTTTTGGAACCGCTTGGCCGATGATCATCTAGTATCAGGACGACATCCCGTTGTGCCTCTCTTCTTGTTGTTCGATTATAGAGTTCTCGAGATTGTTGAGACAGGTCTGACTACAAGTTTGAACGCAATAAGACACAATATAAAATTTTAACGTAACATCAATCTATTGACCTCTATGTACAATTCAAAATGTTTAAATAATGGCTCGCTCCTATACCTAGTCCTACCTTCACATCGCAGGCTAAATTATCGAAGTGATATACCCTATTCCCGAAGAGATAACTTTCCCCTAATTATTTCAGACGTCCCAACACCCCAACCCTCCGACGAACACCTGACTCTACACCTTGACCGACATTTAATTCTGACTGGCTTTCGCGGTTCAAAGTTCCTTTTGTGGTTACATCAGATCCAACATTTATGTTAGTGTTAGAGGTTATGTTAGGGTTAGGCCCGGCTTCTAGACACTGCAAAGAGAAGAGTGACTTCGACCACGAATGCAATCTAAGATTTGTGGGCCGGTGTGTGCGGTGGCCCCCTTTTTGTGGAGCCTCTTTTCAAAGGCTAACGCTCTTTTTTGGCTATGGTTCTCTTTTGCCCGTTTGGAAGGGATTGGATATGGCTGGCCTTTGTGGGGGCTTTAAACCTGTTTTCGCCGTGAATTGCCCCCAATGCTCAGAAAGATTCCCGTGATCGAAAGTGCCTATAACCGGAAATGTTGAACCAAATTTCGCCCTTCCAAAACTTTCGAACCGATGGTGTACGCGAAACAAATTACTCAAATCAAGGTACTAATTTAATGTGGAAAACGTTTTGAGCACGCCCCGTATACGCGCTAGTTCGTTGTTGTTTAACAATTTGTGAGAGAAGGCCGCAGCCAGGAAAAACAAAACGCAGAGAGTTTACTATACAGGGTGTTCGTCGAAAGCCGATGCGGAGAGGCGTCGAAATAATCTTTGCCCTAACACGAAGTAATCGCCGTCTACACTATTCCTGATCGAGCCCTAATAACAGTTCATTTTTACAAAGTCCCTATCTGAACGATGGCGTCGTTGGGTACCGGATTGAATTCATCAGTTTCGAATAAGAACGTCTTCATTCCCGGGACAACTCTACATGGAAATATCCGGAACTGTCGTGGCGCTAAAACAAAATTATTAGTTTCAAGGAGGGGGGGGGTGTCCATCAATCCGATTAACAATTGCGACTCTACGGCAGGGTCCGAACCCCGATCTCAACGCGATTCTATTTTACCAATTACTTGATTTTTCACGTAGTTCTCAAAATTTACTTTTTCCGAATAACTAGGAGCTTCAGAAACGCAGAGGAAGCTCACCCGCGAGTCTCCAGATCTAACCCACTAGGTCCGGTGCTCTGAGTACCGCAGTCACAAAGCCAAGTCCAGAGGGCCCAAGAGCGCGAATACCTTTCTATGAAGGTATCCAACAAAGGACGAGGCTTGCCAGTGGCTGTACCTGATGGCAGACAGTAGCGCAGATACCAGCACGTGCAGGCAGATTCAGAAAGCACGCGTGAGCCCCATCATACATTTTTCCGACAAAGCCTAACCGTAAGCAACTATCCCAACTCACCAAGACTAACCTCCCGCTCGTCGAGGTCATCACTCCGCCACACGAGATACCGAAACGAGAGACCTCATTTCTATCGGGCCTGGATCATTTAGGGGTTTTAACTCGACATCCTCGAGGTGGGCTAGAACTCATCGTGGGGGGAACGCGACTCAGCATCCTGGAGGGGGTTCGAAACACTTCGTCAACGGGTCCCAACTCTGCGACTTGGAGAAGGGTCGAAACTCAACACCGGAAGGGTCTTGGCACATCGACCTGGAGAAGGGCTGGAACTCGTCGCCGGAGGGCTCTGACTCGACACCTGGAGGCGGATCAAGACTCAACGTCCAAGGGCTCTGACTCGACATCCTCGAGACGGGTTGCAACTCAACGGGGGAAGCAACTCATCAGTCTCTCGGAGGGTCAAAACTCAACCTGGAGGGTTCTCGACTCAGCGTGCCTCCAAGGGGACCAAAACACGACTCCGAAGGGTTCCAACTCGGCTTTCTCCAGGGGGCCTTTGAGACACATCAGCCGGGGGAAATCGACTCGTCATTTTCCAAGTGGGCTGGGACTCATCATTGGGGCTTCGACGCTTCGGCCTCTAGGAGGGTCGCGACGCAACATAAACGGGTTCTAACTCAGCTTCCTCGAAGGGGACTAAAACTCTTCGCTAACAGGCCCGCAGAAGCACTCGGCGACGGACGTGACAAGTCGGGAGCGGACGGCAGCCCAGGAGGATTGGCCCAGGTACCACGGTCAATCTCCGGCGATATCCTCCATTCCCAGCAATTCGGAATATTTTATTGCATCCAAAACGATCGCGAACGGTGTATAGACGGCTCAGGTAATCTGAGAAGCCGCTGAAGAATGCGACCGGCGGTGTTAACACGTGTTAATCGGATGGTGGCGGGCAGCGGGCAGTGGCCGATGGCGTGTCAACACAGCAGGAGTACGGCAGGAACTAACTGGGTCGAAGTGCGGGTGCCTCACTTCATATGCACCAATTCCCCATTTCGTCGGACGTCAAGCAGGGACGGTTGTTGAATGTCGATGATGGGCCAGTAAATTATGTTATAGAGCTTTGCGGGATTTACACGAATGAATTAAATAGCTAGCGACATCTTTTAATGATGCCTTGACTATGAATATTCACATTCTCATACCTCGATTTCACGGCTTTGAATTATTTTCCTCCGGAATATTTTCGGCCCGCCAAATGCGGGTCGCTTCAGAACAGTAATTTAGATTTTAACCTGTACCATAAAAAAATCACTGCAGCAAAATTGACTACGAACCCGGATATATTCCAAGTGCCTGACGGCAGGTTCATCGGGGTGACAGGTGGATAATATGGACATGCAGCATGCGACTCGGACGGTTGACCAATGGAGGTACTTACGTAATACACAGCAAAAAGGCGAGTAATAATGGAACCATCCCTGCCTGCGCCAAAAAAAAACGCCGTCTTTTTTCATCACCCTGTATGTTTTATTTCTTTGCTATTATGGACATGTATATTTGTGGTTCCTGGAGAAGAAACACATCATCCCATCTTGAGATGATTATCGTTGAATTAAGAAACTTTTCCGTACCATTAATACTCCTCGATGAAATAATTGGTACTTTTATACAAGAAAAATCATATCTCCCCAAGTTAACAACGTAGAGTGAAAAACTGAACAGGTATTAGTTACAGATACTACAGGCTACAAGACAAAGTCACATTCGTATATACAGGATGCCGTGAAAATTTCCGGTGCCAAGATGGAAAGAGCAGAAAGTTGCACGCCTTTTTGTATCACCCTGTATGAGACATACCTTAACTATGAAGGGCTTGGATATGTAGGGTTTACAAAATAGAAGAATGTATCCTCACAACAGTGAACGCTGCCTCAGATTCCGATCATTTTTCAAAAAGTTACGGACATTTGAAAAAACCTCCAAAAATAAAATTGTCACTTCATTTTGTGCGCAGTTTTACAAGAGAACAAAATTTGAAGATAATAAATCTGGACCTCAGAACGATTTTTTTCAAAAATTTTCATACACTTATCAATACGTACAGTTCCTGTTACAATGAAAATGAACTAGACACTTCACTCGATATTATTATACTAGATTATTGTACTAGCTTTTGAAGACGTGGAAAGTCTGAAAAGATCAGTTATCAAAACATTCAAACTGCTTTCCAGTAAAATTTCAAATTTCAGTTTTGGACTTCCTACCGTCTGGTTCTCGGGTCCAGAAATATGTAGGTAAGTATCAAGTTTTGGGTGGGTAGGTACTTACGGACACATTTGGGCATCCTGAAATCATCCCAGCGGTACTGCCCACTCGTTCCAGGTTCTTCGACACAAATGGCATATTTGTCCCCCGCCAGAAGGTAGCCAGTGTTGCAAGCGAACCGCACAAACTTCCCTCGGTTTCTCGACCTCGCTTTTCCGTTTCTCAGTTGTATTTTCGGGCACTGAACTGAAAATTTAAAATTAAATAAATTGGGTAGGTGTAGGTTCCTGACAAAAAAAGATGATAGGATGGACATAGTTCTCAGGCTACTGCAGCACCAGGCGCCAATCAGAACTCCGCAAACGCGTGTTTCGTCTCTACTGGGGGGGGGGGTCATCTCATCAGTGCAGAAGCATCCAAGCCGGACGATCCGATGAAATATAGCAGTCAAGAAATCTCTTGAAGTGCATTTCATATAGAACTCGGCAAACAGAGGTATGGAAAACAGGTGATACTTTCTCGTTTTTCGACCACTCTTTTTTAAGAAAAGCTGAATGGTGGGGGCAAAAATTGGCCATCGTTTTTGTTTTTCGAGTTATGAGCAAAATCTGAAGTTTCGACAATATTCTGATGAATAACGATATTTTTGTTATTTTTCAAACTATAGGAAGTTATTTACACATTCTTTAATTACTTTTTTGAGCAAAATAAAATGGTATTGAAAGATCTAGCATATCTTCATTCATTTTCTGGTCATGACATACGTTTTCTTCACCACAAATCATGATTGGCTGTGACTTAGTTGACCACTAGTTCTCTCTTTCCAACGATATAGAGGGCGTTAAAAAAGTGCCAATCATTCTACCCTATAGATCCAGATTTTCAAAAAAAAATTTCGAACATTTTTTAAACTTTTTTTTTTTGAAAATGTTCCCGAAAAAGTTACAGGACTGCAAAGTTCAATTTTTTATTCAATTTTCAATTCACAGCTTTAAAATGGCTGGGACGATTTTGGTAAAATCTCGATCTTGATCTTCATCGGTGAGTTTTTGGCCTGCGATTGGTAGGCACTTGTTGTACTTGCTCAATAATAGGTACAGGGTGTTCACGATAAAATTCACCCCCCCTCCAGTAGATTTCCCTCCAAGATATTTCGAAGAACTGAAAACTTTTTCTTCACGATTTTTCCCAGGGACCTTAAATCGATCCTGTAAAAGTTTCTAATTGGTACCGTATACAGGGTGTGATATGTAACTTTTTTATTTCAAATGCAACACCCTATATTTTATTCCGTTATTTGATGGAGCCTTTTTTTCTGAATACAAATATATGACACTTATGATTTTTTTTGACAAGTAAGTTGTCGCAAAAATAATAAAACAAGGTAGTCAAATAATTTTGTTTCGCAGCAAGATAGCTTTGGTTTCTACAGTTCACTTGAAAAAAAGTTATTCTCGCAGCATTTTATCTGCAGAATTCAACTCTGCATGGATAAATGGTCCAATTCGTTCCTTATACGGGGTGTCGCGTAATTTTTGATTTTTAATTTATTTGACTACCTATTTTATTATTTTTTTGACAGCTTCCTTTTCAAAATAAATCATAAATGTTATATGTCTTTGTAATCAGAAAGAAAGGCTTCATCAGATGACGTGATAAAATATAGGTGTTGCATTTGAAATAAAAAAGTTACATGTCACACCCTGTATACGGTACCAATTGAAAACTTTTAGGCGACCGATTAAAGATCCCTGTAAAAAATCGTTTGGAAAAAGTTTTTAGTTTTTCAAAATATCTCAAAGGGGAATCACCTAGAGGGGGGGTAAATTTTATCGTGAACACCCTGTACATTGTTGTGGATGTGTGTATGTATTTGTTCTATATACCTGTTTAATTGTGTAATCTAAGTGTAACTATATCATAGTCTTTTCTTCTCCCCGACTATTACTCACACTGTTGTCTCGGTCAAATGAGTAAAATAAATTATTTATTTATTTATTTATCACAGTGTGCTGCTAAAATACATCTGTATCAAGTGATGATGGCGCGTTTGATAAAAAGTGGCCCAGTGGCGTAGATAGTGGGGAGGTTGCCCATTCTCTCTTTCAATTTCTACGCCCCCGAAGATTCTTTAAAACCGATTACTTTCCAGATTCCTTTATCCAATTTACAAAAAAAAAGTTTCTTTTGCAAAATTTTGATTACCTACAGGTTTTGTTTTTGAGATATTCGATTTAAATGTTTAAAAACATCTCGAAAACACCGGTAACATTCCAAGAGCCTAAAAATGTAATTTTCTGGGAACTTGTTGTTTCTCGCGACTTCTTAGCTGAAATGATGGTTTGTTAATTTGAAATGCATAAAAAACCTGTAGTTTAGGACTGTTAAGCCGCCTGTCAATACATTACATTACTAATACATTACATTACATTACTATACAATACATTTACATTCCTGAAAAAACCTATCTAGTCCAAATTGTTTTTAAGCCGCCGCGCCATCGATTTCAGTCATCTTGACGGCGCGGCGGCTAGGTAGGGCCGACAGCAACTCGTCCCGTCAAGCCCCAAAACGAAAGCAAATTGCAAATTGACGGTACTCACGTAAATTATTTCAATACGCAACTTTGAGTGGCTGGGTTTTTCGAAACGGGGAGGATCCTTGTTTGGCCAATACTTCAATAAGACTTGGCGTGTCTTTTTGGCTTGAACAGGCGATCGAAAGAGTTGATGCTTCGCCATTTGGCGCTTTTTTTGGAGCGAAGGGTTTTCAATTATTTAAAAGCATCGAATTAAAGCAATTCAACTTGCCTCAAGAGGTTAATGTTAAAGATATCAAAAATCTTCCGTCCATCTGTGGCGGAAATGCACGAACCACGAAAAATATGTGTTTCAAAAGTGGCCCAGATCCCCGGACGACGCTGTGGTTTCCTCGTGAATTATTGTGCCGAATATCACCATCAGCGCAGTGAACCGCAAACTTTTGGAGGTTTTTATATACTCCACTTCACATTTGAAAACTCAAAAAAAAATCTCATCTTCGGAAACAATAGCAGAGGGTTGAAATTTTATACACATAATCCTTTGATAGCCTTGGATGACCTATGAAAAGTCCCTTGAAATCCGAGCTTATGAACTTTGGATAATCGCCATCAAGTGTTAAAAAGTCGTTTTTTCGGCGAAGAAGTCATTTCTTTATTGTAAGATGGTTCTTTTTGTAATTGAATGATTGCGTATTACCATCTTGACAATCACCATACACTATTTCTACTTTTGCGTAGGTGGTGGATTCAAGATGGCGGCCAAGAAGTAAAAACAGTTGACTGTCTTATTCCCAATAGTAGCAGACTTGAAAAATGTCGGATGATTGCATTTTATTTCTGACATAATTCATCATGAAAATACCAGGTTATACTTCAATATCTGAGGAAATCACTGATTCATTGAAAAAATTTGAATTGTGAAAATTTTTCTGATTTTTCAGAATATTTCAAAAACCGTCGAAGATATTTCGACGAAAATCTTTGTGAGCATAAAATTACGAATATATAAGGTGATTTGAATGTCTCTAGCTATTTTGGTTCCTGAGATATTTTTTTTTTATATTTTTTCACTTCCCTCAACCTGCTGAATATGGCGTTTGCATGGGTATAGCTGATATTTACCCTGCAACTACATTTACAATCATTCAAAAACTAGTAAAAACATGATGTGAAAATAGTTTTTGCATTGTGACAATTTCTTCAGACTAAATAACGGTAATACCAAACGCGTCGAGAAAAGAAATGAAGAAAAAAATCTTCAGGAACCAAAATAGCTGAAGACATAAAAATCACCCTATATATCCGTTAATTTATGCTTACGAAAATATTGTGAACGTTTCCGAAATATCTTCGACCGTTTTTGAAATATTCTAAAAAAACTGAAAATTTTTCATAAGTCAACTTTTTTCAAAAAATCAGTGATTTTTCGAGATATTGGAGTAAAACTTGGTATTTCAGTGACAAATTATGTCAAAAATAAAATGCAATCATCAAACATTTTTTAGGTTTTCTTCTAATGGAAATAAGACAGTCAACTGTTTTTCCTTCTTGGCCGCCATCTTGGATCCGCCATCTACGTAAAAGTAGAAATAGTATATAATGATTGTCAAGATGGTGAACGCAATCATTCAATCACAAAAAGGACCATCTTACAATAAAGAAATGATTTCTTCGCCGAAAAAACGACTTTTTAACACTTGATGGCGATTATACAAAGTTCCTGAGCTCGGATTTTAGGGGACTTTTTATAGGCCGTTCATGACAATCTCAGGAATGCGTGTACAAAATTTCAACTCTCTACTAATTTTTCCGAAGAAGAAAGACATAGTGACTGGACTATTGGTGTAGATTTTTTTTTAGATTTTGGATTTTGGAAATGCCAATGGGTTCAAACCAAAGTACATCCTTGTAGCTTTCGAAAGAGACCAGAATGGTGAAAATCCGTCAAGGAATAAACCCAGACGGACTGATTTCGCAACGCTTATTTTACCAATTCAACTCCGTTCTTAACTCCAAAAACAAAAATATGGAGATCAATTCAGAATATCTACATTTTTCAAAAGCCTTTCAAGCTAAGTCTGGTAAGACCACAGAAATAATAGAAGAAAAATCAAGAAAAAGAGTGGTTCAATAAGTACAACGTGTAGGTATAGCACACACTCCCCCTACCTACTTAGAAAATAGAATCTACAATTCGCTGAAAAAAATCTAAGAAGCTATGGAGATCTCAACACAAAAATCAGAAAAAGCTAGTCAATAGGTGGGTGAAGTACCTACCTATTTATATGGCAGGAATGAATAGTAGGATTGGTAGGTGGGTACGTATAATAATTGAAAAAAAACTCACATCTGGACGACGACAACCCCAAAATCTCGTCCGCGAAAAACACTAAAAACAAACACCACCGCACGTCCATCCTTGCTGCCTCTACAACTCTGATGGATCCTTCCGAACTTGACCATCGTTATCTCTACCCCCGGCACAGAGTTCCTCAGGAAGTCGAAAAGATAGGCTAAAAAAAACCGATAACGATACACTCAAAGAGGAAATCACAATCTTTTGCAACTATCCACAATAAAAATAACAATAACGAATAATATAAGAATAAGGCACTCACGTGAGACCATGCAAATTTCCAATTTTTAAGATTCGTCTTTCGAATCTTGAATTTCCGCGGCCCGTCCTCCAGCCGCCTGCAATCGCCGGCTTGGAGGCGCGGTGCACAGGTGGCGCCACCCGAGAAACGTCAGCTTCAGGTGAGTCTCCTTCTATTTTTAACCTGTCATTTCTTCAGTGTGTTGCCGATTTCTTTGGCGGTCGCGTCTTGTGTTTACCGTGCGCGCTCCGTCTAGTTTTGTTTTTTTTTTGTTTTTCTAATTTCGCGTTAGTTTCGCTGGTTTTGGTGCGTGCGGACAGGTAACTGGAAACGAAAATCAATCAAGCATGCCGGTGTTCCACACGAAAACAATCGAGTCCATTTTGGAACCAGTTGCACAGCAGGTATACATGGCCCTCGATTTTTGTTATTATCGCCGATAAATGTCTCGACGAGCCGGGTTCGGCAGCGTATTTCGAGAGATAAGAGGTGATTCTTGCAGTTTCCGGTTTTGTAATACTTTATTTCGAAAGTAGGCGTTGCCGCCGCCTGCCAAAAGTCAGAGCGAGCTTCGATTGTTTTGTGTAATACCTACCGCAGGACGTGTGCCAAAAATAAACGATTTTCCAGGTGTTTTCCAAGGCTTTTCCACGATGATTCACGGCGGTTGTGTGCCTTTATTTCGTGCAATTTCGCACGGATTTTCACTGTTTCCAGATGCGATTTTCAGGTCGCTCCAAATAAGGTTATGTGCCACCACCATCATTTGTTTACTATAATGGAAACTGTGCTGTGAGAGCTTAGATATCTAGACAGGTATCTGGTATAGGTCGAGTGTGATAATTTATTCCTTGGGAGGCTGCGACCATGCAAGTTTAGCGACCACCTACGCTTTTTTTGGGAGATTAGAAAATGAGCCAAAACACCTGGCGACGGTTTTTTTATGTGCTTATTATTACGGGACGGGTGAAATCCATGAGGAGCCAAGTGGGCTTTGGATTCTCCTGTTGTTGACATTTTCGAGAAACAAGATGCGGGATATTGACGTGACCTTGCGGGTGTGTGACATTTCGCAAAAAGCTGCATTCGGCATTGCTGCGGTTGCTAGATTAACTTACATGATAAATGGCACTAATGACAGTATTGACATTTGACAGAGGATAAGGATAAGGGTGCTTTCCTCTTTTCAGATTTTCCTTCTGCATTCCCCTCGAACGAATAAAAAAACTACTGTTCTTAATTTCTAATTGAAGCGATTTTGCATTTTTATGTGAGCTGGCACAGGTCATTGTTTCGTGTCGGTACCTGAACCGGTAAACTAAGCTTTAGCTGTGAAATTGAAATTTGATCGAGAAGATCTGATCATTTTCACTAGAAAAATACGCTCGCACGCATTTGAATCTAAAGGCGCCTGTCAATTAAGTAAAAGTACTTCGTATGGCTTCAGAGTTCAAATAAATCAAACTACAGGCAAATAAAGGTACGCTTGCACTGAGGTAGAGGTAGGGAAAACCCGCCGATGATGGCATACTTAATTATGAAGCTCGGTCATCACTTTATCCTTAGCTTCATTACCAATTGCATAAGCTATTTCAATGAACAATTATAGATATATTTTGAAAGTGAATTAGGAATTTGACTTAATTTTGTAGTTTTTCGTAAAAAAAATTGATATGAAAAATCGAAAGTAATTGACAATTTTATATTTAAAAGGATGGAAATCGATGGTAGGAGCCGAGGTAGAAGCAAAAAAGGGGTCAAGAAAAAAATACCTGAAATTTTTTCTCTGAAAACAAGTAATTTTGAAAAAACTCCACCCAGAAAGTGTGCAAATGAAAACTTCTGGCATAATACCGCGAATGGACATCTTTAAAAGTCAAGGACAAACCGTTTCAATTTTCCAAGTAGTCAAGGACTAGGTCAAGGACTCATGTCTGATGTCATAACACCTATGCCATCATAGGAACGGCTGAGGTATGCCATCATAATATGAAATTTTGACATTTCCATAAAATCACCTCAATTTTTTTCAAGTGAGAGTATAGACTAAAATGGAACTCAAATTAAATTACACTATAGTATATCGATTGTATATGCGAAAGGAGACACTTGAATTCAGCTTATCAAGAATGTAATTGAATGTTTACTTTTTCTGAAAATTAGATCAATAGTGGGAGCGGTACGCAAAAGCATACCGCATTTTGGAGTGCAGTAACAAGATTTTGCAAGGGCGTACTTTATACCAAGACAAGCGATTTGACCCGCAGCACTCGATATTTCGTCCCTTAGGGGGCCCTCCAAATTTTCAAGATGCAAGAACTTTCACAAAATGATCATTGAGTATCGTCATGTATGTCATAAGTGAAGCTTACGGGTCTATTGAAAATGCTTCTATCAAATGTCGTCGTGTCCGATTCATTCTTCACATTTGAAAAAAAAAATTCTTTCGCAGAGGTCAAAAAAACTGTTTTTATTTTTTCTGCTGTGCAAGGAAACGATAAATTCATATGTTTTGTTGCGTTCCCAACTAAATCGCGTTCCGTAAGCCCAAATATGAAGACAATTTTTTCGCAATATCATTTTCCCAAGAAGAGTTGACCTCTTCAGTACACTTTTTTCAACAGCATTTTTTTCAATGTTCCTAGTGGATAAGACTGTCAATTTTCGCTGATATGAGAAGCTTGAACTCTTTTCTTAGTAATTTCCATGCAACATGGCTCCAAAACATACAAGAGAGCCCTAAAACTTTTTTTTTCTGCTAGGCCGTCAAATTTTTGGCATGTTGATTTTGTAGTAGGGGAGAGCGCAAATAAATAAGATCTAGTCTAGGCGAATAAGTTCTATCGGAAAATATACCTACTTACACCTAACGACTCTGCGAATGTTGTACTGCAATAAAACACGTCATGGAAGAATATTTACTGTTGAAACCGAGGTTGAAACCAAATCGCCTGTGCCTGCAGCCTGGATTGAATACTGGTCCGCGTCTCTCCTACTATAAAATCAAAATATTGTAAGTTGGACGGCCCAGCAGAAAATTTTTTTTTTGGGCTTCCTTGGGCGTTTTAGAGTCATGTTGCTTCGCATCCACCAGGAAAAGAGTTCGAGGACTCCATTCCTGCAAAAATTACGAGTGATATCCAGCGGGGACATAGAAAGAAATGCTCTTGGAAAAGAGGTACTGAAGAGGTCACCACTTCTTTGAAAAATACCATTACAAGAAAAATTTCTTTATAATTAGGTTCAGGGAATGCGATTTAGTTAGGGACGCAACAGAACATATGAATTTATCGTCTCTTTGCATAGAAGAAAAAATAAAAACAGTTTTTTTGACCTCTGCCAAAGAAATTTTTTTTCAAGTGTGAAGAATGAATCGGACACAACGACAATTGATGAAAATATTTTCAATAGACCCGTAAGCTCCACTTATGACATACATGACGATAGTCAATGATCGTCATGTGAAAGTTCTTGCATCTTGAAAATTTGGAGGGCCCCCATTGGCCCCCTAAGGGACAAAATATCGAGTGCTGCGGGTCAAATCGCTTGTCTTGGTATAAAGTATGCCCATACCAAATCTCGTTACTGCACTCCAAAATGCAGTATCGATGTGTTTTTAGGTGTGTACCGCTTGCACTACAAGGTTTACCAAATTTTACATATTTTTACATGGATCTTTCAATATGTCTGTCTATCACACAAGTCTGTATGTGATGATGAAATGAATTCAAATGCACAAAAAATATTGACAGTATGCCATCATCGGCACCATGCCATCATGGGCGGGTTTCCCCTACTCTTAATTTCCATAGGCACCTTAGGGTTGAAACTAATTCATGGTGAATCAAGCTTTAGACTTTGAAGACCGAGTCCAAGAGACCTTAAAAAGACAAATGCGACGTAGTACCTATTAAGCTGCCGTCTCTATAAACGTGTCTTTGCATTGCTAGACTGTCTTCAAGTTAATTAACAGCGTAAAAAAAGCTTTTACTGGCTTGAACAAAATACAAAACCAATTATACAGGCAAATAAAGGTACGTTTGCACTAGAGTCGTTTCGATAATTTCCATGCAGCTAAGGGCTAAAGCTAATTTGTTGTGAATCAAGCTTTAGACTTCTGAGACCAAGTCTGAGGCACTCTAAAGGGGCAAATATTCGACGTAGTACTCAGTTGTCGTCTCTACATATGTATAAAGGTACGCTTGCACTGGACTAGACTGGCCTTCAAGTTATTAGCACTTGAAAAAAGTTTCACTGGTCTGAACAAAGAACGAAACAAATTATCCAGGCAAATAAAGGTACGTTCACACTCGACTAGTTTCAAGTCATTTGATTTCCTTCGACTAGGCAGGATTAGATCCACTTCATTGTGAATCAAGCTTTAGACTTTCAAGACCGAGTCTGAGAAACTTTAAAAAGGCAAACAAGAGTACAAGACGCACTACTAAGCTGACGTCTGTGAAAGATATGCTTGCATGTTCATAGATTGAAGTGCAAGCGACGCTTCAATCTAGGAAAATCAAGTCGTGCGTTGCCTTGAGCGAATGCGACAGTGCACAGATTTAAATGCAAGTGACGCTTTAGTGTAGGAAGCTCAGTCGAAGGGGTGGGTTACAAGTTTCATCAGAATCGGATCACTTTCGACTCTTCTGAACTAAAAAAGCACTTGTGACAGTTGTCACGATAGTTTGTCCGAGGGGTTGATTTACCGAGAAAAAAGTACACAAGAATTCTGACTTCCGGAATTCCGACGATTTCCGGTGACTTCCGGAAAGACCGGTGATTTCCAAAAGAATTCCGGTGACTCCCGAAAGATTTCCGGGAGTTCCGGTGATTGCCAAATTTTTTTAGAAATTCCGGTGATTTCCGGTGATTTCCGAGAATTCCGGTAGTTTCCGAAAAAAATCCAGGAATTCCGATATGACTTCCGAAAAATTTCCGGGAGTTCGAGTGTTTTCCGAAAGACTTTCGGGGATTCCAGTGCTGTGGTTTCTGAAAGAATTCCGGGAATTTTGGTGATTTCCGAGTGAATTCCGGTGATTTCCGAACGGCTTCCGGGAATTCCGGTGTTTCCGAAAGACTTCCGGGAACTCCGGTTATTTCCGAAAGATTTCCGGGAATTCCGGTGATTTCCGAAAAAAATCCGGGAATTCCGATGACTTCCAAAAGATTTCCGGAAATTCCAGTGTTTTCCGAAAGACTTCCGGGGATTCCAGTGCTGTGGTTTCCAAAAGAATTCCGGGAATTTCGGTAATTTCCGAGTGAATTCCGGTGATTTCCGAAAGAGTTCCGGGATTTCCGGTGATTTTCGAAAGAATTCCGGGAATCCCGGTGATTTCCAAATTTCTTTTGGGAACTCCGATGATGTGATCTCCGAAGGAATTCTGGGAATTCCGGTGATTCCCGAAAGATTTCCGGGAATTCCGGTGATTTCCGAAAGATTCCCGGGAATTCCGGTGATTTCCGAAAGACTTCTGAGAATTCCGGTGATTTCCGAAAGACTTCTGAGGATTTCAGTGATTTCCGAAAGACTTCCGGGAATTTCAGTGTTTTCCGAAAGACTTCCGGGGATTCCAGTGCTGTGGTTTCCGAAAGAAATCCGGGAATTTCGGTGATTTCCGAGTGAATTCCCATGATTTCTGAAAGATGCCGGGATTTCCGGTGATTTTCGAAAGAATTCCGGGAATTCCGGTGATTTCCAATTTTTTTTTGGGAATTCCGGTGATGTGATCTCCGAAGGGATTCTGAAAATTCCGGTGATTCCCGAAAGATTTCCGGGAATTCCGGTGATTTCCGAAAGATTCCCGGAATTCCGGTGATTTCCGAAAGACTTCTGAGAATTCCGTTGAATTCCGAATCTTGCTCTGCTTGCACTTGATTTGCACATCAGTAGTGTGTATAGCTTGCTTTATAGTGTATATCTCTCTTCAGCTCCCAAAGTGGAGCTTCAAACTCGCCGTCAAAGGCACTTGCCGGAGGCGGCACACGACAATATCAAGTAGCATTTATAAAGTAAACCCAGCTTTAGTTTTTCAAGCGAATCATTGAAATCATTCGGAAGTATGTACTGGCTCAAGGCAGCAGCACGATAGCACTAGCCTTTGAGTAAATCAGCCTTCAGCTTTCTAAGTCGATGCTTCCAAAGGCACTCGCCGAAGGTGACACGTAACTACAGCAGCCTTTATGGAGTAAACCGAGCTTAAGTTATTTCAAGCGAACCATTCAAAGGCACTTGCTGAAGTCAATTGACACGACCTCATAAGCTTTCATAACTCACTTTGTACAGGGCTAGTCAGTTTCGAGTTCTTAGATCTCGTTCCATCATACAAAAAAATCCCCCAGGGTTGCATTTCAGGACCTACGCTTTTCAATTTCATCCCTGACTATACATACAAATGAGCCACGAAGTCAGGTCCGAGCATTCTCAATCTGTCATTACCCAAGGTAATACGAAATTTGAAAAAGAAGATGGTTAAACGGTTTTAAAAAACTTGATTAAAAAAATATATTTTTTCAAATTTGAAGGCTGCATTATGCATTTTTGAGAAAAGCGTTCTGAGGAATGTCCCATTACTTTTCGATTCTCATTCAGTTTCAGTTTTTTGAACTTGAAACTGACTCGGCTCATCTTGTAGAGTGAACTCAACTCCGGGCTCATGTCGCTGGCGCATTGCGGAAGCCAAACGGCCCTCTGAGGAAATGGAAGAAGGCCCGAAAGGAAACAGTCAGAGCCTCATTATGCATTTTTCAAAAAAAGGTTTTCAGAAAGTTTTTATAATGTCTGGATTATCTATCGCTCCCTCAATTTTTGGAACTTGAAACTGCCTCGACTCACCTTGTAAAGTATGTTCAACTTCGAGCTCATGTCGCTGGCGCATAGCGTAATTCGTAGCGTAATCCAAATGGCATTATTTGGAACTGGAAGAACGCTCGAAAGAAATCGACTGTTTTCTTCGTCGTATTAACCATTTTGCGAGCCATTTTGCAGAAAAACGTTCGAAGGAAGTTCTCATAACTACTCAAACGGCGCTCTGATGAAATGGAAGAACGCCCGAAAGGAAACAGTCAGAGCCGCATTATGCATTTTCCAAAAAGGGGTTTTCAGGAAGTTTTTATAATGTCTGGAATATCTATCGCCTCCTTAATTTTTGGAACTTGAAACTGACTCGACTCACCTTGTAAAGTATGTTCAGCTTTGGGTTCATGTCGCTGGCGCATAGCGTAATTCAAATGGCATTCTTTGGAACTGGAAGAGCACTCGAAAGGAAACAGTCGAAGTCGTATTAACCATTTTGCAGAAAAACTTTTGAAGGGAGCTACCATAATTTTTCGATTTTCTATCGCTTTCCTAGTTTTTCTAACTTGAAACTGACTCGGCTCACCTTGTAGACTTAACCCAACTCCGGATGCGTGTCGCTGGCGCAACGCGCAAGCCAAACGGCGTTTTCAGGAATTGGAAGAATGCCCGAAAGCGAACAGTCAAAACCGCATTATTCATTTTTTAAAAATTGGTTTTGAGAAAGTTCCTCTAATTTCTCGATTATCTATCACTTCCTCAATTTTTGGAACTTATAACTGACTCGATTCACCTTGTAGAGTAAACCCAACTGTCGCTGGTACACAGCGAAAGCCAAAGGGTGCTCTCAGGAATGGAGAAAGAGAAACGCCCGAAAACGAACTATCAAGCCGTATTATTCATTTTTCAAAAAAAGATTTCGAGAAAGTTCCTATGATTTCTCGATTATCTATCGCTTTCTCAATTTTTGGAACTTTAAACTGACTCGACTCACCTTCGCCGGGTTGCTCACTTCGAGTTTAACTTTAAACCCGGTTTGGTTACTACGGAAATAATTGTTGCAACAATCAAATCTATGGCAACCAAACCAAGTTTAAAGTTAAACTCGAAGTGAGCAACTGGGCCCTTGTAGACTAAACCCAACTTCGGATTCGTGTCGTTGGCGCATCGCGCAAGCCAAACGGCATTCTCTGGAATTGAAAACCACCCAAAAAGAAATAATAAGTAGTATTATGCAAACGGCATTCTGGTGAATTGGGTGTCCAAAAGGGGGCGGTGGACGTCGCTGGCAGGGGGCTCCTGCTTGATCTGTTTCATGGAAATTAGGGGGCTTCTGGTACGAATAGTCCTGCCGTGTTTTGTGTTCGCTTGAGGTGGCAAAGGGGGCTGCGAGAATGCTACACACTCCTGACTTTGTGACATATTTGACCACTAGAATTGACATGCATCGGTCCTGAAACTCGACCCTGGACGCATCTTCTGTATGCTGAAACGAGATAGTAGAACGTGATTTTTTTTTAACAACACATTTAAATTACATCATCTCTGATTCTCTCTGAAATAGAAACACTATCGAAAATTCTGACCAAATTCCACGTGCGTAAAATTGGCGCTAATTAAACGGTCAATAAAGATAAATTGAAGCGCATTCCGTTCATCTTAATTGGTAGATGTTTATTTACATATACACATCCATGTGATTAATGCTGCGAGAACTTGAAAATAGTTTTTCACAAATTCAATTTTTACAAACACCACCCACGCAAAAAAAAACAACCAGATAATACGAAAGTTGATGTCTGACAATGGTCGAAAAATTTCACTTGTTTTTTTTACAGCAGGTATGTGTACGAGTACACCTCCAAAACCATAAAACTATGAATAAGATTTTTAGAGCGGGCGTTGGTCATAAATCCATACCCACGTTTCCTTTTACTCGAATGATTATTACTTCGAGATTCTGATGTCTGACTATTTATAAATTATGTCGATCGAAACCGAGTAGTTGAGGTGCGGCAGGCAGAAATAACGAAATCCTGATGGCTCCTGGAGACAATACGCTAAAAGCTTCTTGATTGTCACGCTTCCCCGCGAAAGAACAAAGTGACGAGCGACACTTCTTGACCAAATATTTGATATCTCATGAGAATTGAATATTCCAGTTTTCTTTTTTCGGGTTCTAGATAGGACGAAAAATAATAATGAGCGGCTGCGATTGGGCAGAAAAAAATCTGAAAATAATTTTCTGGCAAGCGTTCAGTTGTTTTCGTACAACAGTAGGTGGGGCGGCGTCTGTTGTTGCTTGATGTGTATTTCCGAGCTGTCACTTACTTCTCAACGCCGACTTCCTTTCGATTATCGCTCATATTCCATTTATCATCGAAAACTGCAATATACTAATGGGAAATATTGCCATTCTATGTATTTACTTATACAAAGTGGAGATAACGCGTAGAGGACGCTATGATGAACACATAAATAGGAATTTATCGGGTTTCGATAACTTAACTTTTTTCAGAAAGACGGAGGAAAAGTGTGATTCACAATTTGACCAGTGTAGCCTCGCGCCCTCGCCAGTCTGGCAATCGCCATCAGCAAAAGTGCAATGATTCAAAGGAGGCCATGTTGAAAAGTGCGCATTTTTAGAATAACAAAATTAATCATGGGTACCTGATGATGCTGAAAGCAAAACAAAGTGCTTAAATAAAATACCTACGTACTTGAGGAGGCTTTGGAATGTACCGATCAATTCATTGATCAAGCAGCCTTCGAATGTGACATTTAGCAAGTCAACTATTGCAAAAATGACAGTTTTATTCCAAGCATGACGTTATGTTTCAAAGCCGGCTTTGAGAAGGTTTTTAAAGGGTGATATTGACAGGTGTAAGGTAAAATTCGAAGCAAAGGTCGAAGCCAACTTTAAGCTGCTGATAAAATTTGAATTTAGGTTTTTTTTAGCAATATCAATAATTCTTGCGGATTTTTATTCCAAGGTTAACTGGAATTATTTCAGAATAGCTTTGATTTTTAAACAAATTTGGTCTGTTTTCGCATAAATATTTCAATTCCGAGTTAGAATTTTTCTTGTGAGGAATTTTAGTAGTGACATTTAAATCGAGATTTCATCATTTTATGAGTACAATTATCATTAGAAGAAGTTTTATTACCCTATCATAACTAACAAATTTTTGTCATTAGGTATTAAAGAAATATCAGTAAAAGCACGGATTACGGGGTCTCATTGATAATTTCGAATTCAGATTTTCGCACATCATTTGCACTTGTCAGTGGGGCACATAGGCCCGTATTCATAGTCAGATCTTATGTCTTAAGACGACCTTATTCAATTTTCAGGAGCCAATTTTCAGCAAACACAACCACGAGAAGATGTAATTGTATTTGATTATAATATACAGTATTGTTACGTTATTCGGGTTCGCCTATCTCGAAATTAAACGCGCTGATTTACTTGTAAACAAACTGCACTTTATTAGCTACTACCGATACAACTATATAACGCACAGAATTATTAATTGCTTAGAAATTCACAATGTCACCGAGATGTTAACGCCACGATCGCTCGATTCAAACTCCCCCGATGCCAGGTCGAGTTCCTCTCTTATAGTGGCATCGAAGGTTCTGGACGCTTCCTGATGGTGTTTACAGCACACGAGGATTTCTCTGGTATCTGCGTCGAGAATATACGCGTACCTTCTACGGCCCCTCCGCCAGAAATCTCGACGTGTCATGACCTACCGCTGAAGTCTCTCGATGCTTCCCGAATGCAACGCGGAAATCTAGATTTCTCTAGAAAGAGCCGGGATGGTCGCGAGCTTCGTAGCAGTATTTACAAGGATATTCTTATACCTATACAATCATCTTAGCCCAAGCCTGAGTCTTAATAAGCATGGTCTTAAGACCACCTTTTATATTTGAGATCTGACTATGAATACAGGCCATAGTAGTACATTTATTCAAGTTTCGCGATTTCCTGATAAGTATTTACTTTTGCGAAACCCAAAGCAGGAAGGTTCTGCGGCCAGCAAGTTCAAGGAAATACGACTGTCCAAAAACTAAGCCCGGAATCGTATTCACCGCGCTTAGTAGTAAGTTACTAATAAGTGATACCCCACTCGGCTATTTAAAAAATATCAAAATTTTGAAAAGGCGAAATTTCTCACAACTGTTTTATTTTCTCAAAAGGTTAACATTCGTAATTTTTCGGAATGGCAATCGGCATATTGTTTTCTAGTAAATCAAACACGACAGGCACGTTTCTGCTATTTACTTTTGGGTAACTCGCATGAGAAAGGTCCTGCTGCCAATAAGTTACAGGAAACACGACCGACGTGAAAACTAAAGCCTGGAATCGTATTCGCCGTGCTCGATTTAGTTGAATCGATACCTCACTCGGCTGTTTGAAAAATTCGAAAATGTCAAAATTTCTCAAATCTGCTCAAATTTTTGGAAGTGGCAAGCGGCATATTGTTTCCTAGTAAGTTGAATACAACAAGCACGTTTCTGGTATTTACTTTCGCGTAACTCGTTACAGGAAGGTTCTGCTGCCAATAAGTTGCAGGAAACACGACCGACGTAAAAACTAAGCTTGGAATCGTATTCGGTGTGCTCGAGTCAGTCAAAATCGATACCTCACTTGGCTGTTTCAAAAATATCAAAAATGTCAAATTATCTTGAAAATGCTCAATTTTCTCGAAACGTCAAATTTCGAAACTTTTTGGAAATGGCAAGTGGCATATCGTTTCCTAGTAAATTAAACACGACAAGCACGTTTCTGGTATTTACTTTTGCATAATTCGTAACAGGGAGGTTCTGCTGCCAATAAGTCGCAGGAAACACGACTGTCGTAAAAACTAAGCCCGCAATCGTATTCGCTGTGCTCGAGTAAGTCAAAATTGATACCTCACTCGGCTGTTCCAAAAATGTCAAAAACGTCCAAATTCTTCAAAACTGCTCGATTTTCTCAAAACGTCAAATTTCGAAATTTTTGGAAATGGCAAGCAGCTATTGTTTCTTGGTAGCTCAAACACGGAAAGCACGTTACTGGTATTTACTTTGGTGTAACTCGTGACAGGAAGGTTCTGCTGCCAATAAGTTGTAGAAAACACGACTGACGTGAAAACTAAGTACGGAATCGTATTCGCCGTGGTAGATTTAGTTAAAATCGGTACCTCAGTCGGCTATTTGAAAAAAATTCAAAAATGTCAAAGTTTCTCAAAACGTCAAATTTCGAAATTTTTGGAAATGGCAAGCGGCATATTGTTTCTTAGTAAGTTTAATACGGCAAGCACGTTTCTGGTATTTACTTTCGCGTAACTCATACAGGAAGGTTCTGCTGCCAATAAGTTGCAGGAAACACGACCGACGTAAAAACTAAGCCTGGAATTGTATTCGGTGTGCTCGAGTTAGTCAAAATCGATACATCACTTGGCTGCTTCAAAAATATCAGAAAAGTCAAAATATTTTGAAAATGTCAATTTCCTCAAAACGTCAAATTTCGAAACTTTTTGGAAATGGCAAGTGGCATAGCGTTTCCTAGTAAATCAAACACGACAATCACGTTTCTGGTATTTACTTTTGCATAATTTGTAACGGGAAGGTTCTGCTGCCAATAAGTCGCAGGAAACACGATTGTCGTAAAAACTAAGCCGCAATCGTATTCGCTGTGCTCGACTAAGTCAAAATTGATACCTCACTCGGCTGTTCCAAAAATATCAAAAACGTCAAAATTCTTCAAAACTGCTCAAATTTCTCAAAACATCAAATTTCAAAATTTTTGGAAATGGCAAGCGGCACATTGTTTCCTGGTAACTTAAACACGGCAAGCACGTTACTGGTATTTATTTTTGTGTAACTCGTGACAGGAAGGTTCTGCTGCCAATAAGTTGTAGAAAAAACGACTGACGTGAAAACTAAGTACGGAATCGTATTCGCCGTGGTCGATTCAGTTGAAATCGGTACCTCAGTCGGCTGTTTGAAAAAAATTCAAAAATGTCAAAAGTTTCTTAAAACTGTTCAGTTTTCTCGAAACGTCAAATTTCGAAATTTTTGGAAATGGCAAGCGGCATATTGTTTCCTAGTAAGTTGAATACGGCAAGCACGTTTTTGGTATTTACTTCCGCGTAACTCTTAACAGGAAAGTTTTGCTGCCAATAAGTTACAGGAAACACGACCGACGTAAAAACTAAGCCTAGAATCGTATTCGCTGTGCTCGAATTAGTCAAAATTGACACCTCACTCGCTGTTTCAAAAATATCAAAAACGTCAAAATTTTTCAAAACTGCTCAATTTTCTCAAAACGTCACATTTCGAAACTTTTTGGAAATGGCAAGTGGCATATCGTTTCCTAGTAAATCAAACACGACAAGCATGTTTCTGGTATTTACTTTTGCATAATTCGTAACAGGAAGGCTCTGCTGCCAATAAGTTGGAGGTAACACGATCGACGTGAAAACTATGGAAAAAGGTCAGGAAAAAGTCCGAAATCGTATTCACCGTGCTCGGGTTATAACAAAATGATACCCTGTTACAAGCCAAAAAGGCTACGTGTACCTTTCCTTTCGGTGCGCCTTACCTGTGTCGGTCCGACTTACTTGGAACACGACCCGCCAGCTGCCAGTGGAGAAGGCTGGGTTCGATTAGATGGTAAACGGGCGCCACGGTTTCGTGGGCCGTAATTCCGCCAATGTCGACGCTGACTCAAAACAAAACTTTTGACGAAACCGAGGAAAAAGATTTGCCTAGATTTCAAACTACAGTGTTTCGTCAGGTTACACTGGGAAATATCACACATAATTACCAACACGTTCTAGAAAATGACAAAAGGTTGAGGGTTGGAGTTGAATGAAAGCGGGACTGGGTTAGGCCCAAGTCCTAAACTAAATAAACTAATTAAAAAAATATATTGAGTACACAAATAGATTCAAGAAAAGTATGCAGTTGTTCATAGGTGGTATCATAGGTCGTGTTAATTACAACCTCAAGGCAGGGAGAGAAGAAAAAAAATGACACAAAATAACAAAATACCCGTCTTACGCAAGTTTCGCTGTTTTCACGACTCGGGGAAGGCTTTTCGGCACTTCTCGCCAAAAGAGGTGACGTCTGCCGGGTCTAGCCACTTGCAGTAGGTGAATGGCCCAATTGAGGGCCTGTCCGGGGAAAAACTCTAGCGGTGAGAACGCTCACACGCAGAGGTGGTGAAACTGGTGAAAGCTAAAACTGACCTCCGGAAGCCGACTCCTGGGGTACGACTAGTATAGTAGGTTCACTTGTACTGTGACTCTAGTTGGCTGGGCAAATTTTCTACTTTAACATTGTAGGCTTGCCGCCTTTTCACCTGGTGTGAAACTGACTTCTCTGGAAGTGAAGTTATATTTCTTATCAAATTGATATTCAAATCTTGGAAAACTGACCTGGTCATATGTGGAAGTGCGACTAGGGGGACGCAGACTGTGTTACCGTCATGTAGACACCAAAAGAGCACGGGGCGGCCGCAAATCTAAGTCATCTTGACGGCGGCCCATTCAGAGTCGACAAAAACTCGTCCCGGAAAGCCCCAAAATGAGAGCAAATTGCAAATTGAAGGTACTAACATCAATTTCGGTTCAATACGCAATTTTGAGCGGCTGGGTTTTTTGAAATTTGGTTTAATTTACTTTTTACACGTAAATTCTTTTGCCAATGACAGACTGCAGGGCGATCCTTGTATCGCCCATAATTCTTCAGGGTTTGGCTTGTATTTTTGACTGGAAGAGGCGAAAGCGTTGATGATTGCATGGGGGCCCCTTTTTTGGACGAAGGGCATTGTATACTCTTTAATTTGAAGCACCGAAAGTTGAACCGGCTTCAAGAGGTTAGGAATATTTTTCACAACTGTCAAATGTCAAGGCTCTCTTGATTTATTTGTTCATTGGCGAAAATTAAAAACAGGTCGAAAAATTGTTACATTTTCCAATAAAATGGAAAAAAGCGCCAGACATCACGTACCGCAAAAATGTTCCGGCTATCTGTGAAGGAAATACGCAAAAAATGTGTTTGAAAACTGGTCTGGCCAGAGCAGCCAACTGCAAAGTTTTGGGGATTTTCCATATTTCACATTTGGAAACTTAGAAACAAAATCTCACAGCCGACTAGAATCACGGTACAAGTGAACCTACTATACTAGTATAGAAGCTTCCTCTGGTGCACTATCGTGCACGGGCTGCATTTCCTCGCAATGAGATGGCTTGTCTCGACAAAGGCGAGCCTCTTGCAACGAACTAGGCCTCCGTAGAAACTGAAATCCACCGTAGAAAGTGGGAACGTCCTCGAAGGTTGAATCTTGTAGCAAAGCCGAAATAAAACTCAGAGTTGAACTTGGAAATTGCCGTCTAATTGGAAATCGCCGTATACTTGGGAATGAAGTTGGAATTCGCCATACAATTATATCACTCGTGTAAGGCAGCAGTCACACTGGAGCCACTACCACCCACTACCACCCGCCATCACCCACTACCACCAAGCAAAATAATCGGCCATGGTCCCACTGAGCCATCGGTGATCACCGCTTTCTCCTCCTGAATTTGACATGTCATCACTTCTCATGTTGCCAACCTTATAGCGCTCCGTTCTATAGCTATAGCTCTATAGGCGATTGACCTTATTGGGGAAAATGGCTGATTCGTAGAGGACGATTTAGGGAGTTAATTGTTAGAAGAGGTGTAAGTTGCCGCCCGTCCTCCATGGCTGGTTACGTCAATTGGAGGCACGTCAAAACTGTCACTTTGCTGTCTTGTGCAGTGCACTACCAGCAAACTTTTGTTCCTGTGAACCCTTGGGACCCAGCAGGCTCTTTATTGGGCCTTACATCGATGACCAGCGTCGTCGCCGTCGTCGCAGACATACCTTTCTCTGCATCATCTCTAGCTTTCACCCAAGGAACAGCAACAACGACTGTGGATCGAGTCCTCCGCACACACTAACTGTTGGCACGCCAGAAAAGGTCACCGCTTGGGCTGGCTGCGTCGTCAGTCTCCCTTTTCTCAAGATTTTCTGCTTAGACCCCACATGGAGATCCGCATTCTATATTTTACAGTTCGCTACCATTGTAATTGTGACGCAAACATGATTGTGTTGTGTCCCCGCACTGACATGATCAAGGTTTAGGCTCGCTTTGTGACCCCTTTGAGATTGGGAGATCAATCAGCAGGCAATAAATGGCAGGAATGGCAGGGGCGAGAGCTACCTGAGAGCTCCTGCGCTACTGGCAAAGCAGCATACCATGCTTGCATCTGCCTGCGGAAGGTGTAATGTAACAATCACCAGTCGCAGTTTTTCCATCGCACCTGCCATGTAATGCATTGCTGGCAGCGCAATCTTCCAGCCTCTCACCTCTGGAGCTAGATCTACTACAAGCCTGCTAAATACGCTAACCATAATATGAAATAAGAGACACAAATGCAAACGCCTTTTCAGATTATTTCTACTTGTCAAATTTCTATGTCAATATGTGGGTATTGCAGGTATCCACTAGTGCCCACCTAGGCTACTAGACGTCGGAGTCTGTGTCTAAAAAATATCCTCTACGATCAAGTACCGAGCTCTATACCAGGTGGCGTTTTTTAAATGTAAATCGCCTATTCTAAGTTTGGAAAAATCTGACAAGAACACAAAAAGTCGAAACGTCAAGACGAAGGCATAAGGCGGCGGCGCAGATGTCAAAATTCATAGTTAGCCACTACAGTAACACGAAAGGCACCAATTCTCCCGTGTGTGAGGCAGAGCCGGCCTAGCCCAAATTGTCAACGGAGCATATCAAACCAAAAAAGACTGGGGAGCAGAAAAATACGTGACAACCCCACCCAGACGTTTAAAAAATATCAAAATTTCGAAAAAAAGACAAAATATCTCAAAATGGCAGTTTTCACAAAACGTCAAATTTTGAAATTTTTGAAAATGGCAAGCGACATATTGTTTCTTAGTAGTTTAAACTCGGCAAGCACGTTCCTTGTATTTATTTTTGCTTAACCCGTAACAGAAAAGCGATACCCCACTCGGCCGTTTGAAAAATTTCAAAATTCGAAATTCGAGGTTAAATGCCATAGATGCTATGTTCGAACAATCCGTTATGGTCCCATTTACCTTCCAATGAGAGTGAATCAGAGATTGAAATATTGACTCTTAGTGAAGGCATATACATAACCTCAGTGATATGTAGGCGACAACCCACCTCACTCCTTAAAATAGTAGGCCGTATAAGTGTATTACCACCAAGGTCATTGGTGAAAACACCCCTCCAGAATGACCAACCTTAAACATTCCAATAGTTTTCACTTTTTTAGGAAGATTTTCAGTGTTGTTCGGTTAATTGTCTCAACAAATACACCTCTAGGTTCGATATATTATCGCTTACATCTTGATTTACACTCGGATTTCTTCGTGAAAATCCTCGATGTAGCGATAATACACCTCACCTATCGGTGTATTATATACGAATATCCACCCTAAACCGAGCTTTAGAACTCGTTCAATCATTTAATTTTCTAACTCAGAATCCGTCAGTTTAGATTAAGATCGATCCGGAGAAGATCGATCAGATTGATTGGTGGGGTGGTGGTTTCATTCGAAGTTGCTCATGTAATTAGATAGAAATACTGATTCGGTTCACACTTCCAGGTGTCCAAACTCGTCATCCTCCATGAAGAAGCCGAAGATGGCATCCCCATGCCGGACCTCGAACAGCCGGTCCGTTCCGTCAGCAATGCCGTCTCGAACCTCGTCAAGGTCGGCCGGGAGACCATCAACAGCTCGGACGACGCCATCCTGCGCCAGGACATGCCCTCCGCCCTCGTGCGCGTCGAGCGCTCCTCCAAGCTCCTCGAGGAGGCCAGCGGCATGCTCAAGGTCGACCCGTTCTCTTCGCCGGCCCGCAAGCGCCTCATCGAAGGCAGCGGCGGCATCCTGCAGGCCACATCCGCCCTGCTGCTTTGTTTCGACGAATCGGAAGTGAGGAAGATCATACGGGAATGCCACCGCGTGCTCGACTACCTGGCCGTGGCCGAGGTCATCGAAACGCTGGACGAACTGGTCCAGTTCCTGCGTGACCTGAGCCCCTGCCTGAGCAAGGTGTCGCGTGAGGTCAGCGCCAGAGAAAAGGAACTCACCCATCAGGTTCGTATCGGGATGGTCCGATTTTTATCTCAGGCTGAATGGCTACGTCTTCACTATGCACTCATCATTTCATCGTTGGACCGTTTATCTATCGGTGGTCAAATGACTCGTCAGCTAATTTGTGAAACAATTCCATTTTTCTCTAGAATGGTTAATATCCAAACTTGATACAAGGGGATTTCTTCACACTGGTAATGTGCTTGCAAAGTTTTCAAGGAAATCTGTCCAGTGGCATCAAAGCTAGGAAGTGTTGGAGGTAGATTGCACTTCCATAAAATATCTGTTGCGTAGCAGGCAGAATTTTCTTGTCACAGACGTAGCTCTTCATGCCGATAGCAAACAAGAATGTGAGCTAAAACTGATGACAGTATATTCATTTAATGACTCACCGTTTCAGGTCCATTCGGAAATTCTAGTCAGATGCCTCGACCAAGTGAAAACCCTGGCTCCGATTCTGATCTGCTCCATGAAGATATACATCCACATCGTCTCGCAGGGCGGCAAGGGGGCCGAAGAGGCCGCCGAAAATCGCAATTATCTGGCTCAGAGGATGACCGACGAGATCAATGAGATCATCCGCGTGCTCCAGCTGACCAGCTACGACGAAGAGCAGTCCGATCTGGACAACCTGACCGTCCTGAAGAAGCTCCAGAACGCCATCCAGAACAAGATCAACGCCGCCAACGACTGGCTGATGGACCCGAATGCGGTGCGGGGAGGCGTCGGCGAAAAGTCGCTTAGACAGATCATCGAAGTCGCCCAGAGGGTGGCCGAACGCTGCTTGCCTCAAGATGCACATGCCATCAACAGGTTGTTATCATTTTTTGAGTCCACGCAGCTCGTTCTTCATCCCTTCATTGATCGATGTGCGATAATGTAACAGTAGGCGTGAAACTAGCACGTGTTTGTTTGAAGAAACTTTTCTTTCGGGGTCTCGTGAAAATCAAAACTGGCTTTAAATGTGAGCATTTTTCAGTTGTGATCACAAATTGTTGTCGCCACTCAGTGAAACTTGAATTGAAGTATGCGATGTGACACTTCCCAGAAGCTTCCCAGCTCTTCGCGAGTACTTTTTACATTTTTTCAAACCGTAACAACTCCCCCCTTCCCTTCCGGGGCAGAAAATCATCAACAAGCATTTTATGGCTAGAGACCCACTATAATCAGAAGCACAGGCATAAAACAAAATCAAAAATAACCGACTGAGAAACCATCTGGAACTACTTCAACGAAAACAAAGTAACATGAGATGTTGCGAGAAAGATATTTAGGGTGAAGCCCAGGGAAGGCAGCTTGTTTCCAGGCAACTGTAGGGTTATCTCTCTTGAAATGGCCAGCAAGACTTCATGGACAGGGAGCTGGTGCCTCAAAACTTACGTCATAAGGTACGTGATTTTAACCCTGTAGCTCTGATGTGCGTTGATAAGGTTGTTGAAAATTTCTTTGTCTTACATGTCAGACCGGGGGCTTTAGACTGGTATAGGCTTGTCAATGTTCGAAAAATGTCAAAAATGTATGTCATAAGATACATGAATGAAACTAACGGGCTTTTGTGTGGGAACATCCCCTTAATCAAGAATCGGGTCATAAGTCAAAATTTTTGGATGCTCTCGGTCCATAAGACAAGTTTGAAATTTTCAAAAAAGGCCAAAATTTACCTCCTCCTGGAGACTTCTCCTTTGGCATGATTTTAGGAATGAAAACCGATCCTCACATGATTTTTTACGCAGGTTTCGAATCTGTTGTGATCTCCCAACCCACCCCTGTTATAAAAATAAACTTTCCCCAAAGAAGAAAAAGAATCCCCTTTAAAGTTGAAGACTTAGGTTGGCTGTTCGTGTTCGTCTAGTGGTGTTCGTTAGGACTTTAATTGTTCCGTAGTTACTCAAGGTAGTACAGGTAAGTGAAGGCTTGGAAATGAAACACAGAGACTTCAAAATCAACAAAGAACAATTTTATTTCAAAGACAAATATATCGACTCATGTTCAAGAATGCAATATCAATCAATTACACCACCCTCCCACTATTTGAAATGCAGTGTGTAAGCCACTGCTGCCGAGAGAACAAGAGAAAGACGAGAGAGAGTATCGCTCTCGCTAGAACAGATCATATTAGTTCCAGTAACCTAGATTGTTGAGGAACCTGTATAGCGGAAACTAAACGGCAGACCCAAAGTGTGATGCATCGTCGATACATCACTTGGTGCGAAGGGAAAGAAGAGGGAGACAAACGTTTATTAGTAAGTTCTGCGGTGACCTAAATTGACGAGGGATCTAAAGAGGGAATAGCGACGAGTTTGGCTAAGCACAGGTTCACTTGAACAGGCCCCTGCTGCCGAAAGAAGAAAAGAGAACAGTGTTGCATTCCCGGATGTCTTTTAATGGTACCATAATAATAATGGCAATGAAAGATCAAGAAGGAACATGATCAACATGGTCAATAAAATCATCATAAATTATTTACTACAATAAATACCACAACATGGCTCGAGGTAAATCAACAATATCAAAAACCAGGTCTTAACAGTTGAAGACGTAGATTATTTCAACAGATAACAAAGTAAGGAAGAATATCTTTTTCCACGAGATACCCTTCTCTTACAAAACACGACAATAAGAAAAACATCTGTTGTGTGCAGATCCCTTTCTCTCACAAGATCCAGGCATGAATATAGAAGATAGTCGCTCAGTGCAATATGTATCATAGTAAACAAAAGTATGAAGAAATCATTAAAGCGATTCAACTCGACTGAGAAGAATACCACAACCATGCCCATCAAGTATGACAGCATACCTTGTAGCTCTCAAAACCACGTCACCTGTTCTACAGGTCAACGCTTTGTTGTCTCGCTAAACCCTGGCTCTCATGGTAGCTCGGTCCCAGTTCATCTGGAAATCTTGTGGCGACATCGTTCTACTCTTTCGTCTCCCTCAAGCTCCCAACAACAGTGACCCAAACGCTACTTGTATTCCCTTTATCCCCTGAACGTGATTATCCCGTTAATTGTTACAATCAATAATGTCTAACTGACAGGAAACAAAGCAACTGAATAAACTTATCTTCGAGCGTTCTGAAGGCACGGCAGCTATACTCTGGAGGTCTTCATCATCGGAATAGACTTGAATCTTCTCTTTTCTATGATCTTGAGCAGGAAATACCCAGTTTTTCTTGTGTTTTTCTCTTAGACATCCGCCGATTTTTCTACACCTTTCAACTTCTTGTTACTTGACGACGGCATCCCCTTTTCAGGTGTATTACCAAAGCTCACCATGTTTCACGTTTAATTCTTTATAGGCTAAAGAGCCGGTCGATTTCACTGTCCACAAAAATTTTCAATGGTACATCGCTTACAGGGTGCAACATCAAAAAATTTTTCTCAAATCGTACACCCGGTATTTCATCATAGAAATCGATTCCGTTTTTCGTCCTGATTACAAATATATATCACACTTGGTGGGTTAGTGAAGAAAACGCCTGTGAAAAAATTGATAAATTTTGGTCCTTTTTTGAAAATTTCAAACTTGTCTTATCAAGCCCCCAAAAATTTTGTCTCACGACCAGATTTTCGATCAAGGGGATGTTCCCACACAAAATCCAGTTGGTTTCATTCATGTACCTTATAACATGAATTTTTGGCCATTTTTTCGAAAATTAACAGGCTCATACCAGCCTAAAGTTCCCGGTCTGACATGTAAGACAAAGCAATTTTTGACAACCTTATCAACGCACATTAGACCTACAGCGTTGAAATCATGTACCTTATGACGTAAGTTTTGAGGCATCAGCTCTCTGTCCATCAAAAGTGAAGCTTGTCCATCACTGCCGCGCACCCAAAGGGTATAGAGGACTTTTACCCCTGACTGAGCTAGCCCTTGACCTATTCTAGACCCGGAACAAGAGGATAACAACGCCCAGCTGGACATTGGGAGACTTTTACCCTCCGGCTCTGCTGACTCTTGATTTATTCTTGTGTCCCATCCAAGAGAGCGTTCCTCGTCCATCAATCTTCGTCTTCGTCAAACCGATCCTCCACCAGTTTCCTCCAGTTTTGTTCCTACGCCACACAAGATGACCCTCCCGGAACTGAATGACGACGAAGGTCGTAGCGATTCTTTCTCTGCTGAAATGAGGTTCTCAAACGCTCTCGAACCCTTCGGAACATCTTCGCGAAGCCCAGTCATCGCTCTTCGTCACCATTAACAGTCTCCAGAATCACTTTGAACTGGCGCATCTTGATCATGCAGATTTCTTCTATCAACATAATGTCGATCAAAATAACATAGTAAGGCGAAAAACCGGTCATGTCGTGTTGGGCAGATCTTACAGCGCAACCAACAGAAGGAAGATAGTCAGACCAGATCCTTTGGTTGTCCTTCACGTAGGAAGCGAGCATGGTTTTGACAAAACGGTTAACGCTTTCGGCTGGCTCGACTTGAGGATAGTACACCGGTGTAAAAATTATGCGACTGCGGTATCGCGAAAAAAGGCCTCTGAACTCACGAGAGCGCATTTTAACACCATTATTACATGGGATTGCCGCAGGGACGGCGTGAACCAGAAAAACATGACGTTCATTGCTCTCCGCTAAACCTTCCACCATTGCATTTAGAAGAGAAAAACCGTTTAAATTCTTGTTGGGTTCACAATTTGACTTGATGTCCTCTTTATCAAATAATGTGATTGAAATTCATCATACGTGACTATTTATGAAGCAGCGCCTTACTTTCGCCCTATTAGGGAACCTTGTATTAGGTACAATTCAAAAATAAACTATCATTTGGCAGTTTAGAGCTGGGAATGCTTGCGGAACCATTCATGATGCGGTTGAGAGAAACGGTGTCTTTTTGGGTTTCGAATTTCGAAGCGATTCGTTATTTTTGTAGCAACAACGTGGGTGATGCCGAGTTTTTGTGCAGGTTGTGCGGAGAACTGACGACAATGACGGATGCCCTGTGCGAATTGAGACAGGACGGAAAGGGAGCCACGCCACAGGCCGAGGCCCTGGCCAAGGGCATCAAGGACAAGCTGGGTCATCTGCAACAGGCCGTGCTGAACGCTGTCGTGGCCGTCGACAAGGCTGGACTCCAGCAGACTGCTCATACTGTCCAGGGACGGTGAGTTTTTCACCAGTTACTGTCACCTTAGGGCCGGCATTTCCATGCCAAGTAACTTCTGGGTATCCCCAAACTGGAGACAAACACCGTTTACTGTAACAGTTGTATCTGTGGTATCCACCTTCCAGGAAAAGTTATCTGTAGATGGAAACACCGGCTGTTTTATACCGGAGCTTTTACCTGAATCATACAAAAGTTGGGTGTTTACTGTTGTTTTCTTTTTAGATTGGAACAGGCTAGGAAGTGGCTGTCAAATCCCGGCCAAGACGACAAAGGCCTGGGACGTCGTGCAATAGCCTTGATCGTGGAAGAAGGCAGGAAGGTATGTTCGGCACTTCTTTTTTAATTATTATCGCTCCCATCTCCGGCGTTATTGCCTCATTCCTCCCGTTAAAAATTTAAAGTCAATTAAAGTCATTTAGGTCACGTCGGAATTACTTTGCTGGATACTTTTTTTCTGCTCATTTTAAACAGTTTCCATCAAATAGTCTGCATGTGTGCCCGCCGTAAATGCTGAGTCCTACCTTGTGTCGTTGAAATTATGAAAGTGATTAAAAAATTCAATTCGTTTGTTGAACTCGCTCTGGTCGGATTGTGGAAAGGAACAATCAAAAGTGACGGCAAGCTCGACCGGTACGCCTTAGTTTTGTTGGATTTATTCGTGTGGTATCACGAGGCCTGTGACTCTGCCAAAGTTCGTTTTAAAGAGGTAAATATGCCGGTGAATTCGTGCTCAATTGGGCGAATAAAAAGCGAGAACGAGTATGCCGTATGTTCGTGAATGCTAAAAACGGCCTACAATTTTTCGAATTTGAACATATAGCGTTATTCTGCTTTGAAAAAGATGATATACGAGGTGCGGCAAGCCATACTTCTAGAATTTTGAAAAAAGGCCCAACAAGGGCCATCCAGGGAGAACAGTTCTGCGGGAACAATTTTTGAGTTTCAAGCAAAAATTGTTACTGTTAATCAAAAAAGCTGATGTACGAAGTGCGACAAGCCATACTCCTGGAAACTTGAAAAAAGGGCACGTTAAGGGCCATTTTGGAAAACTGAAACCGAAGTATGTCTTGTAACACCTCTCAGAAGAGCTGTTTGGAAGCACTTTCCATATTTTCAGTCAATTTTTGAAAATTTTGATCTTGTGTGTGGTAGACATCTAAAATACCCTTTTCTGTAAGCAAAAATTGGTTTTCAAACTCGTGCAAGAGTCAAAAATTGATTTTGTTCAATAAATTTCTCTGGAATAACCTACATTTGTGATTATTTGAAATGTGGACTATGAGTGGTAAGCATTTATTGCAAAAATATGTTATCAGTGGCTTTGGGGCCCCGAGAACGGCTTTATATGGAAACAATTTTGAGATCCAATCAAAAATTGTTATTCTTTGTAAAAAAAGCTGATGTACGAGGTGCGACAAGCCATACTTCTGGAAACTTGAAAAAGGGCCATACAAAGGGCCACTGGGCAAACTTGCACCGAAGTATGTCTTGTGACACCTCTCAGTAGAGCTGTTTGGGAGCACTTTCCATATTTTCAGTCAATTTTTGGAAATTCTGATTTTGTGTTTGGTAGACATCCAAAATTCTATTTTCTGTGAGCAATAATTGGTTTTCAAACTCGTGCAAGAGTCGAAAATTGATTTTGTACAATAAATTTCCCTGGAATAACCTACATTAGTGATTATTTGAAATGTGGACTGTAAGTGGTAAGCATTTTATTGGAAAAATATGTTATCAGGGGCTTTGGGGCCCCGAGAACGGCTTTATATGGAAACAGTTTTGAGTTCCAATCAAAAATTGTTACTCTTTATCAAAAAAGGTGATGTACGAGGTGCGACAAGCCATAGTTCTGGAAACTTGAAAAAGGGCCATGCAAAGGGCCACTGGGCAAACTTGAACCAAAATATGTCTTGTGACACCTCCCAGAAAAGCTGTTTGGGAGCACTTTTCGTATATCCAGTCAAGTTTTGAAAATTTTGATTTTTTGTTCGATAGACATAATATACTACTTTTTTCTGTAAGCAATAATAATTGGTTTTCGAACTCGTGCAAGAGCCAAAAATCTGTTTAATAGAATAGTTTCTTCGAGATAACGTAGAGTAATGGTTAATTTGAAACGTGGACTGTAAGTGGTTAGCATTTTGTTGGAAAAATATGTTACCAGGGGCTTGGGAGCCTTGAGAACGGCTTTATATGTCAATAGCTTTATAGCTTCAATAAAAAATTGTTACTGGTGATCAGAAATGCTGATGTATAAGTTGCGACAAGCCATGCTTATATCAAGTTGGAAAAAGGCCCCGCAAAGGGCCATCGCGGAGAACTTGAATTAAACTATGGCTTGTGACACCTCCTAGAAGAGCTTTTTGCAAGCGCTTTTCATATTTCAATAAAAAAAAATTATTTTTCAATTTTGCATTCGGTGAAATCCAAAAAATCTGTTTTTTCAAGCTGTAATTGGCTTTGAATATGCTTAAAAGCTACAAATTTTTTGGTTTCGTATAAATACAGCTTCCATTTCTGAACCGAAGTTGATGCTAGTTTTTTTCCCTTCAATTCAGGTAGCTGACGGTTTGCCCGGCGTACAGAAGGCCGAGATCCTCCAGCTGTGCGACGAAGTCGACGCCCTGTCCAAGCAGCTGGCCGATTTGTGCGCCCAGGGCAAGGGCAACACGCCCGAGGCCCAGGAAGTGGCCAGGAAGCTGTCGCAAAAACTGCACGAGCTGAAGGAGCGCATCAACCAGGCCGTCGTGAACCGCGTCGTGGAGGACTTCATCGACATCGTCACGCCTCTGAAACAATTCACGGAAGCCGTGCTGGCCCCGGAGGGTACCCCGAACCGCGACCAGAACTTCTCGGACAAGGCCGCCAACTTGCAACAGTTCACTTACAGGGCCGTCAAGACGGCCAAAATGGTCGCTGCTGGTGAGTTCATTTGAACTGTAAACTTGTCTCGATATTATTTATTTATATTTGATATTTTGTTTATGATTATTGTGATGATGGTTGAAACAGTAAGTAAGTATAGAAAAAAGACGGCAAAGGTAAAAAGTTTAACTGAAAAAAAAAATCGGTTCGGACGTTGAGGCTGAATTTTTGAAGTAGTTGCTTTGTCACCAAGGGTAAGCTTGTTTTGCTGGGATTTACTACTTAGAATTACCGAAAATAAATAAATGTCCTAAAAAGCGAAAAAGTTGTTGAAATTGTTATAGTTACAATCTTACAACAACAAGTTTGACTTGACGCTTGTGTGTTTATCCAGGCTTTTAGGAATAAGCAAAAGATCTCAGCAAAATTGAAAAGTTCCAATTGAAAGTACAAAGTTTGAGCCCCTAACGTCCGGACTAAGGGAATGCCTCATCTGTTATTGTTACATCATCATAACATCAGTGTTTAACCCTATAGCACTGAGAAATCCTACATGGTACTAAGGCCTTTCGTTTTTTTTTTCTTGAAAATGCACCAGAATACGATTAAGATAAGCGACATTTTAATATAGCGGTCTCCCTGTATCAAGTTTTCACAAGTTCTCTTTCATGTATCAAGTGCGTAACATTAGTTATTATGAATCATGGGCGTGCTATTAGTTACTCATGAATCAAGTAGATCAAGGGCGTAATAGTTATTTAGGCGTCAAGGGCGTTATATTAGTCATCACAAGGCCGTAATATGTGTTATTTATGAAACCAAGGCGCGAAAAGCTACACATTTTTAAACATCGAAATTGTAAGCCCAAAAGCTGAAAACGCGCCAAAATTTCTTGAAATTTGGCTAGATATGCTTGCTACAGGGACCTGGAGTATAATGTTCATATTATCATACTAATAGTTTTGAAATGTCCATGATACAGTTATCACAAAACGATATAAAATGCACGTTCATGTGTCCCTGTCAGACTTTTTTTTGTCATACGTAAATGAACATAATGAATAAAATGAGTCATCAAATTCACAAAAGATTCTAGTTGAAGACTCCGAAATATTTCCGAAGAGTTGCAGTTTTTTGAGATCAAAAGAATATGTGGTAGACAGTTGTTAAGTAAGTAGTTTCTAAAATTATCTGATTTTTTTTCAAATTCAGATCACTGATTATTAATACGAAAAAAATGGTCGACAGGTGGAAGTGGAGGCAACAAGAAATTGGCGGAGGCGCTACAAAGCACGGCCAATCAAGTGGAAAGTTTGACGCCCCAGCTGGTGTCGGCGGGCAGCATCCGCATGAATTATCCCACGTCCAAGGCTGCAGACGAGCATTTCGACAATCTGCGTCAGCAGTATGCCGACACCATGACGAAGCTGAGGAATCTTTGCGACGAAGCCACGGATTCTGCCGACTTCATCAAGGCTTCTGGTAATTTTTCGAGTTTTACAATTTTTTTTTCTAGAGTGGAGACTTTCTTCACGACTCCAAGTCGTTCTTTCCAAAAATTCCAATGTTCAAGTTTCTGAGAAATTTTGACAGATTTTCTAAATGTTGAACTTTTTGGCTGGAGCAAGTGAGTTGTCGCTCTCTACTAAACCAGTCACGGACAATGCGAGGCTCTGGTTGGTCAATTTTATCCGTTAGGGTTCGTCAATGGCGGCGGCACATTTCCGATAAAATTAAACTGCCAGAAGTGACAGCTTGTCTTGGGGTCATGTGGAAAGCGCTATGCAAAGCTTTCCTGAGCTGTGTGCTTGTGTCCTGCTGGCTTACGCCGAATCCTCAGCGCATAGTGTACCAACTTGCTGTGTAACTGAAGCCCGGTTTCCACCTGAATGAACAATAACAGATTCCTATTTTTGCTCGCTTGAACAGAGGAACAAATGAAGAAGCACACGTTCCTGTGCGAGGAGGCGATCAAGAACAAGCAGCCGCAGAAAATGGTCGACAACACCTCGGCCATCGCCAGGCTGGCCAACCGGGTCCTGCTGGTGGCCAAGCAGGAGAGCGACAACTCGGAAGATCCGAACTTCATCGACGACGTCAACAGGGCCTCCGACGTGCTCCAGGGCAGCGTGCCGCCCATGGTGCAGGACGCCAAGTCGGTGGCCGTCAACCCGGCCGACCACAACGCCGTCTCCCACTGGCGCGAATCCAACAAAGCCGTTAGTAATTTTTCTCTGCTTTCAAGTTACATCTACGTTGCAATTAGATTACGTTCACGTCATATGAACGTCATCATCATTATATTATCACAATAACATTACATTAGCATTGTATCAACATTACATCAACATCACATCAGTATTGCATTGACGTTGCATCATCATTACATTCACGTTACATTCACATTACATTCACATCAAATCGACATTACATATACATTTACATTCCCATCACATTTATGTTACATTCTTATCTACATTACATTTACATCACATTCATATCTACATTACATTCACATTACATTTACATTACGTTTACGTCATATGAACATCACATTACCATTATATTCTTACAATAACATTACATTAGCATTGTATCAACATTACATCATAATCACATCAGCATTGCATTTACTTTGCATTGACATTGCATCATCATTACAATGGCATTACGTTACATTTACGTTACATTAACATTACATTCACATCACATTCACATCAAATCGACATTTCATATACATTTACATTCCCATCACATTTATATTACTTTTATATCTACATTACATTTACATCACATCCATATCTACATTACATTCACATCACATTTACATTACATTTACTTTACAACAAAGCCGTTAGTTAGTAATTTTTCTCTGCTTTCAAATTTCATCTTCGTTGCAATTGGATTACGTTTATGTCATATGAACATCACATTACCATTATATTCTCACAATAACATTACATTAGCATTGTATCAACATTACATCATAATCACATCAGCATTGCATTGACGTTGCATCATCATAACAATGGCATTACGTTACATTTACATTACATTTTTATTACATTCACATCAAATCGACATTACATATACATTTACATTACATTTACATTCACATCACATTTACATTACATGTACATTCACATCACATTTACATTACATTCATATTACATACATTCACATCAAATCGACATTACATACACATTTACATTCACATTACACCTACATTTCATTTACATCTGCATTATATCTACGTTGTATTTACGTATTTATATGGCTGTTGAGATAATAATTAATCATGAACTTTCCATTTTCAGCTCTTGAATGCTGTCGGACAAGTCAGGAAGGCAGTACAAGTCAACCCTGAACTACCTCCTCTTCCAGACATTAACTCTTTGAACATGGGTAAGTTTTCTTCAATATCATTAGACAGGATGTTGCCAAATTAATGCGAAACCCAATGAAAACTGGTACGTAATTATTTATTTGACAACATTCTGTACAATACCAAAAACAAAATCTTGTATACTAATTCGTATTGTGTGAATCTTGCAGCGCCTCCTCCACCTCCGAACAATTACTTTATCGATAAAGGTATTGGGTGACACTAATTAAATTAATACCAACCTGAAAATAAATCAATAACGAACCTAAAAAAAACCCAAAACTTACACTGTACATTTTTCGTGTAAACACTCTTGTTTTTGTTTCTTGTACATAATTGCCAAATTTTTGTCCTTTGTGAATGTTAATACCAATGGTAAATAGTAGTAAATATTGAAGAAAAAATGGAACAACCCCCCCCCCCAGCCTACCACTACCTGCTGTAGACTAAAAAAAAAGCTTTAAAACAACGCTGTTATAAACAATTTGTAGTTGGCGAACCACTAAGAAACACGCCGACGCCGGGCAGAGACAGTGGGGCTCTCAGCCCCACCCAGCACCACCAGCACGGGCGAGTCAGCCCTTTGCCCAAGTGGGCGAGAGGTATAAACCACGCTTTTGTTTCACTTTGCTTCATTTATTTTTGATGATGGAATTTTTCTTTTTTTTTTTCACAATAATCTATTATTACTACTGTACAATTATTGCTAATGTTTAATTTTTTCTTCCGTTCTCATGCGTCAGGGGATAATTCCGATTTACTGTGTCAAGAACTTATCCCTAACGCTTTGTACCAAGAGTCAGGTAATTTCTTTTCAATTTCTCTCAATTCTAGTTTTTATTCTCAGTATTGTTGTCATGTCGCTCATTATTTTTCATTTTTATTTAGCTTATTCGTTGTTTTTTTTTCCGATTAGGACAAGAGTGCATGATTGTGGTGGCCGAACGAACAATTTGAAAAAACGAAGGGCGTATGGCTCAAGGATTTCAACCCATCGCATTTTATCTACGTAGTTGGCTTCTGCTAGTTTGCTACCTGCATGTTTCCTTTGTTTTATACTCACTGGAATGTCTAATTTTCAAAACCTTTGGTAGTTTGTTACTAACACTGCTTCTCGATTGTACATGAGCGTACATTTTCGTACATATACTCGCTAATTTGTACATATTCCGTGCATATTATCCGCATTTTCGTACATATATGAATGTACAAATCATGCACATTTTCCATACATATTCGTACATGCTATGCATAATTTTGTACGTAATATGCAATTTACTGTATAGATATACGTATGTAGCTACATTTTTTGCACATTAACATATTTGTACACATTTGTAATGTACAACGTTCATTTACGTAAAGTTTATGAATAATTACAAATACAAACGTACTTGGTTTGTACATATTGATAAAGGTTATGCATACTTTCGTACTTGAGCGCAAGTACCTAATATGCAACTTATCGTACGTATACATACAATTTATGCATGATTGGTACATATCCGTACTTGATTTATACATATTCGTACATATTATGCACTTCCTCCATACATATTTGTACATGTTGTGCATAATTCAGTGCGTACAGGGTGAGTCATTGATGTAGGAAAGCTCAATATCACCCACGCCGTTAATGATACCGAAATCGACCAAACGTGATTTCAAACGGGAGGGAAGTGCAGTTCGAAAAATTAATTTACTTTCTACAGAGTGTAATTAATTTTTGCAATGACTCACCCTGTATGTGCAAACGTGATATGTATTTCTTCAGACAGGTATGTACATTTTGTGCACGTATCCGTACATATTTGTAATATACAACGTACATATAAGTACAATTTATGCATAAGTCATGCGTAAATGTACTTGATTTGTACATATTTGTACATTTACTTACATATGTACAAGTCGTTTTGAATATGTATAAACCCAAGAATTTGTACATATTATCCGATTTATTTGAACGTATTGGTTGTTTGTTTATTTGTATTGTCAATGTGCCTCGTTGCTTGTTTCGTCGTACATATCTTTTGAGTGAAACCCAAAAGACCACACAAAAACATGAAAATTTGATCACGTTTTCTTACATGCTATCACAAGGATGTTACAGTTTTATTCCGGAATATATCTTGGAAGACGGTAATAAAAATCTTGCTTGCAAACATATTATTCTACATACATATTACATTGACACATTGTTTTCGTACATTGTCGTACATATTTCACATTAAATACATTTTTTGTTGTACATTTTCGTGAACAACGTACAACATTGTCATTGCAACTTTGGGTTGTTTTGACAGCGTGAAAATTTGAGAAATTGTGTTAAGCTGGATTCCCAGTTGCGAATATTCGGACAGAAAATGCGAAATTTAATGTCAAAGTCGTCATATTGGCCAATCAGAGCCCTCGAATTCAAAATTTGACATATAAAATCGCATTTTCTGTCCGAATATTCGCATTTGGGAACCCAGCTTTAATATTGTATTGGAATTTAGATCAAGCCCCGCCGAGGCCACCTCTACCCCACGAAGGCGTCCCGATGCGTCCCCCTCCGCCCCCGGAAACCGACGACGAAGATGACGTTTTCAAGCACGCACCCAGCTCCAGTCAACCAATCATGGTGAGTTTTGTTTTTTGTTTTTATTGCTTTTTCATAATACGAAAAATGGGCAAAGAAATCGTAACTTGATATCGATCGTTCTTTCAGGTCGCTGCTCACAATTTACACAGGGAAGTCCGTCAGTGGTCGGCAAAGGACAACGAGCTGATCGCCGCCGCCAAACGCATGGCCATCTTGATGGCGCGTCTTTCGGAACTGGTCCATAACGACGATAAAGGTATTTCGATGTTTTTAATCTCTACAGGGACAGGGTGATCCATGACTTCATGAGTGACCTAACATAGACCAATGGCATACAAAAAGGCGAGTCAAGATCAACGGAAGAAAAATTTATTTGACCATTGATTACGAAGGTACAAGGTGTTTTGTGTTTGGTATAAAATTTTGATGGGCGCTACTTCTGAAATGGTTCAATATATTTTGTTGAAATGGACCAATAATATTCCTTTGTTGGAACGTGTCAAGATGCCGTAATAAGTCCGATTGCACAAAAAAAAATTGATACCGAACTTTGTAGTGTAGCAGGTGCTTTTTAAGGTGCTGTTTTATTAAAAATTAAATATTATCAAAGGAATATAACAAATTCACAGTTCCTTTCAGTAACTTTCTGAAAGAAAAGTACATCCTAATTACGTGCGCAATCCTACGACGAATTTGTTCAACCCTTGCAAGTTAAGTCCGTTCTCATTCTTCCTAATTTGCCGAACTATTGGCGAACCCCTTTCCTGTAGCGCACTTGAGTTTAATTCCCTGCCTAGTTTATTAATCCTTCGTCCAGTTTTTTTTTTCTCCTTTTGTCAATTGGTTGGCCTTGAGGGCTTGCTCTTTAGCCACTAGAACTTCGTCCAGTTTTAATTTCAACTCTTTCTTCCTTCTCGCCCATTTACACTGGTGCGAAAAGAAATCTTTACTATTTAATTGTACTTAGAGACAGAGAGATGGTTGTTCATTAAGTATTGTCTTGTTATTTCGAATTCACAGCCATCATTTTAATTATTGATCAAATAATTTACGTAAAATTTGAGTGTTGACATTCCATAAATTTGTATCCAGCTGGACAGTAGTTTGGGACTTACAGACTTATCCAGCAGCTCTATTTCACGCTAGGTTCAATGCCTTTACGCAAATCTAGAATCCGGAGTACAATTTGTTCCAATGAACCTCTAATTAGCCAGCTTGCAAAATTTATGTTATGTTCCTTTCTTATCTTGAAATGTTTCGAAGCGACACTGAATTTTCTTGGCATAGTTCTTTGAACTCTTTGTCGCGCGAAAGGGTTAAATATTTGATTCTATGAGGAAAATAGCGCGTGATCGAGATTTTGCCCAGATTTGATTTGCATAAATACTGCTAGTGCTTGTTTCAAGCTAATAGAGTACAAAATCATGCTCTGTAGGAAGCTAAATCTCTTTCGAAAGGATTACTGAGGTTTTCACCCTTTTTCTGGCTTCTTAAAGGTGAGTAGCTGAAACAAGGGGCCGCATTTAAAAGCTCAAAGCAACTACAGGGAATTGAAATCGGCTTTCAGCTTATCATGGCTGTTCGAAAGATCAAAACAAAACCTACCATCATTTTATAAACCAAAACAATTAGTTACTTCATCCTTATTTAAACAATTCGCATTTGAATACAAATGGAAATCAGACTTGCCCTTATATCTCTTTTCTTCGTAACTGATGCACTACAACTATTAACAGTGTTCAGAACTTTGATTTACTTATTCTTGACGAGTGATAATTTTTTCTTCTCTACACACGTCTGCCGTTGTCGAGCACTCTCACGCCAATCCCTTTTACCACCCCCGAGTTCTTCCCTTGTTCATTCCTTCTCACGTCTCAAACCCCGGGCCTACCAACTAATGCGCCCGCATACATTTCCTGACTTCCCATCACTCCGTGTACAATTTTGTCACTTCCTATTTCCGCCCGTAATTCTAATTTATTCCTAAGTATTTAATTCCTTTTTATTTTATAATTTTAAGCCGTCCCACCACAGTACCTAGGCTTCACCATGTATACTATGTACAAAGGCAGCATGAAATGCGTCAGGGAGGATAAAGGTCTTCCAGTGAGCATGCCGATCCACTTGAGAAAGAGTAAAAAAATGTTTGGGATTTATGTTCAGTTATTCTACCTAGACCATTTGAAAAAAATCCAAAAAATTCTCAGCGTTGTCTGAAGTTGACAACTAAGCAGAAGGCAATACAATTTTTTTTCAAAAACCCGAGGTTTTTTACAGAGCTGTTGGACAAAAAAAAAATAGTACGGCTCACCGTCCTATTTTTCTCACAGGAGAGGGGTGGTGTAGCAATTTCATTTTTGCACAGGCTAATAAAATCCGCAAAGGTTCTCAAGCTACTGTTTTTGTAGTTCAGCATCAAATTTTGGTGCCTTATCAAATCGAAAACGGATTGCAGTAAGCAAAATTTGGTTCAGTATCAATTAATCCCGGAACAAATGTGAACCAGCCACAATGCAGTGGCACTACTGGTCAATTTCAACAAAATATCTTGACCCGTTTCAGAAATATCGCTAATCAAAATTGTAAACCAAACACAAAACAGCCTGTATCTTCGTGATAAACCATTTGTTTTTTCTTCTGTTGATTTTGACTCGCCTTGGGGACTTGAGGTCCTCTATCTGTCATTGGTGTGTGCAAGGTCACGCACGAATCACCTCTAAAAAACGTACTATTAGGTCGTACCGTTTGGGATTCTTTTGACTGCGCATGTGTGGTACGAATCTCATAATTTCGTACGCCGATATTGAAAATTAGCACAAGAGAATATTTTAGTGCACCCAGCATTTTACAAGTAGTTCAGTTGAACGTTAGATGCCGTTTTGGTATCCAAAGGAAATGTTTTATTGGAATTAAGCTCATTGATCATTGGTGGAGGTGCCTGAACAACGAAAATGGCAACAGCGCTTGGAACTATCAAGAGATCGCTGCCAACTGTCACTTGTGACATGGCATTACTCATTCCTATTAATAACAATGAAAACACCTGAACAACTTGAAAACACCAAGAAAACAGCTGAGACTTTAATGCGCAACTCGATGCGCAATGAGTCATTGTGACAGTGACAGCCAGGAGCCAGTAGCGTTTATTGAGCTCTACTGAAGAAAAGAAAGTAGTGGAAAAATGACGTTTAGCAAAAAAAAAACGATTAGAAGTGTGAACTGTCAATCTGATGTCAAAAGTGTCATTTGTCAAGTCAACGTGATACGGCTAGCCAGAGTATGCAGCGTTGCCATTTAAACGGACAAGTGTACTGTTTTTTATTTGGCGCCCTTACGCATGCGCAAATGCCCAAATGAAATAGCCTGTGCTTCGCGGTGTACTTCTTTTTATTGAATATTCCAAAGTACGATTCTAAAGCAAAGTTTCTTTGAAAAACAGGCAGCAAGAGGGAGCTGATCGCCACGGCCAAGGCCATCGCCGATGCCAGCGCGGACGTGACGAGGATCGCCAAGCAGTTGGCCAGGGAGTGCACGGACAAGAGGATCCGCACGAATCTGCTGCAAGTTTGCGAGAGGATTCCCACCATTGCCACTCAGCTGAAGATTCTGAGCACCGTCAAGGCCACCATGCTGGGCGCTCAAGGTACAGTTTTTTTTCCTCAACCTTGAAGTTCATGTTCTTGCCGACGCCGTATAACCTGTTCACAATCTACCGTTATCGTCTCAGAAACCAAATGCAAGTTTGAAAACCAGTTTTTCTCAATTTTTAACGCGTGAGTCCCCTTCTGGAGTGGAAATTGCCGTTTGCTTGCCAAATCGTCAAGTTGACAAATAGGTCCTCGAGGTTGGAACACACAGGGGTTCGGCAAAATTTCCGGTATAGTGGAGGAAAGCATTCACCGGCGTCGGTGTTAGGCCTTGTTGCGGAAATAGGCCGACGTTAAATAAACGAATAAAAAAAAAGGTCCTCGAGTTCATCACCGAATTACTCATGGTTTTATCGCCTTGTCTAGCTCGTAAGAGTTCATTTTGCAATGCCATGACGGATTTCCGCGTAAGTAAGTGTGTTTTCATCGCCTGTATTAAATCGTCTACCTTGTCGTGATTGGAGTCTTGTCGACATTTAGCTCCATGGGTTAGTCTGGTCTTCAGTACAAAGTTGATATGTTTTTTTAATCATTGTCGTTATTTAGCATGGAGCTATAGGAGTCAATCGCGTCTATCAATTGCAGTGTTTCACTCTCTGTACCATCTAAAATAGGAAGCCAATCGACTGCTATAATTGAATCAGAAGGTGAAATATTTGGATTGTTTTTTTAGTCAATTTCAACCAAGTTATCTCGAATTCCTTGTAATTATAGCCTGTAATTTGGCAAACGCATTTGTAGATTGGATGGCGAGTGTGGTGGTCTTCCAAATTTTCAGTAGCCGTTTCTTTCCATTGTTATGCTGCGCCTCCGGTGTTGTTGCAGCTCTCGTTCAATTTTTGTATCTGGGTAGGCACATCACTTTACGCTTTTAGAGGTTCGGTTTTCACAGGATCGCCATGTAATGATGGAACTTATACCGGGTGATCATTTGAAAACTATCCACCTGCAATAACTCCCGATTCCTAGTGAATATTTTTTCGAGCAAAAACAGGTCGATTTCTATATCGAGGGGGACATCTAAAACATACATTGGCAAATTTCTATATTCACCCCCCTCGCCCCCACTCACCCCAACTTTGAAATTTCAAACGACACTACCTACCTTGCGATACATCAAATTGAAGAGAAATTGATTTTCTTTCTGGAAAAAATATTTTCAAAATTTTTAACCCCACCCCCTTTTCCCTAAAAATTCTCTGACTGTCCCATTTTATATTCTGGACCCCTCATTTTTTTCTAAATTTAGTCGGCGTCATCCTAAATAGCATCGAAGAAGAAGATTTTTGGTGGAAAAAGTGCTACCCAAATTCACCCCTTTGCTCTCCCCCTCATCAACTCCCAAATTTACCAAAACACCACCTACTTTGTGATACATCAAATTGAAGGGAATTGAATTCTCTTTCTGAAAATAATTTTTTTGAAATTTTCTACCCCTCCCCCAATAAATTGGTCATTTGGAGTATTCTAGGAGGGAAATGGGGGGCTTTAAAAATTGTGAAAAATATTTTTCAGGAAGAGAATTCAATTTCCTTCAATTTGATGTATTACAAAGTGGGTATTGACATTGAGGATTTTTAAGGTCAGGTGGGGGGGAGCGAAGGGGTAAATTTGGGTGGCACTTTTTTCCATAGAAAACTTTCTCTTTTGATGCTGTGCAGGATGACGTTGACTGTATTGAAGGGAAATGGAGGTCAAGAATATTAACTTGGACACACAGAGAATTTTTGGAAAAACGGGGGGCAGGGTTGAAAAATTTCAAAATATTTTTTCTAGAGAGAGAATTCAATTCTCTTTAATTTGATGTATCGCAAGGTAGGTGGTGTCATTTGAAATTTTAAAGTTGTAGTGAGTGGGGGCGAGGGGGCTCAAGATATAAATTCTCCAATGGATATTTTAAATGTCCCCCTTGATATAAAAATCGACCTGTTTTTGCTCAAAGACATTTGCACTAGGAATCGGTAGATATTGCAGGTGGATAGTTTTCAAATGATCACCCGGTATGTACGTGTCGGGTGTAGTAAGGAGAGAGATTCAAGTGCTCTGTTTGACTAGTTTATTATGAACGAAATTGCCTTATCGCTATTACATTGGTTTGCTATCAATCTCCTTCTATTTACTAGGTATTACCCTGTCTACATTATACATACTCAAAATCGTTTATGGCCTTTTTTATTTGATCGTAATCCAAGGATTTTGAACACTTCTCAGTTGCTAAAGCCTGGAAATTTCCCCATTGAAATCGACACGGTGCAATTTAAACGTACCTAGGTACCTACTCTACAACTTGCTACTGTCGTTATTTGGTCTCTAAACTACACACATCAAAAGAATCTAGGGGACAAGCAAATTCAGACGATCTCTAAAATCATCATAACTTTTGATCGCCGTCAGCGATCTCATGTCTGTTTTCAGTGTTCAATAGCCCAATCCTTCGTTTTCATGTCTTGATCACGTCGAATACGAACAATGTTTTATAAGGTTGCTACAGGGTGATCAATGGAACAGTGTAAAATAGCCGAAAGTTCAGTACGAGCGCGATTTCTCAAAAAAAATATTTTATGCATTTCAATAGCACAGTTATGAAGACTGGTATTTCAGCTTCAGTAACGTTTTTGAATTTTGAAAATCGAAGGTGAATTGCCGAAGATATTGATCATTTTGTGCCGCCATGTTGAATTCCCAAGAAGTGATCCGATTTCATTGAGACTTGGATCACATTCATGTCTGGTTTCAGTAATTGGAATTTCAAGGTCAAATGTCTTTCTCGGTCACTTCCAAGCCGCCATATTAAACTTTTATGCAAATGATTCGATTTTAGTGTGTTTCAAGTCTCATTCAAATTGAATCATTTATGTAAAAAGTTCAATATAGCGGCTCGAAAGTGATCGAAAGTGACAGTTAACCTTGAAATTCCAATTACTTGAGCCAGACATGAGTGTGTTCCAAGTTTCAATGAAATCGGACCACTCCCTTTTTTCTTGGAAATTCAACACGGCGGCACAAAATGATCAATATCTTTGGCAATTCACCTTCGATTTTCAAAATTCAAAAACGTCACTGAAGCTGAAACACCGATCTTCATAACTGTGCTATTAGAATGCATGAAATATTTTTTTTGGGAAATCGCGCTCGTACTGAACTTTTGGCTATTTTACACAGTTCCATTGATCACCCTGTAGCAACCTTATGAAACACTGTACGTATTTGACGTGATCAAGGCATGAAAACGAAAGATTGGGCAATCGAACACTGAAAACCGATATGAAATCGCTTACGGAAATCAAAAGTTATGATGATTTTAGTAATCGTCTGAATTTGCTTGTCCCCTAGATTCTTTTGATGTGTGTAAGATTGTGAACAGTTTTTAGGCGATATTCATTCCAATCTCACACGCTGTAAATAACAACGCTTAATCATTGTGTGCTGTCAATTTGTTTTCTCGGAATGCTTGCACAGAGAATGGAAAACCGTACAAAGGTAGGCGTGCTGTGTCAGTGTTTCATTCGGTGTGTTACTCTTTTTTTTCTCATTCGTTTGTTAACTTGAACCCTTGCTAGCACTCATGTTCAGAACAAACGAAATTGAAATTTAAATGAACGTTTGGTAATTTAGGTTCGGAAGAAGACCGAGAAGCGACGGAGATGCTCGAAGGAAACGCTCAGAACTTGATGCAGAGCGTCAAAGAAACTGTGAGAGCCGCCGAAAGCGCAAGCGTCAAGATCCACGCGCAGACGCACGGCAAGCTGAGATGGGTGCGAAGACAGCCATGGTACGCCTACGCCTAAGCATGCTCCCACCTTATGCTTCCAGTGAAGAGTCATCATGTTTTTATAAAGGTCTCGAGACATCAACGAAAAAATTGTGTTCAGTTTCATTAATTTATTCATTTTCACGTAACACACCATACTCACACAAACTAACTTTTACTGACCCTTGGGGTACGACAATGTAATATATTATGATTATTATACCTATATATATCTGATTAACTATTAGGTGGACAGAACAAAAATTATTATTATAACTATATGATATATACACATGGAGAAATAACGACTTAGAACCTTGCCTTAGTAGAGAGTGCAGAAATAGTTATTTTTGTATGCTTTACCAATATTATAATGTATATCCTACCACTACTATTACTACTACTACTATAATATTTGTAATAACAGTGCAATAGTGCCAAATTCTATACGTCTTCAGCCAGTAGATTATAAATGTATAGGCTATACCAAGTATTATTTACAACGAAAAGCAATACTAATGGCTTGAAAAGTATAAATGAAATTGATATATTTATATTCGAGAACAAAAAAAAAACAAAAATTATTTATTGTTAAAGGCTTGAAAGTTTAAAAAAATTGTTGCTTCAGATGTCTTTTTGTTTTAATTTTTTTGCGGTAGTTTCCAACGTAATATTATTAATTCGATGTTTTAACTGTGTTTTATTTATACTTGGAATGAATTTTATGTATAACGAATTATTAATAAAAGGTTTATAAATAATTGGCGTAGTTTTGAAATTGTGCCTTCGAGATTTTTCAGTTCTCATGCCTTACGAGAAAAGTTGGACTTTCACCACTTCAGTTCTTATACCCTTGACAGACTAGAAAACTGAATGATCATTAAGCATAAATTACGATATAAATTACTAGTGTGTCACGTCGTCATTTACTTGATGATCATTTGGAACATCATTTAGGACCTTGATGATCATTAACTAGGAGTAACCATAATCGCCGGTGGTCGTGCATCATCGCCGTGATTTTTGAATACCATTGGTCAGCTTTTCTGCAATGAATCGCGATATCTGTCATCTGATCTGCCATCAAGTCTGTTATTTCAGTACGCCATTCAGACACGTATTTCTGGAGTGGAGGAGCTGGATTTTGTGTTTTTCCTCTTGCAACAGCATCTCTTGTACCAAATTATAAGATAATGCCCGTAGCGTGCACGTATGAGCACGTACGAAAAATTTAAACCCCTTGATTTACATAAGAAATGACCGCCTATTCGCGGAATTTGGATGATACGAACATTGCAAACACGCAGCACGATATCGATTGGTGGCACTTTTATTTTTGAGCAAAGTCGAATTTATTGATGAGAAATAGGTCTTTCCTCAAGTATCCGTGAGATAGGTAGGTAGTAGGTACCCATATAAAGTGTTTATTTCCATAAATATTCCATGAATAAGCTGAAACTATGCTGATAGCTTTTTAACATGCTACCTAGATTAGGTATATTTCAAAACGTCCGGTCCGCGTCCGTCGTGAAAAATGTGAAATTTTGCAAAAGCAAGCGAAATGGAAGGTACTAATCGCAGAAGCGGTTGAAAAGTTGCAAAACAAGTGATAATATAATGAACCGAGCACATTATAGATATGAACATAATGAACTATATAACTTGCATCTGTCAGATGCCTTGCCACTTGCCAGCCGCGCACATGAACCAGGGCCGCGCTTAAAAGTTGGTTAGACTATGGGACTATGCGATTTTGATCAGGTTGACTAAATCATCAGTCTCTTATTCTTCGTTTCCTCCATTTCTTTCGACTCAATACAAATTCAACATATTTCTGGCAACAAATAAAGATAGTATGATGTGGTGTGATGGTCCGAACATTGCAAGCAATAATAATTTTGTTACTGCTTGCAATGTTCACACCACACGCTTTCTTGATTGAATGGAATCTAAGCTAAATACCACCTCACATCTCATCTAAAATATGAAATAATTCTAATAATTATAGATGTTAATGGCAATAATAGCACAATACTTCCCAGCAAACACGCAAGTATCGGCCGACTCGCGGTTTAATGATGGCAATGATGGCGAAGTGATAGCTATGGCATGCCAGCATTTCACCAGAGTATAAGAAACGCTTGCTAGGATGAGGTAATCAGGTATAGTCTGTACACCGATAGAACGGACTTTTTTGAATTTCAGTGATGTAACCTATAGCAAACAAAAGCACCAAAGACTGTAACAACATAGGCGCGTTTGGAACTAATATTAGTTTTGTTCGGTTGGTAGTCTTACCCGGGCAAATTATTCCTACGCCAAGCCAATGGCATTACATTCAGCGAGTTTGACACTTACGTACGATTTCTAACCTCCATTTCTCTATGATGTTTGTTATTTTTAGTCGGCTCGGCTGTTGTGAGTGGTGTGTAATAAAATCAGCTTCATTCAAAAAAAATATTTTCTCATTCATTAAAATTGGTATTAAACTGGTGTCATTTAAAATTACCATAGCACTTAGCTGTGATTAGCGGAAATAAGCACCTCTTTCTAACTGGAATTTTAAATTTAGCGGGTAACGCTCGGGACTACTTTTCAAGCGGAGGAATCTGGTGGTCCTTTCTATCAGTGTATAGAGTATAAGTGTCTGTAAGTTGCTGGGCCATTGATTACGAAGGTTGATTGTTGTTTGTCAACGACAGTGAAGCTAGCTAGCCGCCGGTGGAATACCGCACGTCGGCCGCCATTTCATCGGTGCACAAGTCCTGTACAACTTCAAAGCGCTGGGCCAACACTACTGTGATGGAATCAGTGCATTTGTACGATGCTGGCCCGTTGCACCCGTGTTTGTTGGGTTCGGACCATTCGACAATTTGACATTGACATTTTGGGAGAAAATTGATCGCCACGTTTATTCATGCGCTACGGCGCAAGCTCATAGGCTTACGATTTGCAGTGTCACCCCCAAATTTGCAATCGTCATTTAACGTAAATGATCATTACACTTTTTTTTTTTTTTTTTTTTTTTTTTTTTCCTTGGGGTTTATCTTGCTGCATCAACCGTAATAGGTTATTAGCAGCTCACATTGTTGGTTTTTTATTTAGGGCTTATATGGAGTCGTATATATCAATGTCTTTCAAAAAGTTTAGTACAGAGTTGTATTTGTCTGGGTTTATTAAGTTGATTTCACTTTCGGTTATGTTGTGCATGGTTCTTTGTATGTTGTATTTTGGGCAGACATAGAGGATATGCTCGATGGTTAGTATGACGTTGCAGATTTCGCACTGCACACGGTCTTGTCTGGACAATAGAAAGGAGTGTGTCAGTCTGGTGTGTCCGAGCCTGAGCCTAGAGAGTTTTATTTGGTCTTTTCTTTTTTCTGGGTATTTAAGAGTAGTAGAGACGGATGGTTTAGTCTCTTTGAGGTGGGTATCTTTTAGGTTCCAAGTTTGTTGCCAAAGTGTAACTATTTTGTTTTTTATGTAGGTCTTGATATCATCTGGAGGATTAACTTGGCAAGATGGGAAAATGGTGGAGGTCGTCGCTCTTTTTGCCAGATCGTCCACTTCTTCGTTTCCCTCAATTCCGACGTGCGCTGGAGTGTACAGAAATTTTACCCTATCTGCTACGTCAAAGAGCTGATCTTTGATATTTTGTATAAGGGGGTTGCGGGGATATAGTTGCTTTAAGGCGTGTAGTGAGCTCAATGAATCTGAGCAAATTATATACCTTTGCTCCGGGATGGTTTTTATATAGACAAGTGCCTGCGAGATAGCGTAAAGTTCTGCTGTGAAGATGGAATTGTGGTTTTGGAGGTGGTAAGCTTCTTTGGAGGATGGAGTAATTATGGCTGATGCCACCTGATTGTCAATTTTAGATCCATCTGTGTAGATTAATTTGTGGTTTGGAAAAAAGGAGATGATTTCCAGAAAGTTTGCCCTGATCAGAGTGTGGTTCATTTCAGACTTTTTGTTTTTCGCGAGGTCAAGAATTGTTTGTACTACAGGTAGTTTCCAAGGTGGATTCGAGGAGTTTTGCCAAGGCGAGGTTTCAGGGATTTTGAAGTCAATTTCTAGTTGGATGCGATTGAGTCTTTCGTGCAGGGGTGGGATTATGTTCCTGTTAGAGTTGTAGAGATCTTTGTGCCTGTCTGAGAATACCAAGTCATAGTTCGGGCTTTTTGGGTTGGCTGAAATGCTTATTGCATAGTTCAGGGTCATACGCTTAGTGCGTAGTTCAAGAGAAGGCTCATTGACTAGTGCGAGTAGACTTTCCACCGGTGTTGTGCAGAAGGCCCCAGTCGCAATTTTTATAGCCATTGATTGTATAGTTTTGATGGATTTAAGATATGATTTTCTAGTGGTCATATATGCAATGGCACCATAGTCCAGCTTGGACCTTATCAGACTTTGATATATCATCAATAGGGTCCTAGAGTCTGCTCCCCAGGAATGGTTGGATAAGACCTTCATGAGGTTCAAACCTTGGATGCAAGATTTTTTTACTTGACTTATGTGGTTTTTCCAAGACAATTTATGATCGAATATGACACCCAAGAACTTTGCTGAGTTAGAGAATTTCAGGCTTTTGCCGTGGAGGCGAAGAAGTGGTGATCTTAACTGCTTGGACTTGCTAAAGTTGATGCAGTGTGTTTTTTGAATAGAGAATTTGAAGCCTGATGTTTTGCTCCAATTTTCGATGGTATGTAAGGTGGACTGTAAGATACTTTGCGTGGATTCAGGATCCTTTCCCCGAAGATATATGATTAAGTCATCTGCAAACAGGCCGCAGCGGACGGGAGATTTGATCTTTCCAAGTATCTCGTTGACCGCTATCAAAAAGAGAGTCACACTTATTACAGATCCTTGAGGAACACCGTTTTCTAGACCTTTTGTTTGTGAGAATGTACTATTAACTTTCACCTTAAATGTCCTGTTTTTCATAAAGTTTTGGATAAAGGCAAGAATGTTCCCCTTAATTCCCCACTCAATTAATTTGTCTATGATTGGTCGAGTCCAAGTCATATCGTAAGCCTTCTCTACGTCAAAAAAGATTGCCAGCAGACTTTGTTTCACAGCGAAGGCTTCACGTATTTCCGACTCAAGTTGCACAATGTTGTCAATAGTTGAACGATGCTTTCTAAAACCATTTTGCCCAGGATGGAGTAAATTGGATTTTTCCAGGTGCCAGTTCAGGCGATTGTTGATGATTCTCTCTAAAACTTTGCACATTGTGCAAGTTAGCGATATTGGACGGTATGAATTTTTTTCATCGGTTGGTTTATTAGGTTTTAGGATGGGCAAGACTGTAGAGTGAGACCAAGAGTTTGGAAATTTTTGGGTTTGCCAGATTTCGTTGTAAATGTCCAGTAGTTTCAGCTTAGCACTACATGACAAGTTCTTGAGAAAGGCGTAAGGGATGTCGTCAGGGCCGGGGCAAGTGTCTTTGGATGATTGTAATGCTTCTTCGAGATCTGCCGAAGTAAGTGGCAAATTTAAGGGATGTAAGTTGCTTGTAAGGTGTTCATCTACCCCTTGAGATTCCCTGTTTCTTTTGTACTGCAGGAAGTCTTGGTCGAAGTTTGAATCACTGGAATTTGCACAAAAGTGTTCGGCCATGATTTCAGCTATGTCGTTGTCGGTGTCGTATATTTGGTTGTTATTTTTAATGGTTGCAGTTTTGGGGCGAGTTATAGACTTGAGTTGTTTTACTTTATTCCACACCTCTGACGCTGGAGTCGAGGGATTGATAGTCGAAACATAGTTTTCCCAAGATTCTTTCCTGCTTTTTTTAACTACATACCTTGCTCGTGCTCTAAGTTTTTTGAAGACCAATAGATTTTCTGGGGAATTAGTTCTTTTAAATCTGTTAAATGCATTTTTGCTGTTTTTAATTGCTTCTGCAACTTGTTTGTTCCACCACGGTACTGGTTTACGATTCTTTGGAATAGAAGATTTACCTATATGGTTGTGGGCAGCAGACAGCATGATGTTAGTAAATTCTTGGACGGACTTATTGATGTCTTTTCCGCAGAAGGACTTGGACTCAAGTTTACTATCAATTTCGTCAGAATATTGGAGCCAGTTGGCGCTTCTAAGATTCCATTTAGGAGAGTTGTTCGAGGTATTTCCAACATTGATTAGATGATTCTTTATTTTAATAGGGTAGTGATCACTACCATACAGATAAGAATAAGTTTCCCATGTTAAGTAGGGAGTGAGTGTGGGGCTGCATGCTGTCAAGTCAAGAGCGCTGTGGTTTCCAGTGAAGGTATTCAGTCTGGTTGGAGATCCGGTGTTCAAGAGTGTTAGGTTAGAGGAGTCGAGCAGTTGTTCAATTTTTTGACCTCTTTGATTTGTGTATTGTGAGCCAAATATTATGTTATGGGAATTGAAATCACCTAGTATTATGCGTGGAGTCGGTATTTGGTCAAGGAGGTCTGATAGCTCTTGTTGGATGATTTCTCTGTTGGGAGGAATATAAATGTTGCAGATGAAGATTTTAATTTTGAGTTGGATGGAGAAAGCGACAGCTTCTAAGTTGGTGTTTAGATTGAGTTCATGCGTGGTGTAATTCGAACTTACAAAAGAGGAGACTCCACCACTTGATCTTTCTCTGTCAAGACGATGTTTAGAGAAACATTTATAACCCTTGAGGCTGGGATCACTTTTTAAGTGAGTTTCCTGTAGGCAAATTATGGGGGGGCTATCCTCAGCGATTAGTAGTTTTAGTTTTGGTAGATGGGTATAATACCCATTCAGATTCCACTGTAAAATAAACATGTTGAATAAATATTAGAATAAATCGAGATCAGATTGGGATAGATTTTCTTCTCGTGAGTCAAGAGAAGTATTACTTTGTGTTCGTGGATGATTCATTGTGTTTTCCTCGCCTTTCATGAGATTTTTGATTTTTTTCTGGATGCGGGTGAACTTTCCTTTCATAGATCTGTTTTCTAGATTGGGGTATATTTCAAACATCATATTTATCAGCGAATCAACATCATTTGTGCACCGTTTAGCTTCGAGTAGTGGGTTATTGTTTCCTTTACAATTCTCAAGGAAACCCTTGAAAACGTCAAAGGTCAGGGGGAATGCTTTGGGGTTTTTATCAATAAGAGTTTGGATGATTTCGAAATCTGCGTCCATGCTAAGAGATTCCGAGGAGCTAGAAATTTTGTTTTTCGTGAGCTCGGTGTCAGGTTTCGAGATTTTCTGTTTTTTGGGAAGATTTCTAGGCTTAACAAAGGGGGCAGATAGAGATTCCTGAGATGCTTCAATTTCATCGAAAGGGTCTTGTGATTTATCCATCTGTTCATCTATTGCCGGTGAGTCTAAACTCTCTGATGGAGGGGGGCGTTTTCCTGAACCTTTTTGTAAGTCAACTTCAAGTTTTTCCAAGGTCTGCGATACTGAGGGTTGTTGCTGTTGTTGTTGGGTCCGACAAGAACTGGAGATATGCCCCTGTTGACCGCAGATAAAACATGTAAGATCGTCATATGTTAGGAAGATGCGATAATTAGTATTTTCATAGTTAATGACTAAAGATGGAGTTAATTCAATATTCTCATCGGGGGAGGCATAAACGTGCCTTCTAAAGCTCAAGACGTGAGTATACTCTTCATCCTCATAACCATAACCTGCTCTGAGAAAAGATATTGGTGAAACCAGTTTCAGTCCAGTATTCTTAATCTCTTGTTCAATGATTTCATTCGGAATTGATGGGCAAACGTTTGATATTATTATTCTTTTGGAGGGAGTAATCAGTTTTCGGATTCCTATGTCGACACCTTTTATAGTAATAGACTTGTACTTACTTGTTAGGTCATTAACCATCTGTGGGGATGACAAATAAATGCACATGCGATCGTTTGAAATCCGAGAGGCAAACATGATGTTTTTAGGACCCACAATATTACCAACAGATTTTACATAATCGATTCTTGTTAATTCTTCGTTGATGTTCATAATAATTGCTTGTTCTTTTTTTGGGTAGACTATTGAAGGGCGAGTCTTGGCAGCGTTAACATACCCCAGTAGCAAAGAAATATTAGAGACATATTCGACAAAAATATTCATATAATATTAAAACGACAGATTTATTTATATAGGGGGAATATTCGAAGTGAATATTTATAAATATTCAATTTAAATATCTATACCATATTAGTTGCATTACATCTGGAGGATATTTAAATCGAATATTAATAATTGTTTGAAACAGGTTCAAAGCTGAATATTCAAAATGAATATTCATAAATATTTGACAAGGATATTTCAATTATATTGCATGAAATATATTCATATTTTTTATTAGAACTGTAAAAAATTGTAACAAAATAAATGAAGTAAAAAATGCAACAAAAAAATATAATTTCAAAACAGAAATTGCATTACAGCCTTCATTCTTCTGCGTTCTGAAACATAATATACAGTATTTTATTCATAATGAGGTTTGTAAATACGAATGCAGAAAACTTACCGCCAGGAGAATGATGCGAAAAATAAACTGTTGACTTAGCACCCATTTTATCTTTCTGATGGCACCAACCGCGACTAACTTGCTTCTGTATTGTTCGTGGCCACTGCACTATCAGTATCGAAACAAGTATCGACATTTTCAGAAAGATGAGGAAATGAAGCAGTCAAGCTTGACTTCCGTTTACGAGTTGCTCTGTATTTTTTGCAGTAAGCTGCATTTCTTGTTTTAGGCATACTGATTGGGAATTTGCATCCGTAACCTATAAGTATAAATAAGCAGACTTTAGGAACAGAATAATTCCAATTTAATAGGGCAGCTGCAGGCGACCAGTACATAAAAATGAAACATCTAATAATGAGTATCACTTCATGAAAGTCGCCCCCTAATCCCTCCCTGAGGGTGAGGGGGCATGAATAGCAGAACACAACACATAACCATTAAATGCAATGTGTAATAATAAATGTATTCGACTTACCAAGTTACCTGTGACAAAAATTAATCGAACTAATTAAGAAATAGCGTCTCTGCACTCTGGAAGTTTCTGCTTCAGAAGAGTAAAAGACCAGACCACAAGACCGTTTCCCACTGGAAGCAAAAAGCCGCGAAACACTGCCAAAAATTGACATAATTCTCACTGACGCTCTCTTGACAGCCAGCTCTGCCAACCTAGCAGCGAATACGCAACTAAACGCAAACGTTTTTGCACGTAAAATCAGCACTTCAGCCCATTCTCAGCTTTACTTGACTGGAAATGTTAGGATATAGCTCGGTAATTTTGATTTACGCCGACTCCATGTCTCATCACCCGTTGATCTGGATTATACTTACAACAGCATGATTTGGTAATTTGCGATTTGACGTTGGCTACATTTCCCGCGCGGATTTCAAATCTCTATCTTAACTACCATAAATTAAATTAAATTCTATTTTTGCCCTAATAAACATATTTTCTAGATGGGATTCAAATTGGTACAATATACATAGATTTACATTTATTTTTCTCAGCTCGTCTACCAAAGTTAGCTGGCAACTATGGATGGCAGTCATGTAGGTAGGTACCATCGCGTGCAAAAAAATCTAGTACAGAGAGTGAAGCGGAGTGTACTGATTTTGGCTTGATGTCACTGTGACAGCCGGCCGAAATCGGTACACTCCACTTCACTCTCTGTACTAGATTTTTTTGCACGCGATGGTACATTAAATGACCTTGGCCTGGAGACAATAATTATCATCAGCTTTGTTCAGTAGTCAACATGAAAAATAGGATTAGGTACATTAAACACAAAATCTCGACACAAATATTTTTGCACATGATGAATGTCTGTTAGTTGTAGGTTCAAAACTCCTTTTTTTTCGTACGACTTGAGACAAACATTTAATGAGCATTGGAAGTTGTACATTTCTTTTCGCAAATGACATATTAATGTCCATTGCATATTATGAACTGATGGCCTATTTCCATATATCAGCTGAATGTTCAATTCACATTTAGAAATGCACATTTGTTTCCAAATATCAGACGAATATTCAGTGCACATTTAAAAATGCACATTTGTTTCCACATATGAGACGAATATTTAATGCACATTGTGAATTGCTCATTAGTTTTCATATATTGTAAAGATATTTGATGTACATCCAGAAATGAATATTTGTTTGCAAATATAAGACAAATATTGATCCAATATACGTAATATTTAGCCAACATTGTAATATTCCGGCAATATTTGGAACATATTAGGTGAATATTGCTTGCTACTGGGGAAAGAAGGGGTGTTGTTTTGTGAACTGTTTGTGTGTGTGGATGAGCTTCTGTAGTCAGAAGCCATCTTATTCAGTTTGAAAGCGTAGTGGATTCAATTGTAAACAATTGGTACGCCACTGCCTGGCGCACCTGGCATCCAGCAAAAAGTGATGTTTTTGCCGAGATATAACTTTGGATAGATACCACTGACCTGTTTCTGTTGAGAATAAACCTGCATTAGAAGGATGTTTCCATCGATGGTTTGGTCCAAGACGAGTCCTGGGTGCGAAAAATGGCAGGTTGGTCGAAAAAACAGGATGAAAACACTACTGTAAACACGTGGTTTTCGCGTATTCTTAGGAGAGCACTCAAATACGTGTTCACTGCGATAACACTCTTATCATCTCCTGATCATTACACTTGATGGTCATTAAAGTGCAGTCTGTCAAGGGTATTGGGAAATGAGAGAATAATTAACGGTAATATCACAAGTGCTTAGATTTTCACGATAATTTTGGCCAGGCGATCGCGAGTGCTGGTTGTAGCGATAAATGCCCGACTCCGTAGGAGGGAAGAAGGAGCTCAATAAAACACGTTGTCATTGCACAGAAATTTACATTTACTCAAGCAAAGTAAGTAGAATATAATTCTTTTATGGTTTCTTTTCTCAAAACACCCAACACACAACTGACAGAATTGAGGTCTCCAATTTTCCGTTGTCTCTCTTTACTGTGTGCTTTCCATTTACCGACACAAGTCGACTTGTGTTGACACAAATCGACACAAATGCGTTCCATTTGATCTGTTTTCCTTTGTCTCATCGACACAAGCTAACACAAGCTGACACAAACCGACACAAATGTTTTAAATGGAAAGCGCCCACTGTGACGTCATGCGTATAAGAGATGGTTAATCGAGGTCATTGGGCGCTTCCCAATACGGCGTATAAGGACACAATTCGACACTTATGGACACAATTTGACACAGCTGGCGTTCCAATCGCAGTAATACCACCACATGTCGACACAATCGAAACATATTGGCGAGGCCTGAGTTTGGAATTGAGCTGGCAAGTGCACTTTGATATTGTGTATCCGTCTTGTAGCAGTTATTGGAAATCGCCCTATGTTTCTTGAGATATGACATTTCGTTTCTGACAATGGGAAATTTTTCGAATCTGACAAGCGCTCTGTCGTGTATTTATTTGATTTCAGCATGGATTTCATGATTTCACTTGTTCTTACCCTCGTTCTCACCAATAAGTGTGTTATATGTAGTGGAAAACTGAGTAGATACTTACAGAAATGGTTCAAGGGTGTTGTAGCGCTCTATGCGAGTGCCAGAATAAGACGAATACACCCAGCATAACCATGCACCGGTTCACGAAAGACCCAAACTTGATGGAAGTGTGGCTGCACCAGCACCAGCAGAGATCACGCTGCACCAGACAATGCTTGATGTTTCTGCCAACATCGTGAAGCGTCATAGGTTGACAAAAAATCATTATTGCCATTTGGATACTTCGTAATTTATAGCCTCTTGTGAAATTGGCTTCCACGTGCATCTTACTACGAAAAAACTTTCTTGCTTCGTCCATTAAAAACTCCCTTATGGGCTCTAGTGACTTTTCTCACATGATAATAGGAACAGTATAGCTGAACTGATTCAAAATTCCCGCAAAAGTCAGAAACGAAACGTCCAAACGTCATAAACGTCAAAACATCCAAAGGTGACATCGAAAAACTATCTATTTTCTATCTCCTAAAATTGGAAAGGTCAATTGCAAAATGACACAGAATGAGCAACATGAACAAAAACAATTGAAACACAACAAAAACAAGATGTCAAAACTGCCGGTCAAAGGGAAGGGAGAGTGACGGATTCGGAAACAGGAGACAAAATGGAAGAACCACGTCAAACAAACCATTGAGTTGGGTATGTGGGTGGGTGGGGAGTTGGGTGCAAACCATTGAGGCCCAAGGAAGAAGACTCAAATATGTGACAAAATGACTAGCGACTCACTGATAATTTCAGGTATTCAATGTAGGTACGTAAAATTGGTGAAACAAAATCACAGAAACATCAGTAAACAAATACAAAGACATCAGTAGATAATGTAGATAATCAATAAGGAATAAAATTCACAAAGAATAATAAAATCAATAATGGTGATCGTAAAAAATAAATAGGTATAGGCTGTCTGATTTCTACATGATTCTAGTGGGCTGTGTTTCTGGTCGCCATCGGCCGATCGCGGCCTCAATCGCAGCCCACTAGAATCATATGGAAATCAGACGGCCTATACATCAAATATCTGACAAAATTAGCAGTGAGCATCGAAATGACATAAAAAAAATATAGAGCCACAAAAAACAGACGGATACGAAGGCGCAGAGCGGACATGGAAGATATTTATTTGTAATTGCGACTTTTTTCTGTCAATTGCCACTTTAGTCTGGAAATTGCGACTTTTTTCTGTCAATTGCGACTTTTTTCTGTCAATTGCGACTTTATTCTGGCAATTGCGACTTTTTTCTGTCAATTGCCATTTTAATCTGGCAATTGCGACTTTTTTCTGTCAATTGACACTTTATTCTGGCAATTGCGACTTTTTTCTGTCAATTGCCACTTTATTCTGACAATTGCGACTTTTTTCTGTCAATTGCCACTTTATTCTGGCAATTGCGACTTTTTTCTGTCAATTGCGACTTTTTAGCACATTTCGATTGAAAATGATGTTTATATGGCCGGTTTGTCCGTCTGTCTGTCCGTCCGTTATTTGTCTGTTTGTCCGTCTGAATGTCTGTCCGTGTAAAAGTTGAGAAGTTGTACTCCTTCTCGGGAAATGAAGCTAGAGCCTTAGAACTTTTTCCGATTAATAGCTCAGGCCCTTAAGGGTGGCCTATGGGCAGACTGTATTTCATGATGGCGCTGCCATCTTGGTAGCCATATTGGAATTTCTCATCAGTGGAACGGAACCTCAAACGGAATTTACTCTGATCTCAGTTCTTTTCATTTCTCAGCAATTGTATTTTTCATGTTTGTAAAATTTTTGGGGAAAGGGGGCCATTTTACTCAAAGGCCCGCCCTAGAATCCGTAAAATTTTCGGCTGCGGCGTTACTGGGGAAGCACGTTTGGAGCGCCGACCACCTACCTTCAGTCCACCACTGGCTTTTCCGGACCCCCTCTGGGGCCTTTAAGTAAACAGAATTCGGGTCCTGCAAGCAGATAAGGTGGACTTAGCAATAGAGGATGTTTTCCAGTTGTCTTGATGTAGTGAATATGGCATTTCAATGGGGCTTCTACCGCCTATGAGATTCTGACTGGTTAGCGTGATATAATAGCTATTTACGATACAAGTGTTAAAAGTGACGGGTATTATTTAACGCTTGTACCGTATGTTAATTAAAAACTTAAATAAAGGGAGGGTGTGACGCAGGCCATTCGATCCGAAAACGGCCAGGTTATCATCGGTCCACGGCCTCCAATTATTGAATTTTCTAATGAACATACTGTAGATAAAGGTGCTTACTTTATATCTACCTACTTAGCAACTTATTCGGACCATGTATAAAAACTGACTTGCGCAATGGGAGGCATTCGCGCAAACGAATTCCAGAGGGCGCGACATAGGCTTGGGACCAAATGTCAACGTCATGTCATCGTCAAGTCCAAGGTCAAGCTTGCAGTTGTCATTGCTTGTCAGAGCGTAACCTAACCTATCTTTATTGTTTATTGTCGTCGCATGACTCGCATGGTGTTAGTGTCACCGGTACCGGGTGCTTGTCGTTTGAAAGGCAGGGCAAATGCGAGCGAAGCAACGCGGGGCCATTTGGCGGTTCGTGCGAGACAAAATCCCGGCCAGTGAGACGATAAATGCAACCCACAGTGGTCCCAAGCTAAGCAGGGCTCCGTTAAACTTCGGGTAAGTTCAGTTTGACTGCCCAAGGCAAAAATTCATTTTTGTTTACTACTATAGACCCGAGGGGCTCCATATGGTATCTACTGAAGAGGCAAATGGATGCTCTGAATAAGCCACTCCTGCTTCATCTTAGCACATGGATAACGGAGAGAAACTAGACTATACTATACGAGAACAGGAGGACATTTCGGTATCACCAATACAAGAGTCGCCCTTCCACTCAATGAAGTCGAGGTATAAGTCCATCATTCATCATCCATACATTCCAATGAGTTTGAAATCGCAGTAAGCTGCATGATAGTAGGCAAGCAAAATATACTACTCATGGCAAGGCATCAGGCACAACACAAAAGAGGCCATAAACCTAAAGGCTTCACAATTTTGTAGCAGTGTGGAAAACTCTCTGTAAAGTGATGGTTTGAATTGTTGTAATGAAGTGAAATGCCCTGGCTGATTAAAGAACTGTATTTCATGTGTTTAATTTTCGTATACTACGCACAACGCTGTGAACATAATAACTTACTTAACTGAACAAGTTCAAAACTTCAACATAGAACCAACATAATCTAGATCCCTTCATGCACCTCAGCAATGTCAATGTTTTTCGATGATTCTTGTTTCCATCTGTCTGGTAGAATGGAGCAGGAAGGGTTTATTCAGAGCATCTATTTACCTCTCCAGAGTACCATACCGGGCCCGGGTCTACGATAAAAGTGAATAAAAATGTATTTTTTTCTTTGGCAGTCAAAACTGAGCTTACCCGGAGTTTGGGGCCGCGTCCTGACCCTCTTTGCAAGAGCCTACGGCATCCTCATGAACGATTCAACGATACGATTAAAAAATTCCAATTTATGTTCACGATGACATTTCTAAATATTTGACGTGTATTGATTTGACGATTTGACACCACGGGCTTGTTTATGCAATCTAGGCTTGATAAAATCCCTAGAGGTCCCAACCAACTGCAGCGCCTCCTGGCGGGAGCAAAATAGTCCATGCCCAGTGGCGTAACTAGAAGTCTCCAATGGGGGGGGGGGGGGTCACGACTGAAAAATATGCAATAATGCGAGTAAAGCGAACAAAAAAGCGCCACATTCGAAATTTTTTCAGGAAAATCGATGGCTAGGGGGGGGGGGGTTTGACCCCGAAACCCCCCCTCTAGTTACGCCACTGTCCATGCCTCCCATTATTGACAACCGATACCTCATCAGCTAAGTAACTTATTTGCCTTGTAAGAAATAATAAGCAAATTTCAAACCAACATCATTATTTTAATATTATAAATAATCATGATTATACATACAATCCCTCACTTATAAAAATCACCTATAGGTCGCGGAAACAAAAATGGCTGCCTAAAGATGGGTATATGGTATGATGTTATCTTCACTAGTACTTGATAATATAATTTTCTTTGGTTGTTGTAATAAATACAAGGATAAATTATCGAAAAATTGTCGCTGTATTGAAAAAATTAATGCGCTGAATTCAAGATTTGGCTGAGTAATGCGTAAAAACGAGCGAATCTCTACTGCGCTACCTTGGCACTCCCCAATGCGCAAACGCAGGCAAGAAGCTGGCAAGAGGCGCTTCGTTCTCAGGCTTCGTGGTGCCGGCGTGCCTGCAACGTTGCCATAGCGGGTGCCAGGGTGACGGTTATGTTCCCGCGACCTATAGGTGCAGTGTGATTCCATGTGTTTCTTCAAAGCAAACTTTCGTTTGCATTTACACGAGCATTTCGCAGAGATGAACCAAACGATCCAGCGGCAGCATGTTTCAACAAGTGCATTTTGAAATTCTCGTGTTCTTGTGTTTGGTTTTATATGAACACTTGCACATTGCAACCAAACCGATGTCTTCAGTACGTGGCAGTATGTTTCAACATGTGCGTGGTCAAACTATTCTTGTACTTGGATTTGAATGGACACTTTGCACATTGCAACCAAACGACGTCTTCAGCGGCAGCATGCTTCAACATGTGAATTTTCAAATTAGACTTGCGCGTAGATTTGAACGAACATTTTGCACATTGCAACCAAACGATGTCTGCAGCGGCAACATGTTTCGACATGTGCATCTTCAAATTGGCCTTGTGTTTGGTTTTGTATGAACACTTCGCACATTGTAGCCAAGCCTCGTGCCAAAAGATGTTTTCACCGACAGCATGTTTCACCATGTGGTTCTCCAAATAATCTTTGCTATCTTCGGCGGCAGCACATTTCAACATGTGCTTTTCCAAGTGCTTTTTCAAATTGCTCTTGTATTTTGTAATATATGAACACTCTGCACATTGATGCCAAACGATGTTTGCACCGACAACATGTTCCAACATGTGCTTTTTTAAATGGTCCTCGCGTTTGGATTTATACGAACATTTTGTACATTCAAACTCAACGATGTATTCAGTGGCAGGATGTTTCCACATGATGTGCCTTCTCAAACTGACATTATCTTCGGTTTCAAAAGAACACTTTTCACATTGGAACAACTCGACGTTTCCAGCGGCTGCATGTTTGATCATGTGCGATTTCAAGATGGCTTTCCGGTTGGTTTTATACGAACACTCCACACAATGGAACCATTTAAGATCCTTATGGTGAGCTTGTATTATTGGCATGTCCGTTTTCGAATCCTCTTGATTGGGTTTGGTCAAACATTTACTGCGCGGAGAGTATTCAACAACGTGAACTGCACTGAAGTTTGGTGGCGGTGTAGCAAGCATCGCTGCCAATCGATGGGAATTCGTGTGTTTCACAAGAAGCAAAGCGGAATCGGACCTGAATCGGCAATGATCGCAAGAGAATTTATGAAGTTCTTCATCACAAGACAAGCGTCGTTTGATGTCGTCGATCCTGCCGTGATGATTGTGTTTGCAGTGTTCGTACAGGTTCCAACTGTAATAACTTCTGAATGTGCAGTGAATGCACGAAAACTGCTCTTGTTCTACGACAGCATGGGATAGTTCTGCCGCGAAAAGATTTTTATGGACCCTTTGAATGTGATGGTCTAGTTGCAATTTGAGTTCAAACTCATATGAACATTGTTGACAACGATGTTTCTCCATGACTGAAGATCTGGAACAGTCATGATTACCTACCTATTACTACCAACAACTCAATACATCAGGTCCTGCTGCGACGCATTTTTATCAAGTACATTTGGATTTCAATCAAGTACATACGGATAAAATCACGTTCTTACTAACAGTCCTGATGCATATTTAGTTGTGTTGGTAGATATAGTCTACCTGTGTAAGTTAACCTACGTACGGGTATCAATGAAAAGCGAATTTCGAATGTGAAAACTAGAGCACTACGTTGAAGATGCTACATTCATGACACACCATTTTGTTTTGAGTTCGTAGCAATGTCTTGCGCATGCGCAGGTTTTCTCGAAATGATACATTTGGGTGGGTACGGTGCTTTTAGGCAGCAGTCACACTGGAGCCATCACCACCCACTACCACCCACCACCACCCACTACCACCAAGCAAAATAATCGACCATGGTCTCACTGAGCCACCGTCCATCGTCCACCGTCAACCACCGTGTCCCCCTCCTGAATTTGACATAATCCTGTTTTATATAATCCGTACTACAATTCTGTAGCGAAAGTTGCCTAAAAACCACGATTTTAGGCAACATTCGCTACATCAGTGTACTGCGGAATGTATTTTACTCCCAGGGACTTTTCTCACACGATTCAAGAATAGCGGCCCAGCTCATGACAAGATTGACAAGCTCTCTGTGATTGCAATGATTTCGTCCGATGACTCAGATACCGACGAAGCTGTAGCTTTATACTACATCTCGAAAAAAATCCGTAAAAAACGCCGGAACATGAGGGTGCGTCAAATGTTTCTCGATAGAGAACAACTAGGAGAATTTCATCAATTAGTGCCGCAGCTTGTTGATGATGAAGAACAATTTTACAGTTATTACTTATTAATGTATGAAAAATAAATGTTACAACTTGTTTGTGACAAAAGTGAAACCTTTGTTCTCTTCGGGATCGACATACACATTGTATGTTGCATGTATACACAAAATGTTTGTTCTGCATGCGCATCAAGATGCGTATTGTTAACCACCGACCACTGGCCACCACTTTGGAAATTTCAAACACATGGCCACCGGTGGTCACTGGGCGGTGGTAAGAGGTGGCTGCAGTGTGACCACCATCATTACATTGCGTGCGTTTGATTTTTGGTTGATGGTAGTGGGTGGTGGTGGGTGGCTCAGTGTGACTGCTGCCTTAGCCTCTGCGGGCTCTTGCCTACTGGTACTGAGGCCATCAGCTGACGGGTTTGTGCAAGATGGACTTTTTTATTCTGCTACCTACCTACTTATTTAAGTACCTACGAATCGTACGATAAATACGAACATATTGAACTAACATGCATTATGATGTCAGAGTTGCCAGAGCTGCGCAAAGCTATACTACATGTTTGACTTTACGATTTTGACTATTAGGTTGATTGAAAAATTACATTGTCCATCAGTCTGTTGTTCCTTTTTTCTCCACCTCCTTCGGCACATCAGTTCAAAATAATCATATTTCTGCTACAAGTCACGATCAAGTGTGGTATGAACATTGTAAGCAATAAATCATCGCGCACCCTCGCGCGCACCAGACAAAGGAGGTATTTTACGAGCTTTGCTATTTTGTCATCTCGTTTATTCTTCTGAGCTCTACACCACTTATTCTTTTTCATTTTAGATTACTGCTCTCCAACTGACTCTTTCTCTCGGTATTTCGCTGAGGCCGTGATCAGTCTGCCCTTGCCCTCACCGTCTTCACCGTATGAACATACTGCACATTGATGCCAAACGATGTTTTCACCAACAGCATGTTTCAACATATGGTCCTTATTGCCTTTGGCTTTATACGAACACTTTGGACATTGGAAACAGATCGATGCTTTGACCGAAAAAAATCTGACATTTGTTTATTTCTCAAGAGATTTTCGTGACTCTGTTTTTTTTTTAAATAGCAGATGCAGTAGGTATTAGGGAAGATCGAGGGGAAGAACTATGGGCGGTCAAACTGCCTATTCTGATTATCGTCCAGCGTGATGAAGCGCGGAACATTTCGCTTTTGTCGGATGCCATTTGGTTTGAAGAACGCCCCTCCAACGTAAAACAGGTTTTGTCCTCGGCTTTGTCTTTATATCTTCTGAAGCTACTGCTACCTGTCAGAAATTGGTTCGGGTATCAACAGTAGACATGATTGGAATGCGTTTGGCAGAATGTAAAATACGGAATACCCTCTGACTTTCGCTTACAGTAACATCATTCAAATATCACAGTGAATGGCTGCCATCACTTTTGTGGACTAACGGCTCTTATACGAGTTCGTACATGTAAAAAACAGAATTCTTCCTTTCAAATCAACCTCATTATTTTAATATTATTATTATACAGTGTCAATTTTATAGGGTGTGTTGGTAGGTAGATATACCTCTAGTAGTGCCATATTTCTGGCCTTGTGTTTGATTTTATATAAATAGTTTCGAAGATGCAACCTCCATTGCAAACAATCAGTGTCTTCAATAGATAGCAGAATGTTTCAACATGTGCGTGCTCAAACTATTCTTGTACTTGGATTTGAATGAACACTTTGCACATCGGAACCAAACGATGTCTTCATCGGCAGCATGTTTCAACATGTGCGTTCTCAAACTAGTCTTGTGCTTGGATTTAAATGAACATTTTGCACACTGCAACCAAACGATGTCTTCGGCGGCAGCATGTTTCAACATGCCGTGCATTCTCAAATCGGTCTTGCGTTTGGTTTTATACGAACACTTTGAACATTGCATCCAAACGACATCTTCGTCGGCAGCATGTTTCAACATGTGCGCTTTCAAATTGGCCTTTTGTTTGGTATTATAGGAACACTCTGTACATTGATGCAAAACGATGTTTTCGCCGATAGCATGTTTCAACATGTGCTTTATCAAATAGTCGTCGCGTTTGGTTTTATACGAACACTTTGTACAGTGCAGCTGAACGACGTATTCACCGTATTCACTGGCAGCATGTTTCCACATAACGTGCCTTTTCAAACTCACATTATCTTTGGTTTTGAATAAACACTTTTCACATTGGAACAAATCGACGTCTTCAGCGGCAGCATGTTTCATCATATGCGATTTCAAGATCGCCTTCCGGTTGGTTTTATACGAACACTTTGTACATTGAAACCATTCAAGCTCTTTATGGTGAGCTTGAGTTCGCATGTGCGTTTTTGAATTCTTTTGGTTGGGTTTGTTCCAACATTCACTGCGCGGAGAGTCTTCAACAAGGTGAGCTGACAATCTAGATGGTGTCGTTGCAAGTATCGCTGCCAATCGATGGGAATCCGTGTGTTCCACAAAGAGCAAAGCGGAATCGGACCTGAGCTGGCAATAATCGCAAGAAAATTTATACAATTCTTTGCAAAACGGGCTTTGTTTGATGTCGCCGTCGATCCTGCCGTGATTATTGTGTTTGCAGTGTTCGTACAGGTTCCAGCTGTAATAACTTTTGAATGCGCAGTAACTGCACGAAAACTGCTCTGGTTCTGCGATGGCATGGGATAGTTCTGCCTCGAAAACATTTTTATGAACCCTTTGAGTGTGATGGTCTAGTTGCAATTTCAGTTCAAACTCATATGAACATTGTTGACACCGATATACCTCCTTCATGACCGACTACCTGGAACAGCCATGATTATTTCAGCAACAACCTAGCACAGCAGGTCCTGCTGTTACGCATTTTCATTGGATTTCAATTGAGTGCCTACATACCTACGGAAAATTACGTTCCAACTGGAAATCCTGATGCATATTTGGTAGGTTAGGTAGGTAGGTCGCCTACATATGTTAACCTATGTACGGGTATTAATTGAGTGCGAGTTTTGAATGTAAAAACTACACACTACGCACAAAATCACATCATTTTGGGTTTTAACAACTCTACTGTGCACCTCTATTCGCATAAAATCTTACGACAATTAGGCATTCGAGTAGGCAATTCAATTGACGTCACAGCAGCGTTGCCAAATGTCCAGAATCGCCCGCCAAATTTGAACCAAATAATGTTAGGGGGACAACCGAACTACAGGGCGCTTATTGCGTTCCAGTTTCTGCATTTTTCCTCGGCTACCTTTTTGAGTTTGAAACTTATGCATTAAGTTCAAAGCAATGTCCTTGATGCGCCTGCAAAATAAGTCCTCGTGGAAAACTGCACTTTTTGTGAAAAAGCAAGCCAAACATGGTAGGTCACCTGCATAGGGTATTGGTGAAAATTCATATTTTCCGACGAAATTGGGCATGGACTTTGTCACCAAACTTCACCTAAATATTGAGGGTTTACATTCCCGGCTTTACTTGGTCAACATATCAAAATTCAAGATGACGGAAACTATTGAAAATGTACTATTTGTACTTGTTGGAATAGAAAAACGGAAAGTAGGCTTCGCTTAAACTGGCCGTAGCTCCTCATCAGATGAACCGATTTGATTGACTGCTGTCTTGAATTGTCAAGGAAGGTCTACTTCTTCATGACAATTATTGGTTTTGACTTTCCGCTTATTTTTATAAAAAAGCATGCAATGAGGACAAAAGAAATTCTATTTTCAACTGCTTCCGCCCTCTTGGATTTTGACAGGTCTGTCATTTTGTCATGTTTTCAAGGTAGCCTGTCCAATTGGCTAGCCATTGATACCATTGATACCAAATTTGAGAAAATCGGTTGAGAAATGAGCATATGGCAGATTGGCGGACAGGACACCTAAACTTGGGTCAATTATGCGGAAATGAAAAAAACGTAAAGTAGGCTTCGCTTCATCTCGCAATAGCTCCTCAGCAGATCACCCGATTTTATTGAATGTGGTCTTGAATTGACAAGAAAGGTCTAATCCTTCATAATACATCATTGGTTTTGACTTTCTGGTAACTTTCGATAAAAAGCAACGAGAACAAAAGAAGGCCTATTTTCAATTGCTTCTGCCAAGGTTTCTGCCATCTTGAATTTTGGTATGTCAGCCATTTTGAAATACATAAATGATAGCTTATTCAATTGGCTATCCAATGCTGAAGAGTTCAATAAAATCGGTGGAGGAATAAAATTTCAGAAGGAAAAATTCAGAGCACGGTTTTTTTATGGCCCACCTGGTACGAGCCTTGTCTCTATGAAATTGGCACAGTATCTATTCAAAAATATGTCGAAAATGATCGAGGCGTCCAATCAAAGTATTTATTACAAAAATGACTCATGCTAAATTGAATGAGAAATGGGTTGAATGGGTTGGGTGAAAGAACAGTCCTTCGGGACTGAACCCTGCCATTTACTGTTGGAAACGAGGTTGGAAATGAGTTTTCTATTTAGTTTAAGAATATATATTTCTTTGTAATTTGATGTCAACAATAATAAAAACGTTGAATATTATTAAATCTGAAAGTGCATTCCGTTTCGAGATATTTTCAGTGGCGTAGAAGATATAGGGACGAAAAAGAGAGATCCCCTCCTCCTATTAACGCAACTGGGCACATTTGACCAAATATATGTTATTAAATAGAAAAATAGAAGACATATTTAGGGTAACAGTGTTGAAAATTTTAGGAAGATCGGTCAAGCGTTTCAAAAGTTGAACCAAAAAACGGTTTTTACATTTCAACTTTGAAGAGCTCTGTATCTTTGTTACCTATGCATTTTCAATTATTGATATCAATCCCAAGCATTTCCAAAGTCGATATGGCATAAAAAAAACTAGGGGTTTTTGGGAGAAAACAATGTTCAGAAATGCATAGCAACGGAGATACAGCTCTTAAAAATTAAAACTATTTTTTTTTATAACTTTTGAACCGCTTGACTGATATAAATTAACATATTTGGTCAAAGGTGCCAAATTGCGAATATTGAAGAGGGGCCTTTCCTTCTTGTCCCCCTATCTTCTTCGCCACTGAAAATATTTCAAAGTGGAATGCATTTTTAGATTTTTTATTTCATTTGAAAAAAGCTACCTTTGCAATTGCTACCTTGATTTTCGAAATATGCTTGAATGGACATTGTGCCAATTTCATGGATGGGGAGGGGCTCGTAAGTGAATTGTAATCTTTCGAGTAGAACTTTTTTTACACATTCTTAACTCTGACACTTTCGCGTCCGGTCAACTTTCATTTCAAGCTAATATCAAAATATTGCGCTACCACCGGCACTGTTATTTGTCACTAGGCGGCGCTACTGTCGCCTACTTTGTAGCTTATTTCATGCTCTGTACCCACGTCTGATTCGTTTTGAACGATTTTAATTCTTCTTTTATGGCTTGCTTCCACTTTAAACGATCATCCATATTTCTTTTTATTTCAGCATACGAATCTGGTATCTTGACCATCAGCAACGTACTAGCACACATTATGTATGTGCTGAGATTCATATCTTTGTACTGGGGGCCAATTTTCTTCTTTTTTCATACGTTTTGTTGAATTTATTGATCTGAATGAAAACACGAACATCAGAAACTGACGTTTGAAAGCTTTGGTAGGCTTGGCGTGGCTTGAGTAGATAAAATGCACCGATATTTGCAACGTTGTCGCGTCTACCATGCGTTTATTTACGAAAACCCAATTCGAACGTTTTTCGTTTTGCGAACACTGCTCAAAAATTGGCAAACGGAAACGTATACGTAAATCTTCGTACGCAAATTTGCGCATACGTAACTTTACGTATATTTTCAAAAATTGGCCTCCTGGGGCCAATTTTCTACTCTTCGCAACTTTAAGAAACGTTCGCAAGTTTGCGATTTCTGTAAATTCCAATTTTTGAGCCATCGTTTCTTTACGTATGCGCATCGATGCGCACGTTTTCATACGTTTTGCTGCGAGCGGAGCTGGACCGGCGCAAGTCACTTTGCGTATACGCTTTTATGATGAAGTGAGGTTAAATATCAATGTTTTCATTGTTATCAATAAAACAAACAGCATTGCTGAAGGTATGTGGCGATCATGGTGCCGAGTCAGGCGGGTAATGAGGTACAGCACGGAATAACTTCACGAATGCGTCACGTAAATAAAGAATTACTCACAATTCTGTCATTCTTTTCAATCTTTGTCAGCTCCAGGGACACTGTTTAAAACTTGTCACGATGATGTTTAATTTTTTTTTTCATCGTCTGCAGTAAAGCTTTGCATTTGCTTCCCACTAATAGTACAGGAAAAATAGTAAAAAAAAACAGCCAAACCTCGGAATAAATATGGACGTCCTGAAAATTTGATATTCTGTTCAGAATTGAATGCTCTACTACATATCCAAAATCGCCAAAAATCGCACCTGGGGGTTTTGAGTTATTGGAGGGGGGGGGGGGGTGAAAAATTGCAATCTTAAATGGAGGGGATGAAACCTGTCAATCCACTGGATGCAAATATATCGTTATTCAACGAATTATATCCCGTTCACATCATTTCGGTGCAAAAAGTGTCAATCATTGTTGAAGGGGGCTCGTGGGGACGCGAAGCTCGGCTAGGGGGCTCTTTTTTCTTCCTGCGCCATATTGAACCGATCACGACAAGTTTGGCATCTTTTCCGACTAAACTCAATCTCCCAAACTCGAATCCGTTGGGTAAATTTGGATGAAAACAAGTTTGAACAAGTTAACTTGGGAAAACTTGTTTTTTCTTTGACAACTTTGGCGAATTTTTTTTCACTGTTTAAGATGTTCATCTTCGGAAAAATTTCAGAGGCCATTGAATTGAAGTGTATTCTTCAGGAAAATCGTCCACTCGATGTATGATTTTGTTTCTCGAGTTAAAAAAAATCGATTTGAACCTAAGCCGGCGCGGCGCGTCATCTACTACTGACCAGAACACTACAGCATGCACCTTTAAATGAAAATAGCTCAAATTATTGAAAAAATAACAACTGATCTTTGATAGTAGGTAATGGGGCACTTGAGACTGGGAACCAGTTACCCGGGGCACTTGAGACCGAAAATTTGAGATGCAAATTACCTGATATTTGAATATTTTTACACTAACTTTTGACAGCAACTTTTGACGTCATCTTGACGGTGACTTTTGACGTTTTTTTTGACAGTTTTTCAAGTATTTTTTCAAGTGACTTTTTGACGTGCTTTTTGAGGATCTGTGCACACCAGTAGTAGACGACGCGCCGCGCCGGCTCAGGTTCAAATCGATTTTTTTAATTCGAGAAACAAAATCATACATTGAGTAGATGATTTTCCTGAAGAATACACTTCAATTTGATGGCCTCTCAAAATGTTTCAAAGATGAACACCTCTAACAGTAAAAAAAATCGTCAAAATTGTCAAAGAAAAAACAAGTTTTCTTAAGTTAACTTGTTCAAACTTGTTTTCATCCAAATTTACATAACGGATTCGAGTTCAGGAGATTGAGTTTAGTCGGAAAAGATACTAAACTTGTCGCGATCGGTTCTACACGACCAAAAAAAACAACAAAATGGACCACCTAGCAGAGCTGCGCCCCCCCACGACCCCCCTTCAACAATGATCGACACTTTTTGTGCCAACATGGTATCAACGGGATATTATGCGTCAAATTATAACGTATTTGCTCCCAATATTGACGGGTTTCATCCCCTCCTTGTAAAGTTGCAATTTTTTACCCCTCCCCTTCAATAACGCAAAACCCCCGAGTGCGATTTTTGGCGATTTTGGATATGTTGTAGAGCACTCAATTCTGAACAGAATATCAAATTTTTAGGACGTCCATATTTTTTCCGAGGTTGAAATCTATCTTTCTTGTACTATAACGAGTTCCAGGTTTTTGGAAATAGGTAATAATGTTCAGTTGTCTTCAACTGAACAACAACTTCAACTGTGAGTAGATAGATCTTGTCAAAATATTACGAAAAATCATAAACTACTTTATAGAGTTCGGCCTATTGTCAAAGATACAGCCTTTCATAGTTAATTTTTTTCGGATTTCAAAAATTTTCAACTCAGGAACATTTCGACAAAATCAGCCTAAATTTAGCGTTGACTGGTTTTATCGGCTACCTACTTACTCAATTGACCTTATCAGTAAGTCAGCACCTGGTTGATGGGTAGGGAAACAGGGAGCCGCGCCGGTACGACAGAATCTGGAGTGTCTTGACACTGTCAATCAAAAAATTTTAAATTGTTATCGTCTGACGTTTCATTTTACGAAAAATGTCAGTGGACAAGAAATTCATCCAAACACGACTGGAATTTTGGAGAAAAAAATATCGAGGTATTCAACGGTAGTCACAAAGGCCTTCTATTGAGGCTACACCATGTACAAAGATGGAAAGGTTTGTATTTTCAACATTTTCTGTAAGGAATAAGGGATACTAAGCTAAGATAGGTAAGCCGGGGGCGGTGGCGGCAACCCTTGAGTCGACGGTGGGTCCATCGTGGAGTTCACTGACAAGGCTGGCCTTTGACTGTAGCGCAGAGAGTATAGATGGGAAAGGCATCGCGCCCAAGTCTGCGTCTCGTGCCAGCGACTTTAAAAATTGAGCTTCGAAAGAGACATTCATCAGCTCCTCCTCAGCTCAGCTTCTTTATTGTCCTCAGACAGATAAGACAGATCCCTTTCCACCCCTAACCATCAGTGGATCCACTTGAAACGAAATTCTAGGTCTTGGGAAAGTCTGTGAGTCTTGGCTTTAGTGCCCATTTCGCGGCATCCCACCCCACGACACAACATTTGGTTCTTTTCACTGGGTCATCCATTGCTCGAGCCAGCAACGTTCTGTAGAAAATTCAACACTTTCATAAAAGAATATTGCAGAAAACTCGTGTGTGACTTACGCGAATGAAAACGTCAGACGTCAGACGATTGAGAATTTCAAAAAGTTTGGTTGACAGCGCCAAAATTCTGCATTGGGCGCTTTTCATCTAGACGGTACAAATACCACCAGACGGAACATGTTCCATAGTTTGGCATACAATTTTAGGCGATCCAATGAACGGCACAGAACCGAGTAAGAACACGTAGATGGAAAGCACCGTTTGGCACCCGCACATGCGTAAATGGCAGGTGTACTAAACTTGGGGCTAGATGGAAAGCACCCATTGCCAACCTTTATTATTGTCACTTTTGACGCTCGAAGCTAGCGCCAGCGCGGATGGGCAACGCGGCTGTGAAAAAGGTTGGGTACACAGGTCTTTGCTCGGGTCTTTGACAGGACTTACTGATAAGGTCTATTTTTATAATGGTATTTTTGGAAAATTTACTGAGTTACTTTAAAACAAAAAACAACTTTTCGATTATTTTAAAACTTCATCACTTTTTTCTTTGTTCACATGCATTTATGTTTTGTTGATTCCTGTCAAGTGTGATGCATATTTATAATCAGGATAAAAATCGGAATCGATTACCATATCAGAATAGGGCGTCGAATGTAAGAAAATTTTTCTATGTTGCACTCTGTAAGTGATATCCACAGACATTTTTCGTCGACAGATTCAAAGCCTGCGGAAAAAATTATATTGTAATCGTTTTTCATTTTCTGAATTATGTTCAAGGGGAAGTCTCCAGACGTATTCTTTGTTGTCAAATATGGAGGTTATGAAAATTTATTAATCTGAATGAAAACACGAACATCAGAAACTGACGTTTGAAAGCTTTGGTAGGCTTGGCGTGGCTTGAGTAGATAAAATGCACCGATATTTGCAACGTTGTCGCGTCTACTATGCGTTTATTTACGAAGACCCAATTCGAACGTTTTTCGCTTTGCGAACACTGCTCAAAAATTGGCAAACGGAAACGTATACGTAAATCTTAGTACGCAAATTTGCGCATACGCAACTTTACGTATATTCTCAAAAATTGGCCCCCTGGGGGCCAATTTTCTACTCTTCGCAACTTTAAAAAACGTTCGCAAGTTTGCGATTTCTGTAAATTCCAATTTTTGAGCCATCGTTTCTTTACGTATGCGCATCGATACGCACGTTTTCATACGTTTTGCTGCGAGCGGACCTGGACTGGCGCAAGTCACCTTGCGTATACGCTTTCATGATGAAGTGAGGTTAGGTAGTAATGTTTTCATTGTTATCAATGAAACAAACAGCATTGCTGAAGGTATGTGGCGATCATGGTGCCGAGTCAGGTGGCTAATGAGATACAGCACGGAATAACTTCACGAATGCGTCCTAAATAAGAATTACTCACTCTTCTGTCATTCTTCTCAATCATCAGCTTCAGGGACACTGTTTAAAACTTGTCACGATGATGTTTAATTTTTTTCTTTCCATCGTCTGCAGTCTGCAGTGAAGCTTTGCATTTGCTCCCCACTTAACTCAGGAACATTTCGACAAAATTAGCCTAAATTTAGCGTTGACTGGTTTTATTGGCTACTTTTCCAATTTTTATGATGGTACAGGGTGTTCACGTATAAATTGGAGGCTTCCGCTCAAACATAGTTTCAAAAATTTAAGACCACTTTTTTTTCGCAGGTTTCGAAGGCACTAAAATTTTCTGTCGTCTATCGCGAGTCATTGAGAATTTTTCTCAAATTAGACACGTGTATGTAATTACATATAGGAATTGATTCAGCTTGCCATCCTGATTATAAATATATACGTATATTATATATCCCACTCGATAGGTTAGTTAGGAAAACTACCAAGCAATACAGGGTGTCCGTTTTTCGAGGCTAAGCATGGGTATCTCGCTTATCTTTAGAGATACAGAGTCGGTTGAATTAGAAAAAAGTTGCGAATTTTCATGACAATCAATGATCTAAAAAGATATTTGACTTGTCAGTTTTAGTTTTCGAGATATCGAGAAAAAACTGAAAGGACCCCGCACGATTCTTATGGAAAATGGCTCCTGGTTAAATTCTCTGCATTTTTGATATGTTGTAGCTCATGAGATACTAATCAAATACCGTGAACCCCAAATTCAAATAATGGACAGTTTTTTACCCACAGGGGGTTGAAGTTGGAGGCTTTGACGGCTTCAAAATGATATTATGACTGTCATAAAAGCTTTTTATTTGGTTTCTCTTCAAGTTGTATTTCATGCTAATTGTATTTATTTGACAGAAAAACATCAACCCCCTCCTCCACCCCCAACCCCTATCTACCATCATAAAATTCGAGATTACTCCCAAAAGCCATGCGGATGGCTTCTGTGATTTAAATTATGGATTTTGACATAAAAATTATTTTCCACCCCTAATGTTGGGGTGCCGATTTTCCAATTTTCCTCGGGTAATTTGGCTTAATTTTTGATATTGTGTACTTCTAATTTTGCTGAACAAAAAGTTCTCATGCCAAAACTTATTCCTATGAACAGTTTTTGTTCTACAGGGGACTGAAGTTCAATATTTATGCTCTGAAATCTCCAACTTCAGTCCCCTGTAGAACAAAAACTGTTCATAGGAATAAGTTTTGGCATGAGAACTTTTTGTTCAGCAGAATTGAGGTCTCCAATTTTCCGTTGTCTCTCTTTACTGTGACGTCATGCGTATAAGATACGGTTAATCGAGGTCATTGGGCGCTTCCCAATAAGGCGTATAAGGACACAATTCGACACATATGGACATAATTTGACACAGCTAGCGTTCCAATAGCAGTAATAGCACCACATGTCGACACAATCGAAACATTGGCGAGGCTGAGTTTAGAATTGAGCTGGCAAGTGCACTTTGACATTGTGTATCCGTCTTGTCGCAGTTATTGGAAAGCGTCCTATGTTTCTTGAGATATGACATTTCGTTTCTGACAATGGGAAATTTTTCGAATCTGACAAGGGCTCTGTCGTGTACTCATTTGATTTCAGCATGGATTTCATTATTTCACTTGTTCTTACCCTCGTTCTTACCAATAAGTGTGTTATATGTAGTGGAAAACTGAGAACATACTTACAGAAATGGTTCAAGGGTGTTGTGTCGCTCTATGCGAGTCGAGAATAAGACGAATACACCCAGCATAACCATGCACCGGTTCACGAAAGACCCAAACTTGATGGAAGTGTGGCTGCACCAGCACCAGCACCAGAAGGGATCACGCTGCACCAGACACGTGCATCTTACTACGAAAAAACTCTATTACTTCGTCCATTAAAAACTCCCTTATGGGCTCTAGTGACTTTCCCCACATGATAATGGGAACAGTATAGCTATCCGATTCAAAATTCCCGCAAAAGTCAGAAACGAAACGTCCAAACGTCATAAACGTCAAAACGTCAAAGGTGACCTCGAAAATCCATGTATTTTCTATCTCCTAAAATTGGAAAGGTCAATTAGAAGTACACAATACCAAAAATTCAGCCAAATTAACCGAGGAAAATTGGAAAATCAGCACCCCAACATTAGGGGTGGAAAATAATTTTTATGTTAAAATTCATAATTTAAATCACAAAAGCCATCTGCATGGCTTTTGAGAGTAATCTCGAATTTTGTGATGGTAGATGGGAGATGGGGGTGAAGGAGGGGGTTAATATTTTTCTGTCAAATAAATACATTCAGCATGAAACACAACTTGAAGAGAAACCAAATAGAAAGCTTTTATTCACGTCAGAATATCATTTTTAAGCCGTCAAAACCTCCAACTTCAACCCCCTGTGGGTAAAAAACTGTCCATTATTTGGGTTTGGGGTTCTCGGTATTCGATAAGTATCTCATGAACTACAACATATCAAAAATTCAGAGAATTTAACCGGGAGCCATTTTCCATAATAGTACAGGAAAAATAGTAAAAAAATCGGCCAAACCTCGGAAAAAATATGGACGTCCTGAAAATTTGATATTCTGTTCAGAATTGAGTGCTCTACAACATATCCAAAATCGCCAAAAATCGCACCCGGGGGTTTTGAGTTATTGGAGAGGGGGTAAAAAATTGCAGGTAAAAATGGAGGGGGTGGAACCCGTCAATCCATTGGATGCAAATACATTATAGCTCGACGTATCATATCCCCTTGATACTATTTTGGCACAAAAAGTGTCCATCATTGTTGAAGGGGAGTAGTGGGGGGGCGAAGCTCTGCTAGGTGGTCCATTTTGTTTTTCTGGCCATGTAGAACCGATCACGACAAGTTTTGTATTTTTTCTGACTAAATTCAATCTCTTGAACTCGTATCCGATGTGTAAATTCGAATGAAAACAAGTTTGAACAAGTTAACTTGGGAAAACTTATTTTTTCTTTGACAATTTTGGCGAATTTTTTTTTTACTGTTGGAGGTGTTCATTTTTAGAAAATTTTCAGGGACCATTAAATTGAAGTGTATTCTCTACAAAAATCATCTAGTCGATGTATAATTTTATTCCTCGAGTTTAAAAAATCGATTTGAACTTGAGCCGGCACGGCGCGTCGTCTTCTACTGACCAGAACACTACAGCATGTACCTTTAAATGAAAATACCTCAAACTATTGAAGGAATAACAACTCATCTTTGAAAATTGGAGAATTTGTGCAGAACTGAATTCCCCTCGGAATTCCCTATAACATTAACAAAATCGCCATGAATCGCATTGCAGGATTTTGAGTTATTCGAGAAGGAGGATAACACTTTGACAAAATTCACACTCTATGAACTGTTACCTCTCCACTTAAATAACTCAAAACCCTGCAGTGCGATTTATGGCGATTTTGTTTATGTTATAGGAAATTCAATTCTCCACAGATCCTCCAATTTTCAAAGATGAGTTGTTATTTCTTCAATAATTTGAGGTGTTTTCATTTAAAGGTGCATGTTGTGGTGTTCTGGTCAGTAGTAAACGACGCGCCGCGCCGGCTCAAGTTCAAATCGATTTTTTAAACTCGAGAAACAAAATTATACATCAAATGGATGATTTTTGTGGAGAATACACTTCAATTTAATGGTCCCTGAAAATTTTCCAAAAATGAACGCCTCCAACAGTAAAACAAAAATTCGTCAAAATTGTCAAAGAAAAAACAAGTTTTCTCAAGTAAATTGTTCAAACTTGTTTTCATCCGAATTTACACATCGAATATGAGTTCAGGAGATTGAATTTAGTCGGAAAAGATACCAAACTTGTCGTGATCGGTTCTACAGGACCAGAAAGACAAAATGGACCACCTAGCAGAGCTTCGCCCCCCCACTACTCCCCTTCAACAATGATGGACACTTTTTGTGCCAAAATAGTATCGATGGGATACGATACGTCGAATTATAATGTATTCGCATCCAATGGATTGACGGGTTCAATCCCCTCCATTTTTACCTGCAATTTTTTACCCCCCCTCCAATAACTCAAAACCCCCGGGTGCGATTTTTGGCGATTTTGGATATGTTGTAGAGCACTCAATTCTGAACAAAATATCAAATTTTCAGGACGTCCATATTTTTTCCGAGGTTGAAATCTATCTTTCTTGTACTATAAGAATCGTGCGGGGTCCTTTGTAATTTTTGTTTTAGTTTTTTATTTGAAAAACGGTTGAAGATATCCTTTTCTAATTAAGACATTGTGGAGGCACTTTTCCAGGGGGAATTCAATGTTGCCAAAATCTTCATTCTAGCTTTCAAAACAACCGAGATATGACATTCAACTTTTTTTTCTCTCATAGGCGCCATATTGGATTATGACATTTTTAAATACAATATTTTTCTCTGGTTTCAACGATGTGTCACATGCCACTGTTGAATTCATGCTTTTGAGCAAAAAAAATTTTTGATTAAGAGTGCTTTGTAAACAAAATCAGCACCGACAATAAAAAAAAGTAAATGTTGAACATTTATTCAACAGTGACATGTAGCACATCGTTGTAACCAGAAAAGAATACCGTATTAAAAAATATCAAAATCCAATATGGCGCTCATTAGAGAAAAAAGTTGAATGTCGTATCTCGGTTGCTTTGAAAGCTAGGATAAAGATTTTGGCAGCTTTGAATTCCCCTTGAAAAAGTGCCCTGACAATGTCTAAATTAGAAAAAGCCACCTTCAACCGTTTTTTGAATAAAAAATGAAAACCAAAATTCAAATTCCTGGTTTTTTACGATATCTCAAAAACTAAAATCGATACGTCAAATTTGTTTTTGGAGCATTGATCGTCATGAAAATGCGCAACTTTTTCCTAATTCAACCGACTCTGTATCTCTCAAGATAAGCGAGATACCCATGCTTAGCCTCGAAAAACGGACACCTGTATTTCTTTTACAAAAGTTTGATTTTGTAAAGTCAAGTTAGGTTCAGTAAAAGTTTCAAACTATAGTGAAATCAATTTAAGTACCTACTAAAATGATAGAAAATTTAAAAGTTACTTTAAAACAAAAAATAACTTTTCGATCATTTTAAAACTTCATCACTTTTTTCACATGCATTTGTGTTTTGTTGATTAACCTATCAAGTGTGAATGTGTGATGCATATTTATAATCAGGATAAAAATCGGAATTGATTACCATATCAGAATAGGGCGTCGAATGTAAGAAAAATTTTCTATGTTGCACCCTGTAAGTGCGATATCCACAGACATTCTTCGTCGACAGATTCAAAGCCTACGGAAAAAATTATGTTGTAATCGTTTTTCATTTCCTGAATTATGTTCAAGGGGAAGTCTCCAGACGTATTCTTTGTTGTTAAATATGGAGGTTATGAAAATTTATTAATCTGAATGAAAACACGAACATCAGAAACTGACGTTTGAAAGCTTTGGTAGGCTTGGCGTGGCTTGAGTAGATAAAATGCACCGATATTTGCAACGTTGTCGCGTCTACCATGCGTTTATTTACGAAGACCCAATTCGAACGTTTTTCGTTTTGCGAACACTGCTCAAAAATTGGCAAAAGGAAACGTATACGTAAATCTTCGTACGCAAATTTGCGCATACGCAACTTTACGTATATTTTCAAAAATTGGCCCCCTGATCTCATATGGGGCTGCAGCGGCCTCGCATCCGGTCGGGGTTGCGGCATAACTAATAGGCTACTTCGTTTGGGCAGGTGCGCATGCTTGAAGGCTCCAAATTTTGAAAACTTTCGTACACCTGTCAGTTGAATGGCAACGCTGCATGCTCTGTCTAGCCGTCTGACCAACTACTGATTCTTGGCTGTCACTTTTACACATACCGTAAATGCATCTCTTCGTAGCTTCTTCGAACTTCCTTCTCGGTACAGCCATTTTCAACAAGTTGTGTTCTTTCGTCAAAACATGAGCAAATGAAATGTAGGTCAGGTAGAAACGAGAAGTGTGATCATAATTGTCACGAGTGACAGTTGGCACCGATGTCTTGTTGTTTTGAGCGCTGTTGCCATTTTCGTTGTTCCTGAACTTCCATAAATGATCATTGAACTTAATTTCAATGAAACATTTCCCTTGAATATAAAAAATGGTATCTAACATTCAACCAAATTATTTGTGGAATTTTAGGTGCACTACAATATTTTTTAGTGTAAATTTTCAATATTGGTGTACGAAACTATGAAATTCGCGCCAGACATGCGCACTCAAAAAAACCGAAACGAAGGGACCTATTCCTTGTCTGTTCGGGAGTTAGTGTTTATCGAGTCATTAACCTCGATAAACACCTCGATTAACCTGACGAGGAATAGGTCCCTTCGTTTCGGTTTTTTTGAGTGCGCATGTCTGGCGCGAATTTCATAGTTTCGTACACCAATATTGAAAATTTACACTAAAAAATATTGTAGTGCACCTAAAATTCCACAAATAATTTGGTTGAATGTTAGATACCATTTTTTATATTCAAGGGAAATGTTTCATTGAAATTAAGTTCAATGATCATTTATGGAAGTTCAGGAACAACGAAAATGGCAACAGCGCTCAAAACAACAAGACATAGGTGCCAACTGTCACTCGTGACAATTATGATCACACTTCTCGTTTCTACCTGACCTACATTTCATTTGCTCATGTTTTGACGAAAGAACACAACTTGTTGAAAATGGCTGTACCGAGAAGGAAGTTCGAAGAAGCTACGAAGAGATGCATTTACGGTATGTGTAAAAGTGACAGCCAGGAATCAGTAGTTGGTCAGACGGCTAGACAGAGCATGCAGCGTTGCCATTCAACTGACAGGTGTACGAAAGTTTTCAAAATTTGGAGCCTTCAAGCATGCGCACCTGCCCAAACGAAGTAGTCTATTAGTTATGCCGCAACCCCGACCGGATGCGAGGCCGCTGCAGCCCCATATGAGATCAGGGGGCCAATTTTTGAAAATATACGTAAAGTTGCGTATGCGCAAATTTGCGTACGACGATTTACGTATACGTTTCCGTTTGCCAATTTTTGAGCAGTGTTCGCAAAACGAAAAACGTTCGAATTGGGTCTTCGTAAATAAACGCATGGTAGACGCGACAACGTTGCAAATATCGGTGCATTTTATCTACTCAAGCCACGCCAAGCCTACCAAAGCTTTCAAACGTCAGTTTCTGATGTTCGTGTTTTCATTCAGATTAATAAGTTTTCATAACCTCCATATTTAACAACAAAGAATACGTCTGGAGACTTCCCCTTGAACATAATTCAGGAAATGAAAGACGATTACAACATAATTTTTTTCATAGGCTTTGAATCTGGTCGACGAAAAATGTCTGTGGGTATCACTTACAGGGTGCAACATAGAAATTTTTCTTACGCTGATGAACCAGAGGGTCGTGATACTCGTAAAATGACGAGATCCGCCTCTGACGAAAAACCAAAGGGCCGTGATACTCAGAAAAGGACGAGATCCGCCTCTGGTGGTATACAAGAGGCCAGGGATACTCGTGCAAGGACGAGATCCGCCTCTGATGAATAAGCGGGTCGTGATACTCGGAAGCTATCAAATTTTTTTTTGCATTTTTATTTTTATTCAATTGCTAGGGGAAAGGAATAATGCATAACCTTTCAAGTATGCATCATTCTCCCAAAAGGAGAGGTGTGGTCAAGGCTGGTCGACGTTATGTTGTACTATAGGTTGCCTCATCCAGTTTATGAGTGACGTCACAAGATACCCTCCGGGAGCTTGATTTTGGCTGAAACTGATGTCGATTTTTTCGTTTGACATTTCGGATCTTATTTCGACGGAAATCCACCAAATTTCTGAACTGGACGAGAAATGGTTGATGCACATTCAACGATTGGTGGTTTTTAGATGAATCGGGCATGCTTTTATCCACCAAAACACAATTTGAACCGCCGAACTGTCAAGACCAAGAACAAGGCTTAACGTTATCACGAGGTGAAGCAAACGGCGCAACTGTCACCGGGTAGCTCATTGGTAAAGAACCTGACTTTCAACAGGAAGGTAGTGGATCGAACCGCAGCCGTGCCGAACTTTTTTTTCTTCAAAAACACCCAAATTGTGATTTTAAAAATTAAATATGAGTTGGGCAACACTAATTTGAATTTTGTTTCCTCTTTCTAATTTTTAAAATCGCAATTTGGGTGTTTTTGAAGAAAAAAAAGTTCGGCACGGCTGCGGTTCGATCCCACTCCCTTCCTGTTGAAAGTCAGGTTCTTTACCAATGAGCTACCCGGTGACAGATGCGCGGTCCGCTTCACCTCGTGATAACGTTATCGCCTTGTTTTTAGTCTTGACAGTTCGGCGGTTCAAATTGTGTTTTGGTGGATAAAAGCATGCCCGATTCATCTAAAAACCACCAATCGTTCAATGTGCATCAACCATTTCTCGTCCAGTTCAGAAATTTGGTGGATTTCCGTCGAAATAAGATCCGAAATGTCAAACGAAAAAAGCGACATCAGTTTCAGCCAAAATCAAGCTCCCGGAGGGTATCTTGTGACGTCACTCATAAACTGGATGAGGCAACCTATAGTACAACATAACGTCGACCAGCCTTGAGGTGTGGTGCCCCATTATTAACCACTTATTAATTACACAAACCGCGTGTAACGCACTTTCGCGATGTAGGTATTTTACTACTCAGCAAATATAGGGACTAGACAAAGGAGCAACGTCCGGTGCAAGTATAACAAGCGGATAACAATTTAGAGTTAGTTAACTTGTATTATCGACTCCGATGAATAAACATATGTGAAAACCAATTCCGTCTTCGTCTACATATATGCCGATCAGCTTTTAAATTCAGCACTAGAACGGTAATTTTTGCACGCCAAGTTGGCAATTTTGCGATATTTGGGGATGCTCAAATTTGTAATGTTGGATCAATATTTCCCCAGATGACCTTGAATTCGTATTGTCAATCGAGTACACCGCTGTTGCAAGATTGTATATGAACGCTCAAGACGTCTTGATTTTGGTAGACTTTCTCCAGTTTAAATGGGCGACTGGTGAACAGTTTTTTTTGAATAAAATAGTGAATCATAATATACCATCATATTATATACTAGGTTGAGAAAACTGTTCAAATGTATGGTCAGAAATGAAGGCCTAGTGTCTAAAACCTAGAACGGCTCGGCACTCTGTCACTTACCTGCCATTCTGACAAGATAACAGTCATAACAGCCAAGGCAACACTGTAGCGGAATATGATGCAAGGAGACGCCAGAATTGGCATTTCATGTCAAAATTTCCTAACCTCACTGGACTTCGCCACAAAAAGCCCGTTTTCACGAAACTTGGTCCGTCAGCGTCCGTTACACCCTAGGGAACATGGCCAACCGCGTTTTAATTTCTGCTGAATTTAAAACGTGATCGGCATATACGCTTAATCCTTCAGTCGCCCTAACATTATTTGGTTCAAATTTGGCGGGCGATTCTGGACAATTGGCAACGCTGCTGTGACGTCAATGGAAATGCCTACTCGAATGCCTAATTCCTAATTGTCGTAAGACTTTATGGGATGAGTGGTTCACAGTAGAGTTGTTAAACCCAAAATGATGTGATTTTGTGCATTTAGCATGTATGTATACCTAATAACGTAGTGTGTTACGTACATAGGTCAACATAGTAGGCGACCTACCTACCTAACCTACCAAATATGCATCAGGATTTCTAGTTGGAGTGCCACCTTGTTAATTGTCTTCTTTTTTGACAGAATGGTGGTTAAATTGAAATTATTTGTTCGTACATTCTGCAAATAAACAATAATGTCATCGAGAACATGCATTTTCAAGAGATATATCAACACCTCTTCAAGTGCCCCACAAAAAATTGTCATCAGCGTACCCAAGTCTCAACCCCTGAGAAACAATTGCCATCGACAAAAGCCCAGCCCCACGGGGCGGCGAATATTTTTGCTGTGAAGATCATTTCAATGTAGGTAGAATCGTTGAACTTTGTGACCCCTTACCTGTAACAGTTTGTTTTTTTACAGCTGGAATCCGATGCCCCAAACTAGAAGTAAAAGTATGTATGAGGTTGTGGGCTTGAAAACCATTCAAGGAAAATATGTAGTACCCTCCTTCAGAAATTGAGCTGAAAAAGAAGCCTTAGCTAACACCTTTTACAAAGAAAAAGAAATATGAGCTCACTACCTCACTGGCAGCAGATCGTGGAGGTATGCGAAGAAAATGATTCCAAGCAACACTTCGAAATGGATGTGGCAGGAAGTGAAATTATATGCCACCATCTACGTAGGTGTTAGCAAGGATCTACAGCAGCTATCGTCACCATCAGCAACATAGCAAATCGACAGGCCGTAGAACTTATTGGTTCTTCCAACTAAGTAGAACAACTCACCGCTTCGCTTCCAAAACGAAGATTTGGTACTTTGCCTGCAAATTAGCCACACCCAACATGTTCTGTTTTTACATTTTATTCAACTTTATCATAACACTCAGTTGTCAACTGTATAAAAATTGAAACAAATGAACCTGTTCTTCATATACTATTCAGTTTTCAGTATTTAATTATTTATAATATGCATTACAGTGTACTAATACTAATTATTAACAAATCCTGAATATGTACTAAATACTCCACTAGATCCATTACGCATGGAGCAAAAAACTGTTTGACAACTACTCTTTTCCAAGCAAAAGATAATTTTTTGACTCTCATGTACCTACCTATACTATTTTGTCAAACTGGCCACTTTTTCACACGTCACTTCCAATAAAAGATCACTGCAGTATTTTCAAAAGGTTTTATGTCGTAACTTCTGTATTGTTTTACAGTGTACTAGTGTCCTTAATAAACAAATGAAGGGAAACCTTCTAGGCATCGGTTTCCTTATCACTATAAAAAGTGAATAAAATTCCATCTGAATTTGTTCTTAATCCACTTTATCTTTGAAATCTGAGGTTGTTGATTTAGTGATACTACTTTTAACTTTAAAAATTTCCTGGAGTGTTTGTCCTCTAAGGGTGGTTCTCACATTGGCTAAAGCAGATTCTATCCAATAGCACTTTGTGTAGGTTACTGATGGATTTTGACTTTTGTTCAGTAGCCAATATAGGAAGGCGACGCTATGCTTCCAGCCTCCTGTAACAAAGTTACACAATAAATTTCAATTCAATTCAAATTCGTTGATACCAAACTACAAAACAATGATATCCTTCACTTCGTCAAACTTGAATCGTAAGAAATTTGCTAACAAAATAATACTGCACCCTACCTGAACTAGCCGCACAATCTCCACAGGTACATGAGACAACCTCCTCTGTTTCTTCTTCAATGATGACTCTAACAGCATATGGAGTACTTCGGACATTGTGCTCCGGTGTTACTTTGGCTTTGACAGTACATAACGTCACGTTTTATCACGTTTCAACTGTACAAACCCTATTGCTTCGTCTCCATATATTTATTTGCTACTTCTGCAAAAAAGGAATGGTAATTTGATTGGGATCAGGTAGGTGCTAGAGGCTCGCTTGCCGCTTGCTTATGAGATGAGTCACAAAGCCTTACCTGCTAGCTTTGACATTTCTTACGCCATGTGCGAAAAAATCTGCGTTTCTTCTATAAAAATTGTCTACCATGTCCGCATCGACTTCTGGGAGATTTCTGTCGTTGGCTTTTTCGAAACCAGCTTCCATTTTTTTCCAATTTAGCACAAAAAACAACTCAATACGTTCAGCAAATATGACCGCAAACTCTCACAGCAAGAGGAATCAGGAATGTGAGTTTAGATAAATGACAGACATATAAATAATGACAACGTGGCAACGCTGCTTTATGTCAACTGCGGTCTTGCTTCCATTTCATTGGTGGATGAGTTTAGCTCATCCAACATCGTTATTTTATTATTATTGATAATTATTATACAGTGCCCCATGTCAAAACAAGATTATACCTACATACAGGATGCTTCCATGTGCTTCTGGAAAGTAAACTTTCGTTTGCATTTACATGGCTTGATGAAATGTCGTCTTTGATAAATTTTTAAGGTTGTTGGTGGGTACTTAGTAGTGCCATCTGTGGTTTTTGTTGTAACTGTGGTTGCAAGTCGCAACCTTGATTGCAACCAATCGGTATCTTCAGCAGATATCAGCATGTCTCAACATGTGCGTGTGCAAACTAGCCTTGTACTTGGACCTGAATGAACACTTTGCGCATTGCAACCAAACGATGTCTTCATCGGCAGCATGTATCAACATGTGCGTTTTCAAACTAGTCTTGTGCTTGGATTTGAATGAACATTTTTCACATTGCAACCAAACGATGTCTTCGGCGGCAGCATGTTTCAACATGTCGTGCAATTTCAAATCGGTCTTGCGTTTGGATTTATACGAACACTTTGAACATTGCGTCCAAACGACATCTTCGGCGGCAGCATGTTTAACCAACATGTGCGCTTTCAAATTGAATTTGTGTTTGGTATTGAAGGAACATTCTGCACATTGATGCAAAACTATGTTTTCACCGATAGCATGTTTCATCATGTGCTTCATCAAATAGTCCTCGCGTTTGGTTTTATACGAACATTTTGTACAGTGCAGCCGAACGATGTATTCACCGTATTCAGCGGCAGCATGTTTCCACATGACGTGCCTTCTCAAACTCACAATATCTTTGGTTTTAAATGGACACTTTTCACATTGGAACAAATCGACGTCTTCAGCGGCAGCATGTTTCATCATGTGCGACTTCAAGGTCGCTTTCCGGTTGGTTTTATACGAACACTTTGCACATTGAAACGATTTAAGCTCTTTATGATGAGCTTGAGTTCGCATGTGCGTTTTTGAATTCTTTTGGTTGGGTTTGTTCCAACATTCACTGCGCGGAGAGTCTTCAACAAGGTGAGCTGAAAGTCTAGTTGGTGTCGTTGCAAGTATCGCTGCCAATCGATGAGAATCCGTGTGTTCCACAAAGAGCAAAGCGGAATCGGACCTGAACTGGCAATAATCGCAAGAAAATTTATACAATTCTTTGCAAAACGGGCTTTGTTTGATGTCGCCGTCGATCCTGCCGTGATTATTGTGTTTGCAGTGTTCGTACAGGTTCCAGCTGTAATAACTTTTGAATGCGCAGTACCTGCACGAAAACTGCTCTGGTTCTGCGATGGCATGGGATAGTTCTGCCTCGAAAACATTTTTATGAACCCTTTGAGTGTGATGGTCTAGTTGCAATTTCAGTTCAAACTCATATGAACATTGTTGACACCGATATACCTCCTCCATGACCGACTACCTGGAACAGCCATGATTATTTTAGCAACAACCCAGCACAGCAGCTCCTGCTGTTACGCATTTTCATTGGATTTCAATTGAGTACCTACATACCTACGGAAAATTACGTTCCAACTAAAAATCCTGATGCATATTTGGTAGGTTAGGTAGGTAGGTCGCCTACCTATGTTGACCTATGTACGTAACACACTACGTTATTGGGTATACATACATGCTGTATGCTAAATGCACAAAATCACATCATTTTGGGTCTAACAACTGAACCACTCATCGCATAAAGTCTTACGACAATAATTAGGAATTAGGCATTCGAGTAGGCATTTCAATTGACGTCACAGCAGCGTTGCCAATTGTCCAGAATCGCCCGCCAAATTTGAACCAAATAATGTTAGAGCGACTGAAGGGTTAAGCGTAACGTAAACGTACCAATGCCTGACATTTTAAGGGCTATCTTTGTATATTTTCTTGTCTAGAAATGGTTCAGAAATACTTAGGGTAAATTTCGTATGTGGAATAATTAGAACAGGTAACATCCATGATATTGCATTGATGATTTTGGTGAAACGTGCCCCATGTTTTTGTTTAGAAAATTTTGAAAATTTGATTTTTTTTGTCCAGTACCTGACATAGCTGCTCTTGACTTGGCCCTAAGCCTGACTTCAAGAGAACCAATGCCTGACCCACATGTAAACAGCTCAGGGGCCCTATTTTCGGTGCACACGTGAACTGTTCCTATAGGAACTGTTCCCTCAAAAACAGGGGAAGCGGCATTTTCGGGTACATTCACGCGTGATCACGCCCGTTCTCCTAGGAGCTACCGAGAGAACAGCTCATTCCCCGCTTATGTCAATCAAAGCAAAGGACTGCCAAGAGTCTAAATTGAAAATCACTAAAAAAAGTAAAAAAAGCACATTGTTCATAGGTTGGCAACGCTGAATGCACCAAAAATACAACTAAAACAACCGCCATATGACAGATATAGTTTTGACAATTGGATATTGGAATTACAACGGCGTCCTTTCAAAAATTTCAATTTTACGTTCCAATCTCCAATTTTTCGAAAGTTTCTTTAAATAATTTGGAAAAAATGGATCCATTGAACGCGGCATTGGCGGTCCATGTAATCGCGGACTTGGAAGCGGCCAAAAAAGATGCGCGCCAACCCGGCAAACGATTTGTGGACATAGAAGTGCAGTTTGTGCAGTATTTTCGCGTGACAATTAAAAGACTTCAGTGTGACTTGTGAAGGCCCAGCACATCACAGAACTAGTCACGCCATTTATCCCAGTACCCGGGGAAGGAAGCCGGCTGACCGTAGCAAGTTGACAAGGATATATGGGGTTCTTGGCCATGAGTTCGGTCAGTTTTTCTTTTTGAGTTTCGGAAATCGCATCCAATCGTGGCCTCTTGAAGTTTGGGCCGGCAGATTCCATGTTAATAAATAGCAAAAGTAGGTACGTTTCGAAAAACTACAATTCGATTTCAAATATCACAGCTGACAGCCAAGCTTCGACATTACACGGACATGTACGAGTATAGCCGAAAAAGTGGTCACGAAAATACCACTTTTAAAACCGGGGAACTGATCACTTCACCGGCGTTCCCCGGTGATCGCCGGGGAACAGATCACGTGTACCGAAAATAGGGCCCCAGATGTTATATTCAGAGGAACAGCAGTAGATAAATTTCAAAATAGAAACTTCTATCAAACTGATAACGAGTTGAATACCAGTTAGTTATATAGCTGGAAGCGAGGCTGGAAGTATGGAATCTGCAAATATCTATCATTGCTAGTAACTGACACTAATAAAGCTAGTGGCTGACCTAGGGTCTTACGTATTGGAACCACTGAAGATATCAATATGAAACTTTTACACCAGCATAAGCTCATTGAAGCTTTGTTATAGGGTATATTACCATGTTTATTTTTCATTATCCAGAAGCTGACACACTTATTGTCAGGCATTGGACCTGTCTATATTTTCCAGTGCCAATAGCTGACACCCCCTATTATAACCATAAAACTCTGAAATCACCTGGAATTGATGTAACAGCATCATTCTTCATCAATATGCAGCAATGCTATATGAATGTTTCAAGAAAATTAACCAAACTCACGTTGTTACAGACAATTTCAATTTTTCAAAATCTTAGCAGAAATATTAGTGTTTCTGGTATAAACTGTTGCGCTACCCTTCAAACGGCCGCAGACATTTCAGAATTAGTATTGCTAACTCTACTGTATGAAAAATCTTAAGTAAAATGTTTGCGAACCCTAACATTTGAACAGAATAGGTCTAAAGCCAATAATTCTGCCTATTTTCCGTGAAATAGTAAAAGGTGTCAGGTTAGAGCACAGTGTCAGGCATTGGTACGTTTACGTTATGTACCTAGACGAAGACGGAATTGGTTTTCACATATGTTTATTCATCGGAGTCGATAATACAAGTCAACTAACTCTAAATTGTTATTCGCTTATTATACTTGCACCGGAAGTTGCTCCTTTGTCTAGTCCCTATATTCGCTGAGTAGTAAAATACCTACATCGCGAGAGTAGTGTGAAAGTGTAATAGGCTACTTCGTTTGGGCAGGTGCGCATGCTTGAACGCTCCAAATTTTGTAAACATTCGTACACCTGTCAGTTGAATGGCAACGCTGCATGCTCTGTCTAGCCGCCTGACCAACTACTGGTTACTGGCTGTCACTTTTACACACACCGTAAACGCATTTCTTCGTAGCTTTTTTGAACTTCCTTCTCGGTACAGCCATTTCCAACAAGTTGTGTTCTATCGTCACAACATGAGCAAATGAAATGTAGGTCAGGTAGAAACGAGGAATGTCATCATAATTGTCACAAGTGACAGTTGGCGCCGATGTCTTGTTGTTTTGAGCGCTGTTGCCATTTTCGTTGTTCCTGAACTTCCACAAATGATCATTGAACTTAATTTCAATGGAACATTTCCTTTGAATATAAAAAATGGTATTTAACATTCAACCAAATTATTTGTGGAATTTTAGGTGCACTACAATATTTTTTAGTGTTAATTTTCAATACGGTGTACGAAACTATGAAATTCGCGCCACACATGCGCACTCAAAAAAACCGAAACGAAGGGACCTATATTAATAAGTGGTTAATAATGGGGCACCACACCTCTTCTTTTGGGAGAATGATGCGTACCTGAAAGGTTATGCATTATTCCCCCTAGCAATTGAATTAAAATGAAAAATGCAAAAAAAAATTGATAGCTTCACCCATAGACGCTTCACCTCATTAAAATTAAATTACCTACATGTTTATGATAATAATTGAAAATTCGTACAAATATTTCACTATATTGGTCCGATACCGTAAAATAACCAAATACTGAAATAAGTGATGAATTTAACTAACAAAACAAAAAAAAAAATAAATGCAGGCACTGAAAAAAAAAGTGCAGTAGAAATGTTTAAATATGTATCAACGCTGAAAGTATAAAAGATTTTGAAGAATCTGGATACTGCAATATTGGCGGCATCATCAATGCCTTTTTTAAACTAAAAAATGCACTGTTACAATCCGTAGTCCATTCGAATGGGACTCCTTTTTTTGTAAGGTGATTTGGTGGAGAAGTTATTTCGGCAAAGTTTTTTATAAAACGCCGATGATAATAATAAGCGAATGCTACGAAACGCTTGGCTTCATCAGCGTTTTTTGGAATAGGAAAATTTTTAATTGTATCGAATTTTGCTGAGTCAGGCAGGACTCCTTTGTCTGAAATGGTATGGCCCAAATATGTGACCTGATTTTCTTAAAAATTGACATTAATCAGGATTTAACTTCAAATTGCTACTCCGGCATACTTCAAAAACTTTTCTGAGATTTTTTAAATGATGCCTTTCTGAACACCCTGTGATTATAACATCATCAACGTACAAAAACGCCACATCGGGTGGTAGACCCGAAAATGCCATTGTCATCATACGCTGAAAACTGTTACATGACACATTCAAACCGAAGGGCAATCTTTTGAATCTTTTGTATAAAGCACCTTCGATAGAAAAAGATGTGATATTTCGTGAGTTTTCTTTCAACGAAATTTGATGAAATCTGGCCATTAGGTCAATAACCGAGAACCATTTGGCCCTACCTAATTCATCTAGGATCTCCTCAATTCTTGGTAATGGGAATTTATCTTGTACCACTTTTATCAACTTGTCTGAAATCAACGACCGAACGCCATTTTTTCTCATTAAGGTCTTCCGCTTTTTTGGGGACGAGCATTATTGGAGAATTGATAGGTGACCTGCTCGCTTCTATCAAGTCTTTTTGTTTCAATAATTCTACCTGCCTTTTCACTTCTTGTTTTTGCGATTGTGGCAGTCTGTATGGTTTTATGTAGACGGGTGTTTTATCTTTTAACGTAAGTTCCTGTTCGTAAAAGTTGTTATGTGTTAATATATCCTCCTCTAAAGCTAAAATATCTGAAAATTCCTCGCAAAGGGCAAATAAATTATCTTGAACATAAAGCGGCATATCTTTTTTGAATTTTGATAAAATTGTCTTGAAACGTGTGTCCTGATTAATCGTTTTTACGCAACGTATGTGAAATTCTGAAAGCGGACGCATTGTCAGCTTTGGTTTATTAATAAGAATAGTTTTATTTGAAGTGTTGACAATTAAAATTTTTGCGTCGTTAGGGGAAATTATGGTGCGTGCTACATGCACATCTTCTGCAATTTCGGACTCAGAATTTAAGTTATCAATTTCCACCTTTTTAATAATTTGGCAACGTGGGGGAATTATTAACGTATTTTGCTGTACCGACTCATTATTTCGTGAATTTCATTTCCTTAATTTAGAATTAACATTGATCTTTTGTAGTCCAAAATGCATTTAAATTTTTTCATAAAATCCAACCCCAATATCCCATCAGATGGAATTGGAAAATCATCGTTTACTATATGGAATTCATGATTGATTTCAAATTTCTCGTTAAAAAGTGTTGTTTCCGTAGTCCCTAACGTCTTTAAAACTTCGTCCGTTATTCCTTTGATTTCTGCGCTTCTATGTGGATGAAATATTTGTTTAAGATGAATTTTCTACCGTTTAAAAACAGATGTGTCGGCACCGCTGTCCAGCATTAAAGTAATTACGTTCCTTTTTGTCATATCCGTGTATAAATTGATAAAACTTCTCATAACCAGGTTGAAACAAATTTTTTTTACTGTTGGTTGTCTTGGTCTTCCAGAGTCTGACCTAAGACCTAACCTCTGGGGACCTGTCTCGTTTTCCGATTGTGAACACCTGACATTGTGGGTGTTTACTCGCGTTGTCCTATTCCTACTTTGACCTCTGTAATCGTCGCGATTATTATTCGAGTAATCAGACCGATTTGCATTTCTCGATGAATTACCTTGAAAATTTCATTCATCTGTTAAATCTGACATTTTAACAATGGAAGTGACAGTTTTCTATTGTTGTTTGAACCAATCAGATTCGAATAATTTGCACAAGTGCATTTTGCGATAATTTTCGATAATTTGCACTAGTGCATGAATCGATAATTTTTTTTGTGTTTCTATACTAAGACCAACAGCAGACATAAAATCAAATATGTCATACAGTAGTGCCATCGTGCACCCCAGGACCTCCTTCACTCTTCTTGGGAAGCACTAATTGCGAATATATGTCGCCGATATAATTCCTTGGACCTTGGACCACACAAACGGAGTCCTGTGCTGCAACGGCTTGGCAATGTAGGCCAATTTTTCCACAAATTCGTCTGTATAGTAGGTGCATCACCCAAAGAACCTTGCGACCCCGTGTTAATTATTTGATCGTAGGTAGTGATTCCCTGACGACAATGACTAGAGTGACTAGTTGACAATGTCATAGGCGTGAAAGATTTTTTGATTCATGAAATTTTCTAATAAAATATAACTCGTGCAATGAAAATGCATCTATAATTTTTGACAAATCTTCACTCATGCAAGTTAAACTGAAAAAGGCACTCGTGCACTCAACTAAACTTGCATTCGTGCAAATTTCCAAAAATTATCGATAATTTTCATTGCACTTGTTATATTACTACTGAAATTTTTCCTAAAAACGAGTGTTTGAATTATTATTTCGGTAATAATTGCCGCTGCCACGATACTGTCTGGATCCGCGGTTTTCTCGTTGTCGTGAATAATTGTTGTTATTTCGGTAATAATCAACTTGCAAGGGCTCCGTTCCTGTGTTAGCATTTATAAAATCCGTCATAAGTTCTTGAATGGTTTGGGTTTTGAGGCTTTAACAAGCAATTTTGCTGAAGGCATCGCATTTTTCAACATTGCTTGTTTCGTTTCCGTTGTAGTATATTTTTCGGCCACATTTTCTGGTACTCCATCGGTCAAATATGCCTTTTTGGAGTTTCTCTGCAAGTAATTCTATTTCTTTCTCTAATTTGTGTCTTTTGTGTCTCTAATCAAGGCTTACCAGCTTGGCTCTTACCAAGTCGATACTTTCTGTTTTAATTACAGCTTTGAGCTTGTCAACTACCCTTTCTATTGAATTTTCATTCGTGACATAGGCTCTGGCCCAACCTGTCAACCTTGTCTTGACAAACGATAGTGCCAGTGCCTCAATTCTTCGCTATGAGATGTCTTATTAAATAATTCCTTAGTTGCTTTCAACTCTTTCTTTATCCCATCTAGATAACTTGACTTGTCTTGAATCACACGCAAATTTGTTCTGCGCTCTTGATTATCTTTTTCCAAATTTCGCCTAAAAACATTTACTTCTTCAAACAGGTGTCTAAATGAGGTTGCATCAGACATTCCACGGAAACATTGCAAAACGTTCTATTTTGTTTAATTTTGATTCAAATATCGTCTCAGTTTCAAATTGCATTTTCGCGTTAATTTTGCGGCAAGCCATTCGCATAATACTGTGTGATTTTGTACCCACTTTGTTGTTTTTATGCTGTCAGGTCGTTGCATATTCGGCCTTGATTACGCAGCGTTTCTCAGAATGGGTTGGAATGTGCTCCGTTTAGCAGGTGTGGGCATTAGAACAATAGACTCTTCATTTTGGTCTGGTTGTCTAGGACCTCAGATGTTGGCTGCTGCATTAAATTTGACAATAGACTCTTCATTTTGGTCTGGTTGTCTCGCCTCTAAGGAATGATGGCTGCTTTTCCTGCTTCCTACTTGCTTCCTGCTGTTTTCATTAGCGGTGCTTTAAAAACGTGGCTGGTTCTCGTCGTGTTATTTTGGTGGCCTTAGGCCTCACTTGTTCCAAAGTATTTTCGGTGCCTAACTTTGGAATTGGCACTGTACTTTCAGCAGATTACTCTGCACGGTCGCCATGAAGGGTAAGGCGTATGTAGACGAAGACGGAATTGGTTTTCACATGTTTATTCATCGGAGTCGATAATACAAGTTAACTAACTCTAAATTGTTATTCGCTAATTATACTTGCACCCGAGCTTGCATCGGACGTTGCTCCTTTGTCTAGTCCCTATATTCGCTGAGTATGTGAAATACCTACATCGCGAAAGTGCGTTACACGCGGTTTGTACAATAATTAAGTGGTTAATAATAGGGCACCACAGGCGACAACCGAACTACAGGGCGCTTATTGAGTTCCAGTTTCTGTATTTTCCTCGGCTACCTTTTTGAGTTTGAGTTTGAAACTTATGTATTAAGTTCAAAGCAATGTCCTAATGCGCCTGCAAAATAAGTTCTCGTGGTGTTTTTTTGTGGAAAACCAAGCCAAACATGTTAGGTTACCTGCATAGGGTATTGGTGAAAATTCATATTTTCCGACGAATGTTGGGGGTTTACATTTCCGGCATTGTTGGAGTGATATGCCTTGTGAGGGGCTAGGGCAAGGTATACAGGGTGTTTAGAATTCAAATCGCGTCCTTTCAGGAAATGATAGGAAAACTCCAAATGATGACTTTCTCGGAAAAATATATGTCAGAAAGGAATAATAACGGAGATATAGGCGTTCAAAGTTGATCTTCAATAATCGATTTTTCGTCATAACTTTAGAACTTCTCAACCGATTTTGTTCGAATTCGAACCAAAGCTTACTGAGATAGGTAGAGGTAGGTATCGAACAATGATAACTCCGTTCCATCAAAGTCCCTCAGGGGCGTGAATAATGTCTCCGCTTTTTTACCCCCATTTTCCACCCCCTCAAGTAATTTTGTAAACTTTTCATATTTTCAATCCCACGTTCAATTCAGAAGTCAAAGTTACTCTCGCGAAATTTTGATTAGAGGCTTCGTTCTCGAGATATGTGAGGTTGAAATTTCGGAAACTATCTCGAAAACACCATTTTCAAAGGCCTGAAAATTAAAATCCGAGATAACTTGTTGTATCCAAACTGCACGTCGGTAACGCTAGAAAAGGTTACCGGTTCGCCGTCGCCATCTCCTTCTCTGCTTGTCCAAAGAGGCAAGCACTCACTTCAGCAGTGATCACTCAGTTCGGGTGGAAACGTTCCATGTGCTTCTTCAAATCAAACTTCCGTTTGCATTTACACGAACATTTCGCACAGTTGAACCAAACGATGTCTTCGGCGGCAGCATGTTTCAACGTGTGTGCTTTCAAGTCAGCTTTCCGGTTCGTTCTATACGAACACTCCGCACATTGAAACCAATCGACGTCTTCGGCGACAGCATGCTTCAACATGTGCGCTTTCAAATTGGTCTTGTGCTTGGCTTTATACGAACACTCTGCGCATTGCAACCAAACGATGTCTTCAGCGGCAGCATGTTTCACCATGTGCGTTTTCAAATTGGCCTTGCGTTTGGTTTTGTACGAACACTTTGCACATTGCAACCAAACGATTTCCTCAGCGACGACATGATTCAACATGTGCGTTTTCATATTGATCTTGCGTTTGGCTCTGTACGAACACTTTGCACATTGCAACCAAGCGATGTCTTCAGCGGTAGCATGTCTCAACATGTGGCTTTTTAAGTTGCCCTTGTAGTTGGATTGATATGAACACTGTGCACATCGAAACAATTTCATCTCTTTGCGGGAATCATGACTGGGCATATGCTCTTTCGAGTTCGAATCTTTCTTTCGCTTGAGAGTGCTCGGACATTTAGTGCGTTTGGAGTCTTCAACAAGGTCAACTGCATTGGCGTGATGTGGTGTTGCAAGCATCGCTGCCAGTCGATGGGAATCCGTGTGTTCCACAAGAAGCAAAGCGGAATCAGATCGAAATTGGCAACAATCACAAGAGAATTGATTAAGTTCCTTATTACAAAACCAGCTGCATTCGATGTCGTCGATCCTGCCGTGGTGATTGTGTTTCCACGAGTGTTTCCAGTGTTCGTACAAGTCCAAACTGTAATAACCCTTGAATTCGCAGCAAATGCACGACAACTGCTCGGGTTCTGCGATGGCATGGAATAGTTCTGCCGCGTTAACGTTTTTATGGACCCTTTGAACGTGATGTTCTAGTTGAAACTTCAGTTCAAATTCATATGAACATTGTTGACAGCGATGTATTTCCTCCATGAATGTAGATCTGGAACAGACAAGATTATTAGCAACACCTTCTTGGTCCTTGCTGTTACGCACTTTTATTGGATTTCAATTAAATACTTAGTAGGTACACATACGGACAGAATCACGTTCTGACTAGCTGTCCCGAGGGCAATCCTGATCTACTGGTGCACCTCTAGCTACTCGATGCTCACAATCACACATCACACAGTCTTACCCCGACCATAGACACCACGACAATATAGAATTTACAGCGCAAGTGTTGACGGCACGACCGCCATGTTGGTTAAATTAGGTCAAGGCGCGCGTTTCAAACAAAGCAAGCTCTCTAAGTAAAAATTGTGGTGCCCAGGAAAAAAAAAATGTTTTTTTGATAATCTAATGAGAAGCATACAGTGAGAAGTCACAAAAGTTAAATTTGGTTCTGAACGTCAAATAAAGCATTATTTTTTAATAACGAAGCCACGAGAAAATCGGATGGTTTACACATCAGGGAGCGACTAGGAAAGTCAGGTCTTTTTTCAAACAACAAACAGAATGACGCAAGCTGATGTCAACACAGCTGCAAAAATTCTTAGAGCCAAATTGAAGATAAACCTGATCTACGACACGAAACAAACAGAATAGCTAGAATCCAAACGTCAGACGTCAGATCAATTGAAATCCAGATAAAAAAAAACCAGGCCAAGTAGAACCCTCTAACGCTAGAAACGAAGATAAGTCTGAGCTAAAGCATAACGTACAATAACAATGACGTACGTAGTGCAATTATGCGACTAGAAATTCTCCATCTGAAAACCTCCATGTAGAGCACATTCGAGGAAAATCATAAATTATAGCGCAATCAATGCCAAGCTAGTCAGGACGCCAAGTGGCAATGAAATACTCAATGTCAAGTCGAAATTGGTAGTTGAAGAGTTCGTTTGCCGAATTGTAGCTGAAAGATGATGAGAGATAGATAAGGCATGCACGTTCCAATTAGGCATTTCCACATGAAGTCACGAGCTCGTCAGTGTTGCCAACCTAGTTGAATTTATAACCTCAAAAAAAGTGTTCGGGAACAGCCCGCGTTGTTATGATTGGAAAAAAAGTACTTTTTTGAGATTTTGGATACAGTAAGAAGCAAGTTTGTGCGTGATAATGGTTTACGAAACTCTGGCGCTTCGATCAATACTGATAGTTGGAGATGTGCTGCCCCGAATAGCTCAATAAACAAGAAAGTTTGATGGAGTGCTTGAATCATTTTCGTCGAAAAAAAGAGAAATCCGTGGCTTTTTCGGAAAACTAGATCCCTGGAAGAAAAGAGCATCTCAGGAAGTATATCAAAGTGCCAAGAAATGCGACTTGAAGACATCTGGGAAGGAGAAAATATGCCAGTTTATTATCCTGCCGATAAGGTGAAAAGCTGACTAAATTGTTGGAATACAGAATAAATGTGAGATGATTTCACAAATTATCCATTACTAAGCGCCCTTCTGATTTCAGAGAGTTTGGCTGTGGCAAAAACTATGACCTGTGGCAATCTCGAAATGGGAAAATCCAGCGACCAAGGAATTTCTAAGTTGACCACAGTTTTACCTCAAATCCTGCTTACAAGAAGAAATTTCAAGATTTTTTAAGCAATGTGTCTTGACGCGATGAAGCCATCAACTGAAAATTCAAGATTGTCAAGTCAGGTGTATGATTTTGGTCATCAGAAGATACTCGGATCCGATCCCATCTGGTTCACATGTGCTTATATCTCAGCGAATATTACAACTACAGTGAAGTAGAAAATGGAAACTATTGTCAATTCAAACATCTAGGCTTGTCAAAAGCAATGAAGAAAGCATGGCTAGAGATGTAGAGGGCTCAATGAACGTGAAAATTGGGTTGGAGTTTGGAGTGGTTGAATCTTTTTTTCAGAAAAAAATGAGAAATTCATGGTTTTCTCGAAACGCTGAGCTCGTGGAAGTACAAGGCATCACAGAATGTATCCCAAAGCGCCAAGAAATGGAAAAGAGGAAGGAAGAAATACACTTGAAAAAATATACGAAGGTTGTACCGATAACGATTAGGATGGGTAACTAAATTGCTGTAATACAGTTATGATGTTTGCACAAAATCATCTGTTGCTAAGCCTATTTAGTTTCAGGAAGTACCTGTGTCAAAAATTGTGGCCTTCGGCAATCTAAACATGGGGAAATCTACGGACTGAGGAATTGCTACATCGACCACAATTTGGAGCCTAGAATCCTCAATAGAATAATAAATACTTGTATTTTTAAGAAATGTATCTTGACACATTCAATTTGTAGTTGAAAATTCGACATCGTTAAATCAGGTGTAAAATCTCTGTCAATGAGGGCTCCGGTGACCGAATACATCTTCGGTGGCCGAACAGTGTTCGAGTTGAACTTCCATGTTTTGCCTCTGTCCATATTCTACAACCGAAGTGAAGACATTCCTGCACTTTGAAAATATAAAATATAAACAAAAACTATTGTTTGTTTCTTTAATCCAGCAGTGAAAGCTGGGCCTCAAGTATTTGGGTGATTGAGAAGCACAAACCGAAGAGGTAGGTACATACCTAGCCCCACACAAGGCATATCACTCCAGCAATGCCGGGAATGTAAACCCCCAACATTCAGGTGAAGTTTGGTGGCAAAGTTCATGCCCAATTTCGTCGGAAAATATGAATTTTCACCACTACCCTGTGCAGTTAACATAACATGTTTGGCTTGCTTTTTCACAAAAAATCACACTTTTCCACGAGAACTTATTTTGCAGGCGCATTAAGGACATTGCTTTGAACTTGATACAAAAGTTTCAAACTCAAACTCAAAAAGGTAGCCGAGGAAAAAAATGCAAAACTGGAACTAGTGGAACTCCATAAGCGCCCTGTAGTTCGGTTGTTCCCGAACATTATTTGGTTCAAAGGCGGGCAATTCTGGACAGTTGGCAACACTGCTGTGACGTCAATGGAAATGCGTAATACCACACAAAGCAGACAAACGATTCCAGTTTCCATATAAAAAGAGAAGCGTCCTATCCAGGGATCAGTATCAGACCAGTATCAGACGAGAAACAGACCATGCAGTAACGAGTAACCAACAAACCAGTCAAGTAAAGAAGCACGGCAGTTCGTCCGGCCGCGTTCAACGCGGCAGGAAGTGATAAATCGAAAATGTGCCTCAAACTATCTCGCACTCGCTTTGGTGTGTACTCTGTACACTCACCTTTTAACCGGAAATTGAATTGAACTGAATTAGTCTTTTCGTATGGTGTTTGCAGAATTGTGATTATGATTGTTATTCCATACCATGTTTTGTACCGGATGATTACCATTCGAACTACAGACTACAGCCTGTATACATGATGTATCCTCTTTTTTTTTAACCCTGTAATGTCAACTTTTTAACCTAGCATGATTTTTAGCCTTTATTTTCATCCACCCCTTTTGTATATTTTTCTTCTTTGTTACTCAATAGATATATTATTTTGTTTCCATTTGTTTTCCTGACAAGCGAGCCCATGCCGCCAACAAGGTCAGCTAAATTTGGTTAGTTCGAATGTAACAGGGCCTGCGATCCCGGCCCTGCATTGAAAAATGCATCTCCAAGTCTTGCCCGAGGTTCAAGTCGGTCATTCAACAGAATTTTGTTTTTGTTAAAGATTTCTAGAACTTGTCGAAGGAGAGCTAGACCTTCTCCTGCTGTTTTTGAAGAAATTAACAAGTGTGATGCTCCTAACATAGAACTTTGGAATAGCTCCACTGATACACTTTCATAGAGCATGTTGTGACTGAAGTGCTATTGCCGACTGTACTTTTCAGAGGCCAGGTATCATTCTATAAATTTAACCATAGCTCACTTGAAGTTTTTTAAAAGTAAATTCTACTCTACACAGGATATATGTTGATTTGTTTCAATAATATAAATGTTGATTTTTTACTGCTTTGCTGCAAAATCGTATGGTTTTAAGACTGTCGATAAGACATTATGGTTGTTGTTAGGGGTGGTTTACATGAAAAATGGAAGGTTAATTCTGTGTTTTCATTACGAAAATGTTTTCTTTGAGTTTTATCGTCACTAAGAACTTGGAGTCAGAGTTTTTCTTCACTATTTTTCTCATAATCAACAGTTATATCACAAGTGCTTATCGCGAGTGCTGGTTGTAGCGATAAATGCCCGACTCCGTAGGAGAAGGGCATTTATCAAGGGACAACCAGTCCGAGGGAAACGCTTGGCCAAAATTATCTGAGAAAATCTCGAGCACGAGTGATATTTTGATGATTATTGCAAAAAAGAAGTCCGAAGTGACAGCTGTCAGATTTTATTGTTTACATCAGTTTTATTCCGTTGCCATTGACAGTGGGATTTAGATAAGTGAATATTATCTTTGTAGGTCTAATAATCAAGGGCGTTGTATGTAATAATCAACAGTAATACTATAAGTGCTTAGATTTTCACGATAATTTTGGTCAGGCGATCGCGAGTGCTGATTGTAGCGATAAATGCCCGACTCCGTAGGACGTAGGAGGAGGGCATTTATCCAGGGACAATCAGCCCGAGGGAAACGCCTGGCCAAAATTATCTGGGAAAATCTCGAGCACGAGTGATATTTGGAAGATTATTACATAAAAGAAGTCCAAAGTGACAGCTGTCAGATTTTGTTGTTTACATGAATTTTATTCCGTTGCTATTGACATTGACAGTGAGATTTAGATAAGTGAATATTATCCTTGTAGGTCTAATAATCAAGGGCGTTGTATGTAATAATCACTGCAATATTTCAGGACGATTTGATGTATTTCCAATTTTTTCCTTGCTATTTTTCTTTCAACCCTTAAATTTCACCCCTAAGCATCAATGAGTTTAATTCAATATTTTTCCCTCAGTCGTAATCGTCTTGATATTCTAGAAAAATCCGGTGAACTGGATTTTTTTTTCAACCCCAATTTCACCCCCGAGCACAATTAAAATTTTTCCAATATTTTTTTCTGTAATGACCTCAATATTCTAAGACGATCTGGTGAGTTTCAGACTTTTGGCCGCCGACAACTGATTCTGTCCCACTGTGCGTCGCTCTCGATTCATCCCTGCTTTCAGAAGTTAAACGGCTCCTTTGTATTTCCGTTTCTGAATTCCAAAATATTCCGGACTTTTTCCGGAAAAACCTCGGAAGTTCTTCTTTCCATTCTGGTATATTCTACTTGTCTTCGCGACAGCTCTAAAAATATCCATTGACTTCGGCGGCACGAACATAATATACGGCACGCTCTTGACGCTCGGCTCCTCCGCCAATTGTGCAGGTGTGTAGCTTATTCAGGCGTCGTAGTCTCCAGCGAGTTTCGTGTCAAAATAATTCATGGATTCGAATCCTAACATCGTAGTTTTTAGGAGTCTATAACCCCTGGTATTATTATCCGATTTGAACGTGCCTTTAGTTTGGAGGACCGTTAAGTTTTACTTTAACCGAATTTTTAAGTTTCATGTTCAAAACATGAAGAAATTTACCGGGAGGAGTTTTGAACACTAAGCGTGACGATTCGGAACTAAATGAGTGAACCTTGAAAGTCCTCTAAGCTAGAGACAAATTTAAATTTATTCATAATAGATACTGAGGGTACGAATCAAAATGAGACTCAGTAAAACAGGAACAAAAAATTGTTAACATTGCTCATATCTGAGCGAACACCTTAACTTTACCTCAAAAAAGCTGATTTGTGAGGTGCCACAAGCTATAGGTACTTCTGCAATTTTTCGAAAAACAGCCTCCGCCCCCCCAGCTAGAATTCAATCGAAGTATGCCATGCGCGACCTTCCAGAAAAGCTCTTCGCTAGAGCTTTCTAATTGATGGTGCATTTTTAAAAATTCTACCAGTTCAAGTCGTTCAGACTTGGATAAACTGGCGTCATTGAGACACATTGAGTGCTTTAGTTTGAAGCTTCGCTTTTTCGTGGTGCTCGCTTCTAGTTTTGCTGTGTTTCAAAATCGCCAGATTTCCAACCGCCTGGCGCCCAACACGCGGGCTTTTCAAGATTATTGATCCGAAACGCTCGTCCAGTCTGGCACCCCTCCGAAGGGTGGCAACCCTGCGCGCCGTCTGTCAGACATCCCTGACATTATCGATGCGGCATTTCGCTGCAGCACCAACATCACTGTTAAATTTCACAATTAGACACCAACAAAACAAGCAATGAAATGCTGGCAAGAATAATCAAAACCCAAAAGACTGATAATTTGTAAGTTTATCCTCCAACAAAAAAGTTCTCGTTTCGCTCTGTCACATTAAATTGCAATAAAATTATTGATCTACCTTTTTTTTTTATTGTAGGTATACATGATGCCTGAGAACATGGAACTGCAGCAGCTCGTTGACGAAGAAAACGAGGCCGAAATGAAGATTGCCAGACCTTCGACGACTTGCTGCAGGTTTTTATATGAAAAAAAAAAAATAAATAAAAAAACGACCAAGTTGAGCTGTGAATTTTTTTTCAGGTGCCCTTATTTGGGGTTGATACTGGCCACGTTGAGCTCGCTGTTTTTCAGCTTGTGTTCGGTGATTGTCAAGTGGATGACCGAAGTGGATCCCATGGCTTTGGCCGCCTACAGGTGCGTGCAATCACCTTCTGTAACTTTCCATAAAACTCACTTCATAATTCATGCAAAAAACTGAAACTATGTCGTCCCCAAGTAGGTACGTAGTTCAGTTTTAACGAGAGTTTCAAATTCCGCAGAATTTGACATTTTTCAAAATATTTTTGTCCAGGAATTACTGAAAAAATAGCAAAAAAAACCCAACTGATTTTTGTATATTAGCCAGTTAAGCATGTATGTATTTATTTAGTTTAACATACTAGAATTCCTTAAGGATCCAGTGCGAGCTTCGACGGTTATGGCTTCGAAAAGGACTCGAGGATCAGTTATTCGCATTTATCTCGTGAACGATGGCACTTGGGGACAGAGTACTTGAGAAAGAAATTGTTGGAAATTTCATTGTCTACAAGAAAGGTCCTGTGATATTTCATCGGTATTCACTCCTTTTCCGTCAAAAAAACAAGAACAGTGAAATGGTCCAGATGGTCGATGCTGAAGACTGTATGGACCTTGAGTTTTATGATGGCGGGATGCCACTTGGTAGAGGTGTTTTTTGATCCATTCTTATTCGATTTGAACTCGAGGTCTCCCCTGAATGCCATCGTTCACGAGAAAAACGCGAAAAACTCACCCGCAAGTTTTTTCGAGGCCACAACGGCCGAAGCTCACAATGGATCCTTGGAGACTTTTGGTATAAAAATCTAGCTGGGTTTCATGTTCGCTATTTGCGATTTCAACTGAAATTCTTGAACTATAGATATCTAGTCCTGTCCCTAGCAGTACTTCTGTAGGAAGAACGATGTAATCAAATTTTTTTTTTGAATCGTTAGAGGGTCATCCCAGGACAAATAATCACTCGGGTGCTTTCGCGATTTCTGGTACATTTTCCAGCAATATCGCATCAAAGTTGGCGGCTGGTCAATTCTTCAGTTCGCTGATATTTCTTTGAGATTTTGCGATTTTCGTAATATAAAGTACTGATCTACCCAACAAACAGTTCTGGATCGAATGGTGCTGTCAGATATTGGATACTCACCTTATACCGGGTAGAAAAAAATAAAAGGAGTTTCATTATTTTTTTTCAACTTTTTAGTTTCTTGGCCGATTTTCACAAACTTGGTGTCAAAAGCTCGCTGATTGAATCGTTTACTCAAATCAATTGTCAATAAAGCCAAATTATCAAAAATCAAGATGGCGGCGACGAACTCAGATAAAAATGTGTCGGATGTCGAGATTTTTTTTTGGTTCTTGAACTTTGTAAAGAACAACATTGATGGTGAATTCTGGTAGATTTAGCTTTCTTTTGCGATTTGGGACTAGATTCACTTTATTCGCACATTCCACTGTGAAAATATAGTGAATTAAAGGAAGGTCCACATGTCATTTTTTCCAAATTGACAATAAATCAACAGTTTTAAAACCTTCCGCACATCTTTATTTCTGAAGCAATTTCTACACACTTGGTGGTGATCGTAAGCTGTGTGCATTGGCTACAAATACAGTGTGGGTGCATGACCAAAGTTTTAAAATTTCAGATATTGGATGACGTAAATGGTGGACGTGCGCTTTTCAAATATCGGGTATTCTGCTTTTTTGTTCTCACTTGTTCTAAACAGAACGTCTGTGAATGGTTGACTTAATGGCCAGCTGAATAAGCACGCAATGAAAGCCAAGTGTCAGGAGAGTCGAAATGTAAAAATTTGAAATGGACTACTTTACTTCTTTGGGGAAAATTGAACGGTTTTATTGTGAATTCTAGTTAAAATCGGTGTAAGGTGGTTGAGATGAAAGTACAGAGATCAAACTTACCAAGACTTGCTAGTCGCTTGCCCCAAATCTTCAAACTTGACATCTGTGTTTGGCATTGACAAAATGGTGTCTTCAACATAACAGTGACAGCGTTCATTTGTTCAAATTATTGAGGACCGAGTACCTGACGCAAGGTAGGTACCTGCATTGGCCACATTTTTGTGAAAGTACCTACGTCCTGTATCAGTGGCGGCTGGTGAGGGAGGGCTCAAGGGCGGCGCCCCCCCAACGCTAAAGGCGGCAAGAGATTTTTATCGGTAGGAAGACATGGAATGCATTTTATTAATTATACTTATTCCAAAGATCTGGTTTAGTGCAAAAACGTTCAGTCATTAGTCAATTAATATTTTAACAAAATAATTCTAAGCGATCGCACGGTCGAAGAAGTTCGTCTTGGGCTCCGCATTCGGCGCCCACCGCCGATGCGGTGATGCCGGGGTGCACCCGCGCAAAACATGTGCCGTAACCATGGCAACGCGAGACGCGGCTCCCGCTCTATACTGCAGATATGGGCTCCGTTTCTCGAGCCCCCAGCCGATTGAAATAATCGATATAATTATTTATGTACCTACTCTTCGATTAGTCAACAGTTTGCAAACATTAAGATAGCTGACTTAAAATAGGTAAATTTAGGTCATCAAGCCTACAAGAATAAATAAATGCAAAAAAACAACGGACGTCCGATTACAGCATTGATTTACTGAATATAAAGCAAATCGAACCCGCAAGAATAAATTCGAGGTGCATTAACTCACACGTAATTTTGACAAAACAGTAAATGCTAAAACTCCATATGGTTGTGATGCGGATATACGACAAAAAAGTTTTTGTCTCGAGTTTCGTCATTTCGCGAACTGAGAACTGTTCTATCTGCACTCTTCGTAGAAAATGTTTTTTGAACTTCGAACCAACAAAACATGGACGAAATGTTTCATGATTTGAACATTTAGATCAGAAACGGGAAAGGAATAAAAGCCTCTTTCTCTAGTTTCTGATCAAATTGTTTATATTAGGAAACATTTTATCCATGCTTTGCTGGTTCGAAGTTCGAAAAACATTTTCTACAATAAGTGCAGATAGAACATTATAGTTCTCAGCTCGCGAATTTTTTATTAACTTGAGCCCTCCTTGTAAAAAGCTCACGAGCCGCCACTGTCCTGTATATACTATAGTCACGAATAGTGTAGGTATATAAATCATAAAGGCGACGCTGATTAGTTCTCCATGCTTTAAATGGAGATGATTATACCAACAGCAAGTTTGGAACAAAAAAGGAGCCCTTCCTCTCGCAACATCCTTCTTATCTCAACAACTTTGGAGTTCCTGACAACTGGACAGATATCGAAGATACTGTTGGTAGCAGAAGAATATCTGGTACAACTTTTGCGCAAAGGATCCAGTTGCAAAACTCTGGATGAGCTCTGGTCAGTCTGGTCGTTTAGGCATGGCAAAAACACGCACATTGAAAACCTACCACCAACCAGTAGGTGCATTAGAGGGCACTTAGGTGCTGCGAGCATACTTTTCTACTTACTGATAACTGCATCGACAATAACTTGACCGTAATAAATCTATTAGAATTTAGTATTTTCGACGACGTCTTGGTTCCTGAAAAAAATATCGCGAAATTGCCGGGAAACTTCGTAGGGGTACGCTATTGTATAATATGTGCCACTGTAAGATGTGCCTGTACAAAAAAAGCATGTTTATTGCTGCTTGTTTTGTAATTGTTGCAGTGTGCCTAATCCTGGGTGTAAAAATTAAATTAACTTTGTTGACCAATGATGGTATAATCACTGACAGATAAAGCTCAGCCTACTTACATTTCAGGAGTGAATCAGGTTCCGGAGTATTTGGTCCACGTAGGAAATGCAGAAGAGTATTAAGTATACCTCATAAGTTTGTATAACTTGTGTCATCGATGAGCTTATGAGATCATTTTGTGGACAATTCATCAGTCTTTTTCAGGAAACCACTCAAACAGGTCGGTTTGCTCTTTGACGACCTAGTATTTTTTCATGGGTTCGTTTATTTCAAGTGACCCTCTAGGCCCAGCATTATCAAAGTGGACCAAAATTTGAGGAGCTTTATCCTTAAAAATTGATATCTAGTCCCAAAATATAATTCTACAAGCAATCGATGAGACACATCTTTCGCCTCCTGTGGGGCTGTGGGGGGCCAGCTAGTCATACAAATCAAATATCCTCTGCGGGCCAAACAATACAGATATCTAAATTCCAGTCATATCACCAGGATTTTTTCCCCTAAAATGTTCGGAACGTTACTTTGGGTTTTGTTAAGCGGGAGAGGCAGATATAAGTAAGATCCTCATCAATGGTATTGTTACAATCATTGTTTTTCTGTCATATTATGTGCCTTGTTTGAGCCCTGTACTCTTATCTACCCAACCTTAAACCAATCGTAATTGAAATTCACGATAGAACCGTTTTATTTTCTCCAAAGAAGTAAAGTCGTCTATTTGAAAATTTTACATTTCGACTCGTTCAACATTTGACTCTCGTTGTGTGTTTATTCAGCTGACCATCAAGCCAACTATTTGCAGAAATGCCGTTTAGAACATGTAGAACAAAAAAGTAGAATATTCGATATTTGAGATGCGCACCTTCACCATTTACGTCATCCAGTATCTGAAATTTTGAAACTTTGGCCATGCACCCACACTGTATTTGTAGCCAATGCACACAGCTTACGATCACCACCAAGTGTGTAGAAATTGCTTCAGAAATTGGGATTTGCGGGAGGTTTTGAAACTGTTGATTTATTGTGAATTTGGGAAAAATGACCTGTGGACCTTCAATTCCTTCAATTCACTATATTTCCACAGTGGAATAAGCGAATCAAGTGAATTTAGTCCCAAATTGCAAAAGAAAGCTGAATCTTCCAGAATCCACCATCAATGTCGTTCTTTACAAAGTTCAGGAACAAAAAAAAATCTCGACATACGACACATTTTTATCTGATTTCGCCGCCGCCATCTTGATTTTTGATAATTTAGCTATATTGATAATTGATTTTAGTAGACGATTCAATCAGCGAGCTTTTGACACCAAGTTTGTGGAAATCGGCCAAGAAACTAAAAAATTGGAAAAAAATAATGAAACTCCTTTTATTTTTTTTCCACCCGGTATAAGGTAAGTACCCAATATCTGACAGCACCATTCGATCCAGAATTGTTTGTTGGGTAGATCAGTACTTTTATTTGAAGAAAATCGCGAAAGCTCAAAGAAATATCAGCGAACTGAAGAATTGACCAGCCGCCAACTTTGATGCGATATTGCTGGAAAATGTACCAGAAATCGCAAAAGCACCCAAGTGATTATTCGTCCTGGGATGACCCTCTAACGATACCAAAAAAAAATTAATTTTGATAACATCCGTTTTTTCTACAGAAGTACTGCTAGGGTCTGGATTAATCGGAGTAATTTCCCAAATTCAGCCTGAATTTTGAGAATATTGATAATTTTCTGATACACTTTGTACGATTCGTGATATAAGCTCGAATTCGAGTTGCTCAAGTGTGAAATATCTGAAACGATACCCCACTTCCTATAGCTATTGTCTACAAATATTTTCAAAAAAAAAGAAACCAAAATATTGTTTGAAATACGAGTTTTTTGATTTTGGAAATTACTGGAAATTAGTATGGCAAGTAGGGTATGATTTTCGAGTAATTCATGGTCGACTAGAACGATTTTGTACGGAAGCGTAGAAGGGCCAGGCTGCGAAACTTTTTACGGACAAAGTCGAATTTCAAAGTCGACCCGGTCGAGTTCCAAACTCGACTTTCTGCGTAAAGTCGAGTTTCAAAGTCGACCCGGTCGAGTTTCAAACTCGACTTTCTGCGTAAAGTCGAGTTTCAAAGTCGACCGGGTCGAGTTTCAAAGTCGACCCGGTCGAGTTTCAAACTCGACTTTCTGCGTAAAGTCGAGTTTCAAAGTCGACCGGGTCGAGTTTCAAAGTCGACCCGGTCGAGTTTCAAAGTCGACCCGGTCGAGTTTCAAAGTCGACCCGGTCGAGTTCCAAACTCGACTTTCTGCGTAAAGTCGAGTTTCAAAGTCGACCCGGTCGAGTTTCAAACTCGACTTTCTGCGTAAAGTCGAGTTTCAAAGTCGACCGGGTCGAGTTTCAAAGTCGACCCGGTCGAGTTTCAAACTCGACTTTCTGCGTAAAGTCGAGTTTCAAAGTCGACCGGGTCGAGTTTCAAAGTCGACCCGGTCGAGTTCCAAACTCGACCCGGTCGAGTTTCAAACTCGACTTTCTGCGTAAAGTCGAGTTTCAAAGTCGACCGGGTCGAGTTTCAAAGTCGACCCGGTCGAGTTTCAAAGTCGACCCGGTCGAGTTTCAAACTCGACTTTCTGCGTAAAGTCGAGTTTCAAAGTCGACCGGGTCGAGTTTCAAAGTCGACCCGGTCGAGTTCCAAACTCGACTTTCTGCGTAAAGTCGAGTTTCAAACTCGACCCGGTCGAGTTTCAAAGTCGGCCCGGTCGAGCTCAAAACTCGACTTTCTGCGTAAAGTCGAGTTTCAAAGTCGACCCGGACGTAAACTGCTCGTCATAAGTTCAGGAATATCTCAGGTAAAAAATATCCGATTTGGAAAAAGTTGATGACCCCTGAAAGAGCTTATTACCCTTGACTGCAGGACGCTTATCGAATTATGTCATAACTGACTTAGTTCATTATATACAGGATGCTAAAGAAGGGAGTGACAAAAGGGTTGATTTTTCAAGCCGTGTAACTTTTCAGCGTATTTTCGCGAGGAAAAACTTCTTCCAATGAATAGCTGATATCCCCAAGGGTAGCCAATATAGGCATTATTTTTTCATCCTTACATGATTATCATTATTATCATCAAAAAATTAACATTTCCTGTTCACTTCAAAGAAGTTGAACTCCTCCTAGGGGAATGAAGCTAGAACCCTGGAACTTTTTCCGATGGATAGTCTGAGTCGTCAGGGTTTGGTTTATACCCCATGGATGACGTAGTCGTATTCGTGCAATATTGGACAATTTCAAAATTGTCCGGACAAATATCATGTTGACCGGGCACATAAGGACAATTGACCGGGTATATTTAGACACTTTTTAGAATGTCTTACATCACTTCCTCCCTCGCTTCCTCCCATCAATTGAAAGAGATCAATTTGAAAAAATTGCACATCATGCTTGAAGCTTGAATGGCCAGTAATGTGTCAGATTAAAACCGAAACAAGATGGAGACGGAAGCGTGAAATCACAAAATAGCGTGAAATTCAGCTTGAAAATTAGAATGTTACTGAAAAACAAGATTAAGTTCGAAGTTTCATGACAATCATTCCCCCAATAAAGAGACTTCGACTATTTACACAGCATACTAATAACCAAGATGGCGACGGAATCATGTAATTCAGCCTGAAAATATAAGAATGATCGTACGAAACAAGGGTAAGTTCCAAGTTCCACGAAAATCGTTCCACAAATGAGAAATTTCAGTATAGCGGCCAAGATGGCAGCGGAATTATGAAACTCAGGTTGGGAAGAAGAATGTTTATATTCAAATGTAAGTTCCAAGTTTCATGACAATCGTTCCACTAATAAGAGATTTCGGAGGCAATTCCAATATGGCGGCCAAGGAGTTCCACGCAAATCGTTATTCTAATAAGAAATTTCAAAATGGTGAACTAGATGGCACCACAACCATCAGGTCCAATCTGCTCATTGGTCACCCTTAAGGACCTAATAAGCTATCTATCGGAAAAACTTCCAGGGCTCTAGCTTCATTCCCTTAGGAAGAATTCAACTTCTTTGAAGTGCACAGTAAATCTTTGTTTTCTGATGATGATGATAATAATAATAATGATACATAATGGATGGATAAAAAAATATTGCCTTTCGGCTTCCTTTGAAGGTATAAGCCATTAACTGGAAAAAGTTTATTCTCACAAAAATACGTTGAAAATTTACACGGCTTCAAAAATCAACCCTTATGTCACTCCTTTCTTTGGCATCCTATATAGAGGCTGCCCTAGTACGTTGTCGGTGTATTTTCGGGACACCCTGATAATGCATGAAGTCAGTTATGACTAGAGAGCGGATTTATAATTTTTTACATCTTCTATTCGCCAAGTTAGATGCAACTGTCGACTTGCAGCTTGACGTTTCCATCTATAAGGAACCTAAATACCAAGTTTTATTTCGCATATAATTTATTATTTTGAGTTTTTACTGCAGACAAATTGATAGTCCATATAGTCGCATATAGCCGCATATTTTAGTCCATATTTTTGCATATAACTGAATATTTGTCAGTATCTTGGCCATTTTATCTAGATGTGCCAAAAAAATCACGATTTTTCCATTTTAAGAAAAAAATAAAAATTTTCGAGAAATTTTTTTTTTTACTTCGATGGTCAGAGTTGGTTGGTTGGTTTTACATGTAAATGTTGAAATTTTCAATATTTTTTTAGCTTATATCACATATTTACTTGCATATATTGCTTTATTTGAACATTTTTACCGCATATTTTGACACTTTTTAAGCGCATATAAACTACATATTCCGAGCTTTTTTACCGCATATAAATCCGCTCCCTAGTTATGACCTAAAGGTGCGTTCAGTCAGTTTATTTAGACGCAAGTTTTAATTTTAGTCGCAAGCGCAGCAACGCCCATTGGCTCTCATGAACCAGCCTCCTCAGAACAGCTAATAGACGATGCAGCGCTTACGGCTGAAATTAAAACTTGTGACTAAATAAGCTGACTGAACGCACCTTAAGTCAACATAATCGTCCTGCAGCCAAAAGTAAGCTCTTTCAGGGGTCACAACTTTTTCCAAATCGGATATTTTTCCCCAGAGATATCCTTACTTGAAATTGGAGCAAATTTTGAGATATCCTCAACTTATGACGAGCAGTTTATGACCGGGTCGACTTTGGAACTCGACCGGGTCGACTTTGAAACTCGACCGGGTCGACTTTGGAACTCGACCGGGTCGACTTTGGAACTCGACTTCACACAGAAAGTCGAGTTTGAAACTCGACCGGGTCGAGTTTGAAACTCGACCGGGTCGAGTTTGAAACTCGACTTTACGCAGAAAGTCGAGTTTGAAACTCGACCGGGTCGACTTTGGAACTCGACTTTGTGTCCGTAAAAAGATTTGCAGCTTGGCCCTTCTACGCTTCCGTAATTTTGTGTTCACCTCGAGGCTGTCGTTCATAATTCTGCTCCAGCACTTTTGAGCATTGCGTACCTACGTCTTCTGCATCTGCTTTAAACTTCCGTTAACGTCCAACAATAATTTTCTCAAGTATGAAAATAACAGTTTTGTAGGGGGCACCTTGAAAATTGTGATTTTGATTTCAGGTACCTCGGCGTTCTTCTGCCTGCCATTCCGATCGTGATATACCGCCAAGAGCCGGTTTTCCCAGCCGGAAAACGCCTCATGTTGCTCCTTCGCTCCATAACGGGCACGGCCGCCTTAGTGTTCAGCTTTTACGCGTTCCGCCACATGCCGTTGGCCGACGCCTCGGTCATAGTGTTTTCCGTGCCTGTCTTTACGGGTATCTTCGCCAGGATGTTCCTCAAGGAGCCTTGCGGCCTTTTCAACGTATTTTCCGTCGTTTTGACTCTCATAGGTAAGTAAATCTTAAATCTTTTTTCTGTACGATTACAATACTTTCCCTTCCATTTTGGTGGAGGGTAGAAAAAGTGAAACAATCGAATAAAAACAAATGAAACCACATAAAACTGAATGGAATCGAATCAAATGGAACCGGTACTTCAAACGAGTCAATGAGTAATACTTCTTCCAACAGGTGTAGTCCTGATCACGAGACCTTTCGCCCTGTTCGGCGACTCCGTGGACGCCCTGGGGCCCGACGCGCAGGACCAGGAGAAGCCGCCGGAAATTTGGGGCGCCGTCGCCGCTTTTTCGGCCACCCTGTTCGGCGCCAACGCCTACGTCCTGCTGAGGGCCCTCAAGGGCATCCACTTCTCGGTCATCATGACGAACTTCGGGTCGTTCGCGTTTGCGCAGTGCATGCTGGCCACGCTGGTCCTGGGGTCGCTGTGCGTGCCTCCCTGCGGTCTCGACAGGTACCTGATCGTGGCGCTGGCGCTCTTCAGCTTCCTCGGGCAGATCCTGCTGACGCTGGCGCTGCAAATGGAACAGGCCGGCCCTGTGGCCATCGCCAGGAGCAGCGACATCGTGTTCGCGTTCGTGTGGCAGGTCATGTTCTTCGGAGAAATACCAAACAGGTTTGTGATTTGTAGTAAAAAAACTTCATCCAAAATATTTGCCACATACTTACTTGTTCGAAAGTCGAACTTGGGTTTTCAAAAAGTGGCTTTTTGGATTCTACCGGACACAAAATCAAAATTCAAAAAACCGATCAAAAATTTCAAGAGTGCTAGCGAAGAGCTTTTCTAAGAGGTGTCACTTTGAATACTCCGCTGAAAGTTTTTCCAGATGGCCTTTTGTGGCGCCCATTTTTCAAATTAAAAAAATAGGTACAGCTTGTCGCACTTCGTATATCAGCATTTTTGAAGCATAATAACAATTCAGCTCTTTTGAACGCAGTTTGAGGGATTTACTGGACACAAAATCAAAATCCACAAAAACAGATAAAAAATTTGATCAAAAAAACTTTTCAGTGCCAATTGTCTGACAGCCTATACAGGGTGTTCGCAAATTTGGGATAGAAAATTGAACCGTAGTTGTAGAAATGCTCCAAAAGTGCCTGAAAAACGTTGGAAAGGATGCATTATTCTCATTTTTGGAAACATGGAGGGCCAAAAGGTGGTCCTTCGACTCCTTCTACTTTCGTTATTTTGAAAGATTTCAGCAAACTCTTCCCATCGGATCAAAAAGCATTTTTTTCAACTTTGACTGTGTTTTGTGATTTTATTTAGTGTACCTCGGGTTCCACCAAAATTTTAAGAGCAGAATCAATCTATCACGCTGATAGTTGCTATGCACCAGCCAATAGGATGGCCAGTTGCTTAGTTACTATCAGAGTGATAAAGTTATCGCGTTGATAAAAGTTTGGTGTAACCCGAGGGTAGAGGATGAGTCATGAATTTTCGTATTTTTTTTTTCTCAAAAATGCCTGTGAAAGGTTCTAGAGGTCATAAAACTGATGTAGAGCAACAGATGACACAAATAGTTCTCATATGAAATTTTCTGCATGCATTTTTGAAAAAAACTGGATTTTCAGAATTGATGACTCACCTGTATATGTAAAGTAATTGAAATTGCAAAACACATTCAAAGGTTCAAAAACATTGCTTTTTGGTCTCTCGTGAAGAGTTCACTAAAATCTTTCAAAATAACCAAAATAGAGGAGGTCGAAGGACTTTTAATCCTCCCTATTTTCAAAAATAAAAACCCCAAATTTCTTCCAACATTTCTCTGATACTTCTGATGCATTTCTGTAACTGCGGTTCAGTTTTCTATCTCAAGTTTGCAAACACTCTGTATACTTGAGTTCAAGTTTTTCCAGAATACCAATTGTTCTTAACGTAGTTTCAGGGATTTTACCGGACACAAAATCAGAATTCACAAAAACAGATCAAAAAATTTAAAAGTTCTCGCTGAGAGCTTCTCTGGGAGATGCCACTTGATATACTTTGATTCAAGTTTTCTCAGATGGCCTTTTGTAGGACCTATTTTCAAAATTACAGAAGTATAGTTTGTCGCACCTCGTATATCAGCATTTTCGAAGCAGGATAACATTTGCTGTTCAAATCTGGGAAATTATTCCATTTTAGATGATTTTGGTCAGTTTCCAGGCGCCTCTGAGACTTTAACTTCAAATCCACTGTTACCTCAAAAAGAACGGGAAATTCTTGTTTGAAGACTGATTTTGGTTATTTCAAAAGCCGATTTGAATTTTTTCAAAAGTGGTCTCCAGGATTTTATAGGACATGAAATCAAAATTCAAAAGAATCAATTGAAAATTCCGAAAGTTTTCGAAAAGAGCTTTTTTAGGGGATGCCACTTAACATACTTCGATTCAACATACTACGTTTGAAGCAAAATAACGATTCTCAAGCAAATTAGAAAGATTGTTTTTTTTAACAGATTTGGGTCAGTTTTTCAATGTTTGTAGGATTCTAATAATTGTGAATACCTGTTGGCTTGACGTTTACTCATCACATTGTTTTCTCCAAAATCCATCGATATTTTGGAATACTTCAAAAATTGTTATTTAGAAAGCGATTTAGTAGGTACTTCAAACAAGCTTAAAGTGACCAGATTTAAAAACATCCTCAGGGGGACACTTGAGGGGGGGATCCTAAAATTTGTTGTGGCAAAATTTTTTCAATAGTAATACATATAACAAGTGCTTAGATTTTTTCAGTTAAATCGTTTGAACCCGAAAACAACTGTCAACGAGGCTGTCAATCACCAGGGGGAAAGTGAGGACACGCTAGACCCGATTTTATCTGAAAGTCGAGAGATTTTGTCAAAGACTCGGTCCAAGTTAATATCGGGTCTAATTTTCGAGTGATTGATGGTTTGTTTGAGGAATTTAAAACATTCAACTCGAATAAAAAACAAAGCACAAGTTGAATTTTGCTGATTGTCGCCCAAAACTCCCAAATAGACTACTAATAGTAGAAATAGTAGTTCCAATGTATCATTGTATACTTAAATTTCAATCCGAGCAAGTATAAATACAGTCGTTTCAATTTAATATTAGTCGTGGACTCAAGAATATTTCCATCCAGTGCTATAACCTAGTGTGAGTGTGTATTTTTCACTTGCTAGTATGCAATAATTGATAGCTTCAACTGAGTTTCGTTGATCTCATTCGGTTATTTTGTTTGGCTGAATGTGGTATGTAGGCGATAATCACTATTAATAGTACAGGAATTTTAGCTGAAATATCACTTCAACCTCAAAAAAAATACTGTAGCCGTGAAAATCACAGGTTCTGTTCAGAATTTTGTCCTCTTTCCAAATTTTTTCCATTTTTTCCATTTTTTTTTTTTTTTTTTTTTTTGATATTTTATTACTATTGTTATACCGTGTACCTACATACTTGGCCTGTTGAAGGTGTAAATAAACATATTAAATGTATATGATACAATAAAAAAAATGAAAAAGTCGTTAAAACCTTGGTAAACATATGGACGTCCTGAAAATTTGATATTCTGTTCAGACTTGAATGCTCTACTACATACCTAAAATTGACAGAAATCCCACTTCGGGGTTTCAAGTTATTGGAGGGGGGGTGATCAGTTGCAACTCAAAATGGAGGGGATGAAACCCGTTAATCCATTGGATGCAAATACATCGCAATTCGACGCATCATATCTTGTTGATACCATTTTGGCACAAAAAGTGTCGATAATTGTTGAGAGGGGGTCGTGGGAGGGGCGGAGTTCGGCTAGGTGATTCTTTTTGTTTTCCTGGTCATATATAACCGATCACGACAAGTTTGGTATTTTTTCCGACTAAATTGAAACTCCTGACCTCGAATCCGATCTGTAAATTTGAATAGAAACAAGTTTGAACAAGTCAACTTGAAAAAACTTGTTTTTTTCTTTGACAATTTTGACAGTTTTTTTTTTACTGTTAGAGGTCTGAATCCCTCGAAAATAGTTCATGGTCCATTAGATTGAAGTGTCTTTTTTACGAAAATCATCCACTCGATGTACTATTTTGTTTCTGGATATTAAAAAATCAATTTGAACCTGTGAGTCGGTCCGGCGCGGTTACTATTAATAACCAGAACACTACAACATGCTTCTGCAAATAAAACTAGCTCAAACTTTTGAACAAATGATGCAAAAATTTGCAGGTGCATGTTGTAGTGTTCTGGTCAGTAGTAGACACCACGCCGGATCGACTCACAGGTTCAAATTGATTTTTTAATACCAAAAAACAAAATAATACGTTGAGTGAATGATTTTCGTGAAAAAAACACTTGAATCTAATGGCTCTTGAAATATTTTCGAGGATTTCAGACCTCTAACAGTGAAAAAAAACCTGCCAAAATTGCCATAGAAAAAAACAAGTTTTTTCAAGTCAACTTGTTCAAACTTGTTTTTATTGAAATTTACACATCGGATTCGAGGTCAGGAGTTTGAATTTAGTCGGAAAAGATACCAAACTTGTCGTGATCGGTTCTATATGACCAGGAACACAAAAAGAACCACCTAGCTGAGCTTCGTCCCTCCCACGACCCCCCCTCAACAATGATCGACACTTTTTGTGCCAAAATGGTATCAACTAGATATGATGCGTCAAAATGCGATGTATTTGCATCCAGTGAATCAACAGGTTTCAGCCCCTCCATTCTGAGTTGCAATTGATTACCCCCCCTTCGATAACTCAAGACCCCGGGGTGGAATTTCTGTCAATTTTGGGTATGTAGTAGGGCATTCAAATCTAAACAGAAAGTCATATTTTCAGGACGTCTATATCTTTTCCAAGGTTGTAGCGATTTTTTTAATATTTTTCTGTATCATATACATTTGACAGAACAAATTCGAAATATTCCAATAGAACTATGAAATTTTTCATCGTGTTTGGATCAGAATTGTTTGAATGTTCAATCTCAACATTTGCAGTCTCCACATAACTGTGTGTACTTGAAATCTCATGAAAAATTAAGCTTAATTTGAAATTGTTCAGAATTATAAGTTTTCAGATTTTTGACAGCTCTTAAAAAAAAGCCTCCGCTGGGATTTTTCTGAAACCCAAAAATTTGGAAAGAGCACAAAATTCTGAACAGAACCTGTGATTCTCACGACTGCAGTATTTTTTTTGAGGTCAAAATCTATTTTTCTTGGGCTATAAGTAATTAAAAATGAAATAAGCCGATAGCTATAATCAGGATCAAAACAACGACAAAAATTAACAGTAACTCAACAGTATCGGTAACTTCGACACAAGTAGTAAAAGAGATAGGTATACTGCTTATTTAATCAAATACCTAAAAAGGATTACCACAATAATTAATATAAATCAAGAGAGTTCATAGAGTAAGGCAAAGAAATCACCCATTCATCTACTTATAGATATTTTCGAGGATATTTTTCTGATTCGTGAATTTTCTGAAGGAAATTTTGAAGTTATTGTTTTTGTACCAGTTTCACGTACCTATTTCAGATTTCTTGGAATTACCGAATAGAAGCATTATTCGCACTAATTTCTTGTTAAAAGAAAAAAGCTTTTTTCTTTTGTTGAAAATATTCTTGATATCAATGTAGAATGTAGGTCATTTCAGGGGGCTCCAAAGTCGACGGGGGGACTCTTTGGGGGACATTTTTTCAAGGGAGACAGCTACCTTCAAAGGGGGACTGTCCTCCTCAAAAGGGGACGGATGGTCACTTTAAACAAGCTCAATAGCCAATTTGAGTTTTTTAAAAGTAGTTTTTCAGCCGATCAGAGAGAATAAAGAGATTTTCTAGCCTACCACCAGGCCATAAAATGGACTGTTGCTTTAGTGACTCCAAAAAAACGAAAAACAACAGTACGGGAAAAAACTCTCTAGCCGCCGCGCCGGCGCCGGCCCAGGAATATTGGATATTTTTCTGGCCGCCGGCGCCGGCCAGAAAAAAGTGTCAAATACTTTGATAGATCAATGTCATTATTGAATTGAATGAAATGCATGGCTTTAAATATTATCATTTTGATAGGTGTAACTACATCATTAGATCCGCTAAAAAATATTATGTGCTGTTCGTACAGAAAGTGGCTTCCAGGCCTCCGCCGGTTGTAGTCCTCGGCTGGCGCCTCGGAGACTGCAAGATTCCGTTGTCGGCCAGGAATATGACACTTTCTGTACTAACCACACAATACACTATTTTTTTATTTTTAGCGGCCGCAAAATCAAAATCAACAAAAAGAGATCAAAAATTTGAAAAGTTCTCGCGAAGAGCGTTTCTGAGAGGTGCCACTGGACACTTCAGTGCAAATGAGTTCAAATGGCTTTTTGTACGCCTATTTTCAAAATTCCAGAAGTACAGTTTGTCGCACCTCGTATATCAGCATTTTCAAATTGGAATCACAATTTTTGTACAGATTTGCAGAATAGTTTCATTCAAGTTGATTTTTCACCACATCTCGACACCCAGATGGGTGAAAGAGGTTACGATTATATTATTATAAGTTGATTTTTGACACTTTTCACTGTTTGTGGAACATAAATTATGGAAATATGTCCCCTAAACGCTCAATTATTACAGTATACAATTCAAATTCATTCAAATCCTGAAAAAAATCTAAAATTGGGTTTGGAAACCCAATTTTTTTTAACCAGCTTAAAACCCGATTTAGTCTTGGAAAAGCAGTTTTCTAGAATTTATTGGAGACAAAATTGAAAAATAATAATCTCGATAAAAACCCATAACATATTAGAGAGGAGCTGGAGGGAAGCTCTCATGGGGTGTATCACTACTGGAGATGCTCTTTTATAAACTGGTTATTGGACAATGAAGTTGTCGGTATCCAAAGACTGGTTCGACTTTGAAGGCCAGTAACTTCCGATTCCCAAAAGCGATTTTAGTATCTTTTCGAAAATTTCGAAGGTATGGTTTGTCGCACTTCGTTAATTATCTTTTTCAAAGTAAAATAGAATAATAATGTGCGATCAATTATGAGAAATTGGTTCATTTGAACCTATCGTTGGTGTTTGAAGATCTGTTCCGAACACTAACCACCAGTATCTGCCAGATTTCCACAGTGGTCGCTTTGAAAAAATATGATTTAGCTTTTTTGACCTTGGGCACTAACTCAATTTAAGAGAATAAGCAGATCTGACATGAAAAAGCTGGGCGAACGTACAGTTATTTTTGGTATAATCCCCTTGAAAGTGATGTAAGACTGGGTTTGAGAGGGGAAAACTGACGCTAAATTTGTTGCAGATACTCCATAGGTGGCGCTGTGCTAGTCATGAGCTCGGTGGTGCTGACAGGACTGAGAAAATGGCTGCTTGCGTTGCCACCCGACGCCAACGTTAGGAAAAACCTCGCCATTCTGGTCAAGTAGATTATTATAATATGTGATATCAAGCAGTATTTTCATTCGTATAGCTTTCATTTTTGTTTTTAGACTTGTTATGTTCACTATTTTGAAATACAGGTGATCCTTGATAACTTGAATCAGATAGTACCTAGCTACCTGTACATGAGAAATCCATTGATCATGCAAAACTGCGACGAGCCTAATACTAATTGGCAAAAATACTGTGAATATGATTTTGTTGTATAACTTAATATAATTTATCGGGATCACTCTGTTTATTTTTTCTAAGCGCACAAACACAGCAAACTGAGCAATTTTTGACTGTCATCATGCATTTTAGCCTCTAATCATACCTACATATCTTTGTTGAAGCTTGTATACAAATTCTGTTGATCTCTTTAACTAAATACTAAAAAAAAACTTACGTATTTTGCTAATTATTAATTAAGCAGCAAGTGAGATTTATTATCATTACTATTATTACTGTTATTGAAACATTTCTCTTTTTCTTTATTTATTATTTCGAAATTGGTAGGTGATACCCAGCAGCTAAGCAGGTACTCCACCTTACCTTTTTCAACAAGAAATGTGAATGAGTTATGGAAGTAATGGAATAACAAATGAAATTAAAGAGAAATGTTTGATATTGTTCACCTACTTATGCATTACAAAAAAAAAACTATTCTAGTACTACCTACTTGATTAAATTCGATCGGACCAATTTGATATTGGAGTAATAATTGATGTTTATACCTTACATATTCATTATTATAGCTAAAAAAGCTGAGAGCTGTATATTTTTTGTTTTTGTTACATTAGTTGAAGACGTTTCGAATAAAACATTCGAAAACCAATAAAAACCCAACTATTTTCACCCCCTCCTGTTTTTTTTTTTGCTTCAATTTTCGACTAAGGATCGCTATGAAGGGCTTTAATTAACCGCTCAAAATATAGCTTTTTTGATTTTTCGAGTATCAAAAATCACAATTTTTTCAAAGTAACTGAAAATATCAAAAGTGCCTGCGAATAGCTTTTCTGGGAGGTGTCGCAAAGCATACTTCGATTGAAGTTCTCCTGGGGGGCCCTATGCGGGGCCCTTTTCTAAAGTTTCAAAAATATGGCTTGTCGCACCTTGTACATCAAGTTTTTGAAAGCAGAATACCGATTTTTGATCAATTTTCAAAACTAAATAGTTTGAAAGCCATTTTGTAGCGTTCGAATTCTTTTACACCTCGTTCTAGACTGAGTTTCCCCTGCCCAAAACATTAACCGATTTTTTCTTTTACACCTTTTCGCTACAGTCTATGTTCCAGAGTCCGCAATAATAATTCTACGGCGTTACTTTTGTACCAGTTGAATTTTTTATTCCATAAATTTTCTGTTTTCGTCAATTTTTATAGTTAGGTTGGTAGGTAGGTACCTACCTATCCAATAATAATTATTATTCTACTTATTTTTTCATTTCATGATGATTTGTTTGCTACTATTACGAGTGTAAACGAAACCAACCTAGGTACTAAAGTTCTCCCTTTATTTAAGGAATTTAATTAGGGAACTATAGCTAGCCCGCACCTGTCCCTTAGTATTGCATTGTGCGAGTTTATTGATCGACTAAAGCTTTGGAGCTCTTGACACAGATGGCGCAAGCATACCTTCAACGGCATTTTAATATTACGCAAGACTTGGGGAATTTATATTTGTACCTAATTAAATAATGGAAATTGTAGAGCAACTCATTTTTTTTAAATTCATTCTGAAGGTAGGTACTTATTTATGGGCTTTACAAGATTAAAACCGATTGCTTGGCAGCTCTTAAAATTAATATTCAAGTTCGTTTTCCCCACCATAATGCCCGTCGTCTCCCAGTTTCGTCACAAAGTCACAGATGGCGCTTGGTGAACGAAATTCGAATTTATGCGGAATAGTTGCAGCGGTACGCTAGCAAAATGACCCTGATTCTGCATTTTGTGATACTGCAATGAAATTTGGCATATGCCAACTACGTAGAATTTCAAGTGATTTGACCCGCAGCACTCAAAAATTTGTCCATCAGGGGGCGACTGGGGGCCTCTCCAAATTTCAAGATGTCAGTGTTTTTACCATGCACCATTCAGTACCGCCCTATCTACCGTACAGGACCTGAACAACTTTGTTCTTGACCATCATAACATTTTTCGTCATGTCAATTCCATTCTTCTTACAGAAAAAAATTATTTCTTTGTCTGGTCAACAAGTCGAGAAATATATATTTTTTTGGACCACAAATAGATTGTTGAGTCGTTTTTGTGTGATCATCGATAAATCCGCATCCCCTTGATTCATTTATGATAACAAAAGTTTTGCTGTTCTATTCTTTAACGAAGGGGTGACCTCAACTTATCATTATTTTCAACATCACCTATTTCAATGTTTTATCCCTAAAAATATGATTATTATTGTACTAATATATAGCTTGAAGTTTTCTTCGACGGTTTGGATGATGAAACGGCCTCAGATTCCACCTGGAAGCTTACATATTAATCTTTCTGCAAGGCCGTCAAATTTGGCATTTTTGATTTTCTACCGGGAGCGGCCAAAATGTCAATACACACCACTCCGCCCAAGAGCACCGGTTGCGGTACTTTCGCACCAACTCTCATTTCAGTATCACAAAATGCAAAATTGTTAGGCGTGAATATCGTTCTCCGCTAGAGCAAACCGGTGCTCTTGGGCGGAGTGGTGTGTATTGACATTTTGGCCGCTCCCGCTAGAAAATCAAAAATGCCAAATTTGACGGCCTTGCAGAAAAACTATTATGTACGGCTTCCAGGTGGAATCTGAGGCAGTTTCATCATCAACATCGTTGAAGAGAACTTCAAGCTGTATATTAGTATATCAATAATCATACTTACCGAGGTATAACATTGAAAAAGGTAATGTTGAAAATAATGGTAAGTTGAAGTCACTCCTTTGTTGAAAAATAGCACTGCAAAAGTTTTCTTCTCATAAATGAATCAAGGGGATGCGGATTCATCGATGATCGCACAAAAACTACTTAACAATCTATTGGTGGTCCAAAAAAAAAAAATTTTATCAATTTGTTGACCAGGCAAAGAAATTTTTTTTTTTCTATAAGAAGAATGGAATTGACATGACGAAAAATGTTATGATGGTCAAGAAAAAAGTTGTTTGGGTTCTGTACGGTAGATAGGGCGGTACTGAATGGCGCATGGGAAAAATTCAGACATCTTGAAATTTTAAGGGGCCCCCAGTCGCCCCCTAATGGACAAATTTTTGAGTGCTGCGGGTCAAATCACTTGAAATTTTATGTAGTTTGCATATGCCAAATTTCATTGCAGTATCACAAAATGCAGAATCAAAAAGCGTACCGCTGCAACTAGAACAGGGCCCCAGCCACGAAAACTCCTTATTTCAATGGCATGATCATGAATGTGTGAAAAATATCCAAAACCTGGTAGGTAGGTATTCTACACGTGAACAACAAAAAAAATCTATTTTGGCACCATAGCACTTTCCCGACTAGTATCCAGGAACAAATGGAAATTTTGGTCCAAGATGTCCGTCGCGCCTCTTCGAATGGTAAGTTGGAATTCAAGGGAAAAGGCTGGAAGAAATCTGCAGCATCCTTATGATAAATGAACAAAAAATAGTGGAGATTTTCAGGGAAATTCTAATTCTTTGGAAAACCTTCGAAGCAGGCTTGATTTTAGGCTCCATCATCATTTGGGTCCGATCTCGATAAGGTTTTGCACTTTTAACCAGAAAACTCTTGGAAAACTGAAAAAAAATTGTTAGGAAATGCCTGAGAACCAATCACCTAACTACCTCATGTTTTTTAGGGGGGGAAAACTCGAATATTGTTGATCCGATTACGAAATTTTTCTCTTCAAAAATGTAGGTTTCCGGAAACTATTGAGATCCGCTATGGGCACCTCGTCGCATTAAGGGTGACGATTCACAGCGAAGGAGAGACCGTGACATACCATAGGTATGAATGAGGAGAGATAGAGATAGAATTCTAAATGCAAAAAGAAAAAAACAAGTTTCCAAAAATTGAACTGGCTCAATAGCTAGTTCAATAGCTATTTTTTATAAGCCAAAATTTTTTATATAATATTTTGGCTTATTTTTTTAGCGACAAAAAACCAAAATAGCTATTCGACTAGACAATCCAATTTCAGATAGCCGTTTTTTTCAGTTTTTCTTTCGAAGCACTGATAACAATGGAACCGTGAGAAGAAAAACAACATTTTGGGACGTCACCCTTAAGGAAGCCCTTACAATGCCGTGTATCTCACTGTTGAAATAGGAATCGAACAAGAATGATCAACAGCTATTCTTGTAAAATTGCAAATGATAACGATAAAAACGATAGAGTTAATTGTGAAGTGTATAACCATTGTATAACTATTACTAGTAGGTCAGCCGGCGCTCAAATTGTGTAGTTTTCGGAAAGTACGGCCAGATGGCGTGTTCAGCATTTGTCGTTTGGTCTCTCAAATTAGCTATAAATCACGCTGTCTTCAAAGTTTAACGTCGCGTTCACCTTAGTGATAGATGCTGATGGCCTGGCTACAAAAGTTTTAATTTTTCTAACCTGCGGCTGCGTCGGTAATTTCTTGCGAGCTAATTGCTCCAGGCGACATCTAGCGACAAAATCCTAAATCCGAGGCTGACCTACTAGTAGTAGTTATACAATAGTATAACTGAAGCGCAGCTTCCAACTATAGCGAAAGAAGTTGATATTCTTCGTTAGCGAAAAATGTAAGATATTAGCGCTTACTGGTGGCTTTACAGAGCTTCGTTTGTCGCCGGCGACAGTCCCCCACTTCACGTAGTAAATAATTTGAACGACACAGCAACAAAAAATCGTGTCGCGGGAATTATGGAGGGAGGAAGGGAAGTATAGACAGACTGAGTCCTATTGGCCAGCGACACTGTCGCCGGCGAGATACAAAGTTCTGTAAAGCCGCCAGTGGCGGCTGGTGAGGGAGGGCTCAAGGGCGGCGCCCCCCCAACGCTAAAGGCGGCAAGAGATTTTTATCGGTAGGAAGACATGGAATGCATTTTATTATTTATACTTATTCCAAAGATTTGGTTTAGTGCAAAAACGTTCAGTCATTAGTCAATTAATATTTTAACAAAATAATTCTAAGCGATCGCACGGTCGAAGAAGTTCGTCTTGGGCTCCGCATTCGGCGCCCACCGCCGATGCGGTGATGCCGGGGTGAACCCGCGCAAAACATGTGCCGTAACCATGGCAACGCGAGACGCGGCTCCCGCTCTATACTACAGATATGGGCTCCGTTTCTCGAGCCCCCAGCCGATTGAAATAATCGATATAATCATTTATGTACTCTTCGATTAGTCAACAGTTTGCAAACATGAAGATAGCTGACCTAAAAAAGGTACATTTAGGTCATCAAGCCTACAAGAAGAAATAAATGCAAAAAAATAACGGACGTCCGATTACAGCATTGATTTACTGAATATGAAGCAAATCGAACCCGCAAGAATAAATTCGTGGTGCATTAACTCACACGTAATTTTGTTAAAACAGTAAATGCTAAAACTCCATATGGTTGTGATGTGGATACGACAAAAAAGTTTTTGTCTCGAGTTTCGTCATTTCGCGAACTGAGAACTGTTCTATCTGCACTCATTGTAGAAAATGTTCTTAGAACTTCGAACCAACAAAACATGGACGAAATGTTTCATGATTTGAACAATTAGATCAGAAACGGGAAAGGAATAAAAGCCTCTTTCTCTAGTTTCTGATCTAATTGTTTATATCAGGAAACATTTTGTCCATGTTTTGCTGGTTCGAAGTTCGGAAAAACATTTTCTACAAGAAGTGCAGATAGAACATTATAGTTCTCAGCTCGCGAATTTGTTATTAGCTTGAGCCCTCCTTGCAAAAAACTCACGAGCCGCCACTGAAAGCCGCCATACCGCTTACCAATGCTTCATGTGCAGCTGAAATGGTCATTTAGCTCCAAAATGCCTGAATGAAAAGAGTAATTCCGCGCAATTTTACCGAGTCTGGCTCGTCTAGGAACTAAATCCGTTCATAGCATGGTTCAGATTTTTTCTTTGTGGGGGCATATAAGGGTATTTTCGCCTACAAGCCAAAAACTATTGAACAACCTGAAGAAAATCAAGCCGAAATCCGAGATATGGACCCAGATATTTCATGAAAATTTATGGAAAGCTTTCTCGAAAAAAACCCAACGAGGCCAAAAACTACAGTTATTTAGAAGTTTTTTATTCCATTCTTGATATAAATGAACTTGAAAAACTCCTGTTCAAGGTCTGCTTGATGAAATAGTAATTTACAAAAGAAAAATACAGACAAAAAGGCACAGCGATTCCAAATCGGTCAGAAACTTATATTTCGCAAGCTATTCGCAAAACTCATGGAAAAAGTTGAACTTTGACTACTTTGAGGTTTCATAGATAAGTATCTCTGTCTTGATAGAGCCGGATTTTGAAAAACAGATTAAGGTTTTTTTCACGTTAAATAACTCAAATAGGGAGTCTTTGATTTCTATTCCTCCATCAATTCTGGGAACATCCTCTACTGCTAAAGCATTGAATAACGTGAAAAATCGTTTTTGAGCCGAAAAGTTTTTTGTAAGTGTTAAAAGGCCGCGCATGTAGCTGTTATTGCTCGTTAGACGCCCGCAGTTGTTTCTTTAAAAATTCCACCCAACGAACAGAACGATATAGGTGAACTGAAACATCAGTAATTCTCGGAACTCTTTATACAATTCAAATTACCCAACAATTATCGCGAACGAGCCATATTGTAGGATAAATAAACCAAAATTACCAGCGCCGCCAGTCAATAATTACGTCCGCAACGCCAATTCCCTCAGCTTTTAATTTGAATTTATACAGGGTGCTCACGTTCAAGTCTCAGCGCAGCCTCCGATGTGTCGCTATACCTACTCGGATATTTGTGTGCGAAAAAAGCTGTAAACCAGCGGATTATCGTTAGAATTCAGATTTTAGGTCGAATATTGAGTAGGGCTTAATTTTGAGTCGACTTTTTTAGTATGAAGCACCCTGTATCCTGATCTGTTTGAATATTTTGAAAATGTATACATTTTGCTTCGATTTTCTCAAGAAATTTTTGAAGTAGGTAGCAAGATATCCTTGTTGGTAAAAGTTGAAAGAAACTTGAAAATGAACACCCTGTATGCCCACCATTGCCGTTCCATTTCATACCCTTTTCTATTGTCTGGTGGCCGGTCGCATTCAGCGAAAGCTATAATGAAAATTAATAATTATTCAAAGTAAGTAGGTACCTAAACATCCAAATTACAGACGCATAGTTTGGATTACGGTGTAGAGGATGATACGTCCGTGTTTATGCAAGTATTTGCTGCTATTTGGTTAGATAAGTATAATTTGAAGCGGAGCCATCTGTCGTCGGTGCATTTATGTATTCAAAAATTACCACTAAATGGGCCAATTGGCGTTTTTTGCTTTATGCGGCTAAGTAGGTAATTAAGTCATTATATTTAGATACCTACTTCGGCTCGACAGCATGAATTACAACCAAAACAGTGACATGAATGGCACGACACAATTACAAAACTCACTTTAGAGACCGGTACTACCTACAATCTGATTACTACAGGGCAGTTCAAAACACAAATTGAGGTCACGAACTATTAAATGTCTATTACAATAGCTGTGCCATTTCGAATGCCATTTATACCGGTTTCACATAGCTGGGTACATTGCAAATTGATGAGACTGCAAATTGGAGCTGCATTTCCTTTTTGACCGCAGTTGTAGCATTAAATAAATTTTAATCTATTGCTTTCAATTTTTTTTTTGTGGAATTCATGAGTTGAAAACGTGTGAAATTCAAACTTGTATTCAACCATTTCACTTGATAAGAGATTTTGAAAAACTTCTCAAGATAGATATCGAACTCGGTACAGTTAGTCTAAGCTTTCTGATGCAGTATGTGACCAAATACCCATTCAACTCGCACTTGTAGCATCGCATAAATAATGACCTCTATTTTTGTTTTGAAAAAAATCAACGATCAGTTGGAAACATGCTATTCAATTTAAGTTCCATCAATTCACATCTTCGTTGTCTACATCTACATCGTTGTGAATGAATTTTGGAGGGCTTTTCAGCGACATCGGACTGTAAGATTACCGGGAAATTGGAAAAAAACTGTTGGAAAATGTTCAACAACCAGTTACCTTTTGTTTGAAAAAAGTTGAAAATCTGTTCACAGGATGGAAAGTTGGAAAATTTGAAGTTTTCCCAGAGTGGAGAGCTCGAAAACCGTCGGTCCGATTTCGAAAATTTTTTCTCCAAAAATTATTTCAATCTTCCCTCCAACTTCCATTTCCAGCATGTCTGCACCTGAAATGAATATTTCCTGGGGCTCACCGCGTGTCGAAGTTTACACTGCAGTTTTTTCAAATTCATAAAATGTGCAAATTTCATTTTGAAAAAGATATCGTCGGAAAACCGGAGCCGTGTCGATTTTGAAAGTGGGTCCACATAACACCCAATCCAAGTTACTCTCAATTTCATCAGAAATTTTTTCGAAAAAAGTCGATCTCCGAGCAGTAATGAATTTTTATAACGAACGGGTGAACTTTTTTGGAGAATTCAGCCTTTGTCGGTATCGTTGATGGGCCAGGGAGAGGGAGTTGTTCAGCCTTCTCGGTAGGGATGCGGTACCTTTTACTACCGGGGTTGTCGCTTAAATTGTCTTGATTTTTCTGATTCACCTCGACTTTTCTCTGAAAAGCTAAAACTTCGGCAGAAACATTTTATTCCATACTTCCCTGACAACCTCTCCTTTTTTTATGCTCCTTCGATAAAAAATGTTACACATCCCCTCTTCTTCTCCCTAGAAAAAATTTCGAGAAATATTTTTCAACAACTCTTGAATCTATACAGGGTGTTTCGAAATTACGGTTACAAACTTTCAGGAGAGATTTCTTATCAAAAATGAACCAGGAAAAAATATAACTCCGATGTCCTAAATTGCTCCGTTGAAAAGTTATAGGGTGTTCAAGTTGACTTTTTGAAACAATTTTTTTGAATAAGTCTCGAATCGTTCGACCGATTTTGTTCAAATTTTCAAAAAAGCTAACTGAAATAAGTCTCTATTGAATAATAGTGACGTGTTAAGAAACAAAAATCAGGAACGTAGATAATGGGGGGTGTCCTCATATTCCCCCCTTATTTTTTACACTCCTAGCTATTTTCCCAAATTGTTCTGATTTTGAGATTTCACGTTTAATTTAGAAAAAAAGTTACTCCAGCAAAGTTTCGATTAGAGGCTTCGTTTTTGAGATATCTGGGTTTGAAACTTTGGAAAACATCTCGAAATTGCCACTTTCAAAGGCCTGAAAATTGGTATCCAAAAAAACTCATGATTTCTCAGCTGAAATAAAATAAAATAAAATCGTAAAATAAGACTAAAAAATAAATAAAAAATAAATAAGCTCTCCAGAATTTCTGAGTTGAAAAACCACCATTTTATCTGAGAAACGAGAAGTTTTCAGGGTAAAAAAAATAGGCTCATTGAAAGTGGCGATTTCGAGATGTTTTCCAAAGTTTCAAACCCAAATATTTCAAAAATAAAGCCTCTATTCAAAATTTTGCACGAGTAACTTTTTTTTTAAATTGGACGTAGAATCCAAAAATTAGAACAATTTGGAAAAATAGCTGGGAAGTGAAAATAGGAGGGAAATATGAAGACACTCCTCATTATCTACGCCCCTGATTTTTTTTCTAAACACGTTGCTATTATTCGATAGAGACCTATTCTAGTTAACTTTGTTCAAAATTTGAAAAAATTAGTCAAACGGTTCAGAAGCAATGTCAAAAAATCGATTTCAAATAGTCAACTTGAACACCCTGTATCCTTTTAACGGAGCATTTTAGGACATCAAAGTTATATTTTTTCCTGGTACATTTTTTATAAAGAACCTCTCCTAGAAGTTTGTAACCGTAATTGTGAAACACCCTGTATATTACCTAGTCTGTCTTACGAAATGAATGTTAGTGTGATCTAATTTACCCTCAACTATTGTCCCACAAGCTTATAGTGCTATTCTGTGAAAATAACATTCCATAAAAGCTCTGTTTCTGTTCTGTTATGTAAAAATTTGTGTCGGCCATTGGTTGTTGCCTGGGTAATAGGTAACAACGTAACAGAGGAACAGAGCCTTTATGGAATGTAATTTTTTAGAGAATCGCACCATTAACTATTACTAGCACCTTTATTAGCTATATTTACACAACCACATTATAATCTATCTACTGCCTATACTATCATAATTATGTCACTAACACAATGTCTTCAATTAGCTTGATACTATTGACAGTCTCTGTAACTAGCTTCATATTGTTCAAAATCCCTATTTTTTATTAACTAGCTACCTACACATGTATTTACAAAATACAATCGGTACAAACCGGATTGCCTAAAACTACCTATTCCTCAACTGCTCTGAGCTCTGAAGACTGTTTTCATTAATCGTCCACGTGACGAAATGTGATAATCCAAGTATGAATTTTTTACTTGTACTAAGGGTTTATTGACAGAGGGAAAGCCCATTCCTAAATCTGATAATTTCGACTAACGGTTATTGACTTATTTGAAGCAAAATTGAGGAATTTATGTAGTCTTCACGTCTTTTTGTCAAGTTTCTCCCTTGGAGATAAGTCAACTGATTTGTTCAAGTTAGAACCTGTATATGCCTTCAAATCGTTGACATGCCGATTTCCAGCATCTGTGCCACCTAAAGTTTTCAACCAATACACTATTCAAGAGATTCTCTTGATTTCAATTAAATAGTAGCCGGACCTGATTTGTGTCGTCAACCTCGCCGTGATAATCACCCGAAATTGGAAGCTCCCAGCCGAAGTTGATCGTGGATAGACTGACTTCATGTTGCGGAAAATTGAATTGAACTGAATTTCATACAGATGTAGATCCGGGTGTTGATCCCAAAGACGGTGGTCTTCATTCATATATGAACGAATGGCTGTTCCGATAGTGCGGTTCGAACGTTCAACAAAGTTTATTTGTGGGTGGTATCGCGAGTTGAGCCATGTTCTCTGTACTCTATATTCAAAGGCGAGATTCTCAAAGTCGTTCTCAGAGAACTGTGAACCGTTATCGCAATTATTGTACTAGTAGGTAATGGGGCACTTGTGTGTGGGAACCAGTTACCCGGGGCACTTGTGCCCGAAATTTGAAATGCAAATTACCTGATATTTGAATATTTTTACACCAACTTTTGACATACTTTTGACAGCGACTTTTGACGTCATTTTGACAGTGACTTTTGACGTTTTTTTTTTTGACAGTTCTTCAAGTATTTTTCAAAGTGACTTTTTAACGTACTTTTTGAAAGTGACTTTTTGATGTACTTTTGACGTACTTTTGACAGTGACATTTGTAGCTCTGACCCGGCCATATAATGACTTTCTGCAACCATATGGTATAGGACAGCTGTGTGTAGGGAAATAATAAACGGTTGAGTACAGATAATTATTTATTTAATAAATACAACATTCAATTATCAGCAACGGGGCTGTACAAAGAGGAACATTTAGTATTAACAATTTGAAGACTTGAAAGTTATATCGTACATGATATTCACTGTAAATATATCATCTATAAGAAAGTATGATGTGAATCAGATTACAATAGTTCTGATCAATACCAGATCTCTTTATTACTGACACAGTTTTTTGTAGCCATAGGGGTACGAATTATCTTCTACGAATTTTCTCTTATTACTGGTTGGTTTATATACTTTTTCTTCCAGTCTCGTAACAACGTGATGTTCAGCAGTTCTTCTTATATTCGTATCACGAATTAAGATGAATTCCTCCGGATCTTCACTTAGTATCAGTGCCTTCATGGATTCAAAGTTGATCAATTTCGAGTTCTTGTAATTCAGTTGTATACCCTTGATTTTACAGACAACATCAGACCGATCTTCAGAGGTGGGAAACACCTTGAAGAGGTAACTTTTTGGGCCACCACAGACAAACTCTGTGATGTATGCATCGGGTCCAAATTCTTCAAGTTCGTCGGTCATGTCACCAATGAACTCTCCCGTTGGCGGTTCATACTCTCCCTCACAATTTGAAATATAAATTATTGAATCAGTATCATAGTACAAAACTCGATCTTCTAGCTTTTCCAGGTAAGAATATAATTTAAGCCGCGCTTGTGCAGTGGTAAAGGCAGCGATACAGACGTTTACTGAGGCACACCATGAGTCAAAAATGCTTGATTCTCCATGAATTCAATGACGGATTTTGCAGTAGCCATTTTCAGTGGATGTAACAAGGTATATTTCGAGAACTAGTCTGCTACATTTAGCAAATAACAATTTCCACTCCTTGATCAAGGTAGTGGGCCCATGATGTAAACCGCGATTACTTGGAAAGGGTATTCTACCCATTTCTCTATTTCCATTAATCCTATTGGTGCTTTATTGGGGTATTTTTGTTCACCAAGAACTTTACAGCCTTACGTACTTCAGAATGTCATGACGCATTTTTTTGGCAATATCAAGAGTGTTGTATTCGTGACAAGGTCTTATAAAATCCAAAATGAGCGGCAGTTTCAGCATCATGATGCGCATGTGAGATTTTTTGACGTTAATTTGACGGTATCAGCTGTTTCCACTCGATCACAATCGACTTTTATGAGTTTTTGGAAGGGATGGATTTGTAGACATGAACGCCCTTCACTTTCCATGAACTGTATTCTTCTGGTGAGGCCAGAATTTTGAACCGTGAGTTCTTATACTCAACCGTCATTTATTTCTTCCAAGATGAAATTCAAAGCATTTACATCCGCGGTAAGACTGATTCTGGACGAAGCGTCTGGTACAACATGTAATTTTCCTTTTCGGTGGATCATATCGAACGTATAGTTTTGAATCTTGACAGCCCATCTCGCAAGAGGACCTACTGGGTTTTCCATTTTGTTGAGCCAGAGTAAAGAGTGATGATCTGTTACGACAGTGAATTTTGTTCCTGCCATATAATTATGGTAAAAATTTATTTAGGTAAAATATCAAACTTAGAAGTTCTTTTTCTGTAACTGTATAGTTAGACTCCGCTTTCGAAAGAGATCGAGAGCAAAGAGCTATTACAACTTCTTGTTCATCCACTACATGGGTCAAAACTCCGTCTAGCCCAAAATTAGACGCACCGCATTGAGTTACAAATGGGAGACGAAAGTCAGGGGTAAGAAGAACGGGTGCTGAGGTAAGTGCTTGTTTGATTTCGACAAACGATTCTTCGGCATTTGGATTACAGTGTATCCCTTGACCTTTCTTTCTGCCTTCGAGCAAATCATTAATTGGTGAGACTGGAGCTGAAAAATGAGGCACAGACGTTCTGTACTATGATGCCGATAAAGCGTTTAACTTCTGTACAGGTACACGGACGCGTATGATTAACCATCACGGCAACCTTATCGGGATCCGTTCTTAGACCGTTCCCATCAACTATGTAACCCAGATATTTTAGCGATTTCCTGAAAAATTTACACTTTTTGATGTTTATGATAAGATCATATTCCTGAAGACATCTCTTGACCTCTACTAGTAACTCGCTATGCTCTTTGAAAGTTCTCAAGATTACGATTATGTCATCTAGGTAGCAAAAAATTGAAGGTTCATATTTTGGGCCAAAAATTACATCCATTAGGCGCTGTTGCGTCTGTGCTGAGTTGCAAAGACCAAAAGGCATTACACGAAATTGAAACATTCCTTAACCAGGAATAGGAAAACCAGTTTTTTCCTTGCCCTAAGGAGACAGCGGTACTTGCCAGAATGCATGTCGAAGGTCAATGGAAGAGATAAAACTTGCATCGCTCAACAGACTGAGTATTCTATCGATTCTTGGGATAGGGTACCGATCAGGTTTAGTGATTAAGGTCAACTTCCTCCGGTCAAAACGAAATCTGCATTTGCCAGATGCTTTCTTTACCAAAAGAACCGGAGAGCCGTATGAGCCAGGGCTTGATTTAGTTACTCTAAACTTTAGCATCGCCTTGAGTTCAGCATCCAAGGTTTCCGTGATATATGGGGCCAACCAGTACTGCAGTTGCTCGAATGAAGGATTTTTTATTCGATTTCCTCAACAACCTCTTCTTTTTTTCATGCTCCTCCGAAAAAATTGTAACAGTGTTGGAAGTGTTCGCGGGAAGCAACCTTGACAAAATAAGTCAAATAAGCCACTTTGACCGTAGGAATATTACAATATTGTTGCAAGTGGCGATTCTGTTGTGCATTCGAGAGCATACGCGGTCCTTCTAGACCAATAAATTGTCGTGTCACGAGTTGCAAAGCTCTAGTCAATCGAGAACAAACGCGATGGTTCGGAACATTCAATTTACATGGAGATATCAACAGGTGGGTGAGATACATCGGCCCCATTGGCGGAGGCGCCGTTCGAGAACACGTTGGTAGTGAACGCAAAAAGTGTAGTATTGTTCGAGAATCGCTTCGAAGCCATACGTTTCGGGCAATGTGGAATTTGCTAGAAAACCGGTGGAAACTTCCAGAATAACAGTCGGAGGTATACGGATATATCGGCCAACAGACCAGTCTTGAATTCAGAGCGATAACAGCGAGAGATAATCGGCGATATACCCAAGCGCAAATAATTGTTGAAGTGTCTTTATAGTAGTACACAGTAATAAACAGTCTGGTTTCAACGATTGTTTCAATTATATAATAGAGCCCAAACGCAAAATCCCTAATAAATTTTATCTACGACGGTTTTTGAAGTGTTGAAAACGGTTGAAAAATGTAAAATATAAATGACAAATATGAAAGAAACTATAGATTTCTTGATCTTTACACGCCGTCATGAGTAACAAGTAATTACTTTTAACACGCTTCCATAATAATCTGACATTTTTAACCCGGTAAGCTAGCGGCAAAAGTGCTACTTTTAATAGGCGATTGAACTTATTGGGGAAAATGGCCGTTTCGTAGAGGAAGTTTCAGGGAACTAACTGTAAAAAGAGGTGTAAAATGCCGCAGGCAACGTCGGCTGTTACGTCAATTGGTAGCACGTCAAAACTGTCACTTTGCTGTCTTGTGCAGTCCACTACAAGCAAACTTTTGTACCTGTGAACCCTTTGGACCCCGTAGGCTCTATATTGGGCCCCATGTTGATGACCAGCGTCGTCGCAAACCTTTCTTCAAATCATCCATAGCTTCCGCCCAAGGAAGAGCACAGCTGTCACATCCGCACGGAGGGAAACACACAAGCCCGTCGACCAGCCTGGCAACAAGCCAGCCTGCCAGCCAAGAAAAATCACCTTGGGCTGGCCGTGCAGATTCAACCACCATCTACCTTTTTTCCTCGCTTTTTTCTAAAGATTTTCTGCTTGGACTTCAGCTGGAGATCCGCATTTTTCATTCTAATAAGCTCGCCGTAGCCACCTTTGTGTTCGGGACGTGAACGTTGTCTTTTTTTTTACCGCAATGTAGTGCATTGCTGGGGGCGTAGTCTTTCAGCTGCGCACCTCTGGAGCTAGATCTACTACAAGCCTGCTAAATACGCTAGCCATAACATGAAATAAGAGACACAAGTGCAAACCCCTTTTCAAATTATTTCTACTTGTCAAATTTCCACGTCAATAATGTGGGTATTGCAGGTATTCACTAGTGCCCACCTAGGCTACTAGGCGTCGGAGTATGTGTTCCTCTCAAAAAATTCGTCTACGATCAAGTACCGAGCTCCACACCAGGTGGCGTTTTTTGAATGTAAATCGCCTATAGTGGTCGTAGATGAGAATATTTTCCCATATAAAAATGTGACGTCCTGTGTGACTGCTGACTTGACTGTACCTTTGCGAACACACAGCGTGAAACGTCAATGTGTTTGTATGCAGTACGTCTGTCTGTGTGTATCTATGTGTGTGTGTCTCTGATTACATCCTCTCGCATGCACATCCTCCTGGGGCACTTAATTTTCCTCAATTCTCCATTTTCTCTCGTTTCGTTTTCCACAGCCAAGCCTCCATCTCCCCATATATTCACCTCTCTGTCTCTCTTTCCGTTATACCTTGCTCCGTCCCACATCAAGACATGATGTTCAATATCTAGCATTCAAGTGCAGAAGTCGCTTCATTTTCACCAATGATGAAATTACAGAGTTTCTATGGAAAAATGGATGGTAAAAAAATACCGCTGTGTACATTTAAGCTACATGTTCACTTTCTGGAAAAACCCGATAACGCGTAAAACGAAAACTGCGAAGGAACTCGATGTGTCAGATTCTTAGATGAAGGTGGATTCATGTTCGCGAAAAATGGGAATAAAAATAACGACGACAATAAAATAGTAAAATATTTTTTTGGGCGACATAAAACTTTCTCAGCTGTATCCAGAGACGTCAATAATGATCCCAATCTAAGCGTCCCTTCGGGAAGGAAGACTTGATTGGAAATACAAAGAAAAAATCGACCAAGTGGAGCGACCATTCTGGAGGACTAACTTGCGCATACACATCAAAAAGCACGACGGTTCGAGTTTGAGGGGCTGCAGAGCCTCATCCATCAGAATATTCAGTTTCATAGTTATAGGTTTATTCAACTGGAAAACTTTCAGAAAATTGGAAAAAAAGATGGAAAATGCCGAAAACCAATTACCAAGCGTTTAGAGAATGATTGGTGTAGATCGGTTTACGGATTGAATACCTGGGGCACAGTTCTAATTGACTGCACTTCAGGGCCCCTAAATGACATGTGAAATGAGCCTTCAAGCCCATCAGATGGGTAGGTCCGAACCACACCTGACGACACAAGAGTTCTGAAAACGAAAAAAATTGGGGCCCACTGGGGTTCTAACAAACACCCGTAGACAACAGGGGGCCAACGAAAAAAATTGGGGCCCACTGGGGCTCTAAGAAACACCCGTAAACAACAGGGGGCCGGTAGAGCTTCAATCAACCTGAGAAGATACAAAGGCGACGCTTTGGCCTGAAACAGCATGATCTGATAGTTACAAAACGTCACAAGTGGGGGCCTAATCAGGGCTTTAGACGGCGGGAAGACACCATGGGGCCCTGCTACCGAATCACACAAGGGAGCTGCAGACAATAGAGCTTGCAAGTATACACCAAAAGATTGAGCATACTGAAGTTAAAAAAGCTACAAAAAACACAAGAGGTTCATCGGAGATCTAAACGACAATTGAAGACACAAAAAATCGGAGCCCGGTTTTACCCTAATCAGCACTAAAAGACACAAAGGAAGCACACTTATATCTGCAACAATCGTGCGGCCGTCAGTTCGACATAGGTACGTATAAAATTTGCTGAGCCGATATAATAAAATTTACAGGTTTCGTATCCAAGGATATGAAATGGGCCAAAGGCTACGAGTTTTCAAGTGATAAATACAGAAAAGTGAGATATACATATTTAATGGCATCTGCTTCTACCTGGCAGTGCAGTGAGAGAATGGAGCAGTTCTGTGAGAGAACGCAGGCATTCCCACACAGTGTACTGACAGTGCTACTACCGTTACTAATGTCAGCCCAGAGCACACCAGATAATCAAAGTTTTCTTTATGAAATATTCAATTACCTATTCACCCGTGGTTGTTGTAATTTTCATCAAGTTTTTCACGAGGTTTTTCATCTTTCTGTTGCATGATTCTGGCCATAATTTTTGAATATTCGATTTCCTCATGAAAAATGCTCTGTTTTTTTCTATTGTCTTCAACAGGGTTCCTGTTCGCTCGGATATCGACTACGCACCAGCGTGGCATATTACGCGTCGCTCCCCGATGATGGGCATCATCACGAGGAATTCTCATCCCCATCCCCAAAGGGCACCCCAGAGAAATCGAGCCGAATCAGCCGGCTATGTGCCCTTCCCTCATCATCATCATCATCCATCCACCCTTCTCATTTTTCACCCTTCCATCGGTTCGCTTCGCTCTCGGCCATCATAATGAAGTATCTCGGATTAGCGTAGATTCCTATCTTGGGCTCTCTCCGCATCCTAATTGATTGCACCTCCCTCCGGAGAGGGAATAAAGACTCTCGCATCCCGGAGAAGGTATAAACGGCAAGCGCGCAATCCACCCCCCGTATAATACCTTCTATTACCGTCGTCGTCGACGTCGTCTTCGTTCCTGCGAAAGCGTATTGGATTATGTTAACGAGCTGGAAGAAAAAACCGAAGATGAAAGTGAAGCCGGCTTTTTGCCTCTCGAGGTGAATTTCAGAGTCGATGCAGAAATTTCCTACGGCAATGGAAACATTTTTCAATAATTTTCTGCAAAACAGCGTCAAGGTTTGCCCTAAAGAATAACTTGCAAGACCAGTCTTACTATTTACATTATTACATGATTATTACATAGAAGTGATATATCATTATTATTGTTACGTATTTCGCGTACGGGTTCGGTTATAATTGGGACGATCGTTTGAAAAGACACACTGTTTATTACTGCGTACTATAATAAATACACGCAAACAATTATATAGCTCCGACTATTATCCTCGAATTCTTTCATCGGTCGTCCAGCAAATTCCAGTGAACCGGCATACAGTTTCGCGGTCACTCCAGAAAAAAACCCTACACATTTCGCGTGTAGACTATATGCTCTGAAAACTCGGCGCCTCCGCCAATTCGGCTGATGTTTTCCAATCGATCGTTAAAGTTTCTCATGTGATTTCAATCGCCAAGTCATCGCGTATATTCTGGAAATGTCCCCAGAGCTTTGCACTTGTACACTGCGACCTAATGTGAAGAGTCTAGAAAAACCGGGTGTTCTCCACAATGCACAAGAATCGCCGCTTGTAACATTAATGATAATATATTCATTACATGTTACAATATTCAACATTATGCAACGAATGAACTCTAACCCTTGTGTTGGGTCGCTGATCCACCAAGATGGGTGTCTTTTTGTTGGTGACTGGTCTGATCGACTGTTTCAATTATATGTTGTTTGTACTAATCGTTATGTGATGTAATTTACAGAGTTTATATTTTTTATATTAACAAATCCTACACCTACCAGTATGTAGCCAAAAAGGAAATAAAGAATTTGATTTGATTTGATTTGATATTATACAGGGTGTTTCAGGGATGATAGCAAAAAATTCAACTGTGGGTAGATCTCCTCCAAATATGACGAAAACCTATATACCATTTTGCAAAGTTCGGCCTAATGACAAAGATACAGCCCTCCAAAGTTCACTTTTTTCGGATTTCAAAAATTTGTTACTCAGGAACGTTTCAACAAATTTAGCTTTAATTCAACGAAAGCTGGTTTGTCGTATTTATCTATCAACCCGCCAAATTTGGAAAGAATCCAACCAGTGGTGTAGGAGTTATGAGGGTCAATAATTTAGAAGCATCCGCAAAAAAGTTGATTTAAGGTGACCCCTTATAACTTCTACGCCACTGATTGGATTCTCTCCAACTTTGGCAGGTTGATAGATAACTATGACAAAGCAGCTTTATGCTGAATTAAAGCTCAATTTCTCGAAACGTTCCTGAGTTACAAATTTTTGAAATCCGAGAAAAGTGAACTTTGGAGGGCTGTATCTTCGTTATTCGGCCGAACTTTGCAAAATGGTATATGGGTTTTCGTCATATTTTGACGAGATCTACCCACAGTTAAATTTTTTGCTATCATCCCTGAAACACCCTGTATACAGGGTGTTTCCAAAATGGTGTTACAAACTTCTAGGGGAGATTCCCCATAAAAAATGGACAAGGAAAATATATACCTTTGATGTCTTAAAATGCTCAGTTGAAAAGTTACAGGGTGTTCAAGTTGACTTTTTAAAACTGATTTTTTGACATAAGTTTTGAACCGTTTAACCGATTTTGTTCAAGTTCTCACCAAAGTTAACTGAAATAAATCTCTATCGAATAATAGTAACGTGTTGGAGAAAAAAGTTCAGGGGCGTAGATAATAGGGGCTGTCCTCATATTTCCCCCCCTATTTTTCACACCCCTAGCTATTTTCCCAAATTGTTCTTATTTTTTTATTCTACGTTCAATTTAGAGAAAAAAGTTACTCTTGCAAAATTTTGATTAGAGGCTTCGTTTTTGAGATATCTGAGTTTGAAACTTTGGAAAACATCTCGAAATCGCCACTTTCAATGAGCCCAATTTTTTTTCCCTGAAAAGCTCTCGTTTCTCGGAGGAAATAGTGGTTTATCAACTTAGAAAATTGAAGAGAACCTATTTCTGCTAAAAAATCATGAGTTTTTTTTATTCTAATTTTTTGGCCTTGGAAAGTGGCAATTTCGAGATGTTTTCCAAAGTTTCAAACTCAGATATCTCAAAAACGAAGCCTCTAATCAAAATTTTGCAAGAGTAACTTTTTTCTCTAAATTGAACGTAGAATAAAAAAATAAGAACAATTTAGGAAAATAAATAGGGATGTGAAAAATAGGGGGGGAAATATGAGGACAGCCCCCATTATCTACGCCCCTGAACTTTTTTCTCCAACACGTTACTATTATTCGATAGAGACTTATTTCAGTTAACTTTGGTGAGAACTTGAACAAAATCGGTTAAACGGTTCAAAACTTATGTCAAAAAATCAGTTTTAAAAAGTCAACTTGAACACCCTGTAACTTTTCAACTGAGCATTTTAGGACATCAAAGGTATATATTTTCCTTGTCCATTTTTGATGGGGAATCTCCCCTAGAAGTTTGTAACACCATTTTGGAAACACCCTGTATACAGGGTGTTCGGGTTTGGCTATTACAAACTTTAAGGGATGATTCCCCTTCAAAAATTAAGCCGAAAGAACAAAAAACTCATGGACCTAAAATGCTTCCTTGAAAAGATACAGGGTGTTGAAGTTAACTTTTTTAAATCGTTTTTCCACCGTAACTTTTTGACCGTTGAACCGATTTTGATCAAATTTGAACCAAAGTTCAGTCAATTGAGTTTCCATCGGATAATAATACCACAATTCATCAAAGATTCCTGGGGGCGTGAATAATAGGGAATTGTCCCCTATTTTCGCGCCTATTTTTATTTCCCCTTATTATTTTTTTAAATTGTTAATATTTTCTGATTCTACGTTTGATTTAAAAGAAAAAGTTACTCTTGCAAAATTTGGATTAGAGGCTTCATTCCCAAGATATTTGGTTTATAAACTTTGGAAAAGATCTCGAAATCGCCACTTTCCAGAGCCCAAATTGTTTTTCTCTGAAAACGCCTCGTTTCTTATACTCTCGCAAACGTGATAACGGAGATACAGGCCTTCAAAATTGGTTTTTTAATGCAGTTTTTTCTGCATAACTTTTGAACCGTTGAGCCGATTTTATTCAAACTTGAACCAAAGTTTACTAAAATAGATCTCTATCGAACAATGATAACGCATTTTATCAAACATTTTTAAGGGCGAAGATAATAGGGAGTACTTCCCCCCTTTCCCCCTATTTTTCACCCCCTGAAATATTTTTGGAAATTGTTGCAATTTTTGAATTTTACGTTCAATTTAGAGAAAAAAGTTACTTCTGAAAAATTTTGATTAAAGGCTTCATTTTTGAGATATTTAGGTTTGAAACTTCGGAGAACATCCCAAAATCGCCACTTTTCAGGGCCCAATTGTTTTTTCTGAAAAGCTTCATGTTTCTCAACGAAAATGGTAGTTTATCAACTTGAAACACCTAGAAAACTTATTTCAGTTTAGGAATCCGGAGTTTTCTTAAATTTTGATTTTCAAGGCCTTGAAAGTGGTGTTTTCGAGATGTTCTCCGAAGTTTCAAACCCAAATATCTCGAAAATGAAGCCTTTATTCAAAATTTTGCATGAGTAACTTTTTTTTCTAAATTAAACGTAGAATTCAATAATTGCAACGATTTTTGAAAAAAATTGAGTGGATAAAAAATAGGGGTGGAAAGGAGAAGGTATCCCCTATTATCTTTGTCACTGAAAATGTTTGATGAAATGCGTTATCATTGTTCGATAGGGACCTATTTTTAGTAAACTTTGATTGAAATTTGAATAAAATCGGCTTCACGGTTCAGAAGTTATGCAAAAAAAACTGTTTTGAAAAACCAAACTTGAAGGCCTATATCTCCGTTATTACATTTGCGAGAGTATTTTCATTGGAGAAGTTTCCTTATCTTTCAATTGTCTACCTCCCTGTAAATTTTGTTGCCTTAATTTCGGGACACCCTGTATGTGTCTGGTTATCACAAACTTTAAGGGACGATTCCCCATCAAAAATAAAGCCCAAAGAACAAAAAACTCATGGTCCTAAAATGCTTGCCTTAAAAGATACAGCGTGTTGAAGTCAACTTATTTAAATCGTTTTTTTTTACCGTAACTTTTGAACCGTTGGACCGATTTCAATCAAAATAGAACCAAAGTTTAGTCAGCTGAGTTTCCATTTAATAATAATACCACAATTTATCAAAAATTTCTGGGGGCGTAGGTAATAGGAGACTGTCCTCTATTTTTGCCCCTATTTTTATATCTGATTATTTTTTCAAATTGTTGATATTTTTGGATTTCACGTTCAATTTAAAAGAAAAAGATAGTCCTGCAAAGTTTTAATTAGAGGCTTCATTTTCAAGATATTGGGGTTTGAAAAATTGGAAAACAACACGAAATCGCCACTTTCCAGGGCCCAAATTGTTTTTTTTTTAAAAAACTTCATGTTTCTAAGCGAAAATGGTGGTTTATCAACTTGAAACACCCAGAAAACTCATCCCAGTCGACGAATCATGGGTTTTCTTGAATTTTGATTTTTAAGCCTAGGAAAATGGCGATTTTGAGATGTTTTCCAATGTTTCAATCCCAAATATTTCAAAAACGAAGCCTTCATACAAAAGTTTGCAGGAGTAACTTTTTCTTTTTAATCTAACGTAAAATCCGAAAATATCAACATTTTTGCAAAATAATTGGGGGAGATAGAAATAGGGGCGAAAATAGGGGCGAAAATAGGGGCGAAGTTGTGATATTATTATTCGATGGAAACTCATTTGACTAAACTTTGTTTCAAATTTAATTGGAATTGATTCAACGGTTCAAAAGTTACGGTGAAAAACCATTTGAAAAAATCAACTTCAACACCCTGTATCTTTTTAAGGAAGCATTTTAGGACCATGAGTTTTCCATTTTTTAGCTTTATTTTTGATGAGGAATCATCTCTCAAAGTTTGTAATAACCAGACCCGAACACCCTGTATAGCACTCACGGGTTCATTTTTCAAAAAAAAAATAGGTTCATGGAAAAAATTCTCAAAATCAGTTTGATTGTGATTTTTCTAAATTTCAAACTGTTACAATAATGATATTTTGACAATTTGTTTGTCAAATGAACCCGTAAGTGCTATCTTTCGTTGTAATCAGGATGAAAGACTGCATCAACTATGCATGTTAATGGAATTTTTTTTGCGACACCCTGTAAATAAGTGGTTTGAAATTTTGTTAGGAGCAAATTGAAAAAATTAAGCAAAATTTCTTCATGGATCAGTTTTCTTTTTTGAAATTGTCCCAGGGTTAAGGCAGCTACGTATGTATAGTGGGAGGGTCAGTCTTAACGTGAACACCCTGTACATACTTCCACAGTATGTTCACTGCTGTGAAAGCTTTATTATTTCATGGAAAAATTTCAACAAAAAACATGAATGTAGGTACGCTTCTCTAAACAAAAGCTTTAGATTTCGCCACGTGAGTTGTTTCGGGAACTCTATTTTTCTAGATAAAAAACTTGAGCTTTGATCTCTATTGCAGAGGAATCACTGTTTTTCTACGTTTCAATTGAAGTGATTTTTTAATTTAAGGAATTTATCCGTCATTCTCGCAGTGAAAGATGATAGTAATGATGCCTTCACTCAATATTCTAACTTTACACAATATTATAATTTTACACTAATTTTAATATACAGGGTTATTCAAAAGTCCGGAATAAAATTCATATTTTTTTTCCATATTCATTTCGGAAAAAAACGCTCGAACCGGTCGATTTTTAAAAACGGTAAGCCGTTTTTTCATGACACGTGTCACGTTCTACCGTCAACCCCCTAACCCCAAGCCACCCCTAGTATTTTTTTTCAAATGACACTCTATGGCTTGTGGGGGCTCGTTGGAAAGCTTGTCAAAAACTTTATTCAGATCTACCATTGAAAATTAGATCCGACGCTTCACCATGAAGTTTTGAGGAACCCCAGTTTTACTTGACAGTCCGGAATAAAATTCATAATTTTTTTCCATATTTATTTCGGAAAAAACGCTCGAACCGGTCGATTTCTAAAAACGATAAGCCGTTTTTTCATGACACGTGTCATGTTCTACCGTCAACCCCCCAACCCCAAGCCACCATGAAGTTCCTCAAAACTTCATGGTGAAGCGTCCGATCTAATTTTCAATAGTAGATCTGAATAGAGTTTTTGACAAGCTTTCCAACGAGCCCTCACAAGCCATAGGGTGCTATTTGAAAAAAAATACTGAGGGTAGCTTGCGGTTAGGGGGTTGACGGTAGAATATGACACGTGTCATCAAAAAACGGCTTACCCTTTTTAGAAATCGACCTGTTCGAGCGTTTTTTCTGGAAGAATATGGTAAGAAATTATAAATTTTGTTCCGGACTGTTAAGTAAAACTGGGTTTCCTCAAAATTTCATGGTGAAGCGTCCGATCTAATTTTCAATGGTTGATCTGAATAGAGTTTTTGATTAGCTTTCCAACGAGCCCCCACAAGCCATAGGGTGCCATTTGAAAAAAAATACTAAGGGTGGCTTGGGGTTAGGGGATGACAGTAGAACATGACACGTGTCATGAAAAAACGGCTTACCGTTTTCAAAAATCGACCTGTTCAAGCGTTTTTCGCAATAAATATGGAAAAATATTATGAATTTTATTCCGGACTTTTGAATAACCCTGTATGTAATTATTCGCTTCACGTGTTTGTTGTGTTAATACATAAGATATAAGGACCTTTATATAAGTTGTATATGGATTTTACTAGTGCTGTCAACCGGTTACGGTTAACCGGTTAACCGGTCAATAACCGGTTAAAAACAGGTCACGGTTAACCGGTTAACCGGTCAATAACCGGTTACGGTCGGACTACCGGTTGGCTACCGACTTGACCGGTTACGATTAACCAACCAATAACCGGTGAAGGGTAAAAGACCTGTTATGGTCCATTTGTTCGAAATTGTTTACGGTTAATCAGTTACTACAGCTAGTGGTCAATCACCGGTGAATTTGAACAACTGGTGCATCATGGTATAGGGTAATTATCACAGCGGAAGTAATGTAGAGTTCATGCTTATGATACCACCTATAAGCTGCAAGTACCTACTCACTTACCTATACCTACCTAGTCTTTTGAAAATATGTTTATCACAATTATTGTGTATGACGGCAAAAAAACAGGAAATTTGCAGATACCTATTTATTTATTTTTGAATTGAGGGTTCAATTTCGTGGGACGTGAATTTAAAATTTGATATATTTAAACCAAAATATCAAAACGCTGAAGTAGACTTCCAAGATTTTTAAATATACAGGATGTTTCGTGTTTAATCGCAAACGTTTTGACAGCGGATAAAGCATCAAAAAATAAGTGGACTGTCTCCAGAAAACTTTGTTCAGAAACGTACAAAGACTGAGATAAAGCCATTCAAAGTTGAGATTAAAATACCGTTTTCCTCACATAATTTCCACACCGTTGAACCAATTTGCCTCAAATTTCACATAGCTCGTCCCTGTTATCTATCATAATTTCTACGCCACTGTCTATTTTGCAGAAATGCCTAGATACTTGAATTCTGCAATCAGTTTAGAAGAAAAAGTTACTCTTGACAAATTTTGATTAAAAGCTTCATTGTCAAGATATTTGGATCCGAATGTTTGAAAAACAAGTTGAAAACGCCAATCCCAAGAAATTAAAGATGATGATCGGGAAAAAGTCATGATTTCTTTACTGAAACAGACTTTCCCAGGCGTTTTTAGCTAAGAAGCAACAAGTTTTCGAAAAATTATTTTTTTGGGCTCTTGAAATTGATTTACAAGATTTTTTCAAACATTATAATTCAGTTGTCAGAAGTAATTTTTCCCTTCAAATCGATTGCAGAGTCCAAACGCCTGGGCATTTTTGCAAAATAGTCAGTGGCGCAGAAATCAAGAGGGAACAGGGACGATTCCCCCAATATCTACGCCATTGGACCAAAATGTGTCGAAACTCAAAATCATTTAAAGTCCTTCAGTGACAGTTTTTGAAGATTAACTTGATAATCACGTATCCAAAATGTGAGGCAAATTGGTTCAACGGTGCGTAAAGTATGTGGAAAAAACTATATTTCAATTTTAAGTTTGCGCTGAGCTGTATTTCAGTTAATATACGTTTTTGAAAAAAGTTTTTTTCAAAATGCCCAATTTTTCATGCTTCATCCACTGGCAAAATCTTCGCATCGAACAGTTAAACAGGGACACCTGTATATAAACTGCTCAACATTTGAAATGTCGGTATCGAAAATTTTGCCCTTTTTCAAAATAGTGTAACTTTGAATTGTCTCAACCGATTTCGATTTTGTCTTCACGGTTCCTTAGATACATCTTTCAGCAATCTACTCAGTTGGCGAGAATTTTCAATTTATTTCTATTACATTCGTTACAGGGTGAAATGTGAAGCATTGCAAGATTGTATCAGGCTTCATGATTATACCGTTAGGATTTGGAAAAACAATTGTTCTCAAAAATGGAGATCTATTGAACTCTGCAAATTTTACAATGCTTCACATTGCACCCTGTTACGAATGTAATTGGAATAAGTCAAAAAATCTCGCCAACCAAGTAGATTGCTGGAAGATGTATCTAAACAACCGTGGAAATAAAATCGAAATCGGTTCAGACAATCCAAAGTTATACCGTTTTGGAAATGGGCAAAATTTTCGATACCGACATTTGAAATGTTAAGCAGTTTTATTGAAAAGTTTTATTCATTTGGAGTCTCAACTAATCTCTTCCCGCAAAAAAATTTAAATGCAGCTTAGGAAAACAAGCTTGCTTTCTTATTGGACATCTATAGCCTCCAAACAAATTGAACCGGCAGGTTCTACAGACCGATAACAAACCGATCCTAATTGGATTTTATCGACAGACACTTGTAAGTACACATTTCCGACCCGTTCACTTTGCATATATCCTTTAATTAAACGCACGGATATACGGTCCCCTATTATGATATGATGTACAGGAAAAGGGGGAGGAGAAACGCCGGGGAAAATGGGACTTGAAGGGAGTGTACGTGTACGTATAGCGTATAATGCAGAAGGGTGTGGTGGATACGAGAGGCGTAAAGGGAGGAAATGAGGCAAAATGTGTATGGCGAGAAGAGAAGAGGGTCCTGACGACGACAAGGAACTTGTCTGGTCTGTTATCGGCATGTTGTATCGTGAGCCCCGATGCAACTCGTACACTTTTGTGATACGTAGGTACAGGATCTACAGAGTGTTTCTTAAAACTATCATCGCTGTTATTAGTATTACTATTATTATCATGCCAAATTTTTATCAAATGGTTTGCCATATTCTTCAACCTACTCACTTCACAATCTGTCAAATTCGAAAAATTTCCAATGAATTTTCCCAATTAATTTTTTCTATTCCAGAATTTTGTATCGTCGTCTCAAAGGGCTCATTAGGCAGGTGTCACAGTTCTATCCTATTCAATTCCAAGCATTCAATTGCAATTGTTTCTACAAATCCTGTGTGTACTACTTGGACAAATCTGCATAGGCGGCGAACTAAGCTAACTAACTGTGCGATAAGACGCTCTGATGAGTTTTTGAAGGCGACGAAACGCACATCCGTTCCTATACACTACTTCGATAGTATATCACATACCGACACGGTAAATGCGTTATTACTGCTAAGAAGGTAAATATTTGTTGTTGCCTGGTTTGTTAGTCGATTGTGCGTAAACATTTGTTGCAGTCACAATACTATCACTAGGTATTCGTTGAGCTCCCTCCGGCTTGAGAGCCCGTCATCACTTTTTACATCTTGCTTTATTCTTCCGTTGTCCTCGCTGAATACGAGAAAAAAGCCGATGCTGATTGCCGAAGGCCCACTCTAATCTTTCACCGCACACCACTTCTGCACGGAGAGCTTTTTGTCCTGGGAACAATGCCGCAGATAGCACTTGAGTCTGAGTCCTCTTCCAGAACGAGAGAAAGGCCCTCTGCTCGCCATGCAGACTCGTCGTATACCGGTGCTTTACCCCATAATATGCCCACTATACATACCGTCACTGGGAATTCTTTCGTTTATTGTCTGTCGTCCACCTTTTTATTCCTAATGGATCCTTCCGGAGGATCGTCGCTGTATGCAGGAGGGCCGCCCGTGTGTATACGCTTCTGGATATGCGCCACACAGAGCTATGAGATTTCATTTGTGTGCGGATTGTTTGTCGTAGCGTGTGCCGCACGCTGTTCTCTCCAAGGGATTACACTTTTTTTTTGTGCCTCTCTCTCATCTTTTTTTTTGTGTTATTCCGAAGCTCTGCGTTGGAAATGTGGAGGACGGTGAGGACAATGCGAATATGGTGGATTTTCTAGAATCTGGATCGGTTTTTCTGGTTTCCATCCACTTTCATGTATTTCTTCTATCACGTGAAGAAAAAAACTCGAAAATGCAAGGAATAACTCGACTTAATCAAACTCAATCAAGTTTTCATTCCGAAGAGAGAAGCTCATCTTTCAGGGAACAAAACAATTTTGAAATCCGGAATAGCCAATTGGCCCAGCTATCCTAGTTAACAGTTGGGGTAGGGTTAGGTCGAAGGGTCAACCACCAGTGGAAATCACTGTACATTTTCTTGGAAATACTATGGAAATACTTGGAAATACTATGGAAATAAACTGCTCAACAATTGGGATGACGGTATCGAAGATTTTGCTCTTTTTCAAAATGACGTAACTTTGGATTGACACAACCGATTTTGAATTTGTTTTCACAGTTTTTTAGATCAATTTTTCAGCAATCCATCCCATTGACGGGATTTTGTTTTCAATTTCAATTACTATTTTCACAGGGTGGAATGTAAAACATTGCAAAATTGTGCTGAGTTCCACGTTCCACCGATCCCCGTTTCTGTGATTTTTTTTTTTGAATTTTAGTGAATTATTCATGAAGCCTGATGTCTAATATCGGAACGGTTTTTGAATTTTTCAGATCAGATGTCCAACAATGACGTTATGATTTTTTTTCCTACATAGGTATATCTAGTACAGGAATTTTAGCTGTTTAAATCGCAAATAGCGAAGAAAAATGATAACTAGCCGGATTTTTGTATATAAGCTCAGTCAAGGATGAAGTTCAACATAGTAAAAGTCTTCAAGAATCCGGTGTGAGCTTCGGCCGTTGTGGCCTCGAGAAGAACTTGAGGGTCAGTTTTTCGCGTATATCTCATGAACAATAGCACTTGGGAAAAAAGTTACCGGGAAGAGTTGTTGGAAATTTTATTGTCTACAAGAAATGTCCTCACACATTTCATCGTCAGTCATCTCCTTCTTCGTCAAAACACAAGAAAATAAAAATAGTCCAGATGCTCGATGCTCGGCTCGATGCTGAAGACTGGTATGGACCTTGAGTTTTATGATGGCGGAGTGCCACTTTGTAGAGTTGTTGTTTGATCCACTCTCTTTTGGTTGAGAATTGAATCCATCAAGACGAACCATGCCGGCGGCATATACAGGGTGAAATAAAAATAAAAAGTTAAACATTTGTACCTCGAGAACCAAAATAGGTGAATACATGTAAATCGCCATAAATAATTCTGATTTCATGGTCATTAAGTCGTCGTAAACTTGAATTGAATATCTTGAGCCGTTTTTGAGATATCTTCAAAAGACTGAAGTTGTTACAAAAAAATATATATTTTCGTCTACTTATCAGAAAGAAAGTTGACTGTGTTTTTTCTAAAATTAGTTGGCCTAGAGAGGGCTTTTCACTGTAATTCCATTTTAAATGTAATTTATCATTGTTTCGATTTAAAACACCAAGTGTCGATTCAAGATCTGAAGAATTACTGATATACGGAAAACTATTTTTTTTTCGTAACGACTTCAGTCTCCTGAAAATATTTCAGAAACGGCTCAACATATTTGATTCAAGTTCACGACGACTTCATGGTCATGAAATTAGAAATATTTTTAGCGATTTACATGTCTTCGCCTATTTTGACTCTTGAGGTACATTTGTTCAACTTTTTATTTTTATGTCACCCTGTATATGCCGCCGGCATAGTTGGTATTGATGGCATTAAGTTTCAATCGAAAGAAAATGGATCGAACAACACCTCTACCAAGTGGCACCCTGCCATCATAAAACTCAAGGTCCGTACAGTCTTCGGCATCGAGCATCTGGACTATTTAGCTTTTCTTGTGTTTTGACGAAGAAGGAGTGGACTGATGATAGAATATGTGAGGACCTTTCTTGTAGACAACACAATTTCCAACAATTTTGCTCCGAGTGCTTTTCCTCCAAGTGCCATCGTTTACGAGATAAACACGAAAAACTGATCTCAAGTTCTTCTCGAGGCCACAACGGCCGAAGCTCACACCGGATTCTTGAGGACTTTTACTATGTTGAACTACATGCTTAACTGAGCTTATATACAAAAATCCGGCTAGTTATCATTTTTGTTCGCTATTTTTTCTATAATTCCTGGACTAATCCCATGAAAGGAGACATCAAGAAACTCAAGATGAAGTTTCTACAGGGTTATACACAGGTGTCCGGTATTTATTCGCGGAAACTTCGGCAATCGATAAGAGCATAAAAATAGATGAATTTTCCTCGAAACATTCCGTTCAAAATCGAAAAATAACGGAAATAATAGGTATAGCTAGAGAGCGGATTTATATGCGGTAAAAAAGTCCAAAATATGCAGTTTATATGCGCTTAAAAAGTATCAAAATATGCGGTAAAAATGTTCAAATAGAGCAATATATGCGTGTAAATATGTGATATAAGCTGCAAAAATAGTGAAAAATACAACACTTACATGTAAAACCAAGTAACCAACTTTGACCATCAAAGTAAAAAAAAAAATTCTTCGAAAATTTTGAATTATTTTTTTTCTTGAAATCAAAATATCGTGATTTTCTCGCACATATAGATAAAATTGCCAAAATAGTGACAAATATTCAGTTATGTGCAAAAATATGGACTAAATATGCGGCTATATGCGATTATATGGACTATTAATTTGTATGCGGTAAAAAGTCAAAATAATAAATTATATGCGAAATAAGACTTGGTATTTAGGTTCCTTATACCGGGTGTTTATAAACGTCTGTGATCGCATCGCCTTTGGAATCCGCTTTCGATCACTAAAATTGCGCCTGTTACTGCGTTTTTCGACCTGACCCATGCCTGCCGCGATCACAGTTTCTTATAAACACCCCGTAGATGGAAACGTCAAGCTGCAAGTCGACAGGTGCATCCAACTTAGCGAATAGAACATGTGAAAAATTATAAATATATATATATATATAATCGTAACCTCTTTTACCCATCTGGGTGTCGAGGTGTCGGACGCACCGAGCCGCACTATGGATTTATGCTACTACCTACAATCATCTCGTTCATGTGCGTGTACAGGTGAAAAATTATAAATCCGCTCTCTAAATATAGCCTTTCAAAGTTGAAATGAAAAATCGATTTTTTTTTTGGATAACTCATAAATCGTTCAACCGGATTTTGTTCCAATTTGGACCAAAGTTCACTAAAATATGTCTCCATTGAATAATAATAATAATAATAATAACGCATTTTATTTAACATTTTTCGGGGCACAAATGATATGATGATGGGAAAAGGGTGATCTACCCTTTTCCCCCTATTTCAACTCCTCTAATTATTCTTGGGAATCGTTCCATTTTTTCAAAATTCTACGTTCAACTTGGAAAAAGAAGTTACTTCAGCCAAATTTTGATTGGAGGCTTCATTTTTGAGCCATTTCGATTTGAAACTTGGGGAAACATCTTGAAAATTCCACTTTAAAAGGTCTAGAAATTGAAATAAAAAAAACTCATGATTTCTCAGATCCAAAATCCAGATCCAAGTTTTTTGGGTTTTCACGAAGCCTCTAATCAAAATTTTGCAAAAGTAACTTTGTTTTCTAAATTGAACGCAGAATTAAAAATTTTGAACGATCTCAAAAATAATCAGGGGAGTGAAAAATAGGGGGGGGGGGGAAGAGTAGGTACCCCTATTACCTTCGCCCTTGAAAATGTTCGATAAAACGCGTCATTATTGTTCGATAGAATCATAATTATTCAAGTAAACTTTGGTCCAAATTTGAACAAAATCGGTTGAACGGTTCGAAAGTTATGCAAAAAAATAATTTTTAAGTTGAACTTTGAAGGCCTTCATTTCCGTTATTGTTCGTTTTTTGAACTGGGTGTTTTGGGGGAAAGTTTATTCTTTTTATTCTCTATCGATTGCCAAAGTTTCCGCCATTAAACACCGGACACTCTGTACAGGGAGTGTCCCGGTATAAGGGTTACAAAATTCACAGGAAGGTAGGGGATTCAAAAATAAGAAGAGTTTTTCAATTAAATATACCATCGCAAACGTATAATAACGGAGATACAGGCCTTTGAAGATGTTTTTGATTTTTTTGATTTTTTTGCATATCTTTGAACCGTTCAACCGATTCTATTCAAATTCAAATCAAATTCTAACGTATGGTCCGAAAGTTTTGGGAACTTTTTTATAAGCAAATAACGCTTTTTCGATAGTTTTAATTTTATAAATTGATATTGCGAAAACTAGCATCATTTTTGACAATTTCAAATTCGTATTTAACATATTGAAGATAGGCCATTATTTTTGATGGCTCTCAGTTTTCTTCAGCCATGTTCGATCATTCTCTGGACAACAGCAAGAATAATTTCTCAGAGCTCTTGCCTCCCAATGTACCGCAAGCTCGACCAATATAAGATTTTTGGTAAGTATTGAGCAGGATAGTACACGACAAGGGATGGGAAGCTGCAAATGAAGACCAATCACGGCGTCACATTTTTCATTAACATTAGAGAATTTCGCATTTGAGAAATTGATACAGAAAATTATGAAACATGACAGAAGAAAATTGAGATCCATCGAAGATACTGGTCCATTATCAATATGTTGAATATGAATTTGTTATTGTTATATAACATATAATGTTAATTTTAGCAATATCAAGTTCAAAAATAAAGACTATCCAGAAAAAATTATTAGCTTTGAACCATTTCCCAAAACTTTTGGACCATATGTTAGTCTACTGAAATATGTCTCTATCTAACAATAATAACGCATTTCATCAAACATTTCCAGTGGCGAAGGTAATAGAGGATATCCTCCCCCTTTCTCTCTTATTTTTCAACACACAAAATTATTTTTCATGATTGTTCCAATTTTTGATTTCTTCGTTTAATCTAGAGAAAAAAGTTGCTTTTGCAAAATTTTGATTGGAGGTTTCGTTGTCGAGATATTTGGGTTTGAAATTTTGGAGAACATCTCGAAATCGCCACTTTTAAAGGCCTGAAAATTAAAAATCCAATAAAACTCGTGATTCCTCAACTGAAATAAGTTCTTTAGGTGTTTCAAGCCGATAAACCACTAACCTTTCATTTTTAGTTGAGAGACGAGGTGTTTTCAGGAAAAAACACTTTGGGCTTTGGAAAGTGGCGATTTCGAGATGTTTTCCAAAGTTTCAAACCCAAATATCTTAAAAATGGAGTCCAAAGTCAAAATTTTGTTATTATCGCGTTATTATTGTTTAATACAACAGTAAACTTTGGTTTGAATTGGAATCAAATCGGTGGATTGTTTCAAAAGTTATGCAAAAACAACTGTTTTTGAAAAAACCTTTGAAGGCCTGTATTTCAGTTACTATACGTTTGCGAGAGTATATCTACCGAAAAAGTCCCCCTATTTTTCAATTCTTTAACCCAAGCCAAACGTTCCAAAAGTTATGCAAAAATAACTATTTTACAAAAAAAAACATTTTTGAAGGACTGTATCTCCGTTATCATACGTTTGCGAGGGTATGTTTATCGCGAAAAGTCCCCTTATTTTTCAATTCTCTATCTCCCTGTGAATTTTGTAACTCCTATTTCGGTACACCTGTGGAAATCAGTGCCCTCAACGGTTTAGGAATTTCTTGGTTCGGAAGTCTAACAATGAAGATATGAATTTTTGTGTTATAAGTGATGTAGATTTGACCCATCGGGACACGGGCTAATTCTAGTTGTGATTTTGGAAAATTGAAATTGTGCACGATTGTTCCCTCAACCACCTTGCAAATTGTGATAGGTACAAACACACAATTTGGTAGACGTAGGTACTCCCCTTCAAATTGAGTACCTACGTGTACCAAATTTCAAACTTTGCCTCTGAAAGATGGACAATCTGCAAACGGAAATACTTGAAAATACTATGGAAATACCTGGGAATACTTGGAAATACCATGGAAATACTTGAAAATACTATGGAAATACCTGGAAATACTTGGAAATATTTGAAAATACTTGTAAATATTTGGAAATACTTGGAAGTATATTGGAAATACCTGAGAATACAGCCGTATTTCTGGAAATACTATTGAGTATTTCCAAAAATAGAAATCACTGTACAAATTTTCAGCAGGTTGTTGACCCCTCGGGTTAGGTATAGGAACCAGCCTTTATTCAGCCACTTTGACATGTATTATAGAAGTCAATCCATCGAATTTATGTTACAAAATGTAGGACAACGAATTGAAGTACAGGAGAAATAATGTTACGAGCGGCGACTCCGTGCATTCTGGTAAACACGCGATCTTCCTAGATTCTTCCATCCATTACGTCGTGGTGTACATACAAGTGCGGAGCTCTGTATATTTCCAGAAGTATACGCGATGGCTTGGCATTGGGAACCTTCAACGCTCGATCAAGACACATCTACTTATTTTGGCGGAGACGCCGGTTCTATAGCACGGCAAAATTATACGGGTAATGTGCAAGATTTTTCGGGAGTCGTATGGAAACCGTATGTCGGGTCACTGTGGAAACCACTGGGTGCTTTCCACCTAGACGTACAAATACCACCAGACGGAACATGTTCCACGATTTGGTACACCTAGATGGAAAGCACCGGCATCGTTGACCGACGCGACATCTCTGGTCTGGAGGCGACAGATGACATATGTCATTCAGAAATGAAGAAATGGCAGCGTAAATCGTGATCGATCGTACGTAATCCCTGCAGAGAAATGAAATAAAACATGGATGCATGGATGAAACGACACAGAGCGAGACATATGACAACGGAGTGCTGGATGACAGCTGATGGTACGTCCGAGGGTACGTCATTTTTCGCATCCGTTTCCTTTGTGCCTTTAGATGACACAAAATTTTAGGTGATCCACGGGACGGTACCCACTGGAGAATGCATGGAACATTCGGGATGAACTGGTGGGACCTATACAAGGCACCAATCGTCACTTCACGACCAGTATTGAATTGGAATGCGAACATGTTCGAACAAGTGAACTTGAAAAAACTTGTTTTTTCTTTGACAATTTTGGCGATTTTTTTTACTGCTAGAGGTGTTCAGCTTCGAAAATACTTCAGGGGTCATTGGACTAAAGTTTATTCTTCACGAGAATTATCCAATCGATGTACACTTTTGTTTCTCGAGTTTAAAAAATCTATTTGAACCTCTGAGCCGGCCTAACGCGTCGTCTACTATCTACTGACCAGAACACTACGGCATGCACCTTCAAATGAAAATATCTCAAACTCTAATACCTCGACGCGAGTAAAATATTTCTATAATAGGAACTAAATGTAAACGCGACAGGAATTTAGGTCAAAGGAATTTAGGGGACTTGATTGACTTGAAGACGACGTGTGCCGTAATTTACTACAGGTGGGTCGTTTTTACATTATTTCCTGAAAGCATACCCTGAATCGTTTTTGGTGGGACTGCATTACTTTTTGGGTGATTCAATTTTTGTTTCCGAAATCGCATCTTCCTGTTTCGGGCGTCAATTTTATTTGTTTCCGGGAATTCAGAACAAGAAGAGGACCGAAAGGGGATATCGCGATTTTTACAGCCCAGGTGTTAAAGCAAGGATGGAGGCTCCCTACGCGTTTCGTGTATTTCACTAATTTTCTGGGATGCCTAACGGTCCTGTTGACGCTACTTACGCATTTTTCCATGGATGATGCCATACTCGTGTTTGGATCGCACTTCTTTCTCAAGAAATGCACCTCGGTGCCTCGCGCGCGGAGCTGCAGGTTCTAAAAATAACGCGTATGAGATTTTGTCGTGTTTTTGTTTAACTTTTCAATACAATCCTCATTCACAAAGTTCCGTTCTCAGCGAGAAGAGATCCTGAGTGAAACGAACAACGTAAGCAAAATGTAGGTAAGAGGTCCCAGGTACAAGGGGGGGGGGGGTAACGACAATTATAGCCAAGGGTCAAAAGGAGGGGAACAGTTTAAAATAACAACTAATCTTTGAAAATTCGAGGGTCTGTGCAGAATTGAATTTTCTATAACATAAACAAATTCGCCATGAATTGCATAGCAGAGTTTTGAGTTATTTGAGGGGACAGGTAACACTTCATAGAGTATGAACCTTGCCAAAATGTTAACCTCCTCCTCTTCGAATAACTCAAAACCCTGCAGTGCGATTCATGGCGATTCTGTTTATGTTATAGAGAATCCAATCCTGTACAAATCCTGGAATTTTCAAAGATAAGTCACTATTTTTTCAATAGTTTGAGCTACTCCCATTCAAAGTTGCATGTTATAGTGTTCTCACAAAATTATACATCGAGTGAATGATTTTCGTGGAGAATACACTTCAATTCAATGGCCCCTGATGATTTTTCAAAGATGAACACCTCCAACAGTGAAAAAAAATCGTCAAAATTGTCGAAGAAAAAACAAATTTTTCCCAGTTAACTTGTTCAAACTTGTTTTCATTCAAATTTACACATCGGATTCAAGTTCAGAAGATTGAATTTAGTCGGAAAAGATACCAAACCTGTCGTGATTGGTTCTATATGGCCAGAAAAACAGAAATGGTCCACCTAGCAGAGCTTCGCCCCTAACGATCCCCCTTCAACAATGATCAACACTTTTTGTGCCAAAATGGTATCAACGGGATATGATGGTCTAATTATAACGTATTTGCTTCCAATGGATTGACGGGTTTCACCTTCTCCATTTTAAGTAGCAATTTTTTTACCCCCCTCCCCTCCAATAACTCAAAACAGGCGATTTTGGATATGTTGTAGAGGACTCAATTCTGAACAGAGTATCAAATTTTCAGGACGTCCATGTTTTTTCCGAGGTTGAAATCTATCTTTCTTGTACTATCACTGTAAGTCAGGAATTGCCGAAAGGGCATCTAGTTACTCAAAACGAGAAGTGAAAACAATGAATCAAATAAACGTCTGGTTTTATCAACAATCAACTTCACAAATTAATTCACAAATTAATGAAACAATCCAACAATCTTGAAAGCAAGTGAAAGGCGGTGGTTTAGTCTTGGTTATCTGGTTCTGAAAAGATAAAAACGGGTGTGAGCATAACGCTACTCTCATGAATTGACCTCAGGTCAATACAGTATAAATTCAACTTCAACTCAGTTTTGAGAAATATGACTTTGAACCAATTCCACTCAGCTTTACTTAATACGCGACTTGACCCAGCCAGAGTCAGTAAACACCGTGGAAATGTTGAACCCAATGTACCTTCAATAGTGCAATGGCACTTATTTCAAATATCACATCACGTGTATCAAGCGTGATTATAATTCATTCTTGATTTGTCAAGCCGGGTGAATCACCTCCGATACAGATAACCTGATCATGTGCCGATTAGTGCAATGAAACCAGGAGATACTCGCACAAGGCCCCTGTAGCGTATCAGTTCAGACAAAACCTCAACCGTCTACTCTGTATAAGCAATGCTGAGGTTCTCATGTTCAATTATTCACATCAATTATTCTCACAAGCATAATCAATTACAGTAAATAAGTAGGTATATACCCTGTGAGAAGACTCACCGTTCCGATGTTGACAGATTCGTAATTTGTCACAAGGAGAAAAAATGCCACCTTGTCGTTATTAACTATGCAATAATTTCACACACAAAGGTGAACAAAACACAACCAACTGCTGTGGCCAATTATTGAAAAAAGTAAGTGTCTTGCACAAATAATTTCGATCTCAACACTCTCAAGAGCTCTATTCTCGAACCACAAGAGGAAAGCACAACAGGTTGGCGTCCTGATACTAGATGATCATCGGTCAAGCAGTCCTAAAAGCGGGGAAAATGATTCAATTCAAATAAGTTGAACTACACTTGAGTATAATGGGTTGTCTACCTATCCAGGCGTATAAGCAGGACAATTAGGGAGTTTCAGCTGTAACTAGAATTCTTTTTATTATGTAAATTTTAGTGAAGTTTCCGAACTAGAAAAGTAAATCTATATCGATAATAATAAAATAACATAAGCTACTTACATTCATAAAAGGTAAGTACACAAATTCATAAGGTAAATATGAAATAGTATATTGTAAAACTAGTGTTACAATAACGATTTTTGTAACACGACTCAGTTAACAGTGCTACAAAGTAGTCATAGTACCTATAACCGAAATAGACAAATAAAAATCTTAAGAAATTGATAAAGTTAGCCACGTCATATTGGACGTTTTAATAGAAGTAGCTAATAATTGCAATTACAAATCATATGCATTTCGTAGAAGAACTTCAGCTTTTCCCACATTTCTTGCGCGAACTTTTCAGCATCGGCTTTCGACTCGGCCGTCACGTCCAAGGCGGCCTTCTCCCTGATCGCCTTCACTTTCCTGTTGAAGTCTTCGTACTGGCTCGTGGCAAAACTGCACATCCCTTCGTACGTCGTCCTCTTCGATTTCACGAAAAAATGCTCGATTTCCTCGGCCATCTTCTCAAACTCCCACGCGATTTCTCTGTTGGCCTTGTCGATGCATTTCCTGTTGCTTTTCTTGCAGAGGAAACTCTCGGGGGTCCTGGTCAAGATGCGCGCCACTTTTTCGAATTTCTCCCTGCAATCGCTCAAGGCTTGGCCGTAGGCGGCGAGGCGTTGCACGTCTTGCTGGTTTTGCTTGCGCTTTTGTTCGAGCAATTTCGAGCGGGCTTCGGCCAAGTAGGCGTCGGCTTTGCTGTCGGGAGCGACGTCGAGAGGGCCGAGGCTGTTGTGCTTGAGCCTCCTCTTCGCCGATTTTATTTTGAGTTTTATCTGATCTTGTTCGCGTTCGTAGCGTTTTTCGAGGATCGCCATGGATCGAGTTTTGGGTGTTTGGTTTTTGAACGGAGCATTTGCTTTGGAGTCTTCTGAAAACAAAATGATGGTTCAGAACATTAGCAACATTTATATCTCGTCATGATGCTTATTCATACTTGAGTCACTTTTCACTCTTCATCGAATTCTCCAAAAAAGGAGAAGTATGGTAATCACAAGAAATTGAGAATTTTAAATGATTAGGTAGTAACCACAATCTAAAAATATTCAAAAAAATCCTACTAATCAAATGTAGAGTCCTAATAAAAACAAGACTTTTCGTGAAAATTCGTAAAAAGTTTCCCAAGTGTCTCAAAATCTACCTTGAAAGTGGCTACTTTTACGAAGGATTTCAAATCTACCAAGCCTTATAGGCCATCCACAATGATGTTAATGGTAGCGTAATGTTATCGGCAATGATGATGTTAGCATTCAAAGCAATGAGTTTTGAATAATGAATTTATTTCGAAAAGTCAACATTTCTCAAAGCGACAATGAAACGGAATATACCAGCAAAATAATAACCGACTACCTGAAAAGCAGAGGAATCTTGAGACGGCTGACAGTTCCCTTTAACCCCGAATAGAATGGAGTAGCTGAAGCGGTGAATACAGTGAACTACATCCGAAATCGGTGCTCAACAAAGAATTTGGATGGGGAAACTCCGTACAAACTTTGAACAGGCAAGACACCTGATGTCTTGGATTTCAAAGACTTTGAATCTTGTGTTCTGTTCTCAAACCGAGAGAACCCGGGCGAGGAAAGCTCGAACCAAGAAGTGAAAAAGAACTCTTTCTTGGATATACTCCGAAGTAGCGGAAGGATATCGAATCTGGATATCGATCTATATCGATATTTATCGAATTTCACAAAACAAGAGAAAGGTCTTGACTGTCAGAGATCTCAGAGCATTCGAGAGTCCTGATTCAAAATCTGAATTTACTCCGGAACAAGCCTACTTACTTCTTACTTAACAGAAAGAAGTGCTCCAATGATTCCTCGCATGGTTGCCATCAAAGAAGATAGTCCGGTAGGAAACGAAATTAGAGCAGAGGGTCTTGAAGAAGAGGAAAATGAAAACGACGAAGCACAAGCTGAAGCTGAAGGAATGCCATCAGAAGATGATGCGGAAGCGGAAAATCAGCGAATCGAAGACCGGGAAAACGGGGGGGTCAAAACGAAAGAATAGGACTTGGAAGACCGAAAATAATTCGAACTGAAAAGCTCGGAGGACCTCTAAAACAGTACGGTGCAGTTCCAAAGAACGCAAAAAATGTTGAAGAGGATGCGCTCTTGTCGGAAATCCCATTTTTTCAAGCTATGGGATCACCCAAAGTGGACGAGTGTAAGAAAGCTGTCAACCTTTTCGATTTCAAAAGTTTATAGAACCAATTTATAATTTATCAAGTAATTTATTGAAGGAAATGTGAAATTTTTGAGCTGAATAATTTCCCACCTGGAACAATTGTGCATTCCAAAGAAAAAAGTGAGGTCAAATTATTTTGGAGCTGTATTATTCAAATGAAACTTTTCAAGGGTCCTTACACAATTAGCTCAAACATTGACTTATGAATTTTTGGAATAAAAAAGAGCATTGAGTGCATGATATTTGTATTTCAGAAGGATTTTGAACCTGAAAGCTTTGGGCCCTAACCCTAATTGACGGATGTCAGAAATAGCTCTTCAAAAAACAGGTGTTTCTTGCATAACTAGTTCAAAAGTGTTCATATCAAGATTTTGACAGTGGATTTGATTCACTTTGTAAATTCAAAAGATAGAATTTATCAAGAAATGATACCAAACACTTCAACATAAATCATATATCAGCGGAAAACGAAAATCGTGCAAACACTCCAAAATAATCCCCCAGGGCTCCCAGTGGAGTTGAGGGGAGCTTTGACTTTTCAAAAATTCAGAAATAACCCATGAAATACTAACACAATTGATTGGGTTTTTGAATTTGAACTCGGTTTTTCTCATGTAGAATCAAGATAATGACCTCAAAGATCTCCTCGAATCCCCCCCCCCCCCAAGAGTGAAATCGAGAGTGGTCTCACCCCTCAAAAATTTTCGTTAGAACCATGTTGAGAAGAAAACTATGATTTTTATTTTTCAAAATATGGAGGGTCAAAAAGTAGTCTTTCGACCCCTTCTATTTTTGTTATTTTGTAAAAATTCAGTGTACTTTTCTCGTCAGACTAACAAGCAACAAATTTTTTGGACCTTTGATATTCGTAACGTAGCACATAGGGGTATTTGATCAAAAAAGCTGGCCAAAAGTCGAAAAATAAAATAAAATTGTAGGAGAAAATGGACATTTTTTGCATGTAGTATAACATCCTACTGTATCATGCCTTGTTATCTTTTACCATTTTATTGATTCTGGTAGCCGTGACATCCTTCGAAACTCAGCCACTGTTAGCTAGTGCGCTTTTTGCTCTTATTGGCACTTTTTGTCACCGGTTTTTCAATGTTGTTTGTAGGTTAATATATAGAGTGAAGCATAGCGATTCATAATGATTTCACAAATAGAAGGTAAGTACTTATGATCTGATGTAGTATATCATCATTATGACTTGGTTTTACTTTAGTTTCAAGTATTTGAACATGGCTCATCAAATATTCCATTATTAGGTTTTTTTTCGAAAAATTGTTGTTTAAGTAACAATGTCGGGGGGTGTCGCGCAGAAATTAATATGGTCCTCTATAGACCAGCTCATTGGCTATCCAAAACAGTAAAAATATCACCCGCGAACACACGCCATTCAAAAAAAAAATTTGTAATAGAAAAATGGTATTTTTTTAGTATTTTATTATTTTTATATAAGTATGAAGGAGGTAAGCGGAAGATGGAGACACTCTCGGTTTTCTCTCTTTCTGGTTACCTCCTTCATATGTTTTTATGTGTCTGTAAGAAGACGGATTACCTGATAACATTTCTAAATTTGAAACTGGATGAATTTCACCTGTTAAAAATTAATGTAATCATTATATATAATAAAAGTGAGTGCCAAATCTTTGTGCCGCTAAAACTCAGAAACGAGTCCTGCTACGATCAAGGGAGTTATATGGTGTGGTAGCCCTATATCCCCCATCGATGAAGAAGGTTTCCGTTTTTACCTAAAGGGCGTGCTTTTGAAGATATAAGGGCTGGAAGTTTTTCGCTCTCTAGAAAGGTCTGGAACAGTCCAGAACATTTGGGAGTATTCGAGATTATTCAATAACATTCCAGAATGTTTCGGCATGTTCTGGAATGTTCGGGAATAGTCTTCAACGTTCGAATAATGAAAGGAAGTCGAGAAGGAAGTGTACAGAGGTGCGTGCCAAAACTCAGAAACGAGTCCCTGTAGGATCGAAGGAGTTATATGGTGTGGTAGCCCTCGATGCCTCATCCATGAAGAAAGTTCCCGGTTTTATTAAAAGGGCGTTTTTTTTTTTAAGATTAAAGGGTTGGAACTTTCGCCCTCTAGAATGTCTAGAACAATCCAGAACATCCGAAAGTATTCGAGATCAATCAACAACATTCAAGAATGTTCCGGTATGTACTACAATATTCGGGAATTGCCTGGAACGTTCGGAAACGTCCCGGAACATTCCAGATCATTGTAGAACATTCGAGATCATTCCATAACATTCCAAAATGTTCCGGTGTGTTCTAAAATGTTCGGGAATAGTCTGTAACGTTCGGAAACATCCCGGAACATTCCAGATCATTGTGGAACGTTCAAGATCATTCTACAACATTCTAAAATGTTCCGGTATGTTCGGAAATGGTTGGGAATAGTTCGGGATGTTCGGAAACATCCCGGAATATCCCAGATCATCGTGGAGCATTCGTGATCATTCTACAACATTCCAGAATGTTCGGGTATATTCGAGAAAAGCCTGGAACGTTCTGAAACATTCCGGGACATTCCAGATTATTGTGGAACATTCGAGATGATTCTACAACATTGCAGAGTGTTCCAGTATGTTCTGGAATGATCGGGAATAGTCTGGAATGTTCGGAAAGATCCCAATCAATCCCAATCGTTCCATAACATTTCAAAATGTTTTGGTATGTTCTAAAATGTTCGGGATAATCTGGAACGTTCAGAAACATCCCAGAACATTCCAGATCATTGTGGAGCATTCGTGATCATTTCACAACACTCCAGAATGTTTGGATATGTTCGGGAATAGTCTGGAACGGTCGGAAACATCCCAGAATGTTCCAGTATATTCCAGAATGATCGAGAGTAATCTGGAACGTTCAAAAACATTCCGGAACATTCCAGATCATTGCGGTACATTTGAGATTGTTCCACAATATTTCAGATTATGTTCCGGTACGTTCTAGGATGTTCGAGAATAGTCTGGAACGTTCGAAAACATCCCGGAACATTCCAATCTATTGTGGTACATTCCAGATCTTCCACAACATTCCAGAATGTTCCGGTGTGTTCTAAAATGTTCGGAAATAGTCTGGAACGTTAGGAAACATCCAGGAACATTTCAGATCATTGTGGAACATTCGAGATCATCCTACAACATTCCAAAATGTTTCGGCATGTTCGGGAATAGTCGGGAATAGTTTGGGATGTTCGGAAATATCCCGGAATATTCCAGATCATTGTGGATCATTCGTGATCATTCTACAACATTCCAGAATGTTCAGGTATATTCGAGAAAAGTCTGGAACGTTCTGAAACATTCCGGAACATTCCAGATCATTGTGGAACATTCGAGATCATTCTACAACATTCCAGAATGTTCCAGTATGTTCTGGAATGATCAAGAATAGTCTGGAATGTTCGGAAACATCCCAATCAATCCCAATCATTCCATAACATTTCAAAATGTTTTAGTATGTTCTAAAATGGTCGGGATAATCTGGAATGTTCAGAAACATCCCAGAGCATTTCAGTTCATTGTGGAGCATTCGTGATCATTTCACAACATTCCAGAATGTTTGAGTATGTTCGGGAATAGTCTGGAACGGTCGGAAACATTCCAGAATGTTCAAGTATATTCTAGAACGATCGAGAGTAGTCTGGAACGTTCGAAAACATTCCGGAACATTCCAGATCATTGCGGTACATTCGAGATCGTTCCATAATATTTCAGATTCCAGAATGTTCCGGTACGTTCTAGAATGTTCGAGAATAGTCTGGAACGTTCGAAAGCATCCCGGAACATTCCAATACATTGTGGTACATTCCAGATCTTCCACAACATTCCAGAGTGTTCCGGTGTGTTTTAAAATGTTCGGGAATAGTCTGTAACGTTTGGAAACATCCCGGAACATTTCAGATCATTGTGGAACATTTGAGATCATCCTACAACATTCCAAAATGTTTCGCCATGTTCGGGAATAGTCGGAAATAGTTTGGGATGTTTGGAAACATTCCGGAACATTCCAGATAATTTTGGAACATTTGAGATCATTCTACAACATTCCAGAATGTTCCAGTATGTTCTAGAATGATCAAGAATAGTCTGGAATGTTCGGAAACATCCCAATGAATCCCAATCATTCCATAACATTTCAAAATGTTTTGGTATGTTCTAAAATGGTCGGGATAATCTGAAACGTTCAGAAACATCCCAGAGCATTCCAGTTCATTGTGGAGCTTTTGTGATCATTTCACAACATTCCAGAATGTTTGGGTATGTTCGGAAATAGCCTGGAACGTTCGAAAACATCCCGGAACATTTAAGATCATTGTGGAACATCCGAGATCATTCTGAAACATTCCAGAATGTTCCGGTATGTTCTGGAATTGTCGGGAATAGTCTGGAACGTTCAAAAACATTTCGGAACATTCCAGATCATTGCGGAACATTCCAGAACACCCTTGAAAGTCCCTGGAACATTGCGTGGACTATTCGAAGCCTTTTTGGTGTGAGGCTACCTATTGCTAGAGGTACAGTACAGAATAAGTACAGAATATTCGAGAGTATTCAAGATCATTCCACAACATTCCACAATGTTTCAGTATGTTTTGAAATGTTTGGGTAATTAGAAAGTTGCGAATATTCCGGTATGTTCTGGGATGTTTGGGAGTAGTCTGGAACGTTCGAAAACATCCCTAAACATTCCAGATCATGGTGGAACATTCCAGGACACTCTTGAAAGTTTCTGGAACATTGTGGACTATTCGAAGACTTTTTGGTGTGGAGCCACTTTGGGTGAGGTACAGTACAGAATATTCGAGATCATTCTACAACATTCCAGAATGTTCCGGTATATCCTGGAATAGTCTGAAACGTTTGACCAAAAACATTCCAGAACACTCTCGAATGTTGTGGAATATTCTGGAAAATTGTGGATCATTCGAAACTTTTTTTTGGTTTGGGTTCGTTGGGGCTACCCGTTGGTAGGGGTATATAAAGCAAGATCCGTCGTGGTTTTGAACATCTGTTTCTTACCAGTTGTTAATAAAAAGTTGATGTGATATATATATTTTATACAATGCCCAACGTGAAAGAGAAGATCTTCCCAGTTCTGTAGCAAAATGGCGGGAAAAAAAACCGACAAGAGAAAAAATGAAAAAGTTGAAGAGCGCGAAGTACGTATACGTTCCCAACGAATCAACAGAAGGAGCACCGTTAGATGCAGAGAAACTGAAAAACAACGAACAACGAAATGAACGAATTGCGACACAATCTCATAACAAACAAAAACACTGCGAATGGAGGTCACTCATGAAAATATCACCCTACGAGAAGCCCGAGCAAACGAGGACTAGGTTTCGCTTAAGGGCCGCGAAGCGGCCCCGGCGAAAGCTTGTTATACATATAAAAAAAAATATATAATATTTTTATTACTTCAATATTTTTTGATGGCGTGTGTTCGCGGGTGATATTTTTACTGTTTTGAATAGCCAATAAGCTGGTCTATAAAGGACCATATTCATTTCTGCGCGACACCCCCCGACACTGTTACTAAAACAACAATTTTCCAAAAAAAGAACTAATAATGGAATACTTGATGAGCCATGTTCAAATACTTGAAACAAAAGTAAAAATAGTCATAAGGGTAATATACTACATTGGATCATAAGTACTAACCTTATATTTGTGAAGCCAATTTGAATCAATAAGCTTCTCTTTACATAAACCTACAAACAACTTTGAAAAACCGGTGACAAAAAGTAACAATAAGAGCAAAAAGCGCACTAGCTAACAGTGGTTGAATTTCAAAGGATGTCACGGCTACCAGAATCAATAAAATGGTGAAAGAAAACAAGCCATCATATGGTAGGATGTTATACTTCATGCAAAAAATGTCCATTTTGATGTAAATTTTTTTTTAATTTTTCGACTTTTGGCCAGCTTTATTGATCAAATACCCCTATGTGCGTAGGTAACATTAGTTTTCAGGTAAGAGGGACACTGATTTTCTCCTGAAAACATGCAGCCATAATTTAATTCCCTTGTCAAGAAATCTTCTTTTATACAGGAAGAGGTATATCTTAATATGATCATTTTAGATGGTTCACTTTCAAACAAATTGATTTCCGACGAGTTCCATCTCCAGATCTGATTTCGGGGGTTATTCAGATCTGCGTCATTTTTGATACAGAGTTCCCTGAAGGTTTAGCTTTAACATTAGCTACAGATTATGAAAATCGGTTTATAAGGAAAAAGGTTATGACCAAAAAAGCAAAAAGCTGTTTTTTTCAAATCACCCTGTAGTGAGGTGATAATGATAATAAATGATAATCGGAAAATTGAAAAACCGTTTCGAGATATGGGTGTAGCAACCTTCCTGGACCAGTTAAAAATATTCAATAACTTGTTTTTCCAAATTGGGAGTTACTCAAACTTTTTAGTTTTTGCAGGGTTTCACGCAATGCCCTGTATAACCAACATGGAAGCTTTGAACTCTACTCTGTATCCATCTTCTGATAGACAAAGAGCGCAGGTATGTGAGAAAAGAAGAAAATTGAAATTAATTCTATTTTTTCGGGAGCTAGGGCACTTTGAACTTCATTAAAAATGTTGGGTGGGCCACTTCAATTGTTGAGTAGTTCAGTTAAATCTGAACATAATATTTGAAAATTTCTAGCAACTGTCAGTGTCGAGCTCGAGCAACGTTCTCGGTTGTTGTGAAATTTCTCTAAATTGGAGGAACTTCATCTGATTTTCGGTAATTTCCTTTAATTTAGATAAAAATGGAAAAGTGGCAATGAAACATTCGAAAATGTACTCAGAAAATAGAATATCAGTAAGCAGTATCGGTGAGTGACGCACGCTGACATAGATAGGTAGTTTGATATTTCTATCTTAATGAGCAGACGTCGGACAGGGAAAATAGGTCGGTCAAAGGAAAAATAGTGTACACAACTCGCAAGAAAGTGTCTTTTCTTGCATTCATGTGATTACAGCAGTCGCTGGGGCTCATGCGTGAATGTTCACACTCATGCGAAAAGTATCACTTTCATTGCTTGTTATGTAATATACTATTTCTGTATAGGGTGAGTCATAAATCCTAAAAATTTATGTTTACCCGAAAATGCTCGTGAAAAGTTCTAGAGGTTATGAAACTGCTGTAGAGCAACAAATAACTTGAATAGTTCACACACTGGATTTTTATCATGCATTTTTGAAAAAAAAAACTGGATATTTAGGATTTACGATTCACACTGTATAGTGAATAAAATTACAAAACATATTCAAAGGATCAAAAACATCGCGTTTGTTTGAAAAACTGGAATTTTACAAAATAACGAAAATACAGGGGGTAAATGAACCTTTTGACCCTCCATATTTTCAAAAATAGAAGCTCTAAATTTTCGTTAACATTTTTCTGATACTTTTGAAGCATTTTTTGAACTGCGGTTCAATTTTCTGCCTCCAGTTTGCAAAAACCTTGTATAAGGGGGTCTCAAAATTTTCGCATTAATGAAGAAATTATTTCGTTTGCTTTTGGAGATATGGTAGGGTTTCGCTCTCCTCTATTTTCGTTATTCACTGGGTGCACACTAATTTCCTAGTCAGTATTATACAGGCTGACTCATGAATTTCAAAAAATCCATATATCTTCAGAAACGTCATTTTTTTTTCTATCAGAACAAGCGAAGCCGTATCTTGATCCAAACTATCTTAGGAACCAATGGAATATTTGACAGACATTATTGAAGAAAACTAAACTTTTCTGGTTTTTTCACTTACTGTATATCGTAAACAAAAAATCGATGCATACCAGGTAGGTACAGGGTGTTCACGTTGAGAATTTCAAAAATAAAAACTGAGTCTTGAAGGACTTTCACTGAATGTTGTGAATTTGTTCATTGACAATTTCTAAACCATTTTTTTACAGGATGTCGCAATTTTTTTTTCAATACATCCTATATTTAAATGAAGCATTCGATTCATCAATAGAAGGTGTGAGTAACTTAGTTGTTATTGTTTTAATAATAACGTAAACATAATTGAACATTTACTATGGGGTGTTTTAATGAAATTCTCAAAATCGTCTTGACTGTAACTTTCACTATTTTTTACATGTTACTGTAATACTGTAAACACCCTGTATCCACAAGTCTCACAACTTGAGGCTATAAGATGTGAACCTCAGACTTCAATAAAAATCGAATTAGGTACATAGTCATAACAATTAGTATCTACCTTAAGGACGGAGTTGAATTGGTAAAATAAGCGTTGCGAAATCAATCCCTGTAGGTTTATTCCTTGACGGATTCTTACCATTTTGAACTCTTTCGAAAGCTGCAATGATGTACTTTAGTTTGAGCTCATTGGCATTTCCAAAATCAAAAAATCAATATTATTTCACCAATTCAACTCCGTTCTTAATGAACATATTTTGAACTGGTTTACCTTTTTGGTTATTAGTAGCACGCAAATGGCTCATAATGCAACCGTAAATCAATACTTCGTTCATTGTTCATGGGCACCAAAGACCGAAAAAATAACCAAAAAAAAAATTCGAATGTGGAAACTAACGAATGAATGACAAATAATTAACTGGACGTCCCCTTATATTTATAACATTGTGCTTAATCTATGCGGATACAGGGTAGATTTCCGTGCGTAAATATCATTTGTTTCTGATTAATTTTAAACAAATATGCAGTTTGGTCAAGCAATCGACCAAACAAGAGCTATACAAATATTACCTATACTCTTTTATTTCCATTCGCATTCAGAATTAGGGTATAAAAAATTCATTAAAGTTGTAATCAGTAATAAGATATTAATTGTCAATAATAAAATCACCTATCTTTGTGCCATGTGCCTAAACCAAAACACGATTAACAACGCATTAAGGAAAAAAACAAACACTGATTATTCGAAGTTTTCTTCTACCGGGTGTTTTTGGGATTTTGAATTGCAATAAGCTGTGAAAACTGGAACGTATATACGCGACTTGATTCAAATTGCGCTTTCGGGGCGGTCGTCGGTCAGGCAACGCGGGAAGATGGATCAAGTCGCGGACGTACGTTTCTACTTCCACAGTCAACTCCAATTTACAATTTTATTACATTCGACGAAGCATCCCAGGAAACTTGGCTGAATACGACAAAAGACTTCAAAATAACTGAACACGAGTCCCGTGGAAAATACTGATTACCGACAGGGAGCTGGTGCCTCAAAACTTACGTCATAAGGTACATGATTTTAACTCTGTAGGTCTAATGTGCGTTGATAAGGTTGTTTAAAATTGCTTTGTCTCACATGTCAGACCGGGGGCTTTAGGCTGGTATGAGCCCGTCAATTTCCGAAAAAATGGCCAAAAATTCACGTCATGAGGTACATGAATGAAACCAACTGGATTTTATGTGGGAACATCTCCTTGATCGAAAATCTGGTCGTAAGGCAAAATTTTTGGGGGCTTTCGGTACATAAGACAAGTTTGAAATCAAAAAAGGACCAAAATTTATTAATTTTTTCACAGGCGTTTTGTTGACTAACCCACCAAGTGTGATATATATTTGTAATCAGGATGGAAAACGGAATCGATTCCCATGATAAAATACAGGGTGTACGATTTGAGGAACATTTTCCGATGTTGCACCCTGTAAGCGATGTACTATCAACAATTTTTGTGGACAGATTCGAAACATGCGTAAAATATCAGGTGAGAATCGTTTTTCATATATAAAATCATGCCAACGGAAAAGTCTCCAGGAGTGTTTTTTTTTGAAAATTTCAAACTTGTCTTATGGACCGAGAGCCCCCAAAAATTTTGTTTTATGACCCGATTTTTGATCAAGGGGATGTTCCCACACAAAAGCCTGTTGGTTTTATTCATGTACCTTATGATATCAGTTTTTGACATTTTTCGAAAATTGACAAGCCTATACCAGCCTAAAGCCTCCGGTCTGACATGTAAGACAAAGAAATTTTTAACAACCTTATCAACGCATATTAGACCTACAGAGTTGAAATCATGTACCTTATGACGTAAGTTTTGAGGCACCAGCTCCCTCTCCACTTGTACACAAACGAGATTTGTAGTGGGACTACCAAGTCCATTCCTGGACGAGTTAAACACAACATTTGACTTTACATGCCGAAAATTCGATTTTCGAAGATTCAGATCATCACCGCACCGCTCAGCTTGACAACTGTCGACTGTCGCTATTGACAGGTGCTTGTAGCTAACAGCGAGTGTTACCAACACTCAAACAAAAATAGAATGTGATCAAATTCTTCTATCCGATTAGCGAAAATCTTGTAAAACAAAAATTATTGGATTTGTGTCATTCGGTTTAAATAGCCCATTCATTTGATTAGTCAAAGGCTCTCTATTTCCCGTTCTTATGCTTGAATAGGTCCCTTCGTTTCGGTTTTTTTGAGTGCGCATGTCTGGCGCGAATTTCATAGTTTCGTACACCAATATTGAAAATTAACACAAAAAAATATTGTAGTGCACCTAAAATTTCACAAATAATTTGGTTGAATGTTAGATACCATTTTTTATATTCAAAGGAAATGTTTCATTGGAATTAAATTCAATGATCATTTGTGAGAGTTCAGGAACAACGAAAATGACAACAGCGCTGAAAACAACAAGACATCGGCGCCAACTGTCACTTGTGACAATTATGATCACAGTTCTCGTTTCTACCTGACCTACATTTAATTTGCTCATGTTTTGACGAAAGAACAGAACCTGTTGAAAATGGCTGTACCGAGAAGGAAGTTCAAAGAAGCTACGAAGAGATGCATTCACGGTATGTATAAAAGTGACAGCCAGGAACCAGTTGTTGGTCAGGCGGCTAGACAGAGCATGCAGCGTTGCCATTCAACTGACAGGTGTACGAAAGTTTTCAAAATTTGGAGCTTTCAAGCATGCGCACCTGCCCAAACGAAGTAGCCTATTCGTTATTGATGGTATCCACCTACCGAAGATACGGTGTACGAGTACATCAAGGGTTTACGTAATTAAACCTCCATTTAAACCCTATACAATGACGTCTGTTTTTGACCTCGCAACAGCAGCACACCAACTTTTAATTTTATTGTAATTATTGGCCGACCCGTGCGAATTCATCCACACCGGGTTGTGTATTTGCACAAAAGAACAAACAGCAATAATAAACTTCCGCTCCAGAGCCTCCGAAATCCTCTCGCCGTGTACCTAACCAGACCCTCCCAACTGGAAACATCGAAATGTTGCGTTCGTAATGATGCCCCCTTTATCCGGAACATTACCCTGATGAGTCCGATAATTTGACTTTCGCGATATTCTCCAGGCGAATGTTCTCTCGGCGAATTCACCCGCAGTTCTCGTCCCCCAAAGCGACACATTGGAGTGTGAAGCGTCCAATTTATTACCTCTACCCCCAAAAGCACAGCTCGGATCCTTCGGGCCTCTTTGATGACGATCTGGATTTCTTGGATATACATCTTCCTCCCTTGTACATCTATCCCTTCAGAGATTGACAACGATGATGCTTGCGCGGTTCCAAGGTTGAATTTCGTCTCCCGCCCTCATCTCAACAACCCCTTTATAAAATATACTGCAATTTTCTTGGAATTGTGTTTTTCGCATTATTGTCTCCCTTTTCATCATCATCAACGGCCAATGAGATTATATTCCAGCATCCAGTGCTGTGTGCTACGCTCTCTTCTTTATATTTTCGCGTGCGGACGGATGGGTTTGCGCGCTTTGATTCTGCCAGTATTTAATTTGCGAAATTAATGACGACGGCGACGTTTTTCTTAAGGGGTTGTGGGAGGCAGGGGAGGGAGGAGGGCTGCTGTGAGCTGAAGAGAGAGACGAGAGGGGGCAGTAGTGGTGCGGGATCAAGTATTTTCTGTGTTAATTTTGCCGGAAATTCTAATAAAAGATGAAAGATGAGACGGAGAAGCTGGAGCGAAGCCGTATAGGTATAGTCCCTCATCACTGAACGGCTACCTTTCCCTTTCCAGATTTATCTTTTAGCAAATCGCACTGGCTAAACACTCTCGATACCCTCCTTGCTCGATACGTGGTAGAGCATTTCCGTGCCACGTGAGATATTGGGATAGAAGGCAGAAAGTCACTGTTCCACGGTTGTGCTTGTTCTGTTTTTGTTTGTCGATTAATTGTTGTTATACCTATGCTACAATCTTTGGTTTGATTTTTTTTGCGTTTAAGCTATATTGGCGGCCGAGTTGGCGGCTTTACAGAACCTAATGTCGCCGGCGGCCGGCGACACTCCTCCACTCCACTGTAATTGAATAATTTGAACGACACAACGACAGAGACTCGTGTCGCGGGAATGATATGGAGGGATGTATGGGAGTACAGGCAGATCGAATCCTATTGGCCAGCGACACTGTCGCCGGCGACATACGAAGTTCTGTGAAGCCGCCATATTTCTTTGTTTGACAATATTCAGACAGACAGCTGCGTACTATTTGACTTGTCTCTTATTCATCACGGCTGACTCGTAATAGCAAATTTCGTGGAAACTTCCGATTATCTCGAAAAATATAAAGTTCAAGGGTAGGGTACCTATGAAATTGGAGGCATGCCATTTGAAAAAAATGAGTTATGATACATCGAAAATTATGAAGTTTAATTTTTTTGTATCATAAAATCGCAGCTTTTTGACATTGGGATATTGGTCTTTGACTTGGCTATAGGCTGTCTGATTTCTGGATGATTCGAGTGGGCTGTGTTTCTGGTCGCCATCGGCCGACCGCGGCATGAATCGCAGCCCACTAGAACCATGAAAAAATAAGACAGCCCATATCACCATGTCAAGTTTCACCTTTTAGTTTTGGAAAGCAAGGCCTTTACAAATTTTTCAAGAAAACTGAAAACGTGATTTTTTCAGTTTTTAATTTTTAGTTGGTATCACTGCCACACAATTGTGGAACAAAAATACAGGCATGAGACAATTGAGAAAGCTGTACACAAAAATGCAAAAAAATATAGGTGTTCCGTTTAAAAAACTGACGTTTCGTTAATCCCGTCACAATGGGACACCTGTATAGATGAAAATAATTGAAGGTCATAGGTCTTATCAAACCATAGAACTTTGCTCTTACATGTTTTCTTCCATGTTGAACGGTAAGACCGCTGAGGGATAATTAAGCTAGGATGGACCAGCCTGTATATTGTGAAGTGGCCTTGGAATATAAGACCACTATAATTTACCACAATGAGAATACTCAAGGAAATAGGAACGAGATGAAAAAATGATTAAAAACGGGGTTTCCCGACCTGAAACCAGCATCGGCTAGAAAACGCCCGGCAAGTGGCGGCATCAAGTAACAAAAAGCGTTACTCTTTGGATAGTATAACCATTGTGACCAATCAGCGTTTAGCTAGCCTGCCTAATGCTCAAAATTGACTGGGAAACGTGCTTTTTTCCATGGGCTTTGAATCTGTCTACTGAAATTTCGTGTGATTATGGCTTACAGGGTGAAACATCGAAAATTTCTCTCCAACTGGACACCTGTATTTTAATATGGAAATCGATTTCGTTTCTATCCTGATTATAATATTTGATAGGTTACTTAATAAAACCACCTGTGAAAAAATTGTTCAAGTATTAGGAAATATCCAATAATTTCTCTTTACAAAAGTTAAGGTTAGCTGTCTCTACATGCCGCCCCCGACAAAAATAACAGAATCAAAGAAGATACAGCCAAAAAAAACATTGTGTTCCCGGTCCATTCGACATCACAATATTTTAAGCCGCCGTCCCCATACGCTGCCCCACACAAAAAAGAAGCAGAACCGAAAAATTTACAGACATTGGACAAACTATCGGGTTCCCTGTCCATTCGACATCGCGGGAGAAATAGTTTCTACCGCCACCACCCCTCAAACGCCGCCACCGATAAAAAAACAGAACCTCAGAAGTGAGAAACACGTGAAAAAAAATCATCGTGTTTCGTACCCTTTACCATCACTGAGAAAATAGTTTCGGCCGCCGCCGCTCCCACACGCCGCCCCAGACGAAAAAACAGAGCCTCAGAAATTATAGACAAGTGACAAAAATTATAGTGTGTCCTACTCCTTTGCCATCACAAGAAAAATAGTTTCAACCGACGCCATCGCCACACGCCGCTCCCGACGAAAAAAAACCGAAACAAAATATTTACAGCCACAGGAGAATAACCATTGTGTTCCCGGTCCATTCGACATCACAGGAAAAAGAGTTCAAGCTGCCGCTCCCATACGCCGCCCCCGACAAAAAAGAAACAGAGTCGAAAAAGTTACAGAAACCGGACAAAAACTATCGTGTTTCCTGTCCATTCGACATCGCAGTAAAAATAGTTCCAGCTCACCTCCCGACGAAAAAATAGAACCTCAGAAGTTACAGACAAGGACACAAATCACTGTGTTCACTATTTCACTTTCAAAAAGTTCCCCTTTTGAAAATTTGAAACTTTCCGAGATGGCTACCGCCAAACACTAGCTTAGGTCAGGCTGCTTATAATTAGGATGAAAAGCGAAATAGATTCCTATATCAAACTACAGGTGCCCATTTTGAGAAAATTTTTCGATGATACCACAGAAAATTTTTGTGGGCAGATTCGAAACCTATGGAAAAAATCATATAAGAATCGTTTTTCCTTTCTCAAATAATGTTTATTGGGAGGTCTCCAGGAAGGGTGAGGTATAATTTATTCGGGAATACCTATTCTGATAGTAGGTTGTACATCTTATAGTAGAATCCACTGCACATGTTTAGTTCATTTTGTGTTGATTGTTCACGAAAGTTGTGCGGCCACTTCAAGGTTGATTTTCAGTTAAATCTGGTGAATTCAATTTATCTTATCCTGCATCCTATAACCATAGTTATCATTAATTTTCATACTGCCTATACCCTCCCATACTGGAGGTTTTCCCTTTGGGGTAACTTGAAAAGGAAAAAAAAAACTTTCCTTGATCATTTTTTTCCGTAGATTTCAGAATTGAAAACCGTAATATTTTCAAACCTGTAATATACAGGGATATCATATTTTTTTTAAATTGATGCACTACCCTGTATATTCGAGTTCAAATCGATGTGTAGTTTTTTATTTCAAATACAAATATACACCACAGTGTTCGGTTACTTTCGGAGGCAAATTGTAAAAAAAATCACAAAAATTCCATGACACTGACCTAAACTTACGTTAATTTAATTTGGCTAAAAAAGTTCTGGAATTCGGCCCACAATTTTTTCAATACTGCCTAGGCAGCCTAGGCTTGTATTCGAGTTTCAAAAGAAATCATCTACTCGAAAAACGAATTCAACAAAATTTTAGTAATTTTCTAGCTGAATAAACGGAAGTTTGGGTCAGTATCATGGAATTTCTGTATATTTTTTGAGTTGTTTGCCTCCGGAAACAACTCAATACTGTGGTATAAATATTTGTATCCAAAATAAAAAACTACACATCGATTTCAATTCGAATATACAGGGTGTTGCATCAATCGAGAAAGTTTTCTGTGACACCCTGTATATGTATAACAGGTTTTGAAATATCATAATTTCCAATTTTGAAATCTACGGAAAAAATTGCTCAAGAAGAGTTTTTGCTTTTTCAAATTATCTCAAAGGAGGAACCTTCAGTATGGGGGGAATTCTTGTGTGATCTTGTGTTCACCCGACACGTACAGGGTGATCACGGGAGACAGATACCCCCCTCCATAGAAAACTTCTCTTCAAGATAATTCAAAAAAGAAAAAACTTTCCTGGAACAATTTTTGCTGCAGTCTCTGAACATGTCAAGTATAATTTTCTATGCCGTCCCATATACGGGGTTTCGCAATATCTTCTGGATTTTTCTGAAACACTCTGTATTTTATCACCACAGTCGATGCAAATTGTTATCGTGATAACAAATATGCATGACACTTCTCGAATTTTTTGTGAAAAAAAATTAAAAATTCACGGTGACACTTCAAAAAAAAAAAAAAACCGGAAAGATCGATTCATTTTACAAATCAAATATGTCCTTTATTTGTTCAGTCATTTTATGTCATTCCATGTCATTCAACAGTGAAACAAAATATCCTGGACATATTTGAATTCTGAATAATAAAACAACAAAACAAATGCAATGAACAATAAAAATACCCGTCAACAATAACTGCTTGGGAATATCGCTTATGGCTACTCGCTTTTCATCCGCTCTCTATCACTTCGAATTCAATACTACTCCGTGCTTATTTGAACCTCCGACTGGTGTTCTCGAATCTTCCATCGATCCTCCAGCCCATTCCACAATGACCCCGGCATACGGTTTCTAGAAGTCTCCCGAAAAATCAAACACCTTTCGCATTCTTTCCGTATGTTCGGAACGTCGGCACCTCCGCCGAACGGACAGTTGTGTCCTACTCGGACGTTGAAGTCACCACGTGAATTTTATTCGCTAAGCCATCGCGTATATTCTGGAGATGTCCAGAGTTTCGAACTTGTACACTGCGACCTGATGGGATTCGTTTTATTTACATTTCTTAAAGCTACAACAGACAGTGTTGCTTTAAGTTTCAGGAGCGCATAATATGCAAAATTCTTTTTTTTTGCAAGATAGTTTCTATGAGCTTCCCACTTCAGACTGAAATCGATAATATTTCCCAGGAATTTAGTTTCACATACAGTGTTCTGCTTGAAGTATAATTTAACTGTCTTGGTTTCATTCACAATGAACTTGTTTTTGTTACACCATACACACTGCAATGCACCATCAGCGCAATGAAAAATCAATGTGAAACTAGATGAGTGACACTGCCAGTGGATCAAATGCGCCGATGCCCGCCATTCCGGTCAGACTTGCCAACCTCAATTTTGAATTCTAGTTATATTGCGTGCGCACTGTGTCCACAATTTCCCGACGGAATAGGTGTATTTGTTCAATTCCCTGACACAGGTAGCAAGTGCAATTGAATCTACCTGGGTCACTCGTCTGGTGTTTTACTAATTTTTTCAACAAATTGTAAGTATTGTGAGCAATCCATTTTGGTGTAATGACTGGGCGAAATACTAGATTTTTTAGGAATTAGAAATCTTCATTCAAAACACGTAGCAATGGTCAGTATACATCGAGAGGCGCTGCGCCATCTAACGATGAATTTATACTAAGTGACAGGCGGGAGACTCGGATTCAAAATAAACTAGCTCCTTCAAGACTTCTGTCAGGGTAGCTATCCATGAGAGTGTGGGAGAAACTCCCTGGGTGTAGAATAGATTCCGCAGTTCACTGATGTAGCGAATGATGCCTAGAATCGTGTTTTTAGGCAACTTTCGCTACAACAGTGTTGTACGGATTAGGTATATAAAACTTCCAAGGGGTTTCTCCCCCACTTCCAAGAATAGCTACCCAGGAAGCTATTGGCAGAAAATTGCTGCTTTAATTGGTATAATATTGAAGACTAGAACATTGAAACTTGAACTGGGAAATTTGTGAAGTTGAATTTGTTGAATGTTTTTGTCTATCATTGCAGACAATGTAGACCTTTTTCACTCAAGAAAAAAAGAAGACAAATAGACAATTTTCAGATTTTGAGTTTCAAATTGCTCAAGAGCTGAGAACTGGACGTGATCTGGGATATTTATTTACGACCATTCTCCCTGGAATCTGACTTCTTATTTCGAAAAATGATCTGATCTATATATGTCTCTACCACTACGTGCAGAGCTTTTTCCACTCGCCAATCATTTCTCTAGCTGAAAAAACTCTTATTTTCCAATTTCCAGATACAGAGTGATTGATCCTGTCACGTGCTTTTCTGCTCCCCATCTGTTTTAGATTTGGAATGTCCCATTGATCGTCCGGGTCAGGTCGGGTCTGTCTATCGCCAAGAAACCCGTCGGGTTCCCACCCCGGTGGTTTTCCATCTTGACGTGACAGCTGTCGTAGTTTTTTGTGATTTCCTCGTGTGACAGTACGGGTGTTTTTTTTTTATTCTGCCGTCCAAGTATGCTGTGCTCCAGCCGAAAAGAGCCTCATTCGGCCGGAACACAGCATGCTTGACGCCAAATTCAAAAGAACAGACGTTGGATTTTGGGCCTAAATAGACGACAGTAAACAAATGAGGTGTTTTGAACCCTGGTTGATATATTGGTGTAAGCGTTCCATGTAGATAATCCAGTCGTCCTCTTTATGGTTGAACTCGCTTATAGGCCCATTAGTTCCCATACCCACAACTGTTTTTTCTTCAACGACTTCGGTAGGCATTGTGGTAGACGTCTTGCTTTACCTACTTCGTCGCCAAATTGCCGTATACTCAATTAATTGAGCGACCTCTTTTAATGTACATCATTTATTCTCAAGAGTCGGTGGTGGAGTGATAACTTTTTACATGTTATAAAATATGGTAGAAACCTTATCACTGACTTCTTATACATACACAACATGTTTGGAAACGACTTCCATTTGCCGTAGACGTCAGAGGCTTACGTAAGTTGTATTTTGTTTCTTTTGCTATTCATTCTATTTTTCCCTGCCTCATCGTCTGAATCTATACTACGACATATTGCACTGTTTGCGAAAGGTAGGTACCTACTCGAGTACCTATATATATTTTTTTCTGTTGAACATTGTAATATCATCCAATATAATATCAACATTTCAGCCATGATAATATATGTTTTCGAAATAATTCACAATTTTTTAAATTTTCCAGATAGGATACACAATGGTTCAAAGCTTGAAGAATCTGGCACTCGGCGCTTTAGCAGGCACATTCTTGGACAAATACGACATTCAAACGACAGATCCCCTAGAAGCCGCCGAACAATTTTGCCAGGACGTCGAAACACTAGATCTGCCCAAAGCTTTGAAGTCCGAGTCAAAGCTGGTCATTTCGCAGATTGTACCAAGAATTTATATAAGGAGATTGATACGAATGGCCATGGCGAATAATCTGGCAGATGAAAAAGATCCACGTTTCGGTCCTAATTATTTCTTCAATCCTGCAGAATTTGAATGTGAATCGCCTGCCATGGAGCGATATTTTCCTGAAGAACACCAGCGAAATCTTGCAGTGGCATTTTTCTTTGCGCTTACTCTGACGAGTCCGAGTGAAGATCCGTGCGAGATAGGAGATCTCTGGAACAATCCCGAGTTTCGTCCACTTCAGTCGACGTTTCTGGATCATTTTGAAGAAATTTGGATTTGTATGACTGACCAGATAAAAAACCAGTGGGCGCATCTGATATTCGCAGATGGTTTATTCAGTTCTGAAGTGGAATGTCACTGGCCGATTTCAATCTGGCCACCTGTAGATCTCAGTAGTTTGAGCAACGATTCAGTGCCACGGTTCGTGTTCGACGTGCTCAACGCCGAGCAAAGGAAGAAGTTCCTCCAACAGGGGGAGAAAATTCTCATCAGGGAAGGTGACTACTTTCCGTGGTTCTTTGCGAACATTTTTTGTCACTGGCCTTGGGAAAAAGAGGCATTCGAGTATTTCAGGACAAAAAAACAGCTAGGTCGCGACGATTTTATTATTTTGGACATGATCAGGCGGAGCGCAATGCTCACAGAGCAAGTGGAGGAATCGACAGAATTGGGAATCGTGCCGGCAGAAGCTTCGGTATATTTGCAAGTAATTAGCTTTATGGAAAAAAACTTCCCAACACCTGAACCGACGCTATTCTAGTTGGTATCTATTACACGAACCAAACATTGCTGAGAATGTTAAGATACAAATGTGTTGTACAAAATGTAATTGTCTATTTATAACAAACTGTTGCAACAAAGTTTGAGAATAAAGTGTGCTCGAAGGGAACAACTATATTTATTTATTTATTTATTTATTTATTTATTTATTCATTTTAATATCTTATCGTCCCATTATTTTTTGATTTTGGAAATGCCAATGGGCTCAAATCAAGGTACATCCTTGTAACTTTCGGAAGAGACCCGAATGGTGAGATTCTGTCAAGGAATGAACCCACAGGGATTGATTCCGCAACGCTTACTTTACCAATATAATTTCGTTCAAGCCTTGACGGAGAAGCTAGCTACTCTCTTTCGGCTCTCACAACGATGCAGCGAATGCAAACGTTATCAAAAATAAGAATTGATATTGAAACCCCCTCAACTCTTCAGCTTATGCGCCTGGATGGATAGGCAACCCAACATACTCCAATTTCATTCAACTTATCTGAATTAAATCACTTTTCCCGCTTTTGGGACTGCTTTGGCCGGTGATCGTCTGGTATCAGGACACCATCCTGTTGTGCTTCCTTCTTGTGGTTCGAGGATAGAGATCCTGGGCGTGTTGAGATCGAATTAACCTTTAGTTTGAAGGCAGTAAGACACAGCAATTAGTTGTAACATAAAATCATTGTATTGACTTCTATTTACATGTCAAAGTGCTTAAATAAAGGCTCGTTCCTAAACCTGACCCTACCTCAACGCTGGTAACTAAGATAGCTGAGTTTTCTAGAGTGTTCCCTAAGACTTTCCCCTAATAATTATTTCAAAGCCGTTACACATCAATACTCCGATTAACACCTGATCGAGCACCTGATTCTACACCTTGACCAACATTTAAACTTTGTTTGGGGAGCGTGGTTCGAAATTCTTATTGTGGATCCATCAGATTCAACATTTGACTTAGCGTTATAGGTTATGTTAGGGTTAGGCCCAGCTTCTGGACACCGAAAAAGAAGTGAGTGACTTTTGCGAGCGATGGGAACTTCTTCCCCTCTTTACTGTTGCTTCCCCTGTTCCCTACAATCTAAGTTCGTGGGCCAGTGTGTGCGGGGCTCCTCCTATTATGAATCTCTTTTCAAAGGCTGCGTCTCTTATATCTGGACTATTCTTTTTGCATTGCTCTTTTTAGGCTATGGTAATCTTCTGCCCGTTTTGGAAGGGATTGGATATGGCCAGTGCCTTTGTGGAGAACTGGACCTATTTTCACCTTGAATTGCCCTTGAAGCTTAGAAGTATATCGCGACCGCGAGTGTCTATAGCCGGAAATGTAAAACCCAATTTCACCCCTCCAAAAATTTTGGAACCAATGGTGTACGCGAACAATCACTCAAGTCAAGGTACAAACTCTTATGTAAAGACCCTTTTGATTGAACCCGTTCTGTTTTGTGTAGAATGAACCCATCCCATTGTTGCTAAAAACCTACAAGGTGCTCGCCGACGAACTAACGCGAGAAGGCTTCGAAACAACTATTACTCCCTATAAATGAATATCGGTTCGCTAACCAACTATTGAGCCGTAACAATTCATTTTAGGTCAAAATTTATTGAATCGTCGCGTCGTCGAATGTCCAGGTAATTACCCGAACAGATTCTAATCGATGTCCCATCTTACGATCAAACAATCTCTCATTAACTTCAGGTGAATACTGCAACGAATCAATTAGTTACGCGATGACCAAACCGAACGTTCCTCTGGGTGAAAATCCTCTCCATAACATTGTTGATAATAATAATTCTCTTGTTCTTATTAATCAAGAACAAGATGGTGAGATATTAGTTTCGAACCCAAATATCTCAGAAATAAAGCCTCCAATCAAAATTTTGCAAGAGTAAATTTTTTCTCCAAATTGGACGTAGAATTCAAAAATTAAAACGATTTGGGAAAATAGCTAGGGGGTAGAAAGTAGTGGGGGGAATATGAAGACACTCCCCATTATCTACGCCCTTGAATTTTGTTTTCTAAACACGTTGCTATTATTCGGTAGAGACCTATTCTGGTTAACTTTCTTCTAAATTTGAACAAAACGAACGGTTCAAGAGTTATGTCTAAAAATTGATTTAAAAAAGTCAACTTGAACACCCTGTATTTTTGTAACGGAGCATTTTTGGACATCGAAGTTATATTTTCTCTTGGTCCATTTTTGATGGGGAATCTCCCCTAGAAGTTTGTAACCGTAATTGCGAAACGCCCTGTATATTACCGACCTTAGTGCTGACGTGGAAGATGTTTTTCTTTATCTCTATGCAGATGATACCACCTATTTCTCAACAGCTAATAAAATATCGGACTTGAAAGAGAAAAAAGCTAAGATATTGGAAAATAGTAATGCTTGGTCTAGCGCGAATAAACTCCAGATTAATGAGAGCAAAAATCAATTTCTTCACTATCACCTTCTCAAGAACATAACCAAGAAATTTTTCGGATTCATGATAGACAATAAGCTTGACTGGAGGGTTCACATCGCGAATATTAGGAAGAAAATCACCACAGCTATCTATATAGTCGGAACCGTCAAGAAGTATAGTACATAACAAGCGACGCGCGAATAATTAAAAAACGGTCGAAGATATTTCGAAACTCTTCACAATATCTTCGTAAGCATAAATTAACAAATATATAAGGTGATTTTCATGTCTTCAGCTATTTTGGTTCTTGAATATTTTTTCTTCATTTTTTTTCTCGGTGCGTTTGGTATTACCATTATTTAGTCTGAAGAAATGAAAGTCTGAAGACACTCCAGCCTTTAATCGACTGACAAAACCTGCGATTCCAATTAAGACTTATTCGTATATCAAGTGCAAAATATCAACCTTCTATGTCAGACAAAGGAGGTTTTTGCAGAAAATACGATGACAAAGCAGAAGATAATAACCTTCTATGTCAAAGATGAAAGGTTGTGGCACAAAACTTCAACGACAAGATGGAAAATAACTCGGAAATAACCTTCTATGTCAGACAAAAAAGCTGCTATAAAGCTTCTATTCTGCAAAAATTATCACTGTATTGCTGACAAAACCGTCTATGTCACGTTTTATAGCCAGATCTAGTGAATATTATCAAATTTTATACCCCATTATGTCACTTCAATTCATAGTGAATATTATTTCAACCTAAAATGGGAGAAAATATAGTACATCACGTTCAAAGTACAATTTTGTTCCTCCTGAAAAGTACCCCTTTTGACATAGGAGCTTGCTGAATTTCTGCAAACGATGACCAGTGACGGATTAGAAAGCAGTGACGCCCTAGGCTGATACATTGCAGCGCCCCCCCCTTCATTTTTGGAACTACAACAATAAATAATGAAAACAATCCACCTTGATTTTTTTGTCAATTTTCAAAGATTGAATAAACAAATGCATAAGGCTGTTTAAAAACAGAACAAAACTAATAAAATCATAGAGTGGCACACTGTACGTAGGTATGTAAAGTGTTAAACACTAGTGACCACTAATGACCGAATAGACCCTTTCAGCCTGTGGGCAGGTGATTTTCATTTCTATACAGGGTGTTCTGAAATTAGTGTTACAAAAATCACAGGGAGATAGAAAATTAAGAAATAAGGGGACTTTTATCAATAAACATCCCCTTCCAAACGTATAATAACGGAGATACAGGCCTTCAAAGTTGTTTTTCAAAAACAGTTTTTTTGCATACTCTTGAACCGTTCAGCCGATTTCATTCAAATTCGAACAAAAGTTTACTAACACAAGTCTTTATTGAACAGTGATAACGAATTTCATCAGACATTTTTAGGGGCGAAGATAATAGGGGGTACTCTCCCCCTATTTCAACCCACAGGTGTCCTCAAGTAGAAATGAGTTTAACAAAATTGTCACCAAAAACTGTTGATGGGACCTTGTAATAGAGGTTCTGGGGAGCACAGAAATGTATCCAACAAAATCGTAGCTGATCCCGAACGGCATTTATTCAATTTTCAAGATCATCAGTTAAAAATGTCGAGATTTAAATTTGGCTTCGGTTTTTTTCAAATTTTTAAAATAACTAAGATTGTCTAAACGGGTCATTTTGCATCTCTCCCAATATCTAAAATAATCTCTGTGGATAGATTCATACCCTTCTGTTCTAATGAGAGTCCAAGACCTCCATTGTTGAGGAACTTCAACAAGTTTTGGAGATGGCATGAATTTCCAATGCTTCTGATAACACCCTTGTCCCAAAACACTTTGATAATATATTTATGCCCTCTTCGTAAGGTCCAGCTACAACCTTTGCAGTGCTGAAACACTTTTCAACAATTTTATTGATCGTTTTGAAGCCAGACACAAACGGAATCACGCAAAGTACTCCCACATTTTTCACGGATCATTGAGACTGTTGCTTTCCTTTGAAAGGTTCCGACACGAGTTCTCTTCAAAAATCTTATGTTGGTTACTTTTGGCAACCAATTATAGCTCCTTGGGCCACAGCAAAACTTCATCACACCCACGTATCGTCACAAGACCATTCCAAAGTAAATGGTTCACAAACCCTTAAAGGAGATGCTTCGAAAAGAGGGGGGTTAATTATGATGTGACAATCTTTCGCAGAATTCTTCTCTTTTTCCTGCAGAGCAAAATTTTCAATCAATGCGCCTCAAATCTCAAGTCTTCATACTCGTAACCATCTCTTTCTGTTTATTTTCTTCACAAACCTTATTCAACGTAATTTCATTGAATTTCCCACTAAGTCTTTTAGAGTGATGAAGCAGTACGGACATGGAAGTAGCCGTAGTTGTTTGCTGATCATTGATCAAAAAAAGTTTAAATTCCTGAACAAATTTTGAAGGAATTGCATTGATATTAGTCATTTCAAACATCAACTTGATTTTATTTGGTCTAGAAGATGCAGAAATAATTTTAGAGAAAGAGGAAATGAAAAATTACACAGGCAGCAAAAAAGTCGTTACGTAGATTGAGGATCGATTGAGAAAAATGGGGGTATCAACCAGTTTCAATAGGCTTATAAATGGTTTGCATTGTACCCCCGGTGAAAAAAACCTATATAAAAATATCGAGTTGATGTTTCAAATAACCAACATCAATGGACTTGGGTTTAAATTTGTTTCGGATCTTGAACTTATTCTCTTGATCAATGGCCAGCGAATGGCTACACGACAACCATGCCCGTACTGCTTCATCACTCCAAAAGACTTACGATGGAATTTTGATAAAATGACGTTGAAATGAGGTTTGTGAAGAAAATAATAGAAAAAAATGGTTACGAGTATGAAAACTTATGAAGATTTTAAGGCGCATTAATGAGAAATTTTGCTCTGAAGGAAGAAAGAAGTTTTCAAAAGAGTGTCACAAGCTCAATCAACTGCCCTTTTTTTTTTGAAAAAGACAAAGCTTGTATGTTACCGAGAATTGCATCATTCCTGAGTTGCATCTTTTCAAGGGTTTGTGAACCATTTGTTTTGGAATGATCTTGTGCTGATACTTTGGCGTGATGAAGTTTTGCTGTGGCCCAAGAAGTTGAACTTAGTGGGCAAAAGTTACCACGACGAGATATTCAAAAGGAACACCTGCCGGAAACTTTCAAAGGAGAGCGTCGGTCTTACTGATCCGGAAAACGTAGAAAATGTGAGAGTACTTTGAGTGATTCCGTTTGTATCTGCCTTCAAAACGATGAACAAAATAGTTGAAAAGTGTTTCAGCACTGCAAAGGTTGTAGCTGGACCTTACGAAGGGGGCATAAATATATTATCAAAGTGTTTTGGGACAAGAGTGTTATCAGAAGCTTTGGAAATTCATGTAATCTCCAAAACTTGTTGAAGTTCCTCAACAATGGAGGTCTTGGACTCTCATTAGAACAGAAGGGTATGAGTCTATTCACAGAGATTTTTTCAGATATTGGGAGAGATGCAAAATTAACCGTTTAGACAATCTTAGTTATTCTAAAAATTTGAAAAAAAACAAAGCAAAATTTTTATCACGACATTTTCAACTGATAATCTTAAAAATTGAATAATTGCCGTTCGGGATCAGCTACGATTTTGTTAGATACATTTCTGTGCTCCCCAGAACCTCTATTACAAGGTCTCATTAACAGTTTTTGGTGACAATTTTGTTAAACTCATTTTTACTTGAGGACACCTGTGAACCCCCCTGAATATTTTTTGAAACGGTTCTAATTTTTGGATTTTGCGTTCAATTTGAAGAAAAAAGTTACTCTTGCAAAATTTTGATTAGGGGCTTCATTTTCAAGATATTTGGGTTTAAAGCATTAGAAAACATCACGAAATCGCCACTTTTCAGGGTTCAAATTGTTTTTTTTTCTGAATTTCTGAAAAACTCCATGTTTATCAGCAAAAATGATGATTCATCATCTTAAAACACCCAGAAAATTCATTCCAGTTGACGAATCATGGGTTTTCTTGAATTTTAATTTTCAGGTCCAAGAAAGTGGCGATTTCGAGATGTTTTGCAATGTTTCAATCCCAAATATCTCAAAAACTAAGCCTCTAATCAAAATTTTGCAAGAGTAACTTTTTTCTTGAAATTAAACGTTAAATTCAAAAATTGAAATATTTTTCAAAAATATTTGGAGAGGTCAAAAATAGGGAGGAAAGGGGGAAGATACCCCCTATGATCTTCGCCCCTAAAAATGTTTGGATGAAATGCGCTATTATTGTTCAATAGAGACCTGTTTCAGTAAACTTAAGTTCAAATTTGACTAACATCGGTTGAACGGTTCAAAAGTTATGCAAAAAAACTGTTTTCAAAAAACAACTTTGAAGGCCTGTATTTCCATTATTATACGTTTGGCAGGGTAAGTTTATCAACAAAAGTCCCCTTATTTTTCAATTTCCTATCGCCCTGTGAGTCTTGTAACACAAATTCCGGGACACCTGTATACGGGGTGTCCCGTGTTTAATCGCAAAGATTTTGCCAGTCGATAGAGCATCAGAAAAAAATGAAATATGCATATTGAAATTTTGTTCAAAAACCCGTAATAACGGAGATACAGCTCTTCAAAGTCGGAAAACAAATACAGCTATTTTCTCCTAACTTTTATTCTGGTTAACCGATTTGCGTCAAATCTATCGCACGTATTCACTGAATAAATGCCTATAAACCTCAAATAATACATTTGGTGAGAACAGCCCCATGACGTAGATTGAGGTGGTTGCGCCCCTTCAATCATCCCTATTTTTTCTCCACTGCAAATTTTTTCAAGTCAGTACCATTTTTTCAAGTTTTTCATTCAATTTTGAGCGAAAAGTTGCTCTTGCAAAACTGTGATAGGAGGCATACTTTTTGACATAATTCAGTTTAAAGATTTCTAGTCAATCTTGCAACTTTTCATAATTTTAGTTGCTTAAAATTTACATTGCTACATCATTAGAGATAATCAGTTCCAAATTCACACAAGTGATGTTGAGATCATCAAGTATCATAACGTAGAATCGATTTTGATCAAAACAATCCAGTAGCGTAGAATTAGGGGGCTTTCTTACTTACATCTACTTATCTGCTACGCCACTTGATATTATATAATTTTTATAATTTGTTTGAATTTGTCGTTTGATCCAGAAAAAAAAGTTGCTCTTGTGAAACTTTGATTGGAGGCTTCGTTTTTTGAGTTATTCGAACTTTAAAGTTCTGAGTCAAGAAAATGACTGGCATATCGAGCAAAACAGCAAATAACCCTTTAATCAATCTTGTTTCCAATCATTCATGTTGATTAATGTACCCCTTTCTTTTGATATTTCTTACGTTCTGTGAGTTCATACCTACAATTACCTTGATTTTACAGTTCATCAATTTTGAAAAAAGTTGAAAAAAATTTCATTAGCGGTACAAAAGCCGGTATGGAAGACAAAATTGCATGTCAGTCAATGTATGTTACAATTATTTTTGTTCTCCAGTCATGTACCTATTTGAGACTTGAATATTAGGGTTAATTTTTTTTTTCATTGACCTCAAACTTTGAAATTTGAATAACTCAAAAACGAAGCCTCCAATCAAAATTTCACAAGAGCATTTTTTTTCCGAATCGAGAGACAAATTGAAAAAAAATATTAGTTTTCAAAAATATCCAGTGGCGAAGCAGATGAGTGGATGTGAGTAAAAAAAGTACCAAATTCTACGCCACTGGATTGTTAAGATCAAAATCGTTCTTAAGTTATGATACTTAATGATCTCAACATCAATTGTGTGAATGTAATAGAACTGATTATCTTCAACGATGTAGCAATGGAAATTTTAACTAATTAAAATTATGAGAAGTTGCAAGATTGACTAGAAATCTTCAAACTGGATTATCTCAAAAAATAACCCTCCTATCTAAATTTTGCAGGAGCAAATTTTTGTGCAAAATTGAATGAACAACTTGGAAATGGTATTGAGTTTGGAAAATTTGCAGAAGGGAAAAAATTAGAGAAGATAAAAGGGGCGCAACCACCCCTATCTACGTCATGGGGCTGTTCTCATCCAATGCATTATTTGAGGTTTATAGGCATTTGTTTAGTGAATGCGTGTAAGAAATTTGACGCAAATCGGGTGAGCAGTATGGAAGCTCAACATAAATAACTGTATTTGTTTTCCAACTTTGAAGAGCTGTATCTCCGTTATTACGGGTTTTTGAACAAAATTTTTATATGCATGTCTCATTCTTGTCTGATGCTCTATCGACTGGCAAAATTTTTGCGATTAAACACGGGACACACTGTATTGGTGAAGGTCTGTCTCCCTGAAAAATCTTCATCTTATTTCAAAGATGGTGGGTGACATTCATCTGCTTCGTCGCTTGAGTTATAAACAAAAATACAACCTTTTTCCTGGTGTCTTAGCCGGCGCCGTGGGGCAAAGAAAGACCTTACAGTTTTTTAACGGTTCACTTCCGAGTACTCCTTTACCAGTTTTTCCCAGCATCCATTTACCAGCATCTGGTAGATCTGCCAGCATTTCGATTAATTTTTTCCATAGCATTTCTTCACTTGGGAGTGGATGCCGGAAAGTACCTTTCCAACTTTTCTAGCTGGCCTAAAATTGCCCTACATTGGCCTACAACATTTTTTGTGAATTCATGCTTTTTTTAATTCCGCCTCGGTCGGCGCCCCCTCTTATCGAGGCGCCCTAGGCTGCAGCCTACTTAGCCTATTGGTTAATCCGTCACTGACGATGACATAGAAGGTTGCTGTTCTTTGCCATCAATATTACAATAACATATGGCTGCTTGATTGTAATATGTATTTTTGAAAACTCAAATATGAACGGATAGCCCCTAAATGCGCTTCTAGCTGACAAGCGGGATATGAATCATGAATATTGAATAACGGCCCTCCTGAAACTCTCTCTTGCATTTTGTGCGTTACCTCAGGTATACTCTGTTGACGCCTGTTATTTCAAATTTTACAAAAAAATAAGCAAACTAATAAACATTTATAATTTATATGAACATATACAGACTCGTACAATCGTACATATTTCAAAATGCAATGCATAGGTAGATGAGTTAGTGTAAAGCCGGTTACAATTACAAATAACCGGTCACAATTGGAATTCTTAACCGGTCAATATTGTTCGCAGTTAACCGGTTAAGAACCAGTCAAACCGGTTAACCGGTCAATCCGATTAGCCGGTTAAGCCGGTTAACCGGTTACGGTACGGTTAACCATGAACGGTTATTCCGTAACCGGTCAATATTTTCTCGACCGGTTAACCAACCGGTCAATTCATTCTTTTCTGACAGCACTAGTAAACACGCGATCTTTCTAGATTCCTTCATCCATTAGGTCGCGACTTAGATACAAGTGCGGAGCTTTGAGCATCTCCAGAAGTATACGCGATGACTTGGTGTTGGGAAGCTTAAGCTTCAACGCTCGATCAAGACACATCTGTTAATTTTGGCGGAGGCGCCGGTTCTAGAGCACGGCAGAATTATACGGGTATAACACTATTATTATTATAGCACCATAATAAAGGTGCTACGGGCTGGGGCCTAAAATAAAAAACGGACGGTATGTACAATGTGGCGTTTTTTACTTTTCAATATTCGTAATTTACGGTTCAAGAGGAAGAGTTTAAGACTATCACCGCAACTATAGCATGAAGAGTTCTCGAGTAATCTCATTTTGAATTTTTTTTGTCACATCGACATTTTAGTTTTTCGAGTCAAGTGGCCATGGAGCTTCACGACAGTGACTCTCGCTTCCAGAAGCTCTATCTCAAAGACCATAGGTCGCAGAAAAGTGATTGAAAAATCAAACTGTAGGGAATTTCATAGGCTACAAAATGACTCCCTTCATCTTTTGCTGTCAGATGACCCAAAATTAGGATATTCGGCAAAAACCACGCTGGTGCACTTCTTGTTGATGATGGCGACATGACGCCGACATTTCCGAAGGGGGGGGAAACTAGTATGTCAAAACCTAAGCTACACAGATTGATTAAGGCTAGTTTTCAGCCAGGAAACAATTATTTCCTTATTGTTTCCCCTGGCGCCTGGGCTATACTGCCAATGATGGCTTCTAACAAAAACTTGACGCCGATTACAGTATTATCATACCTTCTTATCTTACCTGCATGGCAAATACGCCGAAGCTGCTGCCAATTCTGCTTTCTGTTCGTGAGAGATGAAAAGCACCGAGGTTTGGGTTCAGAAGCGGAATTAGGAGGCTGGGGGGAGGCAGCAGGGTTGTGAATTCACCGAATCGGGGAAACCAGGGGGGATGCCGAAGGGTGTGAGAGGGCAGGGGTGTGGGGGGGCGTCGGGCGGCGGTTCGGAGGCGAAGGTGGGCCGCGCGGCGTCGGCGGCGGCGTCGGGGGTGGTGAAAAAGTCCGAGCTGGGGGTGCGAATATTCCGGGCGCCGTCGTCATGGCGACGCGCGGCACCCACGGCGAGGATCGAAGCTGGCCGTGTCAGACTTCCCACCCCGCAGTGTACATACGCCGGCTTGTACACTCGCGGTGCTCCATTATGTACAGTCGCCGGCGAAAGTGTGCTGTGCTTGTGCGATGCGATGGGGGAACGAAACGCACACAGAGAGCGAGCTCGGCAGCAATACCAGCTTTCCCGGAGGATGACGCGAAATGGGAAGGTAAAAGAGAACGGGCAGGGGGTGAGGAGGGGGTGGTGGAGCGAACATGGGCGGAGGGGTCGGTTGGCAGTATCCGGAAAAGGCGGCATATGGCGGCGGCACATTCTGCGCTTTAAAAACTTTGTGCCGTCTTTTATAAATTAGATAGATGAAACACGACGCGATGGTTTAAAGTTTCCAGACTCTCCAAGTTCACTGACTAGTGACTAGTTATAATAAGTAGTGTACATGTTGACATATTATACAGAAGCGAATTCTCAGTTGATTTAATACTCATTTTTGGTTCCACAGATTCCAAGTGGGTACATATACCTTTCGAGTCCAAAAGAACAACCACTGTCAACCATTGGTTCCGAAGTTTTTGATAAGATGGAATCAGGTGTAACATTTCCGGTTACAGACACTGTGTTCGTGATATCCTTCTAAGAAGCCCAGGGCAATTCACGGTGAAAAAGAGGTTTAGTCATCTGAAAGGGAACACCACACCCAGTCCTTTTTTGAGCAAAAGACACCATAGCTCCAAAAAAGCAAGAGAAAAAAATAGTCCAGATATAAGAGACGTAGCCTTTGAATAGAGACCCATAATGAGAGGAGTCCCGCACGCACCGGTCCACGAACTTAGATTGTAGGTACAAGGGAAATAAGCGAATATGCCTCATGGGCATTAGGCTCAGTAGCGCACTTTCTTTTTGAAGGATTAGTGAACGCAAGATGTTAATTAGGGTTCTACAGTTATTTGGGCAGAAATTTCAATATGGCGGCCAAAATAGCGTCAGAATAATAAAATTTGGCTTGAAAATCAAAATGATCGTACTATACACAAGGGTAAGTTCCAAGTTTCATGAAAATCGTTCCACTAATGAGAGATTTCAATATGGCGGCCAAGATGGCGGCAGAATGTTGGAATTTGGCTGGAGATGCCAAAGATGGCGGCCAAGTGACAGAAATCATTGGACAAATTCATATGGTGGACACGTACGCATTTGATTGGCATTCGCACCACATCGATATCTTTTTTCGTTGATGCATTACTCTCCTAGTTCTATCACTTCGAAACATGTTCCATAGTGAGAATACAAGATGGCGGAGGGGCATCAATTGTCAAAAATTGAATGTATCCTGATAAAGTTCACATCGCTTGCAAATTTCACTTAAATCGGACCACTTTCAGAGGAATTTAAAATGGGGGATGAAAGATGGCGGCCAAGTGACAAAAATAATTGGTCAACTGTATATGGCGGTCACGTACGCATTAGATTGGCCTGCACCACATCGATATCTCTTTTCGTTGAGGCATACTTCTCTTACTTCTATCACTTCGAAACATGTTCAATTGTGAGAATACAAGATGGCGCGGGGCATCAATTGTCGAAAATTGGATAGATCTTGACGTGGTTTACATTGCCTGCAAATTTCATTTCAATCGGATCACTTTTAGAGAAATTCAAAATGACGGATCAAGCTCGAGTCGAACGCAATTATGTAATTATCTCCCGTCAATGGCAGGTGTTTAACCATTGAGAGAGGTTCACCAGATAAAGACGAGATCAGATACTGAAACCGTTCAATATCTGAGAGAGACTGGTTTCTGTGTATTAACGCCGTGAATAGATCATAGTATGGTGGCCATGATTTTAACTTTCCGTCGAACAACGGCAACGCGATTTTTGGCAATCGGACATTGCTCCGGCCTGTCTCGAACCAAGTTTGCGAGGCTTGGCGAGAGAGCGAGGAAGTCGGCTCTGAATTCGCAAACGAGGCTTTTACCGCAGCAAGTTTGCCATACAAGCTGTCTGCCCGGAGTGTACGTTCAAGAAATGTAGCCTTCTGCTCCTCGGAGGCACTGGGGAGAGGGGCAGTGTTGACCGTGCTCTTGAAACCGTTGTAAATTTCCGCCGCAATGTCAAACGTGGCTAAAAATGCCGGTTGGAGGCTTGGCTCGGTGGTAGCTGTGACGCCTTGTTCCAGAAGGGGCTCAAGGCGCGCAATAGCTATCGCGATGGACGATAAAGTTGCGTCCATTGTGTACGACACAAAGAAAAATGAAAACAAAGCAACTGACCCTTAGGTTGGCGTACCTGAATGGCGAACCCAACCCAGGTGAAAAAGTGCGAATGAGACGGGCGAAAACCGAATTGATCAACACGCTGGACCAACGCACAAGTGTCACGTGGGTTTGACCCGTGACTTTAAAGTTTCAATAGTGAGGTGAATTAAATTCCTGACTGTACCATGCTTAGCCTGTATCCGGCTACGAAGGACCAATTTATATGTTAGCGCGGTACACATAAAGACGGCAGCCTTCCGATGAAGGCTGCATTAAAACAATAACTCTTGGATTAGGAAAGCAGCAAGCGACAGTCAGAAATAAAATTCACAACAACAATCAAAAACTTTAATGCAAAACAAAGAAAAAAACACAAACAGACAGAATTACAAAACAATAAAAAAAGAAAAAAAAACAATGTGAATTAAATGAAATGAAAAATCCGAGTGGTTCTGATCGGGGGCAGATTCGCTGGCGCCGAGTGGCGTCCTGAAAACGAGACGAACTGCACTGAAGGTATACACCCCGGCAAACGGGAATAAACGGTAAATGGTAAAAAACAATGGAAAATATGGAACTTACGGGATCTTATTCGGTGGCGGCGTCGTCCTGGCGGAGTCCGAAGGCGGCGTCGTGGTGGATGGCCGTTCTGGTGGTGGATTTCCTGGTGAAATGCACGAGTGCCTGTGTTCGTCACCAAAATGGCGGACGAACGACTCGATCCCGTCCGAAACTGGAGCTTTGTGTGCGGCTGGCTGATCCAAGCCGCTCCCCGGTGAAAGCGGTGAAAACTGCCGCTTTCTGGACTTGGAGATGCTGCAGAGCTCCTCCAGGAGTCACTATCGGACGCGATGGGCCTTGGATGGGCTTCTGGTCGAGTACGAATGTACGCCGATGGCACGACAAGATGGCCGCGAGAACGATGACCAAAAAAAGACGGCGTGGCTTCCCGCTCGACGTACGGAGATCAACGCCGCTTCGAACGAATCGGCAAAGGCACGAGCGGAAAGAAAGCCGAAGAATGCCGAAGACGGCCGAAGAAAGTGCTGGAGCTCGTTTACGCTTGCGCCTGACAGCCAAGTGCCAGGCACACCGAACAGGGGGTGAGGGGTGAGGACTTGGACGACACAGGGATATTTTGGGTTGCATACCCTCAATGCACACGAATGCAGTTTTCAATGAACGGGGCCGAGACAAATGCACTTGTAAAAGCAGGCCAGACCGGGACATACAAACATATCGCAGACTGTGCTTCTTCGATGCAGCCATAAAAAGTACCCATTTTCAGCGACACTTCCCAGACTTTTCTCGTAGTCATATTTTCCACAGTGCTGAGTTTGTTTGTCCTCTTGACTACCCAACCTGCGTCTTGCGCTTTCGACGGGAAACGGTGAAAATGTAACTCTTCCTTTTTCCGGTTTCCACAGCGCGACTCGCACTCGGAAACACAACAAATTCTCCGCCACTTTTTTTGTCACTATCTATCTTGCCACCTTCCATTCTGATGCCACTTTTGCTTCTCAGTCTTCGTACACGTGCCACTCCTATTTAAAAATGGAATGCTTTTGCAACCGACGACACCTAGTATATTCAAGATAGTGAAACATGCGTGGCTCACGTACTTTGTTTGAAAAAATAACGCCGCGTTGAGTCAGATGGAGTCAATTAAAGTCACCAAACACCGCAACGCTCATAAGAGCCCATACAAATCTGAGGTTGATCCGTGCACAAACGTCGTTCACGCGTTGGCCGTCAGATGGCGTATCCGATCTTGAAACTCGCCAATGTGTTTTGTGATTTTGATTCGTCTATAGTGTGAGTCATGGATCCTAAAAATCTATTTTTTCTCAAAAATGCTTTTACACAGTTCTAGAGGTTATAAAACTCATGTAAAGCAACAAATAACACAAACAGTTCCCATATGAAATTTTCTGCATGCAATTTTGAACAAAATAGGATTTTCATGGTTTACGATCCACCCTGTATGGAAAAAAAAATTACAAAACATATCCAAAAGTTCAAAAACATTGCTTTTTGGTCTGTTGAAAAGAATTCACTGAAATCTTTCAAAATAAATGCGGATCAATTTTCTACCTCAAGTTTGCAAACACCCTGTAGAGACAATTTTGACCATTTGTCTCGAAATTTGTTGTTTCAAAACTGTTTCAAATTACCTACCAAACGAATTCCATTCAAGAAACTTCCCCAAATCTTCTACCTGAGTAAATCAATAGTCGAAATATGTCATGGGGCACATTTTGGTCAAAGACAATAATGACAATGGTCAAAGCGTATCCTTGAACTACGTACCTATGTATTTCTCTAAATTCTATAGAACATTTTACTGCCGGAAGTATAAAGAGCCTTCGCTAGGGAGTGGCTGGGCTTGGTTGTTTTGATACTGCACAGTTGCTCGTATAAGCTAACAAGCAACGCATGTTGCTTCAAGAACTTTGAGTTAGTGACTCTCGAGTGTTCCTATCATTCCATTTTCATTTATTGTCTTGCTGGGCTTGTTATCCAAAAATATAAATAGTGATTTCAAAATGATCTCCTCTGGTGCAATTGAAACCACGGAAGACTTGAGGCAAGCCATCAAGACCTCCGTCAGTGGCACCAACCGCCTTTCCGTGAACGACATGCAGAAAGCGGTGTGCGATTTCCTGGACCGCACTGCATATATAGAGGAATCCGTAAATGTCCTCAAAGAAGAGCTACAGTGTGCCGTCTGCCTCGAAGTCCCGCTGGATGCCTGCCTTCTAGAGTGCCAGCACATTTTTTGTGAATACTGTCTGGATTTGTGGCGCCTGAACAATCCGAGCTGTCCATCGTGCCGAACTGAACTTCCGAACGGAAGATTATTATTCGGCAAAAATCGGCTGGCAAAAGTCGACAAAATCATCGAAACAGTAAGTCGAAGCTTTTCTAATCAAGATACTACTTATCTTATCCGTAAACTCATCCAATCTAGCATGAATTCAGCAGAACACAAACATTGAAATGTCACTTTTACAGTTTTTGAAGCTACTGGACTTGTAAAAATAACAACTGACCTGTAACATTTCTACAAGTATGATCTGTCATTTAAAAAAAATTATTTACCAGATAAAGATTTTGGAGCTCATGTATCTGTATCTCATCACATTGGGCTACTTGCCCATTTTTTTTTATTGGCTTAATCGAAAGTATGGGCAAAAATATTGTACCCGTATTTTTTCTTTTTCCTAAATTCCCAAAATTGCGGCCGTAGTGTCTGTTTTAAAAATATATTTGTGACGTCACAAATATACTAAAAACTAAACAAACAGCACTGTTGGGTTGAAAACTCAAAAAACAGTTAGAGTGGCTTAACAATATTTGAAAAATACTGACAGAAAAATTTCACTGAAGATTCCCGACTTTTACCAACCTTTTGAAAAAAAAAATCGAAAAAAAAATCTTGTCAATCAATGGATATATTTTCCGGAAATTTTCAGGAAATACTATTTATTACTCTTGTTGATGATTGAAAGTGTTTCCAGTCAAATCTGTTTCATTGGCAAGTACCCCTTTGTCAGAAGTATTCAGTATGAAAAATAATAATAAGAAATTCAAGTTTTCTTCGGCAGAGTTTTGGACCTGAAATTGCGCTCTGGTATAAAAAATAACTAGTACATCACACGCATCAAAACCATTTTCGCTGCCTCAAAGGAACACAGTCTTATACCTCAACCAATCTCCCTACCCTGCTAAAAGATGTGAGGTGCTATGCTAATACCGAGGCCAATACTTATTCTGAATATGTGCACACATATTAATAGCATTGTTTAATAGGTTGAATTTGTGTACAGGTCATGCTGAAACACAACCCCCAATATGAACAATGGAAGGAGCAACAGCAGTTCGAGAGGATATGTGCAATCTGTGCAGCATTTGCAGAGAATTTACGACGTCTTTTTCTTTTTAGATTGGATGATGTTAGCCGCTTTTTAATTAAATTGTTTATTGCCGGTTGAGTATCGGGTTGAGTAGAATAGCTCTAAGCTAGACTCCGCCTATGATCTTGTTCTAATTATGTATTTTGATATTTTTTTTCCGCAATAAAAGACCATTTATTATTATTATTATTATTATTGTTATTATTGTATAAATGGTTTCGTTTTCCTGAATAGAATTTTTCAAAACAGATTCAATTTTCATTAATTTCGCCAAAAAAATCGGTTGTGTCACCCCAAAACTATCCCTACAAGTATCCAGGAACCAATAAAAAATTATGTTAGGAACGTCCCTTCAGGAGCCTCGTTTTTGAAACGGAGAACAGAGTTCATATGTGTGCGTAGTTGCTAGGCAAGGGTCAATCTTAGCTCTCCTTGCATAGCAACACCGCATGAGAACTTTGTCCCCCGTTGCAAGAATGAGGCCCCTGGATCCCTATGGGCCGTTTTAATAAGTCAAACAGAATGAGATGCATTCTGGGTATATTGGTGCAGTCAGTCATCGGCCGGTAAAACTACGTCAAGTTGACATGGACAGAAAATGATTGTACGATGGTTTCGGGTTCGCCTTCGGTCACATTGCTCGAGGTGCTCACCACGCTTTCGCACCACGTGCTTTCTTTCCCCGCTAGTCTGTGCTTCTACGTTCCGCTTAGGTGTGCCTGCTTATGGCACATTCATGTTCCCACAAGACCATTGATAGAGAGGTAGGTGAAAAACACCCATGTAATCACATTTCCCGAAGCAAATCGCCTTTCTTACACAATCTGCGATTTCGCCGCTCGATTTTAACACGACACTTGTGAAGAAAACACGAATTATCACTTAGATATCCTCGTAGAACAGGCAAAACAATTTTTTTTGGGAAATTGGCAATTGTTTGACATTTTCAAGCACGTGAGTTGTCAACTTGGCAACTGAATTTCTTTATCAATCTATCAAATTCCCAACTCCCGCCAACTCGAACCTGAACCATGGCAACGTCTCTACTGTACCGACCGATGACTGACTGTACCAATATACCCATAATGCACTTATTAAAACGGTCCATTAGGCATTTCCATTGACGTCACTGCAGTGTTGCCAACTGTCCAAAATTGCCCGCCAAATTTGAACCAAATAATGTTTGGGAACAACCGAACTACAGGGCGCTTATGGAGTTCCAGTTTCTGCATTTTTTTCCTCGGCTACCTTTTTGAGTTTGAGTTTGAAACTTTTGTATCAAGTTCAAAGCAATGTCCTTAATGCGCCTGCAAAATAAGTTCTCGTGGAAAAGTGTGTTTTTTTGTGAAAAAGCAAGCCAAACATGTTAGGTTAACTGCACAGGGTAGTGGTGAAAATTCATATTTTCCGACAAAATTGGGCATGAACTTTGCCACCAAACCTCACCTGAATGTTGGGGGTTTACGTTCCCGACATTGCTGGAGTGATATGCCTTGTGTGGGGCTAGGTATGTACCTCTTCGGTTTGTGCTTCCCAATCACCCAAATACTTGAGGCCCAGCTTTTACTGCTGGATTAAAGAAACAAACAATAGTTTTTGTTTATATTTTATATTTTAAAAGTGCAGAAATGTCTTCACTTCGGTTGTAGAATATGGACAGAGGCAAAACATGGGAGTTTAACTCGAACAGCTGTTCGGCCACCGAAGATGTATTCGGTCACCGGAGCCCTCCTCGACAGAAATTTTACACCTGATTTAACGATATTGAATTTTCAACTACAACTTGATTGTGTCAAGACACATTTCTTAAAAATACAAATATTAATTGTTTTATTGAGGATTCTAGGCTCCAAATTGTGGTCGACATAGCAATTCCTCAGTCCGTAGATTTTCCCATTTTTAGATTGCCGAAGGCCACAATTCTTGACACAGGTACTTTCTGAAACTAGATAGGCTTAGCAACAGATAATTTTGTGCAAACATCATAACTGTATTACAGCAATTTAGTTACCCATCCTAATTGTTATCGGTACAACCTCCGTATATTTTTTCAGGTGAATTCCTTCCTTTCCTCCTTTCCATTTCTTGGCGCTTTGGGATACATTCTGTGTTCTGTGATGCCTCGTACTTCCACGAGCCCCAGCGTTTCGAGAAAACCATGAATTTCTCATTTTTTCCTCAAAAAAAAAGATTCAACCACTCCAAACTCCAACCCAACGTTCACGTTCATTGAGCCCTCTACATTTCTAGCCATGCTTTCTCCATTGCTTTTGACAAGCCTAGATGTTTGAATTGACAATAGTTTCCATTTTCTACTTCACTGTAGTTGTAATATTCGCTGAGATATAAGCACATGTGAACCAGATGGGATCGGATCCGAGTATCTTCTGATGACCAAAATCATACACCTGACTTGACAATCTTGAATTTTCAGTTGATGGCTTCATCGCGTCAAGACACATTGCTTAAAAAATCTTGAAATTTCTTCTTGTAAGCAGGATTTGAGGTAAAACTGTGGTCAACTTAGAAATTCCTTGGTCGCTGGATTCTCCCATTTCACGATCGCTACAGTAGTCGTTGAGCCAGGGGACTCGAGTGGTTTCCACCTTAGGGACTTGACGTGTTATACCTTTTTGGATTCCCCACAACACCAGCATGAAAATAAGCCATGATACGTTTTTGTATCGAGTAGCTTAAGACCGCCATCTTGGAAAAACCGCGCCAAATATGTAGTTCTTGTGGTTTGTATTTTTTTTCTCTTCAACGGCACCTCCAATGGGAAAAATGAAGCTGAATAAAATCAAACAGCAAAATTTACTATAAATATCGTTTAGCACCGTTTTCTGACAGGTCTCGTTACTCCAAATATGACAGTTCATAGTTTGGCTATGGCAAATTTCTTTATTTAACATTTTTGAGTACACCCGATGATATTTATACAAACCGAACTTCACGGCATTGTCTTTGCAGCGTACTTCACTAGAAATGCTGCTCTTAGCGACATTTTGATGTCCGTCTGTCCGTCTGTCCATCGGTCCAACTATCCGTCTTATCAATTAATTGCTCCTGAACGAGAAGACCTAGCGAGAATCGACTTCTTGTGTGTAACATGTATTCACCGAAGAATTGAATTAGGAAAAAAATATTTTCCCAAACCGTCGCCATCTTGATTCGCAATGTCAAATTTTCTCAAAAGTGATCCGATTTTCATGAAACTTGAAATACACGCATGTTTCATATTCAGAAGTATGACTTCAATGTTTTCTTTTTGATCCGCCGCCATTTTGTCCGCCATGTTCAAATTGGTAAAACTGGTCCGATTTTGATGAAAATTGGAACCTAGTCGTGTCTCGTGTATGCATTGATGGTTTTTATATTAGTTTCACGATTAGCGCCATATTGACGTGCCATATGGAAATTAATCTCCAGCTGTCACAAAATCAGTTTATTCAGATATTTCCTGAACAAGGGGTTTCCGATGTGACTGGAAAACTTGATGGATGGAATTCGGGTTTTGTTAGTTCTTTTCTACAAGTAGAAACTTCTTCAGAAAAAATGTACGGAAAATGCTATTAAATTTTCGAAATTTGCAAAAAAAATTGACAATTTTTTGATTTTTTTTCTTTGAAAATTTGAAAACCAGATAACAACGTCTATACATCTTCATTCAAGATAGTCGCATACCAAATTTAAACTTTCTATTTTCAAAAAAAAGGTACCAAAAATGGTTTTCCAGTGAACATGAAAAAATGAATTGGGTACTTGCCAGTGAAACGGATTTGACTGGAAATACTTTTAATCATCAACAAGAGTAATAAAAAGTTTTTCCTGAAAATTTCCAGAAAATATATTCATTGGTTAAGAAGACTTTTTTCGTTTTTTTTTTTCAAAGGGTTGGTAACTGTACGAAAACTCCACTGAAATTTTTATGTCTGTATTTTTCAAATATTGTGATACGACTCTAACAGTTTTTTGAGCTTTCAACCCAACAGTGCTGTTTGTTTAGTTTTTAGTATATTTGTGACGTCACAAATATATTTTTAAAAATGGCACTACGGCCACAATTTTGAGAATTTGAGAGAAAGAAAAAATTTGCGTACAATATTTTCATATATAATACAACAAGAGACTGAGTAATTACCGGAAATTTTTGAGCTGTAAAATATGAGTGCCTGTTGGTCATTTCTGTATCCAACAAGCACGAATTATTGAAAGCCAAAAATTTCCTGTAATTACGAAGTCTCGAGATGTATTTGGCATGACAATTCGAACGAAACGATTTTCCATTTTCATCCTCCATAATTGTATTTCCGTACCGGAAATTACACTAGTGCAATTTTCATCTAATCATTGGTGGAAATTGCTGAAATAACCCTTCTTTATTGATTACATTTTTGACAATTGAATTGTCACCCATACTATCGATTGAGCCAATAAAAAAAAATTGGGCAAGTACCCCATTAGTAGAAACCATTTTTAGTACATTTTTTTTGAAAAATGGGAAGTTCAAATTCACTATGCGACTTTCTTGAATTAATATGTGTATAGGCGTTGCTATCTGGTTTCCAGATTTTCAAAGAAAAATTCAAGAATTTTCAATTTTTTTGCAGATTTCGAAAATTTAATAGCATTTCCCGTACATTTTTCTTTGAAGGAGTTCCTACTTGTAAAAAAGAGCTAACAAAAACCGATTTCTATCAACAAGTTTTTCAGTCACATCGGAAACCCCTTGTTCAGAAAATATTTGAATAAATTGATTTTGTGACAGCTGGAGATTAATTCCCATGTGGCACATCAATATGACGCAAATCGTAGAACTAACATGAAAACCATCAATGCGTACACAAGACACGACTAGGTTCCAATTTTCATCAAAATCGGACCAGTTTTACCAATTTCAACATGGCGGACAAAATGGCGGCGAATCAGGAAGAAAACATTGAAATCATACTTTTGAATATAAAATATGCGTGTATTTCAAGTTTCATGAAAATCGGATCACTTTTGTGAAAATTTGACATTGCGGATTAAGATGGCGACGGTTTGAGAAATTATTTTTTTCCTAATCCAATTCTTCGGTGAATACATGTTACACACAAGAAGTCGATTCTCGCTAGGTCTTGTCGTTCAGGAGCAATTAATTGATAAGACGGACAGTTAGACCGATGGACAGACGGACAGACGGACATCAAAATGCCGCTAAGAGCAGCATTCCTAGTAAAGTACGCTAGAAAGACAATGACGTGAAGTTCGGTTTGTATCAATATCATCGGGTGTACTTGAAAATGTTAAATAAAGAAATTTGCCATGGCTAAACTATGAACTGTCATATTTGGAGTAACGAGACCTGTCAGAAAACGGTGCTAAACGATATTTATAGAAAATTCTGTTGTTTAATTTTATTCAGCTTCATTTTTCCCATTGGAGGTGCCGTTGATGAGAAAAAAAATACAAACCACAAGAACTACATATTTGACGCGGTTTTTCCAAGATGGCGGTCTTAAGCTACTCGATACAAAAACGTATTATGGCTTATTTTCATGCTGGTGTTGTGGGGAATCCAAAAAGGTATGACACGTCAAGTCCCCAGGGTGGAAACCAAAATCGTGATTTTTAGCTCCTGGCTCATCGACTACAGGTCACACTTTTTGCCACAGCCATACTTTCTGAAATCAGAAGGGCGCTTAGTAATGAATAATTTGTAAAATCATCTCACATTTATTCTGTATTCTAACAATTTAGTCAGCTTTTTACCTTATCGGCAGGCATATGAACTGGCATATTTTCTCCTTCCCAGATGTCTTTGAGTCGCATTTCTTGGCACTTTGATATACTTCCTGAGATGTTCTTTTCTTCCAGGAATCTAGTTTTCCAAAAAAGCCACGGATTTTTTTTTTCGACGAAAATGATTTAAACACTCTATCAAACTTTCTTGTTTATTGTGTTATTTGGGGCAGCACATCTCCAACTATCAGTATTGATCAAAGCGCCAGAGTTTCGTGAACAATTATCACGCACAAACTTGCTTCCTACTGTATCCAAAATCTCAAAAAAGTACTTTTTTCTCGACTTTTTTTACAATCATAACAACGCGGGTTGTTCCCTAACACTTTTTTGAGGTTATAAATTCAACTAGGTTGGCAACACTGACGAGCTCGTGACGTCATGTGGAAATGCCTAATTCTTGAAACCAAAGTCCATATTACCACATGAGAACTGGGCGTGGTTTAGCCATAAAGTGCCCCCGCGGTACTCTTGAAAATTGTGAACTGAACTTTGCGTCATTTCGGCGTTCACTTCAGTCACTTCACCGATTTCTCGGCGTACTTTGTTCTCTTGCTAGATACCCAAGAGAAGTCGTGTGTTCCCCGGAGAAATAGCGCATAAGGCCTGAACAACAAAGTGATATAGCTAGATGAAAAAAAGGATAGAGAGACTCACATGACTGCAACGAAGACGCTCCAACTCCAAGTTTCACGTTGTCGTGTAATGAGCTGCGCTCTTGTTTTGGTACGTAGACGTACTACGACGTAACTAAGCTTGGGCGATTAATCGAATAAAATTGATTCGGCTCAGGAAAAAATCGACTTGGTTTGATTATAAACAGTGAGTCGATTCGATTCTCTCGATTCAGTTTACTTGATTCAGTGTTTCCGATTTGAAAATATGAAACAAATACAGTACAGGCTAATCACGCGAGAATCCCCCCCATACTGGAGGCTTCTTCTTTGAGATAATTTGAAAAAAAAGAACTTTTCTTGAACAATTTTTGCCGTAAAAACCTTTTTTTTTTAATTGATGCGACACTCTGTATATTTGAATTGCAATCGATGTAGTTTTTTATTCTGAATACAAATATACAGGGTGTCCGTTTTTCGAGGCTAAGCATGGGTATCTCGCTTATCTTAAGAGATACAAAGTCGGTTAAATTAGGAAAAAGTTGCGCATTTTCATGACGATCAATGATCCAAAAAGAAATTTAACGTTTCGATTTTTGTTTTTGAGATATCGTGAAAAAACAGGATTTTGCTTTTTGTTTTTATTTTTTATTCAAAAAACGGTTGAAGGTGGCCTTTTCTAATCTAGACATTGTCAGGGCACTTTTTCAAGGGGAATCCAAATCTGCCAAAATCTTTATTTTAGCTTTCAAAGCAACCGAGATACGACATTCAACTTCTTTCTCTAATGGGCGCCATATTGGATTTTGATATTTTTGAATACGGTATTCCTATCTGGTTAGAACGATGTGCCACATGTCATTGTTGGATAAATGTTTGACATTTACGTTTTTTTCTATTGCCGATGCTGATTTTATTTCCAAAGCACTCTTTGAAAAATTGAAAACATTTTTTTGCTCTAAAGCATGAATTCAACAGTGGCATGTGACACATCGTTGTAACCAGAAAATAAAATTGTATTCAAAAATGTCAAAATCCAATATGGCGCCCATAAGAGAAAAAAAAGTTGGATGTCATATCTCGGTTGTTTTGGAAGCTAGAATGATGATTTTGGCAACATTGAATTCCCCTTGGAAAAGTGCCTACACAATGTCTTAACTAGAAAAAGCTACCTTCAACCGTTTTTCTAATAAAAAATAAAAACAAAAATTACAAATTTCTGTTTTTTCTCGATATTTCGAGAACTAAAACTGACAGGTCAAATATCTTCTTGGATCATCGGTCGTCATGAAAATTCGCAACTTTTTTCTAATTTAACCGACTCTGTATCTCTAAAGATAAGCGAGATACCCATGCTTAGCCTCGAAAAACGGACACCCTGTATACCACAGTGTTGAGTTATTTCCGAAAGCAAGTTGTCAAAAAATTCACAAAAATTCTTTGACACCGACCTAAACTTACGTTAATTTGCCTAGAAACGTTCTAAAATTTGACCGACAGTTTTTTAAATAGTGCTAAACTTATATTCGATTTTTGAAAAGAAATTATCTCCCCAAAAAACGAATTCATCCAAATTTGAAGAATTTTCTGGCCAAATAAATTTTAATGTATCAGTTTCATAGTTCGATTAAATATATTTCTCTTTTCATGGAGAGGATGCTCAGATTTAAAAAAAATTAAAAAAATAAACGGAAGTTTTAATCAGTATCATGGGATTTTTGTGAATTTTTTGACAATTTACCTTCGAAAATAACACTGTGGTAAGTGTATATTTGTAATCAAAGTAAAAAATACAGGAGTTTGCTGATGGAGCTGGGATGCCAGTTTTTTTATATTAATATTTTACAATTTTTATTTCTCCATTTACATTGAAAAGTTCTACATTTTCAACCATCCCCTTTACTGTATATTGATGTTCAAATATATTTCGCTTATCACAAAGAAAAAAAATACATCGATTGCAATTCGAATATACAGGGTCTCGCATTAACAAAAAAAAAGAAGTTTTTTGCGACACTCTGTATATTATGGGTTGTAAATGGTATATTATAATAGGAAAAACCCGCCGATGATGGCATACTTAATTATGAAGTTCGGTCATCACTTTATCCTTAGCTTCATTACCAATTGCATAAGCTATTTCAATGAACAATTATAGATATATTTTGAAAGTGGATTAGGAATTTGACTTATTTTGTAGTTTTTTGTGAAAAAAATTAATATAAAAAATCGAAAGTATTCCATCATAGGCGCTATCCTTCCTATGATGGCATATCGTGAAAAATTGAGTCATTTTAAGGTGTTTCTACTTTTGAATTGATACAAACGGGTTAAATTGACAATTTCATAATAAGAGAATGGAAATCGATGGTAGGAGCCGAGGTAGGAGCAAAAAAGGATATACTTAAGAAAAAACGACTGCGATTTTTTCTGAAAACAAGTAATTTTGAAAAAGCTTCTCCCAGAAAGTTTGCAAATGGAATGGAAATTTCTGACATAATACCGCGAATGGACATTTTTAAAAGTCAAGGACAAACCGTTCCAATTTTCCAAGTAGTCAAGAACTCATGTCTGATGACATAACACCTATGCCATCAAAAGAACGGCTGAGGTATGCCATCATATGAAATTTGGACATTCCCATAAAATCACCTTAATTTTTTTTAAGTGAGAATATAGACTAAAATGGAACTAAAATTAAATTACCCCATAGTATATTGATTGCATATGCGAAAGGAGACACCTCAATTCGGCTTATCAAGAATGTAATTGAACGTTTACTTTTTCTGAAAATTACATCAAGGTTTACCAAAATCTATATATTTTTACATGGATCGTCCAATAGGTCTGCTTATCACACAAGTCTGTATGTCATAACTTGGTGATAATGGGTGCCTACCAAAGAGGTCATTTGGCCGATGAATTCAAATACACAAAAAATATTGACAGTATGCCATCATCGGCACCATGCCATCATCGGCGGGTTTCCCCTACAAGTCTTATCCATGCTTTTTTTCAATACAAAAATGTGAAATATGTGCCTCATCTGCTACCAAAATTGGTGGGAATTGATCTTGACGGTGAGAGCACATTTTATCATCAGAAATGAGCCGGATTTCTCTGGAATAAACCCCTTCAGCGAAGTGATGTCACCTAAGCTGTCTTTTCTGTCAGTGGGTGCTGTCATGTCGATGTCATATGCCCGCTGATTTGCCAACATTTGGGATTGAAAAAATGCGTCTCGAAATGGAGCCTCCTACGATACGCGAATGACGTCATTTGCGTATCGTAATGACTTTCTTATGAACGCAAAATAGAAAAATTATATAGTTCCCAATGTTGAAATCTACGGGAAAAACTGTTAAAGGAATGTTTTTTCCTTTTCAAATTATCTCAAATGAAAGGGGGAACCTCGAGGCGGGTATGGAATCAGGTAAAGCCGGATAGCGGTAGTGGTGAGGAAGGATGATCCACCCACCACTCTTAGGTCACGTGATATCAGAATAGCGCTCTGATTGGCTGGCATCCGGAAAAGCACATTGGCAACATGGCAAGTAGGAAGAGTGCGCGGTGTAGTAGTTTCAAAGTCCACGATAATTCAAGAATACTGAATTTTGAATTTACCTGCAAGGGAAAGGGGCGCACAGGGGAAGTGGAATGAACTTTGTACACATCCCTTGACGCTATTCACTTCTCTCGAGCTCAAGAATAGAGGCCCTGGTGAGAAGTGGGGATTAGAGAGAAAGATTGGAAATTATTCGCAGGAAATTGTAAAAGACTTGCAATCTTTTCCCAAGTCATCTCATTGTGAAAATCGTCAATTGAGGCTTCACTTAAGCTTCATCAATCAAGTCCGGTCTCGAAAACTCAGGCTGGTTCAACATTTTCAACAGGAAAATATCCGCGAAATTGATTAAAAGAATTCAATTTCGTTGTTTGAAAATGTTCAAGAACCATCAGTTACCTCTTGTTTAAAAAAAAAGTGGAAATCTGTTGGTCTAAGTTCTTCACCTTCACGGAACTATTTATTTCGAAAATTAGCTGATAAATTAGGTAAAAATATTGAAAACAGGGTGATCTTGAAGAAACGAGCCAAAACAGTGTCACGATAACTTGTATGGAATCTTTTATGAAGCCCACTAAGAAAAAATATGGAATGTAAATACATATTACAAGAGAATCTTTCTTTCGGCGCCATTTTTCCGATATCGGCCGGAGTGGCAGAGATACAAAGTGGGAAAATAGGAAAATATTTTGATTTATATTATATTTTTTTTGAATTCACCAAAAATCTTTCTAAATAACGAAAACAGAGGGAGTCGGAGGATCGCGTTTTGACTTTCGATATTTTCAAAAATAAAAGCTCTAAATAATTACCTTCAACATTTCTCTGATAATTTTGGAACATTTCTCTGACTGCGGTTAAATTTTCTACCTCAAGTTTGCAAACACCCTGTAGAGACAATTTTGACCATTTGTCTCGAAATTTGTTGTTCCAAAACTATTTCAAATTACCTACCAAACGAATTCCATTCAAGAAACTTCCCCAAATCTTGTACCTGAGTAAATCAATAGTCGAAATATGTCATGACGCACATTTTGGTCACAGACAATAATGACAATGGTCAAAACGTATCCCTGAACCACGTACCTAAGTATTTCTCTGAATTATATAGAATATTTTACTGCCGGAAGCATAAAGAGCCTTCGCTAGGGAGTGGCTGGGCTTGGTTGGTTTGGTACTGAGCAGTTACTCGTATACGCTAACAAGCAACGCATGTCGTTCCAAGAACTTCAAGTATAAGTGACTCTTGAGTTTTCCTGTCATTTGATTTTCATTTATCGTCTTGCTGGGCATTTCATCCAAAAATATTACGAGTGATTTCAAAATGGCCTTCTCTGGCGCAATTGAAACCACGGAAGACTTGAGGCAAGCCATCAAGACCTCCGTCAGTGGCACCAACCGCCTTTCCGTAAACGACATGCAGAAAGCGGTGTGCGATTTCCTGGATCGAACTGCATTTATAGAGGAATCCCTGGATGTCCTCAGAAACGAGCTACACTGTGCCGTCTGCCTCGAAGTCCCGCTGGATGCCTGCCTCACGGAGTGCCAGCACGTTTTTTGTGATTACTGTCTGGATTTGTGGCGCGTCAACAATACGAGCTGCCCATTGTGCCGAGCAGAACTTCCGCACGGAACATTATTATTCGGCAAAAACCGGCTGGCTAAGGTCGACAAAATCATCGAAACAGTAAGTTGAAGCTTCTCTAATCGAGATACTACTAATCTTATCCGTGAACTCATCCAATCTGGCATGAATCCAGCAGAACACAAACATTGGAAGGTCACTTTTACAGTTTTTGAAGCTACTGACTTGTAAAATTAGCTGCTGACCTCTTACATTTCTACAAGTTAGTATGATCTGACATTGAAAAAAAAAATCACCAGATGAAGATTTTGGAGCTCATGTATCACATTTGTCAGAAGTAGTATGAAAAATCATAATAAGAAATGCATGTTTTTTCGGAAGAGCTTTGGACCTGAAATTGCGCTCTGGTATAAAAAATAACTAGTAACGTATGGCCCGAAAGTTTTGAGAATTTTTTTTAGAGCTAATCATTTTTTTTTGGATAGTTTCAATTTTGTAGATTGATATTGCAAAAACTAACATTATCTATAAGAATACCAAATTCATATTCAACATATTGAAGATGGGCCATTATCTTTGATGGCTCTCAGTTTTCTTCTGTCATGTTCGATCATCCTCTGGACAACAACAGGATTGATTTCTCTGAGCTCCTGCCTCCCAATGTACTGCAAGCTCGACCATCATAAGATTTTTGGTAAGTATTGAGCAAGATAGTATACGACAAGGGATGGGAAGCTGCAAATGAAGACCAATTACGGCGTCGCATTTGTCAATAACATTGGAGAATTTAAAAAAATGATCCTGGAGAATTATGGAACATGGCAGAAGAAAATTGAAATCCACCGCAGATAATGGTCCCTTATGTTGAATATGATTTTGTTAAAGTTATATATGATGTTAATTTTTGCATTATCAAGTTAAAACAAGACAAAGGTCAGCTCCAAGTTTCATGAAATCCGTTACACTAATAAGAAATTTCAATATGGCAGTCAAGATGGCGGCAGAATCATGGAATTCAGCTTGAAAATAAAAATGATCGTACTAGACAAGGATAAGTTTCAAGTTTCATGACAATCGTTCCACCAATAAGAGATTTCAATATGGCAGCCATGATGGCGGCGGAATTATGAAAGCCAATCTGCCTATTTGGTCCTTGAGGACCTAAGCTATTCATCGGATAAAGTTCAATTTTTAAGGGCTGTAGCTTTATTTCCCGAAGAGAAGTTCAACTTCTTCGAGGTGCACAGGAGATCTCTGTTTTTTGATAATAATGATGAAGATGTATGGATAACAAAAATAGTGCCCATTGGCCACCCTTGGGGACATCAGCTATCCATCGGAAAAAGTTCCAAGGCTCTTGCTTCAATTCTCGAGAAGGAGTACAGCATCCTAGTTTCTACACGGACAGACAAACAGACAGACAGACAGACAGACAGACAAACAGACAGACAAACCGGCCACATAAGCGTCATTCTCTCACTTATAAAAGACTGTTTTCCTACTGATTTCGACCTCCTGAACACGAATATCGGGTTCACTTTTGAATTGGAACATTTCTTTTTTAGCGAAAAACCGAAAAAATGGTAGCCTGTCACATGATTTTTAGTGATACCTACCTAATTTTTTTTGTTATTGAGCAAACATGTTTCATAGTTTGAGTGCCATTATCCTTCAGATACCTAATAATGCCTATTTCAAAATGTTGAATAGTGTTAATGGCACGTCTGATTTTAAATTTGTAGAGACGCGTATATGCGCCGAGCCTTAGTTTTGCGGTCGTTTTCAAAAATTCATAACAATTGACCCGAAGGTCGTATCGAAGTGGAGTTTTTGTCAAAAGAAAGTTCAAATTGTTCTCTAAATATAACTCCATACATGTAGTGATGTATCTCCATAAAAACATGTAGCTATAGTCTGTACACCGATAGAACGGACTTTTTTGAATTTCAGTGATGTAACCTATAGCAAACAAAAGCACCAAAGACTGTAACAACATAGGCGCGTTTGGAACTAATATTAGTTTTGTTCGGTTGGTAGTCTTACCCGGGCAAATTATTCCTACGCCAAGCCAATGGCATTACATTCAGCGAGTTTGACAATTACGTACGATTTCTAACCTCCATTTCTCTATGATGTTTGTTATTTTCGAGGTTATTTTTAGTCGGCTCGGCTGTTTTGAGTGTTGTGTAATAAAATCAGCTTCATTCAAAAATATTATTTTCTCATTCATTAAAATTGGTATTAAACTGGTGTCATTTAAAATTACCATAGCACTTAGCTGTGATTAACGGAAATAAGCACCTCTTTCTAACTGGAATTTTGAATTTCGCGGGTAACGCTCGGGACTACTTTTCAAGCGGATGAATCTGGTGGTCCTTTTTATCAGTGTATAGAGTATACCCGCATATCGTAACTTTCAACGTCTAACTGCGAATTCCAGCACTTAATCGGCGAAGCCGCCTTACAGCAAAATGTTATTATTGTAATTGTTTATGATTATTTTGGGAAGATTTTTTTTGGTTCGCGTATCAAGGCCATGAGCTACCCATTCAAGTTGAAATATTTTCTGTATTGGATTCCGTTTTGTTCGGAGGAAAGGATATCAAGCACCAGCAAGCAACGAATAATCATTTGCGGCCGAGCCGCCGCTTCAGAGTCATTTCCAAAAATTATTAACTATTGACCCGTTTCTCGCACCGATGTGGATTTTTGTTAAAATGAAGTTCAAATCCTTCTCTAAATATAACTCCGCATATGTATTATTGTAAAATGAAAAGATCGGGTCCTTGATCGCATGTGATAACTTTCGAGATCAGGCCGGCTTCTGAAATGCAGCATTCAACGGCGATGCCGCGTCACACTAATTTGTTATTATTGTAATTTTTTATCATTATTCCGTCGAGATTTTCCTTGGTTCGGGATACAAGGTCATGAGCTACCCATTGGAGTGAAAATTTTTCGCAAAAACCTTTTCGTCTAGGACTAGATGCTGTGACGGACGGACGGACGGACGGACGGACAAAGCGAGGACAAAACCGCCTTCCCGTTTGGAGAAGTGCGCTAAAAAAGACTATTCAGAAAAAATTATTAGCTTTAAACAATTTCCCAAAACTTTCAGACCGTTATTACAATGGTTATACGTTATATCACACGCAGCAAAACCTTTCTCCCTGGCTCAAAGAGGACACAGGATACCTAAACCAATTCCCCTACCCTGCTAAAAAAATGTGAGGAACTATGCTAATACCGAGACTAATACTCATTTTGGGTATTATGTGCATACATAATGTACATAATAGGTTGAATATGTGCACAGGTCATGCTGAAACACAACCCCCAATATAAACAATGGAAGACGCAACAGCAGTTCGAGAGGATATCTGCAATCTGTGCAGCATTGGCAGAGAAACTACGACGTCTTATTAGATTGGATTCTGTTAGCCGCTTCTTACTTCAATTGTTTATTGTATAAATGATTGCGTCTTCTTAAATGGAATTTTTGAAAACAGATTTAATTTTCATTCATTTCTAAGGGAAGTCAACAGAAAATCGGTTGTGTCACCCCAAAACTATCCCTACTAGTATCCAGGAACCTATATAACATTTTTTGTTGGAAACGGTCCTTCAGGAGCCTCATTTTTGAAACGGGGAACAGAGTTCACATGTGTGTAGTTGCCAAGCAAGGATCAATCATAGCTCTCTTCGCATAGCAACACCGCATGAGAACTTTGTTCCCTGTTGCAAGAATAAGACTCCTGGTGACAAGTGGGGATTAGAGAGAAAGATTGGAAATTATTCGCAGAAAATTGTAAATTTGTACGAAAAATTCGAATTTTCCGGTTAAACTTTCAATCTCTTCCCAAATCATCTCATTGTGAATATCCCGGCGGTAGCTCGGCGGGCTCTGTCTCTGACTTCAAACCCAGAGGTCCGGAGTTCAGATCCCGCTGGGGCAAGTGGCTTTTCTCTATGAGCTCTCAAGTACTTTGGCGTGTACTAACCGAGCGGTCACGTCAAGGGAAAAAGGGTGAATCGGAAGGAAGTCACCGCAAGGGCGCTAACGAGCTAGTACTCGATGCGCCCGTAGACACCCAATAAAAATCGGTTGTGTCACCCCAAAACTTCCCCGACTAGTATCCAGGAACCTATGGAAATTTTTGTTCGAAACGTCCCTTCGGGTGGGAACAAGGGTGGTAAGTTGGAATTACAGAAAAAAGTTGAAAATAATTCGGAGAAAATCATTTTCAGCCGGAAAACTCCCGGGAAATTTGAAAAAGTTGTTGAAAAATGTTCAAGAATCAATTACCTCTTGTTTAGGTGCAAATGGTTGAAATCGGTCCACGGAATAAAAAGTTGGAAAATTTGCAGTTTTTCCAGAGAGGAAAACTCGGCAACTGTTGATCCGATTCCGAAAATTTTACCTCCAAAAATTAGCTCAATCTTTTCTCCAACTTTTATTTACAGCATGTCTGCACCTAAAATTGATATTTCGTGGGGCCTACCGCATGTAGAACCTACCGCCTACCGTATTGCGTTTTTCTCAAATTCACGGAATGTGCAAATTTCATTTTGAAAAAATTACAGTCGGAAAACCGAAACCGTGTCAACTTTGAAAATAGACCTGCACGACGCTCAATACAATCTACTTTCGATATCAGTTGAAATTTCCAAAAAAAAGTCGATCCCCGAGCATGAATAAATTTTTGAGTGAAGTCCTGCTACAAAAGCGAGTCGTGCTGGCCGAAACACGGGCGAGAGCCCCTCCTGAGTGGCAACGGCCAGGGGAAATTTTGAAAATTCATTACGCCCAACTGGAGAATGGTGAAAAACTACAACTGCGGCTTCAATTTGACTCTTTTGATGTGTTGCTTCCTGCCAAATCTGGTTCCAATCCATAGGATAGATTTTGAATAATTAATTGGTAAAGTTTTGAACTTTAACATTTTTTATTATTTGACAGATGACAGATAAGGCAATGTTTTTAACTGTTCTGAATACAGTTTTTCAAGGGCTTTCAAATGACATATTGCAAGTTGAGTTCCGTGAGATATAGCTTCTGACATTTGATGATAGTGACAGTTGGGTTTGACAGATGACAGCCAAACACTAATGGGCTCTTTTCAGGAAACAACCATGTTTGTATACTAAATATCAAGTCGATCCAGTCAACGTTACGGCAGTTATCGTGGAAGATCACAGACAGACACACAGACACACATACACACAAATCTGTTGTGGGGCGACACAAAACTTTCCCGGCGGTATCCAGAGACCTCAGTGATGATTTTGGGCTAAGCATCCCTTCGGGAAGGTCAGATTTAATTAGGACATTGATGAAAATGTTCTACATAGTCAGCTGAGCGTTAAGCGAGGATCCTGCATCCATTGTTTGGCCGACAGAACAAGTGACAGGTTGGCTTAGTTTTCCAAGGTAATGAAATAATTCAAAAGGTAGAACTAGGTAGCTAATTGTTGTGATATCTCAAAAATGCAATTTCAACTCTATATTTTCAATTTGGAGCTTGGGCAGACTCAGACAAGCCCAGACCCAATGTGCCACCTGAGGGCTTTGGATCAAAATCATCTACCCAAAGTCTAATAAGATTATTCCAGGCTGAACTTATGCTTTCGTACCTGATTTCGATTTGATCGGATCAATAATTCGGTCATTATCGTGGCAGAACCGCTCAATTTGCACGATCGCATAAGCGGTTTTATATTTTCAGTAGGAAAATTTCCGGGAAATTGGAGAGAAATTATTGGAAAATGTTCAAGAACCAGGTATCTGCCTATTCTCCAAAAACAAATGGTAGAAATCTGTTCACGAAATAAAAAGTTGGAAAATTCTCAGTTTTTCCAGAGAGGAAAACTTGAAAACCGTTGGTCCGATTTTAAAAATTTTTACTCCGAAAATTAATTCAGTCTTTTCCCCAACTTTCATTCGCAGCATGTCTGCACCTAAAATGAATATTTCGTGTGGCTCACCGCATGTTGAAGTTTACGCTGCAATTTTTTCAAATTCACGGAATATGCAAATTTGATATTGAAAAAATTACCGTCGGAAAACCGAAGCTGTGTCGATTTTAAAAATATATCTACAAGACGCCCAGTTCAATCTACTTCCGATATCAGTCAAAAAAAATTCGAAAAAAGTCGATCCTCGAGCAGGAATGAATTTTTGAGTGGAGTGCTGCATCAAAAGCGAGTCATCCTGGTGGAAATCCGGGTGAGTCGTTCTCTCGGGTGGCAACGGCTAGGAGAAATTTTGAAAATTCATAACGCCCGATGGGAAAATAGTGGAAAATTGCAACTGCAGACTTAATTTGACTCCTATGTTTTATTGCTTCCTGCCAAAGTTTGTCCCAATTCATCGGATATATTTTGAATAATTGAACGGTAAAGTTTTGAACTTTGACATTTTTTATTTTTTGACAGATGACAGATAGGGCAATATCTTTAACCATTCTGAATACAGTTTTTTTATGAGCTTTCAAACGGCATTTTGCAAGTCAAGTTCTGTGAGATATAGTTTCTGTCATTTTTTGATAATGACACTTCCGTTTGACAGATGACAGCCAAAAACTAATCAGCTCATTTAACAGCAAGACCTTGTCTGTATACAAAATTTCAAGTCGATCAGACCACCGGTTCGGCAGCTATCGTGTCAGAACGTTTTTCCTGCATCCTGCATCATTACATAACTTTCCCTTTAGTGGACGTGGTACAACCGAAATAGGGAATATAAGTTGCAAATGATGATAAAGGCAAACCACTTTGCAGGGTTACAACTGAGACCTAAATAAACGATTTGACCCGCAGTGCTTTTCTTTTCGTCCCTTAGGATTTGAATAGCGCCCCTTTTTCAAAATGGCGGAAATTATCTAGGGGCAGAAGGTATCGAATAGCCTAGTGATGTCCACCTTAGTAGAAATATATGGGACTATGTCTCAATCGGTTTCTGGGACATCAAACACTATTTTAAAAAATGGTGGAACATTGCCATCTACCGCAGGCAAATTTGGTGGAGGCGCCAAAAGGAATTTAGTACTGTCATAAGAAAATTTCCGTAACATTTTTATTTTTCAACCGATTTTGACACAAGACATCTCATTTTGTAGAGAAGTAAATTCTTCTTGTTACCTTATATCTTCCATAAAAAAAGACATTGAGGAATGTTGAAGAAAAACTTGAAAAATAATTTGAAAAAAAAAGGATTTTTTTCATTTTTTCGTTTCCATGAAAATTGCCTTATTTGTAGACTTTGATGTGCTGTTTCTAAATTTGTACTTTTCCGATTTCTACCTTTGCAGCACGCGCCGCCATATTGAAAAAATGATGTCTGAAAAGAAGTTTTTGACAAAATCTGAACTTTGGCCTTTGCGACATTGAAATGTTTATATACATATGAAAGCACATTCAATCTTCTACAGTTTGACATCTGAACCAGCTCTGTGCGACCCGTGGTTCTTGAGTTAGACCTTCTGGAAGTATCAATTTTCGGTTCCAAAAGAATTGAAAATCACCTCTTGGGGCTGTGCCAGGTCCACCAATGTTCATGATTTGTGATAAATGACGACGCGTTATTGATGGGTAACTTGATTTAGACATGGTGGTGATCCAGTGGTGAAATCCGGTAGGCGCGGTCACTATTCAACACCGAAAATTGATACTTCCGGAAGCTCTAGCTCAAGAGCCCCGAGTCGCACAAAAATGGTTCAGGTGTCAAATTGTGGAGAATTGAATGTACTTTCATACGTATATAAACATTTTAATTTTGCATACTCTAAAATTTAGATATTGTCAAAAACTTCTTTTCAGATATAATTTTTTCAAGATGGCGGTGCGCACTGCAAAGATATTAATCGGAAAAATGCAAATTTAGAAAGGGCACATCGAAATCTACAAATGAGGCAATTTTCATAAAAAATAAAGAAATAAAACAATCTTTTTTTCAAATTATTTTTCAATTTTTTTTTCAACATTCCTCAATGTCTTTTTTATGGGAGGTAGGTATGAGATAACAAGAAGAATTCACTTTTCTACAAAATTAGATGTCTTGTGTTAAAATCGGTTGGAAACTAAAAATGTTACAGCGATTTTCTTATGACCGTACTAAATTCATTTTGGCGCCTCCACCAAATTTGCCTGCAACAGATGTCAATGTTCCACCATTTTTTTAAATAGTGTTTGATGTCCCAGAAACCGATCGAGACATAGCTCCATATATTTCAACAAAGCTAGACATCACCAGGCTAATCGATACCTTCCGCCCCTAGATAAAATCCGCCATTTTGAAAAAGGGGCGCCATTCAAATCCGTAGGGACGAAAAAAAAGCACTGCGGGTCAAATCGTTTATTCAAGTCTTAGTTACGATCCTGCAAAGTGGTTTGCCTTTATCATCATTTGCAACTTGTTTTTTCCTACCACGTCCACTACTTGGACGGGCCGGGAAAGTAATACACACACATACACACACACACACACACACACACACACACACACACACACACACACACACACACACACACACACACACAGACATCATTCTGGAAATGGTTTTAATCGTCTTGGGGGACCTCAAAACGGATATATCCGGTGAAATCTCAAAACTTTTTTTCTGCACGATTACAATACTTCCCCTTACATGTTGGTGGGGGGTCGGGGAAGTAAAAAATCTCATTGTGAAAATCGTCAATTCAGGTTTCACTTAGAGCTTCCCCATTCAAGTTTGGTCTCGAATACTCAGGCTGGTTCAACATTCTCAACAGGGAAATTCCCGCGAAATTAATTTAAAAATTGCTTGGAAATGTTCAAGAACCATCAGTTGTTTAAAACCTCTTGTTTAAAAGAATAATAGTGGAAATCTGTTGGTCTAAGCTCTTGAAAATTAGCTAATAAATTCAATAAAAATATTGAAAACAGGGTGATCTTGAGAAAACGAGCCAGAACAGTGTCACGATACTTGTTTGGTATGGAATCTTTGATGAAGTCCAATAAAAAATTCTGTTGTGGGGCGACACAAAAGTTTCCCGGCGGTATCCAGAGACGTCAGTAATGATTTTGATCGAACTGTCCCTTCGGGAGGGGGCGATTCGATTTGGAAATTGATGAAAAAGTTCTATTTAGTCGAGCGTTTAGCGAGCATCCTGCATCCATTGTTGAGCGGACAGAACAAAATGACAGGTTAGGTCAGTTTTCCAAGGTGATGAAATGATCCAAAAGGTAGAACTAGGTAGCTAACTGTTGTGATATCTCAAAAATGCAATGCTGGTTCCTTATTGAAATTTTTGTTCCTACTTTAGATATGATGATGAAATTACAAAAACTTGATTGAAAACTTTCACTGCATCTGTGTGTCAAATTTCAACTCTATATTTTCAATTTAGAGCTTGGGCAGACAAACCCAGACCCAATGTGCCACCTGAGGGCTTCCGATCAAAATCATCCACCCAAAGTCTAATCAGAACATTCCAGGCTGAACTTAGGCCTCCGTACCTGATTTCGATTTGATCGGATCAATAATTCGGTAATTATCGTGACAGAACCGCTTAATTTGTACGATCGCATGAGTGGTTTTATATTTTCAGAAGGAAAATTTCCGGGAAATTGGAGAGAAATTATTGGAAAATGTTCAAGAACCAGTTATCTATTCTCTAAAAAAGAACAATTCCAAGAAATCTGTTCACTGAATAAAAAGTTGGAAAATTTGCAGTTTTTCCAGAGAGGAAAACTGTTGATCCGATTTCGAAAATTTTTCCTCCAAAAATTAGCTCAATCTTTTTTCTAACTTTTATTCACAGCATGTCTGCACCTAAAATCAATATTTCGTGGGGCCTACCGCATGTAGAAGTTTGCATTGCGTTTTTCTCAAATTCACGGAATGTACAAATTTCATTTTGAAAAAATTACAGTCGGAAAACCGAAACCGTGTCAACTCTGAAAATAGACCTGCACGACGCTCAATACAATCTACTTTCGATATCAGTTGAAATTTCCAAAAAAAGTCGATCCCCGAGCAGGAATAAATTTTTGAGTGGAGTCCTGCTACAAAAGCGAGCCGTGCTGGTCGAAACACCGGCGAGAGCCCCTCCTGAGTGGCAACGGCCAGGAGAAATTTCGAAAATTCATTACGCTCAACTGGAGAACGGTGGAAAACTGCAACTGCGGCCCCAATTTGACTCTTTTGTTGTGTTGCTTCTTGCCAAATCTGGTTCCAATCCATCAGATAGATTTTGAATAATTAATTGGTAAAGTTTTGAACTTTAACATTTTTTATTATTTGACAGATGACAGATAGGGCAATGTTTCCAACTGTTCTGAATACAGTTTTTCAAGGGCTTTCAAATGACATATTGCAAGTTGAGTTCCGTGAGATATAGCTTCTGACATTTGATGATAGTGACAGTTGGGTTTGACAGATGACAGCCAAAAACTAATGGGCTCTTTTCAGGAAACAACCATGTTTGTATACCAAATATCAAGTTGATCCAGTCAAAGTTACGGCAGTTATCGTGGAAGATCACAGACAGACACACACACGCACACGCACACGCACACGCACACGCACACGCACGCGCATTTTCACAGTTTTCTTAGAAAAATCGTAGCGGCCTTGCTTTTCAAAACTAAGAAATGAAACTTGACGTGGTGATAGTTAACTCAAAGACCGATATCCCAATGTCAAAAAATTGGTATTTCTTGATACAGGACGTTCACAAAAAAAAACATCAAACTTCATAATTTTCAAAGTATCATAACTCATTTTTTTCTAATGGCATCCCCCTGATTTTATAACGTTATCTGATAGCTTTTTTTATCTTCTTTCATTTTTACCAGGGGTACCCTACCCTTAAACTTAATTTTTTCGAGATAATCGGAGATTTTCGCAAAATTTGCTAATTTTTTTGGTTTTTTCAAAAATTAAGTTGGCCGTGATGAATGACAGGCAAGCCAAATAGTACTCAGCTGTCAGTTAGTCAGTCTGAATACTGTCGAACAAAAAAAATGGCTTCAACGCAAAAAAAAAACAAAGTGGGATCCTGGATATCTGGATTATTACCAGAATATCATTTCAATCATTTCCTCTCGCGTAAAGTAATTTTTCTTTGTTTGGCAATATTCAGACTGACTAACTGAGAGTTGCGTACTATTTGGCTTGTCTGTCATTCATCACGGCCAATTCAATTTTTAGAAAATACCAAAAAATTAGCAAATTTTGTGAAAATTTCCGATTATCTCGAAAAAAATCAAGTTTGAGGGTAGGGTACTCTTAGTAAAAATTGAAGAGGATGAAAAAAACTATCAGATAACGTTATAAAATTAGGGGTATGCCATTCGAAAAAAATGAGTTATTATACTTTGAAAATTATGAAGTTTGATTTTTTTTGTGAACGCCCTGTATCAAAAAATCACAATTTTTTGACATTGAGATATTGGTCTTTGACTTGACTATCACTAAGCCAAGTTTCATCTCTGAGTTTTGAAAAGCAAGGCCGCTACGGTTTTTCTAAGAAAACTGTGAAAATGCAATTTTTTTTAGTTTTTAATTTTTAGTTGGTAGCACTGCCACACAGTTGGAAAACAAAAATACAGGCATAAAACAGTTGAAGAAGTTAAACATAAAAATGCAAAAGAATATAGGGTATTCTATTTGAAAAAATGGACGTTTTATCTATCCCGTCAAAATGGGACATCCTGTATAACTGAAAATAATTTTAGGTTATAGGTCTTATCAAACCATATAATTTTTTCCCTACATCTTTTTCTCTATCTTGAACGGTAAGACCATCATCGTGAAAAGCATCGAAGAAGAGAATTTTTGGTGGAAAAAGTGCTACCCAAATTCAACTCATTGCTCCCCCCTACCTCAACTTTGAAATTCCAAGAAGCATCACCTACTTTGTGATACATCAAATTGAAGGGAATTGAATTCTCTTTTTGAAAACAATTTTTTCGAAATTTTCAACCCCTCCCCCATTAAATTGGACATTTGGAGTACTTTAGGAGGGAAACGGGAGTTTAAAAAATTTTGAAAAAATTCTGTCCAATAAAGGAATTCAATTTCCTTTGATTTGATGTATCACAAAGTAGGTATTGTCATTTTAGATTTTTAGGGTGAGGTGGGGGGAGCGATGGGGTGAATTTGGGTTGCACTTTTTCCATAGAAAATTTTCTCTTCCGATACTGTGTAGGATGACGTTGACTACATTGAAAAGAATTGAGAGGTCAAGAATATTAAATTGGACACTCAGAAAATTTTAAGAAGAAGGGGGGTGGGGTTGAAAATTTTATAAATATTTTTTCAGAAAGATAATTTAATTCTGTTCAATTTGATGTATCGCAAAATAGGTAGTGTCATTTCAATTTCAAAGTTGGGGTGGATGGGGGCGAGGGGGCTGAAAATAGAAATTTAATGGAGGGATGTCCCCTCGATATAAAAATCGACCTGTTTTTGCTCGAAGACATTTTCGTTAGGAATCGGGAGTTATTGCAGGTGGATAGTTTTCAAATGATCACCCGGTATAGACATTTATCGTAAAAATATAGATAATTCGGGCTGCTTTTAAACAAAGGATACGATACAACAATGAAATAAACTAGGGATACAATAAAAAGTGATATACCTGGTGATCATTTGAAATTTATCCACCTGCAATAACTCCCGATTCCTAGTGAATATTTTTTCGAGCAAAAACAGGTCGATTTTCATATTTGGGGGGACATCTGAAACATACATTGGCAAATTTCTATATTCACCCCTCTCGCCCCCACTCACCCCAACTTTGAAATTTCAAATGACACTACCTACCTTGCGATACATCAAATTGAAAAGAATTAAATTTTCTTTCCGAAAAAAATACTTCCAAATTTTTAACCCCACCCCCTTCTCCCTGAAAAATCTCTGACTGTCCCATTTTATATTCTGGACCTCTAATTTTTCTCTCAATTTAGTCGGCGTCATCCTAGATAGCATCGAAGAAGAAAATTTTCGGTGCAAAAAGTGCTACCCAAATTCACCCCTTTGCTCTCCCCCACCTCAATTCCCAAATTTAACAAAACACCACCTACTTTGTGATACATCAAATAGAAGGGAATTGAATTATCTTTCCGAAAAGAATTCTTTTAAAATTTTCTATCTCTCCCCCAATAAATTGGCCATTTGAAGTATTCTAGGGGAGAAATGGGGGGCTTTCAAATTTGTGAAAAACTCTTTTTCAGGAAGAGAATCCAATTTCCTCCAATTTGATATAATACAAAGTGAGTATTGACATTTTACATTTTAAGGATCAGGTGGGGGGAGCGAAGGGGTGAATTTGGGTGGCCAAATTCAGGAAGGTCGTTGTACTTGCCTCTAAACGGTTGATGAACATGAATAAATCACAATACACAAACATTCCATTAGCTGTCACTTTGACGAGAAGTGTTGCCAACTTACGTGTTCGTTGTTTTCATACAAAACCTTGACCTAGGCCACATTTTGACGTCACACTAACTGAGCGTTACTAATTGGTTGAATTTGTGTACAAGTCATGCTGAAACACAACTCCCAATATAAACAATGGAAGGAGCAACAGCAGCTCGAGAGGAAACGTGCAGTCTGTAAAGCATTGGCAGTTAAATTACGACATTTCGGTTGGATTAACTTTACCGCTTTCTACTTAAATTAGTTATTGTATAAATGATTTCGTCTTACGTAAATGGAATTTTTCAAAACAGATATCTTTGTCATATTCATTAATTTCGAGGGCAAGCAGAAAAAATTGGTTGTGTCACCCCAAAACTTTCCCGACCAGTATCCAGGAACCTGTGGAAAGTTTTGTTAGAAACGTCCCTCCAGGGGCCCTTTTTCTGAAACGAGGAACAGAGTTTACATGTGCGTAGTGTCTAGGCAAGGGCCAATCAAATCATAGCTCTCCTTGCTTTGTTCCCCGTTGCAAGGATGAGACCCCCCTGGTGGGAAGTGGGGATTAGAGAGAAAGGTTGGAAATTATTTGCAGGAAATGGTAAAGGACCCCGCACGATTCTTATGGAAAATGGGTCTCGGTCAAATTCCCTGATTTTCTTATATGTTGTAGCCCAATTTGACACAAGCCAAAAACCATCGTCCGTTACCCAAAAAAATGGACAGTTTTTTTTCTATAAGGAGTTGAAAATGGGTTATTTCAAGGTAAAAAAATATGTTCCAACGTAAGTGAGAACATTTCAACGTCCTTTTTAACACATATGGCTCATGACAATTCCCTTTTTTTTTGTGAAAAATCAACCCCCTCCCTCACCCCCAACCCTTACTTGTGAGTATCAAAATCGAAATTACGTTTGAAAGTCATGCAGATAGTTCTATTTTGTCGAATTATCAATTTTGGCACAAATTTTTTTTCCAACCCCCAAATAGGGGGTGGGGTTGAAAAAAAAACCATCGGTCAATTCGACTGAATTTCTGATATTGTGCTTTACCAGTTACGCTAAACAAGATTGCCAAGGGAAAACTCATTCATATGGCCAGTTTCTACCCCACAGAGGGTTGAAGTTGACTATAATGACGCATAAAACATTCTTCCATGTCATAAACCAAATGAATGGAAATAGTGGACTTTCATATCATCTTGTTTCGTAAAAATGTCTATTCTCCAAAAATACTTTCAATCCCGTCCTTCATCCCCTATCCCTGTTTCTGAACATCATATTCGAAACAAATATTGGAAATTATATCAATTTTTATTTCATCCTTCAAATAGTCGCAGTAGCTAGAATAAGAGTGTGACATAATATTTTGCTTTGATTGAACAGCTTTCGCTCCAAATGACATAAAATTCTTCAATCTAAACTATAAGTAGAGGTCTATCCGTACAAAAGAAAAAAGTTAGGAACTATGTAGGTACAGGTAAACATAATTAACCTGCTGTAAAGTTGAGACTTGATAGGAGCACCAATATTTTTAATAATAATCCAGGCAAAAAATCATTCAATCAAATGTATGTCTCACCCTGCTGTAAGGGTGCTAACATAAGCATAATAGTGAAAGTGAATTTTGAGAGGGGATTTACAATCAGATGCAGAGAATCCGACCGTAGACCTTCTCCTTCATTTTCAAGATTTATTTCGAATATGATGTTCAGAAACAAGGATAGGGGATGAGAGACGGGGTTGAAATTATTTTTGAAGGATAGACATTTTTACAAAACAAGATGATATGAAAGTCCACTATTTTCATTCATTTTGTTAATGACATGGAAGAATGTTTTATGAGTCATTATAGTCAACTTCAACCCTCTGTGGGGTGGAAACTGGTCATACGAATAAGTTTTCCCTTGGTAATCTTGTTTAGCGTAACTGGTAAAGCACAATATCAGAAATTCAGCCGAATTGACCGATGGTTTTTTTTTCAACCCCACCCCCTATTTGGGGGTTGGAAAAAAAAATTGTGCCAAAATTAGTAATTCGACAAAATAGAACTATCTGCATGACTTTCAAACGTAATTTCGAATTTGATACTCACAAGTAGGGGTTGGGGGTGAGGGAGGGGGTTGATTTTTTCACAAAAGAAAAAGGGAATTGTCATGAGCCATATGTGTTGAAAAGGACGTTGAAATGTTCTCACTTACGTTGGAACATATTTTTTTACCTTGAAATAACCCATTTCCAACCCCTTATAGAAAAAAAACTGTCCATTTTTTTGGGTAACGGACGATGGTTTTTGGCTCGTGTCAAATTGGGCTACAACATATAAAAAAATTAGGGAATTTGACCGAGACCCATTTCCCATAAGAATCGTGCGGGGTCCTTTTGTACGAAAAATTTGAATTTTCTTGAAAACTTGGGATCTTTTGCCAAATTATCTTATTGTGAGAAACGTTGTAATTGGCCACTTGACAATGTTGAACTCATTTTTACGAGTTTTATAGCACTTCGGCGCTTAACACGGCCAAAATGATCATTGTAAAGATGAAAATGAGGTTGAGATGGGGGGTGAGGTGGGGTTGGGGGGGTAATATCTTGTTTGGTCTATCGGGCAATTGCGCATATCCGAAAAAAAAAAGTAATACAAAAAATGACCGACCGACAAAAAAACGGCGAGTCAAAAACGAGAAATTCATCAAATAAACGTATTACCAAAACTTGCCCCATTTTTTCAGGATTATAGTGGCAATTCTGTAAAATTTAAAGGCCCCTTAAAAATTTTAAAGGCGTCGGTCACCTAGGAACGATCAGAAATGGGCTTCACGATTGGCTGATTTTCTTTTAACGGCCTTTAAATTTAAACGGGTTTGATACAGAATTGGCCCTATTTTCAGTATATTTTGGGGATGACTAATGAAGAATCAAAATGGTTCCGTAATTCATCTTGAACAAGATATTGGATGGTTTCAATACCCCATAGTCATCTTCACAGTAGTCATTAAGGTCGTGGTGAGCGCTGAAGTGCTGTAAAACTCGTAAAAATGGGTTAGAATTGCCTAATGGTCAATTACAAAGAGTTACTCAATACTCACTGAGAACCGTTATTTTTGCATTTAGATTATTGACTCTGACCATTACTACTTGTAGTTTCAATTGATTTCTCACTTATTCCACAATGGGCGAATTCAAAATGGTGGCCATAGGAAGTAAAGCAGTCGACTGTCATATTTTCGAAAATAGTAGGCGGGGACGATGGTAACACAGCAGATTTCATTCATGAGGTCATTCTTTGTGGAAATACAAAGAATTATCCAAATATCTTGGAGAATCACTGAATTATTTTAAAATGTTCATTTCCATGAAACCACTAAGTTCAAAATATTTCAGAAACGGCTGAGAATATTCAAACACGGCTTGTTTTAACTTGATGACTGATGATGAGCATTGAATTGTGAATCTACATGGTGATTTTCATGACTCCAATGTTCTTGGATCATGAGTTGGAATTTTCGCATTTTTGATCACCTTGTATACGGCATCTGGACTGACCAACATCTTGGCAACACCTCTTGAAATTAAGGCATGGGTATGTACAACATTCGTACCAAACGGCACTGCATAATCATTGAATGCAAGGTGGTTGGCGCTTAACATCCGTACTACAAACGAATTCCATTCAAGAAACTTCCCAAAATCTTTTACCTGAGTCAATCAATAGTCGAAATATGTCATGGCGCACATTTTGGTCAAAGACAATGGTCAAAGCGTATCCTTGAACCAGGTAAGTGTTTCTCCGAGTGTTTCTCTGAATTGTATAGAAATTATTGCTGCTGAAAGTATATAAGGAGCCTTTGTTAAGGAATGGCTGGACTTCGAAGTTCAGTTGGTACTGCACAGTTACAAGCCAACAGACGCAGATCCAAGAACTTCAAGTATAAGTGACTCTTGAGTTTTCCTGTCATTTGATTTTCATTTATCGTCTTGCTGGACTTTTCATCCAAAAATATCACGAGTGATTTCAAAATGGCCTTCTCTGGCGCAATTGAAACCACAAAAGACTTGAGGCAAGCCATCAAGACATCTGTCAGTGGCATCAACCGCCTCTCTGTGAACGACATGCAGGAAGCGGTTACCGTTTTTCTGGATCGAACTGCATCTATAGAGGAATCCCTGGATGTCCTTGGGGACGAGCTACACTGTGCCGTCTGCCTCGAAGTCCCGCTGGATGCCTGCCTCACGGAGTGCCAGCACGTTTTCTGTAAACACTGTCTGGATTTGTGGCGCGTGAACAATACCAGCTGCCCATTGTGCCGAACAGAACTCCCAAACAAAACATCATTCGGCGAAAACCGGCTCTTTCAAGTGGACAAAATCATAGAAACAGTAAGTCGAAGCTTTTCCAATCAAGATACTACTTATCTTATCCGTAAACTCCATTCAATCTAGCATGAACACCAACATATAAAATGTCTCTTTCACAGTTTTTGTAGCTACTGACTTGTAAAAAAAACAGCTGACCTGTATCATTTTCACAAGTTGGTGGGATCTGATATTCCTGTTTACAACCACAATACATTCCACAATAAGAAATGGAATTTTTCTTCGGCAGAGCTTCAGGGCTGAAATGGCGCTCTGGTATCAAGAATAACTAGGATGTACATTCACACGCAACAAAACCTGCTTCGCTGGCTCAATTGAAGAGGACACAGTCTCACCTGAACCGCTGGCTTTTCTCACCTTCCTTATAAAAATGTAAAGTACTGTTACGTATTTCGCGTACGGGTTCGATTATAATTGAGACGATCGTTTTAAAACACACACTGTTTCTTACTGCGTAATACAATGAATACACGTCAACAATTATTCACGCTTGGAAATATCGCAGGTACTTCGCTTTTATCCGCTCGCTACCACTTCGCATTCCAATTCAATACTGCACGTGAGGCGACGATTGATGCCTCATATAGGTCCGACTAATTCATCTCGAATGTTCCATGCATTCTCCAGCAGTTTCCACAGTGACCCGACATACGGTTTTCGTGACTCCCGAAAACTTACACATTACCCGTATAATTCTGCCGTGATCTAGAACCGGCGCCTCCGCCAAAACGAACAGATGTGTCTTGATCGAGCGTTGAAGGTTCCCAACGCCAAGCCATCGCGTATACGCTTCTGGAAATGTCTAGAACTCCGCACTTGTATCTACACCGCCACTTAATGGATGGAAGAATCTACTAGAAATATCGCGTGTTTACCAGAATGCACGGGATCGCCGCTCGTAACAGTACTTTGCCAATACCGAGGTTGATACTAATTTTGAATTTGAGTACTAATATGTTGGTCAATTTATTTTATTCTCTCCTTATTTCACTAATATGTTGAATTTGTGTCTCGATTTGTGTATAGGTCATGCTGAAACACAATTCCCAATATAGGCGATGGAAGGAACAACAGCAGTTCGAAAGGTTACTTGCAATATTTAAAGCAATGGCGGAGAAATCACGACGTGACTTCCGGTTGGATCACGTTAGCCCCTTTCCTTCGGGCCGGAATCACGGATCATGATTTGGGAGTGCGCTGACTGGATTGGTCGCATTAGTTGCGCGTGACACTGCAGGACACCCAAGACTTCTTTTTTGACGAAATGAAAAGGTAAAGTGTACACTAAATTTACTTATCGTATATATGATTTCATCTTTATGTGAATAAAATTTTTCAAAACAGATATCTCTATCATTTTCAATAATATCGAAAGTAGACCAAAAAAATCGGTTGTGTCACCCCAAAACTTACCCGACTAGTATCAGGAACCTACGGGAATTTTGGTTCGAAACGTCGCTTTGGGTGGGAAGTGGAATTTAGAGATAAAAATTGTAAAATATTTGCAGGAAATTGCAAATTTTGCACGGAAAAATTGAATTTCCCGAGGAATCTCTTTCCTTTCTCCAAATCATCTTATTGTAAAATTCGTCAATTGAGGCTTCACTTTAAGCTCCATCATTCAAGTCCGGTCTCGGAAACCCAGGCCGGCTTTACATTTCTAACCGGAAAGGACCTCGCACGATTCTTATGGAAAATGGCTCCCGGTTAAATTCTCTGAATTTTTGATATGTTGTAGCTCATGAAATACTTATCAAATACCGTGAACCCCAGACTCAAATAATGGACAGTTTTTTACCCACAGGGGGTTGAAATTGGGTGTTTTGACGGCTTCAAAATGATATTATGACGTTAATAAAAGCTTTTTATTTGGTTTCTCTTCAAGTTGTGTTTCATGCTAAATGTATTTATTTGACAAAAAAATATCAACCCCTTCTTCCACCCCCAACCCCTATCTACCATCATAAAATTCTAGATTACTCTCAAAAGCCATGCAGATAGCTTCTGTGATTCGAATGATGAATTTTGACATAAAAACTATTTTCCACCCCTAATGTAGGGGTGCCAATTTTCCAATTTTCGTTAGTTAATGTGGCTAAATTTTTGATATTGTGTACTTCTAATTCTGCTGAACAAAAAGTTTCCGTACCACAACTTGTTTCTATGAACAGTTTTTGTTCTACAGGGGACTGAATTTCAATATTTATGCTCTCAAAACACCCAACTTCAACCCCCTGTGGGTAAAAAGCTCAAAATGGATATAGCCGGCGAAAACTTGAAACTTTCTTTTCTACACGGTTACAATACTTTTCCTTTCATTTTGGTGTAGGGACCGGGAAAGTAGAAGAGAAGAAAGTTGAAAGTTTCCACTCGCTCGCAAAGCCCACTTACTTTTTTTTACAGTGTTGAAAACACACCAGCTATTCTCTTGAACCCCTGAATGGGTAAACAATCCATTACACTTCAATTTAATTTAACTCATTTGAATAAAATCACGTTTCCCGCTTTTGAAACCGCTTGGCCGATGATCATCTAGTAGTGGTACTATCAGGACGAAATCCTGTTGTGCCTTTCAAGAAGAAAGGCACAACAGGATTTCGCCAACAAGAAGTTGTTCGAGGATAGAGCTCTCGAGATTGTTGAGACCGGTCTGACTACAAGTCTTAACACAATAAGACACAGTATGAATTTTTTACATAACATTCATCTATTGACCTCTATGTACAAGTCAAAATGGTTAAATAATGGCTCGCTCCTATACCTACTCCTACCTTCACTGCCGGCTAAAATATCTAAAATGTCTAAGCTATTGCCGGAGAAATAAGTAGTTCCCCAAATTATTTCAGAAGTCCCAACATCCCAACCCTCCGACGAACACCTGACTCTACACCTTGACCGACATTTAATCCTGACTGGTTTTCATGGTCCCAAGTTTTTTTTGTGGTTCAATCAGATCCAACATTTATAGTAAGAGGTTATGATAGAGTTAGGCCCGGCTTCCAGACACTGAAAAAGGGAAGAGTGACTTCGACCACGAGTGCCATCCAAGATTTGTAGGCCGGTGTGTGTGTATGGTATCATCACTCCGCTACAAGAGATACCGAAACGAGAGAACTCGCTTCTATCGGGCCTGGAGCATTTAGGAGTTTCAACTCTACATCCTCGAGGTGGGTTAAATATTTTCGTCGAGGAATCGCAACCCAGCAGCCTGGAGGGAGATCGAAACACACCATTAACGGATCTCAAGTCTACGACTTGGAGATGGATCACGGAACTCAGCACCGGAAGGGCCTCAGCACAACTACTCAACAAAAGATTGGAACTTGTCGTCGGAGGGTTTTGACTCGACTCCTGAAGGCGGATCGAGACACAACATCTAAGGGCTTTGACACTACATGCTGAAGGTGGGTTGGAACTCAACGAATAACAACTCATCAGCCTCTAAGCGGATTGAAACTCTTCCTGGAAGGGTCTCAACTCAACTTTGAGCCCAAGGGGGTCAAAACGCATCTCCGAAGGATTCCAACTCAACATTCTTCTGGTGAGCTGAGGCGCATCAGCCGGGGTTTTGACTCAGCATCGTTCAAGTGTGTTGGGACTCATCATCGAAGGGCTTCGACTCTGCGGCCTCTAGGTGGGTCGCGACACAACATCAACTGGTTCTAGCTCAGCTTCCTCGAAATGGATCAAAACTCTTCTCTAACAGACCCGCAGAAGCACTCGGCAACGGACGTGACAAGTCGGGAGCGGACGGCAGCGCAGGCGGATTGGTCCAGGTACAACGGTCAATCTCCAATTCTCCATCGATACTCCTCCGCCATTCCCAGTAATTCGGAATATTTTATTGCATCCAAATCGACCGCGAACGGCGTATAGTCGTACATTCCACACTGGGTAACTTGATATAGCGCACTGAAGTGCGGGGCTGGGGCCACGGGTGTGTGGAACGTCGATGCAGCAAGACCAGGGGGCCAATTTTTGAAAATATACGTAAAGTTACGTATGCGCAAATTTGCGTACGAAGATTTACGTATACGTTTCCGTTTGCCAATTTTTGAGCAGCGTTCGCAAAACGAAAAACGTTCGAATTGGGTCTTCGTAAATAAACGCATGGTAGACGCGACAACGTTGCAAATATCGGTGCATTTTATCTACTCAAGCCACGCCAAGCCTACCAAAGCTTTCAAACGTCAGTTTCTGATGTTCGTGTTTTCATTCAGATTAATAAATTTTCATAACCTCCATATTTAACAACAAAGAATACGTCTGGAGACTTCCCCTTGAACATAATTCAGGAAATGAAAAACGATTACAACATAATTTTTTCCGTAGGCTTTGAATCTGTCGACGAAAAATGTCTGTGGATATCACTTACAGGGTGCAACATAGAAAATTTTTCTTACATTCGACGCCCTATTCTGATATGGTAATCGATTCCGATTTTTATCCTGATTATAAATATGCATCACACTTGATAGGTTAATCAACAAAACACAAATGCATGTGAAAAAAGTGATGAAGTTTTAAAATGATCGAAAAGTTATTTTTTGTTTTAAAGTAACTCAGTAAATTTTCTATCATTTTTAGGTACTTAAATTGATTTCACTATAGTTTGTGAAACGACCCCAGCTATCGTCTTATACCCCTGAATGGGTAGGCAACCCATTATACTGGCATTTAATTCAACTTATTTGAATTAAATCACTTTTCCCGCTTTTGGAACCGCTTGGCCGATGATCATCTAGTATCAGGACGACATCCCGTTGTGCCTCTCTTCTTGTTGTTCGATTATAGAGTTCTCGAGATTGTTGAGACAGGTCTGACTACAAGTTTGAACGCAATAAGACACAATATAAATTTTTAACATAACATCAATCTATTGACTTCTATGTACAATTCAAAATGTTTAAATAATGGCTCGCTCCTATACCTAGTCCTACCTTCACATCGCAGGCTAAATTATCTGAAAGATCTAACCTATTCCCGAAGAGATAACTTTCCCCTAATTATTCCAGACGTCCCAACACCCCAACCCTCCGACGAACACCTGACTCTACACCTTGACCGACATTTAATTCTGACTGGCTTTCGCGGTTCAAAGTTCCTTTTGTGGTAAAATCAGATCCAACATTTATGTTAGTGTTAAAGGTTATGTTAGGGTTAGGCCCGGCTTCTAGACACTGCAAAGGGAAGAGTGACTTCGACCACGAATGCAATCTAAGATTTGTGGGCCGGTGTGTGCGGTGGCCCCCTTTTTGTGGAGCCTCTTTTCAAAGGCTAACGCTCTTTTTGGGCTATGGTTCTCTTTTGCCCGTTTGGAAGGGATTGGATATGGCTGGCCTTTGTGGAGGCTTTAAACCTTTTTTCGCCGTGAATCGCCCCCAACGCTCAGAAAGATTCCCGTGATCGAAAGTGCCTATAACCGGAAATGTTGAACCAAATTTCGCCCTTCCAAAAACTTTCGAACCGATGGTGTACGCGAAACAATTACTCAAATCAAGGTACTAATTTAATGTGAAGAACGTTTTGAGCAGGCCCCGTATACGCGCTAGTTCGTTGTTGTTTAGCAATTTGTGAGAGAAGGCCGCAGCCAGGAAACACAAAACGCAGAGAATAGACTACACAGGGTGTTCGTCGAAAAGCCGATGCGGAGAGGCGTCGAAATAATCTTTACCCTAACACGAAGTAATCGCCGTCTACACTATTCCTGATCGAGCCCTAATAACAGTTCATTTTTACAAAGTCCCTATCTGAACGGGGGCGTCGCTGGGTACCGGCATGAATTCATCAGTTTCGAATAAGAACGTTCCCATTCCCGGGACAACTCTACATGGAAATATCCGGAACTGTCGTGGCGCTAAAACAAAATTATTAGTTTCAAGGAGGGGGGGGGGTGTCCATCAATCCGATCAACAATTGCGACTCTACGGCAGGGTCCGAACCCCGATCTCAACGCGATTCTATTTTATTTCAATTACTTGATTTTTCACGTAGTTCTCAAAATTTACATTTTCCGAATAACTAGGAACTTCAGAAACGCAGAGGAAGCTCACCCGCGAGTCTCCAGATCTAACCCACTAGGTCCGGTGCTCTGAGTACCGCAGTCACAAAGCCAAGTCCAGAGGGCCCAAGAGCGCGAATATCTTTCTATGAAGGTATCCAACAAAGGACGAGGCTTTAAAGTGGCTGTACCTGACGGCAGACAGTAGCGCAGACACCAGCACGTGCAGGCAGATTCAGAACGCACGCGTGAGCCTCATCATACATTTTCCCGACAAAGCCTAACCTAAGCAACTATCCCAACTCACCAAGACTAACCTCCCGCTCGTCGAGGTCATCACTCCGCCAAACGAGATACCGAAACGAGAGACCTCATTTCTATCGGGCCTGGTTCATTTAGGGGTTTCAACTCGACATCCTCGAGGTGGGCTAGAACTCATCGTGGAGGGAACGCGACTCAGCATCCTGGAGGGGGTTCGAAACTCTTCGTCAACGGGTCCCAACTCTACGACTTGGAGAAGGGTCGAAACTCAACACCGGAAGGGCCTTGGCACATCGACCTGGAGAAGGGCTGGAACTCGTCGTCGGAGGGCTCTGACTCGACACCTGGAGGCGGATCAAGACTCAACGTCCAAGGGCTCTGACTCGACATCCTAGAGACGGGTTGCAACTCAACGGGGGAAGCAACTCATCAGTCTCTCGGAGGGTCAAAACTCAACCTGGAGGGTTCTCGACTCAGCGTGCCCCCAAGGGGACCAAAACGCGTCTCCGAAGGGTTCCAACTCGACTTTCTCAAGGGGGCTGAAGGCACATCAGCCGGGGGAAATCGACTCGTCATTTTCCAAGTGGGCTGGGACTCATCATTGGGGCTTCGACGCTTCGGCCTCTAGGAGGGTCGCGACGCAACATAAACGGGTTCTAACTCAGCTTCCTCGAAGGGGACTAAAACTCTTCGCTAACAGGCCCGCAGAAGCACTCGGCAGCGGACGTGACAAGTCGGGAGCGGACGGCAGCCCAGGAGGATTGGTCCAGGTACCACGGTCAATCTCCGGCGATATCCTCCATTCCCAGCAATTCGGAATATTTTATTGCATCCAAAACGATCGCGAACGGTGTATAGACAGCTCAGGTAATCTGAGAAGCCGCTGAAGAATGCGAACGGCGGTGTTAACACGTGTGAATCGGATGGTGGCGGACAGCGGGCAGCGGGCGGTGGCCGATGGCGTGTCAACACAGCAGGAGTACGGCAGCAACTAACTGGGTCGAAGTGCGGGTGCCTCACTTCATATGCACCAATTCCCCATTTCGTCGGACGTCAGGCAGGGACGGTTGTTGAATGTCGATGATGGGCCAGTAAATTATGTTATAGAGCTTTGCGGGATTTACACGAATGAATTAAATAGCTAGCGACATCTTTTAATGATGCCTTGACTCTGAATATTCACATTCTCATACCTCGATTTCACGGCTTTGAATTATTTTCCTCCGGAATATTTTCGGCCCGCCAAATGCGGGTGGCTTCATTTGAAACTTTTACTGAACCTAACTTGGCTTTACAAAATCAAACTTTTGTAAAAGAAATACAGGGTGTCCGTTTTTCGAGGCTAAGCATGGGTATCTCGCTTATCTTGAGAGATACAGAGTCGGTTGAATTAGGAAAAAGTTGCGCATTTTTATGACGATCAATACTCCAAAAAGAAATTTGACGTATCGATTTTAGTTTTTGAGATATCGTACAAAAACATGAATTTGAATTTTTGTTTTCAATTTTTTATTCAAAAAACGGTTGAAGGTGGCTTTTTCTAATCTAGACATTGTCAGGGCACTTTTTCAAGGGGAATTCAAAGCTGCCAAAATCTTTATCCTAGCTTTCAAAGCAACCGAGATACGGCATTCAACTTTTTTCTCGAATGGGCGCCATATTGGATTTTGATATTTTTGAATACGGTATTCTTTTCTGGTTACAACGATGAGCCACATGTCACTGTTGAATAAATGTTCAACATTTACTTTTTTTTATTGTCGGTGCTGATTTTGTTTTCAAAGCACTCTTAATCAAAAAAATTTTTTACTCAAAAGCATGAATTCAACAGTGGCATGTGACACATCGTTGTAACCAGAGGAAAATATTGTATTCAAAAATGTCAAAATCCAATATGGCGCCTATGAGAGAAAAAAAAGTTGAAAGTCATATCTCGGTTGTTTTGAAAGCTAGAATGAAGATTTTGGCAACATTGAATTCCCCCTGGAAAAGTGCCTCCACAATGTCTTAGTTAGAAAAGGCTATCTTCAACCGTTTTTCAAATAAAAAACTAAAACAAAAATTACAAATTTCAGTTTTTTCTCGATATCTCGAAAACTAAAACTGACAAGTCAAATATCTTTTCAGATCATTGATTGTCATGAAAATTCGCAACTTTTTTCTAATTCAACTGACTCTGTATCTCTAAAGATAAGCGAGATACCCATGCTTAGCCTCGAAAAACGGACACCCTGTATTGCTTGGTAGTTTTCCTAACTAACCTATCGAGTGGGATATACGATATACGTATATTTATAATCAGGATGGAAAGCTGAATCAATTCCTATAATTACATACACGTGTCTAATTTGAGAAAAATTCTCAATGACTTGCGATAGACGATCGACAGAAAATTTTAGTGCCTTCGAAACCTGCGGAAAAAAAAGTGGTCTTAAATTTTTGAAACTATGTTTGAGCGGAAGCCTCCAATTTATACGTGAACACCCTGTACCATCATAAAAATTGGAAAAGTAGCCAATAAAACCAGTCAACGCTAAATTTAGGCTAATTTTGTCGAAATGTTCCTAAGTTACAAATTTTTGAAATCAAAAAAAAATTAACGTATAAAGGGCTCTATCTTTGACAATAGGCCGAACTCTACAAAGCGGTTCATGAGTTTTCGTAATATTTTGACAAGATCTATCTACTCACAGTTGAATTTGTTGTTCAGTTGAAGACAACTGAACATTATTAAAGCTGCTTCCACTGCCGACGCCAGTTTCAGCTTCACTGAGAGAGCATCGGAGGAAGGAGGAACCTTGGTACCTATTTCCAAAAACCTGGATCTCGTTAGTGGGGAGCAAATGCAAAGCTTCACTGCAGACTGCAGACGATGAAAAGAAAAAAATTAAACATCATCGTGACAAGTTTTAAACAGTGTCCCAGAAGCTGATGATTGAAAAAAATGACAGGAGAGTGAGTAATTCTTTATTTAGGGCGCATTCGTGAAGTTATTCCGTGCTGTATCTCATTAGCCACCTGACTCGGCACCATGATCGCCACTTACCTTCAGCAATGCTGTTTGTTTCATTGATAGCATTGAAAACATTACTACCTAACCTCACTTCATCATGAAAGCGTATACGCAAAGTGACTTGCGCCAGTCCAGGTCCGCTCGCAGCAAAACGTATGAAAACGTGCGCATCGATGCGCATACGTAAAGAAACGATGGCTCAAAAATTGGAATTTACAGAAATCGCAAACTTGCGAACGTTTTTTAATGTTGCGAAGAGTAGAAAATTGGCCTCCAGGCCGGCGAACTAACCATCTTATATGCGGGTTTGCCTTACTTCTATCGCACATTGGCTTCACCATAATATCGGACGAAGTGCAGGGACGATAGAACTTTGCTCGGTTCACACGTACGAAATAAATAGCTAACGACATCTTTTAATAGGTTTGTTTTGGCAGCGATACACAACCGTTTCCAACCGTTTGGATTCTGCGCGCTTCCGTTAAGCCGTTCGGGCAGTGTAAACTTCGAGTTGCCAACTGTTGGTAAGCTGTTTGGGCAGGTGCCTCCAACGGTTCGAAAACAGTTTGTGGACGGTCAGAGGAGTTTGAGAATTAAAAAGAAACTGGTGATCAGACGCATGCGTACGCCTTTCTTCGCAATCGGGCGATCTTTGATTGATGGCGTGGCGCGTAATGTGACAGTGTGACAGTAAAGGTAAATAAAGACGCATTTTCAAGGTTAATTTAAAATAGTTTTACCTGCTGAAAGTTACATATTTACATTAATTCACATTAATTACATTAATTCGGTAAATTTATTAAGGGGTTTCTGATGCGACTAACAAAGTTGTTGACGGGAATCGGTTTTATTTTTTTTTCGTCAAGTAGAAACTCCTCCAAAAAGAAAATGTACGGATATTGCTATCAAATTTTGAAAATATTTTTGATTTTGATTTTTGAAAATTCAAAAACTAGATAGCATCGACAATGTATCTTTCCTCAAGAAAGTCGCATGCCAAATATGAACTTTTTATTTTCAAAAAAAGACACCAAAAATGATTTCTCGTAGACATGAAAAAGTGAATTAGTAGAAGTCATTTTTGGTACCTTTTTTTTGAAAATAGAAAGTTCAAATTGCATGCGACTTTCTTGAGGAAAAATACATTGTCAATGCTATCTAGTTCTTGAATTTTCAAAAATCAAATTCAAATATTTCCAAAATATTTTGGAAATTTTCAAAATTTGATAGCAATGTCTGTACATTTTCTTTTTGGATGAGTTTGTACTTGACGAAAAAAAAAAATAAAACCGATTTCCGTCGACAACTTTTTTAGTCGCATCAGAAACCCCTTAACTAAGACCTCGGCTTGGCGGGGAAAACTTGATAAGTTGTTGTGTCCCTAGTTTCAACTGGAACCGCTCGCTACGCGTTCTTGCAGCAAAAACTTTCCAACCACTTGAAAACTGGTTGGAGTCGAGTATGCGCGCTGAATCACAGTTAGCAAACCGTCCCCAACTCGCTGCCAAAACAAACCTAATGACTACTTGAATTTGAATATTTGCATAATTCTTCTACTTTCACGGCTTTGATTCATTTCCTTCCGGATTATTTTCGGCCCGCCGAATGCGGGTGGCTTCACTATTTATCTCAATTCATAATCATAAGCCAGTATTGACCTCGCAAAAAGTGGGCATACTGACCGGTCAACCTTGTATAATGGGTTGTCTACTCAAATAGGCGTGTCAGCGAAACAATTTAGTGGGAGCGGTACGCAAAATGATACTGCATTTTAGAGTAGAGTAACAAGATTTTGCATGGGCGTACCTTATACCAAAACAAGCGATTTGACCCGCAGCACTCCATATTTCGTCCCTTAGGGGGCCCATGGGGGGGGGGAGCCTCCAAATTTTCAAGATGCAAGAACATTCACAAAACGATCATTGAGTATCGTCATGTGTGCCATAAAAGAAGCTTACGGGTCTATTGAAAGTGTTTCCATCAATTGTCGTCGTGTTTGTTCGATTCCTCGCATTTGAAAAAATATTATTTTGCAAAGTTCAAAAAAATTGTTTTCATTTTTTCTTATATGCAAGGAAACAATAAATCGATATGATTTGCTGCGTTCCCAACTAAATCGCATTCCGTTAGCCTAATTATAAAGAAACATTTCTTGCAGTGGTATTTTCCAAAGAAGTGGTGACCTCTTCAGTACACCTCTTCCAGGAGCATTTCTTTTTATGACCGCACTGGATATCACTCGAAATTGTTGCAGGAATAGAGACCTCGAACTCTTTTATTGGTGATTTCTACGCTACATGACTCGAAAACGTTCAAGAAAGCCCAAAAAGTTTTTTTTCTGCTGGGCCGTCCAACTTGCGGAATTTCGATTTTAAAGTAGGAGAGACGCGAACCAATATTCAATCTAGGCTGCAGGTGCAGGCAGTTTGGTTTTAGTGGAAAATATACTTCCATGCCGTGTTTTATTGCAGTACTACAAAACGCAGGGTCGTTAGGTATGAGTAGGTACATTTTTCGCTGAAACCAAATCGCCTGACCTAGATAAAATTTATCTGACTGTCTCCCCTACTGAAAAAGCAACATTCCAAAAATTTGACGGCCCAGCAGAAAAAAAAATTCTCTTTTGGCTTTCTTGAACGTTTTCGAGTCATGTATCGTAGAAATCACCAATAAAAGAGTTCGAGGTCTCTATTCCTGCAAGAATTTTGAGTGATATCCAGTGCGGTCATAAAAAGAAATGCTCCTGGAAAAGGTGTACTGAAGAGGTCACCACTTCTTTGGAAAATACCACTGCAAGAAATTTTTATTCATAATTAGGCTTACGGAATGCGATTTAGTTGGGAACGCAACAATTCATATCAATTTATCGTTTCCTTGCATATAAGAAAAAATTAAAACAGGTTTTTTGACCTCTGCCAAAGAATATTTTTTTCAAGTGTGAGGAATGGAACGGACACGAAGATAATTGATGAAAACATTTTCAATAGACCCGTAAGCTTCTTTTATGGCACACATGACGATACCCAATGATCATTTTGTTAAAGTTCTTGCATCTTGAAAATTTGGAGTGCCCCCATGGGCCCCCTAAGGGACGAAATATGGAGTGCTGCGGGTCAAATCGCTTGTTTTGGTATAAGGTACGCCCATGCAAAATCTCGTTACTCTACTCCAAAATGCAGTATCGATGTGTTTTTAGATGTGTACCGCTTCCGCTAATTGGTGAGTTTTACTATTAGATTTCACTTCAAAGATGAAAGGAGATTTTTGTGACGGCGTGAACTTTGAAACGTCCTGTATTCTTGCCGTAAAAATCTCACTCTGTTTGAAAACTTTGCACACAGTACTATTGGTGAGATACTCTGCGGAGTTGGTTGATCGGTGCCCTCGGGGTAAAGGTTCCCTTCATTTTAAGCCAGTATACAATAACAAAATAAATTTCCTATCGGATGCCAAAACGTAAAAACTTCGAATTTTCGGATATTTACGCGACGCACCGAGGGCGAGAGGTAAAAAGAAAAGCTTTCTCAATTTATTTTCAGATTCAATTCGCAAAATGCTTTCAGTATGCTTTGCGTTTCACAGGCAGGAGGCAGATATTACGAGACGTACTACAGGCAGATACCCTCGGGAATGGAATCTCTCTTCGCCATCGCCCCCCTTTGCATTTTCTTTTTTGTTTGTGTCCTCCGCCCTGTGTTCTTTTGTATACCTATGTATTTTATCAACTAATTTTGTCGGACTCACGGTGATGATAAAATTTGTTCGTGGAAAAGCAAACGGCTGTGTACGGTCGACGTTTTCCGAAATAATAAAATCATAATTGAAACAAACAATGGCAATAATGCAAAATGCGAAGTGATGGACCGTAAATGGCCGATAACAATGCATCATTTGCCTTAGGGTGCGGGAAATTAGCTGGACGCACACGCTGTGGCCAACTTTTTAGCGTTTTGGTATGTTGACGGTGCGCGGGCCCATACCTGTCGTGTTTTGTTTGGGCACACACACGATACAAACGCAATGTTTTCGTATTATTATATTTTTCCTCGAATTCACCCCCGATTTTACCGCGCTTTAATAATTCTCGGGAATAGGAATAGGCTTTGTATAAGGCACAGGTGGTATGAATGAAACGCTGTCGATAAATATTTTGAATATTTCAAGTTATTTGAGTTGGCTGCTGTTGGTACCTACAGGTGTCCCAAAAGTATTGCATTCCAACAGTTCTACGACGGTACATGAAAATTTTTCATATGAAGTCCACTAGAAGTGTTTTTACTTCCTCGACCCCCCCCCCCCCTCAAAACATGGACGGAAGGGTATTGTAATCGAGCAGAAAAAAAGCTTTGAGACTCCGTCGGATATATCCATTTTGAGAACCCCCAAGACAATTAGGATCATTTTCAGAATGATGTCTCTCTGTCGGTCTGTACGTATGTCTGTGATCTTCCATAATAACTACCGAACCATTGACCCGATCAACTTGAAATAATTACAGTGTGCGCACATTGATGGTCCGTGGAATGAGCCCATCAGTTTTTGGCTGTCATCTGTCCAACAGAACTGTCACTATCAACAAATGTCAGAAGCTATATCCCACGGAACTCGACTTGTATTATGCAATTTGGAAGCCCTTGAAAAACTGTGTCCAGAACAGTTGAAAGTATTGCCTTATCTGTCACCTGTCAAATATTGAAAAATTACAGTCCAAAATTTTACCATTCAATTATTCAAAATCTATTGGATGGATTGGAACCAAAGGCAGGGAGCAACACAACAAAATAGTCGAATCAAATCTGCAGCTTCAGTTGTTCACGATATTCAAGTCGGGCATTATGAATTTTTAAATTTTTCATCTAGCCGTTGCCACCTGAAAGGGCCTCTCCTTTGTGTTTTGACCAGGACGACTCGCTTTTGATGCAGGACTCCACTCAAAAATTCATTCCTGCTCGGGGATTGAGTTTTTTTGAAAAAATTCCAACTCATATCGAAAGTAGATTGGATTGGGCGTCGTGTAGATCCAATTCCAAAATCGACACGGTTCCGATTTTCCGACGGCAATTTTTTCAAAATGAAATTAGCACATTTCGTGAATTTCAAAAAAATGCAGTTCAAACTTTGACATGGGGTGAGCCCCACGGAATATTCATTTCAGGTACAGACATACTGGGAATGAAAGTTAGAAAACATATTGAATTCTGCAAATTATTTTCGATATTTTGCTCAAGTTCTGACCTGCACCCAAAGGGACATTTCGAACAAATAAATTTCCATAGGTTTCTCGACACTAGTCAAGACAGTTTTTGAGTGACACAACCGGTTTTTAATTTCGAAGTTATGGATGAAGAATCATAGTACATTACGTAACAAGTACGGAAAGTAATACATTACGCATGAGTCTGTAAGTTGATGCACAAGGCGAAGCCGAGTGCAGAAATCACACGAATGAAAGTAAGAAAATTTACGGCGAGTTACGTACACTATTTTTCCTACGACCTGGAGAAAATTACATTTAAATTAAGACGTCGTTTTCGTGTTTTTCTGTAAACGTAGATTTTATAACCAGTGGATTTAATAATAATCACAGAAATAAGGGTGATTTCAAATGGGTTTATAAAGAAAATGTGTATGTAAACTGCGCAACAGTCAATGTGTCCACCTCAAAAATTTTAACCTTTTTGAAAATTATATAATTTTCGAATGCCACCTGTGATTCCAATACGGTTTGCTTTGTTCGAAAGGCTGATCCTTCGTTTATCCGGAGGATTGACGCCGAAAAATAAGCAACTTCGAATATAGCTTCCACAGGGGGGAATGTAAATCGGCGCAAAATTACTCCGCCGTCAAGAGGTCCCCGTTTGCGAAAAAATCAAATTCTTCCAATTTTGGCAATAAAACCACAAAGGCTGACTCTTCGTCTTTGCGACATTCTAGATTTTTGTAAATCGGGAGTCTAACAATGAAGATATGAATTTTTATTGAAAATTATGCATGCAAGTTCTATTGGTACGTAGGATTATCGCATTTGTGATGATGAAAAGGTGCAATTGAGCAAAATTTGGACTTTGAAGGGTTTCAAAGAATATGACTCACAACACACCCTCATTATTTCAAAGGTGACTGAAGTACGGGCAATTTTTTTAAAATGATGAAGGGTTAAAAATTTGAAAACTTCAATTAAACATTATTTGACGTTTGAAACCTCTTTTCTTCACAAATTCGAGCTTCTGGATGCGATTCTGTTGTCAAATTTCAATTTCAGGTCACAGGAAAAGGCTTAAAGGCCGAAATATGGAAAGAAACACAAAGCTTGTGAATATCCAAATGACGTCTGGATATTGTCTTGATTCGACTCTTTTATCGTCACCTTGACATCGATGGACCATTATGACATTAAAAGGTCTTCAGAATACATTTGAAGAGACCGAATTGACCAATATTTTGTGCTTTCTAGCGCATTTTTTTCATTTGCTTGACCCGTTTGAAGTTAGTTGTTGTATGGTACAAGCTTTGACAATTTCGGCAGTGCTAGAAATGTCATTCGATCAGTTTAAGGCTCCATTCGGGCCAAAATTGCTACATTCTCCATTAGCAGGGCTACTTTACTTCAAAATGAGACTCTGCCTGCTGATGGGATTGTTGCCAACAAAGGCTTAGATCCATAGACACTTAGATCTCGGCTTAGATGGTTAACATAGAGCTTAAAATATTGCAATACGTTTTAAATTTGCTCGCTCTATGGGAACCATCTAACCCTTTGTTGGCAACAAACCCATCAACAGACAGGGTCTCATTTGAAATAAAAATAGCCCTGCTGATAGGAAATTCAGAACTTTTGGCCCAAATGAAGCCTTAAACTGCTCTTATGACAGTTTCAGCACTATACCAAAATTGTCAAAGCTTGTCCACACAACAACTAACTTCAAAAGGTCAAGCAAATGGAAAAAAGTGCTAGAAACCACAAAATATTGATCAATTCAGTCTCTTTTAATGTATTTTGAAGACTTTTAAATGTCATAATGGTCTGTCGGTGTTAAGTGACAATGGAAGATTTGAATCAAGGCAATATCCAGAAGTCATTTGGATATTCACAAGCTTTGTGTTTCTTCACATATTTCGGCCTTTGAGCCCTTTCCTGTGACGTTGAATTGGAATTTCACGTCACAATCGTATTCAGAAGCTCAAATTTGCTAAGAAAAGAGGTTCCAAACGTCAAATAATGTTTGATTGAGGTTTTCAAATTTTTAACCCTTCATCATTTTGAAAAAATTGCCCGTATTTCAGTCATCTTTGAAATAATGAGGGTGTGTTACGAGTCATATTGTTTGAAACCCACAAATGCGGTAACGCCACGTACCGATAGAACTTGAATGCATAATTCTCGATAAAAATTCATATCTTAATTGTTAAGTCTTTCGATTTACAAAAATCTGGAATAGTCGCAAAGGCGAAGCATCAACCTTTGTGGTTTTATTGCTAAAATTGAATTAATTAATTTTTTTCGCAAACGGGGACCTCTTGACGGCAGAGTAATTTTCACCGGTTTACATATCACCCTGTAGGAGCTTTATATAAAGTTGCTAAATGTTTGGCGTCAATTTTTCAGATGAACGAGGAATCAGCCTTTTGAACAAAGCAAACCGTATTGAAATCACTGGTGGCATTCGAAAAGTATACCATTTTCAAAAAGGGTAAAATTTTCGAGGTGGACACATCATTGACTGTTGCGTAGTTTATTTCAAATTTTCAAAAATTAATTTTTTTCACAATTTTCAATTTTTTCTCGAAAAACACCGCTTCTCCGACCAACCAGATTTAGCAATATCAATATTTTCTCATATAATTTCAATTTTTTCTCGAAAAACACCACTATTTTCTGACCAAGCCTGCCTGTGGCTGTTGTTAAGCTTGAACATCTTACAAGCGAGCGGTTCACCGAATTATCGCAAAAAAATCAAGAATCCCATCAAAAACCAGTATTTCAAATTTAGATTGCCTTCAAAATATGAAAAAATGATCTTTTTCATCAAGAAAATTCGGGGAATCGGAGGAACTGAACTCGCGCCCTCTGGACACACGCCTCGCGCCTGTTGCAGCAGGCAGGGTCGGAGGTAGCGTCCTTCACCATCAAGCTATCAGGGCAATTTCGTCAGCCGGCCAAAACCGTCACTAATAAAGGACACAAACAATTTCTTTCATCTTTTGAAGAGCAATAGCGGCCCAAGGCCCCGGCTACCAGCCGGGAAAGGTACGTTTTGGTCATTGCAGGTGTATGAGACTTCATTTATTAACAACGTCTCCTTGTGAGAATATTAAAAATCCAGTAATGAAATTAGTGACATTTTAACCGTCATTTTGACATTTTAGTATGTTAACTCGATTCAAAGTATTTGGGTGTATTGAATGGGGCTGGTGCAGCTCCAGATTTCGAAATGAATCCTCATTTAATCTTTGTGGTCACATTTGCATTGCCATCAAAGAATCATTCTGCTTTATAAGTGAAGGTGAAAATTCCATTCAAAACTTCACAATTACTGTTGTTGGAAGGAAATTATGTAGGATTTTCATCTTTATACATCTCACCGCTAGGGTTAGGCCTTTGATAAGGTTATATAAGCATGTCAAACCCATACTATCGGTTGAGAGGACATGACTGAGGCCAGTCCTGTAGCTGCGAATTATTGTTGATTTGCGTGTGAATCAGAGTTAGGGTGGTGAAGCCGGTTTTTTCGAGATAGTGATTTAATCGTCGTTTAAATTTGTATTGTTTCGTGGTCCGAATGAACTGTGCGTTTTAATTACGCACGGCTATAACGCACAGGTTGAGTAGGTTGACGTAACTGACAACTTTTGGGCCTACTATAGCGTGTGAGAAGGGTCACTTTCGTAGGTGGTCGTAGGAAAAATAATCAAAATTCAATCCCTAGCCTACTGATTTCGTTGTTTCCTAAGTTTTAAGTAGACTGTTTGTTCGTAAACAGAAGACTGAGTAAAATACAGCAACTTTCGGATATGAATTCATTCGCTTTGTACACGATGAGTCATGAACGTCGAAATGAATGATTTGTCACGGCAGCCTTGACAACGTCTTCCATGAAAATTGAACGTTTTGAAGCAGGTAAGAACTATTATTCGCTTTCTGGGCCCTATCAATAAAAAAGTGTTGCGCAAATTTTTATAAAGTGTCTTTTGAAGTGAGAAGGTATGGTATAAGTCGTTATTGAACACCCTGTATGCGAGGCGGCTATAAGAGAAGGGTGAGGGCGCCGCCGAGGGGCCACATTTCAACATGACATGATGACATTCTGGCACAAAGGCGGGTGCCCCTAACAAAGGACGATCGCGATGGCGTCCAATATGGCGTCTGCAGCGGACAGCTAGGGCGTCGCTTTTGGAGCGTCGGCACAGAGACGTCCGTCATGAGGGCATACACACGAGGGGCAAACAAAGGATTAAAAATTCAAAGCGCGCACACACCGTCAGCGTATAATGCTGGAAACAACTCCATTATTGTCCTCTTCCGTATACACACGAAATCCTGGATCCTGGATGTATACTCGTATTCCTATCCACCCACCTACTTTCATACCTACAACCGGAGAATGCAAACAAAAGCATGTTTTATGTTGTAGGTATACAAGTAGGTATGTATAGGTATATAGTACAGGCGGCAGGATCGCATTTACACGCGCGTTTTGGTTCCGAAATTTTAATTTCTAATAATGGAAATCAACAGGACTTTCATGGCATGCGTGATGAGCTGTTGTGATTATAATACAGGGTCCGGCATGAGGTAGGTATGACTCTATTCTCTGTTCTCCAATCACTTGTTTATTGGACATTGGACATTACAGCCAAGATGAATGAATATATCAAATAAAAGTGGAAAGATGCAGGTTTTTTCTAGTCAAGTACAAGAAGCATTGGAATCTTTAAAAATTAAGACGACCACCATTTTCTTTGGCGCGCTTTTTGCTCATTCTACTGCATTTGGTTGGGGCCTCGGTTGGGGCATACAATTTTCTAGCGAATTTCATTTCAGAGAATGATGATGAGTTTATCGGCCGAGTTGATTTCATGAAATTTGTTCCGGTGTAATTTTACTTTCCCGACCTTGACCTGATTGACTTGAAATTTCGTAAGCGGACCTGGTTTTTCTGTGGATTGAGCCCATCAGTCAAACAGAAGTGCCACTATCAACAAATTAATGTCAGAAAGCTAATCTCACAGAACTCGACTTGCAGTCTGTTATTTAAAAGTCCTTGCAAAACTGTATTCAGAACAATTAGGAGTATCGCCCTATCTTTCAGCTGTCAAACAATAAAAACTGTCAAAGTTCAAAACTTTATACCGTTCAATTATTCAGAATCTATCGGAAGGATTGGAGCCAAGTTTGGCGGGAAGCAACACAACAAAAGAGTCAAATTAAGTCTGCGGTTGCAGTTTTCTACCATTTTCCACTCGGGCGCTATGAATTTTCAAAATTTCTTCTAGCCGTTGCCGCCCGAGAGGGCCTTTTGCCCGTGTTTTGACCAAGACGACTCACTTCTGATGCAGGACTCTAATCAAAAATTCATTCCTGCTCGGGAATCAACTTTTTTCGAAAAACGCCAACTGATATCGAAAGTAGATTGGATTGGGCGTCGTGTAGACCCATTTTCAAAATCGACACTGTTTTCGACGGTAATTTTTTCAAAGTGAAATTGTGCATACCTATTCCGTGAATTTGAAGAAACTGCACTGCAGGCTTCGGCGGCGAGCTCTACAAAATATCGATTTTAGGTGCAGACATGCTGAGAATGAAAGTTGGAAAAAATTGAGGTAATTTTTAGAGGAAAAACTTTTGAAGTCGGATCCACGGTTTTCGAGTTTTCTTTTCTGAAAAAACTGAAAATTTTCCAACTTCTCATTCTGTGAACAGATTTCCACCATGGAGCTTGAAGTGAAGCCTGATTTGACGACTTTTACAATAAGATGATTCGGAATAAAACTCGAAGTTTTCCCGGGAAATTCAAATTTTCCTGACAAAGTTTTGAGTTTCAAATCAAGTGCAAATCATTTTCAAGCTATCCCTCTTATTCCAACTTCCCACCCGAAGGGACATTTCGAACAAAAATTTCCATAGGTTCCTGAATTCTAAACTAAGCAACACTCAAAGCTTCGTTCTCGAAAATTTTGTTGTTTTTTTTAATTTGATGTAACTTTGGACTGCTACAATGAATTTATTCCCTGTTTGAAGTGTTCGCTGACATAATCCTTTGGCTATCAGTCTGTGGTTTTGCAAGACACTAGGTCTTTCATATAAGGTTTGTACAGGGTGTTCAATAAGACAAGTGCAAAATTTATAGACCGTCAAGAAGCTCCTGTTCAAAAAAGAATTTTCTTTTCTTGAATTTTAACCACAAAGATACCGAGGTAGGCCTTGAAGTACAGGATGGTGTTTGAATTTTCCGCTGATCACTTTTATTTACAGGGTGAACACAAAAAATCATCTTTTTGGTTGTGCAACGACAACTTTTTTCGTCGTTGACAGATTTTGAAAATTTGCGGCTCATATTGAAGCTGAACTTCAGGTTGGAATAACTTAGGATCAGAACTGACTCGAGGCAAACCGTCAGGATTAAGAGTGCCATAAAAGATGGCTCCAATCTGAAACGCCGTCGACAGCCCGTTTGGGAGGAGGGTTTGGTAAAAGTCATGTCTCTTTCGGAAAAATCATTAATTCTGAATACGTCAAGGTTATTCTTGCTTGTTCTTGTCAGGAATTGTAGGTGAAAGAATCCAATTACAACTGCATGTTCAAGAAGGAAAAACAGCCCGTGGTTCACCTAATATTGATCGTAACTATCACTATGAAAATCAAAACAATGAATTACCAAAGGTGGTTTGCCTATTACTCATTGTTTTGATTTTGGTTGTGTTGGTTACGACCAATTTTAGGTGATCAAGGGGCTGTTTTTTTGTTCTTGAACATAAATTTGTAGTTGGATTCCTCGTTGGATTCTTTCACCTACAATGGCTAGGGCAAGCAAGAAAAACCTAACGTATTTAGAATGAAAGATTTCTTCAAAAGAAACAATTTTCTTTACCAAATCCTTTTCCCGAACGGGCTGTCGACGGCGTCTCAGATTTGGGCCACATTATATGGAACTTTACGTTCAGACTGTTTTGTCTCAAGTCATCTCTGATCCTCAGGTTTTTTACCTGAAGTTTCAGCTTCAATATGAGCTACAAATTTTCAAAATCGGTTGACGAGGGAAGAAGTTATCACTGCAAAACCAAAAAGATGATTTTTTTTGTGTTCACCCTGTAAATAAAGGAGATAAGCGGAAAATTGAAACACCATCCCGTACTTCAAGGCCTACCTCGGTATCTTTGTGTGGTTACTTTGTAACTTGCTTACTTTCTTCAAGACTAAGTTTGTGGTTGAAATTCAAGGAAAAAAATATTTTTCAAACTAGAGCTTCTTAACGGTTTAGAAATTTTGCACTGGTTTACTCAACACCCTGTACAAACTTCATGTAAAATATCTGATGTTCCGAAAAACAACGGACTGATAGCTGAAGAAATGTGCTAAAAAATACTTACAACAAAATTCGATTTGTTAGTCGCAATCCAAAGTTACATCGAATTCAAAAAGGGCAACATTTTCGAGAACGACGCTTTGAGTGTTGCGTAGTTTAGTCGGGAAAGTTTTGAGGTGACACAACCGATTTTTTCCCCACAAAATTTGTTTCTATACGCTCAATTAGTGATGACGTCGAGGATGACGTCAAAAGTTGAGTTTTGTATGAAAACAATCTCTGCTAGGTTGGCAGCACTCACTGTCACTCCTGATTTCCACCCTCTCCCCTTCCCACATCCTCCACTGCAGACTGCAGCTGTCAAATAAAATGTGAAATGTATTTAACCAGCATTATCCCACCGTCGAAGGCTTCTTTGGTTACGGAACACCCTACAGGAAGATCGTTGTATCCAGTGGCGTATTTAGAAATTTGGGATGGAGGGGCAAGGTGATTATTTTTTTTTAAGATACGTAAGAAGATGTTTGCGGGGGAGGGGAGGGGGTGAACAGAAAGCAGACAAAATGCCTCCATCCATCAATAAACAGCAAAGATTTGGACTAATAGTAATTATTGTGTAGAAGGGTAGAACGTTATTACGTATTATACTTATACAACGAAATTAGGTAGGTAGGTATACATTTTTGAATTTTCAACATTATTGGAGCGCGCCTGTTCTTTTGCCGGTATACCTTCTTCTTATTAATATTATCACAGATCGATGTAGGAGGCACATGCCCCCCATGCCACCCTTATAAATACGCCACTGGTTGTATCTATTGATCCGCAAATATTCCATTGGCTGCCACTTTGACAAGAAGTGTTGCCAATTATTTGAATCAAAAGAAGAAAAAGGAAAAAAAGGAAAAAACACTCACTGAATGATCCAGGTTTTAGAATCCAAGCCAGAATGAGCCGTTCTTCTACGGCTGCAAGGCAAGGACCCGCCTGGATTTTTGTTGACGGTTAAATGCCGAAATTAATTGAAATTACTAGGTGACAACAAAACTTATTTTCGGGAAAAATAAAGGTACAAAAAGTAAGATGATGGAATGTCAATTCGCATTGACTATTTCATTGAAAAAACTGTTAATTCCCCCATAACTGGCATACTAACGTTTGTTTCGAGCTTGTTGGCTCTCGCCAGTGACAGATATATGTTGGAATTAAGCCCTAAATGACAAAAAAAAAATAAATCGAAAGGGAAATGTCAAAAAAGTTCTCTAGTTCATTACCGGAACTCCGGTTAGGAATAATTATTTGAATCAAAAGGAGAAAAAGGAAAAAAAGGAAAAAACACTAACTGAATGATCCAGGTTTTAGAATCCAAGCCAGAATGAGCCGTTCTTCTACGGCTGCAAGGCAAGGACCCGCCTGGATTTTTGTTGACGGTTAAATGCCGAAATTAATTGAAATTACTAGGTGACAACAAAACTTATTTTCGGGAAGAATAAAGGTACAAAAAGTAAGATGATGGAATGTCAATTCGCATTGACTATTTCATTGAAAAAACTGTTAATTCCCCCATAACTGGCATACTAACGTTTGTTTCGAGCTTGTTGGCTCTCGCCAGTGACAGATATATGTTGGAATTAAGCCCTAAATGACAACAAAAAAATTAAATCGAAAGGGAAATGTCAAAAAAGTTCTCTAGTTCATTACCGGAACCCCGGTTAGGAAGAATTATTTGAATCAAAAGGAGAAAAAGGAAAAAAAGGAAAAAACACTTACTGAATGATCCAGGTTTCAGAATCCAAGCCAGAATGAGCCGTTCTTCTACGGCTGCAAGGCAAGGACCCGCCTGGATTTTTGTTGATGGTTAAATGCCGAAATTAATTGAAATTACTAGGTGACAACAAAACTCATTTTCGGGAAGAATAAAGGTACAAAAAGTAAAATGATGAAATGTCAATTCGCATTGACTATTTCATTGAAAAAACTGTCAATTCCCCTATAACTGGCATACTAACGTTTGTTTCGAGCTTGTTAGCTTTCGTCAGTGACAGATATATGTTGGAATTAAACCCTAAATGACAACAAAAAAATTAAATCGAAAGGGAAATGTCAAAAAAGTTCTCTAGTTCATTACCGGAACCCCGGTTAGGAAGAATTATTTGAATCAAAAGGAGAAAAAGGAAAAAAAGGAAAAAACACTTACTGAATGATCCAGGTTTCAGAATCCAAGCCAGAATGAGCCGTTCTTCTACGGCTGCAAGGCAAGGACCCGCCTGGATTTTTGTTGATGGTTAAATGCCGAAATTAATTGAAATTACTAGGTGACAACAAAACTTATTTTCGGGAAAAATAAAGGTACAAAAAGTAAGATGATGGAATGTCAATTCGCATTGACTATTTCATTGAAAAAACTGTTAATTCCCCTATAACTGGCATACTAACGTTTGTTTCGAGCTTGTTGGCTCTCGTCAGTGACAGATATATGTTGGAATTCAACCCTAAATGACAACAAAAAAATTAAATCGAAAGGGAAATGTCAAAAAAGTTCTTTAGTTCATTACCGGAACCCCGGTTAGAAAGAATTATTTGAATCAAAAGGAGAAAAAGGAAAAGAAGAAAAAACACTTACTGAATGATCCAGGTTTCAGAATCCAAGCCAGAATGAGCCGCTCTTCTGCGGCTGCAAGGCAAGGACCCGTCTGGATTTCTGTTGACGAGAGCTTACAAGCTCGAAACAAACGTTTGTATGCCAGTTATGGGGGAATTAACAGTTTTTTCAATGAAATAGTCAATGCGAATTGACATTTCATCTTACCTTTTGTACCTTTATTCTTCCCGAAAATAAGTTTAGTTGTCACCTAGTAATTTCAAGTGTTGCCAACTTACGTGTTCGTTGTTTTAATACAAAACCCACGTTTTGACGTCACACTAATTGAGCGTATTACGCTTCAAGCGGACGCTGATTTGAGTGGATCGCTTGTGGAACTGAGACTTGGTTGGATAACGTGAAAATCACCCTGTATATCGTCTCCGCGCTAGTTTATCGACCGGAAAAAAATCTCAGCGACGACAGTTCGCTGTACATACCTACCTAATCCTTGCCCGGGCTTTGTGTAACCCGGTTTTAATCAGCAGAACTGGTAATAATCGCAGCCGGCTTGTGTGGTGTGTGTTGACAAGCCAAAGGGAACGGGAGCCTCGCGAAAAGAGAAGGGAATTCCCTTGCGACGACACGAATTCAACGCAAATTAAAAGGACCCCGCACACTCCGCTGATCCTGTGCGATGATGACGGCAAAGCTCTGATTATTATGATGCGATGAAAAATCGCAGTAATCCGCGCGGACGATGAAGCTTTCATCATCACCGTCATCACATCACAGCAGCCATGGATACCCTCCCGGGTTGTTACAGAGTGTGTCACATTTTATGCCAGCCAGAATGATGCCATGCGAACCGTTTTGCATGCGAACAAAACCTGAAGAACTTGCGATATTGTTTTCGCAACAGACATCGGGGGGGTTGGTTGCGGTAAGCATAGGCCACCGGTGAAATACATAACCAGAGGATGAAGGTAATTAGAGGAAACTGCTAATGACAGCGGTAACAAAAGAGAACGGCGGTATGAATATCACAAGGTAGGCCGCGCTTAAACAATCCGCCGGTCCGTGCTGGAAATGGCCGCGGTTTCAAAGCGGCCGCCATCTTTGTTCCGGTAGCGACTTCCGGTGGGAAACATTTGCCAACCACCCCTCATTATTGCCTTTATTATAATGCCGGCCGCAATGTGCGGGAATTCGAGAGGAGCTATGGTGCGACACCTTGTTGCTAAACGACAATTTATGAGGTTAAGGGCCAATATTTTCATCTCCTGATGAATAAAGACAGAATTTTCAGGCTCGAATCTATTTTCTAATTCTGTAGGCTCATACCAAATCGAGAAATTCTTGAAGATATTTGCTGAATTACATGTGAAGTTAGGCTTCAAAGTTTTTATTAGCGCATTTTCCATCTTGATGAAAATTGCTATTGCAACCGGTTTGTCCGACCGTCCGTCCGTTCCTCGAACTCCTCGCAAACTAGACACCCTAGCTTTCTAATTTTTTTGCTGTTACATAGCTGCCACTCCCGAAGCTGGGCTAGGCTGTATTGAATGTCTATATTTCGCCGCCAACATAGAGAAAACCGCCCCCGATCAACTTGAAATAACCTGATATTGCAAATTCTCCTAGACTCTGATGATCTCATTTTATGCATAATACATAGTTGTCACTTATAAACGTAAGCCCAGAAACATTCCATCTTCAATATGCGCCGCCGACATGAGAAATTGCTAAAAACCGCCCCCAATCACTTTAAAATGAAAAACATAAACTCGAAGACATAGCGATTCAATTATCTCAGTATATGAATAGCTGACTGAGAATGGGAAACGATAGGCTACTTTTGGTTAGTCGCCGCCCCCAGATTACGCCCTCAAACGACAAAAAGTTCAACTTTCACAATTGTTACTGATTGAGATGTTCCCTCAAACATTAAGAAACTGCCAACTTGAACTGTGCAACATTTGCTTAGCCGAACGCTGCCGCTCCCACACGCCGCCCCCAAAGTAGGAGATAAATGAAAAACATAAACCCGAAGACATAGTGATCTAGGTCTTCTGCTATATGGATAGCTGACTAAAAATGGGAAATATAGGCTACTTTTGATATAGCGCCGCCTCCGGCTTCCGCCCCCCCCCCCCAAAGTGCAACTTTCAACAATTTTCAGTGATTTAGGTGTCAATGTCACCTCGAACATTTAGGAAGTCCCAACTCAAACTGAGCAGGAACTTCTCTGCCAAACTCTGCCGCTCCCACACGCCGCCCCCAAAGTAAAAGATGAATGTAATAAACTGCGCACAAAATGAAGTGACAATTTTATTTTGAGAGGTTTTTCAAATGTCCATAACTTTTGAAAAAATGATCAGAATCTAAAGTAGCTGGCACTGTTGTGAGGATACATTCTTCTATTTTGTTAACCATACATACACAACTCATTCAAAGTGAAGGTATATCTCATACAGGGTGATACAAAAAGGCGTGCAACTTTCTGCTCTTTTCATCTTGACACCGGAATTTTTGACGTCATCCTGTATATGCGAATATAACTGCGTCTTGTAGCCTGTAGTATCTGTAACTCATAACTGTTTAGTTTTCCACTCTACGTTGTGTATTTGGGGAGATATGATTTTTCTTGTATAAAAGTACCAATTTTTTGATAGAAGAGCAATAATTGTACGAAACAGTTTGGTAATCAAACGATAATCATCTTAAGATAGGATGATTTGTTTCCTCTTCAGGAACCATGAATTTAAACTCCAATAAAAGCAAAGAAATGAATCACACAGAGTGATGGGAAAAGACTGCGTTTTTTTTCTGGCGCAGGCAGGATTGGTTCTATCACTCGGTACAGGTACTCGAATTGACTGTATCTTGTAGCTTGTCGTATTTGTAACTAACAGGTTGTCTTTCTACTCTGCATTACGTAAATATCTCCATTGGTCCAGTGTCCCGAGTCGCATACTGCATGCATATGCTCACATGTCAACCCAATATACCTGCTGTCACAAAATTATTCCAGGGCACTTGGAAATTTTTTGGGTCCGTAGTCAACTTTTGTGCAGTAATTTTTTTTATAGTACAGACCGAACTCTTAATTCTTTTTGTGTTCCTTAATCTTCTTGAGCCTTGATCCGATCGCCAACATCTGCCAAAAATCTATTGCTTAGATACAGAGATACGGCTTTTTATTGTTAGCTCTTTGTTGGTGACAGTTTCAAGCGACGAAATTGTTGCCGTTGAACAGATTGCAAATTGGCATCTTTTACAAGAAAAATTATATTTCTGTCAATACACAACGTAAAGTGGAAAACTAAACGGGTCCGAGTAACAGATATTACAGGCTACAAGATGCGATCACATTCGTATATACAGGATGACGTGAAAATTTTCTGTGCCAGGATAAAAAGAGCAGTACTTTGCACGCCCTTTTGTATCACCCTGTATGAGGCATTTCTCCGCTTTGGATGACTTGGATATGTACGATTCACGAAAAAAGAATGATGTATCTTCAAAATAGTGCAAACTGTTTTGAATTACGATCATTTTTCAAAAAGTTATGGACATTTGAAAAAACCTCCTAAAATAAAATTGTCACTTCATTTTGTGCGCAGTTTACATAAACCTGAGGATATAGCGATCTTAATTATTCCACTATATAGATAGCTGACTGGAAATGGAGAGAAATAGGCCACTTTTGATCAGTCGCCGCCTCCAGCTTCCGCCCCCGAACAAAAAAATGCACCTTTCACAATTTTCACTAATGGGGAACTATAGGCAAAACGAATTGTAGAGGGCGACGTGTTCCATGCACCCATATTGACAGTTAACGTACATAACCTCAAAGAAATACAAACAAATGTACGGAAAGTGGAAAGTGCTCAAGGAAGAGTTGCGGCGGATAGGAGCCCCACTGAGAGGAAATCAAAAAGAGCTGGTGCAAACTGCAAAAGTATGGTCCTTTGGAACTGTTACAGCCTGATACACAACACGTCACTACCAAATGTTTTTCCGCGATTTTTGGCTTGTCGGCGTTTCTACTTTTCAACTCACGAAGTGACGCAAACCGCTGGTTATATGCTGAGTGCTGACAAATGAAAATGAAATGACAATTGAAAAGTTGAGGTTATGTACGCTTAAAATGACATTGATGATAGCTGGGGTGCATGGAACACGGGCGCCATTACTTCAGGCGTTTGCCACTATAGTTCCCCATTGTCATAGTTCTTTGAACATTCGGAAACTTTAAACTCAAACTGGGCAACGTTATTTGCCGAATGCTGCCGCCTCCACCCGCTGCCCTCAAAGTAAAAGATAAATGAAGAACATGAACCCGAAGACATAACGATCATTTTCTTTTAGCTATATGGATAGCCGATCCTAATATGGACAGGGAGCTGGTGCTTCAAAACTTACTAGTCCAGTAAAATAAGGATTAAACTTGGAACAAATTAGGGACAGAATGAAAAAATATGGCTATGTAGAGAATGGAAAACTGAATAAGAAAAACCAAAGTTTTATTTCCAGTCATCCCGGAAACCATGGAAAAAAAAATGGAGAAGATGGAAAAACATGCGCCGCGATCTTTTTTTTGAAACGGTGAGAGAATGGTGAGAGATGTGGGAAAACTGTCAGGGACAAAGTTGTAGGGAATTCAAAAATCTACAAGATCAAAACATGAAACTCGCTTCTTGTGCGAGTACACGTTGACGTTTTACCAGTGCTTTTTCGACTAAATCAATCAAGATATTCCATAAAATTTGAAAATACCGGTGTACGGCTCTCCTAGGGTGTCTTCCCCATTAATGGCGGTAAGGTGAAGGGTTGGAGTCCCGTAAAACAGCCCACACTTGATGAGAAATTCAGAAGTAAACAAACCAAATTTACCTGATAAGATAAGAAGTACGCACGGAGGCGCGCCTCCGGCAGCGCAGCGTTGCCGGACTGTGTCACTTTCCGGTGGAAGAATGAATAATGGAAAAGAAGACATATTTGGCAGATCAACAAGTGCTATCAAGTCCCCAGCAAAGAAGCGCTATCGATCACATTCCAGCCCTAATCTGTCAATGGAAACCGATGACGGTGTTGTAGAGGAAGAAGAAAAAACCCTGGAGGAGGAGGAAGAAGACGACGCGGCTCGCCTGGAGGGAGCGTTGAAAGATCTGAAATCGTGTATTACCAAATTCAACCAACCGGAACAACATACAGCCACTCAAGCACTCATAACAATACATGAGGTTCAGCACCGAATGGCATGGCGATTACATAAAGCACAAATGGACAGGCAGAAGCTTATCGGGCGCACTCTGGAGCTGCAACTGAGACAACAACACCGACAGGTAACCCAAGAGGCTCAGCCAGAGGGGCGGCATCGGGAAGGTCAGACACACCAAGGCAGCAGCAGCAGCAGATGCGTCAAAGCCAGCCACAACAACAGCAACAACAACAACAGCAGCGTCAGCAACAGCAACAACAACATCAACAACAACAACAACAACAACAACAACAACGACAACAACAACAACAACAACAACAACAACAACAACAACAACAACAACAACAACAACAACAACAACAACAACAACAACAACAACAACAACAACAACAACAACAACAACAACAACAACAACAACAACAACAACAACAACAACAACAACAACAACAACAACAACAACAACAACAGCAACAACAACAACAACAACAACATCAACAGCGACAACAGCACCTGACATACTCCGAAATGGTGAAAAGTTACGGGGAAATCCAACAGAAAACTACTGCCAAAGAACCAGCGGCTCCCTGGCAAACACCTTCGAAACAAAATGAACACACACTAATCATCGAAGCCAACGAAGGAATTGAAATTGAATCAAAATGGTCAGAAATAAAAAAGAAGATAAAGGCTAGGGAGATAGATGGAACAATAAAAAACATCATCAAGATCGGAAAAAACAAACTACTTCTTCAAACACAAGATCAGTCACAAAAAGACAAAATCAAGAAAATTATACAACAAGAGCAAGAAGTCAAATACAAAGATGATGATAGAAGAAACCCTACTATACAGATCTGCGGGGTGCAAATACTGCAAATACAAATGGAGGATGATGATTTTGTCAACTCTATCATAGCTGAAAATGAAGACATGGTTAACTCTTTCGGTGAAGAAGTTATTAAACAGGGAATTAAAGTTATCTTCAAGAAAAAATGCCGAATACCTACCAATAGACCAGGACACTTTCCAGTTTTTTCTGGGCCTAGAAGCAAATCATATAACAATTTGGCAACAAGCGGTTTTTTACTAAATGGACCCTGCTGAATCTGAAAATCTATGTTGCCACCCCGAAATTTGGACCATTAGGCCCCCAGGGCCCCATTTTCGACATTTCGGGGCATTTTGGTTTTCTCCGGTTTTTTCAGTTCAACAGGTCATATCTCGGAGACCGTAACAGATAAAATGAAAATTATTTCACTGTTGCCTTGCCTTATGATTACTGAAAGCCTCCTATGCACTTTCCGTTCTCAATTTCTGACAATTACATCTACAGATCATCAAGATCAGAAGAGATGCAAAAACACAACACAAAAACTTCGACCTATGGAGAGCTATAGGAAATGTTGAAAATAAGTCCATATATATGCGAAACCATATGTAGAGAAAGCTTTAAATAAGTTTTTGGCAAAGTTACGTTACAACAGGCCTTTTGGTTCAGGAGTTATGATTTTTTGAAAATCGATGTAGCGAAAGTGCGCGCTGTTTTGGGGGAGTGTCGGTCATTTGACCGAATAAGCTGACATCGGCCCGCAGTACAGCGGCGACGCTAGCGGTTCGTTCTCTTACTCTCAAAATTTGCCATGTATGGATATTACTGATCATTCCACTATGTTTAATTACGAATATGAATATGTACCTACCTATATATATGCGAACCAAAGCAAAAAGATCCATGGCCCATAATCTATCGCTGGTTTAGGTACTCTCATGGCCGGGCTGAATCCATCACACCGCACTATTTTGAGCAATAAGCGGTCTTCGGGTAGGTAGTTTTAGTTTCATTGATGTTATTGCGGCATCTACAAGAACAGTTGATTCAGTCGGTTTTACATCCGCAAGTCAAGATGTTCATCTATACTTTCGGTTAGGGGTCAAGCGTCGTCAATAAGGATCAAGTTCCGTGCTCCGTTTTTTTTTCAGCTACAATTTTTCAGGAAGTAGTAAGACTGAGTCGCAGATATTCGCGTTGTACCACACTGCTGCCTGACAGTGACTTCGCTGGAGATGAAGTCGGGCTGCATAACTTGTTGGGATAGAGCTTCAGGCTTTTTGACTGTCCCAGAAAGGACATGCCTGGCGATATCAGTCCTTATTTCAACTGAATCTTTTACCTAGAAAAGATTTCCAGTCAGTAATTTGGAAGACCTTTTGAATTTAGTTTCACTTTATAATGCTTTGTGAGGAATCTCTCTGCATCAAAGATGTCATATTCCGTTAGTGGCATAGCCCCCAAGTTTGAAAGTAACGTGCGTGATTGGTACTTTGCAAATATTTTTAGGGCTGCTGTCTCCGAAATTATTGTCGTAATAAATGATGTCACATTACATCTCGTGAGTGCGTGCGAAGCAAGTAGATATACTTTCTTTTACTTCCAGCGATAAAGATTTCCGGTCATTCCTGCCAAAGATAGGTATTGGCACAGGTAACAGGCTCATGTTTTGAAATCTGCGATAGATGAATTTCTCTGTCTGCTTTGTATGCCATCCGAAGCGCCGCTGTAAGATATTTCTATGGCCTTGCTGAACTATTTTGTTCGTATTTTTCGATGCAACAACTTTTCGTTGATGGTGGCTACTGTTAGGCTTCTGAGTTTAGTTATTCGATATCTGTGCAGGACGATTTTCAACTAAGCTCTTCACTCGCTCTAGTCCTTGTCGGTGTGCTTCCAACGTGAGCCTGTTACTTGTTCCAATATCTTTGGCAGAAATCACCGGAAAACTTTATCCCTGGAAGAAAAACAAAGTGTATCTACTTGCTTCGCACGCATTCACGAGATGTGATGTGACATCATTTATTACGACAATTAAGGAGACAAGTGCCCTTAAAATATTTGCTAAGTATCACGCACGTTACTTTTGAACTTGGGGGCTATGCCACTAACGGAAGATGACATCTCTGAGGCAGAAAGATTCATCACAAAGCTTTATAAAAAAAAAACTAAATACAAAAGGTCTTTCAAATTGCTGACTGGTGATATTTTTTTGTGAAAGATTCAGTTGGAAGGCTGATGTCGCCAGGCATGTCCTTTCTGGGACAGTCAAAAAGCCTGAAGCTCTATCCCCAACAAGTGATGCAGCCCGACTTCATATCCAGCGAAGTCACTGTCAAGCAGCGATAGATTATGGGCCATGGATCTTTGTGCTTTGGTTCGCATATATACAGGGTGTTTCAGGGATGATAGCAAAAAATTTAACTGTGGGTAGATCTCGTTAAAATATGACGAAAACTCATATACCATTTTGCAAAGTTCGGCCTAATGACGAAGATACAGCCCTCCAAAGTTCACTTTTGTAGGATTTCAAAAATTTGTAATTCAGGAACATTTTGACAAATTTAGCTTTAATTCAGCAAAAGCTGATTTGTCATAATCATCTATCAACCTGCCAAATTTGGAAAGAATCCAACTAGTGGTGTAGGAGTTATGAGGGTCGAAAATTTAGAAGCATCCGAAGAAAAGTTGACTCAAGATGACCCCTCATAACTTCTACGCCACTGATTGAATTTTTTTCAAATTTGGCAGGTTGATAGATGATTATGACAAACCAGCTTATGCTGAATTAAAGCTAAATTTGTCAAAACGTTCCTGAGTTACAAATTTTTGAAATCCGAAAAAAGTGAACTTTGGAGGGCTGTATCTTCGTCATTGGGCCGAACTTTACAAAATAGTATATAGGTTTTCGCCATATTTTGACGAGATCTACCCACAGTTTAATTTTTTGCTATCATCCCTGAAACACCCTGTATAGGTAGGTACATATTCATATTCGTAATTAAACATAGTGGAATGATCAGTAATATCCATACAGAGCAAATTTTGAGAGTAAGAGAATGAACCGCTAGCGTCTCCGCTGTACTGCGGGCCGATGTCAGCTTATTCGGTCAAATGACCGACACTCCCCCAAAACAGCGCGCATTTTCGCTACATCGATTTTCAAAAAATCATAACTCCTGAACCAAAAAGCCTGTTGTAACGTAACTTTGCCAAAAACTTATTCAAAGCTTTCTTTACATATGGTCTCGCATATATATGGACTTATTTTCAACATTTCACATAGCTCTTCATAGGTCGAAGTTTTTGTGTTGTGTTTTTGCATCTCTTCTGATCTTGATGATCTGTAGATGTAATTGTCAAAAATTAAGAACGGAAAGTGCATAGGAGGCTTTCAGTAATTATAAGGCAAGGCAACAGTGAAAAAATTTTCATTTTATCTGTTACGGTCTCCGAGATATGACTTGTTGAACTGAAAAAACCGGAGAAAACAAAAATGCCCCGAAATGTCGAAAATGGGGCCCTGGGGGCCCAACGGTCCAAATTTTGGGGTGGCAACATAGATTTTCAGATTCAGCAGGGTCCATTTAGTAAAAAACCGCTTGTTGCCAAAATGTTATATGGTTTGCTTCTAGGACCGGTTTCTAGACGCCTTTTGAGAAAAGTGGCCTAGACTACAAGCAAAACTGGATCATCGAAACAACTCCCGAAATTGCCAAGTATTTGTTGCAGGAAGGGAAATTAATTCTTAATCTCACCAAGTTATTTGTCATCGAAAGAGTGGACGTAGCTCTGTGTTTCAGATGTTGCACGTTTGGTCACGTGATCAAGTACTGCGAAGAACCTGAGGTCTGTCATAAATGTGGAGGTAAACACAGTAGCACGAGATGCAGCAATATCCTGAACTGTATTAATTGCCAGAAGATGAAAATAATTCCAAGACAACATTCGGCTCGAGACCTAGCCTGCCCTTGCTACAAAAGGAAGATTGAACAACAGCGGCAGCGTGTGAATTATGCCAAATAGCAACGCGAAACCCAAGATGAAGAACTTTCCATCTGTTTTTGGAACTGCAGAGGTTTCAATAATTGGTTGAACCTAGATGAAGATGATGTGGCAGAGTTTAACCGTTTTAGTATCGTGGGACTCAGTGAAACTTTTCTAGTGCCACCTCCATCAGATCTTCATAATCGTTTTATTATTCACGCCCCAGCAACAAGAGTTAGATCATTAGGCAGAGCAAGTGGGGGCTTAGCAATCTTGATCTGTAAATCTTTTTGTAAATTTGAAAATATTGAAGTTTTAAATGTATGTAATTTTTGGATATTTTTAAGGATTAGGTTAAGGAACATGAACTTGGTAATAGGCAATATCTATCTGAAGCCGGAGCTGAACGATCAGACTTGCATAACCTCACTTGAGGAGTACCTGTTGGAAGTAAGGGAAAAGTATCCAATGGATGTTATGCTGGTGGGAGGTGACTTCAATGCAAAGATCGGGGTACTCAATAGCTTTGACGGGGATGAAGGTGGTACGCTTGGATGTATGGAGTTTCAGAGAATGGTGATGGATGAGTATGTAAACTTGAGAGGTAGATTGCTCACAGAAGCCATGGAAGACAAGGGATTTTATGTCTTGAATGGGAGAAGCCTTTCAGATAGGCCTGCTGAATACACGTGTGTGGGAAGCAGTGGTGGTAGTACGGTAGACTTGGTATGGGTTAACTCAGAGGGATTGGACCTAGCACTGGACTTTGAAGTGCAGCAGTTTGTGCATTCTTCTGATCACCTTCCGTGTACTGTGAATTTCCGTTATTCTACTGGGAGGGCGGACCCTCCGGTGCGAAAAGTCAATCGCTGCAGTGAGTCTTACGTTTGGAAGCCTGATCATATGATGCAATACCGAAACATTCTTAGCTACTCCTACAGGTTGAATTTTGATATCGACAGTCTGTCGGTTGATAACATTTATGAGAATTTCAATGCCGCAATTCTTGAGACCGCCACCTTTCTGGGTTTGGCCCGAAAAGGTGAGTTCTTCAGAAATGGAATTAATAAACCATGGTTTGACCGCTATTGCAGAGTTGCAAAACGAGAAGTAAGGGCGGCCTTCGGGATAATGAAACAAGGTGGATATGATAGCATGGCAGTCAAAAGTTATCAGAGGGCAAAAAAGGAATATAAAAAGACTATAGCCACCAAGAAACGTACACACCAACTCAAGCTAAGAGAACAATTAATGCATGGCAGGGACCCCGGAACCTTTTGGCGTCATGTGAAATCTATGAATCGCAGAAATCACAACACGCTGGAATCACTTGACCCAAAGATTTGGCAGGACTTCTACACTCACTTCTACTCACGGTCTTTGCACCGGGAGTCCAGCATGCTCTACTGTGATGTCAGACATCCTTTTATGGACAAAACAATAGACTTGTTTGAGTTGAATCTGGTGTTGAATAATTGCAAGAACAACAAGGCGGTGGGCATTGATGGTGTACCTAACAAATTTTACAAAAATCTTAGTTGCGACTGGCGCTATTATTTGGTGAGAATGTTCAACACTATACTCGAACAGGAGCGGGTTCCAAAGAATTGGACAAAGATTAGAATGATACATATTCTTAAAAAAGGCAGTCCAAAAAACCCTGACAACTACAGAAGCATCGCTCTCATTAATCACATCTGCAAGATCTTCACACAAATTCTGTATCAAAGAATCTCCAAATTCTCCGAAAGTGCCATGATTTCACCAGAGGGTCAAGCAGGGTTCAGACACAAACGTGATTGCCTGGACAACATCTTCACTCTAAATGCTGCCATCTGTAATAGTATCAGACTGAGTAGAAGGAAAATATTCGGGATCTTCGTGGACTTCAAACAAGCCTTTGATACGGTCAAGCACTCAACCTTGTGGAAACAGCTTTATGTGAATGGAATTAGTTCCAAACTTATCCGAATAATACAATCTCTGTACGACGGAGCCCAATTATTCATCAACGACACTTTTGTTACGATAACACAGGGAATTCTGCAGGGTGATCCTTTGAGCCCTCTTTTGTTTGCAATCTTAATAGCCAACATCGATGATTTCTTCAAGAAGGAAGGAGTGAGAGGAGTACCTCTGGATGGTGAAACAGACGTACGCATGCTACTCTATGCTGACGATCTGGTACTGCTGGCAGACTCTCCAGTCAATGTCACCAAGGTCCTTGGCACGTTGGAGAAGTTCTGCGATCTTATGAGTCTTACCTTAAATACGGAGAAAACGAAAATTGTGGTCTTTAGAAAGAATCATAGGATGAGCTCAGTTGGACCTTTCTTTTTCAAAGAAACAGAAATTGCGATAGTGAATGACTACGTATATCTTGGAATAAAATTTCATTATAGCGAAAAATGTGAACAAGCGATGACTGAGCGTGCCCAAAAGGTTCGTGCAGCTTCTGGGCCCGTACGGAGAATTATCCAATCATCCAAAATGACAGACTGGAACTCTATAATGAAGCTCTACAACTCAGTGATTATGCCGACATTCAACTATGGTATAGGGGTTTGGGGTTTGGGACTGGGGGAAGAGCTCGAGAGGGCTCAGAACCGGTTCTTCAGGAGTCTTCTCTACCTACAGTCATCAGTACCAGGCTATATTATCGGAACGGAGCTTGGCCTGCCCAAAGTCTTGGTTACCTCCCTGAGATGCGCTCTGTCTCTTTTATTGAAGTTGCATAACATGGCAGAGATGAGATATCCGAAGAGAGCTTTGAGACGGCTTATTCAGCTGGATGCCTCTGTTAGTAACAAAACAGAATATAATTGGTTTTCGCAACTGAGGGTGCTGCTCAGCGGGTTCGGGCTGACCTTAGATTCATTGGTGATCACGGAGGGTGTGATAGAAGATATGCTTGAGAGGGTAGGGCAGGTTTGCAGGAGTTCGGACTGGGACGCGATTCTCCTAAGTCGTTTTTATCCGGATTATAAGTACGTGATTGGTGCCAACCCCTTCATAAGATTCAACTCTTACTTGAACTGGAACATTTCACTCAACATCAAAAGATGCATAGCCCAACTACGTATTTATAACACGCGAGTTTTGATAATTTTTGTCAACGGGAGCTTCTATAAAATCGAGAGAGACGTCAAATGTACACTCTGCAACTTGCGAAAACAAGAGAATCTGGATCACATTTTGTTTATGTGTTCATTGTATGACGGTTTGAGACCACCACTGCTCACTGGCGCGCGGGGAGACTCTCACGAGCTCCTAACAGACCCATCGAGAGAGGACATAGTCACCTTGGTCGACTATTTGCAAAAGAGCATGAAACTTAGAGCCTTTGCCATGGAAGAGTAAAAGCATTTTCTTGCTTTCTGGATATTTTTCTCTACTTTCAACTTTCTTCTTTTTTTTTTTTTTTTTTTTGAGGGAGAATGATCTTGTGCACCGGAGGTCTTTTAAACAGCTTCATGTATGATTATGTAGTGTTCACTTTTTTGCGGGTTTTATTTCATTTTGCTGCTCGTGTTGCTACTTATGTTTCCTTTTAGTTGATTCATCTGCTTTGTTCATAATTTTAAATTGAAAGAACAATAAGGTATTATTATTAAAAAATATCTACAAAAAAGTTCCTGGGAACATATGTCTAACTTCTTCAGTTTAGCCGTTTATCGCAGTCAAAGTTGCGCGCCGGTCTGGTGAAGTGGAAAAACTGTCCGCGTGACCTTCCTTCTTGGATGCTGTGAGAACGACAAGAGATATCAAAAAATTGTGGGCGACAAAGTTGTAGAGAGTTGAATGCTCCACTAGAAAATCTTCAAGACCAATTATTATCGCTTCTAGTTTAGCCGTGAACCACGTTTGAAATTGCGTGACAATCCTGTTGATAAAGTGGTTCTTCTGGAAAACTTACAAAAACCCTAGACTCGATGAAAAAACTATGACAATGTAGAGGATGAAAAACTGGATCTAAAAAACCAAAGTTCCACTTCACACCGTTTCGGAAAACCTGAGAAAAAAAAGAAAAACTTAAAAAATAGTGATTTGCACTCGCAGCTTCCTCATTGAATACTGAAATAAACGTGATCAATATGGAAAATCTGAACAAACTAGCTTGTAGAGGATTGAATAATCTATAAAAAATGCCGTGATGTCATGTATGCATCTTTGTCGACTTAGCTGCGGAGCGCTATCAAAGTTGGGATACATGACTCGTGACGCGTCGCATATGTGGTGAAACTGGCACGACGTTGCGATCATTGTTTAATTGATTTGAAAAAATTGCGTGCTTTGTTTAACGTCTGGGTAGCTACTTATTGTTAGAATTATCATTGTACTCATCATCATCGTCTTCCGAAACGACAATGCAGGAAGCGTGAGAACAGGTGGTTCCACGGCAGTGGTGGCAAAACTTTTCACACTTGAGGTCAGCTTTTCTGCATCCACAAAGCTTCTCGCAGTTTTTCAAGCATCTGCAGGAAATCAGCTGTAGCAGATTTTCGAGAGCTACGCTATCCTGGGTTCTAATAGGCATCAACAGAGAAATGTTTAATTTCCAACCCCATTGTTCAGGTGGACAGTTGTTGTTAAATGATCATTGTTCATCAGAAATCAGTTGAAAAACATCTCATGATCTAACGTGAATCACGTTTTTCAACTATGTATTATACATATTGTGTTACAAAATACCTTTCTCAGTTTTGAGCCCAAGTGTCACGATAATATTTTTGTACTATCTCGATGCTATAAAATATATGATTAGAAACGACAAATTCAAAAATTCCCTAGCAACCCAGTCTTTCGTCCTAGATTTCTAGAATGGAAATATGACGAAAATAGTACAGTGACACTCACGACTTCAATTTTGCCAAACAAGAAACTTTATACACAACAAAGCGTTCATCCGCGGAGTTACATTTCCAACAATAGTTACCAGACGTTTAACAAAGCACGCAATTTTTTCAAATCATTCAATCATGTCTTATAATCAATTGAACAATGAGCGCAACGTCGTGCCAGTTTGACCACATATGCGACGCGTCACTAGTCATGTACCCCAACTTTGATAGCGCTCCGCAGCTGAGTCGACAAAGATGCATGCATGTCATCACGGCATTTTCTATAGATTATTCAATCCTCTACAAGCTAGTTTGTTCAGATTTTCCATATTTATTACGTTTATTTCAGTATTAAATGAGGAAGCTGGGAGTGCAAATCGCTATTTTCCAACCTTTTCTTTTTTATCTTAGATTTCCCGAAATGGTGTGAAATGAAACTTTAATTTTTTAGATCCAGTTTTTCATCCTCTACATTGTCATAGTTTTTTCATCGAGTCTAGGGTTTTTGTAAGTTTTCCAGAAGAACCACTTCATCAACAGGATTGTCACTCAACTTTGAACGTGGTTCACGGCTGAGCTAGAAGTGATAATAATTGGTCTTGAAAATTTTCTGATGAAGCATTCAATTCTCTACAACTTTGTTGATTATAATTTTTTGATATCTTTTGTCGTTCTCACAGCATCCAAGAAGGAAAGTCACGCGGACAGTTTTTCCACTTCACTAGACCGGCGCGCAACTTTGACTGCAATAAACGGCTAAACCGAAGAGGTAAAACATATGCCTCCAGGGACTTTTTTGTAGATTATTGAATTCTCTACAACTTTGTCCCTGACAGTTTTTACACATCTCTCACCGTTCTCTCACCGTTTCAAAAGAAAGATCGCGGCGCCATTTTTCCAAATTTTTTTCCATGGTTCCCGGGATGACTGGAAATAAAAGTTTGGTTTTTCTTATTCAGTTTTTCATTCTCTACATCGTCATATTTTTTTCATCCTGCCCCTAATTTGTTCCAACTTTGGCCTCAAAATCGCCTCATTTTACTGGACTATACGTCATAAGCTCGGTCATAAGGTACATGATTTTAACCCTATGGATCTGATGTGCGTTGATAAGGTTGTTAAAAATTGTTTTGTCTTAGATGTCAGACCGGGGGCTTTAGGCTGGTATGAGCCTGTCAATTTTCGAAAAAATGTCCAAAAATTCACGTCATAAAGTACATGAATGAAACCAACTGGATTTTGTGTGTGAACATCCCCTTGATCGAAAATCTGGTCGTAAGACAACATTTTTGGGTAATAAGACAAGTTTGAAATTTTCAAAAAAGGACCAAAATGAATCAATTTTTTCACAGGCGTTTTGTTGACTAACCCACCACTACTGGTACAAATACCAGTAGATATTTGTAATCAGGATGAAAAACGGAATAGATTTTCTTATTGAAATACAGGGTGTACGATTTCAGAAAATTTTCTCGATGTTGCACCCTGTAAGCGATATACCATTAAAAATTCTTGTGGACAGATTCGGAACCTGCGTAAAGAATCATGTGAGAATAGTTTTTCATTCCTAATATTATGTTACAGGAAAAGTCCCCAGGAGGAGGTAAATTTTGGCCTTTTTTGAAAATTTCAAACTTGTCTTATGGACCGAGAGCCCTCCAAAAATTTTGTCTTGTGACCCGATTTTTGATTGAGGGGATGTTCCCATATAAAAGCCCGTTGATTTCATTCATGTACCTTATGACATAAATTTTTGACATTTTTCGAAAATTGACAAGCCTATACCAGCCTAAAGCCCCCGGTCTGACATTAGTCGATGAGCCAGGAGCCAAAAATCACGATTTTGGTTTCCACCCTGGGGACTTGACGTGTCATACCTTTTTGGATTCCCCACAACACCAGCATGAAAATAAGCCATGATACGTTTCTGTATCGAGTAGCTTAAGACCGCCATCTTGGAAAAACCGCGCCAAATATGTAGTTCTTGTGGTTTGTATTTTTTTTCCAATCAACGGCACCTCCAATTGGGAAAATGAAACTGAATAAAATTAAACAACAAAATTTACTATGAATATCGTTCAGCACCGTTTCTTGACAGGTCTCGTTACTCCAAATATGACAGATCATAGTTTAGCTATGGCAAATTTCTTTATTTGACATTTTCGAGTATACCCAATCATATTTATTTATTTATACGAACCGAACTTCACGTCATTGTCTTTCTAGCTTACCTTACTAGAAATGCTGCTCTTAGCGGCATTTTGATGTTCGTCTGTCCGTCTGTCCATCGGTCTAACTGTCTGTCTCATCAATTAATTGCCCCTGAACGAGAAGACCTAGCAAAAATCGACTCCTTCTGTGTAACATGTAGTCACCGGAGAATGAAACTGGGAAAAAAGAAATTTCTCAAACCGTCGCCATCTTGATCCGCAATGTCAAATTTTCTTAAAAATGATCCGATTTCCATGAAACTTGAAATACACTTATGTCTTATAAGTAAAAGTATGATTTCAATGTTTTCTTTTTGATCCGACGCCATTTTGTCCGCAATGTTGAAATTGATTAAAGTGGTCCGATTTGGATGAAAATTGGAATCTAGTCGGGTCTTGTGTATGCATTGATGGTTTTTATGTTAGTTTCACGATTAGCGCCATATTGACGTGCCACATGGGGATTAATCTCCAGCTGTCACGCAAAATCAATTTATTCAAACATTTTCTGAACAAGGGGATTCCGATGTTACTGAAAAACTTGTTGATGGAAATCGGTTTTTGTTAGTTCTATTCTACAAGTAGAAACTTTGAAAAATATACACGGAAAATGCTATTAAATTTTCGAAATTTGCAAAAAAATTTGGAAATTTTTTTCTTTGAAAATTTGAGAACCAGATAGCAACGCCTATACATCTATATTCAAGAAAGTCGCATAGTGAATTTGAACTTTCTATTTTCAAAAAAGTTACCAAAAATGGTTTTCCAGTAAGCATGAAAAAATGAATCAGTAGAAACCATTTTTAGTACCTTTTCTTCTGAAAATAGAAAGTTCAAATTCGTTAAGCAATTTTCTTGAATGAAAATATGTATAGGCGTTGCTATCTGGTTTCTGAATTTTCTAAGAAAAATTGAAAATGAAAAATTTTCAATTTTTTTTGCAAATTTCGAAAATTTAATAGCATTTCCTGTACATTTTCCATTGGAGAAGTTCCTTCTTGTAGAAAAGAACTAACAAAAACCGATTTCCATCAACAAGTTTTTCAGTCACATCGGAAACCCTTTGTTCAGAAAATATTTGAATAAATTGATTTTGCGTGACAGCTGGAGATTAATTTCCATGTGGCACGTCAATATAGCGCTGATCGTGAAACTACCATGAAAACCATCAATGCATACACAAGACACGACTAGATTCCAATTTTCATCAAAATCGGACCACCAATTCCAACATGGCGGACAAAATGGCGTCGGATCAAAAAGATAACATTAAAATCATACTTTCACGTATAAAACATGAGCGTATTCCAACTTTCATGAAAATCGGATCACTTTTGAGAAAATTTGACATTGCGGATCAAGATGGCGACGGTTTGAGAAATTTCTTTTTCCTCAATTCCATTCGCCGATGACTACATGTTACACACAAGAAGTCGATTTTTGCTAGGTCTTCTCGTTCAGGGGCAATTAATTGATGAGACAGACAGTTAGACCGATGGACAGACGGACAGACGGACATCAAAATGCCGCTAAGTGCAGCATTTCTAGTGAGGTAAGCTAGAAAGACAATGACGTGAAGTTCGTTTCGTTTTAATATGATTGGCTATACTCGAAAATGTCAAATAAAGAAATTTGCTATAGCTAAACTATGAACTGTCATATTTGGAGTAACGAGACCTGTCAAAAAACGGTGCTGAACGATATTTATAGTAAATTTTGTTGTTTAATTTTATTCAGTTTTATTTTCCCAATTGGAGGTGCCGTTGATGCGAAAAAAAATACAAACCACAAGAACTACATATTTGGCGCGGTTTTTCCAAGATGGCGGTCTTAAGCTACTCGATACAAAAATGTATCATGGCTTATTTTCATGCTGGTGTTGTGGGGAATCCAAAAAGGTATGGCACGTCAAGTCCCCAGAGTGGAAACCATTCGAGCCCCCTGGCTCAACGACTACATGTGAGGCAAAGAAACTTTCAACAACCTTATCAACGCACATTAGACCTACAGGGTTAAAATCATGTACCTTATGACGTAAGTTTTGAGGCACCAGCTCCCTGTCCAATAGTAGTTTTCATCAGGTCTAGAGTGCATGCCTACGTTCCTTGCCGCTAGGCCAAAATTCGACCTTCGCGTGCTTGCCAGAGCCAGACTCGCACAGCTCTGTGATCATTCTTCCCACTCTATACCTCTGCTGCTAGCCGACCCGAACTGTCAAATCTTGCGCATGCCCAGTGAAACACAAAATTGTCATAAAAACTACAATTCTTATATTAAGATAACCACTAGTTGAGGTATAATCTTGAAAGTTGTGCAACTATCTACCGTTAAGTGTATACAGCTAATTGTTATTATGAAGCTTTTACAAGGTTGTATAGGTGTTGTCGGTTCAGTGATGCTTTTTTTCTATACCTGATTACCATCATCTTTCATGAGAAAAGCGCTTTCGGAGAGCCTTCATCGCGCACGACGGCGTAAGCTTTGAACTTTGGCATCATAGTATTATACCTGTACTTGGCAAGGTGCTTTTGATTTTATCTCGAGGAGGCTCGGGCATGTGATAACGAACATTATCACGCAAGAAAGGGGAGAGAGCAAAAGTTTACTCCTTGCATCCCCGAGTCTCCAATTGAGGAAGTACGAGGATGAGGTTCTTCACAAGTGCTCATTAAAAATTAAATCCCATCCACTCACTTCTGGCGTCTCCCTGAATCGCACTGGCTTCCTGGTTGTGTGCCAGCTGCGCTTGCATGTTTACTTTTTTATATGTAGGCATTTCTTATTCTTACTGATCTACACAGGTATCTATTGAATAAAAGCAGTGTTTTACATTATGTTGTTGTTTGTGTACAGAGTGAAATTATTACCAATTATGCATAGTATTCTGCAATCTTGTAGGTACTGAAGAAGTTTCTACTCCTCTAATGAATTGACTTATCATATAGGTATTTGAAAATCGTTGAATGAATAGTTTACACAGCATTGTGCGATTGTATTACAATTATTGAACAACATTTGTTGGACCTGTTGCAGCATTTGTGCTCGAAAATACCTCAGTTTAGTGTGCATTCGTTTTTTTATTAATGCAGTATTTGTCCAGCAATCTATTTTGGTTAGATAATCTGCTCAAGTTGGTGGAGTTCCTGTTTCAAAACAGCCAATTGTGCAATTTACTTTCACAATTGTGTAATTTCAGCGATAACATTATTACTCGTTAAACCCAGTCGGTAGTACGGTGAGCTTGGCCTCGCTTTCAAAGGCGAAGGTCCCGGGTTCAAATCCGCACTGTGCCAGATGGACTTTTTCACGCGTCCCTTAGTACTGGGGCATCTACTATCGTGCGGTGATGCCCCGGGAAGAGGGATGAAACGAGAAAGCCATCGAAACAAAACCCCACTAATAAATCCCCCACTGATCCAAAGATGCAAATCTTACCGTCGGTTCCACAAAACAGATAATACGAGAATAGTTGATTTGCGATTTTTGTTTTCCAATTTGTAGCTGACTGTTCAATGGAAATGCTGGTTTATTTCCCAATAATGAGAAGATGATGGGTTAAGTACAGATTTCAGGCATTTTTTGTGAGTAATCACCTAGCATTCAGCAGAAAAAAGTTCAGTTAATCTGCAATTAGCCTTGATCGCTGATCATCTTTTTTGTGGAACTGACGGTTACAGTACTTCGTTGTTATCGTCCCCATTGTTATCGTTAAAGAAAAACCCCGACGGCAAAAACCTGCTAATAACCTTGCTATTGATGCAGGGCAAAAAAAAAATGAAAAAATTATTACTCGTTGTAGGTGGATACAATAAATTTTTGAAGCCTCGCCATTTGTAGGCTGTTGCTACCTTGCTACTCGACAATTCCGGTGAATTGTGACCGAATAACAAAGAGCACCCGGTCAGCTCGATGTTACGTGTAGAGCGGGGTTATGGGATCCGAAATAGGTTCTGGGGCGCCAAGTAATTCGATATTCAAAATGTAGAAAAGAGAGTTGTCTGAATCACTAAAGACAACAACAAAAATAAAATAAAGATGAAAGAAATAAATGGGGATAACAGTGTTTATTGTTCAATCAAACCAAGAGAGAAATTATCGTAATGAATTCAGATCAGCCTACAAATTTTAACAAATGTTCTTTTAGAAAAAGTGAAATAATGCCAGTACCGAACGTAATAGAAAATGACGATATACCTTTGTGTTTCTTTCGCCGAGTGCACTCCGTAAGATATAGCTTTAGGTATCTTTGTAAAAGCTTTGAACCCGTTCGATAATAGATATAGAACACCGTAACAATTGGTAATTGACAGTAGGTAAATAGACAAAAATAAAGGAAATAGGTAAAAATGTAAAAAGGTAAAATCTGGCCTTATGACGTGTTCCGTCAAATCTTTCAAATCGCAGTGTCGAGAATGTCTACGAGATTCACAAATCCTCGTTGGATGAATCGGAAGGCCTACTGCGTCTGCACCACGAATGTCTGCGTCCTCTGTGTCCGAAGAAGAGCAACCACAACGAAGTTAAACTTCCACTCTTGACTCCCCAGACACCGGAAAGAAAACACGTCGATGCTGGGAGAAATGGTCTTCTTACTTATTATGCGTTCGGCACTCGATACGGAGAATAACTCTTGTTGGGTTGATTCGGCAAAAAGACGAGACGTGTGACAACGACGACTGCACCAAGATAAAGCCTCGGGAAAAAACCCTGGGTGGAGAAAATTGGTCTTAGTTTTGATTTCTCTTCAAAGATTTGAACTTACCTTCGCACTATCGGCGGAAGGGTTATTGTAGGTAACGATAAACGGTAGTTTTTTCGATATTTCAGAGACTTTCTTTTTGACGGCCCTTTTTTTTTTGCTTTTCGTCTGACCTTCTTTTTTTTTTCGCTACCTCTGATTTTATTTTGAATTTTCATTTCAATGAAAATTTTGAACGCTACACATTACCCCCTTTCGTAAGCAAAAGAAAAAGAATTTTTCTTTGATTAAGTCAATTCCTGACACTATCTAACAAAAAATCACTATTTACAAAAACGTAGGTACTTTTTTTGTATTTTTTTTAAACAGTTTCAAACAGAACGAGACATGATGAGTAACTACGCGTACTAAACGTCCTGAAAAGAGGAGACAAAAACGCTTGAGCGTTGCATGAGGATGTAAAGTTAAAATCGGGAATGTATTGGCATGGATTTTTTTTTTTTTAAGTCTGCGTCTCGTTATGCGTCTTTTTTTTTGTATCCTACCCTTTAAAACTAACTAATACTAACTAATCTATTTACAAACTATTTGACAGTTTCTTGATAGTTAAATACTATCTAAATTTCTGAAATGTTAAATCAAAAAAATTGTTTTTATGACTTTGTGAAATGCGGTTTCAAGTCTTTGATATGCCATTTTCCGGCCTCTGATCCGTCTTCATAAACTAAGTCATAAATCAATTTTGAAATCTTTTTTCGAACAGTACAAAGCACATAGCGAGGAGCTAATTTTGTGCTGAAGTCTTTGCTTGCGTCTGATAAAACAATATGCCGTTCCACACGCAATCACCTTCAAAAAATTCAACATCGCGTTTTCTGAGATTATAAGCTCTTTCACCTTTTATATGCGCTGCTTTCAACTTTTCAACTATAACATCTTTCAAACGTGATAGTTTCTGGATTTCAGCGGCATATGCTTCTCGATTTTCACAATCAAAGTTACTGGTTGGTTGATACTGCTTCGAGTAATAATCACCAGTACATGGAATGACTCTCCCAAAATTCAAAAACGCAGGACTATAACCAGTAACTTCATTGACTGCTGTTCTAATTGCATATCCGATTTTAGAAATCTCCGCGTCCCAGTCTTTATGATCGTTTTTAATGTAGTGACGAATCGCTGTGCAAATCGTTCTGTTATATCTTTCAACTGGATTGGCCTGAGGGTGGTATTTGGCAGTGAACCATATATTTTGAACTTTGTAATTCTGACACAATTTCTTAAATTCCCTACTAATGAACTGACTTCCGTTATCGCACAAAACACACTGTGGTACTCCGTATACCATAAAGACTTCATTTTCGAGAAATTTGTTTATGGTAGCGGCGTTAGCCTTACGCATAGGTGACATCAGAACATATTTCGAGAATAGATCAGAAATTACCAAAAGATAGCTGAATCCTTTTTTAGATCTAGGCAGAGGTCCCATAATATCGATCGAAATGACTTGCCATGGAAATTTCACTTTCCGTTCCTTTCCCATCAATCCTATCTGAGCTTGATTAGTCGACTTTTGTTCATTACAACTTTTACACGTACGTACATAATTCAAAATATCATTACGCATCTTGGGCCAATAGTACTGCATTGACACTCGAGAAAATGTTTTCAAAAAACCGAAATGAGCGGCAGTCGGTGTGTCATGGCATTCTTGTAAAACAACGTGTCGTTGACTTTTCGGGACTAAGCATTTCCACTCGGTGGCGTTAGTAGAAAAAGGTAATTTAGATGAAACAAACTTTAAAACACGATTGTTTTGTACTTTCCACTGTGGGTAATCTTCAGGATTTTCTAGAATTTTTGTTCGCATTTGGATGTAAAAGGGATCTAAGTTTTCGAAATTTAAAACTGAAGGAACTTCAACTAAATTGACTTCCGGATTTTCCGCACAACTACGAGACAACGCGTCTGGAACTACGTGTAGTTTACCTTTTCGGTGCTCGAGATCAAAATCGAAAGCTTGCAACTTAACACTCCAACGAGCTAATCTTCCCGTCGGATCTTTCATGTTTTTCAGCCACAATAATGAATAATGATTTGTTATTACCTTAAACCGTGTACCTTCAACGTACGGACGAAATTTAAAAATCGAGAACAACACCGAAAGACATTCGCGCTCAGTAGTGCTGTAGTTTCTCTCCGTTTTTGTCAATGCTCGACTCGCATATGCTATTACCTTCTCTTCACCATCTATCGTTTGTGTTAATACACCGCCTAATCCAGTACCTGACGCATCACATTGAATAACAAAAGACTTAGAAAAATTTGGACCTGATAATATTGGAGTAGATATTAATGCTTCATCCGAACAAAAGCACTCTCAGCATCTTGGGACCAAATAATTTTTTGACCCTTTTTTGACCCTTTCGTTAAATCATTAATAGGGGAGATCAATGATGAAAAATGAGGTATGAAACGTCTATACCAGGAACACATTCCTTGAAATCTTTTCACCTCGGTCACGTTCTTTGGTCTTGGATAATTAATCATAGCCTGGATTTTTTCTGGGTTTGTTCGTAATCCTTGGTTATCTACTACGAAACCTAAATAATTTAATGATTGTCTGAAGAATTGACATTTTTCTATGTTGACAGTTAAGTTGGCTTCTTTTAATCTACTAGCGACTTCTTTTAGTAATTCCACATGTTCTTCAAAACTAGACGATGTGATAATAATATCATCTAAGTAAACAAAAATTTTTGGTTCCAATTCTGGACCAAAAACTGCATCCATTAATCTTTGTTGAGCTTGCGCCGCATTAACTAGACCGAACGGAAGGACTTTGAAGTGAAAAAGACCTCGTCCCGTTAAAGCAAAAGCAGTTTTTTCTTTTGAAACTGGATCTAAAGGGATTTGCCAAAAAGCACTTCTAAGATCAACGGATGACAAAAATTTTGCATCGTTCAACATACTTAGAATTCTGTCGACGCTAGGAAGTGGATAACAATCTCGTTTTGTTACAGAGTTCAGTTTACGACCATCGAAACAAAACCTGAATTCGCCGGTTTTCTTCTTTACTCCAAGCACAGGACTCGACCATGAACTATTACTAGCTTCTACCACTCCCAAACTTATCATTTTGTCAAGTTCTTTGTTGAGATGATTAAGGACGTAGGGTGACATTAAATACTGCCTTTGCCTGATTGGCTTGGCATCCCCGGTATCGATGTAGTACACCAGCTTATTCGTTTGAGGAAGCCTTCCTTCGTTGTTCAATATTCGAAATAATTGTGTCACTTTTTCAACTTCTAAACGCTGATTTATGGTAAAACTATCTGTACTTTCTAAACAACAGTCTACGGCGTTTAAATTATGTGGAAAATCATCGTAAGAACTCAGTAACTTTGCATTCCTATCACTTGCTCTCCAAGAGCTATTTTCAAAATCTACTGTCAAATTGAACGCTATGCAGAAATCACTGCCGAAAATGAAGGGTTGTGTGATTTGAGGAACGACTAATGTTTTGATAACTTTACAAACTCCATCGACACATAAAGGAAAATCTATAAATCCAATTACTTCTTGTTTCGAGCCATCAGCTGTTATTATATTTTTAATTTTTTCTCGTACTACTCTGAGTTCAAATCTTTTTAGTTGTTCCAAACCTTTTGAACTAACTACCGAACAATTTGCGCCTGAATCTAGCAATCCAGTTATCGTTGTGTCAAAAATGTTGACGGCAATATAAGGACGGTTATCACCTTTTTTATCCAAAAACAAAGGGGTTAATTGTTGTTCCGAACAAGACAATTGTTTGTAATTTTTATAAAAATTTCTAACGTGCGACAACCAAACTTTCCAATCTTTGACTATAGTTTTTGTTTGAACAAAGTTTTTGACCGCATTATTTTTCGGAAACGTGCGCGGGCCTATTCCGTACATTCCCGTCTTCCGTTTCCCTGACACTTCGGACAAGACGCAACGGTTACCTCTTTGCGACCACACTTAAAACAAAACTTAGATCGTTTTAAAGCACAACTTGAATATGTATGATTGGGTTGGTTACAGTTCCAACACACCACAGCAGATATTTCCTCATTTGCACCTTGAAATTTCTTTTGTTTCTTGTTGTCAAAATTATTAGCCTTGAAAAATTTTCCACCTTTGTCATTGTTTTTCTGAAAATTCGAACTCTTCAACAACACGTCATCGCTTTTGGTTAGATAGGCCAGTTCGGGTTCAAGTAATGTCAATTTTTGATTGGAATTGAACGACTTTGTTATTTCGTTGACTTCTTCTAATTTTTTGCAGAGAATCGTTAATTCTGTTACCGAGCCGACGTCAGACAAAGCTAGTTGAGTAAAATATTGTGGCAATAAATTTTTTCGGATGTTTTTGACTTTCGTGACTTCACAAGGGGGTCGACTTAAACGACTGAAGAGAGTTTGCATCATGGCTGTATACATCGTTATAGTTTCATTATTTCCTTGTTTTCTGTTTTTGATTTCTTCCCATAGCTGGTCATCATAATTGGGAGGCAGAAATTCACGTTTTAAAAGTGCAACCAAAGAACACCAATCTTGAACTTGAGATTTAACTGAACGATACCAAATCAATGCTTTGCCGGAAAATAAATCGATAGCGGATGCATAGAGAGCCTCTTTAGGAACATGTCGTGCCTCAGCCAGTTCCTCAACACGTACTATAAATGAATTGACGCTGCATTCTCTAGTTTCGCCGTCAAATTTGATTCCCAACTTGTACACTGGAACACCTTTTGGAGTAACGGTCATCAAGCTTTGTGTAGGAGTTGTCTGGATGTGCGCGACAGAACTATTTGAATGAGAAGACAGATTTAGTTCTGGTATCGGATTTAACTCTTTCGCTTTATCGTACAAGTCAGCCTCAAGCATGAAAATCGTAGCCCTTGATTCATTTTTAAAATTTGAAATATTCGTTCTGACTTCTACGTCGTCTGTATCCTCTGCAGGAATTACAATGCGCTCTACACGTCCTAAAACATGCAGTAACCTAGCTTTGGCTCGTTTGAACGTCGAATCATCTTCTGAACCTTCGAATTCCTCAATTACCGATCGTAAGGAAATTAATTTGTTGCCGATGACGTCTTGCTCTTGTTCAACATTGTACTCTGGGTCGACCAACGCCAAAGTTCGTCCTCGTGACCTGTCCTGTAACCGTCTAAAAATCTTACGTTTTTCCGTTACATCTCTCGTAGTTATACAACCTCTTATCTTCAACTCATAGTCTAGTTCATCTACTAGAAGATAGTTTGGATAGATTTGTTCCATCCTTGTAAGAGAAATCAAAAGTAAAACGAATTTTGACCAAAATGTCAAATTGACTTTTAACCAGACTTTCAGACTTCAAATCCAATTTGGTTGTTTACCAACAGGTAGACACCTCTCAATAACAGTAGATATAGGTAGAATTTTGATAGAACAGTTTACGAGACAGTTTACCTTTTTTATTCTTCTGGTTTGATTGAATTTAAACAACTCTATTTCGGGCCTCACGTTGCTGTGCCACTTTGCTACCTTGCTACTCGACAATTCCGGTGAATTGTGACCGAATAACAAAGAGCACCCGGTCAGCTCGATGTTACGTGTAGAGTGGGGTTATGGGATCCGAAATAGGTTCTGGGGCGCCAAGTAATTCGATATTCAAAATTTAGAAAAGAGAGTTGTCTGAATCACTAAAGACAACAACAAAAATAAAATAAAGATGAAAGAAATAAATGGGGATAACAGTGTTTATTGTTCAATCAAACCAAGAGAGAAATTATCGTAATGAATTCAGATCAGCCTACAAATTTTAACAAATGTTCTTTTAGAAAAAGTGAAATAATGCCAGTACCGAACGTAATAGAAAATGACGATATACCTTTGTGTTTCTTTCGCCGAGTGCACTCCGTAAGATATAGCTTTAGGTATCTTTGTAAAAGCTTTGAACCCGTTCGATAATAGATATAGAACACCGTAACAATTGGTAATTGACAGTAGGTAAATAGACAAAAATAAAGGAAATAGGTAAAAATGTAAAAAGGTAAAATCTGGCCTTATGACGTGTTCCGTCAAATCTTTCAAATCGCAGTGTCGAGAATGTCTACGAGATTCACAAATCCTCGTTGGATGAATCGGAAGGCCTACTGCGTCTGCACCACGAATGTCTGCGTCCTCTGTGTCCGAAGAAGAGCAACCACAACGAAGTTAAACTTCCACTCTTGACTCCCCAGACACCGGAAAGAAAACACGTCGATGCTGGGAGAAATGGTCTTCTTACTTATTATGCGTTCGGCACTCGATACGGAGAATAACTCTTGTTGGGTTGATTCGGCAAAAAGACGAGACGTGTGACAACGACGACTGCACCAAGATAAAGCCTCGGGAAAAAACCCTGGGTGGAGAAAATTGGTCTTAGTTTTGATTTCTCTTCAAAGATTTGAACTTACCTTCGCACTATCGGCGGAAGGGTTATTGTAGGTAACGATAAACGGTAGTTTTTTCGATATTTCAGAGACTTTCTTTTTGACGGCCCTTTTTTTTTTTGCTTTTCGTCTGACCTTCTTTTTTTTTTTTCGCTACCTCTGATTTTATTTTGAATTTTCATTTCAATGAAAATTTTGAACGCTACACTGTTTGTAGCCATATTTTGTTCAGCTTTTTTTGATCCCATTTCTCAAAGCTGAATCTCGAATATTTCAACATATCGAGCTTGCTTTTCGTTGATCGAGTTCCATCTATCTCGGCTCAATAACAAACTATAGCATTTGAGTATGATCGGTCATGCAGCCTATAAACTTTTAGCAACAAGTACAGCTCCAATACTAAATGGATGAGGAGCCATTATCAACTTTGCTTTTACACAAGCTCCCACAAGCTCTAGGACGGCTCTTCCGCCAATTGTGCGGGTCGCTGGTCTATACCCGAGTTGGAGTCTTTATTGAATATAGAAACCAACATTGGAACTTTCCTTCGTTTTTTCGCTTATCGAGTTTTATTTTATTTCGGCTGGACACCCATTGCATTTGGGAAGAGTCCGTCGACTAAATGTAGGCATTTTCCGATACATCTTGATAGAAGTAGGAAGTAGGTAATTATTGTTAGCGGATTTTGGAGTTCCAAGTCTTTAATTTTATGAAAAGTATTTCATGAAATTTGGAGGTTTCTTCTCTCTATTTCCTGGCTGGGTTTCATGGTTCGGCCGTAATATTGGCCGCCATTTTAGAATTCTTTATCAATTGAACGATTAACATGAAACTTTCCAAGGCCAAGAGCACAGAAAAAAAACATGAAACTTATTGGAATACGGAGTTTAACGTTTAAATCATGACGTTGATCAAACTGTCGAAAGTGTCGCTCGTTCAAACGTTCAAATCAGCGTGTTGAACGAACAACTTTCCGAAAGTCCAACCTCTAGAGCACAAAGATGGATGAAGTGATCGTGAAAATAAAGGTGCGTTCAGTCCAGTGGCGGACTGAGGGGGGAGGGCGGCGGGGGCGGTCCGCCCCGGGCCTTGGGGCCTCACTCATCTGATGGCGCCCCCCATTCCTCTTGTTTGTGGAAAATACTGCAAAAAATTGGGATAAAATCCAAAAATTTCAATTTTTTTCCTCGATGATCATTTTTTTTTGCATACCACTTAGATGAGAAACATTGTTTTCCTATTTTTTCCATTTTAAAGTCACCTTGGCAGGCCCCATGACAACAGGTTTGGGGGCCTACACACAGGCAATAGAGGTGTGTCTGTATCACGGAGTCTCTGCGAATTATTTTCACTTCAGGCTTTAGGGGCCTCAAGCCTTTTGAAATTTTGTATTATATTATTTCTTTTCAAAAGAGAGGAGAGACAAAACAACAAAATTATCTTGTCTGCGCGCTGCAGGTAGTAGAAATTCATATTATTCCTAATTTTGTATATACGAGTAGGTTTTAGCATTGAGTCAACAGTCCAAATCCAATTCAAGATCCAAAGCTGGAACCGAAAACTTCTTGTAGGTACTGGTGGTCAGTGGCATAGCCAAGAAGGGCGAAAGTGGGCGAATGAAACCACCCATCTACCTCCCAAGCGCCCATGGCACTCCATTCCACACTAAACCGATGTACAGAAAAAAATTCTGGCGAAAATTTTCAAGAAGCGCAAAAATTTTCAGAGAGGAAGTTTGATTATCAAGTAATTTTGGTGAAAACGTCGAAAACCGAAATTGCAAAACGCACGAAATATACCGACTATCATCAGCATCATTATTATTATTATGCCCAAAAAATTTCTTCTGCGGCGCTACTTTTCCCTGACTTCCACCCTCACCGTTGCCTGTGCCCTCTCCGCCCTCAAATTTTGACTGCGCTACTGTGTGTTTTATAGTCAAGTGACCAACACATTTTTTGTTTCTTAGGCTTTTGCTCAATTACGGCGGGGCAGGGCGGGCCAAAAAGTCTGCCGGCCCCCCTTCATATTCTCAACTTTCACTTCTCAGGGGCCCCATCTCACAATTCCGCCCCGGGTCCCCAATTCCCTTAGTCCGCCACTGGTTCAGTCAGCTTATTTAGCCGCAAGTTTTAATTTTACCCGTGAGCGCTGTATTGCTTATTGGCTGTTCTGAGGAGGCTGGTTCATACAGGGTGGCCCAACGAAAACAAAACAGAGGGGTCTCCGGGCATTTCACATCATTTTTTCGAAAACAGCTCAGACAGGTCGATTTTTATATCGAGGAGGACATCTGAAACATACATAGGCAAATTTCTATCTTCAGCCCCCTCACTCCTACCCACCTCAACTTCAGAATTTCAAATGACACCATCTACTTTGCGATACATCAAATCAAAGAGAATCAAATTCTTTTTCTGAAAAAAATATTTTTAAAATTTTCAACCTCACCTCCCCATCTTTCCAAATTTCTCTGACTGTCCCATTTTATATCCTCAACCCCTCAATTCTCTTCAATTTAATCAGCGTCATCCTAAATAGCATCTAAGTAGAAAATTTTCGATGGAGAAAAGTGTTACCCAAATTCACCCCTTTCCTCTCCCCCACCCCAATTTCAAAACCTAACAGACACCACCTACTTTGTGATACATCGGATAAAAGGAAATCGATTTCTCTCTCTGAAAACAATTTTTTTGAAATTTTCAACCTCTCTCCTGATAAATTGAACATTAGGAGTATTTTAGGGGGAAAGGGGGCTTTTTGAAAATTCTGAAAATATTTTATTCAAGAAGCGAATTCAATTCCCTTCGATTTGATGTATCACAAAGTAGGTAGTGTCATTTTAGATTTTGAAGTTGAGGTGGGGGAGTGAAGGAATGAATTTGGGTGGCACTTTCTACACAGAAAATTTTCTCCCTCGATGCTGTGTAGGATGACGTTGACTGTACTGAAGAGAATTAAGCGATCAAAAATATTACATTGGAAACTCGGACAATTTTAGGACGAAGGGGGGTGGGGTTGAAAATTATAGAAATATTTTTTCAGAAATAGAATTTAATTCTCTTCAATTTGATGAATCGCAAAATGGGTGATGTCATTCGAAACTTCGAAATTGTGGCAGGTGGGGGTGAGGGGGCTGAAGATACAAATCCGCCAATGTATGTTTCAGATGTCCCCCTTGATATAAAAATCGACCTGTTCGAGCTTTTTTCAAAAAAATGAGGTGAAATGCCCGAGAACCCCTCTGTTCTGTTTTCGTTGGGCCATCCTGTATAGGGCCAATGGGCGTCGCTGCGCTTGCGACTAAAATTAAAACTTGCGGCTAAATAAGCTGACTGAACGCACCTTAACATTCAGTTAAGAACATGTCACAGCAGGTATCTAACTTCGACTGCTTCCAGTTTGATGAGATCGGGTTGGACTTTTGTATTCACATTTCATTTGGACTGGTCTTGGCCAAAGCGGTGAGTTAGAAGTCAGGACGCCCTCTCCCGGTGTGACTATATGACACACTGATAAAACTCGCACGTTTTGGGGCATGCGCACGTGCTTATCCAACGAATTTTTTTTGACATCCGTATAACGCTTCACTTCATACATCTTCAGAACGTTTCTATCAAAACTGAAATGAAACACGTTCATTTTCATATGAGGTGTTTTTTTTTAAATCACAACCAACGCTAATCAAACGTTGCCCAATTTTCGTTTATTGACGATAATTTTGTCACAACAATTCAGTAGGTACTTGAACATTTCGGGAACGTCTTCATCAAAATAATAATAAAGAAAAGTATCATTCTTGAAAATATTAATTTAGAAAAAGACTGGTCTGCTTTTTTTTTAAGAAGCGTTCCGCATTTTTCAGTTTGATGTGTAGAAAAAACTCCCTCAAGACGTTAAATTTCTTTTCAACTAGAACGTGCCATAGATTGCTTTGATTCATGTTTTTCCTTCAGCCTGTAGCAGAAATGCGCCAAAAATGTGTTTCAATAGTTGCTTGGACGACATCGTGTGTCATCGTGCAGCATTGTGCCAAACATCACCAGTGCAGCCGACCGCAAAGTTGTGTGGAATTTCGATATTTCACATTTGGAAACCTTGAAATCTCTTAGGTAACTAGAATCACACTCCAGGTGAACGTGCTATACTTAAGGTTATCTTTTTTTACAATGCTGTTTTTTTTCTTACAGTTCCTGCTATCAATATATCAAGACAAACTAATGAAATTGGGTATCAGAGTCGTATCAGAGTATCACTGTCTAGTAGTGTCTAGTCGAATAGCAACTTTTGTTTTTTTGTTACTGGAAATTTTCCTAAAAAAATTCTGCAGTTTTTTAAAGAAAGTATAAATATGCCATTGTCTGACCAATGGTGTCTTATATCACTTTCTTTTGATTTGTTCAGAAGAAAGTGAAAATTGAGTTCACTACACGCATAAAAATATTTCGTCTTGAAAGTTTCTACTTTTTTCAGAATAAATGTTGAAAATTTGGGTAGCCAACAGGTGGAGTTTGAACTGGAACATAATTGACGTCAAAAACCTGTACCGCGCTTGCGCACAAGGTAGGTCATCTTGCCATATGCATTGACCGTTGTTGTCAGGTTGTGTCTGAAAGGGAGTCTACAGTCCATGAATATTTATTAGCTATGATTAAAAATGACGAAATTAGAACTACGAAGGGTTGTCGGACAGTTTCCATGTCAAATTCTATTTGTGAGGATTTGTGACAATTTTTTTTTCATGAAAAAATCGAGAATGACACCAAAATAGGACTCGATTTCGTCTTGAAAAAAAAATTTCGGCTATGGAGTTTTTCTTCCTACCAAGCCCTGCTATTCTACAGAGACAAGCTAAAAAATGGATTTCAATGAATTCAATCAAACAATGAGTCGATTATGTCCGGTCGAAAATGGGAACTCACCCACAAATTTTACTTTTAATTTTATTGTCGAAACGGTTTAGGTGTGCCATCTGAATTGAAGAATGATTCTCAAAGCATTTTTCCTTAGCTTTTTGAATCCGATAGAAGTTTTTTAGAAAAGCGGTCAGAAAATGTACTTTTTGATGAAATAAATAAGGGGCACCTTTTTTCTAGCCCGGCCTTGGATTTTGACTTACCTGGTAGGCTTCGGGATGACTTCCAACAGAGAAATATTACTGGTGAATTTCAAGAGAATATCTCTAGCCGTTTCAGAAGTATCGCTTATCAAAGTTTCATACGAAACACACAAAACACCCTGTATCTTCGTAACCAATGGAAAAAACAACATTTCTTCAGTGGATCCTGACTCGCCTCGAAGTCCTCTATCTCCGATTAGCCTATTTAAGGTCACTCATGAATCACCCTGTATGTTGAAAGGATGAGTAAAAATAATATGCGGGAATGAATCTGGGAGAAGAATTTTCTCACGTTAAGTGCCACGGTGTCAACCTGGTATGGCTATCAGCAATTCAGTATAAAGCAAATCAAATGTCCATGACTTGAGTGTACTCGCAATTCCGACTAGCCCTGTTATTGGTTTCCAGTTGCAAAATAAAGAGCAAATCAATATTCAGCTTAACCCGGTCGGTAGCACGGTGAGCTCGGCCCCGCTTTCAAAGGTGGAAGTCCCGGGTTCAAATCCGCACCGGGCCAGATGGACTTTTTCATGCGTTTCTTAGTACTGGGGCATCTACTATCGTGCGGTGATGCCCCGGGAAAAGGGATGAAACGGAAAAGCCATCGAAAACAAAACCATACTGAAAATCCCCCACAGTTCCAAGAACTGTTATCTACACGTTGTGCCGTCGTTCGTTGTTATCGTTACAGAAAAACTCACCGAAAAAAGCCTGCTAATAACCCAGTAGTTGATGCAAAAAAAAAATCAGATCTTTAGATCAATATTCTTGTGGGAATCAACGTGTTGCACATCTCCTTATTGATTCTTTGTAGGTGAAAATAAAATAAAAACAATTTTTGTGATCTGCCGAAAAACTTATTTTTTTTTCATAATGGAAAATTCCCGGGACAAGGCGATAAACGGCGTCAATGATTGCAATATATTTGTAAGTTTCCATTCCAATTATAAAAACGGGTACTATAAGGTATAAGGTACTATAAGTCCTAGTACCTTCAACTTTCAGGAGCCCCCTGAGCCCCCTTCCGGTAAAATTTCGGCGTGGCTCCACCTCTTATCTGAAAGAGGGGCTTATTCTGAGTACGTGTACCAAATTTCATGCTTTCATCACCATTTGCAAGGTTCATCCCGATTTCGGCTCTTAGCGCCCGCACTATATAGAAAAATTTGTAAGTGGTTTCGTTTTTAATTTTGTTAGAAATCGCAAAAAAAACAGTGTTTCATGTATTACTGGTTGTCGCTTGAATATTGGAGACCGTTAGGGATTTAGTTGGATTGGTGTAATGGTGTGTTGCTGAATCAATTCCAGAGGACTTGTGAAATCCACCATTTGGTCTCTTCCGAAAGCTGCAGAGGGGTACTCTGGAATAATCATAAAAATATATTCTAAAATGGAAAAAGTCGAGAGAGTTTAGATTTGATGTGGTTGAAACATTTTCAAGATTGAAAGAAATTCAAATTTTCTTGTTTTTTCTTCAATTTATAAAATATTTTCATGATCAATTCATAGGTGCTTCCCTATAAGAAATTGATTCTGCGATGCCATAATTCACCAATCCAACTTCGTTTTTTTTTGCCCTGCATGAACTACTGGGTTATGAGCAGTTTTTCTTCCTGTAATAAGGGTTTTTCTATAACGATAACAATGATGACGATAACAACGAAGAAGTATTGTAAGATTTACATCTTTGGATCAGTGTGAGATTTATCAGTGGGGTTTTGTTTCGATGGCTTTCTCGTTTCATCCCTCTTCCCGGGGCATCACCGTACTATAGTAGATGCCCCAGTACTAAGGGACGCGTGAAAAAGTTCATCTGGCCCAGTGCGGATTTGAACCCGGGACCCTCACCTTTGAAAGCAGGGCCGAGCTCACCGTGCTATCGACTGGGTTAACCAACTTCCTTCTTCAATGAAAGTTGAGCTAAATTCAAAATTTCACCCAATAAGATCACGACGAGGATCACGAGTTACAATTTATTGTGATGATACTGTTACGAAACTTGCATGCGACCTCGATGCGTGAATCAGACATACAACCGCGCAATAGGGCGATTGTATGGAGTTTGGTCCACCCTTTGACCGTCAGGAACGTGACAGTCGCTGGGGGATTTTGCTTCGGTTCGGTTGGTATGACGCACGACTCGTGACAGACGCACAGGGGCCCAAAACAATTGGCAGGCATTTTCAGTGGCATTAACAGACAACGTGGTGATGGATGATGGATAAACAATAAAATTATTGTTAGCGACGTTAGCGTAGATAATAGGTGATTTCCTTTTACAACCTGAATTAAGTATTCTGACCTGAGTTGTTAGTGGTATCTCACTTTCGTGCATGCGATTTCTCGCTCTTTCTCCCTCTAACTTGAGGTGAATTTATACTGGCAGAAAATAAGAATAAAAATTAAAATAACAATAAGAATAAAAAGAGAACATGTTTAAAATGAGCCTCCAGATGGGAGCATCTATACACCAAAATAAGAAATAACAATAAGAATAAGGAATTCCAACTTTCCATTCACTGTTGCGTATTGAAGATGCTCAGATATATAATAGGTTCACTTGTACCGTGATTCTAGTAGGCTGGGCAAATTTCACAGTTTGGCATTGTAGACTTCACGTCCAACTGCCTAGTGTGCGCCTGAGCGTCTGGCTTCGAAAGATAGGTTATGTTGGTGTGATGGTGTGTTGACTGTTGCTGTCAAAAATGAAAAATTTACCGAAATCAACTTTGCAAATTGCAAATATGGAGTGGATGTAGTTCACCTTTCACAAGTTCCGCAAATTTCTTGTTCCAGTACGATGTCCTGAGCAGTGAAATCAAGTATTAACGCCGATGAATCCCATCCCCACAAAAATCAGGAGGGTTCAGCTTCCCATCGTTTCCAGCCTTCCAGAGTGTGGGTACTTCTTTTAAAAACCAGGAATAGTTCACAATGCTTCCATATTATGTGGTTTTTGAAAATAGATTCACGTCTTCTCCGCAAAGCTGAACGTTTTGGGGTACATGCCCAGCACCTATTCCGCCCATTTTTTCTCCCAGAAGCGAGTTCTTGATGGCACTCTCGAGGACTTTAAAATAGGCACTGGACGTTATTGTTCAAGACACAAGCTGAGGCGCAAACACAGTTTTCATAGTAATGGGCACAATTTTCGTGAAACTCGTGATTTTCAGTCTATTTGACACTCGATTTGACAAACGGTAAAGTTGTTGACCTTGTCGTCAAGCTTAAACTTTCAAAAAAAAAATGCAACCAACTGCCAAGTTCTAGGGAGTTTTCAAATATCAGATTTGATAACTTAGAAACAAAATCTCACAGCCAACTAGAATCACGGTACAAGTGAACCTACTATAGCAACAGTGGCGGCGTAAAAGAGTCTTTGAGGGCGAAATGTTTCCTGAATTCTGCACAAATCATCCTCAATGTTATTGATTAATCAAGTTACGCGGTCAACTCATGTAGAATAATATTCTACAATGTGTTTTAAAGCCTTCCGTGGCTTGTGCTTCCTTCCGTTAATGACGAGATCCTAGCCCCTCCCAAAAAATACTTACCGCCGCTACTGCTCAAGAAATTCAAGAATAAAAATAACAAGTTGAATATTTTCAACTTCTGCTCTAAGATAAGCCGAACGAGTGACGAACGCAGTCGAGCTTTGCCGATGACGATGGGGGCTGCTTTCATGCAATCCGCAGTACATCGATGTAGCAAGAGTTGCCTGAAAGTGCCTGTCTTTGGGTAGGCGAGAAACTCCCACGGGTTGTTTTGTAACGGCGGTCCAAACGTGGCGCCATCTACCAGTTATCCTCACAAGTTCAAATCAGTGATAATTGTCTATTACTGCAATAATTTAGATTGAGAAGTAGATACCTATACCGGACATGATATTTATTTGAAATAATGCTATGTGAAAAATTCTTTTCGATACTCACCTATTCAAGTATTATTACAGATTAGTGATATTGTATGACACCAAACAAAACAAGTAGAAAAACAACCGCAATAACAACAGCATAAAGCTAAAAACTGTAACTGAAAATTTTGACGACTGTCATTCTAATGCTTCGAGCGACACTTAGGGGTAATGTTCTAAACTATTTCTTATTCTAATTTTTATTTCTGGAGTATAAATGGGCAGCTGCCCTTCTTATTTCTCTTATTTTTATTCTTATCGTTATTTTTATTCTTATTTTCTGCGAGTATAAATCCACCTTTAGATCAGATCAGTGAGTTTTGTGCTAAAAAAAAGCACCTAGTGTTGGGTTAACAAAATGTCAGATGTTGCCTGTAAAAAATGGCGTGATTGACAGACGATTTGACATTACCAATATAGACAGACTGAAAGTCCCTATGTCAAAACGCCCTCTATTCATGCAATCACCCCATTGGCGGAGGAGCCGTGCATGCATCTAGATTTTGATGCCGGACCCAGATATCGGCGAAGTCGTAGGACTCCGCATTCTTGCCGCATCTACACTTTTCTGTGTGCCATTTGGAGTAGTCTAGCGTTCCTGTGCTGTGTGGCTAAATCGGGGGAAAGGATGCATGACGGGACTACATGGAGAGATATTGTGGGGAGGCTGTGATGCGACGGGAAGGGCGAAGGGAACGGGAGAAGAAGAGAGAGAAAAGGGCACACTTTGGCGGGTGAGGGGAGGCTGGTGCTGCGGAAGAGGCACAGGCGACGCCAGGGGTGGCGGTGGCGTCGGTGTGTTGTGTCGTCACCTAGCAACGTCGACGCCCTCCGGGGTGGCGTCGCCTGGCAACGGTCAGGTGTCGCAGGGTCCAATCAACACGCCGCATCTCAAGATCGATGTTTACCCAGCGTCCGAACAGGACCACGTCGGCGACGACGGCAGCCGTCCCGACGCGACGCCGACGACGCCGTGGTCGCAACAAAAATAAAACGTTATATTTTCTTATCAAGAGCCAAATATCCCACTGAAATATCCGCGACAGGATTCGCACATCTCTTTGTATAAAAGAACAGGGAACAAAACAATTTCTGAATATGTTATGCAACTTTGAGTATAACCTGGTTACGCAGATGAAGTACGTCATTAGGTAGGTTGAGGTGTTATACCACAAAGTATAGTGATACAGTGACTTACTAATTCATTATTCAGTAATTCCGCAGCTGGGAATCAATTTTTTTCCAATGTTTTTATCTTCATCAAATCAATCCAGACAAAAGCCAATTCCAGCTTTGTTACAAGCCTATAGTCCCTCATTCAATATATGAAAATGTCACATTCTTCAAACTCCCTGAACACAACCTACAACGTGAAGCATACTTCATTTATTTATTTTTTTCTGGATGAAATTGATTAGGGTAATAATCTTATCTGGTTTACTGGAAAGCTCAGAGTTTTCCGCAAGCCATATGAAAAAATTACATTTCTAATATCTCTCTGACTAGAGGGTATTTCACCCTGTATGTCATGTTTCAGCAATTTAAGGAATGTGACATTTTTATGTCTTGAATGGGAGATTATAGACTTCTAACAAGGCCGGAATTGGTCTTTGTCTGGGCTGATTTGATCAAGATATAATTTATTGAAAAAAAAAATTGATTTCACCTTGTACGTAGAATACCAGCAGCTATCGAAGGGTGAGTTTTTCACACGTTCAGTAGGAGACCATAAGATTGCTGAATAGTGAGAGGCTGTTTTTTTCGAGAATTATTTCACCGTAATAAAAAAGTTTAGAGATTTATTTTTTTAATTTTCACCCTGTATACTAAGTATTACGCGTCACAGGGATGTATGCTTCTAACATGTTGAACAGGTGAGGATGAGCTAACCATATAGAAAAAACCGTTTGAGAACTATTTTCTTCAAGCAAAAATTTTTATTCTAATATACTATTATTGGCTGTTCTGAGAAGGCTGGTTCATAAGAGCCAATGAGCGTCGCTGCGCTTGCGACTAAAATTGAAACTTGCGGCTGAATAAGCTGACTGAACGCACCTTTATTGAGAAGTTGAGTGAGCAACTGTCACTGTCATTCAAAAAAATAGCAGCGGCGATGAAAAACCTGCTAATCAATGACTCTCAAACTTTTGTTGTCACGACTATATAATACATTGAACAAGAACCAATCAAAACTCTTGAAATGCGAATGAGCAGCCAATCAGCACGTCTGTACGCGTACCACCCCGGCAATACAGGCGCCCTCCTTGACGTAAATATTATCGCTGTGGTACCGTGGTCCTTCCCCCTCTCCCAGACCAGGGCAGTGACTGTCATTCAGAGCGCATTTACGCAATGTCAGTACTGTCAATTGTCACTGGTTATCACAATCAAAATGTATGAAACTGAACATTGCAAGAACGTTTTCCATGCATTATAGATCATTTTTTACCATTTAAAGGTATAAGTATTCCAACTTTCCTAGTAAATTTTCATTCTACACCGTTAGTTGTTAAATTTTGTGCTTTTTGATTTATAGGAGAAGAAAAAAAGAAGCCCATGTTCTGTTGAGCTGGGAACAGTACACACGCTGTTTAATTTTCCAAGAGGAATCTCAATTTTGTCTACTCACGGCCTTCACCAAAAATGGCTTATACAACGGCTTTCGAATTTACAAGCAGACGCTTCTGCTACATCAAAGAAAAATGTCCTTCGGTTTCATTAAAAACATTGAATCAAGATACAACTTTGCATGTGAAGACTCTCCCCAGCCTGTTACAATATTTGAGTGAATTGTGATAACATAAAGTGTAGGCAATAGTTTTTTCATCTATCCATGCATGCTTTACTGGAGTATGTGTCTTGAATCTCAACTTCGTGTCACTAACTTACCGTTCATGCAATAATCATGTTTTTTTAAGTATGTTCCTCGACTCTCAACTTTGTCTCACTTCCGTATTGTTTCATTAAATTATTTAAACAAATTCAGTACAAATATAACGCATTTTACTCAATTGCCTTTTGCAAATAATTTGTATTGAGAAAATTTGTATGCTACAAAGTGTCAATCGATCAAAACGTTCCATCTCCATTGCTTCATTCAGAGAATTTCTTGAAGCTTCTGCACTTTTCAAGATCAGTCTAAGGTTCCCTTTATGCTGAAGAAGAAAAAACCTTCAAGTATTTCAATAAAATCAATAAACATTGTATAACCTTCGCCCTCTTGTCCTTTCTCTGGTATAATATCCTCTGATTTGTCCATTTCGCAGTAGCACCCTGAACTTGGTGAGAAATTCAAGTGTAGCTGGATATATGGCATGAAAGCCACTTTTGATTCTGAATAGGTCTACTGCACTTTTTGTTTGAAAGCGTTTTTCATCTTCCGATTTCCAACTGCAACTAACCTACAAACTCGAACGTCAAACAATGACGTTTCCAACTTTTGACTTTTACCGACGCAGCATCTCGAGATCTTCCGTTGCCAACGTTAAGAAAATAGCGCTATTGCGCTAATAAGAACGCAGTTTATTATGATGATGAAGTGAATATTAAAAACCATTTTGAGTGAAAAATAAGATTACCCTGATTAATCAGTGTATACCACAAAGTTCTTTGTAAAATTTCAACCATTTGAACAACACTGGTAGAACCCAGAATCTTGGGTAGCGCTCTGTCAATTCATTATATAGTCTTATCAAATACAATGCGTTGTACGCTTAATCGTCAGATAATTGTTTAATAATATCATTTCGTTATAATCCCAATGCAAGAAAATACAACTCGCCCTATGGGCTCGTTGTATTTTCAGCTTTGGGATTATAACTCATAATATTACTAAAAAATTATCGACAATAATCGTACCACTCATTGTATTACTACTGAATATTTTCCTCATACGTCAAAAACGCGATAATTCGGACACAAATTTTGAGGATTAATAAGCGATAATCCGTAAGACCATATCGATGATCCAATCGATCTGTCATTGCTTAAACACCTACTGTCAAACAAACATGATGCGTGTCCAGTGTTAGTGTTGGACTCTGGAAACTGTATGGGGATATTCATGCTCAAGCCAGTACTCAAGGGACCCAGAGGCACCGTGCAAGAAAGTGAAACGATTTGGGATTGCGCAGTCATAATGATTTCACACTTTTTTCGTCAGCATCTGTTTCTCTTTTCTGTTCTGCGGCTCATCAGTACAGTTAGGTGGCTATTCATGTATCATCAATTTTATTGTCGTGTGAAATGATATGTGAATAATTATACTCGATAAGTTTTGAGACCCAGCAAACCTGACCGCACGTTTCGAAAAAAAAAGGATACATTATTATAACGCATACTTTAATTCAGGAACGAATTTCAAATTTCAAGTTTCTGCAGGCTTTTGGAGAATTTTTTTATTTGAACTATCATAAATGTAGTACATAATGCTTGCACTTGAGAATTCCCTATAATATATCAAAATAATATAGTGAACGGCGTGAAATTCAAGTCAAAAAATTCATACCAATCCACTTATTCGATAGAACGTTTCAGAAATAAGTGACGCAAATAAGATTCTACAGGCTCTTCAGTCGATGTTATGGTCCCATATAAAGATGGTTTTGGAAAAAATGACCATGTTTGTCAAATTTTAGCAAAATCTACTTCCCAATATTGTCGATTATAATGGTTCCGAAAGTGAAAGGCGTGAAGATAATAGGAAAGTCGTATTCTGCAATTATGAAAATTGAATGGGTCTTCGCATAGCAAGCAAACAGTAAACGATTCTCTTTGAATGGAAAGGAGAGAGAAGGGAAAAAAGAAAGACACTAACTGAGCTAACAGTTTTTTCAATGAAATAGTCGATGCAAATTGACATTTTATCATATACCTTTTGCACTTTTTTATCCCAATAAGTAATAGGTAATGTTGTCACTCAGTATAAATTCACGGTTTCAATTGCCGTATTGAATTCTGAGACACCCTGTATACGCGTAGGCAGGCATATAAAAATTACCCAGCTAATAATAGATTGGCCCTCTCTGTATAAGGAACAATACAATAAAAAGGCGGCGGGCTGATGGCTGTTGTGTTTAGGGCTTTCTAACTTCCTTACCTATAAGTACTAATAATAATGTGTATGATGATGAAAAACAGCACTGATCTTTTCGAATGCCCTCAAGGGTGATGGATATCCGACAGCTTCACTTCATCCGTGTATACAGGCGCACAAACGCATCACAAATTCTGCTTATCGACCATGAAACGCCGAAGCTTATTTCACACAAGACCGGATACGTCAGTCCATGTAACGTCATAATTTTTTATCATAATAATATACTTTGAAGTGTGTATAGCTCGGTACCTCCACCATGTTTATAAATCGGTCCCTTGTGCTTCCATTCAAGCTTTTTTCGCGCCAACTTATTGTTCTAGTTATCGATTAATAACCGCTTAGAAGGAGCAAAAGCTTCAAAAACAAAGAGCGTGTAAATTTCTAAACCTTAATTGATTTATTTTGTTTTTTATTTTTACCTCTTCCTGTTTTCAAGCAGTAAGGTCATCGACACTTTCACTCCTTATCGAATTCCTTATTCGAAAAATATTTTCATTCGTTCTTTGGACTCAAAACGTTGAGAAATCTGTAGAAAAATTTGATAAATAGCATCTTCCAAAGATTTTTCAGCAGAATTTTGATCTCTGTAGTGACACATAATTTTTGTGAAAGTGAAATTTTGCTTGATTAGGTATCTCAAGTGACACTTCAGTCAATTTCAATGATTTCAGTAGATGCTCCGATCAGTTACAGTAATTCTAAGCGATATCTCGCCAGATATGAGTGATTTGAAACGTTATTCTGATAGATTTGTGTCTTCCTGTCATATTGTGACAGATAGAAGTTTTTTTAGGGACTTTTTTTTGGAATATTTGTTTCATGTTAGAAATTGACCTTTCCAATTTTAGGAGATAGAAAATACATGGTTTTTCGAGGTCACCTTTGACGTTTGACGTTTATGACGTTTGGACGTTTCGTTTCTGACTTTTGCGGGAATTTTGAATCGGTTAGCCATACTGTTCCCATTATCATGTGGGGAAAGTCACTAGAGCCCATAAGGGAGTTTTTAATTGACGAAGTAATAGAGTTTTTTCGTAGTAAGATGCACGTGTCTGGTGCAGCCACACTTCCATCAAGTTTGGGTCTTTCGTGAACCGGTGCATGCCGGGTGTATTCGTCTTATTCTCGCACTCGCATAGAGCGACACAACACCCTTGAACCATTTCTGTAAGTATCTTCTCAGTTTTCCACTACATTATAACACACTTATTTATTCTCTTCACTTATTCACATATCTCAAGAAACATAGGGCGATTTCCAATAACTGCTACAAGACGGATACACAATGCCAAAGTGCACTTGCCAGCTCAATTCTAAACTCAGCCTCGCCAATGTTTCGATTGTGTCGACATGTGGTGCTATTACTGCTATTGGAACGCTAGCTGTGTCAAATTGTGTTCATATGTGTCGAATTGTGCCCTTATACGCCTTATTGGGAAGCGCCCAATGACCTCGGTTAACCGTCTCTTATATGCATGACGTCACAGTAAAGAGAGACAACGGAAAATTGGAGACCTCAAATACATTTTGTTATTTTACATTCGTCAAGAATAGAATGAAGTAGATATATATATATTTATAGTTTCACAATAAAGAGCAAAATTCGTAGTACTCCTCAAATGAGTAGAAGGCCCCCTCAATCAATATAGATCTGATACATTTTGAAAATTCGCGACTTGATAAATTTTTTATATCTGATGGTATAGAACATTGAAATTGAATGCAGAGTACCTCCAGCATAAGATATGTTGTTTTTCATAAACAATAGGCAATCGAATATGTACAAAGATGGTAATGTATAAATAAAAGAAATACTGAAGAGGTCACCACTTCTTTGAAAAATACCATTACAAAAAAATTCTTCATACCTAGTTAGGTTTAGACAATAATGAGATTTAATTGGAAACGCAACAGAACATATGAACGCAACAGACATATTTATCGTCTTCTTGCATAGAAGAAAAAATAAATACAGTATTTTTGACCTCTGCCAAAGAATTTCATTTTTAAGTGTGAAGAATGAATCGGACACGACGAATTGGCCCCTTAAGGGACGAAATATCGAGAGCTGCGGATTGAATCGCTTGTGTCGGTATCAAAGTACGCCCATGCAAAATCTTGTTACTGCTAAAATGCAGTATCGATGTGCTTTTAGGTGTGTACCGCTTCCACTATTTACGAAACGGTATTGTACAGTGAGGGGCAAAAGTATGGAACAAATTCATTGAAAAACTCGCATTTGTTTTCTCAAAAAATTCTTCAAACAGATCAATTTTGTTTTCCAATTTGTCACATTCTGATGTGATTTTTTTATATTCGCCGCCATTTTTGTCAAAGCTGTGACGTCATCAGCCATTATTTTTAAATTGAACCCTCCTCCTTTTTTGTAGATTCGAATAGATCATGAAATTCTGGTTTCAGCACTATGCACATTTATACTTTTTGGGCTGATAGTTTCGGGTATATTGAATGTCAAAGTTCTTGATTTAAAAATTTTTATTTCTGGAAAATCAATGTCCGAAAATTCTCGGATAACATTTTGGATAACTTCTACACTGATCGAGCGACACTCATCAGAAATTTGATCTTTTAAGTCTTCCAAATTTTGTGGTCTGTTGATGTAGACTTTCGATTTGAGGTATCCCCATGAGAAATTATCGAGGGGAGTGAGATCCGAAGATCTCGTGGCCCACTTCATCAGTTCTTGTCTGCCAATTCACTTTCCAGGAAAACAGGTGTCCAAATGAGTACGGACAGGTCGCGGCATAGTGACCTAAAGGAAAGACTCAAAGGGCCTAAAGGACGACTGGAAAAGTTTGACCTTGGAGTGGAATATTTGAGAGATTTTATGAACATTTCTGCGATGAAAATCTTTTCTATTCTGTCAAAACTTGATAAAAAACTAGAAATTCACCACTTTTGATACCTAATTATTATTTCGGAAACTATCAGTTCGAAAAGTGTACATGTGCTTATTGCTGGTATCAGAATTTCATAATCTATTCGAATCTGAAAAAAAGAGGAGGAGGGGGAGGTTGAATTTAAGAAAAATTGCTTATGACATCACAGCTTTCACAAAAATGGCGGCAAATATGAAAATTATACATCAAAATGTGCGGAATTGGAATACAAAATCGACCTGTTCGAGAAATTTCTCGAGAAAAAAAAGCGACTTTTTTCATGAATTTGCTCTACACTTTTGCTCCTCACTGTATAGAGAAAATTACTGTCTTTATGTCTCCCATGTCTTTCAATAAACACAAAACGCCGACTACACGATACGGCTATTATTATTTGTTCACAGCACCCAGAGCGGAGAAACTAATAATGTGGACCCTCTGTACTGCTATACTGCTACTGCTATTCCCCAAGCTTTATATTGCACATATACATGGAAGGGTGCTAACCACCGCACGGCCATCAGCTCCGATGGGAGTTGCCAGTTGTAATGCTAATTAAAACGTTCATTATTGTAAAGTGCCCCCTTGCTCCCAGTTCCCCATGTTTTTGTTTGACTCTGCGATACCATAACCATACCCCTATAGTTTCTTTCTCTTTCTCACTCGTTCCGCCATTTTCATCATACCTGGTTGCCTCGATCTGCCTCCAACAAACAAAGACAAAATTTTCTCTATATGCGCTACTTTTCAAAAAAAAAAATCCCAAGTGTGTGTGTTTGTTTGGGTTGGCCTCTCCAACATGAAAGGATCTCTCTATTTCTCTCTGGCTCTCTTGAAAAGCTCGGCTCGTTTTAAAGTTTCCTCTGTGTCGTTGTGAATGGCCGAAATGAAAAAAATAAAAAGAGTCCCACTCGTCGTCCGGAATCACGTTTCTCCTCTCTAATTAATTGGTTCGTTTTCTCTGGCTCTTGGTTTGTATGTTTGTTTTGTATGTGAGTGTTGTTTATATCCGAATGTGTGCGTGTTTCATAAAACATTGGCACATACAAAAAAAACAACATAGTACGTAGAGGCAAAAGAGGGGGAGGGGTGGAAGTACCGGCCGCCGGTGCTGCCGTCACCGGGTTTCCGGTGCAATTTCCACTCGTTATGTTGTTTGGATGTTTTGAATTTTTAATTGAGGAGCGATTGTCGCGATAACCGAGACATGGTCTTGATGGCTTTGTTTGCCGGTGGATGTGAAGGACTTATGGGGAGGTGAAAGGGCACCGCGAGAGTTTGTTTGTTTTTTTGAATGAAAGGCGCGCATGTTTTGGGGTTGTTCAGTCAAGTTCCGGAATACTCGTATTTGTGCGATTCCGGTTGCTGAAAGAAAATGATTTTGTGCACACGCGATTCAAGTTTAATATCGCCAGGATAATGTTGGAGGAACGGCTTTATCATATAATGGTCTAGTCATTGCAGTTCTAGACTTTCAATGTCACTATAGGTAGTACATATTTTCCAATATAGGTTCGTATCGTATAAGCTGTTCAGTCGTTTGCCAAACATGAATGGCAGATTGATATTGATATGTAACCCTTCGATAGTGCGGTGGGTTAGTACGGCGGGGCGTAACATATCTCTATATTTATAGCTAGCCAAAATTGTGAAACCATATTGCAGTAAAACATAACACAATATACCTAATTCAAAACTGATCAAATTTTCTTGGCCTCCCGATTCAGAAAAAATATGAACATATTAACAATATGTATATGCTCACGTGCCTTGGTTCTTAAGAAATAAGAGACAAAATGTCAGAGTCTACTTTTTCGATTTTTAAGAATATGCCACTCGCCAATCGTTGAACCAAATTAGCTTAAATTTAGTTTGAGCTGGTTTGTCACATCTGCCTGCCTGCCAGATTGAGAAAAAAATCAAATCAGTGGCGTATAGAAGTTCTGGGGAGAACATATTTTGAAAGGTTCTTTGAATACTTCCAAATTAATAACTCCTCGTAACTCTTACGCCACTGGCACTGATTGGATTATTTCGAACTTTGACAGGCAGGCAGATGATTCCCATAATCCACCAGCCTTTGAGCTATAGTTCGGTTCAATGGTTCTCAAGTTACAAATTTTTGAATATCGAAAATAGTGGATTTTGGCACCCTGTATCTTTTCTCAGAAAGCGATTGAGAGGCACGTATGCTGTATTTTTCTGCATTAGGAGGATGTTGTGAGGAAGTTTGATCGGTTAAAATTGAAACATCCTGTATCCCGCTTCGGTGATTTGGAGACTTCTATGATCCGTCAGGAACGATCTTCACGTCGCGCCTCCACCAATTCAGTGCAATTCGAGAACTACCGCCTCGACTTTACCAATAAACATTACGATGGGTCCTAATAAGACTAGCTTTATTCGCAGAGCCCGATGTGAAGTAACGTTTCTCGCAGAAGGTCTTTGTAACTAGCGCAATTCAAAATAGGTCTTTGTAACTGGCGCATCTCGAAATGAACGCAAGTGATTCACTTGCTTCATTGTGTTTTGGTGGATAAAAGCATGCCCGATTCATCTAAAAACCACCAATCGTTGAATGTGCATCAACCATTTCTCGTCCAGTTCAGAAATTTGGTGGATTTCCGTCGAAATGAGATCCGAAATGTCAAACGAAAAAGTGATTCACTTGCGTTCATTTCGAGATGCGCCAGTTACAACGACCTATTTTGAATTGCGCTAGTTACAAAGACCTTCTGCGAGAAACGTTACTTCACATCGGGCTCTGCGAATAAAGCTAGTCTTATTAGGACCCATCGATTAGTGATTGCTTTTAAATGCTCAAAAACTGATCAAAAACCTCGGGACTCGTACCTAACAATAATTTCATTGGGAGCTAGAGTTCTATCTATGCAAAATCAAGTCGACAACTTCGATAAATGACTCTATCTAACCTTGATAATTTCAAACTGTACCTACCGCCAGATTTGGTTGTTTATTGCTCCAAGGGTCGGTGTTCCAATCTTCTAATAACGTGTCGAATAAGAAGTCGCCAAATAGTTTTGAGTATTTGAAAGTTTTTATTCATCGAATTCGAATCGGTGCTTTATGTCTTGCTCTACAGGTGATTCAAAAGTGTCGAACCACCTAAGAGGCGCGTAATATGAAGGTGTAGTAGCGTGCTAAAAAGTTGTTGAAAAAATTCTGTCTTTAAATTTTGAAGTTATGGAGAAACAAAAGTTGGTCTTTTGATTGCTTCTATTTTCGTTCATGAAAATATGAAGAGTACCAAAAATCAACTTCTGAATTTGTATTGAATTTCTGTTTTCTATACAGGGTAAGCCATGAATTACAGAAATTTAGTTACTTATCCTACAAAACCAGAAGCGAAAGAGTTCTACTGAAATGAATGGTACTTTTGAGTGCTTTACACCATTGTGACTGTTTGCAGGCACATTTAGATGAAATGATTTCTCAGGATTTATGACTCACCCTGTATACAAAACAAAAAACCATTACAGATTCAGAGGTTGTTTTTTTGCACTCATTGTTTTTTCACTAACAGTCAACTGAGATCTTTTGAAACAACGAGAATGGAAGCGATCGAAAGACCGACTTTTGTCCCTCCATAACTTCAAAATTGAAAGATATAGAATTTTTGTAACAACTCTCCAGCACTCCACTACACTCCCATATTACGCACCTTCAAGATGGTTCGACACTTTTGAATCACCCTGTATCTACTTTACCCCTCAGCCGTAATTAAATCCTTCCAAATGTGGCAACGGCGCGGCGATTAGTTGATTATTGTAAAAAAGTGATTAGGGAACTATTATTTTTCCAATAGCCCGCAATAACACTGTTTCAAAGCCCGCAAGCCACTTACTTGACTCTAGTTCCAAATGTCAGGTGCACCCTACCTTGATTTTCAAGCTTATACACGACAAAAAGTAATACATTCGGATGTTAACTGCTGTCTCGGTCCGTTCTTTCATTCAATACCGGAAAACGGATCCTACTTCTATAATCAATTTCACGGCTTTCTGCATTAAAGCAAGTCAGGGCCGGATTACCATTTCGGAGGCCGCTGAGCTCACATATTTCATGAGGCCCCCCCTCTCTGACAATATTTGAAAAAATAATAAAAAATACTAACTTCTTACAATTTCAAAAAATTAGGAAATAATGTTTTTCTCACTTCAAAAAATTAGAAACAAACCTTAAGATTTCTTTACAATAGCAGATAACAATGAAAATTGAGTTAGATTAAATTGAAGTACCTATGATGTTGGGAGGTTTTTACAATAATGGTACCCAAAACGATACACATATGATTTAATTTATGTAACTGGTAACTTTTGATTTTGGTGAGAACGGGCACTGTTCTTTGCCCCTGTATGGGAATAAGTCGGTGCGAGCTGGCACGGCGTGACCGTAGCGTTGAACGGTGGAACTATTATTGATGACTTGAAGAAATGTAAATCGATCGTCATTTTGTTTAGTAAGTACTTACCTAATGGGAAAGTATATGCCGAGGCCGAGCACGTTTTAAATTGAGTAGAATGACTTTTTATTGTAGTAAAAATAAAGAGACAAAGCTAGAGGGCTACGGCTACGGCTTATGGTATGCATGCAAAGTTTTGGAGCGGAACTATCAGCGACCATCAGCCGTATTCTCACAGCGCTCCAGCTTGTCACTTTATTTTTGCTCCAAAAAGTCATTATACTGAACATAAAAAGTAAATGGGATATACCTAGTAATTTGTCAATGTCAGAACCGAGGTCAGAACTTGAAATTGAAAAAACACTTGAGAAGCTCGAGGCTGTTACGCACAAAAATTCTCTCCGGAAGCCGGGATCAACATCCGTTGGAAAGGTAAACAAACCTGACAATGACATCTGTCATCGCGTGACAGACTCCCTCCTTCGATCTCTTGGAGGCGACAATTTTTGTTGAATAAAAATCTTGGTTTTGATAAGGAAGAGCCATCTTTATTCCTCTATCTTCTTACACCAGTGCAATGGCAATGGGGTTGATTTCTCGTGGGAGGCTGGGAGGTTGGCAGATTCATTATATCGACAGCTCGATTCTGTCCTCCTCGTCAGCGACCGCCAGGTCTGAGAGCAGACACGGTCGAAACGGCAGACCCCGGAGAAAAACCGCAAGCAAGCCCACTCGCTGCGTGGAAAAACCCTCAACATCCAGGGTATGTAACACTGCGGTGCCTTCCTCTATAGTTACAGTCACTGGAAGGTAATCTTTTAGGTTTTCATTATACACCTTCGATTTATGAAGTACGATTCACGTACCCTACAATCACCTGTTGCTCACCTCCCGATTGAGGTTACGTTCGACACCCACCATCTCCGGTTGAACTATTTCGTGGCCAATTGTTGGTTCCTGGGATCCTGTGCCTCATTCCACGAGGTAACATCGACAGCCGGGCAGGCGCAGAACCCCACAGCACCATCAATCCCCCCACAACATCCTCTTCGGCCAGGCTAAACCAACAGAAGTCGAACCCACCCCATCCATCTGCGAAGAAGGGCCCCGACCCGAACTTCGCGTCCAACAGCGGTGATCCGGACGGCCACGTGGGAGGAGGTTGTCATCGTCTCAAGCGTCCGTGAGCCCCTCTTGCTATTTTTCTCTACTCTGCTGCAGATACTCCCGTACCCCCGGTGTTGAAGTTTCGCGTTTTATGTCGTAACTGATAGGTGAGCTTACTTATTAGGGTACTGCGACACGTCGTACGCTGATAAACGGTCCTTTAGGTACTTATTGCTGTAGTGGACTGGTGGATTGGTAGTAGGACTCGGACTTCGAGACGCCACTTCACTTGAATCCACCGACCACCGACCACCTGGCACGTTCCTGGAATAAGAGTTATCCAACACCCTGTATTTTCTTTCCGGTTGCACAACTCACCGTGTTAACCATCGGCATCGGGCCAAATACACAAAGGACCCCGCACACATTACACGGAAAATGGCTTTCGGTTAAAATCGCTTATTTTTTGATATTTTCTAGTTCATGTAATGCTGATCAAAGATTGATGAGTCAAAAACTTCTGTAAATTACCGTTTGCTGAGAAAAAAATTCGGAAGTTGGGAAAATTCAAAATTTTGAACATTTCTCCGGTTATCTTTCCAGAGAAATTCTTCAAGGGATATATTGATCTTGACTGCTGCGCAGCAACCTGTAGTCTCAATTTCAATTTTCAACCTGTCACGGTTGACAGGTAACATGAATGACATAACTTTTTCGGACATTTTCAATGTTTTAAAACAAAAATGAAATCAGTGCATTTTTCTACATCTCGGAACATAATTTTTGATCCATATCATACCCAGTTGAACAGTTCGGCTATGACGTCTTGTGGAAAAAACACTTTTTGGGGAAAATAATCTGTCACCCGTTTTCCAGATCTTACAAAAAAACTGGAACTCACTTATGGAAAGAGATCAAGCTATAGTTATGTATATCAGTGCTTCTGTCGAGGTCTTTTCGGTCTTGCGGTGTTCTGTTTCTTATCTGGGCCGCTATTCTTAGTACAGGAAAAATAGTAAAAAAATCTGCAAAACCTCGGAAAAAATATGGACGTCCTGAAAATTTGATATTCTGTTCAGAATTGAGTGCTCTACAACATATCCAAAATCGCCAAAAATCGCACCCGGGGGTTTTAAGTTATTGGAGGAGGGGTGAAAAATTGCAACTTGGAATGGAGGGGATAAAACTCGCCAATCCATTGGAAACAAATACGTTATGATTCGACGCAACATATCCTGTTGATACCATTTTGACACAAAAAGTGTCAATTACTGTTGAAGGGGGGTCGTGGGGGGGCGAAGCTCTGCTAGGTGGTCTGTTTTGTTTTTCTGGCCATGTAGAACCGATCCCAACAAGTTTGGTATCTTTTCCGACTAAATCCAATCTCCTGAACTCGAATCCGATCTGTAAATTTGGATGAAAACAAGTTTGAACAAGTTAACTTGAAAAAACTTGTTTTTTCTTTGACAATTTTGATGAATTTCTTTTTTACTGTTAGAGGTGTTCATCTTCGGAAAATTTTTGGGAGTCATTAGATTGAAGTGTATTCTTCACGAAAATCATCTACTCAATGTATAATTTTGTTTCTCGAGTTCAAAAAATCGATTTGAACTTGAGCCGGCTCGGCGCGTTGTCTACTACTGACCAGAACACTACAGCATGCACCTTGAAATGAAAATAGCTCAAACTTTCGAAGGGATAACAACTCATCTTTAAAAATTTGGTTATCTGTGCAGAATTGAATTCCCTATTACTTAAACAAAACCGTCATGAATCGCACTGCAGGGTTTTGAGTTATTTGAGGGAAGAGGTAACAGTTCATAGAGCACGAATCTTGAGAAAATGTTATCCTACTCCTCGAATAACTCAAAATCCTGCAGTGCGATTCATGGCGATTTTGTTTATGTTATAGAGAATTCAATTTTGCACATATAATAAAATTTTCAAAGATGAGTTGTTATCTCTTCGAAAGTTTGAGCTATTTTCATTGAAAGGTGCATGCTCTAGTGTTCTGGTCAGTAGTAGACGACGCGCCGAGCCGGCTCAAGTTCAAATCGATTTTTTGAACTCGAGAATCAAAATTATACATCAAGTGGATGATTTTCGTGAAGAATACACTTCAATCCAATGACCCCTGAAAATTATTGGGAGATGAATACCTCTAACAGTGAAAAAAAAATTCTTTAAAATTGTCGAAGAAAAAACAAGTTTTTTCAAGTTAACTTGTTCAAACTTGTTTTTATCCAAATTTACACATCGGATTCGAGTTCAGGAGATTAAATTTAGTTGGAAAAGATACCAAACTTGTCGTGATCGGTTTTACATGGCCAGAAAAACAAAATAGACCACCTAGCAGAGCTTCGCCCCCCCACGACCCCCCTTCAATAGTAATCGACACTTTTTGTGCCAAAATGGTATCAACGGGATATGACGCGTCGAATCATAACGTATTTGCTTCCAATTGATTGACGGGCTTCATCCCCTCCATTTTAAGTTATAATTTTTTACCCCCCCTCCAATAACTCAAAACCCCCGGGTGCGATTTTTGGCGATTTTGGATATGTTGTAGAGCACTCAATTCTGAACAGAATGTCAAATTTTCACGACGTCCATATTTATTCCGAGGTTGAAATCTATCTTTCTTGTACGAGAAAAGTCTCTGGGAGTTTTATGCAATCCGCGATAAATCGATGTAGCGAGAGTTGCCTAAAGCCATGTGAGAATGGTTCTCGCCTACCTTAGAGTAGACGAGAAAACTCACATAGATTGCACGGCGATTATACGGCGTGAAGTGTTACGGCGGGTGGCGACTTCGGGTGTGTTCGGGTGAAGGTTTGGAACACGTTACGGGAAACGGATAACTGCGAAAGGAACCGAGTCGGCCATTTCTCCCATACTTCAAGAATACCTCGAAGAATACATGTTTCGGACTGGCATGTGATTTTGTCACACGAGTGGGTTACATCTCACCCGTGTGAGTTTCTCACACAATCCAAGAATAGCGGCCCTGGTAGGTCAGATGGCGCAAGATTTTGGTAATTGTCAACCAATAAAATACCACTTGAATTAATGCAATGAAACCTTAGGAAAATGAGGTCCTTATTGTCCCTCGGTTATTCTTCAATCGATCAATCATTTTATTGGTGCCATTCGATTTCAAAATTCTTCGCACAAGTCATTTTGTACATACCTAAGATATCAATATTTAGGTACTTTCAAATAATATGTATGTATAGGTATAAATACAATACATAACATCAAAAACACAAATTCAAAGGTGATTTACAGCTCAAGAAAAGGGAGACAAAAGATAATGCGTCCAAGCGGTTATTATCTTCCATCTCGTCGACAATGCAATTTCTTGGTTTCACAAAGACATGATCGATCTATCTACTTTGACAAGATCTCCATATTTTCACCTTCGAAACATCGCCTTCTACTGTTGAATACCGGCTTCAATGACTTGTTTGAAGCCACGTTACTATAATAAGACGTTGTCGCTGAATTATAACAATGTATCTATCGTCGATTTGTCGATATATCATTGATTCATTGTCTAAGCTCAGTTGTACTTTGTCTGTTTCGAAAAACCTAACTCTTGAAAGCTCGTCCGATAGATCCTGTCATAACTTACCAAGTCAAAAGATATTCCTGTCTAGATGTGTGTCTCATTGATCATTTCTTTCTGTAGTGGGTTTGCATGTTATCTATAGGCTGTCTGATTTCTACATGATTCTAGTGGGCTGCGATTCAGGCCGCAATCGGCCTATGACGACACAGACACAGACGGTGGAAGGACATTGGCGACGAGATGAAAGATAAGAACAACCGAAGGACAATTTTCCTCAAGTTCCATTGCAATAATCTGAGATATATTTTATTGGTTGACATTTACCAAAATCTTGCACCAGGTGACATACATAATAGCTGTATTACACTATACAATTTCTTGTACAATTTCTTGTACAATCTGCCAAAATAGTGTCAGAAAACAATGGACTTGATTGTTGATTTGACAAATTGTTCAAGAAATTGTACAAGAAATTGTTTAGTGTAATACAGCTATAAGATAAAAAACATACCAACGCAAGACCGTAAAGACCTCGACAGAAGCATTGATATACATAAATATAGGTCGCGGGAACATAACCGTCGTTTCGTAACGTTGCAGGCACGCCGGCACAACGAAGCGCCTCTTGTCACATCATCATTGTCACATCACATCATTTTGGCACATCCCAGCATATCTTGTGTTAAATGATTCAACCACCAGCGACCACTTTTTAGTATACCTAGTAGCTTCACAAAGAATTTGGCAAGCTATCAAACGGCTCCTCCGCCAACTCTACGGGTTTGTAGCTTGTCCCCGAGCTTGAGTCTCCAGCGAATATTGCATGATTGTCAAGCTTTGTAGCACTAGGCACTGGTTCACATCACTAAAGAGCGGATTTATAATTTTTCCTATACGACCACTCACGAAAACGTTACTTTCTGTACGGTATAGTAGGCGCGAAACTTGCTACTTGCAAACACTGTGCGCGAAAGTAAGAATATCGTCACTAGTGCCTTTTGCTTTCGCTTTTTAATGCCAAACATAGTTCCATGGCAAACGATCTTCCATTATCCAGCCTTTGGGGGGCGTCCCTGGGCCACATACTTTCCTGGGAATGCCACTGATGCACTTTCGCCCTAAGTAGGTGGTCGTTGTTCAAAGTCGAGAGCTTCTAGTAATCAATAATAATAGGAATAAAACAAATCGCGTGAGAATGTTGGCTGAATCCCTGACATTGAAATCAAGAGGGATTGGAATAATTTTGCTTTAGTGACTAGGTAAATCTGAACAAAATATCTGAAAATTCCTAGAAACTACTGTCAGTGTCGAGCAGCGTTGCCGGTTGTTGTGAAATTCCTCAAAATTGGAGGAACTTCATCTGGTTTTTGGTAATTTCATTTAATTTACATAAAAATGGAAAAGTGGCAACACAACATTCAAAAATATACATTAGAAAAGAGGATATCAGTAAGTAATATCGGTAAGTGATGCCTTCTGACATAAATATTTCGATATTTCGATCGTCAATGAGCAGATGTCGGACAGGAAAAATAGGTCGGTCGAAGGAAAAATAGTGTACACAACTCGCACGAAAGTGCCTTTTCTTGCATTCGTGTGATTACCGCACTCGCTAGCGCTCGAGCGCAATTTTTCACACTCATGCGAAAAGTATCACTTTCGTAGCTTGTAATGCAATATACTATTTTACATGTTCTATTCGCTACGTTGGATGCAACTGTTGACTTGCAGCTTGACGTTTTTATCTACAAGGAACCTAAATACCAAGTTTAATTTCGCATTTTCATAATTTATTATTTTGACTTTTTACCGCATACAAATTGATAATCAATAGTAATATAACAAGTGCTTGGTGTTTTTTCAGTTAAATCGTTTTAACCCGAAAACAACTGTCAGTCATGAGGAAAAAGTAGACCCGATATTACCTGACTAAAATCCCGAGACGTAGTCGAGGGATTTTGTCCAAGATAATATTGGGTCTACTTTTCGAGTGATTGGTAGTTGTTTGAGGAATTTAAAACATTTAACTCGAATAAAACACAAAGCCCGAGTTAAATTTTGCAATTATCGCCCAAATTGACTACCAGTGTAAATGGTAGTTCCAATGTATCATTGTATAGTAGAACTGTCAATTTCAAAGCATGCTTGATTGTCTTGTGGAAAAAAATTCTAATTTCAAAATTAATTCTTACCTAAATGAATGAGATTTGTTAAGAAACTTCATGGGGTGATTACAACACTACAACAATATTTTTTGATTTTGATAAATTAATTGTAATTAAGTTTCTAAAAATAAAACCTTTCTTCGTTGCAAAACTTTTATTTCATGCATCTATGATGGCTATGATTTCTGAAACAAATGAATACTGAGAGCAAAGTGAAAAATATGGCGCATCGCACATAGGGGTATTTGAGCCAAAAAGCTGGTCAAAAGTCGAAAAATGAAATATAATTATAGGAGAAAATGGACATTTTTTGCAAGTAGTTAAACATCCACTCTATCATACATTGTTATCTTTTGCCTTTTTTCCTGATTCTGGTAGCCGAGACATCCTTCGAAACTCGGCCACTCTTATCTGGTGCGTTTTTTGCTCTTGAAACTTTTTTTCAGCCGTTTTTCGAAATTATTTGTAGGTTTATTGATTGAAGTGAAGTGTACCGATTCATGATGGCTTTACAAATAGAAAGTAAGTACTCAAATCTGATGCATCATATTGCTATTAGGACTTGATTTTACTTCAGTTTCAAGTATTTGAACATGCCTCATCAAATATTCTATTATTAGTTTTTCTTTTGAAAAATCAGTGTTTTAGTAACAGTGTCGGGGGGTGTCGCGCAGAAATAAATATGGTCCTTTATAGACCAATCCATTTGCTATCCGAAACTGTAAAAAAATCACCCGCGAACACACGCCATTAAAAAAAAATAATTTTTTAGTTATATAAATACATCAATTTTTGACGGGTGAAATTCATCAAATTTCAAATTTAGGATTGTTATCAATAGATCCGTCTCCTTACAGACACAGAAGAGCATATAAAGGAGGTGACCAGAAGAGAACTCTACAACCTGATGAAACTGTGTCCTGAACATCTTATAGACGAAAAACTAGACTTTGTGGAAGGATCTTTGCTGAAAATCAGTAATTGTCCAAGCCAAGAAGTCAGTGCGTTCAAACGTAATTTGAGGTACTTCAAGTCAGACTTTAAAAAGAAGTGGGTATCAGCATCCAATAAAGAAGACCGGTTTCTTCAAAACAATGAAAACTGGCTTGCTGGCACTATATTGCTGAAAATATGGTCAAAACAAACGGCCGGTCGACCTGTAAAAGATTTTGCAGAATGCAGTGATCGCACTAAGCGGCGAAAAACTAAGGTTTTAAGAGACCAAGTGTCTGATACAGAGTTAATGTTTGCGACTCAAATGAATTTGAAGGCTGCCGGTAAAAATGATGCGTCTGCCATTCTAAAGGAGCTGGCCAAATCTCCAAGCAGAGCTTCTAAGGTTCGCAAAGCTATCGTAAGCTCCCATGGAACAGAAATTCGTCCATTAACCCCATTAGAAGCGTTATCAATGTTTGTGGATGCTGATTTATCAAGAAGACAGTACAACATCATTCGGAACACGAATAAAAAGCTATATCCATGTTATTCAGTTTTACAAAAAGCGAAATCTGCGTGCTATCCTAAGCCAGATTCATATCGTGTCACGGACACATGTGCTGAGATAAAGCTTCAAGATTTATTGGATCATACTACAGCAAAACTATGTACGTATCTGGAGGAAGTTGTGATCAGACTGTCCGATGAGGAAAGAGGAAATATGGAGCTAATATCCAAATGGGGTTGCGATGGTTCACAACAAGCTCAATTCAAACAAAAGTTTCAAGACAATGCAAGCAGTGACGCGAACATTTTTCAGAGCTCCTTCGTACCTTTACGGTTGATCTCGGTAACTGACGGACATGAAAAAATAATTTGGCAAAATCCGGTCCCCTCAAGCCCCCGATTCTGTCGACCGATTCGCATCAGATTTCTACATGAGACCAGCGACATCACGAGGGAGGAAATACGGTATATGAATGAGCAGATCGACACCTTGAACAAAACGGAAGTTCCAGTGTCGAATGGAGTTTTGAAAGTGAAACATAGGCTCATGCCTACTATGGTGGATGCGAAAGTGTGCAATGCAGCAACGGAGACGTCTTCGACGATGCGCTGCTATATCTGCAAGGCCACCTCAAAAGAGTTCAACAAGCTGCAACAAAGACGGGAAGTTGATCCCAGTACGTTGCAATTCGGATTATCAATCCTACATGCACGGATAAGATTCTTCGAGTCATTGTTACACTTGTCTTACAAACTTCCCATTAATAAGTGGCAAGCAAGATCTGAAACCGACAAAGAAACGATAAAGGAAACGAAAAGGAGGATTCAACAAGAATTAAAAGAGGAGATGTCGCTGTTAGTTGACATGCCGAAAGCTGGCTTCGGCAACACCAATGACGGCAATACCGCACGCCGATTTTTCTCAAATCCCGAGGCAGCTTCCCGAATCACCGGAGTCGATCTTGAACTTGTAAAACGATTCAAAACTGTATTAGAAATTATTTCAAGTGGTCATAGAATTGATACTGCAAAATTTTCTACGTACTGCAATGAAACAGCAAATCTTTACGTGAGTCTGTATGGCTGGTATCCTATGACACCTACAGTTCACAAAGTACTAGTTCACAGCCCCACTATTATTGATTATTTCATGTTGCCGATTGGTCAACTATCGGAAGAAGCAGCTGAGGCTCGCAACAAACATTTCCGAAAGTATCGAATTGATTTTGCTAGGAAATTCACAAGAACATCGTGTAACTTGGACGTAATCAATAGATTATTACTCAGCTCTGATCCACTGCTCTCATCTTTGCGTCCAAGAATAAGCAGAACACGGATACCATTTTCCAAAGAAGCTCTGGACTTTCTTCTGCCTACTGAACCGATCCACCTACAAGATCTCGGTGAAAATCCAGAAGATCTCCAAAAAAACGGAAGCGAAAGGGAAGATTCTGACGATCAGACTATCCGTTCTGATGACGAATACAACACATAAATTGTATTTGAACTATTAGAAAAAAATCAACTAATTACCTAGTTTCTAGAAATATTTTTTATTTTTTAGTCAATTTGGTCAGAATCATTAAAGACATCTGAACTGGAAAAAGCGGTTTTGAAGTTCTAAACAGTGAAAACAATTAAAAAACACTTTCTAAATCATTTTTCAGCTCATTTCCCATCGGAGTCAACAAAAAAATATTTTGGCCAGCTTTTTTGATCAAATACCCCTATGTGCATCGATTCGGTTCAGCATCTGCTGCTCAAATCAACATTGTTACTTTCCCGGCCCCCCACGAACTCGGAGGGAAAGTATTGTAATCGTGCAGAAAAAAAGTTTTGAGATTACGCCGGATATATCCATTTTGAGGTTTTTCAAGACGATTCAGACAATTTCCAGAATGATGTCTGTCCGTGAGTCTGTATGTCTGTAATCTTCCACGATAACTGCCGAAACGTTGATCCGATCGACTTGAAACTTGGTATGCAGACGGGGTTTCACCCTGGAATGACCGGATTAGTTTTTGGCTGTCATCTGTCAAACAGAAGTGTCACTATCAGAAAATGACAGAAGCTACATCTCACGAAACTTGACTTGCAATATGTCATTCGAAAGCCCTTGAAAAACTGTATTCAGAACAGTTGAAAATATTTGCCTATCTGTTATCTGTCAAATTATAAAAAATGCCGAAGTCTGGAGCTTTGTCATTTAATTATTCAAAATCTATACGACAGATTTGAACCAAACTTGGCAGGAAGCAACATTACCAAAGAATCAAACTAATGCTGAAGTTGGAGTTTCCCATCATTCACCAGCCGAGCGCTATGAATTTTCAAAGTTTGGCCTGGCCGAATTCAGCCGGGCTTGCCTGTTGCTCGAGTTTTGGCCTATCCAATTTTCATAGCAACCAGACCGGTACGTTTCTGTTAAATTGACGTATCCATCGTGATCCCTGGTATCTATGTCAAAGTGACAAAATAATTATAGATACAGGCAGATCTCGGTGTGTTTTCTCTTATCGTTTAAGACAACCAGTGTGCTCCGATCCTTTGTGTCTTCAAGTATCGTTTTGGGGGGCTCCGTGAACCCCCTTGTGTTTTCTGTAGCTTTAGCAACTCCAGTATGCCCATCCCGTTTTGGCGTATACCTACGTTCAATCTCGAATGTGTCCAGTTCCCTTGTATGATTCGGTACCAGGGCCCCATGTTTTCTTACTACCGTTCAAAGCCCTGATGGGGCCCCCACTTGTGACAATCAGATTTTGCCGTTCCAGGCCAAGCGACGCCGTTATGTCTTCTTGGGTTGATTGAAACTCTATGGTGTCTACGGGTGTCTCATGGAGTCCCACTGAGCTCCTCTCTCGTCTTTTCAGTCTTGAGAACTATTGTGCCGTCAGGAGTGTTCCGGACCTGCCCTTTTTAAGGGCTCGAAGCCTCATTCCACATGTCGTTTGGGGCCCTGAAGTTCAAATAATAAGAACTCCCGCCAGGTATTCTATACCCGTGAACCGATTTTCACCAAATATTTTTTTAACAATCGGTAATTGGTTTTTGGATATTCTCCAACCATTTTTCGTCCAATCTTCTGAATTATTTTGGTTGAAAAACAACCGTCTCTCTATGGAACTAAATGCTCTGATGGATGAGGTTCTACAGCGCCTTGAACCTTGAACCGCAGTGCTTTATTGTGATGTGTGTATCCGAGTTAGTTTTCCTGGATGGTCGCTGGACTTGATCGATTTTTTCTTCAGTTTCACAATCATTTGATATGTAATCGTTAAGAGACCGGATTCTGGGCAAAATGCCTTTTTGTTTCTGTTTTAGGCATGTGCATGAGACCTTGAAATAAATATTATTGTTGTAAAAACATTGCTTTTGACACCCCTTTGTTTTTGCCTAAATGCCTAAAACTGGCAAAATCGGATTTACTGTCCTAAAAAGACCTTTTTAACGGCCTAAAATAGGCTTTTTCAATTTTTGGTGGAGATGATTCACAATGTTGGAAAAAGGTTCAATTTTTTCATATGTTCCATTCAAACTGTGGGAGAGAATCGATTTCAACACTAATGATAATTTATTCACTACAATTAATTTGAAAATGTATTTGGCCTACATTGCTTATTTTAGGTCGTTACGGCCCATTTTAGGCTGTTGCGTGAAGTACAGCTTTTATTTACCCAAACAATGTGAAGATAACGTCTTAATCTCCACTTTTCAACGGCTTGAGATCTAGTCTTGACGCAGGGACAGGATTCTAGGCTGAATGGCTTCCGGTTTTTGTTTTGGTCATATGCACGGAACTTTGAAATATATAGTTATGTTGGAAGAAATAGCCTTCCAAATCTCTTTGTTTGAAGTCTAGTTTACCTAAAATTGGCAAAACTCGGATTTTACTGTCCTAAAAGTGCCTTCTTAACAGCCTACAATAGGTTTTTTCATGTTATAGTTGAAATGATTCACAATGTGAAAAACATCCGTTGTTTTATTTGTTCCGTACATGTTCGTAACTTTTATTTATTTCGACATCAATTGGTATTTATGTAACAAGTACGCAAAATGAATCCTTAGTTGATAAATCCGCGTTATCCCTAAAAGCAGATAAGCCGCTGAAGCATTTTGCGTACTTATGGCATACATAATTTTTTAGCATAAGCTTCCCAAACAGCAATTTGTGTCCTCTATATCGGCCATAGTGAAGTTGCTTCGGAAGTTGCCTGCCTATTCTGTAACAATGTAACTACAACATCTAAACTGCTAAATCAACAATGCAACACCTTATTGACATAATCTTTCAGATACAGTTTGCAAAAATTCGTGTTTTATGGACTCAAAACAGTTGGCAAAATGACTATTCCAAGGAGACTATATACTATAAAATAATTAATTTGTTTTATTACGTAAGAAAATTTTTTTTGGCCTATTTTGCCTATTTTAGTCGTTACGGCCTAAAGCGTCCTGAAATAGAGCTTTTATTTGCCTAAACATGTGTCCTTATTTCCACTTTTTAACGACCTAAAATTCGTTCTCTAGACTAATCGTGCAGATTGAACTGTTCTGCCAACAACTGTCCAACAATGATTGCAGAATGCCGTCGCTCGGCTTGTCTACCCAAGCTCTAAATTGAAGATATAGGGTTGAAATTTGACACAAAGATGCGATGCAGTAAAAGTCCTTATCAAGTTTGTGTAATTTTATCATCATATCCAAAGTAGAAACAAAAATTTTAATACGAGACTAGCATTGCATTTTTGAGATATCATACAACAGTGAACTACCTAGTTCTGCCTTTGGATTAAGTATTTCATCACCTTGGACCTAACCTGTCATTTGTTCTGCCCGCTTAACAATGGATGCAGGATGCTTGCTAAACCCTCAACTCAATAGAATTTTTTCATCAATTTCCAAATCGATTCTTCCCCCTCCCGAAGGGACACTTCGATCAAAATCATTACTGACGTCCCTGGGTACCGCCGGGAAAGTTTTGTGTCGCCCCACAACAGATTTTGTTGATGAAACGGTGCCAAAAAATACTGTGCGAACCAAAACATCCATTTGGAAATCTTTCGGAGTGTTTTGTGCAGAGAAGCAATATAAATATAAGGCAGATACCAGCGTGGAGGAACTGGCCTCAATTCTACAAGATTGGGCGTACAACATGCGTAAAGTCACCGGGGAAGATTATAAAGAAACAGTAGTTAAAACGATGTGGAATGTGACTGCGAAAATGCTGCAAGAGCTTTTCTTCACAAAATTCAATAGGAAAAATTGATCCTTTTTCTGGAATTGAATTTAGCCAGGCTAGAAAAGCGCGTGACGCAAAACGCCGTGAGCTACAGGCTAACCCGAGCAAAAGAAAACAGAGTTCCACAGCTCTTTCTTTGGAGGAGATCAAAAATATGGTTGACGCTTACGATGAAGAGACTCCAGTGGGGCTGCAGAGAAAATTTTTTCATATCGTTGCCTTCGAACTCGCTTTCCGTGGCGGATAGGCAGCTGGCTGCATGACGTACCACTTCCTCGACGAAATTAGTAATGATGGAACTCCTACAGGTAAAATATGTTTGCTAAATTCAAAAAATGTATGCATATATCAGGTTTTTTTTACCAGTTTTGTTGTATTGCAAATGATTTTCTTTCGTAGGGCGCATTCAATACAATCCTGTGTTTACTAAAACACGTCAAGGAGGATCTGGTCGTTGTGCAGACAGCAAATGGCTGACCCCAAACCTTGATGATGATGGAAAATGCTGTCCGGTGAGGCTTTTCCGAAAACTGCGCAGTCACAGAGGCCGGCATGTTACGACTGACAGATTATTTTTGACCCACAACCCAACCTGGAATGATGTACCTAAACTCAGTTGGGTGGTTTAAAAATATGCCGGTTGGTAGGAATGAGCTTGCAAAATGGACAAAATATTCTGCGGAAAAAATTGGATTAGACACAAAGAGGATCAAGATTACGAATCATTCCCACCGATCGGCCGCGGTGAGTCAGCTGGCTAAGCAAGGTGTCAACCAACAGGAGTTGATTAAGATCACAGGGCACGCCAGTGCCAGCTCCATCGAGCCATATCTCCAGATGGACGATGTTCACCATTCTAATCTTATTAGCAGTATGAGATCCACTTCGAAGAGACCAACAGCTTCTTCAACAATCACCAGCTCACAAACCGCTGGGCAGTCCACGTCTGCTTCTGCTTTTGAAACCGATGCCGCTTACACCGTCGCTTTTCAGCCACCTACTTGCGTCAGTCATCACCACCCTCCTGGAGAAACCATCACGTCCACATCATCCACATCTACTTCTGGCACTTTGGAGTCTGGCACAAATTCTTTGAATGTTGGTCCATAACCAACTACAGTTGTCTATAATCACTGCACCTTTGTCTGCACCAACTTGCATTGTTCAAATTTCTCAAGTTACAGTGCTGAAAAAACACAAAAGTGAAAGATATGTCTCGATTATCATAAAATGTAATCAGTTAGTATATAATGTATTGTTGTTTGCATAACCCACTTACCTCTTTCTCTTTGAACTTCGTAGTAAAGCCTATTGTTTTTTTCTGAATAAAGTCCGTTCAATTATGATTGTTTCGTTTCAGTTGATGAGTTCAAATCCATTAAAATGTAAACTATGCATATTATAAAGCCAACACCTAATTCATATAAACACGACTAAACTAAGACACCGATTTGCGGGAGATACGGAGTACGTGTCACGTGTCTGCTCTGTTTCTCTGAGCGTTTGAGCGTGAGCAGTGGCGGTAGAGGGCTGCAGTGGCGCATGAGGTACGAGAAGAGTGAAATTGCTTGTTTTTCCGAGGTTTTTCTTTTTTCTGATTATTGAATACACTTGTGAAGCTCACTACAAAATCAAGCTGATTCTGCTTGACTAAATAATAATAATTATCTCGCCATGAGTGGTAGTTCAAAACATAGTAGTTCACATGGTCGGTAGGCTGGTAGAGATAAAAGCTAAATGTCACTAACAGTTTGTTGACAGTTTGGTTGACAGAGCATGAAAGGAGAGTGCACAGTCGCGGATCAAGGAAGGGGCCTCGTTGCTGGAAACAATACTAAAACGAAGTCTAATAGGTTGTGAAATTGTATTTCAGTAAGTGGAAGACTATTAAAACGCATCAGTACTAAAATTTCAATCCAAACAAGTATAAATCCAGTAGTTTCAATTTCATATTAGTCGTGGGCCCGAAAATATTTCAATCCGGTGCTATTACCTAGTGTGCATTAATCACCTCCTAGTGTGCATTAATCGATAGCTTAAACCGAGTCACGTGGGTCTCTTTCGGTTGTTCTGGGGTGGGACTCTGTGTTGTTCCGGCGACAGTCGCTTCGAAGCGATAGTCGATAACCATAGGCGATAGCAATAGTCGCTAGAACTTGCACTCTGTGCACCTATCGCGTACGTTTCGGAACAGTTCGGCTTTGTATTAGCCATTCTGCGAAAGTAGGCATTTATCACAGTAACTTTGTAGAGAAGTTGTTGGCCTAATGTTGGCAGTTCTGGTTAAAACGTCGTATTTTGAAACTTGGGTGGGCACGGTGAGCATTTTTAGAGCTTCAACTTTCAACCAAGATGGTGCATAAAATGTTTATAAATCTTTTAAAATTGTTTAGCGTGATTTAACCAACGCCAAATATATGTATAAGCGTGGCTAATTGCATGAAAATGATAAAAATTAAATTTGTTATTATTGAAAACAACATCAAAAATGAAAATCCGTATAAACAAATAAATAAATGTAAATCTGAGAATATTATTCATTATTCAACACAAAAACAAAATATAGCTTTTAAACGTTAATCTGGGCTAATTTTTACAACAGCACCTATACATATGATGATTATTATAATAATGATAATGCTAGCTGGATAGTGGTAGTGGTGTTTGTCGACCTTGTGATGACAAAATTGATGATGTAAAACAACAAGAACAAAACAAAACAACCCCACAAGCGACCGTAAACACCGTTCTCTACACGTCTCGAGGTGTCGCTTTCTGGCGACTTTCTTAGCGATGATGAGGTGTGGTGGGAGGTCGCTTACTACAGCGCGTAGTACGAAACCATCGCTTCGTGGCGATAAGTAGCTAGCGACACTAACACAGAGTCCCACCCCTGATTGGTTTAATTGGGTATGTGGGCGATAATCCATATAATCGCATATAGCCACATATTTAGTCCATATTTTTGCACATAACTGAATATTTGTCACTATTTTGGCCATTTTATCTTCATGTGCAAGAAAATCACGATATTTTGATTTCCAGGAAAAAATAGTTGAAAATTTTCAAAGAAATTTTTTTTTACTTTGATGGTCAAAGTTGGTTGGTTGGTTTTACATGTAAATGTTGTATTTTTCACCATTCTTGCCGCTTATATCACATATTTACTCACATATATTGCTCTATTTGAACATTTTTACCGCATATTTTGATACTTTTTAAGCGCATATGAACTGCATATTTTGGACTTTTTTACCGCATATAAATCCGCTCTCTACACATCACACAGCCTACAAAGCTCCATATATGTATCATACAAGAGAGTATTATACTTTTATAAAAGTCTACCTCTCCATGAAAAAAATCTTGTTCTGTTGCGATGTTCTCATATCATGCAGATTCCATCGGTTCCAGTGGCAGAAAAGCATGGTCAACTCCCCAGCACCTAAGCCAGTGGACTGGACTATAGAGTCTAGAGTTGACTAATAAGGCTTTGCATCAAAATAATTGATGTACCCAAAGTGAAGCAACATGTAACTCATGTTTTATTTTATGCACTTTTGAATTTTTCAAAGGTATTGAATACCAACTCAGTAAAGCTCTACACTTTTGTATTTTGCTATCTAATAATACAGAAGAAAAAATATGAATGTTAATTTATAAACAATGTTTCTTCTTGAAGAACCGTCGACTTACCTAGTTCATAAGATGAAAGAACTGTGAAAAGGTTTCCACTGACGGAACGAATAACTTTTCGAATGAAAAGTACATACATATACATTTCCACGGTTCTTTCATCTTATGAACTAAGTCGACGGTTCTTCAAGAAAAAAACATTGTTTTTCAATCAACATTGAGCTTGCCGAAAGGCAAAAAGAAATTAGCAGGGTTTGGCTATCGTTTGATGTCTCCCGGCTGCATAGGTATGTTGTTGGAAATCTATACAACTCTCTTGGTAGTTTCACAAAAAATTCACGTCTGGTATGCTGTATTGAAGAGCTGAAATAATATAGCGAAACACTGTGTCTACAGCTTCCATTTCTGAAGAAAACTACTACCTTTTAGTATGTACTTACTTTTCATTTGAAAAGTCATTCTCGTTCCGTCAGTGGATACCTTTCCACGTTCTTTCATCTTGAAAAAATATATATTTCCGATAATAAGTTGTCCTGAATGGAGTATTTAAGAAGACAGGTAAGTTTTGAGAGGTGTAACCAACCAAGTGTGAAAGTCAACAAATCATTAGAAAGAAGCATGAGTCATATTCACCCAAGCTCACAAAATATGTCGAAAACACGCCACCAACGTACAAAATGGAAATCCGATTTATCTAAGGAAAGGACATGATGAAAATAGGAAATAAGCTCCATGCGATCATTCCTATACCGAAACAAACGTCTGATAAGACTCATTTGCCGCTTATTTTCCATTACAAACAAAAAAATATCTGACAGTTCCAATGAAATGCATTTTGCAAGCTCAAAATAAGGGCTGTCTCAACTGGGTTCTGGTATCCATCTAATCGCTTGGAGCCATATTTTGTATTTTTGTCATATGCTTCCATTGAAGTAACCTAGGGCACATACTTTCTGGAACCCCCTGTATATAACCACATGTATACGCAAGTATACACTCTACAAAGCGTTGTCAACCGTTCCGCAGATCCCTCCGGGGATCCATAGGCCTCCCCTTTTCCCTCCTGCTTTGCGCCCGCTCTGCAGCTTTCGCACAAACCCCCATTGGCACGAGCACCCCACCGTGTTATACCGCGCCTCCCTTGCCTCGCCGTGTAGGTACCTATACCCTGCGCTTCAGGTCGCATAATGAATTCACAAGGGGGTTGCATGATCACGATGATTATGGAGCCTCTCGCTCTGCGCGCCAAAGGGTCGGACAGAGACGGAGATGGAGCAAATTGCAAAATCTCTCACCCTCGTGTACCACGCGGCACAGTATAAAGTCGCGAGGTATGTAGGATCCCTGGCGTATATGCCGCAGGGTAGATTATATCGCATGTACAGTGCCGAGTGCGAGAGGCATCAGGGAGGCTGAGGCCGAGCATCAAGCATCGGCAGCTCAGTGCTGATGTTGGTGGTGATGGTGGCCCCCATCTGCACCCGTGGCGGAGGGTGTCCCCAAGGGGTCGCTCTCATTGCATTAGTCGCCATCATGGTGACGCACGGGCAAAGGACGTGATTGGTCCGTGTGCACACTGTCCTGAGATTTCGACAAGTGTGTCTGTATGTGCGAGTGGGTGCAGGTCGCAGGACTAGGACTACACAGCACACAACAGGGGTGAAATCGCCGTGATGATTAATACAGGGTGGATGCGGCGCGTAATCCTCATGGACGCCTTCGCTACCTCGAGGCCTGAATCTAATTGCTCTTGGATAAACATTGAGGTTATTATTAGTCGCACTGATGTTGAGTCAGACCGTTTGGGAATTATACAGATGAGAACTTTCCGATATGAATATTCCCTTGGAGATTCATGATATGAATAAGACTGTTTCGCGCGACGAAAGGCCGCTTTATTGGTGCAAGGTCAGCATTAGATCGAAGATTAGCCCCCGGTTGCACCAAAAAATCTAGGTAATCGTGAAACACTTACCGTGGGTTCCACCAAAATATTTAACCAGCTGATAGCTAACTCGAGATTTATTTTGATGGATTCTGGCCAAATGATCAATGTAAATTCAGGTTTCACGCTGAGTAATTAGCTAAAGGGTGGTATACTTGCGATTTAACGTATTTTCCAAAATGAATCTACCAACATTGACCAGAAAAAAATCCGTTTAATCTCGATTTAGCTTAAACCGCTCTTAAATTTTTTGGTGGAACCCGTGGTTAATTAGGGATTTTCATTGTAGGCCAGTCAATAGGGAATTTGGAATGGCAAAACGTATACTCTAGCTGAACTTTCGCATACACCTAGGGAATCCTCCACAGAGCCCCGAACCGCGAAAATCCACCAAAATTTCCTTGAGCTTCCCGAGATAAGGGTGTTTTTCTATATCTCGGTTGCTATTGGTTGGATTTAGATTTTTTTTGGAATGTTCGAAAAAATATTTGGAACAACTTGTAGTCCGGTGGTTAAGCGTTCTAACTATGCATTTTGAGCTTAAGCAATGCACTTTTGGGGTTTGATTGGGGGTCCCTCAACCTTAATTCCAAGAGTTGGAGGCATCGGTGCACTCGATGCGGAGGGGGTCTGGGAGGGCCTTGAAAGTTGAAGGTGCGACGCTTCCCACCAAATCATCATACCACCACGTAATTCCTACTGGGAGGCCATCAAACGACTCTAACCTGTACATTGACATCATTTATTACCATGTCCAAATAGTTCTTCACACTGAAATAAATTAATTCTTATGACAGATCGGAAAAAAACAGTTTTCCCAATTCTTCAATGATTTCCAATTCTCTTGATAAGCTGACCAGGTAAATTGATTTGCGGTTTCGTCCTCGCAGATAATCTCATTTCTGTCTTCGCCACAGATTTCGGTATTTATACTGTTTTTCTTTCTTTCAAAAGCCATAGCAGGATGAGGGGCCGAAAAGTGCCCCCGCTCGGATTCTACTGAAATTCACATCACACGTTTTACTTGATACTAGAATACATCATACTAAATATTAGCCCCCTAGCTCCACCAGGGGGACCCCCTCCCAGGAGTATGCAAAAATTCGAAAAAAAATATTTTCTCACAAATTAGGAGAAGGAAAAATTTGAAAAAAACATACAGTATACATATTGACAGTGGGCTTCTCAAATACATCAAAACATCAAGATTGTTAGTCAAAAAATATATGAATTTCAATTTATTAGTTTTTTAATTTTTTTTTCCCCATGAAGGAATTTTTTGACCAAGATTGTACATACCCTCCAACATTACTACTCATCTGATGTATATAAGACAAAAATGACAAGTTGCAAGTCTATGCGGAAGACAGTCAGATTTTGAAAAAACTCATTTTTTCCGCGTTAATTCAGGCAACGAAAATTGATAAATGTCAGGATGAGTTAATGGCGCTGAAATGATCATATCACCTTCATATTATCTTATACAAAAGTGAAATGTGCCATCAATGTCAAACAAAAATCAAAAGTGCTCAAAACCGTAAAAAACGAGAAAATAAAAATATTTATTTTTATGAAAAAAAAAGATACATGCAGGAAGGAATAACTGTGCAGTAACTGTGCATATAAGTATGCAGCAATGCATACTGATAATAAGGAGACATCATACAAAATACAAACAAATCACGTTTTAGTCAGAAAAGAAGAAATTTTCACAAAATAGAGAAAAAATATTGAGAGGAAAAATATTGAGAGAAAACACAGGTGATGAAAATTGATAAATGTGAGAATGAGTTGAAGGTTGAAGGCACTTGAACTATTACTTTCATGTTATGATCCCATGAAGAGTGAAATGTGCCATCAATGCCAAATAGTAATCGAAAAAGCTCAAAACCGCAAATAGCGAACGAATTAAAAATTTTATTTTCAGGAAAAAAAATTGCAGGACGGAATGACTGAAGGTTCAATTTAAAAACTACTCGATCAAAGTAGAAAAAAAAACACGGTGTTTTCACTATCAGTACAGCTAAGCTGTCGGTGTCTCGACATATTACAGTTTTTTTTTATTTACCAGATATTATAATACCAGCACGAGTTTCTTTCCCTTCGATCGAGTAGTTTTTGAATCAAACTATCTTTTTTCTTCCAGAAACGGTAACTACATTTATTCTCGACGTCGGCGTCGGTCGCTTGAAGTCTCCGCTAGGGTTTCACGAGACCAAGACCAAGACCAAGACCCGCTTGGTCTTGGTCTTGGTCTCGAAAATGTCTGAAAATCTGGTCTTGGTCTTGGTCTTGGTCTTGGTCTTGACAGCAAGAGTCTTGGTCTTGACGTGGAGGTCTTGGTCTTGGTCTCGAGTCTCGATTCCCCAATCCCCAAGTCCAAAATAAAAATACAACAACAAGAACAATAATTTAAAAAACTATTGCCTCGACTATTACGAACCCTATCAAACTAAATTATTATTTTTTATCAACAATTTCCAAAGCTACAATGCCTTGAACGAATTTTAACTAGTACTCCAAGCGTCTCCAAGCGAAGATTAAGATGGAATTAGAAAATTTTTGTTTGTTCTTTAAATAAAACACAATACATAAACTTTGGATTCTTTGTATTTTTAAGAAACACCCTCAAACAAAGTAGTTTTGAAAACCCCCGCAAGTACCTACTATATGGGAAACAGAGAAAAGCAAAGAGGCTATGCCGGGTTGTAATTGTGGGTAGGTATACATATAGAAAACGATGTATTTTTATTTGGGCTGGTTATTCAATACGTCCTACTAATTTGTTAGATTTTACTTTTATGACTTCACTTCAGGGCCTGGGGTAGGTATGTGTTGCCTGCCAAATGGAATAGTATCCCGTATTAGTAGGTACCATAAATCAAGCACTTTGTCACAACTATACACTATTTACGAGTTGAACCATAAAAACTGTTGAACTTAGCCACGGCACCTCGCACATCCACAATAAATTACCTTCATGCAATAACTAATAATAAAAGTAAAAGTTCTAATCGAGGCAGTGTTCTTAAGTCAATCACATAATATTTAACATTCCTAAAAATGAACCTGACCACAGACTTGCATAATATGGTATATACTGTTGCTCGCATCTAGCTAGATTTTTTTTCTTTGAATTAGTTAAAATACGGAAAAAAAGTCGAGACTCGAGACCAAGACTTGAAAAGTCTTGGTCTTGGTCTTGGTCTTGGGGGCCAAGTCTTGGTCTTGGTCTCGACAATAAAATGATGGTCTTGGTCTTGGTCTTGGTCTTGAATTCGAGACCAAGACCAAGACCAAGACCAAGACCAAGGCCGGTCTCGTGAAACCCTAGTCTCCGCTTTGAAAAGAATTCTTCGTAAGTGAGTCTACAAAATTATGTCCTGTAGATTGTTTACTGCGCGTTCAAAATATGTAATTCATTGTTTTTGATGATATTGTTACGAGCGGCAATCCCGTGCATTCGGGTAAACACGCGATCTTTCTGGATTCTTCCATCCATCATGTAGCGGTGTAGATACAAGAGCGGTGCTCTGGACGTTTTCAGAAGTATACGCGATGGCTTGGCATTGAGAACATTTAACGCTCGATCGAGACACATCTGTCCATTTTGACGGAGGTGCAGACATTCCGGAGCACACGGGAAACATGCGGAAGGTGTGTGATTTTTCGGGAGTCGCCTAACAAATCGTATGCCGGGCCACTATAGAAATTGCTGGAGGATGATGGAAAGTTCGGGAACACTATTCGGAGGCCTATATAAGGCATCAACCGTCAGCTCATGGACAGTATTGAATTGGAATGCGAAGTGGTAGCGAGCGGATAATAGCGAAGTATCTGCGATATATCTCTAAGTAGATAATTGTTGGCGTGTATTTATTGTAGTACGCAGTAATTGAGAGTGTGTGTTTCAAAATTGTCATTCTTTCCTGCAATTTTTTTCCCTGAAAATAATGGTATATTATTCAACAAGCAGGTAGTGAATGCTTCTTACTCATGAGGATGCAGTTTGCCAACACGAGCCTTGACGAGTGTCGTGAAACATCCGAATGAGTGAAAGCCATTACCCGCGAGTAGGATACTATGCTTTATCCAGTCTTATTGAAAAATGCAGGCATGTATGCGCGTGATGATGCGTGCATTATTCAATAGGATTGGATAAAATATTTATTTCGTTCATTTTTTTGCGGTTTTGACCTTTTTCGATTACTATTTGGCATTGATGGCACATCTCACTCTTCATGATATCATAATATTAAGATAATAGTTCAAGTGCCTTCAACTCATCCTGACATTTATCAATTTTCGTCGCCTGAATTAACGCGGAAAAAATGAGTTTTTCAAAATTTGACTGTCTTCCGCATGGACTTGCAACTTGTCATATTTTTCTTATATACATCAGATGAGTAGTAATGTTGGAGGGTATGTACAATCTTGGTCAAAAAATTCCTTCATGGGGAAAAAAATTAAAAATATAAAAAATAGAAATTCATATATTTTTTGACTAGCAATCTTGATGTTTTGATGTGTTTTAGAAGCCCACTGTCAATATGTATACTGTATGTTTTTTCAAATTTTTCCTTCTCCTAATTTGTGAGAAAATAATTTTTTTCGAATTTTTGCATACTCCTGGGAGGGGTCCCCCTGGTGGAGCTAGGGGGCTAATATTTGGTATGATGTATTCTAGTATCAAGTGGTCTAATTTTTATTAATATTCTAGTATCAAGTGAAACGTGTGATGTGAATTTCAGTTGAATCCGAGCGGGGGCACTTTTTGGCCCTTTATCCTGCTATGGCCTTTGGGAACTGCAATTAGCTATAGAAGTAAAAACGTATGTCCGCGACTTGCGGTTCTAATTGCGCTTTTCAGGCGGTTGACCAGACAACGCGGGCAAAATGAAGCCGCGGACGTACGCTTTTGCTTACTCCAATCCACCCAAAAAAAAAAACGGTACAAGAGTATCGGATTCACTTTCTGCGAGTCATTTTGTATCCAGGAACTTTATATTTTGTCGCTAAGATGCTGCTATTGGACGATTTCATTGACAAGTACAGTGCAACCTCTTTAATCCGGACACACGTTAATTCGGACATCCAGTAATCCGGACGCTCAAATCGCGGTGTCATAATCCGGACGCACCTCGCTAATCCGGACACTTCGCGTCCGATTGCGTCCGGACGCGCGGTTACTGCACGCACTCAGCGTTTGGTGCGCTTTTAGATATCATTGTGGACTTCATTGGGGATGCGGGGCATCCAAGACCTTCGAGTTCAAGATGGTATTCAGAGTTATGTACCGATGTATTTATATTTATACCTATTTTTTGTTTAATCTTTTGAAATTTTTGAGAAAAATAAATATTTTTGTTATTTTATTTGTGTTAGTTAACTGGATACCTTTTATATCCCTTCAATAAACACTTTCACAAGTTGTCCACTAATCCGGACAAATCGCTAATTCGGACATACCCCGTGCATTTAATTGTCCGGATTAACGAGGTTGTACTGTATTCTATTTTGAAAAAATGTTTGTCGATTAGGATTGTACAGCAGGAAGATAGGTACTCACTATTCACTTTGAAGGTATTTTCGTCAAGTTTTCATCATGAACAACAGAAGGACCTCCATCTTTTGGTAATTTTATCAGGAGAGATTTTGGTTGGTGAGAGCTGAGAGAGTTAACAAGAGTGAGAATAAAAACAAAAATTACTGAGGATTTTCTCTGATGACTTTTACATCAATGCCAGTTGATCGATCACAAGAATGCGCAACACACAAGAAATGGGTTTTCGGAACATTTTCCTGTAGTTTTTGGTACAACTAAGTTTTTCTGTACGCTCAAGCTCATCAAAGAAAATGCTTGATTAACTCTCAGATTAACTATGTATTTCACGATTAATTTTTTTGTCGCAACCGAACCGGAGGTAATTGAGTAGAACTAATCAGGAGAGAACCATTTGTGCCTTATCTTAATGAAGTTTTGTGGACCTAATAAGCATAAAAGCTCCATGCCCAATCCAGACTATAAAGCTCCTATAGACAATTTAATAATAAAAATTAAAAACAGGCTTCTGTACAAAGCTTATCCGAAGGGTCCGGGGGGCCACGCTCTCGGCTAATCCAGCTCACAGTTTAATTTTGTGCGAAGATTTCATGCACAAATCAAAGATCTAATCTGAATGTTGTATACAAAGCTTTTCAGCCCTTTTCCATACAGGCACCCCGCGCGACATGGCGTCACCGTCGCGCCCGCCCTGATGAATTAAAATCCGCCGCTCCAGCGATCCGTCACCATCGCACCATTCTGGGGCCTTCAGAGGCCTCGGTAATTACCGAAATGAAAAAGGGTTGCGCCATCATCATCATTATCAACCCCTCTCTTTTATATATGCCCACCCCACCTACCGTCACATGCGTATATACGCACATACAGGGTGTTTCAGGAAGTACGTGCCATAGATTAATGTCAGATAGAGGAGACTGTTATTGAGTCTAAGTCAACAGGAGAAGCGAATATTTGACCATCGATTATACAAATAGACTAGCTGTCACCGGCGCCGGCAAGCCGTCGCCTGGGTGACAGCTATGGTTGAAAAGTAGCCAGAGAATTTGTTCCACTGACACCGGATAAGTGGAAAGGAAATTGTATACATGATGTTGATTTTTGGTTGTTTTAGGCAGATGTCAGGTTTCCCCTAGGCGAATTTAGTAATTTTTTGCATGTCCGTCGATAGTGTTTTGGTCAGATGAAGTTTCCCAAGAGGCGTGAGCAATTGATTGTGTAAGAGTAACATGAATCCGAGCAAATGTTTGTTTTTCGCGTGTTTTGAAATTTCTGCCCCAACTTGTAGGGTTCTATTGTGAACGGAACGCATGTCAGTGGGTAGTGTCTGGTCAGTGAAGAGTTGTCGGGGAAAATCGATACACCATTATTTTGTTTAATAATACGTATTTCTACTTTTCTTCAAGGTAACTAATGAAAATACTGGAAACATGATGAAGCTTTAAAAGATGAAAGCGACTATATGTGTTATGGAAACCTAAACCGAAAGAAGGTACTGTCGTGGAAAACACTGTGTAGTGGAAGGAAAAGCAGAACCATGTATTTGTATTATTTAGGAGCCTTTCTAAATATTTGTAGGAGAAATTTTGATGGAATAAAAATATGTGCAAAATTCAAAATTTGGCAGTTACGTTTCAATTATTCATCTGAACCAAGTCTAGGTTTGAAAACTCAATGGATTCGTTTGAAAAAAGCCAGAGTTCAATACGGCGGCTTCAAACTGCCAAAATGTCGAATTTGACGAATGCACTTGGATTGTCCATCTTGACTAAGTATTTGTTGAATCTCAATACAATCTACTGTTGAAAAATACAATAGTTCAATATGGCAGCCTTGGAAATGTCAAAATGGCAAATTTGACAGATGCATCTCGATTATCTACTTCAAGTAGATAAAGGCTTGTTGTATCAACCAGATATGTTGAAAGATGCACAAATTTCATATGGCGGTCTCTTGAAACGTCAAAAATCAAAATTTGACAGATGCATTTGGATCGCCAACCTCAAGTGTGTGTAGATTCAAGATCTCAATAAGATCGGTTGAACAATGCGAATATTCGATATGGCGGCCTCTTGAAACGTCAAAAATCAAAATTTGACAGATGCGTTTTGATCGCCAATCTCAAGTATCTATGGGTTCAAATTCCCAATCAGATCAGTCGAGAAATATGGAAGTTCAATATGGCGTCCTCTTAAAACGTCAAAAACCAAAATTTGACAGCTGCATTTCGATTACCAACCTCCAAGTGGGTACAGATTTGAAATCCCAATTAGATCGGTTGAAAAATGCGAAATTCCAATATGGCGACCTCTTGAAACGTCAAAAACCAAAATTTGACAGCTGCATATCGATCGCCAACCTCCAAGTGGGTAAAGGTTTAAATCCCAATCAGATCGCTTGAAAAATACAACAGTTCAATATGGCGGCCTGTTGAAACGTCAAAAACCAAAATTTGACAGCTGCATTTCGATTACCAACCTCCAAGTGGGTACAGATTTGAAATCCCAATTAGATCGGTTGAAAAATGCGAAATTCCAATATGGCGACCTCTTGAAACGTCAAAAACCAAAATTTGACAGCTGCATATCGATCGCCAACCTCCAAGTGGGTAAAGGTTTAAATCCCAATCAGATCGCTTGAAAAATACAACAGTTCAATATGGCGGCCTGTTGAAACGTCAAAAATCAAAATTTGACAGATTCGTTTTGATCGCCAATTTCAAGTGGCTATGGGTTCAAATTCCCAATCAGATCAGTTGAAAAATGTAAAAGCTCAATATGGCGGCCGCTTGAAACGTCAAAAACCAAAATTTGACAGCTGCATATCGATCGCCAACCTCCAAGTGGGTGAAGGTTGAAATCCCAATCAGATCGCTTGAAAAATACAACAGTTCAATATGGCGGCCTTTTGAAACGTCAAAAGTCAAAATTTGAGAGATGCGTTTTGATCGCAAATCTCAAGTGGCTGTGGGTTCAAATTCCCAATCAGATCAGTTGAGAAATGTGAAAGTTCAATATGGCGGCCTTTTGAAACGTCAAAAACCAAAATTTCACAGCTGCATTTCGATCGCCAACCTCCAAGTGGGTATAGGTCCAAAATCCCAATCAAATCGGTTGAAGAATGCAAAAATTCAATATGGCGGCCTCTTGAAACGTCAAAAATCAAAATTTGACATATGCGTTTTGATCGCCATTCTCAAGTGGCTATGGGTTCAAATTCCCAATCAGATCAGTTGAGAAATGTGAAAGTTCAATATGGCGGCCTCTTGAAACGTCAAAAACCAAAATTTGACAGCTGCATTTCGATCGCCAGCCTCCAAGTAGGTATAGGTCCAAAATCCCAATTAGATCGGTTGAAAAATGCAAAAGTTCAATATGGCGGCCTGTTGAAACGTCAAAAATCAAAATTTGACAGATGCATCTTGGTTGTCCAACCCAAGTAGGTTCCAGATCCCAGTCGGATAGGTTGAAAAATGCAAGAGTTCAATATGGCGACTTTTCGAAACGTCAACAATCGAAATTTGACAGATGCATTCAGACAATCATTTTCAAGTTGGCATAGGTTCGAAATCCCAATCGGATGTTGTGGTAATGATGATAGAAAAATGTCATGTAACGATTTCCGCTTTCATCATTACATTTACTCGCGAAAACGTCCATAACTGTCGGCATCATTCCAACGTATTTAAAAGCACTCGCGAAAAACAGGCCCAAATGGTTCGCGACAAATCGCCTTGATGGTGTGCCGTCACTGCTGTGACATTACATTGACATTTGCAAATGTCACAACACAACTGCGACGCTCAATAATGCTGCCAATGTTTGTAGTGATATTTTGGAAAATTTGACAAGAAAAACTCCGAAACAAGGACGCACATCTAAACACGGACTCTTTTTGGAAGTGTGGCCAAAAGGTCCGATGGAATTATTATGGATTCCGTAGAAAACAAGTCGCGACAAGGAACCCCTGTAACCGACATGAAATTTGCTCTGGCGGACCGAAAAGGCCCCTTTTCTCGAAATGTGAAGCCGCTGGAAATTGCAATTAGATCGTGAGTACCCCCTTGATGTGTTTTGGCCCCAAATCAACATCAACTTATCTGTTTTTTTGTGAAATTACCCCGTCAATGTCAGAAACGGCCCGCGAAATCTAAGCGAAATGCCTTATTATTTGAAGGAGACCTTGGGTTTCTGGTGCCTGGCAAACGCCCACGGGTCTCCTGGGCCGCTACGGTAACATTTCGCACCCTGACAGGGTCATTTTTTCCAAAAACATTGTTGAAATGCCCCGAGGTGTTGAGTTTTCCAAAACCCAGAGCGTCAATTTGACGTTTCTGTCACTTTGGCCGTGCCGTGACCCAATTTCAACATTTTTCGGCTAAATTTCAAGAAAAGCCCCGCCAAATGGCCCGCAACGGACGAAACCGAGCCCCCGGAAACCCCCCGGTCGGCATTTCAAACCAAATTTCTCGAAATTCTCCCCGAAAAGCCGAGTTTTTGCCGCTAAAACGTGACAAGATGTTTGGAATGGACTACTCGAAGCGGCGGTTCCCTGGAAAAATTGGAATGAACTATGAATTTTCGAAAATGTCCCTCGAATTCGGCAGAAATCTCGGAAATTTCCCATCGTCAACTTGCACTGCGGTTCGTCAGCGAAAATTTTAAAAAAAATACTCCGCCAAAATCCGACGCCTGGTTTTCACAGACGGCTGTAAATAGCGTTAAGAGTTTGGCATGGGTTACATACAATAAGATATAAGATGGGAAGATATAGAGGGTGTTTTCTGTATTCAGGCTGAAGTTTTGTAAAGCGATAATCATTTTGCAACGGGTTTGACCGTTCTTTGAAAAAGCTTGCTTGCTCCTTTTTGTCAGACAAGTGGGTACATTTTCTGATCGCCTTTAAAAAAAAATCGGTTGTGTCGCCCCAATACTTTCCTGACGAGTAGCAAGAAATGGATGGAAGTTTTATTATGAGACGTTTTTTCGGGTGAGAAGTTAGAATTTGAGAATACAATTGAAGAATTGAGATATTTTCTCTACCCAATAATGGATTCATTTTCAACTCCATCTTTGAGCCCGGAGCTCTCTTCGCGACTGAAAAACATGAGTAGTATACTATTACGAAAAAAAAATCGTTTTGTTCATAAATTCTAGTATTTACAAATTGTATTTCATTCAATTTTATATAAACTCAGTACACGTACACGTAGAACAATTTCTTGTATGAAATAACTACCGATTTGGCCGAAAACTTGCACAAGTCGTTCAATTGCCGTTTTTTACGTGAACTTGCGGCTGCGCACTTCCGACCTCCCCATATATAGGGTGCGACGCAAAAGTAACGGACCGTTTCCAAATAGCTATAACTTTTTTTCCGCGTTCTGACTTTTTTGAATGAATTTTAATGCAAATTGAAGACGAAACATGAAATTTTCAAGTAAATTTACTGTTAAAAGTACTCTCTTAAGAATAACGTTAACTTTTTGCTTCACAAAATTGCCGTTTTCAGCTCATTTTTCACGACTAGCTGTCACCGGCGCCGGCAAGCCGTCGTCTGGGTGACAGCATTGGTTGAAAAGTAGAAGTTTATTCCACTGACACCGGACAAGTGGAGAGGGAATTGTTTACATGATGTCGATTTTCCGTTGTTTTGGACAGATGTCAGGTTTTCCCTTGGCGAGTTTAGTAATTTTATGCATGTCCGTCGATAGTGTTTTGGTCAGATGAAGTTTTCTAAGAGGCGTAAGCAACGACTGTAAGAGTAACAAGAATTCGAAAAGATGTTTGTTTTTCGCGTGTTTTAAAATTTCTGCCTTGACTTGTAGGGTTCTATTGTGAACGAAACGCATGTCAGTGGGTAGTGTCTGGTCAGTGAAGAGTTGTTAGGGAAAATCGATGCACCATTATTTTGTTTATAAATATGTATTTCTACTTTTGTTCAAGGTACCCACTAAAAATACTGGAAACATTGATGAAGTACCACAATTTTGAAAATGAAAGCGACGATGTGTGTTATGAAAACCTGAGCCGTGAAGAAGGCTCTGCCGTGGAAGACACTGTAGTCTGTGAAAATACTCTCACAAACGTAATAACGGAGATACAGGCCTTCGAAGTTGGTTTTTGAAAAAAAAAATTGCATAGCTTTTGAACTGTTGAGCCGATTTTATTTAAATTTGAACCAAAGTTCATTAAAATGAGTCTCTATCGAACAATGATAACGCATTTCATCTAACATTTCTAGGGGCGAAGATAATAGGGTGTATTTTTCCCCTTTTCCCCCCTATTTCTCACCTTCCCTCCTGGATATTTTTGGAAATGGTTCTAATTTTTGAATTCAACGTTCAATTTAGAGAAAAAATTACCTATTCAAAATTTTGATTAGAGGCTCCGTTTTAAAGATATTTGGGATTGAAACATTGGAAAACTTATCGATATCGCCAGATTCCAGGGCCCAATTTTTTTAATTCTGAAAAACTCAATGTTTCCCAGTGAAAAATTGTGGTTTATCAACCTGAAACACCTGGAATTCTTATTTCACTCGAGAAATCTTGAGTTTTGTTGAATTTGAATTGTTAAGGCCTTGGAAAGTGGTGTTTTCGATACGTTTTCTGAAGTTTCAAACCCAAATATCTCAAAAAATGAAGCCTTTAATCAAAATTTTGCAACAGTAACTTTTTTCTCTAAATTAAACGTTAAATTCAAATGTTCAAAATCATTTTTAAAAATACTTGGGAGGGTGAAAGATAGGGCGAAAAGGGGAAAGGTCCCCCTAATATCTTTGCTCCTGAAAATGTTTGATCAAATGCATCATCATTATTCGATAGAAATTTATTTTGGTAAACTTTGTTCCAAATTTGAATAAAATCGGCTCAACGGTTCTAAAGTTATGCAAAAAAGTCTCAAAAAACAACTTTGAAGGCCTGTATCTCCGTTATCACGTTTGCTAGAGTATTTTCATCAGGAAAGTCCTCTTATTGCCCAATTTTCCACCTCCCTGTAAATTTTGTTGCATGAATTTTGGAGCACCTGTACAGGGTGGTTCAGCCGAGGGTTCAGCTTAAACGTTATTAAATTGAAAGATCGATAGAGGATCAAAAATTGAGGGGACTTTCTGAAGAAGACATATTTGAGAAATGCATAATAACGGAGATATAGCCCTTCAAAATGTAGAAATAAATAATCGATTTTTCCGCGTAACTTTTAAACCGTACAACCGATTGTGCTCAAATTTGCACCGCAAGTTCACTGGAATTATCTTTTGTCAAACAATCATAACGTGTGTCATAAAAATATCTCAGGAGCGTGAATATTATGGGGTGCCTCCTACCCCCCCCCCCTATTTTTCACCTTCCTCAATATTTTATTTTCACACCCCCTAATGTCTACGCCCCTGAAACTTTTCCATATGGAACATGTTATGATTGTTCGACAGGAGATAATTCCAGTGAACCTCTGATTCTATTTTGAATCAAATCAGTTGAACGGTTCAAAAGTTATATTATGCGGAGGAAACGATTTTTTATTTCCATTTTTGAAGGGCATATCTTCGTTATTATGCATTTTTCAAATATGTTTTTTGGAGAAAGTCCCCTTCATTCCTGATTCTCTATTGATCCTTGAATTTGATAATGTTTAAGCTGAACGACCCTGTATAATGTACATAAAAGTTTCATGTTTCGTCTTTAATTTGCATTAAAATCCATTCAAAAAATCGTCGTCATGTCTGCCGCGGGACTTGCATCCTACCTGCATCGTCCTTGATAAGACTAATATTCAGGAACCTATAGAAAATTTTATTCCAAGTTGGAATTAGGGTCCAAATTTTCATATCAAAAAATAATTGCCAGGCATCCCTAAACTGGAAGACAAATACTGTGGAGACAATTATTTCAACAATAATTGTATCTATTCACCTCCCAGATAAAGTTATCTAGAGAAGGGAGTACCCAGGGCTGGGCGGTATTTGAAATACGTATTTGAAATACATTTGAGTATTTTGTATTCTGTATTTAAATACATTTGATTGAGAAGTATTTGTATTTTGTATTTTGGAATAGTTCAGGCAAATAGTATTTTGTATTTTGTATTCAAAATACATTTTTTGGGAAAGTATTTTGATTTTCAAAATACAAAATACAAAATACATTTGTTTCCCACGATCTGTAGTCTGTTTGAGCTTAGATTGTTTTGGTAATGCTATACTTCACCCTATTGCCATTTCTTGCCTTCGCACTCTATCTGGGATCGATGATAAATTCGATTACATACTTCTTTTACGTTTTACTGGTGGGTGCATCCTGTCAACCACGAGAGGTTCCATATCGGATGTCGGTCAATATTTTGAAAAAGCTGGTTGTCCTTAAAGAAAGCAGCATTTGTGATTTTGAAGAATTGATAAATGAAGTTCAAAATAAGTTTATTGGATATTAAGTTTTCTTTACTTCATGTTTGTTTCATTTGTCTTTTTATAGTTCATAATAATTTACTCAATGTTGCGACTAAATCATTGAAATACCTTCATTTTCCGTTTTTTCAACAAATTTTGTTAAAATGCGTATGTATTTTGTATTTTGTATTTTGAAATACTTGGATTGTATTTTGTATTTTGGAATTTCTTGGTTTTCCAAAATACGTATTTTGTATTTTGTATTTTGAAGACATTTCAAGAGGTAGTTTGTATTTTGTATTTCGACTATCTTGGATCGTGTATTTTGTATTTTGTATTTAAATACATTTTTGGAAGTATTTTGCCCAGCCCTGGGAGTACCGGCCTTTAGAGAGAAAGATAGAAAATAATTCATTGAAAATTGAAAGTTGTGTTTTGGAAAATTAGAGTTTTCCGGTAAAAGCCTCGAATGTTTTTTCAAATCATTTTATTGTGAAAATCGTCGACTAGGTCTTCACTCTTAGCTTCACCATTCCGGTCTCAAAAACCCAGGCCGGTTTCACATTTTTAACCAGGAAATTCCTGGAAAATTGAAAAAACTGTTGGAAAATTGTTCAAAAACCAGTTACCTCTTGTTCAAAATAAAGGTGAAAATTGGTTTACGGGATGAAAAGTTGGAAAATTCGCAGTTTTTCGAGAGTGAAAAATTCGGCAACCGTTAGTCCGATTTCAAAAAAATGTTCTCCAAAAATTAACTCAGTTTTTCCTCCAACTTTCATTTGCAGCAAGTCCGCACCTGAAATGGATATTTCGTGGGGCCCGTCGCATGTGGGAGTTTGCACTGCATTTTTGTCAAATCCACGGAATGGGCAAAGTTCATTTTGGAAAAATTACCGTCGGGAAACCGGAACCGTTTCGATTTTGAAAATAGGTCTACACGACGCCCAATCCAATTTGCTTTCGATATCAGTTTGAATTTCACAAAAAAAAGTCAATCCCCAAGCAGGAATGAATTTTTGAGTGGAGTACTGCATCAAAAGTGTGTCGTCCTGGCCATATCACGGGCGAAAACCCCTCTCAGGTGGCAACGGCCAGGGGTGGATGGTGGTCAATTATTTTTTCCCAGTTTTGGCGGCCGTGATTGCTTGATGTGAACAGAAGTTCAACCAAGCGTTCCACCTGTCAGATACCACCCACATACCAAGTTTCATCAAAATCTATCAAAGCGTTTTAAGGATGTGGAAATAAAACGGACATTTTAATTTAATTATGTTGTGGTACACCTGATTGATGTTTTGGGGCCAAAAGCATATCTTCACGTCTGGCTACTATTCGACGCATTTTCACAAAGTTGTAATGCAATCGCTCGTTCTACGATGAAAAATAAATTATTTATTTATTTATTTATTTAAGAACCTGTAAAAAACCGAGGGACCATTTGTTTTTTTTACAAGTTGGATGCCTGATTTTTATCGGAGTCTTCCATGTTCCGTCAAGTTCTTGGCGAGTACTCTTGCTGCAGACAAAATTTGGTCGAAATCTGTTCGGTACTTCTCGAGTTATCGAGCGTCAAAGTTTTTTCTTTGGCAGCTTATAGCTTTTGACAAATGACAGATATTTCATAGCTGTCACATGTTCTGAATAAAGTCTCTTGGCGGCTTAACAGAACTTTGTATGTCGCCGGCAATAGTGTCGCTGGCCAATAGGATTCAATTTGCCTGTACTTCCCTACCTTCCTCCATAACTCCCGCGACACGAGTTTCTGTCGTCGTGTCGTTCAAATTATCAAACTACAGTGGAGTGGGACTGTCGCCGGCGACAAACGAAGTTCTGTGAAGCCGCCATCTCAAGGGCTTTAAAATGAGCTGTCAAAAACGAGAATTCTCACATCAAAATCTTCTGTCACTTTTTGACAGTGACATTTCCTTTCGACAGATCACGGTGAAAAGCTTATTTTCTCCTTTCTCCCGCTAACCATACTCGCATACTAAATTTGGCTGAAATCGGCCCGACATTTTGGAGATAAATCGAGGGAAAAAAACCTGACATACATACGGACAGACCGACACTTTTTTTTCCGACAGATCTCGACGTTTTAGCGTACGGGGAGTCCAAAAAACGGATAATTTTTTTTTTCGCGCCATTACCTTTCCATTTCTTGAAGAATTCGATGAAAAGTAAAACCAAAAGGCAAAAAATTTATAGCTATTTGAAAATGGTCCGTTACTTTTGTGCCACCGTATACTAGAATCCCATATTATCACGAAAATATGTAGAGACTCCAATATGCGGTTAGACGACGAACCGTATACTGACTAGAGAAGTTTTAGTTGGAACCGTTTGAATCAGATAATGCTTGAGTTTCAAAAAAATTGAACTGTAGCTACTCTCAAATGCTTCTCACAATCAGGTTTCCCTGTTGATTATTTTTCTTTTATCATAATCTGTTTGTTTATACCGGGTGTTTATAAACGTTTGTTATCATATCGCCTTTGGAATCTCCTATCACTCTTTCAAATCGTGCCTTTCACTGCGACTTTTGGCCTGACCAAAGCCTGCCGCGATCACAGACGTTTATAAACACCCGGTACTTAAGAACTTACATATTATATATGATTGAGTTTTATATAAATTCCAGTTTGAGCTTCACTATTCACCGAATTCTCATAACAGACACTAAAACTCTTTTTTTCAGATCTCAACTGTAACAGTCATCTTTCTGGGGAAAACTGCACCACCCATGCAATCTGCAACATGCGAAACGGAACTAAACCAAAACATCAAAGCTCTTCTTCCTTTCCGCAAGGTAGGTACCTACCTCTGCCTTTACAGAACGGCAGCGCAATTTCTTGAAAAGAAATAACCCCACTTAAAAATTACACAACACAAACAAACACAAATACACATCCAGAGAGATAATATAATACCATTGTACCGACCTACCACTTGCCATACAAATAATAATGAACGAGAGAAGAAGAAATGAGCTCGCGAGAGCAGATGGTTTGTTGTCTGGTACCATCAGATATACTTCCATAATACGCGTAGGTACACCCATATCATCCACGATCCCGGTCCAAATGCCGAATGCCCATGGCTGGGATATACCATCTCATCAGTTATTATTACCTTTATTCTGTGTGTGTGCGTTTTACCTATTCTTTTATCCAGTCAATCACCCGGATACTTTTCTGAAAAGGGCCCGCCGTCTTTTGTTTGATTTCGCTCTATTATTTCTGTTTATTTCACCAAAGGCATCTGTAGTAGTGCGCTAGATGATGCAAAGAGCTACACTGTTGCCAACTTCTCGTATACGTTTGTCATTCGATCCTTGGGCGATATTTGCTATTGAAATGCAAAACGTAGGTCTGATACTAGCGAAATTTTTGTGCTGCTTAGAAATAAAAAATATTTCGCCTTAACGGTAGCCAAATGCCGCGTGACCTAATTGATGACGCCATATCGTCATTCTGGTGGGGAGAATTTCAGCCACTGACTCGAGCTCTTCATAATCTTCATATAATAACAAGTATAACTTGGAGATTAGATACAATCTTTACGTTTAGCTTATAATACATTGTTCAAGTCATCAAATGGATAACGAGTCATTTGGCTATCAGTACAGACACGGTAGAGTTACCTTCTGAAGCATAATGCGGCATTATTGAAACACTCGCTGAAACATTCTGTGTGCTTGATACTATAACTGATATTATATTACAGGATAAAGCATCAAGTCTTTTTTTATACGATGCGATCAACGAAATTTCCATTCGCATACGGATTTCGAAGTTAAATTTTCATCATTTTGGAGAGCCTGAATTGACTAAATGAATAGTTTCCACGGTAGCACACTCGATTGCCTCGAATGGAAATTTTGTTTATTGCATGTTTTCCTTTTGTTTCATTCCTTGCCACTCCATCCAATTCACTTATTCATCAAGTTTTCCCAGTTGTACATTCACGTATGCGGATTATTGGGAGCCACTAAAAAATGGCGGTTTGATTTGAGTGGGAGATTGAAACAATTTTGATACGATATCGATTCCAGGTCTAGCTCTTCAGAGAACTTTTTATCTGCAGATATACAACCCCGCGACGCATACACCCTCTGCGAGCCCGAAATCTAGTGGCATTTCGTTTGTTTTCTTTAAGGCGATTACATCACGGACAAGCCGATGTATTTAGAAAGAAAAGGATTAATGCCGACTCGTCGGAGCGCGCTTTTTCGATACTCTTCCTTCTCCTTTCAAATGAAGAAAAAATCCTCTTATTGAACAAAAAAGGATTAATATGCCGTGGCTATACAGGACATCTACTAATATCCTCGTAGTATACTTATACCTATACAATGTAGTAGACGTAAGTAGTAGTAGCAGTATAGTGAAGTAGGCCGAGCGATTGACTTTTGTTGACGTTTTCGCTTCGTTTGAGGCGCATTATCCTTGACAATGACAAAGGGATTAGACCCTTACCTGTGTACAGGGTGGTCCATCCTTGCGTAGTTATTTCATGGCGACACATTATACGACTATAAAAACTTTTACTCGTACTAAAGCTAACCCTTCAAACATTAGGCCACAAGTAAGTGCCTATAGTTTTTAGCATTTCTTCCTTTCGCACTTTGTATAAAATCGACAACTTCAATGATGACGTTACTTGATGTAGTACCTATATTATACATCTAACAGTCTCTACTTAGCGTCATCTCCTTTTTTAAAATCGCTTAGGTAGGTTTTTTCCGAAATACTTATCTCAGAAAAGTGTTTGAATGAACTTTCAAAACATAGGTATAAAATACATAGGCAATATCAAAATTACTAAGAGATTATTCTGAATTGAACCAGCCAAATAATCTAACGGTACTAAGTGGAGTTCTGTTTTATTATTATTTGTTTATCTTTGTAATGAGAATTACCATTCTTTTATTCCACAATAAACAAATAATGGTAATAATAATAAGTGGAGTTCTATTTTGATTACTCTTATGGATGCAGCGCCTTTCAAGAGATCATATATGTAGCTCCTCCTTTTCCTCGCTAGGTGTCGCCACGTATACCAAGTGAGAAATGAAAGCATGCGTCGGCTCCGCTTCACAACTCAGCTCATTCTTTCATAGCAAGCTCCGAGTTGCTTCAGTTTAAAGCTTCATCTCCGAGAAGCTCCGATTTTTGAAAGCTCAGAATCATATAATATACAACAAGTTATACTTATCTAGTCGAAAACCAGAATGTTTTTTTCCGGCAAGTTTTCACTATAACTGGGAAGTTCTCCCACAACTTTATATTATTGCGGTAAGCTTTGTTTCACTACAGGCTTACTGAATTACTCAGCAGTATGAAAGTTGGGTGGGTACGCTTCCATATTATGGACTATGTTATGCTCTGTTATGGACTATCTTATAGCTAAAAGAGCTTTCTACTTCGAACTTGGATGAAATCTTTGAAGCTTTTGCCTGAAAAAGATCTGATTTGTGAATCCTGAATTCCTGAAAAGCAGTTTGATTAGATCAAACAATGAAATTTGTCAGGGCCGAAACTTTGAGCCATTTTTTTCGTCAGTTGATTTTTCCTTCAAAAGCTTGGCAGCTCGGAAAGCTTTCGCAGCTTTTCTCACTGCCACGCTCCGTTTCTCTGCCCACTCAAAAATTTGACCAAACTAATTATTAACACATTCAAATAATTCTGAATTGAATTAAACTGAAGCTCGAAATAACTCTATAATTTTTGAGCATTTGTAAAATTATTGTAAGTTATCTTTCGCTGAAAATCTTCAAAGCTTGGATAGCTTCCATCACATCTTCCTTCAATCGCGAAAGCTCCAATTTACCGATCAAATTGAATATTGAATAAAAACAGTGGAACAAACGCTCTTATTCGTAGGTTCAGTTCTCGTTTGGAAAGCTCAGAAACTTATTGGGGCAGATTTCTCAGATATTTTTCACGCAAAAGGTCCATTTTCCGATCAGATCGTAGAAGCAAAATTGAAAAATCCAATGCACTTTTCAGTCGTGAGTTGAATTTCTTTCGTAAAATCGCGAAAGCTCGAATAGCTTTCAGTTTTTTTTGCGTAATAGACTAGGACACTTTCCAGTTTTTTCTGGGCCTAGAAGCAAATCATATAACATTTTGGCAACACGCGGATTTTTACTAAATGGACCCTGTTGAATCTAAAAATCCATGTTGCCACCCCGAAATTTGAACCGTTAGGCCCCCAGGGCCCCATTTTCGACATTTCGGGGCATTTTGGTTTTCTCCGGTTTTTTCAGTTCAACAGGTCATATCTCGAAGACCGTAACAGATAAAATAAAAATTCTTCCACTGTTGCCTTGCCTTATGATTACTGAAAGCCTCCCATGCACTTTCCGTTCTTAATTTCTGACAATTACATCTACAGATCATCAAGATCAGAAGAGATGCAAAAACACAACACAAAAACTTCGACCTATGGGGAGCTATGTGAAATGTTGAAAATAAGTCCATATATATGCGAGACCATATGTAGAGAAAGCTTCGAATAAGTTTTTGGCAAAGTTACGTTAGAACAGGCCTTTTGGTTCAGCAGTTATGATTTTTTGAAAATCGATGTAGGGAAAGTGCGCGCTGTTTTGGGGGAGTGTCGGTCATTTGACCGAATAAGCTGACATCGGCCCGCAGTACAGCGGCGAGGCTAGCAGTTCATTTTCTTACTCTCAAAATTTGCTCTGTATGGATATTAATGATCATTTCACTATGTTTGATTACGAATATGACTATGTACCTACCTATATGTATGCGAACCAAAGCACAAAGATCCATGGCCCATAATCTATCGCTGGTTTAGGTACTCTCATGACCGGGCCGGACTGAATGGCACATCGCACTATTTTGAGCAATAAGCGGTCTTCGGGTAGGTAGTCTTATTGATATTATTGCGGCATCTACAAGAACCGTTGATTCAGCCGGTTTTACATCCACAAGACAAGATGTTGAACTATACTTTCGGTTAGGGGTCTAGCGTCGTCAATAAGGATCAAGTTCCGTGCTCCGTTTTTTTCCAGCCACACTTTTCAGGAAGTAGTAAGACTGAGTTGCAGACATTCGCGTTGTACCCAATTGCTGCCTGCCAGTGACTCCGCTGGATATGAAGTCGGACTGCATAACTTGTTGGGATAGAGCTTCAGGCTTTTTGACTGTCCCAGAAAGGACATGCCTGGCGATATCAGTCCTTATTTCAACTGAATCTTTTACCTAAAAAAGATTTCCAGTCAGTAATTTGGAAGACCTTTTGAATTTAGTTTTACTTCATAAAGCTTTGTGATGAATCTCTATGCCACAGAGATGTCATCTTTCGTTAGTGGCATAGCCTCCAAGTTCGAAAATAACGTCTGTGATACTTAGCGAATATTTTAAGGGCACTTGTCTCCGTAATTGTCGTAATAAATGATGTCACATCACATCTCGTGAATGCGTGCGAAGCAAGTAGATATACTTTGTTTTTCTTCCAGCGATAAAGTTTCCCGGTGATTTCTGCCAAAGATATTGGAACAAGTAACAGGCTCATGTTGGAAGCACACCGACAAGAACTAGAGCAAGTGAAGAGCTTAGTTGAAGATCGTCTTGTACAGATATCGGATAACTAAACTCAAAAGCCCAACAGTAGCCACCATCAACCTTTGCAAAAGAATCATACATTCATCCTCGGCGACTGACGAAAAGTTGTTGCATCGAAAAATACCAACAAAATAGTTCAGCAAGGCCATAGAAATATCTTACAGCGGCGCTTCGGATGGCATACAAAGGAGGCAGAGAAATTTATCTATCGCAGATTTCAAAACATGAGCCTGTTACCTGTGCCAATATCTTTGGCAGTAATGACTGGAAAACTTTATCGCTGAAAAAAAAACAAAGTATATCTACTTGCTTCGCATGCACTCACGAGATGTGATGTGACATCATTCATTACGGCAATAATTACGGAGACAGCAGCCCTAAAAATATTTGCAAAGTACCTATCACGCACGTTACTTTCGAACTTGGGGGCTATGCCACTAACGAAAGATGACATCTTTGATGCAGAGAGATTCCTCACAAAGCATTATAAAGTGAAACTAAATTTAAAAGGTCTTCTAAATTACTGACTGGAAATCTTTTTGTGGGTAAAAGATTCAGTTGAAATAAGGACTGATATCGCCCAGGCATGTCCTTTCTGGGACAGTCAAAAAGCCTGAAGCTCTATCCCAACAAGTTATGCAGTCCGACTTCATATCCAGCGGAGTCACTGGCAGGCAGCAATTGGGTACAACGCGAATGTCTGCAACTCAGTCTTACTACTTCCTGAAAAGTGTGGCTGGAAAAAAACGGAGCACGGAACTTGATCCTTATTGACGACGCTAGACCCCTAACCGAAAGTATAGTTCAACATCTTGTCTTGTGGATGTAAAACCGGCTGAATCAACGGTTCTTGTAGATGCCGCAATAATATCAATAAGACTACCTACCCGAAGACCGCTTATTGCTCAAAATAGTGCGATGTGCCATTCAGTCCGGCCCGGTCATGAGAGTACCTAAACCAGCGATAGATTATGGGCCATGGATCTTTGTGCTTTGGTTCGCATACATATAGGTAGGTACATAGTCATATTCGTAATCAAACATAGTGAAATGATCATTAATATCCATACAGAGCAAATTTTGAGAGTAAGAAAATGAACTGCTAGCCTCGCCGCTGTACTGCGGGCCGATGTCAGCTTATTCGGTCAAATGACCGACACTCCCCCAAAACAGCGCGCACTTTCCCTACATCGATTTTCAAAAAATCATAACTGCTGAACCAAAAGGCCTGTTCTAACGTAACTTTGCCAAAAACTTATTCGAAGCTTTCTCTACATATGGTCTCGCATATATATGGACTTATTTTCAACATTTCACATAGCTCCCCATAGGTCGAAGTTTTTGTGTTGTGTTTTTGCATCTCTTCTGATCTTGATGATCTGTAAATGTAATTGTCAGAAATTAAGAACTGAAAGTGCATAGGAGGCTTTCAGTAATCATAAGGCAAGGCAACAGTGAAAGAATTTTCATTTTATCTGCTACGGTCTCCGAGATATGACCTGTTGAACTGAAAAAACCGGAGAAAACCAAAATGCCCCGAAATGTCGAAAATGGGGCCCTGGGGGCCTAACGGTCCAAATTTCGGGGTGGCAACATGGATTTTCAGATTCAGCTGGGTCCATTTGGTGAACAACCGCTTGTTGCCAAAATGTTATATGATTTGCTTCTAGGACCGGTTTCTAGACGCCTTTTGAGAAAAGTGGCCTAGACTATAAGCTCCGCTTCTCCCGAAAAATTTCCAAAAATTGAGCACGATTATAACAAAAAACTCATTAGAATAAATTTGACTTGAATAAAAGCTCTCAAGCTTTTTCCCGGAAAAGCTCTTGTGTTTGGCTCTTGGACAGCCTAGTTTGGATAAGTCAAGCAACAGAGAATCGAAAATTGCAAGTACTTTAGTGAGCTCAAGTTTTTTCTTGAAAAGCTTGAGACTTAGAATAACTTCTGCAGCTTTCTTCAATCGCGAAAGCTCCAGAGATCAGATCGAACATTGGAAAGCTGGAAATCGAAGCAGTTTCGTAAGTGAATTTCTACAGAACAAAGCTCAAAAGCGCAAAGAGCTTTCAGACCTTCCTCTTATCGCGAATGCTCTATTAATTTGTCGATCCAATCGAACAATAAAAAGTTAAAAATCTTTTCAACTCGTAAGATCATTCTTTCGTTCAAAAGCTCAAAAGCTCGGATAGCTTCCCTTGCTTTCCCCTATCGTGAAAGCTCCGTTTTTTCTCAACGTTAAAAAACTACCAAAATAATCGATGAAGCTCATTGTGATGATTTTTGAATCACCGAAAGCTCCAAAGCTTTTCTCAGGAAAGCAGCTTCAATTTTGTACACAGCTTTTCAGTCATGAACTCGTTTCTTCTAGTAAAGCTAGGAAGCTCAATGTAGCTTTTGCACCTTCTCTTATGGCGTACTTAAAACCTAAATACGAACACTTAAGCCACTTTTTAGTCATCAGTACATTTTTCCTTTGAAAGCTCGGCAGCTCGGAAAACTTTCGCAGCTTCTCCTCATTTAGTCCAGTAAAACTACGGTTCAACCTCGAACTAATAATTGCAACAGAAATAATTTTTTGGCCATCAAGTTTCGTTTAGCTGTCTGACAATATATTGAAAATAAAGAAAAATTTGAGCAGGGGAAAACTTCCAAAATGGTATATCCAATCCGGTCGAAGGACGTTAACCATACTTCTTGATGAAGAATCTATAATAAATTTAATTTTTGTTGTTTATCAGTTCAGTACACCTATACGAACAACACATAAGAAATATGAAACAATATAGGTAAGGGAACAAGTCCAAAATGTTAAAACTAATCCGGAAGTAGGAGCTACGTGGACGATTTTCGTTTCTGTCAATATCGGATCAATTCTGGCAATTCTAACATCGTTTCCTACTAAATTTGACGTTGTGAATTCAATAAAGGTGATTCAATTGTGATTGAAACATGTTTAAGCAAGTTTTACTAAAAAAAAACACGTTTTTTCGAACATTTTTTTCTTTTTTTTCGATTTCATTTGTGTCATTGTTGAAATAATTTATTATCACAATTCCTGCATACTTCACTTATTCCAAGTATCTTACACACAAAAATCATGCACTGAATGTATCTTTTGTTTTAACAAAGTGATATAATCGATTTGTTGCAAAAGCTGCCTAACGACCATTTTTGCTCAAAAAATGTACGCACTCTTGCGGTAAAAAAGATGCTGTAAGTGTAAAATACATTTGTTTTGAAGTTTTTGAGCTGCGGATTATAGATAGAGCATTCCTTTTTTTGTTCAGTAGAGGCAGTCGTACAAAAGTTGTATTTTGATGGACGCAGCATAAATTTTGCGTGAACCTGCGTAAATTTTTGAGTGAAAAATTAGCGTTGAACAGTTTCCGCAACAAATCAATTTTATCAATCTGTGAGAACAAAATGTCACATCCAATGCATAGTTTTTATGTGTGGAACGCTTAAAATTAGTGAACTATGTAGCAATTTTCACCAAAATATTTTTTGACAATGACCAAATCGAAATTAAAAAACGGCAAAAAAATAAACCTCAAAAACGTGTTTTTTCAAGTTCAACTGGTTTGACCGTGGTTTAATCACAATCTTACGTCTTGTTGTTTGTTTTGATAAATAATAAAGAGAAAACATAATGTTTCGCCCGATTTTTTTTTTATTTCCTTGAGAAAGTCTTCTAGCCAATATTTCGATCTTTGACTAGGTGTCTTTTATTTTATTTTCCTCCATATAAGAGCTACCGCGTCAAGTTAGGTATTATTTCCGACTAACTTCTACATTCTGAATTCAATGATGACCTCAAAATTACAATGGAAACAAGTTTGGACAAGTTACCTGAAAAAAAATTCCTTTGGCATTTTTCAGTTTTTTTTTTCAATTGGTGGAGGCATTTGTATTTTATACGTCACTACTTTGGAATGTATTGACCATTATCAAAAGCATGTACCCAATACCTGCGTATTTTGCTTTTGGAAGCTGAAAAAAAAAACAAAAGTGGAAAATAGTTTTGGATGCCTCCAACAATAATTACATACTGAAAAAATCAAATTAAAGAATATACCTAATGAAACACGGTTTTTCAAGCTAGCTTATTCAAACTTGTTTTTATTCCAATTTTGGGGTTATCATTGGATTTAGAATGTGGAAATTAGTCGAAAATGATACTTAACTTGACGGTGTATAGCACCAATATGGAAAAAAGAAAATTTCACAAACCTCTAGTCAACACCCCCACTGTGCCCCCCCCACGTTATGCAATTATACATTATTTGTAAGAAATGGCACCTTCAGGCTTCGACACATAGAAAAATTCGGGAAAATTGTTTATTTGAGTCAGTATAAGTAATAAGTTCTAACCCTGATGCATTTTAAATAGCAATTTTAGCTCTCCCTCTCCTGAATAACACAAAACCCTCCAGTACGATTTTTGTCGTTTTTGGATAAGTTATAAGGCAGGTAGTTCTGGACACATCCTGACATTTTCAGATTTCCATGATTTATTTTCAGGTAGAAACTGATCTTTTATGTACTATAAGCAAAAACTATGCAAATAAGTGACACCGCCATTTTTGATATGCCATTTTGAAGACTTTCCGCCATTTCAATTTTTCTTAATTTTTGATATGTTGCTTGTAGGACTTCAAGGTATTTAATAGCGAAAAAATTATTTCTGTTGCAATTAGTTTGAGGTTCACCCTTTTTTTTACGTAGGTTTACTGGACTAATTGCTAAGCCCCGTTTTTTGCACACTCAAAAATGCAACCAAAACTTATTACTGGAATAATTCTGAATTCAATCTAATAAAAGCTCCAAAACTTTTGCCAAGGAGGCTTTGATTTTCAAAATTTTGACGCGTAATTTGAATAGCTCGATCAATAAGAAATTCGTCAGTCACAAGCATTTTTAATTGTAAGTCAATTTCTCCTTAAAAAGCTCGAGAGCTCGAATAGCTTTCACAGCTCTCTTCAGTCGCTATCTAATGATAATTTTGGATAAAATAAAAGATCCGAAGCTTCTTAAGATGACTTCAGGAAAGCTTAAACTTTAGACATTTGAACAGCCTAGCTTGAGTAAATAAAGCAACACAAAGTCAAAAATTGCAAGCACTATTTAAAAATTAGTTCAATTTTTTCTTGCAAAGCTCATAAGCTCAGGGTAGCTTCTGCAGCTTTATTTATTTGGCCAGCGCTTCAGATCAGATCGAACAATGAAAAGTTGGAAATCAAAGCATGTTCCATCAGTCGTTTGTGAGTTTCTATTCAGTTGAAAAACTCAAAAGCGCAGATAGCTTTCAGAGCTTTCTCTTATCGCGGGAGATCTATTTGTCGATCATATTGAACAATGAAAAGTGAAATCATTCTTTCATTCAAAAGCTCAAAACCTCGGATAGCTTCCGCAGCTTTTCCCTATCGCGAAAGCTCTTTTCTTCTACGCGCTTGAAAACTTGACCAAAAGAATCAATGAAGCTAATTGTGCTGATTTTCAATCAACGAAAGCTCCAAATCTCATCAAAGCTGCTTATATTTTGTATTTTGAATAACGCAGTTTGAACAGATCAAATGATAAAAAGCCGAAAATCGGTAGCGCTTTTTAGCCATGAACTTGTTTTTCCTTATAAAGTTAGAAAGCTCAATGTACTTTTTGGACGTTCTCTTATCGCGAAAACTCTGTTTTCCTACCTTTTCTTATCACGGAAGCTCCGTTTTCCCGATCACATCAAATAGCAAACATGAAAATTTCATCATTCTCAATTTTTTTTTTCACCTTCGAAAGCTCAGGGTGAAGCAGCTTTCTTAATATCTTATCGGCAAGAGCTTAGTTTTTCATACATTCAAACATTACACAAAAATTGATCGATTGAAGCTCATTGAACGTATTTTTTCTCCATAACAAAAGCTTTGCAGTTCACTATTTTTTGTAAGTTGAAAGCTTCTTACTTGGCATCAAAGTGAATCCCTGATACTCACTCGAAAGCTTCCAAGCGTTTTGCCGATGAGTTTTCAAAGAATTTCCAAATCTCAGGTTAATAACCCGTAGGTTATCAAAAATCAAATTGAAGGCTTAGGCTCCATTTTCCTACACCTCCAATAACTCGACAAAAATAATCAATATTGCATATTGTGATTATTCTTGAATAATTGATGAAAGCTCCAAAGCTTTTCCCGGGAAAGCTGCTCTTATTTGGTACATTTTGTATCTTGAATAACGCAGTTTGAGAAGACCAAACAATGAGAACTTGGAACTTGGTAGCGCTTTTCAGTCGTAAACTCTTTTTTTTGTAAAGCTCGAAAGCTCAGGGTAACTCTCACAGCAGCTTCTCAATGTCCCAAAGTCGAACATTTTAAACACCTCCTAACCGTGATAAGTTCAAGTTTTCCTTGAAAAGCTCAGAAGCTCAATGTAGCTTTTGCAGGCACCTTCTCTTGTCGCGGAAGCTCGTTTCTTCACCTCTTCTATAATCGCGAAAGCTTAGCTTTTTCTGATGAAATTCGGGGAAAATTCCGTTTTTCATACACACAAATATTCCACAAAAATTATTCTAATGGAGCTCATTAAACGTATTTCTCTCTTCATAACTAAGCTTTGATGTTTGCTGGTTTTCTCAGTTTTGGAAGCTTCTTACTTGACATCAAAGTGAATCGCTGACACCCGAAAGCTACCAAGTTTTTTGCCTAAAAGTTTTCGAAGAATTTTCAAACCTCGTAGGCTATTGAATCGAATCGAAAATCGGAGCATTACAGCAAAAATCAAGAAGCACTTTTCAGCCGTAAGCTTTTTACTCGTTGAAAGCTCGAAAGCTCCGACAACTTCCACAGAGTTCTATTCCTTACTGTAAAAGAATTTCTTGCCTCAAAGAGGGGCTTTGAGATCGAATGAATATAAATTGGTATGAGTATGCCCTCGTCACTTAAAACCTAAGTACTTGAAAGCTTCAAAACTCTTTTACGCGAAAGCTCAAAGAGCTGTACAGCTTTCTAGTAGATACAAACACCAAAACAACCTCTATTCAGACCGAGATTCAGATTAAAAAATTGGGTCAAAATGGCAAAAAAAAAATGGAAATTGTTCACGTTCCTCATCCCCTTGAACATGAATGAATACTTGAAAGCTCTGTACTTAGCGAAAAAAACTCAGAGAGCTTTCGCAGCTCCATATAGGTATTACTTATTGCTGAAGTTATTCTAGGTATATTCGAAACTCGCGAAAAATAATCAAAATAGCGCATTATGCCCTCGATTATGCCTTATATTGTACCTCGATGGTCCTGAAGCTAGAAAGCTTTTTCCCGCGCAAAAGCTCTGACAGCTTTCACAGCTTTCTAGTACCAGCTGCAAAAATATAAGTAGCCAGACTCAAAGGATCGCTTCAAAAAATTCAGCAATAACAATATTACTTTATTGAATTGAAATACTTGAAAGCTTTGAAGCTTTTCTTCGCCGAATGTTGGAGAGCTTCCCAAGCTTCTATAACCCTATATTATTATACCTAATGCAAAAGTATTTTTTTCAAAATTTTATCGTAAAAATCTACTACAATAGTCTGACGCTGTTCATCGTCTCGAACCTAGGTACTTGAAAGCTCAAAGCTATTCTTCGCGCCAAAGCTCGGAGAGATTCGCAGCCCTCCATCATATCTACCAAAAATATTCCAAACTGACTCGAAAGTGAAAAAAAAAAAACAAAATTATGAATCACTGCTTTTCATCACCTTGAACTTGAATTCTTTGGGCCTTCAAAGTCCTTCTACGCGGAAGCTCGAAGAGCTTTCGCTGTCCTCTATTATACCTGATGCAAAAGTATTCCTTACCAGATTCTGGCTTGAGAAAACAAGTTCAATAAAGCGATGCTTTTTATCACCTCGCATCTGGATTTTTAAAAGTTTCGAAGCTTTTCTCAACGAAAGCTCGGAGAGCTTCCGCAACCCCCTCTCACCCTCAAAAGCTATTCTAGAGAGATACAAAAATGAACATGAAATTAACAATAATTATGCATGCATCGATGATATTTATCACCTCAAACTTGAATAGCTGTAAGCTTCAGAGCTTTTCTTCGCGAAAGCTCGTGGAGCCTTCGTTGCCCTACATCACCTACCAAAGCTGTTCAAATCGAGACTCGGAAGTGGGCTTGAAAAACAACAAACAACAAAATTGATTCTCTCTATGACCTGGAGCTCAAATATTTGAAGCTTCAAGCCCTCCACCGCAAAAGCTCAGAGCTTCCGCTGCCCATTATTATATCTTGTGCGAAAGTATTTCTTGCCAGATTTTTGCTTGAAAAATTAACTATGATGAACCGATGCTCTTTGTCACCTGGAACTTTGACACTTGAAAGCTGCAAAGCTCTTCACAAAAGCTCGGAGAGTTTTTACAGTCCTCCTCTACCTTCCAGAGCTACTCTGGGAGAGATTCGGAAGTGGGCTTGGAAAATAACAAAATCATGAATTGATGCATGAAATTCGAGGCCAAAGTTGAGGTCGCTATATCGACACGACGCGACGCTAAGGAATTCACGACAAAGAATTTTACTATTTTCCCTCAATCTCTTAAACATGTCAGCAGTAAAGTGCTCAAAGGAATGACCTAATTTCGAGAGGCATCCTGTATTTTATTGATTCCCTTGAGTAGGTCGAAAATTCGACCGCTCAAATCCACAACTCTAGAAAAAATATGAACATTGTCAACAGCTTGGACAATTTGACTATGATTGTCATTGACATTTTGGGGAAAACTCAGACACCAAACTTCATCGCAACAGTTTTTTGAATTTGAATAACGGCGCACCCGGTATACCGTACATTTGGTGGAGGCGCCAGGCACGCCGTTGAGTCGGTTAAACTGAGGTCATACCGAGTAGGCCGTTGTACAAATCCCAACTGGTCCCTTAACTCAAAAAGCGCAGTAACTTGGGCTTGGGACCCATTTTTTAGGTAGAGGAGCAAAATGTCAAGTTTCGACAATCGAAACGCATGAAAAAACTCATCGGAGAGGTCGCAAAGCTCAGACCACGGTGCTAGCTCGGCCATGTTGAGTCAACAGCTTCAACGTAAGAAAAATTAAATTTTTTTAAAATATTTTCTTGGTAAGAGAAATATATTCTTCCCATTGATACATACCGGGTGGGCCATAAAAACCGTGCTCAGAATTTTTCCTTCTAAAATGTTAACTCCGCCACCGATTTTATCGAACTTTTCAACATTGGCTAGCCAATTGAATAGACTATCATTTTCGTATTTCAAAATGGCCGCCATATTTAAATTCAAGATGGCAAAAACAATTGAAAATAGGCCTCCTTTTGTTCTCGTTGCTTTTTATTCAAAGTTACCAGAAAATCAAAACCAATGATATATTATGAAGAAATAGACCTTTCTTGTCGATTCAAGGCCACAACCAGTGAAATTGGGTCACCTGCTGAGGAGCTATTGCGAGTTTAAGCGAAGCCTACTTTGCGCTGTTTTCATTTCCGCATAATTGATCAAAATTTAGGTAGGTATCCTGCCCGCCAATCCGCTATTTGCTCATTTCTCAACCGTTTTTTTCAAATTCGGTATCAATGGCTAGCCAATTGGACAGGCTATCTTTTTCATATGAGAAAATGGCAATTGACGTACATGTCAAAATCCAAGGTGGTGGAAGCAATTGAAAATAGAATTTTTTTGTCCTCATTTATTTTTAATAAAAACTAGAAGAAAGTCAAAACCAATGATTATTATGAAAGGATAGACCTTCCTTGACAATTCAAGACCGCAACCAATCAAATCAGATCATCTGCTGAGGAGCTACGGCGAGTTGAAGCGAAGCCTATCTACCGGTCCCTTATTCTTGTATAAATGACCCAAATTTAGGAATCCTGTCCGCCAAAACCTTATTTCCCAACGGATTTTTTCAAATTTGGTATCAACGGCTAGCCAATTGGACAGGCTACCATTTTCATATAAGAAAGTGGCCAACATGTCAAAATTTAAGATGACGGAAACTATTGAAAATGGGCCTTGTTCTTGTTGGAATAGAAAAACGGAAAGTAGGCTTCACTTCAACTGGCCGTGGCTCCTCAGAAGATGACCCGATTTGATTGATTGCGGTCTTGAATTGTCGAAGAAGGTCTATTTCTTCAGAATAATTATTGGTTTTGACTTCCTGTTAATTTTTAATAGAAAGCAATGAGGACAAAGGAAATTCTTTTTCAAGTGCTTTCGCCATCTTGAATTTTGACAGATCGGTCATTTTCTCACATGAAAAAGGTAGCTTGTCCAATTGGCTAGCTATTGATACCAAATTTGAGAAAATCGGTTGAGAAATGAGCATATGGCGGATTGGCGGCCAGGATACCTAAATTGAGAACAAATATGCGGAAATGGAAAAAACGGAAAGTAGGCTTCGCTTCAACTCGCAATAGCTCCTCAGCAGGATGACTCGATTTTATTGATTATGGTCTTGAATTGACAAGAAGGGTTTATTCCTTCACAATACATTATTGGTTTTGACTTTCTGGTAACTTTCAATAAAAAGCAACGAGAAAAAAAGAAGGCCTATTTTCAATCGTTTCTGCCATCTTGAATTTTGATATGTCGGCCATTTTGAAATACGGAAATGATAACCTATTCAATTGACTATCCAATGCTGGAATGTTCGATAAAATCGGTAGCGGAATAAAAATAAAAAAAAAATCCGAGCACGGTTTTTTATGGCCCACTCGGTATATCACAAATAAAAGTAAAAGTGTGTGGTGTTACCTATTTGAAATTTCAAAGTTTGGTCAGTTATAGATTGGTATCATGATCCAATAATTGCTTCAATAGGCCCTCAAAATAGACTCACCTATCAAATGGAATATCAGAGAATTGATTATATTTCAGTACCCAATTCATGTATAAAATAATTCTAGTATTGATCATGATCACTGTGTAATGCATGTCCTCATTTGCTACATTGTAGCGTAGGAAAATCACTCTGAATTGATATTTTTCATGAAATTTATTCAAGGCTGAAAAAGTGGTTTTTACAACGGGAATCTACCCTGGGTTGCACCAAAAAAATTATACGCAATCAACGCTAATACGAGATTGAATGAATTTCAATCTGGCCAATTGTGGTAGGTTGACCATGAAAAAAGCATGAAATCTTTAGCTAATCGATCATTGATTCATTCTCTTTTGTGAAACCAGAATTTCTATTATTCACCAACGAGTACTTACCGGAAGAAATTTCAGTAGTCTCGTATTATATTAATTGAGCGTTGGTGCAACCCAGGGTTAGTTATGTGAGTATTCTACTAGAAATGACAAGATCACATGCGACTTTAAAGAACACTATACGGTCAATGCTATATTCATGTTTTCAAGTTCTAACAACGAAAAAATTAATAAAAATAAAAAAAAATTGCAGATATGAAAACAAATGAAACATTCAAAAATTAGATAGCGTTGACTTCACAATCCTTTTTTAAAAAGCAATGTTTTCCACCATCCAATTTTCTATTTTCAAAATTAGCTGCAAAACACTTTCCCAGTCACATCCACATCAGACACCCCTTGCCTCTATCAATATATCCCCCACTGGATCACGAGTCCCTCTTATTTTCAATCTCAACACACTCTTATTTACGAGCAACCTGGAGACTTTCAAATAAAAAGAGACATTCACCGGTAACAATTTTATGTTCTCCCTCACTTGTTCCTCTTTGTATTTCCAGCACAGAATCGTTCTCAGAACAAGTCTATCATTGGCAACGAGCTCACCTTTCGTTGTGTAATACTCGAGGGCCTTGTTTTGCCAGGGCCAGTGGCTGAAAACGTTCGCGAAAAAATACTGGAAGATGAAAGAATCCATCAAAGTCGTGCTTCCGAGATTGAGAAACGTCTCCCTTTGGCCGTCGTCCAGCACCTCGAACACGAACCTAGCTACCGTGTCGTTGCTGCACTCGCTGGGCAACCAAAACTGGAGTTGCTGCGAGATGATCCTCTGCCGTTTGTTCCGAGTGAGACTATACGTGAGACGTTGAGTCACTTCCCCCGCGATACAAGTCCAAATGGCTGCGAATCGGTCCAGGAACGTCGTCTGGAGGCAGCGGAATCCGGGACTGGTCCAGATTTTTCTCGGCTTCCGCGCATCCCCAAACAGCAGTGCCAGGAACAGTTCCGTTGCGAGGCTGCGGTGGTATTCTTCGGGGAAATACGGCCGCAAATCCTCCGCTTTAATCATTGGTGCCAGTTCCGACATGCACGAATCAAAACAAATGCTCCCCAAATCCGAAAGTTCATTTTGCCCGAATTGGCTGTTCCCGATGGCGAACATGTTGCGATGTCGCTTTGCAAATCCGAGAATGACGAGCTTCAGTTCCGATTGAAGAGCCACGGGCAGTGCCAGGGTTTTGACTTGGAGGCACAGTTTTCTGGCGATTTGACGGCGAGCCAGGGGGCACAAAAGCTGCTCACGATGGGGGTGGTTGTCCCAGAACGTCCCGGCTATAGCAGCGTGTGCCAGGTTCTTCAAACTTTGAATAGCCATTGCGTAGAGCTGAAAAATTCAAGAAATATAGGTACTCAATTCAATAGTATAGTGTGTATGATGACTCCAGCTATTTGGCCTGATTCTATAATAGGCCAGTCAAATTAGAACAAATTTTTCCGTTTGAGCGAAAAAAATGTTGGAGTTTTGGAAATTTGACAGTAATGTTCGGTAAGGTGTACTGTTAAACATAATAAAAGTCCCCAACTCTACCTATTGAGCTCGAGCCGCCATCTTGGAAAAATGGTCCTTCGATCCAGTCTTCTGTTCATATTCCGCTAATCTTCAGAGATATTCAATTAGGTTTAATAAAAAAATCAAGGCTATAAAATTGTCTATAAAAATTGTTCCATGCCGATTTTTTCTCGTATCTGTTGAAATTAATTGAATTCAATTAACAAAAAAAATCAAAAAATAAGCGATTTTTTGCCTATGGCTGGAGATATTGTCTTCAAAATTTGTGAAGATGTTGACAGTCTACATCAAAGCTAAACGGGACAGTTGAGATAGAAAAAAAAATTGCGAAAATATTTTTTGATTTTTTTTTAAATTAAGCAAAAATTTGGTTTTTGAGTTTGACATTTCCAACAGGGTAATAAACTTGATCGAAGGACCATTTTTTCAAGATGGCGGCTCAAGCGCAATAAGTAGAGGCGGGGACTTTTAGTATGTTTATAAGTATACCTTAGCGAACATTCCTGTCAAATTTCTGAAACTCCGACCGTTACTTCTCTCTACTTTTCCCCATTTGACTGGCTAAAATTTGTGAAGTCAAGTTTGAGGACTAATAACTTTCAAATAAATCGAATAATTTGGTTCTTTTTTTCAGCAATGTAAAAGCTGTATTTTTGGCACCAGGTATGATCTACTACTTCCATTTGTATCGTTACTTTTTGTTATACAGGGTGGATTTTCACATTTTGATTAATTCTTTTGTACTATTTTGGATAAAGCACACCAATATGGGGCTCATATACAGTTGAATAACCTTTGGACCTCCTGTATATCCTTTGCTGATGTCTTTTGTTTTGAAACGTTCCCTTCAGAACCAATCGACAACACTTTTTGGACTTAGCTATTATTCTTTCAGTTTAATTCATATCGAGCATTCCAGAAGCTCGTGAAGGCACAATACTTATGAAATCTTGTCTTACAATATGTAAATATCAAAACTGATTGATGTTCGATTGGAACCTTCACTCCGCCCTGTTGGAAATGTGAAACTCGAAAACCAAATTTTTGCCTTATTTAAAAATTAAATAATATTTTCGCATTTTTTTTTTATCTCAACTGTCACGTTTAGCTTTGATGTAGACTGCCAACATCTTTACAAATTTTGAAGACAATATCTCTAGCCATAGGCAAAAATCGCTGATTTTTCGATTTTTTTTTTGTTAATTTGATTTAATTAATTTCAACAGATTCGAGAAAAAAATCGGTATGAAACAATTTTTGTAGACATTTTTATAGCCTTGATTTTTTATTAAACTAAATTGAATATCTCTGATGATTAGCGGAATATGAGCAGAAAACTGGATCGAAGGACCATTTTTCTAAGATGGCGGCTCGAGCTCAATAGGTTACTGTCAAATTTTCAAAACTCCAACAGTTTTTTCCTTCAAGCTCTCCTTATTTGACTGGCCTATAAGCCGGTTATGGTAATCACCGTGCTTATACTATCAAATTGCTATAGCGACCGACAGCCAATAGGAAGGCCCGTTGCCTTGGCAATTTCATCGTAAGCACGGTGATTACCATAACCATTCCTCCATAGAATCAGACCGACTATCCACAGTTTGACTAAAGTGAGTCATTATACGCACGTCTCTTATAATATTTCTTCAAAACTGACTATCACTTGATTATTTGACAGAATTTCTTTTCAAATTTGCACAAGCGCTCGTGTACCAAACATCTCACTTGCTTATAATGGCTTTTTCTCTCACCCATAAAAAATGAACTGTAAGTAAGTAATATTTTTGAGTTATTTCATTCATTATGATATTATGATGTACTTATACTAGTACAGTAAAAATAGTAAAAAAATCGGCAAAACCTCGGAATAAATATGGACGTCATGAAAATTTAATATTCTATCCAGAATTGGGTGCTCTACAACATATCCGAAATCGCCAAAAATCGCACCCGGGGGTTTTGAGTTATTGGAGGGGGGGGTAAAAAATTGCAGGTAAAAATGGAGGGGATGAAACCCGTCAATCCATTGGATGCAAATACATTATAGTTCGACGTATCATATCCCCTTGATACCATTTTGGCACAAAAAGTGTCCATCATTGTTGAAGGGGAGTAGTGGGGGGCGAAGCTCTGCTAGGTGGTCCATTTTGTTTTTCTGGCCATGAAAAACCGATCACGACAAGTTTGGTATCTTTTCCGACTAAATTCAATCTCCTGAACTCGCATCCGATGTGTAAATTCGAATGAAAACAAGTTTGAACAAGTTAACTTGAGAAAACTTGTTTTTTCTTTGACAATTTTGACGAATTTTTGTTTTACTGTTGAAGGCGTTCATCTTTAAAAAAATTTCAGGGACCATTGAATTGAAGTGTATTCTCCACAAAAATCATCTACTCGATGTATAATTTTGTTTCTCGAGTTTAAAAAATCGATTTGAACTTGAGCCGGCGCGGCACGTCGTCTACTACCGACCAGAACACTACAGCATGCACCTTTAAATGAAAACACCTCAAACTATTGAAGAAATGAAAACTCATCTTTGAAAATTGGAGGATTTGTGCCGAACTGAATTTCCTATAACATGAACAAAATCTCTATGAATCGCAATGCAGGATTTTGAGTTATTCGAGGAGGAGTATAACACTTTGACATGATTAATACTTTATGAACTGTTACCTCTCCACTCAAATAACTCAAAACCCTGCAGTGCGATTCATGGCAATTTCGTTTATGTTATAGGAAATTCAATTCTCCACAGATCCTTCAATTTTCAAAGATGAGTTGTTATTTCTTCAATAGTTTGAGGTGTTTTCATTTAAATGTGCATGCTGTAGTGTTCTGGTCAGTAGTAGACGACGCGCCGCGCCGACTCAAGTTCAAATCGATTTTTTCAACACGAGAAACAAAATTATACATGGAGTGGATGATTTTTGTGGAGAATACACTTCAATCCAATGATCCCTGAAAATTTTCTGAAAGTGAACGCCCCCAACAGTTAAACAAAAATTCGTCAAAATTGTCAAGGAAAAAACAAGTTTTCTCAAGTTAACTTGTTCAAACTTGTTTTCATCCAAATTTACACATCGAATATGAGTTCAGGAGATTGAATTCAGTCGGAAAAGATATCAAACTTGTCGTGATCGGTTCTACGTGGCCAGAAAAACTAAATGGACCACCTAGCATAGCTTCGCCCCCCCACTACTCCCCTTCAACAATGATGGACACTTTTTGTGTTAAAATGGTATCAAGGGGATATGATACGTCGAACTATAATGTATTCGCATTCAATGGATTGACGGGTTCCATCCCCTCCATTTTTACCTGCAATTTTTTACCCCCCCTCCAATAACTCAAAACCCCCGGGTGCGATTTTTGGCGATTTTGGATATGTTGTAGAGCACTCAATTCTGAACAAAATATCAAATTTTCAGGACGTCCATATTTTTTCCGAGGTTGAAATCTATCTTTCTGGTACTATACAGGTGGTGCTCACGCGAGACGGATACCTTCTATAAAAAGCTTTCCTTAAACAATTTTTTTGTAGTTTCTAAATATGTCGAGTGTAATTCGCCATTTTGTGCCATATACAGAGTGTCGCAATTTCTTTTGCATTTTTTCGGAACATCCCGTTCTTGTCTCGTATTTTATCACCACAATAATAATAATTATTATTATTGTTATCCTGATAAAGTGATAACCATTATTTCAATTACCATCCCAAATCATTACACTTTCAGATTTTTCCAGATAAAACTTTGAAAAATGTACAGGGTGATCACGCGAGAATAATCCACCCCCATACTGGAGACTTCCCTTTTGAGATAATTTGAAAAAGAAAAAACTTTTCTTGGACAATTTTTTCTGTACATTTCAAAATTTGGACCTCTAATATTTTACAAGCTATAATAAACAGGGTGTCGCAAGAAAAAACTTGTTCATGCGATACCCTGTATATTCGAATTGCAATCGATGTAGTTTTTCATTTTAAGTACAAATATATATCACAGTGTTCAGTTATTTTCAAAGGCAAATTGTCAAAGGATTCTCAAAATTCCTGTATTACTGGCCTGAAACGTTTATTTCAAAGAAAATTTATCTTTGGTTGATTATGTTTTTTCAAAAGATATATTCTTTTGAAACTAAAAAATAAGCCTAGCACTGGAAAAAAAATTGTGGGGGCAAATTTTAGAACTTTTTTAGCCAAATAAACGTGAATTTAGCCAACTATTACAGGATTTTCGAGAATTTTTTGACAGTTTGCCTTTGAGAAGAACTCAAGACTGTGGTGTATATTTGTATTCAAAATGAAAAACTACATCGATTGCGATTCGAATATACAGGGTGTCGCATCAACAAAAAAAGTTTTTTGCGACACCCTGTATATTATAGCTTGTAAAATATTATAGGTCCAAATTTTGAAATTATCAGAAAAAATTGTCCAAAGGAAGTTTTTTTCTTTCCAAATTACCTCAAAGGGGAAGCCTCCAGTAGGGGGGTGAATTCTCGTATGCAATACACCGATAGGTGAGGTGTATTATCGCTACATCGAGGATTTTCACGAGGGGATCCGAGTGTAAATCGAGATGTAAAGCGATAATATATCGAACCTAGAGGTGTATTTGTTAAGACAATTAACCGAACAACACTGAAAATCTACCTAAAAAAGTGAAAACTACTTGAATGTTTAAGGTTGGCCATTCTGGAGGGGTGTTTTCACCAATGACCTTGGTGGTAATACACTTATACGGCCTACTGTTTTGAGGAGTGAGGTGAATTGTCGCGTGATCATCCTGTGCAATGGCATCTCAAAGAAACTTTTTTTTTTGAAAATGATCGATTGATTTCGGAATTCAAATATGTCCAGAATATTCTGTTTTACTTTTAAATGGGGTGACGGAAAAAAGATCGAAATACAAAAGGTCGAAAACAAAACATCGAATGCATAAAGTCGAGAAACAAAATAACGAAACCACAAAGCATCGAAAGCACTATTGTCGAAAGTACAAAAGGTCGAAAATCAAAAGATCGAAAAGTGAAATATCGGAAAGCAAAAGGTCGAAAACCAAAAGGTCGAAAAACAAAAGATCGAATAATAAAATGTCGAATAGCACAATGTCGAACTAGAAATACATGTTTCAAATGTGATTACAATTCAGATCGATTGAAGAGCTGTGACTCCCTCAGAGAGCACTTGAGGAAAAATTTTACTCTCACTTTTCGACTTATTCTTCAGAGATAAATCACCTCCCAAAGTATTATGCAAGGCCACCGAAACACCTGTATATTCTTTCAAATCTGATCAGCGTCAGTGTAAATTAACTTAAGACTTATAAACCTGTGCACGCATGGACCTTGTTAGGTTGAGTGATTTTTTTGCAGACCTGATTGGGTTTTTTGACGCAAAATCCACTCTGAAACGTAAAGCTGTGCACATGGACCTCGTCAGGTCTAGTAGTTTTTTTTTTTTTTTTTTTTTTGAAGACCTGATTTGGTTTTTCGACGCAAAATTAACTTGGACTTATAAACCTGTGTACATGGACCTCGTCAGGTTCAGTAATTTTTTTGCAGACCTGGTTTGGTTTATTGACGCAAAATCAACTCTGAAACGTCAAGTTGTGCACATGGACCTCGTCAGGTTTAGTTTTTTTTTTTTTTGAAGACCTGATTTGGTTTTTCGACGCAAAATCAAGTTGGACACATAAAGCTGTGCACATAGACCTCGTCAGGTCTAGTAGTTTTTTTTTTGAAGACCTGATTTGGTTTTTTGACGCAAAATTCACTCTGAAACGTAAAGCTGTGCACATGGACCTCGTCAGGTCTAGTAGTTTTTTTTTTGAAGACCTGATTTGGTTTTTCGACGCAAAATTAATTTGGACTTATAAACTTGTGTACATGGACCTCGTCAGGTTCAGTAATTTTTTTGCAGACCTGGTTTGGTTTATTGACGCAAAATCAACTCTGAAACGTCAAGTTGTGCACATGGACCTCGTCAGGTTTAGTTTTTTTTTTTTTTTTTTGAAGACCTGATTTGGTTTTTCGACGCAAAATCAAGTTGGACACATAAAGCTGTGCACATGGACCTCGTCAGGTCTAGTAGTTTTTTTTTGAAGACCTGATTTGGTTTTTTGACGCAAAATCAACTTGGACTTATAAACCTGTGTGCATGAACCTCGTCAGGTTCAGTAATTTTTTTACAGACCTGATTCGGTTTTTTGACGCAAAATCATCTCTGAAACGTCAAGTTGTGCACATGAACCTCGTCAGGTTTTTTTTTTTTTGAAGTCCTGATTTGATTTTTCGACGCAAAATCAACTTGGACACATGCATGGACCTCGTCAGGCTCAGTAATTTTTTTGCAGACCTGTTTCGTTTTTTTCTTTTGACGCAAAATCCACTCTGAAACGTGAAGCTGTGTACATGGACCTCGTCAGGTTCAGTGATTTTTTTGCAGACCTGATTCGGTTTTTTGACGCAAAATTGACCTATACTCATAAATCGGTGTACACACTACACAGACCTTGTCAGGTTCAGTATTTTTTTTTTCAAGGCCTGATTAGGTTTTTTTGTCATCATTTCAAATCAATTGTCTTTACAACAATTGTACATACACCTATTGCTCATTTTCGATTTTCACGGTTTTTCTTTCTAGACCTTTTCTTTTCGATTTTTTGTTTCTCGATGATTCTTTTTGACGTTTTGTTTTTCGACCAATTGTTTTTCGACCTTTTGTTGTTCGACCAATTGTTTTTCGACCAATTGTTTTTCGACCTTTTGTTGTTCGACCTTTTGTTTTTCGACATTCTGTTATTCGATATTATGTATTTTCGACCATATGTATTTCGATCATCATCACTTTCAATATATTGTAAATTCGACCTTTTCTTTTTCGACCTTATGCATTCGATGTTTTGTTTTCGACCTTTTGTTTTTCGTTCTTTTTTCCGTCACTCTTTTAAATGACATGGAATGACATAAAAAACTATGTAATTATCTGAAAAATATCCAATTCCCGGAAGGGCATCATTGAAAAAAAAATGTCTTTCGTAAATTTTCCAATTTTTTTTTTGAAAAACTCAGTGTCATGCATTTTGATAATCTGGATAACAATTTTCATCTACCCATTGTGATTATCAGACGATAGGGTGTTCTCCAGAAAATGCACACAAAAATTATGACACCCTACTGTATGTGTATGTACAGGGTGATCCACCATAATTCCCCTTCCCCGCCCCCGTTACAATTTTCCCTAGTTGGGATAAATTGGCAGGCAAAAACAGTTTCCCTAACAATTTTTCCCGTAGAATTTAATTTTGGCCACCAAAATTTTCTCTATTTTGCAGAGTTTGCAGTGTTTCAAAAAAACTTTCACATTTTTTTGATACCTTATTGTGTTTGAATATCGGTAATGAATCGGCTTTTTCTTTTGGGTCCGAATAATATCATTTGATACGTGAATATGGTCATATACAGGCTGTTCGTTCTCAAGCTTCCCACCTCAGATTTTATGCCACCAATTGTTTTTCCAGAGAAACGCCGAAACAGGTCGATTTTTATTTCAAGGGGGACCTCTAGGACACATCGCCGAATTTTTATCTTCAAACCCCTCGCCCCCACCCTTATCTACTTCAAAATTACGAATAGCATTACCTATCTTGCTGATGAAATTCTCTTTTCGCCAAACATTCAGAAGAAAATTCAAATCAATCTCTCAATCCTTTTCAAGTAGGGTAGAGTGGAAACAAAGAGGTTGAAGATAAAAATGTGGCAATACGTGTTCCAGATGTATGTCCAACTGTTTTTGCTAGAAAATCGATTATCGAGAATCGGGAGCTACTAGAAGAAGAACTTTCCTTCAATTAACAATGAGAGAATTTTGAGGATTCTGGGAACGATAGAAAAAAAGGAAGTGCCTCCGTAGCCGGCCCCGGCTTCATGTATTGTAGCCGGAGCCGGCTATTTGTAAGGTAGACGGCACCAAGTGACAGTGCGTCATGCACAGATATAATATGATACTACTACTACCACCTACTACGGTAAAGTAGGCCGCGCAAATAGTCATCTTACTCATAAATCACGTGAGCGCTATTTTTGCTACCAAGTGTAGCTACGTCACGTTGTAGGAGCCTACAGGGTGTATTTTCACATGCTACATTTTGTGATAAATGGCTGATTTTTCATATTTTTGAATAAAACTGGCCAGATTTTTGCTAACACTTGCTAAATTTCCGTCAAAATTCTGGATATTTGTTTAGAATTGGTAAATTGTTGCTGAAACTTGCTAAATCTTGACTGGAGACTTTCTGCATCGCAGCTAAAACTCATTAGAGTATCATCCAAAATTGCTAAACTGTAGCCGAAAATTGCTAATGATTTGCTAAAACTTGCTACATTGTCAAACAAAGCTCTCCGACTACCAGAACATCGGACGGTAGACCCGAAACTGCACAGACACGTGTTCCGCCCTTACTGGGGGCTCATCAGTGTTGTTGTCTTTTGCTACATTGTCGCTCAATACTGCCCAATGTTTGTTCAAAATTGCTAAATTCCACGTTATGCTGAAACTTGCTAAGTCATCCCCGAAATGTGATAAATTTTTGCTCATAACATGATTGCCAAGTTCTTGTTAATCGAGAATTTTATTTTGAAAATTGCGCAATTATTGTTGCTATTATCGTGAATCGCTACATTCCAGTTGAAAACTGCCGCTTTTGGTGAACACGTGAACCATTTCAGAAAATCGTTTATAATTTTTTGTTGCTGGAAGTTTCTAAATTTTATCAAAACTTGCTGAGTTTTTGCTGCATGGTGCTCCATTTTGGTTTAAAATTGCTGGATGCTCCCGACAATTATTGAGATTTGCACAAACTCGCTGACTTTGATTGGGAATGGTGGAAATGTTGCTAAAAATTGGTAAATTTGCCAAAATTTGCTCAAGTTTTGCTAAAATTTGCTGAAGTTTTTCTAAATCTTGCTACATTTTTGCTAAAAATCGCTCAATATTTGCTAAAAATTGATAAATTGTTCACAAAGTTTGCTAAACTGTGGATTGCATAGCTACTTTGTTCCTAATAGCTGGATTGTGGTAAAACTTGGCCAATGTTTGCTTTAAAATTGCTGAATTTAGCTGAAAATTGTTTAATCTTGCAGAAACTCATAAAACATTGCTGAATTAATCTGAAAATCTGTTGATTTATGCTGAAACTTGCTGAATTCTGGTTGCAAATGATATATCGTGGTTTAGAATTACGTTTTCTTGGAAAATTGCTGAATTTTTGATTAAACTTCTTGAACGTTCATTCAAGATTGCTGAATGGTTGCACAAAATTGTTGATGTTTTGAAACTTGCTGAATCTTTGCTGAAACACGCGCTGAATTTGTATTAAAAATTGCTACTTTGATGCGAACTTGCTGAGATTTTACTGAAACTTGCTACACTTTTGCTGAAATTCTCTACATTTGTGTTGAAATAACCAAATTTTTGTTTCTTGCTTTTGTTGCACTGCTCAAGTATGCTGAAAATTGTTGATTGTTTTCTGGAACTTGTTGAACTAAAACTTGTTAGGTACATTTGTGCTGAAAAATTGCTGAATTTATTTTGAATTTAACTGAGATTTGCTCGGACTCGCTCAATTTTCATTGAAAATTTGGGATTGTTGCTGTAAATTGCTCAGTTTCGCTGAAACTTGCTGGAATATGGCAAAAACTTGCTATATTTTTGTTGGAAATGGCTGGATATTCACTCAAAATTACTGAATTGATGAAAAAGCTTGCTAAACTTTGACCAAAATTGCTACTTTGTTACAATAGTTGGATTGTGGCGATACCGGCCAACTTTTAGTTTGAATCTGCTGAATTTTGCTGGAAATTAGTGAAATTCGCTGAAGCTTGCTGAATCTTTGCTAAAGCAAGTAGATAGAATATGTATGTTCTGCTTCACTTTAGGCACGGGTGGGGATAGGCACCGTGGGTGGAGCCAAAATGAGGTGGAGCTTCAGACAATGGTGGGGTGGAGCATCAAGCAATGGCGGCCGTGGAGCCTAAAATCTGGGTGGTAACCTATCCATAGCCCCGCCCCCTAAGCCAATCCCCAGCATGTTCCGAATGCAAGCTCCTCCTCCTTGGTATCTGATTGGTCTGTGAGGTGTGACTGTCGGCCATTGTGAAAAATGTCCTGTGCTGCGATTGGTTGTCGTCTATTGTTGAAGAACTGGCGGCCATTGTATAAAATTTCCTGTGTTGCGATTGGTTGTTGTAAATTGTTCGTCATCTTGTCTTCTGATTGGTCAGAGAGGTGTGACAGGCTTGATCGTAGATAATTGTCTGTGCTGCGATTGGCTGTTGGTAATTGTTTAAGAAAAACTCCTGTGTTGTGATTGGTCCTATCGTTCTCTCTCACTCTCACTCACTCGTTTCTCTTTCTCTCTCTATCTCTTTCTCTCTCTCTCTCTCTTGCTCTCTCTGGACTCTCTTCCTCTCTTTTGGAGCTCTGATGCTGGCGCCCCCTGGCGTTCAGGCGGCGGCCGTGGCCCCGGCGGAGGCATAGGCTCTGGTTGTTTTCGAGCGTAATATAAATGATTTGTTGAACGAGAATTTTACTCAGTTTGAATAATTGCACGAGTCATAATGGATCTAAGTGACTTCTTGAAGACATATGGCGATAGAATTTTTGATGAGCATAAAGACTTATTGATGGATATCATAAGTGACAGAGAACAAAGTAATTACGGAAAGAAGACTCTTTCACGATATGGAGAACATTACACAATTTGTCCTTGGTCATCTAACGAAGAATCAGTTTGCGGTCCCGACAAATGCAGTTGTCGCTCAAGAGAAGAAAAAGAGAGAAGAGCCTCTTTTGTAATAGCTTTGTATTTACGAATGTTCAAAAAATGAATGTTATTTTTAGTTGTTAAATAAATTAAAAAGAAAAAAAAATGTTTATCGAAAATGTTTATTGTGATAAAGTGAAAATAATATGACATAAAATCTTATGACAAAAATAAATGAGGTTTTTTTCAAATTAAAATAACAGGATAATACATCACCCCGACTAAAAATTTGAATTATAAAAATCCATATCCATCGAAAGCTGTTGCTGAGCAGGTTCAAAGCTAGGCTCTATGATGGTGGTATCATCCTCGTCTTCATCGTCTTCATCGTCTTCGTCAGCTACAAGACGTTCCAAGTCCTCCTTGGATAGTGGTGGCGGTGGTGGTGGAGGCAGAGTTGATGTTTTTGCAGGGAGAGGTGGTGGTACGATGGTAGGTCGCCCGTCTCCCTTCTGTAGTTCTAGTTTGTATATTTTCCCATACTGGCCGTAATTGGTTAATGTATGATTTCCATCTGCCAAGTCTTGAAGCTGACTCTTGGTGAAGCTATTATAGCGCTCTGGCAGATATAATTTCGAATCACCTGCAGAAAGAAGTAATAATGTAAGAAAAAATTTATTAAAAAAAATGAAAAATCATACCGTTTAGTTCTGCTAGAATACGCGGCCCGTATTTTGATACGGATTTCTCCAACTTAGTGATTTGATAGGGAACGTTTTTCGCCATCGTCTCTAAGTTGAGGAATGTATGACTTCCAAGCGAGTTGAATAATCTAAGTAAACTTAGATTATTCTTTGGAGTTCTTTTCTTCTGGATGGACCCATTCGTCTTCTTGATGCTTGGAGTGGATGCTGAGTTGCTCATGATGACGTTTCGATGTACACACTTCACAGGATGAAACTGAACTATACTATCCTAAGAAAGCGCTCACAGTTTAAATACAAAATCTCAGTCTAATTTATGCGGACGCAAATACGTCACTCTACGAAATGCGCGCCTACCCATACACACGCACACACACACACAAATTTAATTATGTATTACTCATTCGAATGGAAAGAAACTGCTGGTATAATAAGCTGATATGATTCGGCGCCGCGATTCACATGTAATTAGATACGAAGAAAGCAGGATGCGATTAACCCAGACAATTTATTTGGAACTTTCTCTTCGCTTTATGCTTTCATAATATATGCCCACACCGCCATATACAATTACCTATAAGAGAAACTATCTATACAAAAACAAAATGGGTAACATCTAGGTAATTTATCTAAATCCTACGCATTCCTCTCTCTTATGGTAATGGAATAAGGATGCTATATCCGCAATTAAATAATTTCTAACATACGATACGTAGTGCTCTCCGGAAAATTACCATTTCGAAAGCAACTAACATATGTTCGGACATTGACTCAATAAATTATTCCATGCAACGGATACAAAACGTTGAACCCATATCAAAATTACATTCTAGTTGTCAACATCCAAAGAGCGACCTCAATTGAAATAATTAATGCGGAAAGAACCGAAAGCTTAATCTTGTGGGTCCTGATGTTAACGTCCTCTCGAATTAATTCTGATTTATGCAATATTTCATCATTCCATGTAACCACATACAATCAAAAATAAGCGTAAGTAGGCTATTAAAATTTCCTGTTTACGAAATCTATTCGGATAAAGATTCACAAATATAGACACGATTTTGCAGGTCTGGACTTGTTTTAGCTGCGAGCAAACAAAGGTTAATGACTCACAATAATGACCTAAAAGGAGTCGATATACTAACCACGTATAATTCTAAATTAAAATCCAAAAATTTTCAGCTCGCAACATCCATATGAATAAAGACGTGTATGTTTTAGAGAGTGGATTTTTCCCGCTTCGAGCTTGTTAAACGTAAAGAAAGCTAGTTGTAGAGTGGGATATCAACGCCTATAAAAGACCCGCAAAAACCTTAAGCGGGATCATCTCACAAGTGAACGCGCATCAATTCAGTTACATTTTTGACTCGCGCCTATTTTGTACCTTCAACTGCTGCTGCTGCTGCTATATCTGTTGCAACCTGCTGCTTTTACTTTGCTGATTGCTTCAACCTGGTGAGTGTAAAATTATTTTTGGTATTCCAATTTGATTTTTAACAATCAGTTTTTTTTTTTTTGTAGATCTGTTAAACCCAATCTCGATTAGTCTACGTCGAATCTAATATAAAATTTATAGAAATGAAACTATGCGAAGTTTGCGGTAAATCTTTTGCACGAGTAAGTGAATTGAATCGCCATAATCGATCAGTCCATGAAAAAATAGGGATGAGCTCTTGCTCAATATGTGATAAAACTATGCGTAGAGACAATCTGAAGGGGCACATCATCAAAATGCATGTAAATCCGCAACAAACACATCAACAACAACAACAACAACAACAAGAGCAACAACAGCAGCAGCAGCAAACACTACCCCGACGATATGAAACTAATCAAAAACCTCAAGCCAGTACTTCGAACCATGAGCCCACCACTATTCAGAAAATCTGCGAAATTTGTCTAATTGAAGTTCCAGCTAATCAATGGACTTACCATATTCGAACTGTGAACCACAAAAGAAAAGCAGCAATACCTCATTCACACAGAATAAAGGTAATAACACTTCTCTCTCGAGAATAAGTTGAAATTTTGATTGAAATATTATTTCAGGTGGTGAAGTCCAGTTTCAAAAAACGGATTGAAACGTTGCTGATAGAAAACAACGATCCTGAATGTTTAGATCCGATGAAATTCCTCGAAGAAGTGAAAGAAACCATCATTCGTTCATTAGTTGATGCTTTGAACTTCCATGGAGCCATCAAGCTGAACTTGGAGTTGTTTGCTGAATATACCAAAATGATTGAAGATAGCGAAGAGGTAGCAGTCAAATCTTTCAACAGCAAGATGGTTCCTATCATTCGGGAAGCAGAGCTGAGAACGTCATACGAGGTATTTGAAAAAGAAATATTGACGAAAATGGACGAGTTTCAAGAGAGGGATAGTGGTTGGGCCCTAGTTTCAATTTTACATCTAGAAATTAATGTTAATAAATATCAACCTCTGAGAGGCACAAGTTACATCAGACTTCCAGATAAGATAATAAAAAAAAAAGCTTGCATAAATGTCAGAAATTCTGACGAGTTCTGCTATAAATGGAGTGTGGTTTCAGCTTTGAGCACCGACATTTCTACCAATTCACATAGAACCTCATCGTACTCAATCGAAGATATTTCTGCTGATGTGATTCAGATTGAAAATCATACACTCAATTTCAGTAATTTAACCTTTCCCTTGAAGATAGATGACATATCAATTTTTGAAAACCTCAATCCAAATATCAGCATAAATGTTTTTGGTTGGGAAGAAAATGAAGTTGTAGGACCGTTTTACTGTACGAAAATGGAAAAACAAATTCACATTAACTTATTATTTCTCCAACAAGGTGATACCAGTCACTACGTATGGATTAAGAATATTTCGCGATTGCTCAGACAACAAATCACACGAAATTGTAGACAGATATATTTATGTAATCACTGTCTTATTCATTTCTCAACAAAAGAGCAGCTTGAAATACACAGTAATGAGTGTAACAAAATTGTCACCACTATGCCGTCTTTGGAAGATTCTGAATTATCATTCAAGAACTATGAACGAGGTGTGCACGTTCCATTTACTATTACAGCCGATTTTGAATGCCTCTTGGAGGATGTTGATAGTAACTCTTCATCCTCACCAACTACATCGATAAATCCAAATGAATCGAACCATGAAACTGAACTAAATGTAAATAATTCTTCATCAGAACCCACCAAATCGGCTACCAAAAATATCCAACAACATGTACCTTGCGCATTTTCATATTTCATTAAATGCTCTCATGACGCTACCTTGGATAAGTTACGAGCGTATAAAGGAGTTGATGCTCCAGCAAAATTTGTCAAGTTAGTAGCCAAGGATGTAGTCAATATTTACAAAAATATTATCATGAAGCCAAAAGCCGTAATTCCGTTGACAGATGCAGAGAAAAAAATTCAAACTGAAAGTATCGTATGTCATATATGTAAGAGAACCTTAGATTTATCTGAAAGAGTAATTGACCATTGTCATTTAACGGGGAAATATAGAGGACCCGCACACAACGACTGTAACCTCCGCTTTCGTACACCTAAATTTTTCCCCATCTTTTTCCATAACTTTTCAGGTTACGATTGTCACTTATTTGTCAAAGCTTTAAATGAAATCGATGGAGAAATCAATTTAATTCCTCTGAATAAAGAAAATTACATCAGTTTGTCAAAAAGAATTCCTGTTAGCGAGGAGGAAACAATTGAATTAAGATTTTTAGACTCAGCTAGATTCATGCCCTCTAGCTTAGACGCATTGGCAAAAAATTTACCTTCAGACTCTTTGCGAAGTGTTAGAAAGTACTATTCAAAACCGGAAAAATTTAAATTGTTAACAAGAAAAGGTGTATTCCCTTATGAATACTTAAATTCATGGAGAAAATTAAATGATACGGAGCTACCATCTCGAGAACAATTCAATAATAAGTTTACAAATACAAAATGTTCTGTCGAGGATTACGAACATGCGAAGAATGTTTGGCAAACATTTGGGTGTACGAGTTTATGGAATTATTTGCAAATCTATTTAGTAACTGATGTTCTCTTACTGGCTGATGTTTTTGATAATTTCAGAAAGGTATGCTATAAGATTTATGGTTTAGATCCTTGTCATTATTATACCTCTCCTGGATTATCTTGGGATTCTATGTTGAAATACACCGAAATTAAGCTCGAACTTTTAACGGATATCAACATGCATACATTCATCCGGAGAGGTATCAGAGGTGGAATATCACAATGTTCCCATAGACATACCAAAGCTAATAACAAATATATGGATGATTATGATCCTACAAACCCATCGAGTTTTCTGATGTACCTAGACGTCAACAATTTATACGGTTGGGCGATGTCACAAGCACTTCCGTATTCTCATTTCCAATGGGTTACATCTCATGATTTAGATAATATCGATGTTATGACACTTCCAGATAATTCTCCCCTGGGGTACATGTTTGAAGTGACTCTGGAGTATCCAGAAACACTACATAATTTGCATAACGATTTACCATTCTGCGCGCAAAATAAGTGCAGTCCCAATGGTTCATTTCCGAAGTTGATCACAGATTTTTCAACTAAAACTAAATATATAATTCATTACAGAAATCTTCAGCAATGTTTAAAAGCAGGTTTAAAATTAACCAAAATTCACAGAGCGATACAATTCAAACAATCTTGTTGGCTCCAACAATACATCGCATTGAATACTTATCATCGAACCCAAGCGACTAACGAATTTGAGAAAGATTTCTTCAAACTGATGAATAATGCTGTATATGGGAAGACAATGGAGAACGTAGATAAAACTCTGTCTGTAACTCGATGGTTCGATTTTGGGTTTATTGGGTTTGAGAATGGGAATTACAGTGGATTCTCTCCAGCAGTCAGGGAAACATTGTCGCTGCCATATAAAATTGAAGATGTCTAGGAGAGTTTGGACTGCAGCGTCGGATAGGTTTTTTAAGAAAGTGAAGGGGATGGAGTCGGGGCCTGGGACTGAATTTTTGCAGTTTTTGAGGGCTTCATCCAATTCGGATTTCCGCAGTGGAACATTAAGTTCCGGGTTTTCGACGTTGTTCATATTGAGTGGGATCTTCTCTTTTTCTGACTTTATTTTCAGGAATTCATTCGAGTAGAAGTTGTCGCTGGAGTGCTTGTAGAATTGATTTGCTAGTAGATTCACAATATCGTCGTTAGAAGTAATCAGATTGTTACTTTCGTCTTTTAGCGCTGTTATGGAAGAGGGGTTGCAATTGAGGCCCTTTATTCTGTTAATTTTGGACCAGGCTTCCCTCAGGGGAGTGGAACTAGTGAGAGTGGAGACATAATTTTGCCAAGATGACTTTTTGGCATCCTTCAGTACGAACCTGGCTTTTGCTCTATGTTTCTTGAACGCGATCAGATTTTCGACGTCAGGGTGTTTTTTGAATCTGTTAAAGGCAGTTTTGGATTCCCTGACGGCAAGACTGCATTTAGGATTCCACCAGGGCACTGGGTTGTGGTTTGTGATAACAGTTTTTTTCCCGATGCATTGTTCGGCTGCTTCGGTTATGATCTTGGAGAATTTTTGAACGTTATCATTGATGTCATCCTGGAGGGAGAAAGTAGACAATTTCTCGTCAACCATGTTTTGATAAGCCAGCCAATCAACTCCTTTATCTTTCCATTTTTCAAAAGGTTTATTGGGGTCACTGAAGTTGTTTTTTTGATAAGAAATTGCAATGGGAAAGTGGTCGCTGTCATATAGTTCTGGCAGAACTGTCCAGCACAGGGCGGGGCCACTGCGTGGATCGCTGAAACTAAGGTCTATGCTAGAGAAGCTGCCGGATGATGAATTGAAGTGAGTAGGTTGGCCGTTGTTTAGCAGAAATAAGGACGGATTTCTGAGATATAGGTTTTCAATTTCTCTTCCTCTGAGACTATTGGAGTGTGATCCCCACATAATGTTGTGGGCATTAAAATCGCCGACTATGATGAATGGAGGGGGGATTTGGGTGATTAGGTTGGCCAGTTCGTTGGAGTCGAGATTTGTATTTGGAGGTAAGTATATGTTGCAAATGTTGATTTTGCTGGGACACCAAACCGAGGCAGCAATTGCCTCCAAATTAGTTGAGATAACAACTTCCTCATGATGTAGATTTTTCTTGATTGAAATTGAGACACCACCGCTGGCAATTTGTTGAGTGATTCGGTTTTTTGTGAGAGTATTGTACCCTTTTAATGAAGGGCTGTGGTTGCCTTTGAAGTTTGTTTCTTGTAAACATAGTACTGAGGGGTTGTGATCACTGATCAGGCGTTGGATATGAGTAAATCTGGAGTAAAAACCATTGCAATTCCACTGAATCACAGACGCCATTTTTGTTTGTTGTCAGGTTGAGTGGTGGTTTTCAGTATTCGGATCGCTCAGAATCGCTGGGATCAATAGAAAACTGAGAGAGGTCTGATATTTCAACATTGTCAGCAGACTGGCTCAACTTATTGCAGATTCTTGTGAATCTGCTTTTCGCATGTCGGTTTGTTAGGCAGGGGTAAATGTCATTCATCATATCGATGAGACCAACTATATTGTCAGTGAAGGAAAGACCTGTTTTTAGTGGATCTTTACCATTGGTGCATTGTTCAATAAAGGACTCGAATTGGTCTGAGGTGAGAATGTATTTGCTTGGGTTTTCCTGTATCGTTTGTTTTATTGTTTCTGTGTTTTCTTTGGAAGTTAGTGAAACGTTTTCTATAGAAGAAGATTTTTTGATTTTTTTTGATTTGAGTTTGTGTCTGTTGTTTCTGGAATTCGGTTTAGCAAACTGAAAATCCCCAGTATGGTCGTCGTTTGGTAGTGGGGATCCCTGTGGGGAACTTTCGGTAGATCCGCTGTTGAGGGTAGATGATGCTGGTCTTTTGTTTGGTGGTTTTTCGGTAGAGAAGAGAGGAGTTTTTGAATTTTCAGTTACAATTGTTACCGTAGAATGGTTTGTTTCTGTAATCTGTTGATCGTCAGCATTAATTATTGAGTGTACGTCAGCTATTGTTTCGATTGTGTTTCGGTTTTGCAGTGGAGGAGATTCAGGTTCTGTTTGGGACATATTCAAGTTTGGACATTGGTCGGCTTTGTGGCCCAACTCTTTGCATAAAAAGCAAAGCATTTCACCCGTGCCAATAAAAATTCTATAGTCGGTGTTGTCTTGCGTGATGGTAACAAATGGGGGAAGCTCAAGATCTTCATTTGGCTTGATGTAAATTTGGCGTCTGAAACTTAAAATGTGGGAAAGTTCGTCATCTTCGATGTTGGCTCTGAGAAATGTCATGTTTGACATTGGTTCGCAGCCAACATCTCTCAAAGCGTTCTCGAGGAGCTCGTGGGGAATGTTTGGGCAAACATTGGACAGAATGATTCTCTTAGCCGGTGAAATAAGCCTTCGAATTGATACAATTTTTCCCTCAATCTCAATTTTCCCGTGGTTATTCACGATTTCATCGACATTCTGTTTGGTTGACAAGAATATGCAGATGCGGTTTCTTGAGATTCGCGATGCAAATGTGATTTGTTTTGGACCAACAAGCTTGCTGATTGGTACTACGTAGTCTCTTAACTTTAGTTTATCTACGACATCAAGGACTATGGCCAAGTCCTTGCTTGGAAACATTGTATTTATTGAAGCTACGCTAGAGTACGATAGGTTTTTATTTGGTGAATTTGAGTTTTGTTGAGAGTTATTTCTGTTTTGGGGTTGTGACATTTTGAGTTTTTTGGCTCCTGTGACCAGGGCCTTAGTTTTGATTGAAGATTTTTGTTCAATCAACAAGAATAGAAAATAGTTTTCGTGAATATAAACAACAACAGTCCATTCCTATAGCGCAAAAAGCACTATAGGAAGAAGCGGCCTTTTTGTTGTCGGTGCGATAAGATAATAATGTGCCTGCTTATATCAAATTCATGCAAGTTTTGAAAAATAAATTGGACTCAGCTGTTTTTCCGGTAGACCGTGAATGATGGGAAGGCGATCTATCCCTTCAGTGGACCATCCAGGACGTTATCCAAAAAACACTAGGAAAAACTCGCGGGCCGAACACCACAATTTTGTCAAAAGGCGAGGACGTTCAAACACGCGAGGCGCACCGTAGCATAATCGAACCGGCATCCATGCGAAGAATGTTTGGCAAACATTTGGGTGTACGAGTTTATGGAATTATTTGCAAATCTATTTAGTAACTGATGTTCTCTTACTGGCTGATGTTTTTGATAATTTCAGAAAGGTATGCTATAAGATTTATGGTTTAGATCCTTGTCATTATTATACCTCTCCTGGATTATCTTGGGATTCTATGTTGAAATACACCGAAATTAAGCTCGAACTTTTAACGGATATCAACATGCATACATTCATCCGGAGAGGTATCAGAGGTGGAATATCACAATGTTCCCATAGACATACCAAAGCTAATAACAAATATATGGATGATTATGATCCTACAAACCCATCGAGTTTTCTGATGTACCTAGACGTCAACAATTTATACGGTTGGGCGATGTCACAAGCACTTCCGTATTCTCATTTCCAATGGGTTACATCTCATGATTTAGATAATATCGATGTTATGACACTTCCAGATAATTCTCCCCTGGGGTACATGTTTGAAGTGACTCTGGAGTATCCAGAAACACTACATAATTTGCATAACGATTTACCATTCTGCGCGCAAAATAAGTGCAGTCCCAATGGTTCATTTCCGAAGTTGATCACAGATTTTTCAACTAAAACTAAATATATAATTCATTACAGAAATCTTCAGCAATGTTTAAAAGCAGGTTTAAAATTAACCAAAATTCACAGAGCGATACAATTCAAACAATCTTGTTGGCTCCAACAATACATCGCATTGAATACTTATCATCGAACCCAAGCGACTAACGAATTTGAGAAAGATTTCTTCAAACTGATGAATAATGCTGTATATGGGAAGACAATGGAGAACGTAGATAAAAGAAAGGATGTCAAAATTGTAACCCAGTGGGAGAGTCAGCGTCGACGTCTCGGTGCTAGAGCTCTTATAGCCAAACCAAATTTTCATAGTTCAACTCAATTTACTCCAGATATGGTTGCAATACAATTAGATCGAGTCAAAACTTTTTATAATAAACCGATTTATCTGGGTTTCACTGTTCTGGAATTATCAAAATGGCATATGTATGACTTTCACTATGATTATATGAAACCCAAGTATGGAGAAAATATCTTGTTAAATTATATGGATACAGATTCATTTATATACACAATGTATACAGAAGACTTATATGAAGATATAAGAGATGATCTCAGTGATCGCTTTGACACATCTGCTTACGGAATAGATAATCGGTTTGCATTTCCATTATTGAACAAAAAACAAGTAGGCATGTTGAAGGATGTCAATGACGGATTAATTGTACGCGAATTCATTGGATTAAGATCAAAAATGTACTCGTTAGATGTAGTTGGTAAGAAACTTACAAAAACCTCGAAAGGAATCAAGAAAACTACTGTCGACGGATTGAGTATCGATGATTATAGAGTTTGTTTATATACGAAAAAAGTTTTTTATAGAAGTATGCTGGTGTTCAGATCATATATCCATAAAATTTATACTCAAAATGTTACCAAAATCACTTTGAGTTACTTAGATGATAAGCGTTTTATAAAAAATGATGGTGTATCCACATTTGCGTGGGGGCATTATAATATTTGATGTTAATAAAACAATTTCACTTTACTATGTTTTTTATTTATACAATATATCAAAGAAATAACAATAAAATTATATTTAATATTACTACATAATCAACTATTCAATGATAATATAAAGAATTTTTTGAAGAAGAAGTTATAGTAATATGGTGAACACTATCTATACAACTTTTCTCACATCGTTACCTAATGGAATATGTTCTATCACTCGATCATGAAGCACTAAACAATAGGCTGTTGTATTTGCTGATATTCCATTAGATGCAGTTTCGAATTCGATCGTTACATCAACTGGTCCGCTTCTGATCACTTCGTTTTGATGAGCACAATCTATAACAACAATTGGAGCAAGAGATTTGAATTTGCTAGGTGTCAGTAGAGGTGTTGGATCGTTTCCGAAGTATGCTTTTTGAAATTGGGCATACATGTGATATAACACTGAGATGCGATGTTCCTTCTTGAAGGCAATATTTATGTTTTCGTAAGGATATTTTTCGGAGTTTAGATGTGCCGATACATTCACAAGATCGCAGTGTTCAAATTCGCTAGCATTGGAGGCCGCTTTATTCATTTTGTTTGTTTGTAGAGTAAACAGCATCATTCTTGGTTTTCCTTGTTGAGCAGTAGTCGTTACACGCCAAACGTTGTGAGTAGCTTGGGGTACATTAGGATATTCATATAGTTGCCAGCTTCGAAAACACATTTTCAAGGGATGGGCACTTTGAATAGTTTTATATAGTTTTAGTCGTTCCTCATCGTTGAGTTTAACGTGAGGGATTCTCCAGGCAACTTTATGGATGGTAAGAATATAATCTTTGAGTGTAGTGACTACACAGTTATCATCTGTTTTTGCTCTAATCAAAATAAGCTCATGCTTTGCATTTGGTACAAACAGTCGAAAATCTTCTCCAAACCCCATCATCTTCTTGAAAGGCAGACAGAAATTGAAATTCCCAGTATTCGATAACTTTATTGTTCTATTATCATTTATAGTCCAACCAGCATTAAGCATTATATTGCTGTCGTTTGCCGTTAAAGAAACATAATTTTTCAAACATGTAGTGATTCCTAAATTTCGACAGTGATCTATTTCTGTTCCGTTTAGCTCATAGCGAATTTCATCAAACATGAAAGCTACACAATTGTTAACCAGAGAGAGTTCAGTTGAAGGAGATCCTTTTCCATCTACCAAAATTCCCTCAACGTAAATATAGCTTTCACATGGTTCCACAATCAGATCTTGATTCTGTATGCAAATTCGAATAGTATCACTTGGATTGTAAGATTCATTGAAAGGAATATATGTGTGAATGGATTTTCTTGTTATTCTGTCATCATATTGCGGCGATTTAGTGATGTTTAGAGGATCTTCCATTATATAATGTGAATCCAAGAGTTCTCAGAAACTGTTTGTTTTCTTTTGATAGGTGAACCGCTCGCTTGAGCTTGCGTGTTGTTTCTTTCGAATCAAACGTAGAACTGCTTGTTTTGCCAGATGAGGACGTATATGTATTAGAATAATTACTTCTATTATCAAACACTAACATTTTGACAGGAATGATCTCTCACAATCTAGCTCATTCAAGCGAAGACCAATTGCAAATGAGTATTCTTAGAGAGATTCACCATTTTATATCGGCTTCAAATGTAATCTTATTGTAATTTTTTCTTTTCTGAAATTAAGCACATCGCCATCTTGATCGACTAATTTCACGATTACTGAACTTATTGCATCAACATTTACTGGCAAGTATATAATGTTTTTTGGAACTTCGTTTATCTTGCATCCTGGTAAAACATCCGGCGAGAACTCGTGAATCGTATGAACAGGTCTATTATTCATATATGAGCCAGTTATTATATTACACTCCACATGAATCGAATTGACTTTATTGATATTAACGGGTAAGTCAGATTCACTAATAACATCAGGTTTTATTTCGCGAGCGCTAAATCCCATTAGTCGCCCAATTGTGCGACTTTTGTTGAAATATACGGGGTGCGATGTTTTAATTTGTATTTTGAGCGTGTTTGTATTTGCAGAGATTTTGACAGTTGGTTTTAACGTTGTTTGCTTTAACGCAGTGCTGATGTAATTAGCAATATCATCGATTTCGTACGATCCTTCGGGTATTTCTACAATTTCAGTACCAACATGAAATAAATTATTTGTTTCATCAATATTTGGAATAGAATTATAGGTATATAAACCAATTAATCCACACTCATAGCTGAATGGTAATTCCAAAGGAGGGAAATATTCCGCACGTAAAATTGACTCATCACCAGAAAAATTGAGTATTGTTGACATGCTGAAGGGAGAAAGAACACTAAAAATTTATTTGCGAAATAATTTATTTATAGTTATGCTCATATAAAAATTTTAAACATAAATGACCACAGATCACAGAATTATCTGCTTGAACTTTATTATAATTGTATTTTATGTTTTTCCCTAAATATTTTACAATTTCTAAAGGAGGTTGAAGATTTCCATAGCTATCAAAATATTCAATTTGTTTATTTCTTTTGAAATATGCTACCCAATGAGTTCCTGAACCTACAGATTTGTCTAAATTCACAATTCCACATTCAGTGGAAAAGGGTTTTGATGGTAACTCATCTAACATAAATACTCCCCGGAATTTTGGAATATGCTTTGTGAATTTATATAAGTCATACTCGTTTAAAGGTCTTGCGGGGAGTATTTTCAGGAGTTTTTTGAATTCAAATAAAGTCCCAATCCTTTCCTATAGGGTTTTAAGAATAATCCTTTTCCCATGGCGATGGCCTCCATTTTTTTATTGTGACGAGCACTTTCATCCAATTGTTTTCGCGCTTCTTTTGCATCGTTGACAGCTTTTGCAATTCCTGCGGCTCCCCCAGATAAAGATCCGAGAGCAGATAAACCCGCAAACAAAGGGATCAAAAACGGAAGCACTCCACCAGTTTTAGGAATAGGAATCACTCGAGATCTGGGAAGACTGCATTGCGTTCTTTTAACATTATCTTTTGCTGTTGTTAAAGCTAGTTTGATGGCACTTTGAATGTTCTCTGGCTTTTTTGTTTTAACCACACCTCGAGTTTTTGCGATGAGATTTTTGAAAATATCTTTCCGTTTAGAAGTTCGCTTCCTCTTAGTTCTCTGTTGAACTTTTTTGGATACTCCCATTCCTAATTTTGCTTTTGCTTTCATAGCGTTCGTTACAAACCACGCATTTATACGTTCTCCGAATCTTGAATCTCTGGCTTTCACTCTTTCCCAAGCCTTTTCAGCAAGTCGGAGATCAGCTTGATTTCTTGTTGGCGTATCTTTCGTAATCGAATAGGCTATATCGTGTTCTTTACAAGCACGATCTAAAGGATTTATACCGTTATCACCTGCCGCCAAACGTTCTTTGAGATGGGTTCCAGGACCACAATAATGATATCCAGGGAGATGTAATTCAAATGGTAATTTGTTAATAGCAGAGTTGAGTAAACCGCTTCCTTGGATAGTCGAATACGAACTAGTCGGACGTACGCGATAATCAATCATTATATATGATGTTATCTATTGGATTGTAGTCCATGAACTGGTTTTTTCTTTAAATATATAAACTTATATACAAATCATTCAGTAGCTAAGATGCGGTTCGTTCGTCAACATGAACAACTCGAGGTTAAGAATTTTGATCATGATCAAGAGAAACAATTATATTTCAAACATGGTAGATTATTACCAAACAGTATACGAGCGTTATTCGTGGGACCTTCTAATTGCGGAAAAACAAATGCTCTTATATCTTTACTAGTACAACCTAACGGTTTGAGATTTGAAAATGTTTACGTTTATTCGAAAACTCTAGAACAACCTAAATATGCAACACTAGAAATGATACTCGATGGAATAAAAGGGTTGGGATATCACAAATTTTTGGAAAATAGTTCCGTAATATCGCCTGATGAAGCTAAACGTAATTCTATTTTTGTGTTTGATGATATTGCTTGCGAGAAACAAAACTATATGCGAATGTATTTTTCAATGGGCCGTCATAAGCATATTGATAGTTTTTATTTAGGACAATCTTACTCCAGAATTCCAAAACAGTTGATACGAGATAATGCAAATTTTCTTGTTGTTTTTAAGCAGGATTTAACTAATTTAAAACATATTTTCGAAGATCACGTCGGTACAGATATGACTTTTGATAAATTTCAAGAATTAGGTTCTGAGTGTTGGAAGGATGAATATGGGTTTTTAACTATAAATAAAGATTGTTCGATGGATAAAGGACGATATCGGAAAGGCTTCGATATCTTTATTATGATATAAATAGCAGAAGCTCACTATAACATTCTCATTTCGTCTCTCATTACTAAACTGCAAGGATCAAAGTGTTGGAAAGGTGTTAGTGCTGATCAAGAGCTGTTCAAGCTGTTGAAACCGTTGAAGCTGTTGAAGTTGTTCAAGCTGTTCAAGCTGTTCAAGCTGTTCAAGCTGTTCAAGCTGTTCAAGCTGTTCAAGATTGTGAAAAAAGAAGCTGTTTTAGGCTGCTGAAACCTGTTCGAGTTGTTGAGGAAGCTGATCAAGCTGTTCAAACTGAGAAAATAGCTGATCAAGCTGTTCAAAACTAAGAGAAAATAGCTGTTCGGAGTGTGATAGTGGGTTTCTCATAAATGAATAGGAAAATTAATAGAAAAATAGTTAAGGATCTCATTAAAACACGTAATATAATTCGAAAAAAATATGAATCACTAAAAGCTGGTAGATTCGATGAATCAACACACTTCACTCGTATCTTTGAACCTATCACAACCTCAATAGAAAAATTATCAACCAGCCAGAACCCCACAAATTCCTCCCCCGTATCTCCTTTTTCTTTGAAAAAGAAAAGAAAGAAAAAAAAGAAATTCAATGATAACTTGGAAATTTTTACTCCCTCAAATAATGATGAAACATATGAAAGTAGCAGTCATAATAACACACCTTTTCGTGAATTATCACATTCGAAAAAGAGATTACTTGAATCAACACCTAACCAGGAGTTGAATTTTGATGAGCAGCTAACTGATGTCTCTTTAGATGATGTACGACAACAGACTCAAACAATTTCACAACTGAATGCGTTACATCCTACAAATAGTTTCATGCAATCACTAAAGTTCGATGTATCTGACTGACTTAGATCACAAATATGGTCCTTACTTTGATTCTACTACTGGAGGTTGGAAAATTGGGAGCTCTCCCTTCACAATCACAAATACGAATATTTTCATAAATGATAAAGTCTACACTTTAACTCCAGGATTAATCAATTTACTATTTTTGAAGAAACCCAAATTAGACTCTAGTACTGCATGCGATATTTCAATTTATTTAGAGATCGTTCGTATGAGTAATTTGCTCCATCGTAACTTTGATAAAGCACAACAGCTAGCTGGAAATAAAAGTACAAAGTATAAATTTATCAAAAAACTTTATAATGAACATTCGCATGAAGGATCAGGAATGCTACAGATGCAGCTGACAACAAAAAAGCCCAATTATATCTACTGGGATAATCCCAACGAGTTGGTCAACAGGCTTCGACTTTTATTGGCCTCCAAACAAGCAGGTCATACTAATCATAATAATGAAATTATCTCAATATTAGAAGAATTGAGAGAAGCAAATATTATCATATAATTGTTATATAAGAAATTGTATATCTTTTTTATTTCATTGTTGCGATGGTTCTTGATAAATTCGGACGTTCTTCTGATCCTCCTCTACGTTACGCGCCTTCGCGGTTTGCTTCTCATTTTCTCGGTTTCACTATAACTGATGATGGAAACTATGATTTTCAACAAAAGCGCATGTGCAATTTGAATAATCCCAAGAATTTTGCTGATGCTGCAACTAAATTTTACGTCGATGAAAAATCTCATCAAATAATCCTTATTCAAAACGAGATTCACAAGAAAATTGCAAGTTTAAGTGATACAATAAACAAACTGCAAAATCATGTTAATGAGATGGATAAAATGCTTACATCAGAACAGTTTAAAAAAAGTGTCATCATAGCTTCAGCACAAAAACAGGAACCTCGAGCGAAACAACTTCAGTTATTGAATCATCCTAGATCAAACAAAAACGTCAGTGTAAATATATCTACTAGTTCGCAAACACAAGAGGTGCATCCCTCGGGACAGCAACATCTCTCAACAACTTCAGTTAATAAAAACGAAAATAAAAGAATGCGAATACATTAATGTATTTTGCCTGGTAACAAATTCAATACAACTTTTCGATACTTCATTAACTATGAGTAAACAACAGTTGGTGAATGAATTACATAAACCTGCACGACGGAACTTTCAACGTCGCTCTGTTATTTTGAAAGGAATTAATGATCTCTGGCAAGCAGATCTTGTAGAAATGGGGGATTATTCAGCTGACAATAAGGGATATCGATTTTTATTAACAGTTATAGATGCTTTCTCAAAACTCGCTTGGGCTTTACCATTGAAAACTAAAACAGGCGTTGAAGTAACTAAAGCTATGGATTCTATTTTGAAAAAACGTTCTCCTAGAAATTTGCAAACCGATCACGGTAAAGAGTTTTATAATACCTACTTTCAAAATCTAATGAAAAAATACAATATCAATCATTATTCAACCTTCAGCACATTGAAAGCCTCGATCGTAGAAAGATTCAATAGAACATTGAAGGGTTGGATGTGGAAACAATTCAGTCTGAACGGATCTTACAAGTGGATTGATAATATTCAACATTTAGTTGACGCTTATAATAACAAAGTTCATAGAACAATCAAAATGCGTCCCAACGATGTTAACAAAAGCAATGAGTCTGATTTATTACAAACGGTTTACAGCAAAATCAAAACATTCCCTCTAGCCAAATTCAGGATCGGAGATGCTGTACGCATTAGTAAGCATAAGCATTTATTTGCAAAAGGATATACTCCAAATTGGACTACTGAAATTTTCAAAATTGTTAAAATCAACATAACTAATCCTGTTACATATATCCTTGAAGATTATCAAAAGAATCCAATCAAAGGCAGTTTTTATGAACATGAATTATTGAAAACTAAACATCCCAACATTTATTTAGTTAGGAAAATATTGAAAGAGAAAGGTAATAAGGTATATGTAGAATGGTTAGGTTTTCCGAAAGAACATAATTCGTGGATTGATAAGACCGATATCAAGTAGCATATAAGCTCATCAAGAGCTAATCGCACTCATTTTATTATAATAATTCGAATCATAATACCATAGTAAGAACGTTAGAGTAACATTTATAACGGGATAACTGTCAATTGAAATCAGATAACAATCAGAAAACGTCACTGATAATCGAATTTCTACTATAAAAGATCACGTTCAGTCACATGAACATCAGAATAAACCCAAGCTGTTAGCTTGCTCTTTCTACTATCACATAGACTATCAGTTTGCAAAAATGTATTTCTCCTTTTTCTTTCTTCTGTCATCGATTCTTACATTTATTATAACTAGTTCCAATCCTATTCCAATTCAACTAGACAGTTCAGATACAACAGTTCGAAGAAAATTTCTCATAACATTGGCAACGAACGATACAATTCAGATCAATCTTACATTCAAACTACTAACGCCGAGTAAACCGTTACCTCTATTCAATACTACGATAGAATCGAAAAACTCAAGTGATTCCGAAAGCAGTTCAGAACCAGTGACACTCTCAACCAGCACAACACCACCGACCTTGGCTACATCAACAACCCAATCTTCGGATCTTGTAATGGAAACAGAAATCTCCGCAACAAAAGAAGAAGAAGGTAACGAGACATACATCGATGTGGGGTATACATCAGCTCCACAAAATTTAGAAGGTGCTGAAGCTCTCTTATCTTCGGATATGGATGAATCAACAACAACACCATTACCAGACTATTTTGCAACAGTAGAGGAAGCCATTGAAGGATTCCGAAAACACTTGATTGATTCGGAAATGGAAATCGGAGGCATATTTGAAAGCCCACATCCATTCTATAGACATTTCAAACTTGCATTTGGTTCTGGTGTTGAATTACCAATCCGCTGTACCTACGAGGCTCAGTATAAAGAAAGGACTCTGAAAATTTCTTGTTACGAATATCGAGAATTCGGACTTGAACGAATATTGAGCAACGGAGAAATTGAGGGAGCGCAAGCCTTAACATATATACCGGAATATATCGATGTGAGAAATGTCACTCAAACATTATCTATGACAATATCATAAAAGGAAATATGTTATTTTTTTCTTATTATTATTATATATTTTTAATCATACTAATAAAATCCACAACTTTTATATAGCTGGGCTTTTATTTTACATATAGATTTATCCTTCTTCTTCTCTTCCTTCTTCTCTCTCGACTAATGATAAATTAAGATGAATCATGAAAAAACATTCAGTTTAAACACGATGGCACAACTTAAAGCAAGTCTCCTTATTCTTGCTGTTCTAGTTAAAAACAATTTTATACTCTATCATCAGGCAGAAGTATCCGAAGCATTTGTTTGTTTCAATGAACAAAATGAAAGCTGGCCCTCTCAATGGATGAAACTACAACCATTAGCACAAGATGGTATCCCAATTTTCCAAGCTGGTAACGTACCTTTAAAAAATACATCAGTTTTTAAATATAAACTGAAATACATATACTCCGACCGAAGTTTTGGTGACAGCCAATGGAAGATAATCTACAATGAATCCTTCATCATTTCCAATGATAACAACTCATCAATAACATCCAATTTTGGTCAGTATGATCAAGCTACAGAAGATCTACTATCGTTTCTAAATCTATATAATGTAATAGGAATTTTGTTTACCATATTACTTATTTTGACAATCATAGTTACGATGTTAAGAATTTGTACTATAATAAAAAAGTCTTACTAAAACATAACGAATAAAAATAATCATCAAATCCATTAGTTTTATTACGTTCGAAAACAACCAGAGCCTATGCCTCCGCCGGGGCCACGGCCGCCGCCTGAACGCCAGGGGGCGCCAGCATCAGAGCTCCAAAAGAGAGGAAGAGAGTCCAGAGAGAGCAAGAGAGAGAGAGAGAAAGAGATAGAGAGAGAAAGAGAAACGAGTGAGTGAGAGTGAGAGAGAACGATAGGACCAATCACAACACAGGAGTTTTTCTTAAACAATTACCAACAGCCAATCGCAGCACAGACAATTATCTACGATCAAGCCTGTCACACCTCTCTGACCAATCAGAAGACAAGATGACGAACAATTTACAACAACCAATCGCAACACAGGAAATTTTATACAATGGCCGCCAGTTCTTCAACAATAGACGACAACCAATCGCAGCACAGGACATTTTTCACAATGGCCGACAGTCACACCTCACAGACCAATCAGATACCAAGGAGGAGGAGCTTGCATTCGGAACATGCTGGGGATTGGCTTAGGGGGCGGGGCTATGGATAGGTTACCACCCAGATTTTAGGCTCCACGGCCGCCATTGCTTGATGCTCCACCCCACCATTGTCTGAAGCTCCACCTCATTTTGGCTCCACCCACGGTGCCTATCCCCACCCGTGCCTAAAGTGAAGCAGAACATACATATTCTATCTACTAAAGCATACTAAATTTATAAAGAAAATTGCTAAATTGGTGCTGAAGCTTGCCAAACTTTCGCTAAAACTTGCTACAGTGTTGCTAAAAAGTTTCACATTTCAGATGAAAGTTGTCAAATTTTTGTTTGTTGCTTCAACCGCATTGTTCAAGTGTACTGGAAATTGTTAATTGTTTACTGCAACTTGCAAAGCAGAAAATTGCTACATCTGTGCTAAAAAATTGCGGAATTTTTCTGGAAATTGTTGAGATTTGCTCAGCTTCACTAAACTTTGATTGAAAATGATTGAATATTTGATGAAAATTGCTCAATTTTGTTCAAACTTGCAGAACCATTGCTTAAAAGTGCCACAGCTTCGTAAGAAGTCGCTAAATATCAGCTAAAACTTGCTGGATTGATAATAAAGCTTGCTGAATTTTCAATAATATTGCCACTTTGTTGCCAAAGGCTGAATTGTGCTGAAACCTGGCCAAGTTCTGGTTTGAAATTGCTAAATTTTGCTGAACATTGTTGAATCTTGCAAAAACTTGCCAATCAGTTATCGAAAATTGCAAAATTTTGCTAAAAATTGTTGAAATTTGCTGGGTTGAATTTTGGTTTTGAATCAAAATGATATACTCTTGTTGAGAATTGCGTTTCTCCTAAAATATTGCTTGATTTTTTATGTAGCTCATCGAGTTTTTATTCAAAATCGCTGGAAACTGAAACAAACGGATCAGTTTCCAGAACTGCTGGAGCAGATATATAAATCTTGCAAAATTCCAGTTGAAATAACTAAGTTTTTGTTCAGAATTCCTAGATTTTGTTGAAAATTTGCTCAATTGTTGCCTCGATTGTTGCTAAAACTTTCTAACTGAAAGTTTATTCGAAGTTGCTAGATTGTTCCTGAAAATTGCTAATTTTCCATGCTGCCTGCTGAATCTTTGCTAGGACATGCTAAATTCATGTCAAAATATGCTACATTGATGCTGAAACTTGCAAAAACTTCAACTTGCTACATTTGAGCTAGAAAATTGCTGCACTTTTCTGGAAACCGCTAAAATTTGCTCATATTCGCTGAATTTTGATTGAAAATTGTTGAAATGTTGCTGAAAATTGCTCTAGTTTGCTGAAATTTCACAAAGTAATGCTTAAAATTGCTATATTCCCGTAAGAACTCGTTAAATATCAGTTTAAATCTGCCCAATTTATGATAGAGCTTGGCCAGTTTCAATCAGCATTGCTACTTTTTTGCTAATAGCTGAATTGTGCTGAAAGTTGGCCAACTTTGAAACTGTTGAAAATTGTTGATTGTGCAACAAGTTGCCAATCCCTCGTCAAAAATTGCTAAATTAAGCTCAAAATTGTTGAATTACTTTTTAAAGCTTGCTGAAGTTTGGTTGAAAATGATAGAATTTGTTGGGAATTATGTTTTTCTGAAAAGTTGCTGAATGGCTGATTGACCTGCTAAACTTCTGCTGAAGCTTGCTACATTTTTGTTGAGTTTTTCTCCATTTGTGGTACAAATTGAAACATTTTTGTTTGTTGCTTTGTTGCACTGCTCAAGTGTGCTGGAAATTGTTGATTGTTTGCTGGGAGTTGTTAAACTGAAACTTGCCACATTTTTGCTGGACAATTGCTGAATTCACCTGGAAAATTTCCATTAAAATTTGCTGAGAACTGCCAGGTATGAATGTAGCTGAATTCCAGTTGGAATATCTGAATTTTTCGTTCGGAATTGCTACAATTTTCTTAAAAATTTGCTAAATTGTTGCTGAAACTTGCTAAATCTTTGCTAAAACATCCCAAATTTATGTTGAAAATTGCTACATCGATGCAAACTTGATGCAGTGATGCAGTGAGGGGTAAACCACTGACGGAATTTTTGTACACCGATTTCCATTGATTTCCAATGGTTTCCAAATGATTTTCCAAATGATTTCCAATGATTTTCACATGATTTCCAATGATTTCCATGGAAGTGTACACCAGATTTCCAAGGTGGTAGGTGGTTTACCCCTCGCGTTCAATTCGATCTATCACAAGAGTTTTAATGCTATTTGAAAGTTCAAAGTAAGGTAGGGTGAGGGCGAAGGGGTTGAAGATGAAAATGTGTCAACACGTGTCCCAGATGTCCCACCTAGAATGAGAATCGACCTATTTCGGCGTTTTCCTGGAAAAAAATGGTGCAAAAAAATCTGAGGAGGGAAATTTGAAAATGAACAGAGCCTCTGTGTATGATCTAATAGTCCAGTCACTATGTCTTTCTTCTTCGGAGAAATCAGTAGAGGGTTAAAGTTTTGTACACGCATTTATTTGATTGTCATGAACGGCCTGTAAAAAGTCCCCTGAAATCCGAGCTTAGGAACTTTTGATAATCGCCATCAAGTGTTGAAAAGTCGTTTTTTCGGCGAAGAAGTCATTTCTTTATTGCAAGATGATCCTTTTCATGATTGAATAATTGCGTATTACCATCTTGATAATCGCCATACACTATTTCTATTTTTGCGTAGATGGCGGATCCAAGATGGCGGCCAAAAAGGAAAAACAGTTGACTGTCTTATTTGCATTAGTAGAAGACCTAAAAAATGTCTGATGATTGCATTCAATTTCTGACATAATTTATCATGGAAATACCAAGTTTCACTTCAATATCTTGAAAAATCACTGATTTATTAAAAAAAGTCAAGCTATAAAAATTTTCAGTTTTTTCAGAATATTTCAAAAACGGTCAAAGATATTTCGAAACCGTTTACAATATCTTCGTAAGCATACATTAACAAATATATGGGGTGATTTTTATGTCTTCAGCTATTTTGGTTCTTCAAGATTTTTTTCTTCATTTCTTTTCTCGACGCGTTTGGTATTACAGTTATTTAGTCTGAAGAAATCGCCACAGTCCATGAATTATTTGCACATCATGTTTTTACTAGTTTTTGATTATTTGTAAATGTAGTTGCAGGGTGAATATCAGCTATATCCATGCAAATGCCATATTCAGCAGGTTAAGGAAAGTAAAATATAAAACAAAATACCTTTTGAATCGAAACAGCTGGAGGCATTTATATAACCCTATGTTGGTAATTTTATGCTTACGAAGATTTTGTGGACGGTTCCCAAACATCTTCGATCGTTTTTTAAATATTCTGAAAAATTTGGAAATTTTTCACAATTCAATTTTTTTCAATAAATCAGTGATTTCTTTAGATATTGAAGTATAACTTGGTATTTTCATAATGAATTATGTCAGAAATAAAATGCAATCATTCGACAATTTTTAAGTCTGCTACTATTGGAAATAAGACAGTCAACTGTTTTTACTTCTTGGCCGCCATCTTGGATCCGCCACCCACGCAAATGACTTCTTCGCCGAAAAAACGCCTTTTTAACACTTGATGGCAATTATCCAAATTTTCTGAGCTTGGATTTTAGGGGACTTTCTATTGATCATTCAAGACTATCAGAGGATTATATGTACAAAATTTCAACCCTCACTATTTTTTCCGAAGTTGATACTATTTTTTGAACATCGTGACTGGACTATAGAACAAATATTGAATCATAATTATATATTTGGACTCAAAAGAAGAAACTTAATAAATTCCAATACTCAAATATAGGGTGTCCAGAAAACTTGTAGCTCTTTTGAAACACTTTGTATACTCGTACTTCAAGGTGTAGAAAATTTTGGTGTCAGAATTTGGATTTTTGGGGAAAAATGGCTGCAAATCTCTTTTTTCTGTCAGTTTATTTCGACGGCCAAAATTCTAACAAGCGGGGAACTCTCGGTGGATCACTTTGTATAATCCACGTGTAAGTTTCCCACGTGGTAGCAGTACTTGACTCACGTGCAAATGGATTATTCCTATTCAAGTAACCCACAATAGGCTACTTCGTTTGGGCAGGTGCGCATGCTTGAAGGCTCCAAATTTTGAAAACTCTCGTACACCTGTTAGTTGAATGGCAACGCTGCATGATCTGTCTAGCCGCCTGACCAACTACTGGTTCCTGGCTGTCACTACTGGTTCCTGGCAGTGATGGTTACCGTAGGGAAAATTCCCTACATGTAGGGGAAAAGTTGATGCATTTTTGGGGTGTAGGGATTTAAGAGGGAATATTTTTCAAGAGGGGATTTGTAGGGGAAAATTGAGTGAATACGTTTTGAACAAAGTTTTGTAGGAAAAAATTGGGAAAACCATCGATTTCACATCATTTTTGCAGTTTCCCACCATTTTAGTAATAAAGTTGCAGAGTTGGCAACAAATATGAACCAACCAATCGGGCACCAGTGCGGTGACGGGGACCTGTTTTCTGTTCTGTTGTTTGATAGGTAGGTACTTAGTACCTAGTTACTTTCACGTGCCAAATTTGTGATATAAACTGCTCACAAATTGAAGTAGATATTAAAAAAAAAGGTTTGTTTAAAATCGCAAAAAAATTCTTGAAAATCATCTAATACAGGGTGATGGAAAAAGTTGTTCAGTTTTGTTCTTTTTTAATCTTATGCAAGAGATTGTTCATCCACCCTGTACACCTATATTTACTTGGATCTTATAGTCTATAGCTTATGTAACTCGTTAGTTTTTATTTTTTTGCTTTCCTTTACGTACTTACCGAAATATAGCCTTTTTACTTTCCAAACGGCCAGGTTCAGATGTATTTAATGTTGCTGCCAAAATTTCTGTATCATCATGGACACTCGAAGATTATAAAATACCTTTAGGCTAAGGTCATTGTATAGAGTATAAATAAACTACAAAGTCATTTTGTCGATGAATAAATCCGGGGGGGCTACTGGATTTTTTGGTACTTACAAAACAATGCCACTTGGTACTTTTAGAACTATTTTTTGAGCAGATTTCAAATGGAAGACTACATAAAAATATACAGGGTGTCGCATGAACAAAGAAATTTATTTCTGACACCTTATTACAGGTTGTGGAACATTTCTCTATTCAATTTTACAATTTTATGTCTAACAAGAAAGAAGTCTAAGAAATAAAATGAATCTCATAAGTGATTTTTTGGCGACACCCTGTATACATCAGATGGTTGAGACGCCATACCTCCGTTAATTTTGAAATCTGCGCAAAAAATCGTTCTGAAAGTACCAAGTGGCATTGCTTAGTACAAAAAAGAATCCAGTAGCACCCGGATTTAGTAGATTCATCAATAAAACGACATTGGAAAGTGAAAAAGCTATATTTTGGTAGTTTATATGTTTAGTATGTTTTCCTGTTTGCGGTGGGCACCCACAGTTTAGTACCTATTTTAATTATTGTTTGCTTCATCCTGAGATTTTATAAAATACCTTATGATACTCAAATACTTATTTGACATGGAAATTTGTTTTTCATTGTAATTTGATATTTATGGATATTTATTTTTTGTTCCTTACTTGTGTTATTTTATTCGAGATTTTATTTATTAAAAACTCTATGTTCATTACTTTTTGATTTTATTTACCACTTACCAACTCTAAATATTGAAAACAATCTATGTAACAATACGTTATTTTTCATTCAATCTCTTTTTTGTTATATTATTTATGAAAGGAATGAGGAGGGGGTGTGAAAGAATTGTAGGGATGAATGGCGGGAAAATTCGAAGCTATGTAGGGGAATTGTAGGGTAAATTTGAACGAACTGTGGGGAACTTTATTTTCGAAGGTTACCATCACTGGTTCCTGTCTGTCACTTTTACAGACACCGTAAACGCATCTCTTCGTAGCTTCTTTGAACTTCCTTCTCGGTACAGCCATTTTCAACAAGCTGTGTTCTTTCGTCAAAACATGAGCAAATGAGATGTAGGTCAGGTAGAACGGAGAAGTGTCATCATAATTGTCACAAGTGACAGTTGGCGCCGATGTCTTGTTGTTTTGAGCGCTGTTGCCATTTTTGTTGTTCCTGAACTTCCACAAATGATCATAGAACTTAATTTCAATGGAACATTTCCTTTGAATATAAAAAATGGCATCCAAACATTCAACCAAATTATTTGTGGAATTTTAGATTCATTACAATATTTTTTAATATTAATTTTCAATATCGGTGTACGAAATTATGGAATTCGCGCCACACATACGCACTCAAAAAAACCCTTGAAAAAACCGAAGCGAAGGGACCTAGTATTGTTGGTAATAATTCATGTTTTATGTTATTGAACATGTTCATATTAACGATATAAAGCCATTCCGCCCCTTTTGACTTTTCCCAATGTGGCAAAGCATCACGTCCGCCCTGTGCCATCAGAAGAACACGTGCGAAAAAAAGTCGCCGAATTTTTTGTTTTTTCAAGGAAGTTTGAAGACCAAAAGTTGCTACGAGACAATACTAAAAACTTGAAGTATACTCACAATCTCACAATAATATATTGAAGAAGCCGACAGGAATGATACAGAACACTGGAGCACGTGGAGACTTGCTGCACTTGCACTTGCTGTAAATGAAGGAACTGCTGAACTCAACTAACTAACTATTCATCCTCGACAAAACTGATCTTCCTTCAATATATGAAAATTTATTTCTACAAAAAAAATGGATTTTTTACTTTTAATCAGGTTTTAATCAAGATTTGTTTATGTAGAATATCTCACTTTCTGACCGTCCGACAGAAAGCTGCACAAATGCTTTTTTGTAGCCTATTGAATTGTAAACGACTTGATATGATATCAACACTCTCTATGACTTACCCTGTAACGTAAACAGATGTTTATAGTGCGCACTCACTGGTTTATTACTTTCACTGGTTAGTCTATCACAAACAGTTCCTCAAAAACACTTGGAGTAGGTAAAATACAGGGATGAGGAGTCCTATCCTTGGATCCCCCATATATATTCAAAAATAGACGTCACTTATTACCTCAAATATTTTTCTCGTGTTCTTGAGTGGACTTAGATCTCGCTCTGGACTCGGGAAGCGAAATTTTGTAGGCAAGCTGTGTACTTTATAACACATTATGGAAGTGTTGGGCTACGGAAAATAAGCCTAGGATGCAGGTGCCCCCCCCCCCCCCCCCCTCAGAAGCATAGATAACAGATATTCCAAATATCAATCGGAAATAAATGAGTGAACTTGTGCCTGTATTACCGTCGACACACCGAGAAATTGAACGGTCATTAAAAACAAATTGTGGATTTAATTGTAGTAGGTGTGTCATCCATCAATCCCATCATTTTCGTAATAGCCATCCCAAACACCATTCAGCAGGGAATGGCGAGGGGGATGGTCATTAAACCTCGATTACGCTAGCGAAACGTAATCGTAAATGTTTGGTGAAAATTGCTGTTATTTTTGAATAGTGCGTTCTCCTGACCCGACGACGCAAATGCAACATGGACGCAACTGTCGCTATTTAGTGCCAAATTCGAAACATCCAGACAAATATCGACTTTTCTATGGAATACCAGGCTATTTCATGACTAAGTCGCCAGATAGATACAAAAAAGTTACTAAAAATGTGGAGAAGAACCAGTCGCAAGCCAAATTTCTATTTTGTATAGTTCTTTTTTACAAAATAATGAAAATATTGGAAGTTCCTTGCTTTACTTCGCAAATGATTCACAGTCTGTTAATCGCGATGTTGTCAGATTTGGCATGGCCGCCGTTACCAATAATACGTTATATTACATATACTGTCACCTCAAATAGTCACTATAAAATCAATTTGTTTTGCAAGATGTTTCCTTGCGCTCTTCTAATTAGGAAATCTGACACCATACTGAATGAAAGTTCAAAATTTGGAAATTATTATATCGAAGTAATTGAAATTTATATTTCTTGTTCACTTGGCAACTCCGAATACGGCTTCTGCCGATCTCCTGCCTAGCTTCTGGGCCGGATAGTCTTATGCAATCCGCAGTACATTCATGTAGCAGGGATTGCCTGAAACGTACCATATGAGAGTGGCTCTCGCAGCTCGTCTACCTTTGGCCCCAGAGGGTTTCAGTTAGAGGAGACTCGGAGAGGGCCCTGACCAAAACTTCCACGCCACGTGTTCGCGGAAACGCAATAAAATAAAACCTTTTTCTTCATCGTATCGACTCTCGCTTCTACACTTGTCATGACGCAGTGTTTATTTCCATTCTTTCTTGTGAGAACCGAAAGCGTGCCTTCCTATTCCACCTTCAAAATGATTGTTTTTTATGTTTAAAAGATTGGAAGAACATCAGTCCACAACTCACAAACAGTGAGCATCGATAGTTGAAAATTTCACTTACACAAACGATTATTGATATTTTTTCTGATCATGTTACGTGTTAACAGACGCTATTTGTCTGGAAGTTTCATATCAAGCGCCTAATTCTACGCGCATGGGCCTGAAGGTGTTGAACAGGAACAAGGCTTACCTCTTAAGTGCGATTTATAACTCGATTTTGATTTTAGTCGCAATTTTAAATGCAATTTTAGTCGGATCGACTGTGAGCAGATTCTTCTTGCCAATAGTTCCTGTTCCTATACATAGTGTTCTAAACGCATGTGCAACTTTTAATTAGGCAACCTGTGCTACATTCGAACAAACTGGAAAATTTGTGTACAATACGTTGGAAAACGTTGCGTTTCTTATCAAATGAGTTGTTTTTAGTGTGAAATAGTTATTAAGAAGCTGAATGGTGAATGCTAGAGGGGCACGAGAAGGTTCAGTGAGCGATTAGGCCTTTTTGTAATATTTTATCATCAGGTTAGGCAACCAATGTTACATCCGAATACTTCGAACTGACAGTACTGTACTGACACACGTGCCACAAACGAATAAACCATGTAAAAATTGAATCATAAAGTCTATTGTTTGATTTAAATCGACGGACACTTTTCTCTGATGAATGTACTCTGATGTGATGACTTTTCTCGGCCAAATATTTAAGGTTAACACATGGCACTTGGCACGTGAGGCGTGTGTTTAATACATAAACAGAGGGCAAACGGTCAACGAGCAGGCAACCAGTTATACAGTCCATCCTCGGATCAGAATCTCACCACAAATTTTTCAACTTTAATATCGAAATATACAGGGTGGTCCTCGTTTTATGTCATTAAATTTAAGGATCAATAGAAAATGAAAAATAAAGGGGACTTTCTTCAGAAAACATATTTGAGAAATGCCTAATAACAGAGATACAGCCCTTCAAAGTTGGAAATAAATAATCGTTTTTTCCGCATAACTTTTGAACCGCTCAACCGATTTTATTTAAAATAGAACCAAAGGTTTACTGAAGTTATCCCCTGTCGAACAATCATACCATGTTCCATAAAAAAGTTTCACGGGCTTAGACATTAGGGGGTGACCCTACTTTTCCCCCCCTATTTTCCACCCCCCTAGTTATTTTTGGAAACTGTTTATAATTTTGAATTCTACGTTCAATTTAGAAGAAAAAGTCCGTCTTGCAAAATTTTGATTAGAGGCTTCGTTTAGGAGATATTCGAGTTTGAAACTTTGGAAAACATCCCGAAATCGCCACTTTCCAGAACCCAAATTGTTTTTTTCCTGAAAATTTCCCGTATTTTGGAAAAAATTGTGGTTTATCAACTTAGAAACTCTAGAAAACCTATTTCAGCTGAGAAATCATGAGTTTCTTTGAATTTTAATTTTTAGACCTTTGAAAGTGGCGATTTCGGGATGTTGCCCAAAGTTTCAAACCCAAATATCTCCTAAACGAAGCCTCTAATCAAAATTTTGCAACAGTGATTTTTCTTCAAAATTGAACGTAGAATTCAAAATTATAAACAGTTTCCAAAAATAACTAGGGGATGAGAAATAATGGGGGGGAAAAGTAGGGTCACCCCCTAATGTCTAAGCCCCTGAAACTTTTTTATGGAACCTGTTATGATTGTTCGACAGGGGATAATTTCAGTGAACCTTTGGTTCTATTTATAATCAGATCGGTTGAACGGTTCAAAAGTTATGCGAAAAAAACGATTATTTATTTCCAACTTTGAAGGGCTGTATCTCTGTTATTAGGCATTTCTCAAATATGTTTTCTGGAGAAAGTCCCCTTCATTTTTCATTCTCTATCGATCCTTAAATTTAATGACATAAAAGTCGGACCACCCTGTATATGGAAAATCAAGCAATCATTTAGTTTCTTGCTCACTTTCCCAGCAAAATGTTGTACTTTTGCATGCTCTTGCACAAATTTTGACGCATTCCATGCATCCATTTGTTAATTGTAATGGTAAAATTGATAATTCGTTCGAAATTATGGCCTGATCAAATATACTGCCATTACCAACCTGTCCACGCCGTCGCAGAATAGCCCAATCTGTATAGGAAGAAGAACTATTTATAACTCGATCGCAACGGTCGCATCTGTCAGAAGCAAGGCATGACGGGGGAGAAAACCTAGGGACTTTGAGAAAATCTTGCCCGTCACTAGTGTCACTCACCTGCAGTGCCTAGCCTATTCGAACAAGCAAATTTTGGAAAATTTTCGGGAAAATGAGCATGGTCAATGTATGTTCGTGTGAATTGTAAAGGTTGAAAAGGCGCCGTTTGGGTCAAATATTTGTACAGGTACCCATTTGTGAGTACGCGGATGATCCCCCCCAGTTGCGCCACTGCTCACCTGTCAACTTGTCGCTAAAAGTCCCCAGAAAATCCCCTAACATAACATCGCTAATCAGTAAGACTACTGTGTTCATTTTCGCTAATCTTGATATTGTCTTGATTTCCATTGGTTGATCGTGAGGATCGGATCACAACTTCGGGTTCCACCAAAATTTTAAGAGCAAATTGAATCAATCACGCTTATAGTTGCTATGCACCAGCCAATAGGATGGTCGGTTGCTTAGTTACTACCAGAGTGATAAAGTAATCGCGCTGATAAAAGTTTGGTGGAACCCGAGGTGAGAGTTGAAAATAGGGTAATTGCATGAGGCAGTGCAAGGATCGAGTTATGTTTTTAGGTTTGTTAGGGAATTGCATTTGGGCACATAACAGGTGTAAGGTATTTAGAATGATTAGAAATCACAATCTTGATCTCGTTAACGCCGAACAAAACAGTATGTGAACAAAACACGTAAAAATGACAGTATATAGTGAGGTCAGTTCGGTTGACGTTGACTCCGACATGGATGAAACTTGACAGATGACAATGACACTGTTGACATGTTGCCATAAACTCCCTCTACATGCAATCACCCCACGAATCACCCTATTGGCCAATTTCTTGGAATTTTTAAATCGTTGCGATTGCGTCCTGCGATTAAAATCGGGTTATGAAAGGTACAGAGGAAATCGTATCTTTGAACTTTGTTAAAGTTGGGATTAAAATAACGACTAAAATTAAAATCGAGTTATAAATCGCACTTCAGAGGCTTGCGGGGAAATAAAGATTAAAGAACAATCAATTGTTGGCCATTTTCGTGTAGGTAGGTACTTATAGGTAGTGAATTTTCCGTGACCGGACAATTCGTCGCAAAATAAATGTTGTGCCCTTTGTCTTGACTTTAGGAAGTCCCTTTGTGTTTCCTCGTTGCTTTTCGAATTTCAGTAAGCCCCCTTATGCCTTTTTGTTGTATTTAGAGGTTTAGAGCCCTACTGCGCACCCAGGTTTCTTCATGTCTTTGAAGCTCTGCTCAGTCCCCTTGCATTATTCCGAGAATTTCTGCTAGTACACCGAGCTTTGGGAGCACCAGTAGGCCCCTTGTACCTTCATGAGATATTTGGCCCCTCGTTTGGCACCTATCGGCCCCCTCATCTTCTCTAGTGTAATTTTTGAGCTCTAATAAGTCCTCTAAAATGTTTTTCATTGCTTTCAAATTTCCATGAGGCCCCTTTTGCAATCTTGTGTTATACGGAGTTCCACTGGGCCCCCTCTTTTGTGTTCAACGTAATTTGAAGCCTTGCTGAGCCCCCTTGCATTTTCCATGAATTCCGGAGCAGCAAGCAGCGTTATGCCGTCATAGCATGTTCGGAGCCCTATCGGGCCTCATTGTACCTTCAGGTATAGTTGGAGCCCCGTCGAGCCTCCTTATGTTTTTTCATGACTTTCGGAGCAGGTAGGTACCCACCAGTAAGCCCCATTCCGCGTTATTTTGTTATACAGAGCTCCATGGGGCCCTCTAGTGTTTACAAAACCGTCTGAAGTTCTGTTAAGCTCCCTTGCACTTTTCTCAGGCTTTCGGAGCACTAGTAAGTCCCTTGTGCCTTTATGTCATATTCGGCCCCAAATCCCTTGTTTCTTCGAATATAATTTGCAACCCTGATAAACTTCCTTAGGTATGTGCCTCATGATCCCCAGAATTCCACTGAGCTTTCTCTTGCCATCTTGTGTTATCCAATTATCCATGCTCCATCAATGGGTCCCCTTATTGTGCCTAATGTGATTTGGAGTCCTGCTGAGCCCCCTTGTATTTTCCATTACATTCAGAGCACAGTAATCACCCATATGTCGTCATGTCATTCCGAGTGTCATTCGAAGTCTCGTTGGAAGTCCTTTCTGTCGGACCCCTTTGTGCTCTCATATGTAGCTTGGAGCCCTAATAAGCCCACTTAGGTTTATATTGGCATTCAAAGTACCCGAGAGCCCCCTTTTGCCCTATTTTGGTTAATAGAGACACAAAGGGCCCACGGCCCACGGATGTGTCACCAATACCATTTGAAGCCCTACGTAGTCCCCTTGCAGTTTTCCGTGACTTTCTAATTTTTATTGACCCCATTGTGCCCTAAGTGTCATTTGCAGCCCTAAGGAGCCCCCTTATGTGTTTTCGTGGCTTATTGTACGTTCTTGCATTGCTGGAAGCCCTAGTGTAAGTCTCTTGTGCATTCATGTGTCCCCAAGTGTAGTTTGGCGCCTAGTGAGCCCTCTTGTTTTTCGTCTGGCAAAATTCAGAATTCCAGTGAGCCCCTTGTTGCTTTTTTGTGTTATTCGGACCTCCATTGGCCCCCCTTGTTTCTTCAACGTCTTTTGAAGCCCTGCTGAGGCCCCTTACATCTTTATGTGACTTTCGGAGCAATAGTAAGCACCATGTGCCTTTATGTGATATTCGAAGCCCTATCGGGCCCCATTGTGCGAGCTTGATAATACAGAGCTTCATTGCCCCCCCTTGTCGTATTTCCATGGCTTTCGGAGCTCTATCGTATCCCCTTGTACCCCTATGTGTAGTTTGGAGCTCTAATCATTCCACTTTTGTTTTTATAAGCTTCAAGAGTAGGTACCATATAGTGAGCCCCCTTTTGCATTTTCTCGTTATAAAGAGCCCCTTGGGCCCCCTTGTATCACCAAAATCATATGAAGTTCTACGGAGCCCCCCTTGCATTTCTCGTGATTTCCGGATTTTTATTAGGCCCTTTCTGTCCTATGTGCCATTTGGAGCCCTAATGAACCCCCCTCGGAACCCCCTTATGTGTTTTCTCGTGGCTTTCAGAATTACAGTAAGCCATCTTGTGCTTGATCTTGTGCGATTTTGCATAGCTGGACGCCCTAGTGTAAGTTCCTTGTGCCTTCATGTGATATACGGAGCCCTATCGGACCTCATTTTGCCAGAAAGTGTAGTTTGGAGCCCTAGTAAGCCCCCTTGTGTTTTTCCATGACTATCAAAATTCCAGTAAGCCCTCTGTTGCCTTTTTGTGATATCCAGAGCTTCAGTGGGCCCCCCGAGGGGCTCCCTTGTTTCTTCAACGTCTTTTGAAGCCCTGCTGAGCCCCCTTACATCTTTCCGTGGCTTTTGGAGCAGTAGTAGTAAGCACCTTGTGCCTTCATGTGATATTCAGAAACCTATCGGGCCCTCTTGTGTCTTCAAGTGCAGTATGGAGCTCTAAGGCAGCAGTCACATTGAGCCACCCACCACCACCCACTACCATCAACCAAAAATCAAACGCACGCAATGTAATGATGCTGGTCACACTGCAGCCACCTCTTACCACCGCCCAGTGACCACCGGTGGCTCGACCGGTGGCCATATGTTTGAAATTTCTAAAGTGGTGGTCAGTGGTCGGTGGTTAACATTGGGTGCTTTCCACCTAGCTCCAAGTTTGGTACACCTTCCATTTGCGCACGTGCGGGTTCCAAACGGTGCTTTCCATCTACGTGTTCTTACCTGGTTTTGTGCCGTCCGGTGGATCACCTAAAATTTTGTGCCGTCGGAAGGCACACCGGAAACGGATGCGACAAATGACGTACCGTCAGCTGTAATCCAGCACTCCGTTGTCATATGTCTCTCTCTGTGTCGTTTCATCCATGCATCCGTGTTTTATTTGATTTCTCTGCAGGGAAAACGTACGATCGATTAAGATTTACGCTGCCATTTATTTATTTCTGAATGCCATAGTCCTCTTTCGCCTCCGGACCAGAGATGTCGCGTCGGTCAACGATGCCGGTGCTTTCCATCTAGGTGTACCCAATCGTGGAACATGTTCCGTCTGGTGGTATTTGTACCGTCTAGGTGGAAAGCACCCAATAGGTACGCATCTTGATGCGCATGCAGAACATAACATTTTGTGTATACACACAACATACAATGTGTATGTCCCGAAGAGAACAAAGGTTTCACTTTTGTCACTATAACAAGTTGTAACATTTCTTGTTCAAACGGTAATAACTGTAAAATTGTTCTTCATCATCAACAAGCTGCGGCAATCATTGATGAAATTCTCCTAGTTGTTCTCTATCGAGAAACATTTGACGCACCCACAGGTTCCGGCGTTTTTTAACGGATTTTTTTCGAGATGTAGTATAAAGCTACAACTTCGTCTGTATCTGAGTCATCGGACGAAATCATTGCAATCACAGAACTTGTCAGTCTTGTCATGAGCTGGGCCGCTATTCTTGAATCGTGTGAGAAAAGTCCCTGGGAGTAAAATACATTCCGCAGTACACTGATGTAGCGAATGTTGCCTAAAATCGTGGTTTTTAGGCAACTATCGCCACAGAATTGTAGTACGGATCATATAAAACAGGATTATGTCAAATTCAGGAGGGGGACACGGTGGTTAACGGTGGACGATGGACGGTGGCTCAGTAGTGATGGGAGGTCGGACATTTCCATTGGAAATGTCCGAGTGAAATGTCGGAAAAGTTGAAATGTCCGAGAGGCGAGGCGGAAATGTGTGAAAAGTGTGAAAAGTGTTCGCGCAAGCGCCGTTTACGCGTCTGATGCTATTGGACAATGAGCATCGTGTTCGTGTGCTCAAAAACCAAAATCAAGTGTTGTTGTGTTGTTTTACACTGGCCGGCTCGACCGCGGCTTAAAAGTGGTGTATTTATGCTGTAATTGATGTGTATGTAGCGTCATTGTAGTACCTGTATTGTTATTTTAATTGTTTTTAAGTTTTTTCAGTTTTTTTTTCAATGAAGTTCATTTCATGCAAATTATTTTATTATTGTTGTTAAATCGAGAAAAATCATTTTCAACTTCACAGAAACAAATAAATTACTTATTGGTAATTTATTAATATTGGTATAAATAATGTTAAAAAAAATCAATATTTTACCATATAAGTACATTAAACAATGAGCATTATTAAACTGATTCCGTATCTTTAAAGGTGCGTTCAGTCAGCTTATTTAGCCGCAAGTTTTAGTTTTAGTCGTAAACGCAGCGATGCTCATTGGCTGTCATGAACCAGCCTCCTCAGATCAGCCAATAAGCGATGCTGCGCTTACGACTAAAATTAAAACTTGCGGCTAAATAAGCTGACTGAACGCACCTTTACTGTTTTCGAGATACAAATGGTGAGTACCTATCAAAAAATTCACCACCCCTGTCCCTGTATGGAGTGGAAGTGTTTTTGCTTCTAAACCTGTCAGCTAGGTCAGGTAATAGGCTACTTCGTTTGGGCAGGTGCGCATGCTTGAGGGCACCAAATTTTAAAAACTTTCGTACACCTGTCAGTTGAATGGCAACACTGCATGCTCTGTCTAGCCGCCTGACCAACTACTGGTTCCTGGCTGTCACTTTTACACACACCGTAAATGCATCTCTTCGTAGCTTCTTTGAACTTCCTTCTCGGTACAGCCATTTTCAACAAGTTGTGTTCTTTCGTCAAAACATGAGCAAATGATATATAGGTCAGGTGGAAACGAAAAGTGTCATCATAATTGTCACAAGTGACAGTTGGCGCATGGTTGGCGCCGATGTCTTGTTGTTATGAGCGCTGTTGCCATTTTCGTTGTTCCTGAACTTCCACAAATGATCATTGAACTCAATTTCAATGAAACATTTCCTTTGAATATGAAAAATGGTATCTAACATTCAACCAAATTATTTGTGGAATTTTAGGTGCACTACAATATTTTTTTAGTGTTAATTTTCAATATCGGTGTACGAAACTATGAAATTCGCGCCATACATGCGCACTCAAAAAAACCGAAACGAAGGGACCTATTGGTCTCTGCACTGTCCGCAATGAAAACTTTGGATAAATTCCATAAATCGTCACGCAGTACCTACTTTTCACACTTTTCAAACTTTTCCTGAAAAGTCCGCTGAAATTTCCGGACACTTTTCCGCAACATTACTTTTCATGAAAAGTCCCATCACTAGCTCAGTGAGACCATGGCCGGTTATTTTGCTTGGTGGTAGTGGGTGGTGGTGGGTGGTAGTGGATGGTGATGGCTCCAGTGTGACTGCTGCCTAATGAGCCCCTTTGTGTTTTATGTAGCTTTCGGAGTTCCAGTGAGCCACTTTTACCTTATGTTGTTATATAAAGCTCCTTGAGCTGCCTTGTGCTTTTATGTGATATACGGAGCCCCCTTGCGGAGCCCTATCGGACTCCCTTGTGCCCGCAAGTGTAGTTTGGAGTCCTAGAGCCTCCTTTTGTTTTTATGGCTTCCATGATTCCAGTCAGCCCCTCTTTGCCTTTTTTGATTAAACGGAGCTTCATTGTGCTTCACAGCATAATTATGAATTTTCTTCATAATTAAAATTATTTGGGGCCTTGCATGTTGGCACCATTTCTAGTTGTTTTGGAGCAAAAAAATGTGATCACTTCACAGTACTTAGTTTTTCTCAAAATCTTGAATATTAATGAATGAATACAGAATACAGTATTCAACAATTGAAGTGAAGCACCTGAAAATTTAAGTCAGATTAAAATAACCGTATATTTTTAAAAAGTTGACGGATTTCCATGATCTTTCATTTCCTGGGGAAAGTGAGTACCTCCGCAACACCGGGTTATGATTTATTTTTGATAATAAGTAGTGTTGTATATCAATCATAGAGCTAGTTATACAGGGTGCCAAAGTAAGGCATCACAAAAGTGTGAAGCTTAGAACCCCCCCGCAAATAGAGAGACAATTAGTCTTTTTCGAGTGAGAAACTTTTTGTAACCGGTTGGCTATTGGTGGTTGACATTAGATTGACATGTACTGTCATTTTTTTGACATCTGACATTTCTCGCTGAAACGTTACAGTTATAACTTTTGTTATCAGCATTTGGCGGGAAAAAAGTTAATTGAATTGACGGAGAAAATTTGGGGTACTTTGGCAGTATACCGGCAAGAGGATAAAAAAATTAAATTTTTGGAAATGTTTTATTTTTCATATGGAATATTAGTATCTTCATTCAAAACGCCTAATATATCTATTTCTGAGAAGAAAATCATAACTCTTTTTGGATTTTAATTTTTATTCTCTAGAAAATGGTGTTTTCTAGAGAGGGTCGGCCGTCGGACATGTGAATTAGCCGGTGTTCTTCTGGGTCCATCATCTTCTCATAGATTCTTCTTCTCTCGTCAAGTCGTCACGTCAAGTCTTTGAGGTTAGGTATGTTTGACGTTTACAAATTGTGAGTGGACCGCTTCTTTCAAATCAAGTTTCAAATCTGTTACCGCCATAATTTGTTCCCTTACCATAACGATAACCACGAGGGGTCGACCACGACCAAAAATCTGGTACAAAAAACCTCCAAATAGAATGAAACCTCCAATATCTCCACCATACCTCCACATATCTCCACGGATCCCCACGGATCCCCACGGATCTCCACGGATCCCCACAGATCTCCACGGATCCCCACGGATCTCCACAAGACCTCCACGGATCTCCACAAAACCTCCATGGATCTCCACAGTCTAGCGCATGCGCAGTGTTCACGTACATACGTACACACATACTGCATAGGGTTATCTCAAGTGGGGATCAAAATCAATTATTGTCTTCTGATGAAGTGACCAATTGTCTTGTGACCGTGTCATAAAGGGGATCCCGATCCCGATTTTGATCTGTCCAAAAGTAGGAATAGACTAAGAAGAAATTTTGCGGAAGATACACAGATTTTCGAGAAAAAAAATGAAAGGAAGGAAACTACGCAGTGTATTTTTGCGCCGGGCGGAATAACGCGTCGTAAAACGAAACAGGGCAGAAAATGGCAAGAAATCGGGAGAAAACCAGGAAGACATTGTTTTTGTGACAATATGCTACCAAAAGACACGAACGGGACCATGGAGCAAAATAGGAGTGTTGGGCGAGGAGAAGCTGGGAAGAACGTATCATAAAACTATAAGAACGGGGTGAAAAATCGCAAATAATTGTAAGAAAATCAGTGAAAGACATTGGTTTTGTGGCAATACGCTACCAAAAGACACCAACGGGACCAAGGGGTGAAATTGGACTGTTGGGCGGGAAGAGACTAAAAAGAACGCGTCATAAAACAAGAAACAGGGCTAAAAATCGCCAACAATCGTAAATGAAAACATTGACAAGTAAGAATAAATCACACGAAACGGGAAGAAAGTCGCAAGATAAGGCAGTCGACGCGTGTAAGGAAGGAATGGAGTGCAAGGAAAAAACGGAAGAGCCCAAAAAAGGATAACAACGCATGGAAAGTATATCCCGCAAAAGCATAAAAAGGAGGTAAAGTACGTTTAAAAAGAAGGAATAAAACACGAAAAACGGGAAAAAAAAGTCGCGAAAAAAAGGTACCCACTCAGCAAGAAAACATCTTAATTTTTCACCACTTTTCAACATAGTTTTATGTCACAGGAGGTTCCGCACCTATTTTTACTAAACTGCTTAACAATTGAAGTGGTCCACTCGAAAATTTCGCCCGATTTCAAATACAAATATTTTGGAAAAAAATCGACCGATTCTCAAAAGTGCAGTGTTTTTTGATAGCTTATTCTTTTCACTATAAGGTGCCCCGATAGACCAAACAATTGATTACATAATGCATGATATACAGGGCGACAACAAAAAGAGTGTTGAAATGTTTCATTTTAAAACACGTCCCACTTTTGCAAAAAAAATCGCTGAGTTTTTCCGAGTACATTTTTTAGAAGTGCACATCCATGGCTCGTAACGGTTTTTGAAATTTCCACCTATCTTCTTTGGTTACAGGGTGATGTGAAAGAAACAACTTTTTGTTTTTGTAGTGGTAACTTTTTTATTTGTTGACCGATTTCCAAAATTTGGAGCTTATGTTGAAGCGAAGACCTCAGGTAAGAGGAATCGATTAACATAATTGAATTAACACATCATTTCAAAAAGGGGAGTTGCATCAAATGTGACCTAAGCATGAAATAAGACCGAAATCCGATTTGGGGGAATTTTTCAAGAAGAATCAACTTGTCGTTGAAGAAATCACTCATTACAAACATTTTGAGATCAGTCTCGCTTATTTGGGGCAACAATTAACGACGGAAAACCCAAATTAAGACTGCATGTTTTCACAGGAGAACCGATGCTCTTGCTCACCTGACAATACACGTAACCTATGTTACGAGAATCACTGATCGAGTTTCCTTCGCGATTTGAACAGTCAACAGAGGGTCGACAGAAACAGTCAAAAGTAACAATAAGTACGTGTGTTTTCAGGTGAGCAAAGGCATCAGTTATCCTGTGAAAACATGCAGTCCCAATTTGGGTTTTCCGTCATTAATTGTTGCCTCATATAAGCGAGACTGATCTTAAAATGCTCGCAATGAGTGGTTTCTCCAACGACAAGTTGATTCTTGTTAAAAAATCCCCCCAAATCGGATTTCGGCCTCATTTAATGCTTAGGTCACATTTGATCCAACCCCTCTTTTTGAAATTATGTGTTAATTCAATTCTGTGATTCGATTCCTCTTAACTGAGGTCTTCGCTTCAACATAAGCTCCAAATTGTGAAAATCGGTTAACAAACAAAAAAGTTAGCACTATAAAAACACAAAGTTGTTTTATTTCACATCACCCTGTAACCAAAGAAGATGAGCGGGAATTTCAAAAACCGCTCCGAGCCATGGATGTGCACTACTTAAAAATGTAATCAGAAAGACTCGGCGATTTTTTTGGAAAAACTGGGACGTGCTTGAAAATGAAACATTTCAACACTCCTTTCGTTGTCACCCTGTATACCATGCATTATGTGTTCAATTGTTTGGCCTATTATTGCACCTTATAGTGAAAAGAATAAGCTATTTAAAAACACAGCACTTTTTGAAATCGGTCAATTTTTTTCCGAGATATTCGTATTTGAAATCGGGCGAAATTTTCGAGTGGACCACTTCAATTGTTGAGCAGTTTAATTTTCACAATCTATACTGCACGTTTTTTCCTAAGAAAAGTTCTTCTTCTATGGCGTCCTCCGCAGGATTCGAACCTGGATCCCCACAGGTGATGGTTAGAGGCACTGCTGCCGAATCGTCTAAGCTACCAACTTGTCTACTACAGTATATTTAAACAGCGCACTTGATGTTCAGGGATGTTTCTCGGAATATTTCATTAGGACTCCAAACGATACACCGAGCCCAAAAAGCCTCGCTGGGGCTCGAAACGTTACAGCAAGGCACAAGGGACTCCGTTGGGGCTCCGGACATTACAATAAGACATGAACGGAAGTCATCAAAGTATTCGAAAGCACAATAAATCAAAAAGGGGCCCATTTTGGGGTTCCGAATAACGCAAAAGCAGACACAAGGGTTCACTAAAGGTGCGAAAGTCACGACAAAATGCAAGAAGGCCCAGTAGGCTTTTGAAGAACACAAGGAGACACAAATGGGGCACACTAGTTCCGAAAGTCACAAGCACAAGAAGACACAAAAGTTGTTCCAAACGACACTTGAAGACATAAGAGGGCCCGCAGGGCCTCACACTAAACATGAAGACATAAGGCTGTTCTGGCATCACACACATGGAATAGAGGACAAAACTATTTATAAAATATTTTTCGACACACAGAGCTTAACGATGACAGCCCGCGAAATTTGAAAAATCTCTCAGTGACTACATCTCATTGACGTCAGTGAGATGTTACACTTCGGCAAGTTGAAAGCAGTAACAATGTGATGTCCGGTAGATGTCTCATGTGTGATGTTCAATTCAAGTTTATTTCGAAACATCTCTCAGACATTACATCGTATAACATCGCGGATGAACATCACAGAGATGTGGAAGTAACGTTTATTGTGATGTTATTTTGTGACATGATTGAGATCATCTCATTTATGAAACATGACATGCTATGCTGAGTGGGTAGTTGACGCGTGTAATTTCTCTATTTGCCTTTCAAATCATATTGCTGTTTTTATTAATGCCAATAACGTACTGCGCTATGTGAAGCACATGCATCTTCACATTTTTCGCATAGCTCCTTGAAACGTCAATTGTCAGAAAAGAACAGCGAGAAGAGAGTGTGGTTACCATGGCGACCAGCAAGGAAAGTGGACATTGTTCAAGTGCGAAAATTGAATAGTTCACGTTAGTAAATCGCATTCTCCCGTACCTAGATCGACTCAAAATTATGGCATGAGGAAGGGAATAATGATAAAATTGTTACTGTGAAATGTACGGCTTCGGGTTCCCTTTATGACACGGTCACCTACTTTGTAATTGGTATAACCTCCTGGGTTAAACTTTCGCCGGCGTGCAGTTTACTCCAGGATCTATTCCCGAAAAGTGCTATTTCGCTTTCGTCAAACTGGCCTTCACTCGAGCACTCACCCTGATTTTCTCATTCGCAACGATTCGCAAAACAAGAAAGGGAAACAAGGGTGACATCCATTACAGGTCGTCTTGAATGGGATAATACAGAATTCTGCTTTAACGATATCAAAAATTTGCCGATCTATCAATACAAAGTATTTCCTTACTATTTTCAACTAGAGCTGGCCAACAAATCAAGCTTAGATATTAAAACATTGATCCAAAGACATCATATGACTTCAAATATCAGAAAAGTGTACAAATTGAGAAGAAATTTCCACGAAATCTCCACGGATCTCCATAAAACCTCCACGGATCTCCACGGATCCCCACGGATCTCCACCAAACCTCCACGGATCTCCACGGATCCCCACGGATCCCCACGGATCTCCACCAAACCTCCACGGATCTCCACGGATCTCCACGGATCCCCACGGATCCCCACGGATCTCCACCAAACCTCCACGGATCTCCAAGGCAAGGGACAGAAAACCTCCACAGTGGTTAACCCCTCGGATAACCATCTACATGACCAGGTCACAGAATAGCACCAGGTTATGAAATGTAGGTGGTATAACCGGTAATGATGATATCAAAATGGCGGCACTTCATTCACCGCGTATGACCAAGTCTCGCTCAAACGTCAAATCCTATAACCAAGTCTAACCAGTCATAAAAAGTTACTCGCTCGAAAAAGACTAATGTTTTGATTAAATTGATTGGGTTCCCCAGAGGCTTAATGGTTCGTTAAGCCAGTACCCCAAAACGGAGTCTTCGAGGGAGTCTTCTTCAATGAAAAAATGGTCTCGAAATAGTCATGTTTCAAGCGAGGTTTTAAGCTTTTAGTAGTGCTGTCAACCGGTTACGGTTAACCGGTCAATAACCGGTTATTGACCGGTTACGGTTAACCGACTTGACCGGTTACGATTAACCAACCAATAACCGGTGAAAGGTAAAAGACCGGTTATGGTCCATTTGTTCAAAATCGTTTACGGCGAGGTTTACGGTTAATCAGTTACTACAACTAGTGGTCAATCACCGGTGAATTTTAACAACTGGTGCATCATGGTATAGGGTAGTCATCACAGCGGAGGTAATGCAGAGTTCATGCTTATGAATTATGATACCACGATACCACCTATAAGCTGCAAGTACCTACTCACTTACCTATACCTAGTCTTTTGAAAATATGTTTATCACAATTATTGTTTATGATGGCAACAATACGGGAAACTTGCAGGTACCTATTTATTCTTTTTTTGAATTGAGGGTTCAATTTCGTGGGAAGTGAAGTTGGAATTTGACATATTTAAACCAAAAGATCAAAACGCTGAAGTAGACTTCTAAGATTTTTAAATATACAGGATGTTTCGTGTTTAATCATAAACGTTTTGACAGCGGATAAAGCATCAAAAAATAGGTGGACTTTCTCCAGAAAACTTTGTCCAGAAACGTGCAAAGACTGAGATAAAGCCATTCAAAGTTGAGGTTAAAATACCGTTTTCCTCACATAATTTCCACACCGTTGAACCAATTTGCCTCAAATTTCACATAGCTCGTCCCTGTTATCTTCCATAATTTTTACGTCATGCACTGTCTATTTTGCAGAAATGCTCAAGCACTCGAATTCTGCAATCAATTCAGAAGAAAAAGTTACTCTTGACAAATTTTGATTAAAAGCTTCATTGTTGAGATATTTGGATCCGAATGTTTGAAAAACATGTTGAAAACAACAATTCCAAGAAATTAAAGATAATGATCGGGGAAAGGTCATGATTTCTTCACTGAAACAGACTTCCCAGGCGTTTATAGTGAGAAGCAACAAGTTTCAAAAAATTATTTTTTTGGGCTCTTGAAATTGGTCAACCTACAAGATTTTTCCAAACATTATGATTCAATTATCTCGAAAACAAAGCCTTTAGCAAAAGTTGTCAAAAGTAATTTTTTCCTTTAAATTGATTGCATTGAGTCCAAATGCCTAGGCATTTTTGCAAAATAGTCAGTGGCGCGGAAATTAGGAGGAGAACAGGGACGATTCCCCCAATATCCACGCCATTGGACCAATATATGTCGAAACTCGAAATCATTTAAAGTCCTTCAGTGACAGTTTTTGGAGATTAACTTGATAATCACGTATCCAAAATGTGAGGCGAATTGGTTCACCGGTGCGAAAAGTATGTGGAAAAAACTTTATTTCAATTTTAACTTTGAAGGGCTGTATCTCAGTTAATATACGTTTTTGGAAAAAGTTTTTTTTCAAAAAGCCCAATTTTTCATGCTTCATCCACTGGCAAAATCTTCGCGATCCATATACTTATAAAGTAACTATATGGCTAGCTTGCTATTCGAACTTGACCCCAACATGATAAGCAGGAGCCTCGTTATGCGCAAGCGCCAGTTCAATTGAAATCCAAGTTGGCGGGCATAATTTTCTGCGCTGTTACTGCGTTAGCGAAGTACAAACGAACGAAGCGCTCTTGGCGCTGTATGACATTTCGTATCGACAGTGACATTTGTCAAATTTGTAGGTTAGGCTGTGCTTTTTCCAAACAAAATCCTTCTAAAAACTGAAAAACTTAAAGTAGTAAAAGTAGCAAAGACGCAGTGAAGCAGACAGAAGAGCCCACGTCCAGCTGTCGTGGTGTGACGTGCTTGAATAAAGAAGCAAACATCCAAAAGGTTTATTTTCAATCAGTACGAAGTGCACCTTCCATATAATGTATCAATTCTAGGGCCTCATGCTTTTAAAATCGATAAGGACCGAAACAGATTATACATACTGCAACGCATGACAAGAGGATTCATTAACTGCCCTGTATTCGGGTACCACAAGTTGGTTTATTTCGAAACAGTCTTGTTCAGCGTGTCTGACATTGTGCCAAAGCCAAATCAGTGAATGATTGGAGTTTGTTTTCGTTTCCTGGAGCGAGGTCGGTACCAATGAAATGTAGTTCAATACTTAGAAATAGAATGCCCAAATGATAATGGCTCTTATCTGTTGTTCATTTTAGAGATTTACGGAGATAATTTACAACGGAAGCTTTTGAAAAAAGCACAGAGCCTGTAAGGAACTACGTGGAACGTGGTTGATATGGAACTATGAACGAAATGAACTGCTTGTGATTCAGAGGAAAAATACCTTCTTACTAGAGCCATCACTTATTTTAACAAGAAAAAAAACACTAGCAGAGGGTTCCAAAAATTGTGAACATAATTATTCCTCGTGTACCTAATTTAGGAATGGTGTGTTGAAAGTAATCCATGTTATAGTTTCAAAATTCAGTACAGTGATACTTCTTTATTATATATCATAAGAAATGATGTAGTATACAGCTGTAAAATATGAATACAATCATGTTTCTATTGCTATTATTATCATTTTATTATACAGAGTGAATCCGTATCATGATTGACTTTACATAGACCGAAGGCAGATAGCGGTCTTCTAGGGGAGTCAGGATCCACAAGAATTTTTTTTGTCCATTGCTCACCATCACCATGATGATAATTATATGTGGCTTTGTGTGTTTGTTATGAAAGTTTGATTAGAGATATTTCTGAAAGGGTTAAAACATATTTTGTTGAAATTAACTTAGTAATATTCCTCTGTTTGGACTTGTCAAGTAACCATACTGATCGTGGGTTCCATTAAAATATTCAACCAGTTGATAGCCAACTCGAAATAGAACTCTTGATGGATTCTGGCCAAATTATCAATGTAAATTCAGGTTTCACGCTGGGTACTTAACGAAAGGGTTGTATACTTGCAATTGAACATATTTTCCATAATGAATTAAGCATTGACCAGAAAAAATTCGTTCAAACTCGGTTCAGCTTAAACTGCTCAAATTTTTTTGTGGAATCCGTGGTGAGTGAATTAAAAGGGCCAATGTAGGAAAAAATGTGCCTCCGTGTTATTTGTTGAAAAAAACTTTTCTGACCGCTGTTCTGAAAAACTGTTATCGGGATCGAAAAGTCGATATGTAATGCTATAAGAAAAGTGTTCAGACAAAAAAATCGGAAGTAGAACTTTGGACCATATTTTAATTTTCGACTGGACATAATGCACAGGTTGTTCAATTGAATCATTCAATTTGTTCTGTGGCTTGACTTTGTTGGATAGAATTAGCGCTTGGTTAAAAGAAAAATTTCAGAGCCGGACTTTTTTTGGACCTTTCTGCAGAAAATGAATTTGAATGAATTCAGTCTTACAATTCGTAGATTATGTCCGGTCGAAAATTAAAATGAGGTCGAGTCGAGTTCGTGTCGCCTGGCCGTCAAGACGAAACCCGAATGCCATGAAACTTGAAAGAGGGCCGTGCGGTTTTAATGTGTAAACAGCGGTGAAATGTCTCCGCCGTCCCCCGAGTCGCATTTCCACGCATGACGGATCAATTTTTCAAAACCAAATCAGCGAATGATTAGGGTGGGTTTGTTTTTGTTTTTTTGGAGCATGGTGGGTACCCGATGAAAAATGTAGATGGTACTGAAAGATAAAATGAGCCAAGTCAGAATGGTTGTTGTCTGTTGTTCATTTTAGACAGCTCACGGAGATAATCAAGATACAAAAGAAATGATCTGCTTGTGATTTAGAAAGAAAATGCGTACTCACTTGAGTTATCACTTATTGTAATCAGAAAAGCACTGGGAGGAGGTATCCATAAATAGTGGACATCATTATTCCTCGTGTAGGTACTTTTGAAATATGGTGTGTTAAAAGTAATCTATGTTCTAGTTTCAAAATTCAATATAGTGATATTTCTTTATTACAAGAAATGATGTATTATACAGCTATAACATACAGGTGTCCCAGCTAAAACAATCCAGCGCGATTTTCTCAGAAAATATCAAGGCAACAAAAAAACTGTTTCAATTGGGAGGAAGCAGAATTATACGGGTAAAGTGTACGATTATTCAGGAATGATCTAGAAACCGCATATGCCGAGCCACTATGGAATTGGCTGGAAGCAGACAGAAAGTTCGGGAACATTATTCGGAGGCCTTATATAAAGCATCAGCCGGCAGCTCGCGGCAGTATTGAATTGGAATGCGAAGTGGTAACGAGTACGAAACAAGCGAAGTACCTGCGAAATAATTCCTAGTGGATGAGTGTTGGCGTAATTTATTGTTGTAGTACGCAGGAATAAACAGTGTGTGTTTAAAACGATTGCCTCAATTATATTCGAACCCGTACGCGAAATATCGTAACAATATTGAATAACGGCCCTCCTGAAACTCTCTCCTGCATTTCGTGCGTTACCTGAGATATACTCTGTTGACGTCTGTTATTTCAAATTTTACCAAAAAATATGCAAAATGATGAACATTTATAATTTTTATAATATAATATACAGACTCGTACATATTTCAAAATGCTATGCATAGGTTGGTAAGTTAGTGCAAAGCCGGTTACAGTTACAAATAACCGGTCACAATTGGAATTTTTAACCGGTCAAAATTGTCCAAAGTTGACCGGTTAAGAACCAGTCAAACCGGTTAACTGGTCAATCCGATTAACCGGTCAATTACCGGTTAACCGGTTATGGCACGGTTAACCATTGTAACCGGTCAATATTTTCTTTATCGGTTAACCGGTTAATTTATTTTTTTCTGACAGCACTAGCTTTTAGTAATAACTGTTTTATTATTGACTGATTTCTGTAATCTGATGCTCGTGCTGGAGTTGAAGCCCCAGACGATAACGTAATAGGTTTGAAATTCATCTGAATTGTGGTTTTGTTCCCAGACGATGATGCTCTCAACTACGAAGGCGCAGAGCGGACATCAGAGTTTTTTTTATGATTTAGAAAAAAAAAACACGAAATTATGGGGATGAAGTCAGAATTCTGAGTTTAAAGTCGGAATTCTGAGTTTGAAAGTCAGAATTCTGAGATTAAAGTCGGAATTCTGAGTTTGAAAGTCAGAATTCTGAGTTTAAAGTCGGAATTCTGAGTTTGAAAGTCAGAATTCTGAGTTTAAAGTCGGAATTCTGAGATTAAAGTCGGAATTCTGAGTTTGAAAGTCAGAATTCTGAGTTTTAAGTCGGAATTCTGAGTTTGAAAGTCAGAATTCTGAGTTTAAAGTCGGAATTCCGAGTTTAAAGTCAGAATTCTGAGTTTAAAGTCGGAATTCTGAGTTTAAAGTCGGAATTCTGAGTTTAAAGTCGGAATTCTGAGTTTGAAAGTCGGAATTCTGAGTTTCAAACTCGGAATTCTGCGCGCGCACAATTCCGAGTTTCAAAGTCAGAATTCTGCGCGCGCATCGGCAGGAATCGAGCCGGTTGATTAAATAGTGATTGACAAGTTGACGACCCTAACGATACCTAGGTACTTACTCGCTAGGTATTTAATAAAATCTTCGAGATATGTAACAACTTGTGCCTTTTCTAAACCCGAGTCTAAACCCTTTTTTCCTTAACACGATACGGACATTCCACACAGCCGAACTGGTTAATTCTCTGTCCGTAGCGTGCGTCATCATGTGCTTCTTCATACACCTCTTCTTCGCGCAATACGAACATTTGGTACAATCGAACCAGTCGATGGCGTCGGCGGCGACATGGCTCCACCTGAATGAAGTTCCTTTGTGCTTTGAACGATAAGCCTCGATAAGAACACTCGGCGCATTGTAGGTACAATAGCAGCAATAGCATATTATTACATAGGGTTGTGAAAAATGCTATATGCTACCTATTATCGCTGCGGCGCCTCTTTAAATCCCGAAGCGCAGCGCAGTAATGTTTTCGTTGGGCTGGCAGTATCGTGGCTGTCAAGCGCATAGCTGGGGCACGATTTGGTGCCACTGACAAATTCCGACCAACGTGATTAGGTAGGTACCTACTAACAACCCAAATTGTGGACACGTCCAACTGTTCGCAATGTTCGCATCGGACTGACTGAATTCTTCTTCCAACTCAACCAACACGTCCAAAGGAATTACAAAAATGTTCATGAAGCCGAACTGTACAATGCCATTGTCGAACCGGAACAGTTCTCTTGCATTCACTGCAACTACAAGAGCCATAAGCGTTTCGACTTATACGAACATTACAGACAAACACATGGATACCTACAATGATAATTTCGCGCCGTCCCCTCCCCCCTCCACCTTTGCGTTATAACGTGACACAGCTGTAATAGCATACCTATAGCATTATTCACAACCCTATGTAATATGCTATTGTTATTGTTGCTTTTGTACAATGCGCCGAATGCTCTTATCGAGGCTCATCGTTCGAAGCCGAGTTCAAAGCACAAAGGAACTTCATTCGGGTGGAGCCATGTCGCCGCCGACGCCATCGAGTGGTTCGATTGTACCAAGTGTTCGTATTGCGCTAAGGAGAGGCCATTCAACCGGCTCGATTCCTGCCGATGCGCGCGCAGAATTCTGACTTTGAAACTCGGAATTGTGCGCGCGCAGAATTCCGAGTTTGAAACTCAGAATTCCGACTTTCAAACTCAGAATTCCGACTTTCAAACTCAGAATTCCGACTTTAAACTCAGAATTCCGACTTTAAACTCAGAATTCCGACTTTAAACTCAGAATTCTGACTTTCAAACTCAGAATTCCGACTTTAATCTCAGAATTCCGACTTTAAACTCAGAATTCCGACTTTAAACTCAGAATTCCGACTTTAAACTCAGAATTCTGACTTTAAACTCGGAATTCCGACTTTAAACTCAGAATTCTGACTTTCAAACTCAGAATTCTGACTTTCAAACTCAGAATTCCGACTTTAAACTCAGAATTCTGACTTTATTCCCATAATTTCGTGTTTTTTTTTTCGAAATCATAAAAAAAACTCTGATGTCCGCTCTGCGCCTTCGTACTCAACAGCCTCTAACCAGAAGTGACATTGTTCAAGCCAGTCAGGAGTTTATCGGTACCTAATTGAAAAAAAATAAATTTTTGGATCATTACACCTATTTCGTTGCGTAATTCAGTTCGTTTACTTGTAAAACTCCGCTGAGACTAAATATTAAAAATAATAAATAATACAGTTTGGACATGACAAATAAATAGTATTTATACTCGTATTTATAAAAAGTAATATCGCGCTCATCTGAGATCAGTGTCTTCTGCACATGAACAAGTTCTTCATTAAAGCGCCAGCCTCTTTCTTCAGATCAACACTAGGTGGTTGACTATCAATAAACCTCGCGATTTTCAAATAAAACGAGACATCCGGCGATAAAAGTTTCACCATTTCGAACACTTGCTCCTCTTCGGATTTCCATTTTATGAGCCTCCTCAAAATAAACCTGTTTTTTCTACTGATTTCATCTTTCGCTGTGAAATACTCGAGGGCCTTGTCTTGCCAAGGCCAATGGCTGAAAATGTTCGCAAAGAAGCTGCGGAAGGTGGGAGAATCCATGAGGTTCGTGTCGACGATCCTGAGGAACTTGTCTCTTTGGCCGTTGTCCAATATTTCAAACACGAACATGGCTACTGCTTCGTTGCAGGGACCCTGGAGCATCCATTGTTGAAACTGTGCTATTCTCGGGTTCCAATGCCTCGGACGATATAAAGCGAACAAGTGAATAATCGGATTCACTTGTTGCATGATACAAATCCAAATATCTTCGAAATGGTCCAGGAATATTGTTTGGAGCGGGCGAAATTCGGGACTGATCCAGGATGTTCTCAGATTGCGCGTGTCCGACATCAGCAGCGTGAGGAAGAACTTTATGGTGAGACTGCTGTGGCGTTCTTCGGGAAAATATTCTCTCAAGGCTGCCGGTGTTTTTATCAGTGATGCGAATTTTACAATGCAAGAACTCAAACATGAGTTCTCCATGTTGGCAGGTGTGTAGTTTTTGATGCCGCCTGAAACTGCGAACTGTTGGCGATGCCGCTTTCCAAATTCCAAGACGACCAGCTTCAATTCCGATTCCAGACGTTTGGGCAGTTCCAAGGTTTCCACTTTGAAACACAAGCATCTGGCAAAAGTACAGCGCGATGAGTCGAAGAGATTTGGCTTGCGATATAGTAAGTCGCCCCAGAGTGTGGTAGCCAGGGAAGCGTGTGCCAAATTCTTCAAACTTTGAACAGCCATTGCGTTCCTAGAGTTGGAAAATAAAAACCGAGATAAAAACAATAAAATGGACTATCAAAATTTCATCTGGCAGGGATAGAGCTCGGAATAGAATCACTTCTTGATGTTGTGCGGCCCGTGCAAGTACCTTTGGCGTGAAACGTTGAACACACCACGGGCATAAGAACATGACCAAGCTCCCAAAGATAGGAACCTATTGTCCCAAAAAAAAATTGTGGATGAGTTTTAATTTTTGACGTAAAAGCGCGATTTCGTTTCAGTTTCTGTCTAATTTTTTTTTCATTTTTTCGATTATTTTAAATAAGCAAAAATTCCAACTTATAAACTGTCAACCGCCTGTCAACTACTTGTCAACTTCACATGAAGCAGGGCTCGACTTTACCGGTCTAATGGGGGTGATGAACAACAGAGGGCATGTAAGTGTCACGACACCCGGCCCAGGAAAAAGGGAAGGAGGACCACTACCGGTGTAAACTAACTAAGAGTAGACGCCATTGTAAACACCACGGTTTTGAACGGAAATAAATGCGTATCTAGCTGTCGGGGCTTGTTTTAATTCAGCCACACAAGCAGCTCTTTTACTTACACTTAACATCACAAGTGGGATTTTACCCCGCGTGCTAGTGCCAGTGCTCGTTGATCCTAATTTGTTTGTTGTGTTTTGCAGAGGGGAGCGGAGTCACCTCTGGGTGCTGGACACTGCTGTAGCCATGCCACGAAGATCGCGGGCGCGGTCCCGCCTGTCGCGATCACAGGAACGGCGTCGCTCACGCTCACGGTCCAGGTCTCGCGGACGCCGCCATAAACGGCGTCGCCGATCACGTTCAAGGGAGCATCGAGCTCGCGATCGAGCTGCAAGGCAGAATGCTGGTAGGCGCTCCCGCTCTCGCAGCCACCGAGAGAGCAGCGAGGCCCGCTCAGGCGGCCAGCGGGGCCCTGGAGCTGATCAAGCTCGCAGTGATGATCAGGCCCGCAGCGATCGAACTGCAAGGCGGCATGCTGGTATGCGCTCCCGTTCTCGCAGCCAGGGCGAGGGTAACGAGGGCCGCCCAGAAGGCCAGCGGGGCCTTGGAGCTGATCACGTCCGCCCTGATGCCACTGAACATCCCGGCGGGGTAAGCCGTAATGTTCAGAATGTAAGCACCAGTGTGCTCGAGATGGGTCGAGAGATGGGTGCTGTATTTGCTGCGGGGCTTGATAAGCTTGTTGACAAAATCAATCCACCCTCCACGGTGAGTAGTAATCTTCCTATTTCGAATAAGTCGATTGCGGAATTCAATCCGTTGTACGATAACGTAGAAGATTGGATCGGTTCCGTACAGGAACAAGCAGCTTTGTATAAAGGGGACGATCACGTAACGTCGCAACTAGCCCTGACTAAATTGCGTGGTGTTGCTGAGTTGTGGTTTCAAAGCCTCCCCTCGCGCATCCATACATGGAACGAATGGCGCCGAATGCTGCTTACCAATTTTAAACCGAAACGGAATCTGCACAACGCCCTGCAAGAAATGATGGAATGTGTGCCATCAAGCAATGAAACATTGTACGAGTATGCTTACAAGAAAATTGCGCTTATCAATAAATTGCATTTGAATTTGGATAACGCGGACAGAGTCAATTTAATTATGGGTGGCATCTCTGACGAACAAATTAAATTTTCAGTGGAAGCTGCCGGAATAAGTGACCCTTACGTGCTTGCAAACCACCTGAAAACCATTCATTGTCCGAAATTCACCGAACCAAATTCTAGCCAACAGCCAGTCAAACGAAATGACAAACGCTCTTTACAGGTGAACGAAGGGAATGAATCACTAGCTCAGACTGTGCCCAAAACTGAACGAATTTCTGGGTCCATCACATGTCATCGTTGCTTCAAACGTGGTCACATCCGGAGAAACTGTCCCCTGAATACAAATATCCCTGGTCAGAAAAATAGTGCATGACAGTCGGGGAAAGAACAACTTTCTTTCGACCATAAAAATGTAAATTCTATTAGCTCCACTCATACCAGCCAGAAATATTACAAATCAATATAAATCAAAAACCAAGCAATGACCTGTTTTATCGATTTCGGCAGCGAGGCTTCGCTGATGTCTGAAGACGCAGCCAATCAATTGGGGCTTGACGTGGGCACTCCAAATACACATGTAGTTTTATCCACATTAGGTGATTTTAAAATAAAGCCGAAATATTCTCTGAGAGTTGAGGTCGAAATTGACGACATTCGAACAGAAATTGAGTTTCAGGTTGTCGATAAATGTGTTATGGGCGTTCAAATTCTTATTGGTGAAAATTTCACTGAGCTGCCAGAAATCCAGTTTTGGAAAGCGGGAAATTTTCTAACATTCGCTCAAAAGCGTTGTGAGGCTGAGCTAGCAGTGAATCTGGTGTCACAAAGTGCGGTCAATATTGGAATCAAAGTACCTGAAGTTGTAGAGACTGTTTTAGAGTTATTGAACGAGTTTCCCACAGTCATTGCCACAAAAATGTCTGAAGTTGGTAAGGTTAACATCAGTGAAATGAAAATTGAACTCTCTTCGACCCAACCTGTTTCATGTCGGCCTCGTCGGTATTCGGATGCCGAAAGAATTGAAATCAACAAAATAGTGGGAGAATTGTTAGAAAATAACATAATTAGAGAGTCTAATTCGCCGTACTGTAGTCCCGTCTTATTGGTGAACAAGAAAGGAGGAGAAAAACGCTTGTGTGTGGATTATCGCGCACTTAATAAGATCACTGTAAAAGACCGGTATCCTTTGCCCTGTATCGAGGATCAGTTACAACGCTTGTCAGGGTTTAAATATTTTACAAGTTTAGACCTTTTTGCCGGCTATCATCAAATTCAAATGTCTGAAGAATCCATCCCCTACACTGCCTTCGTGACCCAAGACGGTCAGTATGAGTACGTGCGGATGCCGTTCGGGCTGTGCAATGCCCCTGCGGTGTTCCAAAGAATTATAAATACTGTTCTGGGTCAATACCGTTTTCACAAGGTTGTTTGCTATCTAGATGACTTGCTCATTCCAGCCAAAACAATCGAAGAGTCTGTCGGCCTCCTCAGGGAGATACTTCAATTATTTGCTAAGGTAGGACTGACTCTAAAGTTATCGAAATGCTACTTTTTGCACACCAACATTGAGTACCTAGGTCATGTGATAAGCGAAGCAGGAATTCGACCTTCAAACTTGAAATTACAAGCGGTGACAAATTTTCCGGAACCAAATGACATACATCAGGTACGGCAGTTCTTAGGATTGACCGGTTATTTTCGTAAGTTCATTTACAAATATGCCGAGAAGACCAAGCCACTGACACTCCTTCTACATAAAGATGCAAAATGGGAGTGGGGTGAAAGTCAAGTACACGCTTTCGAGCAACTGAAGTTGGAACTCTCCACCAAGCCCGTTTTAGCTATTTTTGATGCCAATTTCGAAACTCGCCTTTACACGGACGCAAGTAGGAATGGACTGGCCGGTATTTTAGTACAAGTTCACGGTAACAAGGAACATGTGGTCTCGTATTTCAGTAGACATACCACGGCAAGCGAGCAAAACTTTCATTCGTTTGAACTTGAAACTTTAGCAATAGTGGCTTCTATCAAAAGGTTCCGACAATACTTGTGGGGAAGACCATTCACCATTTACACCGACTGCGCGGCGGTGCGTAGCACTTTTCAAAAGAAAGATGTAAATGCACGGGTAGGACGATGGGTTCTGCAGTTGGGTGAATTTCAGTATGAGATTAAACATAAAAGCGGACAACAAATGCGTCATGCGGATGCCTTAAGTCGGAATCCCTCACCAAACGAGTTTACTATCAATGCGGTCTTTATGAAGGAGGATGATTGGATGCTAGTAGCCCAGTCGAATGACAAAGATATACAACAAATCCGAGAGGTCTTGGAATCCGGAGATAGGGATAATAATAGGGAATTGTTCGATAACTATGCGTTGAAAGGCAGAAAGGTGTATCGCATCACAAGTCGTGGTTTAAAATGGGTGGTTCCCAAAGCAAATCGTTTCCAGTTACTCCGAATGACACACGATGATTCCGGGCATTTTGCCTACGAAAAGACTTACGAATTGATATCAAATAAGTTTTGGTTTAAACGAATGAGACGATTTGTAAAAAAATATGTATCGAGTTGTTTGAACTGCCTCTTTTTCAAAAGTCCCGGAGAAAAACCCCAAGGATTTCTACATCCTATAAAGAAAATCGCAAGGCCCTTCCATACTGTGCATGTGGACCATCTTGGGCCTTTCATCAGAACGAAAACAGGAAAGACTCAAATCTTAGTCATTATAGACGCTTTCACCAAGTTCATTTTATTATATCCGGTCAAAAGCACCAAAGCCACCTATGTTATATTGTGTTTCCGAGAAATGATTAAGATTTTTGGTACTCCGAAACGAATCATAAGCGATAGGGGAACGGCATTTGATAGCGTTGAATTCTCCTCATTCTGCCGTGACTTAGGTATAACTCACCATATGAATGCAACTGCCCTACCACGGGGGAATGGCCAGGTAGAGCGGTATAATCAAACTATCCTTGCTTCCTTAGCGACAATGAGTGCTGACAACAATGATGATGAGTGGGACCTCAACTTGATTAATATCCAACTAGGTCTAAATGGTACGATTAATCAGTCCATTGGTGTAACCCCCAGCGAGGCACTGATGGGTTATAGGGTGTGTTCGCAAAATATTATAGCTTTAGGTGATGGAGCTGATGACGAGCAGAGCCTTGATATGACTCAAATCCGGCAGAAAATGATCACGAAAATAGAGCTTTCCCAAGCACGACAAAAGGAAGGATTTGACAGGCGTCGGAGGGCAGCTCATGCGTACTCTGTCGGTGATCTGATCTTGCTCAAAGTGACCTGCAATCCTGCCACGGGACAAAGCCAGAAGTTACTGCCGAAGTGGAGGGGGCCTTTCCAAGTTGCGAAGGAACTTGGAAATGACCGCTACGAAGTGAAGGACATTCCTGGCGCAATCCGGAGTCAAGCCCCTTGTACTGGTGTCTGTGGCGTAGAGAATATGAAGCCATGGATTCACGTGTAACGGAACGGAAGTCTTAGGTGGGACTGACAGGGAAGTTGGAACAGGAGTAGGGGGTCTTACTGGTATCACCCGGAGAGGACTTGTCTCCCTTGATTAGGTCGAGAGTCTTACTGGTGTTACAGACTATTGGGTTCACCCGGAGAGGACTTGTCTCCCTTGACTAGGTTGAGAGTCTTACTGGTGACTAAATCTTACTTGGGGAGGGCCCTACCTGGCAAAACCTGATCATTATTGCCTGTTCCTGGAAAACTTGCCTTGTCGTTAGTGAGTAGAATAAACATGTTGATGGTATTTTGTTTTGTTCGCCATTTGTTCGCCAAACATTTTTCAGCTGTTATACGAAGTTCGACGTTTTGTCCTTTTTGCTCATTTATTTCTTGTACTAAAATCTTATTTCTCTTTACATGTTGTGGACATGTCTCATAGCTGCACTCGTCGCCGTGCCCTGCGACTGTCGAGCCAAGTTCTCCTCTGAAGTGTCAGTCCATTGAGCGAGGACACTCAAAAGTCAGGAAAGGCCGTGTCAACCGCCTGTCAACTACTTGTCAACTTCACATGAAGCAGGGCTCGACTTTACCGGTCTAATGGGGGTGATGAACAACAGAGGGCATGTAAGTGTCACGACACCCGGCCCAGGAAAAAGGGAAGGAGGACCACTACCGGTGTAAACTAACTAAGAGTAGACGCCATTGTAAACACCACGGTTTTGAACGGAAATAAATGCGTATCTAGCTGTCGGGGCTTGTTTTAATTCAGCCACACAAGCAGCTCTTTTACTTACACTTAACAAAACATGATTTATTACTGAACCGTTTTATTATACCGAACGACCAAGTTTCATATTAGATAATAGTTTTATTGAAATTTTACAAGTCCCACCACTGCGTCAAATCAGGTCCACGTGGTTGAAGGTTGAACATGAACTGCTCAACAACTGGAATGACGGTATCGAAAATTTTGCTTTTTTTCAAAATAACGTAACTTTGGATTGACACAACCGATTTTGAATGTGTTTTCACAGTTTTTTAGATCCATCATCCATCCCATTGACGAGATTAGGTTCTCAATCCCAATTACTTTTTTCACAGGGTGGAATGTAAAACATTGCGAAATTGTGCAAGTTCGACCGATCCCCGTTTCTCTGAATTTTTTTTTTCGATCTCTAATGGATTATTCATGAAGCCTGATGTCTAATTTCGAAACCGATTTGGAATTTTCCAGATCAAAAGTCCAACAATGACGATATAATTTTTTTACTTTCCCGACCCACCACCCAAATAGTGATGCCGCGAGACGAGATGAGACGAGACTTAAGGGTAGTCTCGTCTCGTCTCGACCTAAACGACACAAGACAGAGGCACGGTCTCGTCTCGAGACCTGAAAGTCTCGTCTCGTCTCGAAAAGTCTCGACTGGTATATATATATATATATATATATATGTATGTATATACAGGGTGTCTCAAAAGTAACGCATTCCGACAGTACTACGGTATATGGAAACTTCTATGAAGCCCACAAAAAATGATGAAAAGAAACTTCGACTTTTATTTTTGAAGTTATGAAGGGTCAAAGGGTGGTCCTTCGATCCCTTCTAGTTTCGTTATTTCGGAATATTTTAGTAAACTGCTTATGGCAGAATCATTAGTAAAAAATATCAACCACTGGATATGTACTAAATTTTTACTTTCTATACAGGGTAAGCCATACACCTCAAAAAAAAAAAGTTTTTTTATTCAAAAATGCCCGCAAACAATTTTTTTGTCTCTTAATCGATAGAGAGCAGAAGATAACCCGAGTTTGTCGAAAGAACTCTTTTGGAATGAGCTTTTTAGAGAAACTGGATTTTCGTTTGTTTATGACTCACCCTGTAAAGTAAATGGAAATTGAGCAAACATCCAGTGGTTGATATTTTTAACTTATGATTCTGCCATAAACAGTTTACTGAAATCTTTCAAAATAACGGAACTAAAAGGGATCGAAGGACCACCCTTTGACCCTTCATGTCTTCGAAAATAAAAGTCAAAGATTTTTTTCATATTTATTTGTGAGCTTCATAGAAGTTTCCATATACCGTAGTACTATCGGAATGCGTTACTTTTGTGACACCTGTATACCCATACATACAGGGTTATTCAAAAGTCCGGAATAAAACTCATAATTTTTTTCCAAATTCATTTCGGAAAAAACGCTCGAACCGGTCGATTGCTAAAAACGGTAAGCCGTTTTTTCATGACACGTGTCATGTTCTACCGTCAACCCTCTAACCCCAAGCCCAAGCCCTTACTATTTTTTTTCAAATGGCACCCCATAGCTTGTGGGGGCTCGTTGGAAAGCTTGTCAAAAACTCTATTCAGATCCACCATTGAAAATTAGATCGGACGCTTCATCATGAAGTTTTGAGGAACCCCAGTTTTACTCAACTGTCCGGAATTAAAGTCATTTTTTTTCCATATTTATTTCGGAAAAAACGCTCGAACAGGTCGATTTCTAAAAACGGTAAGCCATTTCTTCATGTCACGTGTCATCCGTGGAAAGTTTCTATCACCGCCTTGGTGCTTGTCAAGTTGAGGATGAAGGTCATTTTGAACACATACTTTGACGTTTTGTGGGTTTATGTAAACTTACATGATGAAATAAAATTCCGTTCAGTATTAACACCGCATTTATTCGTATCCTTCAAACCTGTATGGTCAAACATTCGATCTAATTTTCAATAGTAGATCTGAATGGAGTTTTTGACAAGCTTTCCAACGAGCCCCCACAAGCTATAGGGTGCCATTTGAAAAAAAATACTAAGGGTGGCTTGGGGTTAGGGGGTTGACGGTAGAACATGACACGTGTCATGAAACAACGGCTTACCGTTTTTAAAAATCGATCTGTTCGAGCGTTTTCTTTCAGAAAAAATATGGTAAGAAATTATAAATTTTGTTCCGGACTGTCAAGTAAAACTGGGGTTCCTCAAAACTTCATGGTGAAGCGTCCGATCTAGTTTTCAATGGTAGATCTGGATAGAGTTTTTGACAAGCTTTCCAACGAGCCCCCACAAGCCACAAGTTGCCATTAAAAGAAAAATACCAAGGGTAGCTTGGGGTTAGGGGGCTGAAAAAACAGTTCATCGTTTTCAGAAATCGACCGGTTCGAGCGTTTTTCCCGAAATAAGTATGGAAAAAATTTATGAATTTTATTCCGGACTTCTGAATAACCCTGTATACAGGGTGGTGAAAATTTCGATGCTCACCTTTGGTATCTTGGAAACGGTAAAAGATACGAGGTCGGTTGAATTAGAAAAAAGTTGCGCATTTTTGTGGCGATTGAGAATCTGGGAAAAAACTTTGAATATTTTGATTGGTTCCCAATTTATCACGAAAAAACTGAAAATTCTGATTTCAGAAATTATTTTTTATCTTTCCAACCATTCAAGCTATTTCAATCAAACTTGGTAGTTTTATGTTTTTGGTCACTCCGAGTCATATCAAAACGTTGACAGAAATTTTCCAGGCCTTCTAGATTTCAAATCATGATAGTCGACTTTTTTTTCTTATGGCCGCCATATTGGATTTTTGCAGTAATGTATAGAGAAAAAAAATAGCTTTCCGAATTGGTAACCAACATGTTCTTTTTATTACATTTTTAGCGTCAAATTTCTAAATTTTCGTAAATTATTGACAAAATCGGGAATGCTTTGAAAAACAATTGAAATCCATCTTGACTACTCGAAACGTCTCGTCTCGTCTCGAAATTTCGAGACGAGACAGGCAGTGAGTCTCGTCTCGGTCGAGACGAGACGAGACGAGACACGAGGCCAGTCTCGTCTCGAAATTTCGAGACGAGACGAGACGAGACAAGTCTTGGTCTCGACGGCATCACTACACACAACGAAAACGGGAAGTATTGTGAACGCGCTAAAAATTGTTTCCGAGATTTCGACGGATATATCCGTTTTGGTTTCCGTTTCAGGTTTCCCGACCTAAGTTTTTCAAAATGGAATTTGCACATTCCGTGAATTTGAATCAACTGCAGTGCAAATTTCGACATGCGATGAGCCCCACGAAATATCGATTTCAGGTGCAGACATGCTGGGAGTAAAAGTTTGAGAAAAGATTGAATAAATTTTTGGAGGGAGAATTTTCAAAATCGAACTCACGGTTTCCGAGTTTTCCTCTCTGGAAAAACTACAAATTTTCCAATTTTTTATCCCGTGAACAGATTTTGGTGGGTCGGGAAAGTGAAAAAATCAGATTCCATTGTTGGACATCTGATCTGGAAAATTCAAAAACCGTTTCGAGATTAGACATCAGGCTTCATGGATGCATGGCTCATTGGAATTCGAAAAAAAACTTTTTCACAGAAACGGGGATCACAATCTTGCAATGTTTTATATTCCACTCTGTAAAAAAAGTAATTGAAATTGAAAAAAAATTTTTTGTCTATGAGATGGATTGCTGAAAAATGGATCTAAAAAAACTGTGAGAACAAATTCGAAATCGGTTGTGTCAATCCAAAGTTACATCATTTTGAAAAAGGGCAAAAGTTTCGATACCGTCATTCCAGTTGTTGAGCAGTTTATATTGAACAAATGAATGACAATACTCTCTTGTTAAGCCGGCTGTCACCTGTCAAATGTACAAGTTCCCCACGTGGTACACGACGACTTAGCCACGTGCAAATCGTGAATTGTTGTTGGTAATCATAATTCATCATTTATCTTATTGAATAAACTAACGATAAAAAAAATCTCTCCTCTTTCTCCTTTACCAAAGCCGCGAAGCTTCACGCCTCTCTTTTATCCTTGGAAGAAAAAATAAGACAAAAAAGCCGCCAGAACTGAATTTTTTCAAGTGAGTTTGGGAACCGAAAGCTTCTACAAGAAAAAATTGAGCACTACCCGTTGATTTTCATATTTAAAAACTCAAAATATACTCACAATAATATGGTGGAGACCCGACAGCAATGAAATGGAAGAAACAGAAGACCGGTGCAGGTAAACACTTGAGCACTTGTTCGAACACGAAGGAACTGTTTGGTAGTGGTAGTCATATAACACTCTTATGAGGATTGGTTTGGGAATGTAGTTTCATGCAGTGATGCCAACTCTAAAAATGACAAATACCTGCATAAATGTGAACGCCAATTTATCCCTAGATCCACGTGCTTTCAGTAACTAGATGAGTGGATGAATACAAGGGGCAGGGTTCAGCTTTCGAAGCTGCTCTTCCACCCAACCAGGTGAAATAAAACAAACATTAAAATTTAACAAATAAATAATGGTTATGTTAATTATGGAAAAAATTCGGTGCTAGAACAATTCGTCCTGCGGACAATTCGTCTCACGGCACGGATAATCCGTCCCACGGACAATTCGTCGCAAGTGAAGGCTTCGGAACATAAGGGGGTTCAATTAATACAAAAAAAACAAGGGGACTCATTAGGGCTCCATACTACACTTGAAGACACAAGGGGGCCCGATAGGTTTCTGAATATCACATGGAGGCACAAGATGCTTACACTGCTTACTACTACTGCTCCAAAAGCCACGGAAAGATGTGAGGGGGCTCAGCAGGGCTTCAAAAGACGTTGAAGAAACAAGGGGACCCACTGGAGCTCTGGATATCACAAGAAGGCAACAGGAGGCTTACTGGAATTCTGAGAGTCATGGAAAAACACAATGGGGCTCACGAGGCTCACTAGGGTTCCAAGCTATACTTATGGACACAAGGGGGCTCACTGGGGCTTCAAACTATACTTTCGGGCAAAATGGGATCCGACAGGGCTCCGTATATCACATGAAGGCACAAGGAACTTACACCAGGGCGTGCAGCAATACAAAAGCGCACAAGATGGCTTACTGGATTTCTAAAAACCACGAAAAAACACATACGGGGGCGGGTACGGGGGTTTATTAGGGCTCCAAACGTCACATAGGACAGAAAGGACCTGATAAAAATTCAGAAATCACGGGAAAATGCAATGGGGCTCCATAGAACTTCATATGATTTTGGTGACACAAGGGGGCCCAAGGGGCTCTTTATAACGAGAAAATGCGAAAGGATGAGGCTCACTACTATATGGGTACTTACTCTGAAAGCCAATAAAAAGAAAAGTGAACTGATTAGGGCTCCAAACTACACATAAGGGTACAAGGGGACCCGATAGAGCTCCGATAGCCATGGAAATACGACAAGGGGGCCCAATGAAGCTCTGTATTATCAAGCTTGCACAATGGAGCCCGATAGGGTTTCGAATATCATATGAAGGCACAAGGTGCTTACTACTACTCCGAAAGTCACATAAAAATGTGAGGGATCTTAGCAGGGCTTCAAAAGACGTTGAAGAAACAAGGGGGCCAATGGAGCTCCGAATAACACAATAAGGCAACAAGGGGCTTACTGAAATTCCGATAGCCAGACAAAAAGAGGGCTCACTGGGCGCCAAACTACACTTGCGGACACATTAATGCACAAGAGACTCACACTAAGGCTTCCACTGCTTCCAGCAATGCAATAACGTACAATAAGCCACTAAAGCACATAAGGGGGCTCCTTAGGGCTGCAAATGACACATAGGGCACAAGAGGGTCAATAAAAATTAGAAAGTGACGGAAAACTGCAAGGGGACTACGTAGGGCTTCAAATGGTATCGGTGACACAAAGGGCTCACGGCCCAAGGGGCTCTATCAACCAAAATAGAGCAAAAGAGGGCTTTCGGGTACTTTGAAAGCCAATATAAACATAGGTGGGCTTATTCGGGCTCCAAGCTAAACATGAGAGCACAAAGGGGTCCGACAGAAAGGACTTCGAATGACACTCGGAATGACATGACGACATATGGGCAAATACTGTGCTCTGAAAGTAACGGAAAATACAAGGGGGCTCAGCAGGACTCCAAATCACATGAGAGGCACAATAAGGGGGCCCATTGATGGAGCATGGATAATTGGATAACACAAGATGGCAAGAGAAAGCTCAGTGGAATTCTGGAGATCATTGAGCACATACCTAAGAAAGTTCATTAGGGTTGAAAATTATATTTGAAGAAACAAGGGATTTGGGGCCGAATATGACATGCAGGCACAAGGGACTTACTAGTGCTCCAAAAGCCTAGGAAAAGTGCAAGGGGGCTCAACAGAACTTCAAACGGTATTGTACCTAGACACAATAAGAGGGCCCCATGGAGCTCTGTATAACAAAATAACGTGAAATGGGGCTTACTGGTAGGTACCTACCTGCTCCGAAAGTCATGAAAAAACATAAGGAGGCTCGAAGGGGCTCCAACTACACCTGAAGGTACAATGGAGTCCGATAGGGCTCCGAACATGCCATGACGGCATAACGCTGCTTGCTGCTTCAGAATCCATGGAAAATGCAAGGAAGCTCAGCAAGGCTTCAAATTACGTTGAATACAAAATAAGGGGGCCCAGTGGACCTCTGTATAACACAAAATTGCAAAAGGGGCCTCATGGAAATTTGAAAGCAATGAAAAACATTTGAAAGGACTCATTAGAGCTCAAAAATTACACTAGAGAAGATGAGAGGGCCGACAGGTGCCAAACGAGGGGCCAAGTATCTCATGAAGGTACAAGGGGCCTACTGGTGCTCCCAAAGCTCGGTGTACTAGCAGAAATTCTTGGAATAATGCAAGGGGACTGAGCAGAGCTTCAAAGACATGAAGAAACCAGGGTGCGCAGTAGGGCTCTAAACCTCTAAATACAACAAAAAGGCATAAGGGGGCTCTCTTAAGTTCGAAAAGCAACGAGGAAACACAAAGGGACTTCCTAAAGTCAAGACAAAGGGCAAAACATTTATTTTGCGAAGAATTGTCCGGTCACGGTGAATTCACCACCTATAGGTACCTACCTACATGAAAATGGCCAACAATTTATTGTTCTTTAATCTTTATTTCCCCGCAAGCCTCTGAAGTGCGATTTATAACTCGATTTTAATTTTAGTCGTTATTTTAATCCCAACTTCAACAAACTTCAAAGATACGATTTCCTCTGTACCTTTCGTAACCCGATTTTAATCGCAAGACGCAATCGCAACGATTTAAAAATTACAAGAAGTTGGCCAGTAGGGTGATTCGTGGGGTGATTGCATGTAGAGGGAGTCTATGGCAACATATCAACAGTGTCATTGTCATCTGTCAAGTTTCATCCGTGTCGGAGTCAACGTCAACCGAACTGACCTCACTATATACTGTCATTTTCACGTGTTTTGTTCACATACTGTTTTGTTCGGCGTTAACGAGATCAAGATTGTGATTTCTAATCATTCTAAATACCTTACACCCAGGGCTGGGCAAAATACTTTGAAAAATGTATTTAAATACAAAATACAAAATACACGATCCAAGATAGTCGAAATACAAAATACAAACTACTTCTTGAAATGTTTTTGAAATACAAAATACAAAATACGTATTTTGGAAAACTAAGAAATTTCAAAATACAAAATACCACCTAGAGTATTCCAAATACAAAATACAAAATACATTCTTATTGCGTATTCCAACCATTTTATTGGAAAAACCGTAAAATGCAAGTATTTCAATGGGAACACTTCATTGATTCAGTCGCAACAATAAGTAAATTATCATGAACTATGAAAAGACAAATAAAATAAACATAAAGTGAAGAAAACTTCATATTCAAACCTATTCCTCACTTCATTCATCAATTCTTCAAAATAACAAATGTAGATTTCCTTTGGGGACAACCAGCTTTTCGAAAATATTGTCCGACATCCGACAAGGAACCTCTCGTGGCTGACAGTAGTAGTTATGCCCTTACCAGCAAAGCGTAAAACGTAAAAGATGCAATCAAACTCATTATCGATCCCAGATAGTGTGCAAAAGCAAGAAATGTCAATGGGGTGAATATAGTATTACCAGAACAATTTCGGCCCGAACAGACTAAAGAGCATGGGAAACAAATGTATTTTGTATTTTGTATTTTGAAAATCAAAATACTTTTCCGAAAAATGTATTTAAAATACAAAATACAAAATACTAGCTGCTTGAACTATTCCAAAATACAAAATACGAATACTTCTCAATCAATTGTATTTAAATACAAAATACAAAATACTTGAATGTATTTCAAATACGTATTTCAAATACTTGTATTTGAAATACCGCCCAGCCCTGCTTACACCTGTTATGTGCCCAAATGCAATTCCCTAACAATAACCTAAAAACATAACTCGATCCTTGCACTGCCTCATGCAATCACCCTATTTCCAACTCTTGTGATCCGATCCTTACGATCAACCAATGGAAATCAAGACAATATCAAGATTAGCGAAAATGAGCACAGTAGTCTTATTGATTAGCAATGTTATGTTAGGGGATTTTCTGGGGACTTTTAGCGACAAGTTGACAGGTGAGCAGTGGCGCAATTGGGAAGGGGGATCATCCGGGTACTGACGGATGGGTACCTGTACAAATATTTGACCCAAACGGCGCCTTTTCAACCTTCACAATTCACACGAACATACATTGACCATGCTCATTTTCCCAAATATTTTCCAAAATTTGCTTGTTCGAATGGGCTAGGCACTGCAGGTGAGTGACACTAGTGACAGGCAAGATTTTCTCAAAGGCCCTAGGTTTTCTCCCTCCGTCATGCCTTGCTTCTGACAGATGCGACCGTTGCGATTGAGTTATAAATAGTTCTTCTTCCTATACAGATTGGGCTATTCTGCGACGGCGTGGACAGGTAGGTAATGGCGGTATATTTGATCAGGCCATAATTTTGAACAAATAATCAATTTTACCATTACAATTAACAAATGGATGCATGGAATGCGTCAAAATTTGTGCTAGAGCATGTAAAAGTACAACATTTTGCTAGGAAAGTAAGCAAGAAACTAAATGATTGCTTGATTTTTCATATATTTCGATATTAAGTTGGAAAATTTGTGGTGAGATTCTGATCCGAGGATGGACTGTATAACTGGTTCCCAGCTCGTTGACCGTTAGCCCTCTGTTTATGTTTTAAACACACGCCCCACGTGCCAAGTGCCATGTGTTAACCTCAAATATTTGGCCGAGAAAAGTCATCACATCAGAGTACATTCATCAGAAAAAAGTGTCCGTCGATTTAAATTAAACAATAGACTTTATGATTCAATTTTTACATGGTTTATTCGTTTGTGGCACGTGTGTCAGTACAGTACTGTCAGTTCAAAATATTCGGATGTAACATTGGTTGCCTAACCTGATGATAAAATAATACAAAAAGGCCTGATCGCTCACTAAACCGTCTCGTATCCCTCTAGCATTCACCATTCAGCTTCTTAATAACTATTTCACACTAAAAACAACTCATTTGATAAGAAACGCAACGGAAACGCAACGGTTTCCAACGTATTGTACACAAATTTTCCAGTTTGTTCGAATGTAGCACAAGTTGCCTAATCAAAAGTTGCACATGCGTCTAGAACACTATGTATAGGAACAGGAACTATTGGCAAGAAGAATCTGCTCACAGTCGATCCGACTAAAATTGCGTTTAAAAATGCGACTAAAATTAAAATCGAGTTATAAATCGCACTTAAGAGGTAGGCCTTGTTCCTGTTCAACACCTTCAGGCTCCCTAAATTTAAAAATAACAGCAACTTTCACCAAATAGCGTAATCGAAGTTTAATGACCATTCCCCGCTGAATGGTGTTTGGGATGGCTATTACGAAAATGATGGGATTGATGGGTGACATACCTACTACAATTAAGTCCACAATTTGTTCTTAATGGTATAATAACATACCTACACTGAGTATGCATATATAGTCTGTACACCGATAGAACGGACTTTTTTGAATTTCAGTGATGTAACCTATAGCAAACAAAAGCACTAAAGAATGTAACAACATAGGCGCGTTTGGAACTAATATTAGTTTTGTTCGGTTGGTAGTCTTACCCGGGCAAATTATTCCTACGCCAAGCCAATGGCATGACATTCAGCGAGTTTGACACTTACGTACGATTTCTAACCTCCATTTCTCTATGATGTTTGTTATTTTCATTGAACTTTTTAGTCGGCTCGGCTGTTGTGAGTGTTGTGTAATGAAATCAGCTTCATTCAAAAACATTAATTTCTCAATCATTAAAATTGGTATTAAGCTGGTGTCATTTGGAATTACCATAGCACTTAGCTGTGATTAGCGGAAATAAGCACCTCTTTCTAACTGGAATTTTAAATTTCGCGGGTAACGCTCGGGACTACTTTTCAAGCGGAGGAATGTGGTGGTCCTTTCTATCAGTGTATAGAGTATAGCAGAACATTTCTGAATAAACTCATCACTGGTCTATAATGGCTATTATTTATTTTGGATGATGCAGCAAAATGGTAAATATCTGTATAAAGCTTATGAGAATATACGATCCTATTTTCTTCATATTTGCAACTCAGAAATCTATGGCTAGAAACCACGTTACTAGGGTGTTTGCCAGCGTCGTCGTTTCTAGCCATAGATTTCTAGGTTCCAAATATGATGGAAATAATAGACTCGTGTCTCATAGGCTTGAGGACGGCATTTCCTAGCATAAAAAATGGCTGAAACAGACTGCGGATTGGCTGCAGAGCGAAAGAGAAACCGATAGATTCTTGTGGCGTGAGTTTCTGCCGAATCTGAGCAGCTAAAAATGTAAGAAAAAAAAAAGACTTATACAAATCTGAGCTGGCAAGAGAACAAGGGACTTTTTTGGAAAAAATATAAAAATTTTGAAGAAAAATTGAGTTTTTGGAATTTTGAAATTTTGAAAGGCTCAAGTACCAATTTTCATTCTAAATTTTAGATTCCATCCTTTTTTTTCAAGTCTCTCACTCCACTGATTCTCATGGAACTCACGTTCAAAGAAAAAACACCAGGAAATGCCGTCCTTGAGTGATTACTTTAATATATGTAGTAATATGATAATTTTGAATAGGAAGCATATACCAGTGTACCACAGCGACAATATTGACAGGACGACGGCATTGTTTGATGGTAATTTATTGAATTGTATAGCCAGATCTATTTGTATTATATCATTTACTAGCCATATTTGAGCAGATCTGTTCAGATATGAACATATCTGAGCAGATATGAGCATGAATCCATATCTGATCATATTCGAATTTTGTCTATATCTAACCAGATATGTTCATAGTGCAAGCGGTACACACCTAAAAACACATCGATACTGCATTTTGGAGTGCAGTTACGAGATTTGGTATGGGCATACTTTATACCAAGACAAGCGATTTGACCCGCAGCACTCGATATTTTGTCCCTTAGGGGGGCAATGGGGGCCCTCCAAATTTTCAAGATGCAAGAACTTCCACATGACGATCATTGAGTATCGTCATGTATGTCATAAGTGGAGCTTACGGATCTATTGAGAATATTTTCATCAATTGTCGTTATTTCCGATTCATTCTTCACACTTGAAAAAAAATTTCTTTGGCAGAGGTCAAAAAAACTGTTTTTATTTTTTCTTCTATGCAAGGAGACGATGAATTTATATGTTCTGTTGCGTTCTCAACTGAATCGCATTCCCTAAAACTAATTATAAAGAAATTTTGGTTGTAATGGTATTTTTCAAAGAAGTGGTGACCTCTTCAGTACCTCTTTTCCAAGAGCATTTCTTTCTATGTCCCCACTGGATATCACTCGTAATTTTTGCAGGAATGGAGACCTCGAACTCTTTTCCTGATAGTTGCGAAGCAACATGACTCTAAAACGCCCAAGGGAGCCCAAAAAAAATTTGTTTCTGCTGGGCCGTCCAACTTACGATATTTTGATTTTATAGTAGGAGAGACGCGGACCAGTATTCAATCCAGGCTGCAGGCGCAGCCGATTTGGTTTCAACAGAAAATATTCTTCAATGCCGTGTTTTATTGCAGTACAACAAAACGCAGAGTCGTTGGGTGTAAGTAGGTATATTTTCCGGTAGATTTTATTCGCCTAGACTAGATCTTATTTATTTGCGCGTCTCCCCTACTACAAAATCAACATGCCAGAAATTTGACGGCCCAGCAGAAAAAAAAAGTTTTAGGGCTCTCTTGTGTGTTTTGAAGCCATGTTGCATGGAAATTACTAATAAAAGAGTTCAAGCTTCTCATATCTGCAAAAATTGACAGTCTTATCCACTAGGAACATTGAAAAAAATGCTGTTGAAAAAAGTGTACTGAAGAGGTCACCTCTTCTTGGGAAAATGATATTGCGAAAAAATTGTCTTCATATTTGGGCTTACGGAACGCGATTTAGTTGGGAGCGCAACAAAACATATGAATTTATCGTTTCCTTGCACAGCAGAAAAAATAAAAACAGTTTTTTTGACCTCTGCGAAAGAATTTTTTTTTCAAATGTGAAGAATGAATCGGACACGACGACATTTGATGAAAACATTTTCAATAGACCCGTAAGCTTCACTTATGACATACATGACGATACTCATCGATCATTTTGTGAAAGTTCTTGCATCTTGAAAATTTGGAGGGCCCCCATTGGCCCCCTAAGGGACGAAATATCGAGTGCTGCGGGTCAAATCGCTTGTCTTGGTATAAAGTACGCCCATGCAAAATTTCGTTACTGCACTCCAAAATGCGGTATGCTTTTGCGTACCGCTCCCACTATCAGATATGACCAGATATGCACACATATGGTCATATCCGAGCATATCTGGTCATATATGATCAGATCTGATTAGATATAGACAAAATTCGAATATGATCAGATATGAATTTTTTTTACATAATCAGATAGAATCTTTTTTTCACGGGAACGAATTTCTGTGCGAGATTCGCTGGTGATAGATGATTCACCCAAAAGTTCTTCAACTGACAGCCATGCCGCATAGAATACTTCTACTTATACATATAGGAAAGTATCACTTACCTACTCAGTTTTTTGTTCATAATAATCCGTAGCGTTGATGCAATAAGCAAATTAAGAAAAAATCCGCACTCCTTTTTGTTTATGTTAGCGCGGTACACATAAAGACGGCAGCCTTCCGATGAAGGCTGCATTAAAACAATAACTCTTGGATTAGGAAAGCAGCAAGCGACAGTCAGAAATAAAATTCACAACAACAATCAAAAACTTTAATGCAAAACAAAGAAAAAAAACACAAACAGACAGAATTACAAAACAATAAAAAAAAAACAATGTGAATTAAATGAAATGAAAAATCCGAGTGGTTCTGATCGGGGGCAGATTCGCTGGCGCCGAGTGGCGTCCTGAAAACGAGACGAACTGCACTGAAGGTATACACCCCGGCAAACGGGAATAAACGGTAAATGGTAAAAACAATGGAAAATATGGAACTTACGGGATCTTATTCGGTGGCGGCGTCGTCCTGGCGGAGTCCGAAGGCGGCGTCGTGGTGGATGGCCGTTCTGGTGGTGGATTTCCTGGTGAAATGCACGAGTGCCCGTGTTCGTCACCAAAATGGCGGACGAACGACTCGATCCCGTCCGAAACTGGAGCTTTGTGTGCGGCTGGCTGATCCAAGCCGCTCCCCGGTGAAAGCGGTGAAAACTGCCGCTTTCTGGACTTGGAGATGCTGCAGAGCTCCTCCAGGAGTCACTATCGGACGCGATGGGCCTTGGATGGGCTTCTGGTCGAGTACGAATGTACGCCGATGGCACGACAAGATGGCCGCGAGAACGATGACCAAAAAAAAGACGGCGTGGCTTCCCGCTCGACGTACGGAGATCGACGCCGCTTCGAACGAAGCGGTAAAGGCACGAGCGGAAAGAAAGCCGAAGAATGCCGAAGACGGCCGAAGAAAGTGCTGGAGCTCGTTTACGCTTGCGCCTGACAGCCAAGTGCCAGGCACACCGAACAGGGGGTGAGGGGTGAGGACTTGGACGACACAGGGATATTTTGGGTTGCATACCCTCAGTGCACACGAATGCAGTGTTCAATGAACGGGGCCGAGACAGTTTATTTGCTTATAAGTTTTATTCAATTTTAATTTCTATACCTAGGCACATTGCTCAATATTCCAAAATATCGACAATCTGCGGCATTGCACTCTTTGACTTTCGACCAGTCATATCATATAGGATAGCCCAATTCCGCTTAGAAGGATTGGAATTGTTTCTACACGCATTAATGTTTTTTTGAGTGTTTTCGGGACGCTTGGTTCAATCGTCCAAACAATGTCCCTTTCGAGGTCTATTTCTATTCTTCAAATTTGGCAAATCTGCCACTCATCATAATTATTTTGTATTTTCCAATCGCAAACAGTGACGGACAATCAAACAGTACCTGATAATTATCAAATTTTATAATTTATGACATTCACGTTATCGTTGCTACAAGCAACGTGTATCAAACAAGCCAGTTTTGTCACCCTGCAGCGGTTTATTCAATAGATAGATATATAGATAGATTTTATTTCATACTGGACATACAAATGTTCGTTCGTATTGTATACGTCCTAAAAAAGTTTGATAACAAACCAAAAGTACAATTGAAACATGTAGATAACAAGATAACAATAAATAAAAAATCACAAACAAGACAAATTTTCATCCAACATATATTCCTTCACGGATTAATACGCCTTACGCGTTAGTATCTGCTCAAGTTTTTGTTTGAATACCTTGGTACTTCCTATATTTTTTATAGAGTCTGGAAGCTTGTTGTAAATAGTGAGACTTACGTGCGACGGCGATTTTTCGTATTGAGTTGAGATGTGCTTCTCAGTTCTTAATAGGTTTCCAAATCTAGTTTTATGATCGTGAATTTCTCCAATTGTACAATAATGATCTATACCGGGTGATCATTTGAAAACTATCCACCTGCAATAACTCCAGATTCCTGGTGAATATTTTTTCGAGCAAAAACAGGTCGATTTTTATATCGAAGGGGACATCCAAAACATACATTGACAAATTTCTATATTCACCCCCCTCGCCCCCACTCACCCCAACTTTGAAATTTCAAATGACACTACCTACCTTGCGATACATCAAATTGAAGCAAATTCAATTTTCTTTCTGGAAAAATATTTTCAAAATTTTCAACCCTACCCTCTTTTTCCTAAAAATTCTATGACTGTCCCATTTTATATTCTGGACCCCTCATTTTTTTCTCAATTTAGTCGGCGCATCCTAGATAGCATCAAAGAAAGAAATTTTCGGTGAAAAAAGTGCCACCCAAATTCACCCCTTTGCTCTCCCCCACCTCAACTCCCAAGTTGAACAAAACACCACCCACTTTGTGATACATCAAATTGAAGCGAATTGAATTCTCTTTCAGAAAAGAATTTTTTTGAAATTTTCTACCCCTCCCTCAATAAATTGGCCATTGGGAGTATTCTAGGGGGGAAATGGGGGGCTTTAAAAATTGTGAAAAAATCGTTTTCAGGGAGAGAATTCAATTTCCGTCAATTTGATGTATTACAAAATGGGTATTGACATTTTAAATTTTTGAGGTCAGGTGGGGGGAGCGAAGAGGTAAATTTGGGTGACACTTTTTTTATCGAAAATTTTCTCTTTCGATGCTGTGCAGGATGACGTTTACTGTATTGAAGGGAAATGGAGGTCAAGAATATTAACTTGGACACCCAGAGAATTTTAGGAAGAACAGGGGGTGGGGTTGAAAAATTTCAAAATATTATTTTTAGAAAGAGAATTCAATTTTCTTTAATTTGATGTACCGCAAGGTAGGTAGTGTCGTTTAAAATTTCAAAGTTGGGGTAAGTGGGGGCGAGGGGGTTCAAGATATAAATTCTCCAATGTATGTTTTAGATGTCCTCCTCAATATAAAAATCGACCTGTTTTTGCTCAAAGACATTTACACCAGGAATCGGGAGATATTGCAGGTGGATAGTTTTCAAATGATCACCCGGTATGTATTTGTTTTTACATATATTGCCGCACTATAAATTAACATACTAGGAACGGTTAAGATATTGTGTTGAACAAACTTTGTTTCACAGGATTCTCTGGGCTTAAGTGTAAGGAGTAGGCGCAGTATTCTTTTCTGAATTACAAATATTCTTTGCGCTTCCGTCGCATTTCCCCATAACAATACATTGTAATTGATGCTGCTATGGACCAGGGCGTAATAAACATTTTTCAAACTATCCAAATCAATACGGTTTCTAAGTTGATAAAGAGCAAAATATGTACTATTCAACTTTTTCGCTAAGGTGTCTATGTACAAAGACCAGGTCAAGCTCGCATCTATCTCGATCTATCTCAATGCCCAAATATTTCACACTAGGTGAGATTCTCAGCGTGTTACCATCGTCGCAGTGACAATCTACAGTTTGTAGTACGTTTTTCCTGTTGTAAAAATTGACGCACACAGTTTTTTCAACGTTCATCAATAGCAGCTATTGAACGTTCGTTCAATAGCAGGAGAAGTTTTGTCGGCCCATCATCATTCATTATTTGCCAGTGCAAAACTGTTGTCATTGGCTGCAGTGGTAACATGTGGAACTAAATCAGCGTCACTATTGATTTAAGACGTAAAAAAAAAATTGTCAGTTAAAAACATTTTCGTTAGACCCGCTCCTGGAAAGGTTACATCCGGAATTCACCAGGCTCCCAAGATTAGACACGCGGCATTAAAATATGGCATACCTTATTTCTGAACAACCAAAATTAAAAAAATTAATAAATGTAATGTAATTCATTCACTACTCATAAACCTAACGATCTTGCAATAAATCGAATCATCCGGCGGTATTATTTCTTTTCCTCGCGCTACTTGCTCCTCCAGGTACTTCCACTGCCTGAGCTGTCTCACAACAATCCAGTCATTGGCGCTGAGTTCTCTCTTTCCCGTGAAATATCCAAAGGCCTCGTTTTGCCAAGGCCAGTGAGAGAAAATGTTCGCAAAAAACACACGAAACCTTTCACATTCCATCAGATCCGTCTGTCCAAGACTGAGGAACTTTTCCCTTTGGTCGCTGTTCAACACCTCGAACACGAACCAAGGTATGGTTTCATTGCTGGAATCCCGTGGTATCCAATATTCAATCGCGAATGCCAGACCCCTGTCTACATCATATTGTCCGAGTACTCTGAGTTGTTCCATGGTGTTAGTCCAGAGATCACCGAAATTGTCCAAAAAAATTGACTGGAATGGTACAAACGCGGGACTGGTCCAGAATTGTTTTATCTCGCTCGGATTGTCCCGCGGATTCGGCAACACCAGCGCCAAGAGAAATTCTATTGCAAGATCTTGATGGCGGTTTTCGGGCAAAAATTCCCGCAAGGCCGGTGTTCTCAGTGTTGCTCTGGATCTGAACATGTGAAGTTCTAAACATGGATTCCGAACTTCTGTAAACTCTGCATCATGATCGGTCCAATGGCATTGTACAAATGCTATGCTTCGCTCCCTTCTTCTCCTTCCCGTTTCTATAGTGGCCAGCTTCAGTTCCGATTTCAAAGATCTGGGCAGGTTTAATGTGTCGATATCAAGACACAGTAGCTCTAAGGAGGTCCGATGAAGATCTCGATGGAATCGATCGGATCTCTCCCACAGTGTGCGGGCTATTGCAACGTACGTCAGGTTCTCCAATGTTTGAGACATTTAGCATAGCTGTAAAGTATTGAAAATTGAATTAGCACCATACTCAATAGCGAGGCAATCATTGAAAACAGCAGTTTTGGGAATCTATTGCGAAAAACTGTTACCGTTTTGAACAACCTTACGCGTCGAATAAAGCTTTCCTGATAACAAGATACCATGAAGGATTGCGTTTAAAAAATGTTTTGGCATGAAGTTGTCCGGCGTCAAGTAGTTGCCCTGGCGCAAAACATAATGGAAGACGGTGATAAATTCAAATGAAATGACATCTCAGACGGCTGCGACATTTTGACATTTGCGTTAGAAATGATGTGTTTTTGAAGTCCTGTTGAGTTTTATGTGGCAGATTATCATCAAACACTAAGAAACTGATAAAAAGCTTTCTTGATAAACTCGTTTTGATTTTACTTCCAAAGCGAACGTCAAATTTCATAGCAGCTTGAGATTTCATTTGAATTTGACAGTGAAAAATGTCAATAGTCCATTTTCGTTTCAAAGCCATCTTAGCGCAAGCGTACAAATTTTGAAAGACGACAGACGACAGTTGTCGGCAAAGCAACAGGGAAATTGTAGCTGTGTTTTGACACATGTTTTTGAGGTTATGCCATTTCAGAACGCGATTTGTTTCGAGAAGCAGCTTGCTTGTTACTCCTGCACTGCAGAAAGACCTTGCAGGGTAATATTATGCTCTAATAGTCCTAACAAGCCCGACTGGCGAACAAATTGTTAACACATCTAACTAATCCGAATGTTCGCATCAATATTCAAGACATTTGCGTGGAAGCCAAACAATAATTTCAGTTGAAGCTTGCGATAAAAAAGTATTGGTAATGTTTTTCTACTTTTTAGGAGCGACACATATTAGCATTTTGCTGGGTAATCTGCAGTAACCGCTACGAGGCAACCAGATATACTCAGGGTAGATCAATATCCTTCCATTTGCATTTCAGAGTGTTACAAGTGTTCATATCATACCGCGAAGAAGGTCATTCGTCATTTGCAGAATCATCGTCTATGTTTTGAGGTTCATATCGAATGTGATAGTAAAATATGGTGGGCTGATAGTGGGTGGAATATAAATGGAACAAGAAATCGAGAAACTAGCTTTGGTGGTGGCGAAGATAATGTTGGAGCAACATAATATTATGACAAAATTTCAGAAACACCTCAAAAGTCACCCAACGCAACGGTCACTTCACTACAATCCATGCACAGCAAGTCGTTGTTAATTATGAAAAAGATACAGTAATTTTGCAAGGCTACCATGTTTTTTCATATATAGTTACTTTGATAATTCATGGCCTATCAAATATATCAAAGTTTTGTACCTAACATCGCTATCAATCACTTTCGCGGATGTTTTAATCGAATTTGTACCATAGTCTAGGATTTTTTCGGATAAAAAGCAATGCTAGAGGCAAGTCATGTTAAAGTTTGGCAGCATACGTTTTAAGGGTATTTGGACCCCGCTAAATACGAAAACCATTGTTGCCAAGCCGAATTTTGCACCGGAAGCCCGCAGTGGGGGGGTAAAGGGGTGGGAAGACCAAAAATCACTATTTTTCACCATTTTTGATGTCAAGACTGCGACCTGTCATTAACGTAAATTGAATTACATCATATGTTGATTCACTGAGGTCTTATACTACCATATTGACATAATTACCGTCAAAATTTCTAGAGGGGAAGAACTGGTGGAGAGAATGTTGACTGTGTAGATGATTCTTTTTTTCTCTCGATTTTGAGTAAATGTAAACATGTTTGGTATCGTTTCCGACTAAATTCCATATGTCCCATTCAACTATGGTGTTCAAATTGCAATAGAAGTGAGTTTGAACAAGTTTTACATGATAAAACATGTTTTTTGTCAATATTTTTTTACGTCTTTCAACTGTGTTTGTGCGTAGTTTGTTAGTCTCATGTATTTACCATGATATAGGCATCAGTGGCGACGCTAGAATTTTAGGGTAGGGGGGGCCGAGATGGGGCCAGAGAGATACAGGGGGGTTCGGGGGGGAAGCCCCCTGTCGGCGCCGCAGAAGAAATTTTTTCACAATTGGGGGGACTTTAGAATGCCTCCTAGTTCCTTCTAAAACACCCTCATAGATTTTTTTTCAAGTTAATTGCAAGTTTAATTTTTGTATTTCAGAGTTTTGAATCAAGAAATTGGAGAAACTTTTGAAGTTTACACATCGAATAGATTTGAGTTACCTACTACTCCTTCAGTTCTATAATTACTCTCCAAACACGCAATTCAAAGTTTTATTCTTCGTGGATTCGTGGAACTGAAATAAGTGAATGATTCTGCCATTTCAACCATCGCTAGCACAAGCTTTTTTCTCCTACAAAATTTACGACTGAAATACTTTTTCTTTGAAGAAAATTCAACAAAATGGATGTAAACAAGATTAATGATTTATTGATATGAAAATAAATGGCCCACCCTACCATATCCTTCAGTGGGGGCCGAGGGTCTCTCAGTGGGGGCCTGGGCCCCTCCTGAACCCGCCCTAGCGTCGCCACTGATAGGCATCCAATTGATTATTTGTCTCTACTTTTTTAAATATGAAAAAAAAAATTGTGGAAATTCTTTGGCCCTACTTTTCAACTTTATTTTTTGCTGTATGATGTATGTATGATCAAAACTCAAGTTTTTCATATTTTAAAATGTGAAGACACACTAATGGTGCTATTCTGTGAAAAAAAAACAACGTAACAGAGCCTTTATGGAATGTAATTTTTTAGAGAATCGCACCATTAGTATGTGAATGTATTGTGTAAAATACACCAGACTAACGAATTACGCAAGAATTGTCGAAAAAAACTCCGATTTGCATTGAGATATCATAATTTATAGAATTAAAAAAATACGCTAATGAAACTGAAGAGAACTTGTTGTAACCGAAGGCAGATACGTACATTACTCTGAACATTAAGTTGAATAATACAATTATAGGTTTCACCATTCACATTTATTACATTCGATTTCAAAATCTCTTTATCTACCTCTTCCCTGGGTATTATTAGAGGAATACGGCTTTTTCAAATATAATAGGTAAGTACATCTCATTAACGTAAATTTTGAGGAGTTGCTCTTTTTTAGAGGTTAATGGTAGAGAACACCTGCCCAAGACGTTCGAAAAAGGTAACTTTTCTTAGAGGTTTGATAGATCATCTCACGGAAATCCAAAAAAGGTAACGTTTTTTAGAGCATAATCAAACATACCAAAGAAAATTATTTTCATTATTTTTTTTTTTGAGCTGAAATAGAGCAAGTTGGAGAAAGGTAACCTCAAGGTAACCTTTGGAGCTTTATAATTTTATAAAACATTTTGAATAAGGTCCAAAGAGGTAACCTTCTTTGGAGCTTGAGAGAACATCATAGAGAAGTTGGGAAAAAGGTAACCTCTTTAGAGCCTAATAGAACATCTTAAAGAAGTGCGAAAGTGGTAGCATATTTGGAGCTCAAGAAAACATCACAAAAAAATTGGAATAAGGTAACCTCTCTGTATCTTGATAGGGCATATCAAAGCCGTTTGGAAGAGGTAACCGTTTCTCGAGCTTAACAGAACATCTCAGGCCTCTCTGAGAGGACTCTTGCCCACTGAGCATCAAGTTCTGACATGAAAAACTTTTCTTTTTTGAAAAAAGTACATTCTAGAATATCTCAGCTAAGGTTTTCTCCATAATTATGAGGTGGAGGACCACAGTTTTCCATCATACAATGAAATAATAGCAAAAAATAAAGTTGAAAAGTAGCGCCAAACAGTTTTCACAAAAAAAAAATTTTTTTCATATTTTAAAAGTTAAGGCACATCAGTTACATAACTGTATTGTGTGAAATACACCAGACTAACGAACTACGCAAGAATTTTGATTAAAAAAAATGCCGATTTGCAATGAATAACACAGTTCAAAGTGGTAAAAAAATATTGACAAAAAAACATGTTTTATCATCTAAAACTTGTTCAAACTTGCTCCTATTGCAATTTTGACACCATAATTGAACTGAGAATATGAAACTTAATAGGAAAAGATACCAATAATGTATATATTCACTCAAAATCAAGAGAAAAGAAGAATCATCTTCACAGTCAACATTCCCCCCACCAGTCGCCTCCCTATGGAAATTTTGACAGTAATCCTGTCAAGATGATAGTATAAGACCTCAGTTAATCAAGATACGATGTAATTTACTCCACACTGATGACAGGTCTCAGTCCCGGTATCAAAAATGGTGGAAAATTTTGATTTTTGGTCTTCCCCCCTTTACGGGGGGGGCTTGCATTGCGGGCTTCCGGTGCAAAATTTGGCTTGGCAACAATGGTTTTCGTATTTAAAAAGGTCCAAATACCCTTAAAACATATGTTGCCAAACTTTAACATGACTTGCCTCTAGAACCACTTTCCAGGCCACTTTTTCGAAAATGATTCTAGTCTACCAACCAGGTCGAATATACAACTACGCGCCGGGAATCTCACTCATTTGACAACCGAACGCTAGCGCACTGTAGTACGAAAATGGCCTATTATTTATTATGAGTACACCCATTACAATCCGCAATATTCGCCCACTTTCCCCTAAGTGCCATCATGCACAGACCACTTGTGCTAAAAATACTCTATTTTTCTGGCTGAATCGTCATTCCTCACTACCTAGCTAGATGAAGCTACAAATTACACAAAAGTACAAAAATACAATACCGACAAGGCATTCACGACTACAAAAGCACACAAAGGCTTTTGCACGCCAGCTTAGGAATTTCAAAACAAATATACCTAGGTACCGCACGCGAGGCAACATTTCTGGACAATGAACATCATCGCTTTGATAGATCTTTTTCCACATTTCAATTACTAACAGAATGATTTCAGCCTTACCACTTATTTCACATCCACAACAACACTTATCTTATCAGGTACTTACCTACTTCAGTTTTTGCCAAAAAAATTGACCATCATTGTCGTCGTGATCATATCACAAATACTCATGCATGACTCATGACAATAACTAACAAGCCAGAGCTGTCGCCTGTCAAAATATGGACGCTGTGCCTTTTTCACGTGGTATAAATACAAAATGACATGACGGTAGGTACGTACGTACTCGACAAAAATTTAAAATAATGAAGAAGAGAGAACGGAAACTTTCTACTCACTTCCACTGTTCAGGAATGCTATTCTCTGAGATGACCTTGACCCGTATACTTACCGTGACTTAGGAGAGGGTGGTACACAATGATCAGAATTGTAGGTACACAATGAAACACAGTCCTCAGCTATCGCCTCACCCGAGGCCTCACCACACAATCATACAGGGTGGTTTTTGGAAAAGAGCCCACGACAACCAACCCCCAGTTTTTCACTGCACAATTTCAAAACTGAAATAGTTTTTTTTTTATCCCGGACTGTTTTAGAAATATCCTGAAATCTCTGAAGTTCTCCAAGAAAGTGGCAATACAGTAAATTAAGATTTTTTTTGAGATTTATTCATTCAAAAACTGATGCTTACAATGAAATGCAATTGGCATTCAACTCTCAAGTGAATGCTAAGCATGGGTATCTCGCTTATCTTGAGAAATACAAAGTCGGTTAAATCAGAAAAAAGTTGCGCATTTTCATGACAATCAATGATCCAAAAAAAAAATTTGACGTATCTTGACGAGTTGACGAGTTTTTGAGATATCGTGAATAAACAGGAATTTGAATTTTTGTTTTTATTTGTTATCCAAAAAACGGTTGAAGGTGGCCTTTTCTAATCTAGACAGTGTCAGGGGGCGCTTTCTCAAGGGGAATTCAAAGCTGCCAAAATTATCAGGTGATCCTATTTCTCGTCTGGTCCTTTTACAGAGTATTTATTTGATTTCACGGGAATTGATTATACAAAAAAAAACTGTCTGTTATTCCCGTAAAATCAAAGAAATACACTGCCAAAATCTTTATTCCAGCTTTCAAAGCAACCGAGATACGACATTCAACTTTTTTCTTTAATGGACGCCATATTGGATTTTGATATTTTTGAATACGGTATTCTTTTCTGGTTACAACGATGTGCCACATGTCACTGTTGAATAAATGTTCAACATTTACGTTTTTTTTTATTCTCGGTGCTGATTTTGTTCTCAAAGCACTCTTTAAAAAATAAAATGATGATTTTTGCTCAAAAGCATGAATTCAACAGTGGCATGTGACACATCGTTGTAACCAAAAGAAAAAATTGTATTGAAAAATGTCAAAATCTAATATGGCGCCCATAAAAAAAAGTTGAATGTCATATCTCGGTTGTTTTGGAAGATAGAATGAAGTTTTAGCAACATTGAATTCCCTTTGGAAAAGTACCTCCCTCGGTGCCTCCACAATGTCTTAATTAGAAAAGGCTACTTAAACCGTTTTTCAAATAAAAAATAAAAACAAAAATTACAAATTTCTTTTTTCTCTTAATATCTCGAAAACTAAAACTGACAATCAAATATCTTATCGGATCATTGATCGTCATGACAATTCGCAACTTTTTCTAATTCAGCCGACTTTGTATCTCTGAAGATAAGCGAGATACCCATGCTTAGCCTCGCAAAACGGACAGCCTGTATATGGAAATATGCCAGTCACATTTCTTTTTTTTTCTCATGGCTGTCATCCTGGATCTTTGCTATCCCACTCAGCATAGCATGTCATGTTTCATAAATGAGATGATCTTAATCATGTTACAAAATAACATCATAATGAACGTTACCTCCACATCTATGTGATGTTCATCCGCGATGTTATACGATGTAATGTCTGAGAGATGGTTCGAAATGAACTTTAATTGAACATCACACATTGTGGGGTGACATCAACCGGACAATTGCGGACACAACATTGTTACTGCTTTCAACGGTGCTCTGTGCTTTCAACTTGCCGAAGTGTAACACAGAGAGATTTTTTCAATTTCACGGGCTGTCATCGTTAAGCTCTGTGTGTCGGAAAATATTTGATGGATAGTTTTGCCCCCTATTCCATGGGTGTGAAGCCAGAACAGCCTTTATGTCTCCATGTGTCGTTTGGAACCATTTTTGTGTCTTCTTGTGCTAGTGGCTTCTGGAACTAGTGTGCCCCGTTTGTGTCTCCTTGTGTTCTTCGGAAGCTTACTGCGGGCCTTCTTGCATTTTGTCGTGGCTTTCGCACTTTTGGTGAACCCTTGTGTTTGCTCTTGTGTTATTCGGAAATCGGAACCTCAAAATGGGCTCCTTTTTGTTTTATTGTGCTTTCGAATACTTTGATGACTCCCGTCCATGTCTTATTGTAACGTCCGGGGCCCCAACGGAGCCCCTTGTGCCTTGCTGTAACGTTTCGAGCCCCAGAAAGGCTCTTTGGGCTTGATGTATCGTTTGGAGTCCTATTGAAATATCCCAAGAAATATCCCTGAGCATCAAGCGCGCTGTTTAAATATACTGTATTAGACATGTTGGTAGCTTAGACTTAGACGAATCGGCAGCCGTGTCTTTAACTATCACCTGTGGGGATCCAGGTTTGAATCCTGCGAGAGACGCCAATAGAAGAACAACTTATCTTAGGGAAAAAATGTGCTGTATCGAGTGCTGTATAGATTGTAAAAATCAGTAAAAATAGGTGCGGGCCTCCTGTGTCATGAAACTATGTTGAAAAGTGGTGAAAAACTAATTTTTATTTGAAAATACTATTACGGTATTCGGGTTCGCCTATCTCGAAATTAAACGCGCTGATTTACTTGTAAACAGACTGCACTTTATTAGCTACTACCGAACAACTAGATAACGCACAGAATTATTAATTGCTTGGAAATTCATAATGTCGCCGAGATGTTAACGCCACGATCGCTCGATTCAAACTCTCCCGATGCCAGGTCGAGTTCCTCTCTTATAGTGGCATCGAAGGCTCTGGATGCTTCCTGATGGTGTTTACAGCACACGAGGATTTCTCTGGTATCTGCGTCGAGAATATACGCGTACTTTCTACGGCACCTCCGCCAGAAGTCTCGACGTGTCGTGACCTACCGCTGAAGTCTCTCGATGCTTCCCGAATGCAACGCGGAAATCTAGATTTCTCTAGAAAGAGCTGGGATGGTCGCGATCTTCGTAATAATACACATCCAAAATGCGACGTGATATGTACCTACGTCAAAAAGTTATATCTACGAGATGTGGAATAGCGATGTAGATACCTAGTATGTAACATTTGGACATCTTTGAGATATCTCATTCATGTTCTAATCACATGGACGTTTTTGACGACATCGCAGTTGTGACTTGAACATCTAATCTAAGTGATGTCACAGAGATGTTTTCTTGCTGAGTGGGATATTTGATATTCCGATTCGAAAAATATCTAAATATCGAAATATCGATGTGCCCACCATCATTCCATCATGAGAAAGAAATTCTTTGTAGCATACCGAGTATGTATTGGGATTTCCTTGGAATTTCAGGTGGAATGTAAAGCTGGTGTCACAAGTCCTTGATTTGATGAAATTTTGATTCCGGAAAAGATATGAGCCAAAAATAGCGAAAAACTGTTTCGCGGCAAAACGCCGGAGAGATTGAGCCTTTTAAATTCGATGGCGGTAAACGGTTCAGGATAATCATCATGCAGGAATATACAGGGTGATTCACCACCAAATGGACATTAGCTCAAGGGCAAGTCCAGTTTCTCCAGGCGAACCAAGATCTGGTTTTGAAATTTTTCCAACTCTCTTCTTCTCGAAGCTACAGGGTGATTCGGTATTTCGTAGAATTTTTCGAGAAGCTGTATCTCCAGAACGACCAAATGAATTGGATTGAAATTGTGTGAGTTGACTCTTCTATTGGTATCTGACACATCGCTCTATCAAACATTTTGAAATTCCCAGGGCCGGCCTTGAACAAAAAACTTTGAAGCTTTTTTCAAATAAGGACATTCTGATGCCTTTTTTTTTATTTTCCAAATTTTTTTTCCATAATAGATGATATTTCATTTGTTTAGTACAAAAAAAGTACATGTTTTGCCTGTGAGCTACCGAGAAAATAGCTTATTTTTTTTATAAAGATTCAAAAATCTTGGCAATCTGATTCTGCAAGGCAATGTTTCGATAGTTGGTCACTACTTCCTTTGAACCTTTTTTGATAACCGGGATGGATTTAGATTGTTTCAGGGAAGACGGATATTCACCAGAGGTGAGACTTATTGAATTATTGATGACAAGAAATGGAATCGGGTAGCATATTAAATTCGCCACCGCCTTCAAAACCCTTCCGTCAATTCCATCATCCATTCCGGCAGTTGATTTAGATCGAGGTTTAGATGCAGTTTTGTTCGTGATCTCAGAAATCTCCTGCGGCGTAGTTGGATTGCAGTTGAAACTTTTGTCGTTTCTCGAAATTTTAAAATTCGGTTTCAGTTTATCTGAGGGACCGGAGGAGGAGCTGAAGCATTTGTTAAAATAATTGGCGATGTCCTTCACTTTATCTAAAACAAGATTCTCAGTCGTGACTAGACGCTCAGGACAGGTCCTATTAGCATGTTTTCTTTCGCCGTGTATTATTCACCAACTCTCCATAGCAATATTGTTAGTTATTGATGTTCAGTTTTTTCTCTGCAATCTTCTTTTTATACAATGCCTTGAGATAGTGGAACCGGTTGCCATGTCTCATTATCAATTGTTTCATTGATCTGAGCCATCTCACAAATACTCAGAGACTACATAAAGATGCTATCAATATGGCAAACAAATTGCTTGGCACTATTGAGCTGTCAATAAAATTTGGATAATCCCGAGAATAATCCTGAAGATTTTTGGGGTTAGGATTTTTTGTAAATTTATAACCCTAAATATCTGCAAATAATCTATTATGGCCTTGAATTTCAACCATTCCGTCAAAAAAATTCTAAACAAATTTTTCACGTTTTCTCACTTGAAATTCTCTTCAAAATCTTGTAAGAAATAAAATATTATCATCATTTTATGTCTAGGTCTATTACTATTATTCTTAGAAAAAAGGTAATCAACTGTTTTTTTCTTTTTGACATTTTGACCGCCATCTTGGATCCACCTCCCTATGCAAATAATGAGATCGTACATGGCTATTATCAAGATGGTCATATGAAATCATTCAACTGCAAAAAGAAAAATTTTGAGTCAAGGCAAGGACTTCTTCGCTGAAGAAACGAGTTTTCAACACTTGATGGCCATTATCATGGGTTCCTAAGCTCGGATATTAAAAAACTATTTTACAGCTTAATTATGACCATCAGAGGAACGTGTGTACAAAATTTCAACCCTCTACTATTTTTTCCGAAGTGGAAAGACATAGTGACTGGACCACTGAACTAATAAAATTAATGCAACATTGTTAGTTCAAAATAAATTGATAGATTTTACATTCTCTCGAATTGCTGTGAAGAGAATTAGAAAGCCTTCAAAACAGTGCAATTGGTGGAATGATTGAGAAGAAGTTCAAGTTTTTGTCTACTTGTGTTTCGTTGCAGTCGACATGTGCCGACGGAAATAGGTTTCCAGAAAACGGAAGAAGAAAATTTATTGCTGCTTGCATGAAGGAGTCATAAGTCTTTTGAATCCACCAATCCCGGAGGGTCACTTCGAGGTAAATTTGCAAAATTTAACCGGTTGCTAAGTTTCAGAAGTAATATCAGCTGCGTGTCATTTTGCAAAAAATGTTTGGCTCTCTGTAATTTAATGAAAACCTAGCAACTAAACATTGAGGTAACACCACCACAAAGGTGCAAGTCTCTGATTGGTTAACTTAACTTTGTCATTTTTCGAATACCATTTGAGGTAGATTTTTCTTTCCTCGGTATTATACATCCGACTGCCGTCCAGTTTTGGCTCATTTTCTCTGGGGCGTAAGTTTTGAGACACCCTGTATAGGTCCGACTAATTCATCTCGAATGTTCCATGCATTCTCCAGTAGATTCCGCAGTGACCCGACATACGGTTTCCATACGACTCCCGAAAAATCTTGCTCATTACCCGTATAATTCTGCCGTGTTCTAGAACTAGCGCCTCCGCCAAAATGAGCAGATCTGCCTTGATCGAACGTTGGAGGTTCTTAATGCCAAGCCATCGCGTATACTTCTGGAAATGCCCAGAGCTCCGCACTGTATCTACACTGCGACATAATGGATGGAAAAATCTAGAAAGATCGCGTGTTTACCAGAATGCACGGGATCGCCGCTCGCAACAATATTATTTGAGCAATATTGCAGCCAGCTTAAAGGCAAACACCAGTGAGTAGGCAATCCGCTATACAATTTTTCAGTTTTCAACTTTTATACGGAGAAGAAAGATAAAATAGTATATTATTCAACAAGCGGGTAATGATTGCTTCTTACTCATGAGGATGCAGTTTGCCGACACGAGCTTTGGCGAGTGTCGTAAAGCATCCGAATGAACAATAGCCATTACCCGCGAGTTGAATACTATGCTTTATCCAGTCTTATTGAAAGATGCAGGCATGTAGGCGCGTGATAATGCGTGCATTATTCAGTAGGATTGGATAAACTCAAGTTTTTTCCTACACAGCGAAATTATTATTTCAGGTCTTCATATCGCAGCATCACAATTGTAAGATGTATTGTCCCTTTATTCTGGCAGTAAAGAGAAGTGTGTTTTGCACAAATTTCCTTCCGAATGTATGGAAAAAGGAATTTGAGAGTTATGCTGAAATATGAAGAATCAAAACATCAATTCCGCTGTGAGAAAAAAAATTGAACTTTATCTTACTTTTCCAGATACTACCCACTGGTATTCGCCGTCAATTGTATCTATGTTATGTAGCCGAGTGTAGAGTTTCTTAGTTCAAGCTTCAATAATGGATATTTTGATTTACTCACTCACTTACATACTCACAAGTACTCACATACTTTGCATGATATTATTTTTCACTTCGAAAAACAAAGCAATGATACATTCACATATTTTGAAATTGAATATAATAGGTGTAATATTGTACTTTGGATTATGGAAATAGTCTACGTAAACAACTCATTCCTGGAACTCGCTGTAGGCAAGACCTAAAAATACTTGAGTGAATTTTCTCTTTTTCTGTTACAAGAAAGAAATATGAGACTCTATCGATTCCTGATGGAAAAATGAACCCGATATTTGTGTTCAGTAAGTCAAAGTTAGTTAGATACATACCCCTACAAGCAACATTTTACAAGAACTGTGCTTCCGTCTTAAATCGTCGAAATTTATTTTCTGAGTGAAAAATGTTGACGCGTCCTTGGCTTGTGAAGTTATCATGTCAAAAGGCTAATTCATTCGCGGTATTTTGACATTTTATGTCGCGTATCAAACTGCACCCACTGTTACTGAAAGTTCGCTCTTCAAATCACACCAAACTGGTTTTCTGTGAAAAAATGCCACTTGAAATGATTATTTGTTCATGGTTCGAAGTGATTCGATGCGATTGCAAAGATTTCATCAGATTCTAGCCAAAAACAAGGCCTCTAGGAATGAAAACAGACGGAAAATGGCAGAGATCTCCCTCCGCCTGTCCTCCCGTACTTACCTGCCACTGGTGCCACTTCTGTCTAGAACATTCTTTCCTAACCTTCATCACTTATACACTGTTGAGTAGATGAATTACAAGGTATGTGAAAAAAGTAGATCACGTGGTGAAAAATTATGCGCAAAGACTCTTATAAAAAACTAAAATAATGTCAAGATGACAGTGGAAACCGAAAAACTAAAAGAACTTCGATTTGTTTGACTTTTATGTTGAATATGTCATTTATGAGAACAACCATTCAGAAATAAAACGATAGGTATATTAAAAAAATACAACAAACAAAAAAACTTCGGAAAAATTTGCTCAACCGCACAATTTGAATGTAGGTATCAAATCTCTGGGTACAGACAATTACATAATAAGATATAAAATACAAAACAGTACTTATTTCAATAATAACCAGTAATTCTTTGACAGTTAATTCGCAGTTAGCTGACAGTTGCGCGCCGGTCACGCACTGTTTCATTTGACACCTTGCAGAAACATTCTTGCATTTATCTTTTTCTTCATTCCAGGGAACGTGAGTTCGATAACTTGAGGATTGGGCTATGAACACCTGGAATAGATCCAAAATCGCTCAAAAGAACTCGGAGCTGTTGAATTTTGATAACCGATGAATATTCCAACATAGACATTCACTAAATTGACCACTTTGATCACCCAAAGCTTACGTCGCTTCTTCACGACTGAATATTCAAACTAGACTTTTTTTCCTATTATTATACATAGCACAATCCATAATTTCGGATTTTTCTTCGTGAATAGCGTTCAATCAACCTAAGGATCTTGTGAAAAAACGAATCATCTGGCGGTATAATTTTTTCCTTTCGTCCAATCTGCTCTTCCATGAACTTCCACTCCATTATCCGTTCCAAGACAATCCAATCATTGTGGTTGAGTTTTTCCTTTCCCGTGAAATATTTGAAGGCCTCGTTCTGCCAAGGCCAGTGAGAGAAAATGTTCGAGAAAAACAAACAAAACATATCACTATCCATCAGCGCCGTCTGTCCAAGGCTGAGGAACTTTTCCCTTTGGTCTTTGTTCAACACCTCGAACACGAACCAAGGTATCGTTTCGTTGTTGGAACCGTGGGGTCTCCAATATTGAATCCCAAATAGCAGATTGCGTTCTTCCTCACTAGCGGCGTACTGGATAACCGTGGACTCCAGCTCTTCTAGACGTGAGATTGTGTTGACCCAGATATCAGCGAAATTGTCTAGAAAAATTGAGTGAAGTGGCACGAACCCGGGGCTGATCCACAATCGTTTTATAGCGGTCCGATCGTCACGCGGATTCACCAACAGCAGCGCAAAGAAAAAATCTATCACAAGATCTTGATGGCGTTCTCCAGGAAACAATCGCCGCAAGGCCTCCGTCCTCAATAATGATGCACCTCCAAATAAGAACGAGTTTGAACATGGACTCACTTTTTCACACACACACTTCACTACTGATTTCTTTGAAGCTGCTCTTTCAGGACATCGTCGTGATATTTTCTCACGCTTTCTGTTTCCTATTTCCAGAACGGCCAGCTTCAGTTCCGATTCTAGAGATGTGGGCAGTCCCAACGTGTCGATTTCAAAGCACAGGCGTTTGGCGGAGGTCCAATAAAAATCTTGAAGTATGTCGTATCTGTGCCACAATTTGTTGGCTATGGCAGCGTGCGCCAGGTTCTTCAGGGTTTGAGGCATTTCATGTAGCTGAAAAAAAAAGTGAATTAGAACCTACCTCAATCATGTATTTTCATGTACCAAGAATTTTCCAATTTCCGCAGTAAAACCAATAATACTCTGGTAAAACCACCAAACTAAAAGCTATGTTTTTGCCTTTTTTAGGTAGCAGAATTGCACTCTATAGAATTCACAACGGTAAAAAGCGGAGATGAAGCTACAAAAAAGGTATAATGCCAAAGATGGAGCAAGTTTGTCTGAACTATCGGTCGATAATCAAAGTTTTATTAAAGTTTAATTGAAGAAAATGTGTTTTTTTTTGTATAAAACTACTTTAAAATTGTGTCTAATGTACACAAACTACAACATCAGTTTCAACATCAGGGAAATAAACTTAGACACTATTGAAACTATCATGGAAACAATAGATAATCAAAATAGGATGTGTGACTGGAATCGATTACTGCTGAGCACCTTTGTTCCTGATTTCAAACATTATATAGTTGGCGATCCGTTCAAGTTTGGCGAGGACATTTATCTCTTCCACAGTATACCATTGACACTCAAAAAATGTATGATTCAGCTTAGAACTTGCAATTCCTCCTACTTGAAGCTTTACATTAATGGCATGAATTATAAAATCCAGCTTTCTGGAAAATGCACGATTTGCAACTTACAGCAGGACGAATCAATCAAGCACTTTTTTTTTTCTGCCCGATGTACCAACGTTTGAGACACCGGCTCCTGCAGGAGAACAGTGACTGTGAAACCATCTTTCAGAAACTGACAGCTGCAAATTGCAGGATAATTTATAATTTTTTAAGAGAGGCTGTGAGACTCAGGTCGTTCATCGTAGATGAGTGAGCTACAGCGCGAGAATATTTTGGGATTTTTTTAGTTAAATTGTGATTATTATTATTATTAGATATTAAAGCATCATTATTTATTTTATTTTAGTACTTGAACCATCATTAATTATTTCTGTTACCTACTATAACCTTTCCTTGTTCATAACAATTTAAGTTGAAAGAACAATAAAAAAATATATTTCATTTCATTTCATTTCATTTCATTTCAATATTGTGTCTAATCGAGATGTGGAGCCTTTAGTTGATGTCTAAATGTGAAAAATAGTTAGAAACGACACCAAACTTGGCCAGATTGATCCAAAATCATTAAAATTAGAGAACCACTTACACAGGCCAAAAGGCCTCCGGCTAACTCCTCCCATTAAGGAACGAAATTTTTTCTACGACCACCCACGAAAACGTTACTTTCTGTATAGTGTAGTGGGCGCGAAACTTGCCAATTGCAAACACTGTGCGCGAAAGTGGAAATATCGTCACTAGTGCCTTTTGCTTTCGCATTTGAATGCCAAACATAGTTCCATGTCAAACGATTTTCCATTCACTACACAGCATTTGGGGGGAGTCCCTGGGCCACATACTTCCCAGGGCATGCCACTGATGCTTCTTCGCCCTCAGTAGGTGGTCGCTGTTCAAAGTCGAGAGCTTCCAGTAATCAATCAATAATAATAGAAATAAAACAAATCGCGTGAGAATGTTGGCTGAATCCGTGACATTGGAATCGAAAGGGCTCGAAATAATTTAGATTTAGTAACTAGGTAAATCTGAACAAAATATCTAAAAATCCCTAGCAACTGTTGGTGTCGAACAGCGTTGTCGGTTGTTGTGAAATTTCTCAAAATTGGAGGAGCTCCATCTGGTTTTCGATAATTTCATCCAATGTATATGAAAATGGAGAAGTGACAATACAACATCCGAAAATATTCATTAGAAAATAGGATATTAGTGAGTATGTAGTATCGTACATGACTCCTTCTGACATGAGTATTTTGATATTTTGATCGTCAATGAGCAGACGTCGGACAGGGAAGATAGGTTGGTCGAAGGAAAAATAGTGTACACAACTCGCAAAAAAGTGTCTTTTCTTGCATTCGTGTGATTACCGCATTCGTGCAATTTTTCACACCCGCATGCGAAAAGTATCACTTTCGTTGCTTGTTGTGTAATATACTATTGCACAACAGTAGTCGAATAGGAGAATCGAAACTTCATGACAAGAAAACTTGAGATTCAGTAATACGTGCACAACTTTTCTACGAACTTCGTAAATTTCAAAATGTCGTAAATCCTTTTTTCAAGTGAAATCCGCCCTATTTTATCTCACCGTTCGATAGTTTTTTTTTTGCCTCCTATTTGGTGTTCACCAATGCCCGATTGCACAAAGGTGGTATCAAATTTTAGTTTGGCACTAAACATGCACGAGATCAAATTTTTGAAGTGGAATAAAATGCAAACCCAGTTACTGAGTTACTTCAAGGGTAGATTATAATAAGGATACAAAATATGGCTCCAACCAATTATTTGGATACCAAAACACAGGTGAGACAGCTTTATTTTGGCTTGTAGAACACATCTTACCGAAACTGTCAGATCTTTTCTTTGTGATAAAAAATAAGCGACAAGTGCGTGTCACCCCAGCTTTGTTTCTGTACACAAATAATCCCCTGGGGCCATATTTTGTATTCCCATCATAATTTTCCCCTGAAGTAACTGAGTTTGCATTTTATTCCACTTCAAAAATTTGATTCCGTGTTTAGTACCGAACTAAAATTTGATACCACCTTTGTGCAATCGGGCATAAATGTACCCTACCCCTAAATCTCATAGGTAGTTTCCGAGTTAACCGATAATTATTTCGATGAAAATTGCTGTTTGTTAAAATTTTTCATGCTGGGCAAACCATGGTGACAATCAAGAAATGTCAAAATGACATAATCTGCTTGGTTTGATACTAACTAAATTTCAATCTGAAGTAAATCAGCGAAAAAAACTATATTGCGTTCGACTATTGTTGTTAAATTTTTTATCCGTTGATCGTAAAAAACGAAGCCCATACAATTTCCCGAAATGAACCTTGAAATAATCAAAAAAATTCAATTTTCAATCTTCAGTTGGCAGCACTGCCACTGCCACAAATTGGATAAGTTAAAATACACTATTGATAGAGCTTGGAAAGCTCAACAAGGAAATAAAATCACAAGTGTTTCATTCAAAGCAGGCAGTCCTTGTTTTTGTTATGGCGCAAAAATGGAGCATCCTGTATAAGAAGTTTAAGATAATTTCGCGGAGTAGAACTTTTTGAATCAATAATTTTATGTGTTACATCTTTTTCCCTATTTCATAAGACTTTTTCGGAACAATTCATATCGGAAACGCATATCACTGAAATATCTAGAGGCTTCCAAAGTTGAGTTTTAGAAATGGTTTTTGTGTTCTTTGCAAATAATTCCAAATTCAATTAGGTACTGGATTTTGACAAAATTTGGTAACTACACAAAGTGAGTTGATGCATACCTACAAGCCGGTCACATTGTCTCTTGTCACATTTGTGAAAGAAACAATTTTTAATTTTTTTTTATTTTTCGAAAATTTTCATTTGTTCATTTTTTTCATTTTTCTTCCCCAAAAGTACTCATCTTTTGATGCTCAAATACAATATTCAAAACATTTATTGACGTCTATTTTTTAGGTCAAAAGTTGGACCTTCGCCCTTCATTATTTTAGTTATTAAAAGTGATCTAAAAAAATTGTTTGTGCTATACAGGGTGATTCACAACTTATGACTTTCCTTTCAAGGGGTTATGGGGCCCCAAAACCTTGACTTCATGTGCTTGAAAATAATTCAAAAAGCTATATGGTTTACGAGGAAAAAAATAATGAAAATTTGCCAAACATATGTGGGACTGATGAGTTTATTTTTCTATCTGTTGATGAGACATACGATTCAACAATAGTTTAACGATAAGCGAAAATGTTTCTATGTAAACACTCCTCCTTTAGCAATAATCGGAGGTGAAAAAAAAATAATATGTCAGTGTCAACCTCAACTGATGATGTCTCGACTTACTCCCTTTCCTCGTCTCTTTGTCCATTACATAAGGTAAGGACCCTTATGTTTGGTTGATGGTCGGTGTCGCAATTATCCACTCGGGTTACCTATCTAACTGTATTTGTACCCGCTACTTGTAAATTTTAGTTGAATAGGTAATAATAATGGTCAACTAACGTCATTCTTGACAATAATACCTTATTATCGATAAACCATTATTGAGTAGGTTTCCATTGTATCCATAATACCAGATTAGAATTATTCACGTGAGGCATTGCATCGGCGATCCCCAAAATTTTCTTCGATGTTGAGTTCAAATAAGTCAGTATTTGAGGATTTTTTTTTTCAACTTTTTTCCCTCAGAAATAGGATTTCTGGCACATCCTGAACTCACCCGTGATAGGAAAGTCACAAGTTGTGAATCACCCTATATACAGGGTGTTTGAAATTTAAATCGCGTCCTCTCAGGAAAAGATGGGGAACGTCAAAAAAAGTAGACTTTCTCGAGAAAATATATGTCAGAAACAAATAATAACGGAGATATAGACGTTCAAAGTTGAACTTTGAAAATCGATTTTTCGTCATAACGTTGAAACTTCTCAACCGATTTTGTTATAATTTGAACCGGAGATTACTGAAATGAGTCGGTATCCAACATAATCAACGCGTTTCATCAAAATTTTTCAGGGACGTGAATAATGAGGGATGCCTCCGCTTTTTCACCCCTATTTTTTACCCCTTCAAGTAATTTTGTAGGTTGTTCATACTTTTGAATTTTGTGTTCAATTTGAAAGAAAAAGTTACTCCTACGAAATTTTGATTGAATGCGTTGTTTTCAAGATATTTGGGTTTGAAACTACGAAAAACACATCAAAATATCCACTTTCAGAAGCTCAAAAAATGTTTTTCCTAAAAACTACTCGTTTTTTGGAAAAACTCATGGTTCATCAACTTAAAACACCTACAAAACCTATTCCAATAAAGGAATCATAAGTTATGTTAGATTTTAATTTTTTGGCTTTTGAAAGTGCGATGATGGTGTTTTCGAGATGTTTTCCGAAGTTTCAACCTCAAATATCTCGAGAACGAAGCCTCTTATCAAATTTTGGCATGAGTAACTTTTTCTTCCAAATTAAACATTGAATTCAAAAATATTAACAATTCACAAAATTACTTGAGAGGGTGAAAACTAGGGGTAACAAAGCAAGGGCACCCCCTATTATTCAAGCCCATGAGAATTTTTGATGAAACTTGTTATTAGTGTTCGATACCAACTTATTTCAGTAAGCAATGATTCAAATTTGAACAAAATCAGTTGAGAAATTTCAAAGTTATGACGAAAAAACTATTTTTTAGGTTCAACTTTGAACGCCTATATCTCCGTTATTACTTGTTTTTGACATATATTTTTTTTTAAAAGTCTACTTCTTTTGAAGTTTCCCATCATTTTCTGAAAGAACGCGACTTAAATTTGAAACACCCTGTAAAGCTATACAGGGTCCTGCAACAGTGCGTCGGGCTTTCCTAACGCCCTTCCCTCACGAGATAGAGACAAAGGTGTGATACAAAAATATATTGATTTGAAAAGTTCTAACCAGTGAAATTATTTTCAACTATACAGAGTGTTCCATTAAAAAAAAAAGATTTTTTTCAATAAAATGCCCCACTTTTGATTTCATTTTCTTGTTCAGCTTTCCAAGCTCTATTACAGGCGTAATTTTGTTTTTTCTATTTGTGGCAGTGCTACCAATAAAAATTAATAATTGAAGTTTTTTGTAAGTTCAAGGTTCGTTTTGAAAAATCATAGGAGCCTCGTTTTTCGCAATCAAGGAATGAAATTGAGCACAACAATAGTCGAATAGAAGGTGAATAAATTCATGACAAAAAACTTCATGATCAGTGATACAGGTGTTCAGAATTTTTTTTCGAACTTCGCAAATTTCAAAATGCCACAAGTCATTTGTTTCAAATGGAATGCCCCCTATTTAATTCAACCATTCGACAGTTTTTTTCTCCTCTTTCATTTTTACCAAGGGTACCCTACCCCTAAATTTGATAATTTCCGAGATAATCGATAATTTTGATTATTACATACAACGCCCTTGATTATTAGACCTACAAGGATAATATTCACTTATCTAAATCCCACTGTCAATAGCAACGGAATAAAATTCATGTAAACAACAAAATCTGACAGCTGTCACTTCGGACTTCTTTTATGTAATAATCTTCAAAATATCACTCGTGCTCGAGATTTTCCCAGATAATTTTGGCCAGGCGTTTCCCTCGGGCTGATTGTCTCTGGATAAATGCCCTCCTCCTACGGAGTCGGGCATTTATCGCTACAATCAGCACTCGCGATCGCCTGACCAAAATTATCGTGAAAATCTGAGCACTTGTGATATTACTGTTGATAAAAAGTGCTATTTATTAAAAAAAAAACACGCCGGGCAGGCCATAGTGATCATCAACAAATGTCTGATTGACACATTTTGCTTGGTTCCATGTTAAGAACAAGTTTTTTTTATTGAACAGCTGCGCTAAATTCGAATCTGAAGAAAATGCTTCAAAAAGAATTTCGTTGCCCGATGGAAAAAATTCAAATTGAGCTTAGTAAAGCGGTTTTCTCAACTTCAAAAACCTTCAATCTGTCAAATTGAAGAATGCGTTTATTTTGACACATGATTTTCTGTATCAGGACCTACTGATGAACATAAAAAGTCATAATAAACGACAATTTTTAGCAAAATTATCGATTATCTCTGAAATTATGGAATTTGAGGGTAAGATATCCACAATGAGAATGAAAGAGGAAGGAAAAAGCTATCGAATGGTGAGATAAAATATGAGCATTCCATTTGAAAAAAATGAATGGCATTTTGAAATTTGCGAAGTTCGAAAAAAAAAAATTGCACACCCTGTATGATTGCACCTCAAGTTTTTTGTCATGAAGTTATTCAGCTTCTGTTCGAATACCGTTATGCCAAATTTCATTCCTTTATCCCAAAAAACGAGGCCTCTACGATTTTTCAAAGGGAACCTTGTACAAAAAAAATTTAATTTTCAATTTTTAGTTGGTAGCACTGCCACAAATTGGAAAAACAAAAATACACTTGTAATAGAGCTTGAAAAGCTAAACAAGAAAATGAAATCAAAAGTGGGAAATTTTATTCTTGAAAATCTTTATTTTTGTTATAGCGCAAAAATGGAACATCCTGTATAGTTAAAAATAATTTAACGAGGTAGAACTTTTTAAGGTCATAGTTTTATGTTATACACCTTTTTCTCTATTTTGCAAGGTAAGGGCGCTAGGAAGCCCGACGCACTGTTGCAGGACCCTGTATATTCGTATGAGAAAAATACAACAGTAGGTACAGAGTAGGTAGGTACACTACGATAAAATTCACACCCCCCCCCCCCTTCTAGGAGATTCCCCTTTGGGATATTTGGAAAAAATGTGAAAAATTTCTCAACGATTTTTTCCAGGGATCTTGAGTCGTTCGTCGAAAAGTTTTCAATTGGTATCGTATACAGGGTGTGACATGTAACTTTTTTATTTCAAATGCAACACCGTATATTTTATCTCGTCATTTGATGAAGCATTCCTTTCTGATTACAAAGGTATATAACATTTATAATTTATTTTGACAAGGAAGCTGTCAAAAAAATAATAAAATACGTAGTCAAATAAATTAAAAATTCAAAATTACGCAACACCCTGTATCAGGAATGAATTAAGACCATTTATTCATGAAGAGTTGAATTCTGCACACAAAATGCTGCAAGAATAACTTTTTTTTCAAGTGAACTGTAGAAACCAAAGCCATCTTGCCGCGAAACAAAATTATTTGACTACCTATTCAATTATTTTTCCGATAACTTACTTGTCAAAACAAATCATTAGTGTCATATACAGGGTGTCCCGAAAATACACCGACAACGTTCTAGTACAGCTTCCTTTCATCAAAACAAGAAAGAAAGTTCCCATAATTATGGGTCCTGAAAACGCTTCCTAAGGAAGCTACAGGCCCCTGAAGGTGGGAGCTTGAAGATGGTGTTCAATTAATATTTCCGAAACCGTTCAAAGGAAATCAATGAAACTTGACACATTCAATAACCTTCTTATGCCTAACAAAATTTGAGTGCCTAACAAGACTGAAGTTGGTTTGAAATAGTTTTTCTTTCGCCTTGAATATCGTAATTAAAAAATCAGCATTTCTGACCACGTTTTCATACTTTTAAACTCAAATATCTCGTAAACGGTGCGTCTATCGAGGTTAAACATAAGAACCTTTTTTTAGTAGAAAACTCCAGTATTCCATAATTTTTTGTTAAATTTGTAAAAAATTCATACTGAAAGAAGTAAGGGTTATTTTTACCCCTACACCTCAGCCTGACTCACCCCTGGTGGATTATTCTGAAATTAGTTTTGCCTAATTTTGTTGGGCATAAGGAGATTACCTACTGCAAGTTTGATTGATTTCTCTCAAACAGCTTCGGAGATATTAAATGAAAACCATTTCCAGGGTCTCACCTTTAGGGGCCTGCGTAGCTCCCTTAAGAAGCGTTTCCAGACCCATGTCCATAGGAACTTTTTTTCTTGTTTTGATGAGAGGAAGCTGTCCAAGAACGTTGTCGGTATATTTTCGGGACAACCTGTATATTTGTAATCAGAAAAGAAGGCTCCACAGAATACCGAAATCAAGTATAGGGTATTGCATTTAAAATAAAAACGTTACATAATCACGCCCTGTATACGGTACCAATTAGAAACTTTTAGAGGATCGATTTGAGGTCCCTGGGAACAATCGTGAAGAGAAAGTTTTCAGTTCCTCAAAATATATTGAAGAGGAATCTCCTGGAGGGGGGTGAATTTTATCGTGAACACCTTGTACTAGTACTAGCGGTAAGCAAAATGAAACTGCGTTTTATGATACAAGCAACAGATTTGGTACACGTCATCTTTGTAGAATTCCAAGCAATTTGACCCGTAGTTCTTGGAAATCTCTGCGGGGGGAGCCGAGATATGGGGGGGAGAGGGGTTGATTTCTCTTATTTAGAAAAATTTATATGCGCCAAACTGGCATGGAAAATGTCGAATTCAAGTAACTTGAACATGCTGAATACACTGGTAAATCCCAGTTTTATGAAAAAATGCAAATAGTAGTTTTTTTTTTCAAAATGGCCGCCGATAAATGACAAAAAAACATGAACGAATTAGGTGTTCGAGTGAAGTATCAATTTATATGTTCTCGAGGTCGCTGGACTCATTTCTCTCATCAAAATTATCATATCGAACCAAATTATCCATTTTGGGCCAGGATAAATGAACTACCCTGTTATTCCGTGAAATTAATTAAATGACAAAAAACATGTATTAATAAGTTGATCGAGTTAGGTATCAATTTATATGTTTTCGAGGCCATTGGACTCATTTCTCGAAATGAAATCACCATATCGAACATAATTATCTATTTTGGGTTAGGGTAAATCAACCACGACCCCCACACCTGAAGTGACACTTTCAAGATTTGAAGTGAACAGTCGAAAGAACAATATGAAGCTTCATCTAAATGAAATATTTTTGATTGATAAATGAAAATTACCGATGTACCTACACCTTTGAACTCACAACCATCCCTCGAAGCCCCAATCGCCCTTGATATGATGGGGGGGGGGTCTTGTATAACCTAAATTTCCTTCTGTCAGACGGCCCCGTGGCGCAGGCGGTCTAGTGGCTGCCTGCGACGCGGAAGTCCCGGGTTCGATTCCCGGTGAAAAGTCTGGGTGTTGTGTTGTCCAAAATTGGCACTTTTCTGAATTTGTAGACTTGATAAATAAACGGGCAAACTCCTATGGCGAGAAAAAGCCGATAAGGAGAAAAACATTAATTTTAATTTGAAATTTTAAAATTTCCTTGTGTCATAGGAAAGTGCTTGAAAATGTTTTCACCCTGAACTGACAGGTAAAGTGTCCATTACAAGCGTCTTTTGGCGCAAAAAATGAGATTTTTTCTGCCCAGGTTAAGTCTTCACCTGCCTAGGCAGGGATATCTTACTTTTCTGCGTCAAGAGACGTTCTGTTTGCTGAAAATTTGCTGAAAACTGTTGGAAACCGGACCCAGCAACGTGCTATTTGCAAATTGTGCCAGAATGACATTTCAGAATTTTTGTACCAATTATTTCTTTCTTTGTGGTTTATTGAGGTAGTTTCGGGTAAAACGTTAGGTAAACATAATATGCAAGGATATTTATTGTCTTTACAGGGCCCGTAGGCTCCCAGGCCTCGCTTATGCTCGTCCTTGAATATTCCTGCTAGCCCTGTAAAGCTTTTCTGTCTTATTATGTCAATAACTATTAAATGTTATAAAATAGCATAATACCTACTTGATAATATTTTATGTATTGTTGGAGTTTTTAGCTGAGATTCCTCACTACTTGTAAACATGTTCATTGTTCATAGGGTTTAAAATTAACCTCGAAGTAAGCAACTGGGACTTTGATTCAAAGCTCCGAAAGGAAGTCAGTCCTACCATGCAATTTGTGTTTTTATCCTGTTGCCTTATTAAATGGAACCGAACTAACTCATCAACAGTTCCGTTTCTGACTCCATTTCCATTTTAGACCCCAAGCAAGTTATGATTCCCATAAAAGTTTCATTCCTTTCTCTTGGAAGTCTAGCTTTGACACTATCAGTTCTGCCCATTTTAGCATTTTTATCTTTCTCTGCCTTCTTAATTATGGGTACACTGACAGACAAAATTAGCCCACCACCAATATCCAATTGTTTATCTAAGTTTGAAGTCAAATCACCGATTTATTCCATTTGAATGATTTTTTCTTCTGCATTGTGTAGGGTGATTTTTCAGAGAATCTGACTGTTGACAAACTTTCGAAAAAAATATCAATTTCGGCTAGATACCAGGTGTGACATTGATGTGCTGTTTTTCACCGTATCTTGAAGCTTCCCTGTGGAGAGCACAGGCAACAGCAGAAAGTTATAATGACCTCGTTTATGGTCATAATTAGTTTATGACCTCGTTTATGACCAACTATGCACCCATCTTTCCTGAACGTCATTTTTTTAATTTCAAATTGTTACCCCGATTTTGAGGGAAGATAGAACTTTTTCCTCAACAAAACATGCTTTTTCGACTTTTAAAGGTGGTTGAGGAGTTTCTTGAGCTCCCCAATATACAAGGTGTCCCGTTTTTCAACGCTCACTATTGGTATCTCGGAAACGGTGAGAGATACAGAGTCGGTTGAATTACAAAAAAGTTGCGCTATTTTATGACTATTTCAAATATGTCAAGATATCCAAGATATCTTTGATCATCTCTGAAATATCTCCAAAAAAACTGAAAAATGCCGAATTCGATAATCTCAAATCACTTCTTTATTATGACAGCTATCAATTTGAAAATTGGTATCTTGACATTCTGTGAAGTCCTTAGTCGACTGACGCTGATAATTTTTTCCTGTACTTACTAGTTTTCGAGATATGACAGCTAACTTCATTTTTTCTTATGAACACCATATCATTTGTTTACCTCATAAAACTCATCTCTTCTTCCTCTTCGCAAAGATATAAAACACTTGCAGCATTTCTGTCAAAATAACCTGTAAAAATCAGAAAAACTATTTCTGGGGCGGAAAAATCCAGTTACCGTTTCGGTTGCCATGGTCTGTTGATTTTGTAAAAATTCGAGTTGCATTCCGTTTCTATGTATTTGATAATTAATAACAATAAAACAAAATACTTGACCAAGTATAACACAAAATAACGTAGTAAATAGCAATAAACCTTTATAATTCACAATTACTCGAAATGGAGTCCATTTTGCGGGTAACGCTCGAAGTTCAAATTTATGGTTTATGACAGAACATCTCAATAGAAGCAAGAGCTGATGGAAGCAAGGAGTTGATGATGATGATGATGCGTTTCACTCAATTAACCCTCACGATATCAGCGCAACCATTGAAAACATGGCTAAAATAACACAACTTTGCATAGAGCAAAATGGACTCCGTTTCGAGAAATTGTTGATTATAAATGTTTATTGCTATTGCGATGTTATTTTGTGTTATACTTGGTTTAGTATTTTGTTTTATAATTATTTATTATCATTATCAAATACATAAAAACGGGATGTAACTCAACTTTCTCCAAAATCAACAGACCATGGCAACCGAATGCTGTTTATATGCCACGAAAGCATGGCAACCGAAGCGGTAACTCAATTTTTTCGCCTCAGAAATAGTTTTCCCAATTTTTACAGGTTATTCTGACAGAAATGCTGCAAGTGTTTTATATCTTTGTAAAGAGAAAGAAAAGATGAGTTTTATGAGGTGAACAAATGATATGGTGTCCATAAGAAAAAATGGAGTTAGCTGTCATATCTCAAAAACTAGTAAGTGCAGAAAAAAATTATCACCGCCAGTCGATCAAGGACTTCAAAAAATGTCAGGGTACCAATTTTCAAATTTATAGCTGTCATAATAAAGAAGTGATTCTTACCATTTCCGAGATACCCATAGTGAGCGTTGAAAAACGGGATACCCTGTATAGCCTTCAGGAGGTCGTGGGTTCAAAATCGATCGGCTAGAATGATTTCTACAGTACCTACATAAAATATTATTGAGTGGGTAAGTATTATTATACTATTTTATACCATTTGAATACATTTTCAAAGCGGTTTCCTACGATACAAGGAAAGCCAGGTTATGCAACACCCTCCCATTAGGGTGGTTGGGGATTCCAGGGATGGAAAGTTATTGTGACTTTAAAGGTGTAGTTACATTGGGTAATTTTCATTTATCATCAAAAAAGAGATTATTCAGATGTGGCTCCATATTGTTCTTCGATATTCACTACAAATCTTGAGAGCGTCACTCCAAGTGTTAGGGGGGTTTCATCTACCCTGACCCAAAATGAATAATTTTGTTCGATATGGTGATCTCGATAAGAGAAATGAGTCCAGCGCCCTCGAAAACATATAAATTGATACCTTACTCGAATAACTTATTCATGCATGATTTTTTGTCATTCATTGGCGGCCATGTTGGAAAAAAGGCTACTATTTCATTTTTTTTTTGAATCAGGATTTGCCAGTGTATTCAGCATGTTCAATTCACTTGAATTCGACATTTTCAATGCCAGTTTGGCGAATATAGATTTTTTTCTAAATAAGAGTGATAAATTTTTTCTAATTTTCTAATTCAGTGAAAATTATCAACTAGTGGGTGTGCACCACGCACTGAATTTTTCATCTACACAGGGTGAGCCCAAGAATCCAGTTTTCGCCACTGATGCCTGTGAAATATTCTCTCGGAACCTGATATGACTTCCTGTTTTCAGAAAAGAATTTTTACTGGCGTTTTTTCATGAAAATGAATTTTTGAGATCTAAGTATGAATCACCGGCAAAAGTTGTGCACATCAAGTGATTTATCATTTTTAGTGATAAGTCGATAACAAATAATTCCCTTGAAACACTTCAAATAACGAAGATAAAGGGCACTCCCACCCTTTAAACTCTCCCCGTATCTTCAAAATTAACGTAATCAATTTTTGAAAAGATTTTTCTCGCGTTCTTGAGTGGATTTCATGTACCGCTGTGGGCTCGGAATGTGACAGTTTTCAGACACCTGCATAAGTACCCAATACGATCCAATACATAACGCAATTTTCGCCCACTTTCCCCTAGCCACCACAAACTAACTGTTATTTCACGCGTTATTACGACATGAGTGAAGCTGCAAATTTCACAAAAGAGGCGAAAATACCGTTCTGCGAGGGATTCGAGGATACAAAAGCACGCGAAAGCACGGTTGCTCTGGAATTTCAAAACAAATGGACCGCACGCAGAAGCAACACTGTCGAACATCTTTCTGGTGGAGGGGGTGAATTTTTCAACATTTCGAGGCACTAAGGGTTGGTTTTCCAGTCTCGGGTTAACTCAACTTGATTTTGCTGTCATGAATTTGATTGTTACAGCAAGCAGCAAGTGTTTTCACAGCAATAACAAATCTAAATTTCAAGGTCAGCCAAAACTTGCCCTTAATGAATCAATTCCATCTTCGATTTTAATGTTAATATACTCGACAACATCACAAACTAGGAACCTGCTTCAGTTTTGCCTAAAAAAAATTGGCACATAACTGTCGTAACGTCATCAAATCACAAATATGACAAAACTACCCCCAAGCCAGCTAGCGCATGTCAAACTTGTTGGCGTCGTACCTATGTTTATCTCTCAGATGGAGACGGCACAAAACGACTCATATCTCAATAACTACTGGCGAGAGTGGCGAGATTGACATCTGACGGTGTTGGATTTTCAGCTTGGAAAAAAAGGCTTGATAAGCCGCAGGTACTTACATGGAGCAGATTAAAATTACGAAGAAGACAAGGAGAACTTTGCACTTGCACAATTCAAGAACGCTATTCTCTGAGATGAACTGGCGATGACTAAAATGGCGTTAAAGTGTGCAGCGCACCTGTGTCCTTCAGTCGCAGTGGCTTTTGCCTTGACGCGCACGACCATGACCCAGTGAAAGTTCGCAACCCAAAGTACACCACTGGCCAACTTTGCGAAGCTTTCGACCTCCGGGTGTGATCTTCCACGACAACTGCCGAACCGTTGACCCGATCGACTTGAAATTTGGTATGCGGACATGGTCTTTTCTGTGGAATGTGTCCATTAGTTTTTGGCCGTCATCTGTCAGACAGAACTGTCACTATTATCAAATGTCCGAAGCTTCATCTCACGGAACTCAACTTGCAATATGTCATTTGAAAACCCTTCAAAAACTGCATCCAGAACAGGTAAAAGTATTGCTCTACCTGCCATTTGTCAAATAATAGAAAATGTCAAAGTTCAAAACTTCACCATTTAATTATCCAAAATCTATCCGATGGATTGGAGCCAAATTCGACAGGAAGCAACACAACAAAAGAGTCAAATTGAGTCTGCAGTTGTGGTTTTCCACCATTTTCCAGTCGGGCTTTATGAATTTTCAATATTTCTCCTGGCCGTTGCCATCCGAAACGGCCTCTCGCCCGTGTTTTGACCGGAACGCCTCGTTTTTGTAGCAGGACTCCATTCAAAAATTCATTCCTGCTCGGGGATCGACTTTTTTTTGGAAAATTCCAACTGATATCGAAAGTAGATTGAATTGGGCGTCGTATAGGCTCATTTTCAAAATCGACACGGTTCTGGTTTTCCGACGGTAATTCTTTTAAAATTAAATTTGCATATTCCCTGAATTTAAAAAAAATGCAGTGCAAACTTTGACATGCGGTGAGGTGAGCCCCACGAAATATTCATTTTAGGTGCAGACATGCTGGAGATGAAAGCTTGAGAAAAGATTGAATTAATTTTTCGAAAAAAAAAATTGAAATCGGACTCACAGTTCTAACTTTTTATCCCGTGAACAGATTTTCTCATTTTTTTTCAAACAAGTGAGAGGTAGCTGGTTCTAGAACATTTTTCAACCTTTTCCAATTTTCCGGAAATTTTTCAGTTGAAAATGTAAAACCGGCCTGGGTTTTCGAGACTGGACTTGAATGCTGGAGTTCAAAGTGAAGCCTTAATTGACGATTTTTACAATAAGATAGTTTGGAATAAGATTTGAGGTATTCACGGCAAATTCAAATTTTCTAACAAAACTTTCAATTTCCTGTAAATTATTTTTCATTTGTTTCTCTAATTCCAACTTCCCACCCAAAGAGACATTTCGAACAAAAATTTACCTAGGTTTTTGGATACTAGTCGGGAAAGTTTTGGGGTGACACAACCGATTTTTTATATCTTGAATAAGAGATATAGGAAACATGTAACAGAGCCGGAAATGGTTTTTGTCTTGATTGACTCGATCAAGAAAAAATATATTGAAAACAAATTGATCTCACCCTGTACGTCGAATACCATCGACTATACAGATGTCCCTAAATTAGCCTGCGATACTTCAGTAGCAAATTCCACGATTAAAAATAAAAAAAAAAGTTCCCATAAACTTGGGTCGGAAAATGCTTCATAAGGGAGCTACAGCCCCCTGAAGGTGTGTCCCTGAAAATGGTTTTTATTTAATATCTCCGAAACCAGCTGAATAAAAATGATGAAATTCGGCACATACTCAGAAAATTCTATGCTTAATAAAATGGGGTAGGATTCATTTAAAAATTTGCCCGGAAGTGGGTAACTTGTTTGGAGGTGGGGTAAAAATCACCCCAACTTTTTTGTGTATGTGTTTTTTCGAAATTTTATGCAAAGTTATAAAATTTCAGGATATTTCACGGAAAAAATGTGCTTTTCTTGAACTTCGATAGCTTGCCCCATTTTCGAGTAAAATTATTTTGAAATTTTTTTGCATGCTGAATAATCGAACTGTGGACGATGGACTTTTTTCTGGTTCCAAAATCAACCCTGAATATTTCATAAGCGTATTCTACAACCAAAAATTTGAAAAAGCTCCCATAAACATTAGCCGAAAAATGCTTTATAAGGGGGCCACAACCCCCTAAATGTGTGCTCCTGAAGATGGTTTTTATTTATTACCTTCGAAAATATTAGGACAAAATGACGGAATTTAGCAATAAGTACCCTAGAATTTTTATCCTAATAAGATAGTGAAAATCATCAAAAAAATTATCCGGGGATGAGGTAACTCGGAAAGAAGCGGGGTAAGAATTACCCCAAATTTTTTGTGTTAAACTTTTTCCAAGATTTCGTGCAAAATTATGAAATTTTCGTGTTTCACGAGACCGACTTTTTTCTGGTTCCAAAATCAGCCCTGAGTATTCCATAGGCGTATTCTACGGCTGAAACCATGAAGAAAATTCACCTTGATCATAGGTCAAAAATACTTCAAAAGGAAGCTACAGCCCCTGTTCAGGGGTTCGGGAGAGGTAGCCTCGTTATAAAGCATTTTTCGGTCCATGTTCATGGTAACTTTTTCGAAGTCGATCGTTCACAAATTCGATTCTTCAGCCTGCAAAAAATTTCAAAACGATTCTACTCGAAATCGGTTGAAGTTTCATAATTTATAAAAAGTTGGGGTAATTTTTACCCCGCTTCTTCCCAAGTTACCCCACCTCGAATAATTTCTTTATTGATTTTCACCTCATCTTATTCAGCATACAAATTGTAGTGTTTTTGCTAAATTTCTTCATTTTTGTCCTAACCAGTTTCGAAAGTAATAAATAAAAACCATCTTCAGGGCACACATTTAGGGGGCTGTAGCCCTCTTATAAAGTATTTTTCGGCTCATGTTCATGGAAACTTTATTCTTATTTTTGGTCATAGAATACGCTAATCAAAACTCAGTGATAATTTTGAAACCAAAAAAAGTCGATCGTCCATAAAATCGGTTCTTCAGTCTGCAAAAAAATTTCAAAACGATTTCACTCGAAAACGTGGCAAACTATCGAAGTTCAACAAAAGTACCTTTTCACCGTAAAACGCCCTTAAATTTCATAATTTCACATAAAATCTGAGAAAAAAGTATACACAAAAAAGCTGGGATAATTCTTACCCCACCTCCTACTAAGTTACCCCAATCGCGGGCAAATTTTTAAAATGACTTCTACCCCATCTTGTTAAACATGAAAACTTCTGGGTGCATGCCATATTTCATCATCTTGCTCTAACTAAATAGTTTCGGAGATATTGAATGAAAACCATTTTTAGGGACCCACCTTTAGGGGGCTGTAGCTCACTTATGAAGCATTTTTCGGTCCAAGTTTATATGAACTTTTTTTCTAATTTTTGATCGTAGAATCTACTGCTAGAGTATGGCAGGCTAATTACGGGACACCCTGTAGTGGGGTAAATTTTTCATATGTTCAAAAGGAGATCATGAGGTTGTTGAATAATGAAAGACTGTTTTTTTCTGGAGCATTATTCCACCGGAATAGAAAAATTCAAGTATTTACATTTTAATTTTTACCCTGTATACTGAGTATTACGTGTCGCAAGGATGTATTGGGGAGATTGCGTGCACACGTCCGTACAACGTAACGTAACTTTTAACGTCAAAATAGTAGACGAGTTTCTTATCTAGGATTCCTCAGTTACAGGGGACCTTCCAAGTTCTACGTTGCGTTACGTCATACGTTGCGTGAAATCACGAACTTCCTATTATTCTTTTGGCATATCAAAGAAGTGAAGATGAGCTAACCATACAGCAAAAAACCGTTTGAGAACTACTTTCTTCAAGCAAGAATTCTATTTCAAATAAACAGGCTAAGGAATGAGAACAAAACTCCGTTGGAAAGAGATTAGAAAACAACAGTTTTTGACATAATGTTTCAGAAAATAAGCAACCTTCTGAACAACTGTCGTAAAAATGTGAATGAATCTAAATCTGTCAAGTATAAAACGCTCTCCGAAATTCAAACTATTATCTTCTCTTCTTATTATCAGAGTCCCTGTTACATGAAGTATTTGCTTCAAAACACGGCGTTTCTTATAAAACCTCTGATACGAATGAGAAATAAAAAGCAGGGGGTGCTATTTGAGATAATGGCCCTTCAAAGTTCACCAAAATCAATGTGACACAGCAAGGTGAAACTGGAACGGAAATAGGCGACATTGCCGCTAAAAGATACCCCATTCTATTGCGTTTGAACATGAGCAAAGTTCCCACTTGATAACCTGAAAATCAAGTACCTTGCGATTTATTTATTGAGTGCCTACAAATGCATTAGTTTTTAGAAAAAATAATTAACTTCTAAACGATTGAAGCGAATTGCAAAAAATAAACGAATTTGTAATGCCTGAGAAAGGGCAAATCCAAATATGCAGAAATATACAAGGGGTGCCATTTAAAAAAGCTCGTTCAAAAACTGCTCTGCAAAAATGAGGCACCCTGTATGAGCAAAATAATTTTACAAACTGCACTTTGACCTCCCGTTAGCAGTGCCGTTTGGTTCATTTCCATATCATTAATGGCGTAGGTGTAATTGACCTCGCCCATATCAATGACTCACCCTGTATGTATGTTTTCAAATCTCTTCCGAACTGCTAAAATCGTCCCCTAACATAAGAGTGGTTTCGTTTCAATGCAGGCGATTCGGCCTAGTGCTATTCTTTGCTGAATGTCCCTTCTACTCCTACCATCCTAAGTGCTTTGACTGCCTAAATATCAGGAATTCGCGACTTTTTCTACCCCTTCACTCCCAATCTATATTCTCGTGTAACACTATTTTTACGTCCCTTGCATACCAAAACTTCAGTCATATTTTTGTTGATTTTTATGCCGTAGTCAGCCCTCTGTCAGAACCTCCTCCATTTCGTTCAATGCTTTTTCTAGTCCTTCCTTGCTGGGTGCTAAAACTGCCATATTGTCCGCAAACCTTAGCATACTGATCGTCTGACCTTATTGTATCCTAATGGGGTCTTATACGATCTTTTTTTTATTGCTTCAAAAAATGTTCTACATACAAGGTGAGTTTGCCACATGAATGAAAATATTTCGTCTCAAAAGCCTCTACCTTAAAAAAAATGTTGAAAATCCAGGCGGAAATAACTCTGATTCAATTTCAACGTCTGATAGACGGACGAGTTGAGTTTGCGCAATGGGATGGTCGTAGTGTTCGTATATAGCTGGAGCCTTGTTGCCAAATTATGTGACAGGCAGTCAAAATTTGCATGAATATTTTGATATATTCTAGGAATAAATCACTTCGGCGAAACAACACGTTACGTGGTATGTTTTTGGATACAATGGGATACATTTTTCTAGGAATGAACAAACAATTTTTGTGTTTGCCATGGGAGTCCATCATAAATCCGGACTCCCAGAATAAAAACTTTGCATTAGAGAAACGTCATTTGAACGACACCGTTGCCACCTTGTTTATTGTCATTATTGTTACCTTGATCGAAATTATTATTTGTTCGATATGTTCTGCAAACACATAAACGTCATCGAAGAAGTGCATTTTCAAGAGATGTCCCAATACCTCCCAAAGTGCTCCCAAACTCAACTTCTTAAAAACAAGTGACTCCATGCAACTACCGGCGACAAAACTACAAAAAGTGGAAAAATTCATCACGAGCAGCGAGCAGGAGTCTATTTTTTCTGTGAAGCAGGACCTGGTGGAATTATTGTCGTGCTACAATCTAGGTGTAAACCAGGATCTAAGAACAAGTGCGGAAGGTGTGTCACCGTTGAGCAACATCGTAGCAATAAGTCAACACACCGCAAAACTCAAGTGCTTGACGACTTGATGGTGTTGATGCTACACTTTTTCAGCTCCAATAAATGACTACTCCTGCAGCAAAAGACACATCATAAATATGACAGAAGACAGCAAATTACTGGGTATTCTCCTTTGGCAAATTTCATATCGCAGGTAGGTACTGAATCGGTTTCACTTCCAAAACGAACACTTGGCCTTCCGCCTACAAATCAGGTACCTCCAACGTAATCTGTATTGTTTTATTATATTGAACTTTATGATAACATTCAGCTGTCAACTGTATAAAAAATTAAACAATATAAGTCTGTTCTTTAATCTATTCAAACACCCCTTATGCGCCTGGGTGAGTAGGCAACTTCAATTACCTCCAAAATAATTATTGTAATGAATAAGTTTGATTGACACTCTAGTAGTGGGCCTAGTAGTGGAGGCATTACTTAAATTTTGTCTTTATTGAACCTTAGTCAACTCCACCCAATTTTGTTGAAAAATTATTGTAATGTATTGACCTCTATGCATGTACATCTCAAAGTATTTAAATAAAGGTTCAGAAAACAACACATTCTACACATTCTACACAAAGGTATCCAAGGTACGATCGAAAGCTGTCCAATCCTGAAAACTGATGTTAATTCCAACACAACTGCTTATTTTGTTGGCTATCACAAATTACCAATAATCTCGTCAATGATAAACATTGTTTCGAGCATTGTTTTTTTTTGTCCAAATACATATCAAAACTCTTCCAATAACATTTTTTTTTTTGACACTCTTTTATTTACATACTCATTCTAACAAATCACATTATTTTTTACATAAACGTTTCCGTCGTCTTCTGGTCATTCTACCTTCGTATTTTTTGCTAGTGAATCTGGCAATCTTCCAGCAGAATGACCCGGATTGCGGTATCAATCCTGTTCCTTCTCCGGTCACTTGTTCCTCATTCATTTTCCACTCCTCAAGCTGTTTTAAAGCAATCCAGTCATTGGCACTCAGTTTTTCCTTTTCCGTGAAATATTCAAAGGCTTTGATCTCCCACGGCCAATGAGAAAAGACGTTTGTATAGAAGCATCGGAAGACATCACAATTAATTAAAGCCGTCTGTCCGAGGCCGAGGAACTTCTTCCTTTGGTCTCCGTTCAAGATCTCGAACACGAACCAAGGTATCGTTTCGTTTCCGGAACCATGAGGCATCCAGTGCTCAAGCCCCATTATCAGATAATATTTCTCAGCAACGTATTCGTCGGATGTGAGCATCAGTTTTTTCAGACGTTTAATGGTACTAGTCCAAATGCCACCGAAATTGTCCAGGAAAATTGAGTGTAGTGGCACAAACTCGGGACTGGTCCAGAATTGTTCTATCTCGCTCGGATCGTCACGCGGATTCGTCAACAGCAAAGCAAAAAATAATATAATCATTCAATCTTGATGGTGTTCTTCGAGAAAAAGTTGCCGCAAGGCTGGTGGTCTCAACAGCCTTGCTGCTCCGAACATCGACCGGTCCGAATTCGGGTTTTTAACGATACCCATTGAACAGTATCGTACTGCTGGCTTCCCAAGTCTTCTTTTTGCTCTTTCCAAAACGGCCAGCTTGAGGTCGGCCTCCAGGGTTTTGGGTAGTTGTAATTCTTCAACTTGTCGACACAACTGTTTCGCAGAGTTCGAGAGGTTTCGAACTCTGCCGTGTCTTTCCCAAAGTTTGTCTGCTGCAGAAACTTGAGTCAGGTTTTTAAGAGATCTAGAATCTGGAGACATGGCGGCTAGCTGAAAAAAAAAACAACTAGAACCAATCTCCACTGGAAAGATGCAATTGAGAGAAGAGCAGTTTTCTCAAACAACCAATTATAAAATTACAAAGTGGACATCCAAAAGCTCTTTTGATATGAGAAGTGCGTCAAGATTTACTCACTTATTACTGTTGGTTTTAATTCCGGTTTTATTTAACACTCAGCACACATCCATCTCACACTTTATTGTGCTTGAACTTTGAGACTAGGCGTGTAGCTGAAAAAAAAAGAATGAGAACAAAACTCCGTTGGAAAGAGATTAGAAAACAACAGTTTTTGACATTATGTTTCAGAAAATAAGCAACCTTCTGAACAACTGTTGTGAAAATGTGGATGAATCTAAATATGTCAAGTATAGAACGCTCTCTGAAATTCAAACTATTATCTTCTCTTCTTCTTATCAGAGTCCCTGTTACAAAAAGTATTTGCTTCAAAACACGGCGTTTCTTATGAAACCCAAACTGATAACGCTAAATATCACAATGTTCCCCGCAAAATAATAATCAAAACATTATGTTACGTATTTCGCGTTTCAATTCTTCAATAATTGGGGCGACCGACGTTAAAACACACTTTGTTTATTACTGCGTACTGCTTGAACACGTTCACTGCTGATGACGTGTGACACGTCATTGGCCTTCTTTGCGCCAGGCTGACGACGTGTGTACACGTCATGGTTCTTTTGTAATTCAATGCAAGATATTTCTGCTAGCGTAGCTGGCAAGCTGGCATGGACCTTATATTCCATCCAAGCTGTCGCAGAATGTCAAGTTAACAAGAAAAATGGCTGCTCAGAACTTAATCTCATAATAATTGATAGTAGAGGAAGTTCTTCTGAGGAAAAAAATTTAAAACTTCCAAAAAGAGCTTGAATCTTCTTTTTTGACGACAGTGATGGAGTCGTGTGTACGTGATTATCATGTGCGCTTGTTGCCCCAGGCTGATGACGTGTGGACAGTAGAAACTTCTGTAACCAAACAGTCCCCAATCAGCTGTTGTGATGTTTTTTTTTTGCATTCGGGATTTTCCATCAGTAAATGCCTTTCTGTGAACTCAGTACATTTTTTCGCGAAGAAAATTGTAAAAAAGTATGACGTGTAGAGACGTCATTAGCACACAGCCCTTATGTATATCGACAAATTATAGGCCCAGTGCGTCTGACGTGTACACACGCAAAGCCCTTTAGGGCCTTTATATTACACGATTCCTTTCAACAACCTAACTTTGGACACAATTTCAAAATATCCAAAACCGGTCTACAAAAAAAAACATACGACAGACTGTCACATGACTAAACTGAATCGGGGGCGCAGCGAACGTGTTAAATACACGTCAGTTATTATTCGCGTTTAGCTATCGCCCAAACCAAACCTACGAAGGCGTAGAAGGGCCAAAATATTGCTGCCAATGAAATTTACAGTTGAAGTGTAAATTCACAGTTGAACTGTAAATTCACAGTTGAACTGTAAATTAGACAGTTCAACTGTAAATTACTGAATTCTCAATTTATACTTCAACTGTGAATTTACAGTTCAACTGTCTAATTTACAGTCCAACTTTAAATTTAGGTACAGTTGAAGTGTAAATTAAGAATGTGGTAATTCACAGTTGAACTGTCTAATTTACAGTTCAACTGTAAATTTACACTTGAACTCTAAATTAGACAGTTGAACTGTACATTTACAGTTCAACTGTGAATCTATAGTTGAACTGTAAATTAGACAGTTCAACTGTAAATTACCACATTCTTCATTTACACTTCAACTGTAAATTTACAGTTCAACTGTGAATTTACACTTCAACTGTAAATTTCATTGACAGCAATATTTTTGGCCCTCCTACGCCTTCGTACAAATCCGATTAAAACTGGTGTGTCAGTCGATTCATCGGCATGCCCGGATTGGGCCGATGGGCTCGCGGGCAAAACCCGATGGGCCGGTGCCCAGAAGGGTCAGCAAGTCGATTTTGCAAAATAAAATTTCATGAACAATGCTCCACAAAATCATAGGTAGAAAAAATATTGCATACTTCTCAATTTAACATGGTTCTGTTGAAATTAATCTGTGATCCATGCTCAAACAAAGACGTATTCTTATTCACTATTCGCTTTTATTCACTGCAATACACATTGTCACTCAATGCATGGTCAGAAAAATGCAATTTTCCAACCTCTCTAACTTGCTTAGAAAATTCCTCTACCTGACGTTGCCAGTCAGCAAATGTATGGGGGGGGGGGAAGAAGAGACCGGCCGCCCACCCAAAATTCGGAAAAAGTAAGGGCCGGTTTATAATCACAATCCGAGCCGGTAAATTTTCCCAATCCAGGCCTGTTCATCGGTGATCATGTGTATCTTCGACTGTTATATTTACTGGTTCTCCAGTAAATTTCGAATTGACCGCCGCCACCACATTCGCGATGATTCTCGAACAGTCCAAGACTTTTCGAATGCATTATCGCGTGTTCTGGAGTGGCGCCTCCGCCAATTGAGCTGATGTATCTTATTCGATCATTGAGATCTCCAGTTGGATCATCGAATGCACGAAAGAATCGCCATTCGTAGCAATAAAAACCAAATTCGGGTTTATAAATCGATTTGAGCTTCGAAAGGGCCTTACATAAATGACTCACCGAACCTATGGGAAGTATCGTTCAGGGTTCAGGCGGACGTCGTCGGTTCCGTGGTTGTCGTATCGCTCTTGAAGGAATAGTAGCATCAGCATCGTTAGGATTAGGTGACGTCGTTGGCATCAAGAAAAGTTTCTTCTTGCGTTTCTTCTTGTACCTCCGTTGTGTCGTTTTCGGTGTCTGCGGTTGTGGGAGTGCTGTCTCCATCCATTTCTACTTCAGGCAATAATTTGTACTGTCTCAAATCCTGCTGTGGACGAAGGTGAGAACTCTGCAGATCGTTATGTGGCTGATGGAAACTCTTGAAAAATCATGTTTTCTCATCATAACTTGTTGGTTTTCTTTTTCAGGAGTGATCTTTTTTCCGGTGACGTCAACATCAACATTGGTGTATGGCTGAAGATTGTACATCGGTATAAGAGAATTTCGCTTATTTTGCTCACAAAGAACCAATTCTCCTTGGCTTGAAAGTGTTGTTCTTCGTTTTTTTTCGGAAGTCTGCGTGTTGTTTGTATTTTTGTCGCCATTGGGGATTTTCGGTGTCTTTGAGTCTTGGAGTAGGTATTGTTGGTAGATAGTTTTGTTCGAGGTTTTGTTCATGGGCCATTCAAAAATCAGCTCGAAAGAAGTTTTTTTCTGCGGTACTTTTTGCTCTTGGAGAACTGGTTGCAGGTAGGAAAATTTTGTTGAATTCCCAGTCTTGATGAAAGGAGATCTTGAGCATTCGGCTATGATTAGAATAACGTACGAGTATTTGTTGTTTGGGAATAGTCCGGTGAGCCTAAATCGAGTTTTTTCCATTTTATCGGAAATGGTAACTTTTTGACCTGTTTTTAATTTTCTCCAATGAACAAATGAATCAAAGCAGTTTTTACATTTGACAGGTGTCAAAAATATTCCTAACCTCTCGAAGCCGGTTCAAATTTACGTGATTCAAACTGAAAAAGAAATATACTAGTTCTTCGTCCAATAAAAAAGGGTCCTATGGAATCATCAATTCTTTCCCCTCTTCCAGTCAAAAAGACACGCCGAATCATGAAGTACTATTGACAAGACAAGGAATATCCCAGCAGGCCTGCTGTTGCAGTAGGATTTACGTGCAAAAAGTTCAATAAACCGAATTTCAAAAAACCCAGTCGCTCAAAGTTGCGTATTGGACCGACATTCATGTGAGTACCTTCAGTTTTCAATTTGCTTTCGTTTTGAACCTTGGCGGAACGAGTTTTTGTCGGCCTTGAATGGCCGCTGTCAAGATGACTTGAATTGAAGGCGGCCCCGTAGGGTTCTGGTGTCTTAATGACGGTAATCCAGCTCTGCGCCCCTCTAGTCGCATTTCCACGTATGACAAGGTCAGTTTTTTATGATTTTAATATCAATTTGATGGGAAATATAACTTCACTTCTAGACAAGTCAGTTCCACACCAGGTAAAAAGGCGGCAAGCCTACAATGCTGAATAACTCCATGATAACTCCCAAACTGTACATCCAGTTGAGCTGGAATTTGGTATGCTGCCATGGTATAGGCATCTTATGGACTTGTGTGATTTTGGTTGAAATCCGCCATTAGAGGGCGCACTTATTGCATCGTAACAATATCGGAATTTTTGACTCACGGACCTCAAACTGAATATATAGATGTTTTGTTAGTTCAGAAACACATTCTAAAATTTTTGTTTGGATATTTTTCAACAATATAACATCAATTTCTTATTTTTTAAAGATGTCTAAAATGACACTTTACCTGACAAACCTGTTTCGAGACAAGACATGAGGCTTCATGATTATATTGTCAGAATTTGAAAAAAATTGTTCACAAAAACCGGAATCTGTTGAACTAAGCACACTTTTGCAATGTTTTACATTCCACCCTGTAACGAATGTAATTTGGATAAATTGGAAATTTTCTCCAACGGAGTAGATTGCTGAAAGATGCATCTAAGCAACCGTAAAAACAAAACCGAAATCGGTTGAGACAATCCAACGTTACACCATTTTGGAGAAGGGGAAAATTTTTGATACCGATATTATTTCAAATGTTGAGCAGTTTATATTCTCGTGCTACTTGTTTTTTTACACCCCTTGCATTCAAAACTTCAGTCGTATTTTCGTTGATTTTCATGCCGTAGCCAGTCCCCTGTCAGAACCTCCTTCTTTTCGTTCAACACTTTTTCTAGTCCTTCCTTGCTGGGTGCTAAAACTGCCAATTGTCCGCAAATCTTCTCGTCAATTATGAACATTGTTTCGAGCATTGTTTTTATTGTCTAAATCGAGGTCTAAATACCGGGTGTTTATAAACGTCTGTGATCGCGGCAGGCTTTGGTCAGGCCAAAAAGTCGCAGTGAAAGGCACGATTTGAAAGAGTGATAGGAGATTCCAAAGGCGATATGATAACAAACGTTTATAAACACCCGGTACAATCATATCAAAACTCTTCCAAAAAATTTTTTCTTTGACACTTTTTTATTAACATACTTATTCTAACAAATCACATTATCTTTGACATAGACGTTTCCGTCGTCTTCTGGTAATTCTACCTTCGTATTTTCCGCTAGTGAATCTGTAAATCTTCCAGTAGAATGACCCGGATGGCGGTATCAATCCTGTTCCTTCCCCGGTCACTTGCTCCTCATTCATTTTCCACTCCTCAAGCTGTTTTAAAACAATCCAGTCATTGGCACTCAGTTTTTCCTTTTCCGTGAAATATTCGAAGGCCTCGTTCTCCCACGGCCAATGAGAAAAGACGTTCGTGTAGAAGCACCGGAAGACATCACAATCCATTAAAGCCGTCTGTCCGAGGCCGAGGAACTTCTTCCTTTGGTCTCCGTTCAAGATCTCGAACACGAACCAAGGTATCGTTTCGTTTCCGGAACCATGAGGCATCCAGTGCTCAAGCCCCATTATCAGATCATATTCCTCAGCAACGTATTCGTCGGATGTGAGCATCAGTTGTTTCAGACGTTTAATGGTGCTAGTCCAAATGGCACCGAAATTGTCCAGGAAAACTGAGTGTAGTGGCACAAACTCGTGACTGGTCCAGAATTGTTCTATCTCGCTCGGATCGTCACGCGGATTCGTCAACAGCAAAGCAAAAAAGAATATAATCACGCAATCTTGATGGTGTTCTTCGGGGAAAAGTTGCCGCAAGGCCGGTGTTCTCAGCAGCCTTGCAGCTCTGAACATCGACCTGTCCAAATTCGGGTTTTTAACGATTCCCATAGAACAGTACCGAACTGCCGGCCTCCCACGTCTTCTTGTACCCCTTTCCAGAACGGCAAGCTTGAGGTCGGCCTCCAGGGACTTAGGCAGATGTAGCTCTTCAATTTGTCCACAGAGCTGTTTTGCAGAGTTTGGGAAGTTTCTAACCCTGCCCTGTCTGTCCCAAAGTTTGTCTGCAGTTACAATTTGGGTCAGGTTTTTCAGGGACCTAAAATCTGAAGACATGGCCTATAGCTGAAAAAAAAAAGAAGTTAGAACCAATCTCCACTCAAAAAAAGCAATTGAGAAAACAGCAGTTTTTTTCAAACAACCAATTATAGAGTCACAAAGTAGACGTTCAAAAGCTCTTTTGATATGAGAAGTGCGACAAGATTTACCCACTTATTTCTGTTAGTTTCAATTTCGATTTTATTTAACACTAAAAGCAATATTCCAAATTCAATGTACCGATTCAATATTGACCTGCTTGTCCGTGACAGCACTCCAAATCAGTGGTACGCCGCGTGAAACACACCCTAATTTTTTTTCAACTAAGAGTACTCGAAATCTTTGATTTTTTTGCAAACTGACAAAGTGGAACTTTTCTCTAAATGTATGAAAATGGATTTTGTTACATCTCGTAGAGTCGTGGATCATCGTTTCCGAAGCAGATTCGAATATTCGCCATTCTACGTTGAACAGTTTTGGCTCGAGTTTTGGAGATGATGAATAAAAACGTTCCTCAGGGTCCCATTAGGGTGATTACATGAAATTAGTTCGTGACTCTCACCGCCAGGCTGGAGTTGGGATTTTAAGACATTCGGTTTTACTGCAAAGATTAGGTTGGTAACAATTTGACAAGCCGTTATCACAGATAACTGTGAGTGCGAGTGGAGTGACGTGTAAATTGACGTAACGCTTTTTCAGAATTTCATTTTGAGGAAAACAGTGAAATGTTATCTCCACCGTAGGCGACACAGAACGGCACTGTCATGGTCACAGACAGTCGTGGTCAAGACTTTGTGAGGTCAATTATTTAGGTTAGGTTACAACGATGAGAGTGACGGACTTTTGACGCCATTGGCACTAATGACAGTATTCCTCAACTCATGCAGAAACGCCCCCTAGATTTAATCACCCTATTCAACGGATTATAACTCAGCGGTTAGGCATTTTCGGACCCATGTTCATATGAACTGTTTTTTTTTCTTAGAATGATCTCAGAAATCTGGATCACCCCCTGAAATATTTCGCGGTACTTATGCTATCAAGTATAGTCATAAACGGCACAATAATTACTTAAGAAAAATTAAATGATTAGCACCTACCAAGGGTTTCTTTGTTAAATTTTTGAAAAGTGTAAAATTGAACAAGGAAGTAACAAAAAAATTCCATCAAATTTATGTTTATGTGAATATGTATTTATGTTTTAATTATGTGAACTGCTCGTCAAAAGTTTAGCATAGACCAAAATTTGATCCAATTTCAAGCAAGGATATCTTCGAGAAAAAATATCCGATTAGAAAAAAGTTGATGGTGCCTGGTAGAGCTTTTCTTCAGCCGCAAGACGCTGTGTTGACTCACGGCATCATTGACTTTGTTCATGATATACAGGATGCCAAAGGAAGGAGTGTTTGTGGAATTGGTATTTTTTGATCCAGAATTCCACTGCAGAACTAGCGCTGTTGCTTTTTCTTGAAAATTCACAGAAACGTACACAATTGCTGGATGAATTTTACCATGAGAAAATGCAAGCTACCACTTCCTCAACAGTAGTGAAAACAAAAGACCATCTAAGGTTCTCTCAGAAAATCTGGACTTTGAGGAAAAAAACCGAACGCCAACTTGAAATTGATGAGCTGAAAGTCACAGGACACATTCATGTTGACATTTCAATGTTGACAAGTGCAAGAAAAAAGTTCCGACTTGCCAAACGTCAGAATTACTCCCCACCACTGAAAAAGTATGAACGTGAAAAGTTTGCACATGATGCTCGAATGACCAATAATGTGTCCGATCAGAATCAAAGAAAGAATTGTGGCTCTACTTCTACCTACTCGTCTAGGAGATATCACTTTTGGAAATTTCCAGTGACTTGAACAGTAACAAAATTACCCATGATGGGACTAATTGGTAACCATGGTAATTTTTATGCAACGTATGGTTACAAGTGAGGTTACAAGTCTTCAGTTTAACCACGCTGGGCTCAATAAGTGTCAATGTGATGTTGCAGCATGCTTCATTGGGCATCACTCCCCTGAAGAGGTCCAGAGTATAACCTCTTCTGGGGGCCGATGAGATATAAAAAAACTCATGGTATTCGGTAATTGTGTACGTTTCTGTAATTTTCCAAGAAAAAGCAACAGATCTAGCAAATTATGTAGTCATAAAAAAATCTGAATTTTACAAAAAAAATGAAGAGCTCTTCGAAAAAAACAAAACACGATCAAAGGTCAAAAACCGTTTCGAGGTATTGATATCCGCTTTCTAAAACTAAAGAGAAAAAAATCCAAAATTCCCCCAAAAAAGATCCACGCCTTCAAAAATTAACACTTTTGACACTCTTTCCTTTGCATCCTGTATATCATGGATAAATTTTTTTTCAAATCGGATATCTTTTTCCGAAGAAATCTGCTTAAAATTGAAGCAAATTATGGTCTATGCCTAACTTTTGACGAGCAGTTTATTACAGTTCTATAGCATCTTTATTATGGATTTCACACCCGATATATTATATATTTTTGAAATCAGGAAAACAAGATCTTTCTAGTGATGATATGTCAAATTATTTTTGACAGATGTCATTTTTTGACAAATGACAGAATAGTACTTGTGATACATCATTTTGAAGCCTATTAAATTCTGATGAAAACTGTGTTTTTATTTTTGAAATAAGGTGTTTTTTACAGCTTCTAGGGGTCTTTCAATAGGAAAAAATGTCAATTTCAGAAATAGTCACTCAATAAGTAATAGGTATTTTTAAAATCAACTTATGGTGATGATCTAATTTTCAAATTGTCCTAATTATTGGGAAACTTTATAAACACCTTATCTTTCGGGTAGGCTCATAAAAACTCGAGGGGGGTCATTTCTGGCAAGCTCGAATGTCATCGCGTTGGGCCGGTGGTAGTTCCAATTCACTGATCGTCGAATCTTTCATTCAAGGAACAAGGAGGCGGTCATTCGAGCAACTTCTTTAGGACATTTTTGTTTCATTGTGATAAATCAATCATTATTACCATTAGTTTACATTAAAAATAGGTACCTGCTTTACCTATTTACTTATTATGTATTTTTGAAATCCAACATTTTTTTCCTATTGGAAGACCTCTAGAAGCTGTAAAAGACACCCTATTACAAAAATAAAAACACAGTTCTCCTCAGAATTTTATGGGCTTTAAAATGATGTATCACAAGTAATACTCTGTCATTTGTCAAAAAATGACATCTGTCAAAAATAATTTGACATATCATCAGTCGAAAGATCTTGTTTTTGTGATTTCAAAAATATATAATATATTGGGTGTGAAACCCATAATAAAGATGCTACGGGCTGGGGCCTAAAATAAAAAACGGACGGTATACATACTACAGGTTGACTCGGAAGTATCGCATTCTGAATTCAATGCGATAAGTATATACAGGGTGTTGCACTTTTTTTGGCAATATTTCAAGAGGTGGTAGAGCATTGGGACCTCATAGAGTGGGGCTTCGCTGCCCTCTATTTTTTTTTTTTTTTTTTTTTTGGAGTGATCGAAGGCTGTATGTTCAGCAGGACAAAATTATTTTGAGGACTTCTCCCTCAAAAATGAGAATCAAACTCAATTTTTTTTATGCGGTGCCGGTGTACTGAGTGTAGGTAATAATAGTATATTATAATACAAGTTTTATAAGACATCGTATTTATTCAATTGACGAGTGTGACAATAGGTCCTATGAAACGTGTGTTATATACAATTTTTCCTATTTTGCAACTATTCCATGCTTTTTTTCAATCCAAAAATGTGGAATATGTGCCTCTGCTAACAAAATTAATGAGAATTGCTCTTGATGGTGGAAGCACAGTTTATCATCAGGAAATGAGCCAGATTTTTCTGAAATAAACCCTTTTTCGAAGTGATGCCACCTAAGCTGTCTTTTCTGTCAGTGAGTGCTGTCATGTCGATATCATGCCCGCTGATGTTGACAACATTAATTTGAATTAAAAAAATGCGTATCGAAATGGGGCCTCTCACGAATGACGTCATTTGCGTATCGTTATGACTTTCTTATGAACGCAAAATAGAAAAAAAATTCAAAACAGAGAGGTTTTTCAAATAGGTATATGAAAAATAATTTTTTTTCCAACGGCTTTGTTTTCAATTTTTTATAGAACAGTTGATAATTATTCCGTTTGTCAAAAAATGTCGCATCAATCCTCTTGAAACTTTTATAGTGTTTTGGTGCTATTGGGCCTCCAAAATGTGGGGTAATCCCGAGGGTAATCCAAACGGAAGCAAGGTGGACAAACATTTAATGGAATCCCATCAAAATCTCTATCATATCTTTATCTTTTTTTTTTTTGAGGGAGAAATATTGATACCCTGCGTATACATCCTTGAGGGAACTGGTTGTGTCGAAATAGTCATTAGAAAAATATCAATCACCGGATGGTGTGCACTGAACTCCTATTAACCCTCTCCGGCCGAGAGATGCCATTCGGCGTCATTTTCATTTGAAAATTAACAAAACAGACCCCTATCTTAACGCCCCTATAATATTTTCACCTTCACCTATATACCACATGGTAGTCTTTCGTCTGGACGGTGTCACTGCGACTTGCGACTGCGAATTGACTGAAAAGTTTTACAGTGCGGGTACCAGTTTTTTGTAGAAAATCAAAGCCAAAATACAAGATAACTTCTGGTTTTCTATCATTCTGCAAAAATTTATCACGTTCAGCTACTTGCATGTGACCTAATAAGTCATAGGTATTCACTGTTTCTTGAACATCGATGCCATTTGGAGCCAGTGGGCAAGATAGGTAACGGATATATGATGTCATCATTTGGAATCGATGGACCAAACTCATGTACGATGGACAATTGTATCTTTAAGGGTAGCTGATGATATTTACAGCAAAATAAAAACAACTCCCATGTTTTAGGTTGCTGATGAGTCATTTCATGGGACTCACAGAGCAAGAAGCATTATTCAATGAAAATTATCTGAATTAAAAAAAAACTTGCCTGGCCTACATCAAATCTAGTTCCTCAGCACAGTTCAAAAAAATTATTTTTGGCCGAAAAGTTAATTACACTAATTACAAATTACGTTAATTACATCCTTAAATTTCAAAAATTTCTTTGGAAAACCGTCAGTCAAAATTGTTCTATGAAAACGGAAATAGCCATCATCATGTTCTGAGTTATTTTTGAGAACAATGAAGTATTTTACACTTTTACAGGCACAGGCAATAATGGAGAAAACTGGATTTTTGTGATTTATGACACACCTTGAATTCTTAAAAGAAATTCTCTGCACACCGCACACCCACTGGTTGATAATTTTTACTGAAAAGCTTATCACAAATAGTTTCCCAAAATCCCCACATCTTGAAAAACGAGTTGAAAAATAAACGTTCTAATTTTTTAAATACCGGGTGATCATTTGAAAACTATCCACCTGCAATATCTCCCGATTCCTAGTGCAAATGTCTTTGAGCAAAAACAGGTCAATTTTTATATCGAGGGGGACATCTAAAACATACATTGGAAAATTTATATCTTAAGCCCCCTCGCCCCCACTCACCCCAACTTTGAAATTTCAAATGACATCACCTACCTTGCGATACGTCAGATTGAAGAGAATGAAATTCTCTTTCTGAAAAAAATATTTTAAAATTTTTCAACCTCACCCCCTGTTCTTCCTAAAATTCTCTGAGTGTCCAAGCTAATATTCTTGACCTCCATTTCCCTCCAATACAGTAAACGTCATCCTGCACAGCATCGAAAGAGAACATTTTCTATAAAAAAAGTGCCACCCATATTTACCCCTTCGCTCCCCCCACCTGACCTCAAAAATTTAAAATGTCAATACCCACTTTGTAATACATCAAATTAAAGGAAATTGAATTCTCTTCCTGAAAAAGATTTTTTCACAATTTTTAAAGCCCCCCCATCTCCCCCCTAGAATACTCCAAATAGCCAATTTATTGGGGGAGGGGTATAAAATTCCGAAAAAATTATTTTCGGAAAGAGAATTCAATTCCCTTTAATTTGATGTATCACAAAGTAGGTGGTGTTTTGTTAAATTTGGGAGTTGAGGTGGGGGAGAGCAAAGGGGGGAATTTGGGTAGCATTTTTTCCACCAAAAATTTTCTTCTTCGATGCTTTCTAGGATGACGCCGACTAAATTGAGAAAAAAATTAGGGGTCCAGAATATAAAATGGGACAGTCAAAGAATTTTCAGGGAAAAGGGGGTGGGGTTAAAAAAATTTAAAATATTTTTTTCAGAAAGAAATTTTAATTTGCTTCAACTTGATGTATTGCAAGGTAGGTAATGTCATTTGAAATTTCAAAGTTGGGGTAAGTGGGGGCGAGGGGGGTGAATATAGAAATTTGCCAATATATGTTTTGGTTGTCCCCCTCGATATAAAAATCGACCTGTTTTTGCTCGAAAAAATATTCACTAGGAATCGGGACTTATTGCAGGTGGATAGTTTTCAAATGATCACCCGGTATTGTTCTCGTGTTCTTGAGTGGTTTTCATACAGGGTGTTTGAAAACTTGAGGTAGAAAATTGAACAGCAACTAGGAAAATGCTCAGTATCAGAAAAATGTGAAGACAATTGAGCTTTTTTTTTCAAATATGGAGGTGTCTTTCGAGCCCCTCTATTTTCTTTAATTTGGAAGATTTTAAGAAACTATTTTAAACCAATCGATCAAAAAGCAATGTTTTCAATCCTCTCATAATAGTTTGTATATTTATTCACTATACAGGGTGAGTCGTGAATCCTGAGAATTCAGTTTTCTTCAAAAATGCATGCAGAATATTTGATATAAGAACTATTCGTGCTATTTGTTGCTCTAAATCAGTTTTGTAGTCTCTAGACAGCAATTTTCGAAGAAGACTGAATTTTTAGAATTTATTAATTTTTTAGTAACACTGTCCATTCGATGAATCACAATCACTACCTGGCTCTCCATATTCCCATCAATAGAATTCGACTTATTAGCCAAATAAAGCTCGGTTACCATGCAAAATTGCGACTTTATATAAACAAAACCAAACTTGTAATCGACCAAGATGAACCATGTCCTTTCTGTAACACCGGACTCGTCCACGACCTCTTCCATTTGTTTTGCACTTGCCCCATTCTTGCCCAACCAAGAAGTCACTGGTTGCTCGGCCAATTAACGGGAATCACATATGAGAACTTCCATTCTATTTTCACAAATCTCGACAAAGAAAAAATCAACAACATCTACAATTTCGTCTCCGCAGTTACTAAATTTGCAGCACTGATCGAGGAATGAAGGTTCACCCTCTGTTCTGCCTCCCTCTTAAATTAAAACTTTCTCGGCACATTTAAAATCCTTATATGTATTTCTTATAGTTTTATAAAACTTCTCTAATATTGGAGATAAAAATATCTTTCGATTGATATGTATTGTGTGTATGGTATTGTATTGTTTGGAAACATTTTAAATACTACTGTTGTTGTACATTATTTTTATTATTGAATGCAATTTCTTTTACCTTTGTATACCGAATGGTGAAGACAAATATATATTTCTATTCTATTCTATTCTATTCTATTCTATTCTATATTTATTCACTATACAGGGTGAGTCGTGAATCCTGAGAATTCAGTTTTCTTCAAAAATGCATGCAGAATATTTGATATAAGAACTATTCGTGCTATTTGTTGCTCTAAATCAGTTTTGTAGTCTCTAGACAGCAATTTTCGAAGAAGACTGAATTTTTAGAATTTATGTTCAAATTTGCTTTTTGGTCTGATGGGAAGAGTTCACTAGAGTTTTTAAAAAATAACGAAAAAATAAGGGGTCGATGGATCACCTTTTGAACCGTCATATTTCCGAAAATAGGGATCATAAATTATTTTTTTCAACATTTTTCTGGAACTTATGGAACATCCTCCTGACTGCGGTTCAATTTTCGGTCCCAAGTTTGCAAGCACCCTGTATACCACTGTGGACGCAGAGTGCGATACTTTTGAGACACTCTGCATATAGTGGGGTCGGTACACAATAAAAAACGGTACAATACGGCATTTAATGATACAGAAAATTCCTTCTGCATGAAGGTTCTACAAGGCCTAACGAACGATATTAGAAGGGGAAGCACAAAAGCTTTCCCTTGGGGGGGCCGCAGGGGGCCCTGTCAAGTTGACGGTCCAAGAACTCCTACCAAACCATCTTTCAATTTCGTTGTATCACTCAAATGGGGATGATGTGACTCCATTGTGAATCTCGATGGCAATGGTCGCCATGTTTCTTTCATCCTCCACGCTTGGAAAAATAATATCTTCGGGGGGTCAGAGAAATCACTTTTTATTTTTTTATACATACGAGAGGATGCGAAGTTGGCATGTTTTGTGTCTTAACCTGTTATCTGGCATTCCCAAAATCCTATTATGAAGTCAATTTTTCAAAGGCTCAATTTTGGATTGATTGGTAGGCTAAGAAGTAGGTATTTTTTTAACATCCGGTCCACACGTACTTTTTTCAGTGTCCAACTGGAAGTTATCCAAATCATCATCAGGGGTGGATATACTGAACTATTTTCTGAACATTATGTCAAGAAAACCAATTCTAAACCGCGCATAGAGAGTACACAAATTATTTTTCTTTTGGTCGGTCGAATTGCGATGCCTACTACGCCCGTCAGGGAGAGCGCTGAGCATCGCCAGACTAAACCTGGTATGAAAACAGCATAAACGAATTCAAAACTGCCTGAAACACTCATTATGTGGTTCGGCATTCTATTCTGAGTCAGCACTCCGAGATTTGGTCAGTTTTAAATTTGTTTGGGCTGTTTTCATACTAGTTTAGTCTGGCGATGCTCAGCGTTCTCCCTGACGGGCGTAGTAGGCATCGCAATTCCACCGACTGAAAAAAAAAAAATTTGTGTACTCTCTATGCGCGGTTTATAATTGGTTTTCTTGACATAATGTTCAGAAAATAGTTCAGTATATACACTCCTGATGATGATTTGAATAACCTCCAGTTGGACACTGAAAAAAGTACGTGTGGACTGGATGTTGAAAAATACCTACTTCTTAGCCAACCAATCAGCCCAAAATTGAGAATTTGAAAAATTGACTTCATAATAGGTTTTTGGGAATGCCAAATAACAGGTTAAGACACAAAACATGCCAACTTCGCATCCTCTTGTATGTAGAAAAAAAATAAAAAGTGATTTCTCTGACCTCCCGAAGATATTATTTTTCCAAGCATAAAGGATGAAAGAGACATGGCGACCAATGCCATCGAGATTCACAATGGATTCACATCATCCCCATTTGAGTGATACAATGAAATTGAAAGATGGTTTGGTAGGAGTTCTTGGACCGTCAACTTGACAGGGCCCCCTGTGGCCCCCCTAAGGGGAAGCTTTTGTGCTTCCTCTTCTAATATCGTTCGTTAGGCCTTGTAGAACACTCATGCAGAAGGAATTTTCTGTATCATTAAATGCCGTATGAGAATGGCTACCAACCCCACTATGTACAGCATGTTTCAAAAGTAAATACGAAGCTATACACCATCGGGTTCAGATATCAAAAATATGTATAAATTTTGATTGAGTCAGAACTTTGAGAAGTGCTCTCAGAAAATTTAGAGCAAGCCGCTCTCTCCCTATTCTATTTTCCATGCCACTGATTCAAAAATCAGAAAAAGTGAACTTTGAAAGGCTGTATCTCTGTCATTATTCTGGACTTTGCGAAACGGTATCTAAGTTTCCATCATATTTCGACGAGATCTACCCACAGTTCAACTTTTTGCTACCATGGCTGAAGCATGCTGTATAATATAATCACGAAAAAGCAGTCACGTGGAATTACAATTTTCTATACAGGAATATCTCCGAAACAGCTTGGAATTCGAAAAACCACCCTGGTAACTTCTGATAGATGTATGAATACCATAATTCTTTTCTGCACATTTTATTTACATACATTTGTAGATAATGAGAAGAGTCATTATTGATTTTCGCTGAAAACATCATGATTTAAATTTTTTCTACATATTTTTTCCGTTTCTTAGACGGACAAATCACTTGGCGTGATGAAAAATGAAAAGTAAAAAAGCTGGAAGCATTTCAAGAACAAAAAAGACGTTACCAAAATAAAGGAGTCAAAAACCCCCAAATCGCTCCTAAAACACCCCGAATGTCTAATTTGATAGGGGAGGGATTGAAAATTGAAGAAAAAAATTGTAATTTGAAAGAGAATTCAATTTAGTTTGATTGGATGTATCACAAAGTAGGTGATGTCGTTTGAAATTTCTTAGTTGGGGTGGCTAAGAGCAAGGAGGCTGGAGGTAGAAATTCGCGAAAATTTGTTTTAGATGCCCCCCTCGATGTAAAAATCGATTTGTTTTTGCTCGAAGGAATATTCACTAGGACTCGGGAATTATTGCAGGTGGATAGTTTTTCAATGATCACCCGGTATGCACGACATAAATTTCTGATGCTCTCAGAAGTCTACACATCAAAACTCACACTTCATCGCAATAGTACCTTTCATTATCCAGCGCGCCATCAGCGCGCATACTCGTCTTCTGAAGTAATGGCGTCAAATACAAAATTTGCGAACAAATGCTAGAAAATGGTCTGAAAAACCGCCATAGAGTTGAAAAATACGCGCCGCAGCGAACAGGGTAATAGGCTAGAGGTTAATACACACTAGTGATTACTCATTTTTCATCAAAAAGTCCGCATTGTTTAATAAATTATAAATAACTGCGTTTTACATTGATCGGATGTGCATACGCAACCCACAATGCAACCCCCAACAACTCTATTTTCAGTTTGACTAGCGAAAGTTGCCTAAAAACCACGATTTTAGGCAACACTCGCTACATCAGTGTACTGCGGAATGTATTTTACTCCCAGGGACTTTTCTCACACGATTCAAGAATAGCGGCCCACTTGTTCACAAACGTACGACACTCGGAGCGAACTTCAAAAAGACAGCAGCGGAAAGTCACGGCCGTTGCTTGTCAAACTGAAAATAGAGTTGGTGGGGGTTGCATTATGGGTTGCGTACGCACATCCGATCAATGTAAAACGCAGTTATTTATAATTCAATGAACAATGCGGACTTTTTGATGAAAAATAAGTAATCACTAGTGTGTATTAACCTCTAGCCTATTACCCTGTTCGCTGCGGCGCGTATTTTTCAACTTTGTGGCGGTTTTTCTTGCGATTTTGTAGCATTTGTTCGCAAATTTTGTATTTGACGCCAAAATTTGGCGCAAGCGTTGGGTATACCACTATAATGAAAGTTACTATTGCATCAGCAATTATTTCGCGTACCGCTAGGAGTAGAATGGATTTTGGTTTAGCGAGAATCCAGGTTATAGTTAGGTAGTTGGTATTGTACCATCGTTCCAATTACACGAAATAACATGCATTGTTTAACTAAACAAAGAATCCAAACAGCTTACCTGGTGTATACGGTATGACCCACCCCAAATTTCTTGCCGCTATTTTTTTTCCAGGAAAACGCCGAAACGAGTCGATTTTAATTTTGAGCGGGACATCAAAGACACATGTGTCAAACTCCTATCTTCAATCCCTTCGACCTAAGTATTAGTTTGTCTTTCCATTTTTCACAATACTGGCAAGAACCTATAATAACTTTTAATAGGCTACTTCGTTTGGGCAGGTGCGCATGCTTGAAGGCTCCAAATTTTGAAAACTTTCGTACACCTGTCAGTTGAATGGCAACGCTGCATGCTCTGTCTAGCCGCCTGACCAAATACTGGTTTCTGGCTGTCACTTTTACACATATCGTAAATGCATCTCTTCGTAGCTTCTTTGAACTTCCTTCTCGGTACAGCTATTTCCAACAAGTTGTGTTCTTTCGTCAAAACATGAGCAAATGAAATGTAGGTCAGGTAGGAGCGAGAAAAGTGATCACAATTGTCACAAGTGACAGTTGGCGCCAATGTCTTGTTGTTTTGAGCGCTGTTGCCATTTTCGTTGTTCCTGAACTTCCACAAATGATCATTGAACTTAATTTCAATTCAACATTTCTTTTAAATATAGAAAAGGGTATCTAACATTCAACTAAATTATTTGTGGAATTTTAGGTGCACTGCAATATTTTTTAGTGTTAATTTTCAATATCGGTGTACGAAACTATGAAATTTGCGCCAGACATGCGCACTCGAAAAAACCGAAACGAAGGGACCTATTCATCACACTAATGACCTTGAGAAAAGATGAAGTGAATCCAAACTATACAGGATGTCCCACGAAGTAACCGACGTGGCTTGAGGGTAGATGTACTGTCAGGAGCACTGTATTACATACCTACATCAAAATTTTTGTAATTCAAAAAAATGTGACATCGCCATGAAAAAGCCCTTACGTAGTACATTCACCATGAATTCAGGAACTAAGCCTTTCATTCTGTTGGACCATAACTGCAACGAAGCAAGATCTTCTCGCTTTTTTCTAATGAAAAAAACTTTGACGCATGCAGTATTTTGCTCCTGCTGACGGTACTTTTCCGATGCAAACCAGAATCTGCACTCGAAATTTTCCTGACGTCCTCCGTTTCTGATATACAGGGTGACTTATGTGTTCAACCGAAAAGTTCGATTGGACATATCTCACGAACACATTGATAGAAATTTTGCAGGTATATTCTAACACGAAGGGCCTTTGTCTTTGTAGCGCCCTATTCATTTATGAAAATAATACAGGACCGTGCTCAAAATTCTATTTCTCGAGTTTCTATTGAAAAGATTTCCCTATAGAGAGGTTTTGTGAAATCTGATGCTATATTCGGAGACTACGTGAAAAATGCTACAAAATAATGCGAATCTCAGATTGTTTGCATTTTTCAGGAATATTTTTGAAAATTTCAATTGAAATCAGTGAAACGCTATTCGACATAATGAAGCAAGGTCATCATTTCAATTGTGGTATTCCAACTACCCAAGGATCATTTCAGGAGAATTTTTTGGAAACATGAATTTAGGTATATTTAGGTAAAGTTTTTTTTAATTATCGTGAAGAGGAAGTTTTCTAAAAAAAATTGTAGAATCTATGTTTTTTGACCTTTTTTTCTAGATTTTCCGGAATATGTCACAGAAATGCTCAGAGCGGAACTCTCTGGCTACGTCAAAGAGTGTTGTGACCAATCGCTTGAGACAAAATTGATTGAATTAATTTGTGTTGAAAATCGACGAGCTGAAAAACTTCTTTTGATCTTTTGAATAAAATTTGTGATTTTCGTGATTTTTCATCACTGTCACAAGTTTGCAATCAAAATCAAAATCTGCATCAAATGTAAAAATATTTTACAGGATGTCTTAGAAAGTTGACAAAAAATTGCGACACCCCGTATATGGTGACAGATGAATAATTATGGTCAACATAATTTGAATTCTACGGAAAAAATTGTTCAAGGATAATTTTTGCGCCTTTGTGGACAAGGATATCACAGCTGTACAGATCATGACACCAAGTCAAGCAAAAACTTTTCTTGGGTGGGATTTTGGCCTAGCCTCGGGCCTCGCCCACCCAGGTCCTCTTTAGGCTCCGTACCTGATGCTGATTCAAATTCAAACTTATCAACATTTTGGAAATGTAAAAATAAAAATAAAGAGAAATAGGTCCCTTTGTTTCGGTTTTTTTGAGTGCGCATGTGTGGCGCGAATTTCATAGTTTCGTACACCGTATTGAAAATTAACACTAAAAAATATTGTAGTGTACCTAAAATTCCACAAATAATTTGCTTGAATGTTAGATACCATTTTTTATATTCAAAGGAAATGTTCTATTGAAATTAAGTTCAATGATCATTTGTGGAAGTTCAGGAACAACGAAAATGGCAACAGCGCTCAAAACAACAAGACATCGGCGCCAACTGTCACTTGTGACAATTATGATGACATTTCTCGTTTCTACCTGACCTACATTTCATTTGCTCATGTTTTGACGATAGAGCACAACTTGTTGGAAATGGCTGTACCGAGAAGGAGGTTCAAAAAAAAGCTACGAAGAGATGCGTTTACGGTGTGTGTAAAAGTGACAGCCAGAAACGAGTAGTTGGTCAGGCGGCTAGACAGAGCATGCAGCGTTGCCATTCAACTGACAGGTGTACGAATGTTTACAAAATTTGGAGCGTTCAAGCATGCGCACCTGCCCAAACAAAGTAGCCTATTGTCCATTTGAATTTGTCGTACAATCGTATGAACCAAATTAGGTAACAGAAAGTCCATTGTCATAAGTAATGACAATGGTCAAACATCCCCGAGTACCTGCTTTGATGCGCCTCATTCAGACAGCCTATGGACGTAAATGGGGAACTATAGTGGCAAACGCCTGGAGTAATGAAGCCCGTGTCCCATGCACCCCAGCTATCATCAGTGTCATTTTAAGCGTACATAACCTCAACCTTGTAATTGTCATTTCATTTTCATTTGTCAGCACTCAGCATATAATCGGCGGTTTGCGTCACTTCGTGAGTAGAAAGGTAGAAACGCCGACAAGTCAAAAATCACGGTGAAAAAATTGGTAGTGACGTGTTGTGTATCAGGCTGCAACAGTTCCATAGGACCATACCTTTGCAGTATGCACCAGCTCTTATTTATTTCCTCTCAGTGAGGCTCCTCTCCGCCTCAACTTTTCTTTTGAGCACTTTCCACTATCCGTACATTTGTAAGCATTTCTTTAAGGTTATGTACGATAACTGTCAATATGGGTGCATGGAACACGTCGCCCTCCACAATCTGCTTTGCCTATAGTTCCTCATTGCCTGGGTTATTATTATTGGATGTTTCTTGTTCTCAGTTCTCGATCACCTACTCGAGTTATTTGTATGTGTTTCAAGTCTTTTTTCTACTTGGTTCTAACGCTCAATCAAGGAAGGTACGAAATGACCACCTATGTAAGTGACGTTAATAAGTTTACGGTCTAAGTCATCACCCAGCCCCTTTTTTTAGCTACGTGCCTGATGCCGATGGCTTTTCACCATTTATAAAACTCAAAGTATACTCACATTATGGAAATATTCGCAGGGACGAGAAGAAGAACTCGGGAAACCAGGATGGCACTGTTGCAATTTGTACTTTAATCACTTCCACTACTGCGTCGATACTGACAGGTTCGAGTTGGTGATTGTCGTGTTGATGAGTTGATGCAACTTAAGCAAATGCTATGAGTTACTGAGTCATGGACGCCCTCTTTTATGTGCTCTGCAGACATGGTTGCCATGGTTGCAGCCCAAGGTTGCCAAAGGCAGGCTTGCCAACAGATCAAATTGGGAGTGCACCAAGTTTGTTCACCATTAGTCTTTTTCGAGCGAGTAACTTTTTGTAACCGGTTGGTTATTAGCTGTTGACATTAGATTGACAGATACTGTCTTTTTTTTCGACATCTGACATTTCTCGCTAAAACGTTGCGGTTATAACTTTGGTTATCAGCATTTGGCGGGAAAAGGGGCACTGATAGCTTCAAATAGTTACGTACTTGTACTTGTTTCTGTTACATACCGTGTACTTTAATCATTCGTAATCTAGGATAGCTTTGAAGGTGAAAAATTCAGTCATTTAGCCAATCCAGTCACTTCAATCGATGAACATCTTGTTTTTGAAATCACCCGGGTGGGCCCCAATCAGGGCCCTGATTACGAATTTTGTGGATCACACGTGTATCGTGATCACATCACACATGTACAATTTCTATGAAATCCTGTTTGTTTTCTTGTTCATGGTGTAATACCGAAGGAACAATAATTAGTTATATTGAATTGAATTGAAAATCAACTATTCATATTTCTACTGTAAATACATATAAATAGGAGGTATGACAAGTACTTTCAGGAATAAACCACCATCAGGCGGCCATCGGACATCTGGATTACTCGATGTTCTTGTGGGTCCATCGCAGATGAGTCCATCGTCTTCGATTCTTCTCGTCGCCAAGTCAAGTTGTCAAGTTTTTGAGGTTAGGTTAGGTACGTTTCACGATTGGAAATTCTGGACCGCTGCTTGTTTCAAATTCAAATCTGTTGCCGCCACAATTTGTTCCCCACCATAACAATAACCAGCCTCATGACCAGATTATGAAATGTATAACCGGTGATGATATCAAAATGACGGCACTTCCTTTACCGCTTATAACCAATCCTCGCTCAAACGTCAAATTCTATAACCAAGTGTAACCGGTCATGAACGGTTATTCGCTCGAAAAAGACTAACACAATTGACTCACAATTCCGAATCAACCATGTTTTGGTTAGTTTTGGTTTTGGCAATACCAAGTTTGATTGTTTTGGTGGCGTGAGGTTGGCACTGGAAGCCCTGGCAGCGATGTCAATTTTCAGACGGGCAACGTCAATTCGGCCATTTTGCTGTTCTTCCCGCCGAGTACCTATCGTACGTTTCAAACTCGGTTTCAAATCAGTTCTTCTGTGTTAGTGAATTGCAGACGAAGACGAAGCGCAGGCAAACGGTTTGAAGGACCTTATTTCATTTCACAAGTCTGATCTTCTAAATTCAGAAACCACAGTGGGTGAATGTAGGAAATTAAGAGCATAGGTCGCGGGAACAAAAATGGCGTGCCAAAGATGGGTACGGTATGTATATGGTATGATGTTATTTTCACTAGTACGTAATGGTTGATACAATTTTCTTCAGTTGTAAAGTTGTAATAAATATATAGATAATTTATTGAATAATTATCGTTTTATCATAAAAATTAATGTGCTAAACTCAATATTTGAATGAGTAATGTCAAAAACAAGCGAATCTCTACAGCGGTACTTTGGCACCCCTTCAGGCGCAAACGCGGGCAAGAAGCTGGCAAGAGGCGCTTCGTTGTGCCGGCGTGTCTGCAACTTTGCTATAGCGGGTGCCAGGGTGACGGTTATGTTTCCGCGACCTATTGTTGTTTTTTTTTTGGAAATTGAGCAGAAAACATATATTTCAAAAATTTAATCAAGTATTCAAATACTCTTAATAGTTCAAAAAATAGTTATCCGAACATTGTTGCATCTGTATAAAATATTTTTGACCTTGCCTATTACATCTGCTTCCGCCGAACGGTCTTTCAGTTGATTAAAACTATTAAGAAGTTACTTGCGTTCAACAATGCGGGATTGCGGGAGAAGAAAGGCGAAGTTCCTTGGCGATCTTGAGCATTCAAAAAAATATGTGTTGAAGTCTCGACTTTGACGCAATTTTAGAAAAGTTCAAAAACGTCAAAAAGGAGAAGGCTTTGGTTCTAGATTTTGAATGTTGTCTGTTTTTTTCTTAATTGTATTCCCAGTCTTAGTGTTCATGCTGTATTTGCTGCTTATGCAGTTAATGTTATTGTATGAACAAAATGAAACCCACTTAGACAAAAATCTTTACTGTATTTTTGGTATTTTCATTATTTTGTCCTCAACAGATCTAGTTCCAATTTTTTTCTCAATACAAAAAAACTACAAAAAATCGAAATTAAAGAAAATTGTTATGAGAAAACCAGAGATCAATGGCGCCTTTTTCCAACTTTCAAACCTGCCTGTAAAATATCCTAGTTGCGCCACTGGTATTTGCTAATAGTTTTAAGAGGCCTTCATCGAGCTTATTTTCTTCCTCTTTATGTTTTTTAACCCCCTTACGTTCCGCAAGGGCAAATAAAATTTGAGTAGGCTCTAAAATTAATCTCATCACATAGGGGAAAATGTTGAAATTTATTGAAAAGCTATCTAGAAAAATCAATTCATCTAAGGGGATGATTTAGAGGGGGTGGAAAGAACTAAACCCACCGAAAATTCTAAAACTTCGTAGATGAACTAATTAACTTGGAAAATGTTGAAATTGAATAAAAAATCACTCGAAAAATCAAATCATCATAGGGGTGAGTTACAGGGGGTCGGGTGGAAAGAAAAATTGAAAATTCCGCGAGAACTCTGAAACTTTGGAAATAAACCGTGAAAAGGTTGAAAGTGATTGAAAAATATCAAACAATAACAAATCAACCAATGGGGTGAGTGAGGGGGGGGTGGAAAGAAAAATACTATAATCCAAAATTCTGAAACTTGATTCGAAGTGACAAGCTAAAATTTGAAATTTGGCATGTAAGTTACTGTCATGTGATCAAATGAATTTAAAATTCAGACAGGCTGTGACCTGATCAAATTTCGGACCGTAAAGCTACTTTTGGCTAGCGCGCAGGCTGCCTCAATCATCATTTCATTTGATCGAACATTTTTTCAGTCAATTTCTTCTTTCCGTCCCGTCTAACCGTCTGCCTTTTGATGATTTGATTTTTTTTCAGATACTTTCCCATTCAATATCAACATGTTCTAAGTTCAGTTGCAAAGTTACAAAAATTTTGGTGCACTTTTTTTTTCCACCCCCTCAAACCCACCCCCACGGAATGCTCACTTACCAAATTTATTGCGGGACTTTCAAACATACAACATGTAATATATTTATACACCCCTCTGATTCACCCCCTTGAATTGATTGATTTTTTTGGATAATTTTCTGGAGAATGTCTATAAGTTAACCATCCATCGCCAGATTTTCAGAATTTTGGCCAGCTTTTTTCGAATTTGAAGCACTGTGCGCCGCCATCTTGATTTTTGATAATTTGGCTATATTGACAATTTATTTGAGTAGACGATTCAGTCAGCGAGCTTTTCGACACCAAGTTTGTGAAAATCGGCCAAGAAACTAAAAATTTTTCACTCACTATAAGATAAGTACCCAATATCTGACAGCACCATTCGATTCAAAATTGTTTGTTGGGTAGATCCTCGGGTAGATCAGTACTTTTATTTGAAGAAAATCACGAAAACTCAAAGAAATATCAGCGAACTGAAGAATTGACCGGCCGCCAACTTTGATGCGATATTGCTGGAGAATGTACCAGAAATCGCGAAAGCACCCGAGTGATTATTTGTCCTGGGATGACCCTCTAACGATTCCAAAAAAAAAATAATTCGATTACATAGTTTTTCCTACAGAAGTACTGCTAGGGCCTGGATTAACTCCAGTACGTCGTCGTGTAGACGCAAACAAAAGCCGAATGAAAAACACATGATTTTTACAAGTGGCACACTAGTTTTAGAGCCACGAAAAAAGCCATGAAAACAATCACGTGGTCGTAGAGACGCAAACAAAAGCCAACTGGAGAGTAATTGAAGTAATTGCAATTGAAGTAACTGAAGAGAAATATCAAAGTGTCATTTCAAATTTGGCGTCATGCGCACGCTTTACTTTGCGCACATCTTTGTAGAGGGCGCAAAACCTTGCCTCAATGATTGTCACAGAAGTTGTCTATCTGTAGCCCGTACGGGTCATCTTGCAGCGTTTTCCACTTGTGACAAAAGTAAGTGGGTACGCAAGTTTTGCTCTTGTTGTCATAGAAACTCACCAGGGAGCCCTCTGCTGTTGGTCCATGCGCAGGATCAGGGCAGTCAGTGCGCACTTTTTTCCGCAGTGGAAAACGCCATAATATTATAATTCATGATTCACCCTTCCCAAATTTTCTAAACGCACCCCAGTGGTGTAGGTAGTGAACGGTTGACCTCCACTTTCTTTAGAAAAAAAGACAGGTAGAAAGGCAGGTATAGGCATATACAAGACCAGGGACCAGACCAGCTCAGTTTCCAACAAGACGACAAGCAAGTGAGATATGGAAGAGATAGCACTGATAACAGCAATTGACAGAAACGAGAGAGAGCTCGTAAAATTGGACGAACTCAACCGAAGACTCTGCCTTAAAAGGCACAAACACCGGAAAAACTTACAAATACAAGCGGTTTTGATACGATTCACAAAATTCGTCAAGGCGCAAATTGATAGGAAGAATATGCAGAGAAAGCAACTGGTGGAACAATGGCGACTGGCGAAGAAGAAAGATCCCAAAAAACGGCATCAAGAACAGCTCAAAAATTTGCGCGAAATAAATCAAAGATGGCTCAAGAAGCGCCAACTCCTGAAAAACCTAGAAAAACAAGCGGCTTCGAGACGGGCCATGGAAGCCAACAAGGCGGAAATTGGAAAGAAAAACATGCAGATAATTCAACAGGCGAATGGCGAGGCGAATGGGGAACAAAGACCCGCAAAACGACCGGTAAGTCAGCATAGCGTAGGTACCGAATTTTACTAGTTCATTGTGCTGCTTCTTTTCGAACTTGATCAGGCAACTTGTGCTACATTCGAACAGACTGGAAAATTTGTGTACAATACGTTGAAAAACGTTGCGTTTCTTATCAAATTAGTTGTTTTTAGTGTGAAACAGTTATTAAGAAGCTGAATGGTTATTGCTAGAGGGATACGAGAAGGTTCAGTGAGCCTTTTTGTATTATTTTATCATCAGGTTAGGCAACCAATGTTACATCCGAACATTCCGAACTGACAGTACTGTACTGACACACGCGTGCCTTGTATCATTTTGTGCAGCGTGCATACGTCAAGATTATTTTGTGAAATAAGTTTTCACGTTGTTTCCATTATCAAATTGTATTGTTTACTTTAAATAATCGACGGACACTTTTCTCTGATGTATGTACTCTGATGTGATGACTTTTCTCGGCCAAATATTTGAGGTTAACACATTGCACATGGCACGTGGGACGTGGGTTTCAAACATAAACAAAGGGCAAACGGTTAACGAGCAGGCAACCAGTTATACAGTCCACCCTCGGATCAGAATCTCACCACACATTTTTCAACTTTAATATCAAAATATATGAAAAATCAAGCAATCATTTAGTTTTTTGCTCACTTTTTTAGCAAAATTTTATACTTTTACATGCTCTAGCACAAATTTTGACGCATTCCATGTATCCATTTGTTGATTGTAACGGTAAAATTGCTCATTTGTTCGAAATTATGGCCTGATCAAATATACCGCCATCACCTATACCTGCCCACGCCGTCGCAGAAGACCCCAATCTGTATAGGAAGAACTATTAAAAAATCTGGCAGAAACGTGTGAACTGGGGAGCCTAGAAGAGTCATTGACGAAAACAATGCTGGTCATCGGCATAGTCAACCAGACACTACGTGAAAACTTGCTACAAAACCAAGATCTGACTTTGCAAAAAGCCGTAGAACTGTGTGTCATATCAGAAACTGCAGAGAGACAGAATAAGGTAATGCAGAAAACCAGCACGCAAGATTCGGTGGATGCAGCAAACACCGGAAGTGGACACAAAAGGAATCCAGCACAAAGACAAGCCGAAAACAACCCAAATGGAACAAAGGCGGCACAAAACCAGGCCCAGGGCCGATGAACAAAGGCTACGGGGAACAAAGAGACGCCACACGGCGACCTTCAAAGAACTGAACAATGGACAAACATGGTAAGGGAATGCACAAGATGTTCCAGGGATCACGGAATACATCCTTCTCGTATTAAGGCCATCTTAGCGCAAGCGTCAGCAGGGTGGTACGAATTCTGACAGACGACAGTTAACGGCGAAACAACAGAAATTTTAGCTGTATTTTGACACATATTTTTAAGGTTATGTCATTGCAGAACGCGATTTGCTCAGAAAAGCAGCTTCCTCATCAATCCTGCACTGCAGAAGGACCTTATATGGTAATTCCATGCTCTAATCGTCCTAAAAAGCCCAAATGGAAAACAAATTGTCAACACATCCACTGTTCCAAATGTTCGTATCATATACCTATCAATAACTATACCGCGTACGCCCCCTGATTTATGCGATCCAGCTTGACCCCAACATGATAAGCAGGAGCCTTGTTATGCGCAAGCGCGAATGTAATGTCGAGACCAGTAGCTGACCTTCCGCCGGCATGGTTTTCTGCGTTGGCGGAGTACAAACGAACAAACCGCTCCTTGCGCTGGATGACATTCTATCACAAAGTGACATTTGTCAAATTTGTTGGTTAGAATGTGTGTTGTACGGGCTCGTTTTTTGCTTTTCTAAACAAATTCCTTCTAAAAACTAAAAAACTGAAAGTAGTTGAGATGCAGTAAAGCAGACAAAAGAACCCACGTCCAGCTGCCGTGGTGTGACGTGCTTGAATGAAGAAGCAAACATCCAAAAGGTTTGTTTTCAACCAGTGCAAAGTGCAGTTGCATTAGAATGGATTCATTTCAGGACCGCAAGCTTTTAAAATCGATAAGGACCGAAACAGATTATACATAATGCAACGCATCACAAGAGGACTCAATACTGCCCTGGATTCGGGTACCACAAGTTGGTACATCTCGAAACATCTTGTTCAGCATGTCTGAGATCGAGGCAAAACCAAATCAGTGAATGATTGGGGTTTGTTTTAGTTTCCTGGAGCATGGTGGGTACCACTGGAATGTAGTTCAATACTTGGAAATGGAATGACCCAAGTCAAAATGGTTCTTATCTATTGTTCATTTCAGAACGGAGATTATTCAAGACGGAAACTTTTGAAGGAAGCACAGAGTCTCTAAGGAACTACGTAAATATGATGGAACTATAAATGAAATGAACCGCTTGTGATTTTGAGAGAAAATCCCTACTTACTTGAGCGATCACTTATTCTAACAAGAAAACCTACTAGCAGAGGGTTCCAAAAATTAAATTGTGAACATAATTATTTCTCGTATACTTTATGAATGGTGTGTTAAAAGTAATCCATACTACAGTTTTAAAATTCAGTATAGCGATACGTCTTTATTATAAGAAATGATGTGATATACAGCTGTAAAATATGAATACAATGATGTTTCTATTGCTATTATTTTACTATATAGGGTGATGCATAATAATTGACCTTACATAGACCAAACCAAAGGCAGATAGCGGCCTTCTAGATGAGTCAGGACCCTTGAGAGAATTTTTTTTGTCCATTGGTTACCAAGATATATTATGTGGCTCTGTGTGGTGTTGTGAAAGTTTGATTAGAGATATTTCTGAAACAGTTGAAATTTTATTGTTGAAATACACTAGTAATCTTCCTTTGTTAATGTCTTCATTATGAAGACTTGTCAAGTCATCATAATGAGTAAATTGAAAAAGCCGATATCTGAAAAACATGCCTCCGTGTTATTTGTTAAAAAAAGAAAAAAAAAATTCTGACCGCTTTTCTGGAAAACGACTGTTATCGGATTCGCAAAGTCGATTAACAATGATATAAGAACTACGTACGACTTTAAAGCGTTGCAACAAAAATATTGGAAATAAAACTTTGGATCATATTTTAATTTTCGACCGGACATAAGGGACTGGTTGTTCGATTGAATCATTCAAATTTATTCTATGGCTTGTCTCTGTTAGAATAAGCGCTTTGTTTAAAGAGAAAATACAGAGCCGGACTTTTCTCTAGAACCTTCTGCCTAACAGATCCAAGACAAAATGAATCTGTCTTACTATCCATAGAGATTATATGTCTGGTCAAAAATCAAAATGAAGTCGAGCCGAGTTCGTGTCGCTCGGCCGTCAAGACAAAACCCGAATGCCATGAAATTTGAAGGAGGGCCGTGCCGTTTTGATGTCTTAACAGCGGTGAAATGTCTCTGCCGCCCCTCGAGTCGCATTTCCACGCATGACACGAAAAATTGTTCAAAACCAAGTCAGCGAATGATTGGGGTTTGTTTTTTGTTTTTTGGAGCATGGTAGGTATCTACCAATGAAGAATGTAGGTAATATTTGAATGATTCAGTCGAAAAACCCGTGCATTGTCCGGTTGAAAATTAAAATATGGCCCAAAGTTTTATTTCTGATTTGTTTTTGTCGGAACACTTCAAGCCCAGAATAAAAATGCAAAAGTTTTGACCGACCCTAGAATAAATTGGAGGAGTTGAAAATTTGAGGATCCCTCGGAGGATCCCTTCAGATTTCGATGGGTAATAACATTAGGTTTGTTCCATCAGCAGTCCCTGACTGTCCACGGACGTCAGCAGCATACGCATTACGATTTTGGCGTTCCATAGGACTGCTGATGGAACAAACCTATATTGAAATTTGTACTCTGTCCGAGGCTTGGCATTTTACTTTCCCGGCCCACCCACGAACACGGAGGGAAAGTATTGTAATCGTGCAGAAAAAAAGTTTCGAGATTTCACCGGATATATCCGTTTTGAGGTCCTCCAAGACGATTAAGACCATTTTCAGAATGATGTCTGTCTGTGTGTGTGTGTGTGTGTGTGTGTGTGTATGTGTGTGTGTATGTGTGTCTGTCTGTGATCTTCCACGATAACTGCCGTAACGTTGACTGGATCGACTTGATATTTGGTATACAAACATGGTTGTTTCCTGAAAAGAGCCCATTAGTTTTTGGCTGTCATCTGTCAAACCCAACTGTCACTATCATCAAATGTCAGAAGCTGTATCTCACGGAACTCAACTTGCAATATGTCATTTGAAAGCCCTTGAAAAACTGTATTCAGAACAGTTGGAAACATTGCCCTATCTGTCATCTGTCAAATAATAAAAAATGGTAAAGTTCAAAACTTTACCAATTGATTATTCAAAATCTATCCGATGGATTGGAACAAGATTTGGCAGGAAGCAACACAACAAAAGAGTCAAATTGAGGCCGCAGTTGCAGTTTTCCACCATTCTCCAGTTGAGCGTAATGAATTTTCGAAATTTCTCCTGGCCGTTGCCACTCAGGAGGGGCTCTCGCCGGTGTTTCGACCAGCACGACTCGCTTTTGTAGCAGGACTCCACTCAAAAATTTATTCCTGCTCGGGGATCGACTTTTTTTTGGAAATTTCAACTGATATCGAAAGTAGATTGTATTGAGCGTCGTGCAGGTCTATTTTCAGAGTTGACACGGTTTCGGTTTCCCGACTGTAATTTTTTCAAAATGAAATTTGCACATTCCGTGAATTTGAGAAAAACGCAATGCAAACTTCTACATGCGGTAAGCCCCACGAAATATCAATTTTAGGTGCAGACATGCTGTGAATAAAAGTTAGAGAAAAGATTGAGCTAATTTTTGAAGGAAAAAGTTTCGAAATCGGATCAACAGTTGCCGAGTTTTCCTCTCTGGAAAAACTGCAAAATTTCCAACTTTTTATTCCGTGAACAGATTTCTTGGAATGTTTCTTTTAGAGAATAGATAACTGGTTCTTGAACATTTTCCAATAATTTCTCTCCAATTTCCCGGAAATTTTCCTCCTGAAAATATAAAACCACTCATGCGATCGTACAAATTAAGCGGTTCTGTCACGATAATTACCGAATTATTGATCCGATCAAATCGAAATCAGGTACGGAGGCCTAAGTTCAGCCTGGAATGTTCTGATTTGACTTTCCCAGCAAACAATTTACTAATGGGCCGGCGGTGGCAAAGCGTCCAAACGCCTGAAGTGACCATGCTGGGCCAGTGTCTGTCACTTGCACTGGGCCGCTACCTATAGGAGAATGCGGCCGCCAGCCGGGCCAATGCTGGTTGTTTGCCTGTAACGTGCAGCGGCCCAGCAAGCTGCCGTCGTGTTGCCAGCAGTTTAAATTTAATGGCCCTGTACTGAACCAGCGCATCAATTTTGGTACTTTTATGGGGTTCTAGATAATGGTGCTATTTTGTAAAAAAATGTACCGATGTAGGTAGGCGATGAATCGCTGTAAAATGACATAAGTTAAATCTGTCATAGCGTTACAGCTTACAGCGCCTCTACATTCCATCATTTTTTTTACACAATAGCACCGTAAAATTCATACAGTTTGTTGTACACACAATAATATATTTTTCTGTATTATTTTTATAATAATATAGCAACAAATAAAAAACAAACTATGAAACTTGAAAATTAACCAAATAAATAGATAGGTACCTAAGTATTCATGTTATAACAATAGTAATATTGCTTGACTAAATCTTAAGACACAAGATCACAGACACGTTTACAAGAACTGGTTTAACACATGCTTAAACGCTAGTTCAATAGGTACATATAATTCGTATAATAAAAAGTAATAAAAACTACAAAAAGAATTGGTAGAATTACGAAGAAAAAGTCTGTATAACAAAAAAAAAACAATAAAGTTCAAAAAATATATAAAAAAATCAAGGGAAACAAACTTCTGTTTAAACATTCCTTCTTCTTTTGTTTCGCCCACCTTCTCGATCAGGGGCATTCCGCAGCCAGGTTTTTATGACGTCTTCAATTTGTGCCTGCGTCGCTTCTTTGCACATGCGATTTTTCCTAACGATTCCTGAAATCAAGTACATACTTAGGTACAATGGAATAAAAATAAAAATTGTAGAACTGATGTAGCTAGAACGAAAAGTAATCCTTTAAGGTGACTGACGGAATGAAAATCAAAAAGCATAATAAATCGTAAGGCGTAAGAGTATTAGCGTTTTCCACTTGGATGCATCCGTTGCATGCTGTGGTGCAATTGCACTTTAAAATTATTTTTATAAAGTTGCACTCTATTATGCATCGAAATGATGTAGAAGCGTTCCATTGGACGTCCACGTCCATGTTCATGTTCACAATAAAGACCGAAGTGGAACATATAATTTTAAAGTGATGCACATTGTTTCTGCAGCGATGCAACAGATGCATGTACTCAATATTTTAATTTAATAATATTTAATATTTTTAATGAACGCTCTTGCTGGGGTATCGCAACAAAATGATCGCACTTGACATGGAATCATTTGATGTTGGACTTGTAAACCAAAATCTACTAGGTTGCATAACTCGGCTACAAATTTTTCCAAGTAAGTTTCCAACAAGGGTTTACCGGGTCCACAGTAAATTGCGACAGGAAAAATGTACTCTTGACAAGTATTCTGACTTACAATTCTGCACAGTATTGGCCAAAACGAGGTCCTAGTACTTTTATGGAGAGGGATACCATCCACATTAAAATCTAGTTTTAATTTATCAGTGTCGTCACATTTATTTTGAATCGCAGATTGTTGTAATTTTTCAAGTAATCCAAAATAATAGAATTGTCCCTGACCATGTACATCAACAGGTGTATCCTTTGGCGTTTTAAGAAGAGTTCTTGCGTCTCTGGGAAAACTTGCAACATCTGGCTTCGTAGACAACCAGTGGAGCAAGTCGGTTAATGCTAAATGAGTGATATTGTATTTAATCGCCCACATTGCAACAAAATCTCTTGAATTTACTTCTTGTTCTTGTTCCTCTTCTTCCGAGGTTAGGTTTTCTTCAGAACAATCAGTTTCTGCAGAAATTATTGGTGTCTCCGAAGGTGTTTCATGTTGATAACTGTTTTCGTGATTGTTACCGTAATCGTCATTGTTAATAAAGGGAAATGTCTCAGATTCTTCATCGCTATAAGCTTCCTCGTTATTGTAAACAGGGCTGGTATCTTCGGACCTGGGAGCACTTGTTGAAAGGTTTGTATTTCCCCTATTTTCCAATCTCATAAGTTCATCAATTTCGATCAAACTAGTTGTTTGTCTCACTGACTTTTTTATTAATTTGTATCTGTAACTTTTGGAGTAACGTTTAAATAATGGATTTCGGCGAGGCATCATTCGCAATTCACTTTGGCAAGTTGGGAACCGAAGAAAAATGAGATTTGCAAAATTGGCGGCACAATTTTCTGGGGTTATGTTCAACGCAGGAACAGGAGACAGGCAGCGCATATTTGCGATATGTACACACGAAACAAATACATTTATGTAATGATAGGATTCTACTTACGTATTTTCGGAATCCATCCTGATATTCGGTTACTTTGGGGTTGTTGGACGAATTAATTTTGCTGATAACTGAAAAACGAAAAACAACAACACAACACACACCAGTTTGACACTTGACGGTGGTTGAGGTTGACAGAACCAACGCCTGCAGTAAGCGCAGCCAACCTAAGCGGTACCAACATTAAAATAATAGATGAAAAATGTTACCGGAATCCAAAAAGCACTTTGCGGACGTTCTCTGTTGCGGACTCCGTATGACAGAGGGCAGGAAATTTGGAGGCAGGAACCCTGATCATCATGATTTTTAGCAAAAAGATAATCTACAAATGTATTGGAAATCGAAATAATATACATATTGGGTATAATCAAAAACGGCATGTTGCGTTTTATTTTTACGCAAAAAAAAATCAGTCCGATCGAGGGCCCGATCCATTTTTAAAAATACAAAAAATAGTTATCTGACCAACAATTATAGACGTATACACATGCCTATATATTAAAATATCTAATGATGGGAACCTAACACAGGCCTACCGGCGGGCCAGTGCACGTATTTAGACAGCGTTTCTGTGGTTATGGCCCTGCAGCGGCCCGGTAATAGGAGCCCGTGGCCGTCTTGCAGCCAGCACTGCCGGCACAATGCCGACTTGCGGCCGACGGTGCAATGTTTGCTGGGTTGGGTGGATGATTTTGATCGGAAGCCCTCAGGTGGCACATTGGGTCTGGGTTTGTCTGCCCAAGCTCTAAATTGAAAATATAGAGTTGAAATTTGACACAAAGATGCAGTGAAAGTTTTCAATCAAGTTTTTGTAATTTCATCATCATATCTGAAGTAGGAACAAAAATTTCAATAAGGAACCAGCATTGCATTTTTGAGATATCACAACAGTTAGCTACCTAGTTCTACCTTTTGGATCATTTCATCACCTTGGAAAACTGACCTAACCTGTCATTTTTTCTGTCCGCTCAACAATGGATGCAGGATGCTCGCTAAACGCTCGACTAAATAGAATTTTTTCATCAATTTCCAAATCGAATCGCCCCCTCCCGAAGGGACACTTCGATCAAAATCATTACTGACGTCTCTGGATACCGCCGGGAAAGTTTTGTGTCGCCCCACAACAGATTTTTTTTTTTGCAGGAGGTCGAAGGTCCAAGAAATTACTATTTCTGAAATCGTTGCTTTTTCATACTTTTTTCCTTGGACTTTATATTTTCAAGGTCGAGGAACACAATGCAATGAGTTCCAAGAGAGTGTAATGCACCAGTGGCGTACCAGGCAGCTGTGAAGGGGCCGAGGTGCGATTTTTCACAAAGTTGTATGGTAAACCGTGATGACTAACACCTTTTTTGACATGTTTACTTGCAAGTTTGGTATCGTTTCTAACCAAATGCAAAACGTGCATCATGTAGAAATTGAATTTCAAAAGCTCGCATTGTCGGAAGACAAATGAACTCATAACTAAAATACGGCTGCGATATTTCAGTTTTGGTTGTTTTGTTTGATAGAGAAAACAATTTTCATGCCTTGAAATCAATAAAGTACCAAATCAAAGCCTAATTTTGAGCGTAATCTAATTTTTCCTGTAATTTTGAGCAGCATACGCATTACGATTTTGGCGTTCCATAATTTTTTTTTTTTTAAATTTTGCGCATTCCATAAATCGTAATGCGCCGGCTGCTGACGTCCACGGACAGTCAGGGACTGCTGATGGAACAAACCTGATGTTATTGCCCATCGAAATCTGAAGGGATCCTCAAATTTTCAACTCCTCTAATTTATTCTAAGGTCGGTCAAAGTTTTGCATTTTTATCCTGGGCTTGAAGTGTTCCAACAAGAAAAAATCGGAAATGAAACTTTGGGCCATATTTTAATTTTCAACCGGACAGTGCACGGGTTTTTCGACTGAATCATTCAAGTATTACCTACATTCTTCATTGGTAGGTACCTACCATGCTCCAGAAAACAAAAAACAAACCCCAATCATTCGCTGACTTGGTTTTGAACAATTTTTTGTGTCATGCGTGGAAATGCGACTCGAGGGGCGGCAGAGACATTTTACCGCTGTTAAGACATCAAAACGGCACGGCTCTCATTCTAATTTTTGACCAGACATATGCTCTCTATGAATTGTAAGACAGATTCATTTTGTCTTGGATCTGTTAGGCATAAGGTTCTAGAAAAAAGTCCGGCTCTGTATTTTTTCTTAACCAAGCGGAACTATAAATGAAATGAACCTTATGCCTAACAGATCCAAGACAAAATGAATCTGTCTCACATTTCATAGAGAGTATATGTCTGGTTCGTATCAATATTTAGGTAGGAGTCAAACAGTAATCAAAGTTGGAGCTCGTAATAGAAAATATTGGCAATATTTTGTACTTTTTAGAAGCGGCACATATTGGCATTTTGCTAGGCAATTGGCAGTTACCGCTAGAGACAACCAGATGTGCCCAGGGTAGTGCAATCCTTCCATTTACATCTCAAGAGTGTTGTAAGTGTTCATATCATAATGCAGAGAAAGTCATTTGCAGAATCATCGCTTATGTTTTTACGTTTTGAAATTATATCGAATGTTATAACGCAAGAGCTTCCATCAGGAAAAGTGGCTCAAGTCAATCTATAATAGTAAACGAGAGGGGGCGCTACTGTCGTTTTGCCGCGGGCCATATTGTGGGCAGCTGACGCAGGAACAGTGACACAATCAGCTGTGACCAGCGTGTTCAGCAATATTTCCGCAAGAAAACCGCCATAATCCAAAAAGTGTCGTTCTCCAACAAAGGTATATTCCTATTTTGTAACAATTTGTTAGGTAATAAAGTGACTCATTTTCCAAATGTGTCGCTCTTTCAGAAGTTGTGACATTGTTCTTGATAATACGAGGAAATATTTCGTCAGTTGCGTCTCTTTGTTAGAGTTGTGACGTCGATATTATAACTGATAATTTTTCATAATTATGCCGCTATTCTTTGAGGTGTGACATTTTTCTGAGGAATAACAACAACAATAATTTTGCATGTTATTACATGAATCCATTGGGCATTTTTGGTTCAATTGTACACCTTTTGAGATAGCTGGGTTTGCTTTTATAGCATCAAACCGAATAATGATGACTTCCTGGGCAAAACTGATGGTGTTACTCGCCACTACCCCTTATAACATCAGTAGAACAAATAACAATAGTTCATCAAAGAAAATTGGAGAGATGACGAAGGAGGAGATGAAAGAGAATACGGAAAAAGAGACTAAAGAGAAGACGGGAGCAGAGATTGAAGAGCAGACGGAAGATGACGTCGAAGACAAGACGGAAAAGGAAGTGAAAAAGAAGACGGGCGAGGAGATGGAAGAGGATATGGAAAAATAGGCTAAAGAGGAGGCGGGAGCAGAGAATGAAGATAAGACGGAAGATGACGTCGAAGACAAGATGGAAGAGAAAGTGGAAGAGAAGACGGGAAGAGATATAGGAGAGAATACCGACGAGAATACGGAAAATAAGATTGAAGAAAAGGCAGTAGCAGAGGATGAAGAGCAGGCGGAAGACGAAATGGGAAAGAGGACGGATGAGGAGATAGAAGATGATACGGAAAATGAGATTGAGGAGGAGGCGGCAGCAGAGAATATTGAGCAGACGGAAGATGACGTAGAAGACAAGACCAAAAAGGAAATGGACGGAAGTCTGAGAAAAGAAGAGGAGGACATCGAAAAAGGCTTGCAAAAATCCAGTGAGCTTGAAAGCCGCTGTTTATGCTAATAAAGATACCGTTGAGTGACCGAAAGAAAGCTGATCTCTGTTTTCTCTGTGTCTCTCTGATCCAAGTTCTGACTGATTACAAGTTTCAATGTTTATTTTAAATCACTCACTTTAATTGACGTTAAGAGTTTTTGAGTTGTAAAAGTGCCTCAGTGAATCCTAGCTATTAGCTTGAAGGCTTTTTTTTTCATATGACCATATTTCAAATTTGATATACGAAGCACAAAGATGATGATGACAATCTTCATGCATGCATGTTTCAATTAATTTTTTGTGCAATAATATTTTTATTTATTCTCAAAATAAGAGTAAAATGACACAACTTATGAAAAGAAAAGAGTGCGGTTTGATTCCTAGGTGACAACTCAAAAAAGGGGTGGAAATACAGCCCTTGACAATTGGTGTTTACCTGCAATTGGAAGTGCCGTATTTATTACCATGCTGTGCAAAAGTTCTATAAAATACTTACAAAAAGTCTTGAACAATAAATAGTGACAAAAAGTGTCATATTTGAAAACTGTTTCCTGAGAAACTACCTTTTTTGACTTCGGTCACTTTTCTTGCGGGGGCGCGATATGTTCTAGTCGAATTTGTGCCAACCAGTTCGAATATTCAATTACGCGCCGGGAATCTTACTCATTTGACAACCGAACGCAAGCGCACTGTAGTAGGAAAATAGTGTATTCGAGCATGTCCAGCATATGGTAAGACGTGCACTAATTGCCATAACAAAGATCATTTTGCAAAAATGTGTCGGCGAAACACCGTACACGCGGTAGACTGACAGCGACAAAGACGACGAATTCAGTGTTGACGTAATCAAGGTCGTGAACAATGTTAGAAGTAAGGAAACTTGGACTGTTAATTCAGCTTTTAAACCGTACATTCAAAATCGATACTGGTGCCACTTGTAACATCATAACTGATAAGCGCAACGAAAGTTAGCGTGAATCGTGAAAGGAAATGACCCATCGTCCCTCGGAGATCTGTTCGACGAGCATTTGTTAGAGCGAATTATGAATGATCACGTAGATGATAGTAACGAAGAGTATGAGGACTTGATAAGTGAGTCGAACAGTGAGCCGACACAAGCAGCAACAAACAGTGCGGACAAAAGTGACGATGAATATGAAGACTCGATAAATGAACCGAGTCAGCCGACACAGGCGACTCACAGTGCGAACACTGCGAACAAAAGCACGCAGTATGTAACCAAGTCCGGTAGGCGGACCAGCAAACCCTCACGGTTTGATTAATCATTGTATCTATTCATATACGTAGCATTATGTACATCATTTTGGATGCATAGACCCTATTTACACTGCATACTTCAAACTTGTAATCACCTATTATTTTGACTTTTTTTTTTCTCCGTTGAAAAGAGGATGTGGCGAAATGCCCCACCACCATACCTACCCTCTAGGATTCTCACCCGAGAGGGTTCAATGAGACCTGAACACTGTACACACATTCAGTTAATAAATGGTATTCGAGACGAGCTGTTCAGTTCTTAGTCGCTCCTGCTCCAATGGCAACAATCTAAATTATCATGAAACTCAGAGTTATAATAGTCTCCAGAGAATAAACTATGAAGAATGAAACACCACGCGAGATCTTTGTCTCTCCACAAGTCTTTTGTTCTATAATCTAGTCTAGATGGAGGTCTAGATCAACCAAATCTTTGAATTAAATGAACTGCACGCAGTCTTCCTTCAAAATACTATTTATTTCTTTCTGACCAGTTTCGAAGGTCTCTGGCCCTTCTTCGCCAGAGTGTAAAGCTATACGATAGAATACATAAAGCAAGTACATAAAAGGAGAACGATAACATACCAAGAATGTATAAAAGGATGGTATAGATAAAGTTTGTGTAAATAATTTCAAATTCTTTAGATGTCAATAAAACAGTTATGATGTTGTCATGGAAGAAAGGACAAAAGAACTTGATGGAAATGTATGAAATAATATAGCTAATAATAATACACAATATTACGCGGAACTCCGACACGGGCGCTCCGACACGGGTGTCATGCGAACTAAGAAAACGGTGACAAGTTATCATCGCGCATGTTCAAGGCCGCTATTCTTGAATCGTGTGAGAAAAGTCCCTGGGAATAAAATACATTCCGCAGTACACTGATGTAGCGAATGTTGCCTAAAATCGTGGTTTTTAGGCAACTTTCGCTACAGAAGTGTAGTACGGATTACACGAGGGATTATATAAAATTCCCAGGGACTTTTCTCACACGATTCAAGAATAACGGCCCAGAATTCGACAATGACATTGATTTCTGTGTTTGACGTTGACATTTTGTTCAGTTTTATCAGCAACAGCAACTTGTGAAGCCTTCCGATTTAAAATGGATATTCGGCTGTAGAAAAAGTGTGTGCCACTCAGAGGACTGACTGTCGCCACACCATACTGTCGTCAATACAATACAGCACTGATCAAATGAAATATCCCCAGACAATTTTGCGGTAAATTTGAATGTTATGGTTGAAGTGTTCCATGTTTTTTTTTTAATTTCGTAATTTGGTGCATTTGGGAATGATTCCTCACATATGTACTTTCATAAATAGGTTGCGAGGGTTACACCGATTTTTCTATGTAACCACTTCTACTTGAAAGCGACGCATAATCCATTGAGCTTAGTTTGAGAATCACCTATGTTACAGCGTAACACATGGAAGACTTAGAACGAATCACCTCGTTTTTTAGCGCATGCGCTGAGCGGTCACACAATATTGTGTATTGTACAAGGTGGGTGATGAAATCTTCAAAATTTGCTTCGGTAATTAGTGTCGTTCAGATAACAAGACTCTTTTGAATGCAGACCTCCGGTTCTCCGGATCATAGTTGCTACCAGTCAATAGTCAATAGCATGGCCAGTTGCTCAGTTACTATCAGAGTGATAAATTCAACTCGGTTATAAAAGTTTGGTGGAACCGGAAAAGAATTATTCAAATTGTGAAAAAATATTTGTTCAAAATTTGTGCGTAATTATCTCTTGTCATGACAGAGAAACGAAGTTACGGAAGAATGAACCTTTATCTGCATTTTGAGACCGCTGTATCTGGCATAGACTCTGCGAATAGATTAAGATCAGAGATTATTGTTTCATAGTAGAAATAAATTTCGACCTCAATCGCTCGTGATTGAAATTATTTCTCCGAGAGAAAAATGTGAAGTTCACTTGTTTAAGAAAATGCAAATATCGAATTCACAAACTTTGACAACGGCCTTTTTGGCGGCTGCAGGGTTCTCTCAATCGAGGACAGCCTGAGATAACAGTGGAATGTCAAGGTCTTTTGAAACAAAATATCCCCGAGCGACATGAAAAACTCAAGTAAAATACCAAACCAGGTTACAGATGAAAAAAAGTATTGAAAAAAAAAACATAAAAAAAACTCTCGAAGAAACTATTTCTGGCGTCACTGATAAATTTTACATCGCGATATTTCAACAAAATCTAATTTTTTTCTATTAGTTTCTAGATGGCAGCCTTGATGACAGAAGCTTGCCTTTGCAAGAAGACAGTATATCCCCAATCATGAACAACGTGATCGTGATCGAACCATCAAGCCATCGAGCACCACCAGCTGAAGAGGATACATCGACGGATACATATTGTAAAAATAGTCTATCGTATTATTGCGACAGGCTATGTTTGTTTACGTGTTTCTTATTTGTTTTATTCGCATTAGTACATTTCACCCAGTCTTCTTAGTTTGTTATTGTTATTTATTACGTACAGCCGGCGTACCTACTGGCTTTGTGATGTATCAGTTTATCCAATATTTATTTTCAATCTTTATTTCACCCAATGTGTTATATTTCTCCTACTGTATGAATAAATATCAAGGTTTCGTCTTTTGTATCTTTCGTTATCTTTATCTGTGAGTCGATTCGATTGACTGGGCTATGAAATTTGAATAATTGTTCATCAAACAGGCAGCCTTTCATTTTTCAAATTTCAGTGAGTTTCAGTAAACAAACATAAATCTCGACATAAATGTACTTGCACCAAGAGTAACCTTAATAATTAAATATATGTACATGACGTTACCACAAGACGGATAATGGGTTATTGATTATTGTTGTGACGTCGAAATTCTATTTTCAACAAACCGTGTACGTATACTTGAAATTACTCTATTTATTAGAGGCTCATTCATTACAGTTCAAATCAAACTAGATAGATTTATAGGCCATCCACAATGATGGTAATGTTGACGTAATGTTATCGGCAATGATAATGTTAGCATTTCAAAGCAACGAGCTCCAATGGGTGATGCTTACCATTGCCACAAACATGATTGTGAACGTCACCATTCGAAACTCATTGAGCTATGAGTTAACATTACCATTGGCGGATAACATTACGCTAACATTAACATCATTGTGGATGACATATTATGCATTCATGTATCTTGCTCATTTGACTGTTATTGTGTTTTGAAATTTGCTCAACTTCACTTCAAGTAGGTACAGGTTTTAAGTAAAGGGAGCCAGAGACATGTCTAGAGTAAAAATAGACATACGTTAGTATTCATATCCCACTTTCAAGCCACATTTAGCATGCCTCTAACAAAAAGCGCTCGGCTACCTGATGAAAGTGGTCGTATTCATAGGGCACCTTTTACGTCCTGTCAGGGTTCATCTAACTAGAAAGGGTGTTGATTTGGGAACGTTGTGAAATGTACTCAAAACTACCAACCCGAAGGTAGGCGCAGGTAGGTGAGAGCCCCAAGCCGCTTTCGTTTTGCGCCAGGAGCTGCTCCTGGTAGATTACTAGATAAACCAAGTAGATACAAACACCAATCACGGCTCAGATGGATCTATTTTCTTTGTCTAATGATTCACCAAGAGCAGCTCCCCCTGGCAAAACGAAAGCGCTGGCAACTCTTGCTACGTCGATGTACTGCGGATTGCATAAAATTTCCAGGGAGTTTCTCCCACAGTTTCAAGAATAGCGGCCTGGACCTGTTAACTTAAGAAGTGAACACCTGCTTCGACTGTTTTGTGTAAGTCGTCCTCGTCGTGAGTGCAGTAAATAGTAAAGGAGTATGACTGAAAGTGCGCCAAGAATTTCAGCGAAGAAAAAAATCTGACACTTTGTGTCGGTGAACAAGACGTAATCGAGGACAGGTCCAGCAACACCAAGATGACGGCGGTCATGAAAAGAAAATAAATAGGTGGAGTTGGCGACCCCTTTTGTCTGCTTTTTTATCCTAAGCCCCATTGGGCTTCCTTGTTTCTTCTATGCTGGCTGAAGCCCTGCTGAGTCCTATTGCGTTATTCTGTTGCCTTTGGAACTTCAGTAAGCACCCTCGTTCATTAATGTAGTATTCTGAGTTCGATCGGGTCCCTTTGTGTCGTTATGTGTTGTTCAGAGCCTTAATGAACCCCTCGTGTTTTTTCGTGGCTTTAAAAATTCCAATAGTTCCCTTGTGCCTGCTGAGTGATAGGAGATCTATATTGGCCCGCTTGTTTCATCGAATTTGTTTGAACCACTGCTGAGCATCTTCATATTTTCCGTGGATTCCAGAATCCCAGTGAATCCTATTTTGTCTTCATTCATTATTTAGAAAGCCATTGGCCCCTCGATTGGCCCCCTCGGGTCTTCAATATCGTCTGAAGCCCTGATGAGCCCCTTTGTGTTTGCTTCCAGATTCCAGTAAGCCCCCTTGTTTCTTGTTGGGTTGATGAAAGCCGTACTGAACTTCTGGTTTCCAGGGTTTCCTCAATGTCTTCCGAGGCCCTGCTGAGCCCTCTTGCAATTTTTCCGTTACTTTCAGAGCTCCAGTAAGCACCTCAGTACCTTTAAGTGATTTTCGGAGCCCTATATCTACCGGCCTCTTCAAGTGTCGTTTGGACTCCCTCAAGTTCTTTCATCGCTTTCATAACTCCAGTAGGCCCCCTTTCGTGTTTTTGTGTTATAAACGGCTCCACATGCGTCTCTATGTATCACTTAAAGTCCTAGTGAGCCGCCTTGTCTTTCCCAAGCTCTTTTAACTGCAGTAGATATAAGAAGCCTTTTTGTGGTGTTGGAACACTTTCCGGCCCCCCTATGGCCTCAAGTTCCATTTTGAGTCTAGATGATCCCCTTCTCATGGCTTTCAGAATTCCAGTGGGTCTTCCTTTGTCTTCGTATGTTATCCAGGACTCAATTTGGTCTTCTTGTGTCTTTAATGTCGTTTGAAGCCCTGCTGAGCTTTTTGCATTTTTTTGTAGCTTCACTGAGCACTTTTGTACCTTCAGGTGATTTTCGGAGCCCTACCGGATCCCTTTGTCTCTTCAAGTGTCGTTTGGGCTCTTGCGAGCTCTCTCAAGTTTTCTCATCGCATCTAAAATTCCAGTTGGCCCTCTTTTGCTTTTCTGTATCATCCACAGCCCCATTGAGCCCTCCCGTCTCCCTATGTATCATTTGAAGCCCTAGTGAGCCGTCTTGTCTCTTTTCCAAGCTCTTTCAACTGCAGTTGACAGCAGAAGCTTTCTTGCAGCCTTCTTTTGGTGTTAGAGCACTATCGGGTCCCCTTATGAACCCAAGTTTCGCTTGGAGTCTTGATGATCCCCTTTTTATGGCTTCCAGAATTCCAGCACGTCCCCTTTTGCCTTCTTGTGTTGTTCATGGCTTCAGTGGATCTTCTTGTGTCTTCAATGTCGTTTGAGCTCCTTTGTATTTTTTCGTAGCTTCCGCAGCTTCAGTAAGCACTTTTGTACCTCCAAGTAATATTCAGAGCCCTACCGGATCCTTTTGTCTCTTCAAGTGTCGTTTAGGCCCTTACGAGCTCCCTCAAGTTCTTTCGTCGCATTCAAAATTCCAGTAGGGCCCCTTTCGCCCTGTTGTATCATCCACAGCCCCATTGGCCCCTCCCTATGTATTACTTGAAGCTCTAGTGAGCCGCCTTGTCTTTTCCAAGCTCTTTCAATTGCAGTAGACAGTTGTAAGAAACTTTATTGTGGCTTCTTGTATGGTTAGAGCAATATCGGGCCCCCTTATGGCCTCAAGTTCCGTTTGGAGTCCTGATGAGCTCATTTTCATGGCTTTTAGAATTCCAGTAGGCCCTTCTTCTGCCTTCTTGTGTTATTCATGGCTCCAGTGGGTATTCTTGTGTCTTCAATGTCGTTTGAAGCCCTGCTGATCTTCTTTTCATTTTTTTCGTAGCTTCCGCAGCTTCAGTAAGCGCTTTTGTACCTCTAAGTGATATTCAGAGCCCTACCGGATCCCTCTGTTTCTTCAAGTGTCGTTTGGGCTCCTACGAGCTCTCTCAAGTTTTCTCATCGCATCTAAATTTCCAGTAGGCCCCCTTTTGCTTTTCTGTATCATCCACAGCCCCATTGGGCCCTCCTGTCTCCCTATGTATCACTTGAAGCCCTAGTGAGCCGTCTTGTCTCTTTTCCAAGTTCTTTCAACTGCAGTTGACAGTTGTAAGAAGCTTCCTTGCAGCCTTCTTTTGGTGTTGGAACACTATAGGGCCCCCTTATGAACCCAAGTTTTGCTTGGAGTCTTGATGATCCCCTTTTTATGGCTTCCAGCATACGTCCCCTTTTGCCTTCTTGTGTTATTCATGGCTTCAGTGGATCTTCCTGTGTCTTCAATGTCTTTCGAGGCCCTGCTGAGCTCCTTCGCATTTTTTCGCAGCTTCCGCAGCTTCAGTAAGCACTTTCGTACCTCCAAGTGATATTCAGAGCCCTACCGGATTCTTTTGTCTCTTCAAGTGTCGTTTAGGCCCTTACGAGCTCTCTCAAGTTTTTTCGTCGCATTCAAAGATCCAGTGGGGCTCCTTTCGCCCTGTTGTATCATCCACAGCCCCATTGGCCCCTCCCTATGTATTACTTGAAGCTCTAGTGAGCCGTTTTGTCTTTTACAAGCTCTTTTAACTGCAGCAGACAGTTGTAAGAAACTTTATTGTAGCTTCTTGTATTGTTAGAACAATATCGGGCCCCCATAATGCCTCAAGTTCCGTTTGGAGTCCTGATGAGCCCATTTTGATGGCTTCCAGAATTCCAGTAGGCTCTTCTTCTGCCTTCTTGTGTTATTCATGGCTCCAGTGAGTATTCTTGTGTCTTCAATGTCGTTTGAAGCCCTGCTGATCTTCTTTGCATTTTTTTTGTAGCTTTCGCAGCTTCAGTAAGCACTTTTGTACCTCTAAGTGATATTCAGAGCCCTACTGGATCCCTCTGTCTCTTCAAGTGTCGTTTGGGCTCCTACGAGCTCTCTCAAGTTTTCTCATCGCATCTAAATTTCCAGTAGGCCCCTTATGCTTTTCTGTATCATCCACAGCCCCATTGGGCCCTCTTGTCTCCCTATGTATCACTTGAAGCCCTAGTGAGCCGTCTTGTCTCTTTTCCAAGTTCTTACAACTGCAGTCGACAGTTGTAAGGAGCTTTCTTGCAGCCTTCTTTTGGTGTTAGAACACTATCGGGCTCTCTTATGAACCCAAGTTTCGCTTGGGGTCTTGATGATCCCCTTTTGAAAGTTTCTAGAATTCCGGTACGTCCCCTTTTGCTGTCTTGTGTTATTCATGGCTTCAGTGGATCTTCTTGTGTCTTCAATGCCGTTTGAGGCCCTGCTGAGCTCCTTTGTATTTTTTCGTAGCTTCCGCAGCTTCAGTAAGCACTTTTGTACCTCCAAGTGATATTCAGAGCCCTACCGGATCCTTTTGTCTCTTCAAGTGTTGTTTAGGCCCTCACGAGCTCCCTTGTGTTTTTTCGTCGCATTCAAAATTCCAGTAGGGCCCCTTTCGCCCTGTTGTATCATCCACAGCCCCATTGGTCCCTCCCTATGTATTACTTGAAGCTCTAGTGAGCCGCCTTGTCTTTTCCAAGCTCTTTCAATCGCAGTAGACAGTTGTAAGAAACTTTATTGTAGCTTCCTGTATTGTTAGAACAATATCGGGCCCCCTTATGGCCTCAAGTTCCGTTTGGAGTCCTGATGAGCCCATTTTCATAGCTTCCAGAATTCCAGTAGGCCCTTCTTCTGTCTTCTTGTGTTATTCATGGCTCCAGTGGGTATTCTTGTGTTTTCATTGTCGTTTGAAGCCTTGCTGATCTTCTTTGCATTTTTTTCGTAGCTTCCGCAGCTTCAATAAGCACTTTTGTACCTGTAAGTGATATTCAGAGCCTTACCGGATCTTTCTGTCTCTTCAAGTGTCGTTGGGGCTCCTACGAGCTCTCTCAAGTTTTCTCATCGCATCTAAATTTCCAGTACCCCCCCTTATGCTTTTCTGTATCATCCCCAGCCCCATTGGGTCCTCCTCTCTTCCTATGTATCACTTGAAGCCCTAGTGAGCCGTCTTGTCTCTTTTCCAAGTTCTTTCAACTGCAGTTGACAGTTGTAAGAAGCTTTCTTGCAGCCTTCTTTTGGTGTTAGAACACTATCGGGCCCCCTTATGAACCCAAGTTTCGCTTGGAGTCTTGATGATCCCCTTTTTATAGTTTCCAGAATTCCAGTACGTCCCCTTTTGCTGTCTTGTGTTATTCATGGCTTTAGTGGATCTTCTTGTGTCTTCAATGTCGTTTGAGACCCTGCTGAGCTACTTTACATTTCGTAGCTTCCGAAGCTTCAGTAAGCACTTTTGTACCTCCAAGTGATATTCAGAGCCCTACCGGATCCTTTTGTCTCTTCAAGTGTTGTTTAGGCCCTTACAAGCTCCCTCGTGTTTTTTCGTCGCATTCAAAATTCCAGTAGGGTCCCTCTCGCCCTGTTGTATCATCCACAGCCCCATTGGCCCCTCCCTATGTATCACTTAAAGCTCTAGTGAGCCGCCTTGTCTTTTCCAAGCTCTTTCAACCGCAGTAGACAGTTGTAAGAAACTTTATTGTAGCTTCCTGTATTGTTAGAACAATATCGGGCCCCCTTATGGCCTCAAGTTCCGTTTGGAGTCCTGATGAGCCCATTTTCATGGCTTCCAGAATTCCAGTAGGCCCTTGTTCTGCCTTCTTGTGTTATTCATGGCTCCAGTGGGTATTCTTGTGTCTTCAATGTCGTTTGAAGCCCTGCTGATCTTTTTTGCATTTTTTTCGTAGCTTCCGCAGCTTCAGTAAGAACTTTTGTACCTCCAAGTGATATTTGGAGCCCTACCGGACCCCTTTGTTTCTTCAAGTTTCGTTTGGGCCGTTACAAGCTCCCTCAAGTTTTTTCATCGCATTCAAAACTCTAGTAGGCCCCGTTTTTCCTTTCCGTGTCATCCACAGCCCATTTGGCCCTCCTGTCTCCCTATGTGTCACTTGAAGCCCTAGTGAGCCGTCTTGTCTCTTCTCCAAGCTCTTTTTATCTGCAGTTGACAGTTGTAAGAAGCTTTCTTGTAGCCTTTTTGTGGTGTTAGAACACTATGGGCCCTTTAATGACCTCAAGTTGTGCTTGGAGTCTTGATGAGCCCCTTTTTATGGCTTTCAGAATTCCAGTAGGCCCTCCTTCTGTCTTCTTGTATTATCTATAGCTCCAGTGAATCTTCTTGTGTCTTCAATGTCGTTTGAAGCCCTGCTGAGCTTCTCTGCATTTTTTCGTAGCTCCAAGTGATATTCGGAGCCCTACCAGACCATTTTCTCCCTTCAAGTGTCGTTTGGAGCCCTTATGAGCTCCCTCGAGTTTTCTCATCGCATTCAAACTTCCAGTAGGGCCCCTTTTACCCGTTTGTATTATACACAGCTCCGTTGGGCCCTTTCGTCTCCCTATGTATCACTTAAAGCCCCAAGTGAGCCGCCTTGTGTGTTTTTCAAGTTATTTCAACTGCAGTAGACAGTTGTAAGAAGCTTTCTTGTAGCTTTCTTGTGGTGCTAGAACACTATCGGGCCTCCTTATTGCCTCAAGTTTCATTTAGAGTCCCGATAAGTCCCTTTTCCATGCCTGTACAATTCCAGTAGACCCCCTTTTGTCTTTTTGTGTTATCCAAGGCTCTATTGAGTCTTCTAATGCCTTCAATGCTATTTTTGGGAGCCCTGTTGAGCTATTTTACATTTTTTCATAGCTTTTGCAGCTTCAGCACTTTTGTGCCTGCATGTGATATCTGGAGCCCTACCTGACACTCCTCTTGACCCTCCCCCATCTTATATTTTTTCATGGTTTACAGATTTCTAGTAAGCTTCTTTTGCTATCTTGTGTTATCCAGGGCTCCAGTGCCTCCCCCCTGGTTTCTTCATTGTCGTTTGAAATCCTGCTGAGTCACTTTGCATAGTTTCTTGGCTTTTTGGGCTTTAGCGAGCACTTTTTTCTTGTATGTGACAGCTTTAGCCCTACCACACCCGTACTATGTTCAGCTATTCTTGTAACATTGGTTACGTGTATTTTCAGGTAAGCAAGGACATCGATTCTCCTTAGAGGACATTAATTCCTTACATGATTTTCCCCTTGTTTTTTTCGTTGTTATTTGTGTCCCAAGACAATAGAGGTTGATCACAAATTGTTCAGAATGAATGGTTCCTTTGTCGACGAGTTGATTTTTCCCACAATTTTTTTGGTTCAAACCGGTTCTCGTAGTGAATTCGTGTTTGAGTTAGATTTGCTGCAGCCCCCCTCCCCTTTTTGAATTTTTTGTCTTCATTCAATTTGCTTACCGATCCCCGAGCCGAGCCGATTCCTCTTACTTGAGGTTTTAAGTTCTGCATCAGCCACAACGTCCTATGAAAACCGGTTTACGACCAAAACAGTTATCAGCGTAAAGCCAAGAAACTTGTTTTTCAAATCACCCTATAGCCAAGCAAGATAGGTGAGAACGAAGGTGAGAATTTGGAAAACCCAAGGGAAAACCGTTTCGAGGTATCGATACAATGTCTCTCCTGAACCACTTAAAAACTGCGACAATTGTTTTCCTGGAATTGGTGGCTGTTCTAGTTCACCTACTACATTTTCGCATCACCTGATTGTATCCCCCTGTGTAACCAACTGGAACACCAGCACGCAAATTGACAATAGGCATGTTATGAGTCCAAGAAGTCAGCCATCAGAAGAGTAAAAGTCATCGGAACTAGACTACAAACTCGGACTGTATGACCCTTGGGGTCCAAGTGAAATTTCACGGTGGGTCAGTTGATATGGCGACCACTTTGGTACTATATACTCTCAAAATAGGATTGGGTATTTTTTTAATTAATTAATAATATAATAAATAATTGTTTTCCTCCTTCTCAACCCTCTTTTGGTTATAGGAGTTTGTAACATTTTATTAGTTCGGTTCATCAATACATTATACATTTCGATGTCACAGTGAATTTTTGCTCAGAAAATGTGATGCCGCCGGCCGGATTTGATCCTGGGACCTCCAGGTTGGTGTTGTGCGGCGTTAGGCTTCTGAGCTACCGGCCAGTCTGGTTGGTATATTATAGTACGTTTAACTCTAGTGTGATTCAAAACTACTCAACAATTGAAGTGGCCCACCGAAAATTTTTAATGAAGTTCAAAGTGCCCTAGCTTCCAAAAAAATAGGACCAACTCCAAATTTTCTTCTTTCCTCACATACCTGCCCTCTTTGTCTATCAGGAGATGGATACAAGTTCAAATTTCCGTGTTGGTTATACAGGGCATCGCGTAAAACCCTGTAAAAACTTAAAAGTTTTATTGAGTAACTCCCAATTTGGAAAAAAAAGTTATTGACTATTTTCAACTGGTCCAGAGAGGTTGCTACACCCATGTCTCGAAACGGTTTTCCAATTTCCCGATTATCTTTCCTCACTACAGGGTGATTTGAAAAAATCAACTTTTTGCTTTTTTGGACATAGCTTTTTTCCTTATTGACCGATTTTTATAATCTGTAGCTCATGATGAAGCTGAAGCTTCAGGGCACAAGAATATGTCTTTGAAAGTGAACCATTCAGAATTATCATTTTAAGATATACCTCTCCCTGCATAAAAGAAGATTTCTTGACGAGGGAATCAATATGCATGTTTTCAGGAGAAAATCAGTGTCCCTCTCACCTGAAAACTAATGTTACCTACGTTACGAATATCAAAGCTGGTAATTATTATTGAACCAAGAAAAATCCAACAATGTTTCTGAATTCAATTACCAGCTTTGTTGTTCGTAACGTAGGTTGCATCAGTTTTCAGGTAAGAGGGACACTGATTTTCTTCTGAAAACATGCAGCCATCATTTAATTCCTTCGTCAAGGAATCTTCTTATATACAGGAAGAGGGATATCTGAAAATGGTCATTTTGAATGGTTGACTTCAAAGCAAATTGATTTCGGACGAGTTCCATCTCCAGATCTGATTTTGAGGGTTATTCAGATCTGTGTCATTTTTGATGTAGAGTCTCACTTCCAAGTTTCCTCCTGCATCAATTTCGAAGACATATTCTTGTTCCCTGAAGCTTTAGCTTCAACATGAGCTACAGATTATGAAAATCGGTCAACAAGGAAAAAAACTATGACCAAAAAACCAAGAAGTTGTTTTTCTCGAATCACTCTGTAGTGAAGGAAGATAATCGGAAAATTGAAAAACCGTTTCGAGATATGGGTGTGCCATCCTCCCTGGACCAGTTGAAAATATCCAAAGACATGTTTTTTTTCGAATTAGGAGTTACTCAAACTTTTTAGTTTATGAAGGGTTTTACGCGACACCCTGTATAACCGACAAGGAAGATTTGAACCTTATTTTGTACCCGTCCTCTGATAGACAAAAAAGTGAAAAAAGTGTATGTGAAAAAAGAGAAAATTTGGGAGTCATCCTATTTTTTCGGGAGCTAGGGCACTTTGAACTTCATTGAAAATTTTGGGTGGGCTACTTCAATTGTTAAGTAGCTCAGTTGCTGGGAGTCTCGTTACACAACGCATTGTTTAGACCGCATTCCAGCTTTGTTTTAAAGTCTTGATGTAAGAAACCTATAGATCTTGAAATGAAGTGAGATATCTGGCGGTATCAATTCTATTCCTAGCATCACTTGTTCCTCATCTGATTTCCACAGCTGAAGCTCTTGCAAAATAATATGATCGTTATCGCTGAGTCTCCTTTGCCGTGAAATACTTGAAGGCCTCATCTTGCCAAGGCCAATGAGAAAAAATGTTCGTGAAGAAACACCGGAAGGTGTTATGTTCGATTAGAGCCGTCTGTCCGAGGCCGAGGAACTTCTTCCTTTGATCTCCGTTCAAGATCTCGAACACGAACCAAGGTATCGTTTCGTTGCTGGAATCAGGGGCAATCCAATATTGGATTTCTCGTATTAGCTTCCGTTTTCCCGCATGACGGTTTACCAGTTGTTTCAGGCGTTCAGTGATGCAGGTCCAAATATCACCGAAATTGTCCAGAAAGATTGACTGAAGCGGCACAAACCCGGCACTGATCCAGAATCGTTTTATGTCGTTCGGATCGTCACGCGGATTCGTCAACAGCAGCGCAAAGAAGAATTCTATGGCAAGATTTTGATGGTGTTCTTCGGGAAAAAATCTCTGCAAGGCCGGTGTCCTTAGAGAAAGTGCAGCTCCAAACCTGAATAGGCTCAAAAATGGATTTTCCACTTTTATGATGCGTGAATGTCCTATGGGATGGTATATCACTAATGATTTCGCATGGTGTCTTTTGCCCATTTCCAAAATTGCCAGCTTCAGCTCCGATTTCAAGGCTTTGGGCAGTTTCAATGTTTCGGCAGCTAAGCATAGTTGTTGGGCGAAAGTCTGATAAAGGTCTCGCTTCATGTTGAATGTCTTCCAGAATTTGCGAGCTATGGCAGCGTGCGACTTGCTTCTCAATGTTTGAGGCATGGCGTGTCGCTGGAAAATTTAAAGAAAATCTTATAGCTCGATAAAGAGACAATTAAAATCATCAGAGTCATTACTTATTTCAAGAAACGAGCAATATTTTGAATTTCGTTTTGAATAACCAATCACAAATCCACAGAATGAGTACACGTCAAAAGCTCCCCTGAATGATGCAACAAGATAAACTCAGATTATTCGGCTACGCTTCGTGATGGCAGACACGGCTTTAGGCCTAAGAACGCGCTCTTATATCAAAAACTACTAATCTCGACCTCAGACCAGATCAGAATTGGGCAAGATGGCCACTAAGCACAACGCTTTTGCTGCCGAGCTGGCGAACAGATTCAAGAAAAGTGAATTGATTGACATAATTCTGTTGAAACTATAGTACCTGAGAGTGTAAACGTGTGTGATGTCGCCTGCTGCTGCTCCGGATGGGGGTGCCGGTCCTGTTGGCGATGGCTTGGAGTCTGCGATGGGGATCGAATTGCACATGAGCCCAAAGCTTATTAATTAAATGGAGGCCCGATCGGGCCCGATGCACCGAGCAGAGTGAATTGATTGGTCTTCTGCGACAAAAAAATCCAGGTGGCCGAGCCCGCAGATAAGGTGACTGCCGCGTCGACCTTGAACTCCATCGCACCGAACAAAAACAAAAGCGATAACGTAAAAGACAATAACGAACATCACGACTTGAATGAGAAAGATCTGGTGAAACCCACTGCTGATGCTAAGGACTCCAGAGGACTCTAGGCGGCCAAATAAGGAGCAAAAAAAGTATGGTACAATTGATGGAAAGAAAGAGGACTCATCACTCAAGGGTGTGGAAGCTAGTACTTGAGCTTTTGTTTCGCGATTGCACCTTGACACGACCTGTGAGCAGATTGTTCAATCTTTGCGCCAGCAAAACATTATTATTTCAGCTTGTGAAAAGCTTGAAAGTATAAGGAAATAACGTATGGTCCGAAAGTTTTGGGAAATTGTTTAAAGCTAGTTACTTTTTCTGAACAGTCTTAATTTTTGAACTTGATATTGCAAAAATTAACATTATATATAGCAATAACAAATCCATATTCAACATTTTGAAAATAGACCATTATCTTCGATGAATCTTAATTTTCTTCTGCCATGTTCCATACTTTTCTGTATCAATTTCTCAAATGCGAAATTCTCTAATGTTATTGAAAAATGTGACGCCGTAATTGGTCTTCATCTGCAGCTTTACATACCTTGTCGTGTGCTATCCTGCTCAATACTTACCAAAAATCTTATATTGGTCGAGCTTGCGGTACATTGGGAGGCAGGAGCTCTAAGAAATTAATCCTGCTGTTGTCCAGAGAATGATCAAACATGGCAGAAGAAAACTGAGAGCCATCAAAGATAATGACTTATCTTCAATATGTTAAATATGAATTCGAAATTGTTAAAGATGATGCTAGTTTCTGCAATATTAGGTTACAAAATTAAAACTATCCAAAAAAAGTTATTAGCTTTTATAAAAATTCCCAAAACTTTCGGACCATACGTTAGCAGCCTTTAGAATTGCAGTGCCTAATTCACTGGCTGATAAGATATTCACAGGCGAGGTATGGCTCGAGGTATGGCCCAATGATGTGTTGGTGAGACCGTACCACTTCAGAAAGCCTCGGCAGTCGACTTTTTTACAGAAGAAACCGTAAAAACAGCAGTAATTCTTGAAGATAATGACCTCGATAATGATAATGGGGTCCAGAGGACTCGGATGATTCAAAAACTCGCAAAAACTCACAATGTCTGTCAAATGAAATGACAGAAGTAGAGTTGTTCGCGGCAGGTAGCCACCCGGATGTAATCTGCTCATCAGAAACGTGGATTATTGGAGATGGTGTTATTGGCGCATTTAGCTTGACTGGATATGAGAGCCGTTTTACACGATCCTAGTAGATAGAGATGGAGGCGACCAAATCACCTCTCATTACTTAAGGATGTAATTACAATGGATGAAATTACGACGTCGGTAATTAGACCGGTGGTCATACCACTCTACAGTACACTCTTTCGATTTGCGACGGCGGACGCGGAGGGAAAGATATGGATAAGCGGTCCTGAAACCGAGTTCATTAATTATTGAGGTAATTACGACGGCGGTAATAACGCAGGAGGTAATAACACCGGAGGTAAGACCGGCCTCGGGAAATAATGCAGAGGTATGAATGAGCGCGACGACGACGAGTGCACTCAGCTCGGCAGCTGACCGTGCCAACACGCTTTCTCACTCGCACCTCTTCCGACATCGTTTGCGCTAGATTGGTAAGAGCGAGATGAAGCGCTGCCATCCTCTTAACACAGGTCGACCAAGCGCACAGCGGGAGGTCTTCTCCTCTGGCGCTCGGTTTTTACATGCTCTTCTCACTCGAACCTTCGTCGTTTCCATTTGTTCTGCGGTTGAAGGAGCGAGATGGAGCGTACGGCTCGAGGTGTTACCTGCTCAGCCGGTGCGAGTTCGGACGCGCGGTTTACCTATGCCGTTGGGCGCTTCCTCGATTTTACCTGCTATAGCTCCGCATCCGCACGGCACAAAACCGCCGGAACGTGTTTTATGTCTGCTTCCAATCGAGCATGTGAAGGACTCGCAAGGTAGGTCCTGCGCATGCAGGTCCTGATGCTCGGAGGTCCTTGCACATATTGGTGCAAGAGCGCTGCATGTGAGAGAGAGAGAGAGAGAGAGAGAGAGAGAGAGAGCTATTTCGCTCCCCATCTCTGTCTATCATCCTATGCGCTGGCGGTCCAGCCAAACGCAGGTGTTTTATGCACAGGTGTACGGTTTCATTTTTCGACGCTCACAACATGGGAACGAAGGGATGCACGGTGCTTTAAAAAAGCAATGAGAGGAGGTACCTAATTTGTCGTTACTCCATTTGTTCTGCGGTTGAAGGAGCGAGATGGGGCGTACGGTGTGAGTTCATGCGAGCGCTTTACCTGGGACGTCCGCGCTCCTCATGCGACTATTTATCGAGAGAGGTGGAAGCTCGGCTAGAGCAGGTCCTGCGCCAGCGTAAGGTAGGTCCTCATCATTGGAACACTCTAGGTTCGGAGGTCCTGCACATCTAGAGAGAGAGAGAGAGAGAGAGAGAGAGAGAGAGAGAGAGAGAGAGAGAGAGAGAGAGAGAGAGCTATTTCGCTCCACATCTCTGTGTATCAAAGCTTCGCCGTGCGGCTAGAAATAGATATGGGAGCAGAGGATTGAGAGAGATCCGTGTGCGGTGCTCTTACTTACCTAGAGAGAGGCGCACGACGTTTTAAAAAAATTAGATGAGGTACCTAATTTTTCTGAGATATCTAATTTTTCTATATGCTCGCTACGTCGGAATGTATTAACCAAAACAACTCGACATGCACTGGATAGATGAACCGATACATAGTCAACTGTTGTACTAATCATCATGATGTTTTTTTTTTTTTTTGATGGCGGGGGGTAATAGATACCTCGGTACATCATCTAGCTGTGTTTTAACCCGCGATTTCGAGTTAGCTAAATTAGTTTCGCATGACTAGGTACGGCCATTTCTACCTTCTTCACAATTCAAAAATTCAAATATTCGAATCCAGTATTGGTATGATATCCCCTGCCAGAGGGTGGAGGGTAGGGAGCGGCGGTGGCAACCGGAATTGTTCGATAAGGTGAACGAAACTGGTGGTTAGATTTTGCTCGCTTATGGTTTTGTAAATCACCGAATTAAGGTCCTTTTCTCGCAAGAGGACCGCGGGAGCTGGTCAGAACCCACCTGCCTCCGAGCTATGCAGAGCGGTCGCACATACATGCCCGAATTATTAAGGGTCTTATAAAATGCTGTCTATCGCTGCAGGTGTTTTCGTCGAGTTTCTAAGGGTATCTGTGATGCAAGACCAGCCCTCCCTAACATCGTTTCCATGCTCCGGCATTCCTGCATATGAATCTCCGAATTAGGAAATTTTTTATTGCTAGAGGACCGTGGGACTTAATTAAAACCTACCTGACCGTTCGAAGTGCCAGAGGCGGTCAGGACGACGGAGAAAAAAAAACCATTCTCCGACGTTAGCTGCCAGGCCACGAAGGAAATAATTTTTATCTTCGCGGGGGCCTGAAGGGTTGGACTCAGTAACACAGCGACCAATCGGGTTTAAACACAGAACCCTTTCTCTCGATATGCATATGGGAAAAACATCGTCCAGCAGGCGTACGCGGTATAGTCGCTCGAGATCTATACAGTCGGACAGATTATTTTAAATTCCATCGTCAGAAAGAGGTGGGAGGGGTGGGTCGCGCGTTGGTCTGAAGGACTGAACCGGAAATTTCGTATAGAGTTTTCCCGTTGATCGGAAGGTGTGATAATTTTCAAACGTAAGTACATATTTCATTTGTGGCATAATCAGGATGTGGCTTGTGCTAATTTCACCGGCATCTTAGACTTTATAATATCAGGATCTATTTTTTTTTTTCCAGAGAATCAGAAAAATGATACGATGCGAGCGCTGTCGGAAAACTTTCACGAGGGGTGATAATTTAAAACGACACATGAAAACGTGTTCCAAGAAGCATGATACGAATAAAGTCGATCGTACACCGGTCAAGATCATACAACTGCCGTTATGTGGGGCGCAAAGGAGTGAGCTTCTCGCCGCAGGTGCTAAATCGAAATACCACGAGAGGGATCGCCAGACGAGAACCACGACTATGCCATTTCATTTATCCTCGACGAAGTCGGCAGCCGCGATACTTGAAACAGCACTCCAGCCTTCGCAATCGTCGATACCATTACCTATATCATCGAAGCCGTATCAATCACCGCTTCGGGTTCAGCACACGGAACAAGGAATCCATCCGATAACATCTGCTTTGACGCAGACGATATCGGCAGCGTGCCGCAAAACACCTGCACCAGAGAGACTGCCCGGAAGTGATGAGAAAACTCATCCAGATCTTCGAAGTATGATCCCGCCGAGCGGGAAACGTTCCAATGAATCGATAGCCGATGGAAACGTGGAAAGAGCCGTGCTATTTAGACATTGTGGCACGTGTAATATCACAGTACCTCTGAAATCATTTGCAAGTCATATTCGTACAACCATGCACAAAGAAGGATCTCTCACCCCTCTGAAAGATGGTTGTCATGTGATCAATACATGCTTCAAAAACAGGATTATTTCATACCGCATATATAATGAAAGCGGGGATATTTACAAAACATTTTTTGAGAAAAGCACCGTCAAACTTCGCGAGCTTTTGGAACGTGAGCTAAACGTTCACGGGAGTATAAAAATAAATCTCTCGCTCCTTGCAAAGTATCTCAATCAGACTTCAAATAATGTGGATCTCAAATGTCATAATCTGAAATCAAAAAATGTCTACTCCAGCACAGACCTAGATGCGCTAATCAAATCTCTTCTCGCCGATATCGTCGTGGAAATGTGGAATTTCGAAGTAAAAGATAGTGGTAAATATAAAAAAAAACATATGTATTCTTCCTATTTTTACCGCATGCACCAATTGTTGAATGTTGTGCTTATCCGGCTCCTTCTTGATTCCAGGCTGGGCTCTGATTACCTGCTCGCATATGGAGCTGGACATATCACGATACGTCCCAATCCGAGGATCGTCATACATCAAGCTACCTAGAGAGATCGAGGCAAAACAAGCGTGTGTGAACGTCAAGTCTAATGATAATCTCTGTTTTTTGTGGAGCGTGCTGGCTTTCACACACAGTACGACCAAGTCTCCGAATAGGGTGAGGCATTATAAACAATTTAAAAGCGAACTCAACTGTAAAGGCATTGAATTCCCCGTGAAACTTAAGCAAATAAGACAGTTTGAACGGCAGAATCCTACGATTTCGATAAACGTTTTCGGTTTAGAGGAAAGGAACGGCAGGCACGAGTTGATTGGCCCGCTGCACCACACGATCTCTAGACGTCCGTGTCATATAAACCTCCTCTTGTTTGAAAAAAACGGTGTTTCGCACTATTGTCTCATTAAGAACCTCTCTAAGCTTGTGGGTATGCAGGTATCGAAAAAAAAGAATCGCAAATTTGTTTGCGACTCGTGCATTTCACATTTTTATACTCAATCGAAACTCGACGCTCATTTAGAAAACGGTTGTTTTAAAATCATAACCGAGCTTCCTATCGGCGAAAAGAAGGATCTATATGGGGATATGGTGCCGAGAAATATATTGAAATTCGAAAAACCCTGGAAAAAATACAAACTGCCTTATGTCCTTTATATGGATTTTGAAAGTATTTTACTACCTTTCGATACTTGCCTGCCCGAGGAAACTGACTCATTCACGTTGCGAAAGTCAAAACATATCCCATATAGTTTCGGCTATAATATCAAATGTTCATTTGACGAGAGCTTGAGCGACTACAGAACATATCTCGGGAGAGATTGTTCCACGGTTTTTGTAGAATCGTTGGAGGCGGACGTCGTCAGAATATATAACGAGCACTATAAAAATATAGTTCCGATGAAACCTTTAACACCAGAGCAGGATTTAGCATTCAATCGCGCAGAAGATTGTCATATTTGCAGGAAACCGTTCCGAGTTGATGATATAAGAGTTCGGGACCACTGCCATTTAACAGGGAATTATATAGCACCAGCCCACCAACGATGCAACTTGAATTTTCAAATCCCGAAATTCATTCCGGTTATATGCCATAATATGAGTAAATATGACGCTCATCTCTTCATGCGTGAGCTCGCAGGGTTTGGGAGCGAAATCAAAGCCATAGGTTCGACAAAAGAGACCTATATAAGTTTTTCAAAATTCATAAAAGTCGATACGATCGAGGGAAGAGCTATTAAAATGGAGTTGAGATTTATAGACTCATTTCGATTCCTCTCGGCATCACTAGATAAACTCGCGCAAAATTTGAATGATGAGCAATGTGTGGATGTTCGGAAATATTTCCCAAGCGAACCCGCGTTCAAACTCATTAGGCAGAAGGGTGTATTCCCTTATAATTACATTACATCATTCGAGAAATTATCTCAGACATCACTGCCGAGCAAATCAGAGTTTTATAATGAGCTGATCATGGAAGATATTTCCGACGCCGATTATTCAAGAGCTCAAGAATTTTGGATACACTTTAAATGTAAGACTCTCGCAGACTACAGTGCTTTATATTTAGAAAGCGACTGCCTCATTTTAACAGATGTTTTTGAAGAGCTCCGCAAAATTTCACTACAAACCTATGAGCTGGACCCGTGTCACTATCTCACAGCACCGTCTTTTTCATGGGATGCAATGATGAAATACACCGGTGTGGAGCTAGAGCTGATAACGGATGTCGACATCCTAGCGTTCATCAAAAAAGGAATACGGGGCGGAATATGTCAGTGTAATGTTCGCAGAGCGGAGGCCAACAATAAATTTATGGATAATTACAATCCGGAATTGCCAACGTCCTACATAATTTATTTAGATGTAACTAGCCTGTACGGAGCATCGATGGCATATTCCTTGCCTTACGCAGGGTTCTGCTTTATGGATGATATCTCCGAAATAACTGTTGAAACAATTATGGGCTTCAAATTCGAGCAAGAGATAGGATATATCTTCGAACTAGATCTCATTGTAGGTCCTCATTTACACCCATACCACGATGAACTACCGTTCTGCGTTGAGAAAATCACCCCCGCCAACTCGAAATCTAACCACCAAAAGCTGATCACGAATCTATTTGATAAAAAAAAATATGTCATTTACTATATGAACCTGCAGCAGGCGCTGAAAAACGGGTTGACGCTGGGGAAAATCCATAGAGTTTTGAAATTCAGGCAGAAGCCATGGATGAAATCGTACATCGATCTAAACAGCGAGAAAAGAAGCTCCGCAACCTCCAAAACGGAGAAGGATTATTATAAGCTGCAAATAAACGCGAATTATGGGAAATCTTTGGAAAATGTCGAAAACAAGTCGGACATACGACTTGCAACCCATTGGGAAAATTTGGGACGCAAACTCGGCGCGGGTGCTTTAATTGCCAAGCCGAATTTCAAAAACGCTGCAATTTTCAGCGAAAACTTTGCGGCGATTGAGATGCATAAGGGTAAAATTATTTACGATAAACCCATATATGCAGGGTTTGTGATTTTGGAGATCTCGAAGTATATCATGTATGATTTTTTCTATAATCATATCAAGAAAAAATATGGTCCAAAAGCACGTCTGCTATATATGGATACCGACTCGTTTATTCTCAAAATTGAAACTCCGAACTTTTATGAAGACATGCGACTTGAGCCAGGAAAATACGATACGTCAAATTATTTACCAGGGAATATACATAATATCATACCGGGAAAACCTACCATAGGTCTTTTTAAAAACGAAATTCCGGAGGGGAATATCCATAGCTATGTTGGAACAGGTGCTAAAGCGTACCTAGTCGATACCGGAGACAAGTTAATGAAGCGAGCGAAAGGGGTGAAGAAGTGTGTGATTGAGAAAGAACTCTCAAAAGATGATTATGATGAAGCAGCAGCTATAAAAGGACGATTAATCCATCGTAATATGCAATCATTCCGTTCGGAATTACACACAGTTTATACGAATTTACAGAGAAAAATCGCACTTTCGCATTTTGATGATAAACGATGTCTTGTGAGAAATAGCTATGAAACAGTGAGTCTGGGGAATTGCATGCTCTCGTCAGACAGTTGCCCCGAAATCGAATATGACGGTCATTTAATCGAGTGTTACGATGATGAGGAACTCATGTTAGAATCCCCTCGTTAACTACCTACAGCATCTTCCCAGCTTTCCCGTTAATAAAATCACCCTGAAGATATCTTACACGTTCACATTGTTTAAAATGCAAATCATAGTACGTAATTATCATGCCAAAACACTGTGTGTCGCTAATCGAGTTCATGTTTTTGAATTGTTTATAGCCAGGAAGTGTAATACGCGCATATGCTTTATAAATACTATCACCGCATAAACCAAAGCATGTAATTCAGCTAAAATTTAATAGAGTGCATTATATTCGAGTCCAGTGTTTTAGAATAAGAGCTAGAAATAATATAATAGTGAATATATATATATATATATATATATATATATATATATATATATACCTTGCTTACCTTACTACCTTGCTACTCGACAATTCCGGTGAATTGTGACCGAATAACAAAGAGCACCCGGTCAGCTCGATGTTACGTGTAGAGCGGGGTTATGGGATCCGAAATAGGTTCTGGGGCGCCAAGTAATTCGATATTCAAAATTTAGAAAAGAGAGTTGTCTGAATCACTAAAGACAACAACAAAAATAAAATAAAGATGAAAGAAATAAATGGGGATAACAGTGTTTATTGTTCAATCAAACCAAGAGAGAAATTATCGTAATGAATTCAGATCAGCCTACAAATTTTAACAAATGTTCTTTTAGAAAAAGTGAAATAATGCCAGTACCGAACGTAATAGAAAATGACGATATACCTTTGTGTTTCTTTCGCCGAGTGCACTCCGTAAGATATAGCTTTAGGTATCTTTGTAAAAGCTTTGAACCCGTTCGATAATAGATATAGAACACCGTAACAATTGGTAATTGACAGTAGGTAAATAGACAAAAATGAAGGAAATAGGTAAAAATGTAAAAAGGTAAAATCTGGCCTTATGACGTGTTCCGTCAAATCTTTCAAATCGCAGTGTCGAGAATGTCTACGAGATTCACAAATCCTCGTTGGATGAATCGGAAGGCCTACTGCGTCTGCACCACGAATGTCTGCGTCCTCTGTGTCCGAAGAAGAGCAACCACAACGAAGTTAAACTTCCACTCTTGACTCCCCAGACACCGGAAAGAAAGCACGTCGGTGCTGGGAGAAATGGTCTTCTTACTTATTATGCGTTCGGCACTCGATACGGAGAATAACTCTTGTTGGGTTGATTCGGCAAAAAGACGAGACGTGTGACAACGACGACTGCACCAAGATAAAGCCTCGGGAAAAAACCCTGGGTGGAGAAAATTGGTCTTAGTTTTGATTTCTCTTCAAAGATTTGAACTTACCTTCGCACTATCGGCGGAAGGGTTATTGTAGGTAACGATAAACGGTAGTTTTTTCGATATTTCAGAGACTTTCTTTTTGACGGCCCTTTTTTTTTTGCTTTTCGTCTGACCTTCTTTTTTTTTTCGCTACCTCTGATTTTATTTTGAATTTTCATATCAATGAAAATTTTGAACGCTACACATTACCCCCTTTCGTAAGCAAAAGAAAAAGAATTTTTCTTTGATTAAGTCAATTCCTGACATTATCTAACAAAAAATCACTATTTACAAAAACGTAGGTACTTTTTTTTGTATTTTTTCAAACAGTTTCAAACAGAACGAGACATGATGAGTAACTACGCGTACTAAACGTCCTGAAATAGAGGAGACAAAAACGCTTGAGCGTTGCATGAGGATGTAAAGTCAAAATCGGGAATGTATTGGCATGGATTTTTTTTTTTTTTTTTCAAGTCTGCGTCTCGTTATGCGTCTTTTTTTTGTATCCTACCCTTTAAACTTAACTAATACTAACTAATCTATTTACAAACTATTTGACAGTTTCTTGATAGTTAAATACTATCTAAATTTCTGAAATGTCAAATCAAAAAAATTGTTTTTATGACTTTGTGAAATGCGGTTTCAAGTCTTTGATATGCCATTTTCCGGCCTCTGATCCGTCTTCATAAACTAAGTCATAAATCAATTTTGAAATCTTTTTTCGAACAGTACAAAACACATAGCGAGGAGCTAATTTTTTGCTGAAGTCTTTGCTTGCGTCTGATAAAACAATATGCCGTTTCCACACGCAATCACCTTCAAAAAATTCAACATCGCGTTTTCTGAGATTATAAGCTCTTTCACCTTTTATATGCGCTGCCTTCAACTTTTCAACTATAACATCTTTCAAACGTGATAGTTTCTGGATTTCAGCGGCATATGCTTCTCGATTTTCACAATCAAAGTTACTGGTTGGTTGATACTGCTTCGAGTAATAATCACCAGTACATGGAATGACTCTCCCAAAATTCAAAAACGCAGGACTATAACCAGTAACTTCATTGACTGCTGTTCTAATTGCATATCCGATTTTAGAAATCTCCGCGTCCCAGTCTTTATGATCGTTTTTAATGTAGTGACGAATCGCTGTGCAAATCGTTCTGTTATATCTTTCAACTGGATTGGCCTGAGGGTGGTATTTGGCAGTGAACCATATATTTTGAACTTTGTAATTCTGACACAATTTCTTAAATTCCCTACTAATGAACTGACTTCCGTTATCGCACAAAACACACTGTGGTACTCCGTATACCATAAAGACTTCATTTTCGAGAAATTTGTTTATGGTAGCGGCGTTAGCCTTACGCATAGGTGACATCAGAACATATTTCGAGAATAGATCAGAAATTACCAAAAGATAGCTGAATCCTTTTTTAGATCTAGGCAGAGGTCCCATAATATCGATCGAAATGACTTGCCATGGAAATTTCACTTTCCGTTCCTTTCCCATCAATCCTATCTGAGCTTGATTAGTCGACTTTTGTTCATTACAACTTTTACACGTACGTACATAATTCAAAATATCATTACGCATCTTGGGCCAATAGTACTGCATTGACACTCGAGAAAATGTTTTCAAAAAACCGAAATGAGCGGCAGTCGGTGTGTCATGGCATTCTTGTAAAACAACGTGTCGTTGACTTTTCGGGACTAAGCATTTCCACTCGGTGGCGTTAGTAGAAAAAGGTAATTTAGATGAAACAAACTTTAAAACACGATTGTTTTGTACTTTCCACTGTGGGTAATCTTCAGGATTTTCTAGAATTTTTGTTCGCATTTGGATGTAAAAGGGATCTAAGTTTTCGAAATTTAAAACTGAAGGAACTTCAACTAAATTGACTTCCGGATTTTCCGCACAACTACGAGACAACGCGTCTGGAACTACGTGTAGTTTACCTTTTCGGTGCTCGAGATCAAAATCGAAAGCTTGCAACTTAACACTCCAACGAGCTAATCTTCCCGTCGGATCTTTCATGTTTTTCAGCCACAATAATGAATAATGATCTGTTATTACTTTAAACCATATATATATATATATATATATATATATATATATATATATATATATATATATATATATATATATATATATATATATATATATATTGCGAAGGTAGAGTTCGGGGACTTTCTGACAGATGTAGCGTGTACTTTGGGGACTTTCGTGGCAATTCGGGGACGTCCCCGAATTGCCAAACCCAAAAACCTGTTAAACAGGTTATTTGAGGACCCTTTGCAAACAGGCGAATCCGAGAGGGCAATCACTTGCAAAATTGATGTCCTGCATGTGCAATATTGCACACATACAGGGTGTTCATTTTCAAACATCCCACCCCAGATTCCTCGCTGTCAATTTTTTTTCCAACAAAACGCCGACACTTTTGACGCTCGATTTTTTATTTCGAGAGCGACATCTAGGACACGTATTGCCAAATTTTCATCTTCAACCCCTTCCCCCCATCCTACCCTAATTTGAAATTTTGAATGGCATTAAGTACCTACCGTGTGATGCATCAAATTGAAGGTAATCAAATTCCCTTTCTGCCAAACATAATATGAAATTTTCAAAGCAACCCCCAACCCTTTTCAAAATATAAGGATATGGTGTGGGCGAAGTGGCTTAAGATATAAATTTGCCAACGCGTGTCCTAGATGTCCCCCTTGAAATAAAAATCGGCTGTTATTAGGAGAACAACTTTTCTCTAATTAACATTGAGTGATTTTTGAAAAGGGTTGGGGTTGATTTAAAATTCTAAAATATTTTCTTGCAGAAAGAGAATTTTATTACTTCAATTTGATGTAGGTAACACAAGATAGGTAGGGTTTTTGAAATTTTAAAGTAGGGTAGGATGGGGGCGAAGGGGCTAAAAATAAAAATTTGGCAATACTTGTCCTAGGTTCCCCACTCGAGATAAAAATCAATCTGTTTCGATGTTTTGCTGGGAAAAATTGGGCGGCGAGAAATCTGGAGTGGGAAGTTTGAAAATAAACACCCTGTATAATGCACCGCCGTCCTTGAAAACATTACGCAAACTTGTGCACGACATTGCACACTTAGTGCGCATCATTTGTTATTAACAAGGCACTTAACGCCGGTGTCTTTCCGCTGCCAGGGCCTATCACCTACGCCAGTGAAGAGTTTCCTCCACTACACCGGAATTTTTATGAACCCCTGTGATTTTCGCTACAGGGTGGGGATCTTGAACGATCACCTACATCGCATATGTTCGGCTGTTCGCTGTTCGGCATAATCGTTCACATTTTACGTGCAATGTGACACAGTTTACTCTTACTGCAAGCATTCCAAATCCCAAATAAATCGAAGACCGGTTTTTGGAAGAAAAATACGACCCGTCACCAGTGGGAATCGACCCATCGACTCAAAGCAAAACAGTTTGGGAAAATTTGGTCTGGTGTTCGTCAAAGAGCAGTCTGTCACATCTTACAGTTTAATGTCGATATAATGCAAGTGAAAAACTAAATTTCACAACATGAGATGAATTTGGATGTTCGGATTACAAATGAATGAATATTTGATTAGAAACAATCCCAAATCAATTTAAAATTGATTTTTTGTTGGGTCCCCGAATTGACAATTTATAGAAAATTTCGCAAGTTTGAGGACTTTACAAAAACGTGTAATTTGTTACCATAAATGTCCTTGGGGGCACTTTCGGATTTTTCCTAATCACGTATAGCGGTGAGAAGCAGTTAGCCAGAAATTGGACCAACTCAAGCAATAAATAAGTCCAGATTTGTTAAAAAATGTGGTCTGGTGTTCGTCATAGGGCAGCCTGACAAATCTTTGAGTTCAATGTCGATATAATGAAAATGAAAAACAAAAATTTCACAATATGAGGTCAATCTGGATGTTTGGATTACAAATCGATAAATATTTAATCAGAAACAATGCCAAATCAATCTAATATTTATTTTTTGTTGGGTCTCCGAATTGACAATTTATAGAAAATTTCGCAAGTATGGGGACTTTACAAAAACGTGTAATTTGGTACGATAAATGTCCTTGGGGAGAACATTTAGATTTTTTTTTAGTCATTTAAAAATAATAAATGTCCGTGGGGGCACTTTCGGATTTTCTCAATCATGTATAGCGATGAGAAGCAGTTAGCCAGAAATCGGACCAATTCAAGCAATAAATAAGTCCAAATTTGTGGAAAAATGTGGTCTGGTGTTCGTCATAGGGCAGCATGACAAATCTTCGAATTAATGTCGATATAATGCAAGTGAAAAACTAAATTTCACAACATGAGATGAATGCGGATGTTCGGATTACAAATGGATGAATATTTGATTAGAAACAATCCCAAATCAATTTAAAATTGATTTTTTGTTGGGTCCCCGAATTGACAATTTATAGAAAATTTCGCAAGTTTGGGGACTTTACAAAAACGTGTAATTTGTTACCATAAATGTCCTTGGGGGCACTTTCGGATTTTTCCTAATCACGCATAGCGATGAGAAGCAGTTAGTCAGAAATTGGACCAACTCAAGCAATAAATAGGTCCAGATTTGTGGAAAAATGTGGTCTGGTGTTCGTCATAGGGCAGCCTGACAAATCTTCGATTTCAATGCCAATATAAAGCAAATGAAAAACAAAATTTCAAAATATGAGGTCAATTTGGATGTTCGAATTTCAAATCGATAAATATTTGATCAGGAACAATGCCAAAACAATTTGATATTGATTTTTTTTTGGGGTCCCCGAATTGACAATTTATAGAAAATTTCGCAAGTTTGAGGACTTTACAAAAACGTGTAATTTGGTACGATAAATGTCCTTGGGGAGAACAATTAGGTTTTTTCTAGTAATTTAAAACGGCGAGAAGCAGTTATCCAGAGATCGGACCCACTCAAGAAATAAATCAATCAAAATTTTTGGAAAAATGTGGTCTGGTGTTCATTATATGGCAGCCTGTCAAACTTTGAGTTCGATGTCGATATAATGCATTTGAAAAACCAAATTTCACAATATGAAGTCAATTTACATGTTCGGATTACAAATCGATAAATATTTGATCAGAAACAATGATAAATCAATTGAATAATGATTTTTTGTTAGGTCCCCGAATTGACGATTTATAGAAAATTTCACAAGTTTGGGGACTTTACAAAAACGTGTAATTTGGTACTATTAATGTCCTTGGGGGCACTCTCGGATTTCTCCTAATCACGTGTAACAGTAAGAAGCAGTTATCCAGAAATCGGACCAACTCAAACAATCAATAAGTCAAAATTTGTGGAAAAATGTGGTCTGGTGTACGTTATATGACAGCCTGTCAAATCTTTGAGTTCAATTTTGACATAATGCAAGTGAAAAGCAAAATTTCATAATATGAGGTCAATTTGGATGTTCGGATTACAAATCGATAAATATTTGATCAGAAACAATGCCACATCAATTTAATGTTGATTTTTTGTTAGGTCCCCGATTTGACAATTTATAGAAAATTTCGCAAGTTTGGGAACTTCACAAAAACGTGCAATTTGGTACCATAAATGTCCTTGGGGGCATTTTCGGATTTTCTCTAATCACGTATAATGGTGAGAAGCAGTTAGCCAGAAATCGGGCCAATTCAAGCAATAAATTAGTCCAAATTTGTGGAAAAATGTGGTCTGGTGTTCGTCATAGGGCAGCCTGACAAATCTTCGAATTCAATGTCGATATAATGCAAGTGAAAAACAAAATTTCACAATATGAGGTCAATTTAGATGTTCAGATTACAAATCGATAAAAAATTTATCAGAAGCAATGACAAATCAATTAAATAATGATTTTTAGTTGGGTCCCCGAATTGACAATTTATAGGAAATTTCGCAAGTTTGGGGACTTTACAAAAACGTGTAATTTGGTACTATAAATGTCCTTGGGGGCACTTTCGGATTTTTCTTAATCACGTGTAACGGTGAGAAGCAGTTACCCAGAAATCAGACCAATTCAAGCTATAAATAAGTCCAAATTTGTAGAAAAATGTGGTCTGGTATTCGTCATGGGGCAGTCCGACAAATCTTCGAGTTCAATGTCGATATAATGCAAATGAAAAACAAAATTTCACAAGATGAGGTCAATTTGGTGTTCTGATTACAAATCGATAATAATTTGATCAGAAACAATGCCAAATCAATTTAATATTGATTTTTTCTTGGGTCCCCGAATTGACAATTTATAGAAAATTTCGCAAATTTGGGGACTTTACAAAAAAGCGTAATTTGGTACCATAAATGTCTTTGGGGGCATTTTCGGATTTTTCCTAATCACGTGTAACGGTGAGAAGCAGTTAGCCAGAAATCGGACCAATTCAAGCAATAAATAAGTCCAAATTTGTAGAAAAATGTGGTCTGGTATTCGTCATAGGGCAGTCTGACAAATCTTCGAGTTCAATGTCGATATAATGCAAATAAAAAACAAAATTTCACAATATGAGGTCAATTTGGATGTTCTGATTACAAATCGATAAATATTTGATCAGAAACAGTGCTTAATCAATTTAATATTGATTTTTTCTTGGGTCCCCGAATTGACAATTTATAGAAAATTTTGCAAGTTTGGGGACTTCACAAAAACGTGTAATTTGGTACTATAAATGTCCTTGGGGGCACTTTCAGATTTTTCCTAATCACGTGTAACGGTGAGAAGCAGTTAGCCAGAAATCAGACCAATTCAAGCTATAAATAAGTCCAAATTTGTAGAAAAATGTGGTCTGGTATTCGTCATGGGGCAGTCCGACAAATCTTTGAGTTCAATGTCGATATAATGCAAATGAAAAACAAAATTTCACAAGATGAGGTCAATTTGGTGTTAGGATTACAAATCGATAAATATTTGATCAGAAACAATGCCAAATCAATTTAATATTGATTTTTTCTTGGGTCCTCGAATTGACAATTTATAGAAAATTTCGCAAATTTGGGGACTTTACAAAAAAGCGTAATTTGGTACCATAAATGTCCTTGGGGGCATTTTTGGATTTTTCCTAATCACGTATAATGGTGAGAAGCAGTTAGCCAGAAATCGGACCAATTCAAGCAATAAACAAGTCCAAATTTGTAGAAAAATGTGGTCTGGTGTTCGTCATAGGGCAGTCCGACAAATCTTCGAGTTCAATGTCGATATAATGCAAATGAAAAACAAAATTTCACAATATGAGGTCAATTTGGATGTTCTGATTACAAATCGATAAATATTTGATCAGAAACAATGCCTAATCAATTTATTATTGATTTTTTCTTGGGTCCCCGAATTGACAATTTATAGAAAATTTCGCAAGTTTGAGGACTTTACAAAAATATGTAAATTGGTACCATTATTGTCCCGGGGGGGGGGGTAATTTCAAGTTTTTCCTATACACGTATAACAGTAAGAAGCAAAGTTATCCAGAAATCGGAACAACCCCAGCAATAAATAAATCCAATTTTGTGGAAAAATGTGTGTGGTATTCGTCATAACGCAGCCTGTTAAATCTTTAGTTTAATGTCGATTTAATGCAAGTGAATGACGAAAAACCACAATATTAGCTCAATTTGAATGTTCGGATTACAAATCGATAGATATTTGATCAGAAACAATGCCAAATCAATTTAATATTGATTTTTTCTTGGGTCCCCGAATTGACAATTTATAGAAAATTTCGCAAATTTGGGGACTTTACAAAAAAGCGTAATTTGGTACCATAAATGTCTTTGGGGGCATTTTCGGATTTTTCCTAATCACGTGTAACGGTGAGAAGCAGTTAGCCAGAAATCGAACCAATTCAAGCAATAAATAAGTCCAAATTTGTAGAAAAATGTGGTCTGGTATTCGTCATAGGGCAGTCTGACAAATCTTCGAGTTCAATGTCGATATAATGCAAATGAAAAACAAAATTTCACAATATGAGGTCAATTTGGATGTTCTGATTACAAATCGATAAATATTTGATCAGAAACAATGCCTAATCAATTTATTATTGATTTTTTCTTGGGTCCCCGAATTGACAATCTATAGAAAATTTTGCAAGTTTGGGGACTTTACAAAAACGTGTAATTTGGTACCATAAATGTCCTTGGGGGCACTTTCGGATTTTTCCTAATCACGTATAATGGTGAGAAGCAGTTAGCCAGAAATCGGACCAATTCAAGCTATAAATAAGTCCAAATTTGTAGAGAAATGTGGTCTGGTGTTCGTCTAATGGCAGTCCGACAAATCTTCGAGTTCAATGTCGATATAATGCAAATGAAAAACAAAATTTCACAATATGAGGTCAATTTGGATGTTCTGATTACAAATCGATAAATATTTGATCAGAAACAATGCTTAATCAATTTAATATTGATTTTTTCTTGGGTCCCCGAATTGACAATTTATAGAAAATTTTGCAAGTTTGGGGACTTTACAAAAACGTGTAATTTGGTACTATAAATGTCCTTGGGGGCACTTTCGGATTTTTCCTAATCACGTGTAACGGTGAGAAGCAGTTAGCCAGAAATCAGACCAATTCAAGCTATAAATAAGTCCAAATTTGTAGAAAAATGTGGTCTGGTATTCGTCATGGGGCAGTCCGACAAATCTTTGAGTTCAATGTCGATATAATGCAAATGAAAAACAAAATTTCACAAGATGAGGTCAATTTGGTGTTAGGATTACAAATCGATAAATATTTGATCAGAAACAATGCCAAATCAATTTAATATTGATTTTTTCTTGGGTCCCCGAATTGACAATTTATAGAAAATTTCGCAAATTTGGGGACTTTACAAAAAAGCGTAATTTGGTACCATAAATGTCCTTGGGGGCATTTTCGGATTTTTCCTAATCACGTATAATGGTGAGAAGCAGTTAGCCAGAAATCGGACCAATTCAAGCAATAAACAAGTCCAAATTTGTAGAAAAATGTGGTCTGGTGTTCGTCATAGGGCAGTCCGACAAATCTTCGAGTTCAATGTCGATATAATGCAAATGAAAAACAAAATTTTACAATATGAGGTCAATTTGGATGTTCTGATTACAAATCGATAAATATTTGATCAGAAACAATGCCTAATCAATTTATTATTGATTTTTTCTTGGGTCCCCGAATTGACAATTGATAGAAAATTTTGCAAGTTTGGGGACTTTACAAAAACGTGTAATTTGGTACCATAAATGTCCTTGGGGGCACTTTCGGATTTTTTCTAATCACGTATAATGGTGAGAAGCAGTTAGCCAGAAATCGGACCAATTCAAGCTATAAATAAGTCCAAATTTGTAGAAAAATGTGGTCTGGTGTTCGTCATAGGGCAGTCCGACAAATCTTCGAGTTCAATGTCGATATAATGCAAATGAAAAACAAAATTTCACAATATGAGGTCATTTTGGATGTTCTGATTACAAATCGATAAATATTTGATCAGAAACAATGCCTAATCAATTTAATATTGATTTTTTCTTGGGTCCCCAAATTGACAATTTATGGAAAATTTTGCAAGTTTGGGGACTTTACAAAAACGTATATTTTGGTACTATAAATGTCCTTGGGGGCACTTTCGGATTTTTCCTAATCACGTGTAACGGGTGAGAAGCAGTTAGCCAGAAATCAGACCAATTCAAGCAATAAATAAATCCAAATTTGTGGAAAAATGTCGTCTGGTGTTCGTCATAGGGCAGCCTGTAAAATCTTCGAGTTCAATGTCGATATGATGCAAGTGAAAAACGAAATTTCACAGTATGAGATCAATTTGGATGTTCGGATTCTAAATCGATAAATATTTGATCAGAAACAATGACAAACCAATTAAATAATGACTTTTTGTTGGGTCCCCAAATTGACAATGTATAGGAAATTTCGTAAGTTCGGGGACTTCACAAAAAGTCCTCGGGGGGCAGTTTCGGGTTTTTCCTAATCACGTATAACGGTGAGGAGCAATTATTATCCAGAGATCGGAACAACTGAAGCAATAAAAAAGTTAAAATTCATGGAAAAATTTGGTCTGGTGTTCGTAAAAAAAAGCAGCCCGTTAAAGCTTCCAACACAGCCTAAAAAAATAACGAATATGATGGTTTTTCCTTTTTTTATGTTTTCCCTTCTTCCTCCCGCTCCGGACACCAGCGTTGAGGTCTGAAACGTTCAATAATCTTCAAAAATGCCCTCTCATCTTCAATAATTCAGTATTTTTTTGAAAATTGACTTTTCAGTGCTTAGTTATGTCGGCGAATTGGCGTGTCGGTGAATTGCCCTGTCAGTCGGTGAGTTTGCGTGTCGTTGAAATGTCCTGTTGGTGAGTTGTACGGTCGGCGAATTGTCTTGTCGATGATTTGGTGCCTTCATAAATTATCCTGTCTGTGAATTTGCGTAGAGTTAACATGTAGTTGAATTGTCATGTCGGTGAATTGCCTTAGTGAGATTAGTTGTTCTGCCAGGGAATTTGCGTAGTGAGTTGTCATGTCGGTGAATTGTCCTGCCGGTCAAGTATTGTCCGGTCGGTCCTCGTGTCGGTCAATTATTGTCTTGTCGGTGATTTGGTGTCTTGATAAATTATCCTGTCGGTGAATTTCAGTGGAATTAACATGTGGGTGGATTTGTATGTCGGTGAATTGCCATGTAGCTGAATTCACCTGTCAATGGTTTGGCTGGTCGGTCAAATGCCCTGTCGGTGAGTTCGCGTAGTGAGTTGTCATGTCGGTGAATTCTCCTGCCGGTGAAGTATTGTCCTGTCGGTCAATTATTGTCTTGTTGGTGATTTGGTGTCTTGATAAATTATCCTGTCGGTGAATTTAAGTGGAATTAACATGTCGATGAATTGTCATAGCGGTGAATTGCCATGTAGCTGAATTGACCTGTCAGTGATTTGGCTTGTCGGTCAAATGCTCTGTCGGTGAATTTGCGTAATGTGTGGTCCTGTCGGTGAATGATTGTCCTGTCGAAGAATTGTCCTGTCGGTCAATTGGTGGGTTGATGAATTATCCTGTCGCTGAATTGACCTAGTGAGTTGTCCTGTCAGTGAATAGGCGTGTTGGTTGAATCTCGTGTCGGTGACTGATCTTGTCCGTGTATCAAGTATCGGTGAAATGAACTTTTGGTGAGTTATCCTGTCTCGTCGGTCAGTGGTCAATTTCCGTGGTGGGTTGCCATATCGGTGAATTGTCCTGTCAGTGATTTGGTGTGTCGGTCAAATGTCGGTGAACTAATTTGTCGGTGATTTGGCATGTCGGTCAAATGTCCTGTCGGTGAATTGTCCTGTCAATACATTTTCCTTTCGAATAATTGTCCTGTCGGTGAATTTTCCTGGCGGTTATTTGGCATGTCAATGAATTGTTTTGTCGGTGAATTGTGGTGTCGGTCATTTGGTAGGTTTATAAATTATCCTCTCGCTGAATTGGCGTAGTGAGTTGCCCTGTTGGTGACTTGGCATGTCGGTTAAGTGCCATGTTGATGAGTTATCCTGTCAGTGAGTTAGGTGTCGCTCAAATGTCCGTATTTCGCATATTTTTTTGTTTGGACCCCAAACTCAACGTTTGGCATGAGGTCCCCGAACTCTACCTTCGCAATATATATATATATATATATATATATATATATATATATATTCACTATATATATAGTGAATATATATTACTATACTATATATATACTACTATACTATATATATACTATACTATATATATCTTCACTATTCCGACAATTTTCAGAACTTTTTAGTAATAAAAATATTATGGAACCAACCTTGTGTTTGTTTTGTTTATACCACATACCGATATGAATATTTCTCTTAGCAGCGCTGCATCGTAGACGGCCGATCACCACATAACCCAGAACTCTATTTTTCCGGATAAAGATTTTCTCTAAGATATAGAGTTTTCTATATCATACGATCATGGATCGCAAAAATTCGTCGCAGAGAGAGATTACTATGATTAGCTAGGAAGCCCTGGATGAAAGCAGTGCTGCGATAGGTTCTTAATACGATTTTATTAGCCTCAAAAAAATACAAATCTAATTAGAATAAATGCTCTGTTAACCTATATTTATTCCTGCTCATGACGCACGCTGGATGCTGGTCGCTGCTGCCAGATACGTTCCTGGGCACGCCATTTTTTTTCTGAGCTTTCGTCATCCGCGGCGGAGGTTGTCGGATAATCCCATGCCGCGGTTTAGGGATGTATGACGGGGAGTCCTCAGCATCCCAGGACTCGGGATCTTTGTTTCCTGTTTTTAGTGATGAGAAAAAATTAGGGTAGCGAGGAGAATTAATAATGCTATGATTATTTACATACCACTGCTCCCAGCTTCCTCGATAGGTGAGCCTTCGAGCTCATGCGCCGGCTGGCTGTCGGGATACTCTCCCGATTCTGCTGGGCATTCCTGCTGACGGCTGCGTTCCCTTTCTCGCCACGCTTTCTTCGCAGCTTCTACGATACGTGGCGGAAGCAATCTCACGAGGCCTGGCCCACATCTTGGTACATATGTGGGGGAGTCCTCAGCATCCCACGACTCCTCAGCTGTTTTAATGGACATAACGATAAATAGAGCGATCTAGAAGCTCGTAACGAGTCTCCGGATATGATATGAGCCCGGATAGATTTTAAATTAAGTGAAAACATACCGTTAATCTCGCACCCAATGTGCTGGTTTTCTTGGGAAGGACCGCTCGAACACATTTTTTTTTCCTGCTTAAAAGTCGTGAAAACACTGAACGAAACTTTGCAAGGTTTGACGGTGAACTGGATCGAAGAAATTCCGCTCGATGCTATGTGGCGAAACCACCCCCTCCTGAAATTAAAATCTCTAAATTTGCAAGACGCATCCATTGGTCGTATACCTGCACAGATATGCCGGACAGGGGGGATGGCTCTCCTGCCATTGGTTAAATATTTTTTCCTATATTCCCACATCCAGCGGGGGTTTTTTTTTTTTCGATTTTTTTATATCTTATTTTGAGACTGTTTCTAAAATCTCATATCCCTGCTTTTACGTTTCATATGTTGAAAGGTTTTTTTTTTTCTTATTTATTGAAAATGCAAGAATTTTTTTTCTCATTTTTATTTAAAGCTTTAATACGATTACATCATTACCATCATTACATTATCATTAAAATTAAAATCATCAGCACTGCTATGCTCTAATTAGGCTAACCTAAATATAGACGAAATTGACTATTGAAAAATAAAATGTTACATTATAAACTTATCTAATTTAACAGGTTCGGATACAATAATGCTGTAGAAATATCCGGCGCCGGGGACACTAGTTGCAAAATTTCTGCAGCAGCTCTTCGCTGATAAACGGCCTAAGCCGCTTTAATCGTGGCCCCAGCCCTATATCTTGAATTAGTTCGCAAAAATGATCCAGAGAAATCTGTGATTGTATGAAACGTTCACAGATTTCTCCACCCGCGCGAGCCGTGTTCGAAAGGTTTTCGTATCTTGCCAACTTGTCCGGACAATATACCCGGTTCAGCGCCCTGTCGGCCTCCAGCTCTTCTTCGTCTAGGTACCGCTGCATGCTCTTCACACTCTCTTTAACGTCTGTTGGGGGATCACGTCGAAGTTGCCACATGCTAATGAGAGAGAGAAGCCAAGTTAACGGATGATTTGAAATTATTTTGAGGTGAAAATAGCTTACGTTTGCAGAGATGGTATTGAAGCTCCACAGTACTTGACTTGTAGGGATCGACCTGACGATGATTACGCTCGCTCGCGGGTGGTGTTTTTACATCTGCTTTAGTATAGGGCGATTGCTTTAGGTATGGAGGGTGCGAACTCTTCTAGTTCTCGGGATCTTAGTTCGATGATGAAAGAGTTGAGATGATTAATGCGAACGTTAGCATCTATGATCGGGTTGATGATGATGATGTTTGACGATGATCACGTTGATGAAAGGAGATGAGACGACGATTGCGAACGCTAACATCTATGATCGGGGGGTTGATGACGATGATGATTGATGATGATGATGATGATGATGATGATACTGGTGATGGTAATGATGATCAACCTTCTCTATACTGGAATAAAAAAAAAGAAAATAAAAAAATGAAATTACATGACCTAGGTGTCATACTTTCGCGAGATCGCTATCTCACCTTGCGCTGATGCAAATTCGAAGACTGGCGTCTCCATGGCTCCAGAGCCTTTCATCCCTCTGAATATGATCGACATATCCAGCTCGATCGTTTCCGCAATTTTTTGCGGTGTGAAAAACGTGTTAAACCGCGTGGGCAAGAAGAATTGGACGTTTTCAAGATGACATACGCGCCTTTCACCGTACCGTGTCGTCACACTTTTTATGTCAATAATCTTATTGGGCTCTCCGACTGTTAGCTCTTTAGCCTTAATGAGAGGCTTATAAGCAGCACCCCGCGCAATATTATTCAGCTGGTTTACTAATTCCATTATTTTTTAAAATGCAAGATACTCACTAGCAAAAAAATTTAGCCGGGAGGATTTCAGAGTCGAACTTTACTGACGCGAGTACGGTAGAAAACTAGCTATATGAAATTTCCGGGTTAACCCTTCAGACGACTCGCTCCATCCCTCCTATGCATGAAATTTGGGAAAAATTACCCGATTGGTTGGGACCCGATCGCCTGCTAGACCACGAACGCCTGCTGGACGATGTTTTTCCCATATGCATATCGAGAGAAAGGGTTCTGTGTTTAAACCCGATTGGTCGCTGTGTTACTGAGTCCAACCCTTTAGGCCCCCGCGAAGATAAAAATTATTTCCTTCGTGGCCTGGCAGCTAACGTCGGAGAATGGTTTTTTTTTCTCCGTCGTCCTGACCGCCTCTGGCACATCGAACGGTCAGGTAGGTTTTAATTAAGTCCCACGGTCCTCTAGCAATAAAAAAATTCCTAATTCGGAGATTCATATGCAGGAATGCCGGAGCATGGAAACGATGTTAGGGAGGGCTGGTCTTGCATCACAGATACCCTTAGAAACTCGACGAAAACACCTGCAGCGATAGACAGCATTTTATAAGACCCTTAATAATTCGGGCATGTATGTGCGACCGCTCTGCATAGCTCGGAGGCAGGTGGGTTCTGACCAGCTCCCGCGGTCCTCTTGCGAGAAAAGGACCTTAATTCGGTGATTTACAAAACCATAAGCGAGCAAAATCTAACCACCAGTTTCGTTCACCTTATCGAACAATTCCGGTTGCCACCGCCGCTCCCTACCCTCCACCCTCTGGCAGGGGATATCATACCAATACTGGATTCGAATATTTGAATTTTTGAATTGTGAAGAAGGTAGAAATGGCCGTACCTAGTCATGCGAAACTAATTTAGCTAACTCGAAATCGCGGGTTAAAACACAGCTAGATGATGTACCGAGGTATCTATTACCCCCCGCCATCAAAAAAAAAAAAAAAAAACATCATGATGATTAGTACAACAGTTGACTATGTATCGGTTCATCTATCCAGTGCATGTCGAGTTGTTTTGGTTAATACATTCCGACGTAGCGAGCATATAGAAAAATTAGATATCTCAGAAAAATTAGGTACCTCATCTAATTTTTTTAAAACGTCGTGCGCCTCTCTCTAGGTAAGTAAGAGCACCGCACACGGATCTCTCTCAATCCTCTGCTCCCATATCTATTTCTAGCCGCACGGCGAAGCTTTGATACACAGAGATGTGGAGCGAAATAGCTCTCTCTCTCTCTCTCTCTCTCTCTCTCTCTCTCTCTCTCTCTAGATGTGCAGGACCTCCGAACCTAGAGTGTTCCAATGATGAGGACCTACCTTACGCTGGCGCAGGACCTGCTCTAGCCGAGCTTCCACCTCTCTCGATAAATAGTCGCATGAGGAGCGCGGACGTCCCAGGTAAAGCGCTCGCATGAACTCACACCGTACGCCCCATCTCGCTCCTTCAACCGCAGAACAAATGGAGTAACGACAAATTAGGTACCTCCTCTCATTGCTTTTTTAAAGCACCGTGCATCCCTTCGTTCCCATGTTGTGAGCGTCGAAAAATGAAACCGTACACCTGTGCATAAAACACCTGCGTTTGGCTGGACCGCCAGCGCATAGGATGATAGACAGAGATGGGGAGCGAAATAGCTCTCTCTCTCTCTCTCTCTCTCTCTCTCTCTCTCTCTCTCACATGCAGCGCTCTTGCACCAATATGTGCAAGGACCTCCGAGCATCAGGACCTGCATGCGCAGGACCTACCTTGCGAGTCCTTCACATGCTCGATTGGAAGCAGACATAAAACACGTTCCGGCGGTTTTGTGCCGTGCGGATGCGGAGCTATAGCAGGTAAAATCGAGGAAGCGCCCAACGGCATAGGTAAACCGCGCGTCCGAACTCGCACCGGCTGAGCAGGTAACACCTCGAGCCGTACGCTCCATCTCGCTCCTTCAACCGCAGAACAAATGGAAACGACGAAGGTTCGAGTGAGAAGAGCATGTAAAAACCGAGCGCCAGAGGAGAAGACCTCCCGCTGTGCGCTTGGTCGACCTGTGTTAAGAGGATGGCAGCGCTTCATCTCGCTCTTACCAATCTAGCGCAAACGATGTCGGAAGAGGTGCGAGTGAGAAAGCGTGTTGGCACGGTCAGCTGCCGAGCTGAGTGCACTCGTCGTCGTCGCGCTCATTCATACCTCTGCATTATTTCCCGAGGCCGGTCTTACCTCCGGTGTTATTACCTCCTGCGTTATTACCGCCGTCGTAATTACCTCAATAATTAATGAACTCGGTTTCAGGACCGCTTATCCATATCTTTCCCTCCGCGTCCGCCGTCGCAAATCGAAAGAGTGTACTGTAGAGTGGTATGACCACCGGTCTAATTACCGACGTCGTAATTTCATCCATTGTAATTACATCCTTAAGTAATGAGAGGTGATTTGGTCGCCTCCATCTCTATCTACTGATCCTAAATTCAGGACTGAATTTAGTACTAAAATTAGTCCTAAATTGTTAGATTTGAATTTAGGTAATAAATTAAATATTCTGTTTGAAACATAGCCTAATTTTTCAGACTAGGGGCTTGCGCATTTCATCTATCAATAGAGATTTTGTGTTCATCACCAAAGTGAATACCCACCCTGATCTAACGGATCTAACCTACAAAAATACAAACAAAAACAAATCAGAAATCAGATTAGCTCTATAATTTCAATAAGCAAGTTAAGATGGATGGTACTGAAAGTGATGGTACTATGTTCTTTGGCATAGCGGCAAGTTTAGTTGTAACGATGATGATGGCAGCTTTGAAGAAGAAAAGAAAAAAGGTGATGGAATCAAAACGCAGGAAAAGAAAAGAATGGACAAAGAAATGGATCAGCAGAAGGTCAGATGGAAAAGGTGTTTTGAGCATGTTAGACGAGGAACTTGTACATGAAGACCCTGCTGCTTATGAAAACTTTTTGCGGCTGAAAAATTTGTCTTTCGAGAAATTACTTGCAAAAGTAGAACCGAGAGTAGAACCATACATTTCAAAACAAGATACCAATATGCGAGAGTATTTCTGCTTGAAATAGGTTTGTGACAAGATTATTTTCATTCTGCATTATCTTATTAATTTGTTTTATTCAAATAGATTGGAAATCACACTTCGTTTCCTAGCTACTGGTGAGACTTACCGTTCACTGATGTATTCCACAAGAATTCATGAAAACACCATTTCTTTGATCGTGCCGGAAGTTTGCAGAGCAATATTCAACGTACTACGAAAGGACTACCTCAAGGTTCACATTGCAAACCATGACTCCTGATTGTTTTTCATACATTACTTTATCTTTACAGACACCTGACACCAAAGAGGAATAGCTCGAAGTTGCTAAAGGTTTTGAACACACATGGCAATTTCCTCATTGTATTGGAGCGCTGGATGGACGACATATTAAGTTTAGGCCTCCCACATCGGCAGGATCTTACTATTATAATTATAAAGGCGATCACTCAATTGTATTGTTAGCGTTGGTCGATTCAGCCTATAAATTCACCTATTACAATGTTGGTGTCAATGGTCGAGTGAGTGATGGAGGAGTATTAGCTAGAAGAAATTTATCCAAAGTCCTGCAAACTGAGCAACTCAATTCACCACCGAGTACAGCATTACCAGGAACTACAAAATTACCATACGTAATTGTTGCTGATGACGCCTTTCCACTGACCGATAACATCATGAAACCATTTCCGAGCAGAGGCCGTTCCTTTGAGGAAAAGGTTTTCAATTATCGATCATCTAGAGCCAGAAGAATGGTGGAGAGCGCCTTTGGAATTTTGGCCAACCGATTTAGAGTTTTGTTGAACCCTGCAAACTTGAATCCTGAGAATGTCGAAACAATAACTTTGGCATGTTTGGCCCTACATAACTTCCTGTTATCGGAAAATCCGAAAGCCTATACAGAAGTTCGGGATGAAGAACCGGCACAGCCCTCATTACACATGAAACCCTGTGAAAGAGCAGGCAATAGATCAAGAACAACAGCTCTCAAGATCAGGGAGGAATCCAAAAAAATATTTCAACAGTGATTCAGGACAAGTGGAATAGCAGCGTGAAGCTGTAGAGAGACATAATATGTAGGATTGTAGGAATATTACGTAAGATTCTGTTGAGGCGTATGTATTATTAATTGAAATATGATCATAATGTAGACAACAAGAATGTATAGAAAATTGTCTGTCCTTCTTTATTTTCAATAAATTTCCTTTTCGCATTATAAATTATTTCATTTATCTTGTGCTTAGTGTCTAAGAACAATAGAGCATCTTCCTCGATTGACGCAAGTTCATTGCCAATATAATCGGCAAAATGCTGAGATGAACTTTTGGCCTTTTGAGTAGGTTGTGATAACCGTGTCAGTGATTTCAGAGCCTCTGACGCCGACTCAATGATTTCATCTTCATCTTTTGTGTTTTTCTTTCTTTTCTTTTTGTTCAGTGGGGTAGAGACGGGGACAGCAGCATGGGTTTGTGTAGGTGGCACTGCAGAACCACCATCACCGTGAAGGGCTGGGAATGTTGCTGGCATGTCTTCGGTAGTATTCTTGAAAAAAATCAAAATCATATCAGCACCATATGGTTTTTACGGTTTAACGGTGGTATTATGTTTACCATTGATTCATTTTCTGAATCCTCCATTTCATACAGTGATTGCTGTGATTGCTGCTGCTCCTGTGGCTCTTCCTCCTGTTGCTGAACTTGACTGTCCAGGGGATCATAGCCGTTGTTCAGATTATGCAGCGGCGTGTCATCATGAAGGCTGTCGACAGAGTCTCTGGTCATCGTATGTTCCGCCAGGAACAGCATGGCTTTGTAATACCACAGATTGGGTTTGTATAGCTGTAAGCATTTTGATTTATGCCTAGGGTACATGTTGAAATTAATCAATGCCTTACCTCGTCAGTTCCCATCCCGCTTTTAACGGAGTCGGCAAACTTTTTATGTTGGGCCTGAAAATTGGTCCGCAAATTCGAGAACTTTAAGTTCTTGTTGTGTTACAAGTAAGTAATCCCTCCAAGGCAAGCTTTTTTCTCACAGTTTCCAAGGCCTCATTCCTCGCGTGCTTGTTTTTGTACAGTATATTTTTTGGCTCATATAAGCACGATTGGGCTTCGTAAGCTTGGATTAGGGCCAGAACCTGGCCTTGTGACCACGGCATATTTGAATGATAAGCGCACTACACTCGGAGACTACACCTGACCACACCAGTTTTGTCACCCTGCAGCAGTTTATCCAGTAGCAGCAGAGGTTTTGTCGCCCCACCAATTATTTGCCATTGAAAAACTGTTGACATTGGTTGTAATGGTAACACGTGGTACTGAATACAGGGTCGCTATTGGTTTGGAACGTCAAAAAAAAAATAGTCAACAGTAATATCACAAGTGCTTAGATTTTCACGATAATTTTGGTCAGGCGATCGCGAGTGCTGATTGTAGCGATAAATGCCCGACTCCGTAGGAGGAGGGCATTTATCCAGGGACAATCAGCCCGAGGGAAACGCCTGGCCAAAATTATCTGGGAAAATCTCGAGCACGAGTGATATTTTGAAGATTATTACATAAAAGAAGTCCGAAGTGACAGCTGTCAGATTTTGTTGTTTACATGAATTTTATTCCGTTGCTATTGACAGTGGGATTTAGATAAGTGAATATTATTCTTGTAGGTCTAATAATCAAGGGCGTTGTATGTAATAATCGGCAAAATTTTTCGATTGTTATGAAAATTTGTCACTTGGCACAGGCGAGTGGTTTTGATCAAATGTCATGAGCGATATTGCCGAAAAGCAAGAAATTTGAATATTACAAGAGAAAAATTTTGCCTTCAAAATTTATCTCGAGTGGTATTCGACTTGACTATTTTACGAGAGAAAAAGAGGCTTTCATCCAAAACCAAGATATCATATAGTTCTCAAACAACGTGAAGCCACAAAAGGGCCGAGAGAGTTTCAGAAGTCATGACTAACGGCGCATGGAGGTAGGTACCTATAAGAGAGCCCGCTAGGATCTTGAGCATCCAAAGATAGTATAGAAGAGCACAGAGCATGAAAATATCCAAAACCTGTGGCAAGACTTTGAAAAAACATCAACACCTTACATCAATACCAACATAAAAAAAAGAGTTTCCACCAAAACCTTGACTGAAAAGCCAAGAAAATACAAGACAACACACCAGAGTTTCGAATGCCAGAAGAAGACGCAGGGGGGATCACAACAAAAAGAAAAAAGAGTTACGAGCCCTACTACTGGCAGCAGGAAGAGCCTACTTTGGTGACAAGATCGTTGCTTCCAGGAATCCTACCCGAAAGATCTGGCGAATAGTGAATGAGGATGTCAAACCGAAAGGAAGGGCCAAAAAGTCACTATAAATTTTCATTGCTTTCGAAGTAGGTATGCCTTGTGACAGGAGGACTTGTAGTGTAGGCTTGGTCACTGAAGTCAAGCCATACACAGCGCGGCCCGTTCCTGGATGGGTGACCGCTGCAACCACCGCTCCCACTCGAAGATGGGACACCGGTGCCAAAATCCCCCCTCGGCAAGGTTCTGGACAAACTTTCCGAGTACTTCGGTTCTCGAAATCTTTCTGAGTTTGACACTTACGTACGATTTCTAACCTCCATTTCTCTATGATGTTTGTTATTTTTAGTCGGCCCAGCTGTTGTGAGTGTTGTGTAATGAAATCAGCTTAATTCAAAAAAGTTGTGTAATAAAATCAGCTTAATTCCAAAAAAAATCTTTCATTAAAATTGGTATTAAACTGGTGTCATTTAAAATTACCATAGCACTTAGCTGTGATTAGCGGGAATAAGCACCTCTTCCTAACTGGAATTTTGAATTTCGCGGGTAACGTTCGGGACTACTTTCCAAGCGGAGGAATATCCATGGGAGGAATCTGGTGGTCCTTTCTATCAGTGTATAGGCAACTCCCGCTACATCGATGAATCGCGGATTGCATAAAACCCCTAGGGACTTTTCTCACACAATTCAAGAATAGCGGCCCAGGAATTCAATCTCCGAAGCAGAGTTTCATTTGAGAGGAGGACAGAACTCGTCGATGACAGGTTACGAATGGATTGAGGCGGGCGCATCTTCGAATTCATCTTTCGCATGACAAAGCCGCAGACTCTCACCCATTCACCCTAACACAATGGAATTTTTACCTGGAACCATTGTCTTGGGTCAAATTGAGTGAGAGTTAAGTGTGAGTGTAGGTTGAATGATGACTCTGAATTTGGCGCTTAGTATCAGTTTCACGTCCAAAGTTCAAACTATTTGGAAGAGTTCCGACCCTAAAAAAAGTGCAGGTGGGTAGAGGCAGGTACTATTGAGAAACTCATAAGGTAACTTACATATTTGTTGCAGCTGAATGAGTGCCCAGAGCTGCATGTATTATTGTCGTGAATTTATCAATAATCACTCAAATTTGATGTCAACATGATGAGCCGTCGTCATGGAATACATTTTGGACATACGTTTCGAAGTTCACAGCCTGCCCTAATTCATGGTTTTAACGAACATACGGTATGTGCGACATACGGTTCTCAAGCTATACCTTTTCAAGTTCAATTTGCTTTCATAGAGTTCACCCTGTAGTTGCATAACAGCCAATACCATGATTGATTTTCTGAATATGAGTGGTCTGTGGTTGACAACTGATCTATATTTATGGTTAATTTGACTGCCACGTGGATCTAGGATCAACTCAACATTCTGGTTGAATGCCAAAAGTTGATGCTTCAGGGAGTTCTGAAAGCCATAAGCCAAAAACCGGAAGTAGGACGCAGAACAAGTAAGGTATCAAACTGTAGAAAATTGCATGGGCTTCCATTCGCATACAAACGCTCTCACCTCACATTGACTGAATTGAAGATATCGATAAAAAACTGTTTTTTTGGGCGTCACTTTCTCAATATGGCGACCGAAATGACAAAGATACGAAGTGAAAAAGTGGAAATTCCACCTCAGATCTATAATACTGTTACGGTATTGGGGTTCACCTATTTCGAAATTAAACGCGTTGATTTACTTGTAAACAAACTGCACTTTATTCACCACTACCGATACAACTAAATAACGCACACAATGATTAATTGCTTAGAAATTCACACACAATGTCGCTTGAGATGTTATCGCCACGGTCGCTCGATTTCAACTCTCCCCCGACGCCAGGCCGAGTTCCTCTCTTATAGTGGCATCGAAGGTTCTGGATGCTTCTTGTTTGATCGTTGGAGTTTCCAGCACACAAGGATTTTTCTGCTATCTGCGTCGAGATTGATTCCAGAGCCGAATGGAATATACGCGTACCTTCTACGGCACCTCCACCAGAAGTCTCGACGTGTCGTGACCTACCCCTGCAGTCTCTCGATGCTTCCTGAATGCAACGCGGAAATCAAGATTTCTCCGGAAAGAGCCGGGATGGTCGCGAGCTTCGTAACAATACTGTCAAGTTTCAAAAATATCGAATTGCCTGCAAAACAAGCCGGAATTTAGCATAATATCTTATAAAGACAATTTTGACAGTTTCCAGAAATGACGTTTGTAAATTTGAATATGAACTGAGGGAGAATTCATTTGCCTACAAAATAACAACTGTTCAAATTATGACATCTCTTGAAAAATAAACGAGGTACAGCCAATTTCTCACTACAAGATGGAGCCCATATGGGCGCCTCCACCGTAATTGCTTGCAGCAGATGTCAGATTCCACCATAATCTTTCACATCCTTGACGGTCTAGGAATCGAGTGAGGTATAGCTCCATACATCTTCACGGAGTTGCACACGACCAAGCCTCTTTTGATCCTATGCCCTCGGACTACTTTTGTAGGACACGTTTTTGGGAAGCGTATATCAATATCTCGAAACGGTTTTGGACTTCTGATCGTATTTTGTTCTTTCAATTAGCCATTCTTTATTTTGTGATCTATGGATTGGGATGAGAGATGAGAGCCGAGATGAGCAGTGAAATTAGCACCCATGATGGGACAAACTGGTGACTGTGACAATCTTGATGCAACGGGTACTTACCATTGGTGCATTTCGAACCACCCTGGGCCCATTTAACATGTAATGCAATGTCACAGCATGCTTGATTTGCCATAGTCTCAAAAGCGGAGAGTTGGACAACAACACGCACCAAACCGCATCCTTGAATTGCAAGGGACACAGAAGAAGAGATGGAAAGGTAGGTACTCACTACTCGGGTCAGTAGAAGAACGGAAAAGACCATGGTTTAAGGAAGTTTACCTGAAAAGAACTGTAGACAATGAATGATAAGAAAACGACTTTTTACAATATGGAAATATAAGCTTGAACAAGCAGTAAGTACAATAATTAAAAACAATGTATAAAAAAAGACTGCGATCACTATTGAGAAGCTGATGCTATTTCATCCGTTTCGGAAGCGACTTGCTTTTTCATAGTCACTGCATAAGTGATTTCCACGTCAGAAGTAGGTTCGCCGACTATCGTTTTGAAAGACTGAAACAGAACAATTTTGTAATGGCCCAAACTGAAATAACATCCAAACTTCAACATAGAGCTTAGGCTGAACAGCGACGGCGCCAGGGGGTGGCCAGGGTGGGCACGTACCTCCCCTCAAATCATAGGTGCCCACCCGCGTGCCCACCCTATTTCTCAAAAAATGTTTCGGAAAAAGGTAAAATGAAAAAAACACACTACCTGAATTGCATAACCAAGTGGATACTAATGAAAACAACTCAAAATAAGAATGTATCCCTTTTTTTAATAAAACTTGTTTGCGCTTGTTTTTTTCATATGAAAAAAAATTATTTGAAGGATGGGAGGTTGAACAATTATGATCAGATGAGTGCCCACCCCCCTGAATAGTGTGCCTTTTTGTGCCCACCCGTTCAAGAAATGCTGGCGCCGCCGCTGAGGCTGAAGCATGAGTGAATCCGTCACACCAATATTCGATACCTCAACCTTGAAAACTCACAATTCTAAGCAGATTGAAGTCCAGAAACTGATATGTTGCAATGCGTTGGGAGTTTTTTTTGTATATAAACAATAGCTGTAGCGTTCTTTCGTTTTGCATGCTAGGAATGATCTGAAAAATATAATCAATTCATTGAAGTGGCAACGATAAGACTCATCAATTAGTATGCTGGTTAAGGACGGAGTTGTATTGGTAAAACAAGCGTTGCAAAATTAATCCCTGTGAGTTTATTTCTTGACCGATTCTTACCATCAACCCTCTAACGGCGGAATTGAAATTTTCTCAAAAAAATAAAAAAAACTTATATTATATATTATACTTATAAACTTGAGTTTTTCCATCTTTAGGCTAAAGAATGATATATTTGACAACAATGACTCTCAGTTTTCGCAAAAAAAGCTGTTATCATGTGGTAACGCTAGCATTTTATGGATCACATTATTTACCATATGAACTGAACCATTTATGTTGATTTATAAACAATGTTTTTTCTTGAAGAACCGTCGACTTAGTTCATAAGATGAAATAATTGTGGAAAGGTATGTTAAAAGGTATGTAGGCTGCAGAGGTATGTTGTTGTTTCACAGAAAATTCACGTCTGGTATGCTGTACTGAAGAGCTGAAATAATATAGCGAAACACTGGGTCTACAGCTTCCATTTCTGAAGAAAACTACCACCTTCTAGTATGTACTTTTCATTTTAAAAGTCATTCGTTCCGTCAGTGGGAACCTTCCCACAATTATTTCATCTTATGAACTATTTATTGTGAAAAATGAAATTACACTCCAAACATCTCTTGAAATTTGGCAGGGTAGCTGAACTTGGGAAAATCTCTTGCAGTTGATCAATATCAGCGTCATCATCGTAGGCAATTTGGAGAGCCTCCTCTAAAGTGAGATCTCCTCTGGAAAGAATCAAAACGGTTACCAAAGACTGTAATATCGAACAGCTGATTTGCCTTTTTATGTCTGGCTTTACCTGCTAGCGTAACCATACGGTAACACAACAAAAAACCCACAAATTACAAACAAATAAATCAACTTTTCCTAATAAATTCATAATAAGCTATTCAGGTAGTCATTTTAGATATGCAAAAACCTGAGACGGTAGTTGACATGTGCATCAAGGTTTGCAAAAACATACTTACTTTCAGCGAATGTCTATGCTTCGTACACTTACTAGAGAGCTCGTTAGTGAACGGTCTCAAAAAACACGAGTTTAGCGCACAATTGAGATATTTCTAGTACTATTTTATAAAACACACTTTAACGAACGGATCAACTTAACCTAATTCCCAACCTGTTTAAAAAAATTAGAGATGGCGACGCCTTACATGATCGCTGGCACGCGTTACCATATGGTAACGCCAGCAGTTGGAGGGTTAAGTTCTCTTTCGAGAGCTTCAAGGATGTACTTTGGTTAGAACCCAATGGCATTTCCAAAATCCAAAGATTGAATTAAAATTTTTTAGGATATAGAAACGGCAATGTTAAACAAAAGTACAACCTTGTAGCTTTCGAAAGAGAGCCGAATGGTGAGGATTGGTCAAAGAATAAACCGACAGGGATTGATTTCGCAACGCTTACCCATTCTACCAATTTGACTCCGTCCCTAATTGCTATTCTTCGTAGCCTTACTTCCCAGTCTTCGTTTTCTTGGTACGACCGATTCAGAATGAAATATCTTCCTTGCGATCCCGGATCTGACGGCCACTCTATCCCTACCATATCATTCTTTTTTGAGATAAAGATGGATCCTTCGGCATGGGTCCATGCAAATTCGTTGAAGTAATCGCCGGGTAACCTTGAGGTGAATAATATATTTTACGATTTGAACACGCATTTAGGACGGTTGAAAACAGTTAGGTACCTGCACATGTTTTCGGCGGTTTGAAACAGGTAAGTCCCGGAAATGTGATCGACTTGAGGTGGCTGTTCTGGTATTCTTTCTTGAACTAGCCGTTCTGGTATCGGTTCTTCCACCATTCTCCTGGCCATTCTGAAGGATTGCGGCACAAATAATATCGACTAGTTCTTGTATCCTGGTACTTGGTGGAATTTGAAAATCACGAATTGTCGGTGTTTTTATTTGGAATGAAAGAAAACGCATCGACAGAGATTATGGGCTCATTATCTGTGGATGTTTTTGTTTGTGTAGCTAGGTACTTTTTCATTTCATGCGTAAGAAATGAATGAATATCCTACACTTATTACCTTTCTGATCATGCACGTACTAATACATACCTAACAAAATGTATTAGATTTATTAAGGTACTGACCTGATTATGAGCAGTTACAAAATGGATGGGATAAATGGATAAATAGGCACTTACTTGAAATTTGATCACTCACATTCCATCACATTCGACCACCTGTTGAAGACAAATGCTATTTATTTATTCATCATTCATTCATTTAAATACTACATTTCTGTTATTTATGAGTCACCTGTATCGTGAGCAGAAACTCAGTACCTATCCTAAGCAGCACATTCACTAATAATTGACAATTTTTACTGATTAGTCTGTCACTCGGTCTGTCACGAACAGTTCCACAAATTCACTTGAAATTGCATGAACGAGGGGCGAGGCCCCACTTCTTGGTCCCTCATCTTCAAAAATAAACTTCAATAACTCATTTGAACTTTTGTTTTCGTGTTCTTAGGTGGATTCCATTCACCGCTCTTGACTCGGATCGCGATACTTTTGAGACACCCTGCATAACGGAAAACGAAACTGTTGGAAACACTAAATGGAAATTCTACCTTTCTGTCGCCTATTATGTAAGTTGAGAATTAAATTATGATGAGGTATAATCCAATTTTTTCTTCAATTGGTAATAAGAAGCTGAACACTCCCTAATAAGCATGTGGTGTTTCTTTCACTTTGTCTTCATAACAGAGGGCGGGAAAAAATTCGCAAAGAATTTCTTTCTGAGCCGCCAGTGACGTCACTATAGTCAGGGGTCATCTGGTATCCCGTGGGCTCCTTCGTGGAGGGGGCAAAAAACCTTTTGTTTCTTTAAGTCCCATGTGTGGAGATACCGAAATGTTTTGGTGCCACTTTCAAAATGGCGTCATTTCGAAATGGCGGCCATTTGTTTCCGGTGACATTTATTCGGACCTAACTTGCTTTATTCTCGCCCGATTTGGAAAAAAATTATTTAGAAATACGTGAATTCATATTTTCTATCCGCTGCTGTCATCGGTTATCATTTGTATCAATCTGTTTGACCCAAATTAGAAAAAAACTAAAAATCATGATAACTTTTAGTCCTATAGGAAGGTTTCTCGACTGTTTCTCAACGTAATTCAAGTTGTATCGATCCTAACGGCATCTACAGTAAATGAAGTTCACTAAAAACTCAGCTTGCTGGAACAATAATTGTCACAAACGGTCAAAAGTGGGGGAAAAAAGAGCGACATTCACGAAAAATGATAAAATTAAGGAGGAAAGTGCCGTATGTTTTTTTCAGAAAGTAGGTATACGTGTGATTTTCTAGTCACCACTTCTCTGGCCTCTAAAGACACTTAATAGCTCTGGTACCAATTTCAAAATAGCGGCGTTCCAAAATTACGACCATTCGATTTAGGTAACATGAATTCACACTCAACCTACGCCTATTTTCGCTCGACTCAAACCGATTTTGATGATTTTTTTTTATCAGGTATGGATTGATGTTTTCTATTTGCTTTGTCCAAAATTTGCATGTGTGCCGAATGGTTTTTCCAGAAAGCGGAAAAAAATCTAGAAAATCAGTGATTTTTACGATCCCTATTGCCTCAGGTGCTGTGTGCTTCCCCTGAGGGACATGTCTGGCAAATATTTTTTTATCATTCTCATATGTATAAGTTACCGAAATGCTTTAGTGCCACTTTCAAAATAGCGGCGTACCGATTTGGCGGCCACCTAGATTTTGATAAGGTATTCCATAATGCAAAAATTTCAACTTGGTAACCGGAAGAGTAATAATGATGAAAGTCACAAGGTAGATTTACAATTCAATGCTTGTTAAGATAAAAAAACCGCATTTCCATTTCTTGAGCCGTTCCTCAAAAATCCTGATATTAGTGGTCAGTTGCATAAAAATTGACATTTTTTAATAAATTAGTGGATTTTTTAGGAACGGCTCAAGAAATTGAGATGCGGTTTGTTTTATCTTAAAAAGCATTAAATTGGTAATCTACTTTGTGAATTTCATCACTATAACTATTTTGGTTACCGAGTTGGAATTTTGTTAACAATGTGGATTGATTGTGCTGATGAAATACGGGGTGGGTGTTTTGAGAAAAAGCAAAAGAAATTGGGACATCCTGTATATGGCATGAAATGGAAAATTATACTTGACATATCCAAAAACTACGGAAAAATACTACGGGGGTATTCGTCTTGCGTGAACACCCTGTACATGATATGGTGCCATATTCGCACACTGTCACTGTGTAATGAAAACAAAAATTTCAATCACGTAACGGTAAGACACAAATCTTGTGCACCGGTCGTTTGGCTTGGCCGGTTGCAAACTGAAGAGTCACAACGCGAACCACATTATCGGCTCCTGGATGAAGATGCAGGATTCGTCCGAGGCGCCACTGCCTTGGTGGTAGGTTGTCGTCCTTTACACCAAAGCTCCTTCTTTGAGTAGTTGGGTTTGACTTGTTGTCCATTTCGTGCGAAGTTGTAGTACGGAAATGTATTCCTTTGCCCATCTATTCCAGAAATTCAGGTACAATTGTTGAAGCCGTTGGAATCTGTCCAATCAAGACTCTTTCTTGTCTGTCAGATCGTATCCAGGTGAGGAAAGAATAGGTCTGCCTATCAAAAAGTGTCCGAGGGTCAAAGGATTGATATCAGTGGAATTGTTTGAAAGTGGTGAAATGAGTCGTGAATTCAATACTCCCTCGACTTTTGCTAAAAGTGTAGTGAATCCTTCGAAGGTCAGTGATGCATTGCCCGGTATTCGTTTGAGGTGAAATTTCATTGATTCAACTACCGCCTCCCATATTCCACCAAAATGCGGAGCGCGTGGAGGAACGAAACGCCAAGTAATATTGTCTTGGCTGACAGCGTTGATAATTGACTCTTGATTTGACTTGTTTTGGAGAAATTCATGCAATTCAGCAAGTTCTGAGCTGGCCCCCACAAAATTGGTGCCGTTATCGGAGTTGACAGATTTTGGAATGCCTCGTCTTGAGGTGAATCGTCTAAAACAGGCTAGAAAAGCATTTGTGGTTAATTTACTCGAGTTCTGAATGAATGGCCTCACTCGCGAAACAGATAAACAAAACAACGTAAGATTTAATCATTTTTGGGTTTCTCGTCTTACGGTCCTTCAATGAAAATGGTGCGTTTGCTATGGACATATTTGTGCTTGATAATGTGGGCCATTCAGATTCCGACAACTGAAGGAAGTCGGGTCCGTGCCACCACAACCTTTCTGATTGCAGTTGTGATGGTCTGACTCCACGAGTCAATAAATCGGCCGGGTTTGAATGGGTACCGGCATGACGCCATTGTGAAGGCTGAGTCATGTATTGAATTCCGGAAATACGATTTGCTACAAATGTTTCAAGTTCATTTGGTTCCGTATGGATCCACGCGAGAACTATCATTGAGTCGGTCCAATATGTGCATCGTTCAATAGAAATGTTGAATGATTGCTTGACCTTATCAACCAACCTAATAGCCCAGGCGCCAGAGGAAACAATAAGGAAATAATTGTTCACTGGCTGGGAACTAGCTTGAAACGATCTGTGTAGCTCAGGTTTTGACATACTAGTTTCCCCCCTTTCGGAAATGTCGGCGTCATGTCACCATCATCAACAAGAAGTGCACCAGCGTGGTTTTTGCCGAATATCTTGATTTTGGATCATCTGACAGCGAAAGATGTGAGGAGTCATTTTGAAGCCTATGAAATTCCCTACATCTTGGTTTTTCAATCAATTTTCTGCGACCTATGGTCTTTGAGATAGAGCTTCTGGAAGCGAGAGTCATTGTCGTAAAAGCTCCATGGCCACTTGACTTTAAAAACTGAAATGTCGATGTGACAAAAAAAATTCAATATGAGATTACTCCAGAATTCTTCATGCAATAGTTGCGGTGATGGTCTTAAACTCTTCCACTTGAACCGTAGATTACAAATATTGAAAAGTCAAAAACATCACATTGTACATTTACAGGGTGTACTACGGGAATCAAATCAGAACAGAGAAATTTGACATTTTCCTTTGATTTAGCCTATGTGAAGCTCTAAGCACTTATCACGAGTCCAATATCTACATGCATTGCTCTGTAAGCTTCACTTGATACACTTAAGAAGTGGTCAGCTCACAGCCTTCCTGTAAAATATTTTAAAAGTCCTCTGAAATCATCAAAATTTACAGTAGCAAGAAATGTATGTAATAGTATATTATATACCAAGGACCCAAAGTGAATTTTTGATTTCTTGGGTGAAGTTTGTTGCTCAAGGGCCCTTTGGGTCCAAATCCCCAAATTAAAAATTCATTTTGATCCATTGGTATACAATATACTGTTGTATACATTCCTTGGTACTGTAAATTTTTAATATTTTGATGATTTCAGAGGGCCTTCAAAACATTTTACAGTGAAGCTGTGAGCTGACCACTTCATAAGTGTATAAAGTGAAGCTTATAGAGCAAATCCATAATGATATTGGACTCGTGTTAGGTGCTTAGAGTGTCGCATATAGGCTAAATCGAACAAATATGTAAAATTTCTTTGATCTGATTTGATTCCCTCAGTACACCCTGAGGCGTACTGAATGTAACGTTTTTGACTTTTCTATATTCGTAATCAACGGTTCAAGAGAAAGAGTTAAAGACCATCATCGCTACTATAGCATGAAGGATTCTCGAGAAATTTCATTTTGAAATTTTTTTGTCACATCGACATTTTAGTTTTTCGAGTCAAGTGGCCATGGAGCTTTTACGACAATGCCTCTTGCTTCCAGAAGCTCTATCTCAAAAACCATAGGTCGCAGAAAAGTCATTTAAAAACTATTCCGTAGGGAATTTCATTGGTTTTTAAATGACTTCTCTCATCTTTTGCTGCCAGATGACCCAAAATCAAGATATTCGGCAAAAACCATGCTGGTGCACTTCTTGTTGATGATGGCGACATGACGCCGACATTTCCGAAAGAGGGGGAAATTAGTATGTCAAAACCTAAGCCACACAGATCGTTTTAAGCTAGTTTTCAGCCAGGAAACAATGATTTCCTTATTGAGCTGATTTTTGCTCCCTGGCGCCTGGGCTATAACCAGAACCCTGAGCTCCCGAAAGTTCCAGACGTGGAACCGTCAATGTTTTAACTGGAGCCACTTTTGTTTTTGCACACAGAAGGTGCACATGGACAGTTTCTTCGAAATTGACTGATCGTAGATACACGCAGGTATCTACCAGTAAAACATGATTTACAATAATTTACAATAAATCACAGCTGGTTGAGACACAGAAACATCAACAAAATAATGAATATTATATTGAAATGTTGAATAATTATATCTCCAATCACTCTCCAAGTATTCCTTGAGCGAGTAAATGGGGCACTCTAATAACAATAACAACCTCATTACAGCCTGCCTGAAACTACGTGTGCTTTCGACACCCTCAATTCCCGGTGGAAGACCATTGCAGAGCCTGATGCTCATGACCAGAGGGCCTCGTGAAGTCTTGGTCAACCGATGCTGAGAAAGTCTCAAATTTGAGACATTTTTTTCAGTTTGTATTCCGTAGTCGACAAGTCCGTCATGTAAGAAATACGGTCAAGATTGTCGTGAACATTATGTAGCACATGTTAATATGTAGATAAATAGAATAAACTGTTAAAATCTTGAGATCGCGAAACAGACCACGACACGAGTGGCTCCACGGTTTAAATGTCATGACTCTGAGGATCCTCTTCTGCATCGTGAATACGCTCTCCAACCTATCGCCGCTCCCCCAGCAGAGAATACCGTAGCTCAATCTGGAATGCACGTAGCTGTGATAGCATGTTAACAACACATCAATTCGAACCTTCCGTCTCAGCTGACTCAGTTGGTAACAGAAAGATGTGAGTTTCTTAGTAAGAGACAGTATAATGAGCATCCCACGTCAAGGAGGAGTCCATAACCACACCCAAAAATTTGACTGAAGAGCTCCGGCTCACACTCACACCACTCATCCTCGCAAGCAGACTCAGATTCAATTCCTTTGTAGAAAACAGCATCAAGGCAGTCTTCGCCTCATTTAATGTGAAACCATTGACACGACAAAACCGGAGCATCTCATTCATGCAGGATTCAGTGCGCAGACCAAGATTCCGCAGACTACCAGAGAACAACGCAGCCGACGTGTCGTCAGCGAAAAGAGTGACATGGGAATCACTAAAGTTTCTAATGTCGTTTATGAACAACAAAAACAGCACGGGTCCGATGACACTCCACTGAGGAACCCCAGAAGTAACCGGCTCAGTAGTAGAAAAGTACCTACTTAGGGTCGCCCAAGCCGAAGCGAAACAAACTGCTGCCTACCCTTCAAGAAAGATTCAAGCCAGCTCAAAGGAGGACCCCCGATGCCATATCTAAATAGCTTACGAAGCAAGAGGTCATGATCAACAACGTCGAAGGTCTTGGAGAGATCAAAGAAAACACAGGATGTGGGCTTACGCTCCTCCATGCTGCGGAGTATGGAATTGTGAAGAGAGAGAATGGCATCAGTGGTGGAACATTTCTTTCTGAACCCGAACTGTTTAGGCAATAAGATGTTTTTTTTCATCAGATAATGAGAAAGTCCCAGAAAAAAAGCCCTCTCGAAAATCTTAGAGAAGACCGACAAAAGAGAGATGGGTCTGTAATTGCTCATTATTGAGCTGTCACCCTTCCTACGGAACTTGACTTGCAATATGTCATTTGAAAGCTTTTGAGAAGCTGAATTCAGAACAGTTGAGAGTATTTTCCTACCTGGTTTCTGTCAAATAATATAAAAGGTCGAATTTCAAAACTTCACCATTTGATTATTTGAAATCTATTCGATGGATTGGAACCAAATTTGGCAGGAAGCAACAAAATAAAAGAGTCAAATTGAGCCTGCAGCTGCAGTTTTCCACCATTTGCTAGTCAGTTGTTATGTATTTTCAAAATTCTTCTAGCCGTTGCCACCCGAGAGGGCCTCTCACCCGTGTTTTGGCCAGGACGACTCGCTTTTGATGCATGACTCCACTCAAAAATCCATTCCTGCTCAGAAATCGACTTTTTTTTTCCAAATTCCAACAGATATCGGAAGTACATTGGATTGGGCATCGTGTAGATCCATTTTCAAAATCGACAGGATTTCAGTTTTCCGACGGTAATTTTTTCAAAATGAAATTTGCCCATTCCGTGATTTTGAAAAATCGGCAGTGCAAACTTCGACATTCGGTGAACCCTAGGAGGATATAAGAATAGGGAGGGAAGGTTCGTCATAAAAAGTGATGCCATGGAAATGTCATATCCGCCATCTTTGTACGCCTAAAATTTTTATCACTTTACCATTGAAACTGAATATTGCCACGTCAAGTTCTGCGAGCTGTCGCTCTTGTCAGTGTCAGTCTATGACGCTTTGTGCTGCACCAGACCCAGCCACATCCTTCCTAAATATGATCGTTGGATTACAAAAACAAATTTCATTACAGGTTTCACTAACTTCTACTTATTAGCATTTTTGTCACTAACTTCGTGATAGGTGATAGTCCGTAGCAGTAGGAATTTCACCAAGATAGGTACCTAGGTAGGTACTATTCATTGTAATTTTGCCATGGACCTTGAAGTCTACACAGGCCTCAAGACTGGCTGATGATGAGGTTTCCACAGTACTTCCTCCACTGTTCAGTGTAGATCACAGAGTGTAGATCATCATTAGGTGTATTAACACTAACAGTGCTGACCTCACAAACACGTGGTAGAATCTAGGAGGAAAGAATCGAACTGCTCATTCTCTGCTCATTATTTTTGGAATTTGCTGGTCATTCTCATCCTTGCCTTACATTCTACTGAAACATCGGGCGACCCCATACTACTGGTAGGCATCTTCCCTTCGGCAGCTTCGGCTCGCATTGATGGAATATTCTTCATACATTGGCGCACGTAGCCAATGTCTTTCCCACACCTGGGAAAGCTGATCTATTCAGCTCTTATAGATGAAGCACCATCCAAACAAGATTCAAGCACAAAGATGAATGATATTAGGCAGGACTCATTTTATGTCAACCAAAAAAATCTCACTTACCTCAAATAGTTTCAAATTATTTCAATAACGTCAACCTAAATCACAAAAGTCAAAAGACTCTTGAGACTAGATGCAATATTTGGGCGTAGTTGCTACCTCACCCCTTACGTTTCCCGGCTTCATTTCCCCCCGTCCACAAGCTGGGTTATAATCCCTCTCTATTCTTATATCCTCCTAGGGTGAACTCCACCAAATATTCATTTTAGTTGCAGACATGCCAGGAACGGAGGTTGGAGAAAAGATCAAATTAGTCTTTGAATGGAATTTTTTTTAAATCGTACTCACGGTTTTCTAGTTTTCCTCCCTAGAAGAGCTCAAATTTTCCAATTTTTTGTCCCGTGAATACATTTTGACCGTTTTGTTTGAATAAGAGGTAGTTAACTGGCTCTTGAACATTTCCCAACATTTTTGTTTTTCATAATTTCCCAGGAATTTTCGGTTGAATATATGTATAAAATCAGCCTGGGTTTTCGAGACCGGACTTGAATGGTGGAGCTCAAAGTGAAGCCTCAATTGACGATTTTCACAATAAGGTGATTTGAAATAAGACTTGAGACGGAAAATTCTAATTCTCCCGACCAAAAATTCGATTTCCTGCAGATTATTTGCATTTTTTTCTTCTTATTCCAACCTTCCACTCGAAGGTACGTTTCACACAAAGATTTCCATAGGTTCAACTGTTTAACTGGATACTAGTCGGGAAAGTTTTGGAGTGACACAACCGATCTTTTTTCTTTTTTTTTTCCCAACAAATTGGCACACTGGATTCATGAATACTTATTTTTGTCGAAAATATATGTTGAAACCACAATAAGACCATGCCAGGGTGTTGGGAACGTTAGCATAACAACTTTCCAGTAATTCGCTTAAAGTTGCCATTTTTCGATTGGCTCCTGTAAATTTTCCAATGTCTGGATTTTTGGGGACTTTTTGTCCGGCGGTAGAGTAGATACTATGCGAGGAACCAAAATCAATCATCAAATGTTAGGATTTAATTTTTTTGACCCCAGGAGCTGAAATTCCTGGACTTAAAAAATCAAAAGTCGATTCATTTTTTTTTTTAATTCATATCATCACATTAAAACATCACAGAACAAACAAACAATGGTTGATTACATTTTCACGGAGCAGTATATAGGGCGATTCACGAAAAATGCGACACCGCTTATTGCCGGATAGAGGACACTTTAAGGTGAGTCTGCATCAGAAAAAGGTTTTTTTAGGATTGATTACGAAGATATAGGATGTTTTCAATGTTTGGATCCTCATTTCGAACTGTGATATTATTGCGACGGTTTCATAGAATCCAATTTAACACTCTTCTGGTGGAACTATGCAAGATAACACAGTTACAAAAAAAATCCAGGACCGTACCTAAACTTCCTGATCGGTTTCCACAAAAACCGTCAACAAATTCAAAAAGAACAAAAATAGTGGGGTATTACACTGCTGCCAAAGGACCCCGCACGTTTTATATGAAAAAGTGGTTCCGGTGAATTTGGCTAAATTTTTTATATGTTGTAGATCTTGATTCAAGAAATATATTCCTGAAAAATTGGACCCCTCCTATGAACAGTTTCTCCCCTACACGCCTAATAAGGCCAAAATTAGGAATAGTCTCAAATTTTTTGAAATTCATGAAACTGGTCCAGATCGAACTCGTGATCATGGGAAAAATAATTTAAAAAATCCAAGTTATGAATTGGGGTAGTTATCAAGGGGGTTGGGGGTCGAAATTGAGAAAATAAATTAAAATTCCGAATTTTTTTATTCTTATAAAATCTGAACAGAATAATCATGGAGAAATAATTTTGGAAAACCTAAATCAATTGATTGGGTGTTATTCTAAAGAGGGCTGGGGGTCAAAATCAAGGGAACGGAGTAACATTCCAAAACTTGCGATTCTCATTATTGAGAAAATAATTCAAAAAAAATCTAAACCAATGAGTTCTGGTGTCATTGAGGAAGTAGAGGGTCGAAATCAGGACAACAATGAAATTCTGGACCTTACAGTTCATCTAAAAATTGATCTGGGTGAATGACAAAATGATAATAAAACCAATCTGCATAAGGATTGAGTTCTTCATTTCTCGACCATCCCTTTTCCCACCTACCATAATATCTGCCTACAACCATGTCCTAGTCCAAATAAGAATTTGTCTCAAGCATTTTCAAATTCATGAAACTGGCTCACATTAAGTTGAAGAATAAAAAATATAAGATGTGAATTGGAGTAATTATCGAGAGGGCGGAGGTCGAAATCGAGTAAAGGAATTGGCATTCCAGGAATAGGGTAATGGAGAAATAATTTAAAAAAATCTGAATCAATAAATTGAGATGGTTACCTACTGAGGGGACAGTGGTCAAAATCTAGAAAAAGGAAGAAATTCCGAAACTTTAAATTCATATAATGTAGGGGTAGGGTCCTTCAGTGAGAGTGATAGAACTTCAAATTGGAATTAAACAGATTAACAAAGAACAGTTTTTGACATTATGTGTGGAAAATAACATCTAGTAAATGGCCTCCTCGACTTTGTCTAACGGCGGGCAGACGGGAAGTCCAATTTGTAATGACTTTCTGGCAGATATTGGGCTCAGTAATAACACGCACAATATTGTCTCTCAGGGCTTAAATGGTTCTAAGCTTGTTCTTGTATACCAGGGACTTCACATAACCCCACAGAAAAAAGTCCAGGGACGTAATATCGCAAGATCTCGCTGGCCAATTGAAATTGCCATTCCGCGAAATTGTTCTTCCTTGGAAGTTTCCGGCCAACAAGTCCCAAGGTTTCTCCTGCTGTGTGGCTCGTAGCCCCGTCTTCTTGAAAGAAGATGATTTTGTAAGATATACTGAGTATTTATGTCAAAAAATGACAGTAAAATCTTATCAAAGTTCTATCACTCTTATTGAAAGACCCTTTAGAACTGAAAATTCAGATTTGAAAAATTGAGCCTTACTTCCAATATCGATCTATTTTTGGAATCTCATTGAATCAACCAATGACCAAAAGCAGGATTCATGTTTATTTAAAAAAAGATAGTCCAGTCAATTTTTTTTGACACAAGCTATATGATGGACAGCACACAGAGCCGTGGAGAGCTTCTCGAGAACTGTAATTAATAATGCTGTTGCAAGTAGTCTCGATTCCACCCCCCTCCCCCCGGCCCTCATCGTGGTTGTGGGTATAGGTATCATGATGGTTGTACCCAGAGCTTGGTACCCAGGTACCTGGGTAAGGGGTGAGGATGATCGAGAAACGATGAACTCAGTCCTTATTCACATTGGTTGTATTATCATTTTGTCATTCGCCCAGATCTTCCTAGATAAACTGGAAGTTCCAGAACTCCACTGTTTTCTCAAGTTCGACCCTCTACCCCCTTAATAACACCTGAATTCATTGGTTTAGATTTTTTTGAGCAATTTCCCCATTGCTCGTAAAATCATATATTATGGGAACCGCAAATTCCAGAATTTCACTGCGTTTTCTTGATTTCGACCCCCAGCCCCCTTTAGAATAGCCCCCAATTGATTGATTTAGATTTTCCAAAATTATTTCTCGATTATTATTCAGTTCAGATTTTATAAGAATGAAAAAATTCGGAATTTTAATTTATTTTCTCAATTTCGATCCCCAACCCCTTTGATAACTACCCCAATTCATAACTTGGATTTTTTAAATTATTTTTTCCATGATCACGAGTTCGATCTGGACCAGTTTCATGGATTTCAAAAAATTTGAGACTATTCCTAATTTTGGCCTTATTAGGGGTGTAGGGGAAAAACTGTTCATAGGAGGGGTCCAATTTTTCAGGAATATATTTCTTGAATCAAGATCTACAACATATAAAAAATTTAGCCAAATTCACCGAAACCACTTTTTCATAGAAAACGTGCGGGGTCCTTTCATTTGCTTCTAATAAACCGTTGAAATAATATTACATTTTAAAATTGAGAATCGAGCATAAAAAAACCTTGCATTTTCGTAACCAATCTCCACAAAAAAATATTTGCTAAGCTAGACTCACCTCAATGTTCTGTATCTGGCATCAAAAAGTATCGCATTTTTTGTGAATCACCATGATTGAATTGAGCAAAGCAATTGAATTCCCCGGGGAATTCAAGTTAGCAATCTCCCATTCCCCAGGTATCATTTTTCTTTTTTCTGCCTCACCTACTCAAGTGTGGGCCTCTCCAATTTACTCTCTAACGAAGCTCGGACTTTGTTTTGCCGCTTGTAGAAACGCATAATTTTAGAATAGAAAGAACAATTTGGCGGTATCAGTCCTTGCCCCATCACCACTCCCTCTTCGTCCCCTTTGCAGTTCAGAATCATGGCAAAAATAATCCAGTCTCTGGCATTCAGGGTTTCCTTTCGCTGAAAATACTCAAAGGCTTTGTCTTGCCACGGCCAGTGGCAGAAGATGTGCAGAAAGAAGCGTTTGAAGGCGTTAGATCTCATGAGGTCCGTCTGTCCAAGCTTGAGGATCTTGCTCCTCTGGTCATCGTTCAGCACGTCAAACAAGAACCACGGTATCGCATGGTTGACGTAATATTCATCCAACCAATATTTGACCGTAATAATTCGACGCAGCTCTTTCAAAGTAAACGCTTCAGCCCACTCCACCCCTAGGCCTCCAATGATGCTAGTCCAAATGTCTCCGAAATGGTCCAGGAATTTCGACTGGAGCGGCAGAAACGCGGTTGTCCAAAAATGTCTTAAGCTGACAGTCGGATCGTCGCGCGGCTTTGGCAGGATCCAAGCAAAGAAGAATTTCACAACTAGCTTCTGGTCGCGCTCTTCTGGAAAATATTGCTGCAACCACGGTGCTTGCGTAATTGATGCGGGATCAAAAAAGAACGAAGGGAAATGTTCTGATGTGTGTTCGTCAAAAAAGCCTCCAGCCATCATTGTCCACCGTCTCGTGCAGATTTTTCCATGTCTTCTTTTTCCAATTTCCAAAATCGCCAGCTTCTGTTCCGCTTCCAGACATTTGGGCAGTTCCAAAGTTTCGACTTGTGCGCAAAGTTTTTTGGCGACTGGTTGGTGACCTATGTAGGAAGAGTTCGCGGTTGGGGCGATTTCTTTCAAATCGTGATTGTCCCAGAATGTGCTGGCCAAGGCGATGTGGGCCAAATTCTTCAAGCTTGGAATCGTCATTGCGTTGGGCTGGAATATAAATCAATGATGAATGAAAATATCTTTCACGGTGGAATTATAAGTTATCTGTCAGAGACCACCTAGACCATGTCACATGTTGCTGTTACTGAATATTTTGTTCCCTCCTAATACACAAAAAGTCTGCAGATAAGTACCTACTGAACTTTATTCTATGGTACGTCAGACTGAAACAAATAATGGATTAATATCTGAAGCCGCCTTTATTTGGCAAAAAATAAACAAAACAACAGTGTCATGTTCAAATATCGTTTGAAATCGCCAGAGTCCGTCAAGATGTCACTTTGAATCACTAAAATATGTTGGAACTTAAAACTTGGAAGGGAAAAGTTTGAAATATAGATAAATATCATTGGAAGATACTGAAATAACAATAACATCTCAAACCACGGAAATCAATGCCGAGTCAGTGAGAACCCCCAGAAAAACACTGAAGTCGTTTTTTTGCGATCAGTCATCTAGAAATACATCTAGAAAATCATGGGGAGTCGTATCATATCAATTTCAGTATGAATAGTAGAATAGAATGTCTAAGAAGTCGTTAAAAAGATGAGTCAGTTGGCGTTACTCTAATTGTTATTATTATCAACCGATTTTCAAAGCAGGGGCAGTATTTTTTGATAGCCCATCTTTTGAGTACTGAACCCGTTTGTTGCTGAAGAGAATGACAGCCGCATCCAAGATATACAGGTGGTCATTAAACTAGTGTTGAAATGGTCCAATTTTAACAGCGTGCCCCTAGCGTGGAAAAAATCGTAGTTTTTTCTGATTGCACTTTTGGAAAGCCTACATCAACATCTTGAAGCGGTTTTGGGATTTTGAATGCATCTTGTTTCACAAAAAAGATTCAAGTTCTTTTCTGGGGGTTTTCTACAGTTTTATGTCACTACGGAATGAAAAATAATGAAGTCATCCCATACGAGTACGTGATAAGTTGAATAGTCACGGTATCAGCCCCATTGGTATTGGAGTTTTTATATAGGGGCTTCATTTGAGGCTGCGGAATAATAGGCAGACAATGCGTATACGATTATGGGCAGCGTCTCCGTATCTGGCAACACATTCATCGTTGAGTGTCGATACTGAAAGAGAAAAGATGTAATTTTCCAACTTCTGATGTTTTTTTCTCTTTTTTTTTTGAAAGAGAGATTATTAAAATATTTTTTTTCAAATGGGGAACTTTTAGGAGTTGACAAGATACATCTTTTGTCTCGTTCTCAAAAAAATCGGTGACAAGAATAGAAGAAATCTTAGTTGTTTAAAAAGATACATCTTATTTCTTTTGATATTGACATCATCGATAAATATTTATTGCCAAATAAGGCGACAATGCTCGTAATCGTGAACGCATTGCCTGCCTATAATCCGAGTGACGGAAAAAAAGAACGAAAAACAAAAGGTCGAAAACAAAACATCGAATGCATGAGGTCGGAAAAGAAAAGGTCGAATCTACAATATATCGAAAGTGTTGACGATTGAAATACATATGGTCGAAAATACATAATATCGAATAACAGGATGTCAAAGAACAAACGATCGAGAAACAAAAGGTTGGAAAACAATAGGTCGAAAAACAAAACGTCGAAAAACAATAGGTCGAAAAACAAAAGGTCGAAAAGCGAAAGGTCGGGGAAGAAAAACCCCGTGAAAATCAAAAAGCACAAGATGTATGTACAATTGTTGTAAAGACAAATAATTTGAGAGTTTGGGACGGGAGAAAGAAGAACCAAGTCAAAAAACAACTGGCCCAAATCCATTTTCGTCAAAAAATCTAATCAGGCCTTGAAAAAAATACTGAACCTGAAAAGGTCCACGTACACACTCTTTACAAGTCAAAGTTGATTTGGCGTCGAAAAACCAAATCAGATCCTGCAAGAAAAACACTGAACCTGACGAGATCCATGTTGCACACAGGTCTGTGAGTGTAGGTCAATTTTGCGTCAAAAAACCAAATCAGGTCTTGAAAAAAAATACTAAACCTGACGAGGTCCATGTGCACAACTTTACGTTTCAGACTCGGTTTCAGAGTTGATTTTGCGTCAAAAAACCGAATCAGGTCGGCAAAAAAATTACTGAACCTGACGAGGTCCATGTACACAGTTATATGTTTCCGACTTGATTTTGCGGCAAAAAATTAAATCAGGTCTTCAAAAAAATGGGGTCATCCAAAAATACTGCCTCTTTGGGAATCGGTTGATTTTTTCCTAAGATATTCTTATTCAAAGTGAAGCGAAATTTTATAAGCTAGACAGGCATGCAGCGTTGCCAAGTTTTCATATTTACACTGACAGGCGTACAAAAATTTTCAAAATCTGGCCCTTCCACACATGCGCACCTGCCCAAACGAATTAGCCTTCCAAGATATTCAGTAGTTAACAATGACATTTTCTGAATTTTTCACTTTTTGAAAAAAAAGTTTTCTCATAAAATTTAATCAGCATTGTGATTCTTATCCACATGTACCTAACCACCTGCATCGAATTATTTTCGGTTGAACGGTCACGAAAAAATTAACCGACCTATCGTTTGCACTTTTTTAGGCTGATAAAGACAACCCTTGAAACCTGTAAAGTCTTGCAAAATTGCATATTTTTTTTTAAAGTTGTAAAGTCTTGGAAGTTGAAAGGCCATGGAAACAAGCACGTGGTCGTGGATACGCCAAACAACAATCAACTGACGAATATAGGTAGGTACATGAGTTTCCCACGTGGCACATTAGTATACAAGCCACGTGCAAGAAAAAGTGATGGAACAGAGTTTTATTATACCAAAAACTCAAAAGTTACCAGAAGAAAAATCAGCGCACGGCGATTTTTTTCCAAAATTAAAAAAGCAATTAAGGTACTTACAACGTGTTGAAAAATCGATGAAGAATATAGAACCTAAGTGAAGAATCAATTATTGCACTTGTCACAGGTAAAGAAAAGGCACTAGTATGAAACTGCAGCTTGTCCCTGAATGACTAGACTATGACTATATTGGAAGTTTTATACACTTCTACCCAGTGTTGCCAACTCCTTAGGTTGAGAAATAGTTCAGCAGCTTTTTTAAAAATTGTTAAAATAACATACTAAGTTTTCGAATAGGACTGTGTATCTTAAGTGTCAACCGGGCCCATGCGCGTACAATTAGGCGCTTGATATGGAACTTCCAGACAAATAGCGTCTGTTAACACGTGACATGACTGGAAAAACTCTCAATAATCGTTTTTACAAGTGGAATTTTCAACTATTGATGCTCACTGTTTGCGAGTCTGAAGTTATTTTAATCTTTTAAACATTCATTTTGAAGGTGGAATAGGAAGGCATGCTTCCTGTTCTTGCAAGAAAAAATGGAAATAAACACTGCGTCATGACAAATGTGGAAGCGAGAGTCGATACGATGAAGAAAAAGGTTTTATTTTATTCCGTTTCCGCGAACACGTGGCGTGGAAGTTTTGGTCAGGGCCCTCTCCGAGTCTCCTCCAACTGAAACCCTCTGGGGCCAAAAGTAGGCGAGCCACGAGAGCCACTCCCACACGGTACGTTTTAGGCAATCCTTGCTATATCAATGTACTGCGGATTGCATAAGACTATCCAGCCTAGAAGCCAGGCAGGAGAACGGCAGAAGTCGTGTTCGGGGTTGCTAAGTGAACAAGAAATATAAATTCCAATTATTGAGATAGTAATTTCCAAATTTTGAGCTTTTATTTAGTATGGTGTCAGATTTCCAAACTAAAACAGCGCAAGGAAACATCTTGCAGAACAAATTGATTTTATAGTGACTATTTGAGGTGACAGTAATTGTAATATAAGTTATTATTGGTAACGGCGGCCATGCCAAATCTGACAACATCGCGATTAACAGACTGTGGATCATTTGTGAAGTAATGAACGTACTTCCAATATTTTCATTACTTTGTAAAAAATAACTACACAAAATAGAAATTTGGCTCGCGACTGGTTCTTCCTCACATTTTTAGTAACTTTTTTGTATCTATCTGGAAACTTGAAATAGCTTGGTATTCCATAGAAAAGTCGATATTTGTTTGGATGTTTCAAAATTGGCACTAAATAGCGACAGTTGCGTCCATGTTGCTTCTGCGCCGTCAGCTCAGGAGAACGCACTATTCCCTTTTATTTATATAATTTCAAGCTACCCATTACACTATGTACAGGGTGTCTTGGAAGCGTTGCATTCCAAATACAGTGTGATATGAGTCGTACATTCAAGAACACGAGTCAAGTATCGAAAAAAATCATTGACCTCTATTTTTTGAAGATATGGATAAAAAAATAGGGGTTCGCTTCCCTCTATCCCAGTTTCTTCGAAGTGATTTTGGGGAACTGTTTGTGGCAGCAGCGAAAATGATCGACCACTGTGTGTGCACTGAACTTCTATTCAATTCACAGGATGATTCATGAATCTCACAAAAACATTTTCCATCAAAAACTCCGCTCAAATTTCACCTATGAAAATGAAAAAAGACCTTATCTTGTTCTGAATAGTTCCTGTTCTTATACATAGTGTTCTAGACGCATGTGCAACTTTTGATTAGGCAACTTGTGCTACATTCGAACAAACTGGGAAATTTGTGCACAATACGTTGGAAAACGTTGCGTTTCTTATCAAATGAGCTGTTTTTTAAGTGTGAAATAGTTATTAAGAAGCTAAATGGTGAATGCTAGAGGGACACGAGAAGGTTCAGTGAGCGATCAGGCCTTTTTGTATTATTTGAATATTATTTTATGATCAGGTTAGGCAACCGATGTTACATACGACAATTCCGAACTGACAATACTGTACTGACACACGTGCCATAAACGAATAAACCATGTGAAAATTGAAGCATAAAGTCTATTGTTTACCTTAAATCGACGGACATTTTTCTTTGATGTATAAACTCTGATGTGATGACTTTTCTTGGCCAAATATTTGAGGTGTTAACACATGGCACATGACACGTGGGACGTGGGTTTGAAACATAAACAGAGGGCAAACGGTCAACGAGCAGGCAACCAGTTATACAGTCCATCCTCGGATCAGAATCTCACCACAAATTTTTCAACTTTAATATCGAAATATATAAAAAATCAAGCAATCATTTAGTTCCTTGCTCACTTTCCTAGCAAAATGTTATAATTTTACATGCTCTAGCATAAATTTTGACGAATTCCATGCATCCATTTGTTGATTGTAATGGTAAAATTGATCATTTGATCGAAATTATGACCGCCATTACCTATACCTGTCCACGCCGACGCAGAAGAGCCCAATCTGTATAGGAAGAACTGTTGTTTCAAGGGACTGATGGAATATTCTATAGGCATTAGTGAAGAACACTGGATTTTTTGTTATTCTTGACTCGAGTCACCCTGTATCGTAAGCAGAAACTCAGTGCACAAATTGGTAATTTTCACTGATTAGTCTATCACGGACAATTCCACAAAATCATTTTGAACAGCAGAAATCAAGGGGGGGCAAAGTCCCACCCTTTGGTCCCTTGCGAGGTCCTTTATCTTCAAAAATGAACGACAATAATTCATTTTTCGAATGTTTTTCTCGTGTTTTTGGGTAGAATCCATTTACCGCTCTGGATATGAAACGCGATACTTTTAAGACAACCTGTATAATGGAAACTGAAGCTGTTGGAAACACAAAACGGATTTTTTGCCTTTCTCGTTTATTATGTAAGCTGCGAATAGGCTACTTCGTTTGGGCAGGCGCGCATGCTTGTGGGCTCAAAGTTTTGGAAACTTTCGTACACCTGTCAGTTGAATGGCAACGCTGCATGCTCTGTCTAGCCGCCTGACCAACTACTGGTTCCTGGCTGTCACTTTTACACATACTGTAAATGCATCTCTTCGTAGCTTCTTTGAACTTCCTTCTCGGTACAGCCATTTTCAACAAGTTGTATTCTTTCGTCAAAACATGAGCAAATGAAATGTAGATCAGATAGAAACAAGGAGTGTAATCAATATTGTCACAAGTGACAGTTGGCACCGATGTCTTGTTGCTTTGACCGCTGTTGCCATTTTCGTTGTTCCTGAACTTCCACAAATAATCATTGAACTTAATTTCAATGAAACATTTCCTTTGAATATAGAAAATGGTATCTAACATTCCACCAAATTATTTGTGGAATTTTAGGTGCACTACAATATTTTTTAGTGTGGATTTTCAATATCGGTGTACGAAACAATGAAATTCGCGCCAGACATGCGCACCCCAAAAAACCGAAACGAAGGGACCTATTATTCCAGTTCAGAGAAACCAAAAGCACATTCAAAAAGCGCTTGCTGAACTTACCTGAGCTTTCCTGGAATGTATCACATGATAGGTATAGCAGGTAGGTATACCCTCCAACCCTCCATTGAAATTTCCGGAAAACCTTCTACAATGGTATTCACCATCTGAATAGTTTCTCTTTGAATCAACCACACATTGTAAATTCAGTGAATATTTACAGTAATAAGGTCATTTGTGTCAGTTAAATACACTCAAGAACCAATAATGCACGATAGAAAAGTGTTTTCTTGGATTTTTCATGAGCAGAATTTTTTTTTCAAAAAGTGAATCAAAATTTGAATAACGGTTGCCACTTATTCATCCCAAGTTCAACTGAACGAATATTTCGATGATCTTCAGGTCTCTTCTCGAAGATTAAAAGATAGGTATCAGGTATGACAAGGTGATTTACAACTTGTGAAGTTCCCGAGAAGGGTTAAAGACACATTCTGATATCAAAAGCATCGGAAAAAACTTCAATTTTTTTCCAGTTCTTCTTTAGATACAATAGGAAAAGAATTCATGGCAAAATACGCATTGGTACATGGTTGGTGGGTACTGAACATTAAAAATTTGTCGCTTTATTTATTCTCCACAGATTGACAAAGAAACAATTTTTACACCAACCTTTTTATTATGGGAGGTCGTTTACAACAAATTGGTTTTGGAGGCTTGTTAGATGTATATGAGTCAAAGAATTTAACCTTGACAAGGCGTTCACAAGTTGTGAATCACCCTGTATATCGAGAGTGAATGGGTCACTATAATAGCTGAGGAGCTAGATCAAACCCCGAAGCGCAGCTCAGCGGTTAGTCCAGTAAAAAAAAGAATACTGAAGTGACAGAGCTGACGTCGCTGACAGTTCTCGTTATCTGACCAAGGGCATACACTACCGGGTGGGCCATAAAAAACCGTGGTCGGAATTTTTCCTTCTAAAATTTTCATTTCTCAACCGAATTGATCGGAAATCACGACAATGGCTAGGCCATTGAATAGGCTACCATCTCCATATTTCAAAACGACTGACATGTCAAAATTCAAGATGACAGAAACAAATGGAAATAGGCCTACTTTTGTCCTCGTTGCGTTTTATGAAAAGTTGTCAGAAAGTCAAAGCCAATGATGTATTATGAAGAAATAGATCTTCCCAGACAATTCAAGACTACAACCAATCAAATCGCATCATCTACTGGAAAGCTGTTGCGAGTTGAAGCGAAGCCTACTTTCCGGATTTTATTACCGCAAGATTCACCCAAATTTAGGTATTGTCCTCGCCATTGCCTTATTACTCAACTGATTTTTTCAAATTTGGTGTCAGTGGCTAGCTAATTAAACAGGCTACCATTTTCATATGAAAAAATGGCCGACATGTCAAAATTCAAGATGACAAAACAAATGAAAATAAGCCTTCTTTTGTCCTTGTTGCGTTTCATGGAAAGTTGTCAGAAAGTCAAAGCCAATGATGTATTATGAAGGAACAGACCTTTCTCGACAATTCAAGACCACAACCAATCAAATCGCGTAATCTGTTCGAAAGCTATTGCGAGTTGAAGCGAAGCCTACTTTCCGGATTTTATTACCGCAAAATTCATTCAAATTTAGGTATCGTCCTCGCCATTGCCTTAATACTTAACTGATTTTTCCAAATTTAGTGTCAGTGGCTAGCTGATTTCACAGGCTACCATTTTCATGTGAGAAAATGACCGACACGTCAAAATTCAAGATGACAAAAACCTCGACAAAAACAAATGAAAATAGGCCTTCTTTTGTCCTTGTTGCGTTTTATTGAAAGTTGTCAGAAAACCAAAGCCAATGATGTATTATGAAGAAGTAGACCTTCCGCAACAATTCAAGACTACAACCAATCAAATCGCGTCATCTGCTGGAGAACTATTGCAGGTTGAAGCGAAGCCTACTTTCCGGTTTTTATTCCCGCAAAATTGACCCAAATTTAGGTATCGTCCTCGCCATTGCCTTACTACTCAACTGATTTTCTCAAATTTGGTATCAGTGGTTAGCTAATTGAACAGGCTACCATTTTATTATTAAAAAAATGGCTTACATGTCAAAATTCAAGATGACAAAAACAACTGAAAATACGCCTTCTTTTGTCTTCGTTGCGTTTCATGAAAAGTTGTCAGAAAGTCAGAGCCAACGATGTATTATGAAGAAGTAGACCTTCCTAATCAGTTGAGTAATAAGACAATGGCGAGCACGATAGTTACCTGAATTTAGGTCAATTCTGCGGGAATAAAAACCGGAAAGTAGGCTTCGATCCAACTCGCGATAGCTTCTTAACAGATGGCGCGATTTGATTGTTTGTGGTCTCAAGTTGTCGGGGAAGGTCTACTTCTTCATAATAGCTACATCGTTGGCTTTGATTTTCTGACAACTTTTCATAAAACGCAACAAGGACAAAAGAAGGCCTATTTTCATTTGTTTTTGTCATTTTGAATTTTGACATGTCGGCCATTTTTTCATAAGAAAATGGTAGCCTGTCTGATTAGCTAGCCACTGAAACCAAATTTGGAAAAATCAGTTCAGTAATAAGGCAATGACGAGGACGATACCTGAATTTGGGTGAATCTTGGGGTAATAAAATCAGGAAAGTAGGCTTCGATTCAACTCGCAATACCTTTCCAGTAAATGATGCGATTTGATTGGTTGTAGTTTTGAATTGTCGGGGAAGATCTATTTCTTCATAATACATCACTGGCTTTGACTTTCTGACAACATTTTAAAAAACGCAACGAGGACAAAAGTAGGCCTATTTTCATTTGTTTCTGTCATCTTGAATTTTGACATGTCAGTCGTTTTGAAATATGGAGATGGTGGCCTATTCAATTGCCCAGCCAATGCCGTGATTTACGATCAATTCGGTTGAAAAATTGAAATTTGAGAAGGAAAAATTCCGACCACGGTTTTTTATGGCCCACCCGGTAGATAGTCGTCATTTCGGGCGTCATTTTTATCCTGGTCAATAATGCCGCGATTTCGGCGCATCAATCGGTCTGTTAAGTGCTTCTGGTTTCGTTAATTCAAAAGATTTTAGTGGACTGTTGGTGGCAGAATCATGAGTACAAAAGTATCAACTACTGGGTGTGTACACAGAATTTCCCTTCACTATACAGTGTGGGTCGTGAAGTGGAGAAAATCTAGTTTCTCTAAAAATTCCTCAACAAATTTTTGTTCGAAAATTGTTCGAACATCTACTTCAAATCGGCTAAGGGATCAACCGAATGGTTTGGAGAAGCATCATTGAAGAACCATTATTTTCGAGGTGTCTGACACTGTATACAGGGTGATTCATGACATCATGACTCATGAGTGACTTTACATAGGCTAATGGGAGATAGAGGACTTCAAGGCGAGTCAGGATCCACAGAAGAAATTTTGTTTTCTCCATTAATTACGGGATGCTTTGTGTGTTTCGTATAAAACTTTGAAAAGCGATATTTTTGAAACGGCTGGAGATATTTTGTTGAAATTCATCAGCAATATTTCTCTGTTGGAAGTTAGCCAGAAGCCATACCGGTCAAGTTAAAGGCCGGGCCAGAAAAAATGTGCCGCTTTGTTATTTGATCAAAAAGTACATTTTCTGACCGCTTTTCCAAAAAACTGCTATCGGATCCGAAAAGCCAAGGAGAAATGCTTCAAGAATTTCTTAAGAAACACAAAATTAGACTCGATTTGGTCGTGAAAAAAAGCTTCGGCTATGGAGTTTTTCTCTCAACCAAGCCCTTCTATTCAACAGAGACAAGCCAAAAAAATGAATTTGAATGAATTCAATCAGACAATGAGTCGATTATGTCCGGTCGATAATAGAAACTTACCCACAAATTTTACTTTTAATTCAATTGTCGAATCGGTTTAGGTGTGCAATCTAAATTGAAGAGTGATTCTTGAAGCATTTTCTTTCAGCTTTTTATATCCGAGAGCAGTTTTTTAGAAAAGCGGTCAGAAAATGTACTTTTTGACCAAATAACAAAGGGGCATATTTTTTCTAGGCCGGCACTGGATTTCGAATTGCTCGGTATGGCTTCTGGATAAGTTGCAACAGAATAATATTACTGGTGAATTTCAACAAAATATCTCAAGCCGTCTCAGAAATATCGCTTATCAAAGTTTCATACGAAACACACAAAACACCCCGTATCTTCGTAACTAATGAAGAGACCAAAATTCCTTCTGTGGTTTCTGACTCGCTTTGAAGTCCTCTATCTTCCATCAGCCTATGTAAGGTCACTCATGAATCACCCTGTATACAGGGCGTCCGTTTTTTGAGACCAAACATGGGTATCTCGCTTATCTTGAGAGATACAAAGTCGGTTGAATCAGGAAAATGTTGCGCATTTTCATGAAGATCAATGATTCAAAAAGAAATTTGACGTATCGATTTTAGTTTTTGAGATATCGTGGGAAAACAGGAATTTGAATTTTTCTCCTTATTTTTTATTAAAGAAACGGTTGAAGGTGGCCTTTTCTAATCTAGACAAACGGACAGCCTGTAGTCGCAGAACATAAAAAATAGACACACTGAAGAAAATGAGCCTTTTGTGTCAAAATTCTGTCAGTAGCCGGTTATCATTGTGATAACGGAACTGTAACGGTTCGAAAAACGAACCTTTGGCCTACTATAACTTGAAAAATGAAAAGTCAAAGAATTTCGGCTTTTGACGATCTTCAGATATTGAATTTGCCAGTCCAAAGGCGTTTCAGTTCCAGAGTTCAAGTCGGGTTTTACCTGGAGTTTTATCGTGTTCGGATTTTTTTTTTATTAATAATATCATCACATTGAAACATAACAGAACAAACAAACAATAGTTAATTACATTTTTACAAAGCAGTTTATAGGGTAGTTCACGAGAAATGCGAAACCGCTTATTGCTGGATAGAGGACATTTTAAGGTGAGTCTGCAATGCATCAGAAAAAAAAAATTCTTAGGATTGATTAGGAAGATATGAAGTGTTCTCAATGTTTGGGTTTCAATTTTAAACTGTAATATTATTGCAACGGTTCGATAGAATCCAATGAAACCCCTTCTAGTGGAACTGTGCAAGATGACAGAGTTACAAAAAAATCCAGGACCGTAGGCCTAGCTATACCTACATTTTCTGATCGGCTCTTAAAAAACCAGGGAAAACGAATTCAAAAAGGACAAAAAAATTGGGGATTGCTGCCGAATAAACCGTTGAAATAGTATCACAATTTTCCAAACTGAAACTCGAGCAAAGAAAGATCCTGTATTTTCCTAACCAATCTCCACAATTTTTTTTTTATTAATGAAGATTTCGTCCATCTGTGGCTGTATAAATTCAAAGTTGTTAAAAAACAACAAATACGTGGTGTGACTGGCACCACTTTTCATTTTTTTGTTTGCTGAGCTAGACCCACCTTGAGGTTCTGTATATGGCATTAAGCAGTGTCGCATTTTTTGTGAATCACCATGTAGGTATAAGTTCTAAGCAATCGAATTCACGTTAGCAATCTCCCATTCCCCGAGTATCATTTTGCCTTTTTCCGTCCCACCTACTCAAGTGTGAGACTCTTCATTTTACTCTCGAACGAGACGCTGATTTTTTTTGCCTGTAGAAACGCATAATTTTAGAATAGAAAGAAGAATTTGGCGGTATCAGTCCTTGCCCCATCACCACTCCCTCTTCGTTCCGTTTGCAGTTCAGAATCATGGCAAAAAAAATCCAGTCTTCGCCATTCAGGGTTTCCTTTCGCTGGAAATACTCGAAGGCCTTGTCTTGCCACGGCCAGTGGCAGAAAATATTCAGAAAGAAGCGTCTGAAGGGGTAAGAATACATGAGATCCGTCTGTCCAAGCTTGAGGATCTTGCTCCTCTGGTCATCGTTCAGCACGTCAAATAAGAACCACGGTATCGCATGGTTGACGTGATATTCACACAACCAATGGATGACCGTGATTATCCGACGATGCTCAACCCAAGTAGACGCTTCAGCCCACGTCACCCCTAGGCCTCCAATGATGCAAGTCCAAATGTCTCCGAAATGATCCAGGAATTTCGACTGGAGCGGCAGAAATGCGGTTGTCCAAAAACATCTCAAGCTGACAGTCGGATCGTCGCGCGGATTTGGCACGATCCAAGCAAAAAAGAATTTCACAACTAGCTTCTGGTCGCGCTCTTCTGGGAAATATTGCTGCAACCACGGTGCTTGCGTAATTGATGCGGGATCAAAAAAATACGAAGGCAAATGTCCTGATGTGTATTCGTTGAAAAAGCCTTCAGTAATTACTGTCCACCGTTTCTTACAGATTTTTCCATGTCTTCTTGTTCCAATTTCCAAAATCACCATCTTCTGTTCCGCTTCCAAACATTTGGGCAGTTCCAAAGTTTCGACTTGTGCGCAAAGTTTTCTGGCGACCGGTTGGTGAGCTCCGTAGGATGAGTTCGCGGTTAAGGTGATCTCTTCCAAATCGTAATTGTTCCAGAATGTGCTGGCCACGGCGATGTGGGCCAAATTTTTCAAGCTTGGAATCAGCATTGCGTTGGGCTGGAATATAAATCAATGATGAATGAAAATATCTTTCACGGTGGAATTATAAGTTATCTGTTATCTTATCAAGAAATAAACAAAACAACAGTGTAATGTTTAAATATCATTTGAAATCTTCAAAATCCGTCAAGATGTCACTTTGAATCACTAAAATATGTTGAAACTTGAAACTTAGAAAAGGAAAGTTTGAAATATGGATAAATGTCCTTGGAAGATACTAAAATAACAATAACATTCCAAACCACGAAAATCAATGCCGAATCAGTGAGAACCCCCAGAAAAACACTGAAGACGTTTTTTTTTGCAGTCAGTCATCTAGAAATATACATTCAGAAAGTCATGAGGAAGGTCGTATCATATCAATTTCAGTATGAACAGTAGAATAGAATGTCTAAGAAGTCGTTGAAAAGAGGAGTCAGTTGGCGTTACTCTAATTGTTATTATTATCAACCGATTTTCAAAGCAGAGGCAGTATTTTTTGATAGCCCCATCTTTTGAGTACTGAACCCGTTTATTGCTGAAGAAAATGACAGCTGCATCCATGATATACAGGGTGGTCATTAAACTAGTGTTGGAATGGTCCAATTTTAACAGCGTGCCCCTGGCGTGAAAAAAATCGTAGTTTTTTCTGATTGCACTTTTGGAAAGCCTACATCAACATCTCGAAAGCGGTTATGGGATTTTGAATGCATCTTGTTTTACAAAAAAATTTCAATTCTTTTCTAGGAGTTCTCTACAGTTTTATGTCAATACGGAATAAAAAATATTGAAGTCATCCTATACGAGTACGTGATAAGTTGCACAGTCACCGTATCAGCCCCATTTGTATTAAAGTTTTTATAGGGGTTTCATTCAAGGCTGCGGGATAGCACAAGTCAACAAAGTGGAAAAAAAATTGTGCCTGGATCTATTTTATGATTTTATTAAATGTCATGAGTCAAAAAAATGGAAAAATACCCACATTCTCATTGAAGTTTGCTTTTGTAATATTGGTAGGTACTAATGGAACAGATTTTATATCAAGAATAAAAACAGAAAATCAGCTTATAGGGAGACGGGGGGAAATTCTGACGTTCATGTGTCATCTACATTAGAGTGTAGAGTGCTCTGGAGTCGCAAAAACGATAGTCAAGTGTTTTATTTGACGTTTGTAGAAAATTAAAAATGCCGAAAAAAATGAAAAAATGTTGAAGTTCTCATGATTATAATAGGAAGAGTCAAGCACTTCATTTCTGATTTTTTTTATCATTTTGTAATAATTTTGTGTTGAACTTTATGGAAAGAACAAAAAAAAATATTTCTTCAATTTTTTTCAACAAGAGAATTTATCAAAATCGACATTTTCATAAATTTTTAATATGTCAAAAACAAACTTTCTCATGGGATATTATTTTTTTCAGGTTGATTCGACTCAAGCTACAGAAATTTGGTATACTTATCCCAGGCACAAAATTGGTGTTGACCTGTGTAATAGGCAGACAAAGCGTTCATGATTACGGGCAGCGTCGCCGTATCTAGCAACACATTCATTGTTGATTGTCGATTCTGAAAGAGAAAAGATGTACCTTTTCAACTTCTAATGTATTTATTTTTTTTTGGTGGGGGGAAGAAAAATCATTAAAATATTCTTTTTTCGAATGAGGAACTCTTAGGAGTTGAGAAAATACATCTCTTTTCTCGTTCTCGTTTAAAAAAAACTGTGACAAAAATAGAAAAAGACTTAGTTGTTCAAAAAGATACATCCTATCTCTTTCAATATTGACATCAACGATAATTTCTATTGCCAAATAAGGCGACAATGCCCTAATCGTGGACGCATTGCCAGCCTATAATCCGAGTGACGGAAAAAAGGACAAGAAACAAAAGGTTGAAAACAAAACATCGAATGCATGAGGTCGGAAAAGAAAAGGACGAATTTACAATATATCGAAAGTGATGACGATTGAAATACATATGGTCAAAAACACATAATATCGAATAACAGAATGTCAAAGAACAAACGATCGAAAAACAAAAGGTCGAAAAACAATAGCTCGAAAAACAATAGGTCGAAAAACAAAAGGTCAAAAAGCAAAAGGTGGAGAAAGAAAAAGGTCGAGAAAGAAAAACCCCGTGAAAATCGAAAAGCACAAGGTGTATGTACAATTGTTTTAAAGACAAATCATTTGAGAGTTTGAGACGGGAGAAAAAAAGAACCAAGTCAAAAATCAACTAGCCCAAATTCACTTCCGTCAAAAAATATAATCAGGCCTTGAAAAAAATACTGAACCTAAAAAGATTTACGTACACAGGTCTACAAGTCTAAGTTGATTTTTCGTCGAAAAACCAAATCAGATCCTGCAAGAAAAATACTGAGCTTGACGAGATCCATGTACACAGGTCTGTGAGTGTAGGTCAATTTTGCGTCAAAAAACCGAATCAGGTCTTGAAAAAAAATACTAAACCTGACGAGGTCCATGTGCACAACTTTACGTTTCAGACTCGGTTTCAGAGTTGATTTTGCGTCAAAAAACCGAATCAGGTCTGCCAAAAAATTACTGAACCTGACGAGGTTCATGTACACAGTTATATGTTTCCGACTTGATCTTGCCACAAAACGCCTAATCGGGTCTGAAAAAAACAATTACTGAACTTGACGAGGTCCATGTACACAGCTTCATGTTTCCAAGTTGAATTTGCGTCAAAAAATTAAATCAGGTCTCCAAAAAAAAATTAGGTCATTCAAAAATACTGCCTCTTTGGGAGTCGTTTGATTTTTTCCTAAGATATTCTTATTCAAAGTGAAGCGGAATTTTATATGCTAGACAGGCATGCAGCGTTGCCAAGTTTTCATATTAAGACTGACAGGCGTACAAAAATTTTCAAAATCTGGCCCTTCCACACATGCGCACCTGCCCAAACGAAGTAGCCTTCCAAGATATTCAGTAGTTAACATTGACATTTTCTAAATTTTTCACTTTTTGAAAAAAAGTTTTTCTCATAAAATTTAATCAGCATTGTGATTCTTATCCACATGTACCTAACCACCTGCCTTGATTTATTTTTGGTTGAACGGTCACGAAAAAATTAACCGACCTATCGTTTGCACTTTTTCAGGCTAATAAAGACAACCCTTGAAACCTGTAAAGTCTTGCAAAATTGCATTTTTTTTTAAAGTTGCAAAGTCTTGAAAGGCCATGGAAACAAGCACGTGGTCGTGGATACGCCAAACAACAATCAACTGACGAATACAGGTAGGTATATGAGTTTCCCACGTGGCACACCAGTATACAAGCCACGTGCAAGAAAAAGTGATGGAACCGAGTTTTATTATACCAAAAACTCAAAAGTTACCAGAGGAAAATCAGCGCACGGCGATTTTTCTCCAAAATTGAAAAAGCAATTAAGGTACTTACAATGTGTTGAAAAATCGATGAAGAATATAGAACCTAAGTGGAGAATCAATTATTGCACTTGTCACAGGTGAAGAAAAGGCACTGGTATAAAACTGCAGCTTGTCCCTGAATGACTAGACCTTGACTAGACTATGACTAAGTATATTGAAAGTTTGGTACACCTCTACGGTCCTCTACCCAGTGTTACCAACTCCTTAGGTTGAGAAATAGTTCAGCAGCTTTGTCAAAACATGGCTGAGATAACATACTAAATTTTTGTATTCGGCAAGCTGCCGCTCGTTCCTCCACTTTTGTTTTGTTGCTTGCTGCCAAATTTAATCCCAATCCATCGGATAGATTTTGAATAATAAAATGGTAAAGTTTCAAACTTTGACATTTTTTATCATTTGACAGACGACAGATGGGGGAAAACTATTAACTGTTCTGGATACAGTTTTTTATGGTCTCTCAAGCGGTATATCGCAAGTCAAGTTCCGTGAGGTATAACCTCTGTCATTCTTTGATAGTGACATTTCCGTTTGACAGATGACAGCTAGAAACTAATGGGACCAACAATGTCCGCATGCCAAATTTCAAGTCGATCGGATCAACGCTGCGGCTGTAATCGTAGCAGATTACAGACAGACACACATACATACAGACACACAGACACACAGAGAAACATATCACTCCAAAAATGTTCTTTTTATTTAACTTATTGTATTACTTTTATTGCCTCTTTATACAAAAATGTACAATGACAAGATAACATGAACATCAACTCGATACGTGTCTACTACAAAAGAAAACAGCTCAAAAATAAAACCGAAAAAGAACGAAAATCGTCGTTCCACCCCAAATTCAAGAAAGCTGAATTATACAATGAATTAATAAATGGATATGTACAGCAGAATCAAGAATACAACCTATACAACTTAATTAAACAATGCTTAAATAAATGAATATGTACAGCAGAGTCAAAAATACAACTTATACAACTTAATTACACAATGCTTAAATAAATGAATATGTACAGCCTTAGAATGTACAGCAGAATCAAAAATACAACTTATACAACTTGAGAAAATACACAGGAGGAAAAACCAAAAATTCACTGCTCATTTCTAAGAAAAGCGCGTAACTTAAATATACCTTGAAAAACATAATAAAGGCTTCTGGCTGGATCATATGTTATGCTTCTGAGAAGGTGAGTAAAGCCATCGATATCCTTTAAACTTTTACAAACTCTCCGCGAACTGACTGGTACATAGGACAGGTGAACAACAAATGCGGAATAGTCTCGGGCTCTACCAAGTTACAAACAGTGCAATTCTCATCCTGGTTAATAGAACTTATTAGACTTTGGTATGGAATTCAATTTCTTTGACGACCGACGATAAGTATAGCTTGGCTTGGAGACATAACCTACATTTGTTTATAGTTGACCGATAGTCTTCGAAAGCAGTAGTTGGTATAGGTGTTCAAGTAATAATAATCTTGAAAGATGGGATTTGACTAGCGAAAAACTAAACTCGTTAACTGTTGAACCACTTTGCGAGATATTATGGAAGTTTGTTGCGATATTTTCTGGAGACTTCGACTCGGGAATAGGCCACAGACCCGGAGACTTTGATTCGTGATAAGCCACAAACCCGTAAAATTGGCGGAGGAGCCGTGCGGCAGCTTTTGAATACACAGTATTGCACGGAAGTGGCGCTCCGGCACGGATGTCATACATCAATTGAAAGGATGATGACAACTTATCATCGCGCATGCCCAGTATTTGACAACGGCAATGACTTTTATGTTTCACGTTGACGTTTCATAATCGGCAAGTTGTGAAAGTTCAAAATTTGCTGGTCGAAAAAGTGTGTTTTCCCCACGCACAGGTTCAATGAGGCAAGCATGGTGGCAAGCATTGTATTGGAAAAAACTATTTGGCACACATGCAAATTTCGGACAATAGCGAATAGAGAACATCAATCCATACATGATCAAAACAAAAATCATTTAAATCGGTTTGAGTCGAGCGAAAATAGGCGTAAGTTGAGTGTGAATTCATGTTACTAAAATCAAATGGTCGCCATTTTGGAACTACACCATTTTAAAATTGGTACTAAAGCATTTCGTTGTCTTCAAAGGCCAAAGAAGTAACTAAAAAATCACACATATTATACCCACTTCCTGGGAAAACATACGGCACTTTCCTCCTTAATTTTACAATTTTTTGTGAATATCGCTCTTTTTTCCCCTACTGTATCACTTGTGGCAATTATTTTTTCAGCAAGCTGAGTTTTCAGTAAACTTCATTGATTGTAGATGCTGTCAAGATCAATACAGCTTGAATGAGGTTGAGAAACAGTCGAGAAACCTATAGGACTAAAAGTCATCATAATTTTCAGTTTTTTTTCCAATTCCGGTTGAACAGATTAATATGAATGATAACAAATGACAGCAGCGGATAAAGAATATGAATTCACGTATTTTCAAAAAAAAAATTCAAATCGCGTGAAAATGAAGCAATTTAGGTCCAAATAAATGTAACCGGAAACAAATGGCCGCCATTTTGAAACGACGCCATTTTGAAAGTGACACCAAAACATTTCGGTATCTCCACATATAGGACTATAAGAAATAAAAGGTCTCTTGCCCCTTCACGAAGGAGCCCACGAGATCAGTTTTTTGAACCTATGGTACAGCGTGTTCAACAATGATTGTCCTTGCCACCTTTTCGAAATTTGGCCCGCATTAGACATGCGCCGCTCCAATGAAATCATTTTGGAAATACCGTAGTAAGGAAATTGATAGAAGTCACGTCACACTGACTAATAAAAAATCTGAGGTTAACCAGTGACGGCATTGACGGCTGATCCATTCCCGTTCCGTCAAGGGTCCTATTTTCGGGAAACGAGTGATCCGTTCCTATGCGAAGCTGCTAGGCAACCAGGGCTGTGATTGACTGTCACCTAGGCAACATCACCTGATGATCTGTTCCCTGGTTCCGAAAATAGGGCCCCTGGTTGCTTGTTTACTATTTACCAGCAGTCAGAGCCGTCACTGTCAACCTCAAATTTAATATCAGTCAGTGTGACGCGACGTCTATCAATTTTGTACTACGGTATTGGCAAAATGATTTCTGTGAAGCGGCGCATGTCTAATGCGGTCCAAACTCCAAAACGGCGGCAAGGACAATCATTGTTGAACACGCTGTACCTGACTAGCTCGCAAAAAGATGAATGAGACGTGCGGATGAGAAGTAATGAGGATGAAATAAGAATAAGAATGGAATGGTCGGAGAAAACCCCAGCGTTCAGGTAGGTTCTGCAGGTACCGATGGAGTGGTTAGTGTGAGCATTGTGTGTAAGATGTATTCAAGTTACATTCAACTTGAAATTGATGAATGATTTGTTGGAATATAAATCAGGTTCGGATTCAAAAGACAGCAAGTAACCTGAGTTGTTGGACTGTTCTTGGAAAACTTCTTATTCGACAAAACTTGGAGATTGACATATTATACTGCCTGCCAAAAAAAGGGGGGGGGGGAACCGGTTCCAAACAAAAAGTCCCTTGGCCCCGTTATTGGTTGCTTTGTTGCTCAAGTTTGGTAACCGACGCGTTAAACGAAATGGTTTGACGCTCACTATATTCTGGTTTGATTGTGGAGGATCCGGAAAAGGTGAATAAAGTATTTTCCAACATTGCTGCCTCAATTTTGACCTCACTGCTATTCCACTTCCAATCATTCCAGTTTAAACAAAAAAGCATGTTCTCACACTCTATCTGAACTATGATAGTATAGCAGAGCCTTGAATACAGGATTACAAGCGATAAAAAAAGAAACTAAAACAATACAAACCTTTTTTTTAAAGACCAATTCGAGATAGGTACCTTCAATTATTTCTAGGTGATATTGGAAATTTTGTGTTTTCTGTTTTCCCAAAAATGACAAGCAATTTGTGACGCAACTGACTGCAAAAAGTACAAGAACCGTACGAGAGAGTTCCATTCCATTCATGTTCCATAAGAACATCACCTTCTAGGCAACCAGTTATACACTGGAAACGGTTTTTGCTTTCTTCATGGAGAACGCAGGCGAAATTCACTCCTTCGCTGGCAGAGCACATAGACAACATGATTTCGCACGATTTATCATAGGAATTGGCAGTTTTTTTGGCATCATTGGCTACATTTACACCGTGGCTTTGGTCTGCGACCCAAGCATTAAATCCGACCCAAAAAAATTTAGTCCACGTGGTGTAAACGATCGCAGACAAGGACCAAATTAAGACCAAGTAAGTTGGGTCAGGTCTCCGGTTAGCCATGGACTGAAGTAAATTTAGTTTTTAGATTTATTTAGTTCAAGTTCACATTTTGAAATAGGCCGGCCGCGTTAGTCTGCCGGTGAATATGCTGGAAGAGAAGAGTACTTTAGGTGGAATTTGGGTCAGTGCTTGGGTCAGTCCAGTTTTAGTCCACCGGTGTAAACGTGGCCTATGATTAGTTGGTGAATCGTTAGCTGAACATTAGCAACATTTGAAGTGAGTCTGTATTGCGCAGGCGCATGAGCTCCTGCGCCTGCGCATGAGCTGCTGCGCTTGCGCATAGGTTCATTTTACGAAACATACGTTGCATGTCATGCCGCCAAATATTGTTTACTGAGCTTTCATCTTGGCTGTTCCTTCAGTACTTTCTTCGACCTCGACCATCTTCGACTTCCTCAACATAACTGTGAGTATGTATACTTTGTTTTTTTTTCTTGTAGAAAAAACACCAGCGAGTGCTGTTTGATTCTTTCCTTCACCCAGTAATTTCTCACTTTCTAGTCCTCTATTATTAAAATTTAGTTCAGCCCTTTTTTTAGCGATTTTCCAACTTGTTTTTTTTCTCTTTTCACCTACTGACTGACTTAAACAGGGGACAAGGGACAAAAATAACTAGACTTTGGATGGATCTACTTTTCATTTCTAGTTTCAACACAAATATGGACAATCTGGGTATGTAATGGGGAAAATTTCCAATTATTTCTGAAAAAGCTTTACAATTTCACAGTTTGCTCGTGGCTCTAGTTGTAGGTAGCCACGTGAGTTTGCCCAAACTTGGTGGCTTTTAGTGACATTTATCCAGATTTGAGTGATGGTTAGTGACATTTTGCCATAACTGAATCAGGAACGCTATTCAATTCAGTTCTGTGTTTGTGAAAGTGTGATAGAGTGATAAACTGATAGGAAATCAGATCGAATAATCAGTGATTAATCATAGCTGGTAGATCCTGAGTGAATTCAGCCATGGTCGTTGATAGTCGTCCTCACTCGCACTCGCGGTCGACAATTTTGAAAATTTAGGGTCCCTAGCTAACTCCCGCCAGTTTCGCCGCGCATGACAATTCACATTTTTCCAAGTCAGCGAGAAAGGTGAATTCGTTCAGGTATTGCCAAAATGCGGCATATTGTTGATTGAATTGGATTCAGTAGAAAGAGTAGGAAGAAAAACAGCCATCAGAGATTTTTTAGAGGAGGATCGTTGAAAAATAGAACGTCACTTATTTTTTTATTTTTACAAGTGGTCAACAAAATATCGATATTTTCATCGACTTTCAAAACTCGACAGCTTTGTATTTCTCCGGGCGATTCCTATTGTTTCCCTCTCAAATTGAATGACCTCTGAGTCCACAAACTCAATCAATTCTGGTTCGATCTTATGGATCATACAGGACAAATTCTGAACTTGTGACATCTTTTTGGGCATCAGAAAAGAACAAACAATTAATTACAGCATCGTTTTTAATATTTGTTTCAAATCCACTTTTCTGGCTCATTTCCATTGACGTTACAGCAGTGTTGCCAGCAGTCCAGAATTGCCCGCCAAATTTAAACCAAATAATGTGCGGGGACAAGCCAACTACAGGGCGCTTATGGAGTTCCAGTTTCTGCATTTTTTTTCTCAGCTACCTTTCTGAGTTTGAGTTTGAAACCTTTGTATTAAGTTCAAAGCAAAGTCCTAAATGCGTCTGCAAAATAAGTTCTCGTGGAAAAGTGTGTTTTTTGTAAAAAAGCAAGCCAATTATGTTAGGTTACCTGCACAGGGTAGTGGTGGAAACTCATATTTTCCGACGAAATTGGGCCTGGACTTTGCCACCAAACTTCACCTGAATGTTGAGGGTTTACATTCCCGGCATTGCTGAAGTGATATGACTTGTGAGGGGCTAGGTATGTACCTCTTCGGTTCGTGCTTCCCAATCACCCAAATACTTGAGGCCCAGCTTTCACTGCTGGATTGAAGGAACGAACAATAGTTTAAGTTAATATTTTTTTTATTTTAAAAGTGCAAGAATGTCTTCACTTCGGTTGTAGAATATGGACAGAGGCAAAACATGGAAGTTCAACACGAACAGCTGTTCGGCCACCGAAGATGTATTCGGTCACCGGAGCCCTCATTGACAGAGATCTTACACCTGATTTAACGATGTTGAATTTTCAACTACAACTTGATTGTGTCAAGATACATTTCTTAAAAATACAAATATTCATTGTTCTATTGAGGATTCAAGGTTCCAAATTGTGGTCGACGTAGCAATTCCTCAGTCCGTAGATTTTCCCATTTTAAGATTGCTCGAAGGCCACAATTTTCAACACAGGTACTTCCTGGAACTAGAGAGGCTTAGCAACAGATAATTTTGTGCAAACATCATAACTGTATTACAGCGATTTAGTTACCCATTCCTATCGTTATCGATACAACCTCCATATATTTTTTCAAGTTTATTCCTTCCTTCCCCTTTTCCATTTCTTGGCGCTTTGGGATACTTTCTGTGATACTTCGTACTTCCACGAGCTCAGCGTTTCGAGAAAACCATTTTCTCATTTTTTCCTCAAAAAAAAAGATTCAACTACTCCAATCCAACTTTCACGTCCATTTGAGCCCTCTACATCTCTAGCCATGCTTTCTCCATTGCTTTCACAAGCCTGGATGTTTGAATTGACAATAGTTTCCATTTTCTACTTCACTGTAGTTGTAATATTTGCTGTGATATAAGCACATGTGAACCAGATGGGATCGGCTCCGATAGTATCTTCATCTTCTGTTGACCAAATCGTACACCTTACTTGACAATCTTGAATTTTCAGTTGATGGCTTCATCGCGTCAAGACACATTCCTTAATAAATCCTGAAATTTCTTTTTATAAGCAGGATTTGAGGTGAAATTGTGGTCAACTTAGAAATTCCTTGGTCGCTGGATTCTCCCATTTCACGATCGCCACAGGTCACACTTTTTGCCACAGCCATACTTTCTGAAATCAGAAGGGCGCTTAGTAATGGATAATTTGTAAAATCATCTCACATTTATTCTGTATTCCAACAATTTAGTCAGCTTTTTACCTTATCGGCAGGAGAATGAACTGGCATATTTTCTCCTTCCCAGATGTCTTTGAGTCGCATTTCTTGGCACTTTGAGATACTTCCTGAGATGCTCTTTCCTTCCAAGAATCCAGTTTTCCGAAAAAGCCACGGATTCCTTTTTTTTCAATAAAAGAGATTTTAACACTTCACCAAACTTTCTTGTTTATTGAGCCATCTAGGTCAATACACTTCCAACTGTTGGTATTGATCAAAACTCCGAAGTTTTGTGAATAATTATCACGCACAAACTTGCTTCCTAAGTTATCCAAAATCTCAAAAAAGTACTTTTTTCCAATCATAACAACGCAGGTTGTTACCAAACACTTTTTTGAGGTTATAAATTCAACTACACCTTTTCCAGTTGTAGTTCAGAAAATATCAGTTGTATTTCATATCGTCAATTGTAGTTCAGAAGACGTCAATTGCATTTCAGATTAGTAAAATGTAGTTCAGAAAGTATCAATTTCATTTCAGATTAGTCAAATGTATTTCAGAAACAGTCAATTGTATTCCAGATTAATAAATTGAATTTGAGAAAGCATCATTTGTATATCAGAAAGCGTGATTTGTATTTCAGAACATGTCATTTGTAGTTCAGAAAATAATTTATATGTATAATTTATCAATCAATGCAGCTCCAAGATAATTGTAGCATTTGTCGTTCTTCAGTGCTGCGGAAGCCGGTCGTGCGATTAACACCCCCGCAGGCATCTGTTACACAGAAGATGTGCCGAATATCTGCAGTTCATCATACAAGAAGATCAAGAGGTCGAAGCTGTGACTGTGCAAAAGTGCCCCAATTTGCAGGAGTCCGAATAAAATTGATACTTTCTGAACTACATTTTACTAATCAGAGATGCAACTGATGTCTTCTGAACTACAATTGACGCCTTCTGAACTTCAATTGACGCTTTCTGAGATACAATTGACATAATCTGATGTACAGTTCAAGTTTTCTGAACTACATTTGATAAATCTGAAATACAATTGACGCCTTCTGAACTACAACTGACTAATCCGAAATACAATTGACGCTTTCTGAACTACACTTGATAAATTCTGAAATTCAATTGACGATATCTGAAATACAATTGATATTTTCTGAACTACAACTGGAAAAGGTGTAGATTGGCAACACTGACGAGCTTGTGACGTCATGTGGAAATGCTTATTTCTAATTTTCCATCCATTCATGTTCCAGCTGTACGCAATGATGGTTCCAACCCTGAAGACTTCGGCACTTATTGCCGTGGCCGAAACATTATGGAACAGTTTGGAGAGCACAAACACGCCGAATTGGAACTCCTACTTGAACGTGGCTCTCAATCCAGCTTTCAGGAAGCTTTGTGGACGAGTCGAAACTTTGCATCTGACCAAATCTTTGGAACCGGAACTGAAGCTGATCATTGTGGTGGTCGGAAAACGAAGACTAGACAGAAATCGTATGAGACGATTGATACTGGGTGACGTGATTGCACTTTCTTATGACACAACCGCACCAAAACAATTGCGTTCATTTCCTTTCGATCCGGCATCGACGATCCGAGCAGTGGCATTGGAACCATATTTTCCCGAAGAACGTGACCGAAATCTCGTCATACAATTTTTTTATGCTCTGATTATGACAAGTCTGCTAGACAATCCGACCGCCGTTATAAGAAGTTCCTGGACAACCGTGTTTCTGCCGCTCCAATCGACTTTCCTGGATCATTTCAATGAAATTTGGCTTTGCTTAATCGAGGGGAGTGGATTACAGTGGACCGAAGCCTCTACTTTTAGACAACGATCTGATATATTTCTACTTAAATCAAACATGGCTGCATATTACGGTAACCATGTGATTCCGTGGTTCTTGTTTGACGTACTGAACGGCGACCAGAGGAGCAAGATTCTCAAACTTGGACAGACAGATCTCATGAGTTCTGGCGCCTTCAACAACTTTTTTCTGGACATTTTCCGTCATTGGCCTTGGCAAGACGAAGCTTTCGAGTATTTCGGGACAAAAGAAACCTTGAACAGCAATGATTTGTACATTTTGCGAATGATATCGCACTCCAAAAAAATTGAGAGAGAAGTGATGATGTAGCAGCAAGTGAAACAATCTTACAAGGTCCTTGCATTACAGGGCCTTGAATAATTTTGGATGGAGATGGAAACGCAAATATTGCGGGTGTTTGTTCCCCAATAGGGGCGAAACACGTGTCTGTGCAGTTTCAATTTTTATGAATACATTTTATATGAATATACAATTTACTAAGTTACGCAAGTTTTTATTTTCTCAATTTTTCTCATTTTCCACTTTGTCTTGGAAATAAATTCAAAATTATAACCAGGCAACAGATTAACAATGCACAGCGGGTGGCAGATTCGAAGGTGTTGATAGAATTTTCATTACCAACAATCACTATACAGGGTGTCCGTTTTTCGAGGCTAAGCATGGGTATCTCGCTTATCTTCAGAGATACAGAGTCGGGTAAATTAGAAAAAAGTTGCGAATTTTCATGACGATCAATGATCCAGAAAGATATTTGACTTGTCAGTTTTAGTTTTCGGGATATCGAGAAAAAAACAGAAATTCGTAATTTTTGTTTTAATTTTTTATTCGAAAAACGGTTAAAGGTAGCCTTTTCTAAATAAGACATTGTGGAGGCACTTTTCCAAAGGGAATTCAGTGCTGTCAAAGTCTTCATTCTAGCTTTTAAAACAACCGAGATATGACATTCAACTTTTTTTCTCTTATGGGCGCCATATTGAATTTTGACATTTTTGAATACAATATTTTTTTCTGGTTACAACGATGTGTCACATGTCACTGTTGAATCAATGCTTTTGAGCAAAAAAAAAATTGATTTTTCAAAGAGTGCTTCGGAAACAAAATAAAAAAAAACGAAAATGTTGAACATTTATTCAACAGTGACATGTGCCACATCGTTGTAACCAAAAAAAAATACTGTATTCAAAAATTCAAAATCCAATATGGCGCCCATTAGAGAAAAAAATTGAATGTCGTATCTCAGTTGCTTTGAAAGCTAGAATAAAGATTTTGGCAGCTTTGAATTCCCCTTGAAAAGTGCCCTGACAATGTCCAGATTAGAAAAGGCCACCTTCAACCGTTTTTTGAATAAAAAATGAAAACAAAAATTCAAATTCCTGTTTTTTCACTATATCTCAAAAACTAAAATCGAAACGTCAAACTTTTTTTTTGATCATTGATCGTCATGAAAATGCGCAACTTTTTCCTCATTTAACCGACTTTATATCTCTCAAGAATTGGCAATTTTTTTGGCATTTATTTTCGCTTGGTAAATCGTTGGCTGAAAATAGGACTGTGTATCTTACGTGTTATCCGGGCCCATGCGCGTATAATTAGGCGCTCAATATGAAACTTCCAGACAAATAGCGTCTGTTAACACGTAAAATGATCAGAAAAACTATCAATAATCGTTTGTGTAAGTGAAATTTTCAACTTTTGATGCTCACTGTTTGTGAGTTATGAGACTGATGTTATTTCAATTTTTCAAACATAAAAAACAATCATTTTGAAGGTGGAATAGGAAGGCACGCTTTCGGTTCTTACAAGAAAGAATGGAAATAAACACTGCGTCATGACAAGTGTAGAAGCGAGAGTCGATACGATGAAGAAAAAGGTTTTATTGTATTGCGTTTCCACGAACACGTGGCGTGGAAGTTTTGGTCAGGGCCCTCTCCGAGTCTCCTCTAACTAAAACCCTCTGGGGCCAAAGGTAGACGAGCCGCGAGAGCCACTCTCATACGGTACGTTTCAGGCAATCCTTGCTACATGAATGTACTGCGGATTGCATAAGACTATCCGGCCCAGAAGCTAGGCAGGAGAACGGCAGAAGCCGTATTCGGGGTTGCCAAGTGAACAAGAAATATAAATTTCAATTACTTCCATATAATAATTCCCCAATTTTGAACTTTCATTCAATATGGTGTCAGATTCCCTAATTAGAAGAGCGCAAGGAAACATCTTCCAAAACAAATTGATTTTATAGTGACTATTTGAGGTGACAGTACATGTAATATAACGTATTATTGGTAACGGCGGCCATGCCAAATCTGACAACATCGCGATTGACAGACTGTGGATCATTTGCGAAGTAAGCAAGGAACTTCCAATATTTTTATTATTTTGTGAAAAAGAACTATACAAAATAGAAATTTGGCTTGCGACTGGTTCTTCTTCACATTTTTAATAACTTTTTTGTATCTATCTGGAGACTTAGTCATGAAATAGGCTGGTATTCTATAGAAAAGTCGATATTTGTCTGTATGTTTCAAAGGCACTAAATAGCGACAGTTGCGTCCATGTTGCATCTGCGCCGTCGGGTCAGGAGAACGCACTATTAACGAGTTTTGGAGTTAGGTAGATTGCGCAGGTAGATAAATGGGTTCCATTCAATAATTTTTGGAACCAACGGCGCTTGTAATGCGGCTGGATATTGCTTATTGACATACTTGAGGTTCCGTCCCGGCTACTCCTTCAGTATTCTTTTGGATCATCTTCGACTTCCTCCACAAAATTGTGAGTATACTTTGCTTTTTTAATGAACGGAACACCGGCGGGCGTTGTTTGATTCTTTATCGAGATTTTCACTTTCTAGTTTCCCTGTTGTTGAAATTCAGTTTCGCCCTTCATTAGTGCATTCTCCATATTGTTCATTTTTCTCTTTACTGACTGACTTAAACAGGAGACAGAGGGGCGAGATAGCTAACTTCTAGATGGACCAACTACTCATATCTAGTTTCAACAGAAATATCAGGAACAAACTTCAATTTTTCCCCAAAAAGCCCCACAATTCCACAGTTTGCACACGTGGCTCAAGTTGTAGTTTGCCACGTGGGTAACCCACGTGTTGAGAAGCTAAATTTGTTTGACGTGTACGACCACGTGGCATGCCGAGACTTGATGACTTTTAGTAATATCCAACCAGATTTCAGTGACTTTTAGTGACATTTTGCCACAGTTAAATCAAGAATTCTATTCACTTATTGCGAAAATGCGGCATATTGTGGATAAAAAATTAGATTTAATTGAAAAAGCAAACGGTGCTACGAGCGACGATTCCATGCATACTGGTAAACACGCGATATTTTTGGATTCTTCTAGTGATGGGGACTATCGATAAATTTTACTATCGGATAATCGCCTATCAAATGACTGAAACTATCGAATAATTCATTCAAATTCATTCATTCACATAAATCCGTAAGTTCATCCATGTCCTATCAAATCATCCATCATTCATTCATTTATTCATTTCATTTATTCCATTTATCCCATTCATCCCATTCATCCTATTCATCCTATTCATCCCATTCATGCCATCCATTCATATATACCTAGTATATATAATCAAATTTCCCTTCCACCCTTGAAAAGGTGTTGGGATACACATAAGTATTTACAAATCATGTACAAATTTGCACCACATCTTCTTGTTCGTTGCCATCGTCTTTGCTTTGCTGCACGTCTTTCCTTTGTTTCCCAAAATCTTCTCCACGGTATCTTCCCATGCCTGTCTTGGTCTTCCTCTTTTCCATTTTGTTACTATCCTGGCCTCCCAAATCTTCTTGACCGGTCTCTTGTCGCTCATTCTTTGTAGATGTCCCCACCAACTTAGATTTCTCTATGAGCTCCAAAAGACTTTCCACTTCTAGATCGCCTCGTACTTGTTCATTTCTGACCTTGTCTCTTCTTGTGACTCCGCGTATACTCTTCTAAGGTATTTCATTCCGGTGGCTTGTATTTTACTTTTCAGTTGTCGTATAAAGTTCCATGTTTCGCATCCGTATGTCAGAATCGGTCTATACATTGCTTTGTATACGTTCATTTTGGTCCTTTTTGTTATTTCGTTACTGTTTATCAAACATTTGTTCATTGCGTAGTATACATTGACTGCTTTTCCTATTCTTTTGTTGATTTTCACTTCTTGTCGTCCTGTCCCTTCAATTGTTACTCCAAGATATTCGAATTGTTGTACTTGCTCTATCCTCTCATCTTCTATTTGTATACAGGTCCTACAGGTCCTTCTCACTTCCAGCCATAATGACCACGTCGTCCGCGAATGCACAGTCCGATATTGTGACTGTGACCTGATTGTTGTAAATTTGTGTGTCCCACTTGTAGATTTTTTGTTCGTCGGTTGCATGTTTTGATTATGTCATCCATGAATGTTATGAATAATAATGGACTCATTCCCCCGCCTTGTCTCAACCCTTCTTTTGTTGCAAACGTTTCTGACTTTCTGTTCTGTGTGATGACATAGTTGATTGTGTTTTTGTACATACTTTGTATAGTCCTGATTAGCTTGTTGTTAATTTCCTTTCTTGTAAGATATTCCATATTTCCCCTCGAAGTACTCTATCAAAGCTTCCTTTCCTTGTAAACGACTTTCATCTATCATTTCTTTAAGAGTAAATATATGGTCTTGTACGCTTCTCCCTTTTCGAAAGCCACTTTGGGATTCTGATAGCGTTGGTTCTAGTTTCTTTCTCAGTTTTTCGTTTAATATCTGCTCGTACAGTTTCATAGCGGCGCTGAGTAACATTATCGCTCTATAATTGTTACACTCTTTCTTGTCTTCTTTCTTGTATATTAGCACTATCATGCCTATCCCCCAATCTTTCGGTATTGTTTCGTCTTTCCATACTTTGTTCAGTATACCCAACAGTACATCAGTTGCTTTTTCTCCAATGTTCTTGATCATTTCCGTTGTTATTCTGTCATGTCCTGGTGATTTTCCATTCTTCAACCTTCTCAATGCTTGCTGTAGCTCATCCATTGTTATTGTTCCGTTCACTTCTGATTCGTCCGGCTCCTCCATGTGAATGTTAGTAGTGTTGTACTTTTCTGTTTTAATTTTCCTTGGACATCATAGTAGTTGTTGAAAATATTCCTTCCATCTTTGCATTATCTTTTTTTCGTCTGTCAGTGTGTCTCCTTCTGTGTTTTTAATTGTTATCGTATGTTCTCTTCTACCCCTTCTAACATTCTTAATAACTTTGCAAAACAGTTTTCGGTTACCCTTGCTATCTCTTTCTAATTTTTCTCCAAAGTCTTTCTATGAGTTTTCTTTCGCCTCATACTTTTCATAATTTTCCGTTGTTTTATTTAGTAAGTACGCTTTCCATGTCCTTTTCTTTGTTTTTACTTGTTGTTTTATTTTCTCATTCCACCATGCTGTTTGCTTCCTGTGATTGGTTGTTCTGCATACTCCACATACTTTCATTGCCGCTTTGATGATTATCCCTTTGAAGACTTTCCATAGTTGTTCTATATCTGGTTTTTCTGCGCTGGTTGTTAGCTCTTCTATTTCATTGTTTATCATTTCTTCGTATTTCGCTTTCACGCTGCTGTCTGTCAATTTGTAGGATCTTATACTTTCAAACTCTATTTTCTTGTCCATTTTCAAGTCGTTGTTCTCATTCCTTATTTTTTCTTCCTCTTTTATGCTTGCCACAACTAGATAGTGATCGCTGTTAATTTCTGGGCCTCTTCTTACTCTTACATCGCAATGGTTTGTCTATGCTCTTTTTCCACAAGTATGTAATCTATTATGGACCTTTCTCCTCTACTTGGTGCCTCTCTAGTATATCTGTGAATGTTTTTGTGTTCATAATATGTATTTGTTACAATGAGATTGTGCATTTTGCAAAAATCCAGCATTCGTCTTCCATTCTTGTTTCTGACGTATTCTCTGTATTTGCCCATCATGGTATTGTACGCGTCATCTTTTTTCCTCACTCTTCCATTGGAATCGCCTACAATATAAATTCTTCCTTTGCTCTTTTCAATTGCTCTTGTTAATTCTCACCAAAAATTTTTCTTTCTTCTCTACTGTTTCATCTTCATTGGGCCCATATATAACTACTATTGTCTATGCTCTTTTGTTTGGCTCTTTCATTTCTACCGATAGAATTCTTTCTGACCACGCTTCCCATGAGGAAGCCTGTCGAATTTATCGTTGTTGTCGTATTTTCTCCATCTTCGCTTACTATTGTCTTTCCTTTCTCCCATGGCTTTCCCAGTTTTTTGAGGTGCTTTCGTTTTCGTCTTTGCACAGTTCGATGTTCTTTTTTTTTACTGTTCCAGATGTATCTCTTTCCATTTATTATAACTTTCTGGTAGCCAACTTTCACGGTTCTATCAATTTTCATTTCTTGGTTCGCTCTTTCTTGGATAATTTTTTGTATTGTCCGTTCACTTTGTGTCAAATCATTGTTAATATATATCACATTTCCTTTTACTTTTCTCAATTTATGTTTGTTTCTCATTATTTCAATTTTCTTTCATTCATTCATCCCATTCATCCCATTAATTCCATCAATTTCATTCAACCCATTCATTTAATTCATTCATTTCATTAATTTCATCCATTCCATTCATTTCATTCATTCCATTCATTTCATTAATTTCATTCATTTCATTCATTTCATTCATTCCATTCATTTCATTCATTTCATTCATTTCATTCATTCCATTCATTTCATTCATTCCATTCATTTCATTCATTCCATTCATTTCATTCATTTCATTCATTCCATTCATTTCATTCATTTCATTCATTCCATTCATTTCATTCATTCCATTCATTTCATTCTTTTCATTCATTCCGTTCATTTCATCTGTTCACTTGATTTCATTTTTCATCCATTCATTCATTTGATCCACCCAATCCACTGAAACATTGCAAATTTTCAAATTTCAAAGTTCAAACTGATTTATTTATTGCTATTCATTGCCGTCGGAGCGTGTTTTCTTTAAAGCTGGACAAATAACCAAACAGAAAAGAAATCGCCTGACCGGAAGAAACCTAGATTCAATCATATTTTTGAACAGTTTTTTTTTTCTATTGAATAACTTTGAGTTTAAATCTAATGTCTCTCTAATCATAATTCGTTTTGTAATATATAAATAGAATTACCTACTTATTTGGATTTCATTTACTCACTTATCAAAATTAATAATTGCATACATTATAAAATTGTAAATCTCGTAATTCATTGCAAAAAGTCAACTGAAAATCATCAAGTCGTTTAATTCATTTATTGCTGATTCCATAGACCATAAAAAAACTGATAATTGTACATAGAACAGAACTTTTCAATAACTTGTGAAAAATAATCATTCAAATAAAGGTGTTTCGCATTCAACATTATCCGATTCATTCGTCAATCCCTCGTATATTGAATCATTTATCCATGCATGCATTCATTCGTTCATTTGTTCATTCATTCGTCCATTCGTTCGTTCGTTCATTCGTTCATTCAATAATTCCATTCATTTCATTCATTCCATTCATTCATTTCTTTCATTCATTTCATTCATTCATTCATTTCACTCATTCATTCATCCATTCATTCATTCCATTCATTTCATTCATTTCATTCATTTCATTCATTTCATTCATTTCATTCATTTCATTCATTCCATTCATTTCATTCATTTCATTCATTTCATTCATTTCATTCATTTCATTCATTTCATTCATTTCATTCATTTCATCCATTTCATTCATTCATTTCATTCATTCATTTCATTCATTCATTTCATTCATTCATTTCATTCATTCATTTCATTCATTCATTTCATTCATTCATTCATTTCATTCATTCATTTCATTCATTCATTTCATTCATTCATTTCATTCATTCATTTCATTAATCCATTTCATTCATTCATTTCATTCATTCATTTCATTCATTCATTTCATTCATTCATTTCATTCATTCATTTCATTCATTCATTTCATTCATTCATTTCATTCATTCATTTCATTCATTCATTTCATTCATTCATTTCATTCATTCATTTCATTCATTCATTTCATTCATTCATTTCATTCATTCATTCATTCATTCATTTCATTCAATCATTTCATTCATTTCATTCATTCATTTCATTCATTCATTTCATTCATTCATTTCATCCATTCATTTCATCCATTCATTTCATCCATTCATTTCATCCATTCATTTCATCCATTCATTTCATCCATTCATTTCATTCATTCATTTCATTCATTCCATTTATTCATTCCATTCATTCATTCCATTCATTCCATTAATCCCATTCATCCCATTCATTCCATTCATCCCATTAATCTCATTCACCTCATTCACCTCATTCATCTCATTCATCTCATTCATCTCATTCATTTCATTAATTTCAATAATTTTATCAATATCATCAATTTCATCCATTTCACTCATTCCATTTATTTCATGCAATCTCAAACATTGCAAATTTTCGAATTTCAAAGTTCAATTTGATCCAAATTCATTTATTGTTTTTCATTGCCGTCGGAGCGTGTTTTCTCTAAAGCTGGGAAAATTGCCAAGCAGAGGAGAAATCGCTTGACCGGAAAAAACCTAGATTCGATAATATTTTTGAACAGTCAATCTAATGTCTCTTCAATCATTATTCGTTTTGTAATAATAAATAGAATTACCTACTTATTTGGATTTCATTCACTTACCTATATAAATTGATAATTTAATACAATATAAAATTGTAAATCTCATAATTCACTTCAAAAAGTGAACTGAAAATCATCATTTATTGCTGATTCCATAGAACATGGAGAAAAAACTGATAATTGTACATAGAACAAAACTTTTCAATAACTTGTGAAAAATATTCATTCAAATAAGTGTGTTTCGCATTCAACATTATTCAATTCATTCGTCAATCCACCCGTATATTGAATCATTCATCCATTTATCCGTGCATGCATTTATTCATTCATTCGTTCATTCATTCGTTCATTCATTCGTTTAATCATTCGTTCATTAATTCGTTTATTCATTCGTTCATTCATTCCATTCATTCCATACATTCCACTCATTCCATTCATTCCATACATTCCACTCATTTTATTCATTCCATCCATTCCATTCATTCCATTCATTCCATCAATTCCATTAATTCCATCAATTCCATTAATTCCATTCATTTCATCCATTCCATTCATCTCATTCATTTCGTTCATTTCATTCATTTCGTTCATTCCATTCATTCTATCAATTCCATTAATTCCATTCATTTCATTCATCCCATTCATTCCATTCATTTCATCCATTTCATTCATTCCCTTCATTCCATTCATTCCATTCATTCCATTCATTCCATTCATTCCATTCATTCCATTCATTCCATTCATTCCATTCATTCCATTCATTCCATTCATTCCATTCATTCCATTCATTTCATTCAATTCATCCATTTCATTCAATTCATTCCTTTCATTCATTCCATTCATTTCATTCATTTCATTCATTTCATTCATTTCATTCATTTCATTCATTTCATTCATTTCATTCATTTCATTCATTTCATTCATTTCATTCAATTCATTCATTTCATTCAATTCATACATTCCACTCAATTCATTCATTTCATTCTTTTCATCCATTTTGTTCATGTCAATCATTCCATTCATTTCATCCATTTCATTCAATTCATTTATTTCATTCATTCAAATAATTTATTTCTTCCATTTCTTCCATTTATTTCATTCATTTTATTCATTCCATTCATTCTATTTATTTCATTCATTTCATTCATTTCATTCAATTCATTTATTCCATTCAATCCATTCATTTCATTTATTTCATCCATTTTGTTCATGTCAATCATTCTATTCATTTCATTCATTTCATTCGATTCATTTATTTCATTCATTCGATTCATTCATTTCTTCCATTCCTTTCATTCGTTCCATTCATTCCATTCCTTTCATCCAATTCATTCATTCCATCAATTCATTCATTTCTTTCATTTCTTTCATTTCATTCATTCCATTCATTTCATTCATTTCATTCATTTCATTCATTTTATTCATTTCATTCATTTCATCAATTTTGTTCATGTCATCCGTTCACTTAATTTTATTTCTCATCCATTCATTCATTCATTCATTTGATCCACTTAATCAACTCAAACATTGCAAATTTTCAAATTTCAAAGATCAATTTGATCCAAACTCATTTATTGTTTTTCATTGCCGTCGGAGCGTGTTCTCTCTGAAGCTGGAAAAATTGCCAAACAGAGGAGAAATCGCCTGACCGGGAAAAACCTTGATTCGATAATATTTTTGAACAGTCATTTTTTTAATAAATAATTTTAAGCTTTAATCTAATGTCTCTTTAATCATTATTCGTTTTGTAATAATAAATAGAATTTTAACATTGCTCTACTCGGCTTGAGTATACATGTGTACATCTACCATCGATGCTCTCTTGGCGACGGTGTTGCTTTACGTGGAATTCTGTTGATTCCCTCGCATGCCTGATGCCTTGAAATATAGCATCTGCGGAATGCCTTTGATAGATGGCGCCGCTTGGAGGACTCACATATTAGGAGTCCTCCTGGGTGTATATTACCATGAGTTCTCTGGCTGCCACAGCATCGGATGGTTGAGCTGATCACGCCTGCGCACTGATGAGCCCCCAGTAGGGGCGAAACACGTGTCTGTGCAGTTGTTCGGTTCGATCGTCTGGTGTTGTGGTTGGTCGGAGAGCTTTGTTTCATAAAACTGCGAGGTGCCGCTATATGGCCCTAAGAGGCGCAATATTTATTTATATTCGCGTGTTTGTTGTGTTTAATAAATAGAATTACCTACCTATTTGGATTTTATTCACTTACCTATATAAATTGATAATTGAATACATTATAAAACTATAAATCTTATAATTCATTTCAAAAAGTCAACTGAAAATCATCATTTATTGCTGATTCCATAAAACATAAAAAAACTGATAATTGTACATAGAACAAAACTTTCCAATAACTTGTGAGAAATATTCATTCAAATAAGTGTGTTTCGCATTCAACATCATTCAATTCATTTGTAAATCCACCCGTAAATTGAATCACTCATCCATTTATACGTGCATGCATTTCTCCATTCATTCGTTCGATCACTCGTTCATTCCTTTCATTCATTCCATTCATACCATTCATTCCACTCATTTCATTCATTTCATTCATTCCATTCATTCCATTCATTCCATTCATTCCATTCATTCCATTCATTCCATTCATCCCATTCATTCTATTCATTCCAATCATTTCGTTTATTTCATTCATTTCATCCATTTCGTTTATGTCATCCGTTCACTTCATTTCATTTTCCATCCATCCATTCATTTGATTCACCTAATCAACTGAAACATTGCAAATTTTCGAATTTCAAAGTTCAATTTGATCCAAATTCATTTATTGTTTTAAAGCTGGGAAAATTGCCAAACAAAGGAGAAATCGCCTGATCAGGAAAAACCTAGATTCGATAATATTTTTGAACAGTTATTCTTTTTAATAAGGAGTTTTGAGCTTTAATCTAATGTCTCTTTGATCATCATTCGTTTTGTAATAATAAATAGAATTACCTATTATTTGGATTTCATCTACTTACCTATAAAAATTTATAATTAAATACATTATAAAATTGTGAATCTCATAATTCATTTAAAAAAGTCAACTGAAAATCATCAAATCGTTAATTTCATTCATTGCTGATTCCATAGAACAAAAAAAAACTGATAATTGTACATAGAACAAAACTTTTCAATAACTTGTGAAAAATGATAATCATTCAAATAAGTGTGTTCAGCATTCAACATTATTCAATTCATTCGTCAATCCACTAGTTTGAATCATTCATCCATTCATTCGTGCATTCATTCATTCATGCATCCATTCATTCATTCATTCATTCATTCATTCATTCATTTTAACGTGCTATCGAATTATTCGATAGTTGAGTATTTATTTGATAGTGCCCATCACTAATCATAACCAACTTTGTTTGCGGATGAAACATGAAAAATCATGACAATCTCCTTACCAAGATGTTTTTGAACCATTGTTTATTCCAAAATTTACCTCTTTGTTTCCTAAAACTCGTGGTTAATAGAAGATGTGACTTTTTCAAAATCGAACAAAAACGTTTATTTTCTAATTAGAGGGGTTATTTAAATCATCATTCAGGTAGCCGATAAAAGTTTCCCAATCTCTCCATTGATTCATTTTTTTCCCAAATACCAATGACAAAAAAGTATCATCATCGTTTCGAATGGTATTTGACTAGACAGGCGCTGTTCTTTCTTTGTTTTCTCGTCTCAAAATTTAATTGACCTCTGAGTTAGATAGTCAATAAATTTTTTGATGCCTTTTTTGATTTTTGATGAAATTATATAATGCCTCGATTTAACGCATCATATAGGAGAAGTTTTAAGCCTCTGACATCTTTCTGAGCATCAGAAAGGAAGAAAGCAATAACAGCTCCATTTCCATTACTTGTTCCAAATCCATTTTCTTGGCACCGTAGTAGCCTAATTTCTCATTTATCTTCCAGCTGTAGGCAATGGTGATTCCAACCCTGAAGACTTTGGTACTCATCGCCTTGGCCAAAGCATTATGGAACAATTCGGAGACCAGAACCATGCCGAATCGGGGCCAATACTTGCACGTCGCTCTCCATCGAGCTTTCAGGAAGCTTTGTGAACAAGTCGAAGCTTTGGATCTGCCCCAAACTTTGGGATCGGAGCTGAAGCTGGTCGTTATGGAGATCGGAACACGAATACGCGACAAAACCCGTTTAAGTCAGTGGATAGTGGGTGACGTCGAGGTCCCTCGCGTCGAAGATGCACCTGAACAATTGCGTTCGTTTCTTTTCGATCCGGCACTGATCATTCAAGCAGTGGCATTGGAACGATATTTTCCAGACGAGCGTGGCCGAAATCTCGTCATACAATTCTTTTATGCTCTGATTGTGCCGAATCCGTTTGACGATCCGACGGCCGCTATAAGACGTTTTTGGACAACCGTATTTCTGCCGTTCCAATCTACATTCCTGGACCATTTCAGAGACATCTGGCTTTGCTTGCTTGAGCGCCAGGGATTACGGTGGACCGTAGTCTCTACTTTTGAAGATCGATATCGGATTTTTTCAGTTAGAAGTCACATGGCCGGATATTACGGCAACCATATAATCCCGTGGTTTTTGTTTGACGTACTGAACGGCGAGCAGAGGAGCAAGATTCTCAAACTTGGACAGACAGATTTCATGGGATCGTCCAACGCCTTTAAGAACTTTTTTCTGAACATTTTTCTTCATTGGCCTTGGCAAAGCGAAGCCTTGGTGTATTTCAGTATGAGAAAAACGTTATTGAATAGAGAAGAGTTGTATATTTTGGAAATTCTGTTGAAATGCAAAAAAATTGAGGAGGCGGTGATAAAGAAGCAGCGAGTGAAACTACTTCACGTGTTACTTGCATTATAAGGAACAAAGCGGAAATTAGATTTGTTTGTCAATAAAATAAATACGTGTTGTGTAAATTCTAGATTATATATAGTTAATGGAAAGCAAGCAATTGGCAAAATTCTGATTTTGACAAACTAATCACATTTGACAAATGCTTGCAAAGAGCTCTTTGATTGGAAGCATTACATGTTAGACTTAATTGAAATAAAATTTCATTAAACAAAGGGGTCTTTCGATAGCCAAGATTTCAAATTGCAGAAACATGGTTCGCGGTACCTCGACTACCTCGTAATCGTAAAGCAGCATTGCCCAAACAGATTTTAGTCTTCCAGGCTTTATTTCAAACTTTTAACCAACAAACCGCCGTCCACTCGATATTTTCGCTGTCATTCCGTATTCGTCCACAAATCTTTTACAATGATCGTTGCTTCCAGTCCGATTTTTGACAGTTTTTACGTGTCATGTCTCACTTATACGAAACTTATACAAAATTGTGGTCAGTACTGGGCAGTAATAAGGCAATTATTAGACAGTACTGAACAGTTCTCAAGGCAGTACTAGACCAAAGCTGGACAAATATCTCATTTTGAACACGTTTTGAACAATAATACTTTTTTAAAACAGGAATCCACATTTTTTATGGTAGTACTTGGCAGTGCTTCAAAGCCTGCTGAGGGAGTCGGTTATCTATTGCTTATTTTCATCTATGATATTGTATATTATCGAAACGGCTAGTGAAATTGTCAGTTGTCACATGACTTCTGAGAAAAAATCGTTTCTAAATATTTCATACTTCTCGAAACCGGCAATAATAGAGCTAGCTTTGGATACATAATGAGCAAAAATATAATAACGTGTTGATCGATTAGTAGTTTCCTGAAAAAAACCGACTCACTTTACTAATTTTCAGTGCTTTACGGTTGCCGTCCCGTCTGTCAGTGACTTGTCAATTGCAAGTTCACAAAGGACGAATAATATCATATCAGGTGATATCAAAAGTTTTGTATTTTCTGTTTTCTCAGAAATAACTAGCAGTTTTTTCCTTGCCCGGCTGCGAAAACCGTACGAAAAAAAACACTGTATTTCCAAGAAACATCACATTCCAAGCAACCAGTTATACACTGGTTTATTCTTTCTTTTCGGAAAACCATGCGCGAAATTTACTTTTTTGCTTACAATGCTCATGAACAACATGATTTTGCATAGTTTAGCATAGAAATTGACAGTTTTCAGGCATCCATTCCTGCTTAGTGGGTAAATCGTTGACTGGAAATTTGCAAGTTCAGGAGTTTTGCTAACTTGCGCAGGCGCATTGGCTCCATCCAACACTTTTGGTAACTTACTGCGTATGTCATGCCGTTGAATATCGTTCAGTGAGTTTTCGTCCCGGCTCGGCTATTTCTTCACTGTTCTTTTTGACTTCGACCATCTTCGACTTCCTTAAAAAAATTGTAAGTATTTATCATTCTTCATTTATACAGGGTTATTCAAAAGTCCGGAATAAAATTCATAATTTTTTTCCATATTTATTCCGGAAAAAATGCTCGAGCCGGTCGATTTCTAAAAACGGTAAGCCGTTTTTTCATGACACGTGTCATGTTCTACCGTCAACCCTCTAACCCCAAGTCACCCTTAGTATTTTTTTTCAAATGGCACTCTACGATTTGTGTGGGCTCGTTGAAAAGCTTGTCAAAAACTCTATTCAGATTTACCATTGGAAATTAGATCGGACGTTTGACCATGAATTTTGAAGGAATTTTCAATGGTAGATCTGAATAGAGTTTTTGACAAGATTTCCAACGAGCTCCTACAAGCCATAGGGTGCCATTTGAAAAAAAATACCAAAGGTGGCTTGGGGTTAGGGGGTTGACGGTAGAACATGACACTTGTCATGAAAAAACGGCTTACCGTTTTTAGAAATCGACCTATTCGAGCGTTTTCTTCTCGAAAAAATATGGTAAGAAATTATGAATTTTGTTTCGGACTGTTAAGTAATACTGGGGTTCCTCAAAACTTCATAGTGAAGCGTCCGATCTAATTTTCAATGGTAGATCTGGATAGAGTTTTTGACAAGCTTTCCAACGAGCCCCCCACAAGCCATAGGGTGCCGTTTGCAAAAAAACTAAGGGTGACTTGGGGTTAGGGGGTTAACGGTAGAACACGACACGTGTCATGAAAAAACGACTTACCGTTTTTAGAAATCGACCTATTCGAGCGTCTTCTTTTCGAAAAATATGGTAAGAAATTATGAATTTTGTTCCGGACTGTTAAGTAATACTGGGGTTCCTCAAAACTTCATGGTGAAGCGTCCGATCTAATTTTCAATGTTAGATCTGAATAGAGTTTTTGACAAGCTTTCCAACGAGCCCCCACAAGCCATAGAGTGCTATTTGAAAAAAAATACTAGGGGTGGCTTGGGGTTAGGGGGTTGACGGTAGAACATGACACATGTCATGAAAAAACGGCTCACCGTTTTCAGAAATCGACCGGTTCGAGCGTTTTTCCCAAAATAAATATGGGAAAAAATTATGAATTTTATTCCGGACTTTTGAATAACCCTGTATAGTACTTTTTTATTGGAAAAACACCGGTGAGCGCTGTTTGATTCTTTTCCGTACCAAGTAGTTCCCCTTTTTCTAGTTTTCTGCTGTCGAAATTCAGTTTCACCCTGGGTTTCACCCTTTTTTAAGCACATTTTCACCAACTGTTCATCTCAAGTTTTTATAAAAATATAGACAATAAAGGTATGTAATAGGAACAAATTTCGATTATTCCCAGAAAAGCTCTGAAACTTATACAGTTTGCCACGTGGGTAACTCATGTGTTCAGCAGATGGCATTTGTTCAAGGACGGGGTAACCGCCTGTTATTCTCCCATGAGAAAAATTCATATTTTGCCTAAGTAGCTGTCGTTATTTTCCAGCAAAAAAAAGTTAATAAAAAATTGTATAAAATTCAGCCTAGTCCAATTTTTCTTTGAATTGGTTTTTCGAATTGTGTCATTCTTTCACCTTGTCTCCGTTTGTGATGCATGAATGAGAAGTCAAAGCACACCAAAAGACACAGCCAATATTCAGCTTCATGCTGCTATCATTGTCTTTCAAAAAGTTCTTTAAATTATATTTTCGAATCTGTACAACACCCAACCTTGTTTCTGTTTTTATTGGAATCAGAAAAACAGGTTTTCACAGATGGTAAATACTTTTCTGTATCTTTCAATCGCTTCTTCTTCCGTATCCACCCTATCTAAGAGTTGTGGCGGCTCTCATGTAAGCATGTGACGGAGGAACTGTTGTCTCCCTCGATAGCTTGGTGGTCAGAGTATCCATCCGGCAAATGGAAGACCCGGGTTCAAGTCCCGGTCAGGGCAGACACTTTTTCTCCGTCACATCGCGCCATAGAGTCATTTACGTAAAATTTGGTCAATATGCTGTTCACGGCTTGGAAATATTCGCTTATAAACTCTTCGGAGTTTCAATTTCAGATGTATTGTGCACAGCTCGGGCTACACAATGTGTCGAACATCATTACTTGCATCTTAAAAATTTTTGGTTCTTCAGTCCGTTCCATACCCCACCATAGTACTCTGTGCGCTTCTATCTTCCTCTCGTAACGTATGGTCCGAAAGTTTTGGGAATTTTTTTAAAAGCTAATAACTTTTTTTGGATAGTTTTAATTTTGTAGCTTAATATTGCGAAAACTAGCATCATCTTCAACAATACCAAATTCGTATTCAACATATTGAAGATGGGCTATTATCTTTGATGGCTCTCAGTTTTCTTCTGCCATGTTCGATCATTCTCTGGACAACAGCAGGATTGATTTCTCTGAGCTCCTGCCCTCCAATGTACCGCAAGCTCGACCAATATAAGATTTTTGGTAAGTATTGAGCAGGATAGTATACGACAAGAGATGGAAAGCTGCAAATGAAGACCAATTACGGCGTCGCATTTTTCAAAAACATTAGAGAATTTCACATTTGAGAAATTGATACAGAAAATTATGGAACATGGCAGAGGAAAATTGAGACCCATCGAAAATAATGGTCCATTATCAATATGTTAAATATGAATTTGTTATTGTTATATATGATGTTAATTTTCACATCATCAAGTTAAAAAATAAAGACTATTCAGAAAAAGTTATTAGCTTTGAACAATTTCCCAAAACTTTCGGACCATACGTTACAACCATTTGATGGGACATTTTGCGTACATTCGATGTAAAAGCAATTGCACCTTGCCTGAATTTGAATAGAACCGGAGGTAATGTAGTCAATAAATCAAAATTTGAACGTAATTTCAGAGTTTGAGCTGATCCCGTGTGTTTTTGCCGCTGCGTTGAATATCAAACGGAGTTTTGGTTTATTGGGGTCCATCGATCCGAACTGTGGTAGATAAAACACTTTCTTTGAATTGCTTTTCGTTTCCTTTGACACAGTTTCTTCAAGATATCCCTTACTCCCTTGCCTTCCTTTTCTACTATTTCTTTTTCAATACCTTCATGCCTGAATGTCTTCGTCTTGGCGACAATACCCATAGTTTCTGTTCCTATACATAGTGTTCTAGACGCATGTGCAACTTTTGATTAGGCAACTTGTGCTACATCCTAACAAACTGGAAAATTTGTGTACAATACGTTGGAAAACGTTGCGTTTCTTATCAAATGCGTTGTTTTTAGTGTGAAATAGTTATTAAGAAGCTAAATGGTGAATGCTAGAAGGATACGAGAAGGTTCAGTGAGCGATCAGGCCTTTTTGTATTATTTTATCATCAGGTTAGGCAACCAATGTTACATCCGAACAATCTGAACTGAGAGTACTGTACTGACACACCTGCCACAAACTAATGAACCATGTAAAAATTAAAGCATAAAGTCTATTGTTTACCTTAAATCGACGGACACTTTTCTCTGATGTAGGTATGTACTGAAACACCCCTAACTCCTACCTTCTGCGCCTGGATGGATAGGCAACCCAACATACTCCAATTTAATCCAACTTATTTGAATTAAATCACTTTTCCCGCTCTTGGGACTGCTTTGGCCGGTGATCGTCTAGTATCAGGACACCATCCTGTTGTGCATCCTTCTTGTGGTTCGAGGATAGAGATCCTGGGCGTGTTGAGATCGAATTAACCTCTAGTTTGAACGCAGTAAGACACAAAAATTAGTTGTAACATAAAATCAATCTATTATCTTCTATTTACATGTCAAAGTGTTTAAATAAAGGCTCGTTCCTATGCCTGACCCTACCTCAACGCTGGTAACTAAGATAGCTAAGTTTTCTAAAAGATGACTTTCCCCTAATAATTATTTCAAAGCACACATCAATACTCCGATGAACACCTGATTCTACACCTTGACCAACATTTAAACTTTGTTTGGGGCGTGGTTCGAAGTTCTTATCGTGGATTCATCAGATTCAACATTTTAGTTAGTGTTATAGGTTATGTTAGGGTTAGGCCCAGCATCTAGACACCGAAAAAGGGATGTGAGTGACTTTTGCGAGCGATGGGAACTCCCCCCTCTCTTTTCTGTTGTTCCCCTGTTCCCTACAATCTAAGTTCGTGGGCCGGTGTGTGCGGGGCTCCTCCTATATGAATCTCTTTTCAAAGGCTGCGTCTCTTATCTCTGGACTATTCTTTTTGCTGGCATCTTTTTAGGCTATGGTAATCTTTTGCCCGTTTTGGAAGGGATGGGATATGGCCTGTGCCTTTGTGGAGAACTGGACCTATTTTCACCTTGAATTGCCCTTGAAGCTTAGAAGGATATCACGACCGCGAGTGTCTATAGCCGGAAATGTAAAACCAAATGTCACCCTTCCAGAAACTTCGGAACCAATGGTGTACGCGAACAATAACTCAAGTCAAGGTACAAACTCTCCCATGTGAAGACCCTTTGATTGAACCCCGTTCGGTTTTGTGTGAAGTGAACCCCATTGTTGCTAAAAACCTACAAGGTGCTCACCGACGAACTAACGCGAGAAGGCTTCGGAACAACTATTATTCCCTATAACTAAATATCAGATCGCTAACCAACTATTGAGCCGTAACAATTCATTTTAGGTACACATTTATCGAATCGTCGCGTTGTCGAATATCCAAGTAAGTATACGAACAGCTTCTAATAGATTCTTCTATCTCCCAATTAAACAATTTCCATCAACTCCAGGTGAATCCTGCAACAAATTAGGTAGTTACGCGACCCCAAACCGGACGTCCCTCTAGGTGAAACTCCTCTTCATAACATTCGTCAATAATAATATTTCTCTTGTACTCAATAATCCAGTCAACATGGAAATCTGAATAATTGCAGTTGCACGCTAAAACCAATCATTAGTGTCACGGAGGGGGGGGGGGGGGGTCGTTGCGCTAAACCGATTATTATTAACAATTGCGACTCTACGGAGGGGTCCGAACCCTGGTTTCAACAAACGCGATTTTAGTTCTTTCCAAATTCAATTCGTTTCGCGATTCTCCGAGCTCCGCAGCGCGTATTCAGAAGTGTCGCCCAAAAGCTCCGTCGAAGTCCCAACTCCAACCCCTGGACCGCAGGTACCACCTAGTGAAAAGTCGAAGTCTAACCTCGTGTCGATCGTGGCCTTCTAAGATATCGCAAAATCTCAATCGCAGGCTGTCCGCCCACCCCACAAACCACTGGTCCTGAACTCCAAGGAGACCACCTCTCGATTTCCCACATCTCATCCGAAGGTACAGCTCGGCTGCACAGCTAAAGGAGGCCAGAACGCACCCGGGGGGGGTCGAGGCTCATCACAACAGAGGACAGAACTCACCCGAAGGGGTCAAGTCTCATCTGTGCAGAGGACAGCACTCACCTGCAGGGTAAAGTCTCAGTCAAGGCGGACAGCACTCACCCGAAGGGGTAAAGTCTCAGCCAAGACGGACAGCACTCACTACCAGGGGTAAAGTCTCATCTACTTAGCTCATGGTGATAAAATGCGAGTCCTCGAGGCAGACTCCTCTTTGCGCCGACCGCGGTGTGTATAAGCTGGCTTCCAAACCCCGGACAAAGTCTCACGATACCCTTCGTTAGCAAATGACGCACCTGGATAGCCCTTCTGTCTCTCGGCGATGGCCCTACAGTCCAAAGATTCCAGCTCCAGCTCAAAACTCTCTGGTGACGCCCACCTCCCAACGTACAACGCAATTAGTCGCGGCGCAAAAGTGGAATGTGCATCGGTGTGATGGCGGGCTAGGCTGCGCCACGGTGGCGATGAGCATTGTGGTAATCAGACGTCGAAAATATGGTCGAGCGCATTTATAATTTTGCACTGAGCCCGGACGAGAAGATTGTTGGATTCCGACGTAGTGGAGAATACCGCACGCGCCTATATGCAGAGCTGGCCATTGGAATAACCATGAGAGTATGGCAGCATCGTGGAGCGCGGAACGTGCGAACATGGCCCGGTTTTGGGAGTGGTGGGTCGAGAGTGACGAAAGAATTATAGCTAAATTGTTTTATATTACCGCTCGAACTCTCTACGTGTTAATTACACGGCTAGCGACATCTTTTAACCATGTGGTGAACTTGAATCGCACGCTCAATTCCCAATACACTTATTGATTTTTCCTCCGCGTGATTTCGACCCATACAAACGGTGCGCTTCAGTACTCTGATGTGATGACTTTTCTCGGCCAAATATTCGAGGTTGACACATGGCACATGGCAAGTGGGACGTGGGTTTAAAACATAAACAGAGGGCAAACAATCAACAAGCAGGCAACCAGCTATACAGTCCATCCTCGGATCAGAATCTCACCACAAATTTTTCAACTTTAATATCGAAATATATGAAAAATCAAGCAATCATTCAGTTTCTTGCTCACTTTCCTACCAAAATACTCCTACTTTTACATGCTCTAGCACAAATTTTGATGCATTCCATGCATCCATCTGTTAATTGTAATGATAAAATTGATCATTTGTTCGAAATTATGGCCTGATCAAATACACCGCCATTACCCATACCTGTCTACGCCGTCGCAGGAGAGCCCAATCTGTATAGGAAGCAGAACTATTTCTTAGGGATCTTGGTGTCTAACAGAAGAGAATTTGGAAAACGTATCTAACGCCGCATACATTTTCATTCGTTTTAATCTCTTTTATTTAAAGTTTAAAAAATTCTAATAATTCGCCAGGTGCAAAGAGAGACAGGAGATATCTGGAACAAACTGAATCAGTGTCGTTGGTGTAGCTAGAGGGAAACACACTTGAACACACGGCTCTTTCTCTTGGCGTGGACACGAAGGTGGCGAAGGATTTTTGGACACACAGTAGAAGAAATCAGCACAATGTATAAAATAAGTGGTGCCACAGGAAACAGTAAATAACCAACAACATAAGCTCAACCTAGTTTAATCATAAATGTTGAGAAGAGAGCCCCCAAAATACCCCTAACGGACAGTTCATGGGAAAGCTCTTGCAGCGCCAACAAAAGCAGAAACCATGAGGAATGTTAACTACTTGCTGTGAAAACCTGAGTGCGTGACCATAGTCACCCTCGGAAGAAGTGAAACTTCTACACATATGAATCAATCAGCAAACAACGTTCGAAGAGGTGTTCATTTCGTACTCCCGCTCCGCTCCCTCACGGTTTGTATCATCTTGTTTTTCTTATTATCAATCTTATTATTATTATTATTAGTCACTCAAAGGGCAGAATACTTTCGACATGATTTTTTCACGATTAGACTTCTTTTATTTCTTTTCTCGCTGCGCTCGGCAGTGGAGAGCCCCACCAAATGCGGGAATGAAAAGAATCCTCCGAAATTCAACTTAATTATTATATTACCGCCCCGCCCCTATGAATTGCCGCCTGCCGTACTCGCCTGCTAGGCCCGGCTTTGAATATACCTTCCTATCCCCATAATAAATAACATCCGCTCGAATCTATTCAAGCCAAGTCGAGAGCCATTTTTGTCGGGCCAACAATACGACAACACGAAGAGCAGTCCAGTGTCGGCGATTAGTAAAGAATAGAACCGAACGCGGCGAACGCTGCAACAGCTTATTCTTTCATTTCCTGGGACGACGCTGGTCACCCCAAGGTCAGACAAGACAACGTTACAGCACATCGTTACAGGCGTTCGTTACAACCACTGATGCTATGCAGCAATTTCACTCCCATGTGTGGTTCTGCGTTAGTGGTGTGTTGTGATCTAGGCGCGAGAATAGAAGTTTCACTTCAATAAAAAACGAAATTATCAACATCCAGCACTAACGCCAGTTGGAATAGTACATCTAGGGCCCTCACCTTCAGCTGAAATAGCGTACACCCGAAAACAGCCAGCCCAGCATGTGTCGTGGCTTACTGGCCACGACACATGCAAGCATACTACTGCCGCCGAAAGGAGCCCATCCACACTCAATAAATGAATAAAATGAAACCATACACTCCCTGAAATAAAGAGACTAAAAATAAGGCGAACGACGAGTAAAACCGAGAGTAAAACTCACTCTGTTTCATGCGAATTTCACACACAATGGGTGTACCAGGGGATGAACGGTCTCTTGTAGATCCCACCTCAATTTTATTTGCATCTCAATTGCCTGACTCAATTTTATTCGCAAATAAACTGCTCAACAGTGGAAGTGTTACAAAGCAAAAATTCACCCAATTTTGAACCGCTGTTACTTTTGATTGGCACGAACGATTCTAATTCTGTTTCAAGTACTGAAGAGCCCAATCTTTTGGCCATCTTTCTTGTTTATATGAAATCCATAGAGCCCCTTATAAAACTTCTACAGGGTGATGAACAGAGCAGTGCAAAATTGATGAAAGTTCAACATACCCCCGTTTTCGTTAAAAAATTTTTTTTGGAGTATCAACACCAAATTTATGGAGAATGATGTGTTCCCTCGAAACGGTTTTCGAATTTTCGGGATTCCAGTCGAAACAGCAAAAATATGATTTTTTATTGTGAATACTGTATGTTATTCTTGTAGCAACGCAAAAACATTAGAACTTTTCATATCAAGATGACGCCACTTGGTAGGCTTGTTCACTAAACAATTCTGAGCAATTTGACTTGCAACACGGTCCTATTGTCTAGTGTAGGGGTGAAGAAAAGCCCAATTGGCAGCGTACTTTTTGGTACTACTCCTAAAATTTGGGTTTTTAGCATTGAAAAAAGGTTAATTTTTACTCTCTTTAGTCATCATGGGACTACGTCATTAGAATTGGATTAACCACTATTCCGCCATTTTGGAATTTTTTGCCTTCACCTCAAATTTCAAAACATAGGCATGTTTGGCATCATTTCTTGAAATGTTGGTCCCCAAAATGGGATTTTGTCAATAAGATCTGTCTATCTCTTTCCGAAAAAATATTTATAGAATTTTTAACCTCACCCCTCTTCTTCCTAAAATTCTTTGAGTGTCCAATTCAATATTCTTGACCTCTCAATTCTTTTCCATGCAGTCAACGTCATATTGCATAGCATCGGAAGAGATAATTTTCTGTGAAAAAAATGCCACCCAAATTTCACCCTTTCGCTCCCCCCACTTCATCTCAAAAATCTAAAATGGCAATATCTACTTTGTGATACATCAAATTGGAGGAAATTAAATTCTCTCCATGAACAAAATTTTTTCAAATTTTTTTTAAACCCCCATTTTTCTCACAAAACACCCCAAATGTCTTATTTATTTAAGGAGGGGTTGAAAATTCCAAAAAAATTGTTTTCGGGTACAGAATTCAATTCCCTTCAATTTGATGTATCACAAAGTAGGTGGTGTTTCGTTAAATCTTGAAGCTGAGGTGGGGGAGAGCAAAAAGGTCAATTTGGGTAGCACTTTTTTCACCGAAAATTCTTTTCTCCGATGTTTTCTATGATGACACTGACTGAATTGAAAACAATTAAGAGGTCCAGAATTAAGAAGAGGACAGTCAGAGAATTTTTAGGGCGGAGGAAGGTGGGGATAAAAATTTTGTGAATATTTTTTTCAGAAAGAAAATTTGATTCTCTTCAATTTGATGTATCGCAAGGTAGGTCATGTCATTTGAAATTTCAAAGTTGGGGTGAGGGGGAGCGAGGGGGCTTAAGATAGAAATTTGGCAATTTCTGTTTTAGATGTCCCCTTTGATATATAAATCGACCTGTTTTTGCTCGAAGGAATATTCACTAGGAATCGGGAGTTATTGCAGGTGGATAGTTTTTAAATGATCACCCGGTGCAGTATTCATAATAAAAAATCACATTTTGGCTGTTTCGACTGGAATTCCGAAAATTCAAAAACCGTTTCGAGGGAACACATCATTCTTCATAAATTTGGTGTGATTACTCCCAAAAAAAATTTTTGGCGGAAACGGGGGTATGTTGAACTTCCATCAATTTTGCACTGCTCTGTTCATCACCCTGTAGAAAATTTATGAAAAACTCTATGCACTTCATATTGACAAGGAAGATGGCCAAAAGATTGGGCTATTCAGTTCTTAAAACAAAATCAGAAACAGATGTGCCAATCAAAAATTATAGCGGTACAAAGTTGGGTGAATTTTTGCTTTGTAACACTTTCATTGTTGAGCAGTTTAGATTGTCCCGTTCAATTTCATTTGCATTTGTGACACACACCATGACTATACTCTGTTCCATTTAAGAATGAAGTAGATGGTGCGCACAGCAGACGGAACCTGGTTGTCCCAAACTAGCCAACCCGCGTAAATACGAATTCCTCGAGTGAATCCCGACTTGAGTGAATAGTTTTGGACTTTTGATTTTATTTTTCTTGCGTTATTGATTTTGTGTGATTTTTGAATTTTTGGATGCAGACTCTGCCAGCGTTCTTGCCAACTCTTGGAAGTAGATAGAAACGTACACTATACCTCTGTCAAATGTATCGTGAAAAAATTGGATCCCATCAACCCGGAGAAGAGTTGAAGACCTGCACTTATTTCAGGACTATGGCAAATCAAGCATGCTGCGACCTCAGCTGCGACATTGCATCACATGTTAAATAGCCCGAGATGGTTCAAAATTAACCAGTGGCAAGTTTCCGTTGCATCACGATTGCTATAGTAACCGATTTTTCCCATCATAAATGCTTCTTTACAGCCTATTTCTCGGTCCATAAATCACAAAAAAATAATGACTCTTTGAAAAAACAAAATACGATCACAAGTACAAAACTGTTTCGGGATAATAATATACGCTTTTTACGCCCCTTCCATTGTCACCCTGTATATCATACATGAAGTCAACAAAAGGGTGACTTAAGGCATACCTTGTGGTCAAAAGATAACTTTGTCGGGCACCACAAAAATTCCCAAAATCGGTCAATGTCTTCTCAAGAAATTGTCATTTTGGCCAAAACAAAATTTCAGGGTAATCCCTAGACCATTTGGTTGAGTAAGTATATTATAGAGTTCTATGACTGTTTTTCTTAATTTCCATTCATTGGTTTTGATTTGAGATGAGTACAAAACTTTCGCTGATTTGTAAGCTAGGAGAATACAACCTTGAGCTTTGGAAACATGGCCACTACGCTGGCAGCCATGCTGTATTGATGACGTTTGACGTATGTCATGTTTTTTTTTGCCATAGTGTGTTCAACCCTAGTGTGACTTCATCTAGCTAGAAGTCTCGCCAAGCGACGGATTTGGAAAGGAAATATCATGGCTGAAAAAAAAGAGCTCTCCGACCACTACTACATTAGGTTTGTTCGTACTTCAAATACCTAGGTCTTTTTATAAGGTCAAGAGCGCATGCCCACGTTCCTTTCCGGCCGGCAAAAATTCGACCATCGCGTGCTTGCCAGACTCGCGTAGCTCTGTAATCATTCTCCCCACTCTATACCTCTGGTGCTAGCCGACCCGACTGTCAAATCTTGCGCATGCCCACTGAAACACAAAAGCTTAATAAAAACACCTATTGGTAGCCCTGGCTATATGGTTGCCAGTGTTGCCACATCATCGAGTCATCATCCCCTGTATATATTGACCATACCAACATGGCACGTTCCAGTATACGTGCCACGTGTGAATCAATCCAGTTGAATTTCTTATTGAGATCACACGTTCTCACAAGTGTTCCGTATCGAGGCTGATTATTCAGGTATAGGTATACCTAGTGTTCAAAAGTGTCCATCAACAGGGTAAGTGTTTGGATCTCAATATTGTAGACCTACTTATTATTTTTTATATTTTCTTCTGTTTTAATGTTCCCCATTTATTTTGACATTTGTAGTTATTGTGGCACATTTGGAGCCGTTTTGCGATCGCCCTGTCATGAATATTCAGTTATTCTGTCAATTTGACAGTTGTTTTGATAACTTAGTTCCCATAGACACTCATCTTCAAAGAAAATTTTGTTTGGTCTCGCTGTATAATATATGGTGCGATTCTCTAAAAAATTGCATTCCATGAAGGCTCTGTTAGGTTGTTATTACCTAGGCAACAGCCAATGGCTGACACAGATTTTTACATAACAGAGCGTTTATGGAATGTTATTTTTTACAGAATAGCACCAATAAATCCATATATCGCACGCTATATAGGTACCTACATACCCAAGTAAGGAATTTCACGGTCTACCAAGTGAAATTATACCATGCGATCAACAAAATTCGGAATTGGGATAGGCTGTGACTTGGTCAAGTTTCAGGATGTCAAGCTGCTTTCGGCTAGGGCACAGCCTACCCCAATTCCGAATATTGTTGATCGCATGGTACCAGCTTATCGATTGTTGGTGAATTTGTACATAATTCTTCGATTGATAGTTGTAACGCTACCCTAACGCCGCCACTGGAAGAGGTCGACAACAGCGCCCTCTAGGTAGTAAGAAGATGGCCGCAGGGAACGCCACATCTCGCTCTCGGTCGTTCTGAGTAAAATTCGTAAAATTACAATAAAATACAAAGTCTCAGTTTTGTCGTAATAGGGAATAAACCCTTCTTCACATCGTACACCCGTGTGTTTTTTATTTATGTAGTCCGTCGTGTTACATGAATTTGTAACGCTACCCTAACGCCGCCACTGGAAGAGGTCGACAACAGCGCCCTCTAGGTAGTAAGAAGATGGCCGCAGGGAACGCCACATCTCGCTCTCGGTCGTTCTGAGTAAAATTCGTATGCCACGTTGGGCGCCAATTCATGTAACACGACGGACTACATAAATAAAAAACACACGGGTGTACGATGTGAAGAAGGGTTTATTCCCTATTACGACAAAACTGAGACTTTGTATTTTATTGTAATTTTACGAATTTTACTCAGAACGACCGAGAGCGAGATGTGGCGTTCCCTGCGGCCATCTTCTTACTACCTAGAGGGCGCTGTTGTCGACCTCTTCCAGTGGCGGCGTTAGGGTAGCGTTACATAGTTGATTATTCACAACCCAGTTCACACGTGGAGTCGTGGACACGAAGCACGTATGTACGTATATGCGAAGTACGTGGATAGGTACGGAACACGTGATAAGAGAATGTTGTGTTAGAATGAAACACGTAGGGCCAAATTCAGAGACGCCTCTCAATTCTCTCATCCTACACTCTCATCATTCTTCGATCATCCAACCTACCTTGACACAATAGAATTTTTACCTGAAACCATTGCGTTGGGTCAAATGGAGTGAGATTTAAGTAAGTGTGAGTGTAGGTTGAGTGATTAGGGCAAAATTCAGAGTCATCACTCAACCTATACTCACTCACACTTAATCCTCACTCAATTTGACCCAACACAGTAGTTTCAGGTGAATATTCCATTGTGTTAGAAGGGTAGGTAAGTTAAGTGAAGAATGAGTGGAGTCTCTGAATTTGGCCCTAGATGACTCTGAATTTGGCCTGTGGTCTTCCGAGCGTTCCCGATTGGCTCTCATGTGGATCTCTTCTTATTCCCTAACATTTCGAGCGTTTCTTCTTGCATTTGATGTATTCGAAGATATATTTCATTTTGGGGAATTGATCAAGGCACTTGTACAACAGTCAATTTTCTGCCATTCAAATATCTTATTTTCGCAGCATAATAAAATAAACATACAGAGGTACACTTAGCAGCAAAAATAACGCCCACTTGATTCATGACGGAGACAACTATAGTGGTCAACAAAATAAGTGTCATAGTCGATATTTTCATCGGTTTTCAAAACCAGACAGTCTTGAATTCCTTTGGTCGATTTTGGATCTGTTTGAACTGATCAATAGCACCATTCTCTAGCTATCGGATACAAGTACTGTAGAATAGAAGAAAAGTCAAATAAAGTTTATACAGGGTGTCAAGTAAAACCGTGCAAAACTATTGAAGATTTATTTATGACCCATATTTGAAAAAAAAATTTTTGGTCAATACCAGCACCTAGAATATGAACATTGACGTCTTCCCTCCAAACGGTTTTTGATTTGCGCTCGTATTATGATTCTGGACAAAGTTGTGTCATTTTTTCTTCAATGTCCACCTTATTGCAAATATCTTCTCAAAGTGGTCTAATTATCGAAGCAAATTTTGAACAATCGATAGTTTCACTTGAGGAACAATCCCCTGTGGATATTTTTCTCACCCACCCCTGAAAAAGATTACCCCCGCGGGCAGTGTCTAACCCATGGGGGCCGGAATATTGGGGCTGGTATCACAATAAACCAGTATGATACCGTGTCATGTGAGAGATAATTTTTGTTTCAAGGTCAAAGGATTGTTTTCAAGGGCTGTTTACATAAACTGATGTATCGATATCTCGAGAACAAAAAGAATCTGAGAAGAAATTCTTGCTCCATGTTTCATTGCATAAACTGACGCAAATTTTTCAAGAACATACAGGCTGATACCTAACATAGGTCGGGGATGTGCTTCACAGCAACCCTTCAGCAAGGAATGGAAGTGCTTTTGTAGAAGTGTTTGGTATCATTTCTCAAGATTTTGTTCTCCTGAATGTGATTTCGGTGATGAAATTTAGCTAAAAGAGAATTTATCATTACTCTAAAAAAGGAAGAACAAGCTCTTTGGTTACTTTTTCAATTTTAACGGGAATAAGTTGTACAGTTTCAAACAATATTTCTCAAAATACCTAACTGAAAGATATTACTAACAGGAAACTCTCGAACTGGTCTGGATCGTTTCGGTAATCTCAAAATGCATATTTCCAGTAATTTCTTGAAATCTTTTTTGCTTTTGGGGATATCAATTCTCCAATTTATGGAAGCAACCCTTAAAAACAATCTCTTGACCTTGGAACAAGAGTATCTCTTTCATGACATTACGCTATTCCAGTATCGTAGGTACCGATTCTGGTACCAGCCCCAACATTGCGGCCCACAATGGTTAGGCATTGACCGCGGGGGTAGCTTTTTTAGCGGTGAGTGAGGAAAATGTTGAAGAGGGATAGTTCTAATTTCAACTTCAAATTTGATAGCAGTTTTGCAATAAGTGTACATTGAAGAAAAAATGGCACAACTTTGTCCAAAATCATAATAAGGGTGCAAATCAAAAACCGTTTCGAGGAAAGACATCAATGTTCATATTCTAGGTGCTGGTATTGACCAAATTTTTTTTTTTGCCAAAATGGGACAGAAACAAATTTTCAATAGTTTTGCACGGTTTTACTTGACACCCTGTATAAACTTCATTTGACTTTTCTTCCATTCTACAGTACTTGTATCCGATAGCTGAAGAATGATGCTATTGATCAGTTCAAACCAGTGGTTCAAACAGATCCAAAATCGATCAAAGAGATCCAAAGCTGTCTTGTTTTGAAAACCGATGAAAATATTGACTATGACACTTATTTTGTTGACCACTTTATTTGCTTGGCCTGTTCTACCCACCGTAGAAGGTAGTGGTAATAGTACCCGGAATGAATAGAGCAATGTTATTCTTGTTATCAATTATATTGTCCTTCAATAAGTCATTCAAACATTTAACAATGGAGAGTGGCGCCAAGAACCGGACTAGCCATTTTACACCTCTATTATTTGACTTCGAATTTTTTCGAGCACTTTTAGTTTTATTTTTCAATAATCAAGCATACACGTTGCAACCGAGTTCGCAACCTGAATGATACCTGTCTTTGGTTTGTGTTTTCTTCTTCATCTTTCGTGCCTAGCAGTGCATTCGATAATATCTGATAATTTCTCGCTTTTACAATGATACGTAAATCATATGATTAGCAACGCCATCAGAAAATCGCTGATGGCTAATTTCTCAATCATCTGTTCTGAAATGTACGTTGATCCTGAAAAATCTCTGGATTGAGCTATCATTAGGTGTAAAAATAGCTGTTCAATCGATCCCCCAAAAATCATCCGGATTTCACCTTTTTCTTTGGAAGAAACGAATTTTTGTGGTGAACTTGCTGCGGATTTTTGAGTAAGAGGGTGAGCTTCCATGTTCGCTATTAGCGCAGCATTGGACGGATAGGTTAGTTTTAAACAAAATTTAGCGTTTTCGGACAACCGCGCTTCTAACGTACGTTGTCAAATGTTTTTTTACCGTCTGCATCTAGAAACGTATATAGTACCATTCAATCGAATCAATAATCTATTTTATTACCTCTTCACTATTGTCGCATTGCCTAGCCTGAAACTAGGGAATGTCTCTCTTCAACTCAAAAAAATACTCAACATTTGTATTTAGTTCAGGTTTATCATAAAAATCAACGGAATGAATATAAGTATACTGTACTGTGTCACCTACCATTGTTCAGTAAATTGTTCCGCCTCCCACATTGGAAAAACTAAACTTCAGAGAAAACTTCAGCTTATTCTACTTGACCTGATGGACAATATGAAAAGTCGAAATAATAGCGCACACCGCACACTTGACAGGGTGTCCCAGAATTAGTATCACAAAACTCACCGGGAGATAGAAAATTGAAAAATAAGGGGACTTTAGCTGATAAACATACCTTCCCAAACGTTTAATGACGGGGTTACAGGTCTTCAAAATTGTTTTTTTTTAAAAACAGTTTTCTCTGCATACTTCTTGAACCGTTAAGCCGATTTTATTCAAATTGAAACCACAGTTTATTAAGACAGGTCTTCATTGAACAATAATCACGAATTTCATCAGACATTTTTAGGGGCGGAGATAATGAGGGGTAGCCTCCCGTTTTCCTCCCTATTTCTAACCCTCCTGAACATTTTTGGAAACAGTTCCAATTTTTGAATTCTGCGTTCAGTTTAGAGAGAAAAGTTGCAAAAAAATCATCAATGACATATCAGAATAAATTCTGATCGATGCAATGAGGATTTTACACAAACATCTTCTAACTTTATACATTTTACATTTTCCCATTGGATTGATCGGTATGCTGTGTACTATTGCAACCCGAAGTAAACGGGCTGCCCACTTTGAATGAAGTTTCCTTCCTCTGCAAAATTTTGATTAGAGGTTTCATTTTCAAGATATTTGGGTTTGAAAAATTAGAAAAAATCACAAAATCGCCACTTTCCAGGGCTCGAATAGTTTATTTTTCTGAAAAATTTCATGTTTTTCAACAAAAATGATGGTTCAATCACTAAAAACACCCAGAAAACTCATTCCAGTTGACGAATCATGGGTTTTCTTGAATTTTAATTTTTAGGTCCAATAATAAAGGGACGATTTCGAGATGTTTTTAAATGTTTCAATCCCAAATATCTCAAAAACTAAGCCTCTAATCAAAATTTTGCAACCATAACTTTTTTCATTAAATTGTACGTAGAATCCGAGGTAGAATCCAAAAATTGAAACAATTCACAAAAATATTTGGTGAGGTCGAAAATATGGGGAGAAGGGGGAGGGCACCCCCTATTATCTTTGCCCCAAAAATGTTTGATGAAATGCATTACTATTGTTCAATAGAGACCTATTTCAGTAATCTTTAGTTCAAATTTGACTGAAATCAGTTGAACGGTTCAGAAGTTATTTAAAAAAACTGTTTTTGAAAAACAACATTGAAGGCCTGTATCTCCGTTATTATGCGTTTGCGAGGGTATGTTTATGGAGAAAAGTCCCCTTATTTTTCAATTTTCTATCTCTCTGTGAGTTTTGTAACACTTATTGCAGGTGAAAATAATATAACAAAATTTACAAGGAGGTAGAAAATTGGAAAATAAGAGTACTTCCTTGATAAAAATACCCTCTCAAACGTTAAAGCGGAGATACAGGCCTTCAAAGTTGGTTTTTTTGATCAGTTTTTTAACTTTTGAACCGTTGAACCGATTTCATTCAAATTTAAACGAACGTTCACTAAAATAGGTCTCTATTGAAGAATAATAACGCATTCCATCAAACATTTTCAGGGCCGAAGATAATAGGGGTACCTTCCCTCTTTCTCCCCTATTTTTCACCCCCCTGAATAATTGTGGAAATGGTTCCAGTTTTCGGGTTTTACATTCAATTTAGAGAAAAAAGTTACTCTTGCAAAATTTTGACTAAACGCTTCATTTTTGAAATATTTGTGTTTGAAACTTTGGAAAACATCTCAAAATCGCCACCTTTCAGGCCCAAATTTTTTTTTCTGAAAAGCTTCATGTTTTCAGCAAAAATGGTAGTTTATCAACTTGAAACACGTAGAAAACTTATTTCAGTTTCGGAGTCTTGAATTTTCTTGAATTTTAATTTTTAAGGCTTTGTAAGTGGTGTTTTCGAGATGTTCTCCGAAGTTTCAAACCCAAATATCTCAAAAATGGAGCCTTGAATTAAAATTTTGCAAGAGTAACTTTTTTTCTAAATTGAACGTTTAATTGAAAAATTGCAATTATGTATTTCGAAAAATATCCAGGGAGATGAAAAAGAGGGGGAAAAGAGGGAAGGTGCCTCCTATCATCTTCTCCCCTGAAAATGTTTGATAGAATGCGTTATCATTGTTCGATAGAGATTTATTCTAGTAAACTGTGATCTAAATTTGAATAAAATCGGCTCAACGATTCAAGAGTTATGCAAAAAATTGTTTTAAAAAATCAACTTTGAAAGCCTGTATCTCCGTTATTGCGTTTGCGAGAGTATTTTCATTAAGGAAGTCCCCTTATTTTTCAATTTTTCACCTCCCTGTAAATTTTGTTGCATTAACTTCGGGACACCCTGTATAACACCTGAAAGTGAGTGTACACGTTGCTCGTAGCCCGAGGGGTAGACCACCTTGGAAATCTGGTGTACACTTCCATGGAAATCATTGGAAATCATTCAGAAATCATGTGGAAATCATGTGGAAATCATGTGGAAATCATTGGAAATCATTTGAGAATCATTGGAAATCATTAGAAATCTCTGGAAATCTTTGGAAATCATTTGAAAAGCATTGGAAATCGGTGTACAAAAATTCCGTCAGTGGTTTACCCTTCGTCGTAGCCCTCCATCTTCTTCATTGGTTTGTTTTTTATTTTGTTTTGTAGCTTTCCAAACACTCACGTCGCTACAAGTCGACGAAGTCTACCGGGTGGGCCATAAAAAACCGTACTGTTTTATTTTCCTCGCCGATTTTTTGTTTCTTGACCGATTTCGACAAGCTTGAAATCATTGTGTAGCTAATTGAAGAGGCTACCAGAGCCATATACAAGTGATTCCTAAGTGTCAAAATTCAAAATTGCGGAAACAACTGAAAATAGGCTTGCTTTTGCAGTCGTTTTTTTTAAATTAAAATTTGACAGAATAACCGACCTAAAGACGTTTTCTGGAAGAATGAATTATTTTCTACATTTTGAGACCACAACTAGCTCAATTGGTTCATTTGTTGGGGAGATGTGGCAAATTGAAGAGAAGCTGATTTTCCATTGTTTCAATCCAAAATGAATAATAAAAAATATTGTTTCTCCTGCCAAATTTTTGTTTTTGGAGCGATTTTGACAGGTTTAGCATCATTATGTAAATAATTAAATAGGCTTCAAGTGTCACATGCGAATATGAGCGAAATGTCAAAATTCAAAATGGCGGACACAACTGAAAATGAGCTTTCTCTCGCAGTCGTTTTTTCAAATTGAAATTTGACAGAATGACAGAGCTAGAAGCGTTTCTTGAAAGAAAAAACTGTTTCTCACATTTTGACACCACAACTAGCTCAATTGGTTTATTCGTTAAGGAGATGTGGCAAATTGAAAAAAAGCTTATCCGCCATTGTCTCAATCCAAAACAAAAAATAAAAATATCACTTATTTTGTCTGTGAAATTCATTCAAGGGGTGGGTGCCTAAGATATAATCACCATTTGTCAAAATATAATTAAAAATTATTTTACAGGGTGTTCACTAGGTACGTTCCTATCTATGGACGCAGACTCTCTGGATGCAAACATTTGAGGACTATCCCATTTTTTGTATTTGTGTTGGTCAAAGTTGTTGTTGATTACCTGAATCCAATGTTAGCCTTAAAATGAACATGTAAGATAAGTTTTAATTTCATTGATGGTAGAAAAATTATCTGATAGTCTTTTTCACGACATTTGCACATCATTTTTCAAAAAGCCCCTTCAATTCTGTAATTCTGTCAATTTGCAATGAAAAAGAAAACTGCAGAAGGAGGCTTGTTTTCAGTTGTGTCCGCTATTTTGAATTTTGACTTTCGATCATATTCGTATATGACACTTGTAGCTTATTAATTTGGCTACACAATGACAACAAACCTATCATAATTGCTTCAGAAACAAAAATTGTACAGACAAAACAATATTTTTTTATAGCCCAGGCATTTTAGTCGAAAAATCGTGGTTACCCGTAACAAATTCCCGCAAAGCTGAATTTTGGTATATATGTTTTATTGGACCTACGGAACAACATATCAAAATACTCGGACTTACACCCTCGTGCGTCCTTTGATTTTTATCCTCAAAGGTCAAGTTCTAGGGATTAGAGAGATACCTATCTCCAAGCTGTTCCTGCAAGTGAACGGAGTATCCGATCGATATAAGATATGTTTCAAATGAACGAGAGAGATTTGTCGTTAGTGCTCAAGTGTGTGAGGGAGCCTTTGTAACTCTTCTGATTGGTGAGTTCTGCGGGAAAGGCGGTTGAGTGTTAATTTGTCGCCCGGATATTTCAGGAAAAACCATGTGAGAATTTGAAGCCTCAAGCAATGTCGCACAAAGTTGAATATTGATATATAACTGGTACGATCCTTAAGGAAGAACATATCAAAATATTTGGACCTACACCTCTGTGCCTCTTACGATCTTGGGGCTTTAAATATCTAGTCAAAAAATTCACCCAGATACTTTTCTCTAAAACTGTTCCTGTGGACGAACCAATCATTTTAACAATATAAGGTGGGTTTCAAAGGAAACACTGTATGTTGTTGCCTATGAAGTGGACTCCGGTAGCCATGAAACATTTCTGCTTGATAGTGACGTGAATAGTACGCGCAAGGTGGAATTTCTCTCCTGGATCTTTAAATGAGAAACATGTGAGAATATTTTGTGATGGCCAATAAAGCTGAGCATTGTTAATAGGTTCTTCTTCCCACCTTCGAAACAGACCCAAGTATTGAGACTGATGAGTGAACAATTGATATTCACAGTGCTCTTCCCGGAAATAATGAATTCTCTACAAAAAAATTGTGGTTTCTTCATTAAGGGGCATCATTGTCTGAAGCTGTCAAAATTGAAAATTACCGACAAATCCTATATTTATGTTCATTTTGGACAAAAACAGCATCAATTGTTTACGCCTATTTATATTACAAAGTCAAAGCATACATTTTTTATTCAACAAGTTTTACACCTACTTTTTTTTCTGAAAATGGAATAACGGCTACAGAAAAGATGATTTTATGTTTCTATTGCCCGATAGATACAATAGCTTTTGGTATTTTCTGATAGAGGAAGAACTTCACTTAGTATTACACACAAAAACAGTGGAACCGCTCCATCATTCATAAGTAAAAAAAAAGAAATGCAAAAATTGTATGCATTTTCGGGAGAAAACTGGGCATATAATCACTTTCACAACAGATCAATTTTCTGATCTTGTAATAAATACAGGCACATTGTTTTTATCTTTTTCAGGTATAAAATGGTTAAGAACAATGAATTCTGTTAGAAGTACTAAATTGAGATGATTCTAACTATACGAAAACCGAAATTACAAAACGACAATTTAAGATGGCAAAAATCGTCGTTTTTTTAGTAAAACTTGTTCAATCGTGTTTCAATTCAATTTTAAACACCATATTTGATATCAGAGGCCAAGATTCAGTTGGAAACGATACCACACTTGCTGATATCAATTCGAAGTTTTTGAGAGAAAAACATAATAAATTTTGCCGATCTTCTTTTTTTTTCCAGGCAACCCGAACTACTTATCAACAATTCAAACGTCAAGCAAATATTGTGAAGCCTTGAGGCATCTAAATATGATTTTTTTCATTTATATAAGCTACAGGGTGTCATTTACGCATTTAAAATGGCAATATTTAGCCCCCTCCCCCACAATCAATGACGCACAAGGGTGTGCCATCGAGTATTTTGATATGTTATTCCTTAGGTCTTACAAGGCCCGTATACCAAATTTCAGCTTTGTGGGAGTTTGTTGCGGGTTAAAACCTAATATGCCTGGGCTATTATTATTCATTTTGGATTGAAACAATGGCAAATAAGCTTTTTTTCAATTTGTCATATCTCCTCAACGAATGAACCAATTGACCTAGTTGTGGTGTCAAAATGTGAAAAACAGTTCGTTCTTTCAAAAAACGCTTCTAGTTCTGCATTCTGTCAAATTTCAATTCAAAAAAACGACTGCGAAAGAAGGCTCATTTTCAGTTGCGTCCGCCATTTTGAATTTTGACATTTTGATCATATTCGTATATGACACTTGGAGCCTGTCTAATTGTTAGCACAATGATACTAAATCTGTAAAAATCGCTCCAGAAGAAAAAAATTGACAGGCAAAACAATATTTTTTATTATTCATTTTGGATTGGAACAATGGCAAATAAGCTTTTTTTCAATTTGCCACATCTCCCTAACGAATGAACCAGTTGAGCTAGTTGTTGTCTCAAAATGTGGAAAATAGTTCATTCTTTCACAAATCGTCTTAAGTTTGGTTATTCTGTCAAATTTTATATCAAAAAAACAACTGCGAAAGAAGGTCTATTTTCAGTCGTTTCCGCCATTTCGGATTTTGACATTTAGGAATCTTTTGTATATGGTTCTGGTAGCCTATTCAATTAGCTACGCAATGATACTAAACTTGTCAAAATCGGTCAAGAAACAAAAAATCGGCAAGAAAAATAAAACAGTACGGTTTTTTATGGCCCACCCGGTACAGACTCGCTTTTTTATTAAATATCTGAAGAGATAACACTCAACGGAAGTAAAGGAACCTCTACTGAAACAGACTTTTGGCTTCACAGATCTAAGATCCAGAGCTTTTTTTTTTTAGAGTTTATTTCTGCAGCGTCAGCTCGTCAATTGTTTCTCGAGTACTTTTGACCTCTTTCACGGTTCTTTCTTGGAACTGGCTTTTTCTGCCGTGCCTTCAATGCTTTTTCTCCCCTTGAGTTTATCTTCGCTTGGAATTGACGTCTTCTGTGTTTGAGCTTGACACCTTATATTCAACCTGTACAGTTGAGAATGAAGAACAGTGGAGATAGAGGAGAGAAATCATTCGATTCATCTATCCGTTGGCTCGGGCTGCGTGAAGAAGGCATGGAAAAAATTGCATCTGTTACTTCTTAACCGGAAATCTAGCAAAAAACTATGCCCTAGCCTGGTATTTACCGCCATTATTTTGCTTGAGGGCTGTGGTGATCCATGAAATGGATTAGATTTGTCATCTCCTATATACTTTAATCACCAGTGCTTATCCTGAGGAAAAAATAATCCTACACTTAGTGTTTCATTGATCTTAGTCAAATCTTGAATGATGAGCAAGCTCTTTTAGAAGGTTCAAGAAACAGCTTGGGACCTCTCTCGCATAAGCACCTCAGAGAAAATACTCCCTGCAAACTCCAGGAAGTTCGAAAAACTCAAGTCACTTGAAGAAACTGATTGGTATTATTGTAGTGGACTTGAATTTTATACAATCGAAATCGTGTTGAAAAGTGCTGAATAATTTTTTCTAATTTCCAGCTCACCTTAGTTCGTTGGCTCACCTCACTAATCTGCAAAGAAAAAGTCAAATCGACTGTTCCACGAGATACAATACTAGATACATTTTTGTCTACTCAATAACCATGACGAAACGCGGATGTGACGACTACTCTTCAGATGGTAAGCAATCTGAAACTGGATAATTATTGTATGAATTCCTTATTTCATCTTTATGTTGCTTCCAGATGACAGTGACTCCTGCGGCTATGACAATATCACTCTGTGCTACCCGTCAGCGACTCCTGATCGTGACTCCTCCTGCCACCATGACAAAACCACTCCGTGCTACCCGACAGTGACTCCCACTCGGCGGTCAAACGTCAAACTCGCTCAGAAACTGCTGGACGATGACGCGTTGCACTGCGCATCTTGCGGATTTTTCTTCAAAAGCCTCGTCTACAGCGTTCAAGGCACAGGCATCGTCTGTCGGGATTGCTTGGAAAACAACAAATGGCAAGGTCAACGCCTGAGAATCTACGACGCGCTCCTGGAAGACTTGCTGATACTTCCGTGCAAGAACGCCGGAGCGGGTTGTAAAGAGGTCGTGCTGAAGCCCGAAGATTTGAAATACCACTCCGTACGCTGCCTCTACCGCCCGGTAATTTGCATGGCTGCCTTCTGCACGTGGTTTGGTCAACCGGACGGCATGGCAAGACACTTTGAGGAGGTGCACCGAACGGACGTGATCGACGAGGGAACGACTTTCACCCTGGACTTTGCTCAGAAAGCGTTCGTTGCGGCCAAGCTCCTGATCAAGAACACCGAGAAGTGCTTCTTGTTCATCGAACGCGACCTTTATTCCCATCGCGTTGATTACAGAGCGTACAGGGTTGAAGAAAATCGGTATAGAAAGGTTTTCGTGAAGCATCGCTGTGAAATTGGCGCAAACAATGCTACAAGATACATCGACATCGAGCATTTAGACATGATTGACTGGGGTCGTGTCACGAACAGAATCAGTTTGGCGGTTTTGAAAGAAAAGCCCGGTGATGACTACCAGTTGTTGTTCAACGTAAGAGTGACCAAGAACAAGGTTTAGGACGACGTAAAAGTGACATAAAATTGACTATACGCAGGCTTGGTGGCGCACAATTCATCTCATGTCACCAGAAGCAGTTCTCTGACTGGAAAATATTGATCTCATCTCGACATACATCTGTGACATTATTTTTATCGTTTTTTTTTCACCTTTGTTCTGTTATTTACACCCATACATTTTATTTATACATATATTGTGCAATTTAGTAGATTCATAGAAAATAATAACAATAAAACGTTCCCAAATATGAAGTGAATTGGCTTTTTCTGTTAAGAAGACTTTTCAACTGATAGGTTGCAGCCAAAAGAAAAAAAATCAGGTAAGCAGTTTGGACCAACGGTTCTCGAGTTTTCCACCCTAAGAGTTTTCATTTGACTTTTCGAAAAAAAAACTGAAAATTTGTGTTCGTTTTCCAAAGTCTCCGTATGCGAAAACGTCGAGATCTGTCGAAAATCTGTCGAAATTTGTCAGAGAAAATTCTTGCGAAAAGAATACTGGAAAATTTCAATTCGTTTTTTGACTCCCCGAGAGCGATCTGTCGACAAGAATTTTTCGCGAAAGAAAGAGTAGTACATTTTTATTCGTTCTCTGAATCGTATGCTAGAACGTCTAGATCTTCTGTCTAAAAAAATTTCGTGAAAGAGATGTAAGAGAATTTCCATACGTTTCTTTGACTCCCCGCATGCTGATAAAGCTGACTATTTCACTAGAGTGTATTACACCGACGATAAAATCTAGTATTCAGATGACAAAACACGTACCTATACCTACCTGGGCAAAACCAACATGATGGTTTTGCAGCGGCAATTTTTTGACGTTTCAATCGTTTCATTACATTCAAACTGCTTTAGGTAGATGTAGCGCATTTTCCTACCGAAGACGCTATTTTTATACTTTGTATTCGCCTGTCCGTCCCAATCCGTCCAGCCGTCCGTCTTGTTATAAAATTCCTTTTGTAAATGACCGAAATTTACCTAAAGATGAGCACAGGAAAACAAAGCAAGCTCAAATTGAGTTACCTATAATATTTGTCAGACTGACACTTTTGCATCAATTTGAATCGGCGGTCGTCACAAACAGTATTCAAGCAAACTAGTAAGCTTCATTGCATCTTGTTGTATCAATCGAAGCCCCAGCGGGCTCCCTTGTGTTTTTATGCATCGTTTATATCCCTAATGAGTTGCCCCTTGTGTCTTCTTCTGTGGCTCGAAGCCCTTGCGGGCCCCTTTGATGTGGATGTCTATGTGCCGTTCAAAGACCTAGCTCACCTTCTTATGACGTACTGTAAGCCCCATTGCGTCTTCTTCTGGCTTTCGAAACTTTGGTGTGTTGTCTTGTATTTTCTTGGTTTTTCAGTCAGGGTTTTAGTAGAAACTCTTTTCTTCATCTCCCGAGACTCTGTGCTCTTCTATACTTTCTTTGGATGCTCAAGATCCTAGCGGGCTCTCTTATACCTCCATACGCCGTTATATGACTCCCGAAACTCTCTCGGCCTTTTTATGGCTTCACGTTATTTTAGAACTAGATAGGTATCTTGGTTTTGGATGAAAAAGCTGTTCAAAGAAAGCCTCCTTTTCTCTCGTAAAATAGTCATGTCGAATACCACTCGAGATAAAATTTTGAAGGCAAAATTTTTCTCTTGTAATATTCAAATTTGTTGCTTTTTGGCAATTTCGCTCATGACATTTAATCAAAACCACTCGCCTGACGGCTCGTGGTTTTGTTACAAATGTCATTCGCGAAATTGCCAAGCAACAAATTTTCATAACAATCGAAAAATTTTGCCGACAAAATTTTATCTCTTGTGATATTAAATACGAAAATTTTCGCGAAAAACAAAAGAAAAAAATTCTTATTATAGCGGGTCGCACTTGCAGAAATGAGAATCTGTTGGTATAAAACAAACACTGTCTCTATTGGGGCACCTGCTGGTAACATCCAAATGTAAAACTGTACCGTAACAACAATTAAGTAAACAAAAAGATCCTAATGTCATTGTTTAATTATATCCAGTTAGCCAACTGAATAGGCCGATTGTACTTCTACGAAATAGTTCAAGATTCTTCCGGTAGATGGCGCTGCGATTAACAATGTCGATTTAATTAGTGTGAGGACGTAAACAACAACGAAAGCTACGACATGCGTGCAAATATGTTGATGGTAGAGTGATTCAAAGTATTTCCGACTTTTCGGTCTGATTTCGGTTGTGCCTCTCTGATTGCAAAATGTCATACACGAAATGCAATCATTTTGGTGTCCAAAAAGTGACAGGAAATTTTATAAATTTCCAAAGAATGATCCCAACAGGCTCTAGAAATGGATAGACGCAGCAGGGAACTAAAAATTGCGCGGTAAGTTTTCATGTTCATACCTTTTTATAGAATAATGTTAAGTACCTATCTAATGATTTTTGTTAATATGAAGCTCCACAAAGTCACAGAGACCCCACCTCAACTTTGAGGTGCTCCATAATATATTTTTCCTGAAGTCACAATAAAGACTAGCTGGCTCGGCTGAGTCCAAGCAGCGGCTGAAAGAAAGTTCAAATAGTTGACAATCTCTTCAAATTGCATGGGAATCCTCGCCTAATCATTATTTGCACTTTTTAGAGTATCAGCCTGTCCAATTGTCCGAAATGAGTATCTGCAAGAATCATTTTGACAGAAGCGCCTTCGTCAATCCGACCCACGTTAGATTGAACTGGAATGCCATATACCCAAACACTTTGATATGCCGTCTACACCAGTCCATCTAGAAGTCGAGGGCCAACAACTGAGCCAACAACAACAACAACATAATCCATGGTAATTACTTTGGGTAGGTACGGGTACTCGCTTATTTATAACACTATTTAAACATAGAAATAAATATGGAAAAAAAAAAACATACTTGTAACTAAGCAACCTAGAGCATCAAACTAGAAAAAAATAGCTCCTCATAGTATTGGTAATTGGTAGTACAGGTAACAAGTACCTACTTGCAGATGGTGGAGGTAGAAAGATTTATCTTGAAGTTGGTGGAAGCCGCTTCAGAATTCGATAACTTTCAAGAACTTGACGGCTGTTTGGAGGCGAATAATTTTTCGGATGTCCTCCCAAATTGTGACCAGTATAATACTTATGGTGCTATTCTGTAAAAAAGATACATCGATGTAAGCGCTGTATCGGTGTCGCTGTAAGATGAGATGACACATCTGACAATGCAAAACATTATTACCTACTTTTGTCATTGTACAGCGATGTAGCGCTTACATCGATGTATCTTTTTGACATAATAGCACCATAAGTTGAGATTTATAATAATTCAAAATTACAATTATAATAAAATTTTTATAACTTTTTTCACATTTTCAGGAAATTCCACAAAAGAAGGTACATCAGATACCGCCAAAGACCGGACGCCAAAACAAACCTACTCGCGGGAAGATGTTGTGTCAAAGGTGTTGAATTTTTCGCCATCAACAAGAAGTGTGCCAGCTGAGATACCAGCAAAGTAGAAACGAGTTTTCATATGGTTATTATTCCACCATGTCCAACTTCTCCGTCTTTGTCGTTACAAGATAACTCCAAGATTTGCTCAACAAAATATCATTTGTTGAGCAAATTGATTCCTATTTGATCAGAAACATGAGGCCGTTATCGCAGCAGAGATTGTAGATTTGTAGATAGATAACATTTTTTGATTTATTGCGATAGAATCTATGTTGTGCCTATGCAGACAGTGCTATAAAGATAGGTTTTGGAGTTGAAAAAATAAATTCATGAAATTTTGAAGCACTGTTACCGATTCAGAATTCACACCACCATGTAATTAAATTCCCCGAAAATCCCAGTTGAGCATTTTTTCGACGCTGTAAAAATATATCATGTTTGCTGCAACAAGTCAAAAAATTGTGTCCTCGTTGTCGCATTAGAGCCATACTGCTAGCTCACAGCTGTTGGTCCTACCGCAGGCGCAGGACATGACTAGACCGTCGTTTGAACCGTCAAAATCGTATTTCTCGCAAAAAGAAACACGTAACTCGCTTCAATTCGCAAATAACAGTGTTAATTAAGTATAGTCCGGGGATTAGTGGCCAAATTTGATAAATTTTTCATTGTATGATAAAGACATAAAATTTGGTGTGAGTGGTCATGGTCCTCCTTTAAAATGTAGACATGGCACCTCCGCTTTATTTTGGTTAGGGAACTCCTACGAACCACCGTAATTATCGTCACACATATCAGAAAATAATCATTCGACTCTACACTAAACCTTGACAAGAGACACACGAGCTCTCGCCATACGCACTGTTAATAAGGCTTTGCGGAATCAATCTGTACAAGCTTATTCCTTGACAAAAATTTACCTTCGAAACCGATCTCTTTCGAAACCTTCAAAGATGCACTTTGGTTTGAGCCCGTAGACATTTCCAAAATCCGAAAAAATTCAAATTTTGAAAAAATTCTTATTTAGAAAAGAATCAAATCAAGAGAAAATTTATATTTCGAAAAATTTAAATTTTGAAAAAAAAAACAATATTGAAAAACTTGTTATCAAGAAAAAATTTCAATTTTGAAAAAATTCAAATTTTGAAGAAATTCAAATTTTGAAAAAAATTCAAATTTTGAAAAAATTCAATTCTTGAAAAAAATCAAATTTTGGAGAAATTCCAATTTTGAAAAAATTCAATTCTTGAAAAAAATCAAATTTTGGAGAAATTCCAATTTTGAAAAAATTCAATTCTTGAAAAAAATCAAATTTTGGAGAAATTCAAATTTTAAAAAAAAATTCTTATTTAGAAAAAAAATAAAATTTAGAGAAAGTTTATATGTATTTCGAGAAATTCAAATTTTGAAAAAAAAAAAGTTGAGAAAAAATTCTTGAAAAAAATTTAATTTTGGAAAAATTCAAATTAAAAAAAAAATCCAATTTTGAAAAAATTCAGTTCTTGACAAAATTCAAATTTTGAAAAAAATTTAAATTGAAGGAAAAAAATTCAAGATTCAAATTTTGAGAACAAATCATTTTTGGATTTTGGAAATGTCTGATCTCAAACCAAAGTACACCTTGTAAATCTCGAAAGAGACCTGAATGGTGAATTTCTGTTGAGGAATAGCCCGTACGGATTGATTCCGCAAAGCATTATTTTACCAATTTAACTCTTCAACACCACTATGCTGGAATCGATACAGTTTTCCATTATTTTATATGCATCAGAGCCGCGGTAGTATCTGGATAACCTCCAAATATCCTTGCAATTGAGTGATAAAATAGTTCCAGAAACCAAAAAGAACTTTGTTCCTTGCCTTTTTGACACAAACACCAGTTAACTTGATTCTTGAGTGCTTTAAAACCAATTTTAAACTCTTTGACAGAGTTTTAAAATTTATTACTTGAAAAATATTATTCTTATTCTCCTATTTTTTACTACCCTGAATATTTTTGGGAATCGTTCTAGTTTTTGGATTCTACGTTCAGTATAATAGTAGTATAGATAAAAAGATGCTCTTGCAAAATTTTGATTGGAGGCTTCGTTTTCGAGATATTTGGATTTGAAACTTGAAGAAACATCTTGAAAATGAAACTTTCAAGTCTAAAAATTAAAATCTAAAAAGCTCATGATTTCCCAGCTGACAGATTTTCTAGGTTTTCTAAGTCAGTAAACCACCATTTTTTTTCAGAGAAACGGGAAGTTTTCAGGAAAAAAAGGGGTCTTAGAAAGTGGAGATTTTCGGGGTGTTTTTAAAAGTTTCAAACCCAAATATCTCGAAAACGAAGCCTCTAATCAAAATTTGGCAATGAGAACCTTGTTTTCTAAATGAACCGTAAAATCCAAAATTTAGATCGATTCCTAAAATTAGTCAGGGGAGTAAAAATGGGGTGGAGAAACCCATACTACCTATGTGAAGTGCGCAACCCTAGCGGAATGTGTGCCCAAATGTAAAGGTCACCAGAGTCGTGAGCGAAACAGTGCTCAAAAGTAGACGGAAATCAAGCATGAATGTTACGAAAGACAGTATATTTTTATTCATGTATGAAATATTATTCACAAAAAATTAGTGGAAATAACCATAGGTATTATTATTTGACAACAATAATGTACATTTTAAAAATGTAACCATATACACCATTTTACATTAATCTTTTTAGACTTTTCTACGTAGAACATGTATTTTATATTCGATGTAAACTGCTCCACAATAAAAAATTTAACATTAACATTATTATCCACTTTGAAATTTAAACCACATCGCAATGCCCGAACAGAAATCAGATAATATGCTGCTACAAAACATGAAAATATGAATAATTAAAACCCGAACTATTTCATCAGAAGCTTAACGTCTTGGCGGCTATTGGAATGGGCCGCTAGGCAACCCAGATCTTTCAGTCTCAAATTTAGGCTGGGAATAGCACTATATTTCAACAGTTTTTCATGTAACTTCATTTTAACCTCATCTGGTTTGTGGCCGGACGGCTAGCACGGCTGGTACAGTTTCATTTTTTTGCTGCAATGTTGATGGGGCTGTTGATTATATGTCAAATGCATCAATTCAGTCTCCATGCACTAAAGTTGGCCTAGGCTGGACTTCTTTGGAACGTGGGTTTTTGAAAGAAGAGTAGAAAATCTCCTAAATCAAGTATCTACCACAACATAACCTCCAATTTTCGCCGCATATAGCAAGAACCTGGAATGAAGAGATCGACTAATAATAGTCAGGTGTTATCAAGTCTCGACTTACCTACCAGTATGTGTGCGTCGGTTTTTCCACAATAGCATTGAATAGGTCATTAAAATGAAGATTTTTCTGAATGTTCACCTTTTGTTTTGATGTATACGTCAAACAGCGAGAAAAGTCAAAGATTCAAGCTACGACGTGCGGATGAACAGTCCGCACGAAATCGAGTCGATTTACCGGCCATCTCGCGGTTGAATTGGGAACTAATCCCAGCTCTTAACTATAGCACACTCCCAGCTCTATTTGGTGCGCAGAAGTGGTTGCCAAAATTATACACAGCATTGGCTAACTGGATATAATTAAACAATGCTAATGTGAACGCTGGGTTGCCGCCATCTTGCCTGTTGCCCTTATACCACGCTAGAGGGCGCCTGGTGACCGACAGGTTGGCTATATTATTCCTTTTTTTGGACTCCATGTATGCTGAAACGTGGAACCTTTCGAAAAAAAAAATTTTGCGAAAGAAAAGTGGAAAATGTGCGTTTGTTTTCTTGACTCCCCGTATGCAAAAACGTCGCGAGATCTGTGAAAAAAAATTTCGCGGAAAAATGAAGGAAGTTTTTTTTTCGTTTTTTTGACCTCCCGCATGCTGAAACGTCGAGATTTGTCAAGAAGATTTTTCCACGAAAAAATACGTGAAAACTTTCAATTTGTTTTTTTGACAAAAAGAACGTATGCAAAAATGTCAAGATCTGTCTGAAAAAAGTTTTTGTGGCAAAGAAGTAGGAAATTTCCATCTGTTTTATAGTCCATAAATATTTTATAGTCCCTGTATCCAAAAACGTCGTGAGCTGTCTAAGAAAATTTTTTGCGAGAGAAAAAATGGAAAATTTAAATTTTTTCCCAACTCCCTTTATGCTAAAACGTCAAGATCAGTAAACAAATTTTCGCGTAAAAAAAGTAGAAATATTTTATTAGTTCTCCAACTTCCTGAATGCTTAAACGTCGAGAACTGTGAAAAAGATATTTTCGCGAAAAAAAAGTGAAAAATTTCCATCCGTTTACTTGTAATATAATGTAATGTAATGTAATCCTTCATTTCCTTCAGACATTCAAACATGGATTCCCGTATGCTGAAACGTCAGTTTCTGTCAAAAAAAAGAGACTCGTGAGAAAAAAGGAGAAACTTTTTACTTCTTTCACTTTCCCGTCCCCCACCAACATGGAAAGGAAAGTATTGTAATCGTGAAGAAGAAAAGTTTTGAGATTTCACCGGATATATCCGTTTTGAGGTCCCCCAAGACGTTTGAGACCATTTTCAGAATGATGTCTGTCTGTGTGTGTGACCGTGTGTCTGTCTGTCTGTGATCTTCCACGATAACTGCCGAACCGTTGACTGGCTCGACTTGAAATTTGGTATACGGACATGTTGTTTTCTGGAAGGAGCCCATTAGCTTCCAGCTGTCATCTGTCCAAACGGAAGTGTCACTGTCAACAAATATCAGAAGCTATATCTCACACACGGAACTTAACTTGCAATACGTCACTTGGGAGCCCCTGAAAAATTGTGTTCAAAACAGTTGAAAACATCGCCCTATCTGTCTTCTGTCAAATTGTTACACAAATTTTTCTTTCTATCATTTTGTTTTTTTTTTGTTAAATTTTATTTTATTGCTTTTCATCATTTCCTTCAGTTTACATTTATTTCCCAACTGTAAAAGATCCCACAGCGAATAAATAATTTCGGCGGTCATGCTTTGATAGAGTTTTTGTGGTGAAAAACTCTTATCAACTACTACCTAAAGCAGACATTTTGACACGCTCTTCGCCTTTCCAAAAAGAGTAAAAGTGGTCCTAGTGCTCGGCCCTCGTCGCAATTGGGGATTTTAGCAAAATTGTTTTATTGCTCGCCCACGCCAGCTTTGCCTAGGAAATCTCACTCCGAGCCCATAACATCAAAAGGGTATGTCGATAGTATTCCTCGGGATTGTCATTAAATTCCCTCTTTCATTTTTATTTATCCGCTGCAATTTGCAGGCTCTTTGTACTTACCTTTTCGAGTGCAAAAGGGGTTACCACCATCCCCCAAAGTACAAACCAAGTGACACTACACCATTCTGCTCGGTCTCGAGACCGACTTTTTCATCGGACATTGTTTCCATCTTGTCTCCCACAACAACAGCCGTGACTGGGGTCCCCAGGAAGTAAACTCCACCACCGTTTGCTATCCTAGACGCCAAAGAGCGCGGCATATCGGCTGGCAATAGCGAGATTAGTTCCACGTGTTACCGAGGAAGTCAAACCCGGAGCAACCATAGGCCGTCAGCCAGGGTACACCAAGAACGTCCATCGCTGGAGAGCACGTGAGGTCTCATTGTTGCGCATTTAAACCAGGCTGCAGTAGGTATCTTTCTTTGTCCCCCTTACTCGTACCGCGAAACTAGACGCCCCCTATAGAAAGAAGAGCTCATCCCTCTAGGTAAGGACGACACGTACCACCACCAATATTCGTTTCGTAACTTTTGGTACCTCGGGAACGTAAACCTGCTGTGGGTTGGGCCCATGCGGCTTTGAGCCCCTCTCGTGCCTGCGAGCGCTAGCACAGTCCGTGGCGTATTTGTAGTGCCTACGATCTATTGTTTTCACTTTTGTATCTTGTTATTTTATGTAAAAATCGGTTCAATACAGAGTACTGACTGCCTGGTTGAGCTCCGCGTTTATCATTTCCATCAATTTGGGTGCATTTGAAGCCCCCAAACACATTTCGTATGTGACACATCCGCATAACCTCATCGCCACCACCAGCTGATATTGACAGCTGCCAGGCTGCCACTCGCGTCAAATTTGACATTGATTCCAGTGGCGAGCTGTGGCGTGGGAAGTTTCTTGGGTCCGATTAAATGGTGAGTGCCCGCACGCAAATTGGTTTTCTCTTTTTATTTATCGAACAATAATTCAACCCGAGGGAAACCGGATAATTGATATATCCACCGCCGAATCCACTGCCCGATAAGAAACTCTCATTAGCTCGTGAGCTTTAACCGGTCTGTTGATATTTTCCATCTTGCCTTGTCCGCAGCAGTGGTACAGAGCAGTAAAATTAACAAAATAATAAAGAATATCAAAGTTCAAAACTTCACCATTCAACTATTCAAAATCTATCCAAGGGATTGAAACCAAAATTGGCAGGAAGCTACACAACAAAAGAGTCAAATTAAGTCTGCAATGACAGTTTTTCACAATCCTTCAGTCGAGCGTTATTAATTTTTTTAAATTTCTCCTGGCCGTTGCCTACCGAGACGGCCTCTCACCCTGGTTTTGACCAGAACGACTCGTTTTTGTAGTAGGACTCCACTCAAAAATTCATTCCTGCTCGGGGATCGACTTTTTTGGGAAAATTCTAACTTATATCAAAAGTAGATTGGATTGGGCGTCGTGTAGGCCTATTTGCAAAATCGTAACGGTTCCGGTTCTTCGACGGTAATTTTTTCAAAATGAAACTCACACATTCTGTGAATTTGAAAAGACTGCACTGCAAACTTCGACATGCAGTGAGCCCCACGAAATATTGATTTTAGGTGCACACATGCTAGACATAAAAGTTGGAGAAAAGATTGAATTGATTTTTGGAGGGAAAACTTTCAAAATCTGACTCGATTTTCGAGTTTTCCTTTCTAGAAAAACTGCAAATTTCCCAACTTCTTGTCCCGTCAACAGATTTTCACCATTTTTTGTATTGAACAAGAGGTAACTGGTTCTTGAACATTTTCCAACCTTCTCTTTCCAGTTACCCGGTAATTTTACGGTTGAAAATGTAAATAAAACCTGCCTGGAGTCTCGAGGCCGAACTTGAATTATGGAATTCAAAGTGAAGCCTTAATTGATGATTTTCACAATAAGATGATTTGGAATAAGATTTGAGGTTGTTACGGCCTCGATTTGCGAGCGCTCAGGGTGCGAGGCCCTTCTTCAAAAATTGAGCCCGGACCTGAACTCGGGGTGGTCAGGTTCTAGTGATTTTCTCGGCGCTGAGTTGGCAGCGACAGTCGGACTGTGCTGCCATGGAATGTTCCGTCGAGGATAAGAAAGCGGAGTTTTTTTTTTGGGCAAGAAACGGCGTCCCTATAAAACCGGCCGCGCCCAGATTTCGTTCTTTTCGCCTCGAACCAGTGTATCGAAAAACGTCATGTGTGAGTAGTACACTTACGGTGCGTGCACCACTCTGAAGAGGAGCGCCTTGGGTATGTTCCATTCAACTTGTCTACGTCCGGAGAGCAAGTTCTTTATTGGTACATTTTTATAAACAGGCCGTTTCGGCGGGGGGCTGCTCGTCGATTCATCAGAGGACGCTCTCCGTTTCCCTGTCCACCTGCGGATGCCCGTACCGATCTCGCCAGTGTGATGAACGCGCCGCTAGTCCACCCCGCGCCCCCTCAAGGTAGGGAAGAGCGCTAACGTCCACCCTACAACTGTTTTCTGCTGTCCTTGGATGCCCATGGGGGCCCAACCCTCAACCTACGCTCTCGCCCGCGCAGAAGAGCGCTTCCGTCCATATTTCTGCGGCCTTGGAGGCGCAGAAGAGCGCTAACGTCCACTCCACAACTGTTTTCTGCTGTCCTTGGATGCCCATGGGGGCCCAACCCTCAATCTGCGCTCTCGCCCGCGCGGAAGAGCGCTACCGTCCATATTTTCTGCGGCCTTGGAGGCGCAGAAGAGCGCCAACGTCCACCTCTACATGTTCCGCTGTCGTCCAACGACCAAGGGGGCTATCGTCTGCATGTTTCTGTGCTCCCGTGCCGTCGGCGACCGAATGCACTCTACCAGCTTCGCTCGTGGGGTCCCGCGGAATCTAACTCACCCGCCGGACTTCGAGTACAGGAAAAGTTAAGTTCATTTCGAAAAGCTTGTCTTTCTCATGTTTGATTCTTTTCTCTACCTGCGTACCATGCCTGCCTGTATTATTGAAAGTTTATCCGTCTCGCTCGCACGGTGTCAGTTTGGCATTAATTGTGCGGTCGTGCGCCGAACGCGAAAAACCTCGTTCACTTTTGTTTGTTGTGCGACTGGGAATGTCTGCTGTCGATGGACTTTGCCGTCTGTCAGGTTGGCAGCCGTGTCGGCCATTTGACAGGCGGTGATGTCAGTTTCCACGGTTTTGTTTAATTAAGTCAAAATGTTTGAGGTTATCTGTCCGACGAGTTCAATACCACCTGTTATTGCGACTTGTATGTAACTGATTTATTTTTCTTAGTTGCCTGTGTATTGGCCTTGTCATCGTGCAATTTATGCCTTTTTTTTTGTGACCGATTACTGTTTCTCTGTCATGTTCCAGGTCCAGTGGGAACGCCCAAAGTCATGCCGCAGCCGACCTTTCACGGCAAATCAACCGTCTCACCGGAGCAGCGACATGGAAGGTGGCGTCCAGGGAGAATTCTCCCCCAAAACATACCCGACAGCTGTGCGGGCCTGTTACCGGTGGACGGCATGACAAGAGGGGCCGACTCGCTGCGAACCTGGAGGGGCATGGCAGAGAAGCAGTGAATCTGGAGGCTGGGATTGCTGGGCTGATGACGTCGCACGATTCGCCGGGCAAGTTCATTTTAAAAACATTACATTCATCGCCTATAAGTCGTCGAATTCTTGATTAGTTGTTTAGCACTCCTCTGTAAACTTATTTAGAGTAGTTTCCTAATTAAATGTTTGTCACTGCTAAATCAAGGTCTTTAATTTGCCGTGCCACTGCACCCCTTTGTGATTCGTGAACGCTGACACACTCGGTAATGTTTCCGAACTGAGCTAGTCGATACTGTAGCGGTGATGTACCCCAGAGGTCTCTCTGGCCCCGTTTTCTACCCCGGGTAGAATAAAAGATTCTCAAAATTTCCATCCGGAGAGTCTAAAAGGTAACAAGGTTTTCCCGGAAAATTCAACTTTCCCTGACAAAATTTTCACTCCCCTGGGAATTATTTTCGATCTTTTTCTCCAATTCTAACTTCCCACCCGAAGGGACGTTTCAAACAAAAATTTAGGACTCATTCTTGGCAAAAACGTCAAGATCTGTCAAAAAAAAATTTCGCGAAAAAAAGAAATATTCGTTTTCTTGACTTGTCGCAAAAAATACAAGAAAAAATTGAAAAATTTCCATCATTTTTTTTGCATGCAAAAACGTCAAGATTTTTCTGAAATTTTTCGAGAGAAAAAAAGTGAAATGTTTTCATTTGTTGGTTCTTTTGACTTTCCGTATGCTAAAACGTCAAAATCTGTGGAACAATTTTTTTTCGAATTTTTTGACTTTTTATTGAATTAGTTGTGCTACTCGTATATTGCTGAAATAATCGTTAATTTTTGCTGATGTCAGGATTATTATCGAAGGATTTTTAATTTAATTTAGGCGTATTATAAGTTGTATTTTTGATTCTGCTGTACATATCCATTTATTTAATCATTGTGTAATTCAGCTCTCTCGAATTTGGGGTGGAACGACGATTTTCATTCTTTTTTTTTATGCTGTTTTTGTTTTGTGGTAGACACGTATCGAGTTTATGTTCATGTTATCTTGTCATTGTACATTTTTGTATAAAGAGGCAATAAAAGTAATAATAATAATGATAATAATTTGATAGCCTCCGCCACTACGTCTGGCGAGGCTATTTGTGGCCGCTTTTTTTTCGTGATTATTATTATTTTTTATTTTTTTTCCTCGTTCCTCGTTTCTTAACACCATCCACCTAAATCTTCCTTACCTTTTGAACGGTTCAATATATCCAGTTCATTTTTTCGCTAATCGAAACTCAACTATTGCAGGTTGATACCGACGACGTTTAAAAATGATCGGTCAAATATAAACAATCTTTAAAACAAAAAAGAATGCACAACTCGTGAAACTCATTTAAAATGAAGAAAACGCATGGATCTCAGCCTTTCCATCATCATATCTTTAGATCTAATGAAGCTTTGTGCCTATTTTTTTTTTAATTGAAGTACATATCCAGACCTTTGTCACAGTGTGACAGCAATTGAGAAACAATGGTTTATTATTTATTTATAAGGTTTATAAACATTTTCATCGGCTATAGTCTAGGCCACTTTTCTCAAAAGGCGTCTAGAAACCGGTCCTAGAAGCAAATCATATAACATTTTGGCAACAAGCGGTTTTTCACCAAATGGACCCTGCTGAATCTGAAAATCTATGTTGCCACCCCGAAATTTGGACCGTTAGGCCCCCAGGGCCCCATTTTCGACATTCCGGGGCATTTTAGTTTTCTCCGGTTTTTTCAGTTCAACAGGTTATATCTCGGAGACCGTAACAGATAAAATAAAAATTCTTCCACTGTTGCCTTGCCTTATGATTACTGAAAGCCTCCTATGCACATTCCGTTCTTAATTTCTGACAATTACATCTACAGATCATCAAGATCAGAAGAGATGCAAAAACACAACACAAAATCTTCGACCTATGGGGAGCTATGTGAAATGTTGAAAATAAGTCCATATATACGCGAGACCATATGTAGAGAAAGCTTCGAATAAGTTTTTGGCAAAGTTACGTTACAACGGGCCTTTTGGTTCAGCAGTTATGATTTTTTGAAAATCGATGTAGGGAAAGTGCGCGCTGTTTTGGGGGAGTGTCGGTCATTTGACCGAATAAGCTGACATCGGCCCGCAGTACAGCGGCGAGGCTAGCAGTTCGTTCTCTTACTCTCAAAATTTGCTCTGTATGGATATTAATGTTCATTTCACTATGTTTGATTACGAATATGACTATGTACCTACTTATATGTATGCGAACCAAAGCACAAAGATCCATGGCCCATAATCTATCGCTGGTTTAGGTACTCTCATGACCGGGCCGGGCTGAATGGCACATCGAACTATTTTGAGCAATAAGCGGTCTTCGGGTAGGTAGTTTTATTGATATTATTGCGGCATCTACAAGAACGGTTGATTCAGCCGGTTTTACATCCACAAGACAAGATGTTGATCTATACTTTCGGTAAGGGGTCTAGCGTCGTCAATAAGGATCAAGTTCCGTGCTCCGTTTTTTTTTTCCAGCCACAGTTTTCAGGAAGTAGTAAGACTGAGTCGCAGATATTCGCGCTGTACCACACTGCTGCCTGCCAGTGACTTCACTGGATATGAAGTCGGGCTGCATAACTTGTTGGGATAGAGCTTCAGGCTTTTTGACTGTCCCAGAAAGGACATGCCTGGCGATATCAGTCCTTATTTCAACTGAATCTTTTACCCACAAAAAGATTTCCAGTCAGTAATTTAGAAGAAATACTTCTAATACTTGCAAATATTTTTAGGGCTGCTGTCTCCGTAATTATTGCCGTAATAAATGATGTCACATCACATCTCGTGAGTGCGTGCGAAGCAAGTAGATATACCTACTTTGTTTTTCTTCCAGCGATAAAGTTTTCCGGTCATTCCTGCCAAAGATATTGGCACAGGTAACAGGCTCATGTTTTGAAATCTGCGATTGATAAATTTCTCTGCTTGCTTTGTATGCCATCCGAAGTGCCGCTGTAAGATATTTCTATGGCCTTGCTGAAGTATTTTGTTGGTATTTTTCGATGCAACAACTTTTCGTCAGTCGCCGAGGATGAATGTATGATTCTTTTGCAAAGGTTGATGGTGGCTACTGTTGGGCTTTTGAGTTTAGTTATCCGATATCTGTGAAAGACGATCTTCAACTAAGCTCTTCACTTGCTCTAGTTCTTGTCGATGTGCTTCCAACATGAGCTTGTTACTTGTTCCAATATCTTTGGCAGAAATCACCGGAAAACTTTATCGCTGGAAGAAAAACAAAGTATATCTACTTGCTTCGCACGCATTCACGAGATGTGATGTGACATCATTTATTACGACAATCACGGAGACAAGTGCCCTTAAAATATTTGCTAAGTATCACGGACGTTATTTTCGAACTTGGGGGCTATGCCACTAACGGAAGATGACATCTCTGAGGCATAGAGATTAATCACAAAATTTTATAAAGTAAAACTAAATTCAAAAGGTCTTCCAAATTACTGACTAGAAATCTTTTTTAGGTAAAAGATTCAGTTGAAATAAGGACTGATATCGCCAGGCATGTCCTTTCTGGGACAGTCAAAAAGCCTGAAGCTCTATCCCAACAAGTTATGCAGCCCGACTTCATATCCAGCGGAGTCACTGGCAGGCAGCAGTGTGGTACAACGCGAATATCTGCGACTCAGTCTTACTACTTCCTGAAAACTGTGGCTGGAAAAAACGGAGCACGGAACTTGATCCTTATTGACGACGCTAGACCCCTAACCGAAAGTATAGATCAACATCTTGTCTTGTGGATGTAAAACCGGCTGAATCAACCATTCTTGTAGATGCCGCAATAATATCAATGAAACTACCTACCCGAAGACTGCTTATTGCTCAAAATAGTGCGATGTGCCATTCAGCCCGGCCCGGTCATGAGAGTACCTAAACCAGCGATAGATTATGGGCCATGGATCTTTGTGCTTTGGTTCGCATACATATAGGTAGGTATCTAGTCATATTCGTAATCAAACATAGTGAAATGATCATTAATGTCCACACAGAGCAAATTTTGAGAGTAAGAGAACGAACTGCTAGCCTCGCCGCTGTACTGCGGGCCGATGTCAGCTTATTCGGTCAAATGACCGACACTCCCCCACAACAGCGCGCACTTTCCCTACATCGATTTACAAAAAATCATAACTGCTGAACCAGAAGGCCTGTTGTAACGTAACTTTGCCAAAAACTTATTCGAAGCTTTCTCTACATATGGTCTCGCATATATATGGACTTATTTCCAACATTTCACATAGCTCCCCATAGGTCGAAGATTTTGTGTTGTGTTTTTGCATCTCTTCTGATCTTGATGATCTGTAGATGTAATTGTCAGAAATTAAGAACGGAAAGTGCATAGGAAGCTTTCAGTAATCATAAGGCAAGGCAACAGTGGAAGAATTTTTATTTTATCTGTTACGGTCTTCGAGATATGACCTGTTGAACTGAAAAAAACGGAGAAAACCAAAATGCCCCGAAATGTCGAAAATGGGGCCCTGGGGGCCTAACGGTTCAAACTTCGGGGTGGCAACATGGATTTTTAGATTCAGCGGGGTCCATTTAGTAAAAATCCGCTTGTTGCCAAAATGTTATATGATTTGCTTCTAGGTCCAGAAAAAACTGAAAAGTGTCCTAGTCTACTATGAATTCAGCATGATTTTCAATCAGCAAGGAAAATTTCCATTTTTACAGTTTTTTATATACAACCAGCGAAGCGACTGGAGCCAAAGTATATCAGAATGTTTTAAAAGAAAAAAAATTGATCTAGGACTTATAGTTTTTTAGATATGATTTTTTTTCTGACGCAACCAACAACTGTAAAGAAGTGGTGCGCGCATGCCACTCATACATACTATGCAAAAAGCTCTATATTACTACTGAGGTGGGCATTTTTTGTATAAAGCTGAGCTTTCACAGAAATAATCAGATATTTGCTTTAAAAAAAAAAAAAAAAAAAAAAAAAAAAGGCACAGGCTAGCCGAGTTATGGGGCTAAGACTGCCCTCAACGGTACAATGGTATCAACGAGGAATAGGTATGATGGAAATGAAACTATTCACCCCTAATTTCTACATCGAAAAGGTCATATTCCAAACATTTGCTCTGCTTGTGCCTTTCAAACTTCCAAACTAGTTGAATAATTACCGCAAATCGCAGATGAGAGGTATTTTTACGTGTCACATACAGTTTCTCTTTTTATTTCATTGCCTTTTTTTTTGCAATAATGACTACTCATTTTATCTCAGGTCACATTTGGCAAATATGTTTCGATATCACTTCATTGAAGTTTTAGAGTAGGTACCATCATTATTAATTTTTTGCCAAGCAAGTTTCAAACAGTTTCCAAGCTAATAAAACAATAACGATACTTCTTATTGTATGATGTGTGTACGTGTTTTATGTGTACTTTTTGTAGTAATGTACCAAAATGATTTATTGCTGTGAATACCCTTTTTTTTGAGCGAGACTTCCTATTAAACACACCGCAAGGTGGGGAGATGGACTGGTTATTTTTGTTTTTATTTATTAATTTCCACGCAGCCGATGGCTTGTTCATTGCATGTTCTACGAAGCGATCGTTGGCGGTTTTTTTTTTTGGCAACAGTGAGCTCCTTTTTATACAATTCTATAAAGGTGTTAAGTTTGTCACGTCTAATGAGATGCCTACGATGCTCGCTACGATGTAAATCATTCAAAAAACAAAGTTGATCTCTAAGTTGCTCAAGCATGTCGTCGAACCATGTGAGAATTTCGCTGAATGTCATGATTTTGAAATTGACGTCAGTGTCTTCGTCCAGAAAGCAGAAAGATCCAGTCAGTATTTTGGAGGTAGTCATAGAATGTGTGTAAACCATGTTCCGTTACTGGAGTGTATTCGACTCTCTTATATTATTCAGCTCTGGGTTGTTGCTGGTTTTTTGAATATCAATTACTGAAGGTGGATTTATACTGGCAGAAAATAAGAATAAAAATAAAAATAACGATAAGAATAAAAAAAAGAAAAATGAGAACGGCAACTGCCCATTTATTTATACTCCAGAAATAAGAATAAGAATTGTTGAAGAATAGTTTGAAACATTGCTCCTAGGTGTTGCTCGAAGCATTAGAATGCCAATCGTCAAAACTTTTAGTTACAGTTTCAGCTTTATGCTGTTGTTACTGCGGTTGTTTTTCTACTTGTTCTGTTTGGTGTCATACAGTATCACTAATCTGTAATAATACTCGAATAGGTAAGTATCCAAAAGAATTTTTTACATCGCATTATTTCGAATCAATATCATGTGTAGTGTAGGTATCTACTTCTCAATCTCAATTATTGCAGTAATAGACAATTATCACTGATTTGAACTTGTGAGGATAACTGGTAGATGGCGCCACGTTTGGACCGCCGTCACAAAACAACCCGTGGGAGTTCCTCGCCTACCAAAAGACAGGCGGTTTCAGGCAACTCTTGCTACATCGATGTACTGCGGATTGCATGAAAGCAGCCCCCATCGTCATCGGCAAAGCTCGACTGCGTTCGTCACTCGTTCGGCTTATCTTCGAGCAGAAGTTAAAAATATTCAACTTGTTATTTTTATTCTTAAATTTCTTGAGCAGTAGCGGCGGTAAGTATTTTTTGATAGGGGCTAGGATCTCGTCATCAACGGAAGGAAACACAAGCCACGTAAAGCTTCAAAACACATTGTAAAATATTATTCTACATGAGTTAACCGCGTAACTTGATTAATCAATAACATTGAGGATGATTTGTGCAGAATTTAGAGAACATATCGCTCTCAAAGACTCTTTTGCTGTTGCCATATCTGCGCATCTTCAATACGCAACAGTGAATGGAAAGTTGGAATTGGCCTTATCGGAAAGTAAAACACCTCGTAGTGGCCAAAAAGCGAACCATGGAGGTATGACCCCACTGTAGAAATTCCTGTCCTACCGACCTAACAGACCACGTCAAAATTTCGAATGCCGTCCAAATAATTTCGATTCCAAAGACAAATTCAAGAAGAAAACTTTTATTGCACAAACGTTTATTGTCAAAAATCGTAAGTAGGTACCCGTGGGTCCTTGCCTATTATCAATGGCACTGCTGCGGATAGAGTAAAGGGTGTAAGACACCCGATTTTGTGTCTCTGGATGCAACACTGACACCAGTCCAGTGACCACAGCACGCACATCAGGGCATGAATTCATGAATATGAAGAGATCTCCCTCGGTCCTCGATCTCCAACACGACACTGACAATCACAATGATCAGTTAATCACAGTTCAATCACGACCAATACAGAAAATACCTTCTTTTTTTGTATTCCATTTTGAGGGACTCGTCCGGGTAGCTTCCACGTTCCAAGGTTAATTTTTCATTCACAATAACTTTTCTTCATATAATAAAATACAATACAATACAATACAATACAATAGCTTTATTGTTGAACCAAATTGGTATACAATGAATCATATAATAAAATAACAGGTACTATGGTCAAAAATGTTCCACTTTTAAACACAATGTAGCCTGAAGGGTATGTCTGTGACTGCCACTACAGGAGTCGATGTTTTTCGCTGAAATTCGGCTCGTGTGACTCTGATGAAGCTTTTGTCAACTTGACACATACAAATTTTGAAACTGTTTTGACGTTGATGAGTTTGGTAACCTCGGTAACACAGGGTTGGTAAAACAGGGATTTCTACAGTTGGGTCATACTTTGCGACTTTCCGATAAGGTCAATTCCTTATTCTTATTGTTATTTCTTATTTTGGTGTATAAATGCTTCCATCTGAAAGCTAATTTTTTATTTTCTGCGAGTATAAATCCACCTTGAACTGCAGTGGTCTGATGAGTTGTAATCTTTCACTTGCACATCAATGTTTTCAAGATTTGTGTAAACATTATTGGTTCCCAGGCGTGTTTTTGAAAACTTTTCGTTTCAATCTGAATGACTGAAAAATATTGTTCAGGTCTAGAGCATTGTTACCAATTGTGTTGAAATGAACATCAAAGCTCGCATCAAAGTCTCCCACTAAAACTACATTCTGCTTGCCGTTCTCCTGTAAAAGCGCCTTGATTTTTTCCGGGAACATGTTAGGTCCCCAAAAGAAGACCTGTAAACTGCAATGAAGCGGACGTCACCATTAACATACCCACTCACACGGCTTCAGGCAACTCTTGCTACATCAATGTACTGCGGATTGCATAAGACTCCCAAGGAATTCCCCCACAGTTTCAAGAATAGCAGCTCTCATCGTCATCGGCAGAGCTCGACTGCCTTCGTTACTCGTTCGGCTCATCTTCAAGCAGAAGTTGAAAATATCCAACTTGTTATTGTTATTCCTAAAGTTTTTGGGCAGTGGCGGCGACGAGTATTTTTTGGTGAGGGCTAGAGTCTTGTCATTATCAAAAGAAAACATAAGGCACAAAAGGCCTGAAAACACATTGTAGGGTATTATTCTACACAAGTTAACTACGTCACTTGAATTTTCATTGAGATTGAGGATGATTTGGGCAGAATTTAAGGAACATTTCGCCCTCAAAGACTCCTTTACGCCGCCACTGCTGCCACATCTGCGCATCTTCAAAACGCAACAGTGAATGGAATGTTGGGGTTCCTCATTTTTATTGTTATTTTTATTGTTATTTTTTATTTTGGAGTATGAACAAGTGAATCTGGAAGCTTACTTTCAACATTTTCTTAGTCATAAATGGTAATTTTTCAGTTGTTTCGTCACAATAAAAACCCAACAATCAAAGTTTTTTTCGTTTTACTCAAGTTTTGAACCTGCTTCACGTCATTATCAAAAACAGCAATTAGATGTTTGAACAAATTCCAAGCAGGATGCTATCCAAATGATGTAAAAAGTTATCTTGTTGAGTTACAATGTACAACTTTGAACATCTTTTGGGGAGCATATGCTCAAAATTTGTTCAAAAATTGATCGCTGTTTTTGATAATGACCTATAGACACTTCCACTAGCGAATTTAACCATTGTTAACAAAGTGAGATATTTTCTCTGGTAAATATTGGCTTAGTGAACACAGAAAACACAAGTTTCACGGAAGATTATGAAAAAATGTTCAGACCACAACAGCTTGTAGGCATTTTCCGTCGTCATCCAACCAGCACTGACCTAGAATCCATCAGAGAAAATGTCTCAATTAGCTAACAATAATTGAATTCGCTGGTGGAACTGGATGCTAGAGCAGGGTCGAAACTTGAGTAGAACGAAGAAAAATTTGATTGTTTCGTTCTTATTGTGAAGAGACAACTGAAAACCTACCATTTGTTAAAATAGCTCCACTTCATGGATCCTTCTCACAAATCTCCTTATTTCTATTCTTATCGTTATTTATATTCTTATTCTCATTTTTTGTGGAGAATGAATTATCTGCTTCAAATCATATCAACTCCACCCTGTCTATAAGTCTGGTTACGCCACTGGTGACGCTTGACCAGCGTTGCCATACGATGGAAAAATAAGTAACCAGCTATGAGAGTAGAAAATCACCAGTTGGAACAAAAAATCACTAGATTTTGAACAAGTGCAGGGACCAATGGCAGGGAGAGCGTAAGCTGCGCGGGGGGGGAAATGCGCCGTGTTTTTTTTCATTATATTTTTGGCTATCAAATCACGTGAAAAAGTTTTTTTCAATATTACAAATCAGAAATGCCAGAAAACAAATGGTTTTGGTTCTCACCATCAGAACTCAGAATGCACAACATCAAAGTCTGAAAGTCACCAAACGGAAACGGAAATAGGACAAGGACGAACAGAAATAAATTTTGCTGGAATGGAAAAATTGAATTCGACATGGCTATTCAGTATCTCGTAATTTTGTAGTTGGTTTGGGAAAAATCACCAGAAAGTAGGCTTTTTGCAAAAATAATCGCTAGGTGATATTTGTGTAGGTGAAATTACCAGATCTGGTGACAAATCACCACCTATGGCAACACTGCGCTTGACGTATGTCATGTGATTTCCAGCTATATTGGTAGACCTGGTTATCCAGATGTCACACCATCATCCCCTCTCCCTCTACATCGACAACGAATAAATACGTTACAGCACGTGTGAAACGAAACATTTCAGTTGCATCTCTTTTTAAAATCACACGACTTCACAAGTATTTCATATTGAGGCTGATTTGAATTAGTTTACCTACCTAGTGTTAACAAGTGTTCATCAATAAGGTAAGTGGGTCCTTGGAAACTTTGAAACCACGGTCTGTGCAACAACATTTAAGGGTAGTTCAATTTTATTTCAAGTTAATTTAATGTTTGGTCAAGGAAAAAATTCTTTTTGGTTTATGCAGTATTTTTAAGATGAAATTATTCCTGGAAGTGCCACCAAAAAATCATAAATATTTGGGGGAAAATGGTATTGTTCCTAAACTTTCATTTGTCAAATGTTTATCGTGACAATCCAGCCGGCCTTTTCCCCTCCAATTACAATAACCAAGACATAACAATTTTGTCCCGATTGTCGTGAAATTGCTTTTGTTTGTCTCGATTTGAGCCCCCATGTTTGAACATGGATGCGGAGCTTATTCAACAAGTAAGAATTTTTTCCCACCTTTACGATGGAAAGGAGAAGCTATACCACGATAACGTAGCCGTACAAAATGCATGGGAAACAATTGCAAACACCCTTGGTAAAAGCCGTACCTAATTTTTCTGTTAAAAAATTGACCACAAAAATGCAAATAAAGTACGAAAACTCACGGAAGTAGGTACAACACTTCACGAAAAAAAAAAAAATACACGCCCAGAGTCAGCAAATGCAATTTTCCGTTTTTCGGATAATTTAAGCGTGAAAGATAAAATTTGGTCATCTTTTATCACAAAATCAAATCAAGCTTACTCTTAAAATCTTGCATAAACTTATCCAATGAAATCAACTGGTTTTTCTTCCGATTTTTTGAGGTTGAATTACACTAAAATTGAATTACCTTCAAATGTTTTTGGATGTACCGTGCATCAGTATGTTAAAACATGTTCATAAAAACATTTTTTCTTCTTTTGATGAGAGGAAGCTGCCGTAGAACGTTGTCGGTATATTTTTGGGACACCCTGTATACAAGAATCCAGCTAGGTTTAGTTTTTGTTCGCTATTGGCAATTTTAACGTTTGAAATTCCTTGACTACTGGTACTTTTTCAAATAGTTTATTACTGAAGCCATTCATTTGCGACACAAATTACACGTGGATACGGAAGACGTGGGTACAAAATTGAGGTTAGAACTGAACACGTGGTTTTCCGAGCGTTTCCGATTGACGCTCGTATGAATCTTCTGTTATTTCCAAGGTTTTGAGCCCTTCTTTTTGCGGTCGACGTACTCGAGAATATGTTTCATTATGCCCATCATATTATGACGTTACGGGTTTCAATTTTTTGTCAATCAAATATTCTATTTCCAAAGCGTCTTATTGAAAATTGGTTTCAAAATATAAAGAGTGCGTTCTCCTGACCCTAAGGCGCAGACGCGAACATGAACGCGACACGACGACGGTTCCATTTTAGCGCCATATTCGAAACATTCAGACAAATACATATCGACTTTTCTATGGAAGACCAGTTGGTCTGTTTCATGACAAGGTCTTCAGTTGTCAAAAAAAAAATAGTAAAAAATGTGAAGAACAACAAGTGACAAGCCAAATTTCTAATAAATAGCCCACAATTTTATCAATGCGATGTTGCCAGATTGGGCATAAGCGCCGAATCACAATCATTGTCAATCCAAATAGTCACTATGGAATATATTTGTTCTGCAAGATTTTGCCTTGCGCTTTTCAGCTTGAAAATCTCACACCATCACCATCATACTAGGTGAAAGCTTACAATTTGTAAACTACTACCTATATCGGAATCATTGAACTTTTATATTTCTTGTTCACTTGACATTCTTGAAAATACCGAACAAGCCTCCTGCGTGCTCCCGCCTGGCCCCTTACGTCTCATCTTTCTGGCATTATTAATATTTTCGCGTGCGTTTTTGGGCTCCCAGATTCCAGCATCACCAATAAGTTTTAGTTGGAAGCTTCTCAGGGGGCCCTGACGAAAACTTGCACATGTTTGTGGGAACGGAGTAAAATAAAATCTGAATTGAATAATTGTGAAAACCAGACGTTGGATTGGAACAAATTATTTAAAAAAAATTGCTCACAAACGGTATTTCGCGTTCAGAGTGAGAATTTCACAAAATTTGCCGAAGATTTTTCGAGAATTTCATAATTCATTTCAATTTCAATTCCCATTTTTAAGGAAATTGACGTTTGGCGAAACTTATCCAAACGTTCTTGTTACGGTTTGGCGGCCAGAATTTGGCTTTTTGAAGATGATTTGAACAAAAGACCCCGCACGTTTACAATGAAAAAGTGGTTTCGGTGAATTTGGCTGAATTTCTTATACAAGGTGGCCCAACGAAAACAGAACAGAGGGGTTTTCGGGTATTTCATCTTATTTTTTTGAAAAAAGCTCGGACAGGTCGATTTTTATACCAAGGGGGACATCTGAAACATACATTGGCGAATTTCGATCTTCAGCCCCCTCACCCCCAACCACCTCAACTTCAAAGTTTCAAACGACACCACCCACCTTGGGATACAACAAATTAAAGAGAATGAAATTCTCTTTCTGAATAGAATATTTCTATGACTTCCAACCCCACCCCCTTTCTTCCTATAATTGTCTGAGTTTCCAATGTAGTGTTCTTGACCTCTTAATTCTCTTCAGTACAGTCAACGTCATCCTGCACAGCATCGATGGAAAAAAAATTCTGTGTAAGAAGTGCCACCCAAATTCACCCCTTCACTTCCCCACCCCAACTTCAGAATCTAAAATGACACTTCCTACTTTGTGATACCTCAAATTGAAGGGAATTCAATTCTCTTCCCGAATAAAATATTTTCAGAATTTTCAAAAAGCCATTCCCCCCCTAAAATACCCAGAATGTTCAATTTATCAGGGGAGGGGTTGAAAATTTGGAAGAAATTGTTTTCAGAAAGAGAAATCAATTCCATTTAATTCGATGTGTCACAAAAAGTAGGTGGTGTCTGTTAAATTTTGAGGTTGGGGTGGGGGAGAGAAAAGTGGTGAATTTGGGTAGCGCTTTTCTCCACCGAAAATTTCCTCCTTAGATGCTATTTAGGATGACGCTGATTAAATTGAAGAGAATTGAGGAATCGAGAATAGAATAAGGGACAGTCAGAGAAATTTGGGGAGATGGGCGGTGGAGTTGAAAATTTAAAAAAAAATTTCAAGAAAGGTAATTTGATTCTCTCTGATTTGATGTATTGTTAAGTAGATGGTGTCATTCGAAATTTTGAAGTTGAAGTGGGTAGGGGTGAGGAGGCTGAAAATAGAAATTTGTCAATGTATGTTTCAGATGTCCCTCTCGATATAAAAATCGACCTGTCTGAGCTTTTTTCAAAAAATGAGGTGAAATGTTCGAAAACCCTTCTGTTCTGTTTTCGTTGGGCCACCCTGTATGTTGTAGATCTTGACTGAAGAAATATTATCCCTGAAAAATTGACATGACAAAAACATGCCAAGCTGTCAGTACAGAAAACATAAAGTGAAGAAGTGGAAAAAAGTGAAGAAGTGGAAAAAGTGACATTCACTAACAGGCACACATGGGGAGATTACGCCTAAGAAACCCCTTGCGTATTGCCTGATTGTACGCTGAAATATGTTATGAAAGTATCTCATTGAAAACATGTGAGAATGAATAACATAACCTTGAAACAATTCCGTATACGCACTTGAGCTCGAACGCGAAACAAACAAAATCCCATACGCACTATTTTTAGAATTCCCAAACTGTTCTCGCACGAGGTAACGATGTCACCATTCGCAATCCCGACGCCAAGTAGGTACCTAACTTGCAGTTGAACCCCGTAAACCCCTCTTGAAACCCTCCGCCAGGCCGTTCGCCATGACAGCCGGTCACCAGCACCGAGACAATGTAACAAATTGTACCTACGCGTAATATCAAATAAGGGCCAAAACCATTGAAAAGTCTTCCTTTACAGTGCGTTCCTTTGTTCTCAGTAGGTTTGGATTCATAGGTCGGCCCTTCATGCGTGAAAATGGAAATTTAATCATATGGAAAGGTTTCACGCGGACGTATTAGAGTAAGTTTGAAAAATTAGCTAAAAATGCGTTCCATCACAGTGCAGGAGAATGCGATTCACTGACGTTGACTATTCCATTTTTGCACTTGAACATCGCTCACTCTCTTAAATCGTCGCTATGTTAACCACTCTATTCTCGCTGTTCTTATATTGAAAATTGACGATTCATTCACAACATCACAACTGCTAACGTTTGACAGCTAGCCGACTGCTGGGTGTGACATTGCTCATTGTCAGTTATTTGTACACTCTCGATGGGCTCCCAAAGGCTCGACGTAGGCAACAGAAGGAAAACGGCCCTGCTGTATTGTTGGTTGCTTAATATCACTTTCGTGTGAAAATGCATGTCCTCCACAAAACGCAGTGCAATATTTCTATCCAATATGACTTGAAAAGCAAATATAGTGATCATACGCGTCAACTACCTATTTTTCGCGAATTTCTTCCCATTTTCTGTGTTTTGTAACTGATTTTTATGCTTTTGCGCGAAACTTTCCATGCGTCTTCCTCTTTTTCGCTCTTCCGTTATTTTTTCCTGCATTTCATTCCTTTTTTACACGCGTCGACTGCTTTTTTGGGGACTTTCTTCCCGTTTCGCGTGATCTATTCTTTTTTAATAATTTTTCATGACTGCTGCGATTTTTAGCCCTGTTCTTTGTTTTATGACGCGTTATCCTCAGTTTCTTCCCTACCAACATCCCTATTTTGCTTCCCGGTCCCGTTGGTGTGTTCCATCTTATATTTAGTACCATTTCCGCTTCGTTCGACGGGTGCATATCCGCCCGGCGCTAAAAATAAACTGCAAGGTTTCCTGGTTTCCTGGTAGTTTCCATAATTTTTTTCTCGAAATTTTGTGGATCTTGGCCAGATGGCTTAGCTTAGCTTAGCTTGCCATCGCCTATACCACTCGGCCACCACCGCTACAAATTCGAGAGAGAAATTAAAAAAATTTTTTTGACAAAATACCTAATGCTTAGGATTGGTATAAATTTTTACAGTAGTGTCTTCTTAGTTTTAGTGAAGTCTCAATTGATGAGCCAGTTGGTTTCATAATGAGCAATGGTTAAGCAGTTTAGGGAAAAGCGTAGTGAACTAAAATTTATTGAAACAGTGATCGTGTTGAAAAGTGCTAATTTTAGTCGTTTCCAGGTCACCTCATCGCATCGACTCACCTGTATCCATCTACAAGGAGAAACTTGGAGCGTCTGTTCAACAAAACTTCTCACAATACCCGATACTATTTCGTCTTTTGAGTAACCATGCCGGAACGCTATTCGTCATCCAGTAAGCGAATCAAAATTATTCATCGTACAAATTCCTTATTGTATCTTTATGTTGCTTGCAGCTGACTGTGATTCCTTCGAGGATTCCTTAGACGAAGACCATGTTGCCGTCGATATCATTCCTCCGCACCTTCCGAGAATGACTCTCACTCAGCAGTCGAACGTAAAATTCGCGAAGAAATTACAAAAGGAAAACGCATTGCACTGCACATCTTGCGAATCATTCTTCACATCCCCCGTCTACAGCGTCCATGGCACAGGCCTCGTCTGCCAGAAGTGCTTGAGCAAAAACGGATTGCAAGGTGAACGCTTGAGAATATACGACGTGCTCCTGAAAGACTTGCCGGTGGTCCCGTGCTGGAATGCCCATAAGGGTTGTGAAGACGTCGCGCTGTCAAATAAAGATTTAATATACCACATGAACCGTTGTGCGTATCGCCCACCAGCTTGCATAGTTCCTCAGTGCAAGTGGAAGAATGGTGGAAGGGACGACTTCGTAGGACACTTTGAGGAAGCGCACCGGATGGATGTGGTCGACGAAGAAACAATTTTCACCGTCGACTTTGCTGAGAGAGCTTTCTCTGTGGCCAAACTCCTGACCAACAACACCGACAAGTGTTTCTTGCTCATCGAACGTGGCTCTTCCGGTCGTACTACGTACAGTGCGTTCAGGGTCGAAAACGGTCGCACTGATAACGTCCCTGTGAAGCATCACTGTCAAATCAGCGGAGACCATTTCACAAGATACCTCGATGTCGAACATTTGGACATGGTCGATTGGAGTCGTGTCGAGAACAGAATCAACTTGGCGATTCTGAAAGAGAAGCCCGGTGATGATTACGAGTTGTCTGTTACGGTGAGAGTGACCAAGAAGAAGACTAAAGAAAAAGTGGAAGTGCTGAAGCTGTAATAATACTTCCACTAATGTGAAACTTCTCGAAAGTTTCAAGCCAAAGACATGATAAATTCCCGAAATTGATGAAACTTTGAAAATCTCTTTTCTTCCACACTCCAAGTGATCCTGGCCCAAATTTTCTGTTTTGGAATTTATTTGTTTTCAAAATTTATTTTTGTTACATGTAGGCACTTCTAATGCTACTGATATAATACCTGTTTTGTTCGGTTCTGTTAACAACTGTGTTCTGTTTTCTGTCATTTTTTTAAAGTTCAATAACTTCATTTGTGTCTTTTTTTTCTACCTGCACCAACTACTTTGGTTATTAACAGGACATTTTCTACAGGGTGTTCCGTGATCTATGTGACAAACTTCAGCACTGGATAGAGGACTCCAAGATGAGTTGAGACCAACAAGAGAGAAAAATTTTGACGATTGGTTACGAAGATACAGGGTGCTTTGTGCTTTTAGTCACAATTTTCAAAGTGCAATATTTCTGCAACGGTTTCGTATAATCGATTGAAATTTCCAGGTTACATTCCCTCACTGATACTTCATGAAAAGCGATAGCAAGTAGAAAAAATTCCAGGACCGGACTAAAAAAAACTAGTTTAGGTTTGAACCGTTTTTTTTTTTAATTATAATAATAAATGATATTTATTGAACTATTATGTTGTTCAAATAGTGGGGTTGGTAGGCATTCCTATACGGCATTTAATGATGCAGAAAATTCCTTCTGCATGAGTGTTCTACAAGCCCTAACGAACAACATTAGAAGGGGAAGCACAAAAACTTTCCCTTAGGGGGGCCGCAGGGGGCCCTGTCAAGTTGACGGTCCAAGAGCTCCCAAGGAATTCCCCCACAGTTTCAAGAATAGCAGCTCCCATCGTCATCGGCAGAGCTCGACTGTCTTCGTCACTTGTTCGGCTCATCTTCAAGCAGAAGTTGAAAATATTCAACTTGTTATTTTTATTCCTAAAGTTTTTGGGCAGTGGCGACGACGAGTATTTTTTGGTGGGGGCTAGAGTCTTGTCATTACCAAAAGAAAACATAAGGCACAAAAGGCCTGAAAACACATTGTAGGGTATTATTCTACACAAGTTAACTACGTCACTTGAATTTTCATTGACATTGAGGATGATTTGTGCAAAATTCAAGGAACATTTCCCCCTCAAAGACTCCTTTACGCTGCCACTGCTGCCACATCTGCGCATCTTTAAAACGCAACAGTGAATGGAATGTTGGAGTTCCTTATTTTTAATGTTATTTTTTATTTTGGAGTATAAACAAGTGAATCTGGAAGCTTATTTTCAACATTTTCTTAGTCATAAATGGTGATTTTTTAGTTGCTTCGCCACAATAAAAACCCAACCATCAATTTTTTTTTTCGTTTTACTCAAGTTTTGAACCTGTTTCAGGTCATCATCAAAAACAGCAATCAGATGTTTGAACAAATTTCAAGCAGGAAGCTATCCAAATGATGTACAAAGTTATCTTGTTGAGTTACAATGTACAACTTTGAACATCTTTTGAAGAGCATACGCTCAAAATTTGTTCAAAAATTGATAATGTTTTTGTTGATGACCTATGGCCACTTCCACTAGCGAATTTAATCATTGTTAACAAAGTGAGATATTTTCCCTGGTGAATTTTGGCTTAGTGAACACAGAAAACACAAGTTTCACGGAAGATTATGGAACAATGTTCAGACCACAACAGCTTGTATGCATTTTCCGTGGTCATCCAACCAGCACTGACCTAGAATCCATCAGAGAAAATGTCTCAATCAGCTAACAATAATTGAATTCGCTGGTGGAACTGGATGCTAGAGCAGGGTCGAAACTTGAGTAAAACGAAGAAAAATTTGATTGTTTCGTTCTTATTGTGGAGAGACAACTGAAAACCTACCATTTGTGAAAATAACTCCACTTCATGGATCCTTCTCACAAATCTCCTAATTTCTATCCTTATCGTTATTTGTATTTTTATTCTATTTTTTTGTGGAGAATGAATTAACTGCTCTAAATCATATCAACTTCACCCTGTCTATAAGTCTGGTTACACCACTGGTGACGCTTGACGTATGTCATGTGATTTCCTGCTATATTGGTAGACCTGGTTATTCAGGTGTCACACCATCATCCCCTTTCCCTCTACATCGACAACGAATAAATACGTTACAGCACGTGTGAAACGAAACATTTCAGTTGCATCTCTTTTTAAAATCACACGACTTCACAAGTATTTCATATTGAGGCTGATTTGAATTAGTTCACCTACCTAGTGTTAACAAGTGTTTATCAATAAGGTAAGTGGGTCCTTGGGAATTTTTAAAGCACGGTCTGTGCAACAACATTCAAGGGTAGTTTAATTTTATTTTAAGTTAATTTAATGTTTGGTCAAGGAAAAAATTCTTTTTGGTTTATGCAGTATTTTCAAGATGAAATTATTCCTGGAAGTGCCACCACAAAATCATGAATATTTGGGGGAAAATGGTATTGTTCCTAAACTTTCATTTGTCAAATGTTTATCTTGTCAATCCAGCCGGCCTTTTCCCCTCCAATTACAATAACCAAGACATAACATTTTTGTTCCGATTGTCGTGAAATTGCTTTTGTTTGTCTCGATTTGAGCCCCCATGTTTGAACATGGATGCGGAGCTTATTCAACAAGTAAGAATGTTTTCCTATATTTACGATGAAAAGAAGAAGCTATACCACGATAACGTAGCCGTACAAAATGCATGGGAAACAATTGCAAACACCCTTGGTAAAAGCCGTACCTAATTTTTCGGTCAAAACATTGACCACAAAAATGCAAATAAAGTACGAAAACTCACGGAAGTAGGTACAACACTTCACGAAAAAAAAATACACGCCCAGAGTCAGCAAATGCAATTTTCCGTTTTTCGGATAATTCAAGCGTGAAAGATAAAATTTGGTCATCTTTTAGCACAAAATCAAATTAAGCTTACTCTTAAAATCTTGCATAAACTTATCCAATGAAATCAACTGGTTTTTCTTTCGATTTTTCGAGGTTGAATTACACTAAAATTGAATTGCCTTCAAATGTTTCTGGATAGACCGTGCATTAGTATGTTGAAACATGTTCATAAAAACATTTCTTCTTCTTTTGATGAGAGGAAGCTGCCGTAGAACGTTGTCGGTATATTTTTGGGACACCTGTATACAAGAATCCAGTTAGGTTTCGTTTTTGTTCGCTATTAGCGATTTTAACGTTTAAAATTCCTTGACTACTAGTACTCTTCCAAATAAGTAGTTTATTACTGGAGCCATTTATTTGCGACACAAATTACACGTGGATACGGAAGACGTGGGTATAAAATTGAGGTTAGAACTGAACACGTGGTTTTCCGAGCGTTTCCGATTGACGCTCGTATGAATCTTCAATCTTCTGTTATTTCCAAGGTTTTGAGCCCTTCTTTTTGCGGTCGACGTACTCGAAAATATGTTCCATTATGCCCATCATATTATGACGTTACGGGTTTCAATTTTTTGTCAATCAAATATTCTATTTCCGAAGCGTCTTATTGAAAATTGGTTTCAAAATATGAAGAGTGCGTTCTCCTGACCCTAAGGCGCAGACGCGAACATGAACGCGACACGACGACGGTTCCATTTTAGCGCCATATTCGAAATATTCAGACAAATACATATCGACTTTTCTATAGAAGACCAGTTGGTCTATTTCATGACAAGGTCTCCAGTTATCAAAAAAAAAATAGTAAAAAATGTGAAGAACAACAAGTAGCAAGCCAAATTTCTAATGAATAGCCCACAATTTTATCAATGCGATGTTGCCAGATTAGGCATGAGCGCCGAATCACAATCATTGTCAATCCAAATAGTCACTATAAAATATATTTGTTCTGCAAGATTTTGCCTTGCGCTTTTCAGCTGGAAAATCTCACACCATCATACTTGGTGAAAGCTTACAATTTGTAAACTACTACCTATATCGGAATCATTGAACTTACATATTTCTTGTTCACTTGGCATTCTTGGCCCTTATGTCTCATCTTTCTGACATTATTACCATTTTTGCGTGCGTTTTTGGGCTCCCAGATTCCAGCATCACCAAAAAGTTATAGTGGGGAGCTTTTCAGGGGGCCCTGACGAAAACTTGCATATGTTTGCGGGAGCAGAGTAAAATAAAATCTGAATTGAATAATAATTGTGAAAACAAGACGTTGGATTGGAACAAAGTATGGAAAAAAATCGCTCACAAACGGTATCTCGCGTTCAGGGTGAGAATTTCACAGAATTTTACCGAAGATTTCGAAAATGTCATAATTTATTTCCATTTCAATTCCCATTTTCAAGGAAATTGACGTTTGGCGAAACTTATCCAAACGTTCTTGTTACGGTTCGGCGGCCAGAATTTGGCTTTTTGAAGATGATTTGAACAAAAGACCCCGCACGTTTACTATGAAAAAGTGGTTTCGGTGAATTTGGCTGAATTTCTTATACAGGGTGGCCCAACGAGAACAGAACAGAGGGGTTTTCAGGCATTTCACTTTATTTTTTTGAAAAAAGCTCGGACAGGTCGATTTTTATACCAAGGGGGACATCTGAAACATACATTGGCGAATTTCGATCTTCAGCCCTCTCACCCCCACCCACCCCAACTTCAAAGTTTCAAACGACACCACCCACCTTGGGATACAACAAATTAAAGAGAATGAAATTCTCTTTCTGAATAGAATATTATTGTGACTTCCAACCCCACCCCCTTTCTTCCTATAATTGTCTGAGTTTCCAATGTAGTATTCTTGACCTCTTAATTCTCTTCAGTACAGTCAACGTCATCCTGCACAGCATCGATGGAAAAAAAATTCTGTGTAAGAAGTGCCACCCAAATTCACCCCTTCACTTCCCCACCCCAACTTCAAAATCTAAAATGACACTTCCTGCTTTGTGATACCTCAAATTGAAGGGAATTCAATTCTCTTCCCGAATAAAATATTTTCAGAATTTTCAAAAAGCCATTCCCCCCCCTAAAATACCCAGAATGTTCAATTTATCAGGGGAGGGGTTGAAAATTTGGAAGAAATTGTTTTCAGAAAGAGAAATCAATTCCATTTAATTCGATGTGTCACAAAAAGTAGGTGGTGTCTGTTAAATTTTGAGGTTGGGGTGGGGGAGAGAAAAGTGGTGAATTTGGGTAGCGCTTTTCTCCACCGAAAATTTCCTTCTTAGATGCTATTTAGGATGACGCTGATTAAATTGAAGAGAATTGAGGAATCGAGAATAGAATAAGGGACAGTCAGAGAAATTTGGGGAGATTAGCGGTGGAGTTGAAAATTTAAAAAAAAAATTCAAGAAAGGTGATTTGATTCTCTCTGATTTGATGTATTGTTAAGTAGATGGTGTCATTCGGAATTCTGAAGTTGAAGTGGGTAGGGGTGAGGAGGCTGAGAATAGAAATTTGTCAATGTATGTTTCAGATGTCCTTCTCGATATAAAAATCGACCTGTCTGAGCTTTTTTCAAAAAATGAGGTGAAATGTCCGAAAACCCTTCTGTTCTGTTTTCGTTGGGCCACCCTGTATGTTGTAGATCTTGACTGAAGAAATATTATCCCTGAAAAATTGACATGACAAAAACATGCCAAGCTGTCAGTACAGAAAACATAAAGTGAAGCAGGGGGTGTGATTGTGCACCCATCTGAACTTCGCCCTTGATTTTTCATTGTTTATTTGGCTTTAATTTTTATTTATTATACTTTAATACTGGAAAATCAATAAAGACAGTTTATTATTATTATTATTATAAGAAGTGGAAAAAAGTGAAGAAGTGGAAAAAGTGACATTCACTAGCAGGCACACATGGGGAGATTACGCCTAAGAAACCCCTTGCGTATTGCCTGATTGTACGCTGAAATATGTTATGAAAGTATCTCATCGAAAACATGTGAGAATGAATAACATAACCTTGAAACAATTCCGTATACGCACTTGAGCTCGAACGCGAAACAAACAAAATCCCATACGCACTATTTTTAGAATTCCCAAACTGTTCTCGCACGAGGTAACGATGTCACCATTCGCAATCCCGACGCCAAGTAGGTACCTAACTTGCAGTTGAACCCCGTAAACCCCTCTTGAAACCCTCCGTCAGGCCGTTCGCCATGACAGCCGGTCACCAGCACCGAGACAATGTAACAAATTGTACCTACGCGTAATATCAAATAAGGGCCAAAACCATTGAAAGGTCTTCCTTTACAGTGCGTTTCTTTGTTCTCAGTAGGTTTGGATTCATAGGTCGGCCCTTCATGCGTGAAAATGGAAATTTAATCATATGGAAAGGTTTCACGCGGACGTATTAGAGTATATAAGTTTGAAAAATTAGCTAAAAATGCGTTCCATCACAGTGCAGGAGAATGCGATTCACTGACGTTGACTATTCCATTTTTGCACTTGAACATCGCTCACTCTCTTAAATCGTCGCTATGTTAACCACTCTATTCTCGCTGTTCTTATATTGAAAATTGACGATTCATTCACAACATCACAACTGCTAACGTTTGACAGCTAGCCGACTGCTGGGTGTGACATTGCTCATTGCCAGTTATTTGTACACTCTCGATGGGCTCCCAAAGGCTCGACGTAGGCAACAGTGGAAAAATGGCCCTGCTGTATTGTTGGTTGCCTAATATCACTTTCGTGTGAAAATGCATGTCCTCCGCAGTGCAAATACGCAGTTCAATATTTCTATCCAATATGAATTGAAAAGCAAATCTAGAGATCATACGCGTCAACTACCTATTTTTCGCGAATTTCTTCCCATTTTCTGTGTTTTGTTCCCCTTTTCAAACGTAGGTACTCAACTTACTGATTTTCATGCTTTTGCGCGAAACTTTCCATGCGTTTTCCTCTTTTTCACTCTTCCGCTATTTTTTCCTGCATTTCATTCCTACTTTACACGCGTCGACTGCTTTTTCTACGACTTTCTTCTCGTTTCGCGTAATCTATTCTTTTTTATCGTTTTTTTATCATGACTGCTGCGATTTTTAGCCCTGTTCTTTGTTTTATGACGCGTTATTCTCAGCTTCTCCCCTACCAACACCCCTATTTTGCTCCCCGGTCCCGTTGGTGTGTTAATTCTCATATTTAGTACCATTTCTGCTTCGTTCGACGGGTGCATATCCGCTTGGCGCTAGAAATAAACTGCGTAGTTTCCTGGTTTCCATAATTTGTTTCTCGAAATTTTGGGGATCTTGGCCACTGCTTGTAGTCCATTCCTATTTTTGGAATAATCAAAATCGAGGTCCCAATTCATATAATCCCCCTTCCACCTGTACGGTGTCAGTGGTACACATTCTCTGGCTACTTTTCAACCAATGCTATCACCCGGGCGACGCTGGCAGCTACTTTTGAATTTTTTTTTTTTAATCGACTTCTTTTACGAAGCGACATTCAGCTATTAGCTGCTCTACCATGCAACTTCGGGAAGAGAACAAAATATCCATGGATGTAGCGAGATTCGAACCCACACGGTGCAGCGCGAGTGGCTTAGCTTGCCATCGCCTATACCATTCGGCCACCACCGCTTCAAATTCGAGAGAGAAATTTCAAAAAAATATTTGAAAAAATACCTAATGGTACGTATGAATCCATAGTTGGGAGTTACCATGCCTGTAAAAGTTTGGCCACCCTTTTATATTTGTTCTTTGAGACCCTTAGAGACATTTGAGAAGGGTGGCCAAAGTGAGTCTCTGGGAAGTTTTCTGCAGGACACCGGAAACAAGATGGCGGCTCAAAAATATCGGAAACAATTATAATTCGGCCTTTAGTTGACCTACGAACGAAATTTCAAAGGTTATTCATGTTCACCTTATTGTTGAAGAGCATAGATAATTGAAAAAAACTATGTAGGGTAACAGCACCAGTGAATGAGGGAACTACATTTTTTCCCAATATTTTGCAACGTTTTTTTCTCGACTGCACTGTCTGCACCTAATGTAATGTACAATTGTTTTTCAGGCCTTTGAAGACTCACTGTATCCATCTGCAAGGAGAAACTTGGAGCGTCTATTCAACAAAACTTCTCACAATACCTGATACTATTTCGTCTTTTGAGTAACCATGCCGGAACGCTATTCTTCATCCAGTAAGCGAATCAAAATTATTCATTGTACAAATTCCTCATTGTATCTTTATGTTGCTTGCAGCCGAGCTTGCAGCTGACTGTGATTCCTTCGAGGATTCCTTAGACGGAGACTATGTTGCCGTCGATATCAAGCCTCCGCACCTTCCGAGAATGACTCTCACTCAGCAGTCGAACGTAAAATTCGCGAAGAAATTACAAAAGGAAAACGCATTGCACTGCACATCTTGAGAATCATTCTTCACATCCCCCGTCTACAGCGTCCATGGCACAGGCCTCGTCTGCCAGAAGTGCTTGAGCAAAAACGGATGGCAAGGTGAACGCTTGAGGATTTACGACGTGCTCCTGGAAGACTTGCCGGTGGTCCCGTGCTGGAATGCCCATAAGGGTTGTGAAGACGTCGCGCTGTCAAATGAAGATTTAACATACCACTTGAACCGTTGTGCATATCGCCCACCAGCTTGCCTGATTCCTCAGTGCATGTGGAAGAATGGTGGAAGGGACGACCTCGTGGGACACTTTGAGGAAGCGCACCGGATGGATGTGGTCGACGAAGAAACAGTTTTCACCGTTGACTTTGCTGAGAGAGCTTTCTCTGTGGCCAAACTCCTGACCAACAACACCGACAAATGTTTCTTGCTCATCGAACGTGGCTCTTCCGGTCGTACTACGTACAGTGCGTTCAGGGTTGAAAACGGTCGCACTGATAACGTCCCTGTGAAGCATCACTGTCAAATCAGCGGAGACCATTTCACGAGATACCTCGATGTCGAACACTTAGACATGGTCAATTGGAGTCGTGTCGAGAGCAAAATCAACTTGGCGATTTTGAGAGAGAAGCCCGGTGATGACTACCAGTTGGCTGTTACGGTGAGAGTGACCAAGAAGAAGACTAAAGAAAAAGTAAAAGTGCTGAAGCTGTAATAATACTTCCACTAATGTAAAACTTTTCGAAAGTCTCAAGCCGAAGTCATGATAAATTCCCGAAATTGATGAAACTTTGAAAATCTCTTTTCTTTCGTACTTTAAGTAATCCTGACTTTAAGGTTTTCTGTTTTGTAATTTATAGGCCAGGCGGTAGGTCATTCTGGATGGAAAAAATTCCGACCAAAGCTTTTATGGTGTCAAACTCTTCCTAAGGTCAGTAGGTATCTACCACTGAGTTTCCGCCCAAAAACGAGTTGTGCTAATTCCTCCACATCTGCCCAAAGGTAAAAGATGTCTTGAAGGTGCAAAAAGACCTGTCAAACCCCAGTACTTTTTCATTTTATTTGCCTCAATGCAAACGTACAACTCTAACGCAAACATTGGAAGCATTTGTCATCATCGCTGTGCCAGTCTTACTGTTGAAAAAAAAGATTTCTTTGTGCGGGTCAGATAAATCACATTTAATTGTTTTTCCACACAAGAAAACGATGGAGCAACATGTATTTTGGATGTTTCCTAATAACTTGTACTCACTGAGCCCATTTATGGCGTTAAAAATTCAATAACAGCATTTTGGAAGATGTTGCCCGCTAAGAAGAGAATAATTTTACCCCGTCTGTTCAGCAGGAGTTTTTTCAATTTTACCAAACACCGTTCTCGAAAATTTTATAGGAAATGACAAGCTGGAACTGTTTTCTAATGATATTATATCTGGCTTAACCGCGGCACGCTTTTTGGGAGTGCAGGAAACTGATTTCTTTCGAGCGGTTCTATTTTACCCGCGTGCGGCCATGCCTACTTGACATAGACCGGACTGATTACACAAGCTTAGAAATGAACTCTCTTTCAGCTTTGAAACACGACCATTAATGATAAAATAATGTATGATTTCTACATAAATCAATGTACAAAGTCGCAATAATAATGATCGCGTTTTAAAGCTGGAAAAGAGTACATTTCCAAGCTCGTGTAATCAGTCCGGTCTATGTCAAGTAGGCACGGCCGCACGCGGGTGAAACAGGACCTCTCGAAAAGAAAATAGTTTTTTTAGACTTTCAAGTGCGTGCCGTGGTTAAGCCAGGCACGATATCGTTAGAGAAGAGTTTGAGCTTTCCATTCCTTATAAAATTTTCGCAAACGGTGTTTCGTAAAATTGAAAAAATTGCTGCTGAACAGGCGGGTGAAAATTATTCACTTTTTTGCTGGCAACATCTTCAAAAATGCTGTTATTGAAATTTTAATGCCATAGATGGGCTCAGTGAGTACAAGTCATTAGAAAACATCCAAAATACATGTTGCTTCATCGTTTTCTTGTGTGGAAAAACAATAAAATGTGATTTATCTGATCCGCACAAAGAAATCTTTTTTTTCAACAGTAAGACTGGCATAGAGATGATGACAGATGCTTCCAATGTTTGCGTAAGAGTTGTACGTTTGCATTTAGGCGAATATAACAAAAAAGTACGGAGGTTTAACAGCTCTTTTTGCACTTTCGAGGCATCCTTTACCTTCGCGCAGATGTGGAGGAATCAGCACAACTCGTTTTTGGGCGGAAACTCAGTGGTAGATAACTACTGATCTTACGAAGAGTTTGACACCATAAAAGCTTTGGTCGGAGTTTTTTTCAGATTGTAGTGATTCTACCGACATACCGCCTGGCCTATTATCTTAGTATTTAAAATTTATTTTTGTTACATGTAGGCACTTCTAATGCTATACTGATATAATACCTGTTTTGTTCAGTTCTGTTGACTGTGTTCTGTTTTCTGTCATTTTTTTAAAGTTCAATAACTTCATTTGTGTCTTTTTATTCTACCTGCATCAACTACTTTGGTTATTAGCAGGACATTTTCAATATGGGTTTTTTTGTAACTGAACAACGATGATTCTATGTTTGGGGCAAACAGAATAGAATAGAATAGAATAGAATAGAATAGAATAGAATAGAATTTTATTTGTACGGGGCCGAAGTGTCGGATGTACACGTCAAACAATAAATAAATAAATAAATAACAACATGAACAATGTTAATTCGACAGTAAGTGGGGGTAAACAGTAAACAGTGGGGGATTTTCAGTGTGGGTATTTTCTAAGGCTTTTTGGTTTCATCCCTCTTCCCGGAGCATCACCGCGCCGTAGTAAATGCCCCAGTACTATGGGACGCGTGAGAAAGTCCATCTGGCCCGGTGCGGATTTGAACCCGACACATTCACCTATGAAAGCGGAGCCGAGTTCACCGTGCTACTGACCGGATTCATTTGTGTCTTGTTTATGTATAATAATGACATTATCAAAATTGAAACAGTCGTTCAATGTCCCAAGTAGGAACTCAAATTAGTCACACCTATACACATATACACGGTGTTAGGTACTGGTTATCATAATTTTTGAGAAATGATTTCCCATCAAAAATGAGGCCGAATGGAAATAAAACTCATGGTCCTAAAATGCTCCTTGAAAAAAATACAGGGTATTGAAGTTGACTTTTTTAAGTAGGATTTTCACCATAACTTTCAACCGTTAAACCGATGAATCAAATTTCAACAAAAATTTCCTCCAAATAAGTCTCCATCGAATAATAATACCGTGATTCATCAACAGTTTTTATAGGGGGTAGATAATAGGAAGAGTGCCCCTTTTCTCCCCTATTTTCACCTTTCCCAATAATTTTTCGTGATTGCTCATTTTTTCTCATTTTTCATTCAATTTATAATAAAATTCACCCATGTGAAATTTTGATCAAAGGCTTCGTTTTCGAAATATTTGGGTATGAAACTTTGGAAAACGCCTCGGAATCGCGACTTTCGGAAGCCAAAAAATTAAATTCCAAGAAAACTCATGATTCCTCAACTGGAATAAGTTATCTAGGTGTTTTAAGTTGATTTACTGCCACTGTTTGCTGAGAAACGAGGCGTTTTCAGAAAAAAACAAACAATTTGGGTTCTGGAAAGTGGCGATTTCGAGATGTTCTCTAAAGTTTAAAACCCAAATATCTCAAGAATAAAGCTTCTGATCAAAACTTTGCGGGAGCGACTTTTTCTTTCAAATTGGATGTAGAATCCAAGAACAATGATTGTAGCAAATAGTTGGGGGGAGAAAAAATGAGGAAGAAGAAACGGGCACTCCCTACTATCTACCCCCTGAAAATTTTTGATGGATCACGGTATCATTATTCGAAGACTTATAGGGCCGGTATTTCCATCTCTGGATTGAGTTCCCGACAACAAGGAGGTTGGAACTTAGACCTGGAGTGAGAGTAAGTCATTGACTTCACTTATATGGTTCCCCCTCCATTCTGTCGGAACGGTTTTGAGCGATTTTCGACATAATCTGTTTGTGTTTGACTTGTGAGTTTTGAATTTGACACCCTGTATACACATCCCAGTTGGTTCTAGTGTCTTTGTTAAGTTCACAACTAGTACAAAGTACAGACCCCTAGCACTCGAGCAGTTTCTGCTTGCAAAACAAAAGCGGCTACCTGCTTGCAAAACAAAAGCAGCTCCGGTTCTCTCTGATGGACATTTCCAACGTTGCCTCTTCTTGCATAAATCTCCAGTAATCATGAGGAGCTTTCACTTCACTTGGGTTATGAATTTGGTATAATATTCACACAGCTTGTGAGGATAAAAAAAAACCTCGAATGAATTTAGGCTATACATTAGAAAGTCATGGAGCATTTTTATACAAAGTTGTTGATGAAATTTGCTTCAAACAGTTGCTCGGTGGGGGAATTCAGGTTCTACGGCAACGTCGCCTCATCCTTGCAATATAAGTTTGACACATGTAATGGACACATTTTCTTTGTTATTATTTGACAGGTGAATTGAATTCAAAAGGAGGTACAGTCCAACAGGGTCAGCCAGTGGTAATATTCCGTCTTTCTGCTTTTGGGTTCTTATCTTCTCTTTGTTGTGCAGCTTTTGTTTTCTTCGTCCACAGAATTACACACGTAGGGAAGGGAGGCTATAGTGATTCAACAAATGTTTGCCCTCCGCTCACTTCTCTTTTGCATAACTTCCAATGATTTTTGTCGCTACTTATTGCTAAACGTTCAAATGGTCCATTGAAGGCCAATATAATGATAACAAGGGCAGCATTGCTTCATTCATCTCCAGCTCTACTACAATCTACTACGGTAGAACAGGCCAGATAAAATAGTCATCTTTGTCACATTTCAAGTGGGCGCTTTTTTTGCTGTCGAGTGTACATCCTGTGTCTATTTTGTATTTGAAAGAGCGAAATAAAGTGGAACAGCCGCAAAGTTAGGTCAAATTGAAATTGCTGTATCTCCTGAAAGAAATCACAAATTTTCATGAATTTTAGTTTTTGACATGATGATTTCTAACGGCTCAATATCGGACTGGAGACGCAAAGTTAGGACGGCGTAATTTATCGAATACAGCGGTTTGTTTTCTTCATTACCATGGATATTGGAGTATTTTCAAGACCGACAAGACACTGTTGCAATAGGTGAACAAACAAGGCTTGTCACTGCCGGCTAGCAAAGAAATAGGCCTGGTACGAAACGAAAAGCCGGCAACGTGCATTATGTCACCCACTTGGTGCCGGCTACGATGGCCGGCAGTGCCGGTTACTATGCAAATAGCCGGCTCCGGCTACAATACATGAAGCCGGGGCCGGCTACTGAGGCACTTCCTTTAATTGAATTGTATTAAACTTCAACAAAAATAACGCATCTCACAATAGGACAAATGAATGTAGGGGGCGCTTGTGGCGCTGTTTGCCACCTAGGGACTATAGACTCATCAATTGGTACTGCCAACCGTCAAATCTGTGTCATAGATGTCAATCGCGTCAATCTGTCACTCGAATAACCAAACATTTATCTCGCCTCACCAATTGCCCGTTGTCATCAGTTCTCTTCCCATCTTTCCATATTGTCGACAATGACAAATGCCCTATAAATGTTGTGTGCCACACTGCGCCCAAAGTTCAAGACACAAAAAAGGCATAAAATTCCATAAGTTCCTTACGGATTGAGCCCTGAAGAAGCGATGGGCCGTTGTTTCCTTTCTCACTCGACATGCTCGACTTTTATTTGCAATTTGCAAAACATAAACAAACAAAACAAGTCGCGATAATCTGAAAGTGGCGCAAGCGCGCTGTGCCACCTATCCAAAGCCACCAAGTGGCGACAAGCTGAACCAACATCATGCAATTGCCCTATTTGAGCCAAAACCTAGAAAATCTAGATCTGTGTAACCCAATGACCAACAAAAGTGGTTTGTCTTGGTCTGAACTCGGCTTGAAGTCTCACATCTGCCATTTAGCCTTGTATTATAACTCGTGAATCACCCTGTATTCACCTAAAAATTTTAACAATGCTTGCTCGGGGCAAGGCGAGGAGCAAGGTTTGAATGTAGACACAAAAGACAGAAGCAGCCCCCTTTTGTGTCATGCGCACTGACGACCTTCAACATAATGAATGAATATGATTTCTCATTAAAGTGGCCGACGGTATCCAGGTACCCTCGCAGGTAGATAGATACCTGATAAGGTAACATTGTCTGATAATAATGCACTTCTTCGACACATTTCCTTTTCAAACAAACAAGCATCAGTTCTTCAGTATCGTTTCAACGTTTACCCAAGCTGGTCAGATTTTTCTACGTCACTGGACCACAACGTTCGAATAGTGCAATATGGCTTCAAACCCTCCGAATTTTGGTGAGTTTTTTCGTTTATTCAATGTTTATTACTTATGTCAATGTCTGTGGCTATCCAAATATAGACTAGGTACAGGTCAATCTTTATTGCGGGTATCGATCCGAATTCAATCCCTAATCGACCTCAGCAAATTTTCACTTCAAGGAATAAACACACGTTTTCCCCTCGGTTTTCCCATTTTCTCTACGTGATCTTGGAAATTTTCACTTGCGCGTAGACCACGTCACGATGAGCTGAGAACTGTCCATTTGTACCTACTGTAATCTCCCAACCCACCCCTCTTATAAAAATAAACATTCCCCAAAAAAGAAGAAGAATCCCCTTTAAGTTGAAGACTTAGATTGGCAAAAGTTCGTGTTTGTCTAGTTTTGTTTGTTAGGACTTTCGTTGTTTGGTAGTTACCCAAAGTAGTACAGGTAAGTGAAGGCTTGGAAATGAAACACAGAGACTTCAAATCAACAAAGAACAATTTTATTCCAGAGACAAATATATCTACTCATGTGCAATCATGCGATATCAATTCAATAACTCCACCCTACCACTATTTGAAATGCAGTGTGTAAGCCACTGATGCAGAGAGAACAAGAGAAAGACGAGAGAGAGTATCGCTCTCGCTAGAACAGATCATATTAGTTCCAGTAACCTAGATTGTTGAGGAACCTGTATAGCGGAAACTAAACGGCAGAACCAAAGTGTGAGCATCGCCGATACATCACTTGGTGCGAAGGGAAAGAAGAGGGAGACAAACGTTTATTAGTAAGTTCTGCGGTGACCTAAATTGACGAGGGATCTAAAGAGGGAATAGCGACGAGTTTGGCTAAGCACAGGTTCACTTGAACAGGCCCCTGCTGCCGAAAGAAGAAAAGAGAACAGTGTTGCATATGCGGATGTCTTTTAATGGTATCATAATAAAACATGAGAAAAAAAGATCAAGAATAAACATGATAAACATGGTCAATAAAATCATCATAAATCATTTACTACAATAAATACCACAACATGGCTCGAGGTAAATCAACAATATCAAAAACCAGGTCTTAACAGTTGAAGACGTACATTATTTCATCAGATAACAAAGTAAGGAGAGAGAGAAAACTTTATTCAAAGTGGGCTGCCCGTTTACTTCGGGTTGCAATAGTACACAGCATACCGATCAATCCAATGGGGAAATGTAAAATGTATAAAGTTAAAAGATAAAAATAAATATAGCATATTATATATAAATATGTTTGTGTAAAATCCTTATCGCATCGATCAGAAATTGTTCTGATATGTCATTAATTATGGTCATGTTGAGTTTAAAACGAATGAAAAAATCGATTACGCTTTTTCCTACAGTGCCTCGGCTTCCGAACCAAAGGCCAAGCACTTCCCACTTCCGAGTTCCATATTTTGGAGAGAATTTGTTTTCGTAGTAGTCGATACATTTCTCGTAGATGGCACGTTTTTCGTCACGGATTTTCTCATCTTGATCCTCATCGTTTGTTTCGTATCGAACTGTAGGGTCGATTATAAAAGCCGAGTCCGACTTCGAGTCAAAGGCAACGATGTCACTGAAGCGATTTAGACCGCCAGTGTCGATAGCGTGTACCTCTTCGTAGCATTCGAAGTTCTTTTTCCTCAAAAGGTCAGTTATATGGTGTTTGACTTTGTGATGACGATTGGTGATCTGGGTGTTGTTCGCTTTACAGCTTCCAATTACATGTGAGGGTATTTCTCTCTGCTGGTCATTACAACGTCGGCAGAGGATGGAGCTGTGTTGTGAACCAGGTACACCGTTCAAGTTTGCGTAGTTAACGTTTAGTTTAATGGCTGCAGTCCAATCAGATGTTGATAATGAGCTTTTCGTAAAAATGAACTTATTTGTCTTTGTGTGAGTTTGGAAGTGTGTGACTTCTACGCCTTGATAAGAGCATTTGCTCCATTCTCATATCTTTTTTCACAAGATACCCTTCTCTTACAAGACACGGCAGCAAGCAAAAATATCTGTTGTGTGCAGGTATCTTTGTCTCACAGGACTCAGGCATGAATATAGAGGACAGTCGATCAGTGTAATATGAATCATAGTAAACAAAAGTATAAAGAAATCATTAAAGCGATTCAACTCGACTGAGAAGAATACCACAACCATGCCCATCAAGTATGACAGCATACCTCGTAGCTCTCAAAACCACGTCACCTGTTCTACATGTCAACGCTTTGTTGTCTCGCCAGACCCTGGCTCTCGTGGTAGCTCGGTCCCAGTTCAACTGGAAATCTTGTGGCGACATTGTTCTCTTTCGTCTCTCTCAAGCATCAACAACAGTGACCCACACGCTACGTGTATTCCCTTTATCCCCTGAACGTTATTATCCCGTTAATTGTTACAATAATTGACTTCTCTTTGACAGGCAACAAAGGAGCTAAATAATTTATCTTTGAGCGTTCTGAAGGCACGGCAGCGGTACGCTGGAAGTCTTCAACTTCGGAAGAGACTTGAACCTTCTCTTTTCTATGATCTGGAGCGTGGAAATACCAAATATCTCTTGTATTCTTCTTCCAGACATCTGCCGACTTTTCTCTCTTTTTCAACTTTCTTCCACCTTTCAACTTCTCGTTCCTTGACGACGGCATCCCCCTTTTCAGGTGTATTACCAAAGCTCACGATGTTTTACGTTTACTCTTTATAAGCTGAAGAGCCGGTCGATTTCACTACTCAACACTTTTTTCCCAAAGCTCTCTCTAATGAAAAAAGCCGAGAAACTGATCACACAGGGTGTCCCGGGGGGTGTCCAGTGTTTCACAGCTGAAATTTTGGTGACCGATGGAACATCAAAAAATAAGTGCGGACTTTCTTTCCACTTCTTTCTTTCACACAAAGGAGAGGTGCGATGTTTCCCGGGAAGAAAACCAACAACCGAGCTCACAACTCAATAATTCCCCAACCCACTTCTTTCTTTCTTCACAACATTTCGTGGAAAAAGGTTTACAGAGACTTGCCAACAATCTTCGGCGCTGGACCAATGTGTCTTGGGGATACCTACAATAATTGACAATCACGTATGTAGAAATTGTGGCGAATTGGCCCAACAATGTGATAATTTGTGTAAAAGCGATATTTTAATGTGAACTTTAAAAGGTTGTGTCTCAGTTATTGTACGTTTTTGAACAAAATGTTCAATAGTCCACTTTTTTATGCTCTATCGACTCTCGAAATTTCCGCGATTGAACGCCGAACTGTCAGTATGTATTGAATAGTTTTCTTGATTAAAACTGAATCACCCTGCATAATTGGAAGAATAGCTGTTTTGATTTTCTCGAGGATTTTCTACAATATTCTATTTTTCAGACGCGTCGATGGAAACTGAAGCACAGCTTCCACCTTCGCCTCCACCTCCCAGTTGGAGACAGCCTGTGGTTTCTCTGATAAGCAGTTCCCAGTCAGCTCCAGCAAGAATTATAGGTGCATCATCCGTCGATGGGCTTGGTTCCAGATCCAAACGGCAGTTCAGGCGAAGACGACCAACTTTCAGATCTGTTTCCAGCGGCGACAGTCCTGAGTTTTTCAGCTTTCTGGAAGAACTGGCAAACGTGTACACGGCCGGGGGATTCAAGCATGAGGAAAATTGCTCGATTACTCAAAGGAACAAGGGAGAGTTTGAAAAACTTCGCATAGCGTCTTTGCTGCATAAAAAAAGCCAGATCGGCAGGGAGATTTTCAAAAGAAACCGCCTCGCAAAGATACCGGAGTCGGTGGTATCGGAAATGAAACTGGTGAAGCTAGTTGAGAGGATTCCTTTTAGCTGGGAAATGAGAAGTCGTTTGGGGGACAAGGAAGAACAAGACTTGTCCAGGTCTCTGGAATCCATGGGAATGCCAGGTTGTGGAGTTGAACCTGGAAAATGAAACAGTAGTTTTTCCAGTTAGGTGTATAATATACCGTGTGATCCAAACCATTCCGAATTGGAGTATGTGACATGGTCAAATTCCGGGATGTGGAGCTGCTTTTCGCCAAGGCACAGCCTACCTCAATTCGGAATGATTTGGATCACACACATATTATACCCATGCAAGTGCAATAGTCAAGGTTGAATAATTTATTCACGTTGTAAATTTAGTGATGCCACCTTCTGAACGCATCGCGTAAGCTAAAATTATGATGTATTTGATTGGATCAGGTTTCATCAAACCGATATTTTGTTGGACTTTCAGAAAAACGGGTTGCGGTCCTCCACACAGAGTACACAATCAATCCAAAATGGGGCATTAATGAATTTTAATCGTGAATGGGATTCACATGAGCATCTCAATAATTTCCTGCTCTATACTTACCTATAGCACATTTTGCTGACATCTTTTTAGGGTGTGCAAGAATGTGAAACATTTGACTGGTCATTTCCTGCATTTAATTCAGAAATAGTTATTTTTTGTTAAACCAACCTATCCTATAATATAGGTCTATTATTTTTTGTGTCATGCTTAGTGTACATAATTATACATATTTACAACCAATTATTTGTTGACATCATTCTTCATAATTATTGCGTAGCAGAGTATAACTATAAGAATATAAGTATAAGAATAACTGATTATTCTTATCAGTTACATGCAAAACCCAGTTGAACAAAACAGTCAAGATGATTTGTACAACTCGGCTTATAAAATCGCACCAGCTGCTGAGAATCCTTCCTTAGTCAGCTCCTGGTACACTATTGAAATCAGACATGTCAGATATCAATATTTGTCATCAGTGTCACTTGTCACTGGCGCGTCTCCAATCAAAATGTCCGTCCGAAATTAAGCCAAACGTGAGGCAAAACAAATCAGAAAAACTGAAAGATAGTAAAATACGTGACGGTCTCCAGTAGGTACTAAAGCGGCAACCAGATATACATAATACAATGTTGTCGTGAAATCGTAAGATGGCGGTCAGTTCCGACGGCAGCCTAATCGACTAGGACTCGAATACCGCGCCGTGATTGGAAGAAAAGCGTCCAACGTGCAATCCAGTTGACAGTGTCATTGAAATCCGTTGAAAAATAGGCGCCTGCTACCTGCTTCTGCTTATCTCTGTCTGTGTCTTTGAATAGTTTTGAAAGTATTATTATTTCAGGCGATATCGGGACTTTTCAAGAATCGTTTGACAAATCCAAGTCAGTTGCATCTCGTGCTAATTACTAGTAGTGTTCTGAAAAAAAAAATGGCGTTCAAAGCGAGTGATATCCATTAGGAAATAACCTGCAACTTCATGGAGGCCCATAAGGACTTTGCTGTCTGGAGATTGTGTAACAAACTCATCGAAGATAAATACAGGATGATTATGTTGTAGAGAAACTATAAGGGGATGAAGGGAGTTGCATGGTGATGTAAAAAGATTTTCCATTAGACGAAGAGATCCCACCGTTTGCCACAATTGTAACAAATAGGATAATTAAATATTAAAAATTAGAATAAGACAAGCAATGGGGGTTAATTTGAATATGAAATTGCGGTTTACGATCGACGCAATTGAAATATGTCAAAGACATTTCCAAAGTATTAATTGATATGAAAATACCACCAACTGCAAAACTGGGGGTGGTTGGTGTTCAAATAAACTAAACAACGTAAACACAATAAAGTAGGTATGTATGATAATAAGTATTACAAGTTCCTGTACCTTATGTACTGCTTGGGGGAACTATAGTAGGTCGATGACCCTATATGATTGTTCAGAATAGGGGTTGCTTGAATCTAAGGGTAGTAACGTGACTGCCACCACTGTACTCAGTTATTTTATATGGAGAGACAGATCCATAGGGGAAGTAGAACAGACCATCTAGGTGCATCTCACGGTTTTAATCTAGGTTGGGGTAGCGTGCGTCTATTTCTCTATTTTTGGCTTCAATTCTTCGGGTAGGCGTTTATGTTGAGTCCGACAGACAAGGCATTTGGATCGAGTAGAAGCATTCAGCCTAATCACCTGTCTCCGTGAGGGGTGGTCTAGTAAACAAGAGATTTTCAAAACAAACATTATATATAAAAATAAACAAAATTCAATAGTACAAATACTACATAGATTCACTATCAAAAGCTAGTATTGAAAGATCGTCACAAGAGCAGCCATCTACGTGGCTTATAAATATTAAGTAGTAAACAAAACAAACTCAGCTGACGCGGTGACGCTTGGTGACGTAAGAGAGTAATGCAACAACTGTCACGACGCCATCTTGGCGTTTATCTGTCATGGCTCGTGCACATGACGTAAGTGGGGATACAAGAGAGAGAGAGAGAGAGAGAGAGAGAGATTTCAGAGCATGAGAGAACGAGTTATAGCAGATGATCATTTCATCATCCGCGAGAATACAAGTTTAGATAGATTTTACCTTATACGGTGACATCACACTACAAAAAGAACTCTAATTTTACGATCCACTCTGGGACAAATACCATCAGAATATCAATCGCGAGAACACGGTAGTATTTTTTAGGGCGAATACGTTGCACGTTGACGGAGGAACGCGTCTTCGCGTATCTTAGAAAGTTCAAATATTATGAAGCATCGGCTTGAGCATGATGGGTCAAGATTTATGGTGAATCCACTATGATGCACTATCAATGCGTCTCGTTCCCGTGTAGTACAAGGAAAAGAATTCAATTGATTACTCGCGCGTGATTTCACAGTAGAACTGTGGAACTTTGACCAATCAGAATTCGGGAATTTTACGGGGTGGAACCGCCAACTTTGGCGGTTCCGCCGACAACAGTCATCCGAGGCTCAGGAATTTAAGTGACTCTAGTTAATAACCCGGAAATAAATTATTAATGGAATTGACCGCGTACGCGGCCTGCACCCGGAGTGCAGCTCGATTGAGAGTTGGATCGGAAGTTCCTTATCGCGAGTCGGTTAGTCCCATATATAGACTTCGTTTATTTCCCCGCCGCGTGGTCTAGCGGACCAATAAGAGCGGACCTTCGTTGGTGGTCGTGCTTATTTTCGCGACGCTCAAGTCTGCACGTAGCCGTTTTGAATGTTCAGTCTGGGGGGTTTGATAAGCTTTGAGTTTTTCAAGGAACGAATTCTGCCGTCCGGCTGATTTATTCAGTAACCTTGGGACGTTGAAATAATATAATAATATTAACAGGGAAGAAAGCTGTCGTAGTCTAGTTCCGAATCTCTCTCATAATTCGAATTAACTATAGAAAAATAGCAGTTAGGCTACAACAAGCAAAATTGAGCTTAAGCAATTATTTAAAAGAAATCCCGAGTAGGAGAAACTAAGCAAATAAGGCCCGGTTTGCTACAACTGAACGCTCCTTCAGCTAGAGAAACCCTCAAGCAATTGTGGGAACAATTGGCAAATTCGCTAAATTCGCAAGGTCTTGGAAACCGATCCATCGAAAAATGGCAGAAGGTGTGCACATTGTACATCTGGCTGGAGGGTCCGAACTATATTACGATTCAGTGAATTTTGGTATTATTATTATTGTGTCAGAATTTAAATATTAATTAAATTCCCAATAGACATGGACTGACTTGTATATGTTGTATAGGCAAATACAACTTGCACAAAAAAGCTAGCGCACTGCGAAGGGAAGCAACACTAATCAATCAATCAATCAATCAAACCAGAGGAGGACCGATGAAGAACTCAATGCTCACAGCTTTCGAGGAGAGAATTCCGGCTTTAATGGGGAAAACTTTCCATGAGGGAATCCGTCGACCGGAAAGTGATGAAATAAGTTATTTAAAATTATATTCAGAATAGAATTCCTCTTCAAGTTATACTTCAGCTTCATGCAGAAAGAGAGCTCTAATCAATGTTCATCGTTCTCCACCATGTGTTCTGCCAGTTCTGCCACCACCACCACCACCACCACCACCACCACCACCACCACCACCACCACCACCACCACCACCACCACCACCACTACCACCACCACCACCACCTGGTAATTGAGAAGAATCGCTGGTGTTCCTTATATTCCGCCTTAATCTGACGAGACGCAAATTTTCCTGCCTCCTCGCCAGGTTAAATATTGGCAACATTATAATCAGAGAAAAGAACAGGAACAGAGAAATTATAATTATGTGACAATGATTGTCAAACATTGGAAATTGAGATAATGTACTCATACAAATGTCACAAACGTCAGGAACTGTTCCCATTGGACCAATAAAATTATTTCACCACATCAAATTTGCAAACACGCCCATCGAATGCCGAGTTCATCCGACGATAGTGCTCCAGAATCGAAACGGCCGACATTTTCTTGAAGATATCGAATTGACCATCGGGTCGTCGGCTTGTCGGACAAACTCGTATCGCCAGTTCAGAATCTCACTGCTGTATTGATGACGTTTGACGTGATGTCGTGTGATTTCCTGCTGTAATGGTGTGTTCAACCTCAGCGTGATTCTAGCTGGCTGGGAGTTTCGGCACGCGACGCATTCGGAAAGAAGGAAACTTTATATTGGTAGCCCTGGTTACATGGTCATCGTGTCATCGTCCCCTCTACATTGACCATATCAACTTATCAACAGAGTACGACGCTACGACGTTTCAGTAGGTACGTGTGAAGCATTTTAATTGCATTTCTTGTTCTTGTCGAGATATACCTAGTGTCCAAAGTGTTCGTTAACAGGGTAAGTGTTTGAATTCCAATATTGTAGACCTACTTATAATTTTTTGTATTTTTTTCCTGTTCTAATGTTACGTATGTCTTGTGGCATTTGTAATGATTGCGGCACATTTGGACTTGATTGCGCGATTGCCCTGTCATAAATAATAATTCTGTCAATTCAACAGTTGTTTCGATATTTTAGTTCCCATAGTTACCTACCCATCTTTGAATGAAAATTTTGTTTGGTCTCACGGTATGATATAAAATTTTATATCGCACTGTTTTGTTTGCTTATGTTTGATAGGTACCTAACTAAGTGAGAATTTTCAAGACCAACCAAGTAAAGAAATACCAACCTTTCGGTTATTGGTGAACTTGTATCTAATTCTTCAATAAATAGATGATTATTTGCCATGCAATTCACACGTGGGTACGAAGCACGTGTATACCATGCGAAGCACGTGGATACGGAACACGTGATCAGAACATGTTGCGTTCAGTGTAATAAAAATGGTGTCTTTTCCAACAAGTTCCTTCAATATTTGAACCTGTATTCAGACTAGTTTCAGTTCATCATCAGCTGTGGGCTGTGGAACTGATATTTAAAGAAGACTAGAAATTAAAATCAATTTTGTCAAGTGTATACATACAGTCCGTTTTCATTGCGCCAGGAGGCTAGAGAGACAGAAAGACATTCAGTGTATTCACAATCGCAACGAGATCAAGCTAATATGGCGCAGCTGCAACTTGGCGAAATCGCCAAGCACGTCCAACAAAGCGTCATCAAAGAGATTCTCGGCAACTCGTCGAACGCAAAAAAGATGAGTGACATTGACGAATTCAGGGATCAAATGACCAGTGAGCGATTGTTCTCATGGGAGGACTTTGAGAGTGACCTGGTTGAAAAGGGCACCGACTTGAAATCCACGCGATTGTGTCCTTGCGTAACATCTACTCCCATTCAGATCTTCCTCGTAACTTCATATAGACTTAGTACCCAAAATCCGGAGAACAAATCAAAAGTAGGATAGTGAAATGAGACAACGTGCGCGTAACTTGATCATGATCATAAAGAGCAGATTTTTCACCCATTTTAAACAGTGTTGAAGTGTCTTGTCTAATTCTTCACTATTTTATGTATAGCTCATTAATAGTGCAGTAAAGTAAAGATACAGTGAAGATATAAATTTGTATGTTGAATGTTGCAGATTTACGAAACTCAGGCATAGCACAAGCACAAAAAGTATAACGTCCAGGGGGGCGTCCTTCACTCGGGCACTGAAGTTTCACATCGTTACCACATGTTCAGGGGCTTGAATCTGCAAATAGAACATGTTCCATATCTGAAATTCTGATGAAATTCTGAAGAAATCCAACGTACGAAAAACAGGCAGGGACAACCACTTAAAAAGTGCCCCCTGCTTGGGCCCACACCAAATATTCAACATGGGTACTTGCACACGTAGACATCGAAGGGAATTAACTGGCAGACAAAGCTGCTCGCTCCACTATAACAACACCTACCTTAACTCCCACGAACAACATTCAGCGTTCAGGGTTGAAAACGGTCGTACTCATAAACGTTTCTGTGGAGCATCACTGTGAAATCAGCAAAGATAATTTTACGAGATACCTCGACATAGAACACTTGGACGTGGTCGATTGGAGTCGTGTCGAAAGCAGAATCAACTTGGCGATTTTGAAAGAGAAGCCTGGTGATGATTACCAGTTGTCTGTTACCGTGAGAGTGACCAAGAAGAAGGCTAAAGAAGAAGTAGAAGTGCCAAGGCTGTGAAAAGGAGTTTTTGACTCACAAGTTATCTGAGAAGAAGTTTTCATCAAAAATATTTCCAAAAGTAATATAATTGACGTGCTATTGCAACGCCGTTGAACATGAGAGTGTTTCGACCATTCCGATCGTACTAAGCTCGAAGCGTTCAGGGTTGAAAACGGTCGTACTCATAACGTTTCTGTGATGCATCACTGTGAAATCAGCAGAGACCATTTTACGAGATACCTCGACATCGAACACTTGGACATGGTCGATTGGAGTCGTGTCGAGAGCAGAGTCAACTTGGCGATTTTGGAAGAGAGGACTGGTGATGATTACCAGTTGTCTGTTACCGTGGGAGTGACCAAGAAGAAGGCTGAAGAAGTAGAAGTGCCAACTCTGTAACAAGGAGTTTTCAATTCACAGTTTATCTAAAATGGAGTTTTCATCAAAAATAATTCCAACAGTAAAATAAATTACGTGCTATTGCTACGCCGTTGAGCATGAGAGTGTTTCTTCCTCATCAAACGCGACTATTCCGATCGTTCTAAGTTCGAAGCGTTCAGGGTTGGAAACGGTCGTACTCATAACGTTTCTGTGAAGCATCACTGTGAAATCAGCAGAGACCATTTCACGAGATACCTCGACATCGAACACTTGGACATGGTCGATTGGAGTCGTGTCGAGAGCAGAATAAACTTGGCGATTTTGAGAGAGAAGCCCTGTGATGATTACCAGTTGTCTGTTATCGTGAGAGTAACCAAGAGGAAGGCTGAAGAAGTAAAGGTGCTAAGGCTGTGAAAAGGAGTTTCTAATTCACTCGACATCGAACACTTGGATACGGTCGATTGGAGTCGTGTCGAGAGCAGAATATGCTTGGCGATTTTGAGAGAGAAGCCCGGTGATGATTACCAGTTGTCTGTTATCGTGAGAGTGACAAAGAAGAAGGCTGAAGAAGTAGAAGTGCTAAGGCTGTAAAAAGGAGTTTCTAATTCACTCGACATCGAACACTTGGACATGGTCGATTGGAGTCGTGTCGAGAACAGAATAAACTTGGCGATTTTGAGAGAGAAGCCCGGTGATGATTACCAGTTGTCTGTTATCGTGAGAGTGACCAAGAAGAAGGCTCAAGAAGTAGAAGTGCTCAGGCTGTAAAAAGGAGTTTCTTATTCACTCGACATCGAACACTTGGACATGGTTGACTGGAGTCGTGTCGAGAACAGAATGAACTTGGCGATTCTGAGAGAGAAGCCCGGTGATGATTACCAGTTGTCTGTTATCGTGAGAGTGACCAAGAAGAAGGCTGAATAAGTAGAAGTGCTATAGCTGTAAAAAGGAGTTTATAATTCACAACTCATCTAAAACGGAGTTTTTATCAAAAATATTTCAAACAGTAAAATAAATGACGTGCTATTGCTACGCCGTTGAGCATGAAAGTATTACTTCCTCATCGAACGCGACTATTCCGATCGTTCTGAGCTCGAAGCGTTCAGGGTTGAAAACGGTCGTACTCAAAATATTTCTGCGAAGCATCACTGTGAAATCAGCAGAGACTATTTTACGAGATACCTCGACATCGAACACTTGGACATGGTCGATTGGAGTCGTGTCGAGAACAGAATAAACTTGGCGATTTTGAGAGAGAAGCCCGGTGATGATTACCAGTTGTCTGTTACCGTGAGAGAGACCAATAAGAAGGCTGAATAAGTAGAAGTGCTATAGCTGTAAAAAGGAGTTTATAATTCACAACTCATCTAAAACGGAGTTTTCATCAAAAATATTTCAAACAGTAAAATAAATGACGTGCTATTGCTACGCCGTTGAGCATGAAAGTATTACTTCCTCATCGAACGCGACTATTCCGATCGTTCTGAGCTCGAAGCGTTCAGGGTTGAAAACGGTCGTACTCAAAATATTTCTGCGAAGCATCACTGTGAAATCAGCAGAGACTATTTTACGAGATACCTCGACATCGAACACTTGGACATGGTCGATTGGAGTCGTGTCGAGAACAGAATAAACTTGGCGATTTTGAGAGAGAAGCCCGGTGATGATTACCAGTTGTCTGTTACCGTGAGAGTGACCAATAAGAAAGCTGAAGAAGAGGTAGAAGTGCTAGGGCTGTAAAAAGGAGTTTTTGATTCACAACTTATCTAAAAGGGAGTTTTCATTGAGAATAATTCAAACTGTGAAATAAATAACGTGCTGTTGCTTCGCCGTTGAGCATGAGAGTGCTTCTTCTTCATCGAACGCGACTATTCCGATCGTTCTGAGCTCGAAGCGTTCAGGGTTGAAAACGGTCGTACTCAAAACATTTCTGTGAAGCATCACTGTGAAATCAGCAGAGACTATTTTACGAGATATCTCGACATCGAACACTTGGACATGGTCGATTGGAGTCGTGTCGAGAGCAGAATGAACTTGGCGATCTTAAGAGAGAAGCCCGGTGATGATTACCAGTTGTCTGTCACCGTGAGAGTGACCAAGAAGAAAGCTGAAGAAGTAGAAATGCTAAGGCTATAAAAAAAAGTTTCAAATTCACAACTTATCTAAAACGGAGTTTTCATCAAAAATAATTCAAACAGTGGAATAAATGACGTGCTATTGCTATGCCGTTGAGCATGGAAGTGTTACTTCCTCATCGAACGCGACTATTCCGATCGTTCTGAGCTCGAAGCGTTCAGGGTTGAAAACGGTCGTACTCAAAATATTTCTGCGAAGCATCACTGTGAAATCAGCAGAGACTATTTTACGAGATACCTCGACATCGAACACTTGGACATGGTCGATTGGAGTCGTGTCGAGAACAGAATAAACTTGGCGATTTTGAGAGAGAAGCCCGGTGATGATTACCAGTTGTCTGTTACCGTGAGAGTGACCAATAAGAAAGCTGAAGAAGAGGTAGAAGTGCTAGGGCTGTAAAAAGGAGTTTTTGATTCACAACTTATCTAAAAGGGAGTTTTCATTGAGAATAATTCAAACTGTGAAATAAATAACGTGCTGTTGCTTCGCCGTTGAGCATGAGAGTGCTTCTTCTTCATCGAACGCGACTATTCCGATCGTTCTGAGCTCGAAGCGTTCAGGGTTGAAAACGGTCGTACTCAAAACATTTCTGTGAAGCATCACTGTGAAATCAGCAGAGACTATTTTACGAGATATCTCGACATCGAACACTTGGACATGGTCGATTGGAGTCGTGTCGAGAGCAGAATGAACTTGGCGATCTTAAGAGAGAAGCCCGGTGATGATTACCAGTTGTCTGTCACCGTGAGAGTGACCAAGAAGAAAGCTGAAGAAGTAGAAATGCTAAGGCTATAAAAAAAAGTTTCAAATTCACAACTTATCTAAAACGGAGTTTTCATCAAAAATAATTCAAACAGTGGAATAAATGACGTGCTATTGCTATGCCGTTGAGCATGGAAGTGTTACTTCCTCATCGAACGCGACTATTCCGATCGTTCTGAGCTCGAAGCGTTCAGGGTTGAAAACGGTCGTACTCAAAACATTTCTGTGAAGCATCACTGTGAAATCAGCAGAGACCATTTCACGAGATACCTCGACATCGAACACTTGGACATGGTCGATTGGAGTCATGTCGAGAGCAGAATAATCTTGGCGATCTTGAGAGAAGCCCGGTGATGATTGATTACCAGTTGTCTGTTACTTTGAGAGTGACCAAGAAGAAGGCTTAAGAAGAAGTAGAAGTGCTAAGGCTCTTAAAAGGAGTTTTCAATTGGACAACTTATTTAAAACGGAGTTTTCATCAAAAATTATTCCAAAAGTGGAACAATTCACCTGCTATTGCTACGCCGTTGAGCATGAGAGTGTTTCTTCCTTATCAAACACGACTATTTCGATCGTTATGAGCTCGAAGCGTTCAGGGTTTGAAACGGTCGTACTCATAACGTTTCTGTGAAGCATCACTGTGGAATCAGCGTAGAACATTTTACGAGATACCTCGACATCGAACACTTGGACATGGTCGATTGGAGTCGTGTCGAGGGAAGAATCAACTTGGCGATTTTGAGAGAAGCTTGGTGATGATTACCAGTTGTCTTTTATCGTGAGAGTGACCAAAAAGCAGGCTGAAGAAGTAGAAGTGCTTAGGCTGTAAAAAGGAGTTTCTAATTCACAACTCATCTAGAATGGAGTTTTCATTAAAAATCATTGAAACAGTAAAATAAATGACGTGCTATTGCTACGCCGTTGAGCATGAGAGTGTTCCTTCCTCATCAAACGCGACTAATCCGGTCGTTCTGAGCTCGAAGCGTTCAGGGTTTGAAACGGTCGTACTCATAACGTTTCTGAGAAGCATCACTGTGAAATCAGCAGAGACCATTTCACGAGATACCTCGACATCGAACACTTGGACATGGTCGATTGGAGTCGTGTCGAGAGCAAAATAAACTTGGTGATTTTGAGAGAGAAGCCCGGTGATGATTACCAGTTGTCTGTTACCGTGAGAGTGACCAAGAAGAAGGCTGAAGAAGAGGTAGAAGTGCTAAGGCTGTGAGAGAAGAGGAGGACATGGAAGAAGAAAAAGAAAGAGCGCAGCCAGAACTGCAACCCGTACAGCCGAAACTGCGACATGTCAAGCCAGAGCGACAACCCGTTCAGCCAGTCTACCTCCACAACTAGACCGAATTGGAATTCCTAAGGTACCTCGAATTATGCACTCACGATGCCACCAGAATATTCCAAAGTCCCGTTTAGAAAAAAAGGCCGCAAAGGATATGGAAAAGCATATTCAGAAATGCAACTTGTTCAGTCAGAGCTGCGACTAGTCAAAAGCCAGAGCTGTAACCCGTTGAGCCAGTTCACCTCCACGACGAGACCGAATTGGAATTTCTAACGTGTCTTGAACTGTGCACTCACGATGTTTCCAAAATGTTCAAGAACCCTATTTAGAAAAAACGGCCGCAAAGGAAGAGAAAGAGCACAGTCAGTCCACACTTTGTCTATGGTAGCAAGAAAAAGTAAGTAACTGCTTATATGCTTTGTTCTCCCCTATTGTCTTCCCAAATTTGTCTATTTCTCGATGTCAACCTCCAGACTTCCTCCCGGTTCGCTAAAATTTTCAGTTCTCCAATTTCTATTTTTGTGCTAGATCGTAGACTGCCCACAGACTGAAGGGGAAATATGATATTAGATAAACTCAGCGCTGATAATAGATCAGAGAGAGAAAGCCTTGTTCTGTTGACACAGCCTGTGTGCCGCTAGCAGTGGCGTAACTGGAGGGAGGGTTTCGGGGTCAAAACCTCCCCATCAGTCATCAAATTTCCTTGAAAGTTTCCAAATGCAGCCTTTCCTTGTTCGCTTTGCTCGCATTCTCGCGTATTCTTCAGACGTGACCCCCCCCCTGGACCTTCCAGTTACGCCACTGGCCGATGTGCTCTTAGTGCTACGGTGCAGACATGTTTTTGAGACGTTATATCTTTTTTATACGTGGGTCTTGCTCTTCAGCTTCACCCCATAGTATTCCTTCTCCTGTGAAAAATTTACAAATTTGCACCATAAAAGGAAGTTGGAAGATAAAATTCTGGTTTTGTCGGGATCTTGTTTGAACAATTTGAAGAGGTCCGAATTCAGAAATAGTTGCAAATACCGTATGGTTATTCTTTATATTTCACTTCTGTTTTCACACTTCATCAAAAACACACACTTATTCATTACATTTTCAGAGTGTCTCGCTCGAGGAGACTCAGTTCAGTTTCAATTTCTCTAATTTTGGACTGCTACATGCAAACAGACGGTTCATTCCGTGAACGTAACTACAGAACCCACACCAGAACTAGAGCCAGAACTGCAACTCGTTCATCCGGTCTACCTCCACGATGAGACCCAATCGAAATACCCGAGGGAGTTCCTGATGTATCTCGGACTCGATGTTTTCAAAACACTCCAGAAGCCTGTCGAGAAAAAACGGTCGCAAAGAAAAAGGAAGAGCAGTCAGTCCGGACTTTGTCTACGGCAGCAAGGGATTGAAGTTACCAAGAGGAGGCGGCAGCAGTAGGCGTGCACCGGGTTCAAAATGACAACATTCAAGTTTTTACTTCAAGTCTGTGCGGGGGTGATTTTTCTCCACATATTGTGCAATATAGTGATAGTAGATCCATACGGAATAATGATAACTATAAAACTTTTCCCAAATATGAAATAGTTTGATATTTTCTGTCAAGAGGACCTTCCATGTAGGTAGGTTATAGCTAAAAAGAAACGTAATTAGTTGATCAGTTGTGGAGAGCATCAAGGGAGCTGAATTCAAAAAAAAAACGGAGATTGACCTAGACACCGCCCAGGTACCGTACAACTGATCAAGGTACACAGTGCGAATATCAATTGTTGACGCAATATATACTCAATTTTTAGGATAACATATAAGCCATACAACATCTTATCACCCTCAGAGTAATGGAATGATCGAACGTTTCCACCACATCTCAAAATTAGCACTGATAGCTCGAGGAAAACTTAACACTGAGAAGACGACGTTCCAATCACTAAGATTGCATGGTAGAGCAGCTTATAGCTGAATGTGGCCTCGTTGAATAAGTCGATTGAATAAAAAAAAATTGCTGAGATCTAGAGCAACCGTGAAGAAAAAAAAACGTTCCTCGGGCGAATCGGTTTTCAACCAAGCATTACGAATAATTATTGACGAGTTTTTCATCAAATCGCACACTGTTCTAGACCTTGATTGGACTGTTGAGCACCTTCGTCAACTCTTCGTTTACATCAAAACTGCAAAGGTCGTTTCTCATCCAAACCATATAGAACCTTTTTCAGTCCGGATCTACAGACATGCGAATACATTGTTGTAAGGTTGAACAAATTGAAACCTGGCCTTGATCCTTTTCGTAATGAGCTTTATCGAGTCTTGAGACGCAATAATATCGTATACCACATTCCACGTGATGTGAAGGAAGTCCCTATGAATACATTGAATGGATCAAACCAGCATAAATGTCTGCGAAGAGGAGCAATTCAGCCTGGGATGATGCTCGAAAAAATGCTATGAATTATTAGTATCAGCATCGTTTCTGTGTTTGGATCGACTGACTTCAATGCTATTTGTTCACATTGTTCTCTGGACAAAGTCGGTCAGTCGTTACTCATACCGTTGCGGTGATTCGCGTTTGTTAAGTCTGCACATGAAGAGAAGGAGAAAGTCAAATTTGTTGAAAACAGGTCAACTTCACGCAGGAACACCAGCACCACGGAGTTAGAGTAGTCGTTTCTGAGGGCGATCTTGATATCATCATGTACAGCTAACTCCGTAAGGTCTGGAATACAGGGTGTCCCGAAATTAGCCTGCCATACTACAGCAGCAGATTCTACGGTCAAAAATAATAAAAAAGTTCGTATAAACTTGGGTCAAAAAATGCCCCATAAGGGAGCTACAGCCCCCTAAAGGTGGGTCCCTGAAGATGATTTTCAATTAATATCTCCGAAACTATCTGGAGCAAAATGATACAATTTGACACATGCCCAGAAGTTTTTATGCTTAACAAGATGGGGCAAAAGTCATTTGAAAAATTTGCCCGGGAGTGGGGTAACTTGATAGGAGGTGGGGTAAGAATTACCCCAACTTTTTTGTGAATATTTTTTTTATGCAAAATTATGAAATTTTAGGGTGATTTGCTTGGAAAAGGTGCTCTTGTTAAACTTCGATATCTTGCCCCGTTTCCGACTACAATCCTTCTGACATTTTTTGCAGACTGAAAAATCGAATTTGTTGACGATCGACTTTTTTCTAGTTCCAAAATCAGCTCTGAGTATTTCATGAGCGTATTTTACGGTCAAAAATAAGAAAAAAAGTTCTCATGAACTATGGTCAAAAAATGCCCCATAAGCGAGCTACAGCCCCCTAAATGTGGGTCCTGAAGATGATTTTCAATTAATATCTCCGAAACTAGTTGGAGCAAAATGATAAAATTTGGCACATGCCCAAAAGTTTTTATGCTAAACAAGATGGAGCAAAAGTCAGTTGACAAATTTGCCCGGGAGTGGGGTAACTTGGTAGAAGCTGGGATAAAAATCACCCCAACTTTTGTGTGTTTGTTTTTTTCAGATTTTATGCAAAATTATAAAATTTCAGGGTGATTTACGGAAAAAAGATGCTCTTGTTGAACTTCAATAGCTTGCCTCGTTTTCGAGCAAAATGGTTTTGAAATTTTTTTGCAAACTGAGGAATCGAATTTGTGGACGATCAACTTTTTTTGGTTCCAAAATCGGCTTTGAGTACTTCATGAGCGTATTCTACGACCAAAAATAAGAGAAAAGTTTCTCAAGCAACAAGAGCCCCTTTTTTCCGTGAAACACCCTGAAATTTCATAATTTTGCCTAAAATCTTGAAAAAGAGCACACCCAAAAAAACTGGGGTAATTTTTACTTCACCTCCTACCAAGTTATCCCACTCGCGGGCAAATTTTTTGAATGACTTTCACCTCATCTTGTTGAGCATGAAAAGGTCTGAGTATCTGCAAAATATTATTATTTTGATCCAACTAGTTTCGGAGATAATAAATAAAAACCACCTTCAGGGGTTTCCTACCTGCACCTACAAAAATCTGCACGCATTTAGGGGGCTGTAGCATGTAGAAAATGTATAAAGCATTTTCCGGCTTATGTTCATGGAACTTTTCTCTCATTTTTGGTGGTCATAGAATACGCTCATGAAATACTCAAAGCCGATTTTGGAACCAAAAAAAGTCGATCGTTCACAAATTCGATTCTTCAGTTTGCAAAAAAATTTTAAAACGATTTTAGTCGAAAATGGAGCAAGCTATCGAAGTTTAACAGGAGTACTATTTTTCCGGAATCACCCTGAAATTTTATAATTTTGCATAAAATCTAAAAAAAAACAAACACCAAAGTTGGGGTAACTTTTACCCCAAATCCTACCAAGTTACCCCACTCCCGGGCAAATGTTTCAAATGACTTTTGCCCCATCTTGTTCAGCATGAAAACTTTTGGGCATGTGCCAAATTTTATCATTTTGCTCCAACTAGTTTCGGAGATATTAATTAAAAATCATCTTCAGGGACCCACCTTTAGGGAGCTGTAGCTCGCTTATGGGGCATTTTTTGACCCAAGTTTATGGAGACTTTTTTTCTTATTTTTGACCGTAGAATACGCTCATGAAATACTCAGGGCTGATTTTGGAACTAGAAATAAGTCGATCGTCAACAAATTCGATTCTTCAGTCTGCAAAAAAATTTCAGAACGATTTTAGTCGGAAACGGGGCAAGATATCGAAGTTCAACAAGAGCACCTTTTTCACGCAAATCACCCTGAAAATTCATAATTTTGCATAAAATCTTAAAAAAAATATTCACAAAAAAGTTGGGGTAATTTTTACCCCACCTCCTACCAAGTTACCCCACTCCCGGGCAAATTTTTCAAATGACTTCTGCCCCATTTTATTGAGCATAAAAACTTCTGGGAATGTGCCAAATTGTATAATTTTGCTCCAAATAGTTTCGGAGATATTAATTAAAAATCATCTCCAGGGACCCACCTTCAGGGGGCTGTAGCTCCCTTATGGGGCATTTTTTGACCCAAGTTTATACGAACTTTTTTTATTATTTTTGACCGTAGAATTTGCTGCTGAAGTATGGCAGGCTAATTTCGGGACACCTGTAGACTTTTGATGGCAATTTGATAGGATGTGCCGGACTGTTAGGGGGACAAAACAAACGTCACAATCATGTTGGCGGATACAATACGGTATCTGGTGAGTCAAACATGTGTGGCCCAACCTCAGACGACTTACTGCCACCTATTCTCGGTGATTCTTTGGTAGAGTTAATTTGCTGCTCAAGTTCATTATAAGGTCTCGAAAAGAAGTGACTGATCCAGATTCCACTTCTGTTGCCAAAGGTATTGAACTTTTGTCTTTAGAAGATTTTCACATTCCCAGGTAAGTGAATCATGAAGATAGGAAGTGTTTCCCAAGTAATTCAAGTGACTTAAGTGATGTAGTTTTCCGGGCCTTTTCGTCAGCTGACTCATTTTCTTCAACACCGACATGCGACGGGACGCAGAGAAAAATGATTTGACTGGTTTTTCCAATGAATCGCCTCTTATTTTCTGGATCGAGGGGTTTTGTGGGTTCACCGTCAAACGTCGAACTGATACATTTCATCAAAATCTCTGAGCTCTTCGGCTCAGGCTGTTCATTTCGACTATTGTTTGGAGTCTTGTCTAGTATTCTAACAGCTTCATTTTATGCCCAACTTGCTTGAGATATTTTGATCTATGTATAGTACGATAGAAGTTTAATCAAAGAAAATAGAAAAATAAGATGGGAATATACCTACTTGCAAGAAATACCAAAATAATATAGAGAAAATCTAAAAAAACTTACGGTTTTGTCATTTCAGGAGTTATCAGCTGATCTAAACCTCTTCTTTTCAATCAAATTGATTTGATTTCTCGTACGGTACGAAATTTGGAGGCTTCTCGGACCCAGTCCGCAGCGCCAGAAGTTTTGTTGTTTTTTTCTGGATTTTAAAAACACTTCGTTGTTTGATAGAAATTAGCTCGAGACCTTACTTTATTTTCTAGAAGCGAGCGTATATAAGATTCAAAACTGAAATGAGCACAAAAGATCTACCCGCTTTTATATCAATACTGCATGTTCAAGAGCTTATCGGTTTTTGATGGTAAGATGGTAAGTGCCTACCGACCGGTTTTTGAATGTTGACTGACATGCGATAAGGGTACAAAAGTATAAGTCAGTTATTTGACCATCTCTCGGATCATCTATTTTGAACTAATAGGCCAGTCAAATTAGAACAAATTTTTCCGTTTGAGGGAAAAAACTGTTGGAGTTTTGGAAATTTGACAGTAATGTCCGATAAGGTGTACTGTTGAACATACTAAAAGTCCCCAACTCTACCTATTGAGCTCGAGCCGCCATCTTGGAAAAATGGTCCTTCGATCCAGTTTTCTGCTCATATTCCGCTAATCATCAGAGATATTCGATTAAGTTTAATAAAAAATCAAGGCTATGAAATTGTCTACAAAAATTGTTTTATACCGATTTTTTCTCGTATCTGTTGAATTAATTAAATTAAATTAACAAAAAAAAAATCACAAAATAAGCGATTTCTTGCCTATGGCTGGAGATATTGTCTTCAAAATTTGTGAAGATGTTGGCAGTCTACATCAAAGCTAAACGTGACAGTTGAGATAGAGAATAAAATTGCGAAAATATTTTTTTATTTTTTTTTAAATTAAGCAAAAATTTGGTTTTTAAGTTTGACATTTCCAACACGGCGGAGTGAAGGTTTCAATCGAACATCAATCAGTTTTGATATTTACATATTGCAAGACAAGATTTCATCAGTATTGTGCCTTCACGAGCTTCTGGAATGCTCGATATGAATTAAACTGAAAGAATAATAGCTAAGTCCAAAAAGTGTTGTCGATTGGTTCTGAAGGTAACATTTTAAAACAAAAGACATCAGCAAAGGATATACAGGAGGTCCAAAGGTTATTTAACTGTATATAAGCCCCATATTGATGTGCCTTGTCCAAAATAGTACAAAAGAATCAATCAAAATGTCAAAATCCACCCTGTATAACAAAAAGTAACGATACAAAATGGAAGTAGTAGATCATACCTGGTGCCAAAAATACAACCTTTACATTTCTAGAAAAAAGAACAAAATTGATTGATTTATTTGAAAGTTATTAGTCCTCAAACTTGACTTTACAAATTTCAGCCAGTCAAATGGGGAAAAGTAGAGAGAAGTGACTGTCGGAGTTTCAGAACATTGACAGGGATGTTCGCTAAGGTATACTAATAAATATACTAAAAGTCCCCGCCTCTACCTGTTGTGCTCGAGCCGCCATCTTGGAAAAATGGTAATAAACTTGATCGAAGGACCATTTTTCCAAGATGGCGGCTCAAGCGCAATAAGTAGAGGCGGGGACTTTTAGTATGTTTATAAGTATACCTTAGCGCACATTCCTGTCAAATTTCTGAAACTCTGACTGTTACTTCTCCCTACTTTTCCCTATTTGACTGGCTGAAATTTGTGAAGTCAAGTTTGAGGACTAATAACTTTCAAATAAATCAAATAATTTTGTTCTTTTTTTCAGCAATGTAAAAGCTGTATTTTTGGCACCAGGAATGATCTACTACTTCCATTTTGTATCGTTACTTTTTGTTATACAGGGTGGATTTTCACATATTGATTGATTCTTTTGTACTATTTTGGATAAGGCACATCAATATGAGGCTCATATACAGTTGAATAACTTTTGGACCTCCTGTATATCCTTTGCTGATGTCTTTTGTTTCGAAATGTTTCCTTCAGAACCAATCGACAACACTTTTTGGACTTAGCTATTATTCTTTCAGTTTAATTCATATCGAGCATTCCAGAAGCTCGTGAAGGCACAATACCTATGAAATCTTGTCTTACAATATGTAAATATCAAAACTGATTGATGTTCGATTGAAACCTTTACTCCGCCCTGTTGGAAATGTGAAACTCGAAAACCAAATTTTTGCTTAATTTAAAAAAAAATTAAAAAAATATTTTCGCAATTTTATTCTCTATCTCAACTGTCACGTTTAGCTTTGATGTAGACTGCCAACATCTTCACAAATTTTGAAGACCATATCTCTAGCCATAGGCAAAAAGCGCTTATTTTTTGATTTTTTTTTGTTAATTTAATTTAATTAATTTCAACAGATTCGAGAAAAAAATCGGTATGAAACAATTTTTGTAGACATTTTTATAGCCTTGATTTTTTATCAAACTGAATTGAATATCTCTGATGATAAGCGGAATATAAACAGAAAACTGGATCGAAGGACAACTTTTCCAAGATGGCGGCTCGAGCTCAATAGGTAGTGTTGGGGACTTTTAGTATGTTAAACAGTACACCTTACCGGACATTACTGTCAAATTTCCAAAACTCCAACAGTTTTTTCCCTCCAGCTTTCCTTATTTGACTGGCCTATAAACCTTCACTATCACCCAAATGGAGTTCTAAAGAAGAAGAAGAAGAAGAAGAAGAAGAAGAAGAAGAAGGGAGTGTAAACCGACTTTTTTTCATTTTTGGGTCGTGAAGTTGGCCCGACCCATATGGAGTTTTAAAAAATGGGAAAATGGGGTGTGAACAAACGTCGGAAATATTTAGTTGGACAAACGTGAACAAACGATAAACAAGCGATGAACTAACGATTCCCAGAGAGGAACCAGATCTGTAACTTTCCCGGCCCCCACCAACATGGAAGGGAACGTATTGTAATCGTGCAGAAAAAAATCAGTTGTGTTACTTCAAAACTTTCCCGACTAATATCCAGAACCTATGAAAATTTTTTCTCGAACTTCGTGTGGGAAGTTGGAATCAGAGAGAAAGATTAAAAATCATTTGCAGGAAAGTTTGAATTGAATAGGCTACTGGACATCAATCGCATTTCAGTATAAAAGTATCATAAACCTGATAAATATCTGAATGACGAATTTGTAGCTGGAAAAGTTTTTCGAAATATGATTTCACTTCGGTAAAAAATCAATTTGAAAGTGGACTTATTCAAATCAGGAATAATATGCTACGTCACAGCTTGAATGTGGGCTAGGAGGTGGGAGGGAGGAAGGAGAGGGGAACGCATTTGACATTCGACCGAAGCATTCGTTCTGGATCTATTACGTAGTGGTGTATTTTCACGTGCGAGCACAACTTTATCACAAGGAACTTATTTTTGATGCCATTACATGGAGTTATTATGTATTATGAAGCGAAATTGTATGCAAAAAACTAGATTATTTGACGTGAGGTTGACATTTGGCATGTGACACTCGCAGTACTGCCACTCATATGGCACTAATAACACTGTTGTGACAATAATCCGAAGCCTGCACGAGCAAAAATTAGTGAATTTTAAGGAAGAATCGACCAAAATGTGAGGTCAAACCATAGCACTCCAGCATTTCATTATATTTTTTTGGTATAAATCAGTTCAAAACGAGAAGGTGTTCTTCAGTCATTGAATGGTCAACCAGGGTTTCTATTGGCTCCTCAAAATGTGACGTCACGCACTTGCCGCGCCATTCAAACAGACAAATCTTTTTCATGTTTTTTTTATATGTACAAAAACTTTTTTAAACAAAATCATCTTGCCAATACAACAAATTTGGGAGGATCTTTCATAAAAAGAAATAAAAAAGCCCATGTCCACTAGCCTATTCTCCGGAAAAATTTCAAATCTCAATCTAAATCATCTTATTGTGAAAATCGTCAATTAAGGCTTCACTTTATACTTCATAGGTAATATTTAACGCTCTAAGACAATTTGACGTTTCTAACACGGCAAGCTAACGTGAACGTGCAAAGTGCTACTTTTAGTAGGCGTCGTAGATAACAGTATATTATTCAACAAGCGGGTGATGATTGCTTCTTGCTCATGAGAATGCAGTTTGCCGACACGAGCCTTGCGAGTGTCGTAAAGCATCCGAATGAGTAGTAGCCATTACACGCTAGTAGAATACTATGCTTTATCCAGTCTTATTGGAAAATGCAGGCATGTATTCGCGTGATAATGCGTGCATTATTCAATAGATACAGATAGATAGATAGATAGATAGATAGATCTTTATTTCGTTCCATGTTTACCCCATCAGGTGTGGAACCGTAACAGTATGTACATTGTACAGCAATGCGTAATATAAATAAATATAAATCGCATTCAAATATGAATAAACATCTCAAATAAATAACCACATAAATATATAAATAGATAACAACACAAATATATACAAAAATATAGAAATTTATGGGAAACAACACACATGGTATATAGATTAAACATCATCATAAAAACATTTTAAAATTCATGACTTGATCAACGTCTGCATCATCAATGAACTCCTGCACCGAGTAATAAGCTTTACATGCTAGAAACCCCCCGAGCAAGTGCCGAACCCGAGGTAAGCGCAGCTTTTTGAAGTCGGAAGGAAATTTATTGAAAATTTGTAGTGCTGAATATGGAACATTTTTTTGAAGGTAAGTATATTGCAACTTATCCATTTTGAGATGATCTTTGTTTCGCGTTGCATATGCATGATTCAATCTGCATCCCTCAAACAAATCCTGGTTCTTCAAGACAAATATTGTGACCTCATAGATATAGAGAGACGCCAAAGTAAGAACGCCGTGCTCAATAAAATATGGCCTGCATGTATCTCTACCTTTGATTTGAAAAACGTTTCTTAGCGCTCTTTTTTCCAGTCTGAACACTCTGATGGCATCAGCCGAATTTCCCCAAAAAATTATTCCGTATCTGATTCTAGATTGGATATAAGCATGGTAAGCTGCTAGTGCCGCCTCAGTGCTAACCAGTGCAGCTAATGTTCTCAATGCATAGCAACACTTCGCCAAGCCCCCAGCAACAAACTCCACATGAGCCCTCCAATCCAATCTGTGATCGACTATGACACCTAGAAATTTAGCGTTAGGTACCGACTCTACATCAGTGTCCTCAAACCTAAGGGTATACAGTGAGTCGCCCTGACTATAATTAAACTTGATAAGATTTGTCTTAGACATATTTAGCTGCAAGCCACTCGCCCCGAACCAGCCCGAAAGCGTGTCAAGAGCGTTGACAACTCCCAGACCCGCGCCCTCAAGGTCAACACCGCCAACAACCAGTGAGGTGTCATCCGCAAACTGAATCACTGGTTCTTCTATAAGATTGGAAATTTTATTGGTATAGATTATGTATAAGAGTGGGCCCAGAATGGACCCCTGTGGAACCCCTCTTTTTATAAACAATTTTCTTGATCTTAATTTTATGTCCTCATCCCTATCGAAATCCAAAACACATTGCGGTCTGCCCTCCAGGTAGGATCCGAGCAGTTCAAGGGCTATGCCTCTCACCCCAACACTCTCAAGCTTTTTTAGCAATAAATCGTGACGAACGCTATCGAAAGCCTTCGACAGATCTAGGCATGCCATTAGCGTGGTGTGATTTTTATTCTGTGACTCGACTATCTCCACAATTGCCTGATACACTGCCCTCACTGTAGACTTGCCTTTCCTGAAGCCATTCTGGAAACTTGATAAAACATCACATTTTTCCAAAAAAGCAATCAGCCTGTTGTACATAATTCTTTCCACTATTTTACTTATGTTCGATAAGAGCGCTATCGGTCGATAGTTGTTTATTTCTGTTTTATCACCTTTTTTGTGTATAAGTTTTATATCAGCTGTTTTCAATTTGGTCGGGAATACTCCAGTGATGAAAGAGAGATTTATTATGTGACTCAGCGGACCCGCGATTTCATTGGATAAATATTTCAATAAGCGCACAGTAACCTCATCCTCACCCACGGAAGCAGTGTTTTTCAGGGCTTTAATGACCTGCTGCAGCTCAAGACAATCCACTGGATACAAAAACAAAGACTTTGGATTGATGGTCCCAGTGCAATTCTCCGTGGAAGTGCTTGTACCACGATTGATGTTGTTTTGCCGGTTATGTGCAGTATCAGACGAGCACTGGTTTATAAAGAACCGATTGATTTTATTCAGAGTGTCAATTTTTGTTTCACCGCCACTCGATGCTAGACTTGACAAAATAGAACCTTCCTCTCTCTGTTTCTTACCTGAGCTAGTTTTGATTGTGTTCCACATTTGTTTACATTTGTTTTTTGCATTTAAAATAATTGAAGTATTATGATCACGTTTTGCCTGCGTTACAACATTTTTCAGTATTTTACAATATAACCTGTAATAATCACTTTTAATAAAACCATGACAGTATTGGTAGTAGAGTTCAGATTTTCTTTTGCTGGAAATCCTTATCCCCGCCGTTATCCACTGATTTACTTTATGGCATTGAACTTTTCTACGTATAAACAACCGCCTGGACAATGAAAGCAGCACACCCGAAAAAAAGTCGTTAGCATCATCTGGGTGATTCGAGGCGTATACGGCCGACCAATCCTCATTATTCACAAGTATATCCTTGAAGGTAGCTAATTTGCTTTCACTGATTATTGTTTTATATACAAATTTTTGTTTTTTAGGGTTATTATCTGCACCAGTACAAAGACGAATGATCTGCCCGAGATGATCAGAGAGTCCAGACCCGCAAACGTCCGTTCCGAAATCCATGAAGTCACTTGGATTAACAAAAATATTATCGATTAACGAGCTCGAATTTTTAAAAACTCTAGTTGGTACCGCTACAGTAGGATGCATATTGAAAGATCCCATCAAGTCCAGGAATGACTTTGAATTCATATTATCTGTCAAAAGATCAATATTAAAATCTCCACAAAAAATTACTCTGTGTTACCGAAATTTACTCTGTTCAAAGACAATGTTCAAAGATCTCGTTAACCCCCTTCAGGAAAACCTCCGCAGAGCCCTTCGGCGGCCTATAAATACAAATTATCACCATTTTTGAAGTTTCAGAAGCAACAGCTGAGCACTCAATTTGGTTCTCTACACTCAAGGAGTTTATGCCTTCAACTCCTTCGTAAGCAAGATCATCTTTCACAAAGATGCAAGAGCCACCGTGGACAGACGCCGACCTGACGAAGTAGCTTCTCATATCATAATGATTCAGGATTATCTGATTAATTTCACTTCCAGAACACCAGTGTTCTGTGAAACAAAGTAAATGCGGCAGAATCGGCAGCGTATTTAGATAGACTTCAATATCTAAAATTTTGTTTCTGATGCACTGCACATTCTGATGAAATATAATCAAGTTTGCACTATTGTTGGGTTTTTTTATCAATCACTTTGGTGGTGGGCTTCCCTTGCGAGGGTGAAAAAACCGGTTAAGGTACGCACCCTTTGGCCACAAGGTTGGATCCATAACGACCTCAAAATTCTGAAGATCAACAGTAATCTTGAAGGAAGAATAAAACTGTGGATATTTTGACGGAACCACTTCACATACAGCTTCGGGTGCCCTCTCGGAAACCACTTTTTTGGTCAATAGGATTGGATAAACATCTTTACAACAAAATTCGACAGGAAAATGAATTACAGGCTCCAAATTGGCCCAAACTCGATAGTGTCCTTTCACTTTGAAAGTCTAAAACTCAGCCGGTAACTTTTTAACTTTTTCAAAAACTTGAAATCGTCATAAAGATGGCATGGTTACGTACGAGTATATAGCAAGGAGTATAGGTACCTATCTAAATATAATACCCCTATACAACTACTAACAGTATAAGAAGTAAAAGAAACTTGAATGAATCCACCTGGCCAGTTCGAGTGGAAATAATATAAAGTTATAAAGAAATAATATAAAATTGCCCACCAGCTCTATCCTATATTGTATTACCTACTCGGCATCACAATCATTCCATTGTATTTGTACAATTGCCTCACGGATACTTTGACGACAAAAACCCTCCCCCCTTTGTCGAGCAGATATCGTGCCATTTACCGAAATAAAACAACTTATCTGATGAATGTTCCAATCGCTTTGTGTCACATAATATCCTGATGCGCTCTTTGCCTTTTCATTTGTTCCCTCCGTCATATCATTAACCACAGGCTGCATAAATTGCAGAATTTGATGAAACTGCCTTTATTATTATAGCCGCAATATCAGTAATTTTACCATAAAAGTCTGGAGTAAGTACCTACCTATGTAATAATAATAGTATATGAATTAGTTAGCCTGTACTTTTATTACTTTCCTGGCCCTCAGCATAATGGGAGGTGAAGTATTATGTTCGTGGAAAAATGAAAAATCGGATGACGATGGAAATATAGAAAATATAGATTGTGACTTGCAAATAATGACAGACTATTTCTCACAGAGCTCAACGTGCGAATCACTCGAAAGCTCTTGGAAAACTGCATTCAAAATTTCAAAATGGTCTCAAGTAATGCTACACTCTTGTCACCTGTCTAACGTTATGTTATAAAATAGCAAAGTTTAATTTAACAACTCAAAAACTACCCTATAGATTTGAGTTAAGTCTGACAAAAGGCAAAGCAACGAAAACAAGTCAGCAGTCGGGGCGGGGGTTTCCGCTATTTCCCGGTCGGGTGATAGGAATTCCCAAAGTTGCGGAGAATGCTTACCCGGCCGAAATTGTTGGGAACTACTGGAAACGGGGTTTCGTGCCACAATACCCGACTTTATCTCAGAATTTCGACTCAAAACTCAGAATTCCGACTAAAACTTGGAGCTCACACTCAATCTGAGAGTTTTGACTTGGATCCACAATTCCGAGTTGAACTCGAAGTTCCGACTTATTCTCAGAATTCCGACTTTGTCTCGAAATGCTAACTTATTCTCTAAATTATGACCTAAACTCGAAACTCTGACTTTATTTCGGCAGTCATGCAGATCATTTTTCAAAAATTTAAAAATCATGCCTCTTATGACACTGTACATTTATTCTGTCATTCTTTTTGTGAAAGACACACAGCTGCTCCGGGGAACCGACACCCATCATTACAACACTAGAGGTGCAAATGAGATCCAGCAAAGATACTCAAGACTCACGATAGGCCAAAGTAACCCCAACTACATGGGAATTAAATGTCTCAACAAGATCAGCCGGATGGATGGACGCTTTGAGAACGTAACGCATCGAAATTTCAAAGCGCAGCTCAAGGCCTTCTTAATTGATAAAAGTTATTATACCCTTCAGGAGTTTTTCGATGATAAATAGTTGTTTTGTGAATGGGAATATCATGTAACTGGTGAGACCCCATCTGTGATGGCTTCGTTGTTGCTTTTGTTATTTGTGTTTATTACCTACTGTTTATATTGTTATCTATTATTATTGTTATGCTTATATAGTTTATTTATTTATGACGACTTCCACAGCTACTGGCTAATTGTTTTGTATTGAAACCTATGAAACGGGAAAGAATAAAGTATATCTATCTATCTATCTATCTATCTATCTATTTCGGGGTTCTGAATTTATCTTACAGTTCTGACTTGAACTCGGGTTCCGGCCTAATCTCGGTATTCCGAGATTAGGCCGTAACCCGTATCAAAATTCTGACTTGAATAAGGAATCCCGGCTTCATCTCAGAATTTCAACTTCATCTCGAAATTTTCAAAATGCTGCCTCAAACTCGATACATCTCAGAATTTAAACTAAATTTCCCAATTTCGACTTATTTTCGGAATTCCGATTTAATCTCAGGTTAGGTACTTGAACTCAAGATTTTGAACTTGGATATCCGACCTTATCGTGGAGACTTTTTTTGCATAAAATCACGACTGTATCTCAAGGTTTTTATTTGAATTTGGAATGTCAACTTCATCTCAGAATTCGAGCCCATTCCCAGAATTCTAACAATCTCCCATATTTGACTTTATCTCAGAATCCTGACTTTGATTCCGACGTTATTCCGGAGAATTCTGACTCAATCTCGGACTTTTGAATTTACCTCAGAGCTCTGACCTGGACTCAGGTTCTGAGTTTATCTTGGAGCTTCCGGCTTCATCTTGCAAATATGGCTTTATCTCAGAATTCCAACTTGAATTCGAATGTGAGCTCGGAATTTAGACTCTATCCCAGATGTTTGACCTATTTCCAGAATTCCGACCTAATCTCTGAAATCTGACGTTATTTCAAAATTCTAAATTGAACTCTGAGTTTCGACCTAATTTCAAATATCCGACTTAAACTCAGAATTCTGACTTGAGCTCGGTGTTCATACCTGAACTCGGACTTCGACTTTATCTCAGGATTTTGGCTTTACCCCAGAGAGCTCTGACATTGCTAAACTCAAGTTATAACTTTATTCCGCACTTTCGATTTCATTCCGAATTCTGACTATATTCTAAAATTCCGGCATAATTGTCTGTCTATCTCGAAGTTCCGACTTCAATCCAGATTTCTGACTTAAACCCGAAATTTCCATTCCATCTCAGAATTTTGACTCAAACTCAGAGTTTTGGCTCAAACTCAGAGTTCACATTTCATCTCAGAGTTCTGACTTGGATTCGAAATTCCAAGTTCAACTTGAAATTGGGACGTATTCTTAGAATTCCCATCTTATCTCGCAAATCTGACTGGGACTCAGGTTCCAGCTTCATCTCAGAATTTCGACTTCATCTCGAAGTTCTAACTTCATCTTCAAATTCTGACCTGACCTCGAAATTCCGACTTGAATGTGGGATCTCAACTTATTCCCGTGATCCTTACTGTATTACAAAATCCGTAGGAATCCGACTCATTCTCGGAATTCCGACTTTATTTTGCAATTTTGAATTTCTCTCAAAGTTTAGATCTGAACTCGGGTCCCGACTTTCTTGGAGTTCTGACTTGACCTCAAACCTCTGACTTCAATAGGGAACTACGACTTTATCTCAAAATACCAACTTCATCCAAGAATTCTGACTTCAATTCGGAATTCTGACTTCGTCTTAGATTTTTGACTCAAACTTGAAGTTCTGACTTGAGCTTAGAGTTCCGACTTCATCATGGAACTTTGACTCCATCTTGAAACTCTAAATTCATCTCGAAATTTTGACTTGAATTCGGAATGCTAACTTCATCAGAGAATTCAGACTCATTCTCAGAATTTCAACTTGATTTCGCATATTTGACTTTATTTCGGGATTTTGACTCAAGTTCTGAATTCCAACTTTATCTCAGAATACCGACTCATTCTCAGAATATAAACTTATTCTCAGAACTTAGACTCTATCTCGTAACTGAGACATTATCTCAGAGTTATGACCTGAATTCGGGTTATGACTTCATTTCGGATATCTCGACTTCTTCTAGTAAATCTGGCTTTATCTCAGAATTCTGACTTGGATTCAAAATTCGGACTTGAACTCGGAATTCCAACTTTTACTTGAATTTACGACCTATTCTCAGAATTCCGATCTGATCTCTGAAATATAACGTTATCTCGAAGTTCTCACGTGGACTCGGAGTTTGGACCTAAGCTCGGACTCCAACTTCTTTTCGGAATTTTAACTTTACCTCAGAGCTCTGACTGAGCAAAATTCGGATTCCGACTTGATTCCGCAATTCCGACCTCATCTTGAATTCTGACTACATTCCAAGATTCCGACTTGGAATCGGAGTTCCAATATTATATTTGAATTCCGATTTTACATCAGAATTCCGAATTTTTCTCGGATATCTGTACTTTATTTTGGAAATTTGACTTCTGCCCAGAATTCTGACTTGAACTCGGAATTGCGTTTTCATCTCTTTTTTTTTTAGATTCAACAAGTGTTAAAATAGATAAGTACATCAAAAATTGAATATTTAGAGTAGAGAAATATTCTCTTTCAATGAAGAAGCCTGGGGTTGCGCCGAACGAACGCAGAAGGCATTTCCTCTTTGGATCTCTAGGCTTATTCGTTTTCATCTTAGATATCTGACTTATTTCCCGACTGTATTCCAAGAATCCGACTTTCTCTTAGAGTTTCAACTAATTTCCAGCATTCTGATTTTATCTCAGGATTTTGTACATATCTTAGCGTTCTGACTTGAATTTGAGTTCCGACTCAATATCTGAATTCCGACTTTATTTCCAAATTCTGACTTAGACTCGGAATTCCGACAGGAACTTATAATTCTGACTTTCTCGGAATTACATTTTATTCTTGGAATTCTAACGTGATGTAAGTATTCCGACTCAATCTAAGAAATCTGACTTTATTTCAAAATTCCGACTTGAGCTCAGACTTTAATTTCCATCTTCGATATCCGAATCAAACATGGAAATCTGACTTTATCTTGGAGTTCCGACTGTTTCTCAGAGTTCTGACTCAATCTCAGGCTCTCGACCCTATCCCAGAGTCACGACTTCATCTATATTCGAACTCAAACTGAATCTCAGAATTTCAACAACCTATCCTTGGAATTCCGACCTCATCTTGGAATTCTGATTTTATTCCAAAGCTCTGGCTCGAACTGGGAGTTCCGTTTATATTTCGTGGTTCCGACTTATTCTTAAAATTCTTACTTGATCACAAAATTGCGACTGAACCTCAGAACTCCGTTTTCATCTCAAAATTCTGAATCAAATTCGGAATTTTGATTCCATCCCAGATATACGACTTGAACTCAGAATTTTGACTTGAACTTGAAGTGCCGAATTTATCTTGGAGTTCCGACTTAATTTCGTAGTTCCCACTTTCTCCAAGAATTCTGACTTCATCCGAAATTCTAACTTCATCTGAGAATTTTGATAAAAACTTAAAGTTGACTTAAACTTAAAGTGTCAGCTTTATTTAGAAACTCCGACTCCATCTCGGAATTTTGAATTTATTTCGGAATTTTGACTTGAGCTCAGAATGCCACCCCCATTTTCGAATTCAGACTAATTCTCAGAATTCCAACTTGATCTCGCAAATCTGACTTTATTCCAGAATTCTGACTCCCATTTGAAATTTCAACTTTATTTCGGAGCTCCCGACTTTATCTTACAAATCTGGCTTTACCAGAATTTCTACATATTTTCGGAATTCCAACTTACTCTGAGAATTCTGACTCAATCTCAGAAATCTGACTTTATTTCAGAATTTTGACTTGAGCTTAGAGTTTCATTTTTAGCTCAGATATCCGACTTAAACTTGAAACTCTGGTTTTATCCTAGAGTTCCGACTAAATCTCAGAATTCTGAGTCAAGTTCGGCAACTTCATATTGGAATTCTGACTTAATTTCAAAGCTCTGGCTTGAACTAGGAATTCCGTTCATATCTCAAACTTCCGACTTATTCTCAAAATTCTGATTCGATCACAAAATTGCGAATTATTCTCAGAGCTCCGTTTTCATCTGAAAATTTCAACTCAAATTCGGAATTTCGATTCCATCTCAGATATCCGATTGAACTCAGAATTTTGATTTGAACTTGAAGTTCCGAATTTATCTTGAAATTCCGACTTAATTCCGTAGTTCCCACTTTCTTCAAAAATTCTGACTTCATCCGAAGTTCTAACTTAATCTGTGAATTTCGATAAAAACTTGAAGTTCACTTGAGCTTGAAGTTCCGGCTTTATTCAGAAACTGCGACTCCATCTCGGAATTTTGAATTCAGTTCAAAATTTTGACTTGAGCTCAGAATGGCACCAGAATTCCAACTTGATCGCGCAAATCCGACTTTATTTCAGAATTCTGACATATCTGAAACTTTAACTTTATCTCGGAGCTACCTACTTTATCTTACAAATCTGGCTTTATCATAGATTTCCGATCTATTCTCAGAATTCACACCAGTTTCCAGTATCCCCTTCCTTATTTTCAAAAATTCGACCTATCCTCAGAATTCTGACCTAGTCTCTGGAATTTGCCGTTACCTCAGAATTCTGACTTGAATTCGAAGTTCCGACCCCATCGCAGATATCCGACTCAAACTTAGAACTTCCACTTGAACTGTTCTGACTTCATCTCGGAATTCAGACCTAAACGAGGACTCATTTCGGAATTTTGACTGCACCCCAGAGATCTTACTGAACTAAACTCGGGTTTCGACTTCATTTCTCAATCCCGACTTCATCCCGAATGCTGCTTATCCCAAAATTCCGACTGGAACTCTGGATTTCAGAAGACTTGACTTGACGTGACTTGACTCTGGACTTTTGCTGGATTTCAGATCAGAATTCCGATTTTTATTCGGAAATCTTGACTTTATTTTAGAAATCTGGCTTGCACTCGGTATTCTGGCTTGAACTTGAAATTTTATTTTCATCTTAGATATCCGATTCTTTCTTCGACTCTATCTCTCGACTCTATCTCGGAATTCTGACTTTTAGATATCCGACTTTTTCTTCGACTCTCTCGGAATTTCGTCTTTTTCTAGGAATTCAGACTAATTTCTAGAATTCTGATTTCTGGCGTTCCGGCTTAAATTTGGGTTCCGACTCCATCTCGAAATTCTGACTTCAGTTCTAAATTCTGACTTGGACCTGAAAATCCGACAGGAACTCATAATTTCGACTTTCTCAGGATTCCGACATATTTTTGGAATTCCAACTCACTCTAAGAATTTTGACTCAATCTCAGAAAACTGACTTCATTTCAAAATTTTGACGAGCTTAGAGTTTCATTTTCAGCTCAGATATCCGACCTAAACTTAAAACTCTGGTTTTATCCTAGAGTTCCGACTGAATCTCAGAATTTTGACTCAAGCTCGGCGGCTTCATATCGGAATTCTGACTTTATTTCAAAGCTCTGGCTTGAACAAGGAATTCGGTTTATATCTCAAACTTCCGACTTATTTTCAAAATTCTGACTCGATCACAAAATTGCGAATTATTCTCAGAGTTCCGTTTTCATCTCAAAATTCTGACTCAAACTCGAAATTCCGACTCCATCTCAGATATGCGACTTGAACACAGAATTCTGACTGGAACTTGGAGTTCCGACTCTATCTCGGAATTCCGACTTAATTTCGCAATTCCGACTTCCTCCGAGCATTCTGACTTGATTTGGAATCCTGATTTCATCTCAAAGTATTGACTTAAACTCAAGTTCTGACTTGAACTCGAAATGTTAACTTCATCTCATAATTCTGACTTGAATTCGAAATTCCAACTGAAACTTGGAATTCCGACTAATTTTCAGGATTCAAACCTATTCGAAATTCAGACTTGAACTCGCATTCTGACTTTGTCTCGGAATTCTGATTTCACCCCAGAGCTGACTGAGCTAAGGTCGGGTTCCGACTTTATTCCGCAATTCCGACTTCATATTGAATTCTAACTACGAGTAAGTATATCCCAAAATTCCGACTTATACTCATCAAAATGTCGATTTCTCCTTTACTGAAAGTAATTATTCCGACTTTATTTCAGAAATCCGATTTCCGCGCAGAATTCTGACTTGAGCTCGGAATTTCATTCGTTATGGTATGATATGTTCGCAGATATCTGACTTATTCTTCGACATTATCTCGGAATTCTAAATTATTTCCAGAATTTTGACTTTATCTCAGCGTTCTGACTCAAATCCCGGCTCCGACTTTTTTTTGGAATTCTGTCTTCATTTCCAAACTTGACTTATAGCTTACACTACACAATTTCTTACACAATTTCTCAAACCATCTGCCAAAATAGTGTCAAAAACAATGAACTTGATTGTAGATTTGACAGATGGTTCAAGAAATTGTACAAGAAATTGTGTAGTGTAATACAGCTTATGGGACTCGGAATTCCGACTTTCCCAAAATTCCGACTCATTCTTGGAACTCCAACTTATTCTCAGAGTTCCGACTCAATCTCAGAAATCTGACTTCTTCCCCAATTTTGAAAGGAGCATTTGCTTCTATTTGCTCCAAGCAGATTTTCCTTAGTGATTCGTAAGAGGCAAACTAGAAACATATACTTTTTTCAATCATAGGACTCAAAGTCAGAATATCCGAAATAAGGTCGAAGCTCCAAGTGATTAATAATAGAAATAATAATAAAGGTCTTTTAATGATTAGAAAAAACTAATTGAGGGGCGAAGTCTAGCTAAGCTATTCTACTTAACCCCTCTGTTAGTTCAGGCCGGAATTCTTCTGATTTCTTATTCTGAAATAGCATTCTGAATAATTCAAATTCTGAATTCAGTCGGAATCCCGAGATGAGGTCAGAACTCCGAGATAAAGTCAGAATCCCGAAATAAAGTCGGAGTTTCACGTTCATGTTGGAATTCTGAGATAAAGTCAAAGTTCTGAGATGAAGTGGGAATTTCAAGTTCCAGTTAGAAGTCCAAGACAAAGTTAAAATTCCGAGATCAACTCAGAGTTCTGAAAGGAAATGGGAATCCTGACACTAAGTCGAAATTCTGAGAGAAAGTAGGAATTCCAAGATTAGGTCGGAATTCTGAGATAAAGTCAGAATTCAATGATGGTCAAAGTTCGGAGATTGAGTCGAAATTCTGAGATTGAATCAAAATTCTAAAAAAAAGTATTACGCTTTCGTTCCAAGAAAGTATGATGATGGGTGGCACAACTATTGGTTTTTCGGTATCCAGCGACATAGATATATCGATTTTAAAGTTCAAGAGGGAGGATGGAACCTAACTGGAAAACTGCAAAATTGTTCATTGTTCAAGTTCAATAATCATTGTTTTCAGAACTGAACAAGGATTTCAAACTGGATTTAAAAAATGGCTCAACGAATCCAGTTTTGCCGTGTGGACTAAGCTTTATCCCCCAAAGCACGCTCTAGAATCCAGGTGAACACTCGTCGAGGTCAAGACAAGAACATGAAAGCTTCAACGTACCTATCAATCGAGCCTTAGTTTGTCCGACGATGTCTGAAAAAGTACTCACTGAAAATGAACTGTTCGCCTAGTCGAATTTCGTTGTTAAACGTTACTAAGACATGCCCTAGCTAAGCACTGGCGAAACGCGAGGTACGATTATAAAAGCTTTCAACCTATTGTTCCGAAACTCGCTGGAGATCACGACGCGCGAATAAGACACATCTGCACAATTGGTGGAGGAGCGGTGCATCGAGAGCTTGTAGTAACATTTCGCAAATTCGATGGACTTTTCCAGAGCTCTCGCGCCTTTACGGAAGAAGCTGGAATATCCTCGAATACAAGACGCGAGTATATGAGAGCGGTATGGCCAGGAATTGGGTCAGAGTTGGATTAGCAACAGTACCGGCTGTTATGATGAAAAATTATAAATTCGTGCAGCAGATGTGTTCAAGTGAAAATGGCCTTTCCGTGTGATAGGTTGATAACCTTTTCAATTTACTTAGCGACTATTGGAAAAAAGGTAAGATAAGGACCATTTCGTTGAAAGAACTGTCAATTTCCCCATAGGTAACTAACAGGCAAACGCTTGTTTTTACCTTGTTGGCTCTCGTAAGTGACAGATATACACGTATAGTTCTAGTATTCAGGAATCAAGTCCTCATTATGAACAAAAAAATCGAGATAAAAAAGGAGCTGCCAATAGTTCCTTAGCGGAAACTACCATCAGTGTGCCAATTATAAGGTATAAAAATAAAAAGAAGAAACGGAAAACGAGAAAGAAAACACTAACTGAAAAGTCCAGGCATTGAATCCAAGCCAAGAATGAGCCGCTACCTGCGGCTGCAAAGGTAAATACTCTCCAGATAAATGATCAGTTGATCACTCACAAGCGGAATTCAAGATGGCGTCCATAATCTAGAAAATTCGAAGTTTTAAGGCAGGCAATGATTCAATAACCTCCATCAGCACTGCAAAAATAGTCAGGTGTCCTAATAATACTAAACAAAATGATGGAAGTGAAGAACCACCCTTGCTAAGAATTCCAGGGTTGATTTTCATCATCCTATTACTAAATCATTTCAGGAACCATCTTATGGAATGAGTATTCGCTTCGAGATTCTATCCAATGTTCACGAATAATAGCGATAGCTGCGATGCTAAACTTGATTTCAACTCACCCAGCCCATTTGTTTTCAACACAAGTGTTAATTTCCACAGCTCACTCTAATGGGAAAAGCCGTAAAATTGATTAAGTATGCCCAATCTTGCCTTCTCAAATGAAAATGTGATCAATAAACAAATTGATGAACAGGTAAATAAATGGATAGATGATCGAAATACTAAGAAATAATGACATCAGGGTCGCGAACCTCGGCATTGTATCCGTAAAAATTCCTACAGTAAATGCACGCGGACCTCTCGGCCAAAAGTTTCAGCGGTCGTCTTGCAGATGGCGCGACGTTCTGCATTTCGAACTTTCAAGAGCGCAGCGCCTACTACGAGAGCTTTGCCGTTCGACATCCCCCTTCTTCATAAAGCTCATTATTACAATACTCGTGGAAGAGTATCATGAAACGAAATTGCATTCCTTTTCAGTTTTTATACTGTAGGTAGGTATGTGATTGTGTGATATATGTATACCTGAAATAATTATTATTATTATCGATATAGGTACCAAGGCATCATGTACCTAAGTGATATCATAACTTTAATTATTGTAGGAGGGAACTCTTGAGATTTAGGACGAATCAAAGGTCTCAAATTTCTTTTTCAGGCAACGTTTCAACGTGATTCACGTCTTCGTCGGGCCTGTGTATCTAATAATTAGGTAGGTAAATTCAATAATATATAAACGGAACTTACGAAGACATGAATCACGTTGAAACGTTGCCTGAAAATGAAATTAAAGACCTTTGATTCGTCCTAAACCTCAAGATTTCCCTCTTACAATAATCCGAACAAGTACAGAAACAAACACGACAAAATAATTGTTATTGATAAACATGAGAGCTTACGGCCTATTTCTGAATTTAATATTTGAATTTCGAGATAACAAAACGCAGTTTTGATGGAAATTGCTGTTCATCCGTGTTTTTCATGTTCTGAGTGTGACATGCTAGCAAAAAAATAAGAATAAAAATGAAGATAACGAAAAAAATAAAAATTGTCAAAATGAGCTTCCAGATTTAAGTGTTTATGTTTCAAAATTAGAAATAACAATAGAAATAAAGGATAATATTACTCGGAATCGGGTTTCTAATTCAAATTTTCATTGTTTGTCAGCATAAATCCACCTTGCCGTAATAAGGAAAATCAGCATAATTATATGCTGAAGCGTGAAGGTGGTGAGGCTATGTATCCACCTATACATATCTACAAGGTTGATACTTCAATAATAGTAGCAATTATTTGCGCCACCCTAGTTCAGGGCAGTTTCAGATTGATGCTATATCTGTCGATTCCAATTTTTCGGTATCGGTGAAGTATCAGCCACTTTTTACTTCATTTTCAAGGTATTATTGTGACCCAAAAGATATCTCTTTGGCTTGTTTTGGCCCAAAATATGAGCTTGAAGTGCTCATTAATGCAAAGTGTTGAACTTTTTGTCATTTTTTTTTTCAGAATAAATAGGCTTTCACTCCAAAACCAAATATGCTGTTGCCGCTATGCTGTTGCCAAATGGGCGCACTGTACATAGTCGATTTAAATTACCATTAAAACTTCATGCGAAAGCTCTGTATTATCATCTTTAAAACCTAACAGCAGAGCCGCTGCTGGAATAAAAACAGCAAGACTGATTATATGGGATGAAGCACCTATGGCAAACGCATATCTATGCATTGATGTGTGTCAATAGACTACTGCAAGATATTATGGCCAATAATATTCCTTTTGATGGGAAAATAATTGTTCTTGGAGGAGATTTTAGACAAGTCCTGCCAGTAGTTCCACATGCCTCAAGACAAACAATAGTGGAAAATTGCATTAAATTTTCACCTCTCTGACCAAATTTCAAAGTGTTTCACTTATTTCAAAACATGCGAGCTAGATCAGGAGAATTGGAATTCGCTGATTTTCTCCTGAAAATTGGAAACGGACACTATCCGTTCGCAAGTGACCAACAGTCAGAAAGTGCATCTTCTCTGATCACTTTACCTGAATGCATTATCACAAAAGAAGACATTGTTGCAAAAATGTTTGGGAAAGCCTTCGAAACGCCAGATGATGTCAACAACTTTTCTAATGTTGCTATTTTGGCACCCAAAAATGAACACTGTAATGAAATAAATTCCAAAGTCATGTAACCTTATCCCAGGAATAGCAAGAACCGAGGCAAGCAGGCAAGAACATAATGTTAGTGTTAACAATCTGATAACAGAAGAAGAGAGAAGTACTTCAATTTCCAAGTGAATTTTTAAATAGTTTGGAATTAATTGGGTTGTTTCCTCATAGCCTTACATTGTTATGCTACTGAGAAATTTGAATGTACCGCAAGGACTCCTGAATGGAACAAGACTAATTGTTAAGGCTATGTATGACAATTGTTTGGATCTAGAAATTATTACTGGCCTACAAGTAGGGCAAAGAGTTGCAATTTCTCGAATCGATTCAACACCATCTGATACAACCCTACGGTTTAGTTCCAAAAGACGTCAATTCCCCTTGCGAGTTGCATTTTGCATGACAATAAACGAAGCACAAGGACAAACTCTAGATATGTTTCGAGTACGATCGTTCGACAATTTGAAGGTGCAAATGGTACCACATGATCAAAATACGTTGAACATAGTGTTCAAGGAGGCGCTTTAGGATGAGTTCAAAGTATTATCTGGTCAGCAGTGGGGATCAAATACAAGCACGCTTCTTAGAATCTTTTACAGCCTACTCAGATCTAAACACGACTATGAGGCACTTCCTACTCGGCACCTAGGAAACATTATTTGAGTCCAAACTGACTAACTCTGTATCTGCACAGAGAAAGATATACAACACAGCATCCCCACTGCCCTAGGTGGACGGTGGAGCGAACAAAAATGGAAACCCACGTGAACAAAAAGCCAAGTTTTAATAGGTAGGTACCATGGTCAGTACTATGATAAAAAGCAAAAAACAAAAAAATGTTGACGAGAAAGTGTAAAATATGACAAAGACATCAAGCTTATTTCTGGATGTCATGTAACTCCAAACGTTGCAAAAGTATTTAACGAGGAGGAGTTTCAGTGGGTATGCCAGCAGTGGGGAGTCTCACACTACAACGGTGGCATTCTTCCGGGGTGTGATTGAATCATTTCCCCTCCGACAAAAAAAAACTCGCTGCAGTTGATACGTTTTGATCAAATGCTGACGATACCTCAAGATTGTAGTTTCCTGACAAACTTTGTACTCCTCTCTCACGAAAACCAATTAAGGAAAGTAGTGAAAACAGGCATAGAGTTCTAAAGTATCATTAGAAAGAGGATGGAACGTGTAAAATCTTGAATGTCACTGAAAACTGAACACCAAGTTCACCCTCGAGTTTACCTCACGAATCAGTGTGAAGGACTATGAAAAAGCATTCAGCAAAGCCACTGATTTTGTTCTGTCAGTATGCAGCTGTGATACAGGGTGTCCCAGGTTTCTATGCACAAAAAAAGACATAAGAGAGAACAAAGAGACGATTCAGTTCCTCAAATAGGACCACTGGTGGTCCAGGTGGTGGCGGTCAGGAGAATAAGAGATCAAGTTTTCTTTTAATGCGAAAACATAACGTAGCAACGTTGATTGGGATATAAGACGAAATGATTGGATTTTTGTTGTAGGAGTCTGACATCATGGATCATCATGTAGGAACGGAATCGACTGAGCGTGGTGTATCATTTCAACTAAACCCAGAGGCACCCATTTTTCTACCTCGCCACTCCACAAATGATTCGTCAATGTCACCAAAATTGGGATCCATTCTGACGAACCTGAATCAAAGAATAGAACAGCTCGAGGAGAAGATTGCAAAACTAGAAAAGCAAAGTGAAACGATTGATGAACTAAAATAAGAGAACGCCAAGTTCTCCTACGCCAAGTTTCAATCGGCGTACTCCGATTCAATCTGCTGTTCTATACTCCGATTCTATACTCTAATTCAACGCCAAGTTGAATCGGAGTATAGAACAGCTCGAGGAGAAGAATGCAAAACTAGAAAAGCAAAGTAAAACTATTGATGAACTGAAAGAAGAGAACGCCAAGTTGAATCGGAGTATAGAACAGCTCGAGGAGAAGAATGCAAAACTAGAAAAGCAAAGTGAAACGATTGATGAACTGAAAAAAGAGAACGCCAAGTTGAATCGGAGTATAGAACAGCTCGAGGAGAAGAATGCAAAACTAGAAAAGCAAAGTAAAACGATTGATGAACTGAAAGAAGAGAACGCCAAGTTGAATTGGAGTATAGAACAGCTCGAGGAGAAGAATACAGAACTAGAAAAGCAAAGTGAAACGATTGATGAACTGAAAGAAGAGAACGCCAAGTTGAATCGGAGTATAGAACAGCTCGAGGAGAAGAATGCAAAACTAGAAAAGCAAAGTAAAACGTTTGATGGACTGAAAGAAGAGAACGCCAAGTTGAATCGGAGTATAGAACAGCTCGAGGAGAAGAATGCAAAACTAGAAAAGCAAAGTGAAACAATTGATGAACTGAAAGAAGAGAACGCCAAGTTGAATCGGAGTATAGAACAGCTCGAGGAGAAGAATGCAAAACTAGAAAAGCAAAGTGAAACGATTGATGAACTGAAAGAAGAGAACGCCAAGTTGAATCGGAGAAAAGAACAGCTCGAGGAGAAGAATGCAAAACTAGAAAAGCAAAGTGAAACGATTGATGAACTGAAAGAAGAGAACGCCAAGTTGAATCGGAGTATAAAACAGCTCGAGGAGAAGAATGCAAAACTAGAAAAGCAAAGTAAAACGATTGATGAACTGAAAGAAGAGAACGCCAAGTTGAATCGGAGTATAGAACAGCTCGAGGAGAAGAATGCAAAACTAGAAAAGCAAAGTAAAACGATTGATGAACTGAAAGAAGAGAACGCCAAGTTGAATCGGAGGATAGAACAGCTCGAGGAGAAGAATGCAAAACTAGAAAAGCAAAGTAAAACGATTTATGAACTGAAAGAAGAGAACGCGAAGTTGAATCGGAGTATAGAACAGCTCGAGGAGAAGAATGCTGAAGTAGAAAAGCAAAGTGAAACGATTGATGAACTGGAAGAAGAGAACGCCAAGTTAAATCGGAGTATAGAACAGCTCGAGGAGAAGAATACAGAACTAGAAAAGCAAAGTGAAACGATTGATGAACTGAAAGAAAAGAACGCCAAGTTGAATCGGAGTATAGAACAGCTCGAGGAGAAGAATGCAAAACTAGAAAAGCAAAGTAAAACTATTGATGAACTGAAAGAAGAGAACGCCAAGTTGAATCGGAGTATAGAACAGCTCGAGGAGAAGAATGCAAAACTAGAAAAGCAAAGTGAAACGATTGATGAACTGAAAAAAGAGAACGCCAAGTTGAATCGGAGTATAGAACAGCTCGAGGAGAAGAATGCAAAACTAGAAAAGCAAAGTAAAACGATTGATGAACTGAAAGAAGAGAACGCCAAGTTGAATCGGAGTATAGAACAGCTCGAGGAGAAGAATACAGAACTAGAAAAGCAAAGTGAAACGATTGATGAACTGAAAGAAGAGAACGCCAAGTTGAATCGGAGTATAGAACAGCTCGAGGAGAAGAATGCAAAACTAGAAAAGCAAAGTAAAACGTTTGATGGACTGAAAGAAGAGAACGCCAAGTTGAATCGGAGTATAGAACAGCTCGAGGAGAAGAATGCAAAACTAGAAAAGCAAAGTGAAACAATTGATGAACTGAAAGAAGAGAACGCCAAATTGAATCGGAGTATAGAACAGCTCGAGGAGAAGAATGCAAAACTAGAAAAGCAAAGTGAAACGATTGATGAACTGAAAGAAGAGAACGCCAAGTTGAATCGGAGAAAAGAACAGCTCGAGGAGAAGAATGCAAAACTAGAAAAGCAAAGTGAAACGATTGATGAACTGAAAGAAGAGAACGCCAAGTTGAATCGGAGTATAAAACAGCTCGAGGAGAAGAATGCAAAACTAGAAAAGCAAAGTAAAACGATTGATGAACTGAAAGAAGAGAACGCCAAGTTAAATCGGAGTATAGAACAGCTCGAGGAGAAGAATGCAAAACTAGAAAAGCAAAGTAAAACGATTGATGAACTGAAAGAAGAGAACGCCAAGTTGAATCGGAGGATAGAACAGCTCGAGGAGAAGAATGCAAAACTAGAAAAGCAAAGTAAAACGATTTATGAACTGAAAGAAGAGAACGCGAAGTTGAATCGGAGTATAGAACAGCTCGAGGAGAAGAATGCTGGAGTAGAAAAGCAAAGTGAAACGATTGATGAACTGGAAGAAGAGAACGCCAAGTTAAATCGGAGTATAGAACAGCTCGAGGAGAAGAATACAGAACTAGAAAAGCAAAGTGAAACGATTGATGAACTGAAAAAAGAGAACGCCAAGTTGAATCGGAGTATAGAACAGCTCGAGGAGAAGAATGCAAAACTAGAAAAGCAAAGTGAAACAATTGTAGAACTGAAAAAAAACGCCAAGTTGAATCGGGGTATAGAACAGCTCGAGGAGAAGAATGCAAAACTGGAAAAGCAAAGTAAAACGATTGACGAACTGAAAGAAGAGAACGCCAAGTTGAATCGGAGTATAGAACAGCTCGAGGAGAAGAATGCGAAAGTAGAAAAGCAAAGCAAAACGATTGATGAACTGAAAAAAGAGAACTCCAAGTTGAATCGAAGAATAGAACAGCTCGAGGAGAAGAATGCAAAACTAGAAAAGCAAAGTAAAACGATTGATGAACTGGGAAAAGAGAGCGCCAAGTTGAATCAGAGTATAGAACAGCTCGAAGAGAAGAATGCAAAACTAGAAAAGCAAAGTAAAACGATTGATGAACTGAAAAAAGAGAACTCCAAGTTGAATCGAAGAATAGAACAGCTCGAGGAGAAGAATGCATCACTAGAAAAGCAAAGTGAAACAATTGATGAACTGAGAAGAGAGAACGCCAAGTTGAATCAGAGAATAGAACTGCTAGAGGAGAAGAATGCAAAACTAGAAAAGCAAAGTAAAACGATTGATGAACTGAAAAAAACAAACGCCAAGTTGAATCGGAGTATAGAACAGCTCGAGGAGAAGGATGCAAAACTAGAAAAGCAAAGTAAAACGTTTGATGAACTGAAAGAGGAGAACGCCAAGTTGAATCGGAGTATAGAACAGCTCGAGGAGAAGAATGCAAAACTAGAAAAGCAAAGTAAAACGTTTGATGGACTGAAAGAAGAGAACGCCAAGTTGAATCGGAGTATAGAACAGCTCGAGGAGAAGAATGCAAAACTAGAAAAGCAAAGTGAAACAATTGATGAACTGAAAGAAGAGAACGCCAAGTTGAATCGGAGGATAGAACAGCTCGAGGAGAAGAATGCAAAACTAGAAAAGCAAAGTAAAACGATTTATGAACTGAAAGAAGAGAACGCGAAGTTGAATCGGAGTATAGAACAGCTCGAGGAGAAGAATGCTGAAGTAGAAAAGCAAAGTGAAACGATTGATGAACTGGAAGAAGAGAACGCCAAGTTAAATCGGAGTATAGAACAGCTCGAGGAGAAGAATACAGAACTAGAAAAGCAAAGTGAAACGATTGATGAACTGAAAGAAAAGAACGCCAAGTTGAATCGGAGTATAGAACAGCTCGAGGAGAAGAATGCAAAACTAGAAAAGCAAAGTAAAACTATTGATGAACTGAAAGAAGAGAACGCCAAGTTGAATCGGAGTATAGAACAGCTCGAGGAGAAGAATGCAAAACTAGAAAAGCAAAGTGAAACGATTGATGAACTGAAAAAAGAGAACGCCAAGTTGAATCGGAGTATAGAACAGCTCGAGGAGAAGAATGCAAAACTAGAAAAGCAAAGTAAAACGATTGATGAACTGAAAGAAGAGAACGCCAAGTTGAATCGGAGTATAGAACAGCTCGAGGAGAAGAATACAGAACTAGAAAAGCAAAGTGAAACGATTGATGAACTGAGAAGAGAGAACGCCAAGTTGAATCAGAGAATAGAACTGCTAGAGGAGAAGAATGCAAAACTAGAAAAGCAAAGTAAAACGATTGATGAACTGAAAAAAACAAACGCCAAGTTGAATCGGAGTATAGAACAGCTCGAGGAGAAGAATGCAAAACTAGAAAAGCAAAGTAAAACGTTTGATGAACTGAAAGAGGAGAACGCCAAGTTGAATCGGAGTATAGAACAGCTCGAGGAGAAGAATGCAAAACTAGAAAAGCAAAGTGAAACGATTGTAGAACTGAAAGAAGAGAACGCCAAGTTGAATCGGAGTATAAAACAGCTCGAGGAGAAGAATGCAAAACTAGAAAAGCAAAGTAAAACGATTGATGAGCTGAAAGAAGAGAACGCCAAGTTTGTAGTCATCCTTGCGTAGCTGCAACTTGGCGAAATCGCCAAGCACGTCCACTTGAAAAATTTTCAACAATTTTCTCTCAAATGCTGCTCGAAGCTGTAAGAAAATATTCATGGAAAAAACCTCACTCTTAAGACTAGAGTGAGTACAATTTTTCTGGTTTCGTAATTTGAGTTGGGATTTCAGGTGGCGAATCATGTAATTTTCGACACCGAAAGTTAGAAATAACCTAAAGAACAGGGGATTGATGACTGATTTAGAACAGCCTGAATGAAAAGTTACAATATGACTATCCGTCTTACAATATGACTATCCGTCTTTCTTTTTGTTATAACTAAGTATCCACCTACGTATTAGTATTAAGATACCTTATCAATGAACAGAAGACAGAAAGGCCTTCAACAAAAAATAATAAAGTCTCACGATATTACAACCTTCACAAATAGGAACCTACTGAGTTAGTATTACTTGTTTGTAGCTTAAAAATCACTGATCAGAATAGGCGCACAATGTGGCATCACTGCATTGGTTTGATAGGCAACCCATAACACACAGCAGTATTCTAGTTGTCTATGTCAATTGAAAAAATCTCCCACCTAAACTCGTATTTTTGTAGTGAGCTATATTTTTCTCGATTTAGGTCCAGTTTGGTGGAATCACTTAGTAGCTCCTGTGTTTGAATCCTTTGATCGTTTGTGGAGCCAAATGCCGACTTCCGATGTTGAACAGAAAACACCGAAAACAAAAAAGAGGTCCTACAAAAAATAAATACAGCTAGAGTGCAGAATATCTGCATCCGCCAAAACTTTCAAAGAAAGCACGCAGGGCTTGAAATCCGATCCGTTCTAATATAAAGCAATTGCGTGTATATTGTTTTATGCGACTACATATTATGCAAAGGGAACGGAGGTCGTCGAGGGTAATTCAGGTTTTGAAGCGATTGCGGGGCCAATTTGGACGACACTAAAAAACCGCAGTTCAAGTATGCCTATTACAGGTACTAGTAACTGAACAAATTACATGACTGCTATACTAAACCTCTATCGTTATTATCAAATTGAATAATAAAAATAGTTGAACTAACAGTTGAAACCTCGGTTGAAACAGTGCAAAATCCGGTATGTGTCAACATGAGTAGATTGAATAAATAATTAGGTTTGATGAAGCTGAAGAAGTGTAAAATTTGGGACTCAGAGCACTCCGGTCCGGTCCTAATTTGATGCGTGTGTCGCTGTTAATGCAGCAAATTACCGATCGCGTCCAGGCGGAGGGCAATAAATTCCCGATTACGATAACCCCATGGGGGTGCTTCCGAACGATGCGATGACGTTTTATATCGTTTTTCCGCCAGCTGGTCTGGGTAAGTAAACTTGAGTAGTTTTCGCGCTTCGGTTCCAGGCTCAGGTGCGAAACGGAGGTCTAAGTGGTGCGAAACACCTAAAAGCGGACGTTACGAACGCCATTTGTTCTTTTCTGTTCTAACCCCCTGGATAAAATTGGCTTTCCCACTTACACAAGGTGTTCGCTCGCGTCTGCTACCTTGTTTTCACTCCTGGAAGAGAGTCACCCGTACAACCGTATACGTCCACCGAGTTAGGTTGTCTTCGATTCGACCAACTTGTTTCAAGTTGCATCCTTGAATTGCATTCAATCATCACGTTCAATCAAGTCCCTATAGACAGGGAGCTGGTACCTCAAAACTTACGTCATAAGGTACATGATTTTCACCCTGGAGGTCTAATGTGCGCTGATAAGGTTGTGAAAATTGCTTTGTCTCACATGTCAGACCGGGGGCTTTAGCTTGTCAATTTTCGAAAAAGTGGCAAAAAATCAACGTCATGAGGTACATGAATGGAACCAACTGGATTTTGTGTGAAAACATCCCCTTAATCGAAAATCTGGTCAAAGACGGAATTTTTGGGGGTTTTCGGCCCATAAGACAAGTTTGAAATTTTTAAAAAAGGACCAAAAGTTATCAATTTTTTCACAGGCGTTTTGTTGACTAACCCACTAAGTGTGATATATATTTGTGATCAGGATGAAAGACGGCATCGATTTCCATGATAAAATGCAGGGTGTACGGTTTGAGAAAACTTTTTCGATGTTGCATCCTGTAAGCGATGCACCATTTAAGATGTTTGTGGACAGATTCGAAATCTACCAAAAAAATCATGTAAGAATACTTTTTAGTCCTAAAATCATTTCAGAGGAGAAGTCTTCAGGAGAAGGTAAATTTTGACTCTTTTTGAAAATTTCAAACCTGTCTTATGGACCGAGAGCCCCCAAACATTTTGTTTTATGACCCGACTTTTGTTTAAGGGGATGTTCCCACACCAAAGCCCGTTGGTTTCATTTATGTACCTTATGACGTAAATTTTGACCGTTTTTCGGAAATTGACAAGCCTCTACCAGCCCGAAGCCCCCGGTCTGACATGTGAGACAAAGAAATTTTCAACAACCTTATCAACGCACATTAGACCTACAGGGTTAAAATCATGAATTCATGTACTAACCTTATAACGAAAGTTTTGAGACACCAGCTGCCTATCCACTATGTGGTAATGGTAATATTGCTGAAAATCAGGTTTGCTTGAGAGCTGTTGACTACTTTTAGAAGCTATTAAATGTCAAAGCTTCACCTTTAACAGCTTGTATTGGAACCACTATTTTTAATTCCACCAAGCGACTGATGGGCAGTAAGAGTTTCCAGTTTTTTGTTATCTCTTTCTACTGAAGGATTTTCACATTTAGTAAGAATTCTCACTCTCATCACTCATCACCTTATGAATGAGTCATAATAAAGGCAGAAGTGGTGAGAAAAAAGACTTTTGTTGAAAGTTGAAGTGATATAACATACGATATTTAATTGTGGGAGGCTTCTGTTACCGGAGTGATTCTCAAAAAATTAAAGTCTTCACGTCTTTGTTGTGTTAACACATAAGATGTGATGACTTTTGTATAAGTTGTATTACAGTTCATGTATTGAAGTTGACACTTGTCAAAATAACCTTCACAATTACGAAAAATTCACAATTTGCAATGTAAAAAACAAGTGGAATAGTGTACAACACTCGTGGCTGGTTACACAAGAGCACAAGGTCGTTTTGTTTGAAAAATTACTAGTTAGAAAGAGCGTAAGTTGGAAATTTCAGGCTTGTAGCGTTTGTTAGAAAGTATTCCGATAATACCAGAAGACCGATCTGTTGTGATATACTAGAGAACCTAAAAACACTGTCATGTTTAGATCAATCTTTTCATTTGTGATTTTCTGAATCACGCTCTTTCTAACCTGCGCCTGCGATCCACCAGTTAGTATCGTTGGTTAGAAGTAGTGTATGTTAGAAAAATGCCACTGTAGCGTAGCTTAGAAAATTTGGTCAGGTCAGGTCAGGTCAGGTCGAATCGGGGAGTTCAAAAAACTATTTCTAGAAGCATCAAACGAAAGCTTCAGCATGGAAAACGTCGAAGAAGGCACATAATTCTCCGAAGTGGAATTAATGGGAGCAGTCAAGAAGGTCAAGACTGGTAAAGCTCCAGGACCAGATGGACTTCCACCCGAAATAATAAAAAAAAAGTGATACTGGGCAACCTGACGTACTTCAGGAACGTCTATAATGAATGAGAAAATATATTCCCGAACGAATGGAAGATCGCCAAACTTATACTCATAGACAGGTCAAAAAAAGAGAAAAACTAGGAAACAACGTACAGACCCATCTGCCTACTTGACGTCCTTGGAAAAGTCTTCGAAAACCTTATCCTGAAGCGGCTTACGGCCGAAATTGAAGACACCGGAGGCCTACATCCAAATCAGTTTGGATTTAGAAAAAGAGAACAACAACGGAAGCGGTGGAAAAAGTGATGAAGATAGCCAAGAATGAGAAAGTAAGGTGGTGCGCAATGGTACTGGTAGACGTTAAGAACGCATTTAATACAGCGTCATAGAGCAGAATTATCAACAAAATGGAAAGTCGAGAAATATCCAGATACCTTTAAACATAGTGAAATCCTACTTCACAAACAGAAAGATCACGATAAATAAAGAAGACGATCGTTTAGTGGGCGGTGGAGTTCCGCAGGGATCGGTCTTCGGTCCCACCTTCTGAAATCTCTTACATGACGACATCATGAGAATAGATTCACCCGGAGTAAAGAAGTCTGGAGGAGTCAGATCCGGTGATTTGGGAGGCCATTCAATGGCTCATCTTCTGCCAATCCACTGATCTGTGTAATGATCATCTAACCATCGACTAACTAGACATGAGGTGAGTGAGGTGGAGCTCCATCTTGTCGGAAATGGAGTGAGTCCTCGGTCGAATAACGGTTTTCATCTAGGTCCATCTGATTTTTCAATTCCTGAACTATTGGGAACTTGAGGATGATAATCATGATAGGCGGATTGAGTTTTGTGAAGCTATGTCGCAACGAATCACCGCAGAACCTCAACTTGTGGAAGATATCATTCGTTTCAGTGACGAATGTACTTTTTACTTGAATGGTCATGTGAACAGACAAAATTGTCGCTACTGGAGTAACGATGATCCTCACGTTTTCCAGAAAAGGCTCACCCAGTACCTAGAAAAACTCCAATGTCTGGGCGGAAATATTCGATAATCATATTCGGGAATTTGAATGGTGTGCTTCATGGAGGAATTTTGGGAACCGGCATCGAGCCCCTAACAGTTCAGGAATAAGAAAATCAGATGGACCTAGACAGAAATCTCGATTTGATCAAGGAGTTAGTTCATTTCCAACTCCAACAAGATGGAGCTCCACCTCACTTTGTCTGTTTAGTCAATGGTTGGATGATCATTATACAGATCGGTGGACTAGCAAAAGAGGATCCATTGAAGGGCCTCCCTGATCACCGAACTTGCCTCCTCTGGACTTCTTTTTGTGGGATCACTTAAAGTTTATTGTTTTATAACTCGGCCGAAGTCGATTGAAGACCTGCGGCGTAGAAATTACCAAAGAATGTGGCGTACCTTAAAAAAACTTTAGAGAACGTTCGACAAGGGTTCGAGAACAGGCTTCATTATTGCCTTGAAAATAACGACGGCAATCATTTTCAACAGTTGTTGTGAATTTTTGGTCTTGGTCTATCTGGTCAAACAGAATATATTATAATTGATATTGCTGGAAAGCATTTTTCGCGGGCTTTTCATCGATGTATCACAAGTGGGGAGTTGCCATTTGAAAAAAAAATGTTGAGGGACCTATTATAAGGTCTCTCCGAGAGAAGGAGAAGCTTAGAGCAAGATACTAGAAGACCCGATGTATTGAGACATACAGCGCATACACGATTGAGATCACAGACCAAGCTAGCAATCAATTCAACATATCTAGTCTATATTAGGAACGTTGAGGAAGGTATTCCTAGTGATCCAGGTCAATTTTGGTCCTACGTTGGATCTAAAAGGGATGCTGGTGGTATCCCGACGTCTATGACTTACGAATGTTGTGAAATTCAAGGACCTGAGAATATTGTGAACTCTTTCGCTGACTACTTCAAAAATTCCTTCTCAGCTCCAAATAATGATGTAATAGACCCTTCATTCATAGATTCGGGGTACTCCAACGGTACCCTGAATTTTGACACTGTCTCTGAGGAGGAAGTCCTTCATGTCCTCTGCCAGCTTTCGTCGAAATCTACAGCAGGACCTGACTCAATACCTCCATTCGTGGTGCGAGATCACTTTTTGCTGCGTCTATATAATTGATTTTTAACATCATGCTGAGGTAGGGAGCTGACCCGCGAAGATGGAAAGACTCGCGGGTTTGTTCTGTCTCTAAAAAGGGCAAGAGATGTACCATTGAGAATTCTAGACCAATCGCTATAGGGTGCAATTTCAGTAGAGTGTTTGAGATCCTCATGCACCGTGGGATCTCCTTTCATATGCGTCTCATGTTCTCTGAACAGCAACACGGTTTCTTGTCTCGGCGATCCACTGTCACCAATTCAACTGAGATCACTCAATTCCTTTCAGAGCGCTTAGACAGAAGAGCACACGTGTATAGATGTCATATACACAGACTTTTCAAAGGCATTTGACAGAATTGACCACTCCATACTTATTGCGAAACTCACAAATTACGGTCTCTCTCCCCGGTTCCGGACAATCATTAGGTCATTTTTGACGAGACCCATTCAGACGTCGGGAGTGCCGCAGGGGAATATTACTGGGCCTCTGTTATCTGACATTCATGTAAAGGACATCGGTAGAAACGTTAAAGTTGACTTTTTTATGTACGCTGACGATCTCAAGTTATACAAAGAGATTCGAAATACTGCGGACTGTCGAGAGCTCCAAGTTGCCTTGAGTGAGATCGAGGTGTGGTGTGGGATTGATCAGCTGCCTCTGAATCCGAATAAGTGTTCTGTTGTCTCCTACGGTAGGATCAGGGATATGATGAGTGAGTATACGCAATGAGGAAATTCTCTGTAGAATGTGGGGCAAAAAGGGCAACTTACTTGAGAAAGCAAAATGTAACAATGTCTCAGTTATTGTCGCTAAACGACAATGGAATAAGTCAAATAGCGCGTTTAATGGGGCACAGTAAAGAGGTGCATAACAATTTTTACCGACAAGACGTGCAAATGACACAGGTGACATCCCGGGCGAAATTCTTGCCGTTGGCTTCAGAAAATGACATCAACAAATATAAAGGACGTAGGTACCTTGCAAGAGATTGTAAACCAAGTGAAAGAGACCCCGGAGGCATTTCCAGATGAAAACCTCGAGGGGAATGAAAATCGGAATGACGACGTCGCAGGAAGCGTCATTGGAAGATGTACCGGCCGAAGAGGCAATGCAAATGATGCATGGTATGTTTCATTGAAAAAATACTACCGTATGATCCAAAACTTCCCTCCTCTAGGCAGGCTGTGGCCTGACCAAAATCAGCCTCGTTTGCCTGCCAATGACCAGACCACAGTCTGCTCAGAGGAGGAAAGTTTTCGATCATACGGTATTATGTGACTTTGATGTTAATTTTCCAGGAACTGAGAATTTTCACCTGGAAACTGCAATAACCGAGCCGGAGCCGTCGAGGGAGCCGTCCTCCAAAGCCGAAATGTTGCCATCGTGTCCGCCGGCGCCGTCAAGAAGACTTCGATCGTAAAAATTCGATAAATCACCCAAAAAGAACTCGACACCCAAGAAAAAACGAACGTCCAATGAATCACCGAAGAAACTCAAACCTTCGCCCGAGGCCTTGGACAGAATACTTAACTTAGTTATTCGGCCCAACCAAATATTCGGCCGAAGAGGCCGAATAGGTCGGATACCGAATATAAACCGAATATTCGGTGCAACCCTAATCCTTTACCTTTGCGCAGATGTGAAGGAATCAGCACAGCTCGTTTTTGGACCGGAAACTCTGTGGTAGATACCTATTGACCTAACGAAGAGTTTGGCACCTCAAAAGCTTTGGTCGGATTTTTTTCTATCCAGAATGACCTACCGCCTGGCCTATAAGCTTATTAGGCCAGTCAAATTAGAACAAATTTTTCCGTTTGAAGGAAAAAACTGTTGGAGTTTTGGAAATTTGGCAGTAATGTCCGGTGAGGTGTACTGTTAAACATACTAAAAGTCCCCAACTCTACCTATTAAGCTCAAGCCGTCATCTTGGAACAATGCTCCTTCGATCCAGTTTCCTGCTTATATTCCGCTGATCATCAGAGATATTCAATTAGGTTTAATAAAAAATCAAGGCTATAAAAGTGTCTACAAAAATTGTTTCATACTGATTTTTTCCTCGTATTTGTTGATATTTATAAAATAAAAAAAACAAAAAAAGGCGATTTTTCGCCTATGGCTGGAGATATTGTCTTCAAAATTTGTGAAGATGTTGGCAGTCTACATCAAAGCTAAACGTGACAGTTGTGATAGAAAAAAAAAATGCGAAAATTTTTTTTTTATTTTTTTTTAATTAAGCAAAAATTTTGTTTTTGAGTTTGACATTTCCAACAGGGCGGAGGAAAGGTTTCAATCAAACATCAATCATTCTGATATTTACATAATTGTAATAGTACTAGCGGTAAGCAGCTAACTAGTGAAGAATACTGCATTTTATGATACAAGCAACAGATTTGGTACACGTAACCTCTAAGGAATTCTAAGCGATTTGACCCGTAGTTCTTGAAAATCCCTTCTGGGGAAGCCGAGATATAGGGGGGGGAGGGGGGTTGATTTCTCTTATTTAGAAAGAATCTATATGGACCAAACTGGCATGAAAAATGTCTAATTCAAGTGATTTGAACATGCTGAATACACTGGTAAATCCTAATTTTGATAAAAAATGCGAATAGTAGCCTTTTCCTCAAAATGGCCGCCAATGAATGACAAAAAACCATGCATGAATAAGTTATTCGAGTAAGGTATCAATTTATATGTTTTAGAGGACGCTGAACTCATTTCTTCTATCGAAATCACCATATCGAACAAAATTATCTCTTTTGGGTCAGGGCAGATGAGCCACCCCCAACACTTGAAGTGACGCTTCAAAGATTTGAAGTGAATATCGAAAAAACAATATGGAGCTACATCTGAATAATCCCTTTTTTGATGATAAATGAAAATTACCCATGTAACCACACCTCTAAAGTCACCATAACCATCTCTGGAATCCCCAACCACCCTTGATGGGAGGGTCTTGTATAACCTAGCTTTCCTTTATCGCAGGAAAGCGCTTCAAACATGATTTTGAATGGTATAAAATAGTATAATAATACCTACTTGATAATATTCTACGTACTGTAGTTATGAATAGATATAAATATATCCCGTTCACTTATTATTTCCAGTAAAATGACTTTTTGGAATAAAAATGAAGTGACAAACTGGAGCGCTGGGAGGATACGGCTTATAGTCACTGATAGTTTCGCTCTAAAACTTTGCAGGTGCCATCAGCCATTGTTGTAGCCCCCCCTCCAGCTTTTAACTGTAGTTTTGCTCCAAAAGTGATTCTACTGAAAATAAAAAGTGAATGAGATATACCTACGTATAAAAGCTGTATTACATTGGGAAATTACTTTACATTACACTACACAATTTCTTGTACAATTTCTTGAACAATCTGTCAAAATAGTTTCAAAAAACAATGAACATGATTGTTTAATTGACAGATTGTACAAGAAATTGTGTTGTGTAATACAGCTATAACTGAATAACATAGATAAATTTTCACCCAAGTTTGAATCCAAATTATTGAAGAACAATTGATCCGATTTGGATGTTTTACTCTGAATTTTGGGATGATTTTTCGGGGATCTGACTGGAAAACCAATTTTCGGATCAATGCTGGCTACGACGTGCCGGGTGTGACATTGGTGTGGTGTTTCTTAAAACACCGGCAATAGCAGAAAACTCCAGTTTATGACCAGCTGTTCCCTTAACCTTCCTCAACGTGCTTTTTTTGTTTTAAATTTCATCCTCGTTTTTAGGAGAGACGGCTTTTCCAAATTGAATATTTTCTTTTTGAAAGTTAGGCATCCTTCTAGAGAAGAAAGATCTCTAGACCCTTTGTTATCCTCAGGAAGGTGTGTCGTATGATCCATCTGGAACAGACTCGACCCCCTTAGATAACACTTTCTTTGTTGTGATGATTTTTGTGTTCTTTCGATCATTATCCTATAGATATTTTCATAATTTCTTTGACGTCAAAATCGTCTGGAAAATCATTTTAGCCGATTAGTTTGCACCCACGACCTCCTGAAGGCTATATTGAGGGTACAGTTGCTTACTTTGGGTTTAATTTTAAACCCCATGACTATGTTTACAAGTGGTGAGGAATCTCAACTAAAAACTGTAACAAAACATAAAATATTATTGGTAAGTAGGTATCATACTATTTTACACCATTTAGTGGTTATTGACATAATAAGGCAGGAAAGTGAATCTTTACAGGGCTAGTAGGCATATTTAAGGACGAGCGTAAGCGAGGCCTGGGAGCCTACGTGCCCTGTAGAGACACTAACATTCCTGGCGTATTATGTATAAGTATAACGTTTTACCCGAAACTACCTCAATAAACCACAAAGAAAGAAATTGGTACCAGAATTCTGCAATGCCATTTTGGCACAATTTGGCAAATATCACGTTGCTGGGTCGGGTTTTCAACAGTTTTCAGCAAATTTTCAGCAAACAAAACGTCTCTTGACGCATAAAAGTAAGATTTCCCTGCCTAGGCAGGTTGAGTCTTCACCTGCCCAGGCAGGGAAATCTTACTTTCCTGCGTTAAAAGACGCTTGTAATGGACACTTTACCTGCCAGTTCAGGGGGAAAACATTTTTAAAGCACTTCCTATGACACAAGGAAATCTAGGATATACAAGACCCTCGCCCATCAAGGGTGATTGGAACTTCCAGGGATGGTTGTGAGTTTGAATATATAGTAACTTCGGTAATTTTCATTTTTAAATCAGAAACATATTATTTATATGCAGCTCTATATTGGTCTTTCGATTATTCACTTCAAATCTTGAAAGTTTCACTTCAGGTGTGGGGGGTGGTCCATTCACCCTGACCCAAAATGGATAATTATGTTCGATATGGTGATTTCAATAAGAGAAATGAGTCCAGCGACCTCGAAAACATATAAATTGATACCTTACTCGAACACCTTATTCATACATGTTTTTTTGTCATTTATTGGCGGCCATTTTGAAAAAAAGGCAACTATTTGCATTTTATTATGAAATTATGATTGACTAGTGTATTCAGCATGTTCAATTCACTTGAATTCGATATTTTTCATGCCATTTTGGCGCATATAGATTTTTTCTAAAAAAGAGAAATCAACCCCTCCTCCCCCCCCCCATATCTCGGCTCCCCCCGAAGAGATTTTTAGGAACTACGAGTCAAATCGCTCAGAATTCTTCAAAGATCACGTGTACCAAATCTGTTGCTTGTATCATAAAATGCAGTTTTATTTTGCTTACCGCTAGTACTATAAGACAAGATTTCATCAGTATTGTGCCTTCACGAGCTTCTGGAATGCTCGATATGAATTAAACTAAAAGAATAATAGCTAAGTCCAAAAAGTGTTGTCGATTGGTTCTGAAGGTAACTTTTCGAAACAAAAGACATCAGCAAAGGATATACAGGAGGTCCAAAGGTTATTCAACTGTATATGAGCCCCATATTGATGTGCCTTATACAAAATAGTACAAAATAATCAATCAAAATGTTGAAATATACCCTGTATAACAAAAAGCAACGATACAAAATGGAAGTAGTGAGGCACACCTGATTCCAGAAAGACGGCCTCCACACTTCAAAAAAAAAAGAAGATTATTTGATCAAGCCCTATCTACCTGTTGTGTTCGAGCCGCCATCTTGGAAAAATGGTAATAAACTTGATCGAAGGACAATTTTTTCAAGATGGCGGCTCAAGCGCAACAGGTAGAGGCGGGGACTTTCAGTATGTATATAAGTATACCTTAGCAAACATCCTTGTCAAATTTGCGAAACTCCGACAGTTACTTCTCTCTTCTTTTCCCCATTTGACAGGCTGAAATTTGTAAAGTCAAGTTTGAGGACTAATAACTTTCAAATAAATCAATTAACTTTGTTCTTTTTTCAGAAATGTGAAATCCGTTTTGTTGGAATCAGGTGTGCTTCACTACTCCCATTTTGAATCGTTACTTTTTGTTATACAGGGTGGATTTTAACATTTTGATTGATTCTTTTGTACTATTTTGGATAAGGCACATCAATATGGGGCTCATATACAGTTGAGTAACCTTTGGACCTCCTGTATATCCTTTGATGAGGTCTTTTGTTTCGAAATGTTTCCTTCAGAACCAATCGACAGCACTTTTTGGACTTAGCTATTATTCTTTTAGTTTAATTCATATCGAGCATTCCAGAAGCTCGTGAAGGCACAATACTAATGTTATCTTGTATCATTGATCTTGAAAACTGATTGATGTTTGATTGAAATTTTTACTCCGTCCTGTTGGACATGTCAAACTCGAAAACCAAATTTTTGCCTAATTAAAAAAAATATATATTTTCGCAATTTTTTTTCCTATATCAACTGTCAGGTTTAGCTTTGATGTAAACTGCCAACATCTTCACAAATTTTGAAGACAATATTTCTGGCCATAGGCAAAAAATTGCTTTATTTTTATTTTTATTTTGTTAATTTAATTGAATTAATATCAACAGATACAAGAAATAAATCGGTATGAAACAATTTTTGAAGACAATTTTATAGCCTTGATTTTTTATTAAACTTAATTGAATATCTCTGATGATTAGCGGAATATAAGCAGAAAACTGGATCGAAGGACCATTTTTCCAAGATGGCGGCTCGAGCTCAATAGGTAGAGTTGGGGACTTTTAGTATGTTCATCAGTACACCTTACCGGACATTACTGTCAAATTTCCAAAACTCGTTTCTCCCTCCAGCTTGCCTTATTTGACTGGCCTATATACGATATTATCACGCTTGATTTGACGGCAAACAAAATATACCTACAGGTATCTATGTGCCTATACACAATAATAATAACAGATAAAATACGAGAATATTCTCGATATGTAAAACACTTTTTACGATCCGCAGGCACTCGATGGCTCGTGTCAACCCGAAATTCTGCATTCGTGTAATTGGCCTGTAAAATTAGCATTATCCCGGTATTATTCGGGCAGATCCCCTGCTCGAAGCATATAAATTGGAATAATTATTTACGTAATAAATACGTCTTTGAACAACCGTAATTTATAGGTAAGATATACCCGCCTGCCGAGGCTCACGCTTATATAACCCCGATGCTCAAAACACCACAAAGACAAAAGGATATACCCATACACCAGAATCCTGATTTCCTAATAGACATATCGATTAAACTTTCACGAAAAATTATGCCGCTTAATAAATTGCTTATGGTCGGATTATGTAAATGTCCTAGAGAGAAGAGAGAAGGCCAAACTGCGCGCATCAGATTAATATCGCCTGATAAGAGAGGTCTGTAACTCTCTATAGGCTCCGGCTGTATATGCGAGAGAGAAAAGCCCTAATTTATGGATATATGGTTAGACATTATAAACTCGAGGTTTGAGGCTTGGTACAAGTTTGCACGCATTTTTTTTGTCCTTGCCTATTCCTCCTTCTGGTATTAATATTTATTTGGTGGAGGAACTGCGCGAGAATGATAAAAAAAGAAACGCACGTTATAAATCACATCATAGTGTGCCGTGGGGAAATTTTATCGGGTACCTAATGTAGAATTTTTATCACGTGACGACTTGGAAAAGTTTCGTGCCAGAAGCCATGAGGATAACGAAGAGAGCAGTGTCGAAAGGTGATGTTAATTATTGGGAATATAATTAAGCGATTAATTAAGTGCAGGTCTAAAAACACCAATAGTCTGTGTAGGTTAACATAATATATACGTATGCGGGTAATGTCATTATATTGGTAAAATATGAGCATACGACAGGGAGAATGTATTTAGCTTCCTGGTATTAGTGCGCTAAGTGATATGGGCTCGTGTCCATGAATGTTATTACAAGCGTACCTAACTACCTAATGGTTGAGGTTTTAAGAGGGTTTTTTGTCTCTCTGAAACCAAATTCAATAGCATAGAATTATGCCAGCGGTAGCTCGGTAGGCTCCGTCTCTGGCTTTGAATCCAAAGTTCCCGAGTTCAAATCCCGCCAGGGTGAGTGGCTTTTCTCTATGCGTTCTCTAGTACTTCGGCGTGTACTAACCCAGCGGTTACGTCAAGGCAAAAAAAGGTGAAAGGGAGGAAGCCACCGAAGAAAGGGCGTAGTTAACTTCAGTGCTTGATGCGCCCCTAATTAAACACCTAATTTAAAAAAAAAGTACATAATCTGAAATTGATCTTTTTCCTTACACCCATTTCTCCTTGAAAGTCCCTACTTGTTGTTTTTTTTTTCAATTTGGGCTTGAACGAGTGGAGTCTAAAGTGGAAGACTGATGACGTAGAAAACCTGTTCTGCGCTTGCGCACTGTCCTTTATCATGGACTGACCGTTGTCAGATTGTGTTTGAGGCAGTCAGCCGTCCATATTTACGAGGTGTGGATTGATGTCACTTGGTTACACCACTGGCTTTTATAAGTTGAATTGTTTTGTTTTGGGAAAGAAGAAAAACTCATCAGTCAGTAGATAGTTGGACACAAGTTCGGTAATAGAAAATTCTCAATATAGTCCCACGAATTATGATATCCGTTGTCATGTTATTGTTCCGAATCATAGTGATTCACGTGATCGAACTTGATGGTTTCATGAAACATGTGGAGGTGGGTGCGTTGATTGTTCTATACCTTTCTATCCCTGCAACACCAACGCTCTGAATGTGCGCCAATGGACCATAAAGGTAAGATTTCAGTTTTAGTTCATACAGTCCATTTTTGCGCCTTTTGTTTGGTTTAGTTTCGCGCCGCAACATCACAGATTAGCAAAACAACACAATGCAACATCATTCTTAGCCCAGCCATTTTAGATCAAAATTGACCAAAACCTGGAAAAAAAAAAACGTAAGTCTGAAAATTGATAGAACGCTTCCACTTCAACCCCTGAACCACATACTGAATGTCCTAAAGAATCCTATGTCCGCTTCATCGGTTTTCGGCGGCAAAAAGGTGTAAGTGACAATAATTTAGAAACTATCTGTTAGAATACGCGATGAAGCTTCGATACAGCTGAAAATTGCTGAAAATGGCCTCCTCGGCCAGTTGAACAACATATCGAAAGTCCTGAAATGTCTCATATCCGCTTCATCGTTTTTTAGCGGCAAAAAGGTATAAGTGACATTGCTTTGCTAACTAATGATTAAATCACGCGTTAAAGTTTCAATACAGCTGAAAATTGCTGAAAATGGTCTCCTCGGCCAGTTGAACAACATAATGAAAGTCCTAAGAAATCCTATGTCCGCTTCATACTTTTTTTCATCGGCAAAAAGGTATAAGTGACATTGTTTCAAAAACTATCCAATTAAACGCGCGGTCAAGTTTTAATACAGCTGAAAATTGCCGAAAATGGTCTTCTCGGTCAGCTCAACAACATATTGAAAGTCCTAAAAAATACTGGGTGGTATGAATAAAAAGGAGGTAATGCTTTGACTATAGTAAAAGCTAGCTTTTACTTCGTTTTGTATGAATAAGAAATCGAAGCAAATGCTCATGCTCAAAGTAAAAGGTAATGTAGGAGTAAAAGGAGGATTTGCTACCGTCGTGAAGTGAATGCTCCATTCCATATGAATAAAACCGAGCATCTACTTGTTATATTGAGTAAATGCTTCTTAATTTTGGAGGTAGCTCTCGAGTAGACTCTGATCACATGCCAGAATATTCCGATCAGTATAGGTCGATTGTTAATGGCTACGTTCACACCAGAGGATTAAAGCCGGACTGACCCAAGCACTGACCCAAATTCCACCTAAAATGGTCCTTCTCTTCCAACGTTTGCACTGATAGACTAAAGGTCGACCTATTTCAAAATATAGTACAGATTTGGTACATAACAACCTTCTTTCGAATACTGGACCAGAGATTACATAGCTTCGACAGTCAGGAAGCATCGATCAGGTTGATTGACAACCGGCCAACCGAGTCTAATACAGATTTTTGCGGCTTGGGCCAGTCCGGTACCGTTTACACCGCATCTTTGAGGATTTGGTCCAGACTAAATTTAGGTCAGTCCACGGCTGCCTAGAGACCTGACCCAAACAACTTAGTCTCAGTCCGTGGTCGTTTACACAACGTGGACTAAATTTATTTGGGTCGAATTGAGTGCTTAGGTCGCGGACCAAAGCCACGGTGTAAACGTAGCCATTGGCAGAGGACTAAAGCCGGACTGCTCAAGCGCTGACCCAAATTCCACCTAAAATGGTCCTTCTCTTTCACCGTTCACACCGGTAGACTAACGGTCGACCTATTTTAAAATATAGTCCAGATTTGATCCATGATAATCTCCTCTTCGGGCTCCTCTTGAATACTCGACCAGATATTATATAGCCTCGACAGGAGGCATCAGTCAGGTTGACTGACAACCGGCCAACTGAGTCTAATACAGATTTTTGCGGCTTGGGCCAGTCCGGTACCGTTTACACTGCACCTTTGAGGATTTAATCCAGACTAAATTTGGGTCAGTCCACGGCTACCAAGAGACCTGACTCAAGCAACTTGGTCCCAGTCCGTGATCGTTTACACCACGTGGACTAAATTTATTTGGGTCGAATTTAGTGCTTAGGTCGCGGACCAAATAAGCCACGGTGTAAACGTAGCCACTATGGCGGCTTTTATGCGAGCACCTCTAAGAAAGACTAAAAATTATAAAGTACGACGGGTAACGAATCCAGAAAATTTCAAAAGCCTGTATCGCTTCAACCTCGGCTTCAACACTTCAACAGGGAAAATGTGCAATGGATGGCTTCATACTTTTTAGGAGATGAGTTAAAAACTAGAGGTGTAGCCCTAAGTTTGTTAGAAAAAATGAAAATCTTTTTGAGGTATGAGTTGAATTTGTGAAATACATGTGGACAACAAAAAACGCGCATTAGATTCTTGACCGGTGTACCTATTTATATTTAGTTTTTGACAGATAGCATTATAACCCATGCTGTATACTTCATCTTTGATTATTGTTCCATATCAACTTTTGTGCGTCTTATTTTTTGACCCATCCTGTATTGTCCATGCAAAAATTTTAGCAGCCCTCTTTCCCGCTCCATAATTTTTTCGTGTCTTTTTTCCAAGGTATGTTGCTGATCCCGGACTACAACGGGAGTAGCTGAAGATATAGGTGTGGACCAAAGTACTGTGTTCAAGACTGTACAGTTTGTCACAATTAAAATTATGGAAAGAGCTGGTGATTGGATCAGGTTTCCCAGAGCCGGAAGAAAGTAATGGAAGGTTGTTTTCCTCTATGAGCTTCATGAAAAAAATTGGAAAAAAATACTCTCAAATGTTGAATCATATTCTGACGACTCAAAGGAAGACATTACTGTTCTGTTATTGCACGTACTACAGCCGTTGTGATGATAAACTTAATGGAAGAGAATATGAAAAACTTTCAATGCACAAGCAGAAGAAGATAGAGATTAGATGTTAGAAAAATATAGCATTTGCTTCACCTAGAGGTAGCAGATGCTCCAAAGTAAAAGCATTTCCTTATTCATACGAATTGGAGCAGATGCTTTTACTTCGACCTTTTACTAGGAGCAGATGCTTTTACTACCTAGCAGCATTCATACGACTCACTATGTCCAATTAATTGGTTTTTGGCAGCAAAAAGGTACAAGTGACATCATTTTGGAAACTAAATATTTATTAAAACATGAGTTAAAGTTTCAGCGGAGCTGAAGGTTGCTGAAAAATAGTATCCTTTGTTAGTTGAATAAGATACTAAAAGTCCTGAGAAATCCCATGCCCGCTTCATGTTTTTTGCCGACAAAAATGTATAGGTGACATTATATTGTAAACTATTTTTTTTAAGACGGGTTAAAGTTTCAGTACAGCTGAAAATTGCTGAAAATGGTCTCCTTTGTTAGTTGACTGTCCTAGTCTGAGTAGACTATTTTCAGCAATTTTCAACTGTATTGCAGCTTCAACACATATTTTGCACAATACTTTCAAGAAATGATCTTATACCTTTTTGGCGCCAAAAGACGATAAAGCGGACATCGGATTTCTTGAGACTTTCTGTATGTTGTTCACATGATCGACGAAACCACTTTCAGCAATTTTCGGATAAATTGGAACTTCAATGCCTATTTCAATAAATAATAGTTTCTAAAACAATGTCACTCATACCTTTTTTCCGCCAAAAAAAAATTGAAGTTAACAGGGATTTTCCTAGTACTTTAGTGTGTTGTTCAACTGACCAAGGAGACTATTTTCAGCAATTTTTAGCTGTATTGAAACTTCAACCCGTATTTTAATAAATAGTAACAAAAGAAAATTTCACATAATACTTTTCTGCCGCCAGAAACTAAAGAAGCGGAGAGAGGATTTTTTAGGACTTTCAATATGTTGCTCAACTAATCAAGGAGACCATTTTCAGCAATTTTCAGCTGTATCGAAACTTGACCGCCTCTTTGATTGAACAGTTCCCAAAACAATGTCACTTACACCTTTTTGCCGCCAAAAAACAATGAAGCGGACATAGAATTTCCTAGGACTTTCAGTATGCTGCTTAACTGACCGAGGAGACTTCATATTCCCATCTGTATCAAAACTTCAATCCGTATTTTATTAAATAGTAACAAAATAAATGTCACTTATACCTTTCTGCCGCCAAAAGACAATGAAACGGACATAGGATTTTTTAGGATTTCTAGTATTTTTTCAACTGACAAAGGAGACCAGTTTTAGCAATTTTCAGCTGTACTTAAACTTCAACTCGTATTTTAATACATAGTTCCCAAAATAATGTCATTTGAACCTTTTTGGCGCCAAAAACCAATGAAGCGGAAAGAGGATTTTTTAGGATTCTCAATGGGTTGTTCAACTGACCGAGAAGATTATTTTCTGAAGTTTTCAGCTGTATTGAAACTTTATCGCGTATTTTAATAGATAGTTTCTAAAATAATGTCACTTACACCTTTTTGCCGCCAAAAACCAATGAAGCGGACATAGGATTTTCTAGGTCTTCCAGTATGTGGTTGAGGGGTTAAAGTGGACGCGTTCCACCAATTTTCAGACTTACGTTATTTTTTTCCAGGTCAAAACCTGAAATGCCTGGGCTATCTGTACATTGTGGAATTGTAGTACTAATTTTTGACCATATTTTTTCCGGAAAAAACGCTCGAACAGGTCGATTTCTTAAAAAGACAAGCCGTTTTTTCGAGACACGTGTCTTGATCTACCGTCAACCCCTTGACCCCTAACCACCCTTGTATTTTTTTTCAATGGCACTCTATGTTTTGTGGGGGGTCGTTGGGGAGCTTGTCAAAAACTGTATTCAGATCTACCATTGAAAGTTGGATCGAACGCTTCACCATGAAGTTTTGAGAAACCCCAGGGTTACTCAAAAGTCTGGAACAAAATTCATAATTCATTACAATATTTTTTCAAAAAAATATAATGTAATGTAATGTTTATGTATTGTTCATTAATGTTTCACATAAAGAAAATGTTCACACAAGTCCAGAAAAAAAGCTCGAACAGGTCGATTTTCAAAAATGGTAAGTCGTTTCTCCATGATACGTGTCATGATCTACCGTCAACCCCCTAACCCCCAGCCACCCTTGGTATTTTTTTGAATCGCATCCTATGGTTTGTGGGGGTTCGTTGAAAAGCTTCTCGAAAACTGTGTTCAGATCTACCTTTAAAAATGTTTGGATGCTTAAGGGGTTGAGGGTCAAGGGCTTGAGGGTTAAGGGGTTGACGGTAGATCATGACACGTATAATGGAGAAATGAGTTACCGCTTTTAAAAATCGACCTGTTTGAGCGGTTTTTTTCGTAAAAAAATATGGTAAGAAATTATGAATTTTGTTTCGGACTTTTAACCATAGGGTTACTAAGAACTTCATGGTGAAGCGTTCGATATAATTTTCAATGGTAGATCTGAATACAGTTTTTGACAAGCTTTCCAACAAGCCCCCCTAAGCCATGGGGTGCCATCGAGGGTGCCATTTAAAAAAAATAATAAGGGTGGCTAGGGGTTAAAAGGGTTGACGGTAGATCAAGACACGTGTTATGGAAAAACGGTTTACCTTTCTTATGAATCGACCTGTTCGAACGTTTTTCCCGATAAAAAAAAACGGTCAAAAATTATGAATTTTATTCCGGACTTTTGAATAACCCTGTATATCCGCAGAAAACAATTCAATTTTTTGTTTGTGGTGGCAGTTCATAATGAATCTGGCAATTTTGCCTCAGAGAACCCCGGAACGTTGCCAGAGGGTTGCTGTGTCTCTCCTGTTTCCCCTGATTCTCATGTGAAAATGTCGTTCAAGAGATGTATTTTCTGCGTTCCTAGATGCTCGATTCCAGATATCACCACCTATGAAAGCTATAGAATCGCAGGAAGCTGTGGACATCATGAAAAAGCTAGATCCAAAGAAAGCTCCAGGCTATGATCCTGTAACCGGAACGATACTCAAACAACTCCCAAGCGTGGCGATCACTGCACTCACTCAAATTTTTAATGTGATTTTGAGCAAAGGCCACTTCCCATCCCAGTGTAAGGTGGCCCAAATACTACTTGTCTTGAAACCTGCAAAACCTGCGGAGGAAACAACGTCGTATCGACCCATAAGTCTACTGCCCATTTTGTTCAAATTATTTGAGAAACTCTTACTTGGAAGACCGAAGCACCAACTTGAAGCACACAACATCGTACCGGACCATCAGTTCGGATTCCGTGAGAGCTATGCTACTATCGAACAAGTACACCGGGTAGCTAAGATCCTGCAAAGAACTTTAGAGGAAAAGAAGTATTGTTCAGCTGCGTTTTTTGATATAACACAAGCTTTTGATAAGGTGTGGCACCCAGGACTGCTTTGCAAACTTGAGAAGTGGCTTCCTGCGACGTTCTATCAAGTGCCAAAATCCTAACTGTCGGACAGATACTTCATAGGGAAGTATCAAGAAGAAGTCACCGGACTGTACCCAATCAGGGCTGGGGTACAACAGGGCAGTGTCTTGGGACCGGCTTTGTATCTTATTTTCACCGCGGACATTCCAACCACGCCGAACACTACCATCACCACCTTTGCGAACGATACAGCGATTCTTGCAACAAGTGAAGTGCCAGTGTTCGCTTCAGAGAAGACACAGGAAGCCCTCGACAGTCTTCAAGGATGGTTAAAGCGATGAAAAATCAAAGCTAATGAAGCTAAGTCCCAACAGGTAACCTTCACACTCCGCACCGAAACTTGTCCCAGTGTTACCTTAAATGGACTTCAACTATCACGATCAGAAAACGCCAAGTACCTGGGAATGCACCTTGACCGACGTCTCAACTGGAAACGTCATGTTTTCTTGAAGAGAAAACAGGTTCAGAAAAAGATTCATCTGACCTTCAAAAATTGATTGTACAAATTTTTTGACAAGATCAAAACCAGAGCCTTGTCAAAATTTAGTAAAAAACGCCAGCCATGATGTGGAAAATTCTAACGGCTCGATACCAAGTTGGGGCTGAGACCGCCGTGAGTGCGGTTACTGTAGCAACGGCGGATGACAACCAATCAGACCGCTGTATTTGGCGAGTTACACCGTCACAAACATTGACGGCAAACCTGATGCAACTAGGTATCGAGCCCCAAGGTAATAAAGTGAATGATTCACTGGAACGAAACGATACTGCTTTTTTTCTGAATAAGTCATTTAGTTAGAAGACGGCAATCAAATTTTCTAATAAATTAAATTTTACCCCAACTGAATCCTCTGTTATTTCTTGTTACAGTAATCATGGGCAAAGTCGAAAATAAAGCCAAAGATACGGAGGCTGAGCTGCTCAAGAAAATGCATTCTTTGGGTCTCGAAGATGCAAGATCTTTCATCGCTTCAGACAGACACAAAAGAGAAGAGCGACGGCGAAGAGAAATACGTCGAAAGTCGCAAAAGCAAAAAAAATAATGTCGGAAGGCGACGCTTTTTGAACTTCAGGTGCTTTATCGGCACATCCAGTATGTTGAAGTAGGCCAAAATGAATGGGTGCGGGTGGAAAACCAGGAGAAGGGCGGCCAAGAAACGGGCTCAGAATCAGTTCCAGGCCAGAAACAACCATATGTAATTCGACCTTTATCCAAAAAGAGTTCACCATGGTTTTCTCGAGAGGGTCCAGAACGGCAGATTTTGCTCAATAGGTACAGTCGTTGCACGTGCAAATCCGTGAGAATTGATAAATTAAACTGAAGGAAAAACCAGTAAGTTCTGATTCAATCAATTCAATCCGATCATGTTTGAGATAAGATACCTCTTTTTTTCTGAAAAAGTCATACAATTACAAGCCAGCAATCAAATTTTCTAATAAATTGAATTTTACCCCTTCTAAAACCTCTTGTACAGTAATCATGGGCAGAGTCGAAGGTAAAACCAAAGACACAAGGGCTGAGCAGCTCAAGAAAATGGAATCTTTGGGCCTCGATGATGTAAAAACCTCCACCGCTCTAGACAGACAAAGAAGAGAAGAGCGAAATCAAAGAGAAATACGTCGGGAGTCGCAAAAGCGAAGTGGATACGTCAAAAATGGCGTCTTGAACTTGAAGCGCTTGAATCGCCCATCCGTGACATCCAGGTTGATATTAAAGTACACAAGAATTACATAGCAAAGAAGATGGACGGACATCAGTTATTGAGAATGGGGAAAACGGAAGAAGATGAATTGGTAAAACACCAGGACAAGAGCAGCCAAGAAACGGGCTCAGAATCAGTTCTAGGCCAGAAACGTGCCGAGCAGGGTCCTGTTGGGGAGGAAACTGGAGCAAATGTTGACTCACCTGAATCAGACACGGGACTTCAGGAAGAAGCCGAAGTGGGGCAGCTTGATTTCACATTTGAAGCTGTCGACGCCGATATGGAAATCACATAACAAATAACAATTAATCAACTGCATTAATGAATTGTTATTCAATTAATCAACTGCAAAACCCACTGATAAATCTTCCACTGATCCAAATATGTAAATCTTACAGTACTTTGTTGTTATCGTCATTATTGTTATCGTTGCAGAAAAATCCCGATGGAAGAAACCTGCTGATAACTTAGCTGTTGATGCAGGACAAAAAAAATTAACTGCATAAATGCACTTTTTCCCTCTACTTATTCTCTTACCCAACGTATTTTTATATTTCTCTCTTCTATGGATGAGAATGTCATGTCATCAATAGACAGCTCGTCCGACGACGAATATTTGCCTCTAAAATATCCGAGTAGCGGCAAATTTCTTCAATATGCAAGAACATGGGAAATCACAAAGAAGGACGCAGAAGAGGCCGGTCCATCGAACGTGGTGGAGAGTCAAACTTTTGAAGCCCCCGCCGAGACCAAAGATGAATGCGTTGAATGTCACGACACGATGTCAGCATGCGATTTATGTGGAAAATCTTTTAAAAACCAAACCGGTCTGAAAATTCATAAAGCAAGAGTACACAAGGACAAGGTTTCGACGGATAATAGAAAACCTTGTTTTGAAAACAGCATAATAAATGACATTAGAAAGACATGCGATATTTGTGGGGAGAAATTCACTAGCAGAGGGATACAAACACACATTGCCAAAGCTCATCCCGACATCCACAGAAAAAATATGGTTAAAAAGTATAATTCGAATAAAGAGGAACAAATTACATCATCTGAAGGAAGATCTAAACAGAAGAACAGACCACCAAAAAAAAGTTCCAAACTCGACTCTGAACTAACTCAAGCTTTCAACCAAGAACTAGAAAAATGGATTCCCATGTTTCGCGAGCCAGTTTCGACAACAGATTTCAACAAACAAGTAGAAAGCTTTTCCAAATTCCTAGCCGAGGCTATACACACATTTCCTGGACCGAAACACCCAGCAAAACGTTTCTTTGAGGCCCGAAAGAAAAAGAAGGAGCTGACATCACACAACGCGAGATAAAAAGAATGCAGCAATCCAGAGCGGAAGACGAAGGCAGACCGAAGAAAGCGAAGGGAGAAGTATGACTATGAATTGATTCAGTTCGAGTTTTACAACAGAAGACGAAAAGCGGTGCGACGGATTCTGGATGGAGAGAAGAAGGGGTGTACCTTGAGTCTGGATGAAATTTACGAGGAGTTTTCGGAGAGGTTTACGAAGTCTAATACCCACGTTCGTTGATCTTACAACCAAGACCTGAAAAACGTCGACGTAACTGACAAAGATGTCAACTATGACGTTGAAATCACTCAAGAGGAAATCTTATCAACGATAAAATCAATACGAGTGGATACAGCACCTGGCTCTGACAGAGTGTTAATGCGGGTTTTGAAATATGGGAAGACGGCGGAGGTACTAGCGGATATTGTGACTTATATATCTAGTACTGGATTTGTCCCTGACTGTTTCCACCTAGCTAGAACTGTGCTAATAGACAAAGGGGGTGATCCCTTTAAAGTATCTAGCTGGCGGCCTATCACTATATGTTCGGTATTACGTAGAATTTTGGAAAAAATAATCGACAAAAGACTTAGAAATTATATACTGTTCAATCCAAATCAAAGAGGTTTCGTGAGAACACCTGGCACTCACATAAATACCTCAATAATTCATTCGATTTTAAAAACAGCTAAAATAGAAAAAAGGGACTGCTGCCTACTTTACCTAGACATTGAAAAAGCATACGACAATATCGGTCATGATCATCTAGAGAAAACGCTTGAAGAGTTACCTATACCAACGGCTCTAAAAAATTTAATCTTCAACTTACAAGAAAGAAATGTAACCCAAATTGAAACATCTAAAGGGAAAACAAAGAAAATTTTATTCAAACGAAGTGTAATGCAAGGCTCACCTCTATCACCGGCTTTGTACAATCTTTGTATCAATCATATTCTGGACGAATTGTCAGAAGAATCAATTTCAAATCAACTGGGATTCATAATCAACACTCATACACCACCTGTGAGCATTCTTGGGTTCGCCGACGATACAGTTTTAATCGGCAAATAAAAATTATCAGCAATGAGTTTATATGAAACCACACTTCATTTGTTTCAAGAAATCGGATTGAATTTGAACATAAACAAAACCAAAATAATAAATGTGGTGAACAGACAATTAATCCAAGAGGACATAACTGTGAATGGTACCATCATAAAATCTATAAGTGAAGACGAAACAATAAAATACTTGGGCGTCAAATTCAACGACGAATCGATTTTGACAAGACCGAAGTAATGAAGAAACTGGGAACAAAACTTGAAACAGTTGTCTCCAATCCCCATTTGAAAGATGACCAGAAAGTAACCATTCTGAACACCTATATTTGGCCTACTATGACTTATCAATTCCAAACAGCACCTCTACCAAAACTGGGAAATCAATTTCTCAACGATGTTGATAAAATGATTAGATCTTCCTTGAAATAAATCCTAGACCTACCCCATGACATACCAAACAACATGCTATATTCAGCGAGAAACCGGAAGGGACTTCAACTATTTAAAGCGAGCTGGGAAGCCTATCTCCAACACATGGACATCTGTTGCCGCCTAGAGAAATGTAGTGATGACATTATACGTGATACAAGACAACTGCTGGATGAGAAGAAAATGTGCCTGTCGAAACTCAACATTACAGATGAAAAATTTCTAAATTCTCCAGTAAAAGATCTCAGGTTTTCACTGAGAGAGAGGGAGTTCGAGGAATGGGCAGCATTGCCATATAAGGGAAGAGGTGTGATTCTTTTCAGAGAATACCCCCAAGCAAATAATCTTTTCAATGAAAACGGGGGTCTAACTCTCTCAGAACGAAAAGATGCCATCAAAATTATTGGTGATGTTGCTCCTGTAAGAGCTCTTCCGGGTAGGTCCAAGGATGGCACCCAGTGTCGACACTGCTCCGACGCTGAGAATTTCGTTCGTGAAACACTGCCTCATGTCCTTGGATCCTGCCCATTTGGAGAGCTCTTGCGGAATCAACGTCACCATACTATCCGCACAATGATAGCAGATGCTCTGAGAGAGTTAGACCTCACAGTCTACGAGGAGGTGGTAGGCTTTGCAGATCTCGGCAGCATTAGAAGAGTGGATATCCTTGCCATTGATTCAAAGAAGAGGGTCGGTTGGATTATAGATCCAACCATCAGATTCCAACTGAACGAACAGCAACCGATGGAAGTCAACATCGAAAAACAAAGAATCTATAATCCAACTATCCCATTCTTCAAAGAAAAATATGGGCTCAAGGACATCAAAGTTCTCGGATTATTGGTCGGAGCTCGTGGAGCAATCACCTCTGTATTCAAAGATTTTTGTTCGAAATTCGGCATTCCTTCAAATTTTTGTAAGTCAATTTCAGCAGTTGCTATCAAGAAATCTATATACATATTGAGAAACCATTTATACAAATTGACCTAGATCGTTTCACCGAACTATTTTATCTTGTTTACCATGTTATTTAATACTTTTTATTGTATCCCTAGTTTATTTTATTGTTGTACGGTATTCTTTGTTTAAAAGCAGCCCGAATTGTTGGGAAGATGTCATTTATATTTTTACAATAAATGTCTATATATATAATGAAGCAATAATTTTTTGTTTTTGTTACGTTGTTTCTGTTTCCACCAGCATAGATGTCATCAATGTCCGGAAGGTTCGTAATGGTGCTGTTATAGTCAGCTGTCCTGATGCTCAACAGTCCGACAGATTCAAAGAAGTCGCCACTCAACATCTGGGAGCGAAATATGAAATTTCGAAGCTGCATTCTTTACATACCCGGGTCAGAATCTCAAACATGTCTGAAAAGTTCGATGAGCCTTCTCTAGTGAACTATGTAAAAAAGCAAAACAAAACGCTATTTGGTCAAAGCAGTGTGTGTGTGTGTGACCTTGGGTACCTCAACCCTCATCGCAGGAATAAAAATTTCTTTCAGGCTACATTTCAGGTTGATCTTGAAAGTTATCATAAACTTATCAAAGAAGGCAGGGTTGTGGTGGGGTATGATTTTAATTGTCCAGTTCATTGCGCCATTGATGTAAGGCGCTGCTACTCTTGCTGTGGATTTAATGATTTAGCTAATAGTTGTACAAAAAATGATAAAAAAATTTGTCCCCGCTGCGCTGTTCTGATTCCCACTCTCTGAATGAGCAAATCTGAATTATTGAAGTGTGTAAATTGTAGCAATCATGTGACTCATACGAATGTAGAGATACCTTTTGATCATGCTGCGTGGGATCAAAACTGTAAGGTGACCATAAAAACCCTAGAGAAGCTGAGGAGAAAGATAGTAGGAATAATATAGTCTCAGTAGCTAAACAAGTTATCACTATCAGTCAATTTTTGTTATTTTTTTTTAAATGTATATAGTTTAGTTAGTAAGTAAGTAAGTAAGTATATATTTTTGCCAATAAGATACAAACTCAGGTATATGTGGCACGTCAGTCTTACAATTAAATGGATAAATACACACAAAAAATAACAGCAAACAAAGAAATAAATATAAATACAAAAAATACATAATGTACAACAATTGACAACAGCATATGGCCCGACAACTACCGAATAAAGTCGCGCAAGTCATGGAATAGCCTGTCCTGAAGGTAATCCTTCAACCCACGCCTAAAGGCCGCCAAGCTGCCGATGGACCTGATTGACTCCGGGAGAGCGCCATGGGCCTTTATCACCCTGTATCTTGCGCTACGCTCAAAAACTTTTCAATAACTGTGTAAGGTACTTCTCCTTCAGTTGTATGCAATGAGACTTGTCACGTATTATCAAAATTGTAGGGGATTGCGAACGAAGCCTGAAACTTTTCATCACAATTTACTCTTGAATTGTTATGATGTGGTTGTTCTGACTGAGACCTGGCGACCTGGCTAACTGATGGATTTTACGATAGCGAATTGTTTGATAAAAGGTACAATGTTTTTAGAAGGGACAGAAAAACTGTGGGTTATACAAGGGGCGGGCGGTGGTGTATTGATAGCCGTGAACAAAAAGCACAATAGACCATTTCCACTGACGTCACGCAGCGCCGTCTTGAACAGCTGATTCGGGGCAACGTCAGTCAGATGTGCGTTATCTGTCACGGGGCACGTGGGCTACGTCAGTCATGTGCGTCAGTCAGATTGGTAGTATGTCAATCTGTCAGTCGATGTCGGTGTGTGAAAGTCACTGGTGTCACAAAGTTTTGTCAAACTGGCACGTACAGTTGTCATCATGTTGACGTTGCCCCGAATCAGCCGTTCGACACGTGCGTTAGGGTGTCCCTTAAAAGTGAACATTTTCATGGACCACGTGAACTTCTTTTATTTTGATTCTTCTGAATTTTAAAGCATCACTGCAAAATTTGAACTCGATACGTTGAGTTTTCACCCTGCCACAAGGTCTCGGAATGTCGTTGAAAAGTTGCTTGGTAGCATGAGTATTCATAAATGAGTATTGGTCTTCATTTCATACTTTTTGTGTTTATTGTTAGTGGACTATGCATTCAAACGTCACTTTAACAAGTCACAGACAAAGTGGGCTGTGTATTCTCACGTCACTTTCACAAGTCAAAGACAATTACTATTAGTTCTGGCCTGCGTACACACCCTATATCTTTGTGAGCTTCAATCAAGACCACAAGGTTTAGAAAATTGCAACATAAAATGGAAGGGATGTAACCCGTCAACCTATTGGATGCAATTACGTCGTAATTAGATCCATCATATCCCGTTGATACCTTTTTGGCACAAAAAATGTCGATCATTGTTGAAGAGGTGTCATGGGGGAGGGGCTAAGCTCGGCTAAGTGGTTCTCTTCGTTTCCCTAGCCATATAGAACCGATCACGACAAGTTTGATATCTTTTCCGACTAAACTCAATCCCCTGAACTCGAATCAGATGTGTAAATTTAGATGAAAACAAGTTTCAATTGGGTTACTTGAAGAAATTTGCTTTCTTTTGACATTTTTGACAAATTGTTTTTTTTTTCACTGTTAGAGGCTACTGTTATACAAAAATCATCCGCTCAATGTATAATAGTTTTGTTTTTCGAGAATAAAAATTGATTTGAACCTGAGCTGACCTGGCGCGGCGTCCACCAATGACCAGAACACTGCATGCACCTTTAAATGAAAATAGCTCAAACTATCGAAAAAAATTGTAGCTCATCTTGAAAAGTTCGAGGATACGGGCAGAATTGAATTCCCTATAACATAGACAAAATCGCCATGAATTACATTGCAGAGTTTTGAGTTATTTGAAGGGAGGGGGTAACAGTTCTCGTTCGAAATATAGAGTGTGAATCCTGCCGAAATGTTATTTTTCTCCTCAAATAACTCAAACCTCTGCAGTGCAATTCATGGCGATCTGTTTTCGTTATAGGGAATTCTGCACATATCCTTGAACTTTCAAAACCCATCAGTATCTCAGGTCTCCCGTCGAGAAATTCACTGTACTAAAGAAGCTCTATGAAAAAGCATATTGTAAGTTTAATGCTTTATACTTGTAATATTTTTTCCCATTATCTCATTCTTTTATATCAGTACACACCCTATCTACCTTGATTAATCAACAATTATAACAATTATTTAGTATAATGACCTTGTTATGAAAAAAAATGTTGATCGCATTACCTGATTTTAAACAAAATTTGAAATCTCTTGTGGCAGGGTGAAAAATCAACTGGTGAAGTTGAAATTTTGCATAAAAACTCCTTCTCGGAAATGGAAACGAATGAAAAAACTTCGGAGTGACTTGGAGAAAAAAACGAAATTTTGACAATATAAGGGACACCCTAACGTGCGTGTGACGTCATGTGGAAATGGTCTATTCAGTCATTATCGATGTTGAATCACGGGTTGAAACACTGTTCGTTAACATGAAGGTGAAGTGGGAAAGACCAATATTGTGACTAGTGCGGCGTATATTCCGCCTCAGTCAAATCTCAACATACATAAAGAATATCTGGACAGCTGCTTCCAGGTCCTAGATGGACTTCTTACCCTGGACTCATACCTATTAATTTTTGGTGATTTCAATATCCCGGTCGTGAATGGCATCAATTTCAAGTCCTTCAAGCAACAACCGTTCTGTACAACGGATGGCATTCCGTGTTACATATTCAAAGCTGCAAAGGAATATTTGTCATATCCTCTGCTGGTGATTTTTCAGATGTCTCTTCGCTCTGGAATTTTTCCGGCATGTTTTGGAGAGACTAAGTTAACCCCGATTCACAAGAAAGGTCCCAAAGAGTTGATAAGTAATTACAGGCCGATCGCCGTTCTCAACTGCATTGCGAAGTTGTATGAGTTTGTGTTGTGTGAGAAGCTTTATTCTTACTTTAATAGGCTTATTTGTCGGTACCAGCACGGTTTTATCAGGAAAAGGTCAACCGAAACAAATTTACTAACTTATCTTGACAAGCTGCAGGTTGCGATGGAGAAGGGTACTAGAGTCGATGCTATCTACACTGACTTCGCCAAAGCGTTTGATACTGTAAACCACGATATCCTTCTTGCCAAATTAACAGCTTACGGCCTCAGTGATCACTTGGTGGTTTTTTTTCTCGTTCTTTACCTAATGGACAGAAAGCAATAGGTACGTTTTATACAGAGGGTCTAAATCAAACAGTTTCACTGCAAAGTCAGGTGTCCCACAAGGATCGAATTTGGGTCCCCTTCTGTTTTTAATATTCATAAACGACCTTCCCAGTGTTTCTAAGTCAGAGACGCTGTTATATGCTGACGACTTCAAGTTGTTTGCACCTGTCACTTCCGTTAATGATTCCATTTCACTCCAGCAAGATCTCAATAAGGTATATTCTTGGTCACTAAAAAATAAATTGTATTTCAACATCGAAAAATGTAATTATGTAATATTCTCAAAATCCAAGAATAGTTCTGAATTTGATAACACTATCGCGGGAGTTCCATTAAAAAAACTGGACCAAATAAAAGACTTAGGGGTGACATTTCAGAGCAACTTGAAGTTTGATGCTCACATTCAGAATATTTCTAGTGGGGCGCTACGCAATTTAGGTTTCATCAAGAGAACATCTTGCAAATTCAGGAACATCGACACTATCAAATCACTCTACAACTATCTTGTTAGAAGTCAACTTGAATATTGCAGTACGGTCTGGAATCTTCATCTCAAGGTTATGAAGCAAAGCATCGAGGTTGTGCAGAATAAGTTTCTGGGTTTTCTCTTTTTCAAGAAGCACGGACGGGGTCCAGGGTTTAAGTCTTTTCATCCGATACGCGATGAGTTTGGTCTTGTAAAGTTGGAGTTTCGGAGGACAACAGCCACATTGCTATTTCTATATAAAATTATCAACAACTTTTACGACAGCTCCTACCTGCTATCAAGACTGAACTTTTACGTTCCGAACAACAGAGTTAGACCTAGATCAGTTCTATTTTTTGTTTCTAATAATGTCAGTGTGATCAATGGAATGTGTGTTATCTTTAATGTTATTTTTAATGACCGGCAACTCACTGCTGACGTAGACATTTTTTCTTATAGTCTATCTAGATTCAAGACCGCTAGCCATAGAATATTGTTGAGAATGTAATAATTTGTTCCTTTTTTTTGGGTGGGAGGGGGGGTAGATTATTTCAAGTTTCACTATTTATTTTGGTTTTTGTAATTATATTTTGCGAACACATGTAACTAGAATGTAGGTATCCTGTATGTGTTCTAAATAAATAAATAAATGAAGATCGCACACACGTGCTACACGCCACACGCCAGGCGCAGGCGCGTGACGCGAGAATTTTCAAGGGCTGGGGTTGAAAATTTTGAAAATATTTTCTCAGAGAGAAATTTCAATTCTCTTTGATTTGATGTATCTCAAGGAAGGTAGTGTAATTTGGAATTTGAAAGTTGGGGTAAGTGGAGGCGAAGGGGCTGGAAATAGAAATTTACCAATGCATGTTTTAGATGCCTCCTCGATATAAAAAACAAATTCTTGATATCTCTTTTGTTTATTACTATTTGGCAATTTAGAAAGGGATAACACAAATATAGCTTTCTTTGGTATATAAACAATCAGTCTGATTTTTTTTTCTTCGCAGGACCTACCAGGGATTACCCTCCGGCCCGCTCGCCCACGAAGCCGACTCTCCCCAAAAAATGGAGGTAGGGGAGGGGGAGTCGGCGTCTAAATTTATCTTATATTATCTATCTTTATCTATCTTTAATTTATTTATTTACTTATACAAAAAAAGATTTATAGTTTTATACTTAATATACTATTTTGCACTACCTATATTAAATGCGTTATTTTACGACCTCAAAACAGAGCCTAAAGTGACTCTTTTTAGCCCTTGGGCAAAAAAGTCGTCATGGCAACGAGCGCTCTTGATCCGTCAGAGGAGACGTCACCTTCTATTTTGACGTGACTACTTGATGCGATGAAAAATGGACTTCAATTTGTAGGGAACACGAAAGACTACAAGAACAACAAAATTAGCACGCTTACATACCAAAACCAATAAATACCTGTTTCATGCTAGTAAGCGATGGGGCGCCGGCAGCTACGTGTTCAAGATAGGTGATAAGACTGATAAGTAACCTGCCACTCGTCCATGCGATCTGGTAGGCTATGACCTGGTTAAATTTCAGGATGTCAAGCTGCTTTTTTGGGGCACAGCCTACCCTAATTCCGAATTTTGTTGATCGCATGGTAGATCGTGCGACGTACAACCAAGTAATCAGCGCTGCCATGACAATTTTTCAACGACTCAATAACTCGAAATGTTCAGTCTTGCACTAGCCAGTGCAAAAATTAGTATATTATATACCAAGGTTGAGAAAGTATTATTATAGCTGAAGCGCCAGTTTAGATCCCGAAGCGCAGCTGAGGGATATAAGGCGCTGAAGCTATTATAATTTTCTCGACCGTGGTTTATTTAGAATTTTTTTTACTACTCCAAAATCGCCATCCTAGTTGAGGAACAGGTTAATAATGATGTACTTCACGGCTAGTAGGGAAAAATAGTATATTATATACCAAGGTTGAGAAAGTATTATTATAGCTGAAGCGCCAGTTTAGATCCCGAAGCGCAGCTGAGGGATATAAGGCGCTGAAGCTATAATAATTTTCTCGACCGTGGTTTATATAGAATTTTGTTTACTACTCCAAAATAGCTCTCCTAGTTGAGGAACAGGTTAATAATGATGTACTTCACGGCTAGTAGTGAAAAAAACATTGTATGCACCTTGGGCTGAAGTGCGTTTTTTCCCCTTGTGCTTGCTTCCCTCGGCCTGCGGCCTCGGTCGCAATCTCGCACAGCGGGGAAAAAAAGTGGCACTTTATGCCCATGGTACATAAATAACTATTCTACTTATCGGCTTCATTTGTTGCAACTATATTTGTGTATAGTGCGTTATTATTTTCAAATTTCATTGAATTGTTTTATTTTCCAACTCCCTGAACCCCCTCCCCCCTATCAATCATTTGATAGAGGGGAGGGGGGGGAAGGATTTAACGCCAGCGGATTTTGCGGTTTATGAATTTTAGAATTTGACCAGAAAAATGTTGAATCCAGCCCACTTGTGCCGTGGTCAAGGTAAACTTTTCAAAATACCATAATGGGCGGCCAGTTTGATGGGCCAGTCAAATAAGGAAAGCTAGAGGGAAAAAACGGTCGGAGTTTTGGAAATGGGACAGAGATGTTTGCTAAGACTAGCATTGTGAGTGTGAAATAATTCACTTGAATTGTTTCACCTTGAAATGAAATATATTGAAATTTCCGAGGCGAATAAATTTCATTGAAATTCATTTTGAAAAACGCGCGGTTTTCGCTCTATATGTCAACGGCTATGCCGCGCAATTCGCGCTTGTTGCCGCGCGCGGTCAACCCGCCAATGAATATTGACAAAACATCACAACATAACCCCAAAAATTCAAGAATTACTTATAGTTTATTTTTGTTTTTATTAATAAAAAAAAATCTAAAAGAACCAAGTAACAATGTTTGGAATAATAATCGCAACAGTCAACAGTAACAGTACCTAATTTCCCATATTTTGAGATAGGTTTCTTCAATAATACATTAAATAAGAATTATTAATCAATAGGTCGCGGGAACAAAAATGGCTGTCTAAAGATGGGTATATGGTATGATGTTATCTTCACTAGTACTTGGTAATATAATTTTCTTTGGTTGTAATAAATACAAGGATAAATCATCGAAGAATTGTCGCAGTATTGGAAAAAAGAATTCGCTGAACTCGAGATTTGGCTGAGTAATTAGTAAAAACGAGCGAATCTCTATTGCGCTACCTTGGCACCCCCCAATGCCCCAACGCGGGCAAGAAGCTGGCAAGAGGCGCTTCGTTCTCGGCTTCGTTGTGCCGGCGTGCCTGCAACGTTGCCATAGCGAGTGCTAAGGTGACGGTTATATTCTTGCGACCTATTGTTAACGGAAATTAATTCAAATTAATACGTACTTACTACTTAGTAGTTGTATTGTTGGTAGTAATTATGTAAATAGTAAACCTGAGACTTCACATGTCTCACAAATGTGAACTTGAAGTACTAGAATTGCTTTTAGATAAGATAGATAGATAGAGATAGATAGAATCATTTATTTGTTCAAGATGAAGACAGGCTTACATCATAAAATGCCTTTTTGGAGGCGTTGAACGTGTCAGTGAAGATAATTAAATAAATGAATTAACAAATATAGGCAACATCACAAACAGTACATATTAAAATCGTTAACAAAAAAAAAATCGTCGACATCATAATAGGCATTTGCAACTAGCGTTCTATATATACAATTTCTAAAACTATTATCAGGCAGGTCACGAATAACAGCTGGTACGTGATTATAAATTTTTGTGGCCATGAATTCAACATTTTTTTGTAGGTAGGCATAACTATACCGGGTGATCATTTGAAAACTATCCACCTGCAATAACTCCCGATTCCTAGTCAAGATTTCTTCGAGCAAAAACGTGTCGAATTTTATATCGAGGGGGACATTCAAAACATAAATTGGCAAATTTCTATATTCACCCCCCTCGCCCCCACTCACCCCAACTTTGAAATTTCAAATGACACTACCTTCCTTGCGATACATCAAATTGAAGGGAATTAAATTTTCTATCTGGAAAAAATATTTTCAAAATTTTCTACCCCACCCCCTTTTCCCCAAAAATTCTCTGACTGTCCCATTTTATATTCTGGACCCCAAATTTTTTTCCCAATTTAGTCGGCGTTATCCTAGATAGCATCGAAGAAGAAAATTTTCGGTGGGAAAAGTGCTACCCAAATTCACCCCTTTGTCTCCCCCAACTCAACTCCCAAATTTAACAAAACACCACCTACTTTGTGATACATCAAATTGAAGGGAATTGAATCTTCTATCTGAAAAGAATTTTTTTGGAATTTTCTACTCCTCCCCCAATAAATTGGTCATTTGGAGTATTCTAGGGGGGAAATTAGGGGCTTTAAAAATTGTGAGAAATCGTTTTCGTGAAGAGAATTCAATTTCCTTGAATTTGATGTATTACAAAGTGGGTATTGACATTTTAGATTTTCAAGGTCAGGTGGGGGGAGCGAAGGGGTGAATTTGGGTAGCACTTTTTTCATAGAAAGTTTTTTATTTTGATGCTGTGCCAGATGACGTTGACTGTTTTGAAGGGAAATGGTGGTCAAGAATAATAACTTGGACACTCAGAGAATTTTAGGAAGAACGGGGGGTAGGGTTGAAAAATTTCGAAATATTTTTTTTAGAAAGAGAATTTAATTCTCTTTAATTTGATGTATCTCAAGGTAGGTGGTGTCATTTGAAATTTCAAAGTTGGGGTAAGTGGGGGCGAGGGGGCTCAAGATATAAATTCTCAAATGTATATTTTAGATGTCCCCCTTGATATAAAAATCGACCTGTTTTTGCTCAAAGACATTTGCACTAGGAATCGGGAGATATTGCAGGTGGATAGTTTTCAAATGATCACCCGGTATTTACAAATAAGATCTTTTTTGTTTCGGGTGTCATGTGCATGCGAAAGTGTGTTGAAAAGGTCCATATTCTTTCTTACAAACATTATACAGTGGTAAATATGAATAAAAAATATTAAACTCAAAGCGTTAACGGTATTAAATTCCACATTTGAAATATATTTGAAATATTTCAAAACAATATATTTCATGAAAAATAACAATGCTAGCTAAGACACACAGGCTGTTCTGTGATCTATATGTGACAAACTTCAACATTGGATAGAGCACTCCAAGATGAGTCGAGACCTCGGTTGAGACCAACGAAATATTTTTTTAAACTATTGGTTACGAAGATACAGGGTATTTTGTACTTTTAGTCACAATTTCCGAAGTGCAATACTTCTACAACGGTTCGTATAACCGATTGAAATTCTCATGTTTTATTCTTTCACTCATACTTCATAAAGAGACATAGCAATAAGTAGGATAAATAAAATTCCAGGACCGGACAGGTCCTACATGCAACAATCCTACCAGACTGAATCTACACCACATCTTGAACATCTGCCCACATTTTCATCTTGCCAGAATGTCACATCAGATTACAGAATCAACAAGGACCCTATCGACCCTACATCATTCCTAAATGTTCTCTCTTTTCTCAGAGATAGCCAACTATTTGACCAAATCTAATCCAAGCTTCTCAAATGTCCCAGGTGCTAATAATCCACCTGGAGAATCCCTAGATTTTCTTCAAAAAGCTGACCTCTTCGACAAAATTTGACACCAAACCCAAATACAAATCGCATCATAGTGTGACTGACCAACTCTGCTCAGAGAAATATGCAAATAACTAGCATTAAAGTCAGTCGATACAAACACAGTGGAGAGAAATATGCAAATAACTAGCATTAAAGTCAGTCGATACAAACACAGTGGAGACGCTAATAACTCTTAGCAGTTGATGCGTCTTCTAACACCAAAAAATTTTTTTTTTGAAAAAACTACCGTCGGAAAACCGGAACCGTGTAATTCGATGGTTACGCTAAGTTGGGTACACGCTTCACCACATCGCTGGTCGACCTTCGTGGGAAATCGAGTTGCTAAAATTCAAGAACTTGTGCCTGCATCCAATTGGTTTCATGTGGATGGAACAGAAAACACAGCCGATTGTCTTTCTCGAGGTCAAACGCCAGCTGTCTTTGTGAAAAACGATGCGTGGTTTTCCGGGCCCTCGTGGCTGAGTTTAGACCCAAGTGAATGGCCACTTCGTTCTTTTGACCCGAAGAAAGAAGTTTCTCTTGAAGAAAAAACCACTTCGTTGGTAACCGTGGAAACTGATTCGGACACTTTACAGTCTCTGATCGCACGTCATTCGTCTTGGTCAAAATTGCTTCGAGTTTTGGTCTATATTCTACGCTTTGCTAAAATTTTACCTCGTAAAAAATCCATGGAATCCTCGGATCTGGAAAAAGCGGAAATGGTTCTGATTCGCTCAGTTCAAAATAGACATTTCTCTTCTGAGTTGGATCGCTTAGAGAGAAATGAATCGTGTTCTTCCCAACTGCGAAAGTTGCGTCCGTTTGTGAAAGATTGAGTGATTCGTGTCGGAGGTCGTCTTCGTCACGCAGAAATTAGCTACGATCATTGTCATCCGATTCTCCTCCCAAAAAAGGATCATCTTGTGATTCTGATAATTGATCATTATCATAAGATTAATTTGCATACTGGGCCCAGTCTGCTCAATTCACTCCTTCGACAAAAATATTGGATTTTATCTGCACGATGCGTTGTACGCAGGCGGGTGCAGATGTGCAATTTTTGTTTCAAGCGACGCCCGAAGTCTATCTTCCCCTTGATGACTGATCTTCCAGCTGCCCGTGTCACTGAAGCTAAACCCTTTACCAACACCGGAGTTGATTATTGTGGACCATTTTTTATAACTCTTAGCAAAAATCGTGGAGTCAAAAAGCAGAAGGCGTATATTTGTTTATTCGTTTGTCTCGCTACGTGCGCGATACACTTGGAATTAGTCTCCGATTTGACTACGGAAATGTTTTTGGCGGCTTTCAAGCGATTTCTGTCACGTCGTGGTCCTTGCGCCACCCTCCATTCAGATTGTGGTACTAATTTTATTGGAGCTAAAGCTTCGTTGGATGAATTATATACCTTTCTGCTATCCAAAGAATATCGCTCGTCTTTGTCCTTTGAATTAGTTCAGCGTCGGATTGAATGGAAATTCAATCCTCCAAAGGCACCGCACTTTGGTGGAATCTGGGAAACCAACGTGAAGAGCGTCAAGAGCCATCTTTTCAAGGTCGTCGGTGAGCCTAAGTACCCAACTAATGAACTGTTTTTCACTATCCAGAGAACGCTACTGCCAGATCCTTGTGATTTTCAAGATGGAGGGAGAAAACGAGCTCTAGAACTTGAGAGATCTAGATCGAGAATAATCGAGATTGAAAAAAATGGCGAACCAGTTGAAAACAAGTCGAATATATAATTGTGTACCCGAGGGCCTAACTTAGTAATGTATTCGTCTCTGAGTTGTACCTACTGCTGGATTGTAATGTATACATAGGTATGTCTATATGTATGAATATTACATACATCAATGCATCATGGATTGATACATATGGTTTGCACAATGCAATTTTCTTTTATGTTTAACAATTTTCGGCATAGATTTGGTCTTTTGAAATGTACCTACAATAACAGACGACAAACGGATGTGTTATTTTAAACATAGGGCTGCAGTTATTAAGGAATATGTAATTATAACCTATATGATAATTTATCACCGCTTCAAAACGACAAATTTTGTGATAGAAATAAGGAGAGGATTATAAGCATAAGCCTAACGAAAATTGCATCTCGTAAATTCTCTAGTACCTACGTCTTATTCTACCTAACGTTATTGTATAATTTTTGGACGACAATAATTATATCTAAGTATAATTAATAATTACCTCCTATCCTCTATCGTCAACCTAATATATTGTTTGTTTATTTTTCAGAGAAAGCCTCTGCCACGACATTCACCTATGCTTCTCATGCTCAGAGAATTTCATGTCTTCATGCTGCTGGAAGTTTATCCCTGTATCTGTAATTGCCTGCAACAGTTCCTTTGTTTGTGAACTGATCACATAAACTTGTATGGAGTTGAAAAACGAAGATCAGGACCAGATCCAAACATGAAATGACCTTCACAATATGTGAGTAATATGTACCCTCAGCTCCTGAGAAGCTTAATCAACTTCAGAATTACATATACACGTGGCTGATTTTTCAACTACGCTAACTTTACTTGAAAATTTATCAATCAACAGCGCTGTTGAAATTTATACTTGAATTGAAACTGTTAGAAAATGCTGAGGCTTCAATTTTTGATTCATCAACTTTTTAATATGATAACTATGATGTTCAATATATGTATTAGTACCAACAATAATTTTACTAAATTAATTATAATAATAATAATAATAACCAACTTAAATGTTACATAGTTACTTTTTCAACCACGCTCACTCCACTCGAAAATTTATTAATTTATTGAAATAGCGCTGTTGAAATTTATACTTTAAATTAAACCTTTTTGGAAATGCTGAGACTTCAATTTTCGATAATATCTCAAATAATATGATGTTCAATAATATATATTAGTACCTAAAATAATTTCACTGTTAAGGATGTTGTGAAGTGAATTCTGGAAATTTGGGCTGCGCCCTCATTCTGCAAATTTTGGCTTCGTGTATGAAAACCACTTTGTGTAACAGCCAACTGGTATCGTAAACTACTATCACAATATGTGTGACATAATAATATGCACCTACCATCAGTTCCTGAGAACACTATTACTATTATTTCGATTCAGTAGTATCTAGAATAATGTGATGTTCAATATATTAGAACCTAAAATAATTTTACTGTCAAGCATGTTGTGAAGTGAATTCCGAAAAATGTATTGTACTCACTTTTGAACAGCAGTGGTTTATTCCTCACCTCATAATGGCTACGTTTCACCGTGCCTTTGGTCCGCGACCTAAGCACTAAATTCGATGCAAATAAATTGAGTCCACGTGGTGTAAACGATCGTAGACAAAGACCAAATTAGGACCAAGTAGCTTGAGTCAGGTCTCCGGTTAGCCGTGGACTGAAGTAAATTCAGTTTTTATATCTATTTAGTTTAAGTTCATATTTTAAAATAGGTACTTTAGGTGGAATTTGGGTCAGTGCTTGGGTCAGTCCAGTTAGTACACCGGTGTAAACGTAGCCAATATGCTGGGGATTTTAATTACACTGATCCACAAAATTAACGCACCACTAAAAAATTGCCCTGAGTTTGACGCCTTTTCTTCCCGGATCTACCAATCCAATTTTGATAACCTTTCCATCAGATTGTAGCCTCATTCTTTAGGAATGTCACAGTCTCCCTCATCTTTGGTTAGCACTCAGATTTGACTGTATACTGGGTGTTGCAATGAAGGTGTTTTTTTTACCGCAAGTTCGGGGCACCCTGTGGGAATGACCAGCAGCAACATCAGGCCACATTAAAGATCAAATTCAAGGCTTGACTATCTTCAACACATCCGTTTCGGTTTTGTTTCAATGTCGTGATTTTTAGGAAAGGTGCACCATTTTATTGCACAGCCTGCTTTTATTGCCTTTTTGTTAGGTAGGGTCGGAGAATCTAACCAATTTCGATGGTATTTATTACAGGATGTAAGTTCCTTCTTCTAGAATGTTATCAATATGCCCATCTTCAAAAATTATTCAATTTGGCCCGCATACTGGGTGTTTCAATTTAGCGATGTTTTTTTTTGAAAATTTGGGACACCCTGTAGAAACAACTAGCACCATCGTCGAGTCATATTGAAAACCAAATTCAAGCCTTGCCTTTTCCCAAAACAACCGAATTGGTTTTACTTCAATATCTTGAGTTTTAGGGGAGATACACCATTTTATTGCACACCATGTTTTCTTATTGACTTGACGCAGGTAGGGGCCGACGAGTGTGCACTGCCCGAAATTTGTGAAAGCTTAAAGTTAATTTATTCAGAAACTATACGCCCGGTTTGGATAATCTTTTTGTTACATTGTAGATGTATTCTTCGCGAATCTTACTGTTCTAGCGATTTATGACACTTTTTGAATTTTGCCCGTATATTGGATGTTACAACGAAGGTGTGTTTTCTCAAAAAATGAAGACACCCCGTAGAAGTCAACAGCACCAACAGCATATTCCGAGGCATATTCCTATCAAAAGAAAACTGCAGTTTTCTCTTTGTTTAATGTTTCCATATCTGCTGCACTTCATTATTTTTCTTGTACTGACCCACAAAATTAACGTACTACCCTAAAATTGACCAAGTTGGAGGTCAACTTTATTTGGTTCTTTGTGAGATGTAGAACCGAGTTCGATCATTTCTTTTGCAGATTGTAGATCCATTCTTGAGTTAATGAGTCTTGGAATATGCGGTTGGTGCTATCAACTTCTACCGAGTGTCTTCATTTTTTGAGAAAACAGCTTCGTTGTAACATCCAGTATACGGGCAAAATTCAAAAAGCGTCATAAATTGATAGATTTATGATAGAATTTTGAATACTCGCGAAGAATACGTCTACAATGTAACAAAGAAATTATCCAAATCAAGCGTATAGTTTCTGAATAAATCAACTTTAAACTTTTACTAAATTCGGGCAGTGCACACTCGTCGGCCCCTACCTACGTCAAGTCAATAAGAAAACATGGTGTGCAATAAAATGGTGTATCTCCCCTAGCACTCAAGATATTGAAGTGAAACCAAAACGGTTGTGTTGAGAAAAGGCAAGGCTTGAATTTGGTTCTCAATATGTCTCGACGATGGTGCTAGTTGTTTCTACAGGGTGTACCAAATTTTCGAAAAAAACATCGCTCAATTGAAACACCCAGTATGCGGGCCAAATTGAATAATTTTTGAAGATGAGCATATTAATAACATTCTAGAAGAATGAACTTACATCCTGTAATAAAGACTATCGAAATCGGCTAGATCCTCCGACCCTACCTAACAAAAAGGCAATAAAAGCAGGCTGTGCAATAAAATGGTGCACCTTCCGTAAAAATCACGATATTGAAACAAAACCGAAACGGATGTGTTGAAGAAAGTCAAGACTTGAATTTAGTCTGTAATATGGCCTGATGTTGCTGCTGGTCATTCCCACAGGGTGCCTCAAACTTGCGGTAAAAAAATCACTTTCATTGCAACACCCAGTATATAGTCAAATCGGAGTGCCAACCAAAGATGAGGGAGACTGTGACATTTCTAAAGAATGAGGCTACAATCTGATGGGAAGATCATCAAAATCGGATAGGTAGATCCGGGAAAAAAAGGCGTCAAACTCAAAGCAATTTTTTAGTGGTGCGTTAATTTTGTGGATCAGTGTATTTTAAAAATATGAGAATAAATGAAATGAACAATGTACTATAATCTATCGGTTGAATATTTTTATAGTACTTTGTAAATAGTTGTGTCCCGAAACATCGGGAATTTGAGAGAACTACCAAACGCACATTTCCTTCCTGGTTTTCAGCTTAAATTATCGATATTATTGAGGAAAAGGAATACTACAGCAATATGAAACACAAAAATTCAGATTATCTCAATAAGTATAAAGAAAAAAGGGCTGACCTGAAAGTAAGAACGAAACGAGCCTATGATGCCTACACGAACAATGTAGAACGTAGCATTAACCAAGATGAGAACCATTTTTGGAATTTCATCAAGAGTACTAAACAAACGCGGAACTCTGATCCTCACTTTGTCATCGACGAAACTGAAACCGATGACAGAAATAAAATATCCAGCGTATTTGCAAAATATTTTGAAAGTGTGTATGGTGAAAGTTCCTCGTATAACCACACTACAATAAGTCGGTTGGCGAATGGCATCATGCCCTGCGTAAGTGAGAATCACTTCTATTTTGACCAGATTAGCTCATCTGAACTTGAGGCTGCATTTGGAAAAATGAAACCAAAGCACAGTGCGGGCCCGGATGGCATTCCGTGTTACATATTCAAAGTTGCAAAAGAATATTTGTCATATCCTTTGCTGGTGATTTTTCAGATGTCTCTTCGCTCTGGAATTTTTCCGGAATGTTTTGGGGAGACTAGTTCAAAAAAGTTTGATTACCTACATCGTTTCTCCTACAGAAGTACTGCCAGGGACAGGACTATTATGATCACTCAGACATCGACCTAAGTCACTAAAATCGTATTTTGTATTTGCGTATAATAGCTGTATTACACTACACAGTTTCTTATACAATCTGTCAGTTAAACAATCAAGTTCATTGTTTTTTGACACTATTTTGGCAAATTGTACAAGAAATTGTGTAGTGTAATACAGGTTTTAAGGCCCCATTAATCAGTAACTTTTATTTACTATTTACTATACTTTGCAAATTTTTTTTTTACAGTTCGTGAAAACTTACAGTAGTAGCTAGGGAGTATTTTCTTAGTAACTCTTTCGAGTTTCGCCAAGTGCAAACTGAACGGCTGCAAAGTAGTTTTATGAAACAGGCCCCTGGTCTGATTTATACTGTCAAGAAAATGCAAATAATTCCGAGCTTGTTCACCTATAATTAAGCTTCACCTCGAGCTTTAATATCAATTAACTGAGCTTCTAGCTAAACTCCTTTAAGATTTAGACTCGGATTTAGATGTGACATATACAAAGATCATGATCGCGGTTTGTGTATGCCCTTGCCCACCCTTATTACTCTTTGCAATTTGTGCATCAGACGGCCCTGGGTCCTTGCGCCGGGGCGATACATCGCATTGTTGTGTCGCACAGGCAGTTTATCATATGTTAAATTGTCTGTAACGCGATGAGTCGAAGTCGGCGATGGCTGGGTATAGTGGGTACAAGTAAGCAAGAAAGCAGCGGTATGGGCATGCACCGGGTGAAATAAGGACCACACTCTGTAATACCGCCCGACGACTGCCTACTGCCGTCTCTCGGAGAGGATGCAATAAAATAATGTTCTGCTTCACTGGCCTGTGCATGGCAGCAGTAGTGGAAAGGAAGGCCTCTTTGGTTGTTTCAATAAAAGCTAATACCCTGTCAGGACTTTCGTTGCTTATATCATTACGTGCGTATATACCGTGTAGATTTGCGCTCCACCCTATATTTTGTATTTTTATTGTATAGGAGACTACACCAGAGTCGTTTAAGTTCTGCTGACGTCGCACCTGCTCGGGGAATCAAGGACACCTTAGAAACTTATCAAAAGTCGTCGTTATAAACACAACTTAATTAGGTACTGTGTTTGGTGATTACAGAGCAAAGTAAGCGAGAGGCTCAGATACTTCCAAATGGGTCCATTTCCGAGGTCGGGTAACAGAATATCCCAGCCAAAAATATCCCGGCAATAATATCCCTGCGACAAAATATCCCAAGCCGAAAATATCCCCGCCAAAAATATCCCAGTCAAAAATATCCCCGCGACAGAATATCACAGCCAATAATATCCCAGCCAAAAATATCCCCGCGACAAAATATCCCAGACCAAAAAAATCCCAGCCAATAATATCCCAGCCAAAAATATCTCCGCGGAAAAATATTTTAGAACAAAAATATCCCCGCCAATATAATTCCAGCCAAAAAAAAAGCCAAGAATATCCTTGCCACACAATTGATTAGGCCAAAAATATATATTACCGTAATTAATGAGTCTAAAAAGAAGGATGATACTGCTACGAAGCTCGCGACCATCCCGGCTCTTTCTAGAGAAATCTAGCATTACGCGTTGCATTCGGGAAGCATCGAGAGACTTCAGCGGTAGGTCACGACACGTCGAGACTTCTGGCGGAGGTGCCGTAGAAAATACGCGTATATTCTCGACGCGGATACCAGAGAAATCCTCGTGTGCTGTAAACATCATCAGGAAGCATCCAGAACCTTCGATGCCACTATAAGAGAGGAGCTTGACCTGGCATCGAGAGAGTTTGAATCGAGCGATCGTGGCGTCAACACATTACGCGACATTGTGAATTTCTGAGCGATTAATAATTCTGTGCGTTATTTAGTTGTGTCGGTAGTAGCTAATAAAGTGCAGTTTGTTTACAAGTAAATCAGCACATTTAATTTCGAGATAGGCGAACCCGAATACCGTAACAACTGGTGGCAGAAGTGGATATTACGGAATTTGGAAATTTCAACTGCTGATTTCGAGGTAATCGATTAGTTACTGCGCCGATTGTCGGAACATTCAAGAAATCGTTTGATGACGACCAGAAGCATGACACAAAAAGAAACGGAAAAGGCTTTAGCGAGCATCATGGCGATGATGCAAGAACAAAAAAAGGAACGTCTCGAAGAGAAAGAAGAATGGAAGGAAGTTCTGGAAGCCCAAGAGCAGAGACGGCTTGAGGAGAAGGAAGAATTTAAGAAAGTTCTCGAAGAGCAGAAAACAGAGCTCAGAGAAGTACTGGAGGGTCAAATGCATTATCTAGAGGAGAAACAAGAGAAGTTGAAAGCTGACATTCTAGATAATGTTCACGAACAAATACAAACGGTCCAGGGATTTGTCCATGAGAAGGTGGCAGCGATGGAAGCGAACATCTTGCAACTGGAACAACGTGTTAGAAGAACTGCCATTTCCAGTTCAGCGACGAACACGGGCGGGATCCATCGCGTGAAGCTGCCGAATTTTGATGGACAAAGCCCATGGTCCACTTACAAAAGGCAATTCGACGCAGCGGCCGAAGCCAACGGATGGACGGACGAGGAAAAGGCTACTGCACTGGTTCTTGCTCTCAGGGGTCCGGTGATCGATGGCTCAGTGGAGAGTTGACAGTTTCGATGGTGATTTTGAATGGGTTGATAGAAGCGATGATGATGATGATGATATTTAACACGTTTGAACTTAAACAGCGTTTTATTTTGTAAAAACTTGAAAAATGATATTTTATGCACATGAACGTTACATTTTTTATTTCGTAATGTCAAAATATTATGTCAATTCTATTGGCGCGAATGCGCGCTGTCACCTGTCAATGTCTAAAGCAGTGGCGTAACGGACATACCGCCGCCCTTGAAAGGCTGCACTTTCAAATTGGTAACATGCAAATCTTCGCCACTGCACGTTTCACAATTCCACTGCGGGTCTTTACGCTAACCACCCTCACGACGCCATCTTGGCCAGGATGCACCGAGATGATCCTTCCCATGGGCCAACACAGGGGCGGAGTGTCCTCCCGTAACACAACAAGGGAGCCCGGGCGGATGTCCGGAATTGCAGCCCCCTTGCTACAGCGGCTCTGCTGAAGGTGATGCAAATAATCAGCGGACCAGCGGGCCCAGAAATGTTGCGTCATACGCTGTAAGTGGGCGTATCGGGCTAGTCGATTTGACGGAACATCAGCGGGCGGATATTCCTGAGGCACAGCCGTCAAAGGACCCCCGATGAGGAAATGCCCAGGCGTGAGCGGCTCCAAATCATTCGGATGATCTGAAATTTGAAATAGAGGCCGCGAATTCATTACGGCCTCGATTTGACTTAAAAATGTGTACATTTCTTCGAAGGTCAAAGTCAAGTTATTAGATATTCGTTTAAGGTGAAATTTTGCGGACTTAACCGCTGCTTCCCACAACCCCCCGAAGTGAGGCGATCTTGCGGGTATAAAATGCCACTGGATGCTGTTCATGGCGGCATAGTCTTGTACGGCTTCGGTTCGCGCTAGTTCGGCGATTCGCTTGAGATGATTGTCGGCTCCTACAAAATTGGTAGCGTTGTCCGAATATATGTGTGTACATAAACCACGCCGTGACACGAATCGCTTCAAACAATTGAGGAACGCGTCGGAGCTCAAGTCGCTAACCAATTCAATGTGGACTGCTTTAGTCGCAAAGCAAACGAAGATACATGCATATGTTTTTATGACTGTTCTGTTGCGGACTTTGCCGTCCTTCACCAGGAGCGGTCCTGCGAAATCGACACCACAGTTTGAAAAAGCCCTGCTGGGAGTAATTCTTGAAGCCGGGAGCTCTCCCATGGGCGGCATATACCTTGTCGGGTTTGCTTTGAAGCAGGTAACGCATTTTCTCAAAACACTTCGCACTGTTTGTCTTCCGTTCATCGGCCAATAGTTCTGGCGAATGCTTGACAAAATGGCCTGCGGCCCAGCATGAAGGTTCTTGTGATGTTCATGCATTATTAGGAGATTGGTGAGTGGATGTTTAGCTGGTAAAATGATCGGATGCTTGCTTTCGAACGGCAGCTGGGACTTACGCAGTCTGCCGCCTACACGGATCAGCTGATTTTCGTCTAACATAGGATTCAGCGTATGCAGACTACCGCGTAACTTCTTTGATCTTGATAGAGCTTGTTTTTCGGGTCCGAAGGCTTGAGATTGGCAAAGTTTTAGAAGTGCTAACGTAGCTGCTTTTAGTTCTTCGACAGTCAAAGGGCCCAGGGTCTTGTTGTGATTCTTCAAGTTACTTCCAAAACGGAAGCAATACGCAGTGACTCGTTGGAGTCTAGAGAACGTTGAAAAGCGATGGAAAATGGTGTCCGACTCCGAAGAAGTGCTCACGAGACTCACTGTTTTCGCTTCAGGAACATCCGTCCCCACCACGGGTGCCTCGAATTCAGGCCAATTATTTTCCTTTCTTGAAAGCCAGGATGGGCCATTCCACCATAGAGATGAATGTGCCAGCTGACCAGGATCTGTCCCGCGTGAGATTATGTCGGCTGGATTGTCAGCTGATGAAACGTGGTGCCAGTGTCCATCCTTGGTCAATGCTTGAATTTTCGATACACGGTGCGATACGAAGGTCTTCCAGCAGCTAGCTTCTCGAGCTATCCAATGCAACGTTATGGTTGAGTCGCACCAGTAATGAACGCTGGAGACCTTGAGATCTAAGGCTCTTAAGACCTTGTCAACGAACTGCGCCATGAGGTGTGCTCCGCAGAGCTCTAGTCGAGGTAACGATACAGTCTTGAGTGGTGCGACTCTTGACTTGGAGCAGATCAATCTCACCAGGCAAGCTCCCTGGTCGTCTTGTGAACGCAAATATATGGAAGTACCATAAGCAAGTTCCGATGCGTCACTGAACGCATGAACTTGAACGTCAACTGGATCCTTTATCAAAATTCTTCTAGGAACTCTGATCAAATTGATCGCAAAGAACTGATTGTAGAGTTGCATCCACGTGGACAAGAGGTCTTCGGGTATGGGATCGTCCCAGTCAAGTTTAAGTTGCCACAGTTTCTGGATGATTAACTTCGCCCTGAGTATCACTGGTCCGACCAAACCCAATGGATCGAACACTTGTGCAATGAGCGATAGTATGGTACGTTTTGTGACCTTGGAACAGGGCTTGTCACTTGTGTTTGTTGAGTAAAAGAAATCATCTTTGTCCAAGTCCCAAGAGACACCCAAGGTTTTAACGTTGCCATCATCCGTCAAAATGTATTGAAATGAATCACCACGTGGGACTCCCTCCAAAAGCCGCGAATCATTTGACACCCATTTTCTTAACTTGAATCCAGCGCTAGCTAGTACTGATTCGACTTCTTGCCGAAGTTTGATTGCGTCTTGGAGATTGTCACATCCCGAAATGTAGTCATCCACATAGAAATCCTGTCGTATTGATTGACTGGCCAAGGGAAATGATTCTTGATTTTCGTTTGCCACTTGCAACAAACATCGAGTTGATAGAAAGGAAGCGGGAGCAGTTCCATACGTCAGTGTGTTCAACTTGTAATGATTCAGCTGATCGTGAGGATCTGATCGCCAAACTATGCGCTGCAAATCACGTTGACTGGGGTGCACATCTACTTGACGGTACATCTTCTCTATGTCGGATGCCATCGCAACGCAATGCTTTCTGAACCTGACGATTATCGAAAACAAATCCGACTGCACCGTCGGTCCTACCTTCAGTACATCGTTGAGCGACAAGCCCGTTGACGTTTTTGCTGACGCATCGAAGACAACACGCGTTTTAGTTGTGGTGCTTGACTTCTTGATCACACTGTGATGTGGAAGGTAGAAGATTTCGTTGTGTGAATCTTTCTCACGGTCAATTTTGCTCATATGCCCCAATGATTCATATTCGCTCATGAAATTCACGTAGTCTCCATATAGCTCAGAGTTGTTTTGCAACTTACGCTCAACCGCAAGAAATCGTTTGACAGCCCTTTCTTCAGACTCGCCCAAATCTGTAAGATTGTTCCGAACGGGTAGCTTGACAGTGAAGCGTCCAGATTCGTCACGTGAGAAGTTTTCACTGAAATGCTTCTCGCACTCCAGCTCTTCGTTAGATAGGCAAGCTTGTACAGGAAACTCTTCCAGACGCCAAAACCGCTCGAGTTGTTCTTGGATGATTGAGTTCGACGTGAAGAAACAGTTGGAGACTTGTTGATTCGATTGTGGAGCAGTAATGGGACCAGACACGATCCAGCCTAGTTTCGTGTTGTGCAGTATTGGTTGATGATGTCCCAATTTAACTTGACCGATTGATAGAAGTTCGTAGAAAATGCATGCTCCTATAAGCAGATCAACCTGACCAGATTCATGAAACGTGGGATCTGCCAAGGTCAATCCACTCGGAATGTTCAGGTCTTCAATTAAGAATGAATGTTGAGGAATGTTTCCTGTAATGCTTGGCATAACAAAGCAGTCCAAAGATGTTTTGAATCTCGTTACGTTTGACGACACATCGATTTTTACCCTCTCATGAATTTTGAAAATGTTTTTACCAACGCCAGAGACTTCAAGCTCAATTTTCGTTGTAGGTAATTTCAGTTTCTCGCACAAACTTCGCCGAATGAAGTTGCTTTCGCTGCCGGAATCTAGCAGCGCTCTGCATCGATGAAATTTACCATCACTGCCTTTGATGTCAACAAGAGCGGTAGAAAGAAGTGTCATGGAGTTTGAGCTGAGACTTCCCAAACTTTGGGATATGTTATTTTTGGGCTGATTGTTGCTGGACTGATTGTTATTGCTGAGCTGATTGGATTGATTGTTGTTGCTGGAGTGATTGTGATCGGGCCGATTTTGATTAGACTGATTGTTGTTGGAGTGGACTGTATTTTGATGAAAATGTAGCAAAGTATGATGTCGCGCATTGCAAGTTTTGCAAGAACTCTTTGATTTGCATTCTTTGACCGAATGGCTTGCGCTCAAGCAGTTGATGCACAGCTTGAGATCCCTTGATATCGAAAAACGCTCATTTGGTGTTTTCTTCATGAATTCCGTGCAATGGAACGGAAGATGCATGTCACCCTTACAGAAGTGGCAAAGCTGATTTGATGCAAAGTGCGAAAACTTCTTGAATTTTGGGGTTAAGTTCGTTGAAGATTGATTTGGATTGTTTGATGCAGATGCATGGGCGCCCGCAGGATTTTTGTCAGGGGGGGGCAAATAGCTTAAGTCAGAGAACGTCACATACCTACCTGGCCTAATTTGTGAAGTCCTTTAGATTAGCGCCGCAGGCGAAATTTTTTTCGAATAATAATAATAATGGTAATAATAAATATTGTGCGAAAAATAAGGAAATATATTTGAAAATTGAACTTAACTTTAGAGAAATTTATTAAAATTTGTAATTTTGTACAAAATGTATAAAAATTTACTTCAAAATAGCCAGGTCAATAGTTACACTTGTTCATTATCTTGAAAAAACCCCCTAGTGTTTTAAACCAGAGGCTTTTGTTGCTCTTACAATTTAAGAAAATGTAAATTACCTTCTCAAAGTTTTTTCTTTCGAAAATGAATTGTTTTTTTCCTTTCTCGAAAAAAAAATTTTTTTCGTAAGAAAGAATTTATTCAGCTGCTCCAGAGCCAGGGGGGGGCAAGTGCCCCCCCTTGCCCCCCCCTCCGGGCGCCCATGTGCAGATGCCAGGGTCTCCAGGGCTTGGCAGTGCTCCTTTACGAAGTCGATTAATGATTTGTAAGTTGGTATCGCCGACGAACCGTGTTCCAACTCGAATCGTTTTCGAGTGACCGAATCTAACTTTTCTAGGAGCATGTCCATGACAAGAAAATCCCACTCGTCCACGTTATGATTCAACATTCGCAGAACAGCCAAGTTTTCCTCGAAAGTGTTGATTAATTTCCGCAGATCCTTGACGTTCTCTGCAGCGAGTGGCTTGAAACCTTTCAATAAATGCAAGTGATGCGTAGACTGCACCCTAGGGTTGGCGTAACGATTTAGAAGAGTGTCGTATGCTAGTTGATAATTATTCGCTGTGAACGGTATTGATTTGATGATTTGCAACGGCTCTTTTTCTAGCGATAACGACAGATACTGGAATTTTTCAATATCTGGCAGACTGGTGTTGTGAATCAAACTGTTGTACAGGTCTAAGAATGACTGCCAATCGGAGATGTTACCGCTAAAATTGCGTAAAGAAATTTTTGGAAGCCTCGCTTGCGATTGAGCTGACGGCATGTTACTGGCAACCGTCAATGTCGATGTGTTAGTTGTGTTGCCTACGTTCGCGACTTGTTCGGGTGGGAAAAGGTTTTCATACTTTATTATCGTTAACAAATATTCATTATCAATTCTTTTCCGAAGAACTTCCAACTGGGCGGTTTCTTCAGCACCGGTCGTGAAAGCGGCAACTTGAGTATGGAGGGCCTTGAATTCCTCATACAACGCCTCAAGACTGCGAAATGCAACTTTGAACATTGATTTTTCGGCATCACCGGTAACCGTGTTGCCTCGTTCAAATATTTCGGTTATTCTGGTAGCAGAAAAGTCCCGAGCTTGAATTGTTTCCTTTTTGGAAGGCATGCTTATGAACTTAAGCTAGTACTAAAAGGAAAGACCTCACCGACTGGATGAAGTTAAAAAAGCTTTTTGTGTTTCCGGTTTGTGCCTCGGACAGTGTGAAATGTTGAGCCGATGTGAGCTTCTGAACGTCTGTGGAACCTCCGGGTCCTGAAGATGCTGTGATACAACTCCAGGTGCTCGTCAGCGCCGCAAGACTGGTCGGTACCCTGGGGCCCACTGTTGTGGAGATGTGGCTCGATGGGACCAAAATGATCGATGGCTCAGTGGAGAGTTGACAGTTTCGATGGTGATTTTGAATGGGTTGATAGAAGCGATGATGATGATGATGATATTTAACACGTTTGAACTTAAACAGCGTTTTATTTTGTAAAAACTTGAAAAATGATATTTTATGCACATGAACGTTACATTTTTTATTTCGTAATGTCAAAATATTATGTCAATTCTATTGGCGCGAATGCGCGCTGTCACCTGTCAATGTCTAAAGCAGTGGCGTAACGGACATCCGGCATTGGAGCTGCTTCAGACAATACCTGAGAACGAACAGAAGTGTTTCGAAACACTGGTGAAGGTGCTGGAACTTCGCTACGGTGACAACCATGTGCAGCAGATACACCAGACCCGTCTGAAAACCAGGGTACAAAAGAGCGGAGAAAGCCTGCAGGAGTTCGAGGCCGACGTCCAGAGGCTGGTTAACCTTGCTTATCCAGCCTATCCATCAAGTCTGCTGGCTAATATTGCGAAAGAAACCTTCATCAATGGACTGAGGGACAACGAGTTGCGCCAGATGGTCACAATCAGCAACCCAGCGACGCTCACCGATGCCTTAATCCACGCGATTCGTATCGAAGCAGCCAAGGATTCTCCACGTCACTTCAAAATCAGAGAAGCGACATTGGAAGCAGCCGAGAATCCAACAGTCAGGAAGGCCAGCGATTCACAGTCCCCGTCAGTCCAAGAGATGTTCCAGAAGATTCTCATCGCTTTGGAAAATAAAGAAGCAAGGACAGGAGGCAGGCCACGTTGCTTCGGATGTGGGAAACCGGGACATCTGCGCCGGAATTGCAGGCAAGGGTCGAGTTCAAGTGACCGTTCCGCGCCGGGGCGAAGATCTCCCAGCCCAGTTGGACGCAACCAGGAAAACTAATTCCAGCTAGCGCTGAGGGGCGCACGCTGGCTGGCAGTCCCCAATGCCCCAGGAGCTACTCTGTTTCGTTGCTGAGGAAGTCACCTAACAGCCTTCTTCTGAGTGGCAAGCTTGATGAAGACGATTGCGTTTTGGTTATTGACACTCGAGCCACAAAGTCGATCGTTCGACGTGGAATGCTTCGAAAACAACGGATCGTGGCGTTGAAGAACGGCACTCGCTTGACTACGGCCACTGGAGAGTCGGCTACATTGTGCGGAGAAGCTGAAGTAAGCATTTGCTTCGGACGATTCCTGATGCGAGAGAAGGTTTTGGTGGCTGACATTGTTGACGACTTCATACTTGGCCTGGACCTGATGAATAAGTACGGATTTGTCCTGGATGTTGGTGAGCGGACACTGAGGATTGGAAACGAGGAAATTGCTCTTAAAACATCCATGAAGACTGCTAAAGAAATCCGTCTACTTTCTGCTGAAACCGTACGTGTGGCCGCCAACTCCGAGAAGATCGTGTGGGCAACACTGAGTGGACAACCTGGAGGACATGTCGCCGGCATTGCTGAACCCGACGCAGCTGCCAGCTGTCTCATGGCTAAGACATTAATCAACATGGATAAGACGAGAATTCCGATTAGAGTCATTAACCCGGACAAGACATGCAAAACGATCAAGGAAGGAGAAACTATGGGCAAGTGTGAGCCCGTAGAGTGGATCTCACGCTGCGAAGATAGATCGCCAGAAGCTCCAGCTCCGAAATTTCAGGAGAAGAAGGTCGAGGAGATGTTCTCGTCCCAGTGGGAGCACCTGAATGACAAAGAAAGGGAACTGGCGATGAAATTCATTCAAGAAGAAGCTACAGCCTTTGCGATGGAAGGCAGTCCAACTGGGAGGACCAGTGTGATTCAACATCGCATCAACACGGAGAACGCTGCTCCGATTCGGCAAGCTCCCAGGCGCCTACCACTGGCAAAGCAAGAGGAGGTGTCCAAGCTTCTAAAGAACATGCTGGATGAAGGCGTGATTGAGGAGTCAACAAGCCCATGGTCTTCTCCGGTTGTTTTGGTTGAAAAGAAAGACGGAAGTACAAGATTTTGCGTCGACTATCGCAAACTCAATGATGTGACAAAGAAAGACAGCTATCCACTGCCTCGGATCAATGACACCTTGAGCACACTGTCCGGATCAAAATGGTTCTCAACGTTGGACCTGAAGAGTGGCTACTGGCAAGTCGGACTCCGCCATGAGGACAAAGAAAAGACCGCATTCTCAGCGGGCAGCGGTCTTTACCAGTTTACGGTGATGCCTTTTGGGCTTTGTAACGCACCGGCCACGTTCGAACGCCTGATCGAGTGCGTTTTGCGAGGTCTTACATGGGAGACTTGCCTGGTCTACCTTGACGACGTGATGGTCATCGGTCGGACGTTTGAAGAACATCTGAAGAACCTCCGCGAGGTGTTTCGACGACTTCAAGGTGCTCACCTAAAGCTGAATCCGAGGAAGTGCGTGCTTTTCCAGAAGCAGGTCAAATTTCTAGGACACGTCGTATCAGCCAAGGGAATCGAAACCGACCCATCGAAGTTGGAAGCTGTTCGAGAATGGCCACGACCGAAGAATCAACATGGAGCCAGGAGTTTCTTGGGCTTATGCACATACTACAGGAGATTTGTGGAGAAGTTTTGCAGACATTGCTGAGCCCTTACACAAACTGACTGAGGACCGTACTCCATTCTTGTGGACCAAAGAATGTGAGAATGCTTTCAAGACTTTGAAGATCGCGTTGTGTTCTAGTCCCATCCTGGCGTATCCTCAACTGCATGGACAATACATCTTGGACACTGATGCCAGTAACACCGGAATTGGAGCAGTGCTGTCGCAATATCATCAGGGCCAAGAGCGGGTTGTGGAGTACTACAGCAAGGTGTTGTCCAAACCGGAAAGAAACTACTGCGTCACACGCAAGGAACTGCTGGCCATAGTAAAAGCTGTCCATCACTTCCACCAATACCTCTACGGCCGAAAATTTCTGGTGAGGACTGACCACGCTGCGCTGAAGTGGTTGCTGCAGCTCAAGACACCCGAAGGACAGCTGGCACGGTGGATCGAGAAATTGCAGCAGTACGACTTTAAAGTCCAACACCGTCCTGGGAAAAGTCACGGAAATGCAGATGCTCTTTCTCGAAGACCGTGCAAAGAGGATTGCAAGCATTGCAAAAGAGTGGACCAGCAGAATGGAACAGTGGGCGTCAAATAAATAGTTGTTGCGACCCCGAGAAATTGGACTACAACTGAACTCAGGAAAGAGCAACGTGAAGACCCGGCTATTGGTGCACTTGCTGAACGCAAGGAGAATGGTCAGGACAGACCAGAGTGGGCTAAAATCTCTGACGAAGGGCCCGAATTTAAAGCTCTCTGGGCCCAATGGAAATCTCTGAAAATAGAGAACGGTCTGCTGAAGCGAGTGTGGGAGAGTCCTGATGGAAAGAGGGAGATGGTTCAATTGGTGCTCCCCAAGACACGAGTGAAGGAGGTCCTAAAAGAGATGCACGACGGCGTCACCGGAGGACACCTTGGGGTGAACAAGACGTTGGCCAAGGTGCGCGAGCGGTTCTATTGGGTAAACTGCCGGAACGACGTGGAAGCATGGTGCCGCAAATGTGAAGTTTGTGCGGCCAGCAAGGGACCAAGGACTCGTACCCGAGCGGAACTGAAAACCTACAATGTTGGAGCACCCTTTGAACGCATCGCGATTGATGTGGCCGGACCGTTCCCGACAACAGAGAGTGGCAACAAGTACATCCTGGTTGCCATGGACTACTTCAGCAAGTGGCCAGAAGCATACGCCTTACCAAACCAAGAGGCTACCACAGTGGCGGGTGTGCTGGTGGATAACCTGATCAGTCGTTTCGGTGTACCACTGGAGTTGCACTCGGATCAAGGACGCAACTTTGAATCCAACGTGTTCCAGGGTGTCTGCGATTTGCTTGGGATCAAGAAAACAAGGACTACGTCTCTTCATCCACGGTCCGACGGAATGGTGGAGCGATTCAACAGGACGATGGAGCAGCATTTGTCAAAGGTAGTTGACGAACATCAGCGAGATTGGGACCGTCATTTGCCATTGTTTTTGATGGCATATCGAGCGGCAATTCATGACACAACGGGCGAAACACCAGCCCGGGTCATGTTTGGTCGGGAGATACGTCTCCCTTGCGATTTGCAATTTGGCACGCCAGAGGACGACCCCAAAGCTGTTCCGGAGTATGTCGACGACTTGAGACAGCGGATGCACGACGTCCATGAATTAGTGCGGGACCGGATTCGACTCTCCACCGACCGGATGAAGACACGCTACGACCTGAAGGCGAATTCAGCAGGATTTCAAGCTGGTGATCTTGTCTGGTTGTACAATCCTCAACGGAGAAAGGGGAGGTCACCGAAGTTACACCCGCCTGGGAAGGACCTTACACAGTGGTCAAGAGAATCAACGACGTTGTTTATCGGATCCAGCGAGCCCCGAGAACCAAAATGAAAGTTGTTCACCTCGATCGTCTCGCACGTTACGCGGGGAGTAATGTTCAGCCTATTCGGGACGAACAGGCTCAAGAGGGGGGCAGTGTTACGAAGCTCGCGACCATCCCGGCTCTTTCTAGAGAAATCTAGCATTACGCGTTGCATTCGGGAAGCATCGAGAGACTTCAGCGGTAGGTCACGACACGTCGAGACTTCTGGCGGAGGTGCCGTAGAAAATCCGCGTATATTCTCGACGCAGATACCAGAGAAATCCTCGTGTACTGTAAACATCATCAGGAAGCATCCAGAACCTTCGATGCCACTATAAGAGAGGAGCTTGACCTGGCATCGAGAGAGTTTGAATCGAGCGATCGTGGCGTCAACACATTACGCGACATTGTGAATTTCTGAGCGATTAATAATTCTGTGCGTTATTTAGTTGTGTCGGTAGTAGCTAATGAAGTGCAGTTTGTTTACAAGTAAATCAGCACATTTAATTTCGAGATAGGCGAACCCGAATATCGTAACAATACTCTAGTCAAAAATAAACTTCTTATCTGGTTGGTCTGAAATAAAGAATGCTTCAGTCAAAAAAAGACTATTAATCTATGTAGTAGGTATGTCAAAAATAAAGGACGATACTTGAGTAAAAAATGAACTTCTCATCTGATTGGTGTAGAAAGAAGGAGGATGCTTGAGTCAAGAATCAGTTCTTTATCTGGTGGGTCTGAAAAGAAGGATGATATTTGAATCGAAAATGAACTCATTATTTGGTGGGCCTAATGCCCCTTGAATCAAATTAGATTTGTATCTGGTGGATCTTGAAAGAAAGAGAATGCTTGAGTGAAAAATCAATGCTTTATCTGGTGGGTCCGAAAAGAAGGATGATAATTGAGACGAAAATAGACTCCTTATCGGCTATACAATTAAGTCAACAATCGGCCTGTAAAATGTCTCGTCGGTGATTTGGTCAGTCGGTGAATCAGCAAGTCGGTGAAATACCCGTCGGTAGATTGGTGAGTCCGTGAATTGACCTGTCGGTGGATTCGCTAGTCGGTGATTCGGATGTCGGTGAAATGTCCACGTTGATTTTGAGTCAGAAAACAGTGTCACGGTCGGATGTTACGAACAGCCCCTTATTGGACACCTAACAAAGTCCATGCACACACTTTCGCGTCCGAGAGTTGTTTTCGAGTCAAAAATGTATAGTGTAGCCGGAAATTACCGTTCTTCGGACGTACCTGACTGGGTCCATGTGCACAGGTTTTACGGGGATATTTTTGACTGGGATATTATTGGCAGGGATATTTTGTCAAGGGGATATTTTTGGCTGGGATATTATTGGCGGGGATATTTTTGGCCTGGGATATTTTGTCGCAAGGATATTTTTGGCTGGCATATTATAGCCGGGATATTTTTGGCGGGGATATTTTGTCGCCGCACCATTTCCGAAGCTCCACGGTGGAAATCCCTACATCTTGTTCATTTCCGGCGATTCTTCAATATTCTTTTCCTCTCTTTTTTAAACGGTCTAGGCCAAAAATTATTGTCAAGTTGTTGGAGAACCACCTGTTCTTGTTGCTTGGCGCTCTGAAGATCATAGTAACAGATATCAGCAAACAATAATTCGTTTCCAGAGAGTTCAAAGATTTTGCCGAACAATTGGAACAGGGTATGCCGCCGTTCATCATCCTCAAGCTAACGCCGTCGAACGATACCACCGAGGATACCATACCACCGTACTCTGGAAACCATGTTATGGTCGTATGTGAGAGAGAACCATGGAGAATGAGAGCATCACTTCCAAAAGGCTGCGTGTGCCATGCGCACATCACGAAGTGACGTAAAGGGATTCATTCCTTTCTCCGTTGATTTTGAAAGACAGATGTGCGTGAATGGAGGAGACTATGATGCTGCGAGTCAGTTGAAGGGTGAAGATGAGGCTCCCGAACCTCACGAACAACAATTTCATTCGAAACTCAGGCCCACGACCGAAGTTTAGCCAGCATGATTTGCTGCGCCGGAGACCAATTGAGTTTGCCATGAATGACAAAGTCTGCCACAAGAACTCCGCGCAGTTCAAGTACTTTTCGGCCAGACTCTCTTCAAAATTCGTCGGTCCCCTCACAATCTCTCTAAAAAGGCCTCGCCATGAACTTATCAGTTGACCAGAAACAACAGTCAGAAGGTTGGGATATACCACGCGAAAGAGTTGAAGCAGGACACCACTTCTTAGTGATCTTCATAGTATCCATTTTTCCACTTTTCTCTTCTGGATAAATTGTCCCACCCGCCACTAAGATGCGTTTTACCGCCCTTACGGGTGAGGTCTGACCTCCACTGGGATGTAACTTGGGCCCGAAGACCGTATCCATGTCTCGATTTTTAGCTTAGAGCGCATTCAGAGGTGCGCTTTTAGGGGTTGCCAATTTATATTTGAGTGTTCAAAATTGTATATTATAAAATTACATACAGCCGCTAAATTGTGATATGTTATTTCAAAAACTCAAACATGAACGGATAGCCCCCAAACGTGCACCTCTAAATGCGCTTTCAGCTTAAAAGCGAGATCTGAATACGGCCTTGAGCTTCGTAGATTGGATGCTTGGGATCGATGAGCGTCGTTAGCCTCAGAGAATGTTAACTTCTGTCGACGCCTGTGGCCTCGGAGAGCGGAATTCCTCTGGACTTAGAGGATTGAGACTAGAACTCAGATGGAGGTTTATTTTTAATTGGTCTACATGTGCTGGTGTCTGGTAATCCATTGAAACACATTTCCGCATTATTCTTGTTGGGTATTTTTCATAGAAAAGGTATTCGAGCCTTCGAGCCCTTTGGGTTATTTGCGTTGTGCGGTGAACAGAGAGCCAGACCTGGTGGGTGAGGTCAGGTCAGGTCATAAGAGCGGCGAAAGCCAAGAAACAGCACAACTCCCGTTGAGCCAGGGAACCAATGGGTGAAAGAAATTTCCATCTACGCAGCACACCGTCGAATTAGGTAAATTCGGGAAAAAATTTCGCAGAAGCAAAAACCGTCTTTTTGATGTGATCAGAGCTCATGAAGAAATGATGGAAATAATTCAACTACAAGCACAATAGAGGGTAATTGAGATCGCGGAACTCAGGATAACAGGGGTCAGACAAAGCGACACATAAGCACCCAGACTGAAGAATCTATGGTTGGAGACGACCCAAGAAAACTGATCAACATGATATCGACATGTGAAGATTTTGAGACAGCCGAAAAGATCGCCAATTTGGAAAGGCCAGAAAGAACCCACAAAATAAAAGAGGTGACCAAAGAATGTTTTCGAGGCGCCCGACGACTGCGCGTTGGCACTATGTGTAGGCAGAAACACTTCTCAAAAAAAATAAGAATAAAAATTGGATGGAGCAGCTGCAAAATCCAAAAGAGGAGAAGAAGAGACAGGTGCTTTAGATGCCACAACTTTGGACGCGAAGGCAAAAAATGTAAAGGACGTGATCGTTAACAGCTTTGCAGAAATTGCGGCGACAAACAGGACGGATCTGGACAGTGCAGTAAGGCAGCAAAATGTTTTCCGTGCAAAAATATAGAAGAAAAGCACAACCGTTACGCAGGGAGTGAAAAGTGCATCTCGAACGCAGATGCAACGCAGCGAAGGACCTTCCTGAGCAGACAGTAAGAGAACGGAGAGTAAGTCCAGTCATTGGTTAAGAGCAAAATAAGAAACGGACCAAAAGATATTTCTATAATGACGACTATGATAGCTTCATAACCACCAACTTACCAGTGATTGTATTATTCTGAAGGACTTTGTGGCGTCATTGGATGGAGTTGAGCAACAAGTGAGATCTTTGTACAAAGAAGTACTAATTGGAGGCGGCTTGAGTGCAAAATCGGTTCTGTTTGGCTCAAAAGTCAAGAACGGAAGAGGAGGGCTTTTGGAGGAATTCATTGAATTCAACGATCTCCTACCGCTGAACCAAGGAACGGAGCCCATATTTGGCGGTCCAAATGGGTCCTCGATTATAGACGTCACCATGGCAACGCAATCTGTCAGCAGGAGAATCTCAAGACGGAGGAGAGTTGAAGATGGCACAGAAAATTTCAGTGACCACAACACAAAAAATAACCTTCCAAATAACAAGAAACCAACTTCAGCAACAACATCTTACTAAAAGACACACATACTTACTCTTTCCAGCATTATTATTTATGAATGTCTCATATTTGTCAAGAAACACTTGGATCTGTCCACCATTCCATCGCATGATCATGAGACTCGGAAAAGTAAGGATCTACTATTCTGCAATTACAACTTTAGTTGCCTACAAATGAACTGTAAACTTATGGCTGTGGAATCATTACCTCGGCATGTACTTCCAGAACTCCGAGACCTGCCTCTGAATAGAATGAAGAGGTTGCTGGGTAAAATACTTGCAAAAAAGGCGTACTACAGTTTATAAAGGCGTTTCTTGTCGGTACGGATTTCAATTTGTAGTTTTGTTGCATTCTCTAAATTATATTCACTTATTCATTTATTTGTATTAAAACTGCTTGACAATTGAACTGCAACACCTAAAAATTAAGTGCGTTTTCAAATTGAGATAGCTCAAAAAATATTTGACGGATTCCAAAAATTCAGGCATGTGAGGAAAGGTCATTCCTTTGACTATCGAGTGCTGGTATTAATGATAAGTTTGATTGCACAATTTGTCATATACAGGGTGCCAACGGAGAACGTGCAGCAATCGGCAATCGCAATCGTGCAGCAATCGCGTATGGGCAATCTTTCACCTTGTGCAACTTTCGAAAAAAAAATCCGAGATTTTTTCTATCGCCTGCTTTTGAAAGGTTGAATCATTATGCCGAAACGGTTTTGGAATTTCTACCCTAACTTTTTTTTTTCAAAAAATTGTGCTCAATTTTCTGAAATATGCACTTTCTGATTAAGAAACAGAAATAGAGACATTGTTTGTTTTCAAACGGCGTCCATATTGAATTTGCTTACGAAGATTTTCATTTGAGCCTCCACATCCCGTAGAAACTACCCCTTTTGGGACCCCATCTCACAACAAGATATGCAATGCTTCATTTAAAAGACATAAGGAAATTACTCATCAATAATTGGATATTGGAATAAGGATACTGCGATGACCCCACACGTACAGCTCCCTAAAAACCACCCCTTGACTTCAAGGGACAGGGTTGGTAGGATAAGACGTGCAATATGTACATAAAAATTCAAAAAAACTTCTTTTTCAACTGTTCCACTAAAAAAGTGATGCTACACGATGACCCTCTGCGTAGGTCATCCCAACAGTAGCTACCCTCTCGGAAAAGAACTACCCTTTAAAAAACCAGCACTTCCGCAATACCTCATTTGTTGGAATTTTTTCAAAATATGTGCAATAGTTTGCCGCTATGATGATTTCATTCACATATCTACCCGAAACTACCCCTTCAACTACCCCTTCAATATCGCATAGCCTTTACCTTGATGCGTGTAAGGTCATCGCGAAATCATTTTGAACTTATTCAATCGCACCTTCTCTGAGCTTCCAAATGAGGTTTGCATACCTTTAACTAAAGGGGCGATTTCTAGGGGTAGTTTCAGGAAAGGTTTTGTACTATCATCGTAGAAAACATCATCATTTCAATGGAACGGTTAGTAGACAAAAGTTCTTTCAACTCGTAAATAACGCATCAAGGTAGAGGCTATGCGATATTAACGGGGTAGTTGAAGGGGTAGTTTCGGGTAGATATGTGAATGAAATCATCGTAGCGGCAAACTATTGCGACAGATTTTAAAAAAATCCTAACTAATGAGGTATTGCGGAAGTACTGTTTTTTTAAAGGGTAGTTCTTTTTCGAGAGGGTAGCTACTGTTGGGATGACCTACGTAAAGGGTCATCGTGTAGCATCACTTTGTTAGTGGAACAGTTAAAAAAGACGTTTTTTGGAATTTTCATGTATTGCATGTCTTATCATACCAACCCTGTCCCTTGAAGTCAAGGGGTGGTTTTTAGGGAGCTGTACGTGTGGGGGCATCGTAGTATACTTATTTCAGTCCAACTATTGATAAGTACTTTTCTTAGGCCTTTTGAATGAAGCATTGCATATCTTGTTGTGAGACGGTGTCCCAAAAGGAAAAGGGGTAGTTTCTGGGGGATGTGGAGGCTCCAATGAAAATCTTCGTAAATAAATTCAATATGGACGCCGTTTGAAAACAAACAATGTCTCTATTTCTTTTTCTTAATCAAAAAGCGCATAATTCAGAAAATTGAGCACAATTTTTTGAAAAAAAAAGTTAGGGTCAAAATTTCAAAACCGTTTCGGCATAATGATTCAACCTTTCAAAAGCACGCGATAGAAAAAATCTCGGACTTTTTTTTCGAAAGTTGCACAAGGTGAAAGATTGCCCATATCTGCACGCTCTCCGTTGGCACCCTGTATATGACAAATTGTGCAATCAAACTTATCATCAATACCAGCACTCGATAGTCAAAGAAATGATCTTTCCTCACATGCCTGAATTTCTGGAATCCGTCAGATATTTTTTGAGCTATCTCAATTTGAAAACGCACCTAATTTTTAGGTGTTGCAGTTCAATTGTCAAGCAGTTTAGTTATTATGTTACTAATATTTTCTCTTCATTTTTTGACATGTTCAACGCTCACGGGCACTAACACATGAACTTGTAAAGTCTATCTAATCATCCAATCATCCGAAGCAAAAGGGGCGTATCCCAAAGGGATGGCGCGTCACATCGGAACGCTTAGAGCAGTTCACAACATGAACAGCAAGAAACTATTTGTTGATGGATCAAAAACGCCACAAGAGTTCATCAAGAGTATACCCTGTATGTGCGACAGCAGCTTCCCCAAAAAAAAAAAAAAAAAAAAAAAAAAAAAATAGGAAAGAGCAACCAAACGGGTTTCAGTACACTGGTGGACACCTACTCCTATCTGACTTAAAAAAATACTGCATCATACAGAAACGACTCTACAGCAGGACAAGAAGAAATCGAACTGTTGCCGAAGATGAACTCAAGAGCAAGTACAAGGACGCCAGAAATAGACTCCAAGAGGAGATTAGAAATGAAAAACAGAACACCTGGACACAGCTCCTGGCGGATCTTGATGAGGACATCTGGGGAAAAGGCTACCAAATTGTGATGAACAAGCTCAGACTTGCACCAAAAATAACGCTAAGCGAACAAGAAATAGAAGCTTAGGTAGATAAGCTGTTTTCCCGATAACCCATCAGGGAACGGCCAGCAATAGAGCCTGACGAAGAACCTCCTCAATGAAAAAATCTCTCCACATTTACAAGTTTTTACGGTAATTCCATACATTTTCAGTTCCCTATTATATGTTCTATTTATGTTTTATTGTTTACAGCCTAGATAATGTCTAAATAAAAGACGAAACGTCGGCGAAAGAGCAAGAATTTTATTACGTCGATCACGCCTTCACGCCTTCCTGTAATTGGGTCATCCTTTTAAGATCAAAATTAGAAAAATAAACAAGGAAGTAAAAGAATAATATATTATCCCTATTAACATCTCAGGGGTTGTCATCACAGCGCGAAGGGATGAAACAATACGGGAGTGAGATTGGTCATTGAAGATGTCCCCCTCGATGATGAATTTGACCTGTTTTTGTTTTTTCCCTGTCCTGACCTGGACCCTCCCTGACCTGTCAATTCTGCTGGCACAATTCCGTCTGTTTCTTTTACAATGGGCCACCTTGTATAGACAAGGGCGTAAGAATGACTATCCACATACAAAAGACGCACCAAAAAGCGAATAGAATGCTGGCCGTTCTTTCATGATGCCGAACATAGGGGGGCCCCTACCTAAGAAAAGAAAGATCCAGGCATCCACTCTGTATTCGTGTTGCTCTACGGAGCACTTATATGGAGCAGAGCACTAGAGTATGCACACTAATTCAGATAAGTCGAATTAAATCTAAGTAACGTATGGTCCGAAAGTTTTGGGAAATAGTTTTAAGCTAATAACTTTTTCTGAATAGTCTTTATTTTCGTACTTGATAGTGCATAAATTAACATCATATATAACACTAACAAATTCATATTCAACATATTGAAAATGGACCATTATCTTCGATGGATCTCAATTATCTTCTGCCATGTTCTATGATTTTCTGTATCAATTTGTCAAATTCGAAAATCTCTAATGTTATTGAAAAATGTGACGCCGTAATTGGTCTTCATTCGCAGCTTTCCATCCCTTGTCGTATACTATCCTACTCAATACTTACCAAAAATCTTATATTGGTCGAGCTTGCGGTACATTGGGAGGCAGGAGCTCTGAGAAATTAATCCTGCTGTTGTCCAGAGAATGATCGAACATGGCAGAAGAAAACCGAAAGCCATCAAAGATAATGGCCCATCTTCAAAATGTTGAATACGAATTTGAAATTGTAGAAGATGACGCTAGTTTTTGCAATATTAAGTTACGAAATTGAAACTATCAATAAAAAGTTATTAGCTTTTAAAAAAATTCCCAAAACTTTCGGACCATACGTTATGATTGGTTGTCTACCAGTCTAGGCGTATAAGCAGGAAAATTGAGGAGTTTCAGTACATTGGGAAAGAAAATCGAAAAATTGAAACAAGTGTTGAGTGAAAGCTGCAGACGACAAAATTGGGCTGTGAATTTTCCCACAATTTTCACGGAATTCTAGAGACATCCTCCTAAACTATACTCTGTTAGTGACCGTTTTCCGCGCTGCGTTTGACACACCTTGTAGCTCTAGCTGCTGATGCGTATAAAAGGCGAGAGTCCATCACCCTGTATATAGCTGATAAGGTGAGCTTGATGAAAATCGAAGTGTGCAAAGGAGAAAAGGGAGCAGCAGCGCCGTACACTTACTCGCATCGCGTCGTCTTGGAAAAGTTTTATATTTGCACAGTCATGGCCCACTTGACCGGATGATGCGGGATACGGGCTAAGTGAAATTAAAGATTTTTTGCGTGCTTTTCGAGACCCTCCCGCCGAGTTTCTTGCAAGCATCTAGGAAGCCGGAGCCGTCCGGATATTCTCATCAATTTCATCAAATTCTCGCGAGGATAGGTGAAGTGCGGTGACTAGGATAACTTATCCGGACAATTCGTTTTGTGAGCTTCTGCTTCGCTCACAACAAAAGTCGGCACGAAACAGAGTTTTTTTTTAGCTCACAGCTAACATTTGAATCTATCATATCAACTGGTGCCATTTTTTGTCACTCGCTAAAGACAATACAGACTCAAGAAATCCTTCAGTTTTAGAACAGGTATCGAACTGAGCCCGCACGTTACGCTGAATTGATACAATACTTCTATTTCTACCTGTTATTAATCATCATGATTTGGTATGTAAACGGTTCGTGATCCGGCGTATAGTTTTCGTTTTGTATGAGCATACGCTTTTTTTTTCTAAAGCCGAACCATTTGGTGTCACAAATTACCTGTGTGTGACAGCGAGATTGGGCATTCTAATAGGAGCGAACGAGCCGTGACGTAACGCATTAGTTCCGTCCATTCTTCTCTTGTTTGGGCCCGTGTGACATTTAGGCGGCGATGACGAGCCCTTTCGTCAGACGTCATACCATATCCTATTTCATTTAATTACGTTTTCTCCCTATTATCGTTCATTCATATTCAAATTTCCACAATAAGTTGAGTGCCATAACAGAGCGCTCGACCTTTTTTTTTTTAATTAATTGATATACCGCGGGTTCCATCAAAAATTGAACCCACTCTTAACGCTAACACGTTAATCATTTTTTCAATAATTGTTTTGAACCCGAAAGTTACATTTACAAAGAAATCCATCCAAGAGAATCGCGAATTAGCTATTACTCAATTAGCTTTCTAATCCGCAGTTATACATCCAGTTCCACCAGCGAATTTAATTATTGTCAGCTAATTGAGATATTTTCTCTGATGAATTTTAGGTCAGTGCTGGTTGAATGACCACGGAAAATGCATTCAAGCTGTTGTGGTCACATGGCAAGTTACGCAGTCCTAATTTTTGCGCCTGTAACTTGGTATCGAGCCCTAAATTCGCTGGTGGAACTGGCTAACAGTTATTTACTTTTTTATGTAAAAGTTGACTTTCAGTTGTGGTGCTTATAATATAATTTATGAATATCTACGAGAAGAGTTACTTATACAGGGTGTCCCGAAAATACACCGACAACGTTCTAGGGCAGCTTCCTCTCATCAAAACAAGAAAAAAAAAAAAGTTCCTATGAACATGGGTCCGAAAACGCTTCCTAAGGGACTTACAGGCCCCTGAACGTGGGACCCTGAAGGTGGTTTTAATTTGATATCTACGAAACCGTTCAAGAGAAATCAATCAAACTTGACACATCCACTAACCTTCTTGTGCCCAACAAAATGAGGCAAGATTATTCACAAAATAATTTACCAGGGGTGGGTCAGGCTAAGGTGTGGGGTTGAAAATAACCCTTACTGTTTTGAATGTAAATTGTTTTCGAATTTAATAAGAAATTATGAAATATTGGAGTTTTCTTCAACAAAAAGGTTCCCCTGTTCAACCTCGATAGACGCACCGTTTTACGAGATATTTAAGTTTGAATGTATGAAAACGTGGTCAGTAATGCTGATTTTTAATTAAGGTATTCAAGGCGAAGAAAAACTATTTCAAAGCAGCTTAATTTTTGTTAGGCATTCAAATTTTGTTGGGCATGAGAAAAATATTAAATGTGTCAAGTTTGATTGATTTCTCTTGAACGGTTTCGGCAATATTAAATAAACACCATCTTCAGGGTCCCACTTTTAGGGGCCTGTAGCTCCCTTAGGAAGCGTTTCCGGACCCATGTTCATACGAACTTTTTTTCTTGTTTTGATGAGAGGAAGCTGCCCTAGAACGTTGTCGGTGTATTTTCGGGACACCCTGTAGGTCTGGAAACTTGGAAATAATTTGAATAGGGTCATATTAAATTGTTCAGTTCTAACGTATTATTTTGAACGGCTAGCGACATTTTTCAAGCATCCGACAAATTTGAATTTTGCTTTTCAACTACTGATAACACTTCACTGCAAAAAATCCTTCTCTGACAGCAGCTTCAAAAAATATTTTATACCTACAGCTCCGTTTTATTTTTACAATAGGTGAGTGAACTATCATCAAGTGATGCACTCATATGAAATCAAACTTCACAAGTTTAAGAAAAGAATTAATAAATAACAAAGACCAAGTCTTGATTTTTTCAAAAAGGTGGATTATACAAACTATGTTGCAGAGAGTTTTAGAAATGGCGGGTTGGTACCGGTGCTTAGTATCGAATTTTTCCATCTCAACTCGCCAAGCAACAAACCCCGAACAGAACCTGGTTGAAGGCATACAATCATACATGGTGATGAGAAAATTTTCGGCAGCCAAATAATAAAGAAATCCACCATCCATTCACCCTGTATCAGGCAGAATCTTTGTCAAAATTGGAATACATTCTTACTTAATTCGTTTTTTATCTTGTATGTTCTCGATTACATTCATTATTTTCAAAAAAACATGAATTGGTTCAAATTTTACAGAGTGCTCAAACCCACAATTTCAAAGATAAGTTTGACCATTATTTGTACAATGTACATGCATATAAAAAGTCTTGTTCGGTGCACAGATAAAAAGTTATCTATCGAGAACAAACAAACCTTGGCTCATTTCATTTTTCATCAGAATTAAACAAAAACGGAAAGCTGCTTCAAGAAACACTGAAACTTTTAAAAATCAGAACCGAATATGGTTGGAAATCGAAACTTAATTCCTGTTAGCAACTCCAGGAGCTCCAGCTACAGTAGCAGCTATTGGCAGTTTTTCTGAAGTCTGCAAAAGATCTAAAAGACGTCAAACGTCAGATTTTCGATCAAACTCCAATTCTGAGGAAGGTAAAATCCGAGCGGAAAAAAAATTAGACAGCGCAAGAAATGTTATAAAAAACATCGTTTTTCCTCCACCTCGTGCCGACAAATACAAGGATTCCCACTAGCCTAGGCAAAACAGGTTTTAACCCGGAATAAATTGAGGAAAATCTGGAAATTTGGGGAACGCTTCAGAATTTGATGGGGAACAACATACTAAAAGTCCCCATCTGTCCGAGGCTTGGTATTTTTTCTGTGGGAAGTCGAAGGTACAAGAAGTTACCATTTTTGGAATCGTTGTTTTGGAATACTTTTTTTATTGGACCTCATATTTTTGAAGTCTAGAAATCCAATGCAATAAGTTCCCAGAAAGTGTAGTGCACCAGTGGCGTACCAGACGACTGCGAAGGGTCCGAGGTGCGATGTTTTACAAAGTCGTATATAAAACCGTGACTAACACTATTTTTGACATGTTTGGTATCATTTCTAATTGAATCGCACTCGCTGATTCCAAAAAAAAGTATACAATTATGATATAGACGTGTTTGAACCGGTTTTATTGAAAAAAAAACATGTTTTTTCCACCCTCTTTGTAGTTTTGTAGCTTCAGTTCCATCAGTGCTCAATGTATTCCCAACTTTGATTCCGACTTAGACAGTTAGCTTGGGCTATTTCACACACAAATACCATTTTCTGATTTCTTCCCCCTTGTCACAAAGTCACGGAGTGATTTTGTTTCTTGAGATGTACATGTCAAAGCTGGATTTGACGAAACGTGCTATTTTACAAGAAAAATTACGCTACGATGAAAATGTAGCTTTGGAGTGGTACTTCAGTCATTTTAATGCATGAAAATAGTTTTCTCTATCGAACAAAATCAAGGAAACCAAAATCGGAGCCGTATTTTAGTCATGACATTTTTCCTCCGACAATGCAAGCTTTTGAAATCAAATTTCTACACGGTGCACGTTTTGGGAAAAAATTACCATGTGACTTTGTAACAGCGACAGAAACTTCTAGTTATGAAATTCATCCATTAAATAGTTCAGTGGAACAATCTATGACAAAATTGTGATCATGGGTGTTTTGAACCACGATGGAAATGGAGCTACAAAGCGACTTTATTCCTTTTGCGAAATTTATTCTGCATTGTTGGAAGAAAAATGATGTCATGACTGAAATACGGCTTTGATTTCAGTTTCCTTGATTCATTTAGAAAAAAAATAAATTTTCATGCCTCAAAATGATTAGAGTACCAATTCAAAGTTACATTCTGATCGTAGCCTATTTTTTCTTGTGGAATAGCACGTTTCGTCAAACCAAGCTTTGATATGATACATCTCAAGGTAGAAAATCACTCCGTGACTTTGTGAAAACGAGAAAAAGTTTCAGCAAATGATTTATTTGTGTGTGAAATAGCCCAAAGCAACTGCCTAGGTCAAAATCATAGTTATAACTACATTGGACAATGATGGAACTAGAATTACACAACATCAAATTTGAGGGGGGAAAAATCATGTTTTTTTTGACAAAACCGGTTCAAACACGTTTCTATTGAAATTTCATATTTTTTTTGGAATCAGAGAGTACGATTTAGTTATGAATAATACCAAACATGTCAAAAAAGGTGTTAGTCACGGTTTACCATACGACTTTACGAGAAATCGCACCTCGGCCCCTTCGCAGTCGTCTAGTACGCCACTGGTGCATTACACTTTCTGGCAATTGATTGCATTGTGTTCCTAGACCTTGAAAATATAAGGTCCAATTGAGAAAGTATGAAAAAAGCACGAATTTCAAAAATGGTAACTTTTTGTACCTTCGACCTCCCACAGAAAAAATGTCAAGCCTCGGACAGATGGGGACTTTTAGTATGTTGTTCCTAATGAAATTCTAGAGGGATCCTCAAATTTCTAGATTCTCCCTAATCTATTCCGGGTTTCATCGAAATTTTGCATTTCTTTCCTGGGCTACACATCAAACAACAGATCATACCTTTTTCTTCCGATCAAGCCTCATCTCTATTTGTTGAAGCAAAGCTAACCAAATTCCAGTAGGCACAACATTTTGAGAAAAACACTTCAGAATAACTGTATTATCTATCCAAACTATGGATCAATCACGGTAGCGAAAAAGAAATGTTACCCGGATGGATTTCTCATCACCGAATCTACAGCTGGAGCTGAATTGTAAAACTTATTGGACCATACCATCAGCCAACTCATTTTTGTCCATTGTAGAAATTGTAAACGGCCTAGATCCTAGAGTGCTAGATAATCTTCATCTGATGGGGCCACAATGACAGTTCCGGTTTGAGCCAATATGAACAGAGGTTTGAGGATCCTTTCATTTCCGAAGAGAGCCAATTTCTCACATCCTTAGTCCCTCTTCAGTTGTTATCTGGAGAGCTAAGCTCCAACAAGGGGATTGTTTTATTGCAGAATTCACGTCCATGATCTCCGAGGTTTTGTCGAACGATCAGATGCCAATTTGTTCACGAAGCGATTGATATTACCCTCAAAGAGAAGGTAGAAGGAGCACATTGAAACCCAGATTGCCGAGCTATCCCCAACAATGATAGTAAACCTAAAACATGGAGTAATTAATGTCAAGCACGCTTTGGTACTCACAATATCACAATGATGGATGAAAAGGTGTGTAATGCAGTTTCGGAGAATTCCTCAACACAACGTTGTATTATCATTGTGGGCTAAATGTTCAATAGCATTTATTTGGTCTTGAAAAAAGACATTAAGGACAAGACAAAATTGCGTTCTGAACTTTTTTCTTTTATTGTGTATGGATACGCTTTTTCGAGTGCTTGCTGCATGTTTCGTATAAATAAGTTATATGTCACTGGCAAGCTCGTGGGGATAATCCAAGAAAAGTTTAGAGGCAGAATGGGTCTATTGGTTGATGAACCAAATCCTGTATTTGGAAGCACGAACGACGGGAATACGGCAAGGAGATTTTTTGAAGATGATGCTGTTGCTTCAGATCACTGACGTAGACCAAAAGGTCATTGTTACTAACAATTTGCATCTTTCTGTCATGGTTCATGATCACATACCTTATGAAAGCTTAGAAGCTGAGCTGAGTTTACCAAAAGAAAATTGAAACAAATGCTACTCAAAGAGGCATACTATAGCTTGAATAAGATATTTTCAGTGTATTTCTAAGAAAAACGTGAAAAATCTAAATATGAATTTTGTCTGCCATCAATTGAGAGTTTTTCGCCTGTGTGCGTCGGTTGCTAGTCAGACTTGAAACTGAGCCCTAACGGCATCAAGTTACGCCAATAAATCGTATTTTGTGACTTCTGGTGACCTACTGAGTCCCATAATACACCAATTTGGTCAAAATTTCAATTCGCAAAATGCATAGTCTCCGAGTGCGAGTGCATACCCACAGAAAGATGTAATCAGCTGACAAAATGCGCAAATCTTTCATAAAATCAAGTGAATCTACGTAAACAACAACACATGCCGTATATACCTACGAAAGTTATTGCGTTTCTCTACCGAGTCACACCATTCAACATGTTTTACGCGTCCGTCTTGATACACGTTCGAGATTTGACAAAATAATGACTTCTCTCGTTACAAACGGAAGCCGTTTGTTTGCTTTTGATGAAGCGTGGGTTTTTCCAAGTGAAACAACAACAAATTATTCATATAGGTACCTGCCCATAAGAATACACCTCCTCCTATCCATACTCATACCTGAACCCAATAATATGTTTGAGCAAATCGAGTTTTTCCGCAAAAACAAATGACAAAAATAATCAAGCACTCTCTAGGTATACCAATAAATAAGGCGTTCAATGCCAGGGCTTCTGGTTTACGGCCCAGAGACCTGATTTGTAGGTTTTATGCACGATATGTGTGTGTGCGCGGTTTTTCTCGTCTTCCTCTTCCTCTTCTTCATCACCGTGTTCCTCGTTCGGTCAGAGGAGGCCGCGTTTCTTGTTTTACAAGGTGTATGGTATATGGTGGCGTTTCGTTTGTTCGTGCTCCTCTTTCCGTTTTATATAAGTTGCATATACATGTTTGCAAGGTAGGTATAAGACATGGAGGGAGCGCAAGGCTGCAAAGGAAAGGCCACAGGTTCATATTTATATGCGTGATGAATTAATACCGGCCGCCATAATCGTTTTGTGTCTTCGGGTCTGCACTTATCGCCAGAATTTATGGGCATAGCTCATACCATGTGATGATGGTATATAGGCATATAAAGACTGCAGGGTGGTCTTGACGGCCAGATCCTGGCCATTTAATTTGCACCGTCGGATGAAACTTTTTGATTGATAGTCGCCGAGGTCTGTGTCAGTTGAATATCTGGATTATTATAGCGTTTCTTTCACCTTCGCCATTACACGAATCTATGAACTATTAAGCACTTGGGATAAGTAAGCAGGGTAAGACCTGAGTACCAAGTCAACTCAAGCTTTTTCTGGAACAAAAAAAAATTATAAATCAGGGAAACGCCTGACTTTGCGTCGAACAGCGTATTTCGAGCAAAGCCTCCCCGGATCCCGCACCACACACACACACGTTTGATCGATGAGGGTGAAACAAACGAATGTCGCTGGCAAGTGACCAACGTCCAAATACTGTAATTCCCTACATGATAGATACTGGTCCCGGTTCCAGTCCGCCCCGTCCAATCTAGCAGGCGGTTTCCGTCCGGCAACGGAGATGTTTGCGTCTGGCCGACTGGAAACGGCTCCTATTAGCTAGATGGACCGTAACTGTACGAATTGCAGAATTTCCAACATAAATTGAATTTTCACTAGACTGCATCCCTGCGGCCGACACACTTGTACTTTCCATCTTGATTTAATTAAATAAGAAACTGCGCTCGGGCTGATATTTCGCTGCCTTGCAGGGTAGCTCGCAGTCTCGCACACACAAGAACACGGAAATAGAAGGAAAACTTCTTCTTCCTCCAACTTTGGATAATTGTAGGCATGAAAAACTATTCTGAAACAAAATTTTTGATGGAGCTCAAACTTTAGTTCCGGAAAGAATAGGATTAGTTCAAAAGTTAAAAGTCAATTTTTTCATTAACGCTTGCGTTCTTGTGCTATCCTATCGTGGTTGCTGTACAGGATGTCGCAAAACTTGGAAGACTTATTTCAATACCGAAAAAAACTGTTTTTACAGTCGGAGAAATTTGTTGTATCAAAACTGCTAGGTCCGCTACAGGAAACTGATTATTTGTGTGTTTGTTCTTCCTATCCATTTTGGCTGAGCCCCTCTTGCAATAAAGGACGAATGGTCAACTACAGACAGAGCGGGGACGATCCGTTGCTTAGAAAGTCCATAGCTTAGAATGTTCGTAGCTTAGAAAGTTCTTAGCTTAGAGTGGTCCATAGTTTAGAAAGCTCACAGCTTAGAATGGTTCGTAGCTTAGAATGTTCACTGCTTAGAAAGTTCATAGCTTAGAAAATGCATAGGTTAGAATGTTCTTAGCTTAGAAGGTTCTTAGCTTAGAATGGTCCATAGCTTAGAATGGGTCGCAGCTTGGGAAATTCGCACCTGAGATCAGTTCGTAGCTTAAAATGTTGACTGCGTGGATATGTCTGTTTAGAAAGATCATATCTTCGAATGATCCGTAGCTAAAAAGTTCATAGCTTAGAATCCGATGGAAACTTGCGCGCACAGAGTGGGTATACTAGAAATTGAAATTCTCAAAAGTTCTCAGCAATTTGGCACACACCGAGCTGTGTACATGGATGTCGTCAGGTTCAGTAGTTTTTTTTTTGTAGACCCGCAATCGGAATACCTAGCAATGAGATTGTTAACTTTCTCAACAATTTTGCACACCAATCTGTCTAGATGAAACGTCATCTTCAGTAGTCTGGACGCTATGGACATTCTAAGCTACGAACCATTCTAAGCTAAGAACCTTCTAAGCTAAGAACATTCTTACCTATGAATTTTCTAAACTATGAACTTTCTAAGCTATGGACATTCTAAGCTACGAGCCATTCTAAGCTGTGAGCTTTCTAAGCTACGGACCATTCTAAGCTAAGAACTTTCTAAGCTACGAACATTCTAAGCTATAGACTTTCTAAGCTACGGACCATTCTAAGCTAAGGATTTTCTGAGCTATGGACATTCTAAGCTATGGACTTTCTAAGCTACGTACTAGGCCCGACAGAGCTGGGTAGTATTTGAGCTTTGGAATACTTTTCAAATAATAGATACCTCAAAGAATTTAAATACTTTTTCTGCTGTCGAAAAAGTATTTATTATTCGAATACTTTTCAAAAGTATTCAGTATTTATTATTTGTAAAAGTATTTACAAATACTCAGCCAAATACTGTTACGTTATTTAAATACTTTTGTAAGTATTTGGTATTCAATATTGGGAAAAGTATTTGAAGATACTTTTACGTTATTTAAATACCTACTTTCCGAAGTATTTAAATACTTATGTAAGTATTTGGTATTTATTATTTGGAAAAGTATTTGTAAATATATTTCGTGTCAAATAAACTACGGAACATCGAATACGACAAACGGAAAATTTTTCGGACGGTTTGGAATCTGTTTGTGCCGTTGCTTAGCCCAATCTAGGGCATCCAATCCCGAGACATAATCGAAATCCCGGGATTTCGGGATTGAAAATTTCAAATCCTGGGATCTCGGGAATGGAAATTTCAAATCCCGGATTGCCGGGATTTTCAGGATTTCTCAAATAATGCAACTTTCCACCTCAGCTAAGTGAAAAACAAAGTAAATGCAAGAAACACCAGGTTATATTCAAGTAAGTAATCATCATTCGACCCATATGACACCAATTTTAGTTTGTTTTTTTTATTAATTTTGCATAAATAAGACATTTCGATGTCATTGCATAATGCGTACTTTCTCCGAGAAAGCAAAAAATTACTTGCTGAGTAAAAAATTATTTGTTTTTTTTCCAATTCAGTACAGTTTTGTTTTATTCGATGACTTTGGACATGTTCTTTAGTTTTTAAGGGTCGCTATTTTCATTTCCATATAACTTCCGGGAAATTAAATACCACAGATATCCATGGTGTTCTGTGGTATGGTAACCAGAAGCCAGAAGGTATCTCGTGTGAAAATATTGTCCTTAAATGTCATGTACCTCACCTTATAATTCTAATAAATTTTGGTATGTATCAATACTATCAATTAGCACCAATTGATATACAACAAACGAGGATTAGGCAATACTTAGTTTTTTTAGCAGAATGAATGTATAATAACAATTATCACTAATAATGATGTCAAATTATAATGTGCTTACTTGAATAATCTGTCTTTCTTGCATTAGCTCAATTTTTTCATCAAACTGAGGTGAAAAGATTAAAAAGACGCATCATTTGAGAAGTCCCAAAAATCCCGGGATCTCGGTGGAAAAATCCCGGGATTTTCGGGATTGAATGCCCTAGCCCAATCTTCTGGTAATTTTTGAAATAAGCATTGGAGGCAAAAAAGATGAGCTCGTACCTGGACACGTTGCTCAATTCATTTTCCTAACATCTTTTATCCACAGGGCGGCACCAAAAAACAATTTCTTGGTTTCTGGGGATATCATTTTTTTATTTTTGCCCGAATTTCAAAATCTGAAGCTAAAACCTCAAGTAAGATTATCCCATAATAATCAGAGTCGACTGGAAACAAACATTGAACATGTATATGGTTCCCTCAAGGGTGACCCGGCGTTTCATCTGTCCCGGAATCTAGCTTGGGATGAGAATTCACAGATAATCAACCTTGGCCCTGAGCGAAGCATTCATTCTGAACAATGAGGTACTTGCCAATGAAATAGATTCGACTGGAAATACCTTTAATCATCAACAAGAGTGATGAAAAGTATTTTCTGAAAAATTCCGGAAAAAATATCCATTGGTTACAAAAAATCTTCGTTTTTTTTAACAAGGTGAAGGTTCGGGTAAAGTAACCATAAAAATTGGAAAAAATCGTGATAAAAATATAATAAGGTATATTACATATTTTCGTATTTGTATATTTTATATACAAATATAATACATACATACAGTGTTCATTTGAAAAGTTCTCACCCCTGTTTTAGCGCCGCCAATTTTTTCTACAGGAAAACGCCGAAACAGGTCGATTTTTGTTTCGAGGGGGACATCTAGGACACATATTGCCAAATTTTTATCTTGACCCCCTTCGCTTCCACCCCACCTCACTTTAAAATTTCAAATAGCATTTCCTATTTTTTGATACATGAAATTAAAGGCGATAAAATTCTCTTTCCGTCAAACGTATTTCTGATTTTTTCAAATCACCCCCCTTTGTGAAAATCCTCTGTTTGTCAATGAAAGAACAATTTTTCTCCTATAAACTTCCGGTTCTTGATAAATGGACTTTCCATCAAAAACAGCTCGACTTTTATTTCAAGAGGTCATCTAAGACACGAATGGCCAAATTTTCATCTTCAACTCCTTCGCCCCCACCCTACCCTACCTTGAAATTTCAAATAGCATTACCTATCTTCTGATACATCAGATTGAAGGCAGTGAAACTCTCTTTCTGTCAAACATGTTTCTATTTTTTTAAACCACCCCTTTGAAGTAGGGTAGGGTGGGAGCGAAAGGGTTGGAGATGAAAATTTGGCCACACGTGTCTTAAATTACCCCATTGAAATGAAAATGGAACTATTTTTGCTTGGAAGTCTATTTCTCATTAATCTGGGGTTCATAGAGGAGAAATTGTCCTTTCATCAACAAATAAAAAATTTTCACAAGGGTTGAAGGATGGTTCAAAAAAATCAAAAATATGTTCGGCGGAAAGAGAATTTTGTTGCCTTCAATTTGATGTATCACAAAATAAGTGATGCTGGATGAAATTTTAAAGTAGGGTAGGGTGGGGGCGAAGGGACGGAAGGTAAAAATTTGGCAATTTGTGTCCTAGATGTCCCCTTCAAATCAAAAATCGACCTGTTTCGGTGTTTTCCTGTAGAAGAAATTGGCGGCGCTAAAACAGGGGTGAGAATTTTTTAAATGAACAACTACTGTAGATAGGTATGTCTTCTAGAAATTTCTTAGGTAATTCAAATACCTACTTTCAAGGTATTTAAATACTTTCAGTTTACCAAATACTTTGGGGGTATTTAAATGGAAAAAATATTTAAATACTTTCAAGGTATTTTAATGAAAAAAGTTTTTGAATACTTGAAGGTATTTAAATGAAAAAATTATTTTAATACCTTGAAGGTATTTAATTACTTTCAGTTAACCAAATACTTTTGGAGTATTCAAATACTTAGAATGTATTTAAATGACAAAAGTATTTAAATGGAGAGTCTATTTGTTATTTAAATACTCACACTTGAAATAAAGAATTTATTATTTAAATAATATTTTTTTCGCCAAATGAAAAGAATTCAAATGATAAATTCTTTCAAGAAGTATTTTACCCAGCTCTGACTACAGACAGTTTTCAACAATAAATTCATCTTCAAGCTTCGTCTGAGTGAGCCGAGCGAGCTCTGAAACGCTCTAGCAGCTTCACTTCTGAATCTGGCAAGCTTTTGAACGGCTCCTCCGCCAATTGTACGGGTTCATGACCTGTCCACGAGTCGAGGTCTCCGGGTTTGTGATTCATCCCCGTGTTGGGGTCTCCAGCGAATATCGTAACAATCTGCCACAATGCTCCAAAATGGTTCAACATATCATCGAGTTGAGTTTGTTTTTTCGCACAAATCGGGTCTTGGCTCGTCAATTTTTCCAGTCAAGTTCACGGTCTTGGCTACGGTCTTCGGAAAAGGATCGTGATGCATACCCGCGGCAGGATCTGCGGCCGATATGACGCTGGCTTTTTTATACATAAAATAAAACCACCCTATACATATTCACTCAGCTTTGGTAATATATTGATGATACCAGTAAAACTTTTATGTCTTTCCCATATAAATTGAGACATATAGAAAATAAATGTATCGTGCAAATAGGGTCTAGTGTCGTATCACATATGGCCCGGTACTTAGTAAATTTCTTCCTTTATGCGCGCCGGGCCTTTCCCTCATCCCTCTTTTGCGTGGTGTATAGGCATCAGCATCGCCCAAAAGATTAATTTGTCCAGTTATCGATCCGATAGTGGAAGCTTTCTACGAGGGGTCGAGGGGGGTGTTGGGTGAGGGCATAAGGGATGACAATGTGGCGTCATCAGCGTGTTTTTTGCGTGGTATGTGTGCATGTGTGTCACTATGGGGGGTCTATGCTGATCTAAATTCAGCTATCGTTCTCTGCGTTTTTTTCGCGTCCTTTGATGACCATCGGTAATGATGGATAAATGGTCTTTTATTATATAGCCCTGTGACCCTTGCAAGACGCACACATGACCACCGAATTTCCGAGCTTGAATACAAATCGACAGGGTGATTCGCCAACACCGCCGCCGTCGGCGTCGGGTCTACAGTGCGACAATATCTGAATTTTGCAACATTTTTATTAGAGTACAAGCTCAATATTCACCAAACTTAAGCTCTAGTCTAATGCCACGGTCAAACGTACTTTCAAGTTGACAGCTGAAGCGGGAGCCGTACCAGGTAAGTTTTGTGGTTTTCAGATTTTCTGATCTAATATCAAGGGTTCTTATAAGTAAGGACTGCATGCGAATTGTTCATGTTCATTATTTATTTACCTCAAGCTAAGATATGAACTATTGCAACTATTGCAAATGAAAATGAATAAATTGAGTTTGAGTTTGATTGTTTTGAGGAAGAAGTTCTTTTGTTTTATTTTCAGGTTAAGCGAGGAAAAATTTTGAATGTCAAATATGAATGTTCGGGTAAAACGGGATTTTTGTCAATCCGTTAAATGGGATATCCCATTTTACCGAAAACACACCGTCAGTGGATGTTATTCAACAACAATACCATAAAAAGTATCTATTTTGTCGACAAAATTGAATTTCTCGATAACTGGTCGCTAGGCATTTTTCGAAAACCAGCTGCCACAGAAAAAAACGACGAGTGCACAGCATGAGTCGTTTTTCTGTGACAGCTGGTTTGAGAGAAATGCCAAGACCAGTTCGAGAGAATAAATTCCATTTTGTAGACATAAATGGATTCTTCGAATGGTATTTAATGGACTATTTTTTTTAAACGTTTATTCAATTCAATTCAATTCAATTCAATATATTTATTGTTCCTTCGGTAATACACCATGAACAAGAAAAAAAAAAAAACAGGGTAAGATAAGTTAACACACAAGTCAGTACTCGTTCCTGCTGAACGCCCTCAGCCTGAGAGCTCCCACAATGAAATTGACAATTCTAACAATAACAGAAGTATTATTTACCTCAATAAAATGCAAGACATCTCTCAGATTGATGAGGTCATGTATGTAGTGAAATCTTATAGGGTCATAAATTGGACACTCGAAAAGTATATGCTCCAACGTCTCCTGTCTGTGCAAATTACATATAGTACAAAGCTCCTCAGTTATAATTCGGTAACATGAACCCTTCCACGTGAATTTCAGGTAGCGATCACTGCCTAATTTCAGTTGGGCTACTATTTTCAACTTGGCAATAGGCAACCTCAACTGCAGGTAGGATCCGCTGTCAATGTCAAAGTTAAAAAATCTGTACAAGGAGGAAAAAGTGGAGGACTGGAACCTGTTTAGATCAATGTTGCGCAATCGTTGTTCATATTGATCGAGAATTTCTCCTTTATACCTGACTAAAGTCTGCAGATCCAAGCACGGCCAGAGGCGCCCAAACCCAGCATCCGTAAAAAACACTCCCATTTGACTGGCCCAACTGTATTTGGTTTCTCTTGAATCTATCTGAATCAAACGCTTGAAACATATAAGCGGATAGCGACTACAGTTCATGCAAAGTAATTTTTCCATCCAACTCAGGCAAGTTTTGAGTATCACAAGTGAGAGAGCCGTGACACCTACCTCCAGTCTTACAGCATAATCAGGAGTATTCTTAGCCAAGGCCAGCAACCGCTTGAAAAAACCGACCTGGACCCTCTCCAGAAGGTCAGCATATCTCACTGCATACACGGCCATGCAATGCGACATAGAGTTTAGTATGGTCGACTCGTAAAGTTTAATTCGCGGTTCCCAGCTATTAAACCCAGCACGTGCCATCAATGATAAAGTCGCCCCAGATGCAACCCTGGTCCTAGCCACTGTCTCTCTCGCCGCTTGCAGGAAAACCGATGAAGAACTAAAGGTAACTCCAAGGTAAGTATATTTATTCTCCACCAATATTTGCTCTCTGTTGTAAAGAAACTTCAACCTGCTAGCCGATCCGGAATGACCCCGACCAAAGCAAACTATTCTTGATTTTTCAGTGTTAACAATCAAGCCATTCGTCGAGCAATAACTCTCAAGGACCGATAATTTTCTTGCCAAATCAACAGGAGAATCACCCAGAATCACCAAATCATCCGCATACAACAGCAAGCAAACATCCAATTTATTATCCACATTCAATCCCACACAACCAGCCTCGCGAAAATATACTTCTATATCAGAAAGGAACAACGCGAACAAACAAGGACTCAACGATTCACCCTGCAAAACTCCCGATTCAACCTTAAACTTTCGTGTAAATTCACAACCAACTTTCACTCTTACACTAGCATTCTCATACAACGCTCTTACTATCCTAATAAATCTTGTACTAACACCCAAGTGGTAGAGTTTCTGCCACAACAAAGTGTGTTTCACAGTGTCAAAGGCACGCCTAAAGTCAATAAAAGCCGCATAAACATGTCTACCTTTCAACCTCAAATGTATCTGAATGATCGAACTCAGTACAAACACATTATCCATGCAGCCCCTCCCCCTCCTGAACCCGGACTGACATTCAGGAATGGTTTTAGTCTCCTCATCCCAAAAAATGAGTCGCTGCAACAAAATCTGGGTGAATAGCTTGGCACAACAATTGACCAAAGCTATTCCTCTATAGTTTAAGGGATCATCGACTGGCCCTTTCTTGTGAAGCATGGTTAAAACAACGTCACTCCACTGTACAGGCAGTTTCTCCTCATCCAAAATTCGGTTAAACATTACTTGAAGGTACAGCAACCAGTTTTGCGGACAGCTTCTGAAAAACTCATAAGCAATCCCGTCAGTACCAGGTGCCTTTTCACATTTAGATCTGCGGAGTGCAGAGATAAGCTCATCAGTTGTTATTGGAACATCAAGGATTTGATTGCCGGCGTCGTAGAAAACTGTAAGAGGAGAAATGCCTGCACATCCCGGATGTATTGCGCTGTAAAACTCTTCCCAAGCATCAACAGAAAGCATGTCCCTGGTGTAGGTCCGTTCACGGAATATTTTAAGGGTCTTCCAGAAAAGCGCCGAATTCCGTACCTCACTCAATAGTTCCACATGCCTCCTATTGTATTGCAATTTCTTCAACTTTAGTAGTTCTTTGTATTGTTTCTTTGAATGCAAATAAAAGCTGACAAAGATTTTTGAAAAGTTATTCTTTTTACAGTTATTTAGGCTTTCTTTAAGTTCTTTTTTGGCAGTGATGCAATCCCGGTCAAACCATCTTTTGGAGTGGATTACGGCTCTTCTCCTACATGAACCATAATTACAAAGACCAACATTTCTCGCAATCTCAGATACTGTCTCACACAAGTTAACATACATTTCCTGGGCAGAGCCATGTATAGCAACCCTTGGGGATTGCTGCATTGCAATTGTGTACTGAGTGTTAAGTTCATTCTTCCATTTTATACACAATGGACTAGAGGTATTGGAGCTCCTATGAGAAGGTTGATTCGCGTTATGAAAAAATGGGCTGTGCAATTCCAGCCTTATAGGGAAGTGATCCGATTCAAAAATATCGCTCATCACAAGAAAATCTGACACTCTGTAAAGATCCAGGACTGAAGCCCACACGCAATCTACACTACTACTGCCCACCGAACTGCAATAAGTAAAGTCGCCCTGCTGGTCGCTCTTAGATCTGCCATTGACAAGAATCAATGCATTTTCGCCCATAAACTCGAGTAAGGAACGACCCCTCATGTTTAAGGTTTTGTCTTTAGACTTTCTGTGTTGATACAGGTTACAGTCCTCCACAGTCTCCAGAGGAAGGTCACCCAGCTCACCCAGTCTGCAGTTGAAATCACCTCCAACAATTAACATGTCATTGGGGTACATCTGTTGTATGTCATCTAAGCCAAGCTGAAAAAGTTCAAGCAGATTTGTAATATTCAGAGACGGTTTGAAGTATACTGAGCACAATATAAAGTTGAAGCCATTTAAAGTAAATCTACAAATAATCCAATGCGGTGCTACATCAATTGTTTTGACAGAATCAGAAATGTGTCTGGGAAAAAACACCTGCAGGCCGCCACTGGCCCTTCCCCGCGAGTGGTCTCTGATTGCCGGAGAGGAGATTACTGAAAAATTTTCGAGATAAGGGGGCGCCACGCGAGTGTCTTCAGTCAGCCAAGTCTCACTTAAGCATAAAACTTCAAACTCTGTAAAAGAGGCACAAAAGGATTCAACATTGGAGAAGCCATGTACATTCCAAAAGACTATTCTTAGGGCTTGACTTAGGGTATTCTTTTTCAGTCCTGGAACAATGTCTTCATCCACTTGCGATTCGTCCTGCTATTGTCCAAAATCGACCCTTAGACGTTGTTGTTCCAACTTTTTTTGGTAGCAAGGGCATGCTGGGTCTCTCGCGGAGTGTTGCCTCTGTATGATTTTCATGCGCTGACAGTTGACACAGTTCAATTCTTTCGTGCAGTTTTTGGCCTCATGTTGTCTTCCACATCTGTGACATGTTTCTTTTTCTTGACAATACTTCATCACGTGGCCGAAGGTACAACAGCGAAAACATAACGTAGCATCCACCTTCTCAGTGACGTACAGGTTAGTTAGGTTGAGTACAATCTTGCCTCGCTTGAGAAGGTATCTGGCGATTCGTGGAGTCGTCTCAATGATCCAATTGGTCTTCGTGGGGATACGGCAGGTTTTTTTGTGAACAATCTTCATGTCACCTCGGATTGTTTCTTCATTGAAGCTATTGGCAAAGTCTTCGTTTTCAGAGATCAGTGATTCGAAGAAGTCGTTTTCACTCATTTGCAATTGAACGCCGCAAATTTGTATGACAGGTCTTCTCAAGTTCTGATCATTGAGTGTAATTGTTTTGTCTTCTCCAATGATCTTCTTGATTTTGTCGGACTGTTCGCCATTTTGAGTTTGCAAAATTAATTTGTTTTTTCCGACTTTGATGATATTTTTCAATGTACCATCAATGTCGCGGGTTTTCATTTTCTTTTTCAAATCCGCCCATTTTGCTTCAATCTCAACTCCCTGGGCAGTTTCAATGCACAGGGAATGTAAGTTTACTGGCTGTTTGGGAGGTGACTGCCATTCTTTAGGTGGCTCTGATGTCTTTGTGTTATCTTGGTATTCACCATAGGTCTTGACTAGATCAGCATAAGTAGGTATTTGCCGCTGCTGCCGTCGCTGGGAGGGCCGCTGCTGTTGCCATTGCTGCTGTTGCTGAGGTGGCTGCTGCTGTTCTACCTGCTGCTGCTGGTGTTGTATCTGCTGTTGGGGCTGAGGCTGCTGCTGTTGCTCAAGTTGTTGCTGCTGTCGGTGCTGTTGGAATTGCTGCTGCTGTCGGTGCTGTTGGAATTGCTGCTGCTGTCGGTGCTGTTGGAATTGCTGCTGCTGCTGCTGCTGCTGATGCTGTGGTTGCTGTTGTTGGAATTGCTGCTGCCGCTGCGGCTGTTGTTCTTGTTGCTGGCTGTAGTTTTGTGGCCGTGACAGCCCTTCCTCGAGGAATTTTTGGTTTTGTTTCAGCTGCCGTACTTCCATTTTGAGCCTAACGTTCTCCAATTCGATCTGCTTAGTACGAGAGTTGAACAGAACTAGGTTTGCGTAGATGGTTTCTCTAGCATTGGACCACTGCTGATACCTTTGGAGAGAATCATTTGCATCCTCTGTCAAATTACACGATGTAGCTAAAAACCTTGTGGCGTCCAGCGCCTGCAGAATTTCATTTAGTAGGAATTCTTCGCTTCTTTTATGTTTTGTGGGTCCATCTTCGGTTCTAAGCTCTGGCGCCGAGACATAACGACTTTCTTCTAGCGAGTAGTCAGAGATATCACTTTTATTTATGGCCGATTGGTCTTCCTTGAGCACATCGTCAATGGCCGGTTGGTCTTCATTGTGCACATCGTCAGTGGCCGTTTGGTCTTCATTGTGCACATCGTCAATCGAAAAGTCCTCGAGCGTCGATTCATCTTCCTTACTTTTCTTCAACTGTCGGTCACACCCATCCGGAGATTCACTCGCTTGGCGTCGACCCGCCATTTTACCAATCCAGGGAAGGCAAGAGTTCGATGTCGGAGGTCCGAAGGCTCCGAAGCAAACCCAAACCGCACGCCACTGGCGGCCAGACGTAAACACAGGTGATGAACGGCGATAAGATTTTTTCCTTTTTTGTACACAACGATCCCTCAAATTCGGCAATTCATGAAACAAATCGCGAAGACGGGCCTCAGCCACACAGCGAGTAGCGAAACCACAGTTCCGTACACACTCCGCAGAATTGCCCACACGCCGGTTGCACTTTCACGGGCTTTCAAATCGGAAAAACCACCAAAAAACAACGACCAAACATGAGAGTACCCGAAACTATGCCTGTTTCCAGATAATCCGTACTATAACTATTTCAAATTACTTGTTATAAATAATAGAGGTACAGTTGTTGTTATTCAAAGATTTGGAAGGGCTTCGGTCAGAGTACAACGGCGCTGCTTCTATTAGAATGGTTGGTTATTTTCATTTCAGTCAATCCAATTTTTCCTTACTGACTTTTGTCCATTTGCTTTCCTGTCCCAAGCGCTGCATTTTATACCAACAAGCAATGTAATAATGCCCAATCTCTCAAAATATCGGCAATCTGCGGCACTGTTCTATCTCCGACAAATCATGGTCCCATTCCGCGTGTTTTCCGTTTTTTCGGGACGATCAGTCTCTCCTCTATTGAACATGGCAAATTCGCCACTCATCTTCAGGAACTGTTTTGTATTTATTTTTATTTTTTTTATTTTGGATTTTGTTAGGGTGCATCAACTGCATGGTTTTTAGCACCCATGGTTGGATTTGAGTTTCAGTATCTTTGCTTGACTTTCTGGTTTTCAGAGTTTTGTATTTTCTACTCACAAACACTGACAGAAAATCAAGCAATAGTTATTAAATTTTACAATATGACATTCACGTTATCGTTGTTGTGGTGAGTGCATCAACAAGCCAGTTTTGTCATCCCGCAGAAGTTTATTCAGTAGCAGCAGAAGTTTTGTCACCCCACCACTAATTTGCCATTGCAAAACTGTTGACATTGGTTGTAATGGTAACACGTGGTACTAAATACAGTGTCGCTATTGGTTTAAAACGTGAAAAAAAGTCGTATAATATTCTTGAGTTTTTTTTGTTTTCATAGCATCGATGCACTGCCTGCCACATGAATCCACACACAAGGCACAACATGCCAAAACAAAAGGAATACGTGAGAAAGACGGACAGACAAGAATGGAGCGAAGAAAACATGAAGAGGGCCATTGAAATGGTGACGAATCGAGAATGCGGTTACTTGAAAGCTGCGAAACTTTGCAATGTTCCAAAAACGACTCTGGAAAGACGCTGTAAAGAAAAAAAAACCAGTCAGAAAAGGTGCAGAAAAAGGCCTGGGCGGCAGAGTTGACACCTTTACGGAGGAACAGAAGGAGGAACTTGTCCAGCACAATCATCACCAAGATGGAGACAATGACGTTTGGCCTGACTTCAGATTCAGTCCGCCATTGAGCGTATCAGTTCGCTGAAAAAAATAACATCCCACATCATTTCAATCCTGCAAGGAAAAAGCTGGCCGGCATTGGTAACGAGTACCGATACTCAAAGTACTCAAAGTACCGATACTCTGAGGATAAATTCTGTAAGCAGGTCGCACGTGCTCGACGTGATACGCAGGTCAAAAGATAAGCAAACAGCAGGGGTTGATCAGATCCCAAACTTTTTCATCAGAGACTGTTCCCATGTGCTGGTCGATCCCCTTCATTTTATTTTCAATTTAATTTTAAAAACATCCATATTTCCACAAAGGTGGAAAGAAACCAAATAGTCCGGATGCTAGTTGAAAGTAACTTGCATTTTTTGATGAAAGATGCCACTTGGTGGAAATGTTCTTCGCATCGTACTCGTCCGATCCAGAAAGGTAGCCATCAGCGCCATTCATGCCGGCGGCGTATACAAGAAGATACAGAAAAAAAAGTTGAGAAATTATATTTAATCAACCGAAGCATGTGGAGACGTGTAATTCACCACATACATTAACTGTTTTATGCTTATGAAGTCACAGCAAACTGTTCTTGATTACCTTGAACCGTCTTTGGAATGTAGGGGGAAAACAGGAAAAAAAACAAAAACACTCTTTTTTCGATGAATAAGTGATTTTAGAGATACTGACACAATGCTTGGTATTTCTACAAACAGTGATGTTAGAAATGATATGAGCTGGGTAGTTAATTTCTAAGCCAACTATTTCCAGAAATACGACTGTCAACTTTTTTTTTCCTCTTGAGCACCATCTTGAATCTGCCCTGTGAGGCATCGTTGAAGAAATGATCGGTTATCATGATAATATGGTAACATGTGATTATTGCATCGTAAAAACAACCTCCTCGTCATAATTTAGTGACCTCTTCGGCCGGAAAGAATTGCCATTCACACATTTTTTGGCTCTTCAAAGCTTTAGTGCCCATGATGGCATTTGCAACATCTGGAATAGTAAAATATGTTACGCATCATGAACCTTGATGTACTTTGAGGTAGGCTACCAAGTTTCGCCATCAATTGAAAGGTTTGTTCTTAAAAGCTGTTTAAACAAAATTTGTTAAATTTTTTTTATGGAAAATAAAAAATATTGGATCTCACCCTTATTTTGATACCTCGTTGAAGAAAGCCTGGAACTAAAAGTCTCCGAATTTTTTATGATAATGGTTCAGTGAGAAGTGCTCTCCAATGCTTAGTTGTCAAAAATTGCATAGTTGCGTTCAGATTCCAGACAGAGAGCGACAAAGAAGTTTATGCAGTAAAAAAAGACATAAATTACAGTCGAAAAAAAAAGTACTTCAGAGCTAGACTGGAAGCTGTCTAGAGACCTTGCTTTTTATAACATAAATGTGCAATTTGGTACACGTTTAGAGCCTTGAGTTAGTAATGTCCTGAGCCTTTCACTCACGACTGAGAGTCTCACAGAATCTGTGTATTGCGGGAAGCCTATCTAAAAGGGACATTTCCGGAATTTCTCCGTTGCAATGAAATTCGTTCGCAGAGACGATTCCTGAAACTTCTGAAATTCAGAAATGATAGTATTTATCCGCCAAAAGGCTTTGACCACGACGCTTTGCTTCGGGAATTTAATTTTGACTCTCTGGATAAGCGCCGACTGAGACCTGCCATCACGTTTGTTGTGCGCCTTTGTCGTGGAGAAATAGATTGTTCTTATTTGCTTGGACAGCTGAAATTTTTAATACCTAGGTCTGTGACTAGAGTGCATCAGCATGCATTTCATTGTGATCGTCCAAATACTAATTTATTGTACAGATCGCCGGTATTTTATATGTGTAATTCTTTCAACTCTATGGCGCGATGTGACGGAGAAAAAGTGTCTGCCATGAGCAGGATTCGAACCTGCGTCTTCCATTTGCCGGATGGATACTCTAACCACTAAGCTATCGGGGAAGACAACACAAGACAACATGCCCATATGAGAGCCGCCACAGTACTCCCCCTCCAGAGTCGTCGTTCGTCTCGTATGTCATCCGTGTTCACCGTTCTTACAAACCGTTGTTCGGTACCCCCCAGCTAGGGCGACGGATAGGACGTGAGTGGACGTAGGCAGAGAAGTTACTTGTGTATTTAAGTAGCGTGTTGCGTGCGTGTTATTGTTGTTCGGGGTCACCATTTATAGCGCGATGTGACGGAGAAAAAGTGTCTGCCCTGAGCATGATTCAAACCTGCGTCTTCCATTTGCCGGATGGATACTCTAACCACTAAGCTATCGGGGGAGACAACAGTCCTTCCGTCACATGCCCATATGAGAGCCGCCACAACTCAATTTCGGATAACTGTGATTTGAATTTTACGCCTTTGAATGCAATCAAACGGCTTGCTCAATATATTTTGTAGTGTTCTGTAAATATCCTGTGTTTTGTGCATCATCTTTGTAGAATTTTACTGTATATTGCAAATGAATTCCCTATTCTGAGTGTACTCCTGTTGGAAATAAATCTATTATTATAATTATTATTATAAACGCAGATTGGTCTGGCATCTACCCACGCCGACTCGAAGACGGTTCAGTGCCTTCCAAATAAACCAGCTCTCCTCGCTGCCTGGTGGTAGTTTCTCTGACGGGAGAATTCCCATTTCTTCCTCAGTCTGAAGAAGAGATGTCACCCACATCGAGCATCTAGTTGCTTCAGCAGGTTCCTCCAGGGGTTGAACAGAACTGAGGAAACTGTGTCTGGATGGAATACAAGATTGAGGAGGCTCTTGGCCAAATAAAGGGTGTCGCCTGTCATGTATCTGTCTTGAACGTTCCGTCATGCTTGCCACAAGCCTGAACTTCAAATCCGTCACAAGTCTCTACACATAAAAAAAAATTGTTCACCTATGTACCGACTACTATTACGGTATTGGGGACGTTAACGTAACAAAGTACTTTTTCTCAACACGCACAAATGGCGAAGAAGCCATGCACCAAGAGCAGTCCGCATAATGTGACTAAGCTTTCTCTTAGCCATGCACTTCTTGGCTAGTGCTGTTCCACCTTGAATTTGAGTATTTTTTCTAGTGGTTTCCCTTCCACCTCAGTCCAGGCATTGAAACCAACACCCTTTAAGCCCAACAACCGAGAGACATGGCCACAGGGTTTGATATATCGGACTAGAGAGTTCTTTTAGTAACCTTATCAGTCCAGCGTCGTTAAACCATGTGCAAAGCTCAAGCTACGATACTATAGTAGGTTCACTTGTACTGTGACTCTAGTTGGCGGGGCAAATTTTCTACTTTAGCATTGTAGGCTTGCCGCCTTTTCACCTGGTGTGAAACTGACTTCTCTGGAAGTGAAGTTATATTTCTTATCAAATTGATATAAAAATCTTGGAAAACTGACCTGGTCATAAGTGGACATGCGACTAGGGGGACGCAGAGCTGTGTTACCGTCATGTAGACACCAAAAGAGCACGGGGCGGCCGCAAATTAAGTCATCTTGACGGCGGTCCATTCAGGGTCGACAAAAACTCGTCCCGGGAAGCCCCAAAACGAAAGCAAATTGCAAATTAAAGGTACTTACATCAATTTCGGTCCAATACACAACTTTGAGCGGCTGGGTTTTTTGAAATTTGGTTTATGGTGCGATTCTCTAAGAAATTACATTCCATAAAGGCTCTGTTACGTTGTTATTACCTAGGCAACAGCCAATGGCTGACACGAATTTTTACATAACAGAGCGTTTATGGAATTTTATTTTTTACAGAATAGCACCATTAATCTACTTTTTACACGTAAATTCTTTTGCCAATGACAGACTGCACGGCGATCCTTGTATCGCCCATAATTCTTCAGGGTTTGGCTTGTATTTTTGACTGGAAGAGGCGAAAGGGTTGATGATTGCATGGGGCCCCTTTTTTGGACGAAGGGGATTGTACAATCTTCAATTTGAAGCATCTAAAGTTGAACCGGCTTCAAGAGGTTAGGAATATTTTTCACAACTGTCAAATGAAAAACAGGTCGAAAAATTGTTACATTTTACCAATAAAATGGAAAAAAGCGTCAGACATCACGTCCCGCAAAAATGTTCCGGCTATCTGCAAAGGAAATACGCAAAAAATGTGTTTAAAAACTGGTCTGGCCAGAGCAGCCAACTGCAAAGTTTTGGGGAGTTTCTATATTTCACATTTGGAAACTAAGAAACAAAATCTCACAGCCGACTAGAATCACGGTACAAGTGAACCTACTTTACAGCCGGGGCCGGGTACAGTGTGCCCGCTCCGTTCAGGGCCAGCATCACCACAGTACCGGGCTCTAAAAGAAGCTATGAAGGTGGCACCGCGTGGAGCTGGAGCAACGACTTTTCCATCCTTAATGTACCAAGATAAAATACCGATTATTTCAGCTGGTGTTTGTCTTACAACTTGAGCAAAGTGAATCTTCTTGCCCGCGGCAAGTTGACACAAGCAACCTGATACAGGTCTGCAATCAATACCTACAGAAATTATTGACCACGTCCGCATCATGACCTCTGGGGTTTCCCCTGCCTAAATCCAAATTTTTGTGCAGCCGCATTGTTTCTAAGACCAAACAGCAAGTATTGATGTTGATTGATACACGCTGACCGTTCTCCGACGTCCACGTGGCAATCCAGTACTGTTTTTTTGGGCGCTTATTCACTCGATTCGAACGGATGGGCTGCGATGAACTGAATTTCTATTTCCTTTCTTTGCGCCAATTTTTTTTTTTATATTCTTGCAACTGAACAGTAGTTAATTTTGTTCACTCAGGCATCGACCTACGCCAATAAAATCATAACACTGAACTTGATTGACAAATTGTTTCAACATATGTACAAGAGATTGTACGATCTAGGTAATAAAACTTTCAGTCTCACAGATGCGAAGTCAACGTCATTAGGACGCTGGCGGTGTGATGATCAACAGAGCGTTCGTTAGCGAATTTATTCCTTCCGAAATCTCCCATCGATTTAATTAGCGCAAAACGAGGAGCCCTGGTCAATTTGCGTTATAGAGTGGTGCACCGGCGGGATCTTTGCGGCATTCCCCTCCCAGCTTTGTACCATATCCTATAGGAGTGACTAATTGCTGCAGCTAAACCCGTAAAAGCTCAGCACCAAATACTTCCATGCACTTTACGATTCAAAACCAGACCTGCAGGACTAACTCTTCGTATAATATTATAATAGCAACAACGACGATAATATTATTATAATTAATTGCTTTACTTTAACCGTTTTGAAATAGAGTTATTTACGCCTGCACATCAGGCAATATTTGCGGCATCGGGAGCATGGGAGGCGAGCTTTCGAGCCTGATGCGCGGCCCCGATGCCACGGTGTTTATCGGCAACAGTTGCATGTTGCCGGGCTTAATTGCGCATTGACATCATCCGCGCCATCTCTCATCATCACATGCATCGAATCCCGAAAAAGAATAAATAATTTATATAATTCAAGCAGAGGTACAAGGTATGGAGAAATATGAAGGAAAAAGGCAAGAGCTAGCGTGTGGCAATTAGCACGTCACGGTGCAAATTCAACTGTTGATTTATCGCTGGTAAAGAGGATGTGCACCGATATTCTTTGCGTTATTCTCATTTCCTGTTGAATATTTCAGTTGAAAGTCCTGGCAATGCCGATTTCTTGTTAAGGGATCAAAGATGTTTCTATATTAATCAGAGTTCTACGAGGTCCCCTTGTGTCTTCAAATGGCTTTGGAGCCCTGATGAACCTCTTCGTTATTCTGTGAGTTTCTGGGGCATTAGAAAGCTTCCCTGATGCGTGATGGTCCAGGAATCGATTGAAGTATAGCTTTATAAAGCGTCACAAATCTGCACATGATGAAGAGTTTTTATTGGACCCTATGCTCTTAGACAAAAGGTTTTTTTTTTTTTGTGTTCAAGGACGCATCAACTGCTGAGAGTTATTAGCGTTCTAATTGTGTTAGTATCGACTGACTTCAATGCTAGTTACTTTGCATATTTCTCTGAGCAGAGTTGGACAGTCATACTGTGATGGCGATTTGTATTTTGGTTTGGTAACAAATTTTGTCGAGGAAGTCAGCTTTTCGGAGGAAATCCAGGGATCCTCAATGTGGATTATTAGCAGCTGGGACATTTGGAAAGCCTGGATTGGATTTTGTCAAATAATTGGATATCTCTGAGAAAAGAGAGGACATTTGGGAACAATGTAGGGTCGATAACGGTCCTTGTTGAGTCTGTGATTTGTTGTGACATTCTGGCAAGATAAAAATGTGGGCAGATGTTCAAGATGTGGTGTAGATTTAGTCTGGCAGGATTGTTGCATGTAGGACAGTTTGGTGGATCTCGACGAGAAAGGAGGTAGGAGTGGATGAGTCTTGTGTACCCCAATCTGATACGATTCAATTTCACTTGTTCACTTCTTCGGTCAAGATTGGGAAGAGTGCCACATACTGAAGGTTTGATGAGTTTGAGGTGGAAGCCATTCAGATTCCAGTTTCTTTGCCAGAGATGAACAATTTTCGACTTTATGTGGGCTTTTATGTCGCTTGGAAGATAAAAGTTGAATTTGTTCAGAATTTGAACGAGCTACTTTCTTGGCCTCCTGGTCTGCTTTCTCATTCCCTGCAATTCCAACATGAGAAGGAGTGAAGAAGACGATTTGGTTAGATTTATTGGAAAGTTTGTCTTTTATCATTTGTACCAGCGGATTTCTTGGATATAGTGGTGTCAAAGATTGGAGGGAGCTGAGGGAGTCTGAACAGATGATAAATGTGTCATTTGGAAAGCGTTCTGTGTATAAGATGGCTCGAAAAATGGCGTGTAGCTCAGCTGAGAAGACGCTGCAGTGTCCCGGAAGCCGAAAAAAGAGTTTCTCAGATGACGCAATCACAGCAAAGGCCACGCTCTCATCAGTCTTTGATCAATCAGTGTATATGATTTTATGGGTTGGGAGTTGGGAGTTGAGAGTTCCAGTCTGATTTCATGGTGATTGTAGTCTGTTTTGTTGTATTTAGCCAATTTGTAGTTCATTTCTACAGTCTATAGTTTCCAAGGAGGTATTTGGGACTGAAACCATGATAAGGTTTTTTGGGATTTCAAAATTAATTTCAATTTGAATACGATGTAATCTTTCGTGTATAGGAGGAATGATGTTGTGATTTGGATTGAGAAGTATCCTGAATTTGCTAGAAGAAACCCAATGAGAAGATGGAGCTTTTTAGATTTGAAGCCAAATTGGTACAGTAGTTCAAAGTCAATTGTTTAGTTCGAAACTCTAGAGGACATTCACTCGCCAATGTAAGAAGATTCTCTACAGGGGTGGTGCAAAATGCTCCCACTGCTATCCTTACAGCAGTAGATTGCACGGATTGAACTGTTTTGAGATAGGTTTTTCTGGCGGTAGAATATGCCACAATGCCATAATCAAGCCTGGATATTGATTAAACTTTGGTATATTGACATCAACGTTTTAGAGTTTGCCCCCCCAGTCAAAACTGGCTAGGACTTCCATCAAGTTTAACCCTTCGCCGCATTTTTTCCTGACCTGATCGATGTGATTTTTCCAGTTCAGTTTACGATCAAAAATGACACCCAAAAACCTTATTGAATTGACAAATTTTAGGCTTTCTTCGTAAAGTCGCAACAGAGGAGAGGAAAACAACTTGCTTCGACCAAAACTTACACAGCTGTTTTTTTCTGTGAGAAAAACCAATCTTAACTCTTTGCTCCACAGTTCGAGCCTGTGCAATGCATTTTGTAAAGATTCTGGATATGTTTTGAGTCTTTTCCCGTGAGGTAAATTACTAGATCATCGGCGAATAAACCACATTTGATCGGAAATTTCAATCTCTTGATGCATTCGTTGATTGCGATCAGAAACAGGGTGACGCCAAGCACCGAACCCTGGGGGATTCTGTTTTCTAGTTTCCAATTTCGTGATAAATGATGTTATTGACTTTCACTTTGAATTTACGATTGCGCATGAAATTTTGTACGAATGCCAAAATGTTCCCTGTGAAACCCCATTTTTCTAGTTGAAGCAATATAGAATGGGTCCACGTCATATCGTAGGCTTTCTGTATGTCGAAGAAAATTGCGGTAAGGTTTTGTTTGAGAGCAAATGCTTCGTGAATTTTTGACTCCAGTTGTATGATGTTGTCGTTTGTGGAGCCGTGTTTCCTAAAACCATTTTGAGCATTATGGTGAAGATTTTGTTCGAGATACCAGACCAAACGACTGTTCACGATTTTCTCCAAAATTTTACACATTATGCACGTTAGAGAAATTGGGCGGTAAAAAGTTTTTATCCTCTTTGGGTTTGTTGGGTTTCATTGGGCGGTAAAAGTTTTTATCCTCTTTGGGTTTGTTGGGTTTCAGTCAAGGGAGGACAATGGATTCAGACCATGCCAAGGGGAATTTCTGTGTTTTCCACATTTGGTTTTGAATTTCCAGAAGAACCTTCCGTCCATTCGCAGAAAGATGTTTCAAAAAGCAGTAGGGTATGTCATCAGGCCCGGAGCAAAAATCGCTGGCTGATTTTAGAGCTTCTTGGAGCTCTTGAAGAGTGAGAGGCATGTTTACAGGGTGATCATGATTGGTGTGATGGTTGAATACCTTTTGATGTTCTTCTTCAATCTTGCGTCTCAGGAAGTCGTCTTCATAGTTCGAGTTGCTTGAGTTGGTGAAAAAGTGATGACCTAAGATTTCGATTATTCCATTGTCAGAGCTTATGACTTGGTTACTTTCTTTCAGGAGTTGGATTTCAAAAGAAGAACACCCTGTGGCTTTAATTTTTCTTACTATGTTCCAGACTTCTGTGGTGGAGGTAGAGGGACACAGAGAAAAAACGTAGTTTTGCCACGATTCCTTCCTACTTTTTTTAATTACAAAGCGAGCACGAGCTCGCAGTTGTTTGAACTTGAGTGAGTTTTCCTGGGAATCTGTTCTTCGGAATCTGTTGAAAGCGCGTTTACTTTGTTTAATTGCTATTTTACAGTCCTCGTTCCACCAAGAAACTGGAGTGTGTTTATTCGAGTTTGAGGATTTTCCTATGTGAGTATGTACTGAATTTAGAATGATGTTTTACTACTTACCAGTATTTTGAGTTTTTCTAATTGGGTAAAGTACCCATTCATGTTCCACTGCAGAAGAAAAGTGTCCATTTTTTAAGTTGTATAATTTGTAGTTTGGGTACGGCTTAAAGGGGAAAAAGTATATAATAATTAATATTTTTATCGTGATTCAACTGAGAACAGTGATTATTTTGAGGAACAGCTAGTCATACCATTATGTTCATCTGGTTCTGTGCCTAATGGAGCCTTGCAATTGAAAAACTCAACGTGATGTCGCCACTACTGTAGGGGGGGCGCCTACTTCGATGAAGCGGCCGTAACGACGGGAAAAACAGGGGAGTTTGAGTAGTTTGACCAGTAACTGAAAGTGACTAGAGGCGTAAAGCAAGAAACAGAGGTTATCCAAATTTCAAATCAAGACATAAAATGACGGACGTCGGTCGCTGAAACGTCAACGCCGTCAAAATTGTCGAATTTGCCCCTAACGGTTGTGGCGCCCTCTAAACGCTACATATTCGAGTACAACGGCTTTTCATTGTACGATTAGAGACTGTTGAGTGGATTTCTCTTATCATCTCGATGAGAGATTCAATGTTTTTGGTGAATTTTTTAGTTATTTTTAGAGGGTCGTTTGAACCATGGCATTCTTCAATGAATTTCACAAGGTCTTCGTAAGACAGGACGTAGTTAGATGGATTTTCCTCGATCAATTTTTTTTGCCGGTGGAATCATGTCGGTTACTAGTTCAGGAATACTGTTTTGCGAGCTTGATTTTTTCATTTTTTTTAGTTTGGGAGAATTGTTTTTACCTACTATTGATTTGCCTTTTGGTTGATTGGGCGTTTTCGTTTTTGGTTCGACGAATACGAATTTATCCTGGTTATTATCAGGGTTTTCAGATATGGTAGGTGAAGTTTCAGGGGAGTTTGCGTAATCGGTAGAAATGGTAATTGTTACGGATGCTGGTCTTTTATGGCTGATACTTCGTGAAGTTTCGGTGTTGTCATTCTTATTGTCAATAAGGGAGAGAGGATGTTCAGTTTCAGTCTGAGTAGCATTGTTATTTGGACATTGGTAAGCTTTGTGACCTTGTTCCTTACAAAGGAAACAAATCAGCTCACCTGTACCGATGAAAATGCGGTATTCGGTATCTTCCAGACGCATGAGGAATGATGGAGGGAGGATAATGTCTTCGTTTGGCTGAATAAAAACTTGGCGCCTGAAACTCAAAATAATATGTGCATATTCTTCCCCCTCAATACCTGCTCGTAAAAAGGTTACATTTGAAACAATTTCACACCACAAATCTTTGAGCGATTTATCCAAAGTTTCGTGGGGTATGGAAAGACAGACATTCGAAAGTACCAGTCTTCGTGCTGGCGTGATCAATCGACGTAACAAAACCTCTTTGCCATCAATGGTGATTGAATTGTGTTTTGAGACTATTTTGTCTACTATTTGGATAGACGACAAGTAAATGCAAACTCGGTCTCTGGACATCCTCGAGGCAAAAGTTATGTAAAAAGGACCAACAATTTTTCCAATTGGAATGACATATTTCCCTAATTTCAAATTGTCTACCACATCTAAGACGATGGCTAACTCTTTTTTAGGGTAGACGACAGATTTTGCGACATTCGCGTATTGAGTAAGTGTTTTGTTTACATTTGGTTGATGAGAGAGTTGGTTGTTCATTTTTGGATAAATTGAAATAGCCTCTGTAGTCAGAGGCTAGTCAGAGGCTAGGTTTTTGTTTAACACGTTAGCTGCCGAACCAAATTTCGCCACATTACCGCAATGACAGCCGGCGGTCATTACGTGTGATCACTGGTACGCCGCTTGACCGCCCGCTGTCAAAAACGCGCATTACTAGAAACGTCGTCTGGAAGCCGGCGATTCAAATCTCATGGTTTTCCGCACAAGGCTAGTTTCTTCGGCATACAAGGAAACCCCAATTGAAATGGTTCGGCATTCCAAGCATGTTCACTTCAGAATTTTTTTTTTCAAGTTTCAAGTAGTATTTTTAGCGTATTTTTGTAGGGAAACGCTATATTGTTTCAAATTGAACCCAGAAAATTTTTTCTCAAGCATTTATTACACACACTCAAAAAATTATTGATCATAGCTTCAATGAATAGCTTTCATCGACTTCACTTTCATTATTTCAATGAAATTTTCATGTATGTTATGTAAAGTGAAGTGTGATAAATCATTTGTTCATAACCAATGATCATGTATACAATGTACGGAGCCTCATTATACAATGAATGCGGCATTCATTAAATTATGCTGAAAAGTTCATTTATATCAAGAACAATATTCATTGATATAATGACAATCATACCGAATTTTCAATGATGGGATTCATTGACATCGCAATACATAGTAATAATGATTTGATACATTAATCCAATCCGTGAATCTGAATCAATGTTCACTATAATAATGAACAATTTCATTGAGTGATGATTCGGCATCAATACAATGAAACATACCTACATTATACTAATGTATCGAATCTTTGAAGCGCATGCGCACGGTGCAGAACGCATCACTTTCCTCATTTTCATAAGTTGTTTTCTGCATCAACCGTTGCTCTGTCCCGAGCGAAGTCCATGGCTACACTACAAGCTAGAACTGTTGAAACGTGTTGGTTGCTGATTTCTTTGTTTCGATAAGGTAGGTGGCCCTATTTTGTTCACCGTTATATTCACCAACGAATTCAAAAGTCTGATTATTGCACAGTCGAATTTGGGTTTGATACATCAATAGAACTCGGCAAAAGGCTTGGCAAGGGGAAGTTTCCTACTGAAAAACTGGTAAATTTTGCACTCTGAGTCCATTTACATAATTATTCATGTATTTTGTCTTTTTAGGAATACTACAGCGAACGAGCAAAGGAGGGAAGTTGCATGTGAAATACTGTAACTTGGGAAGTATTTTCAAAAAACCCGTAGAGAAGCATATTGAGTTGAGGTGCCAAAATCGAAACAAACATCCAAGAAATTTTCTTGACCAGAAAAACAATTTGGTATGGTTACAATGTTCACTTTTATTCCGGTAATAAATAATAATAATAATAATTTCTTTTTCCAGTTCCAGATGAAGACGCCGAATTGCTACCAAATCTTCGAAACTCTATAAGCTGTCAACCAATAAGCTTCAGAAAACCAATTTTCAGAAAACGTATAAACGCGCAAAACCTAATTGATATTCTTTGTTCTGTTTTTAGATTGACATGGATTATGATGCCATCTACACGACGGGAGACAGTTTCTATCGAACTGGGACGCCAGTATAGGGAAAAGCTTTTGTATTTTCTTCTATTTTGTTCTGGTCCTTTATTGAGATTTTTTCACAAAATCAGTTAGTTTGTTCTTTCAAGCTCATATTCTATGTAATTCTTTGAAAAATTAAAAATGTGAGGAAATTTTTTTGAGTTTGTACCTATCATTATAGCTTGGTACCTACGTGTATTTATTATTATTTGTAACTATGTGCCTAACAAATAGGTTTATAGAATAATTAATTTATTTATTCGATTAAGGAGTTTATTAGTAGGCAAAATATGAAGAAAGTAGAGTAAGCCTATTTCCTCGCTCTATTTTTCGAACTAGAAATTTCAAATTTGGCATCAGGCGACTTCCTGATAGATACATCTAGAAGACACCCTTAGTCCCACCAAAAACTTGATATTGATGTGTTGAATTTAACAATAGTTCAAACTTAACCATGATGGCGGAATTAATTCAATTTTGAGTCAATTTCACCAGTATATTTAAATCTGATTCAATGTTAAAATTTAACACAGTGTTAAGTTTTTGATGGAACTAAGGGTGTCTTCTAGATGTATCCATCAGGAAATCGCATGCCAAATTCGAAATTTCTATTTTGAAAAATAACGCAAGGAAATAGATTTATCTACATTCTTCATATTTTGCCTACAAATAACCCCTAGATCGATTAACTAAATTAATTTATTCATGAACCTATTCATCAAACCAAAAACAGGTATCATTATTTAAGGATTTTATTCATAAAATCAATGACCGGCTGTTCATTACGGTCATGACCAGCGTTCATCGATGGAATGTATAGATGATCATCGAATCAATGAATTTTCAACGTCAGTTCATGTAACTTCAACATTTCCGTTATGAACAGTTGCATTGATTCAATGAAAAGAGTATCAAGCACACCTTTCATAGATATAATGAATCCAAGTAATCCCTCAAGAAAAGTTCATCATTTAATGTTGTAACGTTCATTCCGGCAATGAATTGGTTCACTGGACCGATTTTGAAGAACTTATTCATTGAATCAATGATGTCATTCGTTATATTCATGCTACTATTTGGTTGAGTGCAATTTAACAATAGGATAGATAGATACCCAGTGTACCGCCGGCGGTCACTTGGCATTCTGGTAATACGTGTATCACTGATACGCCGCCTGACAGCCGGCAACCATTCCAAAATGATGCCATGATTCGATTGGGCTTCAAAAATAGTACATACTGTGTTTTTTCTGATTTTTTCTGACATTGGGAACTTCAAATTTCATGATGACAGATTTGGTAATTATCAGTTTTACTACGGCGGCGCAACAGGAAACGGCACAAATGACTGCCGGCTGTCAGGCGGCAGCTAACGTGTTAAGAGGTTCATGGGCGAATTAGAAGCAATTATTCAGTAATTTTAGGCAGAATGTTTGTATACAAAATGTATCCATACCCATAAAAACTACCGAAAACTTCTTGTTTGTTGCGATAAGATTATTTGTCGAAACTAATATTTTAAATGCGAAATTATATGGATATAAAGAGGACTCAGCCTGATATACTTGTGATCCTGCAGGTGGGGATGGTTGGCGACAAGCGAGTCATTCTTAGGGCATCCTTTTTCACAAAAATCACGGGAATTCGACAAACGGCACAGTCACTGTAACGCGTTTTTCCGAAGAGCTACGGAACACGTGAGTCACTCATAAGTTATTAAAGTGGCCACACTCATTACCAAGTGATGTTTCTTCTAATTCCAGAGAAACGCGTGGATCAGGGCGAAGTTCTAAGCTCGAGGATATAGGAAAAGATCAAGGCCTAGGTAGGTAGGTAGGTACGCGTGTAACTGATTTGCAGAATGATAACTTTGCAATGATCTGGCGAGTATACAGAGTGGCCCATTGAAAACGAAACAGACAGATTTTCGGGAATTAGCCCTAATTTTTTCGAAATAAGCCCGGACAGGTCAACTTTGATTTCAAGGGGGACGTTCAACTGCTAATAATTTAACCGTGGAGTTCCACCACCGTAGCCAGGGTGGCAGCCCCGTCGAAAATTCCAAATGACATTTGGGGTTGAGTGATACACCATTTTAAAGCTGGTTCAATTGTCTTTGTAGCGGTGTTATTTTTTTTCGATGCTAATTTTTCAAGATGATGCTAATTTCAAGTGTTTTTTGAGGGTTACGGCCCCTTCTAGAAGGCTGGCTCGAAGTTGCCGAACCCATGACTGGGCTTATGTCCGTCTAGTAAACATGTTACAGAATACGATCATACAAATGAGGTCAAGTGTCTGAAAATTTTTCTGTTTCGTTTTCATTGGGCCACCTGTAGAAGATTGCATTTTGCACTTCAAAATTATTATGCCAAAACAAGCATCTAGTTGTAGAGGTAGTGCACGTCATTCAGCGCCACAACAACGATGTCATTACAAACAAATCCCGTTGTTTTCGCATCGCAGTTGGCGTTGGCGCGTCGGGCCACAATCCGCTGCATGCTGCCGGCGATGCCGTTGCGATGTCGCGAATAAAAATGCAGTTCTGCAGGCCGAAATTCCGATGCTTCAGAAATCAAAGAATCCAGTTACTCATGATCATGATAGACAGTTGATGAACGTTCAGACATCTCTGACGATCGCCTCTCCTGACAATCGCCGTCCACGCCCGCTCCGTCTTTGCGTGCATGCCTCTCTTGCCTCACGCGTTTCGTGCAGCGTTCCTTGTTCGGCCCGCTGCTTTTCGAATTCGAGGGAAAAAGAGACGGGCGAAAGTCACGATTTGGAATTCCGCACCCCGCGATCGAGACGGAGACGGAGATGGGGAGAAAGAGAGGATTTTTCCCGAGGTCTAGTTTTTGCGATCGCAGCCGCCTGCGACTGACTGTGCCGGATAATATAAGACCGTCGACGTGTTAAAATTGCTATTATACAGTTTGTTCGCAGACGTGGTCGTCATACTACTGAGATGGGTCAGAGATAGTTGTGTGAATAAAGCGAGATGAGCTTTTGTTTCACGTTCTTGCTGATTAGTCCTTGAAATTTGAAAAACGTAGGTATTCATACCTACAGCCATGAACTCTTATATAATTGTTTCCTGGAACTGGAAGTCACGAGTACCATTGGGCAGTATTACTAAAAAATAAGCATAAGCATTTGCTCAGATTTTTGAGGAGTTGCTAAGCAGACTTTCTTTAGCAACGCCTATGAAATCCAAGCAAATGCTTATGCGTATTTTTTATTAATACTACCCATTGTTTTGTTGAATTTACTGACATTGTTTGAAAGCCCTTAGAAAACTATATTCAAAATGATCTGAAGTAATCCTTCATTATCCGTCGAAATCTACAACATATTGCTACAATTTGCAATGGGTACTTCAATAACTGAGAGAAAAACGTTTAGTTTATCACACGATATATCGCACGCCGGTGTGTTCGCACTGTACATCTGAATTCAACTCTGTTCTCTGATCCTGAGTCGCTCATTCACGTACCTACTTCTACATTCTAGCATGCCTACTCCGAACTACTTTCGGAAAAACCTCGAATGTTCTCGTCGTTCCATTCTGTCGTATCACACCTACGTTCGCGAGAGCTCTGGAGAGGTGTCATTGACTTCGTCAATATTCCGGCAAGCTCTTGATGCATGGCTCCTTCGCCATTTGTGCGGGTGTGTATCTTACTCGTGTGTCGTGATCACCAGCGAGTTTCGTAACACTGTCATCCCAGATGCTGTTCAGAAAAAGCTGTTACGTGAACGTCCCCAATACTGTAATAGCGGAGGTAGTAGTCGGTACATAGGTGAACAGTTTTCTTCTTATGTGTAGGGACTTGTCACGGATTTAAAGTTTAGATTCGGGTGCTAACGTGCCCGTTGAACTGTTGAAATCTTGTTGGTAGAAATCTAATTCGTAGAAAACTTGATAGTAGAAATCCATAGTAATTCACTCAACGCAGTGTTGAATCCAATCCAAAAAGATGAGAGAAAAGGAACCAAGTCATTCTCTACGTTACCTCAGGTGTCGGTCGGTTTCGTTTTTGATAGGCCAGGTGTGGTCGTGCTTTTTGAATCAGCAAAACAAAGCCTAATCCGGGCTGTTAATACTCTCAACGGTCCAGCGTTGCCAAATTAAGTCCGAAAAACACTCGGTTTTGGTTTCGATCTTGACCAATTCGAAAACCACTTGGCAAGCAAACGTGGACGCATAAAGCCCACACTGACGACAGCGTTTGTACAAATTTCGAGGCGGAAAGAAATTGAGCAGCTGCGTCGCTTCCTTTTATCAGCTACTACCGGCCGGCGCGCCTGTTTAAGATTTATCTACAGCCAATTGGAGAAAAGCACGCGGAATTCGTTCGCAAGCACAGCCACAGCAAGATAACGAGACTCCCGAATGTTGGGAACTAAAACGGCGGGGCAGAATTGGACTGGCCCATTCGGTCAAAGTATCAAACAGCAGACAAAAGCAGAAAACGACGTAACACCACGGCACCTATCGTCTGCAGGCAAGTCTTTTTCTTCATTCCACTTGCTTAGAAAGCCAGTTGTAAGCTAGCTGCGGCATACACTTATGCACCTGTGTAATTTTTTGAATCGTGACCGTTTTAAGCCATCATTGTTGAATGAATGGACCGTTTGCCCTCAAGTATTGATTGAAATAGTGGGGTCGGTACACAATAAATAACGATACTATACGGCATTTGATGGCATTGGTCGCCATGTCTCTCCCATCTTTCATGCTTGGAAAAATAATTTCTTCGGGAGGTCAGAGAAATCACTTTTTATTTTTTTTATACATACAAGAAAATGCGAAGTTCGTATGTTTTGTGTCTCAACCTGTTATCTGGCGTTCCCAAAATCCTATTATAAAGTCAATTTTCCGAATTCTCATTTTTGGGTTGATTGGTAGGCTGAAGGGCTGGTAAGTAGGTTTTTTTCAAAATCCAGTTCAGACGTACTTTTTTCAGTGTCCAACTGAAGGACACATCATCGGGGGTGGAAACACTGGACTATTTTCTAAACAATATGTCGAGAAAATCAAGTCTAAACCGCGCATAGACCGTACACAAATTATTTTTCTTTCGGTCGGTCGAATTGCGATGCCTACTACGCCCGTCAGGGAGAACGCTGATGAGCATTGCCAGCCTAAACTTGTATGAAAACAGCCTAAAGAAATTGAAAACTGACTAAAACTCTGAGTGCTGACTCAGAATTGAATGTCAAACAACATAATGAGTGTTTCAGGCCGTTTTGAATTTGTTTAGGCTGTTTTCATTCTAGTTTAGTCTGGCGATGCTCAGCACTCTCCCTGACGGGCATAGTAGGCATCGAAATTCGACCGACCGAAAGAAAAATAATTTGTGTATTCTCCATGTAGTGTTTAGGATTGATTTCCTCAACATAATGTTCAGAAAATAGTTCAGTCTATCCACCCCTACGATTATTTCAGTAACATCCAGTTGGACATTGAAGAAAGTACGTCTGAACTGGATGTTAGAAAATACCTAATTCTTAGCCTGTGGAGGGCTCGTATTACGGCCTTGGGTATAGGTAATGAGTAGAGCGACTATGCAGTTCGACTTTAGTATATTGAATGAATCCTAGTGATAATGTGTTATAATACGTTAACTATTCTATCCCTTCTCTAATGCTAACCTGCACCCCACATCATCCCTCTTACAGAAAAAAAAAAAAAATTCATTACTAGAAATTACAATGATTTTTTTTTGTGTATGCTTTTAGCCTTAAAATTTAATAACAATTCAGATTTATTATGATTAAATGAAAATATACAATGCTCGCAAAATACTAACTTAGCTGAAAATAAAATAACATACATAAATACATAATTATCATATTACGGTTAACGTCCGTCGCGTCATTTACTTTTTTGACGATAAATTGACGCACAACACTGTAATTTAATACTAACACAATAAAACTAAAATTTGTAGTCAGCACCTAACTGCTTAGTTCATTTTATTAATTTGTCTATGCGCTTTTTTTTATAATGGGCACTTACTTGAAGAAAATGAATTCAAATTTCGTTTTTTGAATGTGTTTTTTTTTGCTTATATTAGATTTGATTGAATATTTAGTACAGAAAAAGTAAGTTTCAAAGGGTGGAAGTTATGATTTCGCATATTTTTTGTTTGTTTTGCTGTAGGTATAAGTACATGGTTAAAACTGTATTTTATCGAGATGCAAAACTCCTGTCCGGGGGTTTTTTGTGGCGTGTGATGACTCTCAAGCCCTGGAAAATCGGTTTCGATTTTGGAATTTTGATCGTTATGTCGGGTGGTTTTTTCGCGTGTATGTCGCGAGTGTCTTTTTGGGACAGAACGATTGTAGGCAAAATTTCGCTTTTTTTGATACAATTTTTATCGTTCAATTTGGAATCGTTGAGTTTTCGTGATATAGTGGACACTGACTTTTCTTTTACGGTTTTTTCGGTTATGGGTTTTTCCGCAATTTCCACGTAAGTTCCAACGTAATATTCGGGGTTATTTTCCTCACAGAAGTCGTAACTCTTCAGCTCTAGGTACCGTTTATTAGTTTCTGGTGCAAATTTCTCAAGCATAATCTCAGGGATTATTTTTGACTCAGTTTCTAGCGACTGATGGTCTATTGACCTATTTACTACAAAATTTTGGCACTCTGATTGACTTTCTTCATGGTCCCTTATTGGCTGATGGCTAATTATTGCCGAGTTTTTATTACTAATCTGTTCAATTTCAACAATTCTTTCTTCTGGACTTTGTGGTTTTATTGCACACATTTCCGGTTCGCGTGTGCAAGTTTCAACTACTGGTAATGTCTGCGTTGACAAAAATTTAGATCGCGTGTCATTCACTTCGTCATTATCATAATATTTTGTTGACGGTGAGTTTTTCTCCGCGGTCATGAAACCTGTGTAGCAAAAATTACTAGACTGATTTGTATTTCGATTCAGCGTTCCATAGTTTTCCGGTTTTTGACAAACTTGACTCGGTTCAAATTTACTATTTTCTCGCGCTGGAATAAAGCATTCCTGATAATCGAAATTTCGATTGTTTTCGTAATTTTGCTTAGAATAGCTATACGACTTATTTTCAAAATTACTTGGTCGATGTCCTCTGAATGAATTTTCTCGACGCACGTGAAATTTCTTACTTTGTTTCGCGCTATCGTGTTCATCTTTTGCTCCCTGTATTGCAGCCAATAATGATTGATAGTTTCTGGCTTTTACAATAATACGTAATTCGCGGTTTTCAAGACCATTAGAAAAACAGCTGATAGCTAATTTTTCATTTACCTGTTTCAAAATTTCAGTTGATCCCGCAACATCTCTGGATTGCGCTATCGTTAAGTCTACAAATAGCTGTGCAATCGATTTCCCAAAATCATCCAAACTTGTACCTTTTTGTTTAGCAGAAATTAATTTTTGTGACAAACTCGCTGCGGATTTTTGACTTAGAAGTTTTTCTTTCATCTCTGCAATTAGTGCAGCATTAGACGGATAAGCTTGTTTTAAACGAAATTTAGCGTTTTCGGACAATCGCGTTTTCAATACATACGTTGTCAAAAGTTTTTTACCGTCTGCATTTAAAACCGTATCATAATATTCAATGGAATCGATGAGCTGTCTGGTCACTTCTTCGCTACCGGTCATCAATGGCAAAAGACTTGCTGCCGTAAGGAGCTCAAATTTTTCACCCATTTTGCTAGAATTATGATTATTGTTACCTATACAATATTTTTATCGAAATAATCTCGCACGCAATAATATCTTACTGTTTGAAATATTGATAATCACGAGTAGGTTTATCAGCATATTATAAAACAATTGAATAATTATATGCGCAATTGGCATCCGTAGGTATACTTGTCCTTGCTGACGATGTATTTCTCCGTTGTCGTCTAGCATCTGATCGTGCGTTGGCCGGGGGTCCGGTCATTGTAGCCTGGCTGATTTCTGGACCTCTGGGATCCAGATTTCTGGAACGATTCATCGAGGTCGAAGGGTGTCATCATCGCATCATACTGAACTGAGGGTTGATCATCTGCCGGAACTGATGGTACAGATGCGAAATGATGGTAACCAAGATGGTTTTTGGTTTCGATTTTCTTTTTCGTATGCATCGGATGGCGGTTGAGCGATTTGTTGCTTTTTAACAGGTGTAGGTACCTTTTTTCCTCTTCCGTCGCATTTGCAGGTCGGGTGGCGGGTGCGGTAATCTTCAAAATTTTCAAAATTCTTTTCCCATCATGCTGTGCTGCGCCTTTTGTGTTGCATGGCAGGATATGACGTGGTAGGGCGGTGCGGTGGTCGGGTGGTTGGCGTAGTTTTTGGTTTCTGGTGGCACCTAGTTCAGCTCTTCCGGTTCGTAAAATTCATTTACGAATTTTCCTTTATTTTCCATGGCATGGGATGTTTAGTTCGGAATTTCCGCTCTCGTTGCACTTAGCACGCGTCAAGTTCATTACCTGGTCTGGATCGCCATGTGGAGGGCTCGTATTACGGCCTTGGGTATAGGTAATGAGTAGAGCGACTATGCAGTTCGACTTTAGTATATTGAATGAATCCTAATGATAATGTGTTATAATACGTTAACTATTCTATCCCTTCTCTAATGCTAACCTGTACCCCACAAGCCTACCAATCAGCCCAAAATGAGGAGTTTGAAAAATTGACTCCATAGTAAGATTTTGAGAATGCCATGTGACAGGTTGAAACACAAAACATGCCACCTTTGCGTCCTCTTGTATGTATATAAAAATAAAAAGTAATTTCTTTGATCTCCCGAAGAAACTATTTTTTCAAGCATGAAGGATGGGAGAGACATGGTGACCAATGCCATCTAAATTCACAATGGAGTCACATCATCTCGATTTGGGTGATACAACGAAATTGAAAGATGGTTTGGTAGGAGTTCTTGGACCGTCAACTTGACAGGGCCCCCTGCGGCCCCCCTAAGGGGAAGCTTATGTGCTTCTCCTTTTAATATCGTTCGATAGACCTTGTTTAAGACTCATGCAGATAAAATTTTCTGTATCATTAAATGCCGTATGAGAATGGCTACCAACCCCACTAAAAGCGGTCTTCTGCGTTATTTTGTTTGTTTTGGAACTGGAAGGCTCACCCCCAGTATCGTGTGACATGCCCGAATGGCATTGTGTAATCTATGTTCTGTGATATCAGGTGGTTTCCATTTACAACCTGAACTGAGTATTCTGATTCAAGTTGTTAGTGGTATCTCACTTTCGCGCATGTGATTTCTCGCTCTTTCTCTCCCTAACTCAGATCAGATCAGTGAGTTTTGTGGTAAAAGGAAAGCGCCTGATATCTCTTCAGCGCGGAGAATTTGGAGCAAAAAGGAAGTGAGCCCAGCTTTGGCTCTATTTTCGGAGGAAGTCGGCCAACTACTGCAGAAATGGACGGTAAAACTCGTCCTATTGATTTTTTTCAGTGTGTTTTTGCTGAAAACCTCCCGAATGATACAGTTTATCAAACTAATCTTTACTGTACTCAATACTCAGGAAACAGATTTCTGCCTACAAACATTGCTGAAATAAAGATATTTTTGGCCATCAACATTTTGATGGGAATGAAGAATTCTCCTAGTTACCAAAATTATTGGTCCTCCTTTGGAAAACTGCGCGACTCATATATCTTATCTTCTATGAACGTCAATCAGTTCGACTTTCTACTGACTGATCCGCACTTGTAAATTCTGTTGTGCCCAAAAAAAGAACAACCTGACTTCGACAAGCTCTACAAAATTCGCACCCTTCTTGATGAATTGAGAAGAAAGTTTCAAAGCTCCCACAATCCTACAATGGAACAATCGGTTGATGAGAGCATATGATGAAGTACAAAAGCAGAATCGTCTTGAAGCCAGTATATGCCTGCAAAACCAATAAAACAGGGTCGGAGATTCAAGCTCTGGGTAAGAAGAACAGATTTAACTAGTTATATTTGCGATTTCCAAGTATACACAGGGGAAGATCGATTACTGTTGATCAACAATCGGCTACCCGTAGAGTTGCACAAGCTGCCGAAAAAACTCTTTCATAAAAATGTAACGACATACCTTGGAGGAGAATCTATGATAATCACCACTGGAAAAGGGTGTCCACAAGGTGGAGTTTTATCGCCTCTCCTATGGTGCCTTGTCGTGAATGAACTGCTGACAAGGCTGACGGAACAGCGCTACAGCAGCTACGGAAACGCCGACGATGTAGCAGTCATTATCAAAGAAAAGTCTGGAGACACGACTCCGACCCTGACACAGAATAGCATAAATACTATTAATCAACGGTGCTTGGAAGAGGGTTTCAGCATCAACCCGGCCAAAACTGTGATAGTTCCGTTTAACGCCGCTGTCGAACTGACTTCTTCGGTACTGAGAGTAACTGAAATAGGGTTTACGTGTTTGTTGTTTTAATACATAAGATGTTATGACTTCTGTATAAATATTGTATATGGATATTACAGTTCATATTTTTAAGTTGACACTTATCAAAGTAAGTGTCAAAATACTACCTACTATTCGCGATTTCAACTACCGATGAGGGCGCTGTAAACAAGATGAAGGATTGTAAGTTTTTCTGTCACCTGTCATCGTGCGTTATATAACGATTGTATTTGTGGTATTTGGGTTAATTAATTATTGATCGCTATTTAACAAAAGTTCATTTTCTTGAATAACTCGATCACGTGTAAGAGTATTTTTACAATTCGCGCGATTGTCACTGGTTATTTGACAGAAGCGACAGAACAGAAATGACGTAAAGACTTACAAACTCGCTTCGCCATTATAGCCACCAGAGGGCGTCTAGATTTTTGAAATCACGAATAACGTAATCGTTTCATAGATACATAACGCGCAAAGCAATACATAATCAAAAATAAAAGTTTTGCAGTTCATGTATTGTTACGGGCGGCGATTCTGGAGAGCCCACGATCTTTCTAGACTCTCCCCATTAAGTCGCAGTGTACAAGTGCGGAGCGTTCTGGTGCATTCCAGAGCACGCGGGTAAGCCTTTGCCCGTGCAAATGAGTGGAGTCTTCAACGGTGGGTCAAGCCACATCTGTCCATTTTGTCGGAAATGCCACATATCAGAGCACACGGGAAGCACGCGAAAGATGTGATTATTCGGGAGTCGTCTAGAAATCATATGCCGGGTCACTCTGGAATTTGCTGGAGGATGATGGAAAGTTCGGAAACACTAATCGGAGGCATATATAAGCACCAAAGTATAGGGTATCATTGCATGTAAGAAGGTTTCTTTCCACTCTACAAACCGAAGTACTGGCAGCGGAAAGGTGTACCCAGCTATGTCCATCCAGACAGTGCAAAGGAGCAAGAATTTGCATTGCCACAGACAGAATTGCAACTTTTCCTCAATTTGTCCATGTTAAGTCTTTGCTGATTTACAATCAAATCCAAACCTTTTTCCTGAAGTCCTGAGGTGTCATTTTCAACAGAAACCTGTCTTCTATTTCTTGGTATCTTGAGGAGCGCCGAAAAAGTACTGATTATGGAGTTGCAGCTCTGAGGACGGCAAACAATTCATCAACTTTGCTACCTAGGTAAAGTCCTGGCTCCACCTCCACGCGGAGCCACCTGGATAGCCTCCTTTAGGGCCCGGCACTCTGTGGCCGGCTCCGGGAGGTTAACTAACGGAACGAGCACCGTACCCGGCTGTAGTATCGTGGCTTAGGGTTTACACATGGTTAACCGACGCCGGACTGGTAGGGGCTCTTGAAAGACCCCCCAGTACGATACATCGAACCCTGCATCGCTGTGGTCACGTCTCACGGATGTCGGCTTTAGAGGGGCTTGACTTCAATGTCTAGACCGAGGTGAGAAGGAAACTACTAGGAAAAAAACCAACTCAAGGTGGAACAGCATAAGCCAAGGAGTGCATGGCCAAGGGAAAGCTAAGTCGCCATTATGCGGACTCCTGGGTAACGGGCGACTTCCAGGTTTTATTCAGCCTTTCTGAAGCAATGCGGGGCTCTACTTCAGGTGACCACCCTTTTCCCTAGCTACTCGTGGGACTTTAATGGACCTGAATAAACTTGAAAGAAGAGGTACATCCTCAATGGTATCCAACAAAGAGGCTGAAGAAAGCCTCAACACAAAAAAACACAAAAGGCGCAGAAGAGCTTGCAGACATCAAAATGGATAGTAAGGCCGGATAAGACCTTTTACGGGACAGCGACGACGGCGTAGCCAATAGCCTCAAAGGTCTTAAAACCTCAGAGCAAAAGGTGAGGATGTTTGGCGCAGCCAGGAAGAAGATGGTGTTCCTCATCAAGAAAGGGGTTCCTCCGGAGGAAGCTCGTCAGAAGGCTTTGAAGCCTATGTCGAAAGCTCCACAAACGGAGAGGACGCCCAACACAAAACGTGTTTACTCCGACGGCAACACGCCGGGGGTAAACAAGGCCAAAAAAGTTAAAAAGCAGTCAGTGCCTGTGACCAGCGGTCGGAAACTTGCATTCAGCCTAGTAGTCCGGATGCTAGTTGAAAGTACCTTGCATTTTTTGATGAGAAGATGCCACTTGGTGGAAATGTTCTTTGCATTATACTCTTCCGATCCAGAAAGGTAGCCATCAGCGCCATCCCTGCCGGCGACGTATACAGGGTGATACAGAAAAAAAAAGTTGAAAAATCATATTTAATTAACCGAAACATGTGGAGACGTGTAACTCACCACATACATTACCTACTTTATGCTTATGAAGTCACAGCAAACTGTTCTTGATTACCTTGAGCCGTCTTTGAAATGTAGGGGAAAACCAGAAAAAAAACCAAGAACACTCTTTTTTCCATAAAAAAGTTATTCTTAGAGATATTGACACAATACTTGGTATTTCTACAAAAAGTGATGTGAGAAATGATATGAGCTGGGTAGCCAATTCCTGAGCCAACTATTTCCAGAAATACGATTGTCAACTTTTTTTTTCTCTTGAGCACCATCTTGAATCTGCCCTATGAGGCATCGTTGAAAAAGTGATTGGTTATCACAATAATGGTGATACGTCATCATTGCATCGTAAAAACAACCTCCTCATCATAATTTAGTGACCTCTTCGGCGGGAAAGAATGGCCATACACGTATTTTTTTGCTCTCCAAAGCTTTAGTGCTCATGATGGCATTTGCAACATTTGGAATGGTGAAATATGTTACGCATTATAAACCTTGATGTACTTTGAAGTAGCCTATTAAGTTTCACCATCATCAATTGAGAGGTTTGTTCTTAAAAGCTGTTTGAACAAAATTTGTGTCGTTTTTTTATGAGAAATACAAAATATTGGGTCTCTCACCTTTACTTGATCCCTCACTGAGGATAGCCTGAAACCGAAAGACTCCGAATTTTCCATGATAATGGTTCAGTGGGAAGTACTCTTCAATGTTTAGTTGTCAAAAATTGCATAGTTGCGTTCAGATTCCAGACAGAGAGCGACAAAGAAGTTGATGCAGTGAAAAAAGACATACATTATAGTCTAGAAAAAACTAGTCCAGAGCTAGACTGAAAGCTGTCTGGAGACCTTGCTTTTTATAACATGAATGTGCAATTTGTTACACTGTTAGAGCCTCAAGTTAGTAATGTTTCAAGCCTTTCATCCACGCTTGAGAGTCTTACAGAACCTGTGTATTGCGGGAAGTCTATCTAAAAGGGACATTTCCGAGATTTCTCCATTGCATTGAAAGTTGTGTCTTTTTTCACTGCATGGACTTTTTTGTCGCTCTTTGTCTGGAATCTGAACGCAACTATGCAGATTTTGACAACTACACATTGAAGAACAGTTCTCAGTGAACCATTAGTATGAAAATTTTGGAGACTTACAGTTTCAGGCTTCCTCAACGAGGGATCAAGTAGGGGTGGAAGATCCAATATTTTGCATTTTCCATAAAAAAAATTTAACAAATTTTGTTCAAACAGCTTTTAAGAACAAACCTTTCAATTGATGATTGCAAAACTTGGTAGGCTACCTCAAAGTACATCAAGGTTCATAATGCGTAACATATTTTACCATTCCGGATGTTGCAAATGCCATGATGGGCACTAAAGCTTTGAAGAGCCAGAAAATACGTGAATGGCAATTCTTTCCCGCCAAAGAGGTCACTAAATTATGATGGGAAGGTTGTTTTTACGATGCAATGATTACATATTACCATCATTATGATAACCAATCACTTTTTCAACGATGCCTCACAGGGCAGATTCAAGATGGTGCTCAAGAGGAAAAAAAAGTTGACAATCGTATTTCTGAAAATAGTTGGCCTAGGAACTGGCTACCCAGCTCATATCATTTCTCACTCTACTTTTTGTAGAAATATCAAGTAGTGTGTCAATATCTCCAAGAATCACTTATTTATGAGAAAAACAGTGTTTTTGTTTTTACGTGTTTGTTGTGTTGATACATAGGATATAAAGACTTTTATACAAGCTGTATATGGATTTTACAGTTTATGTACTTAATTTGACACTTGTCAAAATAACCTCAAAAACTACAACATTTTCACAATTTTCACTGAAACAAACACGTAAAATGTTGTACAACACTCGTAGCTTGTTACACAAGATATTTTCCGACACTCAGCCTCTTACAGAACTCGGGCTGCGCCCTCGTTCTGCAAATTTCGGCTTCGTGTCTGAAAACCACTTATGTAACAGCCAACTCGTATCGTAAACTACTATTTTTTCTGTTTTTCCCCTACATCTCAAAGATGCTTCAAGGTAATCAAGAACAGTTTGCTGTGACTTCATAAGCATAAAATAGTTGATGTATGTGGTAAATTACACGTCTCCACATGCTTCGGTTATTTAAATATAATTTTCCAACTTTTTTTTTCTGTTTCACCCTGTATACGCTGCCGGCATGGATGGCGCTGATGGCTACCTTTCTGGATCGGAAGAGTATGATGCAAAGAACATTTCCACCAAGTAGCATCTTCTCATCAAAAAATGCAAGGTTCATTCCATTTTATGCAACTAGCATCCGGACTATAGCTGCTACCGGAATAAAAATAGGCATTATCGCCCGAAACTATCCAAAATGCCTTCTAACAACGGAGCAATTAACAGCCGTACAGGAAGCAATTCTGGATCAAATCATCATCAAGCAAAGCAAGAAAGGCCCAGCTGAGCCTCACTTCTTTCAAGCTTCGAGCTCCTCAACACCGGCCAGGGTGGCTTGCTCTGGTCTGTGCCGACAAGCCCACAGCTAAATGGCTCAAAGACTTAAGTGGAAATTTGAAACCATGGGTAGGGGCCGATTTGAGGGTGGGAGGGGACAAAAGTATGCTTCACTCTGAGATCCTGATCGGCTATCAGTTGAGTATTCCTGACTGCACCGGGCAGTCAGGAATACTCAACTGAGAGGATACTGACGCTGATAGAAGCCCAAAACGACCTTGAGGTGACCAGCTGGAGGGTCTTGAGAAAGAACCTGGATGGTCCGACTCTGGAACTCACCTTCTCGATCGACGCCCAGACCATGAGGAAGCTAGAGCTTAGTAAGTTGAAAATCAACTACAAGTTCGGACAGCTCCAACTCCACAGTGAGAGCAAGAAGGTACAAGGGAAGCCTGGAGAGGAGCCCAGTATCTCAAGCGACCTTCCCACGGAAACCAACGCAGAGGATTCATCAAAGCCTCAACCGGAGGTACCAAAAGAAGGAAGTGGGGAAGCAGGAACCTACTAAAAAGCCGACAAAGCCAAAAGACTCTACGAAGTCTAAGGGCGAATCCAAGGCGAAATAATGAAGGCAAAGGTGAAGTGCCTACAGCTGAATCTCCACCACTCAAGGGCAGCTTATAGTGCCCTGTACTGGAGATACAAAATGAAACAATTCAAGGTAGGCTTTCTGCAAGAGCCCTGGACATACAGGGGAGAGGTAAAAGGGCTACCTACCGACACATGTAAGTTGATATATAAAACTGACTGCGAGAAACCAAGAGAAGTATTGCTGCTACACACAAATATCACATTTGTACAGCACAAGACTTAGCAACAGCTATAGTGGAAATACCCACGGGGGAAGGCAAGAGGCGGATAGTGATGGCCTCGGCGTATCTCCCTGGATAAGAAACTCACCCACCAACAGAGGAAGTCAGACGCCTAGTTGATTGGTGCAAGAAGGGGCATAAGCACCAAATTCTAGGCTGCGACGCAAATACTCACAGCATTTGGGGCAGCACGGATACCAACGACAGCGGTGAGGAACTCCTTGATTTAATTTGCGGTAATAATCCAGAGATTATCAATAAAGGTAGGGAACATACTTTTGTAACTAGTAACAGAAAAGAGGCTTTAGACATAACTCTAGCTGATATGTTTACAATAAATTCAACCACCAATTGGCGTGTTCTTGACGAAAGCTTCATGTCGGACCATCAAACGATTGTGTTCGACATAGAGGGCAGCGTGGACAACGTGAAAGAGTGCAGAAGCCCAAAAAAGACGGACTGGGATCTCTACACCGAGATCCTCAAAAACAAATTCGAAGGTGTGCGTCTCAAAATCACCAAAAGAGACGAACTGGAAACAGTAACGATCCTGCTCACCCAAACCATGAAAAATGCTTATGAAACTACTAGTTGTCCACTAAAGAGGAGAAAACCCCCAATGGACGTCTCGTGGTGGAACAAGAATCTAAGCAGTCTCAAGACCCTAGCTAGGGGTGCTTTCAACAAAACCAAGCAAACAAAGGACTGGAATGCCTATCGCAAGGCTCTGACTGAATATAATCAAGAACTGAGAAGGTCTAAAAGGAAAACTTGGAGAAACTTTTGCGAAGGGATTACTGAAACGTCCCCCGCAGCGCGACTTCAAAAAGTCCTAGCAACAGACCAATCCAATGGAATAGGCCTGATAAAGAAGGCTGGAAGAGGCTCAAGGGGAGCTTAAGAGTTCTCTCAGAGACTCATTTCCATGAGTCAAGTGAAGCTGCCGAAAATGGGACTAATAGTGGACCCTTCGAGCATGAATAAGGCCACCTCCAAAGATTGGCGAATTGCAAACAAAATTTTCAATTCAAAGAGAATCAAATGGGCTGTTAGAAGCTTTAAACCGTATAAATCGCCAGTTAAAGATGGCATTTTTCCTGCTCTACTGCATAAGGGCATCGAATACCTAGCCCCGCAACTGCAAGAAATCTTCAAGGCCTGCTATGCACTATTGCACTGGCCTACACTCCCAAAGAGTAGAAAGAAGCAAAGGTAATTTTTATACCCAAAGCAGGGAGACGGCCTCCGGAAGAGGCTGAATCCTACCGCCCTATTAGCCTCACATCGTTTCTCCTGAAAACCATGGGAACAATTGTAGATAACTACCTGAGGAATGGCATCCTGAGAAGGAACCCACTCCATATGCATATCAGCCTGGAAAATTCACAGTGGATGCTCTACACAACCTAGTGTTGGAGATAGAGAAAACACTGGAAGCAAAAGAAATTGCGTACGGCACATTCGTCGATGTGGAGGGTGCTTTCGACAACACTAGTTACTCGTCCATTGGAAGAGCCGCCAAGAGGAAAGGGGTTGATACTCCTACCATAAAATGGATCCAATCCATGCTTGTGGACCGGAAAGTAACCGGAGACTTGGAGGAGAGTCCGTGACAGTCACCACTGGAAAGGGTGTCCACAAGGTGGAGTCTTATCGCCCCCTTCTGTGGTGTCTTGTTGTGGATGAACTGTTCAGGAGGCTGACGGAACAGGGCTACAGCAGCTACGAATACGCCGACGATGTAGCAGTCGTTGTTGAAGGAAAGTTTGAAGGTACGACTTCGACTCTTACACAAAATGTCATAAACACTATTAATAAATGGTGCTTGGAAGAAGGCTTTAGCATCAACCCGGCCAAAACCGTGATAGTTCCGTTCACACGCCGCAGAAAAGTCGAACTGACTGATCTGGTACTGAGGGGAACTAAAATTGGATTTTTTGAGGAGGTCAACTATCTGGGAATCATCCAGGATAGAAAACTCACCCGGAACTCTCACCTGAACAAGACCATTTCAAAGTCCACAGCGGCAGTCTGGATATGCCGCTAACTCTTCGGGAGGACTTGGGGTCTAAAACCAGGTATGATCTATTGGTCGTACATGACGGTTGTTAGACCGATCACCACGTACGCCTCACTCGTTTGGTGGGATGAAATTAGACAAAAGACAAGCCAACAGAAGCTACAGAAGCTTCAGAGACTTGCCTGACTAGGTATCACGGCAGCTATGTTCACCACTCCTACAGCAGCGATGGAGGTTTTACTGGACCCACTTCCACTGCACAAACAAGGAGAAAAAGAAGGACTAGTGAGTGCTCTCAGAATAGGACCCCAAAAACCTAAGAAGAGGACACTTAGTATTGGACTCAATAAGGGAGCAGTTCCTCACGAGCCCAAGGAATTTCATGCCAGTTGAGTACGACTCCGGGGCTACCTATGAAGTGGTCGTAAATGATCGCCAGAAGCATCTACATTCAGGAAGATTTTCTAGGACATTAAATAGAAGCATGGTCACGCACAAAAGATCTCATAGGTCGCAGGCAGAAAGGATCCTTCGAAACCAAACGACCACCTCTAACCTACAATCTACAAGCACATTAGCACGATATACAGAAGTGCATATGCTACTCTGGGTTTCATATCACGCAGTTCCAGGAATTTCTCTACCATTGAAACACTGCAACGACTCTTCCAGTTTCTGGTTTTGCCACGTTTAGAGTATGCGTCGGTGGTCTGGTGCCCGTATCACGATGAATATGTCTCATTCTTAGAGAACATACAGAGACGTTTCCTGAAGCTGCTGGCGTGGAGGGTTGATGGGGTTTATCCGGGTGTTGGGTTTCTGCACCACGCGTTGCTGGCTAGGTTTGGTCACAGAGGTTTGAAGAGCCGTAGAATTCTTGATTACCTTCTCATCTTGCGCAAACTGATTACGGGTTTTGCGGTCTATCCTAGACTCCTCTCGGGGATTCCTCTAAACGTCCCAAGACAGGGTTTGAGGCGGAGCGACACATTTCATGTGGAGCCTACCCAAAGGCTCTTCTTCTTCAGTTCTCCGCTCAACCGTCTTGCCCTCACGTACAATGGCATACAGGAAAGATTTGACATCTTCAACTCCACCGCGGCTGGTATACGGCGAATTGGGTCTAAGGTAATAAATGCGGATTCCTGCTATGCTGTTATTGGACTTCGGTCTGTTGCATGGTCTACTAATAATAGTTGAATTAATAGTAATAATATGGTGCTGCAATTTTTTTGGATAAGTTTTGGTCGAGGTTTTGGATTTTTGCTCTAGTCTCTCTGAATAATGATAATGATAACAATAACAGCTCTGAATGTTTTTGAGCGCCCAGTTCATTCTGGTCAGGTCAGGATGGGTGAATATGAAAGCCTCTAATCTCTAATCAGTCTGCCGGTTACATTTACAACGCTTCTAGCCGCAGAATCGAAAAATTCCCAAGCCCTGCGAGAGTGAATCGAACGGCGATGCAAAAACAGGCTCATTTTCCAAGTTTAGAATGTCGGACGCGGAGAATGAGGGCAATTCACATCGGCACTCGCTCGAACATCAGGTGCGGCGACTCTTTGTTTCCATCTCCTCTGCGGCGTGTGATGTGTGAGAGCATGCGAGAGCGCGAACTGGTCCGCAAAACCTAACTTCCCTTCAATTATTCTGACGGGAGCGGACGAATTATCGTTCCAACACCAGACGTGTAAAGTTGGTTAGTTATTTTCTCGCCAGCGGTTGGCAATGCCGATTGTTTGCGCGATTGACAGCGCTCGCGAATAAACTATGCGGGGCTCCGTGTTGTGCGTTGTCGGGACGCAAAAAAAGCGCACACAATGAAAAATTCCGCGTAGTTACGGCACACACTTGAGAAATTGCTCGAAAATTGCCAGCTTTGTCGATATAAGTGCTTTTCGCAACATTTTGATATAAGTACAGGGTACAGGGCCAATTAAGATTAACATAAACAGTTTTTTGAAGGTACAATATTTGGAACAATCCGCGTTCCAATGTGACAGCTTCTTTGACGGAAAATTGGTCAAGATGTTGTATGGAATTAATTAAGTATCAAAACTTGTACGATTTTATGTGAGTACCATAAACTGTAACGTTGCAAGTCGGCAGTTACTCAAAGGCTTAATTTTTGAGACATTTAGGTTTGAAACTTTTCAAACATTTAAAAATCGCCACTTCCCAGAGCCTTAATTGTTCCTTTTTTGTGGGAACTTCTCGTTTCTCAGCAAAAAAAATGATGGTCAATCAAACTGAAACACCTAGAAAACTTATTTCAGTTGAGGAATCATGAGTATTCTTGAGTTTAATTTTCAGGCCTTCGAAAGTGGCGATTCGAATTGTTTTCAAAATTTCAAACCTGAATATCTTGAAAATGAAGCCCCTAATCAAAATTTTGCTTGTAGGCCAGTCAACCTGGCTCAAAAAGTGTCTTATATTGATACTCTGGCTGAATTTTTGCATACACCCAGGGAATCCCCACAGAGCCCCGAACCGTGAAAATCCACCAAAATTTCCTTGAGCTTTCCGAGATAAGGGTGTTTTTCCATATCTCGTTTGGTATTGGTTGCATTTCGATTTTCTTTTTTTTTGAAATGTTCGGAAAAATATTTGGAACAAGTTGTGCTCAGGACTTTTCAATAACTTGTCGAGAAAAAGTGCCAGAAACCGGAAGCCGTCGTTTTTTAGGGAGTGGTTTTTTTTTACAATTTTCTATCTGCTTTTCTATGACAGTTATGGAAATAATTCCCAACAGAAGTTGTAGCTGAAGGTGTGACCTGCTGTGCTGCGATAACGTGTACCTTCGCCGAAGTTCACAAATAGTGCGGTAAATCAAAGCCAAAAATTTTTTCCTTCAACTCCAGGGTGAAACAGTGACTGAACTTGATCATGTAACTACATCGGTGAGGCCCAGAGTCCCGGGGTACTCCCCAAAAGCGGTATTTTACGTACCATAATACTCAAATACAATACCTACTTTCTTATCACAATTCACACTTTATATCAACACACAGTTTTTTGCAGACTTACAGCGATCTTTCCGGCACCAGAGCGTTTATCGCGTCTGGTGCCTATGCCCTTGAAACTTCTTTGTAAAATATAAACAAATAATACAAACATGAACTCAACACAAAACAACCCTAACCAAATCACATCAATACCGACACCAACACCAACAACACCTAAACAAACATACGTAAGCGTAGCAAAATGCCCACCGAAACGACAACAAGCAGTAATATTAGATGTCATGGACGGACTGCGCCTCGGCGATTATGTTGTCGCAGTAGGCACAATTGTAGGACCAAAATGCATCATATCGGCTTCACGTATAGCGAACAACAGAATTTGTATTTATCTTTCCTCAACGCAGGTCGCTAATCAACTGATAGCAACCCGAAATACAATAAGAATCCATGAAAAAGAAGTACCAATTCGAAAGCTCATTTCTCCGGCCAAAAGAATACTAATATCTAACGTCTGTACCTCAATTCCAAACGAACTGATTGAAAACTTGATTAAAGACATTGGGTTTCGGCCGGTCTCTCCGGTGACAACTCTTCGAGCTGGAATGCCGGGAGATGATTATGGACATGTCGAGAGTTTTAGAAGGCAAATCTTTGTGGCACCGCAATCCGAGATAGAACTACCGTCGTCAAAAGTTATTACTTTCGAAGAGACTCATTTCCGGCTGTTGCTAAGCTTCGATGAAATAAAATGTTTCATCTGCAGAGCCACAGGACACGTGGCCAACGACTGCCCTAACCCGCCATTGTCTCCAACTTACGAGCCAAATACAGTTCAAGTGGAAGCTGTAGTACACCAAGAAAACAAGAGCAACGATCAGACTGACAATGAATCCTCCGATGAAGAAGGATCAGCACTAACCGACGACGGTGACAACGATGACAACGAAAACACCGATGTAACAGATGATGACGAACAAATCATTGAATTAGATGACGATGAAAACAAAAAATCAAACTCCAGTCCAACAGGCGAAACTGCAGACACCGAGTCAGACACCCAAAAGCAGAGAAAATCAACCAAAAGATCCGCTTCAACCTCAACAGATAAATCACCATCAAAGACAGACGACACATGCGAATTTACTTTTGTCGCTCCAAAGAACCCGACCAAAAAACAAGCAATAAATAAATTCCAAACGAAGAAGCTCAAGAAATCCGAATCAGTAGAAAGCCTTACATCATTGAAAGACATGTTAGGTCCAGTTCAAAAAATAATCGAAGAAAAATCACCACCATACATAATCAACTTTGATCAACTGACAGACTTTCTTGAAAATGCCCACGGATCCCCTGACCCTCTCAATGTAGCGCAACAGTACACAGAAAATGTGGATCAACTGCTCACAATGCTCGAAGAAATCTACCCTCATTTCAAACATCCCTCCATGAAAAGTCGCTGCACTAGACTAAAGCGAAAAATAATAAGACAACAAGGATACGATCTAGCAGAAGCAGATCTGACGGACTCGTCGCAGAATTCCAGACACTAATCCACACATTCTCAATTTAAAACATACCAAAAATGTCCACAAAAAAACAAAATCTCATTTTACAATGGAACATCAATGGGTTTCATAACAATTTGGCTCACCTCAACTTACTGATAGCAGAAGAAGACCCTACCATCATCTGCGTCCAAGAAACCAACTTCAAAAGAGATTACCATCATCATTTGAAAGGATATAAGCCCTTTCATAGAAACAGATCTGGAGCAGATAGAGCATCTGGTGGTGTGGCCACATACATAAAGGAAACATCAATTAGCAAAGAAATTATGCTCAATACCAATCTGGAAGCGGTGGCTGCGTCAGTCCAGTATTACTCCCGAAAGATAGGCATCTGTAACGTGTACATACCACCAAACAAATCCGTCGAATTACAAGAATTAAGAAACCTCATACAGCAAATTGAACGCCCCTGCATCATTCTTGGAGACCTAAACGCCTACAACGTCATCTGGGGATCAGACCTTACAGATAAAAAAGAAAGAACACTTGAAAAACTGGTTGACCTGGAAAATCTTGTAATCCTCAACACCGGAAGCAAAACTAGATTCAATGCCTTCAATGAGAACTTCTCAGCGCTTGATGTAACCTTTTGTGACCCATCACTAGCACCAGTGCTATCGTGGAACACGAACGAACACCTTCATGGAAGCGACCATTTTCCAATAATTATCAATGATGACAGTAAATTCTCTGCACCCATCCAAGCACAACCCAAATGGAAACTTGACCATGCTAACTGGGAAATTTTCTCTGGCATTGTTGATAATCAGTTGATGGAAGAGGACAACCATCACGACCATATAGACATAACAGAGGAAGTAACGCACTTTTCCTCCATCATAATAAGAGCTGCAGAATGGGCAATCGGAAAAACCAAACCAAAATATAGGAAGAGAACGGTGCCATGGTGGAACGAAGATTGTGAAGGTGCTGTGAGAGAGAGAAGAAGAGGGCTTTTAACAGACTAAAAAAGGCTAACAACATCGAAAACCTACTATTCTTCAAAAAATGACGTGCAAAGGCCAGAGTTACACTCAGGAAAAGTAAAAGAGATGCATGGGCAAGCTACACCTCCTCGCTGCAATTGAACACTCCATCAAGCGAAGTCTGGCAAAAAATTAAGAGAATAAGAGGAAACAACAATCAACAATACATCTCACAGATGAAAACAGCGGACCATACTGTTGTGGAAACGCCAAGGGAAATCGCAGAAGAACTGGCAACGTATTTCCAGAAACAATCCAGTGATGAGAACTATAGTGCCAGTTTCTTAACTAATGTAAAACACCCACAGGAGGCAAACGCGATAGAGCCAATGGAAGATGAAAGTGATCTCAACACAAAAATTAGCATAGAGGAATTGAACAGTGCATTGGATGATGCAAAAAACTCAGCACCAGGCCCAGATGATATCCCCTATATGTTTCTCAAGAAACTCTCCTTCGAAGCAAAAACTCATCTACTAGGAATATATAACAAGATCTGGATATCTCATGAATTCCCGCATCCAACTGGTCGGAGGCAACAATCATCCCGATATGTAAACCAAATAAACCAAAAGATCGAATGGACTCGTACAGACCAATTTCGTTGACTTCCACACTTAGCAAATTGCTAGAAAAAATAATAAACAAAATACTTATGTGGTACCTAGAAGAAAAGAACATCATCACACCTGAACAAGCAGGCTTCAGGAAAGCAAGATCAACGATCGATAATCTCGTCGTATTACAATCGGAGACTCATGGGTCCTTTGCAAACAGACAACGGATTATGGCCGTCTTCTTTGATCTCGAGAAAGCGTACGACATGACATGGAAACATGGGATAGTCATGAAGCTCAAAGAGTGGAATCTGAACGGAAATATTCTACACTTCGTCATCAATTTCATGAAGAACCGAAGTTTCCGTGTAAGAATAAACAGCGAGATGTCAGACCAGAGAACCCTCGAAAACGGCACCCCTCAAGGAGCCAACCTCAGCGTGACTCTTTTCCTCGTGGCAGTTAACTATGTAGCCAGAAGATTATCTCTCCCAGTTAAAGCTCTCCAATATGCCGACGACCTGGTCATCTATACAGAAGGAAAGAACTTTCACACCATGGAAACAAATATTTAGAGAGCCATTACAACAGTGGAAGACTGGGCCAGTGATACAGGGTATAAATTCTCAACAAACAAATCAAAATGTATGCTGTTCTCAAAAAAGCCCAGCAGAGATGTACCCCAATTGAAAATCTATGGGAAACTGATCGAGCATGTCACCAACTATAAATTTTTAGGTATGCACCTTGATGCTCAACTTAAGTGGAACATACATCTGCAACACCTCAAACAACAATGTCAAAAAGGATTGGGACTACTCAAAACACTAGCTAGCCAATCATGGGGTGCCGACACTACAGTCCTCCTCCGAGTGTACAAGAGTGTAGTGTTATCTAAAATAGATTATGGATCGATTGTATACGACTCTGCCAGCAAAACCCTATCGAAGACAATAGACACAATCCATTCTACAGCCCTCAGAATCTGCACCGGAGCTTTTAGAACCAGCCCAGTCATGAGCATCATCAACATAACAGGAGAACTACCACTTGAGTACAGACGACAACAGCAGTCCCTTTTATATGCAGCTCGCATTCAGTCAAATCCAATCAACCCAGCTCATGGATTTGCCTTTGCAAGACGTTTTCAACGAACCTTCGAGAGAATGAAGAGCAATGCAAAACCCTTCTACATAAAACTCGACCATCTTCTACAAAACCTGAACTTTACCTTTCCAAAGACGATAACAGCACCTCAAATGACTCTTTCACCCTGGCTTTTCCGCCACCCACGCACCATACTTGATCTTGAAAAATTCCCAAAATCTGAAGTGAGCCCTCTAATTATCCAAAACGAATTTAAAAATATATGTGAGCAGTTTGAAACACCAGTGCGAATAGTATACACAGACGCGTCTAAAAGTGAAACGGGTGTCGGGTGTGCAGTGAATGTAGACTTGAGAGACCCAGTGACCTTGACCATCCAATTACCAGAAATGTGGACTATCTTTAGTGCGGAACTTTACGCAATACTGCAGTCTGTGAAACACCTCGCCAACATCACCGGTGCTCGGGAAGTAGCGGGCGGCTCGCCGCCGGCTCCCCGAGCACCAGCCACCGCCCAAAAATGCCGCAAAGCCATCATCTGTACGGACTCTTTGAGTTCAATCCGGCAAATTAATCAGCTATACCCGATGAATCCCATAGCCCAAGAAATCCAACAACACATCACGACGCTGCAGAACACTGGCACAGAAATTACCCTCTTCTGGACACCATCCCATGTCGGAATAGTTGGGAACGAGATTGCGGACCATGAAGCATCCATTGCAGCAAGCACGCCTCTGGCTCCGATAGAAAATAAAGCCACCAGTCAAGACACTGTAAGGTACTTGAGAACACTCGTTGGCGCACAATGGAAGCAGAGTTGGCAAAGGCAGCACACAAAGTTCAACAGGGTGAAATCAACAGTAAAAACATGGATCTCAAGACTACCATCCAGAAAATGCCAAATGGTCCTTACTCGACTCAGGTTAGGACATACCAGACTCACACACCAACACCTTATTTGCCGATCAGACCCACCGGTATGTGAGAGCTGCCAGGGACCGTTGTCGGTGGCACACATTCTGGTGGGATGTATACCCGAAGACCAAATTAGTGCCGAAGATCTCAAGGTAGCATTGGGTGGAAGCCTCGAAGAAGATGAAGAACTCATTACACTACTACAGCAAAAAGGACTGTTTGACCTGATCTAGTTAAGCTATCGAATGTAATTTTTTGTTGAATGCTAATAGCCTTCTAGGCTGATGCAAAATAAAGAAAAAAAAAAGAAGTTGTAGCTCCCGTAGTCCCCACAAGTTTCAACAGAAAAATTTTTGTGTCGCGAAAATTACCCGTCCCAGAGGGTGCTAAAGTCAACTTCGTTTGGAAAATATTCCCAGGTGTAGGAGGCATCGATTCCAACTCCATCGTGCGGGGATCTAAAGGCCAAATTCATATTTCTGTTCGTACTAACTTTACTAGCGTCCCCCAAGGATCTATCCTTGGGCCAGTTTTGTTCATTTTGTATATGAACGACATATTCAAATTATTTTCAGATGCATCTTGCACCGCTTACGCAGATGACATAACGTGTGTTGTCTCGGATAGGAAGGATGAAAGCCAGATACTTGAGTGCAATGATTCGCTTGTGAAATTATCAGAGTGGTTCGCATGCAGCGATTTATGCTTTAATTTGGGGAAAACTCAATTTGTGAGGTTTCATCCGCGACAAAAAGAATGCTCTTTCTTGGATCTGAGTTTGGGTGGGGCGAAACTCGTTGGTGTCGAGTCGCTGAAATTCCTCGGTCTGTATGTAGATTCCCATTTGAACTGGGAGCCGCATTGAACGCATCTGATTTCAAAACTGAATTCACTAGCGTACTTTTTCAGAACTCTAAAAACTATTTTGACTGACCAACAAATGTTGAGAATGTAGCACGCCCAGGTTCTTCTCGAGACTGTCAGAAGAGGATTGTGAGATGTTTGGCTAGTTTATCACCGAGACAATCGTGCAGGCCAATTTTTAGAAAATTCGGAATTCTAACGCTCACCGGCATTTACATTTATGAGCTGTGTCTTTACATTTTCAAAAATAAAGACTTTTTCTGTGGACACAAAAACATTCACTCCTTTAACACGAGATCCAAAGATGATTTTCACGTCCCTATCCATAAGTTGACTTTGGTGACCACCACTCCACCTTCACCTTATGTAGGACTCAAGGTGTTCAATTGCCTTCCAACCTCTCTAAAACATTGCGAGAATGTCTACAAGTTTAAAAGAGAACTCAGGTCGCTCCTTATTCATGGATGTCCATATACTCTGCAAGAATATTTTAATATGTCATTCTAAAATGATTGTCATTTGTCTTTTCCTGTTGTACATCGGTCTTTTCAACTATACTATTTTATTTATTTATTTATTTATTTATTTATGATTTTATCTCTACATATTGTTAAGTTTTGCAAAGTTCCTACTTTTACATATTCTCTGTTTTTGTATAAAGCTTTTATGTATACAAAGCTGCCACCCTAAACTTGCTGCTTGCCCTGTTATTGTTATTATTGTATATACTTATTTCTGTTTTCTTTGGACGTTGCTGATAATACGAATTACCTACCTGTAATCATGTGTTTCTATGGCAATAAAGTATGAAATGAAAAAAAAAAACTAGTAATTGATGAATAACAAAACCTTTGTACAGGGTGACTTTTTTGAAAAGGACCCACCCCCGATATTTCGCTGCACAAATTTTTCCTGGGAAAAAACCGGAACAGGGCGATTTTTATTTCGAGAGGGACATCTAAGACACGTGATGACAAATTTTTATCTTCAACCCTTTGCCCCCACCCTACCCTACTTTCAAATGACATCATCTATCTTGTGATTCTTGTGATAAAGAGAATAAAATTTTCATCCTGCGAAAAATTATTTCATATACAGAGTGTTCCAGGGATGATAACAAAAAATTCAACTGTGGGTAGATCTCGTCAAAATATGACGAAACCTATATATCATTTTGCAAAGTTCGGCGAATACGAAGATACAGCCCTCCAAAATTCACTTTTTTCAAATTTCAAAAATGTAAAACTCAGGAACGTTTCGACAAATTTAGCTTTGATTCAGCATAAGCTGGTTTGTCATAATTATCTATCAATCTGCCAAATTTGGAGAGAATCCAATCAGTGGCGTAGAAGTTATGAGGGGTCGCCTTAAGTCAACTTTTCTTCGGATGCTTCTAAATTATGTAAGTGTAAATGTTAAATGTAAATATAAAATGTATTTATTGCACCACTCGAATAAAACTGTATTATAGGTTTCGTCGTTGAAAATCAGTACAAACATTTCGCTGTACTAGAATGATAGTAAGACAACTTGAAAAACATAGTTTCGAGTAATCGCCACTTGAACATTTCAGAAGAACGAAAAACACTCTTCTTCTCGAAATTTCGGAGATTTTTTCAATTTTCCAGTTGTATTATATCGCTCCTGATAGACCTGTGAGGAATTCATTATGAAATCACGTTTACTCTTTGAGAAAAAAATCAAAAAGTGAACATATCCTTGTATATCGCTAGAAATAATGGTTCTGTTGTAAGTTGTCCGTTTTTTCATGTAAGTTATCCTACTATTCGTCAGGAATTCGTAGAGTGATTTTAAATTTATCCCTCTTTTTTTTCAAGTTGTCCGAGTATTGCACAGTAAGCATAGCCTGGTTCAACATATTTTTCATAGTTATCCTTAAGTATTGTATGACATGGAATAAGCCCATTAGTTTTGGGCTGTCATCTGACAAATAGAAGTGTCACTATCAGAAACTGAAAATTCATTCGAAGGTCCTTGAAAAACTGTATTCAGAACAGTAGATAGTGTTTCGCTAACTGTCGTGTGTCAAATATTGAAAAATGTTAAAGTTTATAACTTTGTCATTCAATTATTCAAGATTTTTCATCAAACATCTCATCCTGTGAACCGATTTTCACAATTTCTTCTACTTTTGGCAGTCTTGGCCATAGCTATAACCAATATACGTCTGCCTCCGCATCTATCCATCATTTTGGTTCAGTTTTACCCAATGCAAACTGACCTGTGGATAACGAAATCATGGCAATGTACATTGGAGATAAGTTGAAATTATTAAGTGATTTCAAACAATTCACGAAACATTTCTGGTCAAATAGTGGGACAACTTAGAGAAAAGTGAGATATTTTACAAACGCATGAGGGTATGTTTTGTGCAATAGTGAGTTAAAATGAAATATCTAAAGACTTTCATTGAATCTGTTTGTTTTTTGGTATAAGAGTGAGATATCTTTCACAGTAAAATACTGAGATAACATGAAAAACAAGGACAACTTGAAATTTTCAAATCAGATTTGTTGTGAAATTGGGACATGTTGAAATGTCTTCGTATTATACCAGAAGGCAAGATCAAATTCGATCTATTTCTCAGTAGAAGAAACAGAACATTTTGAGATGTCCGAGTATTAGACCAGAACTGTTTAAAAAGCAGATAATTATAACAGTGAGATATTCATTTTTCATGTACTTCCATGATGAATCTGAGTAATTCGATTTTTTTACCAGGTAGAGAATAGCTTGGAGCTATAGATTTTGAATTATTCCAAAAATAAGAAATTTGAAGTTATCTTACTATCATTCTAGCACAGCGATTTGAACACTGAACATCAAGGCTCATTGGCTTATTGTCTCACAGCTCACAGGCTCACAGGCACACAAGCTCACAGGCTTATTGACCCTTACAACTCCTACACCACTGGTTGGATTCTTTTCAAATTTGGCAGGTTTATAGATAATGATGACAAACCAGTTTTTGTTAGATTAAAGCTGAATTTGTCGGAACTTTCCTAAGTTACAAATTTTTGGAATCCGAAAAAAGTGAACTTTGGAGGGCTGTATCTTCTTCATTAGGCCGAACTTTGCAAAATGGTATATAGGTTTTCGTCATATTTTGATGAGATCTACCCACAGTTGAATTTTTTGCTATCATCCCTAAAACACCCTGTATTAAAAACCATCCCCTACTCCTCTGCACTTTGTTGGACATAAAAATTTGGCAATACGTGTCCTGAATATCCCATCCGAAATAGAAGTCGACCTATTTTTGCTGGAAAGTCTATTTCTCAAGAATTGGAAGTTGATAGGAGAAAAAACTTTCCTTCAATTTATAAACAAAGATCATTTTGAGAAGAGTTGAAAGTGACTTAATAAAAACTTTTCAGACTTGTTTGACAGGAAGACTATTTTATTACGTTCATTTTGATGTATCACATACAGGGTGTCCGTTTTTCGAGGCTAAGCATGGGTATCTCGCTTATCTTGAGAGATACAAAATCGGTTAAATTAGAAAAAGTTGCGCATTCTCATGACGATCAATGATCCGTCAAAGAAATTTGACGTATTGATTTTAGTTTTTGAGATATCGTAAAAAAACAGGAATTTGAATTTTTGTTTTCATTTTTTATTCAAAAAAAAGTTGAAGGTGGCTTTTTTATCTATACATTTTTAGGGCACTTTTACAAGGGGAATTCAAATCTGCCAAAATCTTTATTCTAGCTTTCAAAGCAACCGAGATACGACATTCAACTTTTTTCTCTGATGGGCGCCATATTGGATTTTGATATTTTTGAATACGGTATTCTTTTCTGGTTACAACGATGTGCCATGTCACTGTTGAATAAATGTTTAACATTCACGTTTTGTTTATTGTCGGTGCTGATTTTGTTTCCAAAGCACTCTTTGAAAAATAAAAAATTTGCTCAAAAGCATGAATTCAACAGTGACATGTGACACATCGTTGTAACCAAAAAAAAATATTGTATTCAAAAATTTCAATATGGCGCCCATAAGAGAAAAAAAAGAGTGCCCTCGCTGCGCTCGGACACCAGATATATCTAGATACAGCTGTAAGTTTTACGTGGATACGTCTATGTATGAGAGGATATATGGGGTGCTTTCCACCTAGCTCCAAGTTTAGTACACCTGCCATTTGCGCATGTGCGGGTTCCAAACGGTGCTTTCCATCTAAGTGTTCTTACCTGGTTTTGTGCCGTCCCGTGAATCACCTAAAATTTTGTGCCATCGAAAGGCACACAGCAAACGGATGCGAAAATGACGTCAGCTGTTATCCAGCCCTCCGTTGTCATATGGCTCTCTCTGTGTCGTTTCATCCATGCAACCATGTTTTATTCCATTTCTCTGCAGGGATTACGTACGATCGATTACGATTCACGCTACCATTTCTTCATTTCTGGATGACATAGTCATCTGTCGCCTCCAGACCAGAGATGTCGCGTCGGTCAACGATGCCGGTGCTTTCCATCGTCCATCGACAGGTGTACCAAATCGTGGAACATGTTCCGTCTGGTGGTATTTGTACCGTCTAGGTGGAAAGCACCCATGGGCAATCCACCTTTACCATGACAAAAATGACTTGCGCGCGTACCTGTAAGCGCATACTCCCACCAATACAAACGGTTACTACAGACCGCTATTATAGTTCTGGGTTAACATTCGATAGTGTTCTGGAATGTTCTTGGATTTTCCTGAATGTTCCAGGCTATTCTCGAACATTCCAGAACATACGTACAGCAACATTCTGGGATGTTGTGGAATTACCTCTAATACTCTTGAATGTTCTGGACGAATGTTCTGGACTGTTCTAGAAATTTCTAGTAGGCGAAACTTCCAGCCCTCATATCTTCAATAGCACGCTCTTGTGGTAAAACCGGGAACCTTCTTCATGGATAAGGGAAAACTTTCTAATGTAATCTGGAATGTTCCACAATGATCTGGAATGTTTCGGGATGTTCTCGAGCGTTTCAAACTATTCCCGAACATTCCAGAACATACCTGAGTATTCTGGAATGTTGTGGAATGATCTCGAATGTTCCACAATGACCTGAGATGTTCAGGAATGTTCCCGAACGTTTCAAACCATTCCCGAACATTCCACAACATATCTAAACATTCTGGAATTCTGTGGAATGATCTAGAATGTTACACAATTATCTGTAACGTTCCGAGATGTTTTTGAATGTTCCAGACTATTCCCGAACATTCCAGAATATACCAGAACATTCTAGAATCATCTGGAATACTCCAAAATGATCTGTAACGTTCCAAGATGTTTTCGAACGTTCCAGACTATTTCTGAACATTCCAGGACATAACAGAACATTCTGAAATGTTGTGGAATTATCTCGAATGCTCTTAGAAATTTCTAGGGGGCAAAATCTCCCAAACATTCCAGAACATATTCGAACATTCTGAAATGCTGTGGGATGATCTTGTATGTTCTGGTATGTTTTTGAATGTTCCAGACTATTCCCGAACATTTCAGAACATACCAGAGCATTCTGGAATGCTGTGGAATGATCTTGTATGTTACACAATGATCTGGAACGTTTCGGGATTTTTCTCCGAACGTTCAAGACTACTCCTGAACATTCCAGAGCATACCGGAGCATTCTGGAATGTTATGGATTAATCTCGAATACTCTCGAATGTTCTGGACTATTGTTGACTGTTGCCATTTATTCCAGAACATGTCGAAACATTCTGAGATGTTGTGGAATGCTCTCGAACGTTCCACAATGATCTAGGATGTTCCGGGATGTTTTTGAACGATCCAGACTATTCCCGAACATTCCAGAGCATACCGGAGCATTCTGGGGTGCTGTGGAATAATCTCGAATACTTTCGAACGTTCTGGACTAATGTTCAGACTATTCACGAATATTCCAGAACATATCGGAACATTCAGAAATGTTGCGGAATGATCTCGAATACGCTCGAATGTTCTGGACTGTTCTAAAAATTCCTAGGGGGCGAGACTTTCAGCCCTTGTGTCTTCAGAAGCACGCTCTTCAGGTAAAACCGGGAACCTTTTCAACTTTTAATTCATTATTTTTATATACTTTTTTGTATATTTAATTACCTTTCGTAACATAGACAGGAACAGACAGGAAGGTATGTAGGTATACAACTAATTTGAGTAGATTTCATATCTACCGGCTTCGTTCACAACTGCATCAACAGATGGCGCTCGTGCATATACTCCTGTTCATGAAATGACCCCCCTTATGGATAAAAAACAAAGACGTATCCACGTCAAAAGTTGAATGTCATATCTTGGTTGTTTTGAAAGCTAGAATGAAGATTTTGACAACATTGAATTCCCCTTGGAAAAGTGCTTTCACAATGCCTTAATCAGAAAAGGCTACCTTCATCCACCTCATGAGTAAGAAGCAATCATTACCCACTTGTTGAATAATATACAATTATTTTCAGGAAAAAAAAATTGCAGGAAAGAATGACTAAAGGCTTCATTTAAAACCTACTCGATCAAAGTGAAAAAACCCCCGGTGTTTTTACTATCAGCACAGCTAAGCTGTCAGTGTCTCGAAATACTACAGGTTTTTTTCTCGATTTTGCCAAAGAATAATGCCAGCATGCATTTCTTTCACTTTGATTGAGTAGTTTTCAGATCAAGCTATCTCTTTCTCATAAAAAAACTATATCCCGTTTACTTTTTATTTTCAGTAAAATGACTATTTGGGGCAAAAATCAAGCCTTCAAATCGATATTTTCAATAAAGAGGAGATGTTTCAATTGCAATACATTTTTCTGCAAAGACGTGATCTAGAATAATGTTACGTATTTCGCGTACGGGTTCGAATATAATTAAGACGATCGTTTTAAAACATACACTGTTTATAAATGCGTACTACAATCAATACACGCCAACAATTATCTCCTTGGAAATATATTGCAGGTACTTCGCTTTTATCCGCTCGCTACCACTTCGCATTCCAATCCAATACTGCCATATTGCATTTGGCATTGATGGCACATTTCACTCTTCATGGGATCATAATCATGAAGGTAATAGTTCAAGTGCCTTCAACCTTCAACTCATCCTCACATTTATCAATTTTCCTCACCTGTGTTTTCTCTCAATATTTTTTCTCTATTTTGAGAAAATTTCTTTTTTTCTGATTAAAACGTGATTTTGTTTGTGTTTTGTATGATGTCTCCTTATAGTGCAGTGAAGATAGGTTTTGGGGTTGAAAAAATTAATTCATGAAATTTTGAAGCTGTTATCGATCCAGAATTTCATGCTCTACTATGTACTTAAAATCCCCGAAAATCCCATTGGAGCATTTTTCCTGGGGCGCTGTCAAAGTATATCATGTTCGCTGCAACAAGTCCAAAAATTGCTGTTCGTATTACTTCAGGGCATGACCAGAACGTCATCTAAACCGCTGAAGTCCTATTTCCCGCAAAAGAAAACACGTAACCAGCTTTAATCTGCAATTACCAGCGGTAATCAAGTGTTGTTCGGGGATTAATGATAAAATTTAATAAAATCTGTTCTTTTTGTGATAAAGGCATGAAATTTGGTATGAGTGGTCTTCATGGTCCCCTTTTCAAATGTAGAAATGGCGTCTTGCCATATTTTGATTAGGGGGGCCTAGCGACCCCCTTGAAAATTGAAGTTGCAGAAACTCATGCAAACCACTATTGAAATAATTGTCACGCATCTCAAAAAGTAATCATTCGACTATACGTTGAATCTCAACAAGAGACACACCAGTTGTCACCATGTACGCACTGTTCTTCATAATGAAAAAAAAATTCTTCGGAATGTCAAAAAAAAATCGGGTTTTTATACTTTTTTCATGCGATAGAGGAATAAATTCATCTTCCGCATATCATTATCCACCAATTCGTATTCGCCGAAGCCATTGATGAAGTCCATTTTTTCATATTGACATCTAGAAGCAACAATTCCAGATGAAACCAGCCAATTCAAGTGCTTAGTTCAGCAGCGTTTTTTTTAATGTTACCAATTGATATCAATGACAATTTATTATTAGGTGGATAGATTAAACTGTTTTACAATTTTATTGAGTATAACTAGATAAGGAGTGATGCGCGAAAGCCCCGAAATTTTTTTTTAATCGCCACCTATCACTGTTAGAATTGCACCAAATTTCATGCTACTTTGGCGAAACAACAGCAAATACAAACTAAAGAGTATAGACAAACGTCAATACGATCTGCAGTTGTCAAGTAGAAGGCACAAAGAATGAAGATTGAGGCGTGGAATACTTCAAAACACTCAGTTCGAGTGAATACACGGCAGAGCATATTTTAAGGAATTCTAAGTGCGCGACCAAAAGTCATGATGCTTCCGTTTGGCGCCGTAGGCGAAATTTTTCAAAATTTAGGCGGGCTAGAGAGTAAACAGCCCCTATTTTTTTTTTTAATTACAAAAACTTCTCATTTAAGGTCATTCCAGCAATTTAATGAAACAGCAGTTAGGAAAATGCTTAAAAGTGCCAGAGAAAAATTTTAAAAAAATTATGATTTTTATTTTTAGAAATATGGCAGGTCAAAAGGTGGTCCTTCGGCCCCTTTCATTCTCGTTATTTTGAAAGATTCCAGGAAACTCTCCCCATCAGACCAAAAAGCAAATTTTTTGAACCTTTGAATGTGTTCTGTAATTGTATTTAGTGTACAGGGTGAGTCATGAATCGTAAAAATTTATCTGCCTCGAAAATGTCGGTGAAAGGTTCTAGAGGTTATAAAACTGATGTAGATTGTAAAGCAACAAATAACACAAATGGTTCTCATATGAAATTTTCGCATGCATTTTTGAAAAAAACTGGATTTCAAGGATTTACGACTCACCCTGTATAGTAAATAGAATTACAAAACACATTCAAAGATTCAAAAACATTGCTTTTTGGTCTGTTCAAAAGAGTTCACTGAAATCGAGACTTAATAAATCTTTCAAAATAACAACAATTAGGCCGACAAGGTGGGCCGAAGGACCACCCTTTGACCCTCCATATTTTCCAAAATAAAAACCCTAAATTTTTTCCAACATTTTTCTGATGCTTTTGACGTATTTTCTGTCACTGCGGTTCAATTTTCTACTCCAAAAGTTGCAAACATCCTGTATAATATGATGAACGAGGAGCTTCAGATAAAAATATCAAAATTTCAATTAATCAAAACTATTCATTCAAACCATTCGTAGGAAAAACAATGAATATTGTGAGTAGCTCGACTGTTTGGAGCTTTTTATGATCGTGTGCACGGAAACAGCCTTTTCTGGACCTAGAAATGAAAGCTTCGCTTTTTAATTTCGCAAAAACGGTAGTAGGCCATGCAACTCTCGAGCATTGAAAAAGGAGAAAAAAGATTTTCACTTTCAAAAAGAGGAACGACAGCATCTGTGAACTGTGGAACAGCTTTATTACCGAAAATATTTTTGACCTCCGCTCTTGCTGTGGCAATAATCATGTCACTTTGATTTCTGGAGTTGTTAACGATTTTTTTATTATTTCTACAATCTCGGTCTTGTGACGTACGTTGGACAAAAATTCTTGGGTAGACAAAATATAACTTCATTTATGATACTAATAAGGAGTCAACCCTTCTCCTAGAAACAGTTTCTTCCAATTCATCGTCGTCATTCGGGCCACCGGCTTCTGCCGAAAAACCTTCCTCAAACCCACCAGGATTAGGACCTTTTTCCATCATAAGATTTATTGACTAGATCACAATTTTCTGTGGAATTCCAACATCACAAATGGTGAACATTGATTTTTGAACAAAATTTTTTAGAAGTATGAAGTAATAAAATGTAGCAAAGGAATAGTTTTTGACTGCGCGACCAAACTTTGACTACGCGACCAAGCTTGGTCACTGGGCGACCAATTGGTCGCCCACTTTGTATGTTATTTTATGCTCTGATACACGGTATAGAAATATTTTCAACACACCCTAGGAGCACAAATGTTATGATGATGAGCGACGCGAAAAAAAAATTTTCCTATGCTTTTGCGCTTGGTTCCGCGTGCAGTCATATAAAATTAGGTTACAGAGCAGTTCCAGCTATCCATCCATTCATAAATTGTCGATCATATTGATTGGGAATCATTGAAAAACGCTGTTGAACTTCACACTTGTGGCTCATTTCTTAGAGAGCTGTCATCCCTAGAATGACAGTATCAAAAAACAAACTTCATGAATAGCTTCGGCAAATACAAATTAGTGAATAATGATACACAGCAGATCAACTCACCGTTTCTTAGATTGAAAAATTATTAAAAACAGTGTTTTTTTCTGACACTCCAAAGAAAAAATTTTTAAACACGAAGAACAATGCGTACATGGCGACAACTGTTGTGTCTCTTGTCAAAGTTTGGTGTAGAGTCAAATGATTACTTTTTGAAATGTGTGACGATATTTACCGGTGGTTTGTGAGAGTTCTTGAGACTTCAAATTTTTAAGGGGGTCCTTAGGCCCCCCTTACCAAAATATGGCGAAGCGTCAGGCTTACATTTGGAAAGAAGACCATAGAGACCTCTCATACCAAATTTCATGCCTCTGTCGCAAATCAAACAGATTTTAATAAACTTGGTTACTAATCCTCGGATTACCTTTAATCAACACTGTTAATTGGGAATTAAAGCGACTTCCGTGTTTTTTTTTCGTGAAATACGAGTAAGAGGTTCAAACGAAGGTCTGGTCATGCCCTGCAGTATATACCAACAGTTCTAAGCCAACAATGTAGTTCTAGTGTGACAAAAACAAGAATACCATTTTCGGACTAGTTGCAGCAAACATGATATACTTTGACAGCGCCTCAAGAAGAATGCTCAACTGGGATTTTCGGGGATTTTGAATATGTGGTAGAGAATGAAATTCTGAATCGACATCTGCTATAAAATTTCATGAATTAATTTTTTCAAGGTTTGGGGTCTTTTTTGACTATCTTTACTGCACTATTATTATCAGTATGCATTAATACACAGTTATTCCTTCCTGCACGTATCTTTTTTTTTCATAAAAATAAATATTTTCAATTTTCTCGCTTTTTACGGTTTTGAGCACTTTTTATTGCTGTTTGACATTGATGGCACATTTCACTTTTGCCTCGTCTTTTGCATAAGATAATATGAAGGTAATATGATCATTTTAGCGCCATCAACTCATCCTCACATTCATCAATTTTCGTCACCTGGATTAACGCGGAAAAAATGAGTTTTTTCAAAATTTGACTGTCTTCCGCATGGACTTGCAATTTGTCATTTTTTTCTTATATACATCAGATGAGTAGTAATGTTGGAGGGTATGTACAAACGAATACACGACAGTCGAGCGAAACCCCACAGGCGCTAACATGGTTCCGGGGCCACAGACGCGAAAGTGGTTTGAGGGACACACAAGCGAAAACTCTGATAGACGGATTCCGTAGTGCAATGTGGCAACGCCGCCCATCCTCCTGCGTCATCATCGGCTGCGCACAGACCCATCGGGGGACACAGGAGCGAAAGCACCTTGAGGGCCACAGGAGCGAACGTGGTTTCAGCGACGCACAAGCGAAAGCACATCGGGGGACGCAGACGCGAAAGCACTTCGAGGGCCACAGGAGCGAAAACATTTGGTTTGGAGCTCTGCAGAATTCGTAGCGGTTCGTCTACTTCCGGGCAGATGGCGCCATCGGTTCATGTTCATTGATTTATAATGATTCATTGTTATCGAGCCACGTGTACCTACCTATAAGCCATCAATCACTTATAAGCTAAATTCTGCATTTGAGTATACCTATACTAAGTAATAATTAATAAAATAAAAAACAAATAAACTCGCTTGTTTCCAACAATGCAGAATTTAGCTTATATTATAAGTGATTGATGGCTTATAGACAATGCTTATAGGTAGGTACACGTGGCTCGGTAACAATGAATCATTATAAATCGATGAACATGAACCGATGGTGCCATCTGCCTGGAAGTAGACGAACCGCTACGAATTCTGCAGAGCTCCAAACCAAATGTTTTCGCTCCTGTGGCCCTCGAAGTGCTTTAGCGTCTGCGTCCCCCGATGTGCTTTCGCTTGTGCGTCGCTGAAACCACGTTCGCTCCTGTGGCCCTCAAGGTGCTTTCGCTCCTGTGTCCCCCGATGGGTCTGTGCGCAGCCGATGATGACGCAGGAGGATGGGCGGCGTTGCCACATTGCACTACGGAATCCGTCTATCAGAGTTTTCGCTTGTGTGTCCCTCAAACCACTTTCGCGTCTGTGGCCCCGGAACCATGTTAGCGCCTGTGGGGTTTCGCTCGACTGTCGCCTCACCGTACAAACTTGGTCAAAAAATTCTTTCATGGGGAAAAAAATTGAAAAAACAAAAAATTGAAATTCATATATTTTTTGACTAGCAATCTTGATGTTTAGATGTGTTTTAGAAGCCCACTATCCATATGTACACTGTACGTTTTTTTTTCAAATTTTTCCTCCTCCTAATTTTTGGGAAAATAATTTTTTTCGAATTTTTGCACACTCCTGGGAGGGGGTCCTTCTGGTGGAGCTATCGGGCTAATATTTGGTATGATGTATTCTAGTACCAAGTAGGACGTGTGGTGTGATTTTCAGTTGAATCCGAGCGGGGGCATTTTTCGGCTTCTTATCCTGCTATGGCCTTTCCGAAAAATTTCCGGAAATATGTTTTTTTGAACGCCATCTTTACAAAATTATGGCCAGAACAGCAGAGATACGAAGTGTTGAAGTGAATATACTGAATGATGACCCCAGATTTAATCATAATAATGAGTTTTGATTGACAACAACAAAACAATTTTTGGTTGACAACGACAATGTCAGATGCTGTCGATTCGTCTGATGATGAATATTTACCAAGAAAATACCCAAAAAGCGACACACCACCAGCGTTAAAAACCTTCGTGGTTTCATCACAAGACCTACGAGATGCAGGGCAATCAACAGATGGAGCCGATCAACACATGAAAAAAAAACAACAAGTGCACGTCATGTAAGAGAGATTTCTCTTCAAGAAGAGGGTTGAACATACACATAAGCCGCTCGCATCGAAGTATAAGCTCTCAAGTAATCAACACGACGTCATGTCCTCCATCTTCCACTGAAAATAAGAGCAGAAACAAGGCTTATACTTCCCAAGATGTCAAATCAGAAGAAATTTGTGACATATCCAGTGTTATCTGCAAACTACGCTTTCGTGGTCGTATTTTATCTCGTATACCGAAAGGTGCCCGCCAGTTAGCAGCACAAAAATATGGAGAATGCCTCAATGACGTTTTAGTCAATAATTCCACGAATTCCTGGATAAATCTGATTTCCTTCGCTCATAAGTGCTTCAAAATACCTAGCAAGAACAATAGTACTGATCCAGGGTCTAATGGATCTCTTGCAACAAAAGTGAATCGCTTACTGAGAAACTTTCCCAACATGCAAACATCTTCAGTTGTTAAAGAATCATTCCGAAGAACAAAATTTCAAAAGAGAGACCATGATGACGAAGACGAACGAAGAACCGCCGAACAAGTTGCCATGAAATTGACTGCTGGAGACATAAAAGGAGCGCTTCGCATAGCATGTTCTGAAAACAAAATCGCCCAGTCGACTGAGGAAAACACCACTATCATGCGTGAAAAACATCCTAGACGATTCCAAGAATTTCGAGAATCTCAAAGTGGGATCAAGTATAACCCTGTTCAGGTCTCGGAAAACGATGTTCGTACTGCTATCAGTTCCTTCACAAAAGGTTGCGCTGCAGGATTTGATGGCCTCCGTCCCCAACATCCAACATCTAATCGATATGTTGGAATCACGCAACGGAGATCATGCCCAAAAGTTACTAAAAATCATCACATCATTCATCAATAAAATTTTGGAAGGCAAAATCCCTGAATCTATCCGGCCATTCTTCTTTGGGGCTAGCCTCTGTTCCCTTGAAAAAAAAGATGGAAGCCTCAGACCGATTGCCGTAGGCCTAACTCTTCGGCGTCTAGCTTCAAAATGCGCAATTAAAGCGATCAAGGATCATGCTACGTCTTTCCTCAGTCCCCATCAACTTGGATTTGGAATATCAGGTGGTGCAGAAGCCATAGTTCACACTGTTCGTTCAATCATTCGTTCAGAGATAAACACTGATCATAGTAACATCCTCCTTAAAATTGACTTCAAGAATGCGTTTAATCTCATCAGATGTGACATCATCATTGAAACAGTTGCTTCTCAATTTCCTGAATTATTTCATTACGTACATGCAAGTTACAACAGCACATCTACTCTCTTCTATGGCACCAACATTATAGAATCTCAAGAAGGAGTCCAGCAAGGAGACCCACTAGGTCCATTCTTATTCTGCATTGCTTCTCTACCATTATTCAAGAAACTTCAATCAAAATTAAATGTGTGGTATCTGGACGATGGAACACTTATCGATTCACCTGAGACAGTCGCCGCAGACCTCACAACCATTGATAATGAGGGCCCGAACTATGGATTATTTCTAAACAAGGAGAAATGTGAATCATACTCTATCTCGGCAATACCTGAATTGATCCTTACATCAGAATTCTCGAGCACAAAAGTCATCAGTCAAGGCGCCCTGGAATTGCTAGGAGTTCCACTTGGTCCTGATGCAGAAAATAAGATCTTACAAAAAAAAATTAATCTACTTGAGCAGATGCGTAAGCGATTGTTACTTCTTGAACCACATCAGGCCTTCTTTATGCTGAAAAATTGCATTGCTATGCCCCGTCTTCAGTACCTACTGCGAACTTCTCCGATATACAACAACTGTTTACTATCGAATTTCGATGATCTTCTACGGTTCACAATTAGCGAAATTCTAAACATCAGAATGTCGAACAGCGAATGGTTACAAGCTTCGTTACCTGTTAATTTTGGAGGTCTTGGAATACGTTCTTCATCTGACATCGCTTTACCATGTTTTATTTCATCGTGTATATTTTGTACAGATCTTTTCAATATTTTATCTTTACCATTTTATAATATCAGTCTTCATGGAGCAGAATCCGCTATAAATCTATGGAAAAGAAGAACTAACTCCGCCAATTCGCTGTCATCGTCGAAACAACGTGAGTGGGATATTCCAATCATAGAAGTGGCCAAAAACCTTCTTTATGAAAACGCCACCGATATGAAGGATAAAGCACGTCTATTAGCTGTTTCCCACAAAGACTCCAGCCATTGGTTAAATGCTCTACCGTCATCAAACATAGGAACGTTGTTAAACAGACATATAATTAGAGTTTCGGCAAGCCTTAGACTTGGCTGTAAATCAATCGAACCACATCTTTGCCGCTGCGGATCAAGAGTAGACAATTCTGGCACCCATGGTCTTTCCTGCAAATTCAGTAAAGGTCGTTTTACAAGACATAAAGAAGCCAATGACATTATAAAAAGGGCTTTAACAACTGCCGGTCTTCATCCAGTTTTGGAACCACCCGGGCTTCTGGCTCGGATTGATGGAAAACGCCCAGATGGCATGACCTTAATCCCTTACGCCCATGGTAAATGCCTAGTCTGGGACTTCACAGCTGTCGATACAGTAGCACCATCGCATCTTACAAGCAGTGCCATCTGCCCAGGAGCTACCGCAGAAAAGGCCGAGACCAACAAAAGGACGAAGTACGCTGACCTATCGAACGATTACATCTTTGTTCCAATAGCAGTGGAGACTTTTGGCCCATATGGCCCTGGTGCACGTTCCTTCATTGATGACATATGTAAACGACTGGTAGACGCAACTGGTAATGTCAATGAAGGTTCGTGGTTCAAACAGCGGCTGTCAATCGCCATCCAGAGAGGAAACGCCATAAGTGTGCTGGGTACTACTCAAGAACCAGACTATTATATAAGTTGAAACGCATATTATTGTAAATTCGATATACCCAATAAAATATACTTTTGAATCTGATATCCTTCAAATGCTATATTACCTTTATTTCTTTCTAAAGTCAGTTTACTCCCACAGTTCACCCTGTAATAACACAAATAACATCACCATGATCGATTTTCCAAATTTTGATCATCTATGGTAGATGGCCAAGAGCTATTTGTGGTTAATTTGCTTACTATTTGACGGTGGTATCAATTTAACATGCTGATTGAATGCCGAAAGTTGATGCTTCCGGAAGTTCTGAAAGCTCTAACTCAAGAACCGTGAGTCGCACATAAATGACTGATATGTCTAATTGTAGAGATTTGAATGAGCTTTCCTCCGCATATTATACACGTTACAATCTTGGGACAGTTGAATTCAAGATATTGACAAAAAACTGTTTTTTGGGCGCCGTCTTTTCAATATGGCGGCCAAAACAGCAAATATACGGAGTGGAAAAGTAGAAATTCGGAAAGGGCACCTCAAGATCTATGTTACTGCCAGGTTTCAAAAATATCGGATAACAGTAGGTAAATAGTGCAAGCGGTACACACCTAAAAACACATCGATACTGCATTTTGGAGTGCAGTAACAAGATTTGGTATGAGCATACTTTATACCAAGACAAGCGATTTGACCCGCAGCACTCGATATTTTGTCCCTTAGGGAGCCAATGGGGGCCCTCCAAATTTTCAAGATGCAAGAACTTTCACATGACGATCATTGAGTATCGTCATATATGTCATAAATGGAGCTCACGGGTCTATTGAAAATATTTTCATCAATTGTCGTTGTGTCCGATTCATTCTTCACACTTGAAAAAAAAAGTCTTTGGCAGAGGTCAAAAAAACTGTTTTTATTTTTTCTTCTATGCAAGGAGACGATAAATTCATATGTTCTGTTGCGTTCCCAACTAAATCGCATTCCCTAAACCTAATTATAAAGAAATTTTTCTTGTAATGGTATTTTTCAAAGAAGTGGTGACCTCTTCAGTACTTCTTTTCCAAGAGCATTTCTTTCTATGTCCCCACTGGATATCACTCGTAATTTTTGCAGGAATGGAGACCCCGAACTCTTTTCCTGGTGGTTGCGAAGCAACATGACTCTGAAACGCCCAAGGGAGCCCAAAAAAATTTTTTTCTGCTGGGCCGTCCAACTTACGATATTTTGATTTTATATTAGGAGAGACGCGGACCAGTATTCAATCCAGGCTGCAGACACAGGCGATTTGGTTTCAACAGAAAATATTCTTCCATGCCGTGTTTTATTGCAGTACAACAAAACGCAGAGTCGTTAGGTGTAAGTAGGTATATTTTCCGGTAGAACTTATTCGCCTAGACTAGATCTTATTTATTTGCGCGTCTCCCCTACTACAAAATCAACATGCCAAAAATTTGACGGCCCAGCAGAAAAAAAAAGTTTTAGGGCTCTCTTGTATGTTTTGAAGCCATGTTGCATGGAAATTACCAAGAAAAGAGTTGAAGCTTCTCATATCAGCGAAAATTGACAGTCTTATCCACTAGGAACATTGAAAAAAATGCTGTTGAAAAAAGTGTACTGAAGAGGTCACCTCTTCTTGGGAAAATGATATTGCGAAAAAATTGTCTTCATATTTGGGCTTACGGAACGCGATTTAGTTGGGAACGCAACAAAACATATAAATTTATCGTTTCCTTGCACAGCAGAAAAAATAAAAACAGTTTTTTTGACCTCTGCGAAAGAATTTTTTTTTCAAATGTGAAGAATGAATCGGACACGACGACATTTGATGAAAACATTTTCAATAGACCCGTAAGCTTCACCTATGACATACATGACGATACTCAATGATCATTTTGTGAAAGTTCTTGCATCTTGAAAATTTGGAGGGCCCCCATTGGCCCCCTAAGGGACGAAATATCGAGTGCTGCGGGTCAAATCGCTTGTCTTGGTATGAAGTACGCCCATGCAAAATCTCGTTACTGCACTCCAAAATGCGGTATGCTTTTGCGTACCGCTCCCACTAAAAGGGATACCTTGGACCAGCCCCCCTCCTTCTCCTTTAAGCCCCGCCCCCTCACTCTGAGGCCACGCCCACCTGTCAGATTTTGACAGGTGACATTTGACAGCTGTCATCTGTCAGATTTTGACAGCTGTCACATTTGACAGGTGACGTTTGACAGCTGTCACATTTGACAGGTGACTTTTGACAGCTGTCACATTTGACAGGTGACGTTTGGCAGCTGTCACATTTGACAGGTGACGTTTGACGGCTGTCAGATTTGACAGGTGATGGCCGCCATGACAGTGGAGGGAGAGCGGGAAATTTGAATTAGACAGCTGTCTCAATTGACAATTGACAGCCGTCAGATGATGGCCCCCATGACGGTTGAGGAAAGAGCGGGAAATTTGAATTTGAAATCTGACGTATGTGATAGGTGACAGCTGTCAGATTGACATTTGATACCTGTCAGATGATGGACGCCATGACAGTTGAGAAAAAAGCGGGACATTTGAATTTGAAAGGTGACGTACGTAACAGCTGACGTATGTGACAGGTGACAGCTGTCAGATTGACATTTGACACCTGTCAGATGATGGCCGCCATGACAGTTGAGAAAAGAGCGGGAAATTTGAAATAGACAGGTGACAGGTTTTTGACAAATGGTTGATGATGGACGCCATGACAGTTTTCGGAACTGTGCTATCTTCAAGCCTCCGCTAGATAGAGCTGCCTACTACAGGTTTCTAACGGTGATTTCCTCAAGCTTCCGCTAGATGGAGCCACTGGTATTAGAGGTTTCTAACTGTGATATCCGCAAGCCTCCGATAGATGGAACCACCCGGAAGTTTGTTGTAAAAGAGCGGGAAATTTGAATTTCAAACAAATTGGTGATTCTGATAGGTACCTACAGCTAACTTGTTCGCCAACGCGGGTTTCTAACTGTGGTATCCTCAAGCCTCAGCTAGATGAAACCACTTTATATATCTGTCCGTTTGTTGTGAATGAGCGGGAAATTCAAATTTGGTAGGCTATAGATATAGGTGACATTTGACATATGCCTAATTCAAATATGACGGGTGACAGATGATAGCCGCCATGACATTCAGAAAAAAAGCGGGCATTTTGAAATAGACAAATGACGTAGGTGACAAATGATTGATGATGATCGCCATGACAGTTTCGGAACTGGGGTGGGACTCTGTGTTAGTGTCGCTAGCTACTTATCGCCACGAAGCGATAGTTTCGTACTACGCGCAGTAGTAAGCGACCTCCCACCACACCTCATCATCGCTAAGAAAGTCGCCAGAAAGCGACACCTCGAGACGTGTAGAGAACGGTGTTTACGGTCGCTTGTGGGGTTGTTTTGTTTTGTTGTTGTTGTTTTACATCATCAATTTTGTCATCACAAGTCGACAAACACCACTACTACTATCCAGCTAGCATTATCATTATTATAATTATCATATGTATAGGTACTGGTACTGTTGTAAAAATTAGCCCAGAATAACGTTTAAAAAAGCTATATTTTGTTTTTGTGTTGAATATAATGAATAATACTCTCAGATTTACATTTATTTATTTGTTTAAACGGATTTTCATTTTTGATGTTGTTTTCGATTATAACAAATTTGATTATTTATTATTTTCATGCAATATTTGGCGTTGGTTTGTTACATTATCACTGAGGTATCATTATACTTTAACGAAGATACATAGGTACAAAATTTTTTCTAGCCAACCTTGAATCACGCTAAACAATTTTAAAGGATTTATGAACACCTCATGCACCATCTTGGTTGAAAGTTGAAACTCTAAAAATTAGAAAATTTTGTTTGTTATGCCCACCGTGCCCACCAAAGTTTCAAAATATGACGTTTTTACCAGAACTGCCAACATTAGGCCAACAACTTCTCTACAAAGTTACTGTAATAAATGCCTACTTTCGCAGAATGGCTAATACAAAGCCGAACTGTTCCGAAGCGTACGCGATAGGTGCACAGAGTGCAAGTTCTAGCGACTGTTGCTATCGCCTATGGTTATCGACTATCGCTTCGAAGCGACTGTCGCCGAAACAACACAGAGTCCCACCCCTGTGCTATCCTCAAGTCTCCGCTAGATAGAGTTGCCTACTACAAGTTCCTGACTGTTAGATGATGGCCGGCATGACAGTTTAGAGAAGAGCGGGAAATTTGAATTTCAAAACAGAGAGCGAGAAGTTTGAATTGGAATCTCGCTTGATGGGGCAACCGGTATTACAGATTTCTAACTGTGACACTTACTTTCAAGCCTCCACTAGATTGAACCGTCTAATACGTCTGGCAGTTTGATTCAAATATCTTGGCGCTAAATTCAAAGATCCAAACTGCTAAAAATAGCTAGGATGTGTGGACAAGAATTTTGAATAGTGTCAGAATTCAATGATATCGATAATATATTTGAGAAGATTTTGCCTTTATCTAAATACATACCTACTAAGGTTTGCGTTATGACAGATTTAAGTTCTATACATCTGAAAACAAAAAACAAAAAACACGTTCATATCACACCCAGAAATTAGAATATATTTCTCACAAACTAAATAAACACTTATAATACATTTTTCATCATAATTGTCAAGTCAAATTTTGGCGATATCGATTATTGCGCACAGAGATCCGCAAATGGTGATAATTTTCTTCACTTCCAGGTACATTTTGCCTCCGTGATTTGAATTGAAGTCCTCAATTGCAGCGTTATGGAATATTTCGCGATACCGTTTTGGTAGGTTGACTAAGAAGTCACCCAAATCTGCTACAACGGTGTCTCCATACCGTGTTGGGTGTCTTGATAATTTGTAGATCTTGTAATGGGTGCCTATTTCCAAAGTTGATAGTTTAATGAACTCCTTCAAGGCACCAGCGCGGCCTAGTTCCTCGAAATTCATAGTAAATCGAAACTTCACGATTTTGAAAAAACAAAATTAATATTAACGACGGAACTTCACAATGGCTACTGTAGTAGATCTTCTTTCAACCGAACTATTAATACCAGCACTATCTCTGCCTCATCACACACAGGACAAAATCGTAATTCTCAATAAACCTGACTAGCTATTTTGTGTCTCTTTTTGTTTGGTCAAAAAGAATTCAAACCTTATCAAAATTTGAAGTAATGTTTTTCTGTTTCTGCATGTTTTTGTAGGTAGGTAGGTAGGTTATATCTACTGGTTATTTAATTCAAATAAAAACGACTGAAATGTTTCGTCAATGCGAGTTTCTGTGATATCCTCAAGCCGCCGCTAGATGGAACCACCTCATATATCAGTCTGTTTGTTGTGAATGAGCGGGAAATTCGATTTCGATAGATGAAGGTGACATTGAATTCGTGATTCTGCAAGTAGGTACCTACAACTAACTTGTCCAACAATGCGATATTGCAAGGACGTTTTTTGTTGCATTATAATAAAAAACGAATAAACTTTTCACATTTTTATTAAAAATCATCATCTATCCAGTTAGGTAATTGTAGTTACAAAATAAATATTTATCCAAATATACAGAGTTTATGCTGTGAAAATATGTGCAAAAGACCAACTTTAATTGATAGATTTGGAAAATTTCTCCAAAATATCTAGTAATTTCAGGAGCTCATCATATTTCTCAGAAATTAAATTCCATTCACTTTTGATCAGAGAAATATCTGGATGTAGCCCGACAGAGAAATGAATATCCTGAAGTTTTTGTTCTTTTCGAAATTTAACTACTTTTCGACGTCCACTTCCATCAAAGTCAATATTTATGAATGGTAGGTTTTCAGTTGCTGGTATTGGAACGGCATTAGACTTGAGAAAATTGTCGATTTTCGTTTTGCAGCCTGATGTTTCGATATTTTTTCAAAAAAGTTATCAGCTTAGAACTATTTCCCGCAACTTTCGGACCATACGTTATTTCAATTACAAAATAAACATCATTTCTTCCATTCGGATTTGACCGAGAATTTGACGTTGAGTAATAGATTTGGAAACATCCCCTAAACTATCCAACAATTTCAAAATTTCATCGTATTTTTCGGAAATGTAGTTCCATTCACTTCTAACCATTGAAATATTTGTTGGGTGGGAATGTTTATGGTGCCTGGTAGAGCTTTTCTTCAGCTGTAAGACGTTGTGCCGACTTACGGCATCATTGACTTTGTCCATGATACACAGGATACCAAAGGAAGGAGTGTCAAAAGTGTTAATTTTTGAAGTGGTGGAACTTTTTTTAGGAAACATTTAGGTTTTATTTTCTCTTCAGTTTCAGAAAGCGGATATCAATATCTCGAAACGGTTTTTGACTTTTGATCGTATTTTGTTTCTTCAAAGTGTTCTTGATTTTTTTTTGTGAAATTTGGAATTTTTGATACAGAATTTGCTAGACTGTTGGCTCTTTCTTGAAAATTCACAAGAAATGTACACTATCGCTGGATGGATTACACCATGAGAAAATTTTACCTTATGGGACCCCAGAAGAGGTTATCCTTTGGACCTCTTCAGAGGAGATACCCAATAAAGCATGCTGTGACATCACATTGACACTGTGTCCCATTTTGTGTCCAAATGTATAAGCAGTGTCCCACTGTTCAATTAGGTGTCCCAATTTACAAGGAGTGTCCCACTGTCTCATTATGTGTCCCAATTTATAAGCAGTGTCCCACTGTCCCATTATGAGTCCCAATTCATAAGCAGTGTCCCACTGTCCCATCATGTGTCCCAATTTATAAGCAGTGTCCCACTGTCCCAAAATGTGTCCCAATTTATAAGCAGTGTCCCACTGTCCCAATATGTGTCCCAATTTATAAGCAGTGTCCCACTGTCCCATTATGTGTCCCAATTCATAAGCAGTGTCCCGCTGTCCCATCATGTGTCCCAATTTATAAGCAGTGTCCCACTGTCCCATTTTGTGTCTCAATGTATAAGCAGTGTCCCACTGTCCCAATATGTGCCCCAATTCATTAGCAGTGTCCCACTGTCCCAATATGTGTCCCAATTTATAAGCAGTGTCCCACTGTCCCATTATGTGTCCCAATTCATAAGCAGTGTCCCGCTGTCCCATCATGTGTCCCAATTTATAAGCAGTGTCCCACTGTCCCATTTCGTGTCTCAATGTATAAGCAGTGTCCCACTGTCCCAATATGTGCCCCAATTCATTAGCAGTGTCCCACTGTCCCAATATGTGTCCCAATTTATAAGCAGTGTCCCACTGTCCCATTATGTGTCCCAATTCATAAGCAGTGTCCCGCTGTCCCATCATGTGTCCCAATTTATAAGCAGTGTCCCACTGTCCCATTTCGTGTCTCAATGTATAAGCAGTGTCCCACTGTCCCAATATGTGCCCCAATTCATTAGCAGTGTCCCACTGTCCCATTATGTGTCCCAATTCATAAGCAGTATCCCACTGTCCCATTTGTGTCTCAATGTAAAAGCAGAAATCGATTTTGACTCCGACTTCTGCAGCAAATGACCAAAAAGCCAATTACCGAGAAGTTCTCCCGATTGTGAAGCAAATGACAAAGTAAACGGCGTTGGATTATTTGAATTCGCAACCTAAGCCCGAAAAATCGTTCTACACTTTTGTCGGTGAGCAGTGTCCCACTGTCCCATTATGTGTCTCAATTCATAAGCAGTGTCCCACTGTCCCATTATGTGTCCCACCTTATAAGCAGTATCCCATTTTTTGTCCCAATGTAGAAGCAGTGTCCCATTTTGTGTCCCACTGTCCCATTCAATTAACACTTTTAGCTGTCCCAATGTATTTAGCCCACTGTCACATACTAATTTCGGAATCCCGCTTCTTCCCAATCGACATGACGACCATCTACCGCCCATCAAATTCGTATTTCCCGCTCATTTCCAACAAACAGACAGATATATGAGGTGGTTCCATCTAGCGGCGGCTTGAGAAACCCGCATTGGCGAAACATTGCTGTCGTTTTTATTTGAGTTAAATAACCAGTAGATATAACCTACCTACCTACCTACAAAAACATGCAGAAACAGAAAAACGTTACTTCAAATTTTGATGAGGTTTGAATTCTTTTTCACTAAACAAAAAGAGACACAAAATAGCTAGTCAGGTTTATTAAGAATTACGATTTTGTCCTGTGTGTAATGAGGCAGAGATAGTGCTGGTATTAATAGTTCGGTTGAAAGAAGATCTACTACAGTAGCCATTGTGAAGTTCCATCGTTAATATTAATTTTGTTTTTTCAAAATCGTGAAGTTTCGATTTACTATGAATTTCGAGGAACTAGGCCGCGCTGGTGCCTTGAAGGAGTTCATTAAACTATCAACTTTGGAAATAGGCACCCATTACAAAATCTACAAAATATCAAGAAACCCAACACGGTATGGAGACACCGTTGTAGCAGATTTGGGTGACTTCTTAGTCAACCTACCAAAACGGTATCGCGAAATATTCCATAACGCTGCAATTGAGGACTTCAATTCAAATCACGGAGGCAAAATGTACCTGGAAGTGAAGAAAATTATTACCATTCGCGAATCTCTGTGCGCAATAATCGATATCGCCAAAATTTGACTTGACAATTATGATGAAAAATGTATTATGATAAGTGTTTATTCTATAAATCTGCGGTGGGTGCCGTTCTGGGTATATTGGCAAAGTCTAAAGTAAACTCGTGGCAGTCGCGCATTACACTATACAACACACTGATTCTTAACTCACTGACGCATTGCCTGCCTATTTGGGGACCGCGTTACGCTGAGCTTGTTGAGAGAGTGCAAGTAACGTTTTTTAAAAGGTTGTTGTGTTTGTCCAGGAACACTCCGGATTATTTGGTGAGACTCGAGACCGGCACAGTCAAGTTAAAATGGCTTATCTTTAAATCGTGCTTAAATTTTTTGATCAGTATCGTTGCCATGCCAGATTATCGTTTGCCAAGGGTCTGCTTCAACAGACTGTTCGCACTTGAGTCTTGGCCGCAGAATGACGTTCGATACAACTGGGTTTCACAGGTAGGGGAAATTATTGGGGAGGTGGGTTTCTCTCGGTTGTGGACCAAGGTGGGACTGCGGTCTGTTGCGCTTTACAAAAATGTCATGTTAGATAAGTATCGCGAAATTTTATTTCAACAGGATCTTGACGCTCTAGCCAACTCCAGCTTTGCCATGTTCTACAGATCTTTTGGCGTTGACAGAAGTGCTTGTGGATATCTGCAGTGCAGCAGACCCATTCACATCATTCGCTTTGTATCACAGTTGCGCCTCGCATCAAGGACTTTCGTACGGTTGCGGTTTCAAACAGTTTCTTACACTTTCAACCAGGACGAGAACTGCACACTTTGCAACATGGCTGAATCTGAGTCTGTTTCACACATCATGTTCCGTTGTCCGATGTACCGGCCTTTCAGGGGGGAGTTCATTAGGGGTTTAAATGACATCGATGGCCTCGCCTCCCTTCTAGAGCAAATCACATATCCTACAGCCAAAAAATTGTATACTGTCTTTGAGGGTATATTTAGGATGCGTTCATTTCTCATGAACGAGTAATTTTCTATTCTTTTTCTTTTCAATTTCCCTCTCTGTTGACCTGTTCTGTGAAATACCTATGTATCAATGAAACTCCTGAAAATGTATGTATAACCTGATAATGTTATTTAATTTCTTGTATTAGAACCATTTATTTGTTTATTTATTTTGTCAACGTACATTTTTTGTACACAAGACAATAAATATTTATTATTATTATTATTATTATTTAGTTTGTGAGAGATATATTCTAATTTCTGGGTGTGATATAAACGTGTTTTTTTTTGTTTTTAGATGTATAGAATTTAAATCTGTCATAACGCAAGCCTTAGTATGTAGGTATTTAGATGAAGGCAAAATCTTCTCAAGTATATTATCGATATCATTGAATTCTGACATCATTCAAAATTCTTGTCCACACATCCTCGCTATTTTTAGCAGTTTGGATCTTTGAATTTAGCGCCAAGATATTTTTTGTGTCCCACTGTCCCACTTTTGGCGGCTATCATCTGTCACCTGTCATATTTGGATTAGGCATATGTCAAATGTCACCTCCAGCTTTCAAGATCCGACGATGACGGCTGTGAGACGCACGACGCGGGCCAGCGAGATTGGCGGGCGGTTGATTTTGCTCATAAACAGGCGCTTCAACCAGTGATGTGAGGCAATAATCGATATCGCCAAAATTTGACTTGACAATTATGATGAAAAATGTATCATTATAAGTGTTTATTTAGTTTGTGAAAAATATATTCTTATTTCTGGGTGTGATATAAAGATGTTTTTTTTTTGTTTTTAGATGTATAGAATTTAAATCTGTCATAACGCAAGCCTTAATATGTAGGTATTTAGATGAAGGCAAAATCTTCTCAAGTATATTATCGATATCATTGAATTCTGACATCATTCAAAATTCTTGTCCACACATCCTCGCTATTTTTAGCAGTTTGGATCTCTGAATTTAGCGCCAAGATATTTTTTGTGTCCCACTGTCCCACTTTTGACGGCTATCATCTGTCAACTGTCATATTTGGATTAGGCATATGTCAAATGTCACCTCCAGCTTTCAAGATCCGACGATGACGGCTGTGAGACGCACGACGCGGGCCAGCGAGATTGGCGGGCGGTTGATTTTGCTCATAAACAGGCGCTTCAACCAGTGATGTGAGGCAATAATCGATATCGCCAAAATTTGACTTGACAATTATGATGAAAAATGTATCATTATAAGTGTTTATTTAGTTTGTGAAAAATATATTCTTATTTCTGGGTGTGATATAAAGATGTTTTTTTTTTGTTTTTAGATGTATAGAATTTAAATCTGTCATAACGCAAGCCTTAATATGTAGGTATTTAGATAAAGGCAAAATCTTCTCAAGTATATTATCGATATCATTGAATTCTGACATCATTCAAAATTCTTGTCCACACATCCTCGCTATTTTTAGCAGTTTGGATCTTTGAATTTAGCGCCAAGATATTTTTTGTGTCCCACTGTCCCACTTTTGGCGGCTATCATCTGTCACCTGACATATTTGGATTAGGCATATGTCAAATGTCACCTCCAGCTTTCAAGATCCGACGATGACGGCTGTGAGACGCACGACGCGGGCCAGCGAGATTGGCGGGCGGTTGATTTTGCTCATAAACAGGCGCTTCAACCAGTGATGTGAGGCAATAATCGATATCGCCAAAATTTGACTTGACAATTATGATGAAAAATGTATCATTATAAGTGTTTATTCAGTTTGTGAGAATTATATTCTAATTTCTGGGTGTGATATAAAGATGTTTTTTTTGTTTTTAGATGTATAGAATTTAAATCTGTCATAACGCAAGCCTTAGTATGTAGGTATCTAGATAAAGGCAAAATCTTCTCTAGTATATTATCGATATCATTGAATTCTGACACTATTCAAAATTCTTGTCCACACATCCTCGCTATTTTTAGCAGTTTGGATCTTTGAATTTAGCGCCAAGATATTTTTTGTGTCCCACTGTCCCACTTTTGGCGGCTATCATCTGTCACCTGTCATATTTGGATTAGGCATATGTCAAATGTCACCTCCAGCTTTCAAGATCCGACGATGACGGCTGTGAGACGCACGACGCGGGCCAGCGAGATTGGCGGGCGGTTGATTTTGCTCATAAACAGGCGCTTCAACCAGTGATGTGAGGCAATAATCGATATCGCCAAAATTTGACTTGACAATTATGATGAAAAATGTATCATTATAAGTATTTATTCAGTTTGTGAGAATTATATTCTAATTTCTGGGTGTGATATAAAGATGTTTTTTTTGTTTTTAGATGTATAGAATTTAAATCTGTCATAACGCAAGCCTTAGTATGTAGGTATCTAGATAAAGGCAAAATCTTCTCTAGTATATTATCGATATCATTGAATTCTGACACTATTCAAAATTCTTGTCCACACATCCTCGCTATTTTCAGCAGTTTGGATCTTTGAATTTAGCGCCAAGATATTTGAATCAAACTACCAGACGTATTAGGCGGTTCAATCTAGTGGAGGCTTGAAAGTAAGTATCACAGTTAGGAATCTGTAATACCGGTTGCCCCATCAAGCGAGAGTCAAATTCAAACTTCGCGCTCTCTGTTTTGAAATTCAAATTTCCCGCTCTTCTCTAAACTGTCATGCCGGCCATCATCTGACAGTCAGGAACTTGTAGTAGGCAACTCTATCTAGCGGAGACTTAAGGATAGCACAGTTCCGAAACTGTCATGGCGATCATCATCAATCATTTGTCACCTACGTCATTTGTCTATTTCAAAATGCCCGCTCTTCTTCTGAATGTCATGGCGGCTATCATCTGTCACCCGTCATATTTGAATTAGGCATATGTCAAATGTCACCTATATCTATGGCCTACCGAATTTGAATTTCCCGCTCATTTACAACAAACGGACAGATATATGAAGTGGTTCCATCTGGCTGAGGCTTAAGGATACCACAGTTAGAAACCCGCGTTAGCTGTAGGTACCTATCAGAATCACCAATTTGTTTGAAATTCAAATTTCCCGCTCTTTTACAACAAACTTCCGGGTGGTTCCATCTATCGGAGGCTTGCGGATATTACAGTTAGAAACCTCTAATACCAGTGGCTCCATCTAGCGGAAGCTTGAGGAAATCACAGTTAGAAACCTGTAGTAGGCAGCTCTATCTAGCGGAGGCTTGAAGATAGCACAGTTCCGAAAACTGTCATGGCGTCCATCATCAACCATTTGTCAAAAACCTGTCACCTGTCTATTTCAAATTTCCCGCTCTTTTCTCAACTGTCATGGCGGCCATCATCTGACAGGTGTCAAATGTCAATCTGACAGCTGTCACCTGTCACATACGTCAGCTGTCACGTACGTCACCTATCAAATTCAAATTTCCCGCTCTTTTCTCAACTGTCATGGCGTCCATCATCTGACAGGTATCAAATGTCAATCTGACAGCTGTCACCTATCACATACGTCAGATTTCAAATTCAAATTTCCCGCTCTTTCCTCAACCGTCATGGCGGCCATCATCTGACGGCTGTCAATTGTCAATTGAGACAGCTGTCTAATTCAAATTCCCCGCTCTCCCTCCACTGTCATGGCGGCCATCACCTGTCAAGTAAGACAGCTGTCAAATGTCACCTGTCAAATCTGACAGCCGTCAAACGTCACCTGTCAAATGTGACAGCTGTCAAACGTCACCTGTCAAATGTGACAGCTGTCAAACGTCACCTGTCAAATGTGACAGCTGTCAAAAGTCACCTGTCAAATGTGACAGCTGTCAAAATCTGACAGATGACAGCTGTCAAATGTCACCTGTCAAAATCTGACAGGTGGGCGTGGCCTCAGAGTGAGGGGGCGGGGCTTAAACGAGAGGGAGAGGGGCTGGTCCAAGGTATCCCTTTACCTACTGATAACCTTGAAAAAATTGCGGAATTTAGCATATCTTATAACGACAATTTTGACAGTTTCACGGAATGACGTTTGTAAATTGAGGTATGAAATAAGAAGAAAATTTTTTTGTTCACATAATGACGTGTCAGATGTTGAAAAACAAACGAGCTACAGCCAGTTTTGTATTACTAGATGGAGCCCATTTTGGCGCCTCCACCATATTTGCCTTCAGTAAATGCCAATATTCCACCATAATTTTTCATAGTCCTTGATCCCCCAGAAATCGATTAAGACATAACTCTATACAGGGTGTCCCGTTTTTCAACGCTCACTATGGGTATCTCGGAAACGGTAAGAGATACAAAGTCGGTTAAATTACAAAAAAGTTGCGCAATTTTATGACTATCTCAAATATGTCAAGATATCCAAGATAACTTTGATAATTTCTGGAATATCCCAAAAAAACTGAAAAATGCCGAATTCGAAAATTTCAAATCTCTTCTTTGTTATGACAGCGATCAATTTGAAAATTGGTATTCTGACATTTTTAAAAGTCCTTGATCGACTGACGGTCATAATTTTTTCCTACGCCTACTAGTTTTTGAGATATGACAGTTAACTTCATTTTTTCTTATGGACACCATATTATTTCTCCGTCCCATAAAACTCACCTTTTCTTTCTCTTTACAAAGATATAAAACACTAGTAGCATTTTTGTCAAAATAACCTATAAAAATTGGAAAAACCATTTCTGGGGCGAAAAAATCTAGTTACCGGTTCGGTTGCCATGCTCTCGTGACATAATAAAATGGCATTCGGTTGCCATGGTCGGTTGATTTCGGAAAAAGTTGGGTTACATTCCGTTTTTATGTATTTGATAATGATAATAAATAAAAATAAAACAAATACAAAACCAAGTATAACACAAAATAACATAGCAGTAGCAATAAACATTTATAATTTACATTTGCTCGAATTTGAGTTCATTTTGCTCTGTGCAGAGTTGTGTGCCTTTTAGCCATATTTTCAACGGCTGCGCTGATATCGTGCGGGTCAATTGACTGGAACGCATCATCAACTCCTTGCTTCCAGCTCTTGGTTGCTTTGGGATGTTCTGTCATGAACCATAAATGCGATCTTGGAGCGTTCTTCGCAAAATAGACCCCATTTCGAGTAATTGTAAATTATAAATGTTTATTGCTATTGCGATGTTATTTTGTGTTATACTTGGTTTTGTATTTGTTTCATTGTTATTTATTATCATTAGCAAATACATAAAAACGGAATGTAACCCAACTTTTTCCAAAATCAACCGACCATGGCAACCGAATGCCATTTTATTATGTCACGAGAGCATGGCAACCAAACCGGTAACTAGATTTTTTCGCCCCAGAAATGGTTTTTCCAATTTTTATAGGTTATTTTGACAAAAATGCTACTAGTGTTTCATATCTTTGTAAAGAGAAATGAAAGGTGAGTTTTATGGGGTGGAAAAATAATATGGTGTCCATAAGAAAAAATGAAGTTAACTGTCATATCTCAAAAACTAGTAGGCATAAGAACAAATCATGACCGTCAGTCGATCAAGGACCTTCAAAAATGTCAGAATACCAATTTTCAAATTGATAGCTGTCATAATAAAGAAGTGATTTGAAATTTTCGAATTCGGCATTTTTCAGTTTTTTAGGGATATTTCAGAAATTATCAAAGTTATCTTGGATATCTTGACATATTTGAGATAGTCATAAAATTGCGCAACTTTTTTGTAATTTAACCGACTTTGTATCTCTTACCGTTTCCGAGATACCCATAGTGAGCGTTAAAAAACGGGACACCCTGTATATCTTCACGAAGCTGCACACTGCACGACCTATACCCCCATACTAATTCAAATGAAATGCAAAAAAATTGGAGTTGAAAAACACCTGGAGTAAAAATCAACAGAAAAAGACGGGAAAAAGAAAGTAGGTAGCACAATAAGGAAACAAATATCAAGGATTGAAGAAAATTGTGTGCGGGCCTTGAGAAACCTGATGCTCGCGCCGTTAAATTCAATCAAACATAGCAATAAAAATGCAAAGGGCTCGAAACTGACATGACACAGAAACAGAAAGGCAGTCGGCGCTCGTGGGACGGGGAAGGGGGCAGACCATTATGATTTTTTACGGCAACCCCGTCACGATACGACAATAGGAAATGATGTGCGTTCGAGACACGCGAAAGACATGATGTATAATAATACTTTCGTCTTTAATGCTGCCGCCCCTTTCACCGGAGGAGGGGCACCGGGGGGGGTATACATTATAACCGTCCAAATTATAAATCAACATTTGACAATCGGACGCCATTATATGCCGCGATGTCACCTCATGCCCCATGTTATCTGCGTCCCGATTTAAACGACATCAATTTCCCATCACAATGCTACCTTCTACACACAGAGAGACGCAGCGGTACCAAACAATCAGAACAATGGGCAATTAGCCTTAACGCACATCCCAATAAAAACCAGTCCGTACGGCGATGGTATATGCACGGTGAATAATTCAAAAAATAATTAGACCCAGCTAGGACATTAGCATTCCGAAATTGTACGGTGCGTGTACAAACATGTCCGATTTTGGGAGTCGCTGGAGATTTCCCGTTCTGATTATTACTATCGTGGTCGTGGAAGCTCCCGGATGAATATTTAAAATGTAGAACACAAAATATTCATTAATATACATATTGCATGATCGCCGATGACGTTCCATTAGGCCATCAAATCAGGAAACGAAATTATGCCACGAGCTATGCATCAGCCAATAAGCCGCCACCCCCTCAGAGAGATGACATTTAATTTGAAGCGCACGAGCAAAGAAACGCGGGAGGAAATTATGCCCAGGCTTGAGATTACTTTTCGTGAGAATTCGACGACAAGAATCGTGTGCGTCGAGTTTCAAGTTGTGGAGAATTCCACGGGCACCGGTGACCAGTCTCAGGAATTTTCTTTAATTAGGAAGCGAAGGACTGGCCGTAGACCGAGATATGATGTCAAGTTGTCTCACTTAGGCACCTCTGATTAATTAGCGATTGAAGAAATATTCCCAGCGGCATGTGTCGCTGGTGTGTAGTGGTACTGTTAGAAATAACACAAGTAGCTCGACGACCACCCGACAAACAAGATATCTCCTTGCGGGCCCATTTATCTCGGAAATGACCAGTCCATCTCTCTTCTTTTCTGATTTCGAACGCGGAGAGGACAAGTAGTTGTACAAGATCGAGACGAATTGATAAAATTGTATATTTTATCAAACTTTGTGTGCCCATAGCGATGCCCCACACGGATTTTTTTTTGTGTGAGACTTAGCCGTGAGAAAATTAGTGATGCCGCCCAGATCGACACTTGTCTGGTGTCTCGTCTCGAAATTTAGCTTTTTCAAGTAAGTAGGCACCTAGGTTTGTGATTGGGGAATCATCAGGACGTACGGAAAAGATGATACAAAAATTACTAAAAACTCCTCAACTCACGAAGATCTGAACTTTTATCCATAGTTTAGCTCTATTTTGTGGCCAACAAGCAAGTACTTTGGGCCAAAAAAAAAAAACCCAAAACTGACGTTTACAAAAATTGAAAAGATAATTGCTGGATATACTGAATCAAGGGAAAGCCCCAGAATTTTCGGGAAAGTTCCACGAAACTCTGTGAAATATCCTTCATGCTTATCAGTTATCATTTATTATTTTCATCAAACATTCAGTGCAAAATATACAGGTGACCCAACGAAAACAGAACAGAGGGGTTTTCAGGCATTTCACCTCATTTTTTTGTGAAAAGCTCAGACAGGTCAATTTTTAAATCGAGGGGGACATCTGAAACATACATTGTCAAATTTTCATTTTCAGCCCCCTCACCCCTACCCACCTAAACTTCAGAATTTTGAATGACACCATCTACTTCGCGATACTTCAAATCAAAGAGAATGAAATTCTCTTTCTGAAAAAAATATTTCAAATTATTAACCCCACCCCCCATCTCCCTAAATTTCTTTGACTATCCCATTTTCTATTCGCGATCCTTCAATTCTCTTCAATTTAATCAGCGTCATCCCAATAGTACGCCGGATAGCGTCATTTTACCTAAGTCATTTCATCACGCGACAGAATCGGTCAAATTGATAGTTTTTGTGATGGCAAACAAGAAAAACAACTTCTGTCACTCATGCGTCGGTTGCTTTAGGAGTTACAGGGTGTCAAACATGTCAAAAAAAAAACCTTACCTAAGTCATTTCATCACGCGACAGACTAGGTCAAATCGATAGTTTTGGTGATGGGAAACAAGAGAAACAACTTCTGTCACTCATGCGTCGGTTGCTTTAGAAGTTACAGGGTGTCAAACATGTCAAAAAAAAATCTCACCTAAGTTACCCACATTCACCCCTCTCCTCTCCTCCATCCCAACTTCAAAATTTAACAGACACCACCTGCTTTGTGATACATCGAATTAGTAGAAATTGATTTCTCTTTCTGAAAACAATTTTTTTTCAATTTTCCACCACTCTCCTGATAAATTGAAATCGATGTATCACAAAGTAGGTAGTGTCATTTCAGATTTTGAAGTTGGGGTGGGAGAGTGAAGGGGTGAATTTGGGTGGCCTTTTTTACACAGAAAATTTTCTCCCTCGATGCTGAGCAGGATGACGTTGACTGTACTGAAGAGAATCAGGAGATCAAGAATACTACATTGGAAACTCAGACAATTTTAGGAAGAAGGGGGGTGGGGTGAAAACTATTGAAATATTTTTTCAGAACAAAGAATTCAATTGTCTTCAATTTGATGTATCGCAAGGTGAGTGGTGTCATTTGAAACTTCGAAGTTGGGGTGGGTGGGGGAGAGGGGGCTGAAGATGGGAATTTGCCAATGTATATTTCGGATGTCCCTCTCAAAATAAAAATCGACCTGTCCGAGCTTTTTCCAAAAAAATGAGGTGAAATGCCCGAAAACCCCTCTGTTCTGTTTTCGTTCGGCCACCCTGTATATGTAAATACCGGGTGATCATTTGAAAACTATCCACCTGCAATAACTTTCGATTCCTAGTCAATATTTCTTCGAGCAAAAACAGGTCGATTTTTATATCAAGGGGGACATCTAAAACATACATTGGCAAATTTCTATCTTCTGCCCCCTCGCCCCCACTTACCCCAATTTTGAAATTTCAAATGACATTACCTACCTTGCGACACATCAAATTGAAGAGAAAAAAATTCTCTTTTTGAAAAAAATTGTTATAAAATTTCCAACCCTACCCCCTTTCTTCCTAAAAATTCTCTGAGTGTCCCATTTATAATTCTGGACCCCTCATTTCTCTTCAGTTTAGTCAGCATCATCCTGAGTTGCATCAAAGAAGAGAATTTTCGGTAGAAAATTTTCGGTGGGTCAATTCGACCCAAATTGACCCCATTGCTCTCCCCCACCTCAACTTTAAAATTTAACAAAATACCACCCACTTTGCGATACATCAAATTAAAGGAAACTAAATTCTTTCTCTAAAAACAATTTTTTTGAAATTTTCAACCCCTCCCCCATTTAACTGCACATTTGGAGTATTTTAGTAGGGAAATGGGGGCTTTGAAAATTTTGAAAAAATTGTGGTCAGGGAGAGAATTCAATTCCCTTTAATTTGATGTATCACAAAGTAGGTATTGTCATTTTAGATTTTCAAGGTAAGGGGGGGGGGGGGGGGCGAAGGGGTTAATTTGGGTGGCACTTTTTCCATAGAAAATTTTCTCTTTCGATGCTGTGCAGGATGACGTCGACCGCATTGAAGAGAATTGAGAGGTCAAGAATATTTAATTGGACACTCAGAGAATTTATGGGGTAAGAGGGGTGGGGTTAAAAATTTTAGAAATATTTTTTCAGAAAGAGAATTTAATTCTGTTGAATTTGATGTATCGCAAAATAGGTGGTGTCATTTGAAATTTCAAAGTTGGGGTAGGTGGGGGCGAGGGGGCTAAAGATAGAAAATCGCTAATGTATGTTTTAGATGTCCCCCTCGATATAAAAATCGACCTGTTTTTGCTCGAAGACATTTTCACTAGGAATCGGGAGTTATTGCAGGTGGATAGTTTTCAAATGATCACCCGGTATGTAGTTCATAGTTCATACAAATGGTTGCTTCGGCGGAGAGAACAAGAACTCTCTTATCATTACCATCCAAAGCCGAAGGGAGAAATTCAATCAGAACGTACTTTTTCAAGTTATGACGTGCAGTTTATACGTCGTGTCAAGTTTTTCGACGATTTCGGAACTAGAGTTCGAGAATGGACAGACATGAAATATTTAATGACTGTTTGAAGTTCCAAATTTCAATTTGTGATAGACTTTTTAAGTCGATTCCAAAAAAAAAGTTCTTCACACCGCCCGCGCCTTGAGAAATGAAATATCTTTCAAACACATGCGTCTACGTCTGTCACACGCGCTGTCACTGCACAACGTCTAATTCATTTGCGGTATTTTGCTATTTCATGTCGCGTACCACCCCGACTATAAGTTTTATCACAGGTTTCCTTTTCAAATTTCGCGGTCGTATAACATTTTTCAAAATTTTGGTCCATGTCAACTTCCTTGATGTTTTTTACGTTATGTGAAGTGAGATCATTGTCGAACAGTGAACTCATCAACTTTTGAGAAAAGCAGATGGCTTATAATTTCAACAATTCTTGGGATGTTACCACCGATAACAGGGGAGTCCAACTGATCAAAGACGAGAACGAAAACAAGGACAAGGAAGAAAACTCAACGTTCAAAATTAGAATAATGGAATAAAATGTCTATACAACTTTATATTTTATAAATCTTATTCTACCAGTGATACAACTGTTATCATTTCACTTTCATTACCTTTTTTTTTACGCTACGCTTTTACGCTTTTAACGCTACACTCCATGACAACTTGAGTTAAACTCTTTTGTTTATGTCAAATCAGTCTAGGTTAGGCCCCTTTCTCTTTGGCTGATTCAGCCCAGGTTGGACCCCTTTTTCTATGTCAATTCAGCTCAGGTTTGACCCTTCTTTTTTATATATATTGGTGAGCCAGATTGGACCCCTCTCTCTCTATGTGGTCAGGTCAGGTCAAATCAGGTCAGGTCAGGTCAGGTCAGGCAAGGCTCCCCTCCTAGGTGCTGTAAGACCTTGTAGTTGGTGGAGGGGCTCAAGTAACTGCGGTGATCCTGAGAGCTATGTCGGCGGGGGCCGCGCGATGAGGCCCCTGGCAGGGACACTCATGCCGAAAAGGTCGATGGAGAGTGGTGAAAGTCAAGAAACAGCACAAAAGAGGCTGAGCGGAGCGCCAGTCAGCCTCTCATCATACCGTAATCACAGAGCACTCCACAGAGACTTCGGCAGGGCGTGGCTGAGGAACGTTGGGTGTACTGTGACCGGGAGGCTTGCCTTAATCGGCCGGCTTGCGAGGAGGAAACCTGTATAAAATATCCGACAGCGAAGTCGAAAAACCTGTGGGGCACCAGGCTCACCTCACAGTATGAGTGCCTTCTCCTCGGTATGGGCTCACTGCCGAGGAGTGACGTCCCATTGGTTCCTTCTCGTGGGAATTAGATGGATCTTAATCTCCAAACAAACAAAGACGACATGGCAACGGAAACGGACACGACAACGAAAAAACCCTCGTATGAAACAACCACCCCGAAATCCTCCACAGAGGAAACGGACAAACCGAGAGCAGAAAAGAAGGCCTTCGAGAGGCGAGGAAGCGTGAAACACTCTCCACCGAAAGAGCGGGCCATTTCGGAACCGAACATGCGTGACGTCAGCATCGAGTTGACAGAAGACGAAGAAGATATGGCGTTCAAAACTCCTGCAGCAACCGTTACGTCATTCTTTGAGAAACTACATCTGGCAGACAGCGGAACCCCAAAATCGAGCCATCCAGCAAAAAAACGTTTGGCGGAGGGAAGCCCAATCATCGACCCTGAAATAGGCGTTACTTTGAAGAAGATCAAGGAAAAGACGGAGGAACTTGACAAATTTGGGCAGAACTGTTGGGACTTGTCAGAAAAGAAATGAAAGAGCAACTACAGGAGAGAGAAAAACTGCAAACAAGGCAATGCCAGGAAATCCTGAGCAAAGAGAAAGAAGCACGAGCAATTCGAAACGAGTCAGATTCAAACAGAGATGAGGAAGTGATTGCACTCCGAGAGGACATCGGAAAACTGAGAGCAGATAGCAAGGAAATGGATAGAAGAATCAAATCTCTTTTGGAAGTTGGAGAAAAGACAACACATGGCAAAACTTATACGACAACAGACGCCCAGACTGAAACTCCTCCAGAATGGGAACAAAACGCCAAAAACGGAACAACTCTGGCTACATTGGACGACATCGACACGGTAGAAAAATGGGAGCGGGTTGAAGCGCTCAATTGGAATGAGGACGTATTCACTAATGCAACAATCAAAGTTGGGAATCCACTACAATCAGAGGACACCGTCGCACAGTGGAACGACCGTGGCCAAGTGGTTGGACATCGGTCTCTCATGCCATTCCTGCGACATCAGTCAAACTGTCAATACGTTTACTGATAGCTCCTGGAAAAAGTTCATTTTTAAGGCGTTTCGAGCACTTCTAGCAAATCAAAGCCGTTCTGTGCATCATCCCTGCGTACCGTACCATTTCTTCGACGTGCGAATCCAGCGACGACAGCGGCGCCAAGCGCCTGACGTCAAAATCGACACGGCCGAGCCACGTAGGCTTATCCACGGCGAAAGCAAAGGCGGCAAACAACCCTAAGGGGGTCACAAAAAGAAGAAAGCTGCAACCGCTAGCATCAAAAACCAAAAATAGGCTCGCCGAAAAATTCGTGCAGGCTCAAGCCAAACAAGCGATTGACACCGAGGCTGACACGGTGAACAAAACCGAAACGCCGGCGGCCTCCCAGGCCTCTCAGGCCTCGCAGATCAGCATGGAGCTGGAAGAGGCACAAGATGGATTCAAGCTAATCAAAATCAAACGGCTGGCACCAGTCGCAGCAGGAGAAGGCAACGCCGGGCTTCGCACGCCACTATCGTCAAAAAAATCGCACACCAAAGCAAACGCAGTTGGGTGCAAGGGGAACCTGCCCTCAACTTCAAATAAGTATTATCCACTAACGGATCACGAGGACTCACAAAAAGATGACGATGACACTGACAGCGACGACCGAAGCCTTCGAGGTGACTCCAGCGGCGTCGGAAAAAAGAGCACGTCACCAAAAACCACGAAATTGCCACCGATTGTTCTGCACGGTAGACCAGACAGCAGTAAAGGTTTTCAAACATTCCTGGAGAAAACAGCAATTTCAGGCTTCAAGATCAAATACACAAGATACAATACCAATATTTCTTTAAATGACAAGACGGAATGGGAAAAATTGAAAAACCATCTAGAAACAAAAAAAGTGGAGTTTCACTCATTCACACCGGTCGACGAAAAGAAACACGCGTTCGTACTAAAAGGTTTGGAGCAGTACCCAGAAAGCATGGAGATCACAGACGATCTAACAACGCGCAAACTTACACCGGTCTCAGTCCGCAAAATGTCCACGGCAACAAAAAAATCTCTTTATCTGGTCACCACCGACGCAAAAATCACACTCAGCCATTTGAATCAAAATTACAAGTATGTGCTCAACACTTCAGTAGTTTGGGAGAGAGTCAGAAACGCACGCGAAGTAGTCCAATGCCACCGCTGCCAACAATGGCTCCACACAGCCAACAACTGCAAAGCGACACCCCGATGCCTAAAATGCGGTGAGGCTCATTGGACATATACATGTGAAAAGCCAAGAGATACTCCAGCTAAGTGCGTGAATTGCAAAGGTGAGCACACTGCAAACTATATCGAGTGCCAAACGTACCAGGACGTCCTCAAGAGCAAAAAGCAGCAAGCTTCGACGCAGACAAACAAAAAATCAAATCTTCCTCAGCCACCGACACACCGCTTTGTCGACGCTCCCAAGCCATCAACAAATGCCTGGACCACCAGAGCGGGTCGTTTAGCACAAAGCCAAGAACCGAGCTCTCAGCAGTACTCCCAACAGCACCAACAGCAAAGCCAAGCTGATTCCAACACGGGCGGCGGAGACACTTCTAACACCCTTACAGAACTACAAGCTGAATTACGGAAACTGGACGCAGCAGTAGATCTGAAAAGACTGCTTAATGATGTTCGCAAGCTGACCAAACTGCTCCTCAACTGCACCTCTCAGGGAGAGCGAGTGATTACAATCCTCGAGTTCACCCGTTCACTGAATTGAGATGGCCAACACGACCGCGCTTTCACTTACACAATGGAACGCAAACGGCATTACACACAAACTACCATCACTGAGGCAATACATAACACAACACAAAACAGACATCATGATACTGACTGAGACCCACATCAATCCAAATTACAAGTTCAAAATCAAGGGTTTTTCTGTTTACAGGTGTGATAGGGCGAATGCTGTCCACGCGGCAGGAGGGGTGGCCATTCTGGTGAGAAATTCGATTCCACATACGGCACTGGCACAGGTCAACGGCTGTCAAGTCGAGCACATAGCCATCCAGCTTGCCGATAACACCGTCATCGTAGCCGCCTACAACCGACCAGCGCAAATAATGGATGAGAACTCACTCGATGGGCTGTTTGGCTTGGCTAATAAAGTACTGGTGGTGGGTGACTTGAATGCTAAGCACCAAAATTGGGGCAACCTCGGCCCAAACAACGCAAATGGTAGAATTCTTGATCAATATGTCACAGACAATAACCTCCAAGTTTACTTCACCGACGACCCCACTCATTTTCCGAGCAACGGCATGACTCCTTCCACCATTGATCTGATTGTAGCAAAAAACACCACGCAGCCACTGCATCCCGTATCCCTCTCGGAGCTCGACTCTGACCATAATCCGGTAGTGTTTGAGCTTTACGCCGCCGTCAGGATACAAGACACACTAATCTTTAGCTATAAAGACACCAACTGGAAGGAGTACAGACAGACATTAGATGAATTAGTACGCATTAACAACGACATACAAGACACAGAAACACTGGAACTTGAGGTGGAGGCGTTCACCAACGCCATCCTGCAAGCAAAGCACAAACATGGTCAGTCCATTAATGTCAGCCGACATAGGAAACTCGTCAACTTGCCGCAAGACATATTGGACGCCATCAAGGCTAAAAACCAAGCCAGGCGCCACTGGCAAACCCACAGAACGCCCCATCTCAAACAACACATGACACAACTGACAAAGGACGTCAAAATTGCTATCCAAAATTTTATCAATAAGACCTGGACCGACAAACTGACGCAGCTCGACACTAAAGATAACACCCTCTGGCGAATGGTGAGGGCAATCAGAAGCGATCGTCGGCCTATGCCAACGCTCTCCACACCGGCAAATGGCTCAGCCATAACCGACAAGCAGAAAGCTGATCTGATTGCTACTGAATTCGCTAAGGTACACAAGCTGGACCTAACGAACCTGACCCAACAACAAACAGACATTCAGACCTTTTACAGAGATGGCTTTACCAAATACAATTTTGATAACGACAAGAAACTATTGGCAAAAATTTTGACAAATCCCAAAGAGGTACACGACCTCATTAAAATTCTAAAAAAGAAATCACCAGGACCGGACAAAATTGACGTCATACTGATCAAAAACCTGAGCCGCAAAGCAGTTGTACAGCTGTCGTACATATACAACGCAATGCTCAAACTTCAACACTACCCCTCAGCGTGGAAACAGGCTGAGGTTGTGCCAATTCCAAAAAAAGGTAAGGATCCAAGTCACCCACTGTCATACCGGCCCATTTCTCTCCTGAGTGTGCTCGGCAAGCTGGCTGAAAAGGTGATCCAGGCCCGACTTGATCAGTTCGAAGACAAAGCTAAAGTCCTGATACCCGAGCAATTCGGATTCAGGTCAAAACTTAGTACAACACTCCAGGTATCCAGAATCGTCGACAAGATCATCGACGGTTACAACAAAAAGCAAGTCACGGCTATGGTCCTTCTCGATATCGAGAAGGCCTTCGACCGAGTATGGATACCTGGCTTGTTGTACAAGTTACAGAATTATGGGTTCCCACACTGGATGATTACCCTCTTCAAGTCTTTCCTAGAGGATAGGTGGTTCCGGGTGAGGGTCGGAGCTTCACTATCGCAGTCGAAAGCCATTGAGGCGGGTGTACCTCAAGGAGCGGTGCTCAGCCCAAAGCTCTTTGTTTATTACATAAACGACGTGCCGAAGTCAAACCGAACAGACCTCGCGCTGTTCGCTGACGATACGGCAATTACGGCGCAATCGTTCTGGGCACCGGCTGCTAATAGTCAATTGCAAGCCCACCTCAGGAGGTTGGAAGACTACTGCAGTAAGTGGCTCATAAACATCAACGCCTCCAAATCGGAGAACATCATCTTTACCAAGAAGTTCACAAACTGCAGAGTATTCCAACCCTTGAAATTCGTAGGCAAAGCAATTGCTGTTAAGAGCACGGTTAAATACTTTGGGGTACACCTCGACGCGAGATTGAGCTTCGGCCTGCACCTACGAACTACTCTATCCTCAGCCTACCGTGCCAGATCTTCGCTGTATCCACTTGTAAACCGAAAAAGCTACTTATCAAACAGCAATAAGCTGTTGATGTATAAGGCATTGATAAGGCCGATCTTGGTATATGCTGCACCAATTTGGTGCAGCATATCCAACACGGCAATGAACCGACTACAAGTATTTCAGAACAAATTCATCCGACTAATTACGAACGCTGACAGGTACACGACGACGCGAACCTTGCACGAACTGACGGAGCTACCGATGCTCAAAGACTTCATTTACAACCTTTCAGACAAATACTACAGACACAACATCAAAAATTCCCCACTGACCAAACACCTCACGCACTTACGATCATACAACACCACACACCTAACACACAAGCCGGCGTATAAAAGTCTATCTCTCTTCAGTGAGCTTTTGAGCTCGGAAGAGGATGATCCTGGAGGGACCCCTGAAAGAAACAACTCCGATGCAGAAGAAGAGGACGACAGGAATGACGACGGCGATATCATGAGTGAGAGCACTCCATCCGCAGCACACTCAACCAGCAGCATTTCACTAACAAGCAGCTACACCTCTAGTCCTGCCCCAGACACTGATTAACTTTTGATCAGTCACCTTCCAAATTTTGCACAGGTTTTTTTTTTTTTCCTTATTTTTCCTGTCGACCCAATCATCCTCCTTCAATCCACTAACACCATCATAATTACCGCACCCGCTCGCCAGAACCCACCAAAAATTATTATGTGAGGCCGCAATTGGTCAGGAAATAATACTTAAGAGTCAAAGGAGTTATTGTACATTATATTCAAATTTTAATAAAAATTATTTAATGGTAATGGTAATGGATGGTCTCTCATGCCAAACGTCCCGGGTTCGAATCCGGTCGTCGGCAACTTTTTTTTTCCTTCATTTTGTCGGTAATGCAAATATCAATCCCACATTTTGTTGCACTTCTTCAAATACTTTAATTTGACCCATGCCCACGTCAAGTGACATGCGTTTGTGGTCAAGTACAAAAAAGTTACAGAACGATTTATAGCCGATACAAGGTATCAGGAAAATACTCATAACTTCCAAAGTGGCACGTCTAAGCAGGCGTTTTTTCATTCATTTTGAAGAGGAAGATCTCCTCTTCAAACTGATATAGATCATCAATTGGATCCCGTTGGAGACTTACCGCAATTGACCATCTAAGTGAAGTAAGTGTCACAAATCAAGATTTGCCTCCATTTTGGAACAAGATTACTTGAGATTTCCAGGGACGATTTCGATTTTGATTGAATTGTTCGTTGGACCAATGTATCGGCGTATGTATAGAATGTGAATCTGCATAGCTTGGTCGTTTAAATCCATACAAAGGCCTACGGAAAGGTTTAGTTTCAGAACTTCATCACTGTTTTATTCATCACCGTCATGAAATATGTATATAGAAGGTGTATGTGGAGTTTCTTGTGATTTATGGAAGACAAGCCAGATGGCCGATACATTAGTCCAACAAACAATTCAAACAGAATTGAAATCGTCCTTGGAAATCTCAAGTAATCTTGTTTCAAAATGGAGGTAAATCCCGCAAATCTTGATTTATGACACTAACTTCACTTATATGGTCAATTGCGGAAAGTCTCCAACGAGATCCAATTGATGATCTATATCAGTTTGAAGAGGAGATCTTCCTCTTCAAAATGAATGAAAAAACGCCTGCTTATACGTGCCACTTTGGAAGTTATGAGTATTTTCCTGATACCTTGTATCGGCTATAAATCGTTCTGTAACTTTTTTGTACTTGACCACAAACGCATGTCACTTGACGTGAGCATGAGTCAAATCAAAGTATTTGAAGAAGTGCAATAAAATGTGGGATTGATCTCGGCATTACCGAGAAAATGAAGGAAAAAAAAGTTGCCGACAACCGGATTTGAACCCAGGACGTTTGGCATGGGAGACCGATGTCCGACCACTTGGCCACGGTCGTTCCACTGTGCGTCGTGAACGTTGTTTTAGTTGAACCTGATGATCCAGAAATGAGCGTCAGCACACAGTCACAGTACAGAGCAAAATATCAGGAACTCTCAAGGATAAAAGACGACTTCGCCGTTCTTGAACAAGTCACAAAAGTACGCACCGACAATGGAGAAATGCCTACTGGGAAAAAGATCATCAGGACGGCACACGATAACACCGACAAAAACCTTTGGAGTAAACTCGAGCGTGTGAAGGCGGAAACCAAGGAAACAGAACGGGTAGCTTTGCACCACGTGAAGTGCATGACACCAGAACGTTCCCAGAGAATGGCCGAGGCAATCTTTCATGGAACTAAGACAAAAGTGGGGATCTTCACCACGCCGAGACCAAAGGATATAGTACAGGAAAAATAGTAAAAAAACTCGGCAAAACCTCGGAATAAATATGGACGTCATGGAAATTTGATATTCTGTTCAGAATTAAGTGCTCTACAACATATCCAAAGTCGCCAAAAATCGCACCTGGGGGTTTTGAGTTATTGGAGGGGGGGGGGGGGTAAAAAATTGCAGGTAAAAATGGAGGGGATAGAACCCATCACCTGGTTGGGATTAACAACAGCCATTGGCTGACACCCCGCCAGGTAAAATAAAGGCTTAAAATAAAAAATAAAAAAAATCAATCCATTGGATGCGAATACATTATAGTTCAACGTATCATATCCCTTTGATACGATTTTGGCACAAAAAGTGTCCATCATTGTTGAAGGGGAGTAGTGCGGAGTTACGGACATCTACACTTGTTCCCTTGATGCTCGAAGACGACACCAAATGGCAGGAGATCTCCGGGCTTATCCGTAAGCTGATGCTTAAGAGAGCGCAGGCAGAGCGGACTAGGAACACATTAGTGCGCTTAAAGGTTGACCCAAGGAAACAACACATGGAGAACACATGGAGAAGAGAAGAACAACTCGCCAACCTCTCACCGAAGTAATGCTAACGCGGTTCCGGTGAGAGGGTTAACTTCTGGCACAAGGGGTTTTTAGTGGGTACTCAGTAACAGGATGTTACGACGAGAGCCCCACACTCTGTGTGGTAACGCATTTTCCCCTTGTAAAAAAAAAGGGTCAGGCAAGGCTAGAGTCCCCAGGCGGGGATCGTATACTACCAGAGGTCGCCAAGATGGCGATTGAGACATGCCCGAGATACTTTCTTCAAATGTATGATGGGATGTTGAAGAATGACTCATATCCTGACATCAAGCGTCATCCTTTTGAGGAAACCTGGCAAGGAACTGGGAGATCGGGGAGCTTTAAGGCCAATTTGTCTAATAAATACTCTTGCAAAGGTGTATGAGAGAATCGTGACAAATCGAATCATTGAGGCAACGGACAAGAAACTACACCCAATGCAATTCGGCTTCAGAACGGGGAAATCTGTGATACACGCAGCCAATCACGTTGTAGGATTTCTAAGGAAGAAAGCCTGTCAGGGACATGCGGAGTGATGTCCCTGACAGGCTCATCAGTACTACAGCTTAGTTTCCCAATTGTTGCTGATTATGTAATACACATTTTGAATGAGTGTATTTTGCAAAACTATTCTCCCACTGCTTGGAAAACAGCTTACGTCATTCCTGTTGCAAAGCCAAATCCAGTCCAGGACCTGAAGGATTTGCGCCCAATAAGCATTCTCCCAACGTTGTCAAAATTTCTAGAGTCAATTATAAATTCCCAGCTTTCTGACTACTTGAATACATTCCACTTGTTCCCATCTCACCAGTCTGGCTTCAGGCCTAATCACAGCTGTACCACTGCGCTATTAAAAATCACAGATGACATCCTACAGGCAACTGACGAAGGCAGGCTAAGTCTCCTAATTCTATTGGATTATTCCAAAGCATTTGACTCGATGAATCACAAAATTCTACTTTCGATACTCCATTACCTGGGCTTGAGTGAGAGTGCTGTCAGACTTTTCAAGTGTTACCTGATGGACCGAGTGCAGATCGTGAAGTCTGGTGATCAATGCTCGGAACCACTGATTGTCAATCGAGGTGTTCCTCAGGGATCGATTCTGGGTCCACTCCTGTTCGCACTATACACCGCTATTCTCAGTACTTACTGCCATGATTGCCAACTTCATCAATATGCGGATGATACACAGATGTACTACTCCTTTGATCCGGCGAATGTGGATGTGGCTGTTGACCGTGTCAACGCTGACTTGGGCAGAATACACAGCGCTTCCATTGACCCACATGCTGACTCTAAATTTTGCAAAAACAACTGTGTTGCTCTTTGGCAACAAGCAAAGTTGTAGTCGTCTCGAGGAGAGAATAAGCCTTAGGATTGGAAATTGCGTGCTCAAGATCTCTGGTGAAGCTAAGAACCTGGGCATTATCCTAGATAACAGCTTCCGTTTCAGACAACATATCTCTAAATGCATCCAGCAAGCTTTTCTAAACCTTCGACTACTCTATCAACATCGCCAATATCTCACCATCCAAACCAAGAAAACATTATGTGACGCTCTAGTACTCTCGCGGTTTGCATTCTGCTCACCAGTCTACTCTACGCTAATCGACAAGTCGACTATTTACAAAATTCAAAAAATGCAAAATTCCTGTATTAGACTTATTTACGGCATACGAAAGTATGATAGGGTGTCTTTTAGGCTGAAAGAGTTAAGGTGGCTCAATATGGAGGGGAGGATGACTTTGCAGTTCGCTTGCTTTCTGAAAAAAATTATCGACACGTCCAAACCAAAGTATCTGCTAGACAAACTCGGCTTTCGGACCGATGTTCACAACATTGATGTCAGGTCAAAAGGGCTTCTTACGGCACCGATCCACCGTACGACACTGTTTGAGGGCTCATTTACGTATACTTCTCACCGGACGTTCAACAAATATTTCCATCTTTATTCCGTTTTTCACTCTGCAAAATCTTTTCGTGATGCTTTATTTAATGTGCTATTTGAGAGTCAGTGTTCTGCATTCTGAAATTTTCAGACCTGTTTCTCTTCGTGCATTTTTTACCTGTGAATACTACACATAACATTTTATTTGCTGTATTATTATCACGCTTGGAATTTATTTATTTTTTGTGAATTATATTTATTGTTTATTTTTAGGTTCCTATGTAGAGTTAAGTGGAAGAACAGAGGGCAAGGTTAAGTCCTGCCCACCTGAACTTCGCTCTACATGAAATATATTTCAATAAAGACATTTAATAATAATAATAATAATAATAATGTTGTTGGATGTGAGGAATGTATTCAACAGCTTGAAGTGGAGTGCATAATGGAAACGGTGATCGACATGGGCCTTCCAAACTATCTCTGTAGAATAATTGATTGCTACCTCAAGAACAGAAGCATCATAATTCGAGGCGTGACAAAAGAAGACCGCAGGTGTACCGCAGGGATCAGTTAAGGGCCCAACCCTTTGTAACATAGCTTACGATGGAGCATTGAGACTCCTCTTTATCGAAGGCGTAGAGCTTGTGACTTTTGCCGACGATCTGGCACTGCTAGCTTGTGCAATTAATGCAGGAGAACTGAAGAACATGGTTGATAGCTCCCTGAAAATGATCGAAGAATGGATGAGACCCAGGGGTCTGGTTCTCGTCCCAGACAAAATTGAGGCAATGGTCGTAGCTGGCTACAGGAAAGTCGGCAACATAACTTTTAGGCTCGGCGGCAAAGATCTGGTGCCTGGGGGCCAGCTGAAGGAAGAAAACGATACTAAATGGCTCTGGAGTGAGCTACAGAGGTAAATGGAGTCGAAAAAGCTCATGACTGTCGCAATACCAATCAACTCCACCAAAGACCTTGGCACTCCTAAGAGGAATAAGAGGAAAATCTTCGGAGTTCTTCGTCGAACTGCTTCATTCCGGGAATTTGCCAGTCCAGAACTATTCCAAGATCCGACAGCGTCGTAGCAAGAGAAGTCGAATCCAAAAATATAAAATCAAATACGGAATTTTGACTGCAATAATGGAATTAGATCTTTCCAGAACGACAAGAAACGGAGTGGCCTCGAATGAAAACCACGCTCTTTTGATCAAGAAGCGCTGATGAAAAAGACCCTATCGCATTCGAAAAACGGTGCGCTGATAACGATAAAAATAGTGTACCAAAAACAACTACTCAGATGCTGACCCCGGCGATTTCTCATCATTACCAGTGCCGAAGGGACGTATCAAACCCCTATGAACACAATAACAACACGTTCCGGTGAGTATTTAGTCAAGACACAATATCGTTCATCGTTGTGGGTGAAATTAACTCGAAATCCATCAGCAATCAACATTACGGCGCAAAAAAGAGAGTGAAGAAAGAAAAGAAAGGCCTTCCCAAACTATGTGTGCAGCGTGTTGAATAATAAATCCAATATACAACTTCCAAAACCAGCCTTGTTTTAAATTTTGGGTTTTAGGTTCAAAATGAACCGTTCCAGTACCTACCTAGCTATACAAAGTTTTGAACACCACGTACGTTCAATTTCAGATGCAGCACTTCTGACCAACATCAAGAAAGAGCTGGAAGGGAAATCTCAGGTCTTCTCGCCGGAGGTGAGCAGCAGACCACAAACTGATGGTTCCGTTACTAGTGGACCAATCAGATCCAAGGAAATCAAAACTGGAAATGCGGTGTCCGCGACAATTAAAGTGGAAGGAGAGTCCAAGGTTTCCGTCAATCTGTCGAAAGTTCTCCATGTTGGAAAGTATTCATGCGAAATAACTGAAAACAAAGACCAACAGTAGGGGAAGTCGGGGGAATGGTGGCCACCCGGGTGATGATAGCGACCTATCATCTCACATTCCCGCGTTTTTAAGCAATTGGGAACGGTACCGCCATCTATAAATCGGTAGTTCAATTGACCAACGAAGTTTCAGCGAGCAGCGATGATTAGTCAGTTCCTAATATCAAAATATTTCACTTGCGTCGAAGTACTAAAGTAACCGTCAGTTCCACAAAAAAGATGATCAGCGATCAAGACTAATTGCAGATTAACTGAACATTTTTCTGCTGAATTCTAGGTGATTACTCACAAAAAATGCCAGAAATCTGTACTAGACCCATCATCTTTCCATTATTGAGGGATAAACCAGCATTTTCATTGATCAGTCAGCTACAAATTGATAAACAAAAATCTCGAATCAACTAATCTCGTATTATCTGTTTCGTGGAACCCACGGTGAGTTTTTAAAAAGTCGCTAAAAATGCGTTCCATCACAATTGAGATATAATTCTCCTAGTTTTATTCCTTTGAAACGTTGTTCAATATGGAGGATACAAGATGGCGGCAGAACATCAATTTTCCAAAATCGGATGTATCTGAATAAAATTTATATCGCCTGCAAATTTTATTCAAATTGGACCACTTTCAAAGAAATTCAAAATGGCAGATCAAACATGATGGCAAAGTAACACAAAACCAAAAGTCAACTTGACATCCTGGACATACTATTGATCAGCGTTCACAGCACATCGATATATCTTTTTCCTGGGGAGTTATCCCGGGTACGGACAGACCGACGGACGGACAAAGTGAAGCTAAAAGCATGGATGAATGAATTTCTTCAAGCCCAAAACCTATCTTCAATGCACTAGAATTTCCAGAGACCCGCCAATTACCAACGACCAGAAGACGAAGACATTGGACTGGGTGATATCCCAGTTGTTGGGAATCCAATGTTCATGTTCATATCCGTGAGAGGGAGCGTTTACCCTGGAAATATACCACGCCCGGTACAACTTGTCAGGAACTTATATGTTGGTAAGGTATTATTATACGGGTGAGCCAACGAAAACAGAACAGAGGGGTTTTTGGGCATTTCACAAATTTTTTTTTTTAAAAAGCTCGAACAGGTCGATTTTTATATTGAGGGGGACATCTGAAACATACATTGGCGAATTTCTATCTTGAGCCCCCTCACCCCCACCCACCCTAACTTCGAAGTTTCAAATGACACCACCCACTTTGCGATACATCAAATTGAAAATAATTAAATGCTCTTTCTGAATAAATAATTCTATAATTTTCAACCCCACCCCCCTTCTTCCTAAAATTGTCAGAGTTTCCAATGTAATATTTTTGATCTCCTAATTCTCTTCAGTACAGTCAACGTCATCCTGCACAGCATCGGGGGAGAAAATTTTCTGTGTAAAAAGTGACACCCAAATTCACCCCTCCACTCCAACTCCACAACTACAAAATCTAAAATGACACTACCTACTTTGTGATACACCAAATTGAAGGGAATTGAATTCTCTTCCTGAATAAAATATTTTCAGAATTTTCAAAAAGTCCCCTTTCCCCCTAAAATACTGACTGTTCAATTTATCAGGAGAGGGGTGGAAAATTCCGAAAAAACTTTTCAGAAAAAAAGATCCGTTTCCATTATTTATTCGGGTAGCAACTTTTCTATGACGAAGTCTCCAGAGGGATATAAAGAAGTTATCGAAGATGTGAAGAAGAACCAGTCGCAAGCCTAACTTCTAATTTGTAATATGCTTTCTTACAAAATAATGGAAATATTGGAAGTTCGATGCCTACTTCGCTCGCTTTGATCTCTTGGATGGTTTGTGCTTCCAAAAGTTTCAGTCCGGATGCTAGTTGAAAGTACCTTGCATTTTTTGATAAGAAGATGCCACTTGATGGAAATGTTCTTTGTGTCGTACTCTTTCGATCCAGAAAGGTAGCCATCAGCGCCATCCATGCCGGCGGCGTATACAGGGTGAAACAGAAAAAAAAGTTGAAAAATAATATTCAATTAACCGAAGCATGTGGAGTTGTGTAATTCACTACATACATCAACTGTTTTATGCTTATGAAGTAGCAGCAAATTGTTCTTGATTACCTTGAATCGTCTTTGAAATGTAAGGAAAAAACAGAAAAAAAAACAAAACACTCTTTTTTCATAAGTGATTCTTCGAGATAATGACACAATACTTGGTATTTCAACGAAAAGTAATGTTGAGAATGATATGAGCTGGGTAGCCATTTTTTAAGCCAACTAATTCCAGAAATACGATTGTCAACTCTTTGTTTTCCTCTTGAGCACCATCTTGAATCTGCCCTGTGAGGCATTGTTGAAAAAGTGATTGGTTATCATTATAATGGTAACATGTAATCATTGCCTCGTGAAAACAACCTCCTCATCATAATTTAGTGACCTCTTTGGCGGGAAAGAATTGCCATCACGTATTTTTTGGCTCTTCAAAGCTTTAGTGCCCATGATGGCATTTGCAACATCTGAAATGGTTAAATATGTTGCGCATTAGGAACCTTGATGTACTTTGAGGTAGCCTACCAAGTTTCACCATTATCAATTGAGAGGTTTGTTCTTAAAAGCTGTTTGAACAAAATTTGTGTCGTTTTTTCATGAAAAATAGAAAATATTGGGTCTTTCACCCTTACTTGATCCCTCATTGAAAATAGTCTGGAACCGAAAGTCTCCGAAATTTTCATGATAATGGTTCAGTGGGGAGTGTTCTTCAATGTGTAGTTGTCAAAAATTGCATAGTTGCGTTCTGATCAAAGACAGAGAGCGACAAAGAAGTTCATGCAGTAAAAAGACATAAATTATTCGAAAAAAAAAACTGGTCCAGAGCTAGACTGAAAGCTCTCTGGAGACCTTGCTTTTTATAACATAAATGTGCAGTTTGGTACACTGTTGGAGCCTTAAGTTAGTAATGTTTTAAGCCTTTTACACACGATCGAAAGTCTCACAGAACATGTGTATTGCGGGAAGCCTATCTAAAATGGACACTTCCGGAATTTCCCCGTTGCATTTTTTGTGTCTTTTTTTACTGCATGAACTTCTTTGTCGCTCTCTGTCTGCGATCTGAACGCAACTATGCAACTTTTGACAACTACAAAATGAAGAACAGTTCTCACTGAACCATTATCATGAAAATTTCGGAGACTTTCGGTTTCAGGCTTTCCTCAACGAGGGATCAAATAAGGGTGAGAGGTCCAATATTTTGTATTTTCCATAAAAAAAATTGAACAAATTTTGTTTTAACAGCTTTCAAGAACAAACTGTTCAATTGATGGTGACAAAACTTCATAGGCTACCTCAAAGTACATCAAGGTTAATAATGCGTAACATATTTCACCATTCCAGATGTTACACATGCCATTATGGGCACTAAAGCTTTGAAGAGCCAAAAAATACACGACTGGCGATTCTTTCCCGCCGAAGAGGTCACCAAATTATGATGAGGAGGTTGTTTTTACGATGGAATGATTACATGTTACCATTATTATTATTATAACCAATCACTTTTTCAACGATGCCTCACAGGGCAGATTCAAGATGGTGCTCAGGAGGAAAAAAAAGTTGACAATCGTATTTCTGGAAATAGTTGGCTTAGAAACTGGCTACCCAGCTCATATCATTCTTAACATTACTTTTTATAGAAATACTAAGTATTGTGTCATTATCTCAAAAAATCACTTATTTATTGAAAAAAGGGTGTTTTTGTTTTTTTTTTCTGTTTTTTTACCTACATTTCAAAGACGGTTCAAGGTAAACAAAAAAAGTTTGCTGTGACTTCATAAGCATAAAACAGTTGATGTATGTGGTGAATTACACGTCTCCACATGCTTCGGTTAATTGAATAATATTTTCCAACTTTTCTTTCTGTTTAACCCTATATACGCCGCCGGCATGGATAGCGCTGATGGCTATACCTTTCTGGATCGAAAGAGTACGATGCAAAGAACATTTTCACCAAGTAGCATTTTCTCATCAAAAAATGCAAGGTTCATTCTATTTTATGGCAACTAGCATCCGGACTATTTCTTTATGATATCTTCTAGTCGTATCGATTCCATTTGAAGCTACCGGATGCTGTTTTGGAATTATTTGTTTCATGACTGCTGGCATTAGTGGGTGTGGGAGTGATACACCAAAGTGCTTGATGTTTTTTAGTCGTTGAAAGAGGATCCTGTAATGCTACTAGACCAGGATTTTCCGGGTTACTCCCAGTTCAGGAGAGCACTGTGAAATTTCAATTGAAGTTTATTCTACCTCGTGTTCTTCAGTACAATGAAGCAAAAGTAAAAGTGTTTTTCTATGTCAGTAAAACTATATATCTTTTAATTGTTATCGCCTTTTTCTGCATCGCACTTCTTAATGCGATTCACATAATAGATGTTATTGTACACTACACTCGCTCCCGCTAATTTGATATATTTTACGTCTGGGGCGTGAGAATGTCTTCATTGGGACCACAACTGGAGTCGAGACCATGACAGGATTGACCTCAGGGTGAACCTCTCTTCTAGATGGGGTACTTTGCACTTCCCTCCTAGATGATCTCTATTTACAATCACCAATCCCGTTTAATTTCAGACACAGCACTTCTGATCAACATCAAGAAACAGCGGGAAGGAAAACCTCAGGCCTTTTTGCCGGCGGTGAGCAGCAGACCACGAACTCATGGTTTGACAATTCAAGTAGAAGAAGAATCCAAGGTTTCCGTCAAGCTGTCGAACGTTCTACATGTTGGAAACTATTCATGAGAGATGACTGAAAACGAAGAAAGTAACTATTTGAGCTCTTCATATGCAAATTGTTCTGACAGTGCCATACGTATTTTATACTTTCAAGTACAAACTCAGTCAAATAATTATAAACTTTTCAGGTCATCCCACGGAAAAAATTTGGTGTACGGCATTCTGTCCAGAAATCGGCAAGGGAACACAGTAGACCTGAAAGTCAACTATTGTATGCCGACGGGTATAGGTACAGAAGGAAAAAGAGGTGTTCCTGGAAACTTTCCACGACCGGACCGCGGGTTGAAATTGGCAATCTCCACGCATCGATCCAGAGCCGTCCGTGGCAAGGAACATTGTTGTTTGTTCTGTGATAAGAAGCGCGTGGAGACGAAGTCAAGGAAATTTCAAGAATGGCAGTCAATTCAAGACAAAAAACGCGGCCCTCAGAGCTCTCCGCCTGAAAGGAGATACAGAAAAATGAGCAAGTCTCCTGGAACGACCGCATCCCGTTGGAGAAATTGACCAAAACCGATTTGGCTACCGCCGTAGCTTGCGTGCATTGCCAAGCACTTTTGTCACCAAAGAATTTGGCCCAGTACGGAAGACGGCGCAGTGGCAGGCCCGCAAAACGCTAACCAGTTCTGGCTTATTCATGGACGCAAAGCATGCAGACACCGGCCGAGCAAGATATCGGCGAGATGTTGCTAGATCGTCTACTGGGACCACTAGAAGACGATGCCATTAGCCGCTTGATTCGCGAGGATCACTACTTGAAAGAGCTCAGTACGAAGTAGCTGGAGTAGAGACCATGGCAGGAATGACCTCAGGGTGAACCTCCCTTTTAGGTAGAGTATTTCGCACTTCCCCCCTCAAATGATCTATTTACAATTTCCCGTTTCCCGTTCAATTTTAGATGCAGCACTTCTGATTATGAAGAAACAGCTGGGAGGAAAACCTCAGGTATTTAGACTGATCAGGTCTAGAGAAACCTGGAGTGGAAATGCGGTGTCAGCGACAATTTAAGTGAGAGAACAGTACAAGGTTTCCGTCAGCCTGTCGAAAATTCTCTATGTTGGAAAGTACTCATGCGAGATAACTGGAAACGAAGACAGTAGCTACTTGGGTTCTCTATATAAGTACAAATTTTCTTGACAGTTCCCAATCATGCCGTACGTACTTGATACTTTCAACTTTCAAGCACAAACTTGGTCAAATATAAACTTTTCAGGTCATCCCACGGAAAAGAATTTGGTGTACGGCATTCTGTCTAGAAATCGGCAAGGGAACACAGTAGACCTGAAAGTCCACTACCGTATGCCGAAGGGTATACAGGTGAGAGAGATGGTGTTCCTGGAAACTTCTAGGATTCACACGACCCGACCGGTTTGAAATTGGCAACCTCCACCCACGCATCGATCCAGAGCCGTTTGTGGCAAGGAACCCTGTTGTCAGTGTTGTTCGTTCTGTTACAAGAAGCGTGTCGAGATGTCATATCACATTCTTGAGCATCACAGCAAAAAAGCCGAAGTCAAGAAGACTTCAAGAATGAAAGTCAATTCGAGACAAAGAAAAACGCGGCCCTTTGAGCTCTCTATCTAAAAAGAGATGCAGACGAGCGAGTAGTCTCCTGGAGCCACCGCATCCCGTTGAAAAGTTGACCGATTTGGCTACCGCCGTAGCTTGTGTGCATCGTCAAGCACTTTCGTCACCAAGGAGCTTGGCCCGGCACAAAAGACGGTGCAGTGGCAGGCCCCGCCAAACCCCAGTAAACGAGGATTACTGCTTCAAAGAGCTCAGCAAGAAGTACGCAAACAGGGACATAGATCGAGACACCAGTTTAATCAACGGGCGATAGAAATGACAGCATTTGCGAAGATTGGCTCGTCTTTTGATCAGATCAAAAGACACCAATGAACCCGACTGTATAGAATCTCGACCACAACCAGACCAAAAATATGCCGTCCTGAAAAGATGCGTGTACAGGATTTGCGGATTGAACTTGAAGACGGCTCACTTCGCCAAGCCTTCGTTGGCGCAGGCATTGGGGTCGGCAATATCGGCACTGATGGTGATGGCATCTCTGTTGGACTCGTATTTGGAAAGAAGGCTTGGTGCCAATTCGACGTTATACAAAACCCCTCAAAAGTTCCAGTCCGTACATAGTAGGTAGTGCTAGTATAGTAAAATATAGTATGGTATTTATTCTTAATGATTTCTATCATTACAGGAAAAGGAACCTCAATAACATAAGAGAAATTATCCAATCGAAGTAACAACCTCTGTGATATGAGAAACAAAAGTGAGTCAAGGAACCCAGTGACAATCTCCCACGTGAAGGATATTGACAGCATTATCACACAGGGAGGAAGTGGGAAAAGACGCGAAATGCACTCTGGGATCGAAGAAGTTCACCCTGAATCCACTTAGTTCAGCTTACGGCTGCTCCCATCGAAAAGTTGATGACCGCACTGAGAGATTCCAGTATTGAGACTTTTCATAAAATTTGTAAATATGTCACGGCGGCTTTGAGAGTCAGAGCATTCTGTAGAAATAATTAAATTGATTGAATTGATTTGCTTAATTTTTATTTTATTTAATTTTCACCTCTTGTTCTTTCTACAATAGTTGTTCTAAACAATAGCCAATAGTTATATTTCGATAGGATGGGTGGAATGGATTTTTTTTATAAGGAGTGGTAGGTAGTTATTTTTTGTTTCATTGTCTTTTCGGGAAGAAAGCCCACAACTTAATAATTTCCAAACAAGTTTTATGACACGTATAATCTACGATACATTATTGTATAATTATACTTCGATGGCCCCGTCCTCAAGATCACACATGTAGTTTATGTTTCGGCGCTCGTTTTGGCGAAATGTTTCAAGAAATATGAAATAACTGTTTCATAACCATGCCCTCCTCATGCCACCTCTTATATAATAGCCCACTCACTCGTCATTATGTTTCTTACGCTCGGACGGTGCGGATGTTTTTCGGGCCTGCTTGAATCGACAAAAGTGCAATGCCGAATTCAAAATAAAGGAAAGTCGTTGAAGTCAAAGACTACCTAAAATGAAATGAGAAGGCTTCAAAGAATGCTGGAAAATTGTTACACAAGTAAGTAACACACTTATAATACTTTTTATCATGTTACAGTGTTTCCACCACGCCAAAAAACACCAGGTGTCAGCCCAAAAAAGGAAACAGTACCCAAACCCAGATACGAGTAAAATCCGACTGGGATTTGGTGGAAAATTGCGAACCACTTCTTATCAGTGTAGTAACTTGATTAAGAATGTAGGCACACGCGGAATAAAGCGGAATAATTCAATAATGACTGAAGACGTGAGTAATATTCGTCCATAGTCACCGCAAAATGTGAAAAGGAATCGACGTCTGCCAGATGTTCTACACGCCAGGTCCGTTCCTACACGGACAGTTGCAAAGAAATAAAGCGGAATGATGCAATAAAGACTAAAGACGTGAGTAATATCCGTTCATCATAGTCACCGCGAAATGTGAGAAGGAATCGACGTCTGCCAGATGTTCTCCACACCAGGTCCGTTCCTACACGGACAGTTGCAAAGAAATAATGTTTGTGCAACAGGAGACAGTGACTGAAGAAATTCCGCAAAAGCAATGAATGAATCCGGTTCTTCAAACTTCCATTTGCGTTCAGCTAAAAGCCAAAATCTCCGCTAACTAACCTGCACAGGACAATAATGTGCCGGTGGACTATCTGGAAAATATCCTCAGGTCACATCCACAGAACACAAGGACAGGAGGTACCTGCAGACTTGGCTGCACGTTGAGAGCCTTACGTTTCTTTGGAATTAAACGAAAATGCTGGGAAAAAACTAATGGAAAAATACTACACTCTTGGTAACTGCAAGTACCTGAATGTATGCGAGCTTACTCCCTTACTTTACCGAGACATCCATTCACCAGTATCCATCAAGTGAAGACGACAGAAAAATCAAATTTTAGCATAATTTGCAAGACACCATAAGATAGGGCATTATCCATGCTCGTCAGTTGCAATGCTATTACAAAAATTCTAGGCCAAAAGACCATGGCAACGTAAGCTATGCTATGAGCTATTAGAGACTCGGAGAGCTGTTGCCTGACATGTTCTATCCGATATCAACAAATGGAAAACAGCCATACTTAGAAATTGAAAGACTTAATACAAAAATTGCGATGCAGAAGTAATTAGACAAAATTGCGTGTCTGGTTCTAATTTCGCCGAAAAATGCAAGTCGCTGGAATATAGAAATGACATCCAGAGAACAAAGTGGCACCTAGTTAGCAACAAGCATCAACATCAAACCACAATTATACTTGTATCGTCAAAAGGGCCTAAAAAAAAAATTGGAAAAAGAAGGAGGGGAGGAACACAGGTGTTATAACGAGTACAAACGAAGATTAACGACACCGAAGAGGGACACGTTATCAAGAAAGAATAGGAGAGACAGCAAATACTACCGCGAGATGAAGCAGAGGTAAACAACGCAACAGGAGTAAAGCTTTCCTCTGGAAATTGGAAATTAATCACCCGAAATAGGAGTGGGTTGGATCTGATTGAAGGAATAGCATAATTTTGTTTTTCTCCACAAAAAACTATCGCAACCAGAAAGAATCTCCAAAATCAAACTGTTCCCTAGAATTTTAGGACAGTACAACCTTTTGAAATGGGGGCAATTGCAAAAAAGTAGACGTCAAGAAGAAAAATTCAGATCGCCATACTTTTTGAGGAGAAAATCGAATTGCAGAAATAGATTTATTGTGAATATCAAAAATAGGATTCTTACCTGACACGTTCACATTTCTTCAAATTTCAAGATTTCCGTAGTAGATACTTGAATGAAAAACCGGCTATTCGAAAACTTTCAAAGAAGGATCTATAGACCCAAACAATGCCTACTTTTCATGGCCGATAAATAAAAAGATTACCTGAAATGTTTGTATCAAGATAGCTTCATGGGTTCATGTTCATACGTTTCCCAAATAGCTTATCAACTTCAACAGTCCTGTTGCCTGTTGCTCTTGTCTGTAGGTTTTTTCAAAATTATTCAAACCTGTGAATCCAGTGATGGACCCCTTAAATGCAGCTGGACTAACTGAGGTCATATGTGAACGATCTTTTATGATTTGGGCAAATCAAAACTGAATGCATTCATAATATTGCCAATATTTACTACTCCGTTACTATTCCCACTGCAATTTTGGATCAATTATGAGAGTAGTGTCATTAAACCTATACTCAAATTACGCAGTTTTGATGTTAAACGGCACAAAAATGATAATGTGTAGATAGGCACCTACCTAAAATTCGAATTAGAAAAATGGTTGCTGTAACAAAAATCCTTAAACGGCAAAATTCGAGAATCAAGATAGGAGAAATTGCCAAGTATTGAGTATAAAATGCCAATTGTCAATTGATGAGTATAAAATATACCCATTTTGGTATCAAATTTGGCCGACCGCTCCCATGTATAGATGCAATCAAAAACTGTAAACTCAAAAAAGTAACAGCCCTATTAAAATTCCATGGAAATTATGATAAAACTATGACCATGCCTGAATACCTTCAAAACAAATTTCCATGGTGGTCAAATAATCTTCCAACTAGAAAAAGGAGCCTATCAAAAGCAAGTGCTTACCTTGGCTTTGAAATAGTAAGAGGTCTATGGTCAAGAACTGTCAAGAAGCGAAAATTTTGAAAAATAAGTTGATAATAGTAATACCAAAAAATACTGACAGCATTTCAGTGCCTGAAGTCTTCAAGGAAAAAAAGTAGCAGCAATGACAAATCGCTATAAATAGATGACATAACCGCAATGTCGCACATTGTTGGAACAGATAGTATAAAATACTCCGACTTGAACGATTTTGGGAATCACTCGACCAATTTGGGAAGGCTGCAAAACGAGTGAAATTTTGATTCTCGCGACATACACAACGGGATTGCCGTTGAAGAATCTTGTCAAAAGAACAATTGAACTCAGTTCTGCTTACATCCTAATGCCTTTGAGGTAGCTACAAGAAGTTTGTCTTTCCTCAGACCGACTTATTTGCTTGAAGCTTTAGCCCAGGCGCCAGGGAAAACAATAAGGAAATAATGGTTTCCTGGCTGGAAACTAGCTTAAAACGATCTGTGTAGCTTAGGTTTTGACAGTTTCCCCCCTTTCGGAAATGTCGGCGTCATGTCGCCATCATCAACAAGAAGTGCACCAGCGTGATTTTTGCCGAATATCTTAATTTTGGGTCATCTGACAGCAAAAGATGTGAGGAGTCATTTTGAAGCCTATGAAATTCCCTACAGTTTGGTTTTTCAATCAATTCTCTGCGATCTGTGGTCTTTGACATAGAGCTTCTGGAAGCGAGAGTCATTGTCGTGAAAGCTCCATGGCCACTTGACTCAAAAAAATAAAATGTGGATGTGACAAAAAAAATTTCAAAATGAGATTACTCGAGAATTCTTCATGCTATAGTTGCGGTGATGGTCTTAAACTCTTCCACTTGAACCGTAGATTACGAATATTGAAAAGTCAAAAACGTCACATTGTACATATACAGGGTGTACTACGGGAATCAAATCAGAACAGAAAAATTTGACATATTTCTTCGATATAGCCTATGCGAAACTCTAAGCACTTATCACGAGTCCAATATCAATATGCATTGCTCTGTAAGCTTCACTTGATACACTTAAGAAGTGGTCAGCTCACATCCTTCCTGTAAAATGTTTTGAAGGCCCTCTGAAATCATCAAAATTTACAGGAGCAAGAAATGTATGTAACAGTATATTATATACGAAGGAACCAAAGTGAATTTTTGATCCCTTGGGTGGAGTTTGTTGCTCGAGGGCCCTTCGGGCCCAAATCCTCAAATCAAAAATTCACTTTGGTCCCTCGGTATATAATATACTGTTATATACATTCCTTGGTACTGAATTTTTAATATTTTGATGATTTCAGAGGGCCTTCAAAACATCTTACAGTAAAGCTGTGAGCTGACCACTTCTTTCGTGTATGAAGTGAAGCTTATAGAGCAAATCCATATTGATATTGGACTCGTGTTAGGTGCTGAGAGTGTCGCATATAGGCTAAATCAAAGAAATATATAAAATTTCTCTGATCTGATTTGATTCCCTCAGTACACCCTGTATATGTACAATGTGACGTTTTTGACTTCTCTATATTCGTAATCAACGGTTCAAGAGAAGGAGTTTAAGACCATCACCGCAACTATAGCATAAAGGATTCTCGAGAAATTTCATTTTGAATTTTTTTTGTCACATCGACATTTTAGTTTTTTGAGTCAAGTGGCCATGGAGCTTTTACGACAATGCCTCTCGCGTCCAGAAGCTCTATCTCAAAAACCATAGGTCGCAGAAAGGTCATTTAAAAACTATTCCATGGGGAATTTCATTGGTTTCAAAATGACTCTCTACATCTTTTGCTGTCAGATGGCCTAAAATCAAGATATTCGGCAAAAACCACGCTGGTGCACTTCTTGTTGATGATGGCGACATGACGCCGACATTTCCGAAAGGGGGGAAATGAGTATGTCAAAACCTAAGTCACACAGATCGTTTTAAGCTAGTTTCCAGCCAGGAAACAATTATTTACTTATTGAGCTGATTTTTGCTCCCTGGCGCCTGGGCTACTTTCCAAAATAAACATGACAAGAATTTATTGCTCGGCAACACTAAGGTGCAATGTAGTGCAGCAAACCTGTTCATCATCAGTTGATGTGAACATATTTTCACATCTTGCTACCGCAAGACTCGTCAAAAGATGTGAAGGAATTGTATCAATTCTCATTGGGAAAACGCAATCTTGATGATATCCGGCATTAGAATAACTCATGATATGGGAACCGACCGCATTTCCCCCAAGTCAAAACTTGTTGCCTCTTTTAAAATAAAAAAAAATAAAAAAACTGAGATCAGGGAAACCTTTAATCCTTGGTGGCCATCATACAGTTCACCAAGCCTTCATACTTACCTGAAAAAAGGAAATCCCAGAAAGGTCATCGAGATGCAGTAACGCAGTACCTAATACTGATAATGTAACAGATAAAAAATTATGGTCATATTGCGGGGCCACTAATGTCTTTGCAGAAAATTACAGGAAGTTATCGATCCTTAAAACGAATAACCATCTGGAGGAGGAAATTGAAACACCTGCAATCAGCATAAACCTGCTTAAAAACACCCTCATGCAAAATTCAATCACCCAGCTTGGGAGAAACCAAAAAAAAAATAGGTGATGTTTCCCAGATATAATATCATGGAATCCAAATACTGTCTTGGATTACCTACACCCTGGCAGACAAGCTGACATTCAAATTAGTTGTCCTTTCCTTTTAGCACTCACGTCAAGTCAGAGTTCAAAACGTGATTTGAAAGTTGGAAAAAATAAATAAATAAAAAAATAAATAAACTGCGTATTATCATCAACAATAAGATCTAATCGAAATAAAATCAGTGTCGGTGGATATATGAAAACATCAGCTCCCACAAAGTATCAAGCCAAAATAATTGCAACGTACCTATTTCCACGAAAAATCAAAAACTGCATAGCATCAAACATTAGGGGATGCACCTAAATCAGCAACCTTCAAGTCTCATTCAACCCGACATGCATCCACATTGGATGCACGACAACGGGCTGGAGTAATAAAAATGTAATATACATAATACTTCAGTACTAATTCATTTTTCACTTTCGTGCTTGGAGACTTCTATTGTTGCATTTCATGTCTGTCAAATGCCGACCGAAGTGAAGTCAATCCATCAATTTAATTGTTTATTGCCTTATCTTCACGCGGACTGATCAGAGTCAGCGCAAAGAAAAATTCTACTGCAATATTTCGCTGGTATTCTTCAGGAAAATATCGGTTCATAGTCGGCGATTGTAGATTGTATTATGCAAGAATCAAAAAAGGCCCACTAAACCTAAAAGGCCTACATCCTCTGATGATGAAGATGAAGGAGAGATGAAATCAACGACAAATAAGTACTGAACTGGATGAAAAAATGTGAGGAAGACTGCAAATATCAAAATCAAGGCTCTGAGGATCATAAATGAGGATTAAAATCAGTTTGCCTTGGTAGCACCACACAATCGTGACGGCGACATAATCTTCGAACTGTCAAGAGTACAAATAGACCTGAACAGATGTAGAATACAAGAAAGATACGAAGTCAAAAATACTATAGGTGCTGGAAATACGATTACACAGACGAGGAGGACTGAAGCCAACAATGCCGGAGGTGCACTGAAATGCGGTGCGGCAAGACACGACAATGTCGCGGATGTGTCAGCCTGCATGCATTGATCTAATGCTACTGAAAGTACACAGCGACATCAATATTCTATACTTGCAGTCCTTTTTTTTTACAAAAGTCCACTGTGGTGCAAATGACACACATCTTCGCATTGCCGGTGAATGCCAAGGTGTGTGCAATTTGCACCACAGTAGTGGACTTTTGAAAAAAAAGAAATGTATTTAAGCTGTTACTTTCTATAGCTATTTTATGTTCTGTTATCTTAATCCCTTAAAATGTTAGTGACCCCAAACTATATTGTGATAAAATCATCGTGATATAATTTTTTTTATCTTATTTTGTTACTTAATAAAAAATTTCAATGTAAAACAAATGGGTCTTCATCTTTGCATAGATTCCAAAAATTGTATAGAGTGCTCATTCCCTGACCCCCTACGCCAGATTTCACGGCAGCTGAAATTTTACCCAGGAAAACGCCGGAACAGGTCGCTTTCCATTTCAGGGGGGACATCTGAGACACGCATTGCCAAATTTTTATCTTTAACCTGTTCGTCATCATCTTTCCAGCGACATTGCGAGATTTGAAATTTAATTTCTACATGATGCACGTTTTAGAACGAAACTACCGTGTGGCTTTGTAACATGGAAAGAAACTTCTAGTGCATGAAATTCATCCAATAGGTCTGATAGTTCAACTGAACAATCAATGTCAAAATTATGATCATGGGTCTCAACTTCTGGAAGTAAGAGTTCAATATACGGTATTTGAACAGACATGGACAATCAAAACAGGATATGGTAACGAGCCAGAACAAAAGAAACTCATCGAAGTCAAACATGATAATTCGGACAAAGACATCTGGGGAAAATGAAAAAAAAGTGAGACGAGGTAGAGAATGAAGAGTACCTCGCTTCTCATCATGTGGAATGCATGTCTACCAAACGAAAAAAAATAAGGGCGAAAACCATTTTTCATGGCTTCAAAACCAAAGTAATCGTTCACACTTCCAGAACAAGAGAGAAGAAACCGGAGACAACGCAAACCATAGTGGAGGAACGTGCAAAATATGCAGGATGCACTCGTCGTCGACGAAAAAGGAAAACTTAGGAACAATCCTGAGCAAAGCCGAAGGAGTTGTGAGTGAAACCATGTAAAAGAGGAAATCAGAAACATTGGAAGTACCAAAGATGGGAAACTACTTATCATGACCTTGGTTCTTAAGGTTAGTAGATTTCAGTTTTGGTCTACTCTTCCAGTGCAACCTCCAAAAGGTGAGGACCGGGCAACGTAATTGAAAGTTGGTGGACAAGTATCTTACGGCTAAGCGCAAAAGACGTGTGGACGTAGTTTCAGTGAGTGAGATTCTCGCGATGAAGAAACGAACCACCGCCGCGCCTCCAGGTAGCCAAACAACAACCGGGCGAACAAAACCGGCTACCAATACCGTGGGTAGTACTCGCCCGCGAGTCGTCGCCAATAAGGCGTCAGGGAGCAGGATCGAACGCTTGAACTCTGACGGGCCTGATGCCCGTATTCATAGTCGTTGTCAAGTGTACCTTGTTCAAGTATCACTTTTTATCAAGCTGTAACTCAAGTACGATTTCTGTTTCATAGACATAACTTCGGATTTCCTCGAGGAATACTATTTCACGGGAATAGCCAAAAATATGTCCATGAAACAGAAATCGCACTTGAGTTACAGCTTGATAAAGAGTGATACTTGAACAAGGTGCACTTGGCAACGACTATGAATACGGGCATAAGACAATAAATCCCCGGTTAACACCTGCTCCCGCCACCAATCCGTCTACCGCCTCTACCACCAGGCATTCCACCCCCTTCATCTGTGATGGAGTGGGGGTGTGGAAAGAGATTCGAATCGTCATCTGGACTGGCAAGACACCGAAAATGGGAATGCAAGCCGCGCACCAAGTGCAACTACTGTATCGCAAGGTTCAATACCTATACTCCGGGGTCTGCCAACACGAGCGACAAAGGCACCCCGCTGAGTTTGACAATGCCGAAGAGGCTACCTTGGCCTTATCCGATGCCATCATGTTAGAGCGAATTGCTATTGCAGAAGCGAGTAGTACCAACAGGTACTTCTATAAGGAAGCGATGCAGGCTACCGGACTGAGCCGGAACCAGATTCGTCATAGACGTCTCAAACCCACATATGCCGGAGACCTGGCGAGGACGAAACAGGTAAGTGGAGTTCCACAACGCACCAAGGCCTTCAAGCCTTTGGCCCCTTCTAGCCAAGGGCGCCTTCTGCGTAACCGTGTGGTGCCGGCAGTGATTTCCCCGAAGCGGGACCCGTGCCGGAAGTCCGAAGCGTCGGTCGCGGAGACTTCATCTCCTGTGACCCAAGTTCCCCCTCCCTCTTCTATAGAGTCGTACGCGACTGTGGCTGAGAATATCTTTGTTCAGGAGGCGACCAGTGTTGGATCGAGCAATCCGGTGCCGATGGGCTTGCGAGGGCTTTCCCAACGGCCTGGTCCGTCCGGCCTGGTCCGTCCGGCCTGGAACAAAAACATGTCGGGGATTTAGATGATACCAAGCGGACAAGCTCGAGCTCTTCAGAAACGGACTCAGATCATGGCTAAGACGTTGAATACATGCCGCCGAAGCTAGAAACCTCTTCTCCTCTCTCCTTACTAGTTACCTGAGGGATAATGGCACTCAAACTATGGAACATGTGCGCTCAATAACAGAGAAAAAAATAGGTAGGTATCACTAAAAATCATGTGACAGACTACCATTTTTTCGGTTTTTCGATGAAAAAGAATTGTTTCGATTTAAAAATAAACCCGATATTCGTGTTCAAGAGGTCGAAATCAGTTGGAAAACATTCTTTTATAAGTAACAGAATGACGCTTATGTGACCAGTTTGTCTGTCTGTCTGTCTGTCTGTCCGTGTAGAAACTAGCGAGCATGCTGTACTTCTTCTCGAGAATTGAAGCAAGAGCCTTGAAACTTTTCCCGATGGATAGCTGATGTCCCCAAGGGTGGCCAATGGGCACTATTTTTGTTATCCATACATCGTTATCATTATTATCAAAAAACAGATCTCCTGTGCACTTCGAAGAAGTTGAACTTCTCTTCGGGAAATAAAGCTACAGCCCTTAAAAATTGAACTTTATCCAATGGACAGCTTAGGTCCTCAAGGACCAAATAGGCAGATGGACTAGATGGCAGATTGGCCATCTAGGCTGTCATATTATAAATAAAATGATAAATAAATGTTTTCCTCCTTCTCGGCTCATCAGCGCCATAGGAGTCTTCGCACCTTTTATTGATAACAGTGGATTATTACATAGGAATTACACGCAAATTTTCCAACAAACACAAAACATCCATGACTTACCAGGATTCGAACCCGCGCCGTCTGCACCACAGGCGGCAGACGACCCACTGTGCTACGGGGCCGTCGGTTGTCATGAAACTTGGAACTTATCCTCGTCTAGTACGATCATGCTTATTTTCAAGCTGAATTTCATGATTTTGCCGCCATCTTGGCTGCCATATTGAAATTTCGTATTAGCGTAACGATTTTCATGAAACTTGGAACTGATTTTTGTCTCGTACGATCATTTCTATTCTCAAGCCAAATTTCATGATTTCTCCACCATCTCCGCCGCCATATTGAAATCTCTTATAAGTGGAAGGATTTTCATGAAACTTGAAAGTTACCCTTGTCCTTGTCTCGGATGATCATTCTTATTTTCAAGCTAAGTTTCATGATTTCGCCGCTATCTTGGCCGCCATATTGGAATCTCTTATTAGAGGAGCGATTTTCATGAAACTTGGAACTTACCCTTGTCTAGTACGATCATTCTGATTTTCAAGCCGAATTTCATTATATTGCCGAAATTTTGGCCGCCATATTGGAATTGTTTGCCCAAATAACGGTAGAGTAGAACCCTAGTTACTTAACATCCTGCGTTCACTAATCCTTCAAAAAGGAAGTGCGTTACTGAGCCTCATGCCCATGAGGCATATTCGCTTGTTTTTTCTATACCCTATTTTCAGCAATTTTTCTGTGCCTACTCTCAAAATAACATATTAGAATATGCATATTTACTAACACTACAACAATTATTCATTATCAAAAATGATTCACTTCCAAAATCAACCTGCAGTTATTGATTACAATTATATCGACAGTTAGTTTTTTTGTTTTCACATTATAATGAACAATAATATTATGTAAATGCAATTGTTACTCACGTTAATTTTATATTCAAAATTTAGTTACTTACTCACTCATTCCTATTATTGGCCTAATGCGTGTTCGTGTTCCTTGTTTGAATTAACTAATATTATGTGTTACATATTAATTATGTAATGTTTTTCAAAAAAATATGTAATGATTTTTACCCTTTAAAAATTAGAGATGTTAGATTATTTGTATTATTTTTACTTTTATTTAGTTCAAATACCCACCGATACTGCGATATTGAACTCCTTTTTTAGTTATACGATTGATTTCCATCCAATTTTCATCTTATTGCTATGTGGACTTGTGTAGTGTTTTGAGTACCTATTCATTGAGTGATCGAATATTTTCCATGGTAAGTATGATTTGATATAAACAGGTAGAAACATTTGGTACGTTGAGTAGCTTTTCCTTTTATTCGACGGCAAATAATTTGGTAAGTCTGATAATTTTTTTGGTCTATTTTCCAACATGCATTAGGGAATAGCGAAGAAATTTTTTTAAAGTATTGCATGTTCGCAAAATGCCCTACAAAGCTTTTTGGCCACTTTTGAAACATTTTCGAACAACGCAGTAGGTACCTTTTCTTCAATTCAAATGTAATGATTTCGCAAGTCTCTCTTTGAGCGTTTATTCATTACGTGAAGAAAACGAGATCGTCACCACGTTATGTTTACGTCACCATAAAAACGTTAGAAAAACGACCCATTCATTCGTGGTAAAATTTGGTTGGTTCACAAATGAACGTCCTTTTTGTTTTTGGATAAAACGTTCAAGAACCGTTGAACTTAATTTTATGATGATAATTTTGAAACGTTTGAATCAAGTGCACCAAACGTTCACAAAATGGTCAAATCAACGTTCATCTACTTGTCTATATAAACGTTCCATGTGATAATCCAATAACTTTTCTTCGACGTATTCAACAAAACGGTTCAAAAACGTTTTAAAACGTTTTGTTGTGTCTTTGTATAAGACGTCTGTAAGTTGTTCGAATAGCGTTTATTTGATTTATGTATTAGGCTAATGACAAAACGTTTTTTAGCTGTTCGAACAGCGTTCTTTATTGGTTAATTTTTATATGCATTTTGAACGTCTAATCAACCTATTATACCGTTTTGATAGAAACGTTTGATAATGAATCAGTTCACGTTCAAGAGTAGTTTGTAGAAACTTCGAAGTCGGCGATACTTCGACGTTTTTCAAAACGACAATTTTTCAACCTTTGTACGTTTGGTTTCCAATCATTTTTCGACGCTTTGAAAACCATGCTGTGTTTACTGGGAGGGAATCAGAAGTAACAATAAAAGTATATTTTTGACACCAGTCACCACTGATGAAGTACGTGGAATCGTTCAAAAAATGAAAAATAGATTTAGTAGTGGAGATGACGACATTCCGCCTGTCATTATTAAACGATGCATCTCACCAATAGAAGAACCATTAACATTTGTAATCAACAATTCTCTAGAGTTTGGCGTTTTTCCAGAGAGTTTAAAACTTGCATTGATGAAGCCAATATAAACTGAGCAACAAATATGTTGTCGCGAGGGAAAAATTGGTCCGACTTTGGACCACAATAACTTTTGAATGACACAAACTATTTCGATTTCGTTTCCACGGTTAGTGAGATCAGTCTTTCCGTTATTCACCTTCAAGAGGTGAAGATCAGGAAGCTTCATGTAAAATATTTACAGAGTGAAATGTAAAACAGTGCAAAATTTCAGCAAATCAAACGGACCTCCATTTTCAGAATAAATTTTTTGCACAGATGCAAATGAAAGGATCATGAAGCGTGATGTTTTGGCTTGCGCCCAGTTTTAGAATTTTTGGAATCGGAACTGTGGTTCTGACTTTATGATTTTTTTTCTCTTGGAGGATGCTGAGTTATTCTATCGCTACAAGAAAGACTATGTTAGCCCAGGGAGCCTGTCATCATCAAAAACTAAAATTGACCATCAACATCATGTTCAGGAAGTCAAAATCACAAAGAAAGTTTGTTTCAGTTGTGAAAATCTGATCAAATTCAATTTTTAAGAAAAACAGCTGTGTCGCCCATTTCGAATGGGTCCCTTTTTTGAAGTCTTGATCAAGGTATTTCAGATGATCTGTAAGTCAAGTTTCTGAGAACCGTTTGAGCAACAATATTCGTGAATGGAGTATTATACTTTTGAAAAATTTTCTTTTTTTCGATGGAATCAGAAACTATATTGGAAAAGAACTGACCCGTATTTTTTTATTCAGCCAAAAATCGTATCGTTTGGCCGCAATAAATAAACGAGATTCCTATATTCTGTCTATTTCTGACGTCATTTACACAGGTAGTATAGGCGGTGACTCGCTGTGACGTCAGAACTAGTTGATGTTATTTATTTATTGCGCCCAAACGTTACGGTTTTTGACTGAATAAAAAAACACGGGTCAATTATTTTTCAATGTAGTTTCCATTTCAACAAAAAAATTTTTTTAGTATAATACTCCATTGCAGCCTCCCATCATCAAAATAACATAGTCTTTTTTGTACCGATAGGATAAATCAGCATCTTACAAGAGAAAAAAATCATAAAGTCAGAACCATACTTCCGATTTCAAAAATTTTGAAACTGGGCGCAAGCTAAAACATAACGCTTCATAATCCTTTCATTTACATTTGAGAAAAAAAATTATTCTGAAAATGGGGGTCCGTTTAATTTGCTAAAATTTAATACTGTTTTACATTTCACCCTGTAGATATTTTACATGGAGCTTTCAGATCTTAACTTCCTGAACGCGGACAACGGAAAGACTGATCTCACTAACCGTCAAAAACAGAATCAAAATGGTTCTTGTCATTCAAAAGTTATTGGGGTCCAAACTCGGACCAATGTTTCCCTCGCGACAACATATTTGTTGCGCAATTTACTTGTATAAAAGAGGAGACCCGGATGACATGAACAGTTATAGGCCAATTAGTTCACTGCTTTCTTTTTCAGAAATTTTTGAACACGTTATGAGTAGCAGGTTGGTAGATTTCATGCAGGCGTGCAATCTGTTTTCAACAAGACAGCATGGATGCGTGAGAGGTAGGTCCACTGATACGGCGATTTTTCAATTCACTCAGGAAATTTATAATGCCTTGAAGAACAAGACCTTAGCGATGGGTATGTTCCTGGAGCTTTCCAAGGCCTATGATACCTTAAATCATTCTACACTATTGCACAAGCTGGAAGCCTATGGAATTAGGGGAGTGGCCCATCGGTGGTTTAAATCCTACTTTTCGGGAAGGAGGCAAAAAGTTGAAATAAAAAAGGGCAATCTATCACATCGATCAGACGCTATCAATTCTATTCTGGGCGTACCGCAAGGTAGTGTAATTGGTCCTGTACTGTTCATAATTTACATTAATGATTTGATTACTGCGTAATCGAGAACACAGAACACTGCCTGACAAATTTCAAATTTGCCTGGCAAACAGTTATGCAGTCGTGAGGTAGGGAAACGCCTAAGAATCAATAAAGAAATGGAAGAGTTTGAGTAATTCAGTCGAAGCCGAGTAAATTTTGTTCGTGAAGAGAATATACACGAAATATTCTCGAAAAATAAGTGAAATTGTTATAATGTGGAGTTTGCGTGCCCACATACGTCGTACGTACGACGTAACGTTACCTTCAACGTGAATATTGGCGAGTTTGTTATCTGCAATTCATTAGTTACAGGGGAATTGCCACGTTCTACGTTGCGTTACGTCGTACATTCAATGAAATCGCAAACTCCCTATTATTCGCTCTAATACGTAGAAGAATTTATTTGTAAGCTGCGGTAGCAACAGCAACATTCAGTGTTTTTTTGAATTTCATTCTTCCAGTACTTGAATAGTACAGTTTTGAACCTTCGTACCTACCGTTAAATTATTATAAATAGTAAAAATTTATTTCCTTCAAAATCTTTCATACGAGCGTGAGACTTTTTTTGTTTGAAACAGTAACTGGTAACTTTCTTTTACTTTTTCGGTATTAACCTGCCCTTTTTATAATGGCGGCGTATCAGTGTGAATTCATCATGGAATCCACCCATTTATTATTCAACGAATTGAATTATGTTCTACGAATAAGAGGAATGTTGGTGAACAGAGACCAAGACGCAAAGAGAAGGATGTTGACACTAGTATATTATATACCAAGCTTGAGAAAGTATTATTAAAGCTGAAGCGCCAGTTTAGATCCCGAAGCGCAGCTGAGGGATATAAGGCGTTGAAGCTATAATAATTTTCTCGACCGTCGAAGTTTTTTTACTACATACTTCAAAATAGACATCCTAGTTGAGGAACAGGTTAATAATGATGATGCTAGTAGTGGAAAAAATTATTATCAAAGGAGGCAATTGGGGCAGATTTAGAGTAGAAGATCCGGAATACGACTTCAAGACAGAACAGCAAGTCATAACGTTTGCAGACCTGATGATTGCACAATGTTCATTTCGGCATTTTTCCCAATCCTGATGCTATTTCGGGACCGAATGCGGCCAGCGCGTCGTCAGCATCACGCAGTGTTTTTATCCATGAAATTTCAACATGACGATGACAGGCCAAGATGACGGAGGTCTAGGTCAATCTGTTTGGTGCCCATGTATCAACTCGTACACATACTCAGTAGATAGTGGGGCACCTTGGCGCACCCCCACTCCTCCTCCTTTAGGCCCCGCCCCCTCATTCTGAAGCCCCGCCCACCTGTCAGATATTTGACAGGTGACATTTGACAGCTGTCATCTGTCAGATTTTGACAGCTGTCACATTTGACAGGTGACTTTTGACAGCTGTCACATTTGACAGGTAACGTTTGACAGCTGTCAGATTTTGACAGGTGACTTTTGACGGTTGTTAGATTTGACAGGTGACATTGGACAGCTGTCTTACTTGACAGGTGATGGCCGCCATGACAGTGGAGGGAGAGCGGGAAATTTGAATTAGACAGCTGTCTCAATTTACAATTGACAGCTGTCACATTGACATTTGACACCTGTCAGATGATGGCCGCCATGACGGTTGAGGAAAGAGCGGGAAATTTGAATTAGACAGCTGTCTCAATTGACAATTGACAGCTGTCACATTGACATTTGACACCTGTCAGATGATGGCCGCCATGACGGTTGAGGAAAGAGCGGGAAATTTGAATTTGAAAACTGACGTATGTGATAGGTGACAGCCGTCAGATGATAGACGCCATGACAGTTGAGAAAAGAGCGGGGAATTTGAATTTGACAGGTGACGTACCTGACAGCTGACGTATGTGACAGGTGACAGCTGTCAGATTGACATTTGACACTTGTCAGATGATAGCCGCCATGACAGTTGAGAAGAGAGCGGGAAATTTGAAATAGACAGGTGACGTTTTTAACGAATGGTTGATGATGGACGCCATGACAGTTTTGGAACTGTGCTATCTTCAAGCCTCCGCTAGATAGAGCTGCCTACTACAAGTTTCTAACTGTGATTTCCTCAAGCTTCCGCTAGATGGAGCCACTGGTATTAGAGGTTTCTAACTGTGATATCCGCAAGCCTCCGATAGATTGAACCACCTGGAAGTTTGTTGTGAAAGAGCGGGAAATTTGAATTTCAAACAAATTGGTGATTCTGATAGGTACCTACAGCTAACTTGTTCGCCAACGCGGGTTTCTAACTGTGGTATCCTCAAGCCGCGGCTAGATGGAACCACCTCATATATCTGTCCGTTTGTTGTAAATGAGCGGGAAATTCAAATTCGGTAGGCCATAGATATAGGTGACATTTGACATATGCCTAATTCAAATCTGACAGGTGACAGATGATAGCCGCCATGACATTCAGAAAAAAAGCGGGCATTTTGAAATAGACAAATGACGTAGGTGACAAATGATTGATGATGATCGCCATGAGAGTTTCGGAACTGTGCTATCCTCAAGTCTCCGCTAGATAGAGTTGCCTACTACAAGTTCCTGACTGTCAGATGATGGCCGGCATGACAGTTTAGAGAAGAGCGGGAAATTTGAATTTCAAAACAGAGAGCGAGAAGTTTGAATTTGACTCTCGCCCGGTATTACAGATTCCTAACTGTGATACTTACTTTCAAGCCTCCACTAGATTAAACCGCCTAATACGTCTGGCAGTTTGATTCAAATATCTTGGCGCTAAATTCAAAGATCCAAACTGCTAAAAATAGCTAGGATGTGTGAACAAGAATTTTGAATAGTGTCAGAATTCAATGATATCAATAATATACTTGAGAAGATTTTGCCTTTATCTAAATACACACCTACTAAGGCTTGCGTTATGACAGATTTAAGTTCTATACATCTGAAAACAAACAAAAAAAAACACCTCTATATCACACCCAGAAATTAGAATATATTTCCCACAAACTAAATAAACACTTATCATATTACATTTTTCATCATAATTGTCAAGTCAAATTTTGGCAATATCGATTATTGCGCACAGAGATCCGCGAATGGTGATAATTTTCTTCACTTCCACGTACATTTTGCCTCCGTGATTTGAATTGAAGTCCTCAATTGCAGCGTTATGGAATATTTCGCGATACCGTTTTGGTAGGTTGACTAAGAAGTCACCCAAATCTGCTACAACGGTGTCTCCATACCGTGTTGGGTTTCTTGATATTTTGTAGATTTTGTAATGGGTGCCTATTTCCAAAGTTGATAGTTTAATGAACTCCTTCAAGGCACCAGCGCGGCCTAGTTCCTCGAAATTCATAGTAAATCGAAACTTCACGATTTTGAAAAAACAAAATTAATATTAACGACGGAACTTCACAATGGCTACTGTAGTAGATCTTCTTTCAACCGAACTATTGATACCAGCACTATCTCTGCCTCATTACACACAGGCCAAAATCGTAATTCTCAATAAACCTGACTAGCTATTTTGTGTCTCTTTTTGTTTGGTGAAAAAAAAAATTCAAACCTTATCAAAAGTTGAAGTAAAGTTTTTCTGTTTCTGCATGTTTTTGTAGGTAGGTAGGTAGGTTATATCTACTGGTTATTTATTTCAAATAAAAACGACTGAAATGTTTCGCCAATGCGGGTTTCTGTGATATCCTCAAGCCGCCGCTAGATGAAACCACCTCATATATCTGTCTGTTTGTTGTAAATGAGCGGGAAACTCGAATTCGATAGATAAAGGTGACATGAAATTCGTGATTCTGCAAGTAGGTACCTTGTAACGGTATAGTCCAGTAAAATGAGGCGATTTTTAGGCCAAAGTTGGAACAAATTAGGGGCAGGATGAAAAAAATATGGCGATGTAGAGAATGGAAAACTGAATAAGGAAAACTAAACTTTCGATTCCAGTCATCCCGGGAACCATGGGAAAAAAATGGAGAAAATGGAAAAACATGCGCCGCGATCTGTCTTTTGAAACGGTGAGAGAACGGTGAAAGATGTGTGAAAACTGTCAGGGACAAAGTTGTAGGGAATTTAATAATCTACAAAAAAGTCCCTGGGGGCATATGTCTAATTTCTTTGGTTTAGCCGTTTATCGCAGTCAAAGTTGCGCGCCGGTCTAGTGAAGTGGAGAAACTGTCCACGTGACCTTCCTTCTTGGATGCTGTGAGAATGACAAGAGATATCAAAAAATTGTAAGCGGCAAAGTTGTAGAGAATTGAATGCTTCACTAGAAAATTCTCAAGGCCAATTATTATCACTTCTAGTTCAGCCGTGAACCACGTTTGAAGTTGCGTGACAATCCTGTTGATAAAGTGGTTCTTTTGGAAAACTTACAAAAACCCTAGACTCGATGAAAAAACTATGACATGGTAGAGGATGAAAAACTGGATCTAAAAAACCAAAGTTTCATTTCACACCTTTCCGGGAAATCTAAGAAAAAAAAAAGAAAAAGTTGGAAAATAGCGATTAGCACTCCCTGCTTCCTCATTGAATACTGAAATAAACGTAATGAATATGGAAAATCTGAACAAACTAGCTTGTAGAGGATTAAATCATCTATAGAAAATGCCCTGATGACATGTATGCATCTTTGTCGACTTAGCTGCGGAGCGCTATCAAAGTTGGGGTACATAACTAGTGACGCGTCGCATATGTGGTCAAACTGGCACGACGTTGCGGTCATTGTTCAATTGATTATGAAACATGATTGAATGATTTGAAAAAATTGCGTGCTTTGTTGAACGTCTGGTAACTATTGTTGGAAATGTAACTCCGCGGATGAACGCTTTGTTATGTATAAAGTTTCTTGTTTGGCAAAATTAAAGTCGTGAGTGTCACTGTACTATTTTCGTCATATTTTCATTCTAGAAATCTAGGACGAGAGACTAGGTTGCTTGGGAATTTCTGAATTTGTCGTTTCTAATCATATATTTATAGCATCAAAATAGTACGAAAATAGTATCGTGACACTCAGGCTTAAAACTGAGAAAGTACTCGTAATTTGTAACACAATATGTATAATAATTGAAAAACGTGATTCACGTTAGATATTGAGATGTTATTCAACTGATTTCTGATGAACAAAGATCATTCAACAACAGCTCGGAGACAATAAACAACTGTCCACCTGAACAATGGGGTTGGAAATTAAACATTTCTCTGTTGATGCCTATTAGAACCCAGGATAACGTAGCTCTCGAAAATCTGCTACGGCTGATTTCCTGCAGATGCTTGAAAAACTGCGAGAAGCTTTGTGGATGCAGAAAAGCTGACCTCAAGTGTACCAAGTTTTGCCACCACTGCCATGGAGCCACCTGTTCTCACGCTTCCTGAATTGTCGTTTCGGAAGACGATGATGATGACTACAATGATAATTCTAACAATAAGTAGCTACCCAGAAGTTGAACAAAGCACGCAATTTTTTCAAATCATCTATTCATGTTTTATAATCAATCAAACAATGACCGCAACGTCATGCCAGTTTCACCACATATGCGACGCGTCACGAGTAATGTACCCCAACTTTGATAGCGCTCCGCAGCTAAGTCGACAAAGATGCATACATGACATCACGGGATTTTCTATAGATCATTCAATCCTCTACAAGCTAGTTTGTTCAGATTTTCCATATTCATTACTTTCATTTTAGTATTCAATGAGGAAGCTGCGAGTGTAAATCACTATTTTTCAAGTTTTTCTTTTTTTTTTTCTCAGGTTTTCCGAAACGGTGTGAAATGAAACTTTGGTTTTTTAGATCCAGTTTTCCATCCTCTACATTGTCATAGTTTTTTCATCGAGTCTAGGGTTTTTGTAAGTTTTCCAGAAGAACCACTTTATCAACAGGATTGTCGCGCAACTTCAAACGTGGTTCACTGCTTAACTAGAAGAGATAATAATTGGCCTTGAAAATTTTCTAGTGGGGCATTCAATTCTCTACAACTGTGTTGCTCACAATTTTTTGTTATCTCTTGTCGTTCTCACAGCATCCAAGAAGGAAGGTCACGCGGACAGTTTTTCCACTTCACTAGACCGGCGCGCAACTTTGACTGCCATAAACGGCTAAACGGAAGAAGTTAGACATATGCCCTCAGGGACTTTTTTGTAGATTATTGAATTCCCTAAACTTTGTCTCTGACAGTTTTCACACATCTCTCACTGTTCTCTCACCGTTTCAAAAGAAAGATCGCGGCGCATGTTTTTCCATCTTCTCCATTTTTTTTCCATGGTTCCCGGGATGACTGGAAATGAAACTTTAGTTTTTCTTATTCAGTTTTTCATTCTCTACATCGCCATATTTTTTTCATCCTGCCCCTAATTTGTTCCAAGTTAAATCCTTATTTTACTGGACTAGTACCCTGGATACAAGGGCCGCTTCCCCCGAATCCCGGCTGATGATCAGCCGAGTTTGGCTGTGGTCCATTTTCCCAAGACTAAGGCCCTTATGGCCGGCGATGATTTATTTCGGGTTAGAGGACAAAGAGGGCCACAGCCCCGGCCGAGGCCTGCTCTTATAGCGGACCTCAGGGTTATGGGCCGCGCTCGGTCTAGCTCAGGGTCTATGGATCCGCGAGAGGATGAATGCCAACAGCCCGCCAGCGTTGGAGGAAGGATGCATACGGAATAAAAAAAAAGGAATAAAATTAGTAGTGAACAAATTCTCTATTGGACAACAAAATGAAAAAAAAAAGGTGAACAGCAAGAAAGAAAAACAATAGAGAAGAGTAATGATTACACGGACGGTTACACACTCAGATGCAGTGACGAACTTATAAATACGATAAATTTTACGGTTGATGGATCAAAACAAGTTATACACAAATACAGAAAAATACTGGTGGCCTCTCTAGCGACCACAGCGACTATAGCCGAAGGCCCAGGTCCTCAGAGTAGCATTTGAGGAAGAGGGCGCCAACGTGCCGTTGGAGAGGTGTGCCTTCTCTGGGACCCGTGATGGAGACGCTGATTCGGCACGTCAAATCTGACAAGCCCCCGACTTCAATCGCTGTAGGGCTTTAGAGGCTGCGATATAGGTACGGTAAATTTAAGAATACAATTGACCATATTATTTATTCAGAGCGCAGTCGCAGATCGGGGAGAGAGACAACCACATGTGCTGGGTTGAAACTCCCATAAGAATATGCATGTTGAATGACTTTGTGAAATGATCAATTCAAGGTGCAAATTGACAATTTCAACGAATGTATAACATAGGAAGTGTGTAAAAAGAAATACCTGATCTACTTTTCACCATAATGAAATGGGAAATCTTGCTGTGAAGTTTATGCGAAGCAATTTAGAATGGGGTTTTTGAATCCAAAACAATTTCAAATTACCCGCCATATTTTATTGCACAACTTCCGTTAACGAGAATTTTGACAGCGCTTGAAAGCGAACCGAGCGTCAGCCGTCACGTAATAGTATGGTTAAAAAGGTTAAAACGTCCCAAGAATCAAGAAAACACCTTGAAATCGTAAATTCTGACAGCGACAGCAAAGTTCCGTTTTCTATGCATGCTGTGGCGCGCGAGATCTTCTACCGCAGTGCGCATGGTCACAGGCACATACCTAACTTACAAATGACTAGTGGAAGGGGAAAGTGAGAATAATTAATATGGTCTATAGGCATAGGCAACAGAACTGGCCCTAGAGTCTCGTCGGAGTAGCTTGTAAATTGGGACGCATAATGGGACTGTGGGACACTGCTTGTGAATTGGGACACATAATGGGACAGTGGGACACTGCTTATGAATTGGTACACATGATGAGACAGTGGGACACTGCTTATAAATTGGGACACAATCAGGACACATGAGCAGTGTCCCACTGTCCCATTATGTGTGTGTCCCAGTTTATAAGCAGTGTCCTACTGTCCCATTATGTGTCCCAATTTACAAGCAGTGTCCCAGTGTTCCATGATTGATCCCAATTCATAAGCAGTGTCCCACTGTCCCATTATGTGTCCTAATGTATAAGCAGTGTCCCACTGTCCCATTATGTGTGTGTACCAGTTTATAAGCAGTGTCCCACTGTCCCATCATGTGTCCCAATTTATAAGCAGTGTCCCACTGTCCCATTATGTGTCCCAATTTACCAGCAGTGTCCCACTGTCCCATTATGTGTCCCAATGTATAAGCAGTGTCCCACTGTCCCATTATGTGTCCCAATTCACAAGCAGTGTCCCACTGTCCCATTATGTATCCCAATTCATAAGCAATGTCCCACTGTCCCATTATGTGTCCTAATGTATAAGCAGTGTCCCACTGTCCCATTATGTGTGTGTACCAGTTTATAAGCAGTGTCCCACTGTCCCATTATGTGTCCCAATTTACAAGCAGTGTCCCAGTGTTCCATGATTGATCCCAATTCATAAGCAGTGTCCCACTGTCCCATTATGTGTCCCAATTCACAAGCAGTGTCCCACTGTCCCATTATGTGTCCCAATTTATAAGCAGTGTCCCACTGTCCCATCATGTGTCTTAATTTATAAGCTGTGTCTCACTGTCCCATTATGTGTCCCAAATTACAAGCAGTGTCCCACTGTCCCATTATGTGTCCCAATGTATAAGCAGTGTCCCACTGTCCCATTATGTGTCCCAATTCACAAGCAGTGTCCCACTGTCCCATTATGTGTCCCAATTCATAAGCACTGTCCCACTGTCCCATTATGTGTCCCAATTTACAAGCAGTGTCCCACTGTCCCATTATGTGTCCCAATTCACAAGCAGTGTCCCACTGTCCCATCATGTGTCCTGATTTACAAGCAGTGTCCCACTGTCCCATTATGTGTCCCAATTTATAAGCAGTGTCCCACTGTCCCATAATGTGTCCCAATTTACAAGCTGTGTCCCACTGTCCCATCATGTGTCCCAATTTATAAGCAGTGTCCCACTGTCCCATTATGTGTCCCAATTTACAAGCAGTGTCCTACTGTCCCATTATGTGTCCCAATGTATAAGCAGTGTCCCACTGTCTCATTATGTGTCCCAATTCACAAGCAGTGTCCCACTGTCCCATTATGTATCCCAATTTATGAGCAATGTCCCACTGTCCCATTATGTGTCCCAATCCACAAGCAGTGTCCCACTGTCTCATCATGTGTCCCAATTTATAAGCAGTGTCCCACTGTCCCATTATGTGTCCCAATTTATAAGCAGTGTCCCACTGTCCCATTATGTGTTCCAATTTATAAGCAGTGTCCCACTGTCCCATCATGTGTCCTAATTTATTAGCCGTGTCCCACTGTCCCATTATGTGTCCCAATTCACAAGCAGTGTCCCACTGTCCCATTATGTGTCCCAATTCACAAGCAGTGTCCCACTGTCCCATCATGTGTCCCAATTTATAAGCAGTGTCCCAGTGTCCCATGATTGGTCCCAATTTTTAGTTGTAGGTTGTAACGGTCGCGTTTTTCAGACGGAGAGATTTGGAGGCGGAATTTATCGAGAAGGCGGAAGGGTTGGCAGGAAGCGAGTTGATTGACTTTTGTTTGTTTTCTTTTTCTGTTTGCTTTGACGGGTCAAAAAATTGGTGGCCGTCAAATTTTCCGAAGTCGTTACTTTAACATGCTGCAGCGTAGCTGAATCACCACCATGGGGCTGGAGCCCCCTCGGGCCCCTGAAACGGCAACGATCAGTAAGAATAAGCCGTTTACTTTCGATGTGTCATTCCTAACTGTCCGAATTATTTTCAAAAGGTCACCCCCGTTTTCACCCCGCCTAGAGCTATCGCCCGTTTCCCGTTGTAACCCCTGCTAGCACTCGCGAGCCCGACTTTATGCGCCATGCTCGCCATCGCCGACGCTTCATGCAGGTCCACGTCAATTTGTCGCCAATCCGGCGCTATCGTGTCGCCGGCTGACAACCGCTGAATTACGCCCGACAGCAAGTGACCTTCGCCCTTGAGTCGTACCCAAAACCCTCGCATCTCCAGCAGCTGCTCACCCGAAGATTCGGTGACGTACCTTTTTCATTTTATTCTTCGGTGGGGGTGTAGCCCTGCTAAGCTACTCCGACGAGACTCTAGGGCCAGTTCTGTTGCCTATGCCTATTGTATTCTTAAATTTACCGTACCTATATCGCAGCCTCTAAAGCCCTACAGCGATTGAAGTCGGGGGCTTGTCAGATTTGACGTGCCGAATCAGCGTCTCCATCACGGGTCCCAGAGAAGGCACACCTCTCCAACGGCACGTTGGCGCCCTCTTCCTCAAATGCTACTCTGAGGACCTGGGCCTTCGGCTATAGTCGCTGTGGTCGCTAGAGAGGCCACCAGTATTTTTCTGTATTTGTGTATAACTTGTTTTGATCCATCAACCGTAAAATTTATCGTATTTATAAGTTCGTCACTGCATCTGAGTGTGTAACCGTCCGTGTAATCATTACTCTTCTCTATTGTTTTTCTTTCTTGCTGTTCACCTTTTTTTTTTCATTTTGTTGTCCAATAGAGAATTTGTTCACTACTAATTTTATTCCTTTTTTTTTATTCCGTATGCATCCTTCCTCCAACGCTGGCGGGCTGTTGGCAGTCATCCTCTCGCGGATCCATAGACCCTGAGCTAGACCGAGCGCGGCCCATAACCCTGAGGTCCGCTATAAGAGCAGGCCTCGGCCGGGGCTGTGGCCCTCTTTGTCCTCTAACCCGAAATAAATCATCGCCGGCCATAAGGGCCTTAGTCTTGGGAAAATGGACCACAGCCAAACTCGGCTGATCATCAGCCGGGATTCGGGGGAAGCGGCCCTTGTATCCAGGGTACCGTTACAAGGTACCTACTTGCAGAATCACGAATTTCATGTCACCTTTATCTATCGAATTCGAGTTTCCCGCTCATTTACAACAAACAGACAGATATATGAGGTGGTTCCATCTAGCGGCGGCTTGAGGATATCACAGAAACCCGCATTGGCGAAACATTTCAGTCGTTTTTATTTGAAATAAATAACCAGTAGATATAACCTACCTACCTACCTACAAAAACATGCAGAAACAGAAAAACTTTACTTCAACTTTTGATAAGGTTTGAATTTTTTTTTTCACCAAACAAAAAGAGACACAAAATAGCTAGTCAGGTTTATTGAGAATTACGATTTTGGCCTGTGTGTAATGAGGCAGAGATAGTGCTGGTATCAATAGTTCGGTTGAAAGAAGATCTACTACAGTAGCCATTGTGAAGTTCCGTCGTTAATATTAATTTTGTTTTTTCAAAATCGTGAAGTTTCGATTTACTATGAATTTCGAGGAACTAGGCCGCGCTGGTGCCTTGAAGGAGTTCATTAAACTATCAACTTTGGAAATAGGCACCCATTACAAAATCTACAAAATATCAAGAAACCCAACACGGTATGGAGACACCGTTGTAGCAGATTTGGGTGACTTCTTAGTCAACCTACCAAAACGGTATCGCGAAATATTCCATAACGCTGCAATTGAGGACTTCAATTCAAATCACGGAGGCAAAATGTACGTGGAAGTGAAGAAAATTATCACCATTCGCGGATCTCTGTGCGCAATAATCGATATTGCCAAAATTTGACTTGACAATTATGATGAAAAATGTAATATGATAAGTGTTTATTTAGTTTGTGGGAAATATATTCTAATTTCTGGGTGTGATATAGAGGTGTTTTTTTTTGTTTGTTTTCAGATGTATAGAACTTAAATCTGTCATAACGCAAGCCTTAGTAGGTGTGTATTTAGATAAAGGCAAAATCTTCTCAAGTATATTATTGATATCATTGAATTCTGACACTATTCAAAATTCTTGTTCACACATCCTAGCTATTTTTAGCAGTTTGGATCTTTGAATTTAGCGCCAAGATATTTGAATCAAACTGCCAGACGTATTAGGCGGTTTAATCTAGTGGAGGCTTGAAAGTAAGTATCACAGTTAGGAATCTGTAATACCGGGCGAGAGTCAAATTCAAACTTCTCGCTCTCTGTTTTGAAATTCAAATTTCCCGCTCTTCTCTAAACTGTCATGCCGGCCATCATCTGACAGTCAGGAACTTGTAGTAGGCAACTCTATCTAGCGGAGACTTGAGGATAGCACAGTTCCGAAACTCTCATGGCGATCATCATCAATCATTTGTCACCTACGTCATTTGTCTATTTCAAAATGCCCGCTTTTTTTCTGAATGTCATGGCGGCTATCATCTGTCACCTGTCAGATTTGAATTAGGCATATGTCAAATGTCACCTATATCTATGGCCTACCGAATTTGAATTTCCCGCTCATTTACAACAAACGGACAGATATATGAGGTGGTTCCATCTAGCCGCGGCTTGAGGATACCACAGTTAGAAACCCGCGTTGGCGAACAAGTTAGCTGTAGGTACCTATCAGAATCACCAATTTGTTTGAAATTCAAATTTCCCGCTCTTTCACAACAAACTTCCAGGTGGTTCAATCTATCGGAGGCTTGCGGATATCACAGTTAGAAACCTCTAATACCAGTGGCTCCATCTAGCGGAAGCTTGAGGAAATCACAGTTAGAAACTTGTAGTAGGCAGCTCTATCTAGCGGAGGCTTGAAGATAGCACAGTTCCAAAACTGTCATGGCGTCCATCATCAACCATTCGTTAAAAACGTCACCTGTCTATTTCAAATTTCCCGCTCTCTTCTCAACTGTCATGGCGGCTATCATCTGACAAGTGTCAAATGTCAATCTGACAGCTGTCACCTGTCACATACGTCAGCTGTCAGGTACGTCACCTGTCAAATTCAAATTCCCCGCTCTTTTCTCAACTGTCATGGCGTCTATCATCTGACGGCTGTCACCTATCACATACGTCAGTTTTCAAATTCAAATTTCCCGCTCTTTCCTCAACCGTCATGGCGGCCATCATCTGACAGGTGTCAAATGTCAATGTGACAGCTGTCAATTGTCAATTGAGACAGCTGTCTAATTCAAATTTCCCGCTCTTTCCTCAACCGTCATGGCGGCCATCATCTGACAGGTGTCAAATGTCAATGTGACAGCTGTCAATTGTCAATTGAGACAGCTGTCTAATTCAAATTTCCCGCTCTCCCTCCACTGTCATGGCGGCCATCACCTGTCAAGTTAGACAGCTGTCCAATGTCACCTGTCAAATCTGACAACCGTCAAAAGTCACCTGTCAAAATCTGACAGCTGTCAAACGTCACCTGTCAAATGTGACAGCTGTCAAAAGTCACCTGTCAAATGTGACAGCTGTCAAAATCTGACAGATGACAGCTGTCAAATGTCACCTGTCAAATATCTGACAGGTGGGCGGGGCTTCAGAATGAGGGGGCGGGGCCTAAAGGAGGAGGAGTGGGGGTGCGCCAAGGTGCCCCACTATCTACTATACTCAAATCACAAGATTTGAAAAATCCAACAGCCATACGATCAATAGTTTGGAAAGAGAAACGTGACAAGGAGAACAGACGGACGGACGGCAAAGTGCGGCTTATGCAAATTTGTAATTGGACATGCAGCGAAAACACACCACTATGATTTTATTTGGAATTTCGGGGACTTTTTGGCCCGTTTTGATCAAGAATGGCCAACATTGGCTTTCATAAGCCGTATTTTTTATATTATTTGAATCGAGGAGATCCAGTCAGTGCAAACTCATGACATGAGAATGTAATTACCAAAACTTTGACTCCATAATCCACGATTTAAATTAATTTTTCTCGCCACAAAATGGCTGCGAAAGGCGGAATTCAACTGACAGCTCGAGGTGACATGAGATGTCATACTCACAACTCACAACCCCACTTTTATTGTATCAATCACCCACCTTTGTCAGTCTGTCACCCACCACTCAGTGTTTTCTGTTTACTCCAGTATGACTCCAGTTTACTCCTTGCTTGGCTTCCTAGTGTGGTCCCAGTTAGAGATACTGCGTCTCTTTGCTGTATTCGAGTTTTGCAAGTAAATTTGAAGTGATTGTTGTGTTTAGTAGTATTACTGTATCCCATCGTTGGTCACAGAACGTGAACTTGGAAACTTTGTTGGAGAAAGAAATGGAAAGAAGACTGGGCTCAACAAACTATACCCGAATGACACCAGCTCCCAAACGTCCATGAAGCACCTTCTGGATTTGAACATCTGATTACTGTAATATTAAGTGGTAGGAACTTACAACTTCCTGCCAAAATCAGTCCATTTACCTGTGGTAAGTACTTGTTCCATATAGAACTATGTGGTTTGTATTTACTACTGCTTTACGTTCCACAAAGTTCCGGAAGCTGGGAGAGGCGGCACGCAAGTAATTGCAAATCTCTCCCAACGGCAAACGAACATCTTCCATAACAGTCGTAATAAAAACAAATAACACAAAAATCACTTCGAATTTACTCGCAAAACTGGAATACAGCAAACAGACGCACTATCTCTAACTGGGACTACACTAGGAAGCCAAGCACGGAGTAAACAGAAAACACTGAGTGGTGGGTGATTGATGCAATAAAAGTGGGGTTGTGAGTTGTGAGTGTGACATCTCATGTCACCTTGAGCTGTCAGTTGAATTCCGCCTTTCGCGGCCATTTTGTGACGGGAAAAATTAATTTAAATCGCGAATAGCCCAGTAAACGTAGGTTTCCATCAGGAACAGATTTGCCTAAACCTGATTTTTGGTTTGGTGAGTCCTGAGAACAGGAGAACTCACCAGTCAATTTTCTTGGAATTTCTCGCGTGTGCTTTATGATCTTCCAGGTCTTCGAATGTTTTGAGTCGCTGTAAATTGCAGTTTTCGCCTAGAAATTGCCCACAGTCGCAAAAATGATCCAATTTACTCGTAGTTCTACGCAACATAACCCGTTGATACCATTTTAGTACAAATAGTGTCGATCATTAGGAGGGTTATAGGGGAGGATAGGTTGAAGGGGGGTTGTGAGGGGGCGAAGCTCGGCTAGGTGTTTTTTTTCTGTTTTTCTGACCATATACCGAGTGGGCCAAAAAAAAACGCACAAAAGTTTTTTCCTTTTAAAATTTTTAATGGTGGGCCGATTTCGATGAAAGTGGTATCAGTGGAAAGCCAATTAAATAAGATGTCCAACTGACAAGTCAAATTGATCAAAACGTCAAAATCAACGATGGCGGACGTAGCCGAAAATACCCCTACTTTGGTTACCGTTCTTTTTTAACAAAAGTTGTGAAAAATTAACAAATAAAATCATAATTGGTAAGAATGGACCTTTTGCTACAATTCAAGACCACAACGAGCATAATCGGTTTGTTTTTCGCAAAGTTACACTTATTTGAAAATATGTCTGCTTAGCATGCTTCGATCAGGGAAGAAAAATTAAAAAAAAGGTTTTCTTTTCTAAAATCATTAATTTCTGACGGATTTTGATAAAAATGGTACCAATAGAAAGCCAACTGAATAAAACGTCCACCTGACAAGTCAAAATTAACAAAACGTCAAAATCAAAGATGGCGGACGTAATCGAAAATACCCCTACTTTGGTTACCGTTCTTTTTTAACAAAAGTTGTGAAAAATTAACAAATAAAATCATGATTGGTAAGAATGGACGTTTTGCTACAATCCAAGACCGCAACGAGCACAATCGGTTCATTTTTCGCAAAGTTACAGTTATTTGAAAATATGTCTGCTTGGCATGCTTCGATCAGGGAAGAAAAATTAAAAAAAAGGTTTTCTTCTTTAAAATCTTATCTGCATAAACTTGCCTCCGTCTTTTTTGACCAGGTCGTAAATCGTTTTTATCCGGAAGCCTATTTTCGGAAAATTTGCAACGATTTGTCTTAAGGTCGTAGACCAGCACTCTATTGTTGGACTTCGTCTTCTCCAGATAAGTTTTTTACAATTAAATAGGGAATATCACAGTGGCTGAGACAAAACAAAACGCTGGTTACCATGGAAATGCTGCAAATAATAATCAGTGTGAAAAATCTGGAAGTGATTCTTTATTTCACAGTGAAAATGTTGTCTGAAGAAGACAAAGTCCTTATAAAAGCACTGTTAAATGCTGGTCAAACCGTAGCACAAATCGTTGCAAATTTCCCTGAAAGAGGCTTTCGGATAAGAACGATTTACGATCTGGCCAAAAAAATCAGGGAGACGGGTTCAGCTGATCGGAAGCGTGGTAGTGGCAGACCACAAACCATCAATACTGAAGTAAGTGAATACAGTCCTGAATAAAACCATTATTAAATTACATTTTTGATGAAATAGGAGAACGCTAACCACATAAGCGACCTGATATGTAGTCCGGAAAATAGACCGGGCACAAGCAAAACTGTAAGGCAGGTATCGACTGTGACAGGTAACTACATTTACATTTTTAGAAATGCTTTTATTTACTAATACCTAGAATTCAAAACTGCCTGTTTCAATACTTCTTGGGGTATTCTCTGTAAAGATCAAAGTTCTTGTGGGTATATTGACTTTGTGTCTTGACATTTATTTCAGGAATCTCTCGAACTTCAGTTAGAAGGATAGTAAAAGGCAGGCTTAATTTAAAAGTCATTAAGCGTGGCTATGTACAAAAACTTAATGATCTGGTGAAGGCAAGAAGATTTTCTCGCTGTAGGCATCTTTTGCGGAGATTCCAGACACGGAATGCCATCAACTATATTTGGTTTTCCGATGAGAAAAATTTTAACATCAATCCCCCGAAACACCCGCAAAATGATCGCCTGCACATCCCGACTGAAGTTAGAAAGAGCGATGTCCCACTGGACCGATTAAATCGGGAACTTCAGCACTATGCTCCCTCTTTGATGGTTTGGGCAGGAGTAAGTGCCAATCACAAACTTCCCCTTATATTTTTGGAGCAGGGTATGCGGCTAACTGCGCATGATTATCAGAATGAAATTCTCCAGGTCGTTTTACCACAAATCAGAGCCATCACTCCAAATTTTACATTTATGCAGGTAAGGTGCTAAAATTTTCGACTAAAATAAAGACGGTACTAGTGGTAAGTAATATGTGTGCTGCGCCAGAAAATGCTGATTTTTTTTTTCTAAGGATGGTGCGCCTGCCCACACGGCAGCCACGACGGTAGCGCATTTGACTGCCGAAAATGTTGATTTCATAGAGCCAAGGCAGTGGCCACCTTGCAGCCCAGACCTTAATCCACTTGATTATTTCGTTTGGCCCTACTTTTAACAAAGGCTCCACGACAATGGGCGAAACACTTTTAATGATATCGATGAACTAAGGGAGGCTTTGATCCGATACTGGGAAGAGCTTCCCCAAGATTCAATCAGAGCCGCAATCAACATCTGGAGGAGGAGGGTATTGGCAGTTGCAACTGCACAAGGGGGGCACATTCAAGGAGTAAGTGGTGATGTGCTCTGGTGCAGTAGTGCACAAATCAGATGTCATGTTTTAACAATTTATTTATTTTTTCGCAGGGCCAGTTTCATTAGTTTTAGTAGTTCTAGCGTTTTTGTTGTGAAATTTTAAGGAATTTAAATAAATGAATTATTTTTGTATTGTTGTAGTTGATGATGTTATTCAGTCATTTACGAATTCACTCACTCAGTCACGTACTCACTCACTAACGAAAAAATCAAAAAGAACGGTTACCAAAGTAGGTTCGGCCACGTCCGCCATCTTTGATTTTGCGTTTCGGTTATTTTGTCTTTTGACATGGACTTCTTATTTATTGGACTTTTTATCGGTACCCTTTTTTTAAAATCCGGCAGATTGAAGATTTTAGAGAACCTTTCTTTTTAATTTTTCTTCCCTGATCGAAGCATGCCAAGCAGACATATTTTCAAATAACTGTAACTTTGCGAAAAATGAACCGATTATGCTCGTTACGGTCTTGGATTGTAGCAAAACGTCCATTCTTACCAATCATGCTTTTATTTGTTAATTCTTCACAACTTTTGTTAAAGAAGAACGGTAACCAAAGTAGGGGTATTTTCGCCTACGTCCGCCATCTTTGATTTTGACGTTTTGTTAATTTTGACTTGTCAGGTGGACGTCTTATTCAGTTGGCTTTCTATCGGTACCATTTTTATCAAAATCCGTCAGAAATTAATGATTTTAGAGAAGAAAACCTTTTTTTTTAATTCTTCTTCCCCGGTCGAAGCATGCTAAGCAGACATATTTTCAAATAAGTGTAGCTTTGCGAAAAACAAACCGATTATGCTCGTTGTGGTCTTGAATTGTAGCAAAAGGTCCATTCTTATCAATCATGATTTTATTTGTTAATTTTTCACAACTTTTGTTAAAAAAGAACGGTAACCAAAGTAGGGGTATTTTCGGCTACGTCCGCCATCTTTGATTTTGACGTTTTGATCAATTTGACTTGTCAGTTGGACGTCTTATTGAATTGGCTTTTCACTGATACCACTTTCATCGAAATCGGCCCACCATTAAAAATTTTAAAAGGAAAAAACTTTTGTGCGGTTTTTTTTGGCCCACTCGGTATAGAAGCGATCTTGACAGGTTTGGTATTTTTTTCGAATAAATTCAATCTCCTGAACTTGAATCTGATGAGTAAATTTAGATAAAAACAAGCTCGAACACGTAACTCGAGAGAACTTGTTTTTTTTTTCATGGACAATTTTGACAATTTTTTTCAACTGTTGAAGGTGTTCGTCTTTGAAAATGTTACAGGGGCCATCACATTGGAGTGTATTCTTCACGAAACGGGTGTAAATGGCTTTCTTCTGGACGGGTGTTAATGTATTTTGTACATAGTAACACGAAAGAAATTATGATTATGATTATGATGAAAATAATCAACTCGATGTGTAATTTTTTTTTAATGAAATTTTTGCACCAGCCTATTTGGCTATTAGCACGACTTTTGTGTTTCTCCTTTTTTGGGGAGACTGTAGAGATTGCGCATGTATGCTGTATAGTATTTGAGATGGACGTTTGTTTTCGTAGGTGGCACTGATTTGTCAGAAAAGACCACACCAGTTATCAACTTTCTGCTGGCTTTGCTGGAACAGCAATCATGGATTTCCTTTCAGTGTTTAAGAGGTGTAATTTTGTTCACCAAGATTAATGGCGAGTTTATACAGCAAGTGAAGTAGCGTAGTAAAGTAAGAAGTAAGGAGGAGAATATGTATAATAGTGTATAAAACACTGCATTGATTTCGTATTAGTGGGGGGGGTTAGCGGAATGGTCTGTGCATTTTGTGATCAAAGCATGAAATTTGGCATACTTGTTCAGAAGACCCTCCTTCGCAATTCCAGATGTGGCGCCACGCAAGATTTTGCGCCAGAGACGCTGTATTGCGGTTATTATTATTATTATTATTATTTGAAGCACATTCAACAGGAGCAAAGTCCTATTTATAGAATGTGTGAAATCCTGAAGTTGGTAAAAAAAAGAACAAACTGGCCTCAATGAAGTGTCAGTCGTCATGCTGACACCTGTATATCTCCTTGATAGCCGAAACAGAGGTATGAAGGATGTCACAGCGAGTTTCGACGTCACGGTAGGAGTGAATCATCCGATGGAGAGGGGAGCAGGTGAGTCCACGAGTTCTCGCGTAGGGCAGATGGAGCAGCTGTGTGCTGCGGGAGTTCGGTCTGGGTATCCGAAAGCCTATGAGATATAGCAACTCCGGGCAGTCAACCTCACCCTTGATTATCTTGTACAGAAAGATCACACAATTCATGTCACGTCTGGTTTGAAGGGACTGCATGTTAAATTGACGCAAAAGGTCCCGTTGCGGAGTGCCCCTTGCCGGATATGAGCCTGTTATCATGAAAGTCGCTGTTTTAAGAAATCTCCTCTGGATTTTTTCGAGGGATGCTATATGGATTCCATATCCCGGGTTCCAGGCAAGTGAGGCGTACTCAAGACGGGAACGAACAAACGACATATACAGTGTCCGGAAGGTCATGATGTTGGAAATATATTTACATCGACGCATGATGAACCCCAGCATCCTCAAAGCCGCAGACACAACCGACTCGATGTGATCTGTGAATGTCAGTCCAGGATCAAAAATGACCCCCAAATCTTTCACAGTAGATGGTCGACTCAAAATTGTGCCATCGATGGTGTAGTCATACAATAGGGGCGATACGACCCGATGGTAACTCACAACGCTGCACTTTCCGATGTTCAACGGCAACTGATTCCGGGCACACCACTCACCCAAGACGTCAAGATTCCTCTGAAGCACAATACAATCATCAACTGTAAGGATTGATTGGTACAGTTTCATGTCATCGGCGTACAACAGGCAAGGTACTTTCAGATCTGTAACGATATCGTTGATGAAAATCAATGTGTACAATGCGTGCAATGTGTACAATCAATAATGTACCTGCTAGGGGTAAATTCTGCAAAAACGGTTCCTGGCCGGTCTCTGGTATAACAGTCGGTATTGTTTAGTTCTGTTTAGTTAAAACTACATGTAGAAATGGGTGAGGAGTACATTTTCACAAGCAAAGTTCCAAATGCTCCCTTTATACGTTGTTTCATTATATTTTAAGGCCAACTTTGTTTTAGTACAGGAAACTTGCTGAAAAAATTGCCAATACCTCGGCACAGATATGAACGTCCTGAAAATTTGATACTCTGCCAGAATTATGTACCCTACTACATATCCAAAATTGCCAAAAATCGCACCCCGAGGCTTCGAGTTATTGGAGGGGGGGTAAAAAATTGCAACTCAAAATGAAAGGTATAGAACCCGATGGAGCCCGTCAATCCAATGGATGCAAATATGTCGTAGTTCGACGCATCACAACCAGTTGATACAATTTTAGCACAAAAAGTGTCGATCATTGTTGAAGGGGGGTCGTGGGAAAGGGCGAAACTCGGCTGGGTGGCTCTTTCTCTTCCTGGGCCATGAAGAATCGATCCCGACAAGATTGGTATCTTTTCCGACTAAATTCAATGTCCTGAACTTGAATCCGATGTGTAAATTTGGATAAAAACAAGTTCGAACAAGTTAACTTAAGAAAACCTGTTTTTTCTTTGACAATTTTCACGAAACTTTTTTTTACTGTTAGAGGTATTCATCTATGGAAATATTTCAGAGGCCATTAGATTGAACTGTATTCTTAACGAAAATTATCCATTCGATCTGTAATTTTGTTTTCCGACATAGAAAAAACCGATTTGAACTTTAGTCGGCACTGCCCGCCGTCTACTAATGACCAGAACACTACAGCATGCACCTTCAAGTAATAACTCAATACCCCTGCATTGCGATTTATGACGATTTTGTTTATGTTTTAGGGAATTCAGTTCTGCACAGATCCTCGAACTTTCAAAGATTAGTTATAATTTTTCAGATAGTTTGGGCTATTTTCATTTAAAGATGCATGGTGTAGTGTTCTGGTCAGTAGTAGACGACGGGCTGTGCCGACTAAAGTTCAAATCGATTTTTTCTATCTCGAAAAACAAAGTTACAGATCGAATGGATGATTTTCGTGAAGAATACAGTTCAATCTAATGGCCTCTAAAATATTTTCAAAGATGAATGCCTTTAACAGTAAAAAAAAGTTTTGTGGAAATTGTCAAAGAAAAAACAGGTTTTCTCAAGTTAACTTGTTTGAACTTGTTTTTGTCCAAATTTATACATCGGATTCAAGTTCAGGACATTGAATTTGGTCGAAATAGATACCAATCTTGTCGTGATCGATTCTTCATGGCCCAGGAAGAAAAAGAGCCACCCAGTCGAGTTTCGCCCTCCCCCACGACCCCCCTACAACAATGATCGACAGTTTTTGTGCCAAAATTGTATCAACGGGATGTGATGCGTCGAACTACGACGTATTTGCATCCATTGGTTGACGGGTTCCATCGGGTTCTATACCTTTAATTTTGAGTTGCAATTTTTCACCCCCCCTCCAATAACTCAAAGCCCCGGGGTGCGATTTTTGGCACTTTCAGATATGTAGTAGGGCACTTAATTCTGAACAGAATATCAAATTTTCAGGACGTTCATATCTTTGCCGAGGTTTTGGCAATTTTTTCACCATGTTTCCTGTACTAAAACAAAGTTGGCCTTAAAATGTATTAAAACAACGTATGAAGGCAGCATTTGGAACTTTGCTTGTGAAAATGCACTCGTCACTTATTTCTACATGTAGTTTTAGCTAAACAGAACTAAAAAATACCGAGTGCGGTACCAGAGAACGGCCAGAAACCATTTTTGCAGAATTTACCCCTAGCAGGTATGCTAACCGCAATACAGTGCCTCTGGTGCGAAATCTTGCGTGACGTCACATCTGAATTTGCAAAGAAGGGTCATCTGAACACGTATGCCAAATTTCATGCTTTGATCACAAAATAATAATAATAATAATAAAATGCACAGATCATTCCAGTTTTGGCCGTTAACCCCGCCACTATATAGTTTATCAACCACTACTTCACGTTTACCTTATACTTCACTTCAGTTTACTCTACTTGCTGTATAAACCCGCCATAAAAAATCGATTTTGAGTTATTTGAGGAGAGGGATAACTGTAGTGTTTTGGTCATCAGTAGACGCAGTAACTGGGACTCAGAATCATAGTTGGGAATACATTGAACACTGATGGAACTGGAGCTACAGAATATGAAATTTGAGAGTAAAAAAATCCTCTTTTTTTCTGATAAAACCGGTTCAAGTACGTCTCTATCAAAATTGCATACTAATCTTTGGAATCAGAATGTGCGATTTGGTTAGAAATGATACCAAACATGTCAAAAAAGGTTTTGGTCACGGTTTACCATAATATAACTTTGTGAAAAAACGCTCTTCGATCCCTTCGCAGCCGTCTGGTACGCCATTGGTGCATTACACTTTCTGGGAACTTGCATTGTTCTCTCGATCTTGAAAATATAAAGTCAAATGAAAAAGGTATTGAATTTTTTCTTTTCAAAAGTGGTGATTTCTTGACCATTGACCTTCTACAGAAAAAATGCCAAACCGCAGAGAGAGTGAGAGTTTTAATATGTTATTATTTATCACCCATCGAATTCTGACGGTATCCTATTTCCAGCTCTTCTCCATCATGTTCGACAAAAATTTTGCATTTCTATCCGGGGTGAATCTGTTTTACTTTTGGAACTAATTGCTCCAAATAACCTATACTCCACGACTTTCTACCTACTAGGCCAGTCAAATAAGAAAAGCTGGAGGGAAAAAACTGTTGGAGATTTGGAAATTTGACAGTAATGTCCAGTAAGGTGTACTGTTGAACATACTAAAAGTCCCCAACTCTACTTATTGAGCTCGAGCCGCCATCTTGGAAAAATGGTCCTTCGATCCAGTTTTATGTTTATATTCCGCTAATCATCAGAGATATTCAATTCAGTTTGATAAAAAATCAAGGCCATAAAAATGTCTACAAAAATTGTTCCATACCGATTTTTTTCCCGAATCTATTGAAATTAATTAAATTAAATTAACAAAAAAAAAATCAAAAAATAAGCGATTTTTGCCTATGGCTAGAGATATTGTCTTCAAAATTTGTGAAGATGTTGGCAGTCTACATCAAAGCTGAACGTGACAGTTGAGATAGAGGAAAAAATTTCGAAAATATTCTTTTATTTTTTTTTAAATTAGGCAAAAATTTGGTTTTCGAGTTTCACATTTCCTACAGGGCGGAGTAAAGGTTTCAATCGAACATCAATCAGTTTCGATATTTACATATTGTAAGACAAGATTTCATAGGTATTATGCCTTCACGAGCTTCTGGAATGCTCGATATGAATTAAACTGAAAGAAGAATAGCTAAGTCCAAAAAGTGTTGTCGATTGGTTCTGAAGGAAACATTTCGAAACAAAAGACATCAGCAGAGGATATACAGGAGGTCCAAAGGTAATTCAACTGTATATGAGCCCCATATTGATGTGCCTTATCCAAAATAGTACTAAAGAATTAATCAAAATGTGGAAATCCACCCTGTATAACAAAAAGTAACGATACAAAATGGAAGTAGTAGATCATACCTAGTGCCAAAAATACAGCTTTCACATTGCTGAAAAAAAGAACAAAATTATTTGATTTATTTGAAAGTTATTAATCCTCAAACTTGACTTCACAAATTTCAGCCAGTCAAATAGGGAAAAGTAGAGAGAAGTAACGGTCGGAGTTTCAGAAATTTGACAGGAATGTTTGCTAAGGTATACTTATAAACATACTAGAAGTCCCCGCTTCTACCTGTTGTGTTCGAGCCGCCATCTTGGAAAAATGGTCCTTCGATCAAGTTTATTACCATTTTTCCAAGATGGCGGCTCGAGCACAACAGGTAGAGGCGGGGACTTTTAGTATGTTTATTAGTATACCTTAGCGAACATCCCTGTCAAATTTCTGAAACTCCGACAGTTACTTCTCTCTACTTTTCCCCATTTGACTGGCTGAAATTTGTAAAGTCAAGTTTGAGGACTAATAACTTTCAAATAAATCAATCAATTTTGTTCTTTTTCCCAGAAATGTAAAGGCTGTATTTTTGGCACCAGGTATGATCTACTACTTCCATTTTGTATCGTTACTTTTTGTTATACAGGGTGGATTTTAACATTTTGATTGATTCTTTTGTACTATTTTGGACAAGGCACATCAACATGGGGCTTATATACAGTTGAATAACCTTTGGACCTCCTGTATATCCTTTGCTGATGTTTTTTGTTTTGAAATATTACCTTCAGAACCAATCGACAACCCTTTTTGGACTTAGCTATTATTCTTTCAGTTTAATTCATATCGAGCATTCCAGAAGCTCGTGAAGGCACAATACTGATGAAATCTTGTCTTGCAATATGTAAATATCAAAACTGATTGATGTTTGATTGAAACCTTTACTCCGCCGTGTTGGAAATGTCAAACTCAAAAACCAAATTTTTGCTTAATTTGACAAAATGATAAAAAAATATTTTCGCAATTTTTTTTTCTATCTAAACTGTCACGTTTAGCTTTGATGTAGACTGCCAACATCTTCACAAATTTTGAAGACAATATCTCTGGCCATAGGCAAAAAATCGCTAATTTTTTTTTTTTTTTGTTAATATTATTTTATTAATTTCAACAGATACGAGAAAAAATCGGTATGAAACAATTTTTGTAGACAATTTCAAAGCCTTGATTTTTTATTAAACTTAATTGAATATCTCTGATGATTAGCGGAATATGAGCAGAAAATTGGATCGAAGGATCATTTTTCCAAGATGGCGGCTCGAGCTCAATAGGTAGAGCTGGGGACTTTTGGTATGTTCAACAGTACACCTTATCGGACATTACTGTCAAATTTCCAAAACTCCAACAGTTTTTTCCCTCAAACGGAAAAATTTGTTCTAATTTGACTGGCCTATACAAGTAAACTGACTTGTGAAACGGTTTCCAAGTACTTATTCACCAAAACGTAATCGGCGAGGGCGGCGCACATACATGTACAAATCGAGAAAAAATATTCCAAAAGACCGGAACCCGTCTCTGGTTTGGTTTCTACTTTCAACAATTGAATGACGGAAAATTGAGCAAATCATCGCCCACCACGATGATAATCGCGCTGAATATTAAAATATCCGAATTAGCCATTAGTTACGACCCGTCACACATCCACGTTGACAGGCTAAGTGGCGGTTCAATTCCCTCCTCGCTCCTCTCTCCCCGCAGCCGCCCACCTAATCCTCCAATTTTCTCCTTGTTTCGAAATTATCATCGTCCTTTATTGCCCACCACTACAGCCAGCAGTGTAAGCGATACGTCAGCCGGCAGTTTGACGAGGACTAGGCGGCACAGTAGGCTTCGGCATTAAGGCACACTCATATATACGTATATAGTGGGAGCCATAAAATAAAATGCGGGTGACACACGAAATTACACGTAATGACGGGAATGAAAGGCTTCGCGCTCCACCTAGCACGGATAAAAGGAACGATTTGGCCGACACACACACACATTGAAAGACATTTGAGTTGAGAGTACAAAAAAAAAGAATAAACGGTCGGGGCCAGTATAATATGTCACAATTAGAATTTAACATGTGTTTTGTCTATGATATGCGAGTGTGTAACTTGTACGCCGCTTGAACGCCAGGCGAGCGCGACAAATGCCGCATTCTGATGGAAAAAGGCGATAAAAATGCATACAGAGGACGAAGGTGTGTCTGGGCGGTTATGGAGCTCGTTGAATTGGAACCGGCGGGGTGATTTTGACACGTTGTGTTCATCGCACACATGGAATGACAACAAACTTGACCTATTAACGTTAGCTATTCTTCTTGCTTTTCGAATAACGTTAGCGGATATATCCGAGTCGAAATGCTACCTAACGTCACACAACAAAGTCAAGGAATTGATATAATGAATCAAAAATGAATGCAATAAATGCTCGAAATGTACTGGTGATGCTCGAGGTGATGCTACAAACATAATATGTATGTACATGCCCGAGCCTATAGAATGATTGATATGTGATTGATATGTCATATTGTAGAGACTTGAATGGGCTTTCCTCCGCAAATACACGTTTCAATCTTGAGTCAGTTCAATTCAAGATATTGTCAAAAAACTGTTTGTTGGGCGCCATCTTTTCAATATGGCGGCCAAAATGGCAAAGATACGAAGTGGAAAAGTAGAAATTTGGGAAGGGCACCTCAAGATCTATAATACTGCCAGGTTCAAAAAATATCGGATAATCTTCAAAAAAGGCCGGAATTTAGCTTATCTTATAAAGACAATTTGGACAGTTTCCCGAAATGACGTTTGTAAATTTAGGTATGGAATGGAAAGAAATTTTTTTATCTAAAAAATGTCATCCCAGGTGTTGGAATCCGTTGAAAAACAAACGAGCTACAGCCAGTTTCTTATTACCAGAAGTAGCCCATTTTGACGCCTCCACCATATTTGCCTGCAGTAGATGCCAATATTCCACCATAATTTTTCATGGTCCCTGATCCCCCAGGAATCTATTGAGACATAACTCTATATATCTTCACGAAGCTGCACACGGCGCGACCTATGCCCCCATACTACAGGGTGATTCATGAGTGACCTTACATAGGCTAATAGGAGATAGAGGACTTCGAGGCGAGTCAGGATCCACTGAGGAAATTTTGTTTTCTCCATTGGTTACGAAGATACAGGGTGTTTTGTGTGTTTCGTGTGAAACTTTGATCAGCGATATTTCTGAAACGGCTGAAGATATTGTGTTGAAATTCACCAGTAATATTTCTCTGCTGGAACTTATCCAGAAGTCATACCGGGTGAGTCAAAATCCAGGGCCGGAATTGAAAAAATGTGCCCCTTTTTTATTTGATCAAAAAGTACATTTTCTGACCGCTTTTCTGAAAAACTGTTATCGGATTCGAAAAGCTAAGGAAAAATGCTTGAAGAATCACTCTTCAATTTAAATGGCACACCTAGACCGTTTCGACAAAGAAATTAAAAGTAATATTTGTGGGTAAGTTTCCATCTTTGACCGGACATAATCGACTTATTGTTTGATTGAATTCATTAAAATTCATTTTTTAGCTTGTCTCTGTGAAACAGAAGGGCTTGGTAGTGAGAAAAACTCCATTGCCGGAAATTTTTTTTTGACGATCAAATCGAGTCTAATTTTGGTTTCGCTCTCGATTTTGTCATAAAAAAAAATTGTTAGCTCTGAAATTTTTTTCTCAACCAAGCCCTTCTATTCAACAGAGACAAGCCAAAAAATGAATTTTAATGAATTCGATCAAACAATGAGTCGATTATGTCCGGTCGAAAATGGGAACTCACCCACAAATTTTACTTTTAATTTTATTGTCGAAACGGTTTAGGTGTGCCATCTAAATTGAAGAGTGATTCTTAAATCATTTTTCCTTAGCTTTTTGAATCCGATAGCAGTTTTTTAGAAAAGCGGTCAGAAAATGTACTTTTTGATGAAACAAAAAAGGGGCACCTTTTTTCTAGCCCGGCCCTGGATTTTGACTTACCCGGTATGGCTTCGGGATGAGTTCCAACAGAGAAATATTACTGGTGGATTTCAACAAAATACCTTTGGCCGTTTCAGAAATATCGCTTATCAAAGTTTCATACGAAACACACATAACACCCTGTATCTTCGTAACCATCGGAGAAAATAAAATTTCTTCAGTGGATCCTGACTCGCCTCGAAGTCCTCTATCTCCCATTAGCCTATGTAAGGTCTTTCATGAATCACCCTGTATAGGTACTGTGGCGGCTCTCATATGGGTATGTGACGGAGGGACTGTTGTCTCCCCCGATAGCTTAGTGACTTAGAGTATTCATCCGGCAAATGGAAGACGCAGGTTCGAATCCTGCTCAGGGCAGACACTTTTTCTCCGTCACATCGCGCCATAGTACCTATGCCTTTTTGCAGTAGTTTTTCATTTCATTGAGATTCACCAGAATAATGGAACCAAATACGGTTTGTTTTTGGAAGAACAAATTGTTTTCTACATTTTGAGACCATGACCAGCTCGATTGACTGATTCGTGGTGGAACTGTAGCAAGGAACGGATGAAAAGTTTTGTTTGAGACGTCTTTTCGGATAGGAAGTTGGAATTTCAAAGAAAGATTGAGACAAATTTGGAGCATCTCCCGAGGCATCTCCATATTATCAATTGATCATGAAATTCAACTATTTTCCGGAAAAACTGAGGCTTCATTCTAAGCTCAATCAGTAAATGGAAAACTGCAGGAAAATTCTCAAAAGTTATTGAAAAATGTTCAAAAATCAGTTACGTCTTTTTACCGAATCTCATGTCGATAGGATCAACCTCGGGATCAACGATCTAACTGTTATCGTGGAAGATTAACCTACTGATCTATTCTTCTTATCAGTTTCACAATTTCACGTATTTCATTGTTGCCGAGTTTATTGACGTGAATATTGATTTGGACGGGTGTTGTACATCGTCAATTTTTAATAATTCAAAAAAGTATTGTTGGAGTAACAGACAGCACTACCATTTTCTACTACTATCAGATGCAATCTACAACACACGGTATTATTACAAAGATAAGTTGAAGTTTTTTTAAAATTTTCTGATTCGTTAAAATTGACGAAGTAGGTACATCACTCTTCCAAATTCTTAATTCCTCATGACTCAGAAAACCATGACAATCGTGAAAATTACTTGCGCTGATTGGTTTATATGAGAAGTGCTTCGGGTGGATAAACCACTCGAATTGCTCAAAATTCTTTGATGAATTCGATTGACTGCTGCAGTGGGCGTCCCCAGTAGAACCACTGGATGGCAGCGTCGCCATTGAAGTCTCACTAGTATAAAAACAAAATCACATTTAATTTTTCTTTTACAGAGCCCGGCCGCCGCGAAGAACAACAAGTTGAAACAGTCATGCAATTCACTCGTCTGAAATGACCAAACTGTTGCGATCGGTGTTTGGACAATTGAAAAGTCTTGTCAAACTAGAGCTGACCATACTGTCGGCATTGTTTCTGTCGGTTACGTCGCAGTGAGCTGGGAGAGCTTGGTGATGGAGAAGATGAATCCCATCGGTATCGTCAGAGGTACCGTCAAGAGACGAGTCATCGAGTATGAATTCCGACAAGTAAATCCCCCAAAACATGCATGGCACAAGGACAAAGACATCGCTGAATTGGCGAGAAGAACGATCCCGGCTGTTGTTCACATCCAGGCATCCGGAACGTGCAAAACCTGCAGTGGTTTCTCCTGTTCGTCCGTTAATGCGGGTACTGGTTTCTTTGTGGATGAAGGAGGTTTAATCCTAACCTGTGCTCACGTGGTAGGTCTCGGCCATCTCGGCAATTTAGTCCGTGTTGTCACATATGACCGTGAAATGTTCAATGGGATTGCGCTAGGCTGTGACGTAAAGCGCGATCTAGCTTTAGTCGGGATACCACTGGCCGGCGTCAAGTTTCCGATCATCAAGTTGGGAGACTCGGATGGTGTGAAAAAAAATGACTTCGTGATGATGATTGGATCCCCAGCTGGGCTGCAAACTTACGGCAAGACTGGCTCCATTCTGGGTGGAGGGGATCTTTGGAAGCAAGGTCTCCGATGTCAAGTCCGTCAAAAGTTCTATGAGACATGCCTTTGTGGCTAAGCATACAAACAGAGCTACATATGACTTGATCATTTTCGTGCTAGGTTCACCACCTTGTTTTATATTGAACGGACCTGCGCAATCTAAACCCACGTTCAAAAATGGTCTAGTCAAGGATGACCTTTCGCGAGGGAGATCTCTAATTTTTGGATTTTCTGTTAATCGAGGATTGACTTTAATGCATCGAATACAGGATTTTATTGCTTTACGAACTTCATTTCGCGCTGATAGAGGCCAGTATTTTTCACGTATGCAGGCTAACACATGCTGAGGCCCAGCATGAAGCTGAACAATGTGCTCGTTGGCAATCATTTGTTTTGATACAGAATGTTTTGATGGCAAAACGATTGGAAATTTTTTGGACAATCTGCGTGTCTGATTCTTCCCTCAACTCTTATGTGCTTGTCTTCACCCAAGAAAGGATCCAGTGAAATGAGTTTGCGATCCAGTGAAATGAGTTTGCTTTGGGAACTTACCGAGAACGAGTTGAAAAAATTCTGAAAAATGTTTTCGCGGATCGGGAGGGGTGCACTTTACATTTTTTGCAGTACCTCACTACTACACACTGTATAAATGATATGAAAAGCTTGTAACAAGAAAAAAATATATCATGCTGTAGTCTAAGATATTAGCTGTCCAGGGAAAAACTAATTGCAATTCGGTTTTTTCTTGAGAAAATGCAACCATTTTAATTTGACCAAAATTTTCAGGTGTTCCACTTCAATTGTTGAGCACTGTACTTTTCGAGTTTATAAGCCAATAAGATAGCATTACATGTATGACGTCAACAATCTGAGAGATGCCTTGCATTTTATCAGCCTCGTGCAGATCCAGGAGAGAAAATACACCCGAAAAGTATGTAAAAAGGAAATGATGGCGATTCACGGTATTTCCGAGGGCCCATTGAACTGAATTGTGCGATTTTTTCAAGAAAATATCACACCCCCTATTAAAAGGCGGGGTAAACATCGTTTTCGACCGAACAAGATCTCAGTGGATGCAGAACACATTCTTTTTTTTTTCCACGATAGAAAGCGCACTATACAAAGTGCAACATACATTATATTGGTCCATTGTCCAAAGTATGAGGAAGATCTTGTGGCATGTGAGGAGGTTCCCCGAAATCTTGAGGATGCTCTGGTAGACAAGTTTCATAACACACTGACTTTCCTCCAAAGATGTTGAATTACACCTCCTGATTTGAGCCCACCAATTTCATACCAAGAAAAAGAGCTACTAACCCTTAGCGGTTGGTGCACTCACAGCCTGAAAAGAAAAAAAATCACACTATAACAGAAAAGATGAACAACCTGGAAAGGTATTACCTGTCACCACTGCTAACTAGCGCAAAAAAAGATGAACTATAAATTTATAACGACACAAACCAGAGCAGTACTTTCTATCAAGAGAAAATGAAAGAATAAACCTCGAGGTTAAGTACGAGTTAATAAGGCGCCTCTCCAGTAATACAATAATTGTTCCCCGAAGAATCCCAGCACAGACTTGTTCGCCGCTTTTTCTTTGCATAAATTTTGCTGAGTCCGCGGGAATATACATGTGGGGTCAGAAATTTGGGGCATCATTGTGACCTTCTCACGCTTCAGGCAACATTTATGGAATATTTCACTCATACGCAGCGCCGCCAAGAGGGTGGTTTAGGAGGTGGTATATCATCAGGGTCCGGAGCCCCGTGGGGGCACGTGAGTGCGAGTTCATTTTTTTTTCCCAGCTCAACTTACAAAGAAAAAGTAAAAAAACTTGGAAAACCTAAAAAGAAAAACCTTTCGGTTTTTTACTGCCTGCCTGAAGTAGCAGAATTTATTTCCAAAAATGTCAGAAATTTGAAGAAAAGCGATTTCACACTGGCAGAAGAAGAGATTCACAAAAACACTGAATGAATGCACTGAAACACTGCATTTAAGTGTTGGATAAAACCGAAACTGGAACTAACCGTGGTGTGTATGTAAATTTTGTCGCACTTCTCATATCAGAAAAGGTCTTGGACGTCTACTTGTACCTCTATGATTGATTGTAAAAAAAAACTACTGTTTTCTCAATTGCTTCTTTCCAATGGAGATTGCTTCTAATTTTTTTTTCAGCTAGCCGCCATGTCTCCAGATTCTAGATCTCTCAAACACCTGACTCAAGTTTCTACAGCAGATAAACTTTGGGAAAGACACGGCAGTGTTCGAAATCTCTCGAACTCTGCAAAACAGTTGTCTCGACAAGTTGATGAATTACATCTACCCAAAACCCTGGAGGCGAACCTCAAGTTGGCCGTTTTAGAAAGAAGAACAAGAAAACTTGGGGAGCCAGCAGTGCGATACTCTTCAATGGGAAGAGTTGAGAACCCGAATATGGATCGGGATACAGGGTGTTTCAGGGATGATAGCAAAAAATTCAACTGTGGGTAGATCTCGTCAAAGTAATTATGACGAAAACCTATATACCATTTTGAAAAGTTCGGCCTAATGACGAAGATACAGCCCTCCGAAGTTCACTTTTCACAGATTTAAAACATTTGTAACTCAGGCACGTTTCGACAAATTCAGCTTCAATTTAGCATAAGCTGGTCTGTCATAATTATCTATCAACCGGCCAAATTTGAGAAGAATCCAATCAGTGGCGTAGAAGTTATGAGGGGTCACCTTGAGTCAACTTTTCTTCGGATGCTTCCAAATTATTGACCGTCATAACTCCTACACCACTGGTTGGATTCTTTCCAAATTTGGCAAGTTGATAGATAATTATAACAAACCAGCTTTTGCTGAATTAGAGCTAAATTTGTCGAAACGTTCCAGAGTTACAAATTTTTTAAATCCGAGAAAAGTGAACTTTGGAGGGCTGTATCATCGTCATTAGGCCGAACTTTGCAAAATGATATGTAGGTTTTTCGTCATATTTTGACGAGATCTACCCACAGTTTGTTGCTATCATCCCTGAAACACCCTGTATGTTCAGAGCTGCAGGGTTGTTAAGTACACCGTGGCTTGAAATTGTAGCTCTGGATGAACTCTACGACTTACGTTAGAATGAAAGTGATCAGGATTTGCGTCCCCGAAAAATTTTTTTTGTAAGTTGTATGCGAATCTCTGTTAACTCAACTCACACTTATGTAGCAGACAAACTATTGGAGAAACACGGCAGAGTTCTAAACTTCTTGAACTCTGGAACAAATATGTGCCGAGAAGTTGAAAATTGCAAATTCCTAAAACTCTGGAGGCAGAACTCAAGCTGACCGCTTTAGAAAGAAGAACAAGAAAACCTGAAAAACTAGCAGTGAAATATTCTTCAATGGGAAGAGTAGAAAACCCAAAGGACCGGTCTATGTTCGAAGCTGCGGGGTTGTTAAGTACACCGTGGCTTGGAATTGTAGCTCTGGATGAGGTCTACGACTTACGTTAGAATGAAAGTGATCAGGATTTGCGTCCCCGAAGAATTTTTTTTTGTTAGTTATTTGCTATTCTCCGTTAACTCAACTCACACTTATATAGCAGACAAACTATTGGAAAAACACGGCAGAGTTCGAAACTTCTCGAACTCTGAAACAAATGTGCCGAGAAGTTGAAAAATTGCAAATTCTTAAAACTCTGGAGGCAGAGCTCAAGCTGACCGTTTTAGAAAGAGGAACAAGAAAACTTGGGGAACTAGCAGTGAAATATTCCTCAATGGAAAGAGTTGAGAACCCAAATTTGAACAGGTTCACGTTCGAAGCTGCAGGGCTGTTAAGTACACCGTGGCTTTAAATTGTAGCTCTAGAATGAGCTCTACGACTTACGTTAGAATGAAAGTGATCAGGATTTGCGTCTTCGAAGAATTTTTTTTGTTAGTTTAATGCGAATCTCCGTTAACTCAACTCAGGCTTATATAGCAGACAAACTATTGGAAAAACACGGCAGAGTTCGAAACTTCTCGAACTCTGGAACAAATGTGCCGAGAAATTGGAAAATTGCAACTTCCTAAAACTCTGCAGGCAGAACTCAAGCTGACCGTTTTAGAAAGAGGAACAAGGAAACTTAGAAAACTAGCAGTGAAATATTCTTCAATAGGAAGAGTTGAGAACCCAAATTTGGACTGGTCAATGTTCGAAGCTGCAGGGTTGTTAACAAGGAGGTTATAATTATAGCAGGAGGGAACATGAGCTCAAAAAAGTGAAGCCGTGTGACGTCACGTTCTGGGTATGCAACCCGTAAGTTATGAACCACACGAAGGCACACGACCACGAGTCACAGAGGTCCATCCCACAGAATCATAAATCTGTCACTGCGAAAAGCGTAGTGACAGAATCAGTCAGTTTCTGTGTTTGTGTTTTTCCTTTGCCAATTTCTCATTTTCATAATGGCGGAATCAGTAGCTTTCATGGCTTTTGGATGCCGAGACCACTAGCGGTCACCGCCCAGAAAGAAATTTTTCGAGCAGAAAAAGCAAAAGGGCATAGCGTAGCAGAAATGGAAAGCAGAACAGAAGGAACAGAGATGAACAGAAGCAGGTGCAGATAAACAAGCTACAAGACTCTAGATATGCCAAACCAAGAATACAAAGACCTACAAGGCAAAGTGCCCAGATGCACGCTTAATCCAAACGTGAAGGCTGGAAGCAGCGATTTGCAAGGTTGGGGTGTGGTGATGGGGTACAGACGAGTAGCTATTGGAAGCTACCAGGGTATATCATGTTGTGGAAAGGAGTGAGACGATGGAGCACTTGAGGTCATGTCAAGAATCGCTGAAGGAGGGCAGAACTCTGAGGCAATTGTTGGGAGATGACGAAAAGGGGCTGAAATGGATGACAAAGATTGAAAGAAAACAGAAGAGGTGCAACACTGATGATGACAATAAGAGTGGCAGTCGAATTTTGTTTTATATTTATCAACATCCTTTTATTTTGCGGCGTAGTGGTGTGAATAATACAAATAAAAATGTAACATTCTCATAAAATATCAACAATAAAACTCAGTTCTTTCTCGACATTGAGTATCAAATTTTTCTTGATGTATGAACTTCTCATCGTCTCTTGTCTTCAGCGAGCGTTCTTCCTTTATTCCAGCTCAGTCAATTTTCTGTTATTTATCTTACTGTTGCGTCCTATGCTTCTTTTTGTCTTTCTTGATTTCTTATTCCTGTCATTCTCGCTTATCGTTCTACTGGTCCATCCTCGTTCATGCTCTCTAGGCGTCCTCAGCAACTCAGTTGTCTCTTATCTACAAATTTTGTTGCAGGCCTCATCTTAGCTCTTTTCTTACTCGGGGTTACGAATTGTGTCTCCTCACTATTTTTTTTACTCCGCAGACGCATACTTCATCCCCGTTGCTTCACGCTCCTTCTGCATTCTCTTAGATAAGACTTCCATGTCTCACCTGTGAGTCATCAGTCAGTATTGATCTGAAAATCGTATTATAGGTACTTTCAGCTTGGTCTTCTTCGTTACTTCTTTTTTATTCATTAGTGTCTTAGTAGTACATATTACTGGTGGTATTCTTGTACAGACTTTTTATAGCACTAGTTAGTTTCTTTTTCACTCCTCGTTGCTCTCTGAATTTTTTGATGCATTGTGAAGATGAGGCTTTGCACGCTACCTTTTTATCGGAGTCCACTCTGAGTGTTCAGCAACGTTGGCTCTATTGTCTTTTTCAGTTTCTTTCCCAGTAGTTGTATATTTGCATTGGCATGTTCAGCAAGGTGATGCATTTATGGTTTGCACACTCGTTAAGAACCCCCTTTTCTTTTCTATGCTTTATATTGTAGATTTCCAGCAGCAATCTTTTTCCCTCTTCTCCCAAAGCTATTTATTATCTCTGATGTAAATTTATCATGTCCAGGAGCTTTGCCGTTTTTCAGTTTCAGGAATGCTTTTGTTCTTTCAGGTCTTCTGTTAGCGTCCCTTCATTTCTGTCTTCGATCGTATTTTCTTTGTTAATGTCGTCTTCATCAGTCTACCTTGGTTGTGCACTCAGTAACTCTTGGAAATATTCACTCCATCTTTCCATTACTTCTTCAGAGACCACCAGTAGTGCTCGATCCTTCCTTATTGATTATGGAATGTTCTGGTGAGGTTCAGAGATCTTGAATATGGAAAAGTTATTTTCAATTGTAAATTTTCAAAGAGATTTACTCAAGTTTCAATAATAATTCTTGGGCCAAGCAGTATCGTTCTTCTGATTCATCATTATTCTGTGGTTTTTTAATGCCTTTCATCATGGTGCTCTAAACTAAGATCTAGGCCTCCTAAAGCTAAGCCTCACATCATATCCATTTCATCAAATCATCACCTATGCACAAAAGAATTTGAAGGTTGACTGGGTCGAGGCGGTCATACTTCAAGTGACTTTTTTCTTTATTCACTTTCTTCTTGAGTAAAAGGCAGTATCTTCTCTTCGATCGTGCATGTGAAATCCAAAAATAGGCATCCTTGAATTTGGAAAGATAAAACCAATATTATCAAAATTTTGTGGCATTTTTGACTCTCAATTACCTAATTGACTTGCTTCCATTTTATAAGTATGAATTATCCAGTGTAGGTGCACACTAGTACAACACACACGTAGGTCCGTACGCACAATATTGGTAACTGTACTAGGTTAAAAAGGTAGGTACACAGCAGCTGTGCACTGGGCAGTGCAGGAGGCATACTTTGGCTTGCTCGAGCTTTTCATTTGTTTGGTCTTCCATGAGTTTGCAAGGCGGTTATGTCCTTTTCAATTCGGCACTGGACAAGGACACACGTCGTAGAGGATAGAATCAAATCATTTGGAGCTGCAAATCTTGAATTGGGCATATTCGTAACTTCAAAATTTATTGTTCCAGGTTCACTTACTTGTGCAACAGTATTTTCTAGTTTTGATTGTCTTTTGCTTGGAAAAACTGTCTCTGAACGGCGATCGCTGCGGTTTTCACATTCAAAAACCTCAAAAGCGATTGAAAATGCCACATTGAAGAGCGAAACTGACAAATGAAAAAATTTAACCACAAAAACGAATGATATGCTGTCACTTTGCTGTATAATTCTGTGGGATAGACCTCTGTGATTCGTGTACCTTCGGGTGGTTCATAACTTACGGGTTGCATACTCAAATACATGATTTCCCCTCACCCCGTTCCGCATCAAATTTCCTCGCCTACAAGCTGGGTTACGTTCCCTCCTTATATTCTAACCTCCTTGGTTGTTAAGAACACCGTGGCTTGAAATTGTAGCTCTGGATGAGCTCTACGACTGACGTTAGAATGAAAGTGATCAGGATTTGCATCCCCGAAGATTTTTTTTGTTAGTTTTATGCGAATCTCCGTTAACTCAACTCACGCTTATATAGCAGACAAACTATTGAAAAAACACGGCAGAGTTAGAAACTTCTCGAACTCTGGAACAAATGTGCCGAGAAGTTGAAAAATTGCAAATTCCTAAAACTCTGGAGGCAGAGCTCAAGCTTGCCGTTTTAGAAAGAGGAACAAGAAAACTTGGGAAACTAGCAGTGAAATATTCTTCAATGGAAAGAGTTGAAAACCCAAATTTGAACAGGTCGATGTTCGAAGTTGCAGGGTTGTTGAGTACACCGTGGCTTGAAGTTGTAGCTCTGGATGAGCTCTACGACTTACGTTAGAATGAAAGTGATCAGGATTTGCGTCCCCGGAGAATTTTTTTGTTGGTTTTATGCGAATCTCCATTTCTAGGTAACAATTTTGTGTTCGGGGTGAATTTTAACAACCGGGAAACCTAGTGCAAGCTAATTTCATTGCTTGAAATTGTAGCTCTAGATGACCTCTACGACATACATGAATATGGGCACAGAATAGTATGGGAGTGAAAAACAATTTGCATTTAAAAAAAAAAGTTTTTTGTGTTAGTCTCATGCGAATCTTCGTTTATAGGTGAAGCTTTTGTGTTAGGGGTCAATTTCAACTCCCGGTAAACCTATTGCGAGATTATTTTCTGGCTTGAAGTTATAGCTCTGGATGAGCTCGACGACGTACGATAGTCATCATCATCATCATCATAATACTTGATTTCTTGGATAGCTACAATTAAGTTTATTGCTTTTGCTGTTGTAGATAAAGTTAGTGGGCTAGAGGCGGAATTATTAGGTATTAGTATAGTATCTGCAGCTCGATCTGAAGCTTCAATAGGACCTGTAGAAAATGACAAACGATGAGCTTGTGGTGTGGTAGTTAGCGCGTTCAACTGCCACTCCAGAGGTCGCGGGTTCGATCTCCGCTGGGAACGGATTTTTGGCCTCGAAAAACAAGCTTCTTGGTTTAGTTGGAATGCTTGCTAAATGCAAGACGCGCCGTGTGTCGCATAGCACGTAAAATACGAACGATGGTGCCGACCCCATGCGATGTTGGTGGTCGTTAAAAATCCCTACCCTGTGTTGGAACACAGGGGTTCGGCAAAGTTTTCGGTATAGTGGAGGAAAGCATTCACCGGCGTCGGTGTTGGGCCCCGTTGCGGAAATAGGCCGACGTTAAATGAACAAATAAAAAAAAAAGAATGACAAACATTTTTTGTCATAGATGGTTCTCTGTGCCCTCCATTCTTCCCCAATATAGACGCGAGGGCATGTTAACGGTATGTAACATTGCCTACAGTTTTCCGGTGAAACTGAGAACAATAACGTTAGGAATACCTTCGGCATCTTTGCTTTGGCAGGCACCTCCCGTCTTCGGTAACAGTTTGATTACTCGCGACCTTGAAGCCGGCGTCGATCCCCTCGACATCCACTATTCAAATACTTTTCTGATGATGATGATGGTGACGGGAAAAAACAAAGAACCGACGGTGCGCCTTCCAAGTCGTAAAACCGGCCATTATAAGAGACATGTCCGCGTTTTTACAGGCGCGTCGATATGCCAGAGAGTGGAGAATTAGCCGGAGAATTCGAACGGTAGCCGCATAGCTGGGCTTTCCGCGAAATCAAGATATTCCGAATTGATTGTTGCTGATGATGCCCGCGATACTCCGATACCTATATTCCGAAAGAGTTAGCTGCCGGCGTTATTATATTGGCATCGCACGGCCACATCACATGCCTATGGAAATGTTCAACAACATGAGAAGAGAAAAAAAGTCGAAAGAGTCGAAAGAAGGTAAAAGTTACACCAAGATTTGGAAAGATGGGTATGCCCGTAACACCACGAAGAATTATAATGAATGAAGAAGAGAGGAAGTGTTGCGTTTCTGCGTAATGATAATAATAATAATGCGACGGGCGATGATTGCCATGATAATAATAATGATAATAACTTAGGATAATCGTGACGCTATCTTAATTGCGGGTCGTTAAATCAGATCTTATCTGAGCACATCCACTTGCACGATAGCTCGGCAATAATACCTAATTATTGGTACATCTTCAATAATATTAATATTGTAATTAAAATATCGTCAAGTAGAAAATGTTCGATGCCAATTATTAGCTCGTCTGGTTTAGCCGTGAGTTTAAAAAAAAACACTTCATTAACAAGATTGTCGCACAACTTCGAACGTGGTTCACGACTTAACTAGAATAGCTAATAATTGTTGGCCTCGAAAATTTTCTAGTGAAACATTCAATTTTCTACAACTCCGTCGCTCACAATTTTTGGATATCTCTAGTCATTATCGCAACATTCAAGGAGGAATGTCACGCGTACAGTTTTTCCACTTCACTGGACCGGCGGGAAACTTTGACCGCGATCAACGGATAAACTGAAGAAGTTAGACACATTATGCCCAAATAAACTACTCAACAATTGAAGTGACCCACCCAGAAATTTCAATGAAGTTCAAAGTGCCCTAGCTACCGAAAAAATAGGACTAATTCCAATTTTTTTCTTTTCACACATACAGCTGCGTTCCTTGTCTATCAGAGGACGGATACGGAATCAAGTTCAAATCCTCCGTGTTGGTTATACAGGGCAATAACATTGTCTGAACGACGGAAGGAGTTAAACGAATAGATGCAGATACTCCCGGGGTCAGTTCAACGCTTGAACCCTATGCCACTGGGATTAAAAGGTATACAAAGAATCTGAGGAAAATGGCGCGAGCTTAAACCAAGGACTTACCGTTTTCTTCCGATGATGGTGTCGAATGCGGTGCAGATGGATTGCAGAGAGACCCAAAATCGAAGCACACCACAGGAAAAACGGCAAGGCCCTCTACAAGAAACCAGAAACAGTCACTAACTTGAACGAACACACAAAATCGGGAGAATTACGCAGAACTAGCCGACCTCTGCAGACGGCTGCGGCTGCGAGGTGCAGGAGGACCTCAAGATACCGGCTTTTATTTCTCAACACCATACCACTTGGAAGATATTTGATGCGCGTCGTGGCGGTGGCGACTTCAAAATCGAAACTAATTCTACCGGAATGAAAACGAGTGGGCTGATAAGGGCAAATGCAAAAACGCTTATCGCTAGACTAAGAAAAAACCGTAGCAGAAAATTGAGAGTCTTCATATTCAACTGAATGGTTACGGCGGCAGGAATCTAAGGGGAAAAAATAGAAGAAAAAACTGCCGTAACAACATACTAAACCGAATAGGTACCTACTGCAAAAGCCATCATTCACACTGATGGTATGGTATACATGAGTGACGGAAAAAAGAACGAAAAACAAAAGGTCGAAAACAAAACATCGAATGCATAAGGTCGAAAGAGAAAAGGTCGAATTTACAATATATCGAAAGTGATGATGATCGAAATACATATGGTCGAAAATACATAATATCGAATAACAGAATGTCGAAAAACAAAAGGTCGAAAAACAATTGGTCGAAAAACAATTGGTCCAGATGTTTTGTGGTTTCGTTATTTTGTTTCTCGACTTTATGCATTCGATGTTTTGTTTTCGGCCTTTCGTATTTCGATCTTTTTTCCGTCACCCGGTATACATAGGTATAGCTTCAGGTATGATATGAGGCAGCTTTTAAGCTTTGTTCAAGCGTTTTTGCGTCCAAAAAGACCAATTTTCTGAAAACTGAACTAAATGTGGCACCAGATACATTGCCGCAAAACAGGGTGATTCAGGAAAACACAGAGAATTTTATTTCCTCCAATTTGATGTATCACAAAGTAAGTATTGCCATTTCAGATTTTTGAGATGAGGTGGGGGGACCGAAAGGGTGAAATTTGGGTGGCATTTTTTCCACAGAAAATTATCTCTTCCAATGCTTTGCAGGATGACGTTGATTGTATTGGAAAGAATTGAGAGGTCAAGAATATTAAATTGGACACTCAGAGAATTTCAGGAAGAAGGGGAGTGGGGTTAAAAATTCAATAAATATTTTTTTGAAAAGAGAAAGACAGATGAACCAACAGATGGACAGATCTTATTGACAGAATCTCATTTAGGGGATCAACATTTCAAGAAATGATGCCTAACATGCCTATGTTTTGAAATTTAACGGAAAGGCAAAAAAATCCAAAATGGCGGAAATGTGGCTAATCCAATTCTAATGACGTAGTCCCATGTTGACTGAAGAGAGTGGAAATTAACCTTTTTTCAATGCTAAAAACCCGAATTTTAGGAGTAGTAACTACCGAAAAGTACGCTGCCAATTGGGCTTTTCTTCACCCCTACACTAGACAATAGGAACGTGTTGCAAGTCAAATTGCTCAGAATTATTCAGTGAACAAGCCTACTAAGTGGCGTCATCTTGATATGAAAAGTTCTAATGTTTCTGCGTTGCCACAGGAATAATATACAGTATCCACAATAAAAAAATCACATTTTAGCTGTTTCGACTGGAGTCCCGAAAATTCAAAAACCGTTTCGAGGGAACACATCATTCTTCATAAACTTGGTGTTGATACTTCCGAAAAAAAATTTTAACGAAAACGGGGGTATGGTGAACTTTCATCAATTTTGCACTGCTCTGTTCATCACCTTGTAGAAATTTTATGAGAGGCTCTATGGATTCCATATTGACAAGAAAGATGGCCAAAAAATTGAGCTCTTCAGTGCTTGGAACAGAATCAGAATCGTTGTTGCCAATCAAAATTCACAGCGGTTCAAAATTGGGTGAATTTTTGCTTTGTAACACTTTCATTGTTGAGCAGTTTATCTCCAAAACTTGATTGGGGGTTCCAAGATAAAATTTTGAGTAGGTTTCTGATATGGAGGTACTAATAAATACCTACCTATCATACGTAAGCTACCTTGGAAGTTGCTGTGGTTACAATCAAGTGCATTACTGAAGTTCGTGGCATTACTTCACAATGTGATCCTTGTTCACAATAATTATTGACATGTTCCAAAAATTAAAGAGGAAACTGATGAGCAAATGGCGGGACAGACACAAAAGTGTGGTATGTTTAGCTCCCTTCAACTTTTGACCACATTGTCTTCACCTTGGTTGTTCTTCCGAAAATCGACAGTTTGCCAACTATGGCCACGACTGTCACATGCCCAAAGAAACAGACCAGCTGCAAATCAGATATCCCGGTGAATCGGTGAGTGCCAAAATCAAGAGGTGCTGGATGAGGATGTTCATCGCTTCCGAAGAAATGTGCCAGTCGACCTCGAACCACCTGAAGAGCCACAGAGCCGTGCTCAACGAACAAAAGCGCCAGCTGAATTCCAAAAGGTGCATAATCCATTCTAATTCCACGTTCAAGGGTTTACATTATCACCTAGTGTGATACCACAGTTGCTACTTACGTGTTTTGAAGACCAAGCCAGAAGTTTTTTTCCTAATCTCCGAATCTTGCTGATGAGCGATAACGCTGTTTCAAAATCAGACCCAGCTGGGCTTTTGAAACTGCGCAAGCAAATGGTGGAGCCTTGTTGAGTTTCGTTGAATTACCCCAAAACATTCTCAAATTACGAAAATTCTTATTGCTTGAATGTTACTTCTTTTGCCCAAAGATTCAGTGTTTACCGTTAGCCTGCAATTACCGTAATGATATTTTTTGTTTCTTGGAAAACCGCAGCCAAAGTCATCGAGTTCATGAACGCCAGAGCTGCGCTCTCACGGAAATACAAGTGCCTTGTCCAGCTGCCGTTGAAGTTCATGTGCCACAAGAAACTGCCTGTGACGACGCAGGACCAACTCCTCAGTACTACGGGTACAGCTACCAGAAGAACTACTACAACGAAGAGGCGATCATGGCCACGATTTCCGGTCAACTGAGACAGGAGATCATCATGCACAACTGTCGCCAGCTGGTGGAGAACGTCAAGGTTTTCAAGAGCCTGCCGCTGGTCGTCCTGGTCCGGATCATGTCGATTTTACATTCGGAAACGTACATGGTCAACGACGTCATCTGCCAGGCCAATACGCCCAATCACTGCATGTACTTCATTTCGGCCGGAGCCGTTGCCGTTTACGACAAATTCGGAAAAGAGGTGCGCAAGCAAGATTGTTCAAGTATCGCTTGTTCTAATCATTTTGAGGAGGTAAAACCAGTCAAAGCTTGAGGTTGAGAATAGAGAAAAGTCGACAGGAAATGACAAACCTGAGGCGAACTGTCACGTCAATTGATTCCGGCTCGGTAATGATCCACTGCAGGATGCAAGCAAGACCTTGAGCAACAAATAAGACGGCTTTGCGTTCTTAAGAGTGGAGTTGCTGAGGATGAAAAGAGCAGCTGCTGGCTTCAAGAAATAGCGCTGTTGACTACTCTTAATCTAGTGTGTTTTTGCAGATCTGTCACCTGCACGACGGTGACTACTTTGGTGAGATGGCCCTGGTCACGGACGATGCGATACGTACTACCACCGTTTTGGCAGTCGAGATGTGCGAGGTATACAGACTGGAAAGAGAGGGTTTCGTCAGGGCCATATATCCTTATCCGGATTTGCTGGAGGCGATGAAAAAGATTGCGACCGAACGGCAGGAGGATGCTTTGGAAGTCGACGTCAAGCTTAGGCGAGAGCATTCAGGCGGAACAATGGATTAAGAGAATACCATACTGGTTTTCTTCACTAACAGAATGGTTGCTGTTATTCCTAGTTTTCGATGATATAAAAGATTTATTTTGTTCAATCATTTGGAACCATTCGATTTGTTTTCCACGTTGCTACATTTTTAGTGGTACGACTTGTAGATGAAACGATTCTCGGAGTGAAGAGCGTGCCTAAGGCTGACGATATGATGACGGAAAGTATTCGGTCCCCTCCAAAGCTTATTCAGCAATAGTATATTACATACTCAGGTAGGAAGCGTCATATTACAGGCGAGAGCGAGGGGTTAACCACCTGGTAAATGTGTACAAGGGTCGGTAAATGTCGTAAATGTCTAGTAAATGTGTAAATGTCTGGTAAATGTGGTAAATGTGTGGTAAATGTCTGTAAATGTGGTAAATGTGGTAAATGTCTGGTAAATGTGGAAAATGTATGGTAAATGTGTAAATGTCTGGTGAATGTGTAAATGTCTGGTAAATGTGTAAATGTCTGGTAAATGTGTAAATGTCTGGTAAATGTGTAAATGTCTGGTAAATGTGGTAAATGTCTGGTATATGTCTGGTAAATGTGGTAAAAAAAAGTAATAAAAAATGCTACCCTCCAGCGCCAAACACAAAATTTGCGTCCATATAAAAACCAATACAGGGTGATTTTATTAAAAGTTTTCACCTCCGATATTTTCCCGCACAAATTTTTCCTGCCAAAAAGCCAAAACTCATAAGTTCTGTTCTTGAGGGGACATCTAACCAGCATATTTTTAATCTTGCTGTTTCACCTCACTATATAGGCAGGGGCAGGCCTTTTTAAAATCTTCAATGGGACTAGGGGTCTCCAACCTGTGGCATTTGAGGGGTGATCACTAATAACATAGGTAAACAAATTGTCAACAACAAATTAGCGCGTTTTTCAGTAATCCATTTGAAACAAGGTAGATAGTAGTAGACCCTCAAGTAGCACATTTCTGGCGCGGCTTTCTATTAAACACACCGCAAGTAGCAAGTTTGTTGCAATTCCTGCAGGAAGTTCTCTGTTTCCATAACAACAATGCGGCAATTCCATTTGGAATAATCATACCACCTGCAAATGTCAATTTCATTAATTCATAAACTTCAATATATTGATAATTTTCTTCACACATTTGTTGGCAGCTGCCGCATGAGGGTGCTGAAACGGGCGGGATATTCAAAATGTGCAGAGCGGCCATACTGTAAAAAATAACATTACATAAACGCTCTGTTATGTAAAAATTGCTGTCGGCCATTGGCTGTTGCCTAGGGAATAACAACGTAACAGAGCCATTATGGAATGTGTTTTTTCAAAGAGTCGTACCATAAGTAGGTACCGGGTGTTTATAAATTTCTGTGGTCGCATCGCCTTTGGAATCCGCTTTCATTCACTACAATAATTGTGCCTGTTACTGCGTTTTTCGGCCTGACCCATGCCTGCCGCGATCACAGATTTTTATAAACACCCCGTATAAGTAGTAGTAGGTAGGAGAGATGTGCCTGAGTTGGCATACATTTTGTGCTCAGGCTTCAATTTTTTTTTCTCAACGCCTGGAAAACAATTCTATTTGCATTGAATTGAAGCCTAATATATTGTATCAGAAATTTCGGGGCCTATGTAGGGCTATTTTAATTTTTTGTTTTTATTTCTTATCAAATACTCATAATATGCCAACACCGAGGCCAACACCATCTTGTCCTGAGTTTGTGCAGGTGAGTTGACATTCATCATGTTCTCGTCTTTAGCAACGACTACTTTACTACTTCACTTCACTATTTCACTAAGTGTACTTTATTGAAGAATAATAGAATGTCATACAAAAATCTTTTTCAAGATGAAAAATAATCCAAAAAGGAGAATGTGTGATGAAATTTCCAAACTTCACTGGAAAAAAAAGTTCACAATACACAATTTTGCGCAACCGCTTAGCGCATGCGTTAAATAACGAGGTGATTTGTTCTGGGTCTCCCGTATGTTACGCTGTAAAATATATGATTCTCAAACTAACCTCAACGGACTATGCGTTGTTTTCAAGTAGGAGTGATTACATAGAAATATCAAAGTAAGCCTCGCAACCTATTCATGAAAGCACATTATATGTTAGGGATCATTCCCAAATGCCCCAAATTACGGAATAAAAAAAAATGGAACACTTCAACCATAACATTCAAATTTACCGCGAAGTTGTATGGGGATATTTTATCCAATCAGTGCTGCACTGTATTGATGACAGCATGAGTCTTTTTCGAGCTAATAACTTTTTATAACCGGTTAGTTATTAGCGGTTGACATTAGATTGACAGATACCCACTATCATTTTTTTGACATATGAAATTTCTCGCTAAAACGTTGCGGTTATAACTTTGGTTATCAGCATTTGGCGGGAAAACAGTGAATTTGATTGACGGAGAAAATTCTGCGGTACTTTGGCGGTACCGGCAAGGAAATAGAAATTTAATTTCCTGAAAACTTTTTGTTTTTATCTGAAATATTGGTATCCTAATGTAAAACCTCTAATAAATCTAAGGTACGGCTAAAAAACAATTTGAAAACTCCAACTTTGAAGGGTATTATCTTGGTAAAAAAGCTACAATTTGAAAACGGCGTGAATGGCACTTTCACGCAAAGAGAATCCTCCCTTTAAGTTGGTAACACCATCTTGGAAACATCCTGTAGAATCCGTTCAAAACTTGAACCATAGGGGTTAACCGTAGGAGGCCATCGGACTGCTGGCCTGATGTTCTTGTGGGTTCATCGCAGAGGAGTCCATCGTCTTCGATTCTTCTTCCCTCGTCGCCAAGTCAAGTTTTTGGGGTTAGGTTAAGTACGTCTGACGTTTGGAAATTCTGGACCGCTGCTTTTTTTCAAATTCAAATCTGTTGCCGCCACATTTTTTTTTGCGGTGGGCGGGTATCCGTGTAGTCACTGGCAGTACCTCCTTAGCGCCGTCTTAGTAGGCCAAGAGCAACGCCGGGTGATTCCCACGCCACCCACCATTTTATGGACGCATCAACAGCGAGGTTATTAGCACCCTTTTTTCGGTGTCCTTCTCGTTTCACAATTTTTCCCTTGACGTGACTGCACGGTGGTACACGCCAAGGTACTAAAGAGCGCATGAAAATTTTCACCTGGCCCAGGCCGGATTCGAACCCACGATCCCTGGAATTGCTTCCAAAGACGGAGTCCGCCGCGCTACCGGCCGGGTTCCGCCACAATTTGTTCCCCCACCATAACAATAACCAGCCCCATGGCCAGGTTATGGAATATACAGGGTGGTCCTCGTTTTATGTCATTAAATTCAAGGATCAATAGAAAATGGAAAATGAAGGGGACTTTCTTCAGAAAACATATTTGAGAAATGCCCAATAACAAAGATACAGCCCTTCAAAGTTGGAAATAAATGATCGTTTTTTCCGCATAACTTTTGAACCGTTCAACCGATTTGATTATAAATAGAACCAAAGGTTCACTGAAATTATCCTTTGTCGAACAATCTTAACATGTTCCATAAAAAAGTTTCAGGGGCTTAGACATTAGGGGGTGACCCTACTTTTCCTCCCTTATTTTTCACCCCCCTAGTTATTTTTGGAAAATGTTTATAATTTTGAATTCTACGTTCAATTTGGAAGAAAAAATCACTTCTGCAAAATTTTGATTAGAGGCTTCGTTTAGGAGATATTCGAGTTTGAAACTTTGGAAAACATCCCGAAATCGCCACTTTCCAGATCCCTAATTGTTTTTTTTCCTGAAAATTTCCCGTGTTTTGGAAAAAATGATGGTTTATCAACTTAGAAATTCTAGAAAACCTATTTCAGCTGAGAAATCATGAGTTTCTTTGGATTTTAATCATTAGACCTTTGAAAGTGGCGATTTCGGGATGTTTCCCAAAGTTTCAAACTCAAATATCTCCTAAACGAAGCCTCTGATCAAAATTTTGCAACAGTGATTTTTTCTTCAAAATTGAACGTAGAATTCAAAATCATGAACAGTTTCCAAAAATAACTAGAGGGGTGAAAAATAAGGGGGGAGAAGTAGGGTCACCCCCTAATGTCTAAGCCCCTGAAACTTTTTTATGAAACATGTTATGATTGTTCGACAGAGGATAATTTCAGTGAACCTTTGGTTCTATTTTTAATCAAATCGGTTGAACGGTTCAAAAGTTATGCGGAAAAAACGATTACTTATTTCCAACTTTGGAGGGCTGTATCTCTGTTATTAGGCATTTCTCAAATATGTTTTTTGGAGAAAGTCCCCTTCATTTTTCATTCTCTATCGATCCTTAAATTTAATGACATAAAAGTCGGACCACCCTGTATAGGTCGCGGTAACATAACCGTCACCTTGGCACCCGCTAGGGCAACGTTGCAAGTATGCCTGACGTGGCAACTGCGCAATGCGCATCCCTTTCGACGTTGAATTGATATAAAACGCTCGCGCAAGCGCAGACAGGGTGCCAGGGTACCGCTGTAGAGATTCGTTTATTTTCAACATTACTCACACAAATCTTGAGTTTAGCACAATTATTTTTTTGATAAAGTGGCAATTGTTCAATAAATCATTATTCTAATTTATTACAACTAAAGAAAATGGTATTCACAACTACTAGTGAGAATAACATTATACCATATACCAATCTTTAGCACGCCATATTTGTTCCCGCGACCTATAACCGATGATGATATCAAAATGGCGGCACTTCCTTTACCGCTTATAACCAATTCTAGCTCAAACGTCAAATTCTATAACCAAGTGTAACCGGTCATAAAAAGTTATTCGCTCGGAAAAGACTATGGTGTGACGACAGTCAGTTCTCTGAGTGGCACACACTATTTCGACCGGCGAATATCCAATTTGAATCGGAAGACTTCACAACTTGCTGATAAAACTGAACAGACAACAGAACGTCAACGTCAAACACAGAAGTCAATTTTACTGTCGAATTTTGAACATGCGCGGTGATAACTTCTTACTGTTTTCTTAGTTCGCATGACATTTGTGCCGGAGCGCCACTTCCGCACAATATTGTGTATTGAAAGAAAAACATTTTCTTGCTGGCATTTTTGGTTAGAGCTCTACCTGTTATGGGCAGATATCACAAATGAAATTTTTTGACGCTCTGGAGACGCCAGTACACTCTGCATAGTATGCCATCTCGCCCGAGCCCCTGGTTTGCCAACTAGCCCTAAAATGCACTGTGTTAAGTTTATATTTCCCGCTCATCTATTTCTTTTGCCAACACTTGAAGGTTATGATGAGAGCACGAGCTCATAATACCAGAAATCATACATCAATTTGTTGAATTGATTCAGAGGGGCATAATGAAGATAAAGACTATAACATTTACTTACCAGAAAAACTTTGAAGCCCAAATTTTCTTGTTTTGTAAATAACGTAGGTACTCTTCCGTCAAGTGACGTTGCGATTCACATGGTAGCATTGACAAGCAGTTGTATCAACATTGCAGCAGAGCGCAGCGCAGTATTTCAAATAGTTTCCCGGAAAAAGGGCCCTATGCCAACTCAGACAGTATGCCAACTCAGGCACATCTCCCCTACTATAAATAAATATAGGCTTTAGCAAAAAAGCGCCATTCAAATTGGCAGTGGCGTACCTTCAAGCTTGCGTGGGTAGGTACCTCTCCTCTATGGGAAGGGCAGGGAGGGCGTCGCTCTTTGGCGCCGATCAAGGGGAATATCAGTTAATAGAGAAATTGCTTTTTTTCGGAGCGGAAGATTTTGCTTTTCCACTGAGCTTTTGCCTCGGATTTTGCTATTTCTTTGCTCTTGAACATCGAATACTCAAGTGATATCAGCAATAGCATCAAGGTACAGCCGCCCGTACCCCGTACCTTGAAATTATTTTAAGCGTTGCGACGCTTTTCTAAAACCTTCATTACAAATTTTGTTCCGGTTTCTACAGGATGGTCCAGGTTATAGTAGCAATAATTCTCCACTGGATGGTCAATCGAAAAATAAGTCGACGTGGATAATTTTATTTTTTCAAGAACACCTCCTGAGGGAAATGAAGCCCTTCAAAGTTGAGCTTTGAAAATCCGTCTGGTTACCGTCAGGTAAATATCTGGTAAATCTGTAAATGTCGGTAAATGTGGTAAATGTCTGGTAAATGTGTAAATGTCTAGTAAATGTCTGGTAAATGTGTAAATGTCTAGTAAATGTCTGGTAAATGTGTGAATGTCTGGTAAATGTGTAAATGTCTGGTAAATGTGGTAAATGTGGTAAATGTCTGGTAAATGTGGTAAATGTCAAATGTGGTGTACACATTTTTCCTAGGTGGTCAACCCCTCGGGCGAGAGCCAAGATACAAGGTAGGGCTCGAGGCTGTAATGAAGCTTACTACCGTAGTTTGTATACTATTTTATTCACAATCATGTACTTCACGTTTGTTGAAAGTTATTATGAAATTGGTTTTTCGTCATAACGGTCAACAAAACTGAAAAGCCATGGATATCTTACAAAAGAAATCAAATCATTTACACTCAGTATAAAACGTAAAGTTATTCCTACGAATTTTGCGAATAAAAATAAATAAATGAATAAAACCAAGCCATTTCCAAGATATTTTACTATGGACATATGAAAGTATAGACTATGCGCGTGTTTTTCATCCATACTCGAATAGTGAGTAGGCGCCAATCTTGAAAACAGGGTTTATAGGCAAAAAACATAGCAAGTATGGGTAATTATTCTCTTTAATAGTCCACAGAATCGGAAAATTCAATTATTTTTGTGAAATATTAGGCGGTTGAACATTAAAAAATTATGGGCAGTTTATTTCTTGTGCAGTCGTATCAAAAAATTGTATCAAGTAGGCTTGGGATTCGACGTGTTTCTAAAACAAAATTTGAATTTGCTGTGAATGAATAAAAGTTCAAACAGCTCAGGGGTTCTCTTGCATAAAATGGGTCATGTCTTTTCTCGTTTAGTTTTGTTTCTCGTCTCATCGTGTATCTCGTGAAATTGTACATGGACACATTCGGCTTCTTCGAATAATTTTTGCCCAAGGCAGCACAGTAATTAACCATTTTTGCAAGTATTTTCTTTCCATTGGTGCTTGTTTATGCTTCTGACACTTCCACTATGAGATGACTATGAGTTGTATCAAGCAAAATCATGACGTCACAATGGAAAAGGACAAGCGCTTTGGAAAGGTCTCTTGCATGTCTCTTAGCTCGCCCTGTGCGTTAGTCCTAGCGGTACACGTAAAAATGGCTCTAATTGTGACAAAAGTGTGAAATTTGGTATGTGGACTCCTAAAAGCATTTAAAAGGTTTTTAGAAGGGGAGCCAAGAAAAATTTTGATTTTGAATTTTCAATTTTTTGTGACGTCATTTTTTTTATTTTTTTTTTAATTTTTGCAACTATTTGAGACTTTTTACTTTTGGTCCCATATTATAGTAAGTATTTGCCTAATCCAAGAAACAAAAGAAAAAATTTGCAAAAAAAATTATTGGAACTGAAATGATGACGTTTTTTGTGAAAATCACATTTTTCCATTTTTTTCGAAAACTATCATGAATATGTGAAAAATGAAAAAAGACAATTATCCCTCAATAAAAGCTTAATCGGAAGTTCCCGGAGTTCTTTTCCAAATTCCAAGCCGTTTTCGAGATTTTTGGAAAAATGTTATTTCTTGCGACTGTTTCTTCGTATTAGCTCCTATCACATCAAATACATCACATGGTTTTTTTTTCTTGGAAATATACTTCAGAATGATCAGACGGAAGATTTCTTAGTAGTTTATTGTAGATTGTAATTTTTCCAGTGGCGTAGATCACGGAAACTCGAATTATTTCTAACCTCCAACCGTACTTTCTACACCACTTGATTATTTAGAGAATATGTGACATTTTGGCATTATGATCATCTAAGATCACCTGGTATGACACTTCTTTTAAAAGCAAGATGAGGTCGAAGATCTTGAGTACCTACACAATTTTTCTGCTGATAAGATCGACTGCCAAACATTGCATCTTGTATCACCTCCTCCAACCTACCATACCAACCTACTTATTTGTGAAACAAAACGTCGGGAAACAAAAATACAGACCTTAATTCAACTATAAAGAGTATAAACCTGTGAGGCGGAAGTCCATAATAAGTCAACCACATCCCCATGCGTAGTGGAAATGTGCCCGTATTTCCCGATTATTTGTTACAAGTGAGAAGTAAATAAGTAAATATAGGTATGTACAGTTGGGAGCGAAATGATTCATAGGGCACCGCTGGGAAGTCGGCTGGATTTCAGAAATGTTAACTGCTTGGATCGTTCGTAAATGCCAGTTTTGATTATGACCAATCTCTGATCAAAACTGGCATTCAAGAAGAATTCAACCAGCTAACATTTCTGAAATCCAGCCGACTTCCTAGCAGAACTGTATGAATCATTTCGCTCCCAACTGTGCCTGTGTTCGGGACAGCATTGATTGCAAAGTTGAGACAATATCTTTTCTTTCGATGTTATTGATGGTCACTGAACCAACAACCAACTTCACTGTTGATAAAATGGACAATTATTAGTCTATAGAAAGAGGCAATCAACTCTATAACGTACATTATGTGAACAAATTACGATGAAGATTGCAATGTTTGGCAGTAGACCTGAGCAGCGAAAAAGTCGTGTGATCTTTGATCTCATCGAGTTTTTGAACGGGATGTCATAACAGCTAGGTGGCTTCAGATGATCATCTTGTCAAACATAATACAAATATTCGTAATTTTACAACCTATTTACAAATGAATAGGTATAGTCCGGATGCTAGTTGCATAAAATGGAATGAACCTTGCACTTTTTGATGAGAAGATGCTACTTGGTGGAAATGCTCTTTGCATCATACTCTTCCGATCCAGAAAGGTAGCCATCAGCGCCATCCATGCAGGCAGCGTATACAGGGTGAAACAGAAAAAAAATGTTGGAAAATTATATTTAAATAACCGTAGCATGTGGAGACCTGTAATTTACCACATACATTAATTGTTTTATGCTTATGAAGTCACAGTAAACCGCTCTTGATTACCTTGAACCGTCTTTGAAATGTAGAGGAAAAACAGAAAAAAAAACAAAACCACTCTTTTTTCCATAAATAAGTGATTCTTAGAGATATTGACACAATACCTTGTATTTCCACAAAAAGTATTGTTAGAAATGATATGAGCTGGGTAGCCAATTCCTAAGCCAACTATTTCCAGAAATACGATTGTCAACTTTTTTTTCCTCTTGAGCACCATCTTGAATCTGCCCTGTGAGGCATCGTTGAAAAAGTGATTGGTTATCATAATAATGGTAATATTTAATCATTGCATCGTAAAAACAACCTCCTCGTCATAATTTAGTGACCTCTTCGGCGGGAAAGAATTGCCATTCACGTATTTTCTGGCTCTTCAGAGCTTTAGTGCCCATGATAGCATTGGCAACATCTGGAATGGTAAAATATGTCACGCATTATGAACCTTGATGAACGTTGAGGTAGCCTACCAAGTGACATTTATGCCTTAGACGCCAGTGATGACCACCCAACCAACTTTACCGTTGATAAAGTGGTTTTCGTTCTCATGTAGTTTTCAAAATAAGTGTCATATTAGGTGATCTTGAATGATCATAATGCCAAAATGCCATATATTTTCTAAATAATCGAGTGGTGTAGAAAGTACGGTGGAGGGGTAGAAATGGTTCGAATTTCCATGATGTACGCCACTGGAAAAATCACAATTTACAAAAAACTACTGAGGAATCTTCTGTCCGATCATGCCGAAGTATATTTTCAAGAAAAAAGAACCTTGTGATGTGTTTGATGTAACAGGAGCTAATACGAAGAAACAGTCGCAAGAAATAACATTTTTCCAAATATCTCGGAAACGGCTTAGAATTTGGAGGAACACTTCGGGAACTTCTGGTAGGACTTTTTTTGAGGGATAATTGCTTTTTTCTATTTTCCACATGTTCACAGTATTTTTCGGAAAAAATGGAAAAGTTTGATTTTTACAAAAAACGTCATCATTTCAGTTCAGTCAATTTTTTCCGCAAATTTCCCCTTTCGTTTCTTGGATTAAGCAATTACTCACCATAATACAATAACAAAGATCAAAAATCTCGAAAAGTTCCAAAAATAAAAAAAATTATAAAAAAAATGACGTCACAAAAAATTGAAAATTGAAAATCAAAATTTTTCTTGGCTCCCCTTCTAAAAACCATTTAAATGCTTTTAGGAGTCCACACACCAAATTTCATACTTTTGTCACAATTAGAGCCATTTTTATGGAATTTTGCTTATACCGCTAGGACTACGTAGAAAGCTTTGAAATATAAAAAAAAAATACCTGGTTGCCCCACCTACCCACACCTTAAAAGTTGCTGTGGTTACAATCGAGCGTAAAACCAAGAAAGAGACGTGAAACTTCAAACAATTTACAAGGTCGACATGTTCAACATATTCCGATGTTTGGAGCGAAAAAAGCCGGCGGAAGGCAAATGCCGGGGCAAACCCAAGAGAACGGTACGTTTCCCTTTGCTCATTTTCTCAGCTCGACTCACTCCGGTTGTTCTTCCGCAAATCATCAGTTCGCCAAATTCGGCCACGACTGTCACCTGCCCGAAGAACCGGCAGAAATCCGCAAAAGGTACCCCGGCAAGTCGGCGCGCGACACGTTCAAACAGTGCTGGATGAGCATGTTTATCGTTTCCGAAGAAATGTGCCAGGCGATTTCCAGCCACCTGAAGAGCCACGGAGCCGTGATCACCGAACAGCAACGCCAACTGAACCACAAAAACAGAAAGTTCCTCATCCATCCGTATTCCGTATTCAGGTGAGTGGATGCCACTCTCGGCGCTTTCCGAAGCAGTGCTTTTTCGGTCGGTTGTCTTGCAAATCTGGCGATAAACGATCGACGCTGCTTTGTTTCAACATTGCTTTGTCCTCAAAATTGTAGTCGTTTTGCTGCCTTTCTCCTACGACTCGAAGGAGCTCGTGGAAGTGGCCGTTCCATTAGAGGTTCGACGAAAGTAACTTGGATCAGTTTGAACTGAAAAGAAAGGCTGCTTTTGACTCTGAACAAAAGAGCTGATAGAAACGTCGTCCAGTTCCAACTTCAACCAGTATTTCTGCTTGTTGCTAAAAGCTGCGTTTCCAGTGACATTTTCATTTCTTTTGGGGCTTTCAGGTACTACTGGGACGTGATCATGGTCATCGTCTGCTACGTTCAGCTGATCATAACGCCCATAGATGCGATGCTCTTCATCCTGCCGAACACCTTTCCGTTCTTCAACAGCAAGTTGTTTTTTTCGATGAGGATGGGACTGGACTTGACGTGCGTGGTTGACGTGCTCCTGAATTTCATCACCGGGTACTACGATCAAAAACGGAAGGTGATCGTGTTTGAATACCGTCCGATAGCCAAGTGAGTTTTTCTGCGAATCCACCTACCACCCGTTTCAATTCAGAAGCCGTCCTTGAGTATGATTTCTGCCTTTTTGCTCACGGTATTGGAATTCAGGAATTTTTTTATTCGAGCATGTCAAACGTCCAAAAATTTCGCACCAGCTTCGAACTCCCTGTAGAATTATTATGCAGAGCATTTTGTTTTGCAGAAACACAGACCAACAGCTGTGTTTTCGCTGTTAGGAATGGGGGAGCTGGAGAATTGGGCTTACGAACGGTTTAAAAATTGGCTGAATCAGGTGCAACAATCTGAAATTGTCTAGCTTCTGAGTGAAGTAAAATTTTGCAGAGTGAAACTTTTTTTTGCCCTGCATCATCAGCTACCGTATGATCAAAAACTTTCTTTCTCAAGGGGGGATGTGGCCTGGCCAAAACCAGCCCCAACCAGCCCCATTGACAGGCCAAACCTGCCTGTCAATGACCAGGACCACAGCCTTGCTTGAGTAATGCTGGGTTCATAGACAAAGAATAAGGAGCAACGCCTAAAAATTGCGCCTTAGGCGTTAAGTTCGTCTTATGGGTCTACGTGTATCCGTTCATACACAGAATAAGGAACAAGGTGTAACGCACAAGATAGCAAAAGTTGGTAAACTTTTATCTTTACACCTTAGGCGTTGAGCGTTAATCACTGCCACGTGGAATGTCAGCACGTGTTTTATCTCTGACGTTTGTCAGTTCGAGTTGTGGTGCAAAACGAAAATGTCCTGCGACGATTCAAGATTGATAGAGCTGGTGGAGTCCTAGTTTTACATTTTTCTCTGTGTATTATTTAGATGAGGAAGTGACCAAACGATGGACCACACTGAGGAAGCGATTCATCAAGCATGGCAAAAAGCTCCGCGTGGCTCCTTCGGGTTCAGGATGCCAGTACAGAGTCTTGGTCTCTGTACCAATCCCTTATGTTCCTGAACGAATATGTGTCCATGGGGCAGGCTATAACCACAGGAAATGTGAGAAGGCCACAACAGACCTCGCAACAAACCGTGACGCAAGGTTCTTTCACGGATTTTTCCGACTAAGACACAAGACCCAACCGAGGACACAACCCTATAATTATCATTGCCCATGTTATCCATCGTTCGTTTTCTTGTAATCAAACTACTATAACCGATAATTTCTGACAATGCAAATATTGTCAGTGTCACCTATTCTAACACCTATTGCCACAGTATCAACGCAACGCTAGCTTATTTCCTTATCCATTATTCTGGTGTATGAACGGCATGTTTTCATTAAACCTTAAACCTTACTCCATAGACCTTATGCCTTGGGCGTTAGCTTTGTCTATGAACCCAGCATTAGAGAGTTTTTGATCATACGGTAGATTATTAGCAAGTTTTTTTCCATCGGGGTTTTTCAGTAATGTTAACAATATTTATGATAGGCCAGTCAATAGAGAATTTGGAATGGCAAAACGTATACTCTGACTGAATTTTTGCGTACACCTGGGGAGTCCCCCACAGAGCCCCGAACCGCGAAAATCCTCCAAAATTTCCTTGAGTTTTCCCAGGTAAGGGTGTTTTTCTATATCTCGGTTGCAATTGGCTGGATTTCGATTTTCTTTTTTTTTTAAATGTTCGGAAAATTATTTAGAACAAGTTGTGTTCAGCACTTTTCAATAACTTGTCGAGAAAAAGTGCCAGAAGCCGAAAACCGTCGTTTTTTGGGGGTGGTTTTTTACAATTTTCTATCTGGTTTTCTATGATAGTTATAGAAAAAATTCCCAACAAAAGTTGTAGCTTCTGTAAGTCCGTACAAGTTTCAACCGAAAATTTTTTTGTGTCGCGAAAATAACCCGCCCCAGAGGGCGCTAAATTCAACCTCGTTTGGAAAATATTTCCAGGTGTAGAGGGCATCGATTCCAACTCCATCGTGTGGGAATCTAAAGGCCAAATTCTCATTTATGTTCGTACTAACTTCACTAATAATTGATGAATAACAAAACTTTTGTACAGGGTGACTTTTTTGAAAAAGACCCACCCCCGATATTTCGCTGCACCAATTTTTCCTGGGAAAAAATTGGAACAGGTCGATCTTTACTTCGAGAGGGACATCCAAGGCACGTGATGAAAAATTTTCATCTTCAACCCTTCGCCCCTACCCCACCCTATTTAAATAGCTTACCTATATGTAATACATCAAAATAAAGGTGATAAAATAGACTTTCTGTCAAACAAGTCTAAGAAGTTTTCATTAAGTCACTTTCAACCCTTCTCAAAATGATCATCGTTTATAAATTGAAAGAAAGTTTTTTCTCTTATCAACTTCCAATTCTTGAGAAATAGACTTTCCAGCAAAAATAGGTCGACTTCTACTTCGGATGGGACATTCAGGACACGTATTCTCAAATTTTTATCTCCAACAAAGTGTAGAGGAGTGGGGGTGGTTTAGAATATTTGAAATAATTTCTCGCAGGATGAAAATTTTATTCTCTTCATCACAAGAATCACAAGATAGATAATGCCATTTGAAAGTAGGCTAGGGTGGGGGCGAAGAGGTTGGAGATAAAAATTTGGCTGAAGGTGTCTTAGACGTTTCCCTCAAAATAAAAATCGACCTGTTTTTACTGAAAAATCTGATACTCAAGAATCGGGAGTTACGTAATGATGAGGGAGAAACTTCCCTGCATCAACAATGAGACAATTTTTAAAGGGGTTGGAGGGGTAGTTCGAGACAATTTAAAATGTTTGATAGAAAGGGAATTTTAATACCTTCAATTTAATGTTCACAAAGTAGGTGACGCCGTTTGAAATTTCAAAATGGGGTGGGGTGGGGGCGAAGGGTTGAAGATAAAAATTTGTCATCACGTGTCTTAGATGTCCGTCTCGAAATAAAAATCAAACCTGTTCCGGTTTTCTCCCGGGAAAAATTTGTGCAGCGCAATATTGGGGTTGAGTCCTCTTCAAAAAAGTCACCCTGTACAAAGGTTTTGTTATTCATCAATTATTAGTAAAGTTAGTACGAACATAAATGAGAATTTGGCATTTAGATCCCCAGACGATGGAGTTGGAATCGATGCCTCCTACACCTGGAAATATTTTCCAAACGAGGTTGAGTTTAGCACCTCTTAGTCCGGAGGTTAACCGCCTGAACCTTGCAAAACGTGATACCGCGATGCCGTGTGGTACGAATGTTATCTGAACCAGTACCTTGATTTTGAGATATTGAGCCATCGCCGAATCCCATGCAGGGCCTCAGGCTGGCGGGTTGTCTACTTACCAGGGACAATTATCAAAAATCACGCCAAGAATTCCATTTTGACGCTGATTTTTGGTTGGATCATGGTATTAGTGAGAGTGAGTCTCACAAAATTATCTTACAGTAACTTTCTGACATGCCCGACCGGGTAGCCTGCTGTTTCAGGGGCAGGTTATGCCGAATTGGCGCGAATAAAAGTATACTTTTCGACCTGCGCTTCTAGCCCAGAAAAAACAGTTTTTGAAATCAAACAAATTCGTAGAAGCAGTTTCATGGTTGTTTTGAATTGGGAATTCAATGCTTCGCCACATATTCCAAGTCCCTAGAAATCCTCTTGTAGTTTTTTGTTTCTGCATGAGGTCAAAGACCAAAGAAGTTAATTGTGTTATTTTCACTCTGACAGAAATTTGCGCCAATGATTTTTTGTAGTCCATTGAATTGTGAACAATTTGATATATCAACAGTCTTTCTAAAACACATGGTTCTCAAATTAGAGCGTCTGGAAGGAAGAGCATTTTTCGTAACAGCGTCGTGCCCTTTGCTCTGGAAACTACAGTTACCGTAGCGACAAAAAAATTTCAACTGGAGATATCTATTGAATGCTTAATGCTAGAGCTGTGAAAATAGTTTCGAACTGTTCGTCTTTAACTACAGATTGAGAAGCTTCAATTGCGAGAACACTCACCTAGGCATATACAGGGTGTACCATAGAAACGAATGAGGAGGAGGTCAAGAGGATGTAAGAGCGAATGTGGGAGAGTTGGCACCACAGGAGGGTTGTGACAGTGACCTTTTTTGGCCTTTTACGATAGTCAATATCAGACCCACAATCTCACGCTGGAAGAAGTTACTCTTCCGACATTCCCGTGGTATTAGACCTTCTATATTCCTCCTAATATCCCGCTACTGTAACAATCAACGATTTTGTGGTACCACCATATCATCCAAGATGTGAGCTATGACTCCACAGCTACATTCAATAATCTCATTTGAGCTCAGCAAACAAATTGATGTCGTTATTGGAAGTAACGTATGTCTTCGAAGGCTTTCCCCTGCATAAATCAAGAAATGTGCTACTTTTTAGAGACCTTCGTTCGCTTCTTTGGTATACCCTGCATATGACTAGAAGAGGGTTGCCAAAAACTTCACTTTGAAATCTGTAGTTAAAGACGAAGAGTTTGAAACTATCCGTACAAATCTAGCTTGAAGCATTCAATAGATATCATCAGTTGAAATTTTTTTGTCGCTACGGTAACTTTAGTTTTCAGAGCAAACGGCCCGACGCTGTTACGAAAAATGCTCTTACTTCCAGACGCTTTATTTTGAGAACCATTTGTTGTAGAGAGACTGTTGATATATCAAGCTGTTCACAATTTAATGATCTACAAAAAATATTGGTGCAACTTTCTGTCAGAGTGAAAATACCACAATCAACTTCTTCGGCCTTTGACCTAATGCAGAAAAAAATACCTACAAGGGGACTTTTGGGGATTCAAGGTATGTTGCGGAGCATCAAATTTCCAATTCAAATATGTTATAAAATTGCCTCTACGAACTTGTTTGACCTCAAAACCTATTTTGTCTGGGCTAGAAACGCAGGTCGAAAGGTGTACTTCTATTTGCGCTAATTTGGCATGACCTGCCCCTGAAACAGCAGGCAACCCGGTCGGGCATGTCATAAAGTTACTGTAAGATAATTTTGTAAAACTCACTCTCACTAATACCATGATCCAACCAAAAATCAGCATCAAAATGGAATCAATGGCGTGATTTTTGAAAATTGCCCCTGGTGAGTAGACAACCCGCCGCCCTGGGGCTCTGCATGGGATTCTGCGATGGCTCTATATCTCAAAGTGAAGATATTGGTATAGGCAACATTTTTGCCAAGCGGCATCGCGGTATCACGATTTGCAAGGTGAGGTCCATATATTGCTGTTAACCTCCGGACTATCTGGGGTGGGTAATTTTTGCGACACAAAAAAATTTCCGGTTGAAACTTGTAGGGACTTACAGGAGCTACAACTTTTGTTGAGAATTTTTTCCATAACTATCATAGAAAAGCAGATGGAAAATTGTAGAAAAATTACAAGTTATTGAAAAGTCCTGAACACAACTTGTTCCAAATATGTTTCCGAACATTTCAAAGAAAAGAGAATCGAAATCCAACCAATAGCAACCGAGAAATAGGAAAACACCCTTATCTCGGAAAGCTCAAGGAAACTTTGGTGGATTTTCGCGGTTCGGGTCTCTGTGGGGGATTCCCTATAGGTGTATGCAAAAATTCAGCCAGGGTACACGTTTTGTGAATATAAGACACTTTTTGAGCCAGGTAGACTGGCCTATATGTTTAACCATTGAAAAGTAATTCAGTTTTTGACAACCGTCAGAGCATTTTAGGCCTCTCTGTACCATACAATTTTCCATGACGTTCTTCTTGATTTGGTCGATTATTTGAGGATGTTCTAAACGCGTTTTTTGGTTTTCTTCCACACATCAGAAATTACTTGAGAGGCACTTTCACAATCGACGTTCTGGCTTCGCTGCCAACCCACGTCAACCTGTTCGTACCACTGCAAACAGACGGATGGGCGCTTAGCACATTACAAGGCTTGAGTTTGCTCAAGATCCTCCGGTACGTAATTTTGGAAAAGCTGTATACAAAACTTTGCAACGTAAGTACACCAATCCTGGCTCATGTACGATCCATTTGAATTTTGTTTGCAACAGAGCAAGTTTGGAGTCTGCTTTTTGGAATGGGGAAAAAATCAAGTCCGTGAATGGAGCCTTCTTAAAATCAGACTGGGACACTTTGGTTGTCTTGGCATTTTCAAATCGACTGACCTCGTTACCGGGCTTTCAAATTTTCAACGCTGATTGTTGGGCGAGTGTCTTTCGAATCATAACAAATGTTGATCTAGGATACTCAATCGCTGCCACTGCCTCCTTACAACTGCATCGCCGTACAAAGTCGTTGCTTGAATTCCTTGCCCCCCAAAAAAGAGGAAACGTCTTCTTGGTCCCAGTAGTCACTCAACATAGCTTCGAAAAGTCAGGCATTGACCTTATGCAATATAAAACCCCTCAGCTCCAACTACAATTGCCTGTTACCAACAAATTACAAATGGAACACCAACCTCTTGATTCGTTTGTACAGTGGGATCAAAAACGATCGTTGTTCTAGGGTTGGATACGATTGCTTTTCTGTCGGGATGTGTCCCCTATTCACACTCTAACGCATATGCCAACTTGCGGAGACGTTTGCATTTGATCACACGTTGTCTTCGATGTTTATAATATGTCTTGTTTCTCTTTAGATCAAAAGAATAAACTACTACGTGCGACAAGGTGTGTTCATATTTATCAGCATTACTTTGTTCTGGCTGATCCTATCGGCCGTACACTTTTTCAGCAGGATGATCTTCGGAAAACGTGCGGAAGTCTACCTTCAGTAAGTACCTTCCTGCCTACCTACCAAGATCCTCCCACCTACACTTTGTGATGGTCCGACATAACAACCTGTACAAGTACATAAGCATCCATTTCAGAACTTGCCACTCCCGATTTTTTCCCAGAAAAATGTCTCTTCAACAAATCCCGGGACAGGTCGATTTTATATTAGAGGGGACATATTGATTAGCATGGAATCAATGTTATTGCTTCATCCCCTGCAGCAGGGTAGCCAAGCTTTTGAATCGGAATAGGGATCGAGTGAAATTTCATTTTGAAGGCCTCCAGACTCTTATGTTGGCGCAAAAAGAGACCAGATCGCCACACGTTTTCATGTAACGATTTTAATCAAATCAAAAAATAAAGAGAGTTGGAGAGCCTTCAAAATGATGTATTACTTGACCCCTAGTTTCGTTCAAAATATCAGGAAAGGTGGTCCAGCTTACCTTACAAAACCTTGCGAACGAACGGCTCGATTTTAAGAATTGCGGGGCACTTTGATGTGGGAATTACTTAGTCCTTATTTCTACTCGAAACTTTTGGAAGGGTGGTCACCCTTCCATCAGGCAAAAAAATTGAATTCATGCTGGTCATATATCCCCATCGAATATAAAATCGACCTGTTTCGAATCTAGACACTAATTTTCTGGGGAGGAATCGCGGTCGGTAAGTTTTCGAATGAGCACAACCTGTAAGTATTGTAAGTGGATCCCGTCCGACGACGACCATAAAGACCCGTAACTGTACAGGGTGTTCCATCCTCCACGGCAATCGCGTTTAACTCGAAAACTATGCGTACTAGAAAAACAAAATTTTCATTGTATCATCTATCACCTGGAATCTTCCAGAAAAAGAGGTCTTTTGAAATACAGGGTGGTTCAAAAACAACGTGTTACAGAAATACTTGTGATTTCAATGATGTTGAAGCAATAAAAAGCCTTTGCACTAGTTTTTATTTGAACGTATTCTTAGCCCAGGCGCCAGGGAGCAAAAATCAGCTCAATAAGGAAATAATTGTTTCCTGGCTGGAAACTAGCTTAAAACGATCTGTGTGGCTTAGGTTTTGACATACTAGTTTCCCCCCTTTCGGAAATGTCGGCGTCATGTCGCCATCATCAACAAGAAGTGCACCAGCGTGGTTTTTGCCGAATATCTTGATTTCAGGCCATCTGACAGCAAAAGATGTAAGGAGTCATTTTGAAACCAATGAAATTCCCTATGGAATAGTTTTTAAATGACCTTTCTGCGACCTATGGTTTTTGAGATAGAGCTTCTGGACGCGACAGGCATTGTCGTAAAAGCTCCATGGCCACTTGACTCAAAAAACGAAAATGTCGATGTGACACAAAAATTTCAAAATGAGATTTTTCGAGAATCCTTCATGCTATAGTTGCGGTGATGGTCTTCAACTCTTCCACTTGAACCGTAGATTACGAGTATTGAAAAGTCAAAAACGTCACATTGTACATATACAGGGTGTACTGAGGGAATCAAATCAGATCAGAGAAATTTTACATATTTCTTCGATTTAGCCTATATGCGACACTCTAAGCACCTAACACGAGTCCAATATCGATATGGATTTGCTCTATAAGCTTCACCTAATACACTAAAGAAGTGGTCAGCTCACAGCTTTACTGTAAAATGTTTTGAAGGCCCTCTGAAATCATCAAAATATTAAAAATTCAGTACCAAGGAATGTATATAACAGTATATTATATACCAAGGGACCAAAGTGAATTTTTGATTTAGGGATTTGGGCCCAAAGGGCCCTCGAGCAACAAACTTTACCCAAGGGATCAAAAATTCACTTTGGTTTCTTAGTATATAATATACTGTTACATACATTTCTTGCTACTGTAAATTTTGATGAATTCAGAGGGCCTTCAAAACATTTTACAGGAAGGCTGTGAGCTGACCACTTCTTGAGTGTATCAAGTAAAGCTTACAGAGCCATGCATATTGATAATGGACTCGTGATAAGTGCTTAGAGTTTCGCATAGGCTATATCGAAGAAATATGTCGAATTTTTCTGTTCTGATTTGATTCCCGTAGTACACCCTGTATATGTACAATGTGACGTTTTTGACTTTTCAATATTCGTAATCTACGGTTCAAGTGGAAGAGTTTAAGACCATCACCGCAACTATAGCATGGAGAATTCTTGAGTAATCTCATTTTGAATTTTTCTTTGTCACATCGACATTTTAGTTATTCGAGTCAAGTGGCCATGGAGCTTTCACGACAATGACTCTCGCTTCCAGAAGCTCTATCTCAAAGACCATAGGTCGCAGAGAATTGATTGAAAAACTAAACTGTAGGGAATTTCATAGGCTTCAAAATAACTCCTCACATCTTTTGCTGTCAGATGACCCAAAATTAAGATATTCGGCAAAAATCACGCTGGTGCACTTCTTGTTGATGATGGCGACATGACGCCGACATTTCCGAAAGGGGGGAAACTAGTATGTCAAAACCTAAGCTACACAGATCGTTTTAAGCTAGTTTCCAGCCAGGAAACAATTATTTCCTTATTGTTTCCCCTGGCGCCTGGGCTAATATCAAAAATATTTCATTCTGTAACTTTCAACTCATATCCTCGAATCGTGTTGTCTGGGAAAGTGTCATTGTTATTGTCACTTGGAATTCGTTTTTTGCGATCGTCAATCAATCGTCATCAAAGTCAAAAATGGTATTGTATCCCAGAGAACAATTGGAAGACATGCTGTTCTTACTGGCAGAGCACCAGAAAAACATTTCTTGAACCCAAAAACGTTACACCGACTTCTAATCCCGATAGAAGGCAACCGAGCTTCAACTGTCTGAAGCGATTACTTGGAAGATTCAACGGGGACGGCACCGTGGCATATAAAACACAAGTCTACCAGAACTACACGCACGACAATTAATGAAAATGTGATTTCTCTTGAGGTTGTCACTGGTGATTCTAAAGTAAGCCAGAGGGATGTATCTCAACAAATAGATGTACCTATCCTTAGCATCTGTCAATCGAATGGTGAAAAAGTGCCGTTTGCATCCATATAAGGCAACTGGTTCCCAATAAATTTCCGAAAACAATCACCAAAGGCGTATTTGTTTTTGCCAAATGATATTAACCAAAACTGATGAGAACTCAACTTATTCAGAAAAGATCCTTATTGTTGTACCATGATTAATCAACTTAGTATAGAGATGAATCATGTAAAATCATAAGCATTTCTTCACCACGTTGTTTTTGAACCACCCTGTATTTCAAAAGACCATTTTTATGAAAGATTTTCGCTGAAATAGATGATACAATGGAAATTTTGTTTTTCTAGGACGCATGGTTTTCGAGTGAAACGCGATTGCCGTGGAGGATGAAACACCCTGTATGTACATTTCAGAGATAAGGAAGGGCTCTTCAATGCACCCAGATTTTTCGCCGAAAACGTCTACAACGGCGCTCTCTTGATCAACAACGTTTCGCATGGTGTCTTCAAGCCCATAAACGATTACAACTTGTTCAACAGGGTCGTTTTCTGGTGCATATCGAGAGTGGGTTTGATTTTCATTTTGGGTAAGTTGGTGTCCCCAATTGAATGCCGACCTGTTTTTTTCAATCTTACTGCTGCGTCAAGTCTTGAAGTCTTCAAACAGTGATTTGCTGAACTGATCTCAACTTTTAACTCACCTATATTGGTTCTAATGATCATGAAGAACAATCACGTTGCCAGTACATCGCCACTGTAATTGGCGTGTAAGGGTGGCCATTTCTTACAGATCTACAGGTCCAACTGGAGGCCTAATTTGTTCACTACAGCTCCGAGTAGCAGGCAAGACATCACATCATGATGTGAGGCTCTGAGCTAACCAAAACTAGTCGACACAAGCATACTTCAAAGAGGTCGCTGGAGTCTCGAATGGGCTAGTTCGAATTAACCACATAAGACTCCAAAGAGGTACTGGAGTACTGGGTATGCAGGGCGCAAAAAATATCTTCACAGATCGATATAAAAACACTTCCAAGAGGGCCTCACTGGAACCTCGAATGGAGCAGTTTGAATCCACGCTTGATTCGAAGGCAGGACTAGGACTCTTGAAGTTACAGAATTGATCTTGACAGACGATTTGGAGTAACGCTTGGAAGCTTCAAGGGGACACCATGCCTTCGAGCTGACATGAGATCCTCCCGTATTTCGCCTCCATTCCAAGGTCTCTTCATAATGAGGTTTTTGTCCTTTTCTAACCACCATATGAGTCTTCATATTATTCATATCAAGTCTTTGCCGTCTGACACTCTCGATACTGATAAGTTCCATACTTGGCCGTCGCTTCAGACAACGTACGTACTTGACAACGGCATCCTTCTCCTGAAGGCCCAGTACTTGAAATTTCGTTCCCAGTCTGCCCCCATACCAATAATTTTGGTTCCTATCATCTGTTAGCCCCTATACTTGCATCCCTTCTTGTATACGTTGCGACAATCCCTCCAATGTGTTCGACCCAGGTAACCTTCATATCGAAAACTTTTTCTTTTTCAACAGTCCCCATGTTCTGGTCTTCGCTTGCAGACAGCTCCCATATCGACAACCTCTGTCTTTTGACTTCCTGTTCCAAGTCCAAGAATTTGTTGCCCGTTACTGTGGATAAGATCCGTACTCTGGAGCAATCAAAATTCAGTACACCAAAAGAATAGTCTCAGATTTCTTACTTCTGGACACTCATATTGAAGAGCTTACATTCTTCAACAACTGCCTGCAGTTGGCTAGATTTTGACGGAATCAGGAAATGAATTTTTGAATTTATCTGTTATGTGCAATTAGGTACCTAGGTAGAATTGTATAATGAAGACACTGTGGCTACAAGCTGACGAAGTCAGGTTGTCTGGTCGAGTCAGAAGACTCTGAGGGCTCAATTTCAAGTCCCAACTTGCAACCGATGCAAAGTTTCACGCTGTCAAGTGAAACTGTCTTGATGGTTGACCAGACCAAGGGAGACAACGGGGCTCTGAGCCAACAGCATCAGACTGACAGGATTTGGTTGACCCAAATGAATGAATCGGCAAGTTGCACTTGACACTTGGAGGCCATAAAAGGGCGATATGGTTTTGAGCCACTAGGGTTCTGGCACCAGCCATATGGCTCTAGATTGACGATAGAATACTTCAAAGGGGCCACCCAAGCTCCAGGTGGATGGATACGTTCTAAGAAAACCAGCACCAAAAGCTAGAGCTAGGGCTTCAAGCTGGGAAAGGCAGATTGTCAATTTGACTTCAGAAGACAGTACTATACCTTTACAACTTCAAATTGGGACGAAACACGTTCAAATTGGTAATAAACACGTTCAAATTGGCACTAAAAAGTTTTACAACGATTAAACACATTCAAATTGGAAATAATCAATTTCAAATCGAGATTAGTCACTTTCAAATTAGAAATAATAAATTTCAAATTGGGAATCAATATTGTGGAATCATTTAAACACATTCAAATTGAGATCAAACGAAATCAGGTTGAGAATAATCACATTCAAATTGAGAATAAATCCAGTTTATTAGGTCAAACAATAATTCAACAAAAAAAGTTCTTCGTACCCTTGTCCCCTTGGTACATTTGTGTTCTTGGTACCCTTCTTAGAACGCCCTTGTCTTCGTGATATAAATGAATTTAAGTTTGTTCCATCCATGTATATAATTGGGATGTTATCGCCTTGAAAGTTCAAAAGCTGCTGAACATATTCGCGTCTTTTTATCTTGATCTCTTCGCTGTTGGTTCTCTCCGGTTCTCGTCGAATATCTTTTAAAGTGAACATAAGGCCATCTAAATGTTCTCTCAAACATTCGGTCAAGACCACCAAATGCTGGTCTTCTTCAAATTTTCTTTTTAATTCTTCCAAGGTGAGTCTCGGATTGTCTTCAATATACCGAGTCATCAAAGCGTGGTGCTCTTCGCCGATCTTTGTTCTTGGTTTTTCTCCACGTTGCAGTTGAATAGCGTCTTGAGTTTTCACCCATCGGTATGCCGTACTTTTTGTCACCCTCAGTGTATTGGCCAGTCCCCTCCAATCCCCATTATCGTTGAAGACGACACAAATTTGCTTCTTGATGCTGTCGGCTTCGGCTTTCTTTATACTATAAGGCATCGCACAGGTTTATTGCAAGGAGTTGTTTATTGTCGTTTTTTTTTTGACAACAATATTGAAAAATTATGGAGTTGGCCGACTCTACAAAAATGCCCACTTATTTTCCCAATTTGAAGCTGTTTATTCTCAATTTGAAATTGATTATGCCCAATTTAAATGCGTTTAAGCGCTGCAAAACTTTTTGGTTCCAATTTGAATATGTTAATTCCCAATTTGAAAGTGATTATTCTCAATTTGGAATTGATTATTCCCAATTGGACTGTGTTCAATCATTGTAGCATTTTTTAGTGCCAATTTGAATGTGTTTATTCTTAATTTGAGAGTGATTCGTCTCAATTTGAAGTTGTAAAGGTATAGTGTTGAGGAGTGAACAAGTGATCCCGGAAATTGAAACTAACTCCGCGCTGTTAGACTTCAATAGGGGAAAATCAAGCTCCAAGCAAGAAAGATTGAGTTACGTTGGAAGATTTCGAATGAGACACGAGTGGCATTTTCAACATTCTGAGTGATGACAGCTGCATTCCATTCGCAATCGATCGCACATATTCTTACCTCAGTTGGTAGCGGTGTCTCGCTCGCTCTTTAGCGATTTCTCGCTTCTTCTTTCTCTAGCTGAGAGTAGGCTAACTGGAAGTGTGGTGGAAGGAAAGCACCTATTGACACTGAAACCGATCCGATAGGAATCATCAACGTTCAAAGGAGCTTGAGGATGCCTCTGGGAGTCCATTTTCCGACCCCTGAAGCACCAACCGTTTCGACTGAACAAACAGAAGATGACCTGCTAATATGCGAAACATGTAACCCAACGCCATTTTCCTTTTCGAGTGATTCGTATGACGGTAGCGCTACGAATTTGAGGCCCAGTATTTCCGACCCAAGTTGACTTTACTCTGAGGTTAACTTGAGGTTAAAAGCCATGGCAACGATTGGTGAGATGATGTTGTATGTAGTTAGGTACATTTCACCTTTCAGTTAAATAGCCAGAGATGGGAACACTGGTGCTAGAAGGAAGACAGCTATTGATGACTGAGCACTCAAAGACACAAGGCAGAAGATCGAAATCGCTGTCGAAACGTGATGCTGATGCATTTTTGTCCTTTTTTTTCGGAAAAACGCAGCCAGGGTCATTGAGTACATGAACGCCTGCACCGCCGCATCGCGGAAATACAAACGCATCGTCCAGCTGCTGTCGGAGTTCATGCGCCACAAGGAGCTGCCGGTGACGACGCAGAACAAAATCATCCGTTACTACGAGTACCACTACCAGAAGAACTACTACAACGAGGAGGAGATCATGGCCACGATTTCCGGCCAGCTGAGACAGGAGATCATCATGCACAACTGTCGCCAGCTGGTGGAGAACGTCAAGTTCTTCAAGAGCCTGCCGCTGGTCGTCCTGGTCAGGATCATCTCGTTTTTGCACTCGGAAACGTACATGGTCAACGACGTCATCTGCCGGGCCAACACGCCCGGAAACTGCATGTACTTCATTTCGGCCGGCACCGTCGCCGTTTACACCAAATCCGGAAAAGAGGTAGGTATACGCAGGATCAGTCCCAATTTATTGAATAAATTTTAACATGTTCAGTCTGTTAGGTTCCATAGAGTTTACGGCACACCACAGGGACCTGTGAGCGGGACTGAACTGAAAAACAAAAATCGTTTTGGACGAGTCCGTGTCTTGAAATAAGGCAGGCAACACCGTCAGCTGGCGTGGTGGACCATTACCAGGTCACAGGCGAACCTAAAATCCCACTGCAAATCTAGGTGCACCACTAGATGAACTCAGTTCGCGGAATTAGGCTCCGCCCACAGGTCCCTCTGTTATTTCGAGTACTCTACTGTGATGCATCCTGCTGGATGGCGACCCGGCAGGATTATACTTGGTACTTACTGATACTGCCACTGAGCCTACATCAATTCTACAAAATCCTACAGAGCACCGACATAGGCCTGTTCTCCTAAACAGCACTCAATCACCTGAAACTTTGCGGTGAGCCGTGTGGTACGCCAACCAGTTTGGAATATTCAGTTACAAACAAACCTTTTTGTATAATCCAGAATCATCGGCTACTGAATTGAGACGTATCTTAATTTGGAACTTCCAGCAACGAGTATAAAGGCAGGCATTTTAGTACCTCAACGGCAGAGTTGCTGTGCAGCCAAAGGAAACGTTTCAACGAACTCGAAGGCTGAAATCTAACGTTTTGTTCCAGATCTGTCACCTGCACGACGGCGACTACTTCGGCGAGGTGGCCCTGGTCACTGACGGTTCGATACGCGTCGCCACCGTCCTGGCAGTGGAGGTGTGCGAGGTGTACAGACTGGAAAGGAGCGACTTCGTCAGGGCCATCTGTCCCTATCCGGATTTGCTGGAGATTATCAAAAAGATAGCGGCCGAACGGAGGGAGGATGCCGTGGAAATCGACATCAAGTTTAGGCGACAACAGTACGGTACTTATTGACAGTACGTTGCTGTTGTTATTTTTCATATAGTTTTTGTTGCTACTGTTATTTGTGTTACGATTAAAGTTTGATCTGCGTTAACGTGGAGTGATTGTGTTGAAGAAGACTTGAGTTTTGTTTTATTGAAACTCAACACGAGAAGATCATCAACATGTCTATGGTTACAGTTTGTACTCCTCTTTGGATGCTATGAAAGAACATGAAGCTGCAGACGTTTGTCTTGACAATAATTATTATTGTCAGCGGTCTTTCTTCTACTCGGACGTTCCCGAAACGTTTTTCATTGCACTCTTTGTTGATGATGGCGAATTGAAGCCGTCGTCTCCGCCAGGCGAAAAAGTAGTATGCTATAGCCTAAGGGCTCGATACCAAGTTGCAGGCGCAAAGTTCGGGACGGCGTAACTCGCCAAATACAGCGGTCTGATTGGTTGGTATCCGCCGTTGCTATGGTAACCGCACTTACGGCGGTCTCAGCCTCAACTTGGTATCGAGCCGTAAGCTACAAAGATTATCTTGAGCCGATTTCCGGTCTAATAAATTCAAAGATATATTTCTATTGCCTCAATTTTTCATCCTAGGCGCTTGTACTATTCGTGACTTGATTCAATTGCCGTCAAGGAGAGCCTTGAGCTTCTCAGACTAGGCACAAAACAGAAAATAAGAGTGATCAGCGGCATTTACTATTATTGTTTGACAACATGACGCTATAGACTAATGTGAACTCGCTGAATATGAAAATCGCGGTTTCCACTTCGAAAACTTTACCGAAAGCTTTAAAATCCAAGATGGCAGACAGGGAGCAAGTAAACCGGAAATGTCTTGTTTCACGGTTCTGGGAGTCCTGGGGTTACAATTTGAATGTCATTTTTAAATTTTTTGAACTCCCCTGATCAATCGGAATTGGTTTCAAAGGCAAGCTATTCGCCCCGTGCGAAGTACAGAGTGGGGGTAACGAAACCGATCACAGCGCTTTATGTGGACAAAAAGAGCAACATTGATGGCTCGGCGCTGCGTGATTGGGCTGTCAATTTTCTGATATTTGATGTCATTTATGTCAATTTGACAGTGGAAATAACCGAAATAATTGACAACCAACTGTCACAACAGATGCCACGTGGTTGACTGACAGTTTGTTAATGACAAAGTCTATGTTGACAAAGCACTCAACCACAAAATAATGACAGTTCAGGCCAGCGACTGTCATTTATGACAGTTCAGCCATATGTAATTTATGAGATGAGTGACGTTTTGCGCCTACAAAGTTGCGGACGCTAGGTGACGCTGGCGTCGTGCACGGTGCGAATACTCGTACATTTTCCATGGTAATAATTCTATCACCATGATTTTACTAGGGACCAGAAATAGACAGATTTGTTTTATTTAGTTCGATTCCCTTCACAATTGTATTTGTATAGACCGGGTGATACAAAACAACAGCAGTAAGTAACACTTTATCTGGACAAAATTATGAATATGTCAGAGGCAGTGTGAGTCAAAGAGCATGAAATTACCTATTTAGCCCAGTCAACGAGGAAAAAATAGCTAAAATGAATCGTGTACTTTTGGAAATTGGTAGGGATGATTTCGAAAACTTGTTGATTATTGTGTGAAAAGTACCTATCGATAGGAGGTGTAGAGTCGCCGCCATCTTGGATTATTGGTGTGATTGGGTATTTTTTCAATTATCTCGATAAATAGCGATCCCATCGGAAAACAGTTTGGTTCAAATAAAAAGCCAATTAATTAGGTTTGTTCGCGTCGCATGAACTTTCTGCACTTTCTGCACTCAAACTGCTGTGATTGGACAGCTGCCGCCAGCGACCCCAAGTCATTGGCTAGGGTGCAGAATTTGCAAAAAGTTCATGCGACACGAACAAACCTATTTTCTACAAAAAAGATGCTTATCACTTTCACGTATCTGCCGTAGTTCCAGATAAATTGGCCTGCGAACTTCGGGTGTGCGTCGCAGGGGCGATATTTAATGAAAGGTTTTTTATTTTTCTTCGAATTACACCACAAATTATGGACTTCTTGGGTCAACCGGTTCCGCCGTTAGGCATCGTCAGGGCTGTAATGGGTCTATTGAAGCTGTTGTTTATTAAAAGAAATAAAGGATCTTACTTGAGAAGTGACATTTTGTGTTATTTATACTTCAAAATTCAAATAATTTTTTTTTCAGGTGTTATGATTTTGAGTCGGTTCCGAAACGAGTTGGTCTAAGATTACATGTACAGCGTGTTCAACATTGATTGTCCTTGCCGCCTTTTCGAAATTTGGCCCGCATTAGACATGCCCCGCTTCAATGAAATCATTTTGGAGTACCGTAGTAACGAAATTGATAGACGTCACGTCACACTGACTGATGAAAAATCCAAGGTTAACAGTGACGGCATTGACGACTGATCCGTTCCTGTTCCGTCAGGTTGCTTGTTCACTATTCCACCAGCAGTCAGAGCCGTCACTGTTAACCTAAAATTTGATATTAGTCAGTATGACGTGACGTCTATCAACTTCGTTACTACGGTATTGTGAAATGATTTCATTGAGGCGGCGCATGTCTAATGCGGGCCAAATTTCGAAAAGGCGGCAAGGACAATCATTGTTGAACACGCTGTATATAAGCATAAAAATATAACAATAGTGGACCCAGAAGGTGTTGCTACAATGAACATTTCATTGGTACCAGATGTTATAGACTTAGGTATTGTTTTCCCACTCTAATAAAATATTCATTGTAGCAACACCTGCCAAGTCTTCTGTTTGCTCATTAAGACAGTGGTGATTGCGATCAGATTAAGGCCTCAAAATTTCAAGTGATTCTAGTAAAGTTCTTTGTCTAAAATTTGATAAAAAGTGTAAAAATTTGACATTAAAATTTGGGTCGAAGTTATGATTAGATAAAATAATACGGCTTGCAAAATGTGATCTACTGTCCATATAACCTATTCCTTTTAATTTTATGATATCTCTGTTATGCTCATGGATACGTACAGAAAACTTTCTTCCTGTATGGCCCACATATTTTGCGTTACAAGTACCACAACTAAGTTCGTAAACACCTGATTTTTCTTCTTTTAAAAGAAAATCTTTGGGATGACTGAGAATTTGTTGTAGTTTTGAATTGGTTCTGAAGGAAATGATGATGTTTGTTTTTTGAAAACTGCTTGCGATCTTATAAGATGTTGAACCAAAGAAGGTTAAAGACCTGTAAGTTCTGTTTGATTCTGCAGAGATTATTTGTTTGCTGGTTGTGTATTTTGAAATGGATTTATTGAATATTTGCATAGCCTTTGCATCCCACGGCGAAATGCCACCAGCATTTTGGGGACCGCCGGCCGTCATTATTATTGATTTTTATTGTTATAACTTTTATTTTTTTTTACTTTGGTTTGAGCCCATTGGCATTTCCAGAATACTTGGTTTTGTATCTGTTTTATTGTTATTTATTATCATTAGCACTAAGTAGTTTTTACAGTTCTCTACAAATTGAACAAAAAATTAGTGGAGATGATAGCTGACATCTGGAATACTGAATCTGCACTGACGTAAGAATGAAATATTACAAAAGAAATGGAAAAAAAAAACAGCTTACTAATCCATCTCACCCTAGGGGCGGTCTGAGATGGAATACGGAGCGGCCTGAGATGGAATAGGTACTAGATTTAGGTTATCGAAAAAAACGTCAGTAGCATGGGCGCCCAGAGGGGGGGGCAAGGGGGGGCACTTGCCCCCCCCTGGCTCCGGAGCAGCTGAATAAATTCTTCCTTACGAAAAAAAAAAATTTTTCGAGAAAGGAAAAAAAAATTCATTTTCGAAAGAAAAAACTTTGAGAAGGTAATTTACATTTTCTTGAATTGTTAGAGCAATTTGAAATTTCATTAGGCTTCTACCTAAATTAGATAGCTACCCGTAAAGTCATAAAATAGGTAGATAGATAGGTAGGTAGGTAACGATCTGCAAGCAATACTTGAAATTTTCTGAACCTCTGGTTTAAAACACCAGGGGTTTTTTCAACATAATGAACGAGTGTAACAATTGACCTACCTATATCAATCATAGCAATACTTGAAATTTTTTGAACCTGTGCCTCTGGTTTAAAACACCAGGGGTTTCTTTTAACATAATGAACGAGTGTAACAATTGACCTCTATATCAATCATGGCAGTAATTGAAATTTTCTAAACCTCTGGTTTAAAACACTAGGGGTTTTTTCAAGATAATGAACGAGTGTAACTATTGACCTGGCTATTTTGAAGTAAATTTTTATACATTTTGTACAAAATTACAAATTTTAATAAATTTCTCTAAAGTTAAGTTTAATTTTCAAATATATTTTCTAATTTTTCGCACAATAATTATTATCACCATTATTATTATTATTCGAAAAAATTTTCGCCTGCGGCGCTAATCTAAAGGACTTCGCAAATTAAGCCAGGTAGGTATGTGACGTTCTCTAACTGAAGCTATTTGCCCCCCCCTGACAAAAATCCTGCGGGCGCCCATGGTCAGTAGTGAAATACTTTTATAAAATTGGAAAAAAAGGGTCAACATACCTAAGCCAAAATATAACTTCTGATAATTGAAGAATTGGGTAGATATTCTCTCACAATCTAGAAGACAAAAATAAATAAATAATTTTTTTGGAATCACATGAGTATTTTTTCAAACAGCAGCTTGCACGTTTTCTTCTTCCCACTTCAGACGGTTACCATTTTTCTTGTATTTCCTGACCATTTCTGCACAAACCTGAAAATGTTTCAGATTTTAAACCGGTTCAGGGTTAGACCGTTGGACGGAATGTTTGGGGCTAGAAGGCATACTATTCCATCTCGCCCTATGCCATCTAGCCCACAAGGACGTCTAGAGAATCAAAACCAATTTCCTCAGCGACGAAAGGAAACAATCGCTACCACGAACGTGAAAATATTAGGTTAGAATCGAAGTTTCCACACTCGTATCAGAAAAAAAGAAATATATTATAATAACGGAAATAACATGAAATATGTCAACTGCGAAAGTACATTTCTCACCTCCAAAAAATTAAAAACTCCAATAAAATCAGGAGAAGTGGTCGCAGTTGCACGAAGTTCTGTTTGCACATGCCGGTAGAGGTTAAGAGCGGGATAAGCTAAGAGTGCGCGCGAAATTCAAATGCGTTTAGCAATGAAGAGCAGTATGCCAACTCAGGCACATTTCCCCTATTTGTTCAAAATCTCAATATAATTTGTTGAATATTTTGTCAATAACTGAACGAGGGTAGCGATTATTAAGTGCTATTTGTTTTATTGTTCGATATTCGTTCTTGAAATCTTCTTTTGATAAAGGTATTTCAAAAAGTCTATGGAAATAACTGTTGCTGTATAAATGACCAAGTCATCTTGTGGTCTAGATCGGTTCAGAAACTACTCGAATTTATGCACCTTAATTCTTTTGATGAAGAGTAGATTCTCATGATTTCTGACTCACCACTCCTCGCACCACCCGGTATAATTAATTTCTTGTCTCATGCACCTTGTTTTATAAATGGATCACTGATTATTTTCTTTGAACTTTGTTTTGAAATACCTTTGAGTAACCAAAATACTGGGTGCTAATGCCCTCCCGTTGACCCTTTCATATTTTTCAAAATAATTTATTTTAAATTTTTTATGCACTAACGAAGGTTACCAAAAGCAGTATGGCGTGATTAAACCGCGAATAGGAATTGTCAAATAAAAAACAATTCAACAATTTTTCCTTCAAGTTAACTTGTTCGAGCTTGTTTTTTCCAAATTTGCACATCGGATTCGAGTTCACGAGATTGAATTTAGTCGGAAAAGATACCAAACTTGTCGTGATCGGTTTTATATGGCCTGGAAAACAGATAGAGCCACCCAGCCGGGCTTCGCTTCCCCCCCTCCGACCCCCCATCAACAGTGATCGACACTTTTTGTGGCAAAATAGTATCAGCATGATGTGATGCATTGGATTACGACGTATTTGCATCAAATGGATTAAAGGATTTCATCCCCTCCACTTTGAGTTGCAATTTTTCAATCCTCTTCTTCAATCACTCAGAACCCCGAGATGCGATTGTTGCAGATTTTAAATGAGTAATAGGGCATTCAATTCTTAACAGAATACCAAATTTTTAGGACGCCCATGTTTTTCCGAGGTTGTGACGATTTTTTCACTCTCTTTCCCGTACTAATTTGACTCAGGTGCAAAAATTTGAATTTGGCGGGCTCCGCGTTTACTGGAAGTGGCCCGCCATCAGCCACATGCATCGTAAGACAATTTACGACCTACTTCTTTTTGTTTGAAACCAGTTCGGGCTGAATCTGATCATTAGTGCAAATTCTAGGCGAGTACTGCAATTTACAGCGACTCAAAACATTCGAAGTCCTGGAAGACCATGAAGCACACGCGAAAAAGTCCGAGAAGATTTCTACTGAGTTCTCATGGTCTAAGGACTCGCTCAACTAAAAATCAGCTTTGATCGAATTTGTTCCCGGTATTTATGATATAAAGTCTGGATTGACTGGGCTATACCCTGAGCCGCCGCGGCGCATGTATGACTTGCCTGTTGATTGAAAAATTTTCAACTCCTACTGTGAGTTTTGGAGCAATCGAACTTTCCCAAAATATTTTTGAAAGTTTTCTCCACACATGATCTCGCATATGTATGGACTTATTTTGAAAAACTGATGTAGTTCCCCATAAGTCGGAGTTTTTGTGTCATATTTTTGTACTTCTTGGGTTTCTAATGATTTGGAAAGACAACTATGAACAGAGAATGAAAACTGTTCTGAACGCTTGAAAAATGACCCAGCATTAGAGTCCGGGGCTTAGTGACATGAACCTTGCACTTTGTGACAAAAGCACGAAAATTGGTAGGATAGTCCACAAGACCGTGCTCTTTCGATTGAGTCGAAGCGCCACGCAGATTTTTTTCTCGGGGGGTCGCCAGGGGGCTCCTGAAATTTGAAAGGGGTGGAGCTCCTACGGAACCACTTCTTAATATCGCTATATCCAATGGAAAGAAAACGTATGACTCTACTATGAACCTTAACAGCATCAGTCACCATGTGGCTATCGTTCTTCACTGTTGGAAAAACATGAAGCAAAAATGTGGGCAAAAAAGATCAAACGCGCCAGTTTTCCATGTTCTTGTAAGAGAAGAAAAATTAAAACAAATTTTTCGTACTAGCCAAAGACTTTATTTTTTTAACAGTGAAGAATGACAGCGCCATGGTGACTGATGCTGTTAAGGTTTATAGTGGAGTCATACGTTTCCTCTTTATTGGACATAGCGATATTAAGAAGTGATTCCGTGGGGACCCCACCCCTTTCAAATTTTAGGGGCCCTCTGGCGACCCCCCAAGAAAAAAGCTGCGTGGCGCTTCGAGTCAATCGAAAGAGCAAGGTCTTGTGGACTATCCTACCAATTTTAGTGCTTCTGTCACCAAATGCAAGGTTCACTTGATTTTTGGTCACTAACCTCCGGACTAAAAGTAAAAAGATATGCCGTATTTACTATGATTTTCGACTTCTAGCTGGTTGAACGCAAAAAATTGGAAAAACTTGAAATTGGAAAAATTGTCGAAAAGAAGGGCTCCGCCCCAGAAGGCACCATTTTTCGTTCTGGAAACTGGGATTTTCGGATCCAGCGGGGTCGAATTAGTCTGAAAGTTTTATCGCCAACCGGTAACCTTTCCATGCCGCTGAACACAGTTTAGAGAGCACTTTTGAAAAATTGAGCCTAGACTGTCATATACGTTTGGAAAATGCGAACGGAAATGACTACCACCATTTCCGTTTAAATACCTACCTACTCACTTTCCCACCTACCACCTACTTACCTATCCATGATTATTACCTACCTACCCACCTATCTTGTCAGGGTACCTCGACAGTTGCTGTGGTTACAACAGGGTTACAATCAAGTGTGTGACAGGCGTTCGATTCTACAATTCACCTGTTTGACATGGACGGATTTTTCCAATGGTTGAAAAAGAAAATGCCCGGGCCGGGCAAACCGCGAGGCAAACCGAAGACCAGGGTACGTTTCGCTCCACTCAACTTTCGTCCGTTTCTTTTTTGTTCTCACTCTGATGTCGCTCCACAAACCACCAGTGGGCCAAAACCGGACACGACTGTCAGATGCCCGAAGAACCGGACCAGCTACTCATCAGGTACCCCGGACAATCGACGAAAACCAGACTGAAGCGATGCTGGATGAAGATGTTTATCGTTTCACACGAAATGACGCAGACGACTTCCAGCCACCTGAAGAGCCACGGATCTGTGGTCGCCGAACAAAAACGCCAGCTCAACCACGAAAGCTGCATCATCCATCCGTATTCCACGTTCAGGTAGGTGCGGGTCTGATGCTTCCGAGCAGTAAAGTGATCACCTTGGGTGTTTTGAAGACCAAGGCAGATTTTTCGTTTTTGATTACCGAGTCTGGCCACTTGGAGCTGACGCTCGTGCAGTCAGAGTCACTGACGGAATGACCAGCGGATGTTACGACTAAACATCAGAAGAAAGCTACTAGTAACGTTGTTTGTCCGGCACTTCTTCTGATTGCTGAAGCTGCGTTTCATGGAAAAAAAATTCTTTCTGGCACTTTCAGGTACCACTGGGACGTAACGATGGTCATCGTCAGCTACATTCAACTGGTCATAACGCCCTTGGACCTGATGCTCTACATCTTGCCGAGAACTTTTCCGGTCATAAACAGCGTCTACTTCGCAGCGGTGAGGATGACACTGGACCTGGTCTGCCTCCTGGACGTGGGCTTGATGTTCATCACCGGTTATTATGACGAATACCGCAAGCTCGTGGTTTACGACTACTCTTCGATAGCTAAGTGAGTTTTTTTTTAATAATCAAGCTACGATTCGATGCCTCAAATCGTTCACACGTCCATACCTCAACAATCCCACGTGTTTTCTCAATTTAAGTATTCCCTCCAATAAATGCACTCTAGGCGAACACTGCTAGGTGCATACTTAGATCGAGACCACGAGCTCGAGTTTTCCTGATTCAGGCTCAGTATTTCCACCCACCCCTAAGTGCCTAAAATCCAATTAAATGGAAACAATCACTCACCGTCAGTTCCACAAAAAAGATGATCAGCGATCAAGGCTAATTGCAGATTAACTGAACTTTTTTCTGCTGAATGCTAGGCGATTACCAACAAAAACTGCCTGAAATCTGTACTAGACCCATCATCTTTTCATTATTGAGGGATAAACCAGCATTTCCATTGATCAGTCGGCTACAAATTGACAAGCAAAAATCGCGAATCAACTAATCTCGTATTATCTGTTTTGTGGAACCCACGGTCAGACAATAGCTCAGGCGCCAGGGAAAACAATAAGAAAATAATTGTTTCCTGGCTGGGAACTAGCTTAAAACGATCTGTGTAGCTTAGGTTTTGACATACTAGTTTCCCCCCTTTCGGAAATGTCGGCGTCATGTCGTCATCATCAACAAGAAGTGCACCAGCGTGGTTTTTGCCATATATCTTAATTTTGGGTCATCTGACAGCAAAAGATGTGGAGAGTCATTTTGAAGCCCATGAAATTCCCTACAGTTTGGTTTTTCAATCAATTTTCTGGGACCTATGGTCTTTGAGATAGAGCTTCTGGAAGCGAGAGTCATTGTCGTGAGAGCTCCATGGCCACTTGACTCGAAAAACTAAAATGTCGATGTGACAAAGAAAATTCAAAATGAGATTACTCATAGCTTAGGGGGAATCCATAAGAATCGTGCACTTTGTGCCAAGTCTTTGAAATTTGGTATGGTCTTAGGTATGGTCTTAAGGTTTTAGGAAACCATCGCAAGCAACTTGTGCGCGACCTCTAGTAGCCTGTTTGCGTTAAATCCAATATGGCCGTCATCTGTACTTCTACTAGCTTCTATTGGACACAAAATCTTGAGTAATACCACTTTTTATAGGTTTCAAGATGCGAGAGGTCCATTTCTCAGGTCTTATTTGTGTTTAAAAATCAATTTTAAGGCATTAAGTGCTTTGATATGACAGATTAGACAATAAGATGCAAGGTGAAGAAACAATTTTTTATATAAATCCCGTGCAATTACAAAATAGAAAGAAACATGAACGGCGGACACAAATACGATAGAATCTGACAAGCTTCACAACAAGATTATGATATTTGTTACTTCATGTGTTATGTAAGCTGTTTGTGCAACCTTCTTGACACTTGCATATTGGACTTCAGCGAATCCTGGCTCGATAACATTTACATCTGCCTGTGCATGACACCAAACAACCACAATTGAGTAGTAATGAATAGCCATGGCTTATCTGGAAGATCAGTCCAGTAGGATACCCATTCTTTGGTTCTGTCGTTCAATTTCCAACCAAATTTACTGTAATCAGGGATATCAGGTGCTCTGGACAGCGACACTTTCCAAATGAATGCGGTAGTGAGCGGAGCTCGCTTTTTATGTTGAAATAGAGTATGTTGGTATGGTGATATAGATTCAAGAGACTTTAGGCCTTGAGTAACCATCAACTTCTTTGCATCATTGACTGAATTTGCACCACAGTTTTTACTGTATATCAGAACTGTAGAGCGTTCAAGATGAGATATGTGCTGTGATTCCAACGTGAAACTATTCGGTGTATTTGTGATGTCAATCCTCAAGAATGAGGATCAGGTATCAGTGACGTCAGGATAAGCACTCCATGCATTTCATGTCGTCTTTTTACCAATTCCAAACATCGGTGATGATACATCACACCCCGTAAATGCATGAAAAAAGAGAAAGGCCTCGAAGCGTTCAGGTCCAAGCTGTTAACAATTGTGGAATCTCTTTAAAGGTCTTTCCCGAACCAAAACCTATCCATAGCTCTGACATAACAGTGTGAAGTGACAGATGGCCAGGAGAACCACGTCCGTGTCCATTGTGGCGAGGCACGCTTTGGTATGTCCTTGCTCAGCTTCGTGTTGCAAGTGCAACATCATGCCGATGTTTGCTCTCTTTTTGCTGGCTTGGAGAAATGGTTAATAATTATGCCACTCCTTTTGTTGTTTAGTACCTGATCATCCTTTGTGGGTGAACAGTTCATATGAAGCACCAGTGGTTAGTTCAGCAAATTTCTCGCAGAGGAAGTTGAATAAGTCTTATTTATTGTTGGAGTTTGATAAGAATTTTACCCATTCTGAACCCATTGGTATAGGCGTTTTTGCAGCTAATTACACCATAAGGTTGTTTCTTATATTTATGGGGGGTACGGGTACGTTAAAGAGAGAGTCTATCTAAACTATCCCTAAACGATCATGGAGCTCAAAGACAATATTCGGAGACTTATTGAAGAAATAGGACCTCAAATCTGCTAGAATGAAATGAAAATGTTCACTTAAAAAATAGCTCTTTGCAAAGACAACCAAGGAGTACATTGGACAGATGTTGTTTTCTATCTCAATCAGTGCCGTCTTTTGAACAAATGGGGCCCCGGGCACAAGGCAGTAGGGGCCCCCTCATAAAGGTTTGTGAAAGAAAGCACACGAGTGAGGCGAGCATCACCGCCGCAGGTTATTATTTAACAAACTTTTTTTCATAAAAATTTCACGCTTTTTCAAAATTTTCAACAGAAAACCTGTCTTTTCTTGATTAGTTTAGTGGGATAGAGCGTCGTGGACTCTTGGAAGGTAAGGGGAGGCGCACGATCAGCTCAGAAAGTGACATAATCAAATAAACGTCGTAAACGGGACATGAGAACAACATTTTTTACAAAAATAGTCTTTAGTTTTAGAAATTTAAGGACGCCTTGGGGGGCCCCAGAAAAGCCGGGGCCCTGGGCACAGGCCCTTTGGGCCCATGCCTAAAGGCGACACTGATCTTGATTCTCATGTTTCTACTTTAGTAGGCATGAGATAGGTAAACTTCCGATTTTCCAAAAACTGCGCCTTTCATTCAAAAAAGGAATGCTTCATTCAACCTGAGACACCCTTGATATTCTTATATTATTCTTATATTCATATACTACACTGGTATTATGGTAATATATTATTCAATCCTATTTTATGTCTCGTAGAAGCTCTTCTATTAAAAATACCAGCACAGATGGCGGCCATATTGGATTTAACGCAAGCAGGCCACCAGAGGTCGCGCACAAGTTGCTTGCGATGGTTTCCTGAAGCCTTCAGACCATAGCTGAGACTATACCAAATTTCAAAGACTTGGCACAAAGTGCACGATTCTTATGAATTTTCAAGAATTACTGCTCCGCTATCAAGAATCCTTCATGCTATAGTTGCGGTGATGGTCTTAAACTCTTTCTCTTGAACCGTAGATTACGAATATTGAAAAGTCAAAAACGTCACATTGTACATATACAGGGTGTACTACGGGAATCAAATCAGAACAGAGAAATTTGACATATTTCTTCGATTTAGCCTATGCGAAACTCTAAGCACTTATCACGAGTCCAATATCAATATGCATTGCTATGTAAGCTTCACTTGATACACCTAAGAAGTGGTCAGCTCACAGCCTTCCTATAAAATGTTTTGAAGGCCCCCTGACATCATCAAAATTTACAGTAGCAAGAAATGTAGGTAACAGTATATTATATACCAAGGAACCAAAGTGGATTTTTGATCCCTTGGGTGAAGTTTGTTGCTCGAGGGCCCTTTGGGTCCAAATCCCCCAAATTAAAAATTCACTCTGGTCCCTTGGTATATAATATACTGCTGTATACATTCCTTGGTACTGAAAATTTTTAATATTTTGATGAATTCAGAGGGCCTTCAAAATATTTTACAGTAAAGCTGTGAGCTGACCACTTCTTAAGTGTATTAAGTAAAGCTTACAGAGCAAATCCCTATTGATATTGGGCTCGTGTTAGGTGCTTAGAGTGTCGCATATAGGCTAAATCGAAGAAATATGTAAAATTTCTCTGATCTGATTTGATTCCCTCAGTTTACCCTGTATATGTACAATGTGACGTTTTTGACATTTTTATATTCGTAATCAACGGTTCAAGAGAAAGAGTTTAAGACCATCACCGCAACTATAGCATGAAGGATTCTCGAAAAATCTCATTTTGAAATTTTTTTGTCACATCGACATTTTAGTTTTTCGAGTCAAGTGGCCATGGAGTTTTTACGACAATGCCTCTCGCTTCCAGAAGCTCTATCTCAAAAACCATAGGTCGCAGAAAGGTCATTTGAAAACTATTCCGTATGGAATTTTATTGGTTTCAAAATGACTCCCTACATCTTTTGCTGTCAGATGGCCCAAAATCAAGATATTCGGCAAAAACCACGCTAGTGCACTTCTTGTTGATGATGGCGACATGACGCTGACATTTCTGAAAGGGGGGGAAATTAGTATGTCAAAATCTAGGCCACACAGATCGTTTCAAGCTAGTTTCCAGCCAGGAAACAATTATTTCCTTATTGAGCTAATTTTTGCTCCCTGGCGCCTGGGCTACAATCGTTCCTGTAGCATCCGTTTTCTACCTGGATGAACCATACGCAAGTAAGCAATGACCGGTTTCAGTAGGTTTGCAAACTGATTTGGGCGCTTCTCATTTACTCTGACTAGTTCGAGATTTCTAATGGAACAAACCTATTAGCATATTTGTTCCCTCTCGAGTCTTCGAAAGTAAGTTGGCAGAATACAGAAGTGGCAAAACTGACAGCCCAGCCAAGCGCCTTTTTGTTTGCCAAGGCTCTCTCTATCGTACTTCTTGGTTTTTTTTCCATCTCACCTGCAGATGTCCTTGACGCGCTTTCTGTTTTTTTTACGATTCAGGCGTTACGTCAAAGGAAACTTCGTACTCGACCTGCTGGCTTCGATACCAACCCACATCGACCTGTTCGTATCACTGCCGAGAGACGGACGGACGCTCGAAATGATGCACCGGCTGAGCATCCTCAAAGTTCTACGATACGTGATTTTGGAGAGACTGTACATGAAAATTTGCAACGTGAGTGTGCCATCTGCAGTTTTTATCGCATACGTACAGTCTATTTAAATTTCATCATTGGCAACAGAGCAGACTCTGTGTTTTGGTTTTTGGATCTTATCTCTTGCACAACACAAGCCACCAAGATTTGTCAAGTTCCCAAAACTTCCGAACAAGTGCCTTTGATACCGTAACGGTTGACCACTAATACAATTCAAGGTCAAGGTCAAATTCAAGGTCAAGGTCAAATTCGAGGTCAAGGTCAAATCCAAGGTCAAGGTCAGGGGTCAATGACCTGTCAAGGTCAAGGTCGTACCCCCCACCACCGTTGCACGCCCAAAAATTATCTACTCCAGCTGCCCATTTCCTTCGATTTCACAGAATTACATTTTACAAGTCGGCTCTTCATACCTCAAGCAGACAGTTTGACCTGTTGACCTGTTACATGATAACATAATCACAAGTCACGCAATCTCTCAAATAATTGACCTTATCGGAAAGTCGCAAAGTATGACCCAACTCTAGAACCTGGTACCCTACGATGAGGTCAATTCTGTTGCCAATATATCTACCATTAGATTTCAACATCAAAGTTTAAGGCTTGTTCACAACCATTGTGCCTTGCTTCTCCAGATAAAAAGGATAAACTTCTACCTGCGACAAGGTTTCTTCATCGGCATCAGCATGACTCTGTTTTGGCTGATGATCTCGGCCGTACACGCTTTCTCCGAAGCCGGCTTTGAGAACCGGACCAGAATCTTTATGAAGTAAGTATTGATGATATACAGGTGCCCCGTTTTTCAATGCTCACTATGGGAAAGTCGGTTAGATTACAAAAAAAAAAACGCTATTTTATGACAATCTCAAATAATATGTCAAGATATCCAAAGTATCCTTGATCATTTCTGAAATATATAAAAAAAAACTGAGAAATGCCGAATTCAAAAATCTCAAATCGCTTCGTCATCACCATTTTTATGATGAAAAAGATCTATTTTCGTCAGTCTTGAATCATCTTTGATGATTTTGTGTTTTTTTTTTGCAAGCTTTCGAATGAAGAGCTCTCCTTTCACAGTGATAAACGGTATCGGCTACAATTCATCACAAAACAACTGCAGGGAGTTTGAATCAATCATTCGAATCTTTTGAAGTGTGATTGAGCCTCTGATGGTCATAGGGGAATCTCAACAGTTCAGCAGTAAATCTTGTGAAGTCGATTTCATTACATAGTGCATTCAAAGTCATAATTCTCGTCATATAACTTTGTCTTGCAGAAATTCAGAAATGAGGGAGTTCGAGGACCTTTAGAATACCGCTCCTGCTTGCTTCATGTGAAATTTTGATAAAATCTGCTTATAGACTGGTACAAAAATTTGGAAAAACGCCTCAAATTACCTCCTAGAGGCATTTCATGTAACATTTTGGTAACAAGTGTTTCTAGACTAAATAGACCCTTCTGAATCTGAAAATGCTTAATACCAAGGCAAAATATTGACCGGAAGTAAGATACCCACGATAGTTGAAGATGGCGTCCAATGAGGCGAAACGGATTGTTTTCTGCCGTATCTTTTCAACCGTTTTACCGATTAAACGTAAATTATATACAGATAGTTCTTAGGTACGTGTCCATGATTTGATGAAGAAGAACTTCAACAAAAAAATCCAGTGGCGTAGATACTGGGTGGTCGACTTTTCTTCATGTTCCAATTTTTAAGCTGCTGTAAATTTTCTAAAATGACCATAACTTTGAATTCTGGATTCAATTTTGATGCTTAGATTTTCTAGCGAACTTTTGAGATATACTGGTCAACCTGTGAAATGGAACACTATGAGTGGATGTGCAATAAAACTTATTGTGAAATAAGAGAAAATTAATAAATTTTGTAACAGTTGCATCAACTTAAAGACAATCATCCACTTTCATGATCGGTTGCCACCGGTCGATGTTACTCTCCATGAAATGTCCATTCCTTCACTCTCATGATTTGCATGACTCAACTTCGTCTCGTATTCAAACATCATGCTTGTGAAGAAATGAGGATCATTCCTTTTCACTCGCTGTATAATGATTACGCCTCATGATGGCAAACACGGCTTCGAACCTGAAAATGCGCTCTTGTATCAAAAAATACTGTTTCACGCAAGAGGACCCTCTTATTGACTTATTCAGTATCTCACAATGAGTCCTATTTCTTACAGCTCAAGACTGACATAGACACCTGTGGGTAAAAAGACTCGAAAATTTTTGTTTGCGGCTGTTGAGAAACTGGAGTCGCTTCCTCCCACCCAGCAATGCCGACATCTTCACATAACAAAGAGCCATTATCAGGCACAGTGAACTCTGGAGATAACCATAATACTGATGACTATTGACTTGTGTCCTTAAATCGGAGCTTCCGGCTGCAAAACAAACTGTGGGACTCGAATTTGCTCTTGCAGAAAGTCTGGCATGAAGTGCTTGAAACTCTGCAGATGCGAAGGACTCTGCCTCAACAACCACAAAATAGATGAATAGGTCAAATTATTGCTTGATTAACTGTTTTTTTTTTCTGACTGCATCTAATCCTGTTGAATACTACCTTATTTTCCTGAATCTGAAAAGTGCTCTTGTGCTGATACTAGGTCAGCGTTGGGTGTTGAAAAGATTCTTGGCAAGGCTCTGAGCAGATCTTTCAAGTGGTAAGTCTGTCAATTAGGTTTCTTTCAATCGAATTAGTTTTTATTAGTCTCTAAAATGGTTGAGAATCTATTTTCAACTGTATATTCTCCCTATTCTAGATCTACGAATAAACAAAAACTGAAGGCTGCTGAAACCATCAATGGGTTGCAAGTGCTGGTGATGTTTGGATAGAGTGACGAGAGAAGTACAGTTTCTGAATAAATTCGTATCTGGGTTGAATTCTGGACTTAGCAGTATGTATTCCAGAGGGCCAAGCTATGCTTGAAAGTGTCAGTTTTTACTCTTTGTTTACTTCTTTGGGATCCGATGGTTGTATCTTTGCACAAGGAATGTGTGGCCAAAATTTTTAAAATGGCTCATCAGGCTTAAGTACCTTACACTTAAAAAACATCTACATACAGTTGAGCATTTTGTTACAAATCTATCACGAATTTCTTCTCATGCGAAGGCTGCGTAAGGTGAATTTTTCACCCGAGCATTTCCCAGTTTCCTCAGTGAAACCAATATTCTGGTGAAACCACCAAGCAAAAAGCCATGTTTTTGCATTTATAGGTAGCAGGAATGCTCGCTTTACAATTCACAACGGTAAAAAGCAGAAATTGAGCAACATGAAGGTGATAATGCCAAATATGAAGCGAGTGTGTCTGAGTTATCGGTCGAAAATTGAAGTCAAACGGCCTTACTATAACAAATCTACTTTCAGATCTTGTAGAAATGCACGACTCATACAGCCAATCATTTTCAGATGTTACTTACTTGTAGCTGATGATATACCTGAGAATTTCGACAGCATTACCCATGACAAAGATACATAACTCGACTAAAATTCAGAAGAAAAAAAAACGTTGAAGAACATGTTTTCTTGTATAAAACTACTTTAAAATTGCCTCTAATCGAGATGTGGAGCCATGAGTTGAGTTCAAAATGTGGAAAATAGTTGGAAACGACACCAAACTTGGCAATATTGATCCGAAATCAACAAAATTAGAAAATCACCAACACCAGACCAAAAGGCCTCCGGCTAGTTCCTCTCTTTAGACTCTGTGACACTTGGCTTGTCAGTTTGGTACGACATGAACCTGGTGGATCGATATGGGGTGTGTTTGAGCTAACATCAGTGACAGGTTGAAATTCCGGTATTTTTACTGTTGATTTCACCCCTTTCCCCCATTGCAGCTTTCCTGTCAAAATTTCGAGTTGGTAACAGGCATTTTCGTATTCAGCGAAGCCCAAATACCCCAGAATGCTTTCTTACCAAAATGTTATATGAAATGCTACTTGCATATGATTTTTTTGAGAAATAGTTTTAGTCTATTACCGGTTTTTCATGAGAAAGCTCCAAAAAAGTGTTCCCTTAATTTTGTGCGCTAGTATTTTTTTCCCATAGCTTGCTGTAATGAGTGATCCATTGAATTGATGATACTTAGATGTTAATTTTCTGTACTGTATTCCAGAGATCAGGAAGGTCTCTACAAACCGCTGCACTTGCTGCCCAAAATCCTCTACAATGGCGCTCTTTTGATCAACAATGTTTCAGCTGGTGTATCCGAGCCCCAATCTAACCTGACCATGGTGAACAGGATCTTTTTCTGGGGCCTTTCAAGAATAGTTTTGACTTATTTTTTGGGTGAGTATGGGCGTTTTTGTCGATATTGTTATCTAATTATTTACAGCTAAATAATAACATTTGTTCAGATTCATATACAGTATGTTCATTAAAAAATTCAATAATGGGAGGCCGTGGACCGATGACAACCTGGCCGTTTTCGGATCGAATGGCCTGAGTCACAGCCTCCCTTTATTGAAGTTTTTAATGAACATACCGTACATTTGATGCAGTAAACTTGGAATAGGATTTGAAGATTGCGTCATCGGTCAAACGGCCTTGAGTGTGATAATAGTATATTATTTAACAAACGGGTAATGATTGCTTCTAGCTCATGAGGATGCAGTTTGCAGACACGAGCCTTGGCAAGTGTCGTAAAGCATCCAAATGAGTAATAGCCATTACCCGAAAGTAGAATACTATGATTTATCCAGTCTTATTGGAAAATGCAGGCATGTATACGCATGACAATACGTGCATTATTCAATAGGATTGGATAAATACAATAATCATAGGATTCAAAGTGATACAATGTAGAAAGTGGTCTCCAGATTCGCCATACACTAGAAGCGAACAAACCAACAACAGGATATTTGCTAAGCCATGTCTGGAAATCTGTACCAACTATTATTGACGTGTGCAGACGGCTGAAAGTTGCAAGGCCAGACACGAATGAACAACCTTTTTAGGCCGATTCGAAGAGAAATAATCCATCTGGTCAATGCCTCATGGCCCAGTATGCACGTCATGGGCCGACTCTACCTCGAGGTTTACTTCAAGTTACTATAGAGCTTATCGGAGACCACTGTTCCGATAATCGTTGTTGTAACGTTTCCCAATCGGGTAAAATCAGCAGTACTGTGACTACAATTTGGTGTCTCTTTTCCAAAAAATCATAGCCAGGGTCATCGAGTTCATGAACGCCAGGACGTCAGGCTCGCGGAAATACAATCGCATCGTCCAGCTGTTGTCGGAGTTCATGCGCCACAAGGAACTGCCGCTGACGACGCAGAACAAAATCATCCGGTACTACGAGTACCACTACCAGAAGAACTACTACAACGAGGAGGAGATCATGTCGACGATTTCCGTCCAACTGAGGCAGGAGATCATCATGCTGAACTGTCGCCAGCTGGTGGAGAGCGTCCAGTTTTTCAAAACCCTCCCGCTGGTCGTCCTCTTCAGCATCATGTCGTTCCTGCACTCGGAAACGTACATGGTCAACGACGTCATCTGCCGGGCCAACACGGCCGGAAACTGCATGTACTTCATTTCGTCCGGAACCGTCGCCGTTTACACCAAAGCCGGAAAAGAGGTAGCTATGCAAAAATAATTTATGTTCGCCGAATCTGTTACTTGCCTAAAGTATTCATTCAGTCGCTACTCAAGATGCACCTCACCCAAATAACGTATCGCTATAAGTATAGCCAAGCAAGCTTGAGGTAGAGAAGAACCGACAATGTAAACTTGAGATGAACTTCCACATCTATAAGTTTCAAACTGCAGGGTGCAAGACCTCGAGGAACGGCTCTGAAGGTCGAGTTCTTATAGGCTGAGTTGCTGAGGAGTCAACGCTGTCAACTTGAAGATCCGAGTGCGGTGACTACCTCAATCTTGCGTGTTGTTTTAGATCTGTCACCTGCACGACGGCGATTACTTCGGCGAGATGGCCCTGATCACTGCAGACTCGATACGCACGGCCACAGTTTTGGCAGTGGAGGTGTGCGAGGTGTACAGACTGGAAAGGAATGACTTCATCAGGGCCATCTGTCCTTATCCGGATTTGGTGGACCTGATCAAGAGGATTGCGGAAGAACGGAAGGAAGAAATCGACATTACGTTGAGGCGACAGCAGTAGGACACCGACAGAAAACAATCCTCATAATGATTGCTGAACAACATATGTGATTGTCGACTCCATTGACACTAGTTGCTGTATTTTTTGTTGCTGTTATAGTCGATGTTTGTCATTAGAATAAAATTTAATTAATTGAGTTGAAACTGATGTGAACTGATGGAGCCAAGAGGGGCTTGAGGTTAGCAAGCGATGATCCTAATCTCTTCACCTAGGTCCCTTGGTTCTTCTGACGATTTGGAGCTATTTTCAAGACCAGTTTTTCAGTATCACCCAACGTTCGAATTTGAATTTGTCATTATAAAAGCAATTGTTACAATGATCAAATTCATGACAACAAATAAAACCCGAGACTGAAAAACTGACCTGCCACCAAAGATTCTGTGACCAAAGTTCGATGGTCACAAAGGTTTCGGCTGGCTCCTCTGCCTGTTCATATTAAACAGAAGGCTTACAGTTCAAAGTGAGTTCCAGGTCACGAGTGAACAGCAACAGTCGATCACTATTTCGGAGGGAGAAATACTTGGAAGGTTTGCCCAGGAGCGATTTGGTGCCGATGCCCCGCCTTCGAGTGAGCCCCACCACAGCGTCGTGTTGCAGCGGTAACTCAACTTAATACGGGAACCGCGCTGAATACAGTTTTTGATTGGAAATTATACATATAGACAAGGATCTTTTTTGAAAACGTGGCCTGGAAAGTGGTTCTAGAGGCAAGCCATGTTGAAGTTTGGCAACATAATATGTTTTTAGGGTATTTGGACCTCGCAAATTACGAAAAACATTGTTGCCAAGCCGAATTTTGCACCGGAAGCCCGCAATGGGGGAATAAAAAGGAGGGAAGACCAAAAATCACCATTTTCCATCATTTTTGATACCGGGACTGAGACCTGTCATTAACGTGGAGTAAATTACATCGTATCTTGATGAATTGAGGTCTTATACTATCACCTTGTCATGATTACTGACAAAATTCCCAGAGGGGGGCGACTAGTGGGGGGAATGTTGACTGTGTAGATGATTCTACTTTTCTCTTGGTTTTGAGTGAATATATACATGTTTGGCATCTTTTCCTATCAAGTTTCATATTCTCAGTTCAATCATGGTGTCCAAATTGCAATTGCAAGTTTGAACAAGTTTTAGATGATAAAACATGTTTTTTGTCAATATTTTTTCACCACTTTGAACTGTGTTATTTATTGCAAATCGGCATTTTTTCTCAAAATTCTCTGTAGTTTGTTAGTCTGGTGTATTTCACACAATACAGTCATGTACTGATGTGCCTTCACCTTTTAAAATATGAAAAACATAGTTTTTTGTGGAAATTGATTGGTGCTATTTTTCAACTTTATTTTTTGCTATTATTTCATTGTATGATGAGAAACTGTGGTTCTCCACCTCATAATTATAAAGAAAACCTTAGCTAAGATATTCTAGAATGTACTTTTTTTCAAAAGAAGAGTTTTTCATGTGAGAACCTGATGCCCAGTGGGCAAGAGTCCTCCCAGAGAGGCCTGAGATGTTCTATTGAGCTCGAGGAACGGTTACCTCTTCCAAACGGCTTTGAGATGTCCTATTGAGCTCCAAAGAGGTTACCATTTTCTAACTTCTCTATGATGTTCTCTCAAGCTCCAAAGAAGGTTATCTGTTTAGAACTTATTCAAAATGTTTTATAAAATTATAAAGCTCCAAAGCCGTTTGGTGTGTTTGATTATGCTCTAAAAAAGGTTACCTTTTTTGGATTTCCGTGAAATGATCTATCAAACCTCTAAGAAAAGTTACCTTTTTCGAACGTCTTGGGCAAGTGTTCTCCACCATCAACCTCTAAAAAAAGAACAACTTCTCAAAATTTACGTTCATGAGATGTACCTATATTCGAAAAAGCCGCATTCCTCTAATAATACCCAGGGCAGAGGTAGATACAGATATTTCAAAATCGAATGTAATAAATGTGAATGATAAAACCATGGAGGATAAAACCTATAATTGTATTACTCAGCCTAACGTTTAGGGTAATGTACGTATCTGCCTTCGGTTGCACCAAGTTCTCTTCAGTTTCATTAGCGTTTTTTTCAATTCTATAAATTATGATATCTCAATGCAAATCGGAGTTTTTTTCCAAAACAGGACCACCACGCCAAGATCGACGACGTCGACGACAACACTGAAGGGGGGTCATTTTGCGATGAAGAATTCTGTAATTTTCGATGCGATTATTGCCTGTTCCGGTACGATTCCGCAGTGATTCTGGTAAAACACACGGATTCCCGACATCGATTATTGGCAGCAGTACTTGCAGCATCACCACACGCCGAAGCAGTTGACTTTGCATCACCACAGACCGAAGCAGTCGATTTTGCATCACCACACGCCAAAGCAGTTGACTTTGCATCACCACACGCCGAAGCAGTCGATTTTGCATCACCACACGCCGAAGCAGTTGACTTTGCATCACCACACGCCGAACCAGTTGACTTTGCATCACCACACGCCGAAGCAGTCGATTTTGCATCACCACACGCCAAAGCAGTTGACTTTGCATCACCACACGCCGAAACAGTCGATTTTGCATCACCACACGCCGAAGCAGTTGACTTTGCATCACCACGCGCCGAAGCAGTTGACGTTGTTGAAGATTCGCGGCCCGCTGAAGCTTGCAGCAAACCCAAGTCAAAGAAAAATCTGAAAAAAAACATGACGGTTAATGCTTCCCGTGAAATCAAATGGCTTCAATGTGCAATGTGTTTACATAAATCCCGCAGTGCATCGGATTGTGATGATGGACATTTATGTGCATGTGGATTACTGAAGCCACAGGCTGCATAAAGTGTTTAGGCATGTACTTTGACAGCAAACTAAACTGGAATCAACACCTGAAACATCTTAAATGCAGCTGCTACAAAAGAATAGGCCTACTCAAAACCATAGCAAACCACAACTGGGGTGCTGACAGCACTGTGCTCATCAGGACATACAAACGTGTGATACGATCAAAACTGGACTATGGTTCTTTGGTGTGTATATATATATATATATATATCCGCCAACAAAACCCTCCTGAAAATGATAGACAGCGTCCACAGCACAGCCCTTTGTATATGGTGTGGCGCTTTTCGCACCAGTCCAGTGAACAGCATATACAGGGTGGTGAAAATTTCGATGCTCACCATTGGTATCTTGAAAACGGTGAGAGATACGAGGTCGGTTAAATTAGAAAAAAGCTGCGCATTTTTGTGGCGATTGAGAATCTGAAAAGAAACTTTGAATATTATGATTGGCTCACGATTTATCACGAAAAAGCTGAAAATTTTGATTTCAAAAATTATTTTTCATCTTTCCAACCATTCAAGCTATTTTAATCAAACTTGGTAGTTTTATGTTTTTGATCACTCCGAGTCGATCAACGTTGGCAGAAATTTTTCAGGCCTTCTAGATGTCAAATTATGATAGTCAACTTTTGTTTTTCTTATGGCCGCCATATTGGATTTTTGCACTAATAGATAGAGAGAAAAATTAGCTTTCCGAATTAGTAACCAACATGTTCTTTTCATGACATTTTTAGCGTCAAATTTTGAAATTTTCGTAAATTATTGAAAAAATCGGGAATGCTTTGAAAAACAATTGAAATATTATCAATAACAACAAAAGAAAAAAGACAGATTGTGTTCAATTGACGTATCTAAGGGCTCGATACCAAGTTGCAGGGGCGAAGTTTGGGACGGCGTAACTCGTCAAATACAGCGCGGTCTGATTGGTTGGTATTCGCCGTTGCTATGGTAACGGCACTTACGGCGGTCTCAGCCCCAACTTGGTATCGAGCCGTAACTTCTTAATCGTGTTTTGTGCTTGTTTGTACCGAGTGCTCATAAATTAAATGAGTCAAGGATGCCTGTGAATTCAAAAACGTCTGTCGAAACTAGGGTAATCCTTACTCCTTTTCTAATAAATTTGTCAAACTTTAACAAGAACGATGCTAGTTCCGACAGACGTTTTTGAACTCACAGACACCCTTGACCCATTCAATTTATGAACTACCGGTACAAACAAGCACAAAACACGATTAAGAAGTTAGATACGTCAATTGCACACCATCTGTCACTTTTTTGTTGTTGCTGTTGATAATATTTCAATTATTTTTCGAAGCATTCCCGATTTTGTCAATAATTTACGAAAATTTCAAAATTTGACGCTTAAAATGTCATAAAAAGAACATGTTGGTTACTAATTCAGAAAGCTAATTCTTTTCTCTATCTATTTGTGCAAAAATCCAATATGGCGGCCATAAGAAAAACAAAAGTTGATTATCATAATTTGACATCTAGAAGGCCTGGAAAATTTCTGTCAACGTTGATCGACTTGGAGTGATCAAAAACATAAAACTACCAAGTTTGATTGAAATAGCTTAAATGGTTGGAAAGATAAAAAATAATTTCTGGAATCAAAATTTTCAGTTTTTTCGTGATAAATCGTAAACCAATCAAAATATTCAAAGTTTCTTCTCAGATTGTCAATCGCCACAAAAATGCGCAACTTTTTTCTGATTTAACCGACCTCGTATCTCTTACCGTTTCCAAGATACCAATGGTGAGCATCGAAATTTTCACCACCCTGTATAGTATCACAGGAGAAGCCCCTTTATCGTACAGAAGACGCCAGTTAGCCTTAACGTACGCGGCAAGAGTATCTACCAACATCATAAACCCTGCACACCGCTGTACTTTCTCCAACCGTTTTGCTGCCACCTACGAGAAAATGAAGAGAAATTCAAAACCTTATTACGAACAAATCAACATCATCCTAAGAGAACTTCACTTTAACTTCCCAAAAAGTATGCCTAAACCTGAAATAACAAGTCCTCCTTGGAATTTCCAACCCCCAAAATGATCTTTGAACTAACAAAATACCCAAAAACCGTATATCCGCCCTCGACCATCCAAAACAAATTTAAATCGATCTGTGCCGAATTTCAAAATTCCATCATTATCTATTCCGATGCGTCTAAAAGCTCGAGTGGTATCGGTAGTTCAGTGATTGTGTTGGATAAGTCAAAGACTTTTAACCATCCGAAAGAGACTAGTGTCTATAGTGCCGAACTGTATGCCATCCTGCAGGCTCTCAAAAATGCAGCCATCGTCTCTGGTGTTTCTGAGACCGAAAGGAGACTTCCGGTCTCACAAACACCAGCCGTCGCCCAAAACATCATTGTATGTACGGATTCAATGAACGCTGTGCAGTCCATCGTACAAATATACCCTGCGAACCACCTTGTCCAAACCATCCAGAAGGAGATCGAAAACCTGAGAAGTGGCGGACGGCAGGTTACACTCTTCTGGGTACCATCACATGTTGGCATCCTGGGAAATGATATTGCGGATTACGAGGCTCGACACGCAACATCTTCAGCCAACTCCACCCAAGAAGAGGTCATGGTCCACCACGACCTCAAGAAACACCTTAAATCTGCAGTGTCAGCCCAGTGGAGTCAACGATGGTCGCAACTATCAACGAAGCTCAACGACATCAAAACCAACACTGAAGCATGGTTTCCTGCCCTGAATAGGACATACCAACCTTACGCACCAGTTCATTATAACCAAAAGTGATCCACCGATGTGCGACTTATGTAATGAACAAGTCACTGTCCGACATCTTCTTCTGACCTGCAGAAAATTTGACGTTCACAGGCAAGAACTCCTCAACGGCAATAACAACGATATCGCTGAGCTTCTGAGGAACACTTTGGAAAGAGAACAGGTGCTTTTCAACAACCTAACCGCAACAGACCTCCTCAATCTCTTATAGATTATAATTTCAAGTACCAAACATTATGTTCCACATACTATTAATAGCCCAAGAGGCTGATTTATTGAGTTCTTTTCTTCCAATAAAAAAAAACAATCCGTGTCGGTCGGTCTGTACAGGATGATCATCCTAGCATAATTATCATCCCATAGCGGTCTTACCGTTCAAGATAGAGAAAAAGATGTGTGAGAAAAGTCATACGGTTTGATGAGACCTTTAATCTTAAATTATTTTCAGCTATACAGGGTGTCCCATTTGGACAGAATTAACGAAACGTCAATTTTTTTAAATGGAACATTTATCATATTTTTTTGCATTTTCATGTTCAACTAAACTGCTCAACAATTGAAGTGGTCCACTCGAAAATTTCGCTCGATTTCAATCTCAGAAAAAAATTGACCGATTTCAAAAAGTGCAGTGTTTCTGGATAGCTTATTCTTTTCACTATAAGGTGCAATAATAGGCCAAACAATTGAACACATAATGCATGATATACAGGGTGACAACGAAAGGAGTGTTAAAATGTTTCATTTTTAAGCACGTCCCAGTTTTTCCAAAAAATTCGCCAAGTCTTTCTGATTACATTTTTAAGTAATGCACATCCATGGCTCGGAATGGTTTTTGAAATTCCCGCTTATCTTCTTTGGTTACAGGGTGATGTAAAATGAAACAACTTTTTGTTTTTATAGTGGTACCTTTTTTGTTCGTTGACCGATTTTCACAATTTGGAGCTTATGTTGAAGCGAAGACCTCAGTTAAGAGGAATCGATTAACAGAATTGAATTAACACATAATTTCAAAAAGAAGGGTTGGCTCAAATGTGACCTAAGCATGAAATGAGGCCAAGATCCGATTTGGGGGGATTTTTTATCAAGAATCAACTTGTCGTTGAAGGAACAACTCATTGTGAGCATTTTAAGATCAGTTTCGCTGTTATGAGGCAAAAATTAACGACGGAAAACCCAAATTGGGACCGCATGTTTTCACAGGATAACTGATGCCTTTGCTCACCTGAAAACACACGTACTTATTGTTACATTTGACTGTTTTTGTCGACCCTCTGTTGACTGTCCAAATCGCGAAGGAAACTCGATCAGTGATTCTCGTAACATAGGTTACGTGTATTTTCAGGTGAGCAAGAGCATCGCTTCTCCTGTGAAAACATGCAGTCTTAATTTGGGTTTTCTGTCCTTAATTGTTGCCTCAAATAAGCGAGACTGATCTCAAAATGTTCGTGATGAGTGATTTCTTCAACGACAAGTTGATTCTTCTTGAAAAATTCCCCCAAATCAGATTTCGGCCTTATTTCATGCTTAGGTCACATTTGAAGCAGCCCCCCTTTTTGAAATGATGTGTTAATTCAATTATGTTAATCGATTCCTCTTACCTGAGGTTTTCGCTTCAACATAAGCTCTAAATTTTGGAAATCGGTCAACAAATAAAAAAGTTACCACTACAAAAACAAAAAGTTGTTTTTTCCACATCACCCTGTAACCAAAGAAGATAGGCGGGAATTTCAAAAACCGTTTCGAGCCATGGATGTGCACTTCTAAAAAATGTACTCGGAAAGACTCAGCGAATTTTTTCGCAAAAGTGGGACGTGCTTTAAAATGAAACATTTTAACACTCTTTTCGTTGTCGCCTTGTATATTATGCATTATGTAATCAATTGTTTGGTCTATTGAAGCACCTAATAGTGAAAAGAATAAGCTATCGAAAAACACTGCACTTTTGAGAATCGGTCGATTTTTTTCCAAGATATTTGTATTTGAAATCGGGCGAAATTTTCGAGTGGACCACTTCAATTGTTGAGCAGTTTATTTCAGTTGTCGTATGTCTGTATTTTAGTTCATCAATTGTGTGGCAGTGCTACCAACTAAAAATTGCAAACTGAAAAAAATCGCATTTTCACAGTTTGCTTAAGAAAAATGTAATGGCCTTGCTTTTCAAAACTAACCGTGGGTTCTACAAAAAAGATAATACGAGATTAGTTGATTCGCGATTTAGTTGGTCAATTTGTAGCTGAATGATCAATGAAAATGCTGGTTTATCCCTCAATAATGGAAAGATGATGGGTCTAGTACAGATTTCAGGCATTTTTTGTGGTTAATCACTTAGCATTCAGCAGAAAAAAGTTCAGTCAATCTGCAATCAGCCTTGATCGCTGATCATCTTTTTTGTGGAACTGACGGTTAGAGATGAAACTTGACATGGTGATAGTCAAGTCAAAGAACAATATCCCATATCAAAAAGTTGCGATTTCTTGATACGCGTTCACAAAATAATCAAACTTTATAATTTCCGAAGTATCATGACTAATTTTTTTCAAATGGCATGCCTCCAATTTCATGAAGATATTCAATAGCTTTTTTTATCCTCTTTCATTTTTACTAGAAGTACCCTACCCTTAAACTTCATGTTTTTCGAGACAATCGAAAATTTTCACAAAATTTGCATTTTTTTTAATTTTTTCAAAAACTGAATCGGCCTTGATGATTGACAGACAAGCCAAATAGTACGCATCGGTGGATACCTACAGACCTAACAAAGAGTTTGACACCATAAAAGCTTTGGTCGGAATTTTTTCCAGATTGTAGTGATTTTATCGACATGCCGCCTGGGGCCGGGCCTAATAAGTGCTTCTTGAGCTTTTTCAGGCGATTTCTCTCAAAATTCTCCAGCTTTTCCGAGAGTTTTCCACTTTCAAATGAATAACCAGCCTGGTTTATCGAAACCGAACTCAAATGATGGAGCTCTAAATGAAGCGCGCTTATCAGAGAAAATATCTCAATTCTTCAATCTGTTTCTAAAATTCTAACTTCCCACCTGAAGGGACGGCACGATACCAAACATGTATATGTTTACTCAAAAAAATCAAGAGAAAAGAAGAATCAGCTACACAGTCAACATTCCCCCCACTAGTCGCCCCCCTCTGGAAATTTTGACAGTAATCATGTCAATATGGTAGTATAAGACCTCAGTGAATCAAGATATGATGTAATTCACTTCACATTAATGACAGGTCGCAGTCATCAAAAATGGTGAAAAATAGTGATTTTTGGTCTTCCCCCCCTTACCCCCCCCCCCCCCCCCATTGCGAGCTTCCGGTGCAAAATTTGGCTTGGCAACAATGGTTTTCGTATTCAGCGGGGCCAAGATACCCTCAAATCGTATGTTGCCAAACTTTAACATGACTTGCCTCTAGCATTGCTTTTTCTCCAAAAAGATCCTAGACTAATTAGCCCAGGCTTTTTAGCATTTAACATAAAACAAATCAATCCACGTGCAATCTTCACGGTATCGTACCCACTTAACCTTACTAAACAACATACTAAAAGTCCCCAACTTTCCTCCATGTCCGTCATAATTTTTGAGGGAAGGGGGGTCAGAACTTTCATTAAAAAAATTCTAGGACAAAAGTAATCTGGTCAGTGGCTTCAAATTTATTATATTTGGATACATTGGGCAATAAGTGAAACTTATTGACAAACTAGATGTCTATGGTCCCCGTGAGGGGAGCTCGGAAGGGGGGCAATTGGTGACCTATGCAAGAAATTTGGTTTTCATTAATATTGAGACAATACTGGCATGTTGGGTATCGTTTCCCACTGAATCTGACCTTGCAAACCCGATTGTGACATTCAAATTCTGCCTTAAAAATCTTTTGAGCAATTTTTGGCATAAAAACGTGATTTTGGAACCAAAATAAAGCCGGCTTTTCAATTTGGGTTATTTTTGCGTTTGATGCATTAATCATTTGGATTTAAGATTGGATGAATTATACAGACTTTTCTGCATAAGACTATCATATCATAAACGCGACGTAAGTGGTTACAAGGTGAGAAAAAAAATTTATTGAAAAAAATGTCGAAGTCCTAAATGTCACTCAAAAATATCTCCGCGCAGTTGAAAAAAATGTATTGTAGCTGTAATATGGCTTTGATTTCATTTTTCAAGGTTTCTTCTTGTAGCCAAAACAATTCTCTAGCTTCCGAAGAAAGAACACTCTACATTAAAATAATAATAATAATAATATAACAACAGCAACTTTCCCGCGGGTATAGCCACATTTTTCAGTTTCAAGCTGGCTTACACCGAACATCAAACCAACTCAATTTTATAGCATTCAAGAAATGATAATTATGTCGTAAAAATCCACAATTTTCAAGAGCAAATTATCATTTTTTTCATTAAAAAATGCTCACAATCTTTTCAAATCAGAACTTCAACATTGTATTTACATATTAATAATGTATTATGTAAGTCTAGCACAGCACAGGAAGATTTTTGTAGCCATGCTCTGCAAAAAATATCAAATTATTATTATTATAATTTCAAGTTCACTACTAGTCAAAAAAAAACGCATCTAGCTTACCATCCGTACTCTAAGCTTATTTTGTCCAATATTAGTTTCGTTGAAAACTCGTCTATTGATTTCCAAACAATAAATCGATAGTTACCTCGAATATCTACCGATAGTGCCTATTAGTGCGGGCGCTAAGAGCCAAAATCGAGATGAACCTTGCAAATGGTGATGAAAGCATGAGATTCGGTACACGTACTCAGAATGAGCCCCTCTTTCAGATAAGAGGTGGAGCCACGCCGAATTTTCACCGGAAGGGGGCTCGGGGGGCTCCTGAAAGTTGAAGGTGCTAGGGTTCCCACCAAACCGCTTATCAGTTCGTTTTATCAATTGAAAAAAAAACTCATGAATATGTCGTAAAAATTGACGACGTTTATCGCCTTGTCCCGGGAATTTTTCATTAAGAAAAAAAATAAGTTCATCGGCAGAACACACAAATTGGTTTTATTTTATTTTCACCTACAAAGAATTAATAAGGAGATGTGCAGCACGTTGATTCCCACAAATTCGTATCCTCTGAATTCGTTTGTGGAGTCAAAATTTTGATGGTGTATCTTCTTGAAGAGGGGCATTCCAAAGAGTAAGCTTTTTTCAACACCAAGTTCTAACAGAATTTTTTTAATGTTCTGATTCGAATTTACTGAATTCCTTCCAGCAATGCATACCCTGAACCCTTCTTTGGAAGTGCCGCGTGCGATTGAACGTGGAGTAAGTCCTGAAACACAATCAGAATTTTTCTTCTGTGATGCTACTGTCCACTCTCGACCGGGGCAATTAGGTTCCTACACAGCATGCGCGGAGTGTATACACGATGCGAGGTAGTTTCTCGGTTCAGTCAAATTTTTTATGATTGAAATTGTGTCATAATATTGAAATAACGTGTATACACTCCGCGCATGCTGTGTAGGAACCTAATTGACCCGGTCGAGAGTGGATAGTAGCATCACAAAAGAAAAATTCTGATAGTGTTTCAGGACTTACTCCACGTTCAATCGCACGCGGCACTTTCAAAGAAGGGTTCAGGGTATGCATTCCTGGAAGGAATTCAGTAATTTCGATTCAGAACATTGAAAAAATTCTGTTTGAACTTAGTGTTGAAAATAGCTTACTCTTTGGAATGCCCCTCTTCAAGAAGATACACCATCAAAATTTCGACACCATAAACCAATTCAGAGGATACAAATTTGTGGGAATCAAGGTGTTGCACATCTCCTCATTAATTCTTTGTAGGTGAAAATAAAATAAAACCAATTTGTGTGCTCTGACGAAGAACTTATTTTTTTTCATCGTGAAAAATTCCCGGGACAAGGCGATATACGTCGTCAATTTTCACGACACATTCATGAGTTTCCTTTTTAATTGATAAAACGAACTGATAAGCGGTTTGGTGGGAGCCCTAGCACCTTCAACTTTCAGGAGCCCCCCGAGCCCCCTTCCGGTAAAAATTCGGCGTGGCTCCACCTCTTATCTAAGAGAGGTGCTCATTCTAAATATGTGTACCGAATTTCATGCTTTCATCACCATTTGCAAGGTTCATTCACCTAGTGCCCCCACTATATACCCATCTAAAATAATAGCAAAGTTATCTAGCACCTAAAGGGACTAAATACATAAGTTTATAAAAATAACAGATCGTCCTCAGGGTCATACTCAACAAGGTGGGGTAGAGTCTCACATGTTGTGCCCCTACAGAACTTACACATCTGCGAACAAGACAAGGAAGATCGCCTGCATCTACATTTTAGACCGCAGTTCTTCTTGCAGTTGCAAGACACTATCTTCAAAAGAGTCTCCGGATCTGGAGGAAGATGCGTCTTGACGGAGACCAACTACACGTGGGTGCTCCCGCGTAGCCCACCGTGTTGTTTGTTTACACCTAGAGTACCTTATTTATTATTATCTAGCGAAAACCCGAGGTTGATCCGAGGTCTAGGAGCCGCGATATTACGTGGAATGACAGACACACAGACGGACGGACGGACAATGAAATAAAATATCTTTGTTGTTTGTACATCTAGAGTATCTAAGCTACCATCTAGCAAAAACCCAAGCGCAATCCGAGGTTTAGTAGCTGAGATATTGCCGGACACTGCAGAGGAAAATTGCGAAACTGTACCTAGTACCTACCCATACGAGTACTACCAGACCAGATTTAGTCAGCACGATGCTGTCCATATTGAACGTAGGATCAATTATTACAGATCAAAGTCTAGGATAAGAATGTTGAAGTGATTTTCCCCATATAATGTGTTTGACGTAACTTCATAGAATCCTTATTGGAATTGCTGGACAATTCACAATGGAGCTAAAAGATACGTCATTTTGAAACTAAAACTGTAGGGAATCTACTGCATATAATAATACCAAGTGATATTCAGTGGTCGATGCAAAAGTGAAATGTTAACTGAAGCAAAAGAAATAAATACGAAAAAAGTGTCATTATCAAGAAATTAAGTCCGTTAGTGTCAAATTTTGGACAAAAGCTACCCCATATCATTCACTTTGATTCATTATCTTTCATTCAAGACCAAGATAAGAGAAATCGATTGAGTGGTTGAGAACTAGGAGCATTTTGAAGCGGAAAGTGCATTTTGAGGTGTCTTCATCTTTGCCTGTCAAAAAAACAGTGACGCACACGGGGGAAAGTTGGGGACTTTTTGTATGTTATACAGCAAAGTCTACTGAACCCAAAACTGAAGAGATTGACCGTGTTTTGATTTGTTTCATGTTTTGCCGTTTTTTCGACTAAAAAGCCTGGGCTAAATACCCTGGGTTCCACAAAAAAGATAATACGAGATCAGTTGATTCGAGATTTTTGTTTCTCAATTTGTAGCTTACTGATCAATGTGTGTGTGTGTGTGTGGGGTTTGTTTGGTCCTGGTCACAAGACCAATTAGCCAGTCTATTTTTTTCTCTCGCATTTCCTTGACAGTGTGTGGGCTATGTCGATTGTCTTCAATGTTACTGGATTAGTTAAAAACCACACCAGCTATTTGTTTGCTGGCTTTACTGATCAGTAAAAATGGTTTTCTCACAGTGATTATCCTGAATTTTATTTTCTTGTCTATTTGTTTGGGTTGTTAAGATTGATAACGTATTGATTTCAATTTTCAAAGGATAATCTTGATTTCGCTCAGATAGTCGTAAATGGTACGGAAAATTTGAAGGTTTTTAGTTTTAGTCTCCAATAGAGTTGGGAGATTGGTTGGTAGTGGTATTTGTAGATTGATTAGTTCGTTATAGAGATCATTCTTCTTTCATGCTGGAACAACTCACATTCAAGGATCATATGGTTGAGATCACCTATGTCACCACAGGAGCATTAATTACTATCGGATAAACTTATTCTTTGCTTGTAAACAGGACACAGCGCATGGTTGCTTCGAATTTTACAAATCGTCTGGATGAATCTCCGATCACTTTCCGAAGTAAACCAAGGTTTGAATACAACTCTACTTTGGTGATTTTTCGAGAATTTCTCGGTGGTATTTCCATCATATTGAAATTGCCATTGTTGTGTTATTTTATTTCTGAAGGTAGGTGTTAGATCTTCACTGGGCAGTTTGAAGTTGTCGATGAAAATACCCGTGCCGATTGCTTTTTTTGCCAGGGAATCAACTTTATCGTTGAGTCCGACGTGCCCTTTGATCCAGACTAGTTCAACTTTTTTGCCATTTGTTTCGAGACTTTGGAGTTGGGAGATAATATCAATTATGATGTAATCGATTTTGTTTTCAAGTTTCCACATTTAAAATTTGAGAACTCGCTAGAACTTGTCAGTTGGTTGCGCTGATGTTTGAAAGCTCAAGCTTGACGCTGTCATAATAATTGATGATAGCCATGGATGATATAGTAGGTTCACTTGTACCGTGATTCTAGTTGGCTGTGAGATTTTGTTTCAAAGTTTCCAAATCTGATATTTGAAAACTCCCTAGAACTTGGCAGTTGGTTGCATTGATATTTGAAAGTTCAACCTTGATAACATCAACAACATTACCGTTTATGTCAAATAGACTGAAAATCACAAGTTTCACGGAAATTGTGGTGGAATTGTGCTCCTTACTGTGGAAACTGTGTTTGTGCCTCAGCTTGTGTCTTGAACAATAACGTCCAGTGCCCATTTTGAAGCCCTCGAGGGCGCCATCAAGAACTCGCTTCTGGGAGAAAATTGGCGGAGTATAGGTGCTGCGATGTACCTCATAACGTTCAGCTTTGCGAAGAAGACGTGAATTTATTTTCAAAAACCACATAATATGGAAGCATTGTGAACTATTCTTGGTTTTTAAAAGAAGTACCCACACTCGGGAAGACTGGGAACTGTGGCAAGCTACACCGCTACATCCTTCGAATTTTTGTGTGGATGGGATTCATCGGCGTTAATACTTAATTTCACTGATCAGGACATCGTACTGGAACAAGAAATTGGCGGAACTTGTGAAAGGTGAACTACATCCACTCCATACTTGCAATTTGCAAAGTTGATTTTGGTATTTCTTTCACTTTTGACAGCAACAGTCAACAGTCAACACACCAACATAACCTATCTTTCGAAGCCAGACGCTCAGGCGCACACTAGGCAGTTGGACGTGAAGTCTACAATGCCAAACTGTAAAATTTGCCCAGCCTACTAGAATCACGGTACAAGTGAACCTACTTTTGTAAAATCAGAAGCAAACTACCTAAATGAGATGTGAAAACTGTGCTTGTGCCTTGAACAGTAATGTCCAGTCAGTGCTAATTCTGAAGCTCTCGAGGGTGCCATAAGGACTCGCTTCTGGGAAAAAATAGGCGGAGTAGATGGCATGATGAGCTACCCGAACGTTCAGCTTTGCAGAGAAGATGTGAACTTATTTTTGAAAACAACATAATTTAGAGGCATTGTGAACTTAACTGCTCAACATTTGAAATGTCGGTATCAAAAATTTTGCCCTTTTTCAAAATTGTGTAACATTGGATTGTCTCAACCGATTCTGATTTTGTCGTCACGATTGCTTAGATACATCTTTCAGCGATCTACTCCGTTGGCGAGAGTTTCCAATTCATTGGAATGACATTCGTTGCAGGGTGGAATGTAAAGCATTGCAAAATTGTGCTTAGTTCAATAGGTCCCCGTTTTTGTGAACAATTTTTTTTCAAATTCTAACGATATAATCATGAAGTCAGATGTCTTGTCTCGAAACGGCTTTTGAATTTTCCAGATCAAAAGTTCAACAATGATGATATGATTTTTTGTTGTAAAAGTTGCATTTTAGACATTTTAAAAAAATAAGAAATTGAGCTTATATTTTTGAAACATATCCATGTTTCTGAACCAACAAAACATCTACATATCCAATTTGAGGTCCGTACCTCGGTCCGTACGTCAAAAATTCCGATATTGATACAATGCGATAAGTGCGCCCTCTAACGGCGGATTCCAACCAAAATCACACAAGTTCATTAGACGCCTATATCATGACCGCATACCAAATTTCAGCTCAATTGGATGAACCATTTGGGAGTTATCATGGACGATTATACAAAGTTAGACACACAGACAGGCAGACAGACCGACTTTGATCAGAAAATTGTCTAAATTAATTGATTAGGTGGACGTTAAAAAAGAGTTATTCTTCGAAATCCAAAAACAAATTTTTTGCGCGTTCACAATATTTTCCTTTCCATTCAAGAACGCAAACCGGAAAAGTAAAATGGCGGTTTCTGAGAGCGCAGCAGTTTTTTACAGTTCAAGCAACAAGCATGCAAAATTACAGGTTCCTATCATCAAAAATGCGTTGTTATTGTCAACCAAAATGACTAGAATGCAACTTTTACAAAAAAAATCATGTCATTATTGTAGGACTTCTGATCTGAGAAATTCCAGAACCATTTCGAGATAGGACATCAGGCTTCATGATTATATCGTAAGAATTTGAAAAAAAAATTTATTACAAAAATGGGGATCTATTGAATCGAGTACAATTTTGCAATGCTTTACATTCCACTCTGTAACGAATGTAATTGGAATAAGTCAAAAAAATTCGCCAACCCAGTAGACTGCTGGAAGATGTATCTAAACAACCGTGACAACGAAATCGGAATCGGTAAGGACAATCCAAAGTTATACCGTTTTGAAAAAGGGCAAAATTTTCGATACCGACATTTTAAATGTTGAGCAGTTTATTCCTGGTTTTTGAAAGAAGTACCCCCACTTTAGAAGACTGAAAAGCTACACCCCTCCAATTTTTGCGTGGATGGCATACTATAAAAACAACGGTTGAAATTCGTAAGTACATCCACTCCATATTTGCAATTAGCAAAGTGAATTTCGTTATTTTTTTCATTTTTGACAGCAACAGTCAACACATCAACATAACCTATCTTCCGAAGCCAAAGGCTCAGACACACACTAGGCTGTTGGACGTCAAGTCTACAATGCCAAACTGTAAAATTTGCCTAGCCTTCTAGAATCACGGTAGGAGTGAACATCCCTGGAGTGAACCTACTACCTATAGCATTGAGCATAAAAAAAAGTTCAAGTAATCTGCAATCAGCCTTGATCGCTGATCATCTTTTTTGTGGAGCTGACGGCTAATTTTTCAAACCCTCGAATTGAAATCTTGAGAAGCACAGTGGTCGAAATGTACCGGAACAGACCGGAACGGCGTTCCAGTTCGTGAAATTTTGTCGAAAGCCGTTCCGTTTCGTGGAAAATGTGCCGATAAGACGTTTAGACTTGTCTTTCAATATAATTTTGTCTTTTGTTGAATTACTTTGATTTAATTGTCCCGTCATCACATTTATTCTTACAAGAAATTTTAATCGTACATTATTATTGTAGGTATCTCTATCCATTCACGAAGAAAATTCAGTTATGTCCCTTTTTGAGCTGTTCGTGAACTTTAACGTGGAGTGATGAAATGACCGCGACTGATTGTTTTTTCTGGAAATCCAGCAAAATATTTGTTGGAGGAAACCAGGCTCAATCCAATACTTCATCTTACAATATTCCCTGAACAACACAAGGAGTAGATACCTAACATTACTGAATTTATGTACATCCCAAATGGGATATTAATTGTTTATACTCATTAGCACACCTATCTTGAGCACGTATTAGAATTATCTGAAGACAAAAACTGCCTGAACTTTTTAATGCAACAGAAATGGGGATTTCTCAGCAACTGCTCCCCTTTTCGGAAGGAGGGGGGGGGGGGCAAGGTATTGTCGCCTGCAGCTCTTGCTCGCTTCGTTCGCATCGAGAGTCCGAGCGTTCCGGTTCGTGAAAATTGCCATTTCGACCACTGGAGAAGCAACATTTGCATTGGAAGCAATATCAAAATTTGGCTGAACTCAAGTGCGTGTTGATAATTTTCAAAGTTAGAAGAAATGCAGGAATTTCCAGTTTCATTGTTGTGTGAATCTTTTTCATATTTCATAGTTAATATTGCAATATTGATATCAAAAAAATACTTTAGCGTTCCATACGGGGTTGGTTTAACGCTTGAGCCCTAGAGCCGCGTGGGACGCACGTCACTGGGATTTCAAAAGGTATAAACAAAGAAGCTTAGGGAACTGGCGCGATCTTAAACCTAGGACTTACCTTTTTCCTTCGATGATGGTGTCGAAAGCGGTGTGGACTGTAGATGGATTGCAGAGAGACCCAAAATCGGAGCTCATCTTTCACTCACTCACTGGAAAAAATTAAAAAGCCCTCAACAAGAAAGCAGGAACAGTCAATTATTTGAACGAACACACACAAAACCGAAAGAATTACACAGAACTACAGTCAACCTCTGCGGAAGGTTGCGGCTGCAGGAGGACCTCAAGATACCGGCTTTTCTTTGTCGACACCACTTTGGACGATATTTGATGCGCGTCGGGGCGGTGGCGGCTTCGAAACAAATTCTACCACAGTAGGTAGATGATGGCCACGCCACGGGACGATTTTAATCATCAACGTATATTCGTCGCGAGTTTTGATCGAACAAAAGTCTCCGGGAAAAAACGAGTACGCTGATAAGGGCAAAAACGCTTATCGCTGGACTAAGAAAAACCCGTGGCAGGGAATTAGGCATTTCCATTGCCGTCACAGCAATAATGCCAACTGTCCAGAGTTGCCCGCCAAATTTGAACCAAATGATGGGTGCTTTCCTTTCACCACAAAACTCACTAATCTGATCTAATAGGCCAGGCGGTAGGTCATTCTGGATAGAAAAAACTCCGACCAAAGCTTTTATGGTGTCAAACTCTTCGTAAGGTCAGTAGGTATCTACCACTGAGTTTACGCCCAAAAACGAGTTGTGCTGATTCCTCCACATCTGCCCAAAGGTAAAGGATGTCTTGGAGGTGCAAAAAGACCTGTTAAACCCCCGCACTTATCCATTTTATTTGCCTCAATGCAAACGTACAATTCTAATGCAAACATTGGAAGCATTTGTCATCATCTCTGTGCCAGTCTTACTGTTGAAAAAAAAGATTTCTTTGTGCAGGTCAGATAAATCACATTTAATTGTTTTTCCACACAAGAAAACAATGGAGCAACATGTATTTTGGATGTTTTCTATTAACTTGTACTTACTTAACCCATTCATGGCGCTAAATTTCAATAACAGCATTTCTGAAGATGTTAGATAGATAGATAGATAGATAGATAGATTTATTAAGTGTTCTTGTGCATAAACGCACTACACGAGTCAAGCAAAACAATAAGGTAAACATTTAAATTAAAATTAAAAATTAAAAACACACTTTATCACAGATGGGATAATATAAATCATTAACATTATCTAAACATAAATTATCAGTTAACATTTATCACATCTCGATGAAAACGAGAGCAAACAAGCAGTCTGGACAACCTTCATCAGATATATCTACAAGAAAAAATCGCTCGGTTTCAAGCGGAAAAATTCGTCACAGCAATAAAAGGCCCTTGCGCTGAGGAACCGTCTCATCATACGGCTAAAAAGCCTCACTGGCAGATTTCTGACTGAAGTAGGCAACACGTTGAAAAATTTAGCGGCCATATGCTTCGGATTTTTTTGGCCCTTAACTAGTCGAGAAAACTGAGGCAATATATTTTCACAATTTCTGGTCTTATAATTATGAATATTCTCGTGGGTGACGAAAAGATCTTCGTTCTGCTTCAGATACATCAGGCAGCTGTATATATACTCGCATGGAAAAGTAAGTATGTTGTTATCAATAAACGCGCTTTTACAGTCGTCCCTATACCCCAAGCCAGAAATAATCCTGACCGCTCTACGCTGCAAGCCAAAAACCCTGGACCAATCCGACGCGCCACCCCAACATAAAATTGAATAAGTCATCACGGAATGGCACAGAGCATGGTAGGCCTGCAGGAGTGTAGGCCTTGAGACACTGTCCGACAACATTTGCAACGCGAATACATTTGTTGCAAGCTTACTCGACAACTTATGAACATGCACATCCCACTTCAACTTGGGATCAAAAAAAACACCCAGGAATCTAACTGACTCGACATCCCGAAACCCTTCAAGTTCTCTCAGTCCAAAAAACATTGTGTGTGTCTTCAAGGCATTCAAAGAGAGGTGGTTGGCAGCGAACCAGGCCTCGACGTCCGACCGAGCCAAACGACTCCTATCATCAGCGACAGAGAGATCGCTGCTACGGTTTATCACAGTTGTATCATCCGCAAAAAAAATGAATTCAGCACCATCCACACCGCCCGGGAGATCATTTATATAGATTAAAAATAGTAATGGCCCCAATATGGACCCTTGAGGCACTCCATCTCTCACTTCCAACTCACCGGAGAGTTTTCCTCCAATAGACACCGTCTGGACCCTTCCAGAGAGATAAGACTGAATCAATTGCAAGCTTCGTTTGTCAAAATTGTAGCGTTTCAATTTTTTCAATAAAATATCATGATTTACGCAGTCAAACGCTTTGGAAAGATCACAAAAAGTTGCCGCCAAATACTGCTTGTCCTCAAAGCACTCAAGACACTTATCTATAAAATCAAGCACAGCGTCGGTGGTATTTAAACCCCGCCTAAATCCATATTGACACGATGTAAAAAGACCATTTGTTTCAAAGTATTCTAGAATCTGCGAGTTAAGAGCCTTCTCAAAAACTTTGGACAGTATTGGCAACAATGAAATAGGTCTGAAGTTATCTATCTTAGAAGGATCACCTTTTTTGTGTAAAAGTTTGATTACAGATTTTTTTAGTGCACTGGGACTGTTGCCCGCTAAGAAGTGAATTATTTTTACCCGCCTGTTCAGCAGCAGTTTTTCCAATTTCACCAAACACCGTTTTCAAAAATTTTATGGGGAATGACAAGCTGGAACTATTTTCTGATGATATTATATCTGGCTTAACGGCGGCACGCTTTTTGAAAGTGTAGGAAACTGATTTCTTTTTGAGCGGTTCTATTTTACCCGTGTGCGGCCGTGCCTACTTGACATTGACCGGAATGATTACAGAAGCTTGAAAATGTACACTTTTCGAGCTTTAAAACACGACCATTAATGATAAAATAATATATAATTTGTTCATAAATCAATGTACAAAGTCTTTATAATAATGGTCGCGTTTTAAAGCTGGAAAAGAGTACATTTCCGAACTCGTGTAATCAGTCCGGTCTATGTCAAGTAGGCACGGCCGCACGCGGGTGAAACAGGACCTCTCGAAAAGAAATCAGTTTTTTAGACTTTCGAGTGCGTGACGTGGTTAAGCCAGGCACGATATCGTTAGAGAAGAGTTTGAGCTTTTCATTCCTTATGAAATTTTCGCAAACGGTGTTTGATAAAATTGAAAAAATTGCTGCTGAACAGGCGGGTAAAAATTACTCACTTTTATGCTGGCAACATCTTCAAAAATGCTGTAATTGAAATTTTAATGCTATAAATGGGTTCAATGGATACGAGTTATTAGAAAACATACAAAATACATGATGCTCCATCGTTTTCTTGTGTGGAAAAACGATTAAATGTAATTTATCTGACCCACACAAAGAAATCTTTTTTTTCAAGAGTAAGACTGGCATAGAGATGATGACAGATGCTTCTAATGTTTGCGTAAGAATTGTACGTTTGCATTTAGGCAAATATAACAAAAAAGTACGAAGGTTTAACATGTCTTTTTGCACTTTTGAGGCATCCTTTACCTTCGCGCAGATGTGGAGGAATCAGCACAACTTGTTTTTGAGCGGAAACTCAGTGGTAGATAACTACTTACCTTACAAAGAGTTTAACACCATAAAAGCTTTGGTCGGAGTTTTTTCCAGATTGTAGTGATTTTACCGACATACCGCCTGGCCTATAAGTTAGAGAGAGAAAGAGTGAGAAATCACTTGCGCGAAAGTGAGATAACACTAACAAATTAGGTCAGAATACTTAGTTCAGGTGGTAAAACGAGAGCACCAAATGTTACGGGGCCAACCGAGCTACAGGGCGCTTATGGAGTTCCAGTTTCTGCATTTTTTGCCTCGTAGTCCGGATGCTAGTTGCATAAAATGGAATGAACCTTGCATTTTTTGATGAGAAGCTGCTACTTGGTGAAAATGTTCTTTGCATCATACTCTTCCGATCCAGAGAGGTAGCCATCAGTGCCATCCATGCCGGCAGCGTATACAGGGTGAAACAGAAAAAAAAAGTTGGAAAATTATATTTGAATAACCGAAGCATGTGAAGACGTGTAATTTACCACATACATCAACTGTTTCATGCTCATAAAGTCACAGCAAACCATTCTTGATTTGCTTGAACCGTCTTTAAAATGGAGGGGAAAAACAGAAAAAAAAACAAAAACACTCGTTTTTCCATAAATAAGTGATTCTTGGAGATATTGACACAATACTTGGTATTTCTACAAAAAGTAATGTTAGAAATGATATGAGCTGGGTAGCCAATTCCTAAGCCAACTATCTCCAGAAATACGATTGTCAACTTTTTTTTCCTCTTGAGCACCATCTTGAATCTGCCCTGTAAGGTATCGTTGAAAAAGTGATTGGTTATCATAATAATGGTAATATGTAATCATTGCATCGTGAAAACAACCTCCTCATCATAATTTAGTGACCTCTTCGGCGGGAAGGAATTGCCATTCACGTATTTTCTGGCTATTTAAAGCTTTAGTGCCCATGATGGCATTTGCAATATCTGGAATGGTGAAATATGTTACGCATTATGAACCTTGATATACTTTGACCAAGTTTTGCAATCATCAATTGAAAGGTTTGTTCTTAAAAGCTGTTTGAACAAAATTTGTTTAACTTTTTTATGGAAAATGCTAAATATTGAATCTTTCACCCTTATTTGATTCCTCGTTGAGGAAAGCCTGAAACCGAAAGTCGCCAAAATTTTTATGCCAATGGTTCACTGAGAACTGCTCTTCAATGTGTAGTTTTCAAAATCTGCATAGTTGCGTTCAGATTTCAGACAGAGAGCGACAAAGAAGTTCATGCAGTCAAAAAAGACACAACTTTCAATGCAACGGAGAAATCCCGGAAATCTCCCTTTTAGATAGGCTTCCCGCGATACACAGGTTCTGTGAGACTCTCAAGCGTGTGTGAAAGGCTTAAAAACATAACTCACTCAAGGCTATAACAGTGTACCAAATTGCACATTCATGTTATGAAAAGCAAGTTCTCCAGATAGCTTTTAGTCTAGCTCTGGACTAGTTTTTTCTTGCCAGTAATTTATGTCTTTTTTTACTGCATGAACTTCTTTGTCGCCCTCTGTCTAGAATCTGAACGCAACTATGCAGTTTTTGACAACTAAATGTTGAAGAGCCCTTCCCACTGAACCATTATCATGAAAAATTCAGAGATTTTCGGTTTCAGGCTATCCTCAGTGAGGGATCAAGTAAGGGTAAGAGACCCAATATCTTGTATTTTTCATAAAAAAAACGACACAAATTTTGTTCAAACAGCTTTTAAGAACAAACCTCTCAATTGATGATAGTGAAACTTGGTAAGCTACCTCGAAGTACATCAAGGTTCATGATACGTAACATATTTCACCATTCAAATGTTGCAAATGCCATCATGGGCACTAAAGCTTTGAAGAGCCAAAAAATACGTGAATGACAATTCTTTCCCGCCGAAGAAGTCACTAAATTATGATGGGGAGGTTGTTTTTGCGATGCAATGATTTCATGTTACCATTATTATAATAACCAATCACTTTTTCAACGATGCCTCACAGGACAGATTCAAGATGGTGCCCAAGGGAAAAAAAAGTTGACAATCGTATTTCTGGAAATAGTTGGCTTAGGAATTGGCTACCCAGCTCATATCATTTCTAACATTACTTCTTGTAGAAATACCAAGTATTGTGTCAATATCTCTAAGAATCACTTATTTATAGAAAAAAAGAGTGTTTTTGTTCTTTTTTCTGGTTTTCCCCTACATTTCAAAAACGGTTCAAGGTAATCAAGAACAGTTTGCTGTGAGTTCATAAGCATAAAATATTTAATGTTACGTGGTGAGTTACACGTCTCCACATGTTTCGGTTAAATAAATATGATTTTTCAACTTTTTTTTTCTGTATCACCCTGTATACGCCGCTGGCATGAATGGCGCTGATGGCTACCTTTCTGGATCGAAAGAGTACGATGCAAAGAACATTTCCACCGAGTGGCATCTTCTTATCAAAAAATGCAAGGTACTTTCAACTAGCATCCGGACTATCGGCTATCTTTATAAGTTTGAGTTTGAAACTTTTGTATTGAGTTCAAAGCAATGTCCTTAATGCGCCTGCAAAATGAGTACTCGTTGGAAAAGTGTTTTTTTTTGTGAAAAGGCAAGCCAAACATGTTAGGTTACCTGCGCAGGCACACCTGCAGTGGTGAAAACTCATATTTTCCGAGGAAATTGGGCATGGATTTTGTCACCAAACTTCACCTGAATGTTAGGAGTTTACATTCCCGGCATTTCTGGAGTGATATGCCTTGTGAGGCGTCAAGAATGTACCTCTTCGGTTCGAGCTTCCTGATCACCCTAATACTTGAGGCCCAGCTTCCACTGCTGGAATAAAGGAAGAAACAATAGTTGTTTTTGTTTATATTTTATATTTTGAAAGTGCAGGAATGTCTTCACTTTGGTTATAGGATATGGACGGATACAAAACACGGAAGCTTAACTCGAAGAGCTGTTCGGCCACCAAAGATGTCTTTGGTCACGGGAGCCCTCTTTGACAGGTTTGACATGAAGTTACTGACGCAACGTCAAGAATCCTGATATGGAAAATTCATGATAACCGCCACAACATGCTTCATTTAAACTCATCCGTGAAGAGGTTGATGGCGTCCACCAGGGGTAGCCCTCTTGGGGGTCGTTGGGGTGGAATTTTGTCGTGAAAAGGTATATAAAGTGATTTGATGCACATCTGCCACATTTATGTCGACTATTCCACACAACATACTTCTGACCAATCAATACGGTTTGAAACCTTCGAGTTGAACCAATGAAATTAGTTTTATACTGATAAAACACCACCTTCGTACAATTTTATACTGATAAAACTGTGCCTTCCTTTTTTTTTCCTTTTATAAATAAACATGATACTTGATTTAAAAAGTTCCTGAAAATTGTGCCTGCTATAAGCATTTCAAGCGTCACCTACACACAGTGACACCGCTTCCAACAATGGCAATCGGTATATATACTCATCCCTTGTATCCAACTAGAGGTGAGATGTAGTTTACTATATGTATGAAATACCACATTTAAGCAGTTTTTTATTCAACTAAGTAACAATAATTTTGATTTGCAATGATTATCCATGGACCATTGTGTAATTTTTGTTTGTTATAATTGCCGCATTATTATTATTTTTGCCACAACGGCACCGTACGTCGCCGTAGGTTAGGCAGCCTGGGCCACCTCCCTGCACAGCTGACACATTGACAATGACATCCGCAATCCGCGGAGGCACAAAATCGCAGATTCAGCCACAAAAAGAACCTGTTCATCACTTCTGTAAGGTTATGGTTATAGTTTGCGGCCAATGTGATTTGGTTTTTTGAAAGGCAAAGCTTTGGAAGACGTTTTTACGTTGAAAAGCACAATAATAATTGAAATATTAGCTGTTCGTTAGATTGTAAGTGCACTTGATTTCCGAAGCAACTTGATTGAATTAGCATGACCTCATGACGGTGTCACAACGCCAAAAAACAAGTCTTTTTTGGATATGGGGTAGATTGGGGATGGAAACGTTTTTATATTTTGATAAATTCCACGTTTTGTGGAATATTCTCCGCAAATACTACTCGAGCTATACGAGTTTTATCAAAATTTTCGAACTGTTTCTCAAGCTTTGTTTTCATGAAGCAATTCAACTTGTGCAAATGGTCACTTTATTATCAAAGACAAAAACCCTCCAGCTACGCTGTCGGGTTTTTTTCAGATAATAAAGTGACCATTTCACACTCGGTGAATTTCTTGAAAACAAAGCTTTCGAGATAGTTCGAAAATTTTATCGATAAAACTCATAGCTCTTGTGGTATTACATACGATAATATGACCAATAAGAAAATCGCAATGAAAAACTGTAAATCGTACAGACAATTACGTAGCTTTGGAATGGAAGAAATATATTTGTGAAACTAAAAAGCCGTTCCGAGATATCCATTATACCTTTCCAAAAACGACATCAGAAATAATCTACAATTTTTTTTTTCGAAAAATGGCACAACGTTGAAAATTGACCTTTGGACACTCCCACTTTTCACACCCTGTATATCATGTACATTTATAATAATAAAATCCCATCCTATCCATTATCATATAGCTGAAAAAAGGCCCTATCTGATGTCGTCTTCCTTTTTGAAATCGGCTTTGAAATCGGCTAATTCTTTTCAAAGATATTCCCATTTTGAGAAATGCAAAATTCTTGATTACCCCTATTCACTTTTGAGCAGTTTATTTATTTCGTTACGGCCGAAAACTTGTAGAAAATAAGAAAAAAAATCGTCGTCATGTCTGCCGCAGAACTTCTCATCGTAGCATCCTGCCTACAACGTCTTTGAAGATAATTTCAATCATCTGTGAAATTGGCTCGATAATGCAATATTATTTTGATACATATACTTTTTGTTTCAATTACACATGCCTAACTAGCAACTATACAGGGTGGCCCAACGAAAACAGAACAGAGGGGTTTTCGGGCATTTCACATAATTTTTTGGAAAAAAGCTCAGGCAGGTCGATTTTTATATCGAGGGGGACATCTGAAACATACATTGGCAAATTTCTATCTTCAGCCCCCTCACCCCTACCCACCTCAACTTTGGAATTTCAAATGACACCATCTACTTTGCGATACATCAAATCAAAGGGAATCAAATTCTTTTTCTGAAAAAAATATTTCCAAAACTTTCAACCCCACCCCCCATCTTCCTAAATTTCTCTGACTGTCCCATTTTATATCCTCAACCCCTCAATTCTCTTCAATTTAATCAACGTCATCCTAAATAGCATCTAAGGAGAAAATTTTCGGTGGGGAAAAGTGTTACCCAAATTCACCCCTTTCCTCTCCCCCACCCCAATTTCAAAACTTAACAGACACCACCTACTTTGTGATACATCGAATGAAAGGAAATTGATTTCTCTTTGTGAAAACAATTTTTTGGAATGTTCAACCCCTCTCCTGATAAATTGAGCATTCGAAGTATTTTGGGGGGAAAGGGGGCTTTTTGAAAATTTTCAAAATATTTTATTCAGGAAGCGAATTCAATTCCCTTCGATTTGATGTATCACAAAGTAGGTATATGCCGATCACGTTTTAAATTCAGCAGAATTTAAAACGCGGTTGGCCATGTTGCCTACAGAGTAACGGACGCTCATAGACCAAGTTGCGCGAAAACGGGCTGAGCTCAAAGAGGTTAGAAAATTTTGACAAGAGATGCCAGTTTTGGCGTCTCCTTGCATCATATCCGCTGCCCTGTTGCCTTGGCCGTTGTTTGTCATGATGTCAGGTGAGTGTCATAGTTGTTTACATTCCTGGAAAAATTTCATTAAAGTGTTCTGCCCCCGGTTCTGCCATTGCTATATTCATGGTTCTGCCTGTACATTTATAAGGTAAGTACGAGTAACACTCTTTGTCTGAGTACTTAGGTGCATGTAAATTTTTTCTTTCATTCAAAGTTGACTTCAGATGCAAATGACCAAGGGGTGAATCCTTGGGTGAATTACTGGGACATCAGAACGTTCAACAGATTGTGATGGATTGCCACGGGATTACCACGGGATTTCCACCAGATACGATTTCATAAAATTAAATGGATAGCCACGGGAACAGTTTGGGGCCACGCCTGAATCGCCACCAGAGAAAGGCGCTCTTGCTTTGCGGTGCTTATAATCACCTGAGGTCTCCACGCTATAAGGTTATTCATTAACGTTACATAGACCAATGGCAGATGAAGGACTTCAATTTTGTTTAGATTTACCAGCAATATTCCCCTGTTAAAACTTGTCAAGAATTACTGGGTAAATCCAAGTCCTGGGCCGCAGATTCGGAAAAATGTATCTCTGTGTTATTTGGTCAAATTTACATTTTTGGGAATACTGTTATCGGGTTCGAACCATATTGAGGCAAATTTAATGGTTGACCCGCGATGTAACTCGATTCTTTCTTGAAAAAAGTTGGCTTCTGTAATTTTAGCTTTTTAGGCCAGCCCTTCTGTCAACAGAGACAAGCCATGAAATGAATTTGAACCAATTCAGTCGAACAGTGAGTAGATTATGACCAGCCAAAAATGGAAACTTGATCCAAAGTTTTACCTTGTATTTTTTTGTCAAAACTGAAAACGAACTTTTTGGACAAATAACACAGATGTGCAAAATAAAAACTCGCCAATTCTGTGATTTTTCACTATGATATTTCTGCACAAAATAAATATGTATTACGATTTTCCAACAGAATTTTGTCATCTTTCAGAAATGAGGATTGAATCCGAACTCTCGGGAGATAGAGACTAGAACCATTCATCTGAACAACAGAGGAGCAGATCGTCACCTCAATGTCAGCTTTGATGGCTGGACTTCATCTGCAGCACATTCCCACTCCCAAGTACCTCGGTGTGACCTTCGACCAAACATTGTCCTTCAAACTCAACTTGGAGAAACTCAGTGCCAAGACGAAGACACGAATGAACCTGGTTCAGAGACTTGCGAGAACTACATGGAGTGTCGACGCCACTACTCTTCGGATATCCACCTTTGTCTTGGTCTAGTCGACAGCGGAATACTGCGGTCCTGTTTGGATGAATAGCACACACACACAACATCATTTACGTCATTCTTAACCAAGCATTGAGAATCATTGCTGGAGTTGTCAAATCTACCAGACTTCCTGGCTGCCAATTTTGAACATCGCAGCCATGTGGAGCTGAGAACCAGACCATGAACCACATCGTCGCTGAGTAGGTGTCTGCGGACAATGGCTATCAAAAACTGCATCTGAGCTAGACCTGTAGTTCCTCAACATCTCCATCGGCAACTTCGCACTCGCCCACTTGCTGCATCTACTCTACCCTCTGTTTCCTAAGATGGCCACTGATATCAGCCTCACTGACATCTTTTCCTTTTTTTTTGCATTAAAGCTACGTCGAGCAGTTTCTCTGTGGTTTGCCTATAGATCTTCGAGCGAATGCTGTAGATGAAGTTAATTCATCTCACAGGTTTTCAAGAATTGTTGTATACAGGGTGATTCAAAAATGGCGCATTTCCTTTCGGGCACGTTATAATGGACGTTGACAGAGCATGGGAAAAATAATAAAAAAAATTAATCGGCTTCGATTTGCAAGTTATTAACAAAAACAAATCTGTCCAATCTGGCAGCATCGCATCAGTACCTACCTGGCACCTTTAGATCAAAGAGGTACATCACAATAGCATTATTGTATTGTTAGGATTGTTACCCTGGAAACTCTGTAGAACCTGTCACACCATACCAAACATACTTGCCAAATGTATTTTCACGGCACTTTTGAGGTGAAAGACGAATTTTGAAATTTGAAAATACGACTCAAATCTCAGTTGCAAGAGAAATTTTCAATCGGGAACTACTAACGACATGTGACTCTTCGCAAGTAACAGTGCTCTGCTTTGAAATCATGCAAATTGAAGAAGTTAATTTCTCAACTTCACCTCTTCATAACTCGAAGGATAAATGAGCCAATTTTTTTTTACTATTTTTTCCGTGCTCCCTCAACGTCTCCCACAACGTACACGGGAGGAAATGCGCCATTTTTGAATCACCCTGTATATTTGGTTACAGTATCAATGTATCTTAAGTACCTACCTACATATAGTGATACTAGGTACTATTGCACTATATAAGTTGATTTACGTTGTCACTAATATTGTATCCTCAATACAGGCATAGCAATAAATCCAGAAAAATTGTGAAATTTTCGATTATTACCTTCGAGAGCTTGTAAAATCTATTGCCTAGTGTAAAATTTGAAGGGCACAGATTAATTTTAGATATCAGCTATTGACCCTCATTTTTGACTGAAAACTAGAACAGTTTCCTCAACGTAATTTATTATTTTATTTGAAAAAACATTCCACCAGTCGCCTATTTGAACTGGCGAAAATCTACCAAAATCAAGACGCCTTGAATGTTCATACAATCTTGCAACAGCGCTGTACTCGATTGACAATACAAATTCAAGGTCATCTAGGGGAAAAGTGATCCAACATTACAAATTTGAGCATCCCCAATTATCGCAGAATGGCCAACTTGGCGTGAGAAAATTACCGTTCTAGTGCTAAATTTAAAAGCTGATCGGCATATAGTGTCATTTTAGATTTTGAAGTTGAGGTGGGGGAGTGAAGGGGTGAATTTGGGTGGCACTTTTTACACAGAAAATCTTCTCCCTCGATGCTGTGCAGGATGACGTTGACTGAACTAAAGAGAATTAAGAGATCAAAAATATTACATTGGAAACTCTGAAAATTTAAGGAAGAAGGGGGGTGGGGTTGAAAATTATAGAAATATTTTTTCAGAAAGAGAGTTCAATTCTCTTCAATTTGATGTATCGCAAAGTGGGTGGTGTCATTTGAAACTTCGAAGTTTGGGCGGGTGGGGGTGAGGGGGCTAAAGATAGAAATCCGCCAATGTATGTTTCAGATGTCCCCCTCAATATAAAAATCGACCTGCTCGAGCTTTTTGAAAAAAAATTAGATGAAATGCCTGAAAACTCCTCTGTTCTGTTTTTGTTGGGCCACCCTGTATTAGTTTACTCACAACCACTATGGTAATTGATGCATTACATACTCACACACATCAAAAGAATCTAGGGGACAAGCAAATTCAGACGATTTCTAAAATCATCATAACTTTTGATTGTCGTCAGCGATTTCATATCGATTTTCAGTGTTCGATAGCCCAATCCTTCGTTTTCATGCCTTGATCACGTTGAATACGAACAATGTTTTATAACGTTTCTACAGGGTGATCAATGGAACAGTGTAAAATTGCCAAAAGTTCAGTACGAGCGCGATTTCCCAAGAACAATTTTTCATGCATTCCAATAGCACAGTTATGAAGACTGGTGTTTCAGCTCCAGTAACGTTTCCAAATTTTGAAAATTGAAGGTAAATTGCCAAAGATATTGATCATTTTATGCCGCCATGTTGAACTTCCAAGAAAGTGATCTGACTTCATCGAAACTTGGATCACACTCATGTCTGGTTCAAGTAATTGGAATTTCAAGGTCAAATATGTCTTTTTCGGTCACTTTCAAGCTGCCACATTGAAATTTAATGTAAATAATTCGATTCTAGTGTTTCAAGTTTCATTCAAATCAAATCATTCATGTAAAAAGTTCAATATAACGGCTCGAAAGTGATCAAAAGTGAAATTTGACCTTGAAATTCCAATTACTTGAACCAGACATGAGTGTGTTCCCAGTTTCAATGAAATCAGATCACATTCTTCTTTCTTTGAAGTTTAACATGGCGGCACAAAATGATCAATATCTTTGGCAATTCACCTTCGATTTTCAAAATTCAAAAACGTTACCAAAGCTGAAACACCGATCTTGATAACTGTGCTATTTGAATGCATGAAATTATTTTTTTGGGGAATCGCGCTCGTACTGAACTTTCGGCAATTTTACACGGTTCCATTGATTACCCTGTAGCAGCCTTATAAAACATTGTTCGTATTTGACGTGATCAACGCATGGAAACGAAAGATAGGACTATCGAACACTGAAAGCCGATATGAAATCGCTAACGGAAATCAAAAGTTATGATGATTTTAGAAATCGTCTAGATTTGCTTGTCCCCTAGATTCTTTTGATGTGTGTAGTAGGAGGTTGGGAAGTGACCCCTTGCCGACCTCCCGAGAAAGTGAAGAAATGGTAGCTTTAGAAGGGAAAATTTCTAAATATGCATCCAACCAAACAATAAGTGTGTTATTCAGTATTCCCTGAACCACGTTTCAGCAAAATAATCGGCCTATCTGGAAGTTATGACAAAAAGTTAATTTTCAGATTTCAACTTTTGAACGCCTGTAATCCTGCAAGCTGAGTACATGGTGGTGAGTAAAATATTCAGTATACATACTCTCGACGGTAAATACATCATTCCAGCTTCGGGCTAGAGCCTGGAGGCCCTCTGTGCTATCAGCAGTAATGATGTATTTCCCGTCTCGGTATGTAATATACTATTACATGTACTGTTAGGGGTCAAATGGACAAATACGTAGAAGAGATAAAAAGGGTGTAGAAAACTGCAGTTCTGTTGGTATATTGGACTTATTACTCTACACATTATGCACATCAGAGTTTTGGGAAGATAGTCTGGTACGGTTCATCGACATCGACGTTTGTTCTCTGTTTATTTGCGGCATTTCTCTTCTTTCCCTTTAGGCCGTAATGTTGATTGCTGAATTTCGAAATTTTACCTACAACGATAAAAGATAATGTTGTGTTTTGACTGAGTACTCACCGGAATGTGTTGTTCTGTTATGTCCATCGGGTCTGATGTGTCTCTTCGGCACTTGTAAACAATGGGTGGTATGAATAAAAAGGAGGTAATGCTTTGACTATAGTAAAAGCTAGCTTTTACTTCGTTTTGTATGAATAAGAAATCGAAGCAAATGCTCATGCTCAAAGTAAAAGGTAATGCTGGAGTAAAAGGAGGATTTGCTACCGTCGAGAAGTAAATGCTCCATTTCATATGAATGAAACCGAGCATCTACTTGTTATGTTGAGTAAATGCTTCTTAATTTTGGAGGTAGCTCTGGAGTAGACTCAGGTCACATGCCAGAATATTTAGATCAGTATAGGTCGATTGTTAATATGGCGGCTTTTATGCGAGCACCTCTAAGAAAGATTAAAAATTATAAAGTACGACGGGAAACGAATCCAGAAAATTTTAAAAGCCTGTATACCTATCGCTTTAACAGGCAAAAAGTGCAATGGATGGCTTCATACTTTTTAGGAGATGAGTTAGAAACTAGAGGTGGAGCCCTAATTATTATGCCCTGATAATTATGTTTAGTTTTTGACGGATTGCATTATAACCCATGCGGTATACTTCATCTTTGATTATTGTTCCATATCAACTTTTGTGTCTTATTTTTTGACCAATCCTGCATTGTCCATTTAAAAATTCCAGCAGCCCTCTTTCTCGCTCCATAATTTTTGTCGTGTCTTTTTTCCAAGGCATGTTGCTGATCCCGGATTCCAAACGGGAGTAGCTGAAGATATAGAGAATTCATTTGTTTTCCTCTATGAGCTTTATAAAATAATAAGGATGTTCATACGAGACAAGAGTAAGTTTCACGTTTCATGACAATCGTTCCACCATTGTATAACTACTCCTAGTAGGCCAGCCGCCGCGCCGTTCAAATTGTGCAATTTTCGGAAAGCGCGGGCAGGTGGCGTGTTCAGCATTTGTCTTTTGGTCGCTCAAATTAGTTATAAATCACGCTGTCTTCAAATTTCAACGTGGCGCTCAACTTACTGATAGATGTTGATGGTTTGGAACAGATATTTTAATTTTTCTCATATGCGCTGATAATTTCTTGCGAGCTAATTGCTCTAGGCGACATCTAGCGACAAAATCCCGAATTCGAGGCTGACCTACTAGTAATAGTTATACAATGGTTCCACTAATGAGAAATTTTAATATGACGGCTAAGATGGCGGGAGAATCATTAAACTCAGCTTGAAAATAAGAATGATCAATCGACATAAGGGTGAGTTCCAAGTTTCATGAAAATCGTTCAACCAATAAGAGATCTCAATATGGCGACTAAGATGGCGGCGCAATCATGAAATCCAATCTGCCCACTGGCCACCCTTAAGGACCTTAGTATGGATCGGAAAAAGTTTTAGGGCTCTAGCTTCATTCCCCGATATGAGGAGTCAACTTCTTAGAAGTGCACAGGAAATCTTAGTTTTATGATAATAATAATGATAACTGTGTATTTATAAAAAAATAATGCACATTGGCCACCCTTGGGGACATCAGCTATCCATTGGGAAAAATTCCAAAGCTCTAGCTTCATTCCCCGAGGAGTTCAACTTCTTAAAAGTGCACAGGAAATCTTTGTTTTTTTATAATAATAGTTTAACTATGTATGGATGAAAGAATAATACACAGTGGCTACCCTTGGGAACATCAGCAATCCATCAGAAAAAGTTTCAAGGCTCTAGCTTCATTCCTCGAGGAGGAGTACAACTTCTTAATTTCAACACGGACAGACAGACGGACATGCAGACAGACTAACCGGCCATATAAGCGTCATTTTCATACGAAAATGCGCTAAAAGTATAGCACTTGCTCCACCTACAGGTAGCAGATGCTCCAAAGTAAAAGCATTTCCTTATTCATACGAATTGGAGCAGATGCTTTTACTTCGACCTTTTACTAGGAGCAGATGCTTTTACTACCTAGCACTTGCCTGGAGCAAAGTGCTCCAGCTTAGGAAGCATTCACTCAATATAACAAGAAGATGGTCGGTTTCATTCATATGAAATGGAGCATTTACACTGATCGTTTTTTGAAGTGGTTCGCCTGAAAACATGTCCTACTTTGATAGTTTGTAACTTTTGAATGAATGAACGTATTTTATTGAGTTTTTTTTATCATGAAGGGCGTTCGTGTGGCAACAAGTTTGCTCAACTGCATTCATTTGTAACGATTTATAGTGATTTTACAGGGTGATTTGTAAAGATATGAGTTTCATATCAAATAAACTGATGTGCATGAGGTAAATGGGTCACCCTGTATATTTCATTTCAAAGTCATCATAGAGCCTTATGTCAAGCGCTGCATATTTTTTTGGATTCTGGTCTAACTCACTAGGCTTTGAAGATGTCAATTTTAAATTCACGGCATGTCTATTTGCGTGAAAAAATCGAGATATCTTTGGGAGTAATAATAATATTCTGACACTTATGTAAATTGAATTGTTTGTAAAAATGCCGCGTCTACAAGATGCAATTCTTGAAAGAATAATCGAAATGGTTTCGCCTGGTCTCTCGCAGGGAAGTAGCACGACGCTCCAATATTGCATACAGTATAGTCAATCGCACTTCGAGCCAACGTAGTGAATGAATTTTTCCAACGTGAAAATATCACCGGAATGGAATGGCCGGCGCTTTCACCGGACCTCAGTCCAATAGGAAACGCGTGGGATGCGCTCCAGAGAATGATATTAGACCGCGAAATTGAACCTCATGGAAATGAAGAGCTGGGAAATATCCTTCAACAAGCTAGAATTGGAAGCCATTCCGGGTGACCTTATCAATAATGTTATGAGAAGTATGCCACGAAGATGTTAGGACGTGATAAGGAGTAGAGATGGCCATACCCGCTATTGATTATTTTTCATTTACAATTATTGGTCATTTATTGTTATGCCTTGAAAAATTAGAACAAAACTTTTTAACGTTCTCGTATTTTTCTGTACTTATTATAGTAAAAAAATTATATTATTTGACACAAATGACGTAAGACCGAAATTCCGAAAAAAAGTATGCAGTGCTAAGACATGAAGCTCTATCATGACCGTGAAATGAAATATACAGGATGACCCATTTACCTCATGCACATCAATAAATTTGATATAAAAATCAAAGCTTTTCAAATCACCCTGTAAAATTACAATCAATAATGACAAATAATTGCAATTATGCAGACTTGCTGTCGAAGAAATGCCCTTTCTAACAAAGAAAAAAATCAACAATATACATTCATCCATTCAAATGTTACAACCTATCAAAGTGGGACAATTTTTTGGGCGAACCACTTCAAAAAACAATCAGTGTACTTCACGACGGTGGCAAATCCTCCTTTCATTCCAGCATTATCTTTTACTTTGAGCATGGGCATTTGCTGTGTTTTTAATTAATACAAAACCAAGTGAAACCAAGCTTCTACTATAGTCAAAGCATCACCTCCTTTTTAGCGCACTTCACCAAACGGGAAGGCGCTTTTGTCCTCGCTTTGTCCGTCCGTCCGTCACAGCATCTAGTCCTAGACGAAAAGGTTTTTGCGAAAAATGTTTACTCCATTGGGTAGCTCATGACCTTGTATCCCGAACCAAGAAAAATCTCGACGAAATAATAATAAACAATGACAATAATAACAATTTAGTGTGACGCGGCAGCGCCGTTGAATGCTGCATTTCAGAAGCCGGCCTGATCTCGAAAGTTATCACATGCGAGGAAGTACCCGATCATATCATTTTACCATAATACATATGCGGAGTTATATTTAGAGGATGATTTGACTTTTATTTTGATGAAAATTTCACATCGGTGCGAGGTGCAGGCCAATAGTTATTAATTTTTGAAAATGACTTCGAAACTACGGCTCGGCCGCAAATGATTTATTCGTTGCTTGCTGGTGCTTGATATCCTTTCCTCCGAACAAAACGAAATTCAATACAGAAAATATTTCAACTCGAATGGGTAGCTCATGGCCTTGGTACGCGAATCAAGAAAAATTTTGCCGAAATAATCATGAACAATTACAAAAATAACATTTTGGTGTAGGGCGGCTTCGCCGATCAAGTGCTGGCATTCGCGGTAAGATGTAGAAAGTTGCGATATGCAGGCAACTACAATTTCTTAATGAAATACATCACTGCATGTACGGCATTATATTTAGAGAACAATTTAAACTTTCTTTTGACAAAAACCCCACTTCGATCCGACCGTCGGGTCAATTGTTATCAATTTTTGAAAACGACCGCAAAGCCACGGCTCGGCGCATATTACACGACCCTACAAATTTAAAATCAGACGTGCCGAGATAGTAATTGACCATTTTGAAATAGCCAATACTAGGTACCTAAAGGATAATGGCACTCAAATTACGAAACATGTTCGCTCAATAACAAAAAAAAGTAGGTAGGTATCACTAAAAATCATGTGACAGGCTACCATTTTTTCGGTTTGTCGATAAAAAAGAAATGTTCCAATTCAAAACTGAACCCGATATTCGTGTTCAGGAGGTCGAAATCAGTTGGAGAACATTTTTTTATATAAGTAACAGAATGACGCTTATGTGGCCGGTTTGTCTGTCTGTCTGTCTGTCTGTCCGAGTCCGTGCAGAAATTAAGACGCTGTACTCCTTCTCGAGAATTGAAACAAGAGTCTTGGAACTTTTTTCCGATTTATAGCTGATGTCCCCAAAGGTGGCCAATGGGCACTATTTTTGTTATCCATACATCGTTATCATTATTCTCAAAAAACAGAGATCTCCTGTGCACTTCGATGAAGTTGAACTTCTCGGGAAATAAAGCTACAGCCCTTGAAGATTGAACTTTATTCGGTGAATAGCTTAGGTTCTCAAGGACCAAATAGGCAGAATGGCTTTCATAATTCGGCCGCCATCTTGGCTGCCATATTGAAATTTCTTATTAGTGGAACGATTGTCATGAAACTTGAAACTTACCCTTGTCTAGTACGATCATTCTTATTTTCAAGCCAAATTTCATGATTGCCCCACCATCTTGGCCGCCATATTGAAATCTCTTATAAGTGGGAGGATTTTCATGAAACTTGAGAGTTACGCTTGTCTCGTACGATCATTCCTATTTTCAAGCTGAGTTTCATAATTCTGCTGCCATCTTGGCCGCCATATTGAAATCTCTTATTAGTGGAACGATTCTCATGAAACTTGGAACTTACCCTTGTCTAGTACAATCATTCTGATTTTCAAGCCGAATTTCATGATTCTGTCGATATTTTGGCCGCCATATTGGAATTTTTTGCCCAAGACGCTAGAACCCTAATTACTTAACATCTTGCGTTCACTATTCCTCCAAAAAGGAAGTGCGCTACTGAGCCTCATGCCCATGAGGCGTATTCGCTTGTTATTCATACCACCCAATGAGAAGGCGCCGGCATCAACATTTAACCATTTTTTGATACTACAAAAAATATCGTTATCAGCGCATCGCTTTTTTCGAACGCGGTAAGGTATTTTTCATCAGCACGCCTGGTTTGAGAAAGCGTGGCTATTATTCGACACTTCTTTGTTTTTCGTCGTTCTAGAAAGAACAAATTTCATCACGGCCGTCGAAATTCCGTTTTTGGATATTATATTCTGATGAGTTTCTTCTGCGACAATTCTGTCGGATTTTTGAATAAGTTTTGACCTGGAAAATTATTCCTATCGGCCCAAATTGCCAAAGTAAAGCAGTTCGACGAAGAATTTCGAGGCTTGTGCTCATTTCAGAAGCCAACTACATACCACCTCAAGGTTGTTGAAATCATAGTTTCCATCGAAATATTGCTTCCACCCCTGCACATCAGCACCGGTCAAATATTACCGAAGATATCAAATAAAACAAGAATGCATCGAGAAAATTCACAAAAATCATGTTTGATTTTCAAAAAAATCATTTCTCAAGAACGAACCTCATTTTGAGCTGATTTTTGTTTCAAACATTTTTTCAAAGTGTCTCCTGATTATAATCTCGTACATGTATACTGCGTTCAACCCTAGTGTGATTCTAGTGAGCTATCATTTCCCGAATTTCTCCTTTTTAAAGGCGTCGCGTGGCGAGACTCCCGGCCAACTAAAATCACACTAGGGTTAAACACGGTATATCAACAAAAAAAATTTATTTCTGGTGTCTCGCTGCGACCTGAAATTTTCATATAATGTCATAGAAGTGTGAGTTTTTTCGACAATTATTTTTCCCAGTTTTGACGGCCCCGATTGCCTGATGTCAACAAAATTTCAACCAAACGTTTCACACGTCAGATATCTACTACTTATGTACCAAGTTTCATCACAATCAGGGGAATTACTCCAAAGATTTGAAAAAGATGCGAAACGTGACGACGATTTTCCCAATATGACTATTGAACAACTGGTGATTTATTGCAAGCTTTGCGATCCACTTTCCAAAACTCGAATCCAACTGCTTGCGAGTAACAAACCGAAAATGATAATGCCATCAGCGTACTCAGACTTTTGACCTTTCTCTCGCCTATCTCTTTACGCATCGCTCTTCTCCGCACACCTCAAATCCTCGAGCTTTAAAAGTGTCGTAGGTATCGCTTTTGTTCAGAAGCCGCCCGTGCGAATAAGTGAAGAGAACAAGGGAGCGAGAGGAGAAAAAGAAACGGAGAAAAAAGACGAAACGACTGCGAGCGGCGAAAAAAATGCGCGTTTCGAGTCCTGAGTTATTCGCGAAATGAAGTGAAACTGGTAGCCGGCGGAAGGTGTGAGACTTTAACAGCTGAGGTGTGGACATGTTAAGTTTAACCAAAGGCACCGACGGCATTAAGTGGCCGCGCCGGCAGCACAGAAGACAACACACGTGGTAGATCCATCCACATTATGGCATTCCGGCGTTTCTTATTCCAATGTTCTCATTATCATGCCCAGGTTTGGGCTTTTACAGGGTGTTTGCCTCGTGCATTTCTCTGCACCTTCAGCTCTGGCTGTACAGAGTGTTCAGTAAAGCCCGATGGTCGTTGCTCGAGGTTCAGTTCGCACTCGAGTATGACTTCCGGAACTCGGAGACTCCGCTTTAAGTATACCTTGTCAACAGAGGAGGCCTTTCTCTAGTAATAAGAAGTTATTATTGCGATTTCAGAAGTGAGTTGGACGAACAATAGTATATTATTCAACAAGCGGGTAATGATTGCTTCTTACTCATGAGGATGCAGTTTGCCGACACGAGCCTTGGCGAGTGTCGTAAAGCGTCCGAAGGAGTAATAGCCATCACCCGCAAGTACGATACTATGCTTTATCCAGTCATTCTAAAAAGTCAGGCATGTATGCGCGTGATAATGCGTGCATTATTCAATAGGATTGGATAAAAGTACTTACATATTTGACGAAATTCAGTAACAAAAATACCTCCATAAACTTCTAGTAATAAGATCAAAAAAAAATGTTTCCTATGGAATTTCTCATCAGTTCTCATTTAAGGGGTTTCTGATATGATTAAAAAAGTTGTTGACGGGATTCGGTTTCCATTTTTTTTTTCTATATCTAAGTAGAGACTCTACTTAGGATGAAACTAATCAAATTCTGAAACTTTCAAAATTTTAGGAAATTTTTGTATTTTGTTTTTTGAAAATTTGAAAACTAGATAGAAACGCCCATACATCTTCATTTAAGAAAGTCGCATACCGAATTTGAACTTTCTATTTAAGAAAAAAGGCACCAAAAATGGTTTCCCGTGAACATGAAAAAGCGAATTGAATAAATAGTAGAACAAGAAAATAGCAAAGTCGAAGACAATGCAGATGCGGTGGTTTTTAACAGAGGTGTGTTTTCGTCCAGGAGAATATTTTTGAAATGAGAATGTCTATCTTCTAACTTTTTTGCAATCAGTGTACATTATCACAATTCAGCCACAAATCCGGGGGAAGTTTTGTCACACGATTATCTAAAATTAAGAAGACAGACTGAAAACTCGGTTCGGAAATGAAATTGAATTTTCTACTTCAAAGGGGAAAAAATTACACAGCCGACGGGCAGCCAGTTACCCTCCGAATCCTCCGACTACGACGTCGAAAGAATACAAGAATCTGACTCAATTCAAAGAGCGACTCTTATTTTGAGAGAACGAACTTTGAAAATTGACCCTGAAAAATTGCCTGACAATGTTAAAGAAGAAGATTTGATCGCTGGGGAATGTTCAGTATACCAAGTGCAGTCAAGGAAACTGCTCTACTTGGAGGTGCAAGAAGTCGTCCAAAGAATAGTGAAAATTATCGCAAATTAGTTGAATCATTTTCAGAAGATGCCATTCATGGAGTTACTAATGGTAACATCAAAACGTCAGAACGCTTAACATCAGGCTTTGCTTTAAAAAGGTTGACAACAGTAAAAAAGTTGTAGATATCGTTAACAGATAGGTATGAGCACTGTTGCAGTGATAGTGTAATTAATCAAAAACTAGCTTTCGCCAGGGCCACTTCGGCGGCCCCTAAACGGAACCTAGTTCTTTTCTCGTAGGGTGATATTTTCATGGGTGACTTGCATTCGCAGTGTTTTGTTGAGATTGTGTCGCAATTCGTTTATTCAGTTAATCTTCAGTTTCTCTGCTGACAGACTGAGATTATGATTCGTTGGGAACGTAAACGTGCTTCGCGCTCTTCGACTTTTTTATTTTTCCGCTGTTCTTTTTGTTTCCGCCGTTTTGCCACAGAACTGGCAAGATCTCCTCTTTACGTTTGGGAATTGTATGAAATATAAATCACATCAACTTCTCACTTGTTACAAATCGATAAGAAACAGGCGTTCGAAACCACGACGGATCTTGCTTTGTATACCCCCCTACCAATGCGTAGCCCCACCCATGCCAAAAAGGTTTCGAATGGTCCACAATGTTCCAGAATATTTCACAACATTCGAGAGTGAGCTGCAATGTTCCGCAATGATCTGGGATGTTCCGGGGTGTTTCTTAACGTTCCAGACTATTCCTGAATATTCCAGAATATACCGGAACATTCTGAAATGTTGTGGAACGATCTCGAATACTCTCAAATGTTCTGTACTGTACCTCTACCAATAGGTGGCCTCACACCAAAAAGGCTTCGAATAGTCTACAATGTTCCAGAACCTTCCACAACTTTTGAGAGTGTTCTGGAATGTTCCAGGATATATCCGAACCTTCCAGACTACTCCAAGCATTCCAGAACATACCGAAACATTCTGGGATGTGGTGGAATAAATCTCGAATACCTACTCTGGAATTTCCTGAACATTTCAGAACACAACAAAACATTTTGAAATGTTGTGGAATGATCTCGATTACTCTCGCATGTTCTGTAGTGTACCTCTACCAATAAGTGGCCTCACACCAAAGAAGTTTCAATAGTCTACAATGTTCCAGAGCCTTCCACAACTTTTGGGAGTGTTCTGGAATATTCCAGTGTATTTCCGAACCTTCCACACTATTCCCAAACATTCCAGAACACACCGGAACATTCTGGAATGTGGTGGAATGATCTCGAATACTCTCGAATTTCCTGAACATTCCAGAACACAACAAAACATTCTGAAATGTTGTGGAATGAACTCCAATACTCTAGCATGTTCTGTACTGTACCTCTAACAATAGGTGGCTTCACACCAATAGGGTAGTGACCGATTTTTTTTTTATTATTTTTTTTTAAAGTTCACTTCTTGATAAGTGACGCTATATAGTTAACAGATTTTTTTTCGTAAGTTTTCTTGGTAAAAAAAATTCATGAAAGTTTTCGATCATTTCAAATTTGGCGCGATGACGTCGCAATCTTTCATAGGCGGAGAAGCAGGCTTGACAACATTATACAGAACTTACTACAAAAAGCACTAGCGTCAACCCGTCAACGCTCATAACAGCTGATTGTTATATTGTTAACGCTTTGTGTATCTGTGCGGTGATTCGTGTTGTTTAGTTGTTTTGCTTGAAAATATGGAAAGTTGGTAAAATCTTTCATGATTTATGAATATTTCAAGACTACATCAGACTTCAATGGTTATGTTATGCTGGCAAACGTCAACGTCAACACTGACACACAGGCAACGGAGGTGTGGTCATCCCCACTACTGTCAAAAGATTGAAACGTCACAGCCCGCCTTACAGCTCGGTAGATTTGAAATCGTTCGCAAAAGTAGCCACTTTCAAGGCAGATTTTGAGACACTTCGAACTTTTTTTTCCAATTTTCACGAGGCGTAGTCTTGTTATTAAGGCTCTACATTCGATTAGTATGATTTTTTTCTATATTTTTGGATGGTGGTCACTACCCTATTGAGCTTCAATCGTCCACAATGTTCCAGAGCCTTCCACAACTTTCGAGAGTGTTCTGGAATGTTCCACAATGATCTGGAATGTTCCAGGATGTTTCCCATCCCCTTAAAGTAACTGTAGTAGTAGTAGTAGTACCGAACTGAAATTTGATACCACCTTTGTGCAATCGGGTATCAAAAAGTAAAACAGCGATAATCACTACTGAAGAGAAAGGGAATGGTTTTCACATTCTTACGAAAACTGTTCACCGGTAAGGACTTTGAAAAGTTATTGAGACCATTATAGACAACTACAGTATGTTCATTAAAAAATTCAATAATGGGAGGCCGTGAACCGATGATAACCTGGCCGTTTTCGGATCGAATGGCCTCCGTCACAGCCGGAGGCTGCAAGTTCTCCGGCAACTTCAGAGTCATCAAATAATGATGGCGGAATGGGGTACTTGCCCAATTTTTCTTATTAGCTTAATCGATCGTATGGTCAAAAATAATGTAGCCGTATTTTTTCTTTTTCCTATATTCCCAAAATTGCGACCGTGATGCGTGTTTTAAAAAAATATATGTGACGTCACAAATATACTAAAAACTAAACAAACTGCAGTGCTGGATTGAAAACACAAAAAACTGCTAGAGTTGCATGACAATATTTGAAAAATACAAAAATGAAAATTCCAGTGAAGTTTCCTCATTGTTACCAACGTTTTGGAAAAAAAAATTGAAAAAAAAAAACTTTTTAACCACTCTTGTTGATGATTAAAAGTATTTTCAGTTCAATCTATCTCATTGGCAAGTACCCCATTCAAACGCACCACCCTACCGTATCGGATCCCCTCTCAAATTTTGATGACCCGGGCATGGCATCACTTCAAACTCAAATGCTTGAATGCAATTCACAATAAAATTTTGACATATTCGGATGAAGAGGTTGCAAAGACCGTGGAAATGTTTTGAATAACTTACAATCAAGTGATCTCTTTTCATGATGAGAAAAATCGATTTGCCTCAGACTTGGATCACCTTTGATGATTTTGTGGCTTTTTTGGGAGCTTTTGAACGAAAAGCTCTCCATTCACAGTGAATGATGATAACGGTCACAATTCATTACAAAACAATTGCAGGAAGTTCGACCCAATTATTCGAATCTGTTGAAGCATGATTGAGCTTCTGATGGATAATCATAGGGAAATCTCAAAAGTTCAATGATAAATCTTCCGAAGTCGATTTTGGTACATGGACGCATTCAGAGTCATGTTACTTTGTAATGCAGAAATTATGAACTGGGAGAGTTTGTGGACCTTCATAACACCACTCCTTGCCTCATGTGAAATGTTGAGAAAATCCGACCACCGGTTTTTTGACAAGAAAACTCCAAGTGTTCCAGTGGCGCCGAATAGACCTTATTTTGTGGCGCTCGCCATACCTCAAAATGTAGGGGGGGGGGGTCTGGAGGGGAAAAAAAGGGAAAAAGGAGAAGAAAAGAAAAGAGGAGAAGAAGGGAGGAGGAGAAGAGGAAGAGAGATTCACCCAGCAAATCATTGGATATTAGGATTATCAGGCACTTTGAATCTAAATGACAGTTATTTACAATGTTTACCTAGGTATAGGTAGGTACCGTATGAGCAAAACGATTTCACTTCAAGAGTGCTATGACTTATTTTTTTGCCTTTTTCAATTGTTGGTAGTAGTATATCCTGCAATTTACCTCAAAATGACATCTGCATGTTGTTTGGCAATCTCCAATGCTTGTCGGTAGGAAATACGACCACTCTCCGTTTTCCAATTTTGTGCCATTTCGAAAGTAACTTTTGATAATGAAAAACGTCTTACTCAGTTTTTAACATTTATCAGAGACCGACACTGGCATTCAACAGTTTAGTTAGTCATTATGGCCTCGATCACGGCCAACCTTTGATATACCTACATATAAAATAATAATTTCATAGCACTCTAGACTAGAGGCAAAAAGGTTTTGATCATACGGTATTTGCTGAACTGCCAACTAAATGGACTAGGAAAACCTCAAGATCTTACGATCTCACGAAAAACTTTCGATTTTTGTGTAAAAGATAATGAAATCTATGGATAATTTGGTCAACGGCTTCCCTTTTTTTTGCTTATTATTGTTAATATTATTATTATTCTAAAAAAATTTCGTCTGCGGCGCCAACTGCACGAGGGGCTCCTAGGCCCCCAGGCCCAACCGTAGCGTAGCAATAGGGGGGGGTCTAAAATCTTTTTCGCCATAGTAACTTTTTAGGAGTTCGGCGCCACTGAAGTGTTCCTCTCAGTAACGTACAACGTACTAACGTGAAAAATTAAAAAAGGAGTTTGCGATCTCAAGGAATGTATAGACAATACAAATAGAGAAGACCATATGTTATCACCACCGTCGTCATGGATATTGGGGCATCAAAAACCAACCAACCTTTTTTTGAATGATGGACTCGCCTGGTTCCTACGCAACCGTAAAAATCCGTGACGATATATGGTCTTTTCTATTTGTATTGTCTATATGACGTAACGCAACGTAAAAATTCCCCTGTTACTGAGAAATTTCAAATAACAACCCAATGTTCTGAAACCAATCAGGGCTAGAATATGGATTATGGGACCCATGGAGGGTAGAGATAAGGAGACTACACGGCCTGCTCAAAAGTGGTCCGTTTCTATGTAGTAGAGTTTTTCAGGCCTGAGTGGAACACCCGCGCTGCAGCGGAAAATTATGCAAGCTTGTTGCGGGCGACTAGATCCATGTGGGAATTCAAAGCCGTTGTCATTTTGAAAGGTTCATACGTCACGATTTTGTCTCTGTTCTCTGCTTGTCTTCCGCCAGTTTTTATCGAGTTCCGTTCATGTCTGCATTGTTCCGTTGTGCTACGTATTGTATTCGAGTTACTTTCTGTTGAGTTCTTTGTGTTAACTCACCTTCGGGCCTCATTTTGTGTACTGTTCAGACCGAGGTTCAGACTGTTTCACTAGGTGCCCAAATCCATGGAACTACCGGCCGCGACAATGGACGGCCGGCCAGAAAACTTTCATCCAGGCCTTCGACGGCCACACATTATTCAGGTTTTTTTTTCTGGCCGGCCCACTTAGGGGTAAATGGTCGAATGGTCTGGACAAAAGTATTCGGATCCAAACGTTCGAGGTTCGAATCTCCGTCAAGTCATTTTTTTTGTCTTTTTTTTTCGCATTTGAAAAGCTTGACAAAGAAATCGCACTGTTTGATACCAATTTGATACCACTTCTAGTACTTACAGGTTAAATATATTCCGTGGCAAAGTTGAAATTTTCAATAATTTTTGTATTTTCTGATTCTAGAAGAAAAAATCAATAAAATCAAGAAGGGCAGATAGGGGCAGGATTTTTTGTTATGATCCAGCACACAAATGTTTGTTCTTTTCAATGGTGTGAAACATTTTACAGAACCCAGCAGAACTTCTAACCAAATCAACTTTGAAAAGTTGAAATTCGCGAAAAATTCTCAAGAAAGTGGCGAAACTGCTCACAGTAAAAACATGAAAAGAACATCCATCACGTTAAACTTAAGTTCATACCTGGTACTGATGAATCCATCATCGAAAACTTTCTACTTTGTCTATAGAACGTAAAATCTTCTTCTAAAGTTGGGGTCTGTTTGATAGTTTTATACAGCAACGCATTTTCTCTCAACAAGTGACAACTTCTGATCAGAAATACGACAAGACGGTTAATGTGATCAAGTTCAAAACCACATTACATGTACCATCCACTATTTAACTTTATTAATCGGAGAAATTCGCTTAGCTAGGGCAATTTTCAAAAATTGACTTTTGTCCAGCTATTTGGCTTGAATACCCCTATGTGCGGCCGTCCATTGTCATTAGGCAGGGTACCTACCTAAAATCGTCGAAGAAAAAAAATGGTGGAAAGAACCCTCAGCTCATTCCGACCTCGCAGACTGAAGCAGCAAATTAATCATTGGGTACACGGGTACACCGGAGTTTTAGCCCTGCATCAGTTTCAACTGTTCTGACTTCTGACTGATCTGACTTCTGACAAAATGAATAACCTTCAGAATAAATTGTGACAGGTCCCTACAGATTTTTTTTTTGAAAATTGCAGGTTTTTATAAACAGCTAGGCCTTAGTGGAACACTTGCGCTGCTGTGGAAAAATTTATAACTGAAACCTGACGACACAAAATCATACCATTTTTTTTGACAGTTTTCACTACTCGTTCAGTCTCCTTTATATACCCTCCATGATGGGACCCAAAGATTGACCAGAGAAAATGCTGAGGCGCCTGAAAATACAGAACCCAGGTATCAGCATGGAAACCTGGAATATGGAGGATGAGAAGCAAGACCTGAATAGAAAGCAACTCACCCTTCACATTAGTAACTTAGCAACAAGCATGCATACTATATGATCCCCATTGCCCCCAAGTTCGAGAAATACTTTAGTTTTTTTTCTACCGCAAATTCTTCGAGTTTAATTGCGTTCCTCTTGGATTATCGGTTGCTCCATGGTTATTCACTGAGATAATGAAACCAGGATTGAGACATTCGAGACGTTATTGTTTATCATGATGATTTTTTCCTTGGCCATTAAACAGAAACGTGCGCTGCAAATGCACAAGAAACCATGGATCTATTGAGACGTTTGGGCTCCCTAATTAGTACCAAACATAGCGTGCTCACTTCAAGCACAAAGTGTTCTTTTTTATTAGGTTTTGTATACGATTCAAACCAACTGAAGATAGATGCGTCTCTTGGAGGATGACTGGTTTTATCTCCTCTGGAGTTCCACAAGGCTCAGTACTTGGGCCTTCACTATTTCTGATTTATACTAGTGACATTTTTTCCAAGGTTAAGCACACAGGAATCATAGAATTTGCTGATGATACACGATTGAGCTAAATATTTTTCTCTTCCATGCAATAATTTAAACTTTGACTTGGAATCAATAGCTGAATACGCAAAAGAAAATAACCTGAAATTAAATTCAAGCAAGAGTGCTTCTATGTGTAATTGCTCAGATGGAAAAGATAGAGCCCTGGTCTTTGAAGATTGAGAATTTTCTCAGCACAGGGTGGCCATACACCCTACGAGAAATACTAAAAACCTTGGAATAATCTTTGACGACGTCATGAGGTTAAAAAAACATATTGCAGCACTGGTGAAAAAAGCATAATATGTCGCGTTAAAATTACTCTATTCTAATATAATTATCTTCAACTTCAGGCTACGACAAAGATGGTGTGAATCGCTGGTGTTGCCCATCCTGCATTATGGGCCGGCTGAATGTATCCAATATTGACAAAAATCACCTGTCAGTATGCACTCATTAAGTCTTATAAGCCTCCACTCCCCCTTACCTACGAGAAAAAATCATCTCAAGAAAAGACATGCACAGCTCAAACTTGAGGAATCGTACCTTCCAGTTGGACATCCCAAAAAATCGCACGACCACGTTCAACCGCTTTTTTATCTACAATGCTATAGGGTATATATCAAATTTTAGCTCGGTTCTAGACACGGGATCAAATTTTCGAAGTGTAACAAAATGCAAACCCAGTTACTTCAAGGAGATATTATGATGCGAATACAAAATATGACGCTCCAAGTGATACCAAAACACAAATAATGAGACCACCTTCATTTTGGCTTGTAGAACAAATCTTGCCGAAACTGTAAAATCTTTTCTTTGTAATGAAAAATAAGCGACAAGTGCCTGTTACACCAACTTTTGTTTCGTATACAAATAATGGTAAGGGGCCATATTTTGAATTTCCATCATGTTCTTTCCTTGAAGTAATCGGATTTGCATTTTGTTCCACTTTTAAATATTTGATCCGCTGTTTGGTATACCGAACTAAAATTTGATACCATGTGCAACATGAATCTGTGAACCGTGTTTCACAAGGAAGTTGTGTTTTATTACCTATCTTCCTGTTCACTCATTTACCTACTCACTCACCTACCTGCATCTACCTTGAAAATTTCCGTGGTTACAATAAATGCTTGACTCTACAATAATTATAGCAATGTTTCGATATTTGAAGACAAAACTGTCAGCGCAAGACAAATCGCATGGCAAACACAAGGGCGTGGTACGTTCAGATCCTTCCAAATTTCGATCATTTTGTAACCCTGATTGTTCTTCCGCAAATCATCAGTTTGCCAAGTATGGCCACGACTGTCACATGTCCGAAGAAACAGACCAGCTCCACATCAAATACCCCGGTGAAACGGCAAGGGCCAAGCTCAAGCGGTGCTGGATGGGGATGTTCATCGTTTCCGAAGGAATGACGCAGTCGATCTCCAGCCACCTCAAGAGTCACGGAGCCGTAGTCAACGAGCAGAAACGCCAACTTGATCAGAAGAACTTCATCATCCATCCGTATTCCACGTTCAGGTATCTAGGTATCTACCTACCCAGCCAAGGGTAAAGCCTAGTCTACAATATGGTCTTTAGTTGCAAGTTGCAAGTCTCTAGTCGCGAGAGTTGGACTAGAACCAACTATAACTGCAACTAGCGACTGCAATTCCAACCTCACTTCCACCTCACGACTTGAAACTTGCAACTAAAGACCATATTGTAGACTAGGCTCAACTCTTCTCGCAGTCGCACAGCTTTGAAGACCAAGCCGGTAAATTCTTCGATCTCTGAGCCTGTAGATCTGGCAGCTTGGCGGTAACGCTGTATTTCAAAATCATAATCGCTGACGAAGTGACCGGCGCCGGCGCTCGTTACAACAGGACAGGAGTTACCGTTTCACATTTTTTTTGAAACTACGTACATGCTGCAGGAGCTGCGTTTTCACTGTTGACATTTTTGGTTTTTCGGCACTTTCAGGTACATTTGGGATGTAGTCATGGTCTTCGTCAGCTACATTCAATTGATCATAATGCCCTTGGACATAATGCTATACGTCTTTCCGAAAACCTTTCCGCTTGTCAACAACGTATATTTCTACTCGCTGAGGATGACAATGGACCTGACGTGCGTCCTTGACCTCTGTTTGAACTTTACCACCGGGTATTACGACGCAGAAAGCAAGGTGGTGGTGTTTGACCGCTGTCTGATAGCAAAGTAAGTACTATTTTGTGTGTCTCGCTACTTTTCAACATGTTTATTTGTTCCCATATTAACAGTTGTATCACTTTTCACAAGGTTATCTCTAACTGAGACTGCACGTTCGGCGAACGTTTATTTGGTTGATCAAGTCAGTAAGCTCGGGCTTCTCAACTCAAGCCAGTTCGTCAATATGCGGTCAACTTTGCTTGAAGGTCAAATACTATACTTGATCGAATTCAACAACCTGTACTGGCTTACCTATTGGCCAAAGCTGACCGAATAGTGCTAAACTCGGGCCCTCAGCTTTGTCTTTCGATCTCTGCTAAACTCAGCCTGGAAATTTCCGGGGAAAAAACTGTTGATACGTTCGTTTCTTCAACATTCACCTTGTGATCAGCTGATCAGGACACAAAACTGTACCAGATTGCAGGTTTTTGACATTCGGCGACCTTTTGCCAAGAACCTTCCGATTATCTGGACTTCTGAACGTTTCATTGTGCCGTTCTTCTCAATTTTATCGATCTTTTGGCTGTCCTTAATGAGTTGCTTGTTTTATAAATCAGGCGTTACTTGAAAGGCCACTTCGTAATCGACCTGCTGGCTTCGCTGCCGACCCACATCGATCTGTTCGTAGACATTCCACGAACCGCATTTTCGCTCAACATGACCAATCGCCTGAGCTGGCTCAAGATCTTGCGGTACTTCATTTTGGAAAAGCTGTTTACAAAAGTTTGCAATGTGAGTATAGGTTTAGTTCTTGTGCCGTGCCCCTTTGCATTCTTCATCCATTTCTGTGCAATCCAGTCAAATTGTGTTTGCGACAGAGTATTTATCAGGCCTCTCCGATCAGGCCATATGGTGCAATTCTGTGAAAAAGAAAAAAACATCGCATAGACGGTGTTAGGTGTTACGCTGTTATCACTTCGGCAACAGACAAAACTCGACAGGATTTTCGACGTAACAGAGCCTTTATAAAAGTTGTTTTTGTTTTCACAGAATCGCACTATTAGTTTCCTCAAGAATTTTGGTAGTCATGGCATAAACAAGTATTCACTGGTACAATTGAAAGCTTGATCCCCGAAGCCTTTACAACTATTAGATGCAAAGTTCTCAACAATGTGTTTTGGATAAGTACTTTCGAAACTTTGAACGACCTCTGATACTTGAGCGCCCGTTGCTCTCGACTCACTGAAACTACATCTTCCAAGTAGCCATCTTACCTCAAGGAAATGACTTGTAGATCCCGTCACTCAATAAATAAAATCTTTTCAGGGTTCGCAAACCCTTTGCCTAAGCCGCTAGTAGACACAAATAAAACATAATAATAAAATTCAGATTAACATGCCTATTATTCAGTACCTATCTCCTCACGCGCATGTTACCTGCATGCTATCTTTGTATCTATGAATCCCTAATCATACCTTTCTCCCTCCATACCCATATCTTCCTGTTTACAAGATACAGAATAGCCCTGTCAGCTTCATTATGTGGGATTGTTTGAAAGCTTTCTGCCTTGTTTCCTCAGATTAAAAGAGTCGACTACTTTGTGCGACAAGGTTTCATCATAACCATCGGAATCGCTTTGTTTTGGTGGATATTGTCGGCCCTCCACTTTTACTCCGCGCTCAGCTTGAACTTCAAAAGAATCGAAGTGTTCTACGAATTGTAGGTATTGTTGCGGTAGACCTGCATCTACATCATTAATATTTTCTATATTCCAGAGATAAAAGAGGACTGATCAATGCTGCCTCATTTTTCGCCCAGATCCTTTACAATGGCGCCCTTTTGATCAACAGCGTAACATCTGGTCTTGCCGTGCCCAGCACTAGTATTGACAGGCTCAACAGGATATGTTTCTGGTTGGCATCAAAAGTTATTCTGATTTACGTCTTGGGTAAGCATACCTAATCCTCCACGTAATTCTGGAAGCGATTGCCTGATCTTGTTGTATTCAGTAGCCTCCAGTGGTTATTTTGGAACCTATAAATTCATTCTGAGGTTAAAAAAAACACAGCTTGCCATGAAAAAATCGAGTTTTGTTACAGAGCACGACGCGCTCAGGTCACGGGATCACTGGCGACAAAATAACACTCCGGCGCTAGGCTAGAACTGGGTTTTCCTCGGTCATTTTTTTAACTCTACCGGGTGGGCCATCGAAAAACCATGCTCGGGATTTTCCATCTGAAATTTTTATTCCGCCACCGATTTTATTAAACTTTTCAGCATTGGCTTGCAAAGGTGAGCACCGTAACGAACAAATTAACTTCGTTGAACGTTAAATCGTTACCAAAAAAGTTAACTTCGTTAATCGTTGATCAGTTAATGGATTCAAAATATTACGGAAGTTAACGCTAAACCGTTAACATGACTTTTCATTTTGTAAACCAAAAGAATCATTTCCAAAATCATACGAACACCGCCTTGAAAGCGACCAAACTATAATACCTACACCAGCAATATAATACCTAACTAAACTGGGCCAAGACTTAAGTAGACCACCCCAAAATTTTGCCTCGGTTGGAATGAGGATATCTTGAGAAAGAATTGCTTGATTCTGAAAATGCTTTTGGTGCTCGATAGAGTAATCTGTCACAGATTTTACAGTTGAAACCTTCACTTCATTTTTCCAGACTTTCCCTATTTCGGGCCGTCCCTGAGCTCAAAACACATTCACTGACCAAGATCGACCACTACTCCAGTCCAAAAATCCACTCCATTCAATAAAGTCATCTTCGACGGTTGCTCTCGGATTCCTGAAACGTTTTGCTATATAAGATATAGAAATTCGGTACAGAAGATCGCTATCATCGACTACCCTTAACTCTTCAAGTTCACATTTGCTTGACAAAGGACAGCACAAAATCCGGATTTCAGTCCAGTTGAGAGCCTTGGGAAGATTTTGGACCAACAAATGCTAGATCGGAGAATTCAAAACGCGCACGAGCTTTTCCAATTATAAAATGACTGATTATACAAGTGTTGATGGTATCTTTCAATTTGATTTGACGAAAAGTTGCATCTATCCTTGACTGTTCATTTTGCCCTAATGATATATTTTTGCGTCTTTTTTCGGAAAATCGCAGCCAAAGTCATCCAGGTCATGAACGCCAGGACGGCGGCCAGGCGGAAGTACAATCGCATCGTGCAACTGTTGTCGGAGTTCATGCGCCACAAGGAACTGCCGGTGACGACGCAAAACAAAATCATCGGGTTCTACGAGTACCACTACCAGAAGCATTACTACAACGAGGAACACATCATGGCCACAATTTCCGGCCAGCTGAGACAGGAGATCATCATGCACAACTGTCGCCAGCTGGTGGAGAACGTCAAGTTCTTCAAGGCCCTGCCGCTGGTCGTCCTGTTCAAGCTCGTCTCGTTCCTGCATTCGGAAACCTACATGGTCAACGACGTCATCTGCCGGGCCAACACGTCCGGAAACTGCATGTACTTCATTTCGGCCGGCACTGTCGCCGTTTACACCAAATCCGGGAAAGAGGTGAGTACGCAAGTTTCTGCTTTCTGTTCGAAGCTGAAAATATTCTCAGTCGTTGCTCAAGTTCGGCACTGCACCTTGTTCAAGCATCGCTTGTTATGATCATTTTGAAATGGCACGCCTGTAAAAACTTGAGGTAGAAAAAGGTCGACACCGTAAGCATCAGGCGAATCATTTTGGTTACGATCCAGAAGCATCAGATGTAGGGTGCAAGGTCTTAAGCAACGGCAAGAAGTGAGGGTGATGGGTTCTCAAAAACAGAGTTGCCATAAAACGGGAAAACACTTCTGACTCCAAGACGTTAGATTGTGTGGACCACTTTTAATCTAGCGTGTTGTTTCAGGTCTGCCACCTGCACGACGGCGCCTGTTTCGGTGAGGTGGCTCTTGTCACGGAAGGTGCGAAACGCACTGCCACCGTTCTGGCCGTGGAGATATGCGAGGTGTACAGACTGGAGAGGAAGGACTTCATCAGGGCCATCTGTCCCTATCCGGATTTGCTGGAGACGATCAAGAAGATAGCTGTCGAACGACGGGAGGATGCCATGGAAATGGACGTCAAGTTCATGCGACAGAATTTGGGCGAACCAGCAAAATAAGAGACTCCCTATAATCATTTGCTCTGCTGAAAGTATATTTATTGCTTTGTTAGTTGTCGTTGATCTTGTAATAAAGTTTCCTCCTGTTGAATCACTTGTACCTCTTACTTGTACTCGGAGTTCATGTCCCTCCTAGTACCTTTTCTTTAATTGTGAAGCACGCCTTAATTTAAAACTTCCAACAACAGGCCTCGCCCCCTCTGGCGAGACCTTACCTGGCGGTCGGACTTTTGTTCTGGGAGGCCTTTAACAAGAAGAAGATTCCACCGTCTCCTTTGAGGTAATGGAAGCCTCCGTTAAACCTTCCATGATAGAGCAATATGACTCAAAACTTGAGAGGTGGTGGCTATTTTGTGTCGACAAAAATATCGACCCCTTCGACATTTTCACGGATTCAACCATAGAGTTTCTCACTCAGCTATCCATCAAGGACGCCTGCAACAGCTAAGGCTGGTCGACGTTATGTAACATAAAGTCGACCAGCCTTGTGCTACAGCAGCCCAAACACAGCAAGATCGACAATACTCTTTGTTTCGCCAGCAAACCAGGAAGACGACCCAAACCTGAAGAAGTTTGGTGGATTGCTGCATCTAGCTTGCTGTAACGTTTGCGGCCCTAGTGGACCCCCTTGTTACATCATGTTTCATGTGGAAAGTCAATGAGCCCCCACCTGTCTTCTTATGTCTTTCGGAGCCTGAGTAGATCCCATAGTGTTTTCATGGCTTGGAGAACTGACGAGCCTTTTTGTGTCCTTTGGACACCCCTGATGAGCTCGCTGTGTCTTCTTATGACTTTCCGAACTCTAATGGTATTTTTCGGGCGGTGCCGTTTGGAGATCAAATGTATCCGCTTGTGTCTACAAATCTCTCAATGCCTCAATGAATTCTTCACGTCTTTCAATAGATGGCCATTTTTCAGGAGCGTGACGTCACGCTGATACGACCGTGACAAAAATATTTTTCAAACATGCATTACGGCCGCAGTTTTGGGAATCAGCGAAGAAGATAAAATACGGGTGGATCATTTTCAACCATTCTATCGATTAAGCCTATAAAAAAAATTGGGCGAGTAACCCATTCGCCTAAATCACTATCCAATAACTTCTTCTCCATTGGGATATTGTTATTTACGATACTGTTCAAGATAAGCATAAAATCTAGACCTCTTCATGTTGAGTCTGGCGTCGAGGAGGTGTGGGCCCAATTGTGTGTCGGCGGCGAGTTGCTAGCCGTTGGTGTTGTGTATATCTCCCCTGACGCTGATATTTGTATATATTCTAAACATGTAAATAATGTGAATAATGTGAATAATATAACTTTAGGGAACCCAAATGACGACCTACTATTGTAAGAGTTCACAGTTATCATCCACCTCTTGACATTTCCTTGCGGATGAGAGAGCCTGAAGACAGCGTTGAAGGCTGTTTTAGTGATTACGACTATGAGAGTACCAACTATGATTTGATTAATGAGTATTTCTTGTAGATTGGGAAACTATCTTTTCGGGCCTTTCCATTGATGGGGCGGTCGACGTATTCGACCAGTGCATTAATTTTGCTCGTGATTTTTTCGTACCGGTGAGAATGAGGGAAAAAAGCAGCTTTCCGAATTGGGTCGATAATGAAACCAAAAAATCTGCTGTGAGGCGACACGAAACTTTCCCGGCGGTATCCAGAGACGTCAGTGATAATTTTGATCGAGTTTTCTTTTCGGGAAGGGAAGGATTTGATTTGGAAATAATTAAAAATTTCTAGTGAGTTGAGTATTTAGCGATTATCATTTAGTTTTATAGAGAAAAGGTTGTTTTTCAACAACAAAAGTTCGGAGAATTGGACGAAAAATGGTTGGGAAATATTCAAGAACCAATTACCTACTGTTTAAAATTTACTGTTGAAGAAAATGTTGAACAGTTCACCGATTGAAAACCTGGGGCAGAGTTCTGATTAACTGCAATTCAGGGCCCCTAAGTTACGTGTGAAATGAGGCTTCGAGCCCATCAGGAGGTTAGGTTCGAACCACACCTGACGACACAATAGTTATGAAAAGTGAAAAGCAAAAGCTCAATAAGTATGTGGGCTCAATGGGGCTCCAAGAGACACCCGTAGACACCAGGGAGCCTATAGGGCTTCAACCAACCCAAGGAGACACAAGGGCGCCGTTTTGGCCTGAAACGGCAAAATCTGATAGTCAAAGATGGGGGCCTGCCGCATCAGGGCCTTGAACGGCAGGAAGACACATGGGGCCCTGGTACCGAGTCATACAAGAAACCTGCACACATTAGGGCTTGCACGTACCTATATGTCAAGAAAATGGGCATAATAAAGTTCCTAAAGCTGCAGAAAACACAAGGGGGTTCACGGAGTCCCAGAACGATACTTGAAGACACAAAGGATCGGGGCGCACTGTTGTCTTGAACGATACAAGAAAACACACCTATATCTGCCTGCATCCATAACCATTTTGTCACTTTGACATAGATACAGCAATGAAACAAAAACGTACCGGTTTGGTTGCTAAGGAAAATGAATAGGCCAAACTTTGAAAATTCATAGCGCCCGTCTGGTGAACGATGGAGAAATCTAGCTTCAGCATTAATTTGATTCTTTGGTGGTGTTGCTTCCTGCCGAGTTTGGTTTGAATCTGTCGTATAGATTTTGAATAAATAAATGGCAAAGTTTTAGACTTTGGCATTTTTTATAGTTTGACAGATAACAGGTAGGGAAATACTTTCAACTGTACTGAATACAGTTTTCCAAGGGCTTTTAAATGACATATCGCAAGTCAAGTTCCGTAAAATATATAGCTTGTGTCATTTGCTGATAGTGACACTTCTGTTCGACAGATGACAGCCAAAAACTAATCCGGTCATTCCAGAGTGAAACCATGTCTGCATACCAAATTTCAAGTCGATCGGATCAACGCAGTTACCGTGGAAGATTACAGACACACACACACTCACGAACAGACATCATTCTGGAAATGGTCTTAATCGTCTTGGGGGACCTCAAAATGGATATATCCGGCGAAATCTTAAAACTTTTTTCCTGCACGATTACAATACTTTCCCTTCCATGTTGGTGTGAGTGCCGGGAAAGTGAAACTGATTTTTAAAAAAAAAAAGAAAACACAACATCTACAAAGTAATTGAAAATATGGAGGATTACGCGGAATTCTCAGATTTGCGGCGCAGATATAAGGCGGGGATTGAGAGGTCATATAAAGAATACATAAAGCAGTGAAATCGTTTTTTTTTTTTGTATTGTCCTCTCCACCGAAATTAAAGAAATATTAATTTAAATTTCTTTTACTGAGTTTCGGCTACATCAATAGGATGCCATTTTCAAAAAGCCTAAAGGCAATATAAACAATTACGCCGAGTAGGCATAAATAACGAATGAATTATACATAAAGCAGGCTGAAATGTCGATGACTAATGATAATCCACAACATTTTTGGAAGTGGGTCAACAGTAAGAAAAATGTCAGTAGTGATATACCTCAGAGAGTCGTTTTTGATGATGGAGTGGTCGAGGGAGGTGAAATGGTAGCTGAGGCTTTTGCAAGATATTTTTAATCTGTATGCGATCGGCTTGGTTCAGTGGAAAACGTAGCCAATGGTAAGATAGAAGAGTGGTACCTCATTTCTACAATGGAGGTAGAAAGGACTGTGGATTTAAATTACATCAATAATGTACAGCTTTATCGGGTAGAAACATCACTGTCTTTTTTTATTGTTTTTTTTTTGTTAACTGGTTGGCCTTGAGGGCTTGCTCTTTAGCCACTAGAACGAACTTTCAATTCAAAATTTTACTTTTTCTATTTCTTCAATTTTTAACTTTCGTCTCAATATTTTGGGAAAACTCTATTATCAGTGAAAGGATTTGGGGGTTATTTGCAGCCAACAGGGAAGTGAAAACATCACTGTCTGAGTTGAACACGAATAAGGGAGCGGGGCCTGATGGGATGCCTCCAATTTTTCATCAATCTTGTGGTTCTTCTCTTTGTGTTGCTTCACATGTTATTTTTAAAATGTCATTTGACAAGGGAGTCTTCCCGTCTGCCGGGAAACACGCAAATGTCACTCCCGTGTTCAAGTCGGGCAAACGGGAGGTGGTCTGCAACTACAGGCCGATTAGTATATTATTCACTCCTGCTAAGATCCTTGAGGGCTTGGTGGCCGATACAATGTTCAAGGTTTTCTGGAGAATCATTCCTGACCGCCAACATGGTTTTTATAAAGGGCGTTCCACGGTCACTAACTTGATCTCGTATGTTACATACTTGACCGAGGCACTCATCAAGGAAGGTTATGAAACACACGCCATACCTATATACTGATTTTAGCAAGGCCTTTGACAAAGTGAATCATGAGCTGCTTAATTGGCAAGCTACATGCTTAATATGGAGTCTGAGATCCTTTGCTGACATGGATTAGAAGTTCGGTGGAGTGGCTGTCGGTGAAATGTCCAGTCGGTGAGTTGGTTGTCGGTGAAATGTCCAGTCGGTGAGTTCGTTGTCGGTGAAATGTACCAAACCTGATATGATTGGACATGAATCAGTTACCGTGTTTCATCACCTATCTACCTGCACACTTATTTTTACCTAGTCACTCACCTGTACCAACCTTGAAAGTTGTCGTAGTAACAATCAAATGCACGTTTTACAATTATTGCAATGTTTCAATATTTGAGAACCAAACTGTCAAAGCGAGGCAAATCGCATGGCAAACACAAGGGTGTGGTACGTTAAGATACTTTCAAATTTCAATCATTCTGTCCTAACTCTGATTGTCCTTCCGCAAATCATCAGTTTGCCAAGTATGGCCACGACTGTCACATGCCCGAAGAAACAGACCAGCTCCACATCAAATACCCCGGTGAAACGGCAAGAGCCAAGCTCAAGCGGTGCTGGATGGGAATGTTCATCGTTTCCGAAGGAATGACGCAGTCGATCTCCAGCCACCTCAAGAGCCACGGAGCCGTGGTCGCCGAACAGAAACGCCAGCTTGATCATAAGAACTTCATCATTCATCCGTATTCCACGTTCAGGTACCTAAGTACCTACCTACTAAGCCAAGTGTAACCCTTCTCGCAGTCACACAGTTTTGAAGACCTGGTGATTTCTTCGATCTCTGAGCCTGTAGATCCAGCTGCATGGCGGTAACGCTGTAATTCAAAATCAGAATCGCTGACGAAGTGACCGGTACTCGTTACAACAGCGCAACTAGAAACGTTGGTCCTTCTTCACCGCTCAACATTCTTTCCAACTACATACATGCTGCTGGAGCTGCGTTTTCATTGCTAACATTTTTGTTTTTTCTGCACTTTCAGGTACATTTGGGATGTAGTCATGGTCGTCGTCAGCTACATTCAATTGATCATAATGCCCTTGGATCTTATGCTATACATCTTGCCGAAAACCTTTCCGCTTTTCAACAACGTATATTTCTACTCGATGAGGATGACAATGGACCTGACGTGCCTCTTTGACGTCTGTTTGAACTTCATTACCGGGTACTACAATGTGGAACGCAAGGCGGTGGAGTTTGACTACTGTTTGATAGCAAAGTGAGTTTTATTTTGTGTGTCTCGCTACTTTTCAACATGCTTATTTGTTCACACGTTCACAGTTAGTTGTGTGGCTTTTTTCAAGGTAATCTCTAACTAATTGGCACTTTTGGCGAACATTATATTTTGTTGATCAAGCCAGTAAGCTCGAGCTTCCCAACTCAAGCCAGTTCATCAATGCATGGTCAACTTTGCTCATAGTACAAAAATCATGAAGTGTGGTGTCTTTTTTTTGGCGATGGGCGGGTATCCGTGTAGTCACTGGCAGTACCTCCTTAGCGCCGTCTTAGTGGGCTAAGAGCGACGCCGGGTGATTTCCACACCACTCGCATTTTATGGACGCATCAAAACGAGGTTATTAGCACCCTTTTTTCGGTGTCCTTCTCGTTTCACAACTTTTCCCTTGACGTGACTGCACAGTGGTGCACGCCAAGGTACTAAACAGCACATGAAAATTTTCACCTGGCCCAGGCCGGATTCGAACCCACGATCCCTGGAATTGCTTCCAAAGATGGAGTCCGCCGCGCTACCGGCCGGGTTATGTGGTGTCTTATCTCGAAACGGTTTTGGAATAACCTAGAATGGAAGTCTAACATTATTGATAAAAAAATGTATGTTGAATGTTACAGATTTGTCTTGTTGGCACGCGAAATAAAAGTCACTTTTGATGAATGGATGTTGGCATTGAGCAAGATTGTTCGTACAATAGTCCAGGACAATTTAACCCTCAATACAACTCGAATATTTGGCGTAGGGCCAAGCAGGGGGCACTTTTTTAAGTGGTTTTCACTGCCTGTTTTTCGAACGTTGAATTTCGTCAGAATTTCATCAGAATTTTAGATCTATTTCAAATTTTAAGCCCCTGAACATGGTAACGATGTAAAACTACAGTTTCCGAGTGGAGTAAAGCCCCCCTAAACGTTATATTTTTTTGTGCTTGTGCCATGCTTGAGTTTAGCAAATCTGCAACATTCAACATAAAAATTTATATCTTCTGTTAGACTTCCAATCTGGGTTTCTTCAAAACAGTTTCTAGATAAGACATCAGACTTTATGATTTTTGTATTATAAGCCCACTTGCAACGTTCCAGTTTGTTGTACAAAGAACTGTACAGTTTTTAATACTAATAGTGCTATTCTGTAAAAAATAACATTCCATAAACGCTTTGTTATGTAAAAATTCGTGTCGGCCATTGACTGTTGCCTAGGTAATAACAGCGTAACAGAGCCTTTATGGAATGCATTTTTTTAGAGAATTGCACCATAAATTTCATACAAAATGTTGCACAGTTTTTTGTCAAGAAAAATGTTTTTCATAATTGACAGCAGACAGAGTGTCAAAGCTTCAGTTCCACAGATCCAAAATCCGCAGAAAAAATGCATGAAACAAAACGGCACCGGCTCAATCTTCAGTAATGTACAGTCTCGCGGAAATGGAAGAATGAGTTAGCAGGAAATTTGGCCAGAATTTTTCCCAAAACAACCCCTGCGCAGGTCTTTCTGCTCGTTATCTTCAGTCTGGCGATAAGAGGGTTTGATTTGAGGTTTGATTTTGTCTGGCTCTTTATTTTATATATGTTAGGCATGAGCTTTCAATACTGTGTATCTTGCTTTTCTGAGCCTTAGGGAGGGCGGACAGAACCTCGAGAACTAGAAACTTAGAAACCTATAAGGCGAATCATAGGTGACGTTTCACACAAGGATTCTGCCGGTGACGATGGAATTCCCTGCTCCTTGCTAAAACAAGCCATGGATTTTGTTTGCGAGCCTCTGGAAAAACTTATCAATTTGTCTTTTGCTGAAGGGAGATTTCCGGAACGTTTGAAACTTGCCAACATTGTTCCGGTGCCTAAAAAACGACAAAGTTCTAACATCAATAATTACCGGTCTATAGCGTTATTGTCTGTTTTTTCTAAAGTTTATGAGAAAACTTTTTATACTCGATTACTTTCCCATCTGGAAAGAAATGCCCTTTTGGTTGATTATCAGTTTGGATTTAGAAAAAACAGATCGACGGTGGATGCCACACTTTTCTTTTATAATTACATCATTGAAAATTTTGAAAACGGAAAGGATGATTCATGCGTTTTTTTCGACCTCACAAAGGCATTTGACGTAATACCTCACAGTTTATTGCTCCAAAAACTTTGCAACTACGGGGTCAGGGGCTCGGCTCTCGAGTGGGTGCGGACCTATCTATGCCGCCGTAGGCAGAAGGTGACCTTGGGTCATCGGGGGGTTTATTTCGAGTCAGGTGTGCAACAGCTCGAGGCCGGTGTGCCCCAAGGTAGCATCTTGGGGCCCTTGCTGTTTCTTTGCTTCATTAACGACCTGAAAGTTCGTTCAGATCTCCTGACCCTATTCGCTGATGACGCCTCGGTGGCGGCTGATGCTCCTGATCTTGATAGGCTCAGTGCAAAGACAAATGCAGCAGTCGCAGATATGGTGAGCTACTGTAACGATAATGGCTTGCAACTTAACAAAAATAAGACAAATCTGATGCTCTTTTCAATGCGTAACTACCACTCCAGCATTCTTGCGGAGATCTCCAGACAGAGCATTCCGCAGGTCGGCTCTGTCAAGTTTCTGGGAATTTTCCTGGATGCCCGCATGACCTGGCATGTGCAGGTGGATCATCTTCTTACCAAGTTGTCTAACTCTTGCTTTGCAATGTCCCAGTTGCGGCGCAAAGTCGATCTTGGAATCTTAAAGCTGTACTACCATGCTCACATACATTCTATTCTGACCTATGGTGTTTTATTGTGGGGGGTGGCAGCAGGGTTGATGAGGTTTTGAGGCTACAGAAGCGGGTTCTGCGTACAATGACTTTCACACCAATGCGGACCTCTTGCAGGACTCTCTTTGTTGACTTGAATATTTTGACTGTAGTCTCTGAATACATCCTTCATTCGGTCATGCATGTTCACTCTCACAAACATTTATTTTCTGTATATGACAGAAGTACCTGTTCAAATTATGGCTTGAGGGGTGGTAGTTGCGGGCTCCGGGTGCCGGGTCACCGTTTAGCAATCACGGGGAGGAGTACCGGGGTGGCTTCGGTTAAGCTCTATAACAAATTTCCGCTCCGGGTGCGGATGATTTCTGACGAGTTTGCTTTCAAAAGGAATGTAAGGAAGTTGCTGCTTGGATTTTCATTTTACACTGTTGAGGAATTCCTCGATAAAACTTTGGTGTAGAGGAATGGGTTGAGTGAGACCAGTTGTTGTCGGCTGTGTGATATTTTTTGTTTGTATGTGCCTGTACTAATTGAAGTTATTCAGTCGTGTGAAATGTGTAAATAATTGTAACAATTTCTTTTGTCTCAAAAATTGTGTCTCCTATGTTGGCTTTTAAGTGCTTATTTTGTCTGCCTTTCTTTTTTGACGCTTGCCATAATTACTAATGTAATTTCAGATTTTCAAGGCAATAAAATACTATTGATTGATTGATTGAAATTTGACCAGGTCACAGCCTACCTCAATTCCGAATTTTGTTGATCGCATGGTACAATTAGTAGTCAAATCCTTTCACCCTACCCCTTCCCCGTCGGAAATCACACTGTTGGCCTCTGCACTGAATTCCACGGCCAGTATCCCATATTATTCATCTTATAACCCCATCTCGGGGGTCTATGGGTGGCAATATTATATCTACTCAAAAAATCAAAGCCATTTTCCAAAGATAGTTTTTGTTTCCTAGCCCCTGGTGCCTCGCCCAGTTTGTATTTCATTGATTTTTCTTATATTCTTCAGGAAAAATGCAGGTATTGCATCCATGTTTTCTTCTTCATTCCCCTTGCAGCCTTCCTTTTCTTCGCTTTTTTCTTGTTGCAACAAAAGCTGTTACATAGACTATAGACTGCTAGCTAACAGCAGCGGCTCAATTCCATCTATTCAGCAAGTTTTTACAAATTAATTGAAACTTTGGCTTGAAACTGTCTATGTTTTCAATTATGAAGAGTGACATTTTCTTGACGGAAAACTGAACAAGATTTTGTATGAAATTTAATATCAAAAACTGAACAGTTTTTTGTACAAAAAAATGGAACGTTGCAAGTGGGCTTCAGAATAATAAAGGGTTACGGAAAGACTAACTCTGGGTTGCACCAACGCTCAATTAATATAATACGAGATTAGTGAAATTTCTTTTGTTCAGTACTCGTTGGTGAATAATAGAAATTCTGGTTTCACAAAAGATAATGATCCAATGATTGATTAGCTAAAGATTTTATGCATTTCCCATGGACACCCGACTAGGATTGGCCAGATTGAAATCCATTTCATCTCGTATTAGCGTTTATTACATATAATTTTTTTTGTGCAACCCAGGGTAAGCTAGTTAACGCAACAAACGAAATGGAAATCGCAATCGGCAATCGAGTGGTATTGGCCTCCAAAGTCAAATCATTTTTCGGTACCGACAACTTCGTTGTCCAGCAGTTTAGATAAAGAGAAATTAAACGTTTGCCGGAGGAACTATCTGCTTCTGATCGAAAAGAATGGCACTGGCGTGGCAGCAAATGCTGTATCAAGGGTTTAGATAGACTGCGATAAGCGAGACGGCGAGGAGTAAGTGAATTGGTGAGAAGGGATTCTTCCTGGAGTCCTTCCGCACCACCTTCCTCTTGATCCTTCCAATATAGAGGATCTGGATCTCGCTGGAGGAGCGAGCGGCAACTTACCAAATTCGAAAACTCACTATGCTCATCAGGACACAAAACTGTAGGTACCAGATTGCATATTTTTGACTCTCCGCGACACCTCGCCAAGGACCTAAACATTACCTAGAAAACAAAACGCTTCTTTGTACCGTTCTTCTCGATTTTCTCGATCTTTTGCTTGTCCTTAATGCGTTGCTTGTTTCATAAATCAGGCGATACTTGAAAAGCCATTTCGTAGTCGACCTGCTGGCTTCGGTGCCGACCCACGTCGATCTGTTCATAGACCTGCCACGAACCGGATTTGCGCTTAACATGACCCACCGCCTGAGCTGGTTCAAGGTCTTGCGGTACTACATTTTGGAAAAGCTGTTCACAAAAGTTTGCAATGTGAGTAAAGGTTCAGTTATTGTGCCCCCTGCATTCTTCATCTATTTCTGTGCAATCCAGTCAAATTATGCTTGACCCAGAGTAATTGACAGGCTTTGAGGTACGATTCTCTAAAAAAGAAAAAACATCTCACAAACGCTCTGTCACGCTTTATTACCTAGGCAACAGACAGTAGCCGACAGGATTTTTGACGTAACAAAGATGTTATAGATTTTTTTTCTACAGAGTCACACTCAGTCACACTTTTAGTTTCCTCAAGAACTTTGGTAGTCATCGCCTCTAAAAATAATCTCTGGTACAATTGTAAGTTTGACTTTCAAAGCCTTCAAAACTATTAGTGCAAAATTCTCAACAATTTGTTTTGAACAACTACTCTCGGAACCTTGAAGGCTGATTTTGAATGACTTGTACTGCCCTGCTTAGGCTAATTCACGTATCTGCAAAAATTAATATTCCAAGGAAAAGCTATTTCGTCTTTTTCACGATGCCAACGTTATGTTGAATGTTCTGTAATGAAAAAAAATCTTTTCTAGAATCACTTCTAGAGACAAATTTAATCGAGTGAGTGAAAATTGTGATTATGAAGTCAAAATATGAAATACCGCAGATACGGTGATATTTCTTACAGATTTGGCATACAAAACTAAGCAAAAAAGTCGTATCTACATGAAAATTCTGTTTAATTGAACAAATAAGAAATACAAATTTTTAATACAGTGTACAGTATTAAGCATTAGAAGAATGGAAACTGCAATATGAAGAAACTCCTCCAGAAGCTGTTATCTACAGACAGCATGCTTGGGATATGTATGCTTGCGAAAAAATATCCAAGTCAATAAAAAGCGACAGCGACTACACACATGTGCTTCGACAAGCGGCTCTCAGAAAAGAATCAAGCGCATGGCTAAACGTATTACCATCTCGTAGTCTTGGAACGATTTTAGACAACAACACGTTCAGAATCTCAATCTCAATACGTCTAGGTTTACACATGTGTAAATCACACAAATGTTTATGTGGAAACATAGTGGATGAGAAAGGGATACATGGCTTATGTTGTCAAAAGAGTGCTGGTAGACAGTCTAGACACTTTATTTTAAACGACATCATAAGAAGAGCTCTCGCATCGGCAAAGATGCCAGCAATCCTGGAGCCAACAGGTATTGTCAGAGAAGACCACAAAAGACCCGACGGAATGACTTTAGTCCCTTGGCGAAACGGACGGCACCTAGTTTGGGATGCCACTTGTAGCGACACCTTGGCAGCGTCTAACATGGCAGCAGCAATAAAGGAAACTGGGACAGTAGCTGAAAACGCAGCAAACCGGAAGCGGTCAAAATACAAAACAATTATTGAAGACAATTACATCTTTGTCCCTTTCGCTGTTGAGACCCTAGGCCCTTGGTGCCAAGAGGCTATAAATTTTGTATACGAACTGGGGAAACTTACAGCAGATGCCACCGGAGAAGACAGATCGAGGTGCTATATAACCCAAAGGATCAGCCTAGCTATACAAAAGGGAAATGCAGCATGCGTAATGGGTACCATTCCACCTTCCCTACCCTTACATGAAATTTTTTACCTTTTATAACATATTTTATATACTTACCTATACAAAAAAAAGATTTATAGTTTTAAACATATGAAAAATGTAAGATGTTGACAAAATATACGTATATAATTCGTGTACAGTGTACGTATTGCTATTAATACTAGAACAGTTATTGTTATATAAGCTGAATAAATTATTTGACAAGTACCTACTCAACATAATGATACTCAAACAATATTCAATTGCTGTCGCTATCATCTCCATTTTGTGGAGATGCAGCGGTGCACGTAACAGGTAAATCTTCCCAAAATGTTAGGCGGCTTTTAGGTAATACAACGCGTAATTTTGCGAGTAAATTTTTTTTTCTGTCCGCAGAAACACCCATATCCCCCGTTTGGGCAGAAGGCTTAGGAAATCCCCGTTTCATCACTGAGGCATTCAAGAAATTTAATTCGATTGATTCTTGAGAAAACGTGGTTTTATATTGCATTGTGAATAGTCCTTTTGTGAACTCTAAATGCACCATGTCATGCAAATAAGGCCTGGGCGTGATTTTATTCAACTTATAGTTGGATGTAAAATCGCCCCACTTATAAAAATTTTCAAATTTCATATTGATGACAGTAACTTTTCCGCTGTTTGCTTCTTGCACAGTTTTTTCAAAATCAGAAAAATCCAGAACTTTGCCCTTTTTCTTCATTGAAAGCTCAACCTGATGGTGAAAGGAATCTGCAGACATAAATGTATGCCCTGGCTCAAAATATTTAATTTCAAGTTTTTTCAAGCTTGAAAGATCCGAATTGACTATATAAATAAAAAAGGCCAACAGTGCCCAGTTCTTATTTTGCGAAGAGCAATTATCAAGCCATAGCACAATATGCTCTTCGTCCCGATTATGTATAAAAAAAGAATGGAAAGTACTAATGATGTCTGTTTTCAAACGTCCTGCAACACCTTCAAGCCATATTATTGCAATAGGCTGTTTGTTTCTCTGCTTTTTTCCGACAGGAACAAAGGATTCATTGTAGGCTACTATTCTAGGTGTGAAAATTAATTCCTTTAGTGTCTCGTAACGTGAAAGCATTATTACCTAGAATTAATCAAGAATTAAAATTCCGCAAAACATACCTAGAATATAAGTAATAGTATAGTATTCAACAAGCGGGTAATGATTGCTTCTCACTCATGAGGATGTAGTTTGCCGACATGAGCCTTGGCGAATGTCATAAAGCATTCAAATGAGTAATAGCCTCGGTAATAGTCATTACCCGCGAGTAGAATACTATGCTTTATCCAGTATCTATTATTGAAAAATGCAGGCATGTATGCGCGTGATAATGCGTGCATTATGCAATAGGATTGGATAAACGTACTTTTTGTAGATCAGCCGAATATATACATTTTCCTTTTGCATTTATGTTTGCGGCATCTTCCTGATAGAATTTTCTGGATGAATCAGCTTTCTTCTTATGGATCACATATTTTTGGCAATCTTGACAGTTTACTTCTGGCTGATCCCGTGAATGTGAATGATCTTTTTCGTGGATAAAAAATGCTTCACAAGCAAAACATTCCTCATGGCCAAGTTTTACAAACGAGATATTCATATCTTGTACCACCTTTCTATATAAATCGTAAGAACATTTGAAATCTTTGTTGTTGCTTTTGAAATGGTTGAACATTGATTGTATATTGATATCTGTAGGTAAGTATTTGCGTCTAGGGGCATGCTCCCTTCGGTAATGGGATATTGTGGGCCGAAAAGAATTTATATGGGCTATTATTGAGGCTTTGTCAATTTTATTTGATGGAACATGCCGTCCACGTTGATCTTCTGCAGCAACTAAAGAATTGGTATTGGTATTCTTCACAACTGTTCGTAGACTGCTGTCAGAATTATTTTTGTACCCCAATGTTGTTAAAAAGAAAGTTTTACAAACATCATGATCTTGGCATTCGTGGTCTTTCAAAAAATAGTTCACACTGAACTTTCTACGTGAATTTTCATTGCCTGTAGTATTTCGCTTGGCCACATGTTTTTTTGCATGAGTAAACATGAATGTTTTCTTCTCTTTTGAAGACAAATCCCAGTACTCTTCGTTGATTTAGGCTCGCCTGTCAGAACAAATTTTCCCAATACACTTCTTTTTACATGTGTTTTTGCACGGTAGCTTGAGTGAATGTTTTTCACGTATTTCTGAAGATTTCAATCGTTTTCTTTCTTCAACGGATGTTTCGTATTTCTTCCTCTTCCTTTTTTGTCCTTGTATAGTGAAATTTTTAAAAATATTGTCCAATATCTCATTAATTATAAATTTTGAAATTTCGCTGGTTTCAAGTGGAGTTTCATCATGAAGTGATTCGATTTCATAAACATCTTCTGAAATCAATGATGAAGAAGAACTGGGACTGTATGGTACCAGTGAATTCATCATGATGAGAAAACTTGTCACAAAGTTCTAGGGAAAATCGACATTTCAATATTTACTGGCAATAATTATTTGAGAAGAATCAGAACTTACAATACTTGAAGCTTTGTTTTGTACCTATAAAACCACGCACCGCGACACAAAAGTTGACAATAATGTGAAACAGATGAACGATATGAACTGTCATTGTCAAATTATAATTTAAGCTTACTTGATCAAACGTTCGGGAGGGTAAAACTAAGGCAAAGGGCCGTATCTACACAAATCGGCCCACATCCGCGTTTTTGCCTTAGGAAATGTCAGATACGGCTATTTGTCTTACAAAAACAGCTAATTATGTAGATATGCAAATTTTTCTTAGCTAATTACATTGGATTTACAAAAGAGATACGGCTTTTTCCTTCAAGGATGAGTTGACACATGATATTCTGTATCCGATTTGCCCATAATGTGAAAATCGTGAAAATTGCAGATACGTCAGTTAGCCTAAGCAGGGCAGTGTAGATCCCGTCACTCGATAAATAGAATCTTTCCAGGGTTCGCAGACCCTTTGCCCAAGCCGCTTGTAGACACAAATAAAACTAGTGGGGTCGATACAGTATTATACGCTGCATTTTTGAGTAATGCAATGTCTTTTGGCACACATGTTCTTAGCAACTGTTTGAACAATTTTGTCCATCGCCGCAAGCGAAATTTTAGTTCAGATCCTGTATACAGGGTGAAGAAGAAAAACGATTTAAAAAAATTGCATCTTTTGAACGGACAAAGGTAGAGTATTGCAGGGCATGTCATATGATGCGCAATTGGATGGTTGTTGAGGTACACCAAACCATTTTGATACATCATTAACCGTTTTTGAGATATTTGAAAACAACTGAGATCTGTCAAAAAAAAGCATTATCTCCATTATATCGCTTATTTTCAAAGATATCGGGATGAAATTTTGTATTTGCTCTATAAAAGACGTCATGGATGATTAACAGCTGCTGTTATTTTCTAGGCCTACTATTTTCCTGAATAAGACAGTCAACTTTTTTGGGAGGGAGCCGCCATCTTGCTTTGTGAATATCAAGCTGATGACCGAAAAAATGACTGATAGTCATTAGGCTAGTATCATGCCATTATTCTATCATGTCAAAGATCACATTGGATGGACCATCATACCATTTTTGCTGAAAGAGACATGACGCACTGATTTTATCGGGTTCCTCAGAACTAGAGGACCTACTTCCAGTCATAGAGCCATTGCAAGTAATTGAACACCGCAATTATGACCCCTGATCATTTCTCAGGTTGCTCACCAAGATTCATAGCCATAAGTGCAGCGGTTTGGTTCCAGCAGCTGTTTGAATTAAAAAGCGTTGCCTTTTCGTGAAAAAAACTGAAAATTACGAGGTCTCTGGGTCAATTATTAGGTCATTGGAAATAGATCCTCCACGGAATGTTGATGAATTTATACTAAATTATTAGAAAAAAAATTGCATTCTATAGCATAGGTTTAAAGAAATGGCTGAAAATTGTTCGAAACAGTTTTTTTTTGTTTTGATAAGCGTGAAATTATGGATCTTTTTGGCGATTTTCATGCCTCCAGCCTATTTAGATGATGAGATGAAATTCTTCAATTTCTTATCACTCTGTGATGTCATCTGCATAGATCGCCATCATGCCATGATTTCTCAAAGCTAAAGGAGGAATCTGAATAGAATATATTCCAAAATACATTGCAGCATCAAAAATCATAAGGTTCTTTCCATTATTAGTGTTGCCCTACCGCATAATTTGTTCGCTTCCTACCAACTGCAAAATAGTCTTTCATGTTCGTCCTACATCACATGAGTACATCCTGTGCCAGTTTTTCAAAACCTATACTGAAGAATGCACTTTTTTCTAATAATTCAGCATGAATTTATCAAAATTCCATGAAGGATATTTTTCCAATGACCTAAGAAATGACTCAGAGACCTCGTAATTTTCTGTTTTTTTTTTTTCATGAAAAATCGACACTATTTTATTTGAATAGCTGCTAAAACCGAACCGCTGAACTTATGGCTATGAATCTTGGTCGACAACCTGAAGAATGATCAAGGGTCACAATCGCGGTGTTCAATTACTTGCAATGGCTCGATGGCTAGCAGTAGATCCTCTAGTTCTGAGGAATCCGATAAAATCCGTGTATCATCTTTCTTTCAGCAAAAATGGTATGATGATCCATCCAAGGTGATCTTTCACATGATAGAGTAACGGCATGATACCAGCCTGATGACTATCAGTCATTTTTTCGGTCATCAGCTTGATATTCACAAAATAAGATGGCGGCTCCCCTCCAAAAAAGCTGACTGTCTTATTTGGGAAAATAGTAAGCCTAGAAAATAACTGCAGCTGTTATCCATTTATGACGTCTTTTATAAGGCAAATACCAAATTTCATTCCGATATCTTCAAAAATAAGCGATATAATGAAGATAATGTTTTTCTTGACAGATCTCAGTTTTTTCAGAATATCTCGAAAACGTTAATTGATGTTTCAAAATAGTTTGGTGTACCTAAACAACCATCAAATTGCGCATCATATGACATACCCTGCAATACTCTACCTTTGTCCGTTCAAAAGATGCAATTTTTTCAAATTGTTTTTCTTCTTCACCCTGTATACAGGATCTGAACTCAAATTTTGCTTGCGGCGATGGACAGAATTGTTCAGACAGGTTCTAAGGACATGTGTGCCGAAGGGCATCGCATTACTCAAAAATGCAGCGAACAGGACTTTTTCCGAACGTGCCGACCCCACTAAACATAATAATAAAATTCAGATAACATGTATGATATTCTGTACCTATCTCCTCACGCGCATGTTACCTGCATGCTATCTTTGTATCTATGAATCCCTGATCATACCTTTCTCCCTCCATACCCATATCTTTCTGTTTACAAGATACAGAATAGCCCTGTCAGCTTCAATATGTAGGATCATTCAAAAGCTTTGTGCTTTGCTTCCCCAGGTTAAAAGAATCAACTACTTCGTGCGACAAACTTTGATCATAACCATCGGCATCACTTTGTTTTGGTGGACATTTTCGGCCATTCACTTTTACTCCACGCTCAGCTTAGACTTCAAAATCATTGAAAGGTTCTACCAAAAGTAGGTATTCCTGAGGTAGACTTACATCTACATCTTTGATATTTTCTATATTCTAGAGATCAAGAAGGAACAATTGAAGCTGCCAATCTTTTCACCAAACTCATTTACAATGGCGCCCTGTTGATCAACTGCGTTACATCTGGTGTCGAAAGGCCCAACAATAGCATAGAGAGAATCAACAGGATATGGTTCTGGTTGACATCGAAATTTGTTTTGATTTACGTCTTGGGTGAGCATTCAGCATATCTTCTCCTCCACTTAATTTTGAAAGCGATTGCCTGATTTTGTTGCATATAGGTCGTATTGGCGTGACGTCACGCTCCTGAAAATCGGCCATTTTGTAAAAGCTAATCAAATTGACTTTGTGACATCAACTATGGCGGCTTTACAGAACTTCGTTTGTCGCCGGCGACAGTCCCCCACTCCACTGTAGTTGAATAATTTGAACGACACGACGACAGCAACTCGTGTCGCGGGAATTATGGTAGGAGAGTACAGGCAGATCGAATCCTATTGGCCAGCGACACTGTCGCCGGCGACATACGAAGTTCTGTAAAGCCGCCACTAGAGTGTCACAAATGGTGCGTTCGGCTTGGTTTGGAGTGGAACGAGTGGAGTGGCGTTGGAGTTTGGGTCACGTGATTATGGAGTGAAGGGTGCACTGTTCATTGTTTTGGACTACGCTGGAGTGATGAGATCCCGTTGAGATCGATTGCAGGAATTATCTGAACAGCGAAAGGCCTGATGGCTTTGTCAGACAAATCGAAGAAATGATATCAACAGAAAGTTTACGAGGGACTCGAAAGCTTGCAGAGAACACTTTCTTTGTGCGGTAGGTTGTGTCCTTCCTCTGTTTTATAGGCTACAAGTTGCTTGAGCGAAAACGTTTCTGTTCCCAACACAAGTAGTCTACAACGTCCTCCCGCGTTGTGTTTTTGCACCATATCCAAATTGTGTTGAGATTTTGATTCACCACCTCAAATGGGTCACACTACAAACACAGCACTGCAACTTTCCACTCGCGGCTGGGCAAATCATCGTCAGCAAGCGTCTTGCTGTAATTGCTCAATAACTTCGCATGTCAGTCTGACGTATGTAACAGCATGTCGATCAGCTGTTTTTGATTAGCTTCTACAAAACGGCCGCCTCGCTGATACCGTATATACAGGGCCCGGCGACAGGATTGAACGGTTTAAAAAAGGCTGCTATGGAAATACTGTTGATCTGATATAAGTCAAATAGTGACAGAACTGTACCGTATTGCTGAAAGTTTTGTATACCGTATGTTCGCTAAAATCATGAATTAGGGCAGGCTATGGAAGTAGAAACGTATGTCGTAAATTTATCAGTAATCACCCAAATTTGATGTCAACATGATGAGTCAGCGCCATGGAATACATTTTAGACATACATCGGGACATACGTTTCGAAGTTCACAGCCTGCTCTAATTCATCATTTTAACGAACATACGGTACAATGGCGAACTGGCCGGTGAATCAACGAATATTTGCTGTTAAATCATAAGTATATAACTAATGACTCATTCCATTGTGCAAACGCAGAGACCATTTCGTCGCGAGTTTAATTTGCCAGGGCGCGATCAACTTCCCTCAAGAAGTGCCGTTTTGAGATGGGTAAGAGATTTTAACGAAAGAGGCAATGTAAAGTCGAAATTCGTCGGTAGCACACGTACAGTTTGTACACAAGAGAACGTTAGAAGAGTCAGAGAAGCCTTTGAGCGCAGTCCACGACGTTCTGCACTTCGGCATTCGGTTGCACTGCAAATTTCAGACCCAAGTTTGCGACGAATATTACATCTGGATATGGAATTCAACTTGTACAAGATACAGGCAGCCCAGAGGCTAAATCCCATTGATAAACTCAATCGTCTCACTTTCTGCAGGCGATTTTCAGGGATCTTGCACAACAATGCGGAAATCCTCAATAAACTCATCATGTCTGACGAAGTCCACTTCCATCTCAGCGGGTACGTTAATAGGCAGAAATTCCGCTATTGGACAGAACACAACCCATTGGGCCATATATACTCCTTTAAAAAAACGACCACACCGTTACAGTCAATTAAGAGCGATACATTGAAATGCTGGAAACGTTTGTGTCTGCGGCACTCCAAAGAATAGGTAGATCAAGATGGGATATGGTTCCAAAAAGACGGAGCTACGGCCCGTACAGCTAGACGTACGTACGAGTACGGATGTCTTGCAGGGCATGTTCCCGAATCCCCGTTAAGTCCCCAAACAATTCATGAACTAAAAGAGAGGATTCGTGAATCAATTAATGCGATAACCGAGGAATTGCTCAGACGTGTTATGCTCGCTTTCAGGAACAGATTGCAGCAATGCATAGAAGAAGACTGTGGTCATCTTAGGGATGTGATTTTTGCAAACTAAATGTGTCATGATAAATTTCCAGAATTGTACTTTCAGTTTTAGTTGTAGTTCTTACAAATATATTCTTTGTTTCTTCACACTGGCTTATTAAAAACCGTTCAATCCTGTCGCCGGACCCTGTAGAATTTGAATGGAGTTCAATTATTGTTTTGCAATCAACGTACTGTTTTTTCATTCAAGACCATTCCCGGCGATTGCCCTCGCGAATTCAGGATTTACTTGTTCTGTGAAGCAGCTGTGAAGATGTCTTCGAAAACAGCCCTTGCGTCACCGAATTCAGTTTCGTGTTATCCATTTTGTCCTGATGATATGTTTTTGTTTCTTTCTCGAAAAATTGCAGCCAAAGTCATCGAGGTCATGAACGCCTGGACGGCGGCCAGGCGGAAGTACAATCGCATCGCGCAACTGTTGTCGGAGTTCATGCGCCACAAGGAACTGCCGTTGACGACGCAAAACAAAATCATCCGGTTCTACGAGTACCACTACCAGAAGCATTACTACAACGAGGAACACATCATGGCCACGATTTCCGGCCAGCTGAGACAGGAAATCATCATGCACAACTGCCGCCAGCTGGTGGAGAACGTCAAGTACTTCAAGGCCCTGCCGCTGGTCGTCCTGTTCAAGCTCGTCTCGTTCCTGCATTCGGAAACCTACATGGTCAACGATGTCATCTGCCGGGCTAACACGCCCGGAAATTGCATGTATTTCATTTCGGCCGGCACTGTCGCCGTTTACACCAAATCCGGAAAAGAGGTACGAGTCCGCAAGTTTCTGTTTTCTGTATGAAGCTGAAAATATTCTCAGTCGTTGCTCAAATTGCACACTGCACCTTGTTCAAGTATCGATTGTTCTGATCATTTTGAACTGGTATCCGCCTGTCAAAACTTGAGGTGGAAAGAGGTCGACATCGTGAGCTTCAGGCGAATTATTTTGGTTTCAATCCAGAAGCATCAGGTGCAGGGTGCAAGATCTTTAGCAACAGCAATAGGTAAGGATATCGGGTTTTTAAAAATAGAGATGCCGAGGATCGGAAAGACATTTCTGAGCTCTGACTTCAAGACGTTGGATTGTGTCGACCACTTTTAGTCTAGCGTGTTGTTGCAGGTCTGCCACCTGCACGACGGCGCCTGTTTCGGTGAGGTGGCTCTTGTCACGGACGGTGCGAAACGCACTGCCACCGTTCTGGCAGTGGAGATATGCGAGGTGTACAGACTGGAGAGGAAGGACTTCATCAGGGCCATCTGTCCCTATCCGGATTTGATGGAGACGATCAAGAAGATAGCGACCGAACGACGCGAGGATGCTATGGAAATGGACGTCAAGTTCATGCGACAGCATTTGGGCGAACCACCAAAATAAGAGACTCCCTATAATTATTTGGTTTGCTGACAGTATATTTATTGTTTTGTTACTTGTCGTTGATCTTGTATTAAAGTTTTCTCATGTTCAATCACTTGTATATATCAATTTTGTTCATCACGTTATAATTTCCAAGTATACCAAGAACAAAATTAGGAAGTGTTGCTGATTTCACACATGAATTTGGCAGGTAATTCCCAAACGTTGTTTGATTTCATATGAAGAACATGTTGAAAAAATGTACTAAGTTGATAGGTGTATAACTAGAAAATATTTGCGCCGCTTGGCCAATAAAATTTCAATTTTATGAAAGCCAAATATCGTGTCCTCTAAGTGATATCTGAGAATAGAAAGGATAGTTACAAACTTCAATCATCCAGACGCAAACCTTGACGCACCAGGCGAGCTCCATCATACTTAACCTTACATGCATATGCTCATGCTGCTCCGAATTGGAGCCGAACATATTCGTCTACTTAGACGATATCATCGTTGTTGCGTCCACCTTCGAAGAACATGTTGCACTGCTGACTTAGGTTGCCAGGAGATTAAAAGAGGCGAACTTGACGGTCAACATTGAGAAATGTCAATTTTTCCGCCAATCCCTGAACTACCTCGGTTTTGTCGTTCACTCGCGACGATTGCGAACAGGTCCCGAAAAGGTTCAGGCAATAGTGGACTATCCAAGACCAAAAAATGTCACCGAGGTAAAGCGAATCCAAGGGCTATGCTCATGGTATCGTCGTTTCATTCCGAATTTTTCGACACTTATCTCGCCCATAAACGATTTGACGAAAGGAAGGAACAAGGGACATCGAATTGTCTGGAGCAGCGAAGCCGAATCCGCGTTCCTAAGCATCAAGGAAGCTCTGGCATCGGCACCAATTTTATCGGGACCAGACTTCTCAAGACCCTTCACGGTGCAGTGCGATGCCTCGAACACCGGGTTGGGAGCTGTCTTGACCCAAGTGAAAGACGGAGAAGAGCACGTGATCGCTTACGCCAGTCGTACGCTTTCCAAGGCCGAACGAAACTACAGCGTCACAGAGCGCGAATGCCTCTCAGTTCTTTTTGCGGTTGACCGGTTTCGACCTTTTATTGAGGGCACCAGGTTCACCGTGGTCACGGATCATTATTCCCTGCTCTGGCTATTCCAAATGAAAGATCCCACGGGAAGACTTGCTCGATGGAGTGTACGCCTGTCACAATTCGACATAAACCTGGAGCATCGGAAGGGAAAATTGAATGTCGTCCCCGATGCGTTGTCCCGATGCCTGCCGGAAGTGTCAGAGTTGTGGGAGGATGCCTCGTCAGAGCGGTCAGAGATCCAGGACCCGTTTTACCTCCGATTACGTCAGAAAATCATCGACGATCCTGATCTCTATCCTCAGTGGATGGTCCGAGAGGAAAGAGTTTGGAAATTCATCCCGACCAAACTTCCCATTGGTGGAAATGTGCCCGAATGGAAGCTCCTCGTGCCGAAAGAGCGCCGGAAATCCGTCCCCGAGGCCGCTCACGATGATCCCAAGAAAGCACATTTCAGTTACTTGAAGACCTACGCGCGGGCCGCGAACGCCCATTACTGGTCGTTCGGTGAGCTGTGGGTCGTGAATTTCAACAGCACGATGGTGTAATACTGGCCTAGAAATTCATTAAGGGGGCGCCAATCCAGGGACCAGCATTAAAGTGCCTTTCAGTGAGTTTTCCTCGATTAAAACTCGCGAGCTTCAACCAGATGGCAGGTTTGGATATTGGTCCGTCTACTAATTTTTATGCAGTCTATGGATCACCTATGGATATTTGCCAATGCTGCGTTCGGCTTGGTTTGGAATGGAACGAGTGGAGTGGAGTTGAAGTTTGGGTCACGTGATTATGGAGTGAACGGGGCAAGAACGAGCCAAACGTTTCCTGTTACCCAGTCGCCGGTCACTGTCAAGTCCATTAAGATTATAGGGCAGTTTCTGCCGACGTATGAGCCCCTCTGGTATGAGCTGTGATAGCCGAATGGCAACTGGAAAGTGAAATAAGAGAAGAGGTACCCACTTGAAGGTAGGTACTGAGAAAGGGGGGAGTGAAATCGGTATACACATCGAAATGAACTGCTCACAAATTGAAGTGGATATTTTTTAAAAATGTTTTTTTTCAAATTAGTCCGGTGGTTAAGCGCCAAAAAAAGCTCGAACTATGCATTTTGAGCTTAAGCAATGCGCTTTTGGGGTTCGATTGGGGATCCCCATACCTTAATTTCAAGAGTTGGAGACATCGGTGCACTCGATGCGGAGGGGGTCTGGGGGGCCCTTGAAAGTTGAAGGTGCGGGGCTTCCCACCAAATCACTATACCACCACGAAATTCCTACTTGGATGTCATTAAACGACTTTAACTTACACATTGACAACATTTGTTACCATGTCCCAACAGTTCTTCACACTGAAAAAAATTAATTCTTATGACAGATCGGAAAAAACTGTTTTTCTCAATTCTTCATCCCCACAACGAATAAACTGCCAAGTTTGGTGTCATTTCAGAATAAACGGCATCCTCTGGTTTCATTCACCGAGTCAAAATGTTTGTGAGACCACCGTGCAAAGAATGGCACGCCAAGAAGTGAGCATTTTTGAGCACCTCATTTAACAGTAGTTTCTTGACTGATACCAATCGATATGATTGATAATTTTGACATGGATGAATAACTTGAACTCTTTTGTAACGGTAATACATGTGAATGAAACTCGACACGAGCGTGGAGGCCTGGGAATTTTTTTTTTCTCCAGCGGTCGAATTTATTTCACGCCTACTGAGCGTTAGTTTGTTGGACTCAGGCAGGCAGCGTTTGAATAGGTTCGGAGACAAAATTTCCATATCTGTCTATGCAGCTGAGTAGCATTATTCTGGAAACTGATTTGAGAATCATCAAAGATTATTTTGACAGTCACTAGGTACCCCCATGGGGATTCACTGCAGGGATCATGGCTGACGACGGAGGGCATTCAACTTTTAAAGTGTTATTTTCTATTTTCCTCTACCAACCTTCAAGGTTGTTATCATTTTGTACGTGTAAGTTTTCTTATGTTTGGAGAAGAAATAATTTAATAAAAACAACCGTGAAAATGACTGTCATAGTGGCAGAAAATAAGATCTTGGACGTTGAATTTCCTCCGCCGTTAGCCATCACCTCTGCAGTTAACCACCATGTGGGTACTGACCGGCAAAACAATCATTGATGATTCATAAATCGATTTCCAGAATTAAACTGCTCAACTTTTCAGAAAGATATGGAAATTTTGCTTCCAAAGCTATCCAAACGCTGCCTGCCTGAGCCCAACAAACTAACGCTCAGTAGGCGTGAAATAAATTCGACCGCTGGAGAAAATAATTTTTTTCCAAGCCTCCACGCTCGTGTCGAGTTTCATTCACATGCATTACCGTTACAAAAGAGTTCAATTTATTGATCCATGACAAAATTATCAATCATATCGATTGGTATCAGCCAAGAAACTACTGTTAAATAAGGTGCTCAAAAATGCTCACTTCTTGGCGTGTCATTCTTTGCACGGTGGTCTCACAAACATTTTGACTCGGTGAGTGAAATCAGAGGATGCCGTTTACTCCAAAATGACACCACACCTGGCAGTTTATTCGTTGTGGGGATGAAAAATTGAAAAAAACTGTTTTTTCCGATCTGTCATAAGAACTAATTTTTTTCAGGGTGAAGAACTGTTGGGACATGGTAACAAATGTTGTCAATGTGTAGGTTAGAGTCGTTTGATGACATCCAAGTAGAAATTACGTGGTGGTATGGTGATTTGGTGGGAAGCCCCACACCTTCAACTTTCAAGGGCCCCCCAGACCCCCTCCGCATCGAGTGCACCGATGTCTCCAACTCTTGAAATTAAGGTTGAGGGACCCCCAATCAAACCCCAAAAGCGCATTGCTTAAGCTCAAAATGCATAGTTAGGATGCTTAACCACCGGACTAAATCGCCACAAAATTCTTAACAATCACTTGATTGTGAAACCGCTTGCACTGTTTTGAAGAAAAATGTCAATATTTCCAAGAACTACTGAAATCCTCCACAAAAATCACATGGATATGTCTAATACAGGGTGATGAAAAAAGTCGTTCAGTTTTGTTATTTTTTACTCTCGTGCAGGAGATTGTTCATCCACCCTGTACACCTATATTTATTTGGATCTTATAGTCTGCAGCTTATGTAACTCGTCAGTTTTTAGTTTTCCGCTTTCCGTTGCGTACTTACCGAAATATAGCCTTTTCACTTTCCAAAGTCGTTTTATCGATGAATCTACTAAATCCGGACGCTACTGGATTTTTTTTGTACTAAGCAATGCCACTTGGTACTTTTAGAACGATTTTTTGCGCAGATTTCAAAATTAACGAAGGTATGGCGTCTCAACCATCTGATGTATACAGGGTGTCGCAAAAAAATCATTTATAAGATTCATTTTATTTCGAAATAGTCAGTAGCAAAATGCCGTTGCAAAGATCAACTCCAGGTAAGTTCGATATCGTGGCAAATATCTTGCGGAATGGTACAAAGCAAAGAGAAATTGTCAATTTGGTGAACGTATCACAAAGTGTCATCGGTGGGCAAAGAGACGACTCCTGGCCACTGGCAGTGCCCGAATTACACATGGAGAAGGTCGGAGAATAATTCCAGTAATGGACGATCTCTTCTTGTTAGACATAAAATTGTAAAATTGAAAAGTGAAATTTTCTACAACCTGTAATAAGGTGTCAGAAACAAATTTCTTCGTTTATGCGACACCCTGTATATTTTTATGTAGTCTTTCACTTGAAATCTGCTCAAAAAATCGTTTCAAATGTACCAACGATCTCTTCTTGTTAGACATAAAATTGTAAAATTAAAAAGTGAAATTTTCTACAACCTGTAATAAGGTTGTTAGCGCGGTACACATAAAGACGGCAGCCTTCCGATGAAGGCTGCATTAAAACAATAACTCTTGGATTAGGAAAGCAGCAAGCGACAGTCAGAAATAAAATTCACAACAACAATCAAAAACTTTAATGCAAAACAAAGAAAAAAACACAAACAGACAGAATTACAAAACAATAAAAAAAAACAATGTGAATTAAATGAAATGAAAAATCCGAGTGGTTCTGATCGGGGGCAGATTCGCTGGCGCCGAGTGGCGTCGGGATCTTATTCGGTGGCGGCGTCGTCCTGGCGGAGTCCGAAGGCGGCGTCGTGGTGGATGGCCGTTCTGGTGGTGGATTTCCTGGTGAAATGCACGAGTGCCCGTGTTCGTCACCAAAATGGCGAACGAACGACTCGATCCCGTCCGAAACTGGAGCTTTGTGTGCGGCTGGCTGATCCAAGCCGCTCCCCGGTGAAAGCGGTGAAAACTGCCGCTTTCTGGACTTGGAGATGCTGCAGAGCTCCTCCAGGAGTCACTATCGGACGCGATGGGCCTTGGATGGGCTTCTGGTCGAGTACGAATGTACGCCGATGGCACGACAAGATGGCCGCGAGAACGATGACCAAAAAAAGACGGCGTGGCTTCCCGCTCGACGTACGGAGATCAACGCCGCTTCGAACGAAGCGGCAAAGGCACGAGCGGAAAGAAAGCCGAAGAATGCCGAAGACGGCCGAAGAAAGTGCTGGAGCTCGTTTACGCTTGCGCCTGACAGCCAAGTGCCAGGCACACCGAACAGGGGGTGAGGGGTGAGGACTTGGACGACACAGGGATATTTTGGGTTGCATACCCTCAATGCACACGAATGCAGTTTTCAATGAACGGGGCCGAGACATACTCCCCACCAAAATACCACTCGGGGTATTTTCAAAGTTCAAAAATTAATGAAATCAAACATGATACAAAAAGAAAGAGCATAGTGAAAACAATGACGGAAGTGAAAACACAGAATGCTCACTGTTCTGAAGGGAGGGGACAAAGTTTGACCATTGGGCGTCGCAGAACGTCGCGTTGAGTACGGACATCTGCGACACGACAAATGCCATCTTTGCCGGGGAAGAGTTTTGAAATTCTGCCTAACCTCCACTTCAGAGGGGGAGCGTTTTCGTCCTTGATGAGGACTAAAGACCCCACATCTGCGGATTCAAGGTGACGTGACTTGTGCCACTTGCCGCGTTGGTACAGCGTGTGTAGATATTCGTCGCGCCAACGCGCCCAGAAACGCTGTTGCATGGATTGGACCAACTGCCATCGCGACAACCTGCTGATCTTGAGGTGGGACAAATCTGGGTCAGGTGGGGCCGTTAACGGCTCGAGCGTCAAAAAATGACCAGGCGTCAATGGGCACAGATCATTTGGGATCCGAGCCCAGCTCCGAAAGTGGCCGTGAGTTGAGCAACGCTTCAACTTGGGTGACCAACGTGGTCAGCTCTTCAAAGGTGAGTATTTGATCACCTATCACGCGAGATAGATGAGTTTTGACAGCTTTTATGCCGCTTTCCCACAGCCCGCCAAAGTGGGGACTGGAGGGAGGAATGAAGCGCCAAGTGATGGCTTCGGATTCCGCGGCGAGTTGCATTGACATCGTCAATTGCCTATGAGCTCCGACAAAGTTTGTGCCATTGTCGCTATAGATGGTAGAGCAACGACCGCGCCGGGCAATGAATCTGCGCAAGGCAGCGAGGAAAGCATCTGTTGAGAGATCGGAGGCAACCTCGACGTGCAATGCCTTGGTGGCGAAGCACACGAAAAGACAGATGTACGCCTTCGTAGTTCTGACACCGCGAGCGCGTGACATGAGGATTGGAAAAGGGCCACCATAGTCGAGCCCGACGCAGCTAAAAGGTTTTAGCTGAGAAATTCGCGCCGAGGGGAGGTCGCCCATGGTGGGAGAAAAAGTTTGCGGCTTAGTCCGGAAGCACCGGTAACACGATGCAAGGTAGTGCCGTACCGCGCGTCGCGTGGACAATATCCAAAAATTTTGCTGCAGGAGATAGCAGGTATTGTTGAGTCCCGGGTGGCAATGTCGGGAATGAACTTGTCGAATGACGAGTCCTGTCAAGACGTGACGAGATGGAAGAAGAGCAGGGTGTCTGGTTGCAAATGGCAACTCATGACAATGCTTCAAACGTCCGCCGACGCGGAGAACATCGTCACGATCGAGAAAGGGTGAAAGTTTTCGAAAGGGTCTTGAACAGGGTTTGCCGTTGCGTAACGACGCGATTTCGACGGCAAATACCTTCTGCTGTACATGTTTGACAATGTACAACAAGGCAAAATGGAGTTCTGTATCCGAGAGAGGTCCTGTGAACTTCTCATCGGACTTGCATTTGCAGAACCGATAGAAATAGGCGACAGCGCCCTGAATCTTCCGTAAGGAGGATATGCGCAAAAAGAGGTCGTCGATGTCAATCGGCGGCGGCTGCGGCACACGCACGACCAAAGCGAGCTTTCGCTCTTCAGACGCAATGTCTGGGGAGGACACGGAGAATTTGTCATCCGGCCATGTGTCATCCGCTGATGACAGAAAAGGTGGGCCAGACCACCAGAGGGAGCACGAAAGCATGTCTTCGGGAAACAATCCGCGCGAAGCTGGGTCGGCGGGATTGTCCGATGTTGAGACATGTCTCCAACACTGAGGCGGGACACGCTGTTGAATATGCTCAACACGGTGAGCAACAAATGTTTTCCAGCGGTGCGAAGAGGAACGCAGCCAGCTGAGAACAACCGTAGAATCGGTCCACGCAAATATGGCATCGAACTGTACGGTCCCTGCGAGCGCTGCAACGGTGAAGGCAACGAGATTGGAAAGTAGGACCGCTGCACACAATTCGAGACGGGGTACGGTCAGCAATTTGACTGGAGCCACCTTTGATTTGGCGGTTAGGAGACGAATGGTGGGAACACCATTTCGAAGGTAACGAACGTACAACACGCTCGCGTACCCAGATTCAGATGCGTCGCAAAAGGCGTGCAACTGGCACCTGTCTGCAGGCGACGGAAAAGTATGCCGTGGAATTTGCAACCGCGAAAGTTGCGATAGCTCGGATTGAAAACGCAACCACTGCTGACATACGATGTCTGGAGGGGTGTCGTCCCAATCAAGGCCAAGTTTCCATAACCGTTGGATTAAATGTTTGGCGAAAAATGCAACAGGGCACAGAAAGCCGAGCGGATCGTAAATCCGAGCCACCTCCGACAAGATGGACCGTTTTGTGCACGGTAGTTCATTTGGATGAACCGTGAATGAAAAGGTGTCTGTTGCCGCTTGCCACTGGAGGCCAAGAATTTTTACAGTATTGTCAGCAACGTCACTGAAAGTGGACGGCTGAGTTCGAACGTGATCAAGTGGTATGTCTTGCAGCACATCAGGGTGATTGCTTGCCCACTTGCGCAATTCAAAGCAACCCGATTGGAGCAGGTTGATTAGCTGCGTTTGTAATTCCCGTGCTGATTCCACGGAGTTCGCACCGCAAAGTAGATCGTCTACATACAAATTACGGCGAATTGCCTGCGAAGCCAATGGAAACTTCGAGGCGCTTTGTTCTGCCAAGTGAAGCAACGTGCGAACCGCTAGAAACGGTGCCGAAGAAACACCATATGTAATGGTGTTCAATTGGTACGTTTCAATGGGTCGATCAGGGGAGAAACGAAAGCGAATGAGTTGATACTTGCGATGTTCGGGCGAGATAAGTATCTGCCGATACATCTGACGGATGTCACAAGTAAAAACGATCGGCTCACACCGAAACTGCAGTAGCAAAGCTGCTATGTCCTGTTGTAACTTAGGACCGACGAGAAGCGTCTCGTTGAGAGATAAATGATTCGGCGCTTGCGCCGAAGCATCAAAAACGACGCGAATTTTCGGCTTGTCGTCTTCGATCTTGACGATCGGATGATGAGGGATGTAATACGCCTCAGAATCTGGAGGTTCTGCGTCCAGCAAGGTCATGTGACCTAGGTCGAGGTAGTCGCGCATGAATGCTATGTACAGATCACGGAGTGTGTCCTGACGGACCAGGCGACGTTCGATAGCTAACCAACGGGGGTCAGCCATAGACCTGCAATGTTCAAAGGTGGGGGACTCCCTTTTGAAGGGAAGCGAAACCCCAAAACGACCTGACGGACAACGGTAGACAGAGTCCCGGAAACAAATTTCTGCACGTTCATCATCTGGGGACAAACGTGTTTTGGACGATGGTGACGAGATTTCCTCTACTTCCCAAAATTTGTGCAGAGACTCGTCGATTCCAGTTGGAGTGCAAACCAAAAAGGAATGCAGAGGTTTTGACGGGGTTTGAAAGGGACCGAGAAGAGCCCAGCCAAAAATGGTGTTTATGGCAACAGGCTGTGACGGACCTGACGAGACGATTCCCTCTTTCACGACTGACGGATAAACGTCGGCGCCCAACAACACTTGAATGGGGCCTGGCTTGAACCATGTGGGATCCGCCAGATTCGATAAGTTCAAGTGGAATTGATCCGGGTTCAAAGCGGTGTCTGGCAGGTTACCACAAATCCTGCGCAGGACAATTAACTCCAATTCAGGGATTGGGAGAGACTCATCATCAGCCTTGACCTGGCAAGTGACTGTGCCACACGTCGAATTGGCGGGGGTGAGACCCAAACCAAAAACGGGCACATTGTGATTTGATGGGGATAGACCCAATTTGCGCACGCAGGAGTCCAAAATAAACGATGCCTGACTGGCAGGGTCTATGAGCGCACGGAGGCTTTGGTAGCCTCCCCACCGGTCACGAACGTGAACGATTGCCGTGGCCAACAAAACATGAGCTGCCTTGAGGCTTGAGGCGAGATTCGTCACCGAATTCGCGACATTTTCTGGAAGACCAGGGGAAACGATTTGCGGTAATTCAACTGGATTCGATAAAGAACTGGGTGACTCATGACCTGCAGTTCTATGTGGCTTGGGGAAGTGCAGCAAGGTGTGATGCCTTGCGTGGCACTGCCGACACGAATACGACGATGGACATTTTGGAGCGCCGTGATTGGTGCTCAAGCAGTTGAGACAGAGCCTTTTCTGTTTGACCGCCAAATATCTGTCATTTGGGGACATTGACAGAAAAGTCTTGCACGCGGTGACTCTATGACTTCTCGCCCCACAATGAGAACATGCTGACTCATGCGACGTCGCTGGGGCAGATGAAGTCTGAGACACCAACGTATGTGAGGCCCACGACTTGCGGCTGACCTCGGGCTTCACGGTAACGGTGTTTGCCCGTGTGGAGCGGGAGTTCGATTGCGTTTTAGAATTTAAGGCAGTTGCCTCGAAAGCCTTGCATTGGTCGAGCACGAAAGACTTGACGTCTTCGTATTTGGGGAAGGGGGTGCCAGCTGACTGCACCTCGAAACGTTTTCGCGTCGACTCATCGAGTTTCTGGAGCAGCATGCTCGACAGGGTGAAATCCCACAGGTCGATATGCGGATACTGCTCGAGCGCCACTAAATTTTCGTTGAACGTGTTCACAAGATGGCGAAGCGCTTGCGCGGAGTCAGATGTGACGGAGGAGGCGTTCATCATCGACTGCCAGTAAAAAGTGACTAGCACGCGGTCGTTCTGGTATCTCTCAACCAACGAGTCGAACGCAATTATGTAATTATCTCCCGTCAATGGCAGGTGTTTAACCATTGAGAGAGGTTCACCAGATAAAGACGAGATCAAATACTGAAACCGTTCAATATCTGAGAGAGACTGGTTTCTGTGTATTAACGCCGTGAATAGATCATAGTATGGTGGCCATGATTTTAACTTTTCGTCGAACAACGGCAACGCGATTTTTGGCAATTTGACATTGCTCCGGCCTGTCTCGAACCAAGTTTGCGAGGCTTGGCGAGAGAGCGAGGAAGTCGGCTCTGAATTCGCAAACGAGGCTTTTACCGCAGCAAGTTTGCCATACAAGCTGTCTGCCCGGAGTGTACGTTCAAGAAATGTAGCCTTCTGCTCCTCGGAGGCACTGGGGAGAGGGGCAGTGTTGACCGTGCTCTTGAAACCGTTGTAAATTTCCGCCGCAATGTCAAACGTGGCTAAAAATGCCGGTTGGAGGCTTGGCTCGGTGGTAGCTGTGACGCCTTGTTCCAGAAGGGGCTCAAGGCGCGCAATAGCTATCGCGATGGACGATAAAGTTGCGTCCATTGTGTACGACACAAAGAAAAATGAAAACAAAGCAACTGACCCTTAGGTTGGCGTACCTGAATGGCGAACCCAACCCAGGTGAAAAAGTGCGAATGAGACGGGCGAAAAACGAATTGATCAACACGCTGGACCAACGCACAAGTGTCACGTGGGTTTGACCCGTGACTTTAAAGTTTCAATAGTGAGGTGAATTAAATTCCTGACTGTACCATGCTTAGCCTGTATCCGGCTCGAAGGACCAATTTATATGTTAGCGCGGTACACATAAAGACGGCAGCCTTCCGATGAAGGCTGCATTAAAACAATAACTCTTGGATTAGGAAAGCAGCAAGCGACAGTCAGAAATAAAATTCACAACAACAATCAAAAACTTTAATGCAAAACAAAGAAAAAAACACAAACAGACAGAATTACAAAACAATAAAAAAAAAACAATGTGAATTAAATGAAATGAAAAATCCGAGTGGTTCTGATCGGGGGCAGATTCGCTGGCGCCGAGTGGCGTCGGGATCTTATTCGGTGGCGGCGTCGTCCTGGCGGAGTCCGAAGGCGGCGTCGTGGTGGATGGCCGTTCTGGTGGTGGATTTCCTGGTGAAATGCACGAGTGCCCGTGTTCGTCACCAAAATGGCGAACGAACGACTCGATCCCGTCCGAAACTGGAGCTTTGTGTGCGGCTGGCTGATCCAAGCCGCTCCCCGGTGAAAGCGGTGAAAACTGCCGCTTTCTGGACTTGGAGATGCTGCAGAGCTCCTCCAGGAGTCACTATCGGACGCGATGGGCCTTGGATGGGCTTCTGGTCGAGTACGAATGTACGCCGATGGCACGACAAGATGGCCGCGAGAACGATGACCAAAAAAAGACGGCGTGGCTTCCCGCTCGACGTACGGAGATCAACGCCGCTTCGAACGAAGCGGCAAAGGCACGAGCGGAAAGAAAGCCGAAGAATGCCGAAGACGGCCGAAGAAAGTGCTGGAGCTCGTTTACGCTTGCGCCTGACAGCCAAGTGCCAGGCACACCGAACAGGGGGTGAGGGGTGAGGACTTGGACGACACAGGGATATTTTGGGTTGCATACCCTCAATGCACACGAATGCAGTTTTCAATGAACGGGGCCGAGACAAAGGTGTCAGAAACAAATTTCTTCGTTCATGCGACACCCTGTATATTTTTATGTAGTCTTTCATTTGGAATCTGCTCAAAAAATCGTTTTAAATGTACCAAGTGGCATTGTTTTGTAAGCACCAAAAAATCCAGTAGCCCCCCGGATTTATTCATTGACAAAATGACTTTGGAAAGTAAAAAGGCTATATTTTGTTAAGTACGCAACGGAAAGCGGAAAAATAAAAACTAACGAGTTACATAAGCTACAGATTAAAAAATCCGAACAAGTATAGGTGTACAGGGTGGATAAACAATCTCCTGCATGAGATTAAAAAAGAACAAAACTGAACGACTTCTTCCATCACCCTGTATTATACATATCCATGTGATTTTTGTGAAGGACTTCAGTAGTTTTTGAAAATATTGACAATTTTCTTGAAAACAGTGCAAACGGTTTCACAATCGAATGATTTTCAAGAATTTTCTGGCGATTTTAGAAAAACCTTTTTTAAAAAATATCCACTTCAATTTGTGAGCAGTTTAAAACGACATGTGTGAGGTGCCGCGTGGGAGTGAAAGGCGCCAGGGAACGTGTCCAACACGGTGGCAAGGGCGGTGGGCAGCGCGGGATGGACAAGGAGGCGGAAGGGGGATTTTGACGGGTATGGTCTCTCTAACGGGTATCGACGAGCAGCGCCAAGGGGAGTTCTAGAACATCCATTGAGAGCTTAAGGTGTGGAGTGGAGCTGAATCTTGGAGCTGAATAAAAAATTCTCGGCATCTAGTGAGTTTTCGTGGTTACCCAAAGCGTCCTACAACACATGAAATTTTGCTTGGGTGATTTTCATCCCACATCCCACAACACAAGCGCCCTTTCCCTTGATTCCTTTGATTTATTACCCATGTTGATATGACGACGACAGCCGACAGCACCAAAAAATGACAAAACGTAGCAAAACATAACCTCAGTAGTATAGCTATACAGGTTCCAGCACACTTCAAGGTCACCGACAGTAGCGCCACCTAGCGGCGGGCAGAGGAACTAACATTACCGACATTTACAGAAACCTGCATTACCGGCATTTACAGGAATCTACCTATATTTACAGGAACCTGTATTACCGGCATTTACAGAAATCTATCGATGGAATCTGCATTACCGGCATTTACAGGAATCTACCGATATTTACAGAAATCTACATTACCAGCGTTTACAGTAATCTATTGATAGTGGCAATAGCGCAATCTCCCGGTACAACTGCGAAGCTCCATTTAACATAGATACAAACCTATATAATGCCAACATCTCTTAGTACCGATGCGAACCCACATTACCATTAAATCTGGGGATTAATTACTAGGTGTACATCTGGTCAAATTCCCCCCTCCTCTCAAATTCAGCATAATCAGGGGTGTAATCAGGATGGTGGGAGAAAAAAGACAAATGTAAACAATTACTGCTTTATTGGTGTATAGCTATATACATGTAAGAAAATCAATGAAATTATGAGAATGGAATATTTAATAATGGAAAAAAAGAGGCCAGGGTTGCTTTCAACTACTTTCTCAAGGTCAAGCCATAGGTGCAACTGTCTCTGGGTCAAAAATTACGCATGCGTGGGAATAGAGCAGCACATCCACTCAACTTTAGGAATGTATGGGAGAGGTTGATATGAAGAGAAATACACATTAGCTGTTATTGGTTAAAGTTTTATTTGGTTCAGATTAAACATTGTTATGCATACTTATTTTGATACACACAGAACAATACACGCTCTTTATGTTTACTAGCAGTCGTTTTGATTCCGATTCATCCTAATTCTTTCATTACTGGGGGCCCTTGAAGGGATGGAGCTCTAGTGTGTAGTAGTAGGCAAACTTACGTATGAGTTAATAGTAAGTTATTGCGTAAAATTGCGCAATAGTTGAGAAAAGTGTAGAATAATGTTACTAAATGACACAACTGTTTAGGGAATTGTTTACCAAGTCACGTGATGATTCATTGTATTTGAAGGTTGGTGTTGCAACATGTGATGCAATAAGTGTTTGCCTCGAAAAAAATTCTAGAGAAAGCCAACAAGGTTCCAAAACAACGAAAGTGCTAACATGAACAAGTCCAGAAGTTATTGCGTAAAATTGCGCAATAGTTGAGAAAAGTCTAGAATATTGTTACTAAATCACACAACTGTTTAGGGAATTGTTCACCAGGTCACGTGATTATTCATTGTATTTTAAGGTTGGTGTTGCAACATGTGATGCAATAAGTGTTTACCTCGAAAAAAATTCTAGAGAAAACCAACAAGGTTCCAAAACAACGAAAGTGCTAACATGAACAAGTCCAGAAGTTATTGCGTAAAATTGCGTAATAGTTGAGAAAAGTCTTGAATATTGTTACTAAATCACACAACTGTTTAGGGAGTTGTTCACCAGGTCACGTGATTATTCATTGTATTTTAAGGTTGGTGTTGCAACATGTGATGCAATAAGTGTTGACCTCGAAAAAAATTCTGGAGAAAGCCAACAAGGTTCCAAAACAACGAAAGTGCTGTCATGGACAAGTCCGGAAGTTATTGCGTGAAATTGCGCAATAGTGATTAAAAGTCTAGAAGAATGTTACTAAATGACACAGTTGTTTACAAAATTGTTTACCAGTTATTATGACCATTCATTGTTTTCTAAGGTTAACATTGCAACATGTGACGCAATACCTAAGTATTCACCTCGAAAAATTTAGAAGCAAGCCAACAAGGTTCCAAAGCAACTTGAAGGTTGTCAGAAACAAGTTCCGGAAGCTATTGCGTAAGATTGCGCAATACTTTGGAAAAGTCTAGAATATTGTCACTAAATGATGCAATTGTTTACTAAATTGCAAACGAACTTGTTCACCAGTTATTACGATGAGTCATGATATTTTAGCGTTGTTCTCATATAGGTAAAAAATAAGGGTAGGGTTGCTTTCAGCTGACGTGTTTCGGTTACTTTTTCAAGGTCAAGTCATAGGCACAACTATCTCTGGGTCAAAAAATCAAACAAGTGCGCATGCGTAGTAGTAGGACGGTGCATCTACTCAACTTGAAGAATGTATGAGAGAGGTTTATACGAATAAAAATACACATTAGCTGTTATCGGTTAGAGCTTTATTTAGTTTAGAGTTTAGAGTAAACAGTTTTATGCATACTTATTTTAATACACACAGAACACTATTCGCTTTTTATGCTTTACTGGCAGTCGTTTTGATCCGATTCATCCTAATTCTTTCATTACTGGGAACCCTTAAAGGGATGGAGCTCTAGTGTGTAGTAGTAGGCGAACTTACGTATGAGTTAATAGTAAGTTATTGCGTAAAATTGCGCAACAGTTGAGAAAAGTGTAGAATAATGTTACTAAATGACACAACTGTTTAGGGAATTGTTTACCAGGTCACGTGATGATTCATTGTATGTCAAGGTTAACGTTGCAACATGTAATGCAAATAAGGGTCTACCTCAAAAAATCTAGAAGAAAGCCAGCAAGGTTCCAAAGCAACTGAAAGTGCTGACATCAACAAGCTCCGGGAGTTATTGCGTAAAATTGCGCAATATTTGGGAACAAGTGTTACTGTAATGACATTCTAGAACATTCTAAAGAAGTGAACAAAAGGAACTATGCAGTCTCGGAAAATAAAACAAGCGAATCAATAGGACAGAGTTTATTTGGGCAGTTAAGTGATTAACCAAGTATAAAGTAGCATGCAATTATTCAAAGAAAAAATACCAGGTTTCAAAAAATGGTGATTACACTGTGGTAATATCTTGTCAAATTTTATCACACTATCCTCCTCTCCAACATTCATAATTTCAACACATAATTCATCATCACAATATCTCTTAATAATTTCCTCAAGGAAGGCTTCTTCTGTTGTCCTTTTACAAAAATAATATCTACGTTGGAAGCCAGGTGATGTAGTATGGAGTAGACTTTTTCATATGGAATATCCCCATCACTGTATCTGAGTCCATGATGAGTATTCTCCAGCTTGCTCCTAGTTTACTTAGATACGATCGGAGGCATTATTCCAGAAATAGCCATTTCTAGATTTACCTATACCTACTAATTTATGTCCAAAAAGAGATTGTCTTAATTACAAATAAACAAATGGTAACTTAATCCTCATGGTTATCACTTATTATGTTATACATATACACAATAATACGTAGCTATGGGTATTATTGCTGGTAATTAGAATGTTTTAGTAAAAATATCGAGAAACTTGCGTTATTTTCCAGCATCAAAAATATTTAATGCTGAATCAAAGACACGCCGAAGGCTCATGGGTGGTATACACTGTTGACCTGGGCAGTGGTGTCTTTGTCAAATGTTTCCGTTCATGCATTAGATCTATAAGTTGGATTATATGGCGCTATTGTAGATGCCGGTGATGCTAGTTTCTGTGTGCGCCGGTAGATGGCGCCACTGTAGATGCCGGTGATCCAAGTTCGTATATGTGCTGAAAAATGGTGATATTGTGCTAGCGTTTGGTGTTGTGCACATGTGCGTGCATGCGTGTATGTCTGTGCATGTGTGCGCATATGCGGGCATGCCAGCGTGTGCATATGTGTGTGTATGCGCCGGCGTATTATGTGCGCGTGTGTGCGTGCATGGCTTCTAACAACACAAAAATGTCACATAAAACACATAATTTCTCAAAAAAGTTGACAAATCTAAAAGAAAACGTGAAAAAGGTGAAGTGTTTCTTGTCAAACTATTGAAATTGTGTGAGAGATCATTGCAATTTAGACAAAAAGTCTCTCCAGCACCTTCCTAAAGAATGCAAAATGTCACACAAATCACATGATTCCACAGAAAGAGTCACCAAATCTAGAAGAAAACGGAAAAACGGTGAGTTCTTACCTGACAAACTATTGGAATTGTGTGAAAGATCGTCTCAATTTTGACATAAAGCCACTTTCAAAACCCAAAAGAATGCAAAGATGCTACAATAATCACATGATTTCTCGAGAAGAGTCACCAAATCTAGATGAAAGCGTGGAAAAAATGAGTTGTTTTTTGTCAAATTATCAGATTTGTGTGAAAATCATCTCAATTTTGACAAAAAGTCACTCTAAAGCTCCCCAGAGAATGCAAAAATGCTGTACAAATCACATGATTTCTCAAAAAGAGTCGCCAAATCTAGAAGAAAACGGGGAAAAGGTGAGTTGTTTCTTGATAAACTATCAGATTTGTGTGAAAATATTCTCAACTTTGACAAAAAGTCACTCTAAAGCCTCCTAAAGAATGCAAAAATCTCACACAAAGCACATGATTTCTTAAAAAGAGTCGGCAAATCTAGAAGAAAACGTGGAAAATGTGAGTTGTTTTCTGTAAAGAAATATTGGATTTGTGTGAAAATAATCTCAACTTTGACAAAAAGTCGCTCTAAAACCCCCCAAAGAATACAAAAGTGCTGCACAAATCACACGATTTCTCAAAAAGATTCGCCAAATCTAGAAGAAAACGTGGAAAAGGTGAGTTGTTTCTCGACAAACTATTGGAATTTGTATAAGAGATCGTCCCAATTTTAACAAAAAGTCACTCTAAAACCCCTAAAGAATGCAAAAATGTTACACAGAGCATATAATTTCTCAAAAAAGTCACCAAATCTAGAAGAGAACGTGGAAAATGTGGGTTGTTTCCTGCCACACTATTAGATTTGTGTGAAAATCATCTCAATTTCGGCAAAAAGTCACTCTAAAGCCCCCTAAAGAATGCAAAGATGCTACACATAGGATCTGTTTTCTTGAAAAAAGAGTCACTAAATCTAGAATAGTACCGGATTTTCCCCCTCTAATAGTTGGCAATGGGTGCGTTTGCGTGCATATGTGTATGTTACTATGTGTGTATGCATGTGCGCGCATGCGCGTGCATGACTTCTAACAACGCAAACATGCTACATTGAGCATATACCTAATCCCTCAAAAAGAGCACCAAATCTAGGAGAAAACGTGGAAAATGAGAGTTGTTTCCTGCTAAACTATTGGATTTGTGTGAAAATCATCTCAATTTTGACAAAAAGTCACTCGAAAAGCCTCTAAACAATGCAAAAATGCTGCACAAATCACATGATTTCTCAAAAAGAGTCACCAAATCTAGAAGAAAACATGGAAAAGGTTAGTTGTTTACTACCAAACTATTGGAATTGTGTAAGAGATCGTCTCAATTTAGACAAAAAAGTCACTCTACAACCCCTAAAGAATGCAAACATGCTACACAAACCACATGATTTCTCAAAAAGAGTCGGCAAATCTAGGATAGTGCCAGATTTTTTCCCCTACTAGTTGGAAATTGGTTTGCGTGCATATGTGTGTGTGTGTCTATGTGTGTATGCATGTGCGCGCATGCGCGTGCATGACTTCCAACAGCACAAACATGCTACATTGAGCACATAATTTCTCAAAAAGGGTCACCAAATCTAGGAGAAAACGTGAAAGATGTGAGTTGTTTCCTGCTAAACTATTGAATTTGTGTGAAATCATCTCAATTTTGACAAAAAGTTACTCTAAAACCCCCTAAAGAATGCAGAAATGTTACACAAATCACATGATTTCTCAAAAAGGGTCACTAAATCTATGAGAAAACGTGGGAAATGTGAGCTGTTTGCTGTTAAACTATTGGAATTGTGTGAAAATCATCTCAATTTTGACAAAAAGTCACTCTAAAACCCCATAAAGAATGCAAAAATGCTACAAAATCACATGATTTTTCACAAAGAGCATCAAATCTAGAAGAAAATGTATAAATGGTGAGTTGTTCCAGGATTTCTTTTTTAATGGTTGGTATTACATGCATGATTCTGATAAAATATAAGATCTTTCAAGTGACGTGACGTACTTCTAGAAAATATATACATAAGTATATACATGCATATGCCTATATGTGCACACCTCTACTTATGAGTTACCTATCTGTAGAGGATCACAGCATTCAAATCTTGTGTCATTCAGCACCTTATTACTTGGCATTCGGCGTGTCTTTGATTCAGCATTAAATACACTTCTGAGCAAAAGTTAAGGGCCACTTTTTCAAATGTGAATAACTCACAAACGCTTTTTTTGATTTTGACAAATTTTCGCACAGAGGTGGTCTTATGTGTTGTAAAGACAAGTGTGAAGTGGCGCACTCACCAATCCATAGGTTTGTGGTAGAGAGGTCTTCGACTGTTGCTTTGCAGAAATGCGTAATTTTTAGTGAAATCAAAGCATTGGATTTTGGACAAAATGGAGGTTCATCCAATAAAAAACGTCTAGTTTGCTTTGTTACGATGTTCTTAAGCAAGTACCATGCTAAGTTTGTTCATTGACATCTTCCATTTTCAAATTTTGACCATCAACGTCTTCTTGTGGCTTAAACAATGTGTGAGGCACTACTCTGCGTGATTTTGGTTGCATACAGTTTAGTCGTGTATTTCTTGTGATTTTGCGTCAATGTTTCGTGATTTTGGCCAGTCTTGAGCCTCAAAAACAATAAATCCTTTATGAAGACTGTTACTAAAGAACAAAAACAAGAGAAAAAAGCTCACAAATATGTCAAAATCTTGAGCACTGACAAGAAATAAGTCATAATTTTCATCACATGCCGATAAAACACCTCTACAGTGACCAAAGAAGAAATGGTGAATTTCTTTAGCTCTTTTGGGGAAAAGACATTTACGGGGTGTCGCCAAGAGACCAAGCGCAAAAACGATGAGTGACAACCTTGATTGATTATTTGTCATCAATATTCAAGAGTTTAAATCACTTCAAAGCCATCAGGCTCTCTCGAATGGGAAGAAGTTGAAAAATTAACTTCAAGTTTGTTGCTCTGTACTGAGTGAACCCATGGACGGATATGGATGATGGCCATACTCAGAGATATGCATAAGCCTTGTGTTCAAGTGTAGAAACCACCAAGAGCATCTGACAACGCGAACATTTGAAAATCGGGGTTTGTTTGAACCTCTGCAGTGTGAAAAACAGCTGAAATCGAATAAGTTCTCAATCGGGATTGTTCGTCTTTCGTAATTGTACAGGGACTGGTCAAAAACGACGAACGTAAAACACGTATCTCCCTGACAGGAAACGACTAGAGCGGTCGTGTATGATGTCGTCGTCGTCGTGGACAGCGGTTTCATGCAGATTGCATTCCACTCAGGATTCCGAATGGGGGTGGCTCTATCATGGTGTGAGTAGGAATATTTTTGATCAGTTCCTGTACAATTACGAAAGACGACAGTTCCAATTGAGAACGTCATTTGATTTGAGCTGTTTTTCACACTGCAAAGGTTCAAACAAACATCAATTTTCAATTTTTGCGTCGCCAGATGCTCTTGGTGGTTTCTACATTCAAACACAAAGCTTATACACTTCTCTGAGTATGGCCATCATCCATATCCGTCCATGGGTTCACTCAGTGCAGAGCAACAAACTTGAAGTTAATTTTTCAACATCTTCGCATTCGAAAGGGCCTGATGGCGTTGAAGTGATTTAAACTCTTGAATATTGATGGCAAATGATCAATCTAGGTTGTCACTCATCGTTTTTACGCTTGGCCTCTTCGGCGACACCCCGTAAATGTCTTTCCCCCTAAAGAACTGAAGAAATTCACCATTTCTTCTTTGGTCACTGTAGAGGTGTTTTATTGGCATGTGATGAAAATTATGACTTATTTCTTGTCAGTGCTCAAGATTTTGACATTTTTGTGAGATTTTTTCTCTTGTTTTTGTTCTTTAGTAACAGTCTGCATAAAGGATTTATTGTTTTTGAGGCTCAAGAGTGGCCAAAATCACGAAAAATTGACGCAAAATCACAAAAAATACACGACTGAACTGTATACAACCAAAATCACGCAAAGTAGTGCCTCACACATTGTTTAAGCCATAAGAAGAGATTGATGGTCAAAATTTGAAGATGAAAGATGTCAATGAACAAACTTAGCATGGTACTTGCTTAAGAACATTGTAACAAAGCAAACTAGACGTTTTTTATTGGATGAATTTCCATTTTGTCCAAAATCCAATGCTTTGATTTCACTAAAAATTACGCATTTCTGCAAAGCGTGAGACGAAGACCTCTCTACCACAAACCTATGGATTGGTGAGTGCGCCACTTCACACTTATCTTTACAACACATGAGACCACCTCTGTGCGAAAATTCGACAAAATCAAAAAAAGAGTTTGTGAGTTATTCACATTTGAAAAAGTGGCCCTTAACTTTTGCTCAGAAGTGTATTTTTGATGCTGGAAAATAACGCAAGTTTCTCGATATTTTTACTAAAACATTCTAATTACCAGCAATAATACCCATAGCTACGTATTATTGTGTATATGTATAACATAATAAGTGATAACCATGAGGATTAAGTTACCATTTGTTTATTTGTAATTAAGACAATCTCTTTTTGGACATAAATTAGTAGGTATAGGTAAATCTAGAAATGGCTATTTCTGGAATAATGCCTCCGATCGTATCTAAGTAAACTAGGAGCAAGCTGGAGAATACTCATCATGGACTCAGATACAGTGATGGGGATATTCCATATGAAAAAGTCTACTCCATACTACATCACCTGGCTTCCAACGTAGATATTATTTTTGTAAAAGGACAACAGAAGAAGGCTTTCCTTGAGGAAATTATTAAGAGATATTGTGATGATGAATTATGTGTTGAAATTATGAATGTTGGAGAGGAGGATAGTGTGATAAAATTTGACAAGATATTACCACAGTGTAATCACCATTTTTTGAAACCCGGTATTTTTTCTTTGAATAATTGCATGCTACTTTATACTTGGTTAATCACTTAACTGCCCAAATAAACTCTGTCCTATTGATTCGCTTGTTTTATTTTCCGAGACTGCATAGTTCCTTTTGTTCACTTCTTTAGAATGTTCTAGAATGTCATTAATCAGTAACACTTGTTCCCAAATATTGCGCAATTTTACGCAATAACTCCCGGAGCTTGTTGATGTCAGCACTTTCAGTTGCTTTGGAACCTTGCTGGCTTTCTTCTAGATTTTTTGAGGTAGACCCTTATTTGCATTACATGTTGCAACGTTAACCTTGACATACAATGAATCATCACGTGACCTGGTAAACAATTCCCTAAACAGTTGTGTCATTTAGTAACATTATTCTACACTTTTCTCAACTGTTGCGCAATTTTACGCAATAACTTACTATTAACTCATACGTAAGTTCGCCTACTACTACACACTAGAGCTCCATCCCTTTAAGGGTTCCCAGTAATGAAAGAATTAGGATGAATCGGATCAAAACGACTGCCAGTAAAGCATAAAGAGCGAGTAGTGTTCTGTGTGTATTAAAATAAGTATGCATAAAACTGTTTACTCTAAACTCTAAACTAAATAAAGCTCTAACCGATAACAGCTAATGTGTATTTTTATTCGTATAAACCTCTCTCATACATTCTTAAAGTTGAGTAGATGCGCCGTCCTACTACTACGCATGCGCACTTGTTTGATTTTTTGACCCAGAGATAGTTGTGCCTATGACTTGACCTTGAAAAAGTAACCGAAACACGTCAGCTGAAAGCAACCCTACCCTCATTTTTTACCTATATGAGAACAACGCTAAAATATCATGACTCATCACAATAACTGGTAAACAAGTTCGTTTGCAATTTAGTAAACAATTGCATCATTTAGTGACAATATTCTAGACTTTTCCAAAGTATTGCGCAATCTTACGCAATAGCTTCCGGAACTTGTTTCTGACAACCCTCAAGTTGCTTTGGAACCTTGTTGGCTTGTTTCTAAATTTTTCGAGGTGAACACTTAGGTATTGCGTCACATGTTGCAATGTTAACCTTAGAAAACAATGAATGGTCATAATAACTGGTAAACAATTTTGTAAACAACTGTGTCATTTAGTAACATTCTTCTAGACTTTAATTCACTATTGCGCAATTTCACGCAATAACTTCCGGACTTGTCCATGACAGCACTTTCGTTGTTTTGGAACCTTGTTGGCTTTCTCCAGAATTTTTTTCGACGTAAACACTTATTGCATCACATGTTGCAACACCAACCTCAAAATACAATGAATAATCACGTGACCTGGTAAACAATTCCCTAAACAGTTGTGTGATTTAGTAACAATATTCTAGACTTTTCTCAACTATTCCGCAATTTTACGCAATAACTTCTGGACTTGTTCATGTTAGCACTTTCGTTGTTTTGGAACCTTGTTGGCTTTCTCTAGAATTTTTTTCGAGGTAAACACTTATTGCATCACATGTTGCAACACCAACCTTAAAATACAATGAATCATCACGTGACTTGGTAAACAATTCCCTAAACAGTTGTGTCATTTAGTAACATTATTCTACACTTTTCTCAACTATTGCGCAATTTTACGCAATAACTTACTATTAACTCATACGTAAGTTTGCCTACTACTACACACTAGAGCTCCATCCCTTTAAGGGCCCCCAGTAATGAAAGAATTAGGATGAATCGGATCAAAACGACTGCTAGTAAACATAAAGAGCGTGTATTGTTCTGTGTGTATCAAAATAAGTATGCATAACAATGTTTAATCTGAACCAAATAAAACTTTAACCAATAACAGCTAATGTGTATTTCTCTTCATATCAACCTCTCCCATACATTCCTAAAGTTGAGTGGATGTGCTGCTCTATTCCCACGCATGCGTAATTTTTGACCCAGAGATAGTTGCACCTATGGCTTGACCTTGAGAAAGTAGTTGAAAGCAACCCTGGCCTCTTTTTTTCTATTATTAAATATTCCATTCTCATAATTTCATTGATTTTCTTACATGTATATAGCTATACACCAATAAAGCAGTAATTGTTTACATTTGTCTTTTTTCCCCCACCATCCTGATTACACCCCTGACTATGCTGAATTTGAGAGGAGGAGGGGAACTATGCAACCAGATATACACCTAGTAATTGATCCCCAGATTTATGGTAATGTGGGTTCGCATCGGTACTAAGAGATGTTGGCATTATATAGGTTTGTATCTATGCTAAATGGAGCTTCGCAGTTGTACCGGGAGATTGCGCTACTGCCACTATCAATAGATTACTGTAAACGCCGGTAATGCGGATTTCTGTAAATATCGGTAGATTCCTGTAAATGCCGATAATGCAGATCCCATCGATAGATTCCTGTAAATGCCGGTAATACAGGTTTCTGTAAATATAGGTAGATTCCTGTAAATGCCGGTAATGCAGGTTTCTGTAAATGTCGGTAATGTTAGTTCCTCTGCCCGCCGCTAGGTGGCGCTACTGTCAGTGACCTTGAAGTGTGCTGGAACCTGTATAGCTATACTACTAACCTCTCAAACAAACAACTCCATCCCAAGCTCCATCCGCCCCGCGTAAAAAGGTGGTGCACGTAGAGTGCTAAGTTAGTCTTAATAAACTTTCACTGATGGAAATGATTCATAGAAAAATTGATTAGTTTGTTGTTGTTGATCGAACATGGATCTGTTTACCTTGTCTCATCACCCGTCTACCTGCTCACTCATTTACCTACTTACCCACATGTCACATACCTCACCTTGGAAGTTGCCGTGGTTACAATCAAGTGAATGACTGAACAATTACTGCAATGTTCCAGTGTTTCAAAAGAAAACCGTCAGCGCAAGGCATACACAAGAATGCGGTACGTTCAGCTCCTTTCAACTTTTGATCATTTTGTCCTCACCCTGGTTGATTTTCCGCAAATCATCAGTTCGCCAAGTATGGCCACGACTGTCACATGCCCGAAGAAGCAGAACAGCTCCACATCAAATACCCCGGTGACTCGTGGCGCGTCAAACTCAAGCGGTGCTGGATGAGGACGTTCATCGTTTCCGAAGGAATGACGCAGTCGATATCCAGCCACCTCAAGAGCCACGGAGCCGTGGTCAACGAAGAGAAACGCCAACTTAATCAAAAAAACTTCATCATTCATCCGTATTCCACGTTCAGGTACTTGAATATCTACCCACTTGGCTAAGCGTACACCTTTCCGCAGCCGCACAGTTTTAATCACCAAGCCGGTTATTTCTTGGATCTATGAACCTGAATATCTAGCTACTTGGCGGTAACGCTGTATTTCAAAATCAGAATCGCTGACGAATCGACCGGCGGGCGTTACAACAAGACACGAAAACAGAGCTGCTGGAAACGTCGCTCTTTACCGTTCAGCACTATATCCAGCTGCGTGTTGCTGGAACTTTGTTTTCATTGTTGACGTGTTTGTTATTTTGGCACTTTCAGGTACTTTTTGGATATATTCATGATTGTCGTCAGCATCATTCAAATGATCATAATGCCCTTGGACATAATGCTCTACCTCATGCCGAAAACCTTTCCGCTTTTCAACAACGTATATTTCTATTCGGTGAGGATGACAATGGACCTGACGTGCGTCCTTGACGTCTGTTTGAACTTTATCACCGGGTATTACGACGCAGAAAACAAGGTGGTGGTGTTTGACTACTGGTTGATAGCAAAGTGAGTTTTTTTTTGTGTGTCTCGCTACTTTCCAACATGTTTATTTGTGCACACGTTCACAGTTGTATCACTCTGTATTCGTGTATGTGTTATCAGGATCAGGGTCCTTAATGCGTTGCTTGTTTTATAAATCAGGCGTTACCTCAAAGGCCATTTCGTAATAGACGTGCTGGCTTCGCTGCCGACCCACGTCGATTTGTTTGTAGAGATGGAACGAACCGGATTTGCGCTCAACATGACCCACCGCCTCAGCTGGCTCAAGATCTTGCGGTACTACATTTTGGAAAAGTTGTTTACAAAAGTTTGCAATGTAAGTATGAGTTCAGCTATTGTGCCTCCTGCATTCTTTATCCATTTCTGTGCAATCCAGCCAAATTGTATTTGCAACAGAGTAATAATTATTATCAAGCCCTATAGTTCGGCGGCTCAAAGCCGTACTTCAAATGGATTCTGCATTTCGTACCAAATTTGATTTGAACAAATGTTTTTCTCCTTATCGGCTTTTTCTTGCCATAGGAGTTTGCCCGTTTATTAATCAATTATACAGACTCAGAAAAGTGCAAATTTCGGGCAACACAACACCCAGACTTTTCACCGGGAATCGAACCCGGGACTTCCGCGACGCAGGCAGCCACTCGACCGCCTGCGCCACGGGGCCGTCTTACCAAATTTGATTTAATTTTTGTGGAATATGGTTGAGAATTTAGGTTTTTATGAAACTGATGCAGACCAACGAGACCAACGCTCCGGACAAAACTTCCGTGTACCCAATGATTAATTTGCTGCTTCAGATTGCGAGGTCGAAATAAGCTGAGGTTCTTTCCACGGTTTTGAGCGCATTTTCCACCTTGATCGTCAGTTCCTCGAACTCCCCGCAATCTAGACGCCCTAGCAATTAATTGTTGAAATACCTAATCATTGACGGAAAAAATCGAAATAAAATTACTCTCGTCAGCGGCCAAACTAGCCCAGTCAACAAAGAAAAAAAAGTCAACGAAAATAACTTGTGTCTTGCTTCCCCAGATTAAAAGAGTTAACTACTTCGTGCGACAAAGTGTCATCATAATCATCGGCATCATTTTGTTTTGGTGGATATTTTCGGCCATTCACTTTTACTCCGTCCTCAGCATAGACTTCAGAAGAATTGATCTGCTCTACCGAATGTAGGTGTTGCTGCGATAGACTTACAACTACATCACTGAAGTTTTCTATATTCCAGGGATCAAAAAGAGATGATCAACGGTCACTACCTCTTCGCCCTAATCCTTTACAATGGCGCCCTCTTGATCAACAACGTTACATCTGGTACCTCCATGCCCAACAATAGTATGGGAAGGCTCAACAGGATAGTTTTCTGGTTGATATCAAAAGTTATTTTGATTTACATCTTGGGTAAGCATATCTAATCCTCCACCCAATATCTCTGAAAGAGATTGCCAGATCTTATACACCATTTCCTCATGACGTCACACGCACGTGTCGAACGGCTGATTCGGGGCAACGTCAAACATGATATCAGGTTTGTTCGCGTCGCATGAACTTTTTGCACTTTCTGCACCCTAGCCAATAGAGTGGGGTCCCTGGCAGCAGCTGACCAATCACAGCAGTTTGAGTGGAGAAAGTGCAGAAAGTTCATGCGACGCGAACAAACCTATTAACTACGTGCCAGTTTGTCAAAACTTTGTGACACCAGTGACTTTTACACACCGACAGCGACTGACAGATTGACATACTACCAATCTGACTGACGCACATGACTGACGTAGCCCACGTGCCCCGCGACAGAAAACGCAGATCTGACTGACGTTGCCCCGAATCAGCTGTTCAAGACGGAGCCACGTGACGTCAGTGGAAATGATCTATTGTATAGGTAGTATTTGAGTAGCACTTGAAGATCCTTTTGGCACCTATACAAATTGATTTATGATTCAAGACCATTCCCGGAGATTGCTCTTAGTTCAAACTCCATTTATCACAAAGGCCTCGCTGCTCCTGAGTCTCCGAATCTAATTATGCATTAAACTCAACTCAATGCCCTCAACTTCAAATTCATGTGTATTGCAAGGTCGGCTCTCATGAGTGCTTTTGAGACCCAATCTATCAAGCACGCTTTATGAAATATGCACCAAAGCCGCAACGCAAAAGACAAAGTTTATGATTTGTTCACAAATTCCGAATTTAAGGTGCGTTCAGTCAGCTTATTTAGCCGCAAGTTTCAATTTTAGCCGTAAGCGCTGCACCGCTTATTGGCTGTTCTAAGGAGGCTGGTTCGTAAGAGCTAATGGGCATCGCTGCGCTTGCGACTAAAATTAAAACTTGCGGCTAAATAAACTGACTGAATGCACCTCAAGTGTTTGTTCCTTTGAATTTTATTTGACGAAAAGTGGTAACCTCCTTCGACAGCGTTATCTTTTTCTGCCCTGATAATGTATTGTTGCTTCTTTTTTCGCTAAATTGCAGCCAAAGTCATCGAGATCATGAACGCCAGGACGGCGGCCAGACGGAAGTACAATCGCATCGTGCAACTGTTGTCGGAGTTCATGCGCCACAAGGAACTGCCGGTGACGACGCAAAACAAAATCATCCGGTTCTACGAGTACCACTACCAGAAGCATTACTACAACGAGGAACACATCATGGCCACGATTTCCGGCCAGCTGAGACAGGAGATCATCATGCACAACTGTCGCCAGCTGGTGGAGAACGTCAAGTTTTTCAAGGCCCTGCCGCTGGTCGTCCTGTTTAAGCTCGTCTCGTTCCTGCATTCGGAAACTTACATGGTCAACGACGTCATCTGCCGGGCCAACACGCCCGGACACTGCATGTACTTCATTTCGGCCGGCACTGTCGCCATTTACACCAAATCCGGAAAAGAGGTACGAGTACTTTGCGGCTGAAAGCATTTTCAGTCCTTGCTCAAATTTCACATTGCACCTTGCCCAAGTATCGCCTGTTCTAATCATCTTGAACTGGTACAGCCGGTCAAAACTCGAGGTGAACAAGGGTCGACGCAGTAGACTTGAGGCGAGCTATTTTGGTTTCGATCCAGAAGCACCAGGTGCAGGGTGCATCTTGAGCAACGACAACAGGTGAGAGTATTGAGTTCTGAAGAATGGAGTTGCTGAGGATCGCAAAAACCCTACTGACTCCAAGTAATCAGGCTGTGTCGACCACTTTCAATCTAGCGTGTTGTTGCAGGTCTCTCACCTGCACGACGGCGCCTATTTCGGTGAGGTGGCTCTGGTCACGGACGGTGCGGTACGCACTGCCACCGTTCTGGCAGTTGAGATAAGCGAGGTGTACAGACTGGAAAGGAAGGACTTCGTCAGGGCAATCTGTCCCTATCCGGATATGCTGGAGATGATCAAGAGGATGGCGACCGAACGACGGGAGGATACTTTGGAAATCGACGTGAAGTACATGCGACAACGCTTGAACGATCACACGAAATCTCAAAACACATATACATAACCACTTTCCATAATTATTTACGTTATCAACAGTATTCTCGTTTTGTTAGTTGTCGTTGATTTTGTATTAAAGTTTCCCCCTGTTCAATCGCTGGTAACTATGAATTTGTGGCCGGGGAACTAAAATTGGGTTTTCCGAGGAGGTCAAATATCTGGGAATCATCCTGGGTATGAAACTCACCTGGAACTCTCACCTGAACAAGACAATTTCGAAGTCCACAGCGGCGTTCTGGATATGCCGCAAACTCTTCGGAATGACTTGGGGTCTGAAACCAGGTATGATCTATTGGTTGTACATGACGGTTGTTAGACCGATCACCACGTACGCCTCACACGTTTGGTGGGATTAAACTGGACAAAAGACAAGCCAACAGAAGCTATAGAAGCTTCAGAGACTTGCCTGTCCAAGTATCACGGGAGCTATGTTCACCACTCCTACAGCAGCGATGGAAGTTTTGCTGGACCTACTCCCACTGCACAAACAAGTAGAAAAAGAAGGACTAGTGAGTGCCCTCAGAATAGGACCCAAAAACCTAAGAAGAGGACACTTGAAAGTATTGGACTCAATAAGGGAGCAGTTCCTCACGAGCCCAAAGGATTTCATGCCAGTTGAGTACGACTTCGGGGCTACCTATGAAGTGGTCGTAAATGACCGCCAGGAAAGCGCCCGGAGGGTGGCCCGGCTGCAGAAAAACAACATGATCTGGTACACAGACGGATCCGTAAGAGAGGAAGGAGCCGGGATAGGCATATATGGCCCGAAGTATAGGGAATCAATGCCTGTGGGAAGGTTTCTGTCCACTCTACAAACCAAGTTACTGGCGGTGGAGAGGTGTGCCCAGGTATGCCTATCCAGACAGTACAAAGGAGCAAGAATTTGCATTGCCACAGACAGCCAGGCGGCTTCAAGGCACCTGGAGGCCTATGACTGTGAGTCAAAAACCACCTGGAACTGCAAAAAATCACTAATACAGCTGGCTGAGAGCAACAAACTCATTTTAATGTGGGTACATGCCCACCAAGGTATCGAGGGAAATGAAGAAGCGGATGCCCTCGTGAAAAAAAAAGCTCAAACAACATTGATTGGACCGGAGCCCACATGTGGGATGTCGTCATCCCTGATAAGGTAAGAAGTCGATAAATGGGAGAATAGGCAGATAGAGGCCAACTGGAAGAGCATTCCAGGCCAACGACAAGCCAAACAGCTTATTGCGCTCTCCAAAACAAAGACGCAGCTCATCTTGTCGCTCTCAAAGAACGCAATAAGACTACTCACGGGTCTACTCACTGGACATTGCTAAGTGAGATACCACCTGCAAAAAAATGGGTAAAGAAAACTCACCTATTTGCAGGCTTTGTGCAATGAAACCACCGTGCACTTACTCTGCGAGTGCGAAGCACTGGCACAGAAAAGACTTACGCTGCTGGGAGGTGTGAAACTGACACCCGCAGACATCAGAGGTAAGTCTCCCAAGAAAATCGTCCGATTCGGTGAGGAGGTGGATTTCCTGGGACATTAAATAGAAGCATGGTCACGCACAAAAGATCTTATAGGTCGCAGTGCAGAAAGGATCCTCCGAGACCAAACGACCATCTCATCTATGAATTTGTTCTTCACGTTATCATTTTCGAGCATGCCTAGTACAAAGTTACTAACTTAAAGCAGTGTTGCTGACTTGCTGACACGTTGAGCTGAATTTCCAGTGAGCGTATAACTAGAAAACAGTGGATCTACGAGTGGATATTATTTCCATGGACACTAGTGAATGATTGCATACTGAGAATAAACTCCCTCCGAAAGAATCAATGCCGACTTGATTTACCTGGGAACACGATACATCTCGATGAAGAAGAAATTCCGCTGTACTCCAGAAGACTCGAAGACAGAAGACGCGTTAGCACCGAAAATGTTGACGCTACCAAGAAGTATCACATTGCCACCGTTACCGTCTTCAGGATGCATAGCTCCTATTCAGCTCGAGGGATTATCAAAGAAGTTCATACTTACCTGTTGGAGCCGGAGCGAAGTGCGAGCGTAGCAAGGGAGGTTGACATTGCAAGAGTGTTGATGGCAGGTCCAGCATTGCCCTTGAGGATAATGAACTTATCGCAGAAGCCGGTTAAAACGAAGAAAGGCACTCCGGTTGGTATAGTTGTGAACCTGTGGCCAGCATTTTCAGGGTAGCTAACACAACATCTAGAGAGCATCATCCATCGAAGAACCTACTACACATTTTAGAAGATCTACTCCAGCGAAGCTCTACTGAACTCAACGAGCGTCAGCGACGATTGATTTCCAAGTTATTAAAGAGATTCAAAACCGTAATCTTCAACCACTCGGGAGACTTTGGACGGATAGGATACTGATAGGAGTTTTTCAAAAAGACAATTGATTTAGTAAGTGGTTGATCGGACATAAATCTGTTACCGTGTCTCATTACCTATCTACCTGCTCACTCATTTACCTACTCACTCACCTACCTGTACCTACCTTGAAAGTCGTCATAGTTACAATGAAATGCATGATTTTACAATAATTATTGCAATGTTTCGATGTTTGAAAACAAAAGTGTCAGCGCAAGGCAAACACAAGGGTGTGGTACGTTTAGATTCTTTAAAATTCTGATCATTTTGTCCTCACCCTGGTTGTTCTTCCGCAAATCATCAGTTTGCCAAGTATGGCCACGATTGTCACATGCCCGAAGAAACAGACCAGCTCCACATCAAATACCCCGGTGAAACGGCAAGAGCCAAACTCAAGCGGTGCTGGATGGGGATGTTCATCGTTTCCGAAGGAATGACACAGTCGATCTCTAGCCACCTGAAGAGCCACGGAGCCGTGGTCGCCGAAGAGAAACGGCAACTTAATCAAAAGAACTTCATCATCCATCCGTATTCCACGTTCAGGTACCTAGGTACCCACCTACTCAGCTAAGTGTAACGCTTCTTGCAGTCGCACAGTCTTGAAGACCAAGCCGGCAATTTCTTTCTGAGCCTGTCTGTAGATCTAGCTGCTTGGCGGTAACGCTGTATTTCTAAATCAGAATCGCTGACGAAGTGACCGGTGCACGTTACAGCAAGACATCAAAACAGCAATACCTACATGTTTCTGGAGCTGCGTTTTCATTGTTGACATTTTTGTTCTTTCGGCACTTTCAGGTACATTTGGGATGTAGTCATGGTCATCGTCAGCTACATTCAACTGATCATAATGCCCTTGGACATTACGCTATACGTCTTTCCGAGAACCTTCCCGTTCTTCACCAACAAATATTTCTACTCGGTGAGGATGATAATGGACCTGACGTGCGTCCTTGACGTCTGTTTGAACTTTATCACCGGGTATTACGACGTAGAACGCAAGGTGGTGGTGTTTGACCATTGTTTGATAGCAAAGTGAGTTTCATTTTGTGTGTCTCGCTACTTTCCAACACGTTTATTTGTTCACACGTTCACAGCTGTATGACTTTTTCAAGGTTATCTCTAACTGATAACTACTGCACTTTCGGCAAACATATTTTGTTGATCAAACCAGTAAGCTCGGACTTCTCAACTCAAGCCAGTTCATCAATGCACGGTCAATTTTGCCTGAAGCTCAAATACTATACTTAATCGAAAGTAAAAACAATAACTATGTAGCTATGGCTTACCTATTGCCTAAAGCTGACCGCATAGTTATAAACTGGGGCCCTCAGGCTCTGCCTTCCAAAATCTGTTTAACTAAGCCTAAAAATTCAACATTCAGCAAAAGAAACTGTTGAGACATTCGTTTCTTCAACATCAAACCTTTAGCCCAGTCAAAATAGGTTTTAACCGGAAATAAACTCGGAAGTTGACGAAATTTGGTGAACCGATGCAGAATTTAACGTAGAATAACATACTGAAATTCCCGAAAATTCCAAGGCTTGGCTTTTTTTCTAGGACCTATAAAAGAGCGCCATCCTTGAAAATTTTTGATTTTTTCTGAATAACTTGTAAACTATTACCTTAAGGACACAAAAACCATAGCAGCAAATATAGCCCGTTAAATTCTCGAGAGATCAGTACTGAACTCATTACTTTGTGGTCAATTGTCTTTGACATACAGCGTCTGCAAAAACGTAGTAAAAATTACTCAAAATTTATTTCCGGATTTCACGTAACAATTTGCATGGACCGTTTTAATAAGTGCATTATGGGTATATTGGTACAGTCAGTCATCGGTCGGTACAGTAGAGACGTTGCCATGGTTCAGGTTCGAGTTGGCGGGAGTTGGGGATTTGATAGATTGATAAATAAATTCAGTTGCCAAGTTGACAACTCACGTGCTTGAAAATGTCAAACAATTGCCAATTTCCCCAAAAAAATTGTTTTGCCTGTTCTACGAGGATATCTAGGTGATAATTCGTGTTTTCCTTGCAAGTGTCGTGTTAAAATCGAGCGGCGAAATCGCAGATTGTGTAAGAAAGGCGATTTGCTTCGGAAAATGTGGTTGCATGGGTGTTTTTCACCTACCTCTCTATCAATGGTCTTGTGTGAACATGAATGTGCCATAAGCAGGCACACCTAAGCGGAACGTAGAAGCACAGACTAGCGTGGAAAGAAAGCACGTGAACGTGATAAGCAGTTCGAGCTATGTGACCGAACGCGAACCCCAAACCCACAGATGCCCAAACCATCGTAGAATCATGTCCATGTCACATGTCAACTTGACGTATTTTTACCGGCCGATGACTGACTGCACCAATATACCCAGAATGCATCTCATTTTGTTCGACTTATTAAAACGGCCCATAGTGTCAGTTCAGGGGCTGTAACGTGGAAAGAAAATGTGCGGATTTCAATGTGTCTAACATGTCTGGAAAGCCAATTCAACATCCGGTATCATACTTTTGTCTAGAAGTCACCAACTTTAAAATGGTACTTTTCCTCGACCTTTGAAATCGATATTTGATGTCCTAAAGAATCCCCAAAAATCGATTTTTTTTATACCATGCCATTTGCTCAATATTCCACTTAAGGCAAAACCATCCAGGGAATATAATTATGAAACATTGAATACCAGAGAATAACATGTTTTGGAATCGTTTTCCTAGTGATGGTTCCCGAGTTATATGGGTTGGAAGACTAAAACGACCTATTTGGAAAAAAAGATAGGTGGTCCGGACACCAACTGCTGAATACTGTACGGACCTTGTATCTGATGATAAAAAATCCCACTTAGCAGACGTATTGAATATATTGATGTATTTTCCACGTCTGCCGAGTGGCATCTTACACCACAAATGCAAGGTTTTTACAGTAATCAGCAGTTAGTGTCTGGACTACCTATTTTGTTATTTTTTTAAGACTAAAAGGTCGTTTTAGTCTTTCAACCCATATAACTCAGGAACCATCTTTAGGAACGAGATTTCGAAACATGTTGTTTTTTTGGTATTCAACTCTCCATATATTCTCTGGATGGTTTTGCCCTACTTGCAGAACGAAGCGAATGGCATGGTTAGAAAAAAAATGATTCTTGGGGATTCTTTGGGACATCAAGCATCGATTTCAAAGGTCGAGGGAAAGTACCATATTGAAGTTGGCGACTTCTAGACAGAAATGTGATACCAAATGTTGAATTGGCCTTCCAGACATGTGAAACACATTGAAATCCGCCCATTGCTGTCCACGTTACAGCCCCTGAACTGACACTATGCAAATTGTTACGTAAAATCCGGAAATAAGTTTTGAGTAATTTTCACTAAGTTTTGTAGCCGCTGTATCTCAGAGACTATTGACCACAAAGTAATAAATTTAGTACTGATATCTTGGGAATTTAACAGGCTACATTTGCTCCGCTGGTAGTTGTGTTCAAAATGTAATAGTTTACAAGTTATTCAGAAATAATCGAAAATTTTCAAGGATGGTGCTCTTTTATTGGTCCTAAAAAAGAATCCAAGCCTTCGAATTTCCGGGAATTTCAGTATGTTATTCTACGTTGAATTCTGCATCGATCCACCAAATTTTGTCAACTTCCGAATTTATTTCCGGTTTGACTCGATTTTTGCTTAATTTGACTGGACTACTTGTATTCATAGCGAAGTTTGTTAAACTGGTGCATTGACTTATCCGTGATGAATTGACGTGTTGAATACCGAACGCGAAATTGCATGAATGATCGCCTTTTGCAGAATAAAATCGAACACGATGAAAAATGTTCAAAATTTGGTGACACCGACAGAGCTTGCCGAAAACTGGATAACAATAGTCATCTTCCTTTTTACAACTCGGGGTAACTCGGATGTCAAAGTGATTTGACTGGAGTCGTTCCTTTTAAAGTTCAAAAGTGCCCAATAGAAACTCCAAGTTCCCTTCTTCTGTCGTCTCGAGTGCCAGCCATCTCGACTGATCACTAGGGACCTTGGGGTCATTCACGTGCGTAAAAGACCAAGTTAGTGGTTTTTTTTGGTCGTGATCCGTTCAGCGTTACTCGGGTCACTTTTGATTTTATAAAGAAGTGTACCTTCCCAATTTTCCAATTTTCGACAAATCCTATCAGTGTCACCAAATCGTGACAATCTTGAACGTTTTCGGCTTTACTTTTGCAGGAGACGAGCCAAATTAACGTTGTGTGTAATAACTGGCCCTTGGTGACTTGAGAAAGTTCTTCGCGAAATTGTGCCGGCGGGCGCCCCATTCTTTCTCAAAAACCGACAGCCCACCCAAGCAACTTCATTTTCGCCAAGGCATGTTGGTTGCCTCGCGGAGAGTTGATTTGCAGTCTGTTATTACAGTGTTGTGTCCTGGTCAACATATTTGTCTTCGAATTTGACAAGCCGCCGCTCGGTCTTCCCCATTCAAAAGATGATACCAAGGAGCCCGAAAAGGACCACTTCTTGCCAATCCCTTGTTTATCGCCATCTTATCTACAGGGTGTCCCAGCTAAAACAATCCAGCGCAATTTTCTTGGAAAATATCAAGGCAACAAGAAAAAAATTCCAATTGGGAGAAGCCTAATCTTTTAGCTTTCTTTTGAGGGGGCGCCGATAGTCCGGATGCTAGTTGCATAAAATGGAATGAACCTTGCATTTTTTGATGAGAAGATGCTACTTGGTGGAAATGTTCTTTGCATCATACTCTTCCGATCCAGAAAGGTGGTCATCAGCGCCACCCATGCCGGCAGCGTATACAGGGTGAAACAGAAAACAAAAGTTGGAAAATTATATTTGAATAACCGTAGCATATGGAGACCTGTAATTCACCACATACATTACCTGTTTTATGCTCATGAACTCAAAGCAAACCGTTCTTGATTACCTTAAGCCGCCTTTGAAATGTAGGGGAAGAACAGGAAAAAAAACAAAAACACTCTTTTTTCCATAAATGAGTGATTCTTAGAGATATTGACACAATACTTGGTATTTCTACAAAAAGGAAGCTTTAGCCCCAGTGTCACGATCTATTCTCATACTATTTTCATGCTAGAAATCTATGAATAGAAAAATATGAGGAAACATAAAATTGAAGCCCCGTGTCACGATACTGTTTTGGTTCTATTTTGGTACTATTTTGATGATAGAAATCTATGACTAGAAAAATATAGGATGTGGTGCTTTTCGCTTGTTTGATTGCTATTTCCATGCTAGATTGAATAATAGATCTGTTCCATATTTTCCTAGGAGGATATATTTTCCTACTTTTTCTTGGTTTGGCAATATGAGGTCATCGGCCGATTTTCTACGTCGTGGAGTGATTTCTGGAAAAACTGATCGCAGGCTACGACGTGTAAGCAAGTGCATTTTGCCTTGCTTTCCCAAATATGCATCAAAAACACCTAGATGGATGAGAACAAGCAAATCGCATGTGGGTAATTATTGACAAAAGCCTGTGGACAGATTCACTTTTGCTGGAGGCACATTTTCGGTTAAACCCTGTGCCAATAAGAACAAATTAAGGGGCAAGGGGTGAGAAGCATTTTGAGACAAAAATCTTGCTTCATGAGGAGGCAGACGAAAATAGCCATTATCTTGCACAACGTCATATATGGCTACCTGGTCACCATCAGTTGGTTGGTCCCACGAGTACTTAATGTTCACTACGAAAGCTCTGCTCGAGCCGGTGAAAGCTAGTTGAAAATTGAATCTTTGAATTTTTCTAATTCCATGAAATAATCCGCAAGACAGCTAGTCTTTCATTATTAGGCAACCTTATAGCCTCCCGCTTGTATAAAAAATACACCCTTCTACAGCCGTTGGTATTCTGCGTACAGAGTGGAATGTATGAAATGGTGATTGAATTTTGCAGTTGCCTATACATTTTGTAAAGTAACCAATTCATAGGTGAAGTCAGGAGAGTATCACAACAAGCCGGCCCAAAGCAAAGATATTGCGGCCATACAAAGGAACCTGGAAAATACTCCCAAACTTCAATTTCTAACTGAAGAAATAGTAAAGAAGAATAATAACTTGCGAAGCCAATTCCAGGATGCCGATAAGCAACGGACACTCTTAAATGGAAGTGGTGCTCCGGGAAAACCGATGTGGTACTTATATCACCACTTCTTGTTGTTTCTCAATAAAAATCTCAAAAAAGTCAAAGGGACCTCAAACATGGTGGTGAAAGAGAACAGCGAAGGGACCTCTCAAAGCTGTTGGCTAAGCAAACTCTTTCTGAAGTTCACATTGAACAAAATTGAAGAATCCAGGAGGAGTCCATTTTGTGAACTCCCTAATGACATCAAGTATATGAGCTTCTCACTCTCTGACAATAAAGATTCTAACCACCAAGTAATTGTAAGACACTTCCGACAGATTTTCAGTTTGATGATGAAAGGGAGAACTCAAAGTATCCTTCCTTTCCCTTGCCACAACGCACAGCACAGCTCCTCTCCGGAGGCACAGGAGAACGGATCCGTTCCAGTTGTGTGAAGCTGTGGCAAGGAAACGGAAGGAAACTTTGAGCTCTCTCTTTCATTATCAAACTGGGAACCAAATGAATTTTGAACCGGGTATACGTTTTCAGTATTAATATGCAGGAGGTGTCTTACAATCGGTGGTTAGATTCCTCATTGTCAGACAGTGAGAAGCTCATATAATTATCATAAAGGAGTTCATTGAATGGGCTCCTCCTGGATTCTTCACAATTTTGTTCAATTGTGAACTTCAGAAAGAGTTTGCTCAGCCAACAGCTGGTCCCTTCGCTGTTCTCTTTGGCCACCATGTTTGGGGTCCCTTTATTTTCAAGACGTTCCTTGCGAAACATCAAGTGGTGATATAAGTATACCCCGCTAGTTTTTCAGGGGCACCACTTCCACTGGGGAGTGTCCGTTGTTTATCGGCATCCTGGAATTTGCTTCGCAAGTTATTAATTTTCTTTAATATTTCTCAAGTTGGAAATTGAAGTTTGAAAGTATTTTCCAGGTCCCTTTGTATGGCCGCAATAGCTTCGTTTCGGGCCGGCTTGTTGTGATACTCTCCTGATTTCACCTATGGATTGGTTGCTTCACAAATTCAGGTAACGATAAAATTCAATCACCTACCTTGTACAGAAGCGGCTGAAGTTCGTATAGATCTATGAGCCATGTTATTGTGGCGGGAGTCTGTTTTACCTTGCCTTGGTTGTACCCATCCATGTCTTTGACATTGACAATCTGATGACTGCTGACGTCTAGTACGTAAATATGCAAATATGCATATAAAAATACTCAATATATAGCGTGTAGATTTCTAGCGTGGAAATAGTATCGTGACACTCAGGCTTTAGAAATGATATGAGCTTGGTAGCCAATTCCTAAGTCAACTATTTCCAGAAATACGATTGTCAACTTTTTTTTCTCTTGAGCACCATCTTGAATCTGCCCTGTGAGGCATCGTTGAAAAAGTGATTGGTTATCATAATAATGGTTATATGTAATCATTGCATCATAAAAACAACCTCCTTATCATAATTTAGTGACCTCTTCGGCGGGAAAGAGTTGCCATTCACGTATTTTCTGGCTCTTCAAAGCTTTAGTGCCCATGATGGCATTTGCAACATCTGGAATGGTGAAATATGTTACGTATTATGAACCTAGATGTACTTTAAGGTAGCCTATCATGTTTTGCAATCATCAATTAGAAGGTTTGTTCTTAAAAGCTGTTTGAACAAAATTTTGGAAAATTGGAAAATGCAAAATATAGGATCTTTCACCCTTATTTGATCCCTCGTTGAGGAAAGCCTAAAACGAAAGTCTCAAAAAATTTTATGCTTATGGTTGACTGAGAACTGCTCTTCAATGTGTAATTGTCAAAATCTGTATAATTGCGTTCAGATTCCAGACAGAGAGCGACAAAGAAGTTCATGCAGTGAAAAAAGACACAACTTTCAATGCAACGGAGAAATCCCGGAAATGTCCCTTTTAGATAGGCGTCCCGCAATACACGGGTTCTGTAAGACTCTCAAGCGTGGGTGGAAGGCTTGAAACATTACTAACTTAAGGCTCTAACAGTGTACCAAATTGCACATTTATGTTATAAAAAGCAAGGTCTCCAGACAGCTTTCAGTTAAGCTCTGGACTAGTTTTTTTTCGACTGTAGTTCATATCTTTTTTTACTGCATAAACTTCTTTGTCGCTCTCTGTCTGGAATCTGAACGCAACTATGCAATTTTTGACAGCTAAACATTGAAGAGTACTTTCCACTAAACCATTATCATAATGAAATTCGGAGACTTTGGGTTTCAGGCTATCCTCAGTGAGGGATCAAGTAAGGGTGAGAGACAATATTTCGTATTTTTCATAAAAAAACGACACAGATTTTGTTCAAACAGCTTTTAAGAACAAACCTCTCGATTGATGATGGTGAAACTTGGTAGGCTACCTCAAAGTACATCAAGGTTCATAATGCGTAACATATTCCACCACTCCAAATTTTGCAAATGCCATCATGGGCACTAAAGCTTTGAAGAGCCAAAAAATACGTGAATGGCAATTCTTTCCCGTCGAAGAGATCACTAGACTATGATGAGGAGGTTGTTTTTGCGATGCAATGATTTCATGTTACTATTATTATAATAACCAATCACTTTTTCAACGATGCCTCACAGGGCAGGTTCAAGATGGTGCTCAAGAGGAAATTAAAAGTTGACAATCGTATTTCTGGAAATAGTTGGCTTAGAAATTGGCTACCCAGCTCATATCATTTCTAACATTACTTTTTGTAGAAATACCAAGTATTGTGTCAATATCTCGAATAATTACTTATTTATGGAAAAAAGAGTGTTCTTGTGTTTTTTCTGGTTTTCCCCTGTATTTCAAAGACGGTTCAAGGTAATCAGGAACAGTTTGCTGTGACTTCATGAGCATAAAATAGTTGATGTATGTAGTGAGTTACACGTCTCCACATGTTTCAGTTAATTAAATATAATTTGTAACCTTTTTTTTTCTGTATCACCCTGTATACGCCGCCGGCATGGATTGCGCTGATGGCTACCTTTCTGGATCGGAAGAGTACGATGCAAGGAACATTTCCACCGAGTGGCATTCTCTCATCAAAAAATGCAAGGTACTTTCAACTAGCATAGTCCGGACGTTAAGCTACATATATGGGACCCACCTTGCATTTTAGAGACAAGCGACGAAATTTGGCACACTTGTTCACTAGACCCTACACTTCGATTTAAGAAATGCTGCCACCATCTGAGGAAATCGTGCAGACTTTTTATACAGGGTTCAGTAAAAAAATTTGTTAAAAAATCGTAAATCGTGAACCATAACCGGTGGACGTATGTAAATCAGGATATTGATGACTGATTCCATGCCCATGGAGATGCTGCAAATAGTTTTGAAATATCTTGAGGCGTTTCCGGAATACGCTGGAAGAAGTGAAATTTCTTCACCGTTTTTCTTTTTCAATAAATCAGTTGTTTCTGGAGATATTGAGCTGCAACTTGATATTCCGGCAAACAAATATGTTTTCCATGGAACGCGATGTAAAGCCATCGACAAAGCCTGCTAGATTCGAAACTAAGATCTTCAACTTTTTTTCCATCGTGAGCGCCATCTTCAAATTGCCCTTCGTGAAATTGTTGAAAAAACAACAGGTAACGACTTAATTGGACACACGCGTTCATTTTATTACGAAAAACCAGTTCCTGCATTGGAGCAATGACCTCTTCGGTCAAGAAACGTTATTAAGTTAGTTTTTCTTGATTTCCCTCAACTTAAGTGATAACCATCACCAAATGGAACTTTGGATCGATTAGATGTTGATGACATTATAATCCACATTATTTTGTGCAGCCAGTCAATGAATTTCATCCTCATCAGCTGAGTTGTGTTCTTTTCTCAAACAGTTGAACAAAAAGTTTGCTTCGATTTTTGTGAAAAAAACAAAAACGGCAGGTCCACGTCGTCCCTTCAAACCAGATTAAAGAAAATCTGTTACCAAAAATGCTACCAATTGATACTGGAAGAGTTCGGAGGAATGTCTGCTGTAGTTTCAAGTTGAACCGAAATGGATTTTTCCATCCTACTTCGGCAGGAGGGACGTCGAAAGTGTTGCCACAGCTTAATATTTGACACGTTTTTTGTTGAATATTGCCAGAAACGCTCCAAATGTAAGCTGTAGCAACACTTTTCACGTCCCTCCTGCGAACTAAGATGTAACAATCAGTTTTAGCTTGGCTTTAAACTACGGAGCACATTCCTCAGAATCATTTCAGTATCAGTTGGTAGCACTTTTGGGTACATATTTTCTTTAATCGGGTTTGAGGGCAGAAGGTGACCCTGCATTTTTGCCCTTTTCACAAATATTCAAGCAAACTTTTTGTTCAACTGTTTGCCAAAAGAACAGCACTTAACTGATGATGATGAAATTTGGTGACTGACGTTGAAAAACAAAGTTGATTGAAATATCGCAAACATTCATTTGATCCAAAGTTTGATTTGGTCATGACTGCCATGTAAGTTAAGGAAAAACAGGAAAAACGAACTTGATAACGTTTCTTGGGCGAAGAGGTCATTGCCACAATTGAGTACCTGGTTTTTCATGATGAAACATCGTGTGTGTCCAATAAAGTCGTTACCTGTTGTTTTTTCAACAATTTCACGAAGGGCAATTTGAAGATGGCGCTCATGATGGAAAAAAAGTTGAAGATCTAAGTTTCGAATATAGCAGGCTTTGTCGATGGCTTCACATCGCGTTTCATTGAAAACATATTTGTTTGCCGGAATATCAAGTTGCTGTTCAATATCTCCAAAAACAAATGATTTATTGAAAAAAAAAAAAGTTGAAGAAATTTCACTTCTTCCAAAATATTTCGGAAATGCCTTAAGATATTTCAAAACTGTTTGCAGCATCTCCATGGGCATGGAATCAGTCATCAATATCCTGATTTACATACGTACACCGGTTATGGTTCACGATTTACGATTTTTCAACAATTTTTTTCTACTGAACCCTGTATAAAGTGTCTACACGACCGCAGATGGTGGCAACATTTCTTAAATCGAAAAGTAGGGTCTAGTGAACAAGTGTGCCAAATTTCGTCGCTTGTCTCTAAAACGCAAGGTGGCTCCTCTTAACAGCCGGACTAGCATCCGGACTACGATGCTCTAGTTTCAAAATGCAATTTGAATCTGACGAGTCACAAGAATTCGAAAATTCATGACCGACAAAACAAAACACTCCGGATGAAAAAAAAATCCTTTTTCTCCGGGCGAATTTCCATTAATGTGTCGCCGATGTCTGTACCTGGTCCAATAAGCCAGAAATTCTGCCTCAAAGTCCAGCAAACACAATAATCGGAATTCATAACGACGTCACCGATCACACACTTGTTGGTTTTCACATCAGCCAGTATTCATTGGTATGGAGAGTCCAGGTATGTTGAGTGAAAAATTCATGGTCCATGGAAAATGTCCAAGTAACGGCTGGTGTTAAAATCAACAAGTGTGTGATCGGTGACGTCACGGATTCCGATTATTGTGTTTGCTGGACTTTGAGGCAGAGTTTCTAGCTCATTGGGCCAGATACAGACATTGGCGACACATCAATGGAAAGCCCAGAGGAAGATTTTTCTTTTCAACCGAAGACTTTAAAAACATAGAAAAACCTTTGAAGAATTTTGTTTTGTCGGTCATGAATTTTCGAATTCTTGTGACTCGCCAGATTCAAATTGCATTTTCTTGGAAACTAGAGCAACTACAAGCATCGGCGTCCCCTCAAAGGAAGCTTAAAGATCAGGCTTCCCCTAATTGAATTTTTTTTTGTTGCCTTGATATTTTCTGAGAAAATCGCGCTGGATTGTTTTAGCTGGGACAGCCTGTATAGTCCAGGCTCAATTTTTCGAAAGTGCTCTCTAATTTTCAGCAATTTCATCGTGAGCACGGTGATCACCATAACCATTCCCTTAAAGAATCAGGCCGGATGACAACAATGATAAAATGACGTTTGAATTTGGTGTTGGCCATTTTACACTTCTTGCAGTGCACCTTGTCAACAAATGCTGTTTTGAAAATGATAAGACCAGAATAAGCTCAACGAGAAATAAGTTGATCGAAATCAACTTGGGCTGTTTAGGTCAGTTTGTCATATTTACGAATAAGAGAAAAAAATTCAAATCAAGAGGAATTGAACGTTTGCCCAACGAACTATCCGCTTCTGAGTTTCTGATCGAGGAGAATGGCACTGGCGTGACATCAGCAAAATAATGCTATCAAGAGTTCAGATAGAGTCGGATGGTGCCAATGCGATAGGTGGGACGGCGAGGAATATACCTATAGTGAATTAGTGGAAAGTGGTTCTTCCTAAGTCTTCCCATATGGAGGAGCGAGAGGCGCGGCGACTTACATAATTCGAAGACTCACCATGCTAATCACGACACAAAACTGTACCAAATTGCAGATTTTCGACTCTCCGCGACTTTTTGCCAAGGACCTACTTACCTAGACTACTAAACGTTCCTTTGTGCCGTTCTACTCGATTTTCTCGATGTTTTGGTTGTCCTAAATGCGTTGCTTGTTTTATAAATCAGGCGTTACTTGAAAGGCCACTTCGTAATCGACCTGCTGTCTTCGCTGCCGACCCACGTCGATTTGTTTGTAGAGATGGAACGAACCGGATTTGCGCTCAACATGACCCACCGCCTCAGCTGGCTCAAGATCTTGCGGTACTACATTTTGGAAAAGCTGTACACAAAAGTCTGCAATGTGAGTATAGGTTTAGTTATTGTGCCCCCTGCATTCTTCATCCATTTCTGTGCAAACCAGTCAAATTGTGTTTGCAACAGAGGAATTATCAGGCTTTATTAGATTCTCTAAGAAAGAAAAGAAACATCCAATGAACGCTCTGTCATGCTCCATTACCTAAGCAATAGACAGTAGCCGACAGGATTTTCGTACGTTATTTTTTTTCACAGAATCGCACTATTAGTTTCCTCAAGAACTTTGGTAGGCATCGTCTTAATAAATAATAATCTCTGATACAACTGGAAGCTAGATCCCCAAAGCCTTTATCAAAACTATTGAGATGTAAAATTATCGAGAATGTGCTTTGGACAAGTACTTTCGGAACCTTGAAGGTTGATCTCTGATCCCTGATCGCCAGTTGCCTTTGACTCATTGAAACTACATCTCCCAAGTCGCCATCCTACCTCAAGAAAATAAACTGATTGACTAACTTGTTGATCCTGTCACACGATGATGAACGTTGTTTCAGAAATATTGCTATCCCAGTAGGTCATGAAAATCTGAATACAGCTTTAGATGCGTGATCCCTGCTTTAGATTTGATCACAAAAACCGTCAAATCAAAAGTGTCAACCTCATGGAAACTTCATTAATTATTTTCAGGTTATAAGTCAGATCTTTTACTCCTTTCAGTCAGAAAGTATTTCTTCAGTTTTTTATCGAGTATCACGTGCGGCACCCTATTCAAGGTGCACTTGAAGAAAGATACATGCAGTTTTGATGTCAAACCGTCTGTTTCCAATCTCAGGACTGAAAAAAATGGGTAGGTACCTGGGGAGTCAGTAGATTCCCTTCTTGCCACAGTCTCAATCAACATTGTGCACATATCACACAGGTAGATAGTAAAGCAGTAAAGCAAACTCCATGGCCTTGAGAGGGATCAAATATCAAGAATGATCTGCTTCTAAAGTTACGCTGTTCTACTTCAACTGAGCCTTTTAGAGTTACTGTGGTCCAGAGGTTAGTGACATGGACCCTGCACATGGTGACAGAAGCACGAAATCTGGTAGGATGGCACAACAGACTGTACCATACCTGGGTACTCTTTTGATTGCGAACGGGCGCCTGGCAGCTTTTTTTCTCGACTGGGATCAGGGATTCACGGCCACTTTTTGGTTGTAGTGACAGACCTTGGATTCTTTTTGCCAGGATGTGTTTGACCCTGCAGTACGTTACTAAAGATCAAAGCAACGCGCTGAATGCTGGCAGCTGTATTGTTGGAATCTCTGAAGTATTCTTCGTAACAGCGGCAAAGTATTACACGTTCTCTTGCAGATAAACGAGCTGGATCCCCACACGTGGCGTGAAAATTATCAGGTAATCAAAACCAATGAAGGAACAACACAACAGTAACAGTAGGTATAACGTAACAGGAACAACAGTAACTGTATAAGTAACACGTACAGATTCTTAAAACTTGCGTTTATAGGTGCTTATTACGATTTTCTTTCCTAAAGCTATCCCAGGTGGACAAAAACATGACAGATTGGACGACAGTAAAAAACTTCCTAGTTGATTTTGATTGACATGTCACACTGACTTGGGGCTAAAACAATGAACGTTTTAGAACTAGACAAAGCTAAAGCGACTTTCACCATATACTTCCAATTTCCTACTGAGATAGCAATCAATCTGAAACAACGTATAGAATCTTTGCAGGGTTTGCAAACCCTTCTAATCCGCCAGTAGTCACAAATGAAACAACCACGTTTAGATTTACATGCCTATTATTCTATATCTCCTCACGCGCATGTTACGTGCATACTATCTTTGTATCTATCAATCACCTATACCTCCCTCTCTCTATATCTGCGTTAGCATGCACGTTGCAGATACAGAATAGCCCTGTCAGCTTCAATATGTGGGATTATTCAAAAGCTTTGTGCCCTGCTTCCCCAGATTAAAAGAATTAACTACTTCGTGCGACAAAGTTTGAGCATAACCATCGGCATCACTTTGTTTTGGTGGACGTTTTCGGCCATTCAGTTTTACTCCGCCCTCAGCTTGGACTACAAATTCCTTGAGAGGCTCCACCGAAAGTAGGTATCCCTGAGATAGACTTACATCTACATCACTAATATTTTCTATATTCTAGAGATCAAGAAGGAACAATCAAAGCTGCCAAGGTCTTCTCCAAAACCCTTTACAATGGCGCCCTTTTGATCAACTGCGTTACATCTGGTGTCTACGCGCCCAAAAATAGTATAGAAAGGATGAACAGGATATGGTTTTGGTTGTCATCAAAATTCATTTTGATTTACATCTTGGGTGAGCATACCTAATCCTCCACCTAATTCTGAAAGCGATTGCCGGATCTTGTGGTATAGTATGTGAGTGGCCTTCAATGATTGTTTTGGAATCTACAAACAGATTTTTCATTCAAGGCCATTCCCGGTGATTGCCCTTAGTTCAACGGCCATTTAGGCCACCTTTGTGACCTCACGGGCCTTGAGTCTCGGAATCCAGTTTTGCATTGAACCAAGTCGCCTTCGGTCCCAATTTATGAAGCCCGCTCTGTGAAATATGCAGCGAAGTATTCCGAATTCACTTGTTCTGTGAAGCTGATGTGGAGTAGTCTTCGAAAACAGCCGTTGCGTCACCGAATTCGTTCTGATGAGAAAGTCGTCTACGACTCGTCGATTGTCCCCGAGCCCAATGAACATTTATTGGCCAAGGTCGGCGACTGCTTCTGAATCAAAAGATCCACTCCATTCAATAATGTAGCCGTCGACGGTTGCTCGCGAATTCCTGAAGCTTTTTCTTTATACAAGGTTGCCTGTGACGCTACCCTTGAGTTTCCAAATTCAGTATAGGAGATTGCATCGACTACCCTTTACTCTTCAAGTTCACATTTGCTTTACAAAAGGCAGCACAAAATCCGGATCTCAATCCGATTAAGAACATTTTTAAGATTTTGGAGCGACTAATGTCAGATCGGCAAATTCAAAACGTTGACGAACTTTTCGATTTATAAAATTATTGATTATAATATTTAAAAGTATTGATAGCCTCTTTCAATTTGATCTGACGAAAAGTTGAATCTACTGTGTTATTCGCTTCGCCCTGTAGTACAGGAATTTTAGCCGTTAAAATCGCGAAAAGCGAACAAAAATGAAAACCAGCCGGATTTTTGTACATAAGCTCAGTAAAGCATGTAGTTCAACATACTAAAAGTCCTCAAGAATCCGGTTTGAGCTTGGGCCGTTGTGACCTCGAGAAGAACTTTAGGATCAGTTTTTCGCGTTTATCTCGTGAACAATAGCACTTGGGAAAAAAGTTCCCGGGAAGAAATTGTTGTAAATTTCATTGTCTACAAGAAAGGTCCTCACATATTTCATCTTCAGTCCTCTCCTTCCCAGTCAAAGCCCAAGAAAATCCAAATAGTCCAGAACCTCGATACTGAAGACTGTATGGACCTTGAGTTTTATGATGGCGGAGTGTCACTTCGTAGAGGTGTTGTTTGATCCACTCTCTTTTGATTTAAACTTGAAGCCATCAATACAAACTATGCCGGCGGCTAATACAAGGTGAAATAAAAATAAAAAGTGGAACATTTGTACCTCAAGAACCAAATAGACGAAGACTTATAAATCACCAAAAATAATTCTGATTTCATGGTCATGAAGTCGTCGTAAACTTGAATTGAATATCTTGAGCCGTTCTTAAAATATCTTCAAAAGACTGACCTCGGGTTCCACCAAAATTTTGAGAGCAGATTAAATCTATCACGCTGATAGTTGCTATGCACCATCCAATAGGATGGCCAGTTGCTTAGTTACTATCAGAGTGATAAAGTTATCACGCTGATAAAAGTTTGGTGGAACCCGAGGTGAAATTGTTACCGAAAAAAAAATTTTTTCGTCCAGTTATCAGAAAAAAGTTGACTGTGTTTTTTCTAAAAGTAGTTGGCCTAGAGATTGTTTTTCACTGTTATTTCATTTCAAATGTAATTTATCATCGTTTCGATTCAAAATACCAAGTTCCGATTCCATCTCTGAAGAATTACTGATATACGGAAAACTATTTTTTCGACTTCAGTCTTCTGAAGATATTTCAGAAACGGCTCAACATATTTGATCCAAGTTTACGACGACTTCATGACCATGAAATCAGAAATATTTTTGGCGATTTATATGTCTCCACCTATTTTGGTTCTTGAGGTACATTTGTTCAACTTTTTATTTTTATTTCACCCTGTATATGCCGCCGGCATAGTTTGTATTGATGGCTTCAAGTTTCAATCAAAAGAGCGAACAACACCTCTACCAAGTGGCACCCGGCCATCATAAAATTCAAGGTCCGTACTGTCTTCGGCATCGAGCATCTGGACTATTTAGCTTTTCTTGTGTTTTGACGAAGAAGGAGTGAACTGATGATGGAATATGTAAGGACCTTTCTTGTAGACAATAAAATTCGCAACGATTTCTTCCTGGGAACTTTTTTCCCAAGTGCGATTGTTCACGAGATAAACGCGAGAAACTGATCCTCAAGTTCTTCTCGAGGCCACAACGGCCGAAGCCCACACCGGATTCTTGAGAACTTTCAGTATGTTAAACTACATGCTTAACTGAGCTTATACCGGGTGATCATTTGAAATCTTTCCGCCTGCAATATCTCCCGATTCCTAGTGCAAATGTCTTTGAGCAAAAACAGGTCGATTTTTATATCGAGGGGGACATCTAAAACATACATTGGAGAGTTTATATCTTGAGCTCCTTCGCCTCCACTCACCCCAACTTTGAAATTTCAAATGACACCACCCACCTTGCGAAACATCAAATCAAAGAGAATTAAATTCTCTTTCTAAAAAAAATATTTTGAAATTTTTCAACCCCACCCCCCGTTCTTCCTAAAATTCTCTTAGTGTCCAAGTTAATATTCTTGACCTCCATTTTCCTTCCATACAGTCAACGTCATCCTGCACAGCATCGAGAGAGAAAATTTTCTAAATAAAAAGTGCCACCCAAATTCACCCCTTCGCTCCCCCCACCTGACCTAAAAAATCTAAAATGTCAATACCCACTTTGTAATACATCAAATTGAAGGAAATTGAATTCTCTTCCTGAAAAAGATTTTTTCACAATTTTTAAAGCCCCCCATTTCCCCCCTAGAATACTCCAAATGGCCAATTTATTGGAGGAGGGGTGGAAAATTTCAAGAAAATTCTTTTCGTAAAGAGAATTCAATTCCCTTCAATTTGATGTACTACAAAGTGAGTATTGACATTTTAGATTTTTGAGGTCAGGTGGGGGGAGCGAAGGGGTGAATTTGGGTAGCACTTTTTCCACCGAAAATTTTCTTCTTCGATGCTATCTATGATGACGCCAACTAAATTGAGAAAAAAATGAGGGGTCCAGAATATAAAATGGGACAGTCAGAGAATTTTTAGGGAAATGGGGGTGTGAAGGGTTAGACGTATGTAGTCGAAGACGGAATTGGTTTTCACATGTTTATTCATCGGAGTCGATAATACAAGTCAACTCACTCTAAATTGTTATTCGCTTATTATACTTGCACCGGACGTTGCTCCTCTGTCTAGTCCCTATATTCGCTGAGTAGGTAAAATACCTACATTGCGAAAGTGCGTTACACGCGGTTTGTGTAATAATTAAGTGGTTGATAATGGGGCACCACACCTCCCCTTTTGGGAGAATGATGCATACCTGAAAGGTTATGCATTATTCCCCCTAGCAATTGAATTAAAATAAAAAATGCACACAAAAAAAATTGATAGCTTCACCTCATTAAAAGTAAATTACAGGTTTATGATAATAATTAAAAATTCGTACAAATATTTCACCATATTGGTCCGGTACCGTAAAATGACCAAATATTGAAATAAGTGATGAATTTGACTAACAAAACAAAGAAATAATAAATGCAGGCACTGAAAAAAAAAACAGTAGAAATGTATAAATATAATCAATTTCACGGCTATCTGCATTAGAGCAAGCTATGGAGAAATTATTTTTTGTTGGTAGGAATGAGTAGGAATCCATAACCGTCGTCGCAGATAGTTTGTGTAAATGTGGTATGTGGAAAGGTTAGGTATTGTGGCAGATGTCACCCGTCGCGCGGTGTGATGCACATCAAGTCAAAATGTTTAGTTTTATTGGGGAAAACTGATAAACACGTGTTCCTCGGAGTGTAAATTTGCTACACACCGTCTTCACGGGTTGGTGAGTCTTTGCTTGTGCTCTGGTAGTGGCGGCCAGTGAGCCAGTGTATGAAATGACGCCAAAGGAAGTCAGCGGCAGCACTACAGGAAAGAAAAATTATTGAAAATGCCTGTCCAGTGGCCCCAGTGAGGTTGAGAAAATTCGCTTTCATGGACATTGATTTATGGAGTTGCACTGTACAAGACAAGACAGTCGAGACACGACGCGTGAGTGCACTCTGTGTTGGAAGATCTTCTCAACATGAAATTATTGACCATTTCATGTATGTATTCCCTTCTTCATCTTCTTCGGGCTTGTATGCTGTTTTAGTGTTGTAGAGCACGTAGTACTTCCTACTATCAGTCTTACTTCCCTTTAGTGCTACCGCTGACTTCCTTTGGCGTCATCATCTGTGGGCGTCATTTAACACACTGGCTCACTGGCCGCCACTACCAAAGCACAAGTAAAGAGCCACCAACTAGGTGTCCAGCTAATTGACACTCCGAAAAACACGTGTTTATCTGTTTTCCCCAAATAAACTGAACATTTTGACTTGACGTGCATCACACCACGCGGCGGGTGACATCTGCCACAAATGCCACAAGACCTAACCTTTTCACATACCACATTTACACAAACCTTCTACGACGACGGTTATGGATTCCTACTCATTCCTACCAACAAAAAATAATTTTTCCATAGCTTGCTCTAATGCAGATAGCCGTGAAATTGATTATATGTATCAACTTTTTCTTAACCTATTTTTGTGAATGGGAAAAGTTTTTTCCCCATCTCTTAAAACACAATTTGGATCGTCTATCTCAATCACCTCGTATGGTCCTTTATGCCCAGGGTCTAGTTTGTGTCGCGCTTCACTTTTCACAAATACAAAATCACCAAGGTTTAGTTGAATGGGACTTGCTTTACGATCGAATGAACACTTTCTATTTTCTTTGTCTTTCGACAAAAGGTCGTGTGCTCGTTTCTGTGACAGCTGTAAACGATACTTGAACTCCTTTGCAAAATTGTCCATATTGTAAACGGGTTCTACGCCATGGTTTAAAATGTCGATAGGCAAATTTGGTGTCTTTCCAAAAACTAACTCAAACGGAGTGTACTTATGCGTGGAGTTTGGGGTTGTGTTATAACAGTAAGTGAAATATCTCAACCAAACATGCCAATCAGTCATCGTAGCATTTATGTAGGAACGAACGTATTCATTAAATATTCTGTGGTTCCTGTAGCGTTGCTACATACAGGCATACATACCTCTACTTTAAACATTCAAATTCGGCGGGATTCCCACCACAATTGCTGGCTGACAGAAGATAAGAGGTCGCGTTTTTTGGGTTTTTCAACTGATAAGAGCCAGAAGGAACGTCCGGAAAAATCCTCCAACGGTGAGATTACATACATCTGCGGAAAATCTCTGGGGTGGCTCTTCGGTGCCGACGGCACGTTCGAATTTTGTATTTTTAATACTTCTCCCAGGGGTAAAGCGCTCCCGTTGTGAGGTAAGACCGTCCTTATGATCTAGCTTGGTGGTACAGGGTTCGCTTTTAGGTCGTAGGGCTAGGAAAAGCCCCCTGGTCTCCGGTATCATCCCACTGCCTTGGGACAGACAAGGTGTGTCTTGCCGAGACGTTTTCTTTCCGTTTCGTTTCGATCCTGTCACAGAAGGAGAGCCGCAACAGAGTCCACCGATTAGGCCTGTTGCGACGCCCCCTAAGGCTCCGAGCTGTGCAGAGCATCGCAGCAGTACCTGCACGTGGTTGCTGACCACCTAAGCGCCGCAGGAACGCCGCAGACAGCAACGTCCGAGCCGGCCAGGAGTCTACGGGACCATCACCACCAGCCACACGGGCCAAGCTTCCTGTCCATCCCCAGCTTAGGAGGTTGTCGGTGAGGTCTCGGGGAGACGTCGTGTTGGTGAGGCGTGTCTTTTTCATTAGTTTGCTAAGCCTAGTTTCGCGTGCGAAGAGCTACGGACCGTGGTCAAGTTTGGTCACCGTTGTGATCCGGTGTTAGGGCCAACCGTTCTTGAACTGAGCTCAGGGCAACCGCGGCGCGCCAAACAACGTCCTTTTACATCTTGCGCCCCGTGGTCTTTCGTTTCCGGCTGGGTGAAAGCGAATCTTTCACGTCCGACATAACCTCACTTCGCGTGACGGCTCTTGAGGGTCACTGGGTGCCTCCGGCTGAGTTTACGGCTACTAAGCGTCAACAGCAGCGTGCCCCTGCAAGCCTTCTGCACGTTTTGTAATAATACAGACCTTATATTCCAAATTTTACCATCGTTAATAATTAGTTCATTAAATTTCGAAACGTCAAATCGCTCTTTTATTTTTCGCTAATGTCGACCTTCGTGTGACGTTACTGACGTTGACAGCTGACACTAGGCGGCCAGTGCCGTTCGGCACCGCGCGTATAGGAGGGTTGCGACGGAATCCCACATCTACTTCCTCGATCGGTATTTTAAGTAATCAAGCAGGGTTTATCGTTGGGGAACCAGAACTCCCAGCGATAACTGAACCGGTACGTCGGCCTTTTCTGGTTGGCGCCTGATAAATCCTGCGGCCGTCGTACTCCTGCGTACCATCGAGAAAACCCACGACCCAGCTCTAACCCTAGCATACCACTGAGTGCCGCGTTGCGTGCGAATTTCTAGGGCCGAGCCCCATATCGCCGCATTCCTTTCTACTGTTCCAACTGTCTCATGTCGATATGGTGTTGACACTTTATGCTCATACTTTAGCTGAATTGCTAGTTCATCAAATAGCGCATTTTTGTACTCAGTGCCAAGATCTGTCCTAATTACCTTTGGAAAACCATACATAAGGAAAACCTCTTGGAATAGAGCTCGCGCTACCGTTTTAGATTCCTTGTCCGGAATAGGAATACTTACGAGATACTTTGACAAATCGCATATAACTGTAAGAGCATACTTATATCCATCGATGGACACCGGAAGTGGTCCAATTGTATCAATTATCAAAAGTTCAAATGCTTTTTGTGGTGTTGGTGTGATAATTAGTTTCTCTAAACCTCCTTTTATAGGTTTATTTAACTTGCATGACTCGCAATTTCTTATGAAATTTACCAAATCTTTTTTCATGTTTCTCCACTTGAAATACAATTTTAATTTCGACAACATTCTCTTGGAGCCCGCATGACCTCCAAGTAGTGGATCATTATGAAATGTTTTTAAAATTTCTTTTCTGTCGTTTTCGTCGGATAGTGTGATAATAGGGGTACAAATCGCGATTTTTACATGTGTGAGGGTTCGATTTCCAATATTTTTAAATGCATTAATGCTTATTACTTTTAAAATTTCATCCTCGTTTTGAAGCTTCAACATTTTTATTTCATTCTCGCCGGCCATATTATCCAACTTGGTTAGCAGATGCTCTAAAGCACTGTTAACGCTAGTGGATTCCTTTTTGTTACTCGAGGGATCATCCTGTACTCTTATATCACCGGGATTTACCCTGGATAACAAGACCTTAGCTTTGTTATCACTAGTGACTTTTCCATCAAAACTCGCAACACACTGTAAATTGTATTCCTGTATTATCATACTTATTCGATTTTCGAAAACTTTGAACTTAAGATGTGGTAAATTGAAAGTATCTTTATTGTTTGTTACCTCAAAAACTCCAACTTCATTTTCGCTTATTCTGGTTTCCTTTTCGGATCGGTCATTTTCTGTAAGATTTTTTTCTTTCCTGGTTTGGGCTCGCGTCATTATTTTTGCTACATTGATATTTAAAACTTTTAATTCTTCTATATTTACCCTGGACAAAGCATCAGGTCCTACATTGTCTTTCCCCTTTACGTAATTGATTTCAAAATCATATTCCTCCAATTCGAGGCGCATACGTGTTAGCTTGGAAGTAGGATTCTTCATTGAAAATAAATAAACGAGTGGGCGGTGGTCAGATCTCACAATAAATCTCTTTCCATAGACATATGGTTTGAAATAATTCACAGCCCAGTGAATTGCTGTTAATTCTTTTTCAATGGTACTTTTGTTAGCTTCCCCTTTTGTGAATTTTTTGGATGCAAATGCGATTGGTAAATCGTTTCCATTGTGTTCCTGTGACAAAACTGCACCACATGCAATATTTGAGGCATCAGTTGAAAGTATAAAAGTTTTTGAAAAATCTGGATACTGCAATATTGGCGGCATCATCAATGCCTTTTTCAAACTCAAAAATGCACTGTTACAATCCGTAGTCCATTCGAATGGGACTCCTTTTTTTGTAAGTTGATTTAGTGGAGAAGTTATTTCAGCAAAGTTTTTTATAAAACGCCGATAATAATTAGCGAATGCCACGAAACGCTTGGCTTCATCAGCGTTTTTTGGAATGGGAAAATTCTTAATTGCTTCGAATTTTGCTGAGTCAGGTAGGACTCCTTTGTCTGAAATGGTATGGCCCAAATATGTGACCTGATTTTTGAAAAATTGACATTTATCAGGATTTAACTTTAAATTGCTACTCCGACATACTTCAAAAACTTTTCTGAGATTTTGTAAATGATGCGTTTCTGAACATCCTGTGATTATAACATCATCAACGTACAAAAACGCCACATCGGGTGGTAGACCCGAAAATGCCATTGTCATCATACGCTGGAAACTGTTACATGACACATTCAAACCGAAAGGCAATCTTTTGAATCTGTATGAAGCACCTTCGATAGAGAAAGATGTGATATCTCGTGAGTTTTCTTTTAACGAAATTTGATGAAATCCGGCCATCAGGTCAATAACCGAGAACCATTTGGCCCTACCTAATTCATCTAGTATCTCCTCAATTCTTGGTAATGGGAATTTATCTTGTACCAGTTTTTTATTAACTTGTCTAAAATCCACGACCAAACGCCATTTTTTCTCATTAGGGTTTTCCGCTTTTTTGGGGACAAGTATTAATGGAGAATTGAAAGGTGACCTGCTCGCTTCTATTAAATCTTTTTGTTTCAATAATTCTACCTGCTTTTTCACTTCTTGTCTTTGCGATTGTGGCAGTCTGTATGGCTTTATGTAGACGGGTGTTTTATCTGTTAACGTAAGTTCCTGTTCGTAAAAGTTGTTATGTGTTAATATATCCTCCTCTAAAGCAAAAATATCTGAAAATTCCTCGCAAAGGGCAAATAATTTATCTTGAACATAAAGCGGCATATCTTTTTTAAATTTTGATAAAATTGTCTTGAAACGTGTTTCCTGATTCATCGTTTTTACGCAACGTATGTGAAATTCCGAAAGCGGACGCATTGTCAGCTTTGGTTTATTAATAAGAACTGTTTTATTTGAAGTGTTGACAATTAAAATTTTTGCGTCGTTAGGAGAAATTATGGTGCGTGCTACATGCACACCTTCTGCAATTTCGGTCGCGTCAATTACTGACTCAGAATTCAAGTTATCAATTTTCACTTTTTTAACAATTTGGCAACGTGGAGGAATTATTAACGTATTTTGCTGAACCGACTCATTAATTGGGATTTCGTGAATTTCATTTCCTAAATTTAGAATTAACATTGATCTGTCGTAGTCCAAAATGCATTTAAATTTTTTCATAAAATCCAACCCCAATATCCCATCAGATGGAATTGGAAAATCATCGTTTACTATATGGAATTCATGATTTATTTCAAATTTCTCGTTAAAAAGTGTTGTTTCCGTAGTCCCTAACGTCTTTAAAACTCCGTCCGTTACTCCTTTGATTTCTGCGCTTCTATGTGGATAAAATATTTGTTTAATATCAATTTTCTCCCATTTAAAAACAGATGTGTCGGCCCCGCTGTCCAGCATTAAAGTAATCACGTTCCTTTTTGTCATATCGGTGTATAAATTGATAAAACTTCCCATAACCAGGTTGAAACAAAAAATTTTTACTGTTGGTTGTTCTGGTCCTCCAGAGTCTGACCTAACCTCTGGGGACCTGTCTCGTTTTCCGATTGTAAACACCTGACATTGTGGGTGTTTCCTCGCGTTGTCCTATTCCTACTTTGTCCTCTGTAATCGTCGCGATTATTATTGGAGTAATTAGACCGATTTACATTTCTCGATGAATTACCTTGCCAATTTCCCTGAAAACGAGTGTTTGAATTATTATTTCGATAATAATTGCCGCTGCCACGATAATGTCTGGACCCGCGGTTTCCTCGTTGTCGTGAATAATTGTTATTCCGGTAATAATTAACTTGTAAGGGCTCCGTTCCTGTGTTAGCATCTATAAAATCCGTCATAAGTTCTTGAATGGTTTGGGGTTTTGAGGCTTTAACAAGCAATTTTGCTGAAGGCATCGCATTTTTCAACATTGCTTGTTTCGTTTCCGTTATAGTATATTTTTCGGCCACATTTTCTGGTACTCCATCGGTCAAATATGCATTTTTGAGTTTCTCTGCAAGTAATTCTATTTCTTTCGCGTAAACCTCGGCCGTTTTGTGTCTCTGATCAAGGCTTACCAGCTTGGCTCTTACCAAGTCTATACTTTCTGTTTTTATTACAGCTTTGAGCTTGTCAACTACCCTTTCTATTGAATTTTCATTCGTAATATAGGCTCTGGCCCTACCTGTCAACCTTGTCTTGACAAACGATAGTGCCAGTGCCTCATGGCCAGTTTGATACGCCTTAATCAGATCCACCGAGTCTATAAATGTTTGCAGTTTATCTGGTTCCCCATCGTAAGGACTTTTTAAGCTATTGGCACATAAGTTCAAAAATTGCGCTGCGTCTAACACCATATTGACGGTTTTATTTTCTTTTATAGCTTCGAATCTCGAGTTTAATGTATTTGCAATAATATCAATTCCACCTTCAATACGCTTTGCGTACTCTTCCACTGTGTTGAACAATTCTTCGCTATGAGGTGTTTTATTGAATAATTCCTTAGTTGCCTCAAACTCTTCCTTTATCCTATCTAGATGACTTGACTTGTCTTGAATCACACGCAAATTTGTTCTACGCTCTTGATTATCTTTTTCCAAATTTCGCCTAAAAACATTTACTTCGTCAAACAGGTGTCTAAATGAAGTTGCATCAGACATTCCACGGAAACATTACTAAACGTTTTATTTTGTTTTATTTTTATTCAAATATCGTCTCAGTTTCAAATTGCATTCTCGCGTTAATTTTGCGGCAAGCCATTCGCATAATACTGTGTGATTTTGTACTCACTTTGTTGTGTTTATGCTGTCGGGTCGTTGCATCTTCGGCCTTGATTATGCAGCGTTTCTCTGCATAGGTTGGGATGTGATCCGTTTAGCGGATGTGGGCATTAGAACGATCGATTTGTCCTTCTGGTCAGCTTGTCTAGGACATCGGATGTTGGCTGCTGCATTTTTGACAATTGACTTTTCTTTGGTCAGGTTGTCTCGCCTCTAGGGAATGATGGCTGCTGTTCCTGCTTGCATACTTGCTGCACTGCTGCACTGCTTGCGTGTTTTCATTAGCGGTGCTTTAAAAACGTGGCTGGTTTTCGTAGTGTTATTTTGGTGGCCCTAGGCCTCACTTGTTTCAAAGTATATTTGGAGCCTAACTTCGGAATTGGCACTGTACTTTCAGCAGATTACTCTGCACGGTCGCCATGAAGGGTTAGACGTATGTAGTCGAAGACGGAATTGGTTTTCACATGTTTATTCATCGGAGTCGATAATACAAGTCAACTCACTCTAAATTGTTATTCGCTTATTATACTTGCACCGGACGTTGCTCCTCTGTCTAGTCCCTATATTCGCTGAGTAGGTAAAATACCTACATTGCGAAAGTGCGTTACACGCGGTTTGTGTAATAATTAAGTGGTTGATAATGGGGCACCACAGGTGAGGTTAGGAATTTTAGAAATATTTTTTCAGAAAGAGAATTTAATTTTGTTGAATTTAATATATCATTTATTTATTCATTTAGCGTATGGCATACATGCTACAGACAAGAGGTACCTCGAGAGGTACTATAATAGTAATAGAAAGTACTTAATATAACGAGTATATGAAAAAGTGAATAAATAAATAAATAAATAAAAAGAAATAATTCATCAGATCCCGATGTCCAAGTTTTCAATCCAAGTGACTGTATCTGGGGAAAGGGTGTAAAAGTCGGAGAAATTGCCAGGGTATGCCCTTCGTTCGCACTCCTGAACAATGTGCACGACAGTTTGACGTGAATTTCCACAGTCACAGTGTCCAGATTGAACTTTACCACATTTATACAAAAAGTCGGCGGTACTACCGTGGTTGCATCTAATTCGGTTCGCAGTCTTCCAGATTTTCCTTGGAAGGTCGAATCCACTCGGCTTCTGGTCGACTGGTAAATATAAGTTTACATCTTGGGTTGTTGTCTGACTCCATAATTCCTCCCACTTATGTATGATATTGAAGTTTTCAACGCGAAGTTGATTGGCCGATTTGATGGGTGGTCTACGCGATTTTAATCGAGTTGAAGACGCGGTGACAATATCTTCGTGTATAGGTAGATGTCCGTTTTCCATCACCTTTCTAAATTGACGAAATGAAGCAGCTTGTCTTCGGAGAAAGGGAGGCGCAATATGGCTAAGTGTGGGGAGCCAGTAAGTCGGTGTAGATTTAATGCATCCCGTGATAATGCGCATTGCACTATTGAGTACGGTGTCGATTTTGTGCACGTGATGGCTGTTCAGCCAGACTGGAGCTCCGTATTCTGCGGCACTGTAAACCAAACTCATTGCCGAACATCTGAGTGTGTCTGCTGAGGCACCCCATGTTGTACCACATAGCTTCTGGAGTATGTTATTCCTCGTTCGTGCTTTAGCTGCTACATTAGACAGATGATAGCTGTACGTGAGGGTTCTGTCAAGAGTGATGCCAAGATATTTTGGTGTTGGATTGTTTCTGAGCAAAGTTCCATTGAAATATATAGTGAGATGATGGTTGGCGAGTCTGTTATCCAAATGAAAACAAGCACATTCAGTCTTCGTAGGGCTTGGGATCAATCTCCATTTACGGTAGAACTCGGCAAGAATTCTAAGATCGTCGGTCAGGATTTTTTCCGTGCTTTCGATTGTATTCCGTCTGACGGCTATCGCCAGGTCATCTGCGTACATAAATTTCTTAAAGGTAGTTGGTGGTAGGTCAGCTGTGTATAAGTTGAATAAGATGGGGGCCAGTACTGAGCCTTGAGGTAAGCCATTCTGTAGTTTTCGAACTCTGCTTATCACGTCTCCCATGGTAACTTGAAATGGCCTGTCACATAACATGATGTTTAAAAGTTTGGCCAATTTTTGATTTGGGTTAACACGGAGAAATTTGTACATCAAGCCATCCCGCCAGACCGTATCATAGGCGGCCGTTAAATCTACAAAGGCGACAGATGTCTTGAAGCATTCTTGAAAGCCAGCTTCAATGAAAGTAGTTAGACTTAAAACTTGATCTGTACAGCTGCGTGAAGGTCGGAAGCCTGCTTGTGTAACCGGAACGTGTTCGTTAATTTTAGTTTCGATTCTTCCAAGAATTATTCTCTCCAAGAGCTTGTAGCAAGAATTTAAAAGAGAAATTGTTCTCGACTTTATCCTTTGCTCTACCGGGTTTGAGGATAGCTATTATAGCTTTCTTGCTTTCTTGAAGTTTCTAGGAAGAAAGTTGGTATCGAGGATGTCTGAGAAAAAACAGGCCAACCATTTTCTTGCATATTTTCCAGTGTTGACCAGAAACTCATTGTGGATCCCATCAAATCCTGGGGCCTTTCCAGTTTTAATATTCTTCAACGCCATGGTGATCTCTTCGCTGTCGAAGAGTCTCGAAAAATGGCCTTCTTTTGATTCTTTTCTTTTCAGATTTTTCAGGTCTTGTTTCATTCGTTTAGTATGGGAACGATCTCTAGGTGCCCTGGACATTAAAATAATCCGATCTGCAACTTGATTCGGAGAAATTTCTGGAATCACGCGAGACACTGGATTACTTGCTCCTAATTTCTTGAGCAAGCTCCAGGCTTTTCTGCTGGAGTGGTTGAAATCTGTATTTTCAGTTATTTCATGCCATTTTTTCCTCCGCGCAGCATCAAGGGAGTGTAGTAGATCGTCTCCTATAGTGGTATCTCCACTCGACAGGAAATTGTGATATAGAGCTTCGGCTTCGTTGTTCCAGCCTGGAATATATTCCTTTCGATACCCTCTAGGAATGTGTTTCTTGGCAACACACAAAGTAGCTCCTATGAACCTGTTATAGTTTTCAGCCTTTGGGGGGATCCATCTAAGGCATTTGTCCAGTTCCGAAGAGAAGTCGCACCATTTAGCTTTTCTAAAGTTCCATCTCGGCCGTGGAAACGATGTTATGATAGGAATTACGATACCAACTTCAAGAAGAATAGGTCTATGTTGGCTGCGAGGGAAGTTCTCAAGCACTCGTCTAGATACAGTTAGGGGCTGTCCGGTTTGATTTGTAGTGACAAATGTCAAATCAGATTTGTATTCCTTGTTCCAAGCTGCTGAGTGGAAAGTTCCTCTGTCCTTGGCGTCGAATAAAAGATGGAAGTTGTGCTCTTCAGCCCACCCATGGAGTGCATCGCCGTTGATGTCGTTTTTGTTATACTTCCAATTGATGTGGTGGCTGTTGAAATCGCCAGCATAAACTGATGGGTGAGGAAGTAGTGGAAGAGTGTTAGGGGGCCAGATAACAGCTGGAGGTTTGTATACGTTCATAATATTCATCTCTCCCATTCTTATTATGATAATATGAACGTCGTCTTGAGTAGAGGTTGATACCAGTTTGATATTTTCTATGTTCTTCCTGCTGGCGTAGGTTATTGAGCCATAACTGTGATGATAAGTTATGCCGATGATATCATATCCAAAGATTGTGGCTTTGGTTTGAGCTTGCTGTTCATTTTCCAGGTGAGATTCTTGAACAAGTAATACGTCAATTTTATATTTTTCCAGTATTTTAGCCATATATTGGCATTTTGCTTGGCTGATGCCTTCGATATTCAGATGACAAATTCTGATGGTATTCCCAAGCTTCCTTGAAGGCCGATCCCGAGGCCGGTCCTTTGTTGAGGTAGAGTTTTTGTCTGTATGCATGGAGCCAGGAGATCCAGAGCGGATAGGTCTGGCTGCCAATTGTTCTAGCCCTTTATTATTGGAGAAGGGCACCTAGTAGAGGCGAGCTAGATTTGCACCTTATACAGCTTGTATTCTTGAATTCCGGAGGAATCCAAGAATTTTGTTGTCAGTTGCTGACAGTTGACTTTTTTTTTCAAAAATATATCGCAAAATAGGTAATGTCATTTGAAATTTGAAAGTTGGGATAGGTGGGGGCGAGGGGGTTAAAGATAGAAAATCGCTTATGTATGTTTTAGATGTCTTCCTGGATATAAAAATCGACCTGTTTTTGCTCGAAGACATTTTCACTAGGAATCGGGAGTTATTGCAGGTGGATAGTTTTCAAATGATCACCCGGTAAACAAAAATCCAGCTGGTTTTGATTTTTGTTCGCTATTTTTTTTATAATTCCTGGACTACTGATGATATACACTGGCGTGCAAAATTAACGCAGCACTAAAATTTTGCCATAACTTTGAAGTCGGTTTTTTTTCAAACCATCCCGTCTGATTTGAGAAATTCTTTTTTTGGGTGAAAGGTTGATTCCTCAAGAATAACACTGTGTAAGAAATAATCGGAAAAAGTCAATAATGGCTTTATACCGGGCGTGACATTGGTGTTGTGTTCTTTCCCATATTTTTGGAGCCTTGCATGGAGAGTACCAGCGACAGCAAAAGATCACGATTCATGGCCAACTAAACCCTGGTCTTTTCTTAACATTCCTGTTATTGTTTCATTTCATTACGTCAATTTTTAAGGAAAATACAATTTTTTTCTTCCCGCATCATGCTTTTTCTCATTTTGAGGGTTAGTCACTATTCAAGAGGAGAAATAGAAATGTGTCCATTGCTCTCATAATTCTTGTCACGAAGTTGCACCGAATGGTGCCCACTTCCAAAAATCTTCATCCCCTCAATTTTAGGCTATGTGCCGGGTGTAGCATCATTTAGCCCAGGCGCCAGAGAAAACAATAAGGAAATAATTAGTTCCTGGCTGGAAACTAGCTTAAAACGATCTGTGTAGCTTAGGTTTTGACATACTAGTTTCCCCCCTTTCGGAAATGTCGGCGTCATGTCGCCATCATCAACAAGAAGTGCACCAGCGTGGTTTTTGCCGAATATTTTAATTTTGGGTCATCTGACAGCAAAAGATGTGAGGAGTCATTTTTAAGCCTATGAAATTCCCTACAGTTTGGTTCTTCAATAAGTTTTCTGCGACCTATGGTCTCTGAGATAGAGCTTCTGGAAGCGAGAGTCATTGTCGTGAAAGCCCCATGGCCACTTGACTCGAAAAAACTAAAATGTCGATGTGACAAAAAAAAAATTCAAAATGAGATTACTCGAGAACTCTTCATGCTATAGTTGCGGTGATAGTCTCAAACTCTTTCTCTTGAACCGTAGATTACGAATATTGAAAAGTCAAAAACGTCACATTGTACATATACAGGGTGTACTCAGGGAATCAAATCAGATCAGAGAAATTTTACATATTTCTTCGATTTAGCCTATATGCGACACTCTAAGCACCTAACACGAGTCCAATATCAATATGGATTTGCTCTATAAGCTTCACTTAATACACGAAAGAAGTGGTCAGCTCACAGCTTTACCGTAAAATGTTTTGAAAGCCCTCTGAGATCATCAAAATATTAAAACTTTTCAATTTCAACTTGACTTCTTACATCTTTTGCTGTCAGATGGCCCAAAATCAAGATATTCGGCAAAAACCACGCTGGTGCACTTCTTGTTGATGATGGCGACGTGACGCCGACATTTCCAAAAGCGGGGAAACTAGTATGTCGAAATCTAAGCTACACAGATTGTTTTAAGCTAGTTTCCAGCCAGGAAACAATTATTTCCTTATTGAGCTGATTTTTGCTCCCTGGCGCCTGGGCTAATTAGTGTGGATGCACAGCTACCCACTATGAAATACGCCATACGAGAAATTTCTTTTAGTTCAGAAACACCTCTTTATATCCCCCAAAATATGGATATTTGGGCAAAACAAAAAAAAATATCAATAAAGGATAACAGTAGGTACAGTTTGCCATTCTATATTTTTGCCGGTACTCTCTACAGAGGGCTTTTAAGATATCGAAAAGATCGACACCAATAATGCCACATCCAATACATAGCCTAAAAATGAAGGGATGAAGATTTTCGTAAGCAGGCACCATCCGGTGCAACTTTGTGACTAGAATTTGTTACACAAAAATTGTCTGGACATTGCTGTCGGGTCCAGGGCAAATAAAACAATTCAGTTACGGTAACCAACTCACGGTTTATTGATGTGCAAACTTCTTAACTTGTTTTATCTTTATTTTCGCTCTTTACTCCCATATCTTTGTGTTAGTTCTTCCTCCTGGTCCATCCTCACGAAGGTAAACAAAGATTCAAGCTGTCAAGGTTTGACAGCCACTTTATGGTACCTATAAGCAACAAAAAGCAAGAGCTGATAAGAAAGCTGCAAGCAGACATTTTGCTTTCAAAACGTCAGACAGCCAAGAGACGATTTTCGCTGCTGAAGTAGTGTTAGGGAAGTTGATATTTCAGCGTGCTTTGGCAGGACGCCAAGTTTAAAGGCCGCTTCCACTAACTTCCAGCCGAAAACTCTCTTTGAGCCCGCATACCATCTGAAGGGTAACGTTTAGGATTTTTAACAACTTTACATGCCTTGCTCAGAAAACATCTTATAGGCTCCTTTTCGTACTTGACGAATCCACACGCCATCATTTAAAGCACGTGAAGCATTGCCGCACTTCCCACGCCTGGTGCCTGTGCGAAACGTCGCGGCCAACGGAAGTCCGGAGCGAGCAGAGACGACAGCGGAACACAAACATCGTAGACAAGCCGGAGTCGAGTGAAGAAACTCCTACCTCCCCATTGTGCCACTAGGTCGGCAAGGAGCGTCTAGGTCGGCGCCACTGCACCCACGAGGCAGCACGCACATCTTCACTCCAGGCCTCTGTCCAACCGTTGACATCTCATCATACGGGTCGAACCCACGCCCGCCACAGCTCCGGCTTCTGCCTTGAAATCGGGGAACCATCAGCGGGGCCTGCTACAACACCCAAGGGACCATTCACGTGGCGACAGAACCACCGGGGGAGCCTGGTGAGTCGATATTGGTCTCGTCCGGGTATCTGCAGTTCCCAGTCCTCCCTCGCGGACATCATTCGCGGAAAAATCTTATAGTTCTCTGGGGTGAGCTCACGTTGGTAGATACTTTAGGACCCGTCGAGGGGTAAACCGCAGTGGAAGTCTGGTGTACACTACAGTGGAAGTCCGTAGAAGTCCGTGGAAGTCCATGGAAGTCCGTGGGAGTCCGTGGAAGTCCGTGGAAGTCCGTGGAAGTCCGTGGAAATCACGTGGAAGTCAATGGAAGTCATGGAAATCATGGAAGTCAGTGGAATTCAATGGAAATCACGTGGAAGTCATGGAAGTCTGTGGAAATCTGTGGAATTCAATGGAAATCACGTGGAAGTCAATGGAAGTCTAGGGAAGTCATGGAAATCAGTGGAAGTCTGTAGAAGTCAGTGGAATTCAATGGAAATCACGTTGAATTAGGTGAAAGTCACTGAAAATCTATGGAACTTAGTGAAAGTCAGATAGAAGTCAGATGTTTTCAAGTTCCATGACAATCATTCCCCTAATAAGAGATTTCAATATGGCAGCCAAAGAATCAGTGAATTCAGCGTGAGAATAAGAATGATCATTATTACAAGACAGGGGTAAATGTCAAGTTCCATGAAAATCGTTCCATTAATGGGAAATTTTGATATGGCGGCCAAGATAGAGGCGGAATCATGAAACTCAGCTTGGAAATAAGAATTTTCAAACGAGACAAAAGTAAGTTCCAAGTTTTATGACAATCGTTTCACTAATAAGAGATTTCCGAGGAGAAATTGATATGGTGGACCAGATGGCGCCGCAACCATGAAATCCAATTTGCTCATTGGTCAGCCTTGAGGACCCAATACCCTTGACAGACTGCACCTTATACCCTTGACAGACTGGAAAACTGAATGATCATTAAGCGTAAATTACGATATAAATGACCAATGTTGCACGTCGTCATTTACTAAATGATCATTTAGAACGTCATTCAGGACCTTAATGGTCATTAACTAGGGGTAACCATGATCGTCGAAGAATCGCCGGTGGTCGTGCATCATCGCCGTGATTTTTGAAAACCATTGGCCAGCTTTTCTGCAATGAATCGCAATATCTGTCGTTTGTCATCAAGTCCCTCATTTCAGTTCGCCATTCAGACACGTATTTCTGGAATCGACGAACTGGATTTTGTGTCTTGCTTCTTGCAACACATCTCTTGTACCAAATTATGCCCGTAAGTGTGCACGTATAAGCACGTACAAAAAAATAATAATAATATTCCAAAATAAAATTCCAAAAACATGAGCAATAACCACACATATTCGCGGAATTTGAATGATACGAACATTGCAAACAGGCAGCAGGGTATAGATTGGCGGCACTTTATTTTTGGGCACAAAGTCGAATTTATTGATGAGGACATGGGTTTCCGTAAGTATCCGTGAGACAGGTAGGTATATAATTCCTGTAGCGTGCACGTATAAGCACGTACCTACGAAAAATTGAAAAATCTCCTCGCTTTACATAAGAAATGACCGCCTGCACCTGTTCGCGAAGGTTGAATGATACGAACATTGCGAACTTGTAGCACAGTATCGGTTGGTGGTACTCTATCCTGGACTCTATCTTCGGCAAAGTCGAATTTATTGATGAGGGAATAGAGGTTTCCAGAACATCCGTCGTGAAAAATGTGAAATTTTGCAAAAGCAAGCGAAATGGAAGGTAGGTACTTATCGCAAAAGCAGTTAAAAAATTGCAAAAAAAAGTTATAATGAACCACACGATGGATACAAACATAAAATGAACTATAACATGCATCTGTCAGTTGCCTTGCCACTTGCCAGACGCGCACATTAATCAGGGCCGCGCTTAAAAGTTGGTTAGACTATGGGGCTATGCGATTTTGATCAGATTATTGACTAAATCATCAGTCTCTTATTCTTGCCAACATATATTTTGGCAACAAATAAAGATAGTATGATGTGGTGTTAATATTGCAAGCAATAATTACTTTGTTTCCGCTTGCAATGTTCACACCGCGCTTTCTTGATTGAATGGAATCTAAGCTAAATACCACCTCACACCTCACCGAAAATATGAAATTAATATTATAATTATAGATAATAAGGGCGATAATAGCCCAATACTCCGGACCATTCAACCATTTGACATCGACACTTTGGGGGGGGGGGGATGGATCGCCACGTTTATTCATGCACTACGGCGCAAGCTCATAGGCTCATTACGATTTGCGAATTTGTGTCACCCCCAAATTCGCCATCGTCATTTAACGTTAATGGTCATTACACCTAATGATCATTGAGGTGCAGTCTGTCAAGAGCGAGGTCAAGAGTATTATGATCATTCAATTGCAAATTTGGGGGTGACACACTGCAAAATCGTAATAAGCCTATGAGCTTGCGCCGTAGCGCATGAATAAACGTGGCGATCAATTTTTGCCCAAAATGTCAATGTCAAATTTTATTGTCGAATAGTCCGAAAGTATTGGGCTATTATTGCCAATAGCATCTTTAATTATATTGATAATTTCATATTTTAGATGAGATGTGAGGTGGTATTTAGCTTAGATTTCATTCAATCAAGAAAGCGTGGTGTGAACATTGCAAGCAATAACAAAATAATTATTGCTTGCAATGTTCACACCACATCACACTATGTTTATTTGTTGTCAAAATCTATGTTGAATTTTTATTGAGTCGGAAGAAATTGAGGAAACGAAGAATAAGAGACTGATGATTTAGTCAACCTGATCAAAATCGCATAGTCCCATAGTCTAACCAACTTTTAAGCGCGGCCCTGGTTCATATGCGCGGCTGGCAAGTGGCAATAAGGCAACTGACAGATGCATGTTATAGTTCATTATGTTTGTACCTATCGTGTGGTTCATCATAATTTTTCTTGCAATTTTTCAACTGCTTTTGCGATACGTACCTTCCATTTCGCTTGCTTTTGCAAAATTTCACATTTTTCACGACAGACGTTTTGGAATATTCCTAATCTAGGCGGGGGTCTCTTGCGGGGGTCATCAACTTTTTCCGAATCGGATATTTGTTCCCACAGATATCCTCACTTGGAATTGGAGCAAATTTTGACATATCCTTGACTTATGACGCTCAGTTTAATTCAACTTGACGCGGTCGAGTTTGAAACTCGACCAGGTCGACTTTGAAAATCGACCAGGTCGACTTTGAAAATCGACTTCATATCCGTAAAAAGATTGGCAGCCTGGCCCTTCTACGCTTCCGTATATTTCCATGGTCAACTTACCAAATGACCAAATTAAGGACGGAGTTGAATTGGTGAAATAAGCGTTGCGGAATCAATTCCTGTGGATTTATTCCTTGATAGAATCTCACCATTCAGGTCTCTTTCGAAAGCTACATACAAGGGTGTACTTTGGTTTGAGCTCATTGGCATTTCCAAAATCCAAAAATCAAAAAAAAAATTCGATTATGAAATGCCAATGGGCTCAAACCAATGTACATCCTTGTACCTTTCGAAAAAGACCTAAATGGTGGGATTCTGTCAAGGAATAAACCCACAGGGATTGATTGCGCAACGCTCATTATCAGGGTCGGGCCTGGCCTATCTGCCGCCTGCGTGCCAGCGAAAAATTGCCGCCCCCTTCACCGGCAGTGAAGACAACCCCCCCCCCCCCCCCCAATGCGGGAATGAGAAGAATCTTTGAAATTCAACTTTCTTATTATATTGCCGTCCCTATGACTTGCCGCCTGCGTGCAGGCACGCACTGCACGCCTCGAGGCACGCCTGCTAGGCCCGGCCCTGCTTATTATTTAACCAATAGGAGGTATAACTCCGTCCTTAAAATACATTCATCACCAGTTCCACCATACAGATAATTTAGGTGACCAAAACTGTATCAAGAGTTGAAAAAGAATTCATTGACTTGTACCTAGATAATCATCATGTGGTACAAAAATTGAATAAAAAAACACAACGATTTTCTAGGAAAAAAAGTCGTTTTCACACGGATTCGAACCCACGATCTTCTGCTTGGAAATCTGATGACTCATTCGATTATCCGAACGTCTAGTATGGTACCTTAAAACTGCTTATATTCTGCCCTCGATTCTGCCTGAAATTTTTTGAAATGGGTGCTGCTCGAAGTGCAGGCTGTGTTTGTTAAGAAAACAAGTTAGGTACGATGGTACTCAGCCCTCGACTTAGCCGTAATTATTGTTACCTAGCTCAATCTTGCTGTTTGTTGAAGACGAGTTCACAATAATTATCACTCTAATTTACAATTTGATGTGGTCGCAAAGCTGCGGGTTTCTTTGCGGTTGAAGGGAACTGAAGACCCCTATAATTTATTTTCTGGAAATCGACTCAGTAACTAGTGGTGAAAAAACATAACATAACAATACAAGGTCCAGTCTTTCATGTAGTTATATGCATCCCTATCGACTGAATTTTAGATTCCTGGACCCAGTTTTACCAACAATGTTTTCCTCGATAGGTAGTTTGTATACCTAGTAGGTTCCCGGGGGAATATTCCCTACAATCGATGAAATTCACGTGGAAGTCATGGAAATCAGTGGAAATCACGTGGAAGTCATGGAAGTCTGTAGAAGTCATGGAAATCAGTGGAAATCACGTGGAAGTCATGGAAGTCTGTAGAAGTCATGGAAATCAGTGGGAGTCATGGAAATCAGTGGAAATCACGTGGAAGTCATGGAACTCAGTGGAAATCACGTGGAAGTCTTGGAAATCAGTGGAAGTCAATGGAAATCAGTGGAAGTCGATGGAAATCAGTGGAAGTCAGTGGAAATCAGTGGAAGTCAATGGAAATAAGTGGAAGTCAATGGAAATCCGTGGAAGTCCATGGAAGTCAATGGAAGTCAGATGGAAATCAGTGGAAATCAGTCGATAGTGGAAGTCTAGTGTACAAAATTTTCCTTGCGGTTTACCCCTCGGGACCCGTCGTTTCTTTCCACCTGTGAGTCTACGTGACCGCTGTACAGAAAGGGCTGTAGATTCCCTGGGGTTGCTTCTTTCGGCTTGCCTGCACCTCTCCAAACCACTCGCGGTTCCTTCAGTGTTGCAAGCCGGCTCTGGAATGATCAACGTCAACTGATAACATCAAACTCGTAGTGTGAAACGTACTACAAATACACACCTGTGATTTAGTTGCGTTGTTTCATTCCCCAAGGCCCAAATTCAGGTTTAATTCCGTTTTCAGCACACCACAGCGAACAACAACCAATGCCGGAAAAATTCTGACATTGACAGGTGACAGCAGCGTCAGCGTCAGTGACTGTGAGCGTACGCGGTTGGTAACCCTGCGAGACCAGGAAAGGCCGTAACAAATTACAAGAGCAATGGACACAGTCCTCCTCTTGAATAGTGACTAACCCTCAAAAAGAGAAAAAGCATGATGTGGAGAGGAAAAAATTGTATCTTCCCTAAAAATTGACATATTGAAATGAAACAAAAACAGTAATGTTGAGAAAAAAACAGGGTACAGTTGGCCATGAACCTCGCCATGAACCGTGATCTTTTACTGTGAATGGTACTCTCCATGTGGGGCTTTAAAGATGAGGGGAAAAACACAACACCAATGTCACACCCGGTATATAACCAAAAGTGGGGAGGTACAGATTTTTGTGATCGGATACCATCCAGTGCAATTTTGTAACGAGAATTACATGTGCAATGGACACATTACTCCTCTTGAATAGTGACTAACCCTCAAAATGAGAAAAAGCATGATGTGGAAAGAAAAAAATTGTATCAGAAACAAAAACAGGATTGTAAAGAAAAGACCAGGGTACAGTTGGCCATGAATCGTGATCTTTCACTGTCGCTGGTACTTTCCATCATGCGAGGCTTAAAAAATATGGGAAAAAACACAACACCAATGTCACACCCGGTATATAGCCATTACTGACTTTTTTCGATTATTTCTTACACACTGTTATTCTTGAGGAATCAACCTTTCACTCGAAAGAAAAATTTCTCAAATCAGACGAATGGTTTAGAAGAAAACCGACTTCAAAGTTATGGCAAAACTTTAGCGCTGCGTTAATTTTGCACGCCAGTGTATTTTTTTTTTTTCAAAAATCGCAGCCAAAGTCATCGAGGTCATGAACGCCAGTACGGCGGCCAGACGGAAGTACAATCGCATCGTGCAACTGTTGTCGGAGTTCATGCGCCACAAGGAACTGCCGGTGACGACGCAAAACAAAATCATCCGTTTCTACGAGTACCACTACCAGAAGCATTACTACAACGAGGAACATATCATGGCCACGATTTCCGGCCAGCTGAGACAGGAGATCATCATGCACAACTGTCGCCAGCTGGTGGAGAACGTCAAGTTCTTCAAGGCCCTGCCGCTGGTCGTCCTGTTCAAGCTCGTCTCGTTCCTGCATTCGGAAACCTACATGGTCAACGACGTCATCTGCCGGGCCAACACGCCCGGACACTGCATGTACTTCATTTCGGCCGGCACCGTCGCCGTTTACACCAAATCCGGAAAGGAGGTACGAGTACTTTGCGGCTGAAAGTATTCTCCGTAGTTGCTCAAATTTTACATTGCACCTTGCCCAAGTATCGCCTGTTCTTATCATCTTGAACTGGTACAGCCGGTCAAAACTCGAGGTGAACAAGGGTCGACGCAGTAGACTTGAAGCGAGCTATTTTGGTTTCGATCCAGAAGCACCAGGTGCAGGGTGCAAGATCTTGAGCAACGACAACAGGTGAGAGTATTGGGTTCTGAATAATGGAGTTGCTGAGGATCGCAAAAACCCTACTGACTCCAAGTAATCAGGCTGTGTCGACCACTTTCAATCTAGCGTGTTGTTGCAGGTCTCTCACCTGCACGACGGCGCCTATTTCGGTGAGGTGGCTCTGGTCACGGACGGTGCGGTACGCACTGCCACCGTTTTGGCAGTTGAGATAAGCGAGGTGTACAGACTGGAAAGGAAGGACTTCGTCAGGGCCATCTGTCCCTATCCGGATATGTTGGAGATGATCAAGAGGATGGCGACCGAACGACGGGAGGATACTTTGGAAATCGACGTGAAGTACATGCGACAACGCTTGAACGATCACACGAAATCTCAAAACACATATACATAACCACTTTCCATAATTATTCACGTTATCAACAGTATTCTCGTTTTGTTAGTTGTCGTTGATTTTGTATTAAAGTTTCCCCCTGTTCAATCGCTTGTAACTATGAATTTGTAGCCGGAGAACTGAAATTAGATTTTCCGAGGAGGTCAAATATCTGGGAATCATCCTGGATATGAACAAGACAATTTCGAAGTCCACAGCGGCGTTCTGGATATGCCGCAAACTCTTCGGAAGCGATGAACGATCGCACGATATCCCATGTAGGCCAGTAGCAGGAAGCGAAAAAGCGACATATGCTTGCAAAAGGTCCCATAGGGAATTTTTCTTTTGATATCAGTTCACTGGGGAGTCCTAATAAAGAATCCAAATTTGTGACCTTGTGTGACCTCCGGAACCGTGGTTAAAAAAAATTAAGAAGTTGAAAGTTCGTGAAAATCGTCCGTTTTTCTTGAATAACTCGTAAACGGTGATTCTACGAACAAAATGTCTAGCAGTCAAATTAAAGATCGTTGAATTTTGAACAAAATGATGCCATTGCCATTGCTGTGTAGTGAACGGTTACCTAAATACAGCTTTCGTCAGTCTACCTTGAGTATCGCTCGGAGCTGTCAGCTGAATTCGGGCCGTCAAACTGCAGCTTCTCACTCAAGAGGCTATACTGTCATTATCCGTGGACGGATATGCTTGCCTCAAACATTTTTTACAAGGCAATTGAACCGGCTTTAATATGGTCTGAATCTATTTGCGTTAAAATCTGTATCTTGGATGTTATCAGCGGTCAAAGTGGGTAGTTGATCAACCGCGGGACCTTCAAAAAGCGCACTCTTCCGTTCCTGTCATGAGGTCTGCTTTTCTTGCAGGTAAACGCTGTTAACGGAATATGTGGAACAAAATGTGCTCAACAGAACCCCGGTTAAAGAAAATTTCTCATTTTCGTAGTTTTCAAGATATATGTGATTAAATGTGCGCCTTTCGAAGGTCCCGCGGTTGATCCAGTACCGATTTTGACTGCTGATTACATCCAAGATACAAATTGTGACGACACTGCAGTCCGAGCATATTGAAGCTGATTCAATTGTCTTTCAAGAAATGTTTAGGGCAACCATATCCATTCACGGACAATAACGGTATAGCCTCTTGAGTGAGAACCTGCAGTTCGACAGCCAGAATTCATCTAACAGCTTCGAGCGATTTCAAAGGTAGACTTCCGAAAGCCGTATTTCGGTAACCGTTTATTGCACAGCAATGGCTTTGGCATCATTTTGTTAAAAATTCAACGCTTTTCGATAAACATTGAACATTTTGTTTGGAAGTCACCGTTTACAAGTTATTCAAGAAAAACTGACGATTTTCACAAATTCTCAACTTCTTTTTTTTTTACCATGGTTCCGGAGGTCACACAAGGTCACAAATTTGGATTCTTCATTAAGACTTTCAAGTAAACTCATATCAAGAGAAACATTTTCTATGGGACCTTTTGCAACCTCGAATATTCCTGCTACTGGCCTAATAATACAAATACGTAACGACTTTCCATATTTGTTCGCGTTATTGACAGTATCCTCATTTTGTTAGTTGTCGTTGATCTTGTATTAAAGTTTCCTCCTGTTCAATCACTTGTATCTATCATTTTGCTCTTTACATCATCATTTTCGAGTATACCTAATACGGTTGCGGCCATTATAAAGTGGACGACAATGTCAACGAGTTGGCTTGCTGTCATGCGACGTTCAGGCCAAAATCCTAAACAAGTGAGTATGCCTTCACGTGCGTGAGTCTCAGTAGCGCGATTTTCTCAAAGAGGCATATTGTGAACGTAAAGAAATTTGGTTGAAGGAGAAACACCATTCCTTACCCACTTTCTTCATTCGAAACTCATTGTGATATTTTGTTATCAGAATGGGGTACTTGCCAATGAAATAGATTTGAATGAGAATTCTTTCACTCATCAATATTTTTTGTTTGAGGGCGGGAGCTGGGAGTGACGACTAATCAACAGTAGTCTATTCTTTCCCATTTTTAGTCGGCTATCCATATAGCGAAAGAATTAGATCGCTATGTCTTCGGGTTTATGTTTTCCCTTCATCTCTTACTTTGAGGGCAGCGTGTGGGAGTGGCAGCATTTGGCAAAGTAACCGTTGCACAGTTTGAGTTAGGAATTTCTAAATGTTTAAGGAAATATGACAATCAGTGAAAATTGTGGAAGTTGCATTTTTTTGTTTGGGGCGGGAGCTGGAAGCGGTGACTAATCAAAAGTGGCCTATCTCTTCCCATTTTTGATCAGCTATCTGGACTTGGCGTTGTGACTGCGGTACTCAGAGCACCGGACCTAGTGGGTTAGATCTGGAAACTCGCGGATGACCTTCCTCTGCGTTTCTGAAGCTCCTACTTATTCGGAAAATGTAAATTTTGAGACCTACGTGAAAAATCAAGTAATTGGAATAAAATAGAATCGCGTTTGTATCGGGGTTCGGACTCTGCCGTAGAGTCGTAATTGTTGATCGGATTGATGAACCCCCCCCCCTCCTCCTTGAAACTAATAATTTTGCTTTAGCGCCACGACAGTTCCTGATAGTTCCATGCAGAGCTTGTCCCGGGAATAAAGACGTTCTTATTCGAAACTGATGAAATCATTCCGGTACCCAATGACGCCATCGTTCAAATAGGGACTTGTAAAAATGAATTGTTATTAGGGCTCGATCAGGTATAGTGTGGACGGCGATTATTTAGCGTTAGGACAAAGATTATTTCGACGCCTCTCCGCATCGGCTTTTCGGCGAACACCCTGTAGAGTCAATTCTCTGCATTTTGTTTCTCCTGACTGCGGTCTTCTCTCACAAACTGCTAAACAACAACGAACTAGCGCGTGTACGGGGCGTGTGAAAAACGTTCTCTATATTGAATTTGTAGTTACCTTGACTTGAGTAATTGTTTCGCGTTTCGCGTACACTATCGGTTCAGAAGTTTTTGGAAGGGGAAAATTTGGTTCAACATTTCCGGTTACAGGCACTTTCGATCACGGGAATCTTTCTGAGCGTTGGGGGCAATTCACAGCGAAAACAGGTTTAAAGCCCCCACAAAAGCCAGCCATATCCAATCCCTTCCAAACGGGCAAAAGAGAACCATAGCCCAAAAAGAGCGTTTGCCTTTGAAAAGAGGCTCCACAAAAAGGGGGCCACCGCACACACCGGCCCACAAATCTTAGATTGCATTCGTGGTCGATGTAACTTTTCCCTTTTTAGTGTCTAGAAGCCAGGCCTAACCCTAACATAACCTCTAACACTAACATAAATGTTGGATCTGATTGAATCACAAAAAGAACTTTGAACCGCGAAAACCAGTCAGAACTAAATGTCGGTCAAGATGTAGAATCAGGTGTTCGTCGGAGCGTTGGGGTGCTGGGACGTCTGAAATAATCAGGGAGAATTCATCTTTTCGGGAATAGCTTAGACAATTTAGATATTTTAGCCTGCGATGTGAAGGTAGGACTAGGTATAGGAGCGAGCCATTATTTGAACCTTTTGACTTGTACATAGAGGCCAATAGATTGATGTTATGTTGAAAATTTATACTGTGTCTTATTCTGTTCAAACTTGAAGTCAGACCTGTCTCAACAATCTCAAGAGCTCTATCCTCGAACAACAAGAAGAGAGGCACAACGGCATGTCGTCCTGATACTAGATGATCATCGGTCAAGCGATTCCAAAAGCGGGAAACGTGATTTAATTCAAATAAGTTGAATTAAATTGAAGTATAATGGGTTGTCTACCTATTCAGGGGTTCAAGAAGACAGCTGGGGTCTTTTCAGTATTGTGTCTTCATATGTAAGTCGATGAGCCACAGTGCCCTCAGATGGTTCTAGGACGAGTTTGTCCTTTAGTTCGAAATGTTTTTTTTACAATTAGGTTTCAACAAGAACGACTCGAACCAAAAACATTCCTATAGATATACAGAAAAGTATTGTGGTGTGACAAAAAATTTGAATGGTAAAGCGCAAGATATCACGCGATTATTACGAAATCGCAGAAGCGGAACAGGTAGGTATCGGGGTAGGTAGATCGGGCATCTAATAATGTATATGTATGCAAGCCCTTAATTTAAGAACCGGCGCTCGGAGGTCGTTAGAAATACGAACCCAACAGAACCGTACTGGCCCGCCCCCCGTGGAGAACCGGCGGGATGCCATTCTAGACTTGTCACCGGGCTGTTCACTTTGAACCACCACACATCACTCACGGATTTTATCGCTTCAGATCTAATAACACACACCAAAAAAAATAATGACACACAAAGCATAAGCTAGTCTATAACTACTAGTGCTACTACTGTAGGTCCTCTGGTCCGCACCAACAAAAATATTATGTTTTCTTCTATTCCCTTACTTTTGTGGCCCTCTTCTATTTTCGGCAATCGCTTTTCTGGATAGCTTATTCAATGCTAGTGGGTGGACCCATGGACTGCACCCCAAGCTCAGAATGTCTGAAAGACTCAAGTTGTCACAAAAAACACTGTTTTTCCGTATACCGGAACGAAGTTGACTGTGTATCTTTAAAGTCAAGCCTGAACATTTTTCACTTTCATTTGATTTTTTTTGTTATTCATTGTAAAAACACCATGTTTTGAATCAATTAAAAGCTGAAGAATTATTGATATACGAAAAACGATGGAGATATTTCAGAAATGGCTCAAGATATTTGATCAAAGTTTACGACTCCATAACCATGAAATCAGGATCATTTATAGCGATTTACATGTCTTCGCCTAGTTTGGTTCTTGAGGTACAAATGTCCAACTTTGTATTTTTCTTACACCCTGTATAGGCCGCCGGCAAGTTGAAATTGATGGCTCGAAATCTCAATCGAAGGAGAATGGATAAAAAAACACCTCAACCAAGTGGTACTCCGCCATCGTGAAACTCAAGTCCATACAGTCTTCGGTAGCAAGCATCTGAACTATTTCACTTTTCTTGTGCTTTGACAGAGGAGTGGACAGGCGACGAAATAATTATGTGAGGGCCTTTTTTGCAGACCAATAAAATTTTCAACAATTTCTTTCGTTTTTCTTTCAAAAAACGCGAAAAACTGATCCTTGAGTTATTCTTTCCGAGGCCACAACGGCTTAATAGTCCAGTCGACAGGTTGTAAAAAGTGGGGCTAAGTGGAAAAAGGTCGGAAGTTGATGAAACTTTGGGATTTTGTTCAGGGATGGTTAATTGACGTTTTCACAAGTTTTGGACCTCGAGGATCCTGTGCGAAAAGAGAAGGGGGGGAAATACTACAAAATTTTCGACCTTTCTTCGGTTTTTCCTCGATAACGTTTTCCACTGACGTCCTACGGCAAAGCATTTCGGTACTTTTTTGTAGAGCGTTAATTTTCCTACAATTTTGTTCCTACAAACATGTTTGTATGTTGACTCGTTACCGAGATATCGCGCTTCAAAAAAGATCATTTCTGATATTTTGCAAAAAATCCAGGATTTCACCTTATTTCTTCTGTTATACCCAAATTATGATGAAATGTTGTTGTAATTATGGCTCCTGGTCACAATGACCAACTTTGAACGGAGGATACTTGTTACATAAAGTGGTGTGAAACAAAACTCCCACAACCACATTCGAGATGCTGTGCTCTACGTACCTACATCAATTACGTGTAGAGACACTTTGGGAGCAATGTGATTGTTGCATTTGATGTATAAGGATACCCCACTAATGCTGGCTACTAAAGCATCAAAGCCGTAGAACGAGCTCGCCGTTCTCCATCATAATCAGCAACCAAAGTTGTGTTTTTCTCATCTACCATGATGATGACCATAGCACAAGAAAAGTTCATGGCAAACGATCACAATTAGAGCGCATAAATTTCAATCTTGATGTAGATGACATGAATGTCGAATGCTAGTATCATGTGTATCAGTAGGCATATGAGGGCGCCGACGTGATGATCATCAACACCGCCATATCCGACAGCGTCATCATTACTTACTGTTGAAGATGTGGACATACTTATTCTGTTATTGACAGCATTAGGTACGTCCACAAAGAACTTCTATCTTCAGAAAACTGGAAGAGGCAGTGGTCCCAGTGTCCTCTACTCGACAAGTTCTTGCTCCTTCCCCCCCCTCCAAGTACATACTTTTCCTCTACGTAGTGAGTGGTTGTGATACCACGTCAGCACCGTATGGATTGGGAGAAAAGAAAATTTGCAGCACTACATGAAGAATACCTCCCTCTCTGCAGCAGCGGCTCCGTTTCTCACACCAAACGCCTCTCCTCAGCAGATCAACGACTCTAGAGGAAAGTTCCTGGTAGCAATTTATGTTTACAGTTTACCACCTCGACGACTTACGATACCGATTATTAACACGATCAGTGACGAGAGCTAAATTGCAACTAGCCCGCCTACCACCAACAAGGGACGCTACCAAGTACCACTCCATCTGCACTTACCAGCAAGTACAGGCGTGGTTAGGGAATGAACTTCTCCTATCAGTTTGGGGCTGGAAGCCTAACCAGGCGAGTGGTACCCACTACCAATCCCCACAACCAGAAATTCTGCGCCGGATGACATCCACCAGATGGTTTCCTGCAAGTGCGGAAAGGGAGGGTCCAAAGCTGGTAATTGTAACCAGGAACCATAATCACAACAAAATTTCATCATAATTCAGGTATAACAGAAGAAGTAAAGTGGGATTTGGAATCCAGTGGAAGTGGGATCGCCATATCTCAATAACGAATTGACATACAAACATGTTCGAAAAACCAAAATATGGGAAATTCAACACTCTACAAAAAAGTGTGGGAATGCTTTGCCGCAGGACGTCAGGAAAAAATGTTATTGAGGAAAAACCGAAGGAAGGTCGAAAATTCTGAAGTTTTTCCCCCCCTCCTTTTTTCGCACAGGGTCCTCGAGGTCCAAAACTTGGAAAAATGTTAATTAACCATCTCTGAACAACATTCCAAAGTTTCATTAACTTCCGACCTTTTTCTATCTGAAACTACCTGTCGACTGGACTATAACTCAATACTGGATCCTTGAGTCTCAAATCTGCACAACTTGAACTACTGATAACTATCCTAATTCAATTCTCGTCATCTTTTTTTTGCCTAATCTTGAAGCGTGATCGAATTTCAGAGATTCATCACCAATGGAAAAATTTGGCGTTCTCATGTGATTATTGTCGGAATCAATATTTAGTCAGGCTGGAGTTTGCTTCTCATTATTTCGATGTTTGCGTTGATATTGGCAGACAATACCTTATATGATGCTCATTCCTATTAGTCGAAGTCGTAGGCAAAAGAAAACACCGCAAATTGTGATACAATTAAGCAATTTTGCACAATCCACGTTTACCATCACGTACATCACTTCAGCGCATACATGAGAACGCATACCTGCAGAGCGCGGTAATTTCAATTTTGACGCACGAAGTGTCACTGTCAATGGCAACTGTCAATCAATAATCGAAATGTAAACAAACAACAAACATAACCTTCTCCTAACCATTCAACATTTGATATTGTTCAGAATGAAATGTTAGGTGCCGTATAGCAGAAAGACGCAGAAAAGATTCAGGTGATACGATCGTATCGAAACACAACGAGCTGCAAGGCGATTGACGAAGCAAGAGCGTTATTTGGTTAGGTCTGTCGAAACGTCAAATCGACGTCAAGCGCTGTCAGCTGAAATTTGCGTGACATTACACACGCACACGGTATTACAGTGTTGTCAACATGTTGTCGTGATATAGATATGGCAACGTCCTACTTTCACAGGTATGCGCCAAGGATGTCCATACATAAACTGGATAGGAAGCTTGGCCGCCATCTTGCATCATAATCGGACGCCTTGCCCTGCAATAATGACATTTCACAAAACGACATCAAGCGTCATTTCTGCGTCATTGTCAGCAATCCAGCATCAGAGTCATCGAACGAAATCGATTCACAGCATCGATCTCGATCTCCTTCTCCTGTTCTGTAGGCGTTTTCTCTCGACGTCATGCCCGCCACGTGTGCAGTATGTGTGTCAGTTCCTGTGGGGTCACCAGAACCAGAACCTTGAAGCAAATGGGCGGATGGCGCACCGACAAGCTTGCAGAGTCTTATGTAGAAAATTCTACGCTTAACAAGATGCGGATTGACGAGGCGATTTCTGGGTTCACTGATGTGCGTCGGTGAGACGACCAGTTGGATGGTGGTTCCGTCAGCTTCGGAGTCAGTTTCTGTGGGGTCACCAGAACCTTGAAGCAAATGGGCGGACGCGCTCTGACAAAGTTGCAGAGTCTTGTGTAGATAATTCTACACTAAACAAGATACGGATTGGCGAGACAATTTCTAGGTCTAGTGCGAGCTCAGGGGCTCTAAGAGCAAGTGTGTACCTATCAAGGTGCGTGCCACGCACTGAATCTCGGTTTTAAATTGATGATTTCAACAATATTACTAATTATTTATGACATGTTTATTTGTACTCCTTTGTATCAATACTTCAATTAAGTATTACATCTTTGGTAAATACAACACATTTCCGCCTTTATTTTCTTTTTTTCTTGGTATTATCAACTAGGTATTAATGATGAGGATGAAGCGTCGATTCGCCACCTTCTCTTCGCTTCCAATATTGCTACAAATCTTGCCTTATCCTCAACAACTTATGAACCTTCTTGAAGCATCTTCACTTAAGGTCGCAATAGAGATGCTCCCAGACCCTCTTCAAGAAGTGTCACTGTCTGCGATAGTGTGGCAAATGCTGCTGCTGACCTGTAATGTTGCTAACTTGCGTGAGAGCCCTTATATGTGAAGCTGTGGACTCACCAGGGCTCGATAGATCCTTTGTGAATCTTGGCCTGCTCGAAAGAGTTGCCTCCGTTCATTCCCGTTCCCAGCAACTTCTCACTTCACGAAGTTCACCCACCATCCATCCACTGCATGTGGCCACAGCCGCTGTCTCTTCTTGATTCAGAGGGGTAGCCCTGGTACACGTTTTGTTCCATTTTAGGTGGAGGTTACTTCAATATTCAACAGTGAATTCTCACCAGCGGAACCCGAAAACGTCAAAATGACGACAGCCAAAGTTTTAATTGACGGTCCTCAGTCCTCAAGGTCGGTCCCCAGTCCTGCACAATGCCCTGCATTAGTGTCAAATCTCAGCTTCACCTATTTACGTCAAAAGCGGCCAAGCTTCTTATCCAGTTTATGTATAGACATCCTTGGTATGCGCAGAAGCCTTTCGGGAAACGTGGATTGTTCTTGAGAGTATTTAGAAGGATTTGGCCTGCACCGTTGATCGCGCAGTTCTGTCAGACTCAAGATTGCGTCATTTTTTTTGAAATGGCGGGAATTCTGCTTAAAAATGATTTTCTTGGCAGAAATTGTTCGAGTGAGGACTCGTTTCTCACAATTCGATGCCGCCTAATACATTGGTAGCAACAGAACTCCAATTGAAACACGCGTTCATGCCGAATGATGCAGGGCAACCGTTCTGACACGAAGGCTATCGAGCCGTTATTTCGATCGACTTGACATTTGGTATACAGAGAGAGTCTTGCTGTCTGATGTGCTGACTAGTTTTTGGATGTTATCTGTCAAACGAAAGTGTCACTATCAAAAAATGATAGAAGCTGTTCAGATGTGTTTTTCTGCTCATAGATCCACTTTTTTCTAAAAACTTCAACGGATATGGAAAGTAGATTGCATTGGGCGTCGTGTGGGCCCATTTTCAAATGCGACGCGTTTCCAGTTTTCCGGCGGTCTTTTTTCCAAAATAGAACTTGCACATTCCGTAATTTAAAAAAACTGCAGAGCGAATTTCGTCATGCGGTAAGCCCCACAAAATATACATTTTGAGTGCATCAGACTCCCTACGAGCTATAACTGGAGAAAGGATTAAATTAATTTTTGAGGCGAAATTTGTTTGAATCGGACCAATAGTTTTCGAGTTTTTCACCCTGGAAAAACTGCAAATTCTTAACTTTTTATTCTGTCTACAAATTTTCACCAATATTTTTTTAAACAAGAGGTAATACCCTGGACACACTGTGTCCAGGGTATAACTGGTTCTTAAACATTTTCCGACCATTTCATTTTGATTTTCTAAGAATTTTCTAGTTGAAAAGCCGAAACCTGCTTTTCAAAAACGGACTAAAATTATGGAGCTCAAAATCAAGCCTCAATTGACTACTGCATTGTGCCAAAACTGCGTTTTCGCATTCTTGACCTTTCACTGAAGAGCATGCACCACAGATGGTCAAGTCTGATGAATTTTTTAAAATGTATGTCCACTAATACACCCAATAGTGTATTTCAAAATTTGGCGTTCTGTTGTAGATCCTCAAATAGAAATGATATACAAGAAAGGGATCGGTGAAAAAAAAGGCGCCAAAATTGACTATAAACGCAAATCCTAACAAAGAATGAATATCCAGTTTTACAGTTTGTTTTTTTTGCTTCGATAGCTCAATGGGTCGAAAGGAGAAAGAAACGTAAAATCTGCCTTTCAACACGTTTATTTAGGTTTTGAATGGACATGTAGCCACGACGGCGAAAGTAAAGAGAATGACGGTTACAAGAATACAGGAAATCATTGAGAGGGTGGGTTACCCCCTCCAACCACCGGCAGGTAGATGGGCCGGTTTCTCCCAAATAAATATAGCCGATGGTGTCTAACACTTAAACTGTCTACATGCATTTACATACCGCCCGCCTTGAAGAGACTAGGCTTCAAAACAATCAAAGTTATTGAACAAACATGAAAGGTATCTAATAATGATATTAAAAAAAAAAACAAGAACCAATATACCACGAATATGTGTCACTTGAGATACTCATTAGGAACTTAAATAACCATGAACATCAAAATAATAAGAAATAACTTATATATAATATGCCATGATGTTTTCTCTCCATTCAGAAAATTCACAACATAAAGCGAACGGCACTCAGTTTTTTCGGCTAGAGCGAGTCGTGGGTTTTTGACTTGCACGTCGCACAGACACAAATTTATACCGCGCCAACCAGGGGAGTCTGTGCGAAGATGTTAATTGGTGGAGTATGTCCTGGTCTATTCCAACAACAAAAAAAAAGAACGTGCTTGCCTTTTTTGTAAATAAACCAGATGGAATGGTCGTGCCTTATAGGATTTCTTTATGAATGAACTGACTTAATTGAAAGTACGATGAACGAAAATGAGATTTAGAATATTAATTAAAATAGAATTTCTGGTAAGTAACAATAATGAAACAAAGTATGATGTAACTGAATTTAAATAATATAGTTAGCAACGCAAGTAGGTGCTTCACAAGTTACGTTTTTGTGTAGTGTTTCAGCTTCGAACTGGACGTCAGCAATATACCCTCGTGAAGTTTGAGAGAGATTCCAAACACACCCCCTTGGACTTCGTAAATTAAAGAACCTAAATAATTTCGAACTTACGGAATTAATACCTACAGTGACTACGTCTGTCACGAAAATATCTTGGGCCCAAGTTACCTGTGTCAGCGCTATGGTACGTTGTATCAAGGCTAATTTAGTTCTTCAATATACTTAATCTTAAGGTTAGTGGGAATAAATTGAACATCTCACAAAAAGTAACACGCAGTGTCGCTCCAGGAAATCCAAAGAAAACGATCCTATTCTCGCTGCAAGCGTGGTCTGGATTCCGCGTGAGCGTCGAGGTCCTATCGAGGATTGTGGATGGAACCAGAGAACTTCAGCTTGAATAGGACGTATCCAGGTAATGCGTGGAAACGTCGACAACCTTCAACTTGTGGTGAAGAAATTGCGGAGGCGCCGGATGATTTCGTGGGCTCGTGTGTGGTATAATGGCCTGCTACTGATTACGATGATGATAACTGTGTTACGGTAATGATCGAGGTACTGATGAATATTTCAGTTGCTGTGGTACTGTTTCAATAGGTACATTTGGATTATGTGTATTGCATGTTTCAGAAGATATACGTTCACGTGGACAGGAGACCTAAAATATAATTATTACCTAACAGACCAAAGGAATAAATTAGCGCTCACCTCAGCTTCAACGTTCAGAGGGGAATATATGGATAAAATGGCCCGGATGGCCCCCATAAACCCTGGATGGATCCTGATCAAGTTGGTTGAGGATTTTACCGTCAACGATTCGAGAACGTTTCTTTCTCTTATCAGAAATTAAAAACCTATTAGAAGAAAACTCTAATTCTGCCGCTGCGCTCGAGGCTTCTGAGCACCCTTATGTTTTTGTATCAGCACGCAGTTTATCACGCAATTATTTGAAATGTATTATACCTATACTTGATATTGTAAAAAGAATTATTAAAGTTTACCTTGGAATTTAAAATCGTTACAAATACACACTTAGTGGATTTATAAATCATACACAATAGATTCAGCGCAGGTTACGAATCAAACAATAGCGTCATATTTTGATAATACAGTCTTCTTCAAGTATTGGGCTTAATCTTCATTGTTTATTGGTAACACGCATAGGTTGTGAATTGATCTTTTTATAGTGCCGTTTGGCAGTTTCACTAGCACTACACGCACTCGGTCGTCATCGCCAGGATAAAGTTTGATCACACGTCCTAACTTCCAACACAATGGGGGTTGGTTGTCGTCGACGACGAGTACTAGAGCACCTTCAGTCAGCGCTGTAGAAGAGCCCTTGCGCCACTTGGTTTTCTGTTGGAGCTGATGCAAATATTCTCGGGTGTAGCGCCTCCAGAATATTTGGCGAATTTGTTCAACCCTTTGCCATCGACTTAGACGATTTTCCTTGACGTCCGTCAAGTCTGGATCAGGAAAGGATGTCAGCGGTTGCCCAACAAGAAAATGGCCTGGGGTCAGAGCTTCGAAGTCGTTTGGGTCCGAAGTCAACGGCGTAATGGGCCGCGAATTCAGAATTGCTTCAATGCGAGCTAGCAGCGTAATAAGTTCGTCGAAAATTAATAGCGTTGACCCCATAATGCGTTTCAAGTGATGTTTGACAGATTTTACATTTACTTCCCATAACCCACCCATATGAGGCGATCGCGGCGGAATAAAGTGCCACTGCACTCCTTGATTGACCAACCCGTCGGTTACGGTTTGGAATTCTGTCGATCGAAACAATTCTGCAAATCTGTCAAGTTCGTTCTTGCAGCCCTGGAAATTTGTTGCATTGTCCGAGTACAGGTGAGCAACGTGCCCACGTCTGCTGATGAAACGCTTAAGAGCATTGAGAAAGGCTTCCGCGGTTAGGTCTGACACAAGCACGAGATGTACCGCTTTGGAGGAGAAGCACACGAACACTGCTACATATGCCTTAACGGCTCGTTTTCCGCGACCACGCGACTCTTTCACTAGTACAGGACCTAAGTAATCCACACCGGATATTATAAAGGGTCGATTGGGTTGCACCCTATGCTGAGGTAGGTTGCCCATTTTCTCATGGGCAAAAATGGGTTTTGCGCGGAAACAAATTACACATTGATGAATGACCTTGCGGATCGCACTTCGCGGCGAAATTATCCAAAATTTCTGACGCAAATGTGCCAGGGTGCCTTGTGTACCGGCATGTAATTGCAACTGATGTGCTTGTTGTATAATCAGCTTGCTGATATGGTGATTTTTTGGCAACAGCAAGGGATGTTTTGCCTCGTAATTAATAGGAGCGTTTTTTAGGCGGCCTCCTACGCGAAGCAATTCCTTGTCATCCAAAAATGGCGACAAAGACAACAGGCTGGAGTTCGCAGCCACTGAATTGGATTTTTTCAAGGCTATCAAATCATCAGCAAATGCATCACCTTGTGTACGTTTAATGATATAAAAGGTAGCAGTTTGGATCTCTTTACAAGGTAGTGGACCCGCATTCCTGAGTTTGGATTTTGCGTTATGCAAGAATCTAAGGCACCATGCTAAAATTCTTTGCATTTTCGTGAAAGAAGAATATTGAGTGAGAAATTTCCACTCAGGGAGTTTGACTTGCGCGACAGTCATTGATATGACGCGCTTTTCAGGATCCGGTGTTAATTCGTGATGTGTTATATGTGGATGTTTGGGCCACTCCTCAAGGTTTTCATCCAAAAATGATGGGCCATTCCACCAGATTTTTGCGTTGATCAGTTCACGAGGGGAAGCCCCGCGACTCAAAATATCCGCAGAGTTCGCATTTGATGGAACATATTTCCATTCACTGACGCTTGTTAGGTTTCGAATTTCAGCTATTCTATTAGCCACGAACGTTTTGTAGCCACTCGGGCCTGCCTTAATCCAGGCTAGCACAATGGTGCTGTCAGAAAATAGAAATCTTCTAGATATCGTCATATCCATTGACTTTTGAACATTACGAGCTAGACGCGCTAGCAGTAATGCCCCGCTCAATTCTAGTCGCGGTATTGTTGTGATCTTTAGTGGAGCCACCCTTGATTTCGCACAAAGAATCTGAGAATGATAACTTCCGTTCGAAGTCGTTCGCAGGAAAACAACAGCACCGTAACCGTCTTGTGAGGCGTCTGAGAAGCCGATGATTTCCACTGATTCGTATGGATGTTTTATGATCAAACGCGGAATCCGAATTTGTGTCAAAAGGGGTGACTCTTGCAACATTGAGTTCCATAATGAATGTAAGTCAGAGGGAAGTTCTTCATCCCATCCGATCTTGCTTGCCCACAGCCTTTGTAGGATGACCTTCGCTTTGATCAATAATGGTGATATCAAACAAAGGGGGTCGTAAATTCGTGCTATGGTGGACAGAATTGTCCGTTTGGTAATGTTTTTTGTACTTGGGGGTTTGGAATTATATTGCAAGGTATCCTCGCTTGGGTTCCAAACTAAGCCCAGTACTCTTTGGATTTGATCCTTTTCTAACTGAACGTCTTCCGGGTTAACGGCGGATTCGGGTAAAATCGCATCGTTATTCGAGGCCCACTTTCGAAGTACGAAGCCTCCTTGTGCTAAGATAGCAGTTATTTGTTCACGCAGGGTAATTAACCCTTTCACATCGTTTGCACCTGTCAACAAATCGTCCATGTACATGTCGTTTATTATTGTTTCACAAGCTTCCGGGAATTTAGATTGATTTAACAATGCCAATTCTTTCAGGCACCTTGTAGCAATGAAGCTGGCTGGTTTCGTGCCATAGGTCAAGGTGATAAGTCGGTAGTGTTCAATTTCATTCCCAGGATTATCGCGCCAAACTATCCGTTGATAATCGGTGTCGTCTGGGTGGATTTTGATCTGGCGGTACATTTTTTCTATATCACCGTTTAGTACAAAAGCGTGCAGCCTAAACTTGACTAGAATAGTCCATAATTCATTTTGAATTACTGGGCCGCCCATTAATTGCTCATTTAGAGTAGTATGGTTCGAAGTGGGAAAGGAAGCATTGAAGACCACGCGAAGCTTAGTTGTTGTTGACGATTCTTTTATGACAGGGTGATGTGGCAAATAGTTAGATTTAGTGCATGTTATCTCCTGGGTAGGAACTACCTCCATGTGAGATAACGAGCGGTATTCTTTCATGAATCCGCAGTAAGACGCTTTCAACGTCGGATCCTTTTGTAGTTTTTGTTCCAGCGAGGTAAAGCACCTTATCGCTGAATTCTGAGATTCCCCTGAATTGGGGTCCTGTTTGAAAGGCAGCCGTGCAATAAACCGACCATCAACGTCTCGGCTGGTTGTTTTGGCAAAGAAATTTTCGCAAGCCCGTTGTTCCGAGGAGAGAATGGCTTCCGGTTTTACTAGGCATTCGTCCAGTTCCCAGAATTTCTGAAGACTGTTATCGATTTGCTCCATTGTCAGACAATGGTTGGTTATGGTTTGTTTATTATCGGAACCCGTCTGAAGCATGCCGCCGATAATAAATCCCAATTTTGTGTTTTGAAAGCGAGGGTGCTCCTTGTTTATTTCTATGTGACCGTCGCATAGAAAGTCCCAAAATGCCGCGGAACCGATTAGCAAATCTACCGGTCGCGATTTATAATACTCCTCGTCAGCGAGTTTTATGTGAGATGGAACGGTTATCAATTCCCGACTGAAGGAGGAAAGCGGTATGTTTTCCGTTATTTTCTCAGTCACCAGACACCGAAGATTTTGCGAAAATCCAGTGGCATCCTTTATGTTTACAACTGCCGTTGATAACATGACAATGCCCGAGCCTTTTGTTACCTGACTGGCAAGACTGATTTCGGGTTCAGGTGCGATTTCGGTCCGTGGTTTCGTTTCTTGAACGCGATTTTGATGAATCAAAGAATTGTGTGACTGATGGCAATATCGACAACTGAATTTTGATCGACACTGCCCGGCTTGGTGATTAGCCTTTAGGCAATTTTCGCATAGTTTTAGATTTTTGACCTTTGTCAAGCGCGTGTCGATGGACATTTTTGCGAATGTAGAACATTGATAGATCATGTGATCCTTGCCGTTGCATATAACACATGGCCTTTGATTGATTACTACGCCGCTTATGGCCTTGTTTTTAGTGATCGTAAATGGTCTTTGCCGAGTTTTGTCCATTGACGCGACCGTCAGACACCGCTTGTCCAAGAAGTCGATAAATTCTTGAAAGGTCGGAATTTCTGAATTTAGAGTACCCTGCCACTCCTTTTCGGAATTATAATCTAATTTTCCCTTGAGTAATGGGACCAATATGGCATCCCAATGCTCGACAGGTACCTTTAATGATTTAAGCGATTCTATATTGGAACGCGTGGTGTTAACAAGTTGTCTCAATGATTCATATGAACCCTTTGAGACAGGCTCGGCCTTGATGATTGACATCACGTGATCCTCCACAATTAATCGCGTGTGCTTAAATCTTTTTCGCAGAATTGTCCATGCTGCGTCATAATTTGCATCTGAGATAGCAAGGCTTTCTATAGCTCGCGAGGCTTTACCTCGGAGGCATGATTTTAGGTAATGTAGCTTATCACTTTTTGCGATTTGGCCGTTTTTCCCTACGAGGGATTCGAAGGTATTTTCAAAGGAAGACCATTCCCGGAACTCGCCAGAAAATGGCTTCATATTTATTTTTGGCAAATTAAGAGTGGCGGAAACAAGAGGGTTTGGCTGTAGATTACTAGATCCTGTACTATTAGAGGATTGAGTGAGATTTGGTGGCTTCAAAAACTTGTTTATGGCCGTAATGACATCATATATTGAATTTTCGAACTGTTCGCGAGTTTGTTCGTGTACTCCTTCGTCCTCCTGTTCTTGCAGTAACTCGACTTGAACTTGCAACTCCTCAAATTCGTCTTGAATACCCTTAAGCGCTTCGCGGCGAGTACGTAAAAGCTCGAAATCACCGGTAGCCGAATCAAACTCACTAACAAATTTCGCTTGCCGCGTTAGCTTACCCTTTACAGCCCCACGCGCTGCTATTAATTTAGTCAACTGGCTCATTTCGCTGTTCACTCTAATTGCTACAATTAAGAATTGGAGGACTTACAGACCGAACCGATGCTGGCTTCAGGCTACCTCGCTGCTGATGTTGCCTTGGATGCTGGATTTTCTGGCTGCTATTGTCCAATGGTTGATCCTGGCACTTGTTGTGGTTTTTTGTTGACGATTCCGGAGCCTTTACCCACGGGGTGGCCGGAGCACCATCACATTTGTGTTTTATTGTCACTTTTTCTGTTAACTTCACTTTTCGCGCTTTAGTGGCCAATCCGCGTTGGAAGGACCAATGTTTAATTGCTTCGATAGCTCAATGGGTCGAAAGGAGAAAGAAACGTACAATCTGCCTTTCAACACGTTTATTTAGTTTTTGAATGGACATGTAGCCACGACGGCGAAAGCAAAGAGAATGACGGTTACAAGAATACAGGAAATCATTGAGAGGGTGGGTTACCCCCTCCAACCACCGGCAGGTAGATGGGCCGGTTTCTCCCAAATAAATATAGCCGATGGTGTCTAACACTTAAACTGTCTACATGCATTTACACAGTTGAATTGCAATGCGAAGTGATAGCGAGCGGACAGAAGGCGAAGTAGTGACCTGCGATATTCCAAATAGATAATTATTGTTGGCGTGTATATATTGCTGTACGCAGTAATAAACAGTATGTTTTAAAACAATCGTCTCAATTATAATCGAACTCGTACGCGAAATACGTAACAGTATTTATATTTTTTCGTGTGAATGGAGTGTTCCGTTCAAAATAAACATCTTATTATTGAATGTGTCAGATGCAAAAATCCTTCAACGACCTACCAGATGGAATATTGCTGAAGATCTTGTCACTTGTACTGCAAGAAGAGGTACTGCTCTCGTTGGTGAAGGTCAATTCACGGTTTCGCAAAGTTTGCGGCGATAAGAGACTCTGGAAAAGCGTCTCTTTCCATAGTGATTAATTCAGAGTTTGCACACTGGAAATTTTCTTTGAGTGCCCATTCCCAATCGGTAAAATCATCTGACGGGGTTTGATGTGAGTATGATTATGATCTCAATCATAATTTGATAGTTTTTATTTATTGCTGCTTTTCAAGTTTTATTCATCTATTATTGATAATTTCTTTCTTGAATATGACAGTTCTACACCTGTAAAGTATGATGGAGTGCAATTAAATGTTTATCTTATCTTATCAAGCTATCCATAACATAATTATACATATTTCCAACTTCCAAATTGCCAGAGTTGCAGTCGAAAGAAAAACCTTAGCGTTTTAAATAAATTAATCCACAACTGAAGTGGCCCATCCAAAATTTTCAATAAAGTTCAAAGTGCCCTAGCTCTCAAAAAATAGGACTAATTTCAATTTTTTCTTCCCTCAAATACCTGCACTTTTTGTCTATCACGGGGTGGATACAAAATAAAGTTCAGATCTTCCATGTTTGTTGTAGATGTACAGGGTGTTCACGATAAAATTCACCCCCCTCCAGTAGATTCCCCTTCAAGATATTACGGAGAACAGAAAACTTTTTCTAAACGATTTGTCCGAGGGACTTCAAATCGATCCTCTAAAAGTTTCTAATTGGTACCGTATACAGGGTGTGATCTGTAACTTTTTTATTTCAAATGCAACACCCTATATTTTATTCCGTTATTTGATGGAGCTTTTTTTTCTGATTACAAATATATATGACACTTATGATTTATTTTGACAAGTAAGTTGTCGGAAAAATAATAAAATAGGTAGTCAAATAATTTTGTTTCGCCGCAAGATGGCTTTGGTTTTTAAGTTCACTAGGCAGTTCACTTAAAAAAAAGTTATTCTCGCAGCATTTTGTCTGCAGAATTCAACTATGCATGGATAAATGGTCTAATTCGTTTCAAATACAGGGTGTCGCGTAATTTTCAACTTTTAATTCATTTGGCTACCTATTTATCATTTTTTTGACAGCTTCCTTGTCAAAATAAATCATGAATGTTATATATCTTTGTGATCAGAAAAAAAGGCTTCATCAAATGACGTGATAAAATATAAGGTATTGCATTTAAAATAAAAAAGTTACATGTCACATGCTGTATACGGTACCAAGTGAAAACTTTTAGACTATCGATTCAAGATCCCTGGAAAAAATCGTTGAGAAAAAGTTTTCAGTTTTTCAAAATATCTCAAAGGGGAATCTCCTAGAGGGGGGTCGAATTTTATCGTGAACACCCTGTACAGGGCGCCGTGTAAGGCCCTGCAAAAACTGAAAAGTTTTAATAACTCCCAATTCCTAAAAACATATTTTGGAATATTTTAAACTGGTCCAAAGAGGGTTGGAACACCCATATTTTGAAACGGTTTTCCAACTTTCCGATTATCTTCCTCCGAAGCTTCAGGAAACAAGAATAGGTGTTCGAAATTGATGTTTAAAGTTGAAATTAGAAGTCTGCATCAAAAGTGACGCCGATTTGAATAACTCCCGAAATCAGCTTTTGAGATGGAACTCGTCAGAAATCAATTTGCTTTGAAGTGAACTGTTCAATATGATCATTTTAAGATTCAGCTCTGCTTGTATGAGGGAAGATTTCTTGACGAGGAAAATTAATTACGGCTCCATGTTTTCCGGAGAAAGTCAGTGTCCCTACTTACCCGAGAGCTAATGTAACCTACGTTACGAGGTTTTATTGTTCGTATAGACAATACAAATAGAAAAGGCCATAATGTCGTCACGGATTTTTACGGTAGCGTAGGAACCAGGCGTGTCCATCATTCAAAAAAAGGTTGGCTGATTTTTGATGCCCCAATATCCGTGACGACGGTGGCGATAACATATGGTCTTCTCTATTTGTATTGTCTATACCGTCAGCTGTTCTGACTTCTGACTGATCTACTGATCTGACTTCTGACAAAATGAATAACCTTCAGAATAAATTGTGACAGGTCCCTACAGATTTTTTTGAAAATTGCAGGTTTCTATAAACAGCTAGGCCTTAGTGGAACACTTGCGCTGCTGTGGTAAAATTTATAACTGAAACCTGACGACACAAAATCATACCATTTTTTTTGACAGCTTTCACTGTTCGTTCAGTCTCCTTTATATACCCTCCATGACCGTAGGTTACATTAGTTTTCAGGTAAAAAGAACACTGATTTTCTTCTGAAAACATGAATTCATGGAGGTTAGAGGTAAGGAGACTGATCGACGCATTCAAATGTGGCCTACTTTCATGTCGTGAAAATTCCGGGAGCCGTCCACTGTTGCTTGCGCCCGTGTGGCAAATTTTGGAATTAGTTATTATTTGTCAAAGTGACTGATTCAATTTGCTTGTGACCTGTGACAGTAACAAAACTAGGAGTAGGTAAATTCCTTCTTTATTCCTTCACCGTGTCTTGTTGTGCGCCAGGGTGCACAAGCTCCAATGGAAATGAGAAGGCCCGGTTGAGGAAAAGTGGCCAAAAATGCCCGAGCATGTTCCGACCTCACGCAGTAAGTTCAACTGTATAAACTTTGTAGGTACGGTTGCGGCCAAAATAAAGTGGACGACAATGTCAACGAGTTGGCTTGCTGTCATGCGACCTTCAGGCCAGAATCCTGAAAAATCTGTCAACTGTCGTCCACTTTAAAAAGCCCGCAATGGTACCTACTATACATGGGGTTCCGATCCGACTCTCTTGGTTCCTCTACGATAATTATATTGCAATGTCCTTTTCTTATTTTTGGAAAATTCCACTACATTTGGCGAACGGCACTCAGCTTTTTGGTTAGAGCGGGTCGTGGGTTTTTTTTTCTTGCACGTCACACAACATAAATTTATATCGCGCCAACCAGGAATGTTGGTGTGAAGCTTTATTTCGGGGGAGTCTACCCTGGTTTACCCCAACCCAAACGTGCTATAGTGAGACGTAGCTACTAAGCAAAACTGAAGTAAGTGTTAAAGTGAAGGACAACTACTAATTTGAGAGTAATTAAAGAGTTACAACAAAATTTTAGTTTTGACTATTTAATGAAAATTAAGATTGGTTTTGTATAATAATAAATGTTGATATAAGAATTTTTAGAAATGTTAAACTGAGTGAAATAATTTCGTATTTATTCGTAGCGTATCGTTGTTAATCCTGAGCCGTCCCGTGACGACAATCCTTGGACGCGAGAAGTTCAATAGTGAGAACTCATCAAACACACCCCCCGGGCATTTTCGTAAATTAAAGAAACTACAAGCTACGACCTATCTTAAATAGTGACGTCTGTCACAGAAATCTTGGGCCCAAGTAATCGGTGTCAGTTTTTAGGCGCAAACCTTGTGCGGAAATAAAAATTGGTACGTATACTGTTCTCTAAAATACTTAAATTCCTAAGGTTAGTGGATAATTATTGTAAAATTCTCACGGACAGGAGCGTCGCCCTGGAATGTGCCTCGGAAAATATTGCTGTCTCGCTGCTTGGTGCTCACGTCTCGGTCAGATTGCGGACGGAGTCCTATCGAGGAGAATTTCGAGACAATGCGTAGCTCCAGCAGGGACAAGAAGATTTCTGTCGGCGTCACGGCGATGCTGACAAATGCTGACGGGTGTACAGCGTGGTGGAGAAAATACAGATGCGGAAATACAGATGATGGAACCGTTGTTAAAAAGTAAAGATGAATAAAGATGAATGATGATATCGATAAATAAAGTTGCGTGTACGTCGTCGTGCGGATTTCTCGATCCTGCCTCAGACCTTGCAGACAGATAGACGGAATTTCACGATATTTCGACGTGGACATACATATAATTTTTACACGTGGAAGTCGAAGTTGGAGGTTGGACCTAAAATTGATATTTTGTACCTATTTGAATACCTAATCAATAAATATCTTACCCCAGCACACCGGGCACTTATTTCAAAGAAGAATCTGGTCAGATCTGGCACGGATGGCCCACCAAAATTCGGAAAATCCACGATGGCCAGGGATTTTTAAATATTCACGTGAATTTTATACGACGTCTCTTTTTCATCGTCTATTTAAAGAAACTCCACTCAAAAACCGTTCGCTTCTATCTCGATGCCTCTGAGCCGAACACCCACTCTTATCGGTTCACGCGCGATTTATTTGAAATGCCTAGGTACCTACTCTGTAATTTAGTACCTAAGTACCTACGTACCTACATACAAGGGAGACAATACCTCGCGCGGAAAATAAAATCGTTACACCACCCTTCTCCAAAAAAAATAAAAAATTAATAAATAATTTTTTCTTGTGATAACCTTCTCTCGTTGATGCTTATCATGCTACAATTTGGATCGATATCTGCGCGTATCATACGTCCTTACGGAGACAAAAATCGGTGAGTCATAATCGGTAGTGGACAAATTGGGAAAGTCTGCCAAACATAACATAATCAAAACGAAGAAGAGCCAATAAATTAAGGAGAAACTTATTTTTAGATAATCTTCTTTAGATTACTAAAATCCAAATGTGAAGAAAAAAACTATACCTAGTTTAGAAATTATGATACACTATGTACAAAGGAAATATTTACAAAAGGAAATACTAAGTTCCAGTCAGGAATCTTTAGAATTTCTAGATACAAAAGACTGAATAATCAATCGATTTCGGAAAAGTGAGCCACGGCAATACAAATGTGAACAGATTCAACGGAAAATTTGTATTACTCTCTAGGCTACAAAACGATAGGAATTTCTCGATTTTATCGAGAAGAAACTTTCGGTAAAAGGAGACGGTAAGGTAAGAAAATTGTTACATGAACAATTACGGTAAGTACGATAATTTATCCAACAGAAATGTCGGAATTGGAACCAAAGTATGGTTTCAAATCTTTCACATGCCATTTTCCGGCATCGGATCCATTCAGGTTGTTAAGGTGATAACAAAGATTTGAGGCTTTCCTCCGGACAATACAAAGAACAAATTTCGACGCTAACTTAGCCGCAAATTGATTCGAAGCATCTGAAAGCACTTTGTTCCGTCGCCATACTTTATCCCCAACTTTAAAGGATATGTCGCGCTTCCGCAAATTGTACACCTTAACATTCTTCTGATAGGCAGCGTGAAGATTTCGTTGAACATTTTCAAATATTTGCTTGAGACCGTCACTTATTTCTGTTGCGTAGGTTTCTCGGTCTATTCCAGGTAGAAGTTCTACATCTTTAACAGTTTCGATTTTTCCGTAATAATTCCCGCTAAGAGGAACGTTTCTGCCAAAATTAAGGAACGTCGGCGAGAATTTTGTCGCTTCGTGCTTCGCTGTATTAATTGCGTGGGCAATTTTCGGAAGTTCTTTGTCCCAGTATTTGTGTCCTTGTTCGCCGATGTAGCATCTGATTGCGGTTCCGACTGTTTTGTTGTTTCGTTCCACGAAATTGCATTGTGCCGAATAATAAGGGGTGAACCATATTTTCTGGACGTTGTAGGATGTTGCCAAATTTTTGAAAACGTGTCCTGCGAACTGTCGGCCGTTGTCGCACAAAATAAATTGTGGAACCCCAAACTTTAAAAAGACGTCACTTTCCACATGTTTCACCACGCTCTTTGCGTCGGCTTTTCTTAGCGGAAAGAGCAACGTATACTTCGTGAACCAGTCACCGACGACGAGTAGATATGTATGACCGTTCACAGAGCGAGGAAATGGTCCCATGAGGTCAACGGCGATCACTTGCCATGGGAAACTCACCCTTTTCTCGGTGCCCATCAATCCAATGCGCGATTGACTCGGAATTTTCTGTTCACCGCATACCTTGCACGACCTAACAAACTTGCGAACATCATGCCGCATTTTCGGCCAATAATAACTCTCTTGGATGCGAGTCAAAGTTTTAGCGAAACCAAAATGAGCGGAAGTGGGAGGATCGTGACAGGATTTAATGATTGACGACCGCTGTGATTTAGGAATTACGAGTTTCCACTCGCGCAAATTTGAACTGAAAGGAAGATTTTTGGGAAGGTGTTTATACAACAAATCGTTCTCAACTTTCCACTGAGCAAAAAGCTCAGGATTTTTCACAACTTGGTCACGCATCGATTTATACCAACTGTCTAACTGATCCAAAACCACCTCTACCGCTGAAACTTCCGGAGTTGGACACGCCGGAATCCTGGAAAGAGCGTCTGGAACGACATTATGAGTCCCTTTCCGGTGGATCAGATTGAAAGAATGTTGACGCAGACGCACCGCCCATCTAGCCAATTTGCCAGTGGGGTTAGAGAGATTATTCAACCATAAAAGACTGTGATGGTCAGTGATTACAGAAAATTTGACCCCTTCTATGTACGGTCTGAAGGTCTCGATACAAAAAATGACACTAAGAAGCTCTCTTTCTGTTACACTGTAATTCCGTTCCGATCGGGAAAGTCCGCGACTGGCATATGCGATGACACGCTCTTGATCATCGATTGTCTGCGTCAAAACTCCACCTAGTCCAGTGTCAGATGCATCTGTTTGGATTGTGAACGGTTCGGAAAAATTAGGAGGACAAAGAATTGGCGCTGAGACAAGTGCTTTTTTGATTTTTAGGAAAGATACCTCAGCCTCGGGAGACCATGTGATAGGCCCCACGTTGGGCGCCATTTTTATGCAATGTCCTTTTCTTATTTTTGGAAAATTCCACTACATTTGGCGAACGGCACTCAGCTTTTTGGTTAGAGCGGGTCGTGGGTTTTTTTTTCTTTCGACTTTTCAAGAGATCATTTAGCGGAGATACTAGGGTAGAAAAATTATCAATAAATCTTCGATACCAACTACACATTCCTATAAATCTTTTTATTTCGGTCGTAGTAGTGGGTCTAGGATAATTGACAATACACGTGACTTTTTCAGGATTCGTTCGGAGACCTTGAGAATCGATTACAAAACCGAGATATTTTAAAGATGTTCGGAAGAATTCACATTTTTCGAGATTTACTGTCAGATTGGCTTCTTGAAGTCGTTCTACAACCTCCCCTAAAAGTTCTACATGTCGATCGAAAGTGGAAGATACTATAATTAAGTCGTCCAAGTATGCAAAAATCTCAGGTTCAAATTTAGGACCAAAAAGAGAATCAACTAAACGCTGTTGTGTCTGCGCACTGTTACGCAGTCCAAAAGGCATTACCACAAATTGGAAAAGACCTCTTCCAGCTACACTGAAAGCTGTTTTCTCTTTTGATGCTTCATCAGCCAACGGGATTTGCCAAAAAGCTTTACGCAGGTCGATACTAGATATGTATTTTGCATCCCTGAGCATATTGAGAATCCTGTCGATTCGCGGAAGAGGGTAGGAATCGTGTTTGGTTACTTCATTAATTTTTCTGCCGTCGAAACAAAATCTATAATCGCCGCTAGACTTTTTTACCAATAAAACTGGACTCGACCACGGACTTTTGGATGGTTCGACAACCCCGAGCTTTAACATCTCGTCTAGTTCATCATTTAGAATTTTCAACATATAAGGAGAGAGAGGATATTGTTTGATTCGGAAGGGGGTTGCATCCCCGGTATCTATTTTCAAAGATATTTTGTCCGTTCGACCTAAGCGATTTTTATTACCAATTCTTTCAAACCTTTCTATAATTGATTTAGTTCTAAGTGATTGCTCGGGATCTAAATTTTCTAGAGAACACAAATGATCAGGAGTGACATCGATCTCATCAATTCTAAACACGTCGCCATTTTTCAAATCGTTAGAAAATCTTTGAGCTAGCCAACTTTCGTTTTTGAAGTCAATGTTAATTTCGAATTGTTTGCAGAAGTCTGTCCCTAAAATGAAAGATTGAGAGACTGAAGGTACAACCAAAGCGCGTATAATCTGACATGTTTTTTCGACACAAATAGGTAAGTCAACAACACCAGTAACGGGCTGTTTCGCGCCGTCAGCTGTGTTGATAAACTTGCAGGGAGAAGAACTGGATTTCACATTGCACCTGGACAAAATTTTCAAACCTCCAGCGCCCACCACTGAGACAGTCGCGCCGGAATCAAGAAGAGCTGTGATCGGCTGATCGAAGAGATTAACTGTAACATAAGGTCTGTTATCAGAAAGTTGTTTAGAGAATAAAGGTTCTATTTTATGAGAAGATTTCGAGATATTATTCTGATAAAAATCAGATACAACCTTTTTCCAACTGGTCCAGTCTTGCAAATTAAAGTTTCTATGATACACGGAATCTAGCGATATTTTGTTGTGTACAATCTGAACAGAATTTTTACGATATACCGGGTGAGAAGAATTTTTATTATATACAGGGTGAGAAGAATTTTTATTATATACAGGGTGAGAAGAATTTTTATTATATACAGGGTGAGAAGAATTTTTATTATATACAGGGTGAGAAGAATTTTTATCATTTGCCAGTTTGGCCTTAGGATTTTCATGACGAGAGAAAGGACGGCCACGTAAACTCCTCTCGAAAATCAGTTTCCCTGACATTTTTTACACGAATTTACGGTCTCATTCGGCGCACCACACCGGAAACAAAATTTGTTTCTCTTCAACGTACAATTTGAGAATGTATGATTAGTTCCCTTACAATTCCAACATACAACTGGCTCACTGGAATTTTTCTTTTGGTTGTTTTTAACGAATTTACCTGACGATTTCGATGGTGTTGAAGGACGAGAACTTTTGAAGTGAGTTCTTGAAGAATTATTGTTGGTATCTGATCGGCTTGACGAAAGTAATCGGGCAGAAGAACAATTTTCAGCGACAAATGCCAATTCAGGTTCCAACAAATTCAAAGCATTACTCTTCTGCGAAGTCGGATTTGAAGTGCGAGAATTCACATTTAGATAGTTTTCATCTTCCAACCGTTTTACCAGCTTATTTAATTCAGCAACCGTTTGAATATCCTGTAAAGCTAAGGCAGTGGAATATTCGGGAATAAGAAGTCTTCGAATCCATTTTATTTTCGTTGTTTCTGCAGGCGGTCTGGATAAACGACTGAAAAGTGTATTCATCGTTGCAAAATAAATCGTGACACTTTCGGAACGCATTTGTTTTCGTTTCTTTATGATTTCCCACATTTCTTCGTCATAATCTGCTATATTGAAGTCTCGTTTTAATGCTTCCACCAGAGAATCCCAATCACTTACATCTGATAATATTTGTCGATACCAGTATCGGGCTTGACCCACGAATAAATCTCGTGCAGACGTAAAAAGTTCGGATTTGCTTACATGTCGCGCTTTCATAAGTTCTTCAATATTTTCAAGAAAAGGAATTACATTTTTTCGTTCTCCGTTGAATGTTTCACCCCATTTATATACAGGTACGGCTTTTGAGGAATATGCTGTAATCACTTGTTGAGTTTGAGCCGCTGCAGCTCCTTGAATGTTAGATGTCGGTGAACTCACGGTTTGAGATAAAGAAACATTTTGTTGCGCAATAGCAGCTGTGTCTTCTTCCTTCACTCGTTCATGTAAATCAGCGTCGAGTTCTATGCACCTTGCATAGGCTTCGTTTTTGAAATCCGTTTGGGCTTCTGCTTCAGCTTCGTTGGAACTAATTGGTAGACGTAAGGCACGGGCAGTAACGTGAAAGATTCTAGATCTCAAACGTTTGTAAAGAGAATCGGAAGTAGGACCTTCGAATTCACCAATCAATATGTTGATGGAATCAATTATACTGTTGATGGCTTCCTTTTCGGTATCATATTTGAAAAGTGGATCTTTCAAAGAATTCAGATCTGTACCAGCTTTTCGCTCTACGTCTAACAGTCGACTTAATATTTTTCTTCGCCTGTCTTGATCATTACTTGAGATTACCTTTCGAATTCGTAGCTCATAGTTCAATTCATCATTCAATAAATGAACCGCTTTGAAAGATGGATCCATTTTTTTTTTTTTTTTTAATTGGAGGTAATTATTAAAATACTCGAAAAATTAAAAAGAGATAATTTTAGATGAGGAAGAGCAATAAGGACTTCTAACAATAAATTAAACAAGTCCGCAACAAAAACTATAGATAAGGGAATGACCTAAAGAAAACGATTAACCGCTGCAAATAAATTTTAAGGCACTATATGTACCTACGATGTACGTACGTGGGTAAAACAATTTACAATTAACACAAAAAGAAATTGCGGAAATTTCTGGAGAAATGTATCTATTTCATCCGCACGATGAAACGCACCTTCACGATAAAACCACTATATTCTATCACTGCTAGAAGTGAGAAAATTTTCTTCGAAATTTTACTTTCAACTCTCCAAGAAATCCTACACTTTAATCGGCCCCACGTTGGGCGCCATTTTTATGCAATGTCCTTTTCTTATTTTTGGAAAATTCCACTACATTTGGCGAACGGCACTCAGCTTTTTGGTTAGAGCGGGTCGTGGGTTTTTTTTTCTTGCACGTCACACAACATAAATTTATATCGCGCCAACCAGGAATGTTGGTGTGAAGCTTTATTTCGGGGGAGTCTACCCTGGTTTACCCCAACCCAAACGTGCTATAGTGAGACGTAGCTACTAAGCAAAACTGAAGTAAGTGTTAAAGTGAAGGACAACTACTAATTTGAGAGTAATTAAAGAGTTACAACAAAATTTTAGTTTTGACTATTTAATGAAAATTAAGATTGGTTTTGTATAATAATAAATGTTGATATAAGAATTTTTAGAAATGTTAAACTGAGTGAAATAATTTCGTATTTATTCGTAGCGTATCGTTGTTAATCCTGAGCCGTCCCGTGACGACAATCCTTGGACGCGAGAAGTTCAATAGTGAGAACTCATCAAACACACCCCCCGGGCATTTTCGTAAATTAAAGAAACTACAAGCTACGACCTATCTTAAATAGTGACGTCTGTCACAGAAATCTTGGGCCCAAGTAATCGGTGTCAGTTTTTAGGCGCAAACCTTGTGCGGAAATAAAAATTGGTACGTATACTGTTCTCTAAAATACTTAAATTCCTAAGGTTAGTGGATAATTATTGTAAAATTCTCACGGACAGGAGCGTCGCCCTGGAATGTGCCTCGGAAAATATTGCTGTCTCGCTGCTTGGTGCTCACGTCTCGGTCAGATTGCGGACGGAGTCCTATCGAGGAGAATTTCGAGACAATGCGTAGCTCCAGCAGGGACAAGAAGATTTCTGTCGGCGTCACGGCGATGCTGACAAATGCTGACGGGTGTACAGCGTGGTGGAGAAAATACAGATGCGGAAATACAGATGATGGAACCGTTGTTAAAAAGTAAAGATGAATAAAGATGAATGATGATATCGATAAATAAAGTTGCGTGTACGTCGTCGTGTGGATTTCTCGATCCTGCCTCAGACCTTGCAGACAGATAGACGGAATTTCACGATATTTCGACGTGGACATACATATAATTTTTACACGTGGAAGTCGAAGTTGGAGGTTGGACCTAAAATTGATATTTTGTACCTATTTGAATACCTAATCAATAAATATCTTACCCCAGCACACCGGGCACTTATTTCAAAGAAGAATCTGGTCAGATCTGGCACGGATGGCCCACCAAAATTCGGAAAATCCACGATGGCCAGGGATTTTTAAATATTCACGTGAATTTTATACGACGTCTCTTTTTCATCGTCTATTTAAAGAAACTCCACTCAAAAACCGTTCGCTTCTATCTCGATGCCTCTGAGCCGAACACCCACTCTTATCGGTTCACGCGCGATTTATTTGAAATGCCTAGGTACCTACTCTGTAATTTAGTACCTAAGTACCTACGTACCTACATACAAGGGAGACAATACCTCGCGCGGAAAATAAAATCGTTACAATATTTATTCTTATTATAGTAGTATCTGTATAACGTTTTACCTTGCTGAAGGACGAAATGGCTCGTGAATGGAGGAATGCCATCAGAAGGCAAGGTAGACCCCTGACATCAAGAGAAAAGATTTGCAAAGGTGGTCCCTGTTGCGAACTACATTTTAGAGATTATGACATTGAACGGTATCTGTTTCACAACAGGGCTTTCGGATGGAAGTCTTCCAGGTGATGAAGAGAAGCATTCCAAAATGGAAGAAGAATGTAGTTCCCACCACTTTTTCAAAACAGCATGAATCGTTTGACCAAAGGGAGGTCGAGGTTCCATCAAAGATAAGGAAAATGAATGGGACTGGAGCTGAGAAGGTCCATCGACAGATACCCACGATCGAAGACATAAACGCACCCGAACATCGACCAATGCTTATTATCTACGGACGAAGAAAGAAACGGACTTCTATCGCCGTTGTTCCACAAGCTGCGGGCTTTAGCAAAGTGCATCACGTAGAGTGTAGCTGAGAAAGTATTATAATCCAACTCAAATTACTTTCTCCTATATCGAAGGGGAGGCTCAAAAAATCTTTCTCAGGGAGGCATTGGTATAGATCTATAATTTTCTTGGGGTCCGCAGAAGAGAGGGCCTGTCAGGTTTATGGTCCAAGAATTGCTACTAGCAATTTTACGATTTTTGAGCCATTTCAGCGTTTTTCAGCAATACGTTCACATTGTTAAATCCCTAAAGTGTTGCTCACCTATAATATCAGAAGTGGTTAAAAAAGTCAGTGGTTTGATGACTCTTCACCATGTTGAAGGAATTCGTCGTAAATCTACACTTGGTTAAAGAAGTCAGTGGTTTGATAACTCTACACCATCTTGAAGCAGTTCGTCGTAACTCTACACTTGCTAAAGAAGTGAGTAATTTGATAGCTCTTTATCATCTTAAAGTAGTTTGTCGATACTCTACACTTGGTTAAAGAAGTCAGTAATTGGATTACTCTGCACTTGATTGAAGAATTTAGTAATTTGACTCTACACACACTTAGTTACATTGGTCAGTAATTTGATGATGGGTATTGATTAACAGGATTAAAGCGCATCTAGGTATATCCCTTCAGGTTTTTTTATCTGGCCGCGATATCAAACCTGATGTTTTCTTTGATTTCAAAGGCCTCAGAAGTCCCCGGTTCATCGCAAGGGCTCTGGCCCTCTGGCTTCTACGTCAGCATAGGCCTAGCTGGGCTGAGAGCGTCCGATCGTCAGGTTGGCCGTGTTAGCGCCATCTAGAATGCTGCTACCCTACTACTTCGGCAGCTAGTGCATGTCATGGTGCAGGGTGGGGAACACCACCACTTCCATCGTGCCTTGCGCACAGCTTGTTGCTCTTTTGCTTATTCTCTTTGTTTTGTGTAACTGTGTATAATTATTACGTTCACACTGTTCAATCCCTAAAGTGTTGTTCACCTACAATAGGGACTGCAAGAAGTACATTGCTCCGGACGCGCGGTTTGATCACTCACTATCGAGGACCATGACCTCATGAAAGGGTCTACTCCAGTATAATGGAAAAGCAAGATGCCAGTCCAAAATAATCTGAGCACCGCTTGCCGTGAATACATTTGCGCAAAATTATTTTGCCGCTACCTATTTCATTTCACCTGGAACGGTGAGACTGAGAGCTGAGAACCTTCTTATCGCTTTTGATGGGCAAATTTCTACAGTCCCTGACGGAAGAATAAACGGTTTGAAAAAAAAATGCCATGATAACCCCGCTGGCTTATAAAACTATAAGCTCGAATAAAAGATGTGACATTGGTTGAAATAAATGATAAAAAAGTATGTAATTCGAGACTCGTGTGTGCAATATGTCAAAATGCATAGCCCACGAAGCCCATATACTGCTAGATATCTGTGGATGTCGATATGTCGTATATATTTACCACGAAATTAAAGAGCGCTTTTGTGATGCCCTCTGTGCTGATAAAACCGTCTCGATGGCACAGATAAAACGTCAATTACGCTCACAGCTCCCCATAGACAAATTGTTATTGAGCAAATCCGGGATTATGGAAAATCGCTGGGGTCGGCAACGGTCACCGATATCCCAGAGCGGAGCGTACAACAAGCTAAGGGCAGATCCGAACAACAGATAATGGCAGTGGATACCGTGTCGGTGTGTATGTGTGTGTGTGTGCCTTGTGTGTGCCTTGTGTGTGTGTGTGCTGATGCTCGATGCCACAGCGCCACCCTAATCGATGGGTTCGAATTTTGTCAGAGCGAGGGCATTTAGTCATGTGCCGATACTGAATAAATAGGTATAGGTGAAAAAAGTAGGTACTTTTCCGTTGCTTTTTTGCTTTTCGGAACCGAAAAAGTCCTTAGGGAAAAGTGTTTTGTAAGACTAGCTATGAAGTTTAGCGGTAGAATACTTCTAGTTAAACTTGAAGAGAAGAAAACAGCTGAAGAGGGCACACCTTTCACTATAGAATCTGAAATGTTCAACATGGAGCTATTTACCTCTAATTTGAGTATTTTCAGTGAGCACAACATCGTCAATAAAACGTTTGAACTTCTAATCGATGAGGCTCAAAATTCTTACAAAACGTTCATGAGACGTTACCTTCAGCGTTTTTTTGAGTCATCAAATGAAAGTGAACGTATTTTGAAATCAAACGTTTCAAAGACGCCGAGTAGTACAGGAAATATAGTAAAAAAATCGGCAAAACCTCGGAAAAAATATGGACGTCCTGAATATTTGATATTCTGTTCAAAATTGAATGCTCTACTGCATATCCAAAATCGCCACAAATCGCACTTAGGGGTTTTGAGTTATTGACTGGAAGGAGGGAGGGGGTGAAAAATTGCAACTTGAACTGGAGGAGATGGAACCCGTCAACCAATTGGATGCAAATACATCGTAATTCGACACATTGTATCCCGATGATATCATTTTGGTACAGAGAATGGTTGAAGGGGGCTCGTGGGGATGCGAAGCTCGTCTACATGGTTCCATTTTTTTCCGTCTTTTACTTCTTTAACATCATTTTGAGAATGAAAATTTGTATTCGTAATCCAAATACTGCTTTTTTTTTCGGTGTTGTATAAAATTGTGCTTGGTACTATAATTATTTCCGGTAAGCGGCCTAAAATACTATGGCGCCCCTAGACCATTAAATGAATCCCGGCCTTCTTCACTGATTACGCACCGAAAAAGCACGAGGCCTTTTTGACACGTAGCAAAAGCACTAATAGAAATGTATAAAGCGAAAGAGTGTTAAATAAAGTATGCTCTAAGACGAAGTTGAATCATAAGGCATTTCTGACAATTTGCCATTGGAGCCATGTCACGTTACTGCGGACTACGAAGCTGAATCCGATGATGAAAAAATGCTAGAAAACATAGGTGGGGACAAAAATCAAGCAGGGTCGTCTGGTCCCCAAAGAAAAAGTCTCGAAGATTTGAGACCATTACCTTAAGCACCAAAAAGGAACAGCACTACTAACTACTACAAGAGAAATAGTCCAGTCAAAATAGGTTTTAACCGGAAAGAAATTCGGAAGTTGACGAAATTTGGTGGATCGATGCAGAATTTAACGTGGAATAACATACTGAAATTCCCAAAAATTCCAATGCTTGGCTTTTTTTCTAGAACCAATAAAAGAGCGCCATCCCTGTAAATTTTCGATTTTTTCTGAATAACTTGTAAACTATCACCTTTAGAACACAAAAACCAGCGAAGCAAATGTAGCGCGTTAAATTATCAAGAGATCAGTGTCAAATTCATCACTTTGTGGTTAATAGTCTCCGAGATACAGCGTCTGCTAGAACGCAGTGAAAATGACTCAAAATTTATTTCCGGATTTTACGTAACAATTTGCATAGTGTCAGTTCAAGGGCTGTAACGTGGACAGTAAATGTGCGGATTTCAGTGTGTCTTACAATCTTGAAAAGCCAATTTAACATTTGGTATCACACTTTTGTCTAGAAGTTGCCAACTTCAAAATGGTACTTTTCCTCGACCTTTCAAATTTATACTTGAAGTTCCGAAGAATCCCCAAAAATCGATTATTTCCATACCATACCATTTGCTTCATTTTCCAAGTATGGAAAAACCATCTGGAGAATATGTGAAGGGTTGAATACCAAAAAAATAACATTTTTCAGAATCTTTTTCCTAGTGATGGTTCCTGAGGTATATGGGTTAAAAGACTAAAACGACATACTTGGAAAAAAAATTGGTAGTTCGGACACTAATTGCTGAATACTGTACGGACCTTGCATTTTAGGTGTAAGATGCCACTTGGCAGACGTGGAAAGTACATAAATATATCCACTACGTCTGCTGAGTGGCATTTTGTATCATCAAATGCAAGGTCCGTACAGTATTCAGCAGTTAGTGTCCGGACTACCTATCTTTTTCTCCAAATAGGTCGTTTTAGTCTTTCAACCCATATAACTCAGGAACCATCACTGGGAAAAACATTCTGAAACATCCTATGGTTTTGGTATCCAATTCTTCACATATTTCCTGGATGGTTTTGCTCTACTTGAAAAAGTAGGCAAATGGCATGGTATCAAAATAATCGATCTTTGGGGATTCTTCGGGACTTCAAGTATCGATTTCAAAGGTTGAGGAAAAGTACCATTTTGAAGTTGGCGACTTCTAGACAAAAGTGTGATACCGAATGTTGATTTTGGCTTTCCAAAAATGTGAAACACGTTGAAATCCGCACATTTTCTGTCCACGTTACAGCCCCTGAACTGACACTATGCAAATTGTTACGTAAAATCCGGAAATAAATTTTGAGTCATTTTCACTGCGTTCTAGCAGACGCTGTATCTCAGAGACTATTAACCACAAAGTGATGAATTTAATACTGATCTCTTGAGAATTTAACGGGCTACATTTGCTTTACTGGTTTTTGTGTTCTTTATGTGATAGTTTACAAGTTATTCAGAATAAATCGAAATATTACAAGGATGGCGCTCTTTTATTGGTCCTAGAAAAAAAGCCAAGCGTTGGAATTTTCGGGAATTATAGTATGTTATTTCACGTTGAATTCTGCATCGATCCACCAAATTTCGTCAACTTCCGAATTTATTTCCGGTTTAGCCAGATTTTTGCTTAATTTGACTGGACTAAAACGGAAAAAAACAAAAATTTTGACGGACACAAATATTGAAGAAACTGAGGAAAATATGATAGGACGGCCACTAAAAATGCTGGAAAGGTGAAAAGAAAGCTTTCGATGAGAAAGGGCTAACAAGGTAAAGTGAAAGACATCAAAGAGGAAAGAAATAGAACCAAAACGATCAAGAAAATGATCGAATTAGAGATCGAAAGTAGCGAAGAAAATTCCTGAACGTACAAAAGTTCCTCTACTTCGAATTCGACAGATCTTTTCGATGAAATTGAAAACGACACCGGAGAGAAAAACTTCGCCAATTGGAGCATCAACAAACATTTTTACGGTGTGGCTCGGTTTCTTGCGAACAAAAGTTCAATACATTAGGTTGGACAAGTCCAGGAGACACCTTTAGATGTAGAGGAAGCCAGAGACTATGTGACTGATAAGTTTTTTGAGGCCAAAAAAGCCAGAATATTTCTTTGTTTTCCTCGATGTTCCAGATATTTTATCAGCTATGATGAGCCTATCACTACCACCGTCGATGGTTGGCGGAGCTTCACGGACTAACAGAAGACAATAAAAAAATGTCTAGTTGATGTCAGCTAGGTATGCCTAGTTTCAGTATTTTCAACTAGTTTTCTAGTTATTGTAATTGAATTTTGTAACGCTACCCTAACGCCGCCACTGGAAGAGGTCGACAACAGCGCCCTCTAGGAGGTAAGAAGATGGCCGCAGGGAACGCCACATCTCGCTCTCGGCCGTTCTGAGTAAAATTCGTAAAATTACAATAAAATACAAAGTCTCAGTTTTGTCGTAATAGGGAATAAACCCTTCTTCACATCGTACACCCGTGTGTTTTTTATTTATGTAGTCCGTCGTGTTACATAAATTGGCGCCCAGCCTTTACATGCGCTTACTCGAAAAAATGCGAAGTGGGAATGGGAAGCTGAACAAATGTCAGCTTTTAATGATTTGAAAGAACTGCTCATTACTGCTCCAATCCTTCGCCAAGCAGATCCAAAACTGCCATTCGTTTTGAGAGCTGATGCCAGCTCTTACGCCATCGGTGCATGCTTACTCCAGGGGGAGGGTGCCGATGAACGTCCGGTGGAGTACATCAGTCGATTGCTGACCCCACCAGAACGTAACTACTCGACAACGGAGCGCGAGGCTCTCGCGGTAGTATACGCAGTGGAAAAATTCCGTGGTTACCTGGAAGGACAGGAAGTCATTGTAGCCACCGACCACCAACCTTTGAAATGGCTCATGTCGCTCCGTACACCCAGCGGACGACTTGCAAGATGGGCATTGCGTCTCCAAGCGTTCAATCTGCAAATTGAACATATCCCAGGCCGTTGTAATGTCGTCGCTGACGCCCTGTCACGACCGCCTGTTGAGGACAGTTTTGAAAATCCGATCGAAATAAGCTCCGTTAATGCTGTATTCCCGACCACTAATTCGAGGACAGTTCGTGAAGAACAAATGGAGGACGGCGTCATTCGAAAAATTATCGAATGCTTCGAGTCGGAAAATCCCAATGAAATTGACTATTCACGCTGGCTAGAACGTGGATATTTGACGTCAAATGGTGTCCTTTACCGTTGTAACCCAGATGCCGACACCGATGAACCCCAGCTGGTCATTCCAATCCAAAAGGTGGATGAAATTTTGAAAGAATGTCATGATTCGCCGCTTGCGGGTCACAATGGAGTTGAGAAGACTTGCCAGAGAGTTTCAAGAAAATACTATTGGCCCTCCATGCGAAAAGACATAACCAAACATGTGCAAAAATGTCTTGAATGTCAGCGTTACAAGCCAAGTAATTTGAAGCCAGCAGGACTCCTGCAAACACCGGTCATGTCCCAGAGGTTCGAAACCTTAGCCATGGATCTTGTTGGGCCACTCCCGGAAACGGATCAAGGAGAGAGATGGATTTTTGTAATCGAAGACGTTGCTACCAAATGGATAGAGCTGTTTGCTCTCGTCAGTGCAACTGCGGAAGCATGTGCTAGATGCTTGATTGACGAAGTCATATTACGCTATGGTACACCCAGACGTGTGATCAGCGATAATGGTGTACAATTTGTCGGAGAGGTGATGCAACAGGTTGCGCATTGCCTAGGATTTGAACAAAAGCTCACACCGGCTTATCATCCAGAGGCAAACCCGGAGGAACGCCGAAATCGCGACATTAAAACTCAGTTAGCCATACAAGCTCGCGACAATCATGCTTCTTGGGCCAAAAACTTGGCCTCTGTCCGATTTGCCATGAATACCGCTCAAAATTTGTCTACTGGGTATTCCCCAGCATTTTTATGTTTTGCACGTGAACTTCGCACACCTGCTGAGGTGCATAAAGATTTGCGTGGTATCGTTGCTAATGACAATTTTGTTCCAGAAATAACCCCACACCTACGAAACGTAGCAGACATTCTTTGTCAAGCTAGGGAAACTGGTGAACGACGCCAAGATGCTTCGAAAGTTCAAGCCGACAAAAAGCGACGCGACTCCAGCCCTTTTAAGCCTGGAGATGAAGTCCTGGTGAACGTTCACGCCCTCAGTAAGGCCTCCAAGGGCTTTACTTCCAAGCTTGCACCACGTCGAGATGGTCCGTACATCATTGGAACCAGGGTGTCTCCAACAACGTACACAGTTTTTGCACCTTCCAACCCGGACCTTTGCCTAGGCAAATATCACATCTCGGCTCTTACCAAATTCCATGGAGATCAAGAGGCTGTGGAACCACTCCTGCCACTGCAAAAACGAGGTCGTCCGAAGAAAAAAGAAAACTCAGTTGCAGACGGAACCACGGACAACACACCCGACGAAAACGTCGATGTCATGGAGGAGGAGGTACCATCATCTCCCAAGATACACGGAGCGCGTACCCGACGCGCTGTTACGGTACCTCTGAGGTACCGCTAATCGTTCAATTTTGTTGGATTTCTACGGTGGATGCAACATAACCTCATGCTGTCCCATCCACCTACAAAATCCAAAGGGGGAGTGTAACGCTACCCTAACGCCGCCACTGGAAGAGGTCGACAACAGCGCCCTCTAGGAGGTAAGAAGATGGCCGCAGGGAACGCCACATCTCGCTCTCGGCCGTTCTGAGTAAAATTCGTAAAATTACAATAAAATACAAAGTCTCAGTTTTGTCGTAATAGGGAATAAACCCTTCTTCACATCGTACACCCGTGTGTTTTTTATTTATGTAGTCCGTCGTGTTACAATTTCCATTAGAGTTAACGGTTGAACCGGCAGCTGGGCTAGATTACGATTGAAATTTTGAACTGGAAATTCTAGGAGTTCCACCCTAGTTAGTGTTGACTGAAACCCAGTTGAAAAAGTTTTAGTGTGAAGGCTTTCCTTCCCAGCTGATTACTTAAAATACAAATGTGTATTCTAATAAGAGATTTATTTTTGTTTCACTAATGCCCGATTGCAGAAAGGTGATATCAATTTAGTTCGGTACTCAACACGGGATCAAATTTTTGAAGTGGAGCAAAATGCAAATCCAGTTACTTCAAGGGGAGATTATGATGGGAAAACAAAATATTGCTCCAAGTGATTATTTGGATACCAAACCACAGGTGAGACAGCCTTTATTTTGGCTTGTAGAACAAATCTTGCAGGAACTGTCAGATCTTTGCTTTGTAATAAAAAAAAAGCGACAAGTGCATGTTACTTCAACCATTTTTCTGTATACAAATAATCGTAAGGGGCCATAATTTGTATTCCCATCATTTTCTTTCCTTCAAGTAATCGGATTTGCATTTTGCTCTCGATTTTGCTTCACTTTTGAATCTTTGATCCGCTGTTTGGTACCAAACTAAAATTTGATACCACGTTTGTGCAATCGGGCATCAATGATCAACGATTGAACAAACAATCATGAAGCTGTCGCCTCTACAGGAATAGATGGATTTCCAACGCATATCTTGAAATAAGTGGCCGACATCGTGAGTAGACCTCTGGCCTGTGCAGTAAATTTAGGCTTTGGAAATGGGGTTTTTCTGGAGAAACTCGAGACTGCCACGGTAACACCCATCCACTGGTGAGTTTCGTCGATAAGCACCAGAAGCTGGCACCCAACCAGTATGGTTTCCATAAGGCAAAATTGACCCAAGAGATAAGACAGCCTAAATCAGAGGTAGAGCTTCAGATTGGACATTATCATATTTTTCGAAAAGAGCTCAGTTTGTTACCGTGACGGATAGGGGTATGCGGTTTTCTTCGTCTGAGGCTGGTATCAAGCACAGCGTGCCTCAGGGAAGCATCTAGGGGCCAATTCTTTTCACACTTTTTATAATCGACCCAGCATTGCCCGACGCCTTCTGCACTCTGGACGCTGACGATATCGCGTCTGTTTTTTCCGCTGAGAACTATGAACAACTGCGTAGGAAGCTCTGTGATTTTATCAGCAATATTTCGATTTGGTGCAGCGAGAACGGTTTGATACCAAACGCACAAAAAACCGGACATGCGTCGTAATGTAAGAGGCTGACTACTTGAGACAAAGTAAACCTAGTCTTGAGACGACACATCACATCAAGACCAGTCAGCCAGTCCCTCAGTCTCGGTGTAGGCTATAATAGGTATTGATCATTGGTTCGATAAGAATTCTTGTAGTGAAGTAAGTTTAAAATGGCGAAACACCAGTATTATAGAGCCCTTTGATTTAAAAACTAGGTGAACAGCGTATACACCATAAGCCTGTACCTAGGTATCCGCTAGCTGCCACGTTTCCGCTGCCACTGAGCGCACCGTTTTCCTTTCTCTCTCCCTCTTCATTCCTCTTCACATTGCCCTCCCCCTCAACCTCGTCATCACAGCCTGCTCGTTTATTTCTCTTCGACGATAAATAAATCACTCAATCATTTATCACGAGACAGTCGCGATTATGTGTGTTTACACCGTGCGAGGCCAACGCGATAGGTACCGAGAGACTTCCTGCTGCCGTGCCATCACCCAACCGACCTCCACTTATGGGACTGTGATATAGGTAAAGGTAACCGGCGAGGTGGCAGGTGGCTTTGCTTTTGCGAATTCCACCGAGTCTTGTTGAATGATGTGCGATTTCGGCTGAGGCGCAGGAGCTCGCCAGCTTGATAATGAAAAAGAGGAAACAATAGAAACAGAAAGTATGGACGAAGAGAAATGAACGTGAAATGTCGATCCATTGATGAAGAAATTGTTACACTTTACAGCCGGTTTCATAATCATTTCAAAAGGAGCATTTAAATTTAAAGGAGATTTAACCCCAAAACGTAGGCCTCTCATTGGCCATTATAGCCATCAAAGCTCCTTTAAATTTGAAGTCTCCTTTATTTTCCAGCAAAATTCCAACATTATGTCGTCATCTTGGCCGCCATATCGAAATCTCTAATTAGTGGAATGATTTTCATGGAACTTGGAACTCACCCTCGTCTATAGTAGGTACGATCATTTTGATTTTCAAGCCTTATTTCATGATTCTGACGCTATTTTGGCTGCCATATTGAAATTTTTCCCCCAAAATAACGGTTGACCCCTAATTAACATCTTTCGTTCACTAATCCTTTAAAAAGGAAGTGCACTACTGAGCCTCATGCCCATGAGGCATATTTGCTTGTTAGTATTTTTTCTTTGTAATTAAAAGGATTTCATGCAAGTTTTTGATATGTTTGGAGACTGTACCTATCTCTAAATAGACTTGCCAATCTTGCCATATGACAAAAAAACCGGTTAGCCTACAAAGAAACAAGCGAATATGCTTAAAGGGCGTGAGGCTCAGTAGCGCACTTCCTTTTTGAAGGATTTGTGCAAGATGTTAATTAGAGTTCAACCGTTATTTAGGCAGAAATTTCAATATGGCGGCCAAAATTGCGGCAGATTCATGAAATTCGGCTTGAAAATCAGAATGATCGTACTAGACAACGGTTAGTTCCAAGTTTCTTGGAAATCGTTCCACCCCACGTCCCACTATTGAGAGATTTCTATATGGGGGCCAAGATGGCGGCGGAATATTGGAATTTAGCTAAAAACGAGGCTAAAAACTAAGAATGATCATACGAAACAAGGGTAGGTACCAAGTTCCATGAAAATCGTTCCACTAATAAGAAACAATATGGCGGCCAAGATGGCGACAGAGCATCATTCGTCTAAAATCATCGGATGTATCTTATACAGTGTGATCCAAACCATTCCGAATTGGGGTAGGTTGTGCCCTGGCGAAAATCAGCTCAACATCCCGGAATTCGATCAGGTCACAGCCTACTCCAATTCGGAATGGTTTGGATCACACGGTAGAAGTTCACATTTCCTGCAAATTTCACTCAAATCGGACCACTTTTAGGAAATTCAAAATGGCGGATAAAAGATGGCGGCCAAGTGAGAAAAATCATTGGTAAATTTTTAATGGTGGACACGTACGCATCCGATTAGCGTTTGCACCACATCGATACCTTTTTTCGTTGAGGCATTATTCTCCTAGTTCTATTATTTTAAATTGTTCAATACGAGGTTCAATATGGAGACTACAAGATGGCGGCAGAGCATCAAATTGTCGAAAATTGGATGTATCTTGAGGTGGTTTACATTGCCTGCAAAATTCATTCCAATCGGATCACTCTTGGAGAAATTGAAAATGGCGGATCAAAGATGGCGGCAAAGTAACAAGAACCTAAAAGTCAACTTGACATCCTGGACATTTGTATTATTAATCATTGTTTACACCACATCCGAGACATCGATATCTATTTTTCCTATGAAGTGATCCCGGGTGCGGACAGACGGACGGACGGACGGACAGAGTGAAGTTAAAAGCGCTTTTCCCCCAATTTTTGGGAAAGTGCGCTAAAAAAGAAACTAGTTAAACTAGACATATTTCACCCTGTAAATCACAACATGTGGCTGTAACACGAACGTAAGTAGATCTTTTGTGTGTTCGGTTGGAGACCGTAAGGTAGCTGAATAATCACCAGAGGTTTTGTTTTGCATGTATTACACCAAAAATTCAAAAATCTTGGAACATAACCAAACCGATAACCAAAAACTCGACCAAACATTTAAATCTGTAAATAAAAACGTAGCTGTAGCAGGCTGGATATTTCTGAAATGTTTGACTAGAAACGCCAAGTTTACAGAAAAACCACTCGTTTTTGTTTGTGCCGACTCCACAGAAAAAAAATTAAAACGTGAAAACGACTTTTCACCGAGCTTTTCACCCAGTAAATTAAGAGGCAGCAGATACAGGAACGCGAGGGGTTGATTTCCCGAGGAAAAAGTGTACACAAAAATTCTGACTTCCGGAATTCCGACGGACTTCTTCCGGGAGTACTTCCGGGAGTTCCGATGATTTCCAAAAGAATTCCGGTGACTTTCGAAAGATTTCCGAGAATTCCGGTGATTTCCGAATTTTTCTGGGGAATTCCGGTGATGTGCTTTCCGGAAGAATTCTGAGAATTCCGGTGATTTCCGAAAGATTTCCGGGAATTCCGGTAGTTTCCGAGAGAATTCCGGGAATTCCGGTGATTTCCGAAAGAGTTCCGGGATTTCCGGTGATTTCTGAAAGAATTCCGAAATGAAATTACACTGAATTCTGGTGAAATTATTCCCCCCCGGGTTGATTTCCCGAGAAAAAAGTGTGCACAAGAATTGTGACCTCTCCGGTGACTTCCGAAAGATTTTCGGGAATTCCGGTGATTTCCGAAGGACTTCTGGGAATTCAGGTGATTTCCGAAAGACTTCCGGGAATTCCGGTGATTTCCAAGAGATTCCCGGGAATTCCGGTGATTTCCGAAAGAATTCCGGAAATTCCGATGACTTCCGAAAAATTTCCGGGAATTCCAAGGATTTCCGAGAAACTTCCGGGAGTTCCGGTGCTGAGATTTCCGAAAGAATTCCGGGAATTTCGGTGATTTCCGAGAGTTCCGGGATTTCTGGGGATTTCCGAAAGACTTTCGGGATTTCCGGTGATTTCCGGAAGAATTCCGGTATTCCTAAATGAATTGTACACTGAATTCTGGGGAAATCAACCCCTCGTCTGTGTAGTATAAGAAAATTCAAGACACACTGAAAAAGGAAAGAACGTCGCTAAAAACAGGTAGTTTATAGGCAACCAACAATACAGCTTAAGAACAGCGAGAATGGAGTGACCACGAGCAAGGAAACTCGGCGATGTTCAAGTGCGAAAAAAAAAAATTAACGTAAGTAAATCGAATTCTTTCGTACCTACACCGATTCAAAATTGCATAAGGAAGAAAGTGGTGGTGCAATCGTTACTGTAAAATGCGAGATGAAATGTGCGGCTTCAAGTCCTCTTTATGGCACCGTCGCCAATAAAGGTAGTCTTCCCACAAAACTGTGAGCGATGGCGGATAGATTTCTAAAGATTATACCTACTCTAATTTTGGCACATTCAGACTTTTCCTCACCTATAAAAACTTACGCAAAAAAAAAAAGGAAAACACTTACCAAGCTCAAGCTTCATCCAAAGTCGAACGTCCTGCAACCAGATTCTGCCTCACAAAGTCGTCTTTGTAGAACATCTGAACATCTCAAGTCACTTTGTAGTCACCCACACTAAATTTAAATAATTGAATTAATTACTCAAGCAGGCGCAGGCGTTTCGAACACAGTCAATCTCAATTGTTTCCAGCGTTTCCACCGGATCAAGCCGCGATAGCGCGATAATCAAGTCTTCTACACCATTTTCAAGCAATAAAAATTACACAAACACAAACACAACACAAGCATTCCACTGTGATTTCACAGCTTCAGGAAACAAATGAAGAAGCCACAGCCGGCTTGGATAGCTTATTTATTTCCCTTGAAAAAAAGTGCAGCAAAAAAATGCTATATGCCAAAATGTACCCGACAGTCCGACACTCCTGATCTGGTCATTCCGGTCTACCCGATAAGTTGCAAAGTGTGCTGCGGTCACAACTAATTTCTCTCGCGGAAAAACAATAGCACGATCTGCCGAAAAAACAGTTGCTTGGGAACGGAACTACATCTTGCCTGGCGACGTTCAAAATTTGCCATCTGATTTGGGAAATCACTGGAATCCATTCCAGGCAACAGTTATCGACACGAAACACGTAAAAGAGTAGGCTTTGCACAATCCCCGACAGCTTTTTTTGATGTTGACACATCAAGACGGCGAGGCAGGAAACCGACAACAATCGAAAGTGCTGCGCTGACAGTGACCAGTGTTGCCAGATCAGAAACAACTATCGAACGGTGTTGCCAGAGCTATCGTGTTTTCCTCGGTGTTTTCTTAGAAATTATCGTGGAGACAATTTGGGCGCTGTAGGTCCAGGAGAAAATAAAATCACATCGTCTACTGACGTTTCGAATCAGGATTGCTGCCTGGTGTTACCAACACTGCAACAATGCAAGGACGATTTCACTAGCTTTTAAGGGGTTTCTGATGCGACTAAAAAAGTGGTTGACGGAAATCGGTTTCATTTAATTTTTTTCGTCAAGTAGAAACTCCTTCAAAGAGATGTACGGGCAATAGTATCAAATTTTCAAATTTTTCACATTTTTTTGGAAATTTTTTATTTTGATTTTTCAAAATTCAAAAACTAGATAGCATTGACAATGCATCATCTTTTCTCAAGGAAGTCTCATGCCAAATTTGAACTTTTCATTTTCAAAAAAAAGGTACAAAAAATGATTTCTCGTAGACATGAAAAAGTGAATTAGTAGATACCATTTTTGGTAGGTACCTTTTTTTGGAAAATAAGAAGTTCAAATTCAGCATGCGACTTCCTTGAGGAAAGGTGCATTGTCGATGCTATCTGGTTTTTGAATTTTTTGAAATCAAAATCAAAAACTTCCAAAAAATTTTGGAAATTTCCAAAATTTGATAGCAATGCTCGTACATTTCTTTTTGGAGGAGCTTCTTATTGACGAAAAAATGAAATAAAACCGATTCCCGTCAACAACTTTTTTAGTTGCATCAGGAACCCCTTAATGCCAATTTGTACCAGTGTCCAGTGAACCAGTGGCTTTTCTGATTCGGATATCGTTTCCAATAGGGCATCGTCACATGATGTCACGAGGTGGTGACCTTGGAGGGAGATGCCGCAAAATCGAGTATCCTGACTAATGCTAATTCGAAAGGCTTTTATTTAAATTCTACGCAATTTTGAAGGAAACGTATGCTTGCAGACGCTTGCTCATGTTCTATCTGTACAGGGTGGTCCATCCCAGCGTAATTATCCCATAGCGGTCTTACCGTTCAAGATAGAGAAAAAGATGTAAGAGAAAAGTTATATGGTTTGATGAGATCTATAACCTTAAATTATTTTCAGCTATACAGGCTGTCCCATTTTGACGATATTAACGAACTGTCCGTTTTTCAACTGTCTTATGCCTGTATTTTTGTTTTTCAAGTGTGTGGCAGTGCTTCCAACTAAAAATGAAAAACTAAAAAAAAATCGCATTTTCATAGTTTTCTGAGAAAAATCGTAGCGGCCTTGCTTTTCAAAACTAAGAGATGAAACTTGACATGGTGATAGTCAAGTTAAAGACCAATATCCCAATGTCAGAAAATTGGGATTTCTTGATACAGGGTGTTCACAAAAAAACAACAAACTTCATAGTTTTCAAACTATCATAACTCATTTTTTTCAAATAGCATGTCGCTAATTTTATAACGTCATCTGATAGCTTTTTTTACCCTCTCCAATTTTTGCTAGGGATATCCTACCCTTGAACTTCATTTTTTTTCGAGATAATCGGAAATTTCCGCAAAATTTGTTATTTTTTTGTTTTTTTTTCCAACAATTGAGTTGGCCGCGATGAATGACAGGCCAGCCAAATAGTACGCAGCTGTCAGTTAGTCAGTCCGAATACTGTCGAACAAAAAAAATGGCTTCAACGCAAAAAGAAAACAAAGTGGAATCCTGGATATCTGGATCATTACCGGAATATCATATAAATTATTTCCTCTCGCGTAAAGTCATTTTTCTTTGTTCGACAATATTCAGACTGACTAACTGAGAGTTGCCGACTATTTTGCTTGTCTGTCATTCATCACGGCCAACTCAATTTTTGGTAAAAAAAAACAAAAAAAAATAGCAAATTTTTTGAAAATTTCCGATTATCTCGAGAAAAATAAAGTTCAAGGGTGAATGAAAGAGGACAAAAAACGCTATCAGATAACGTTGTAAAATTGGGGGCATGCCATTTGAAAAAAATGAGTTATGATACTTTGAAAATTATAAAGTTTGAAGTTTTCTTGTGAATGCCCTGTATCAAGAAATCGCAATTTTTTGACATTGGGATATTGATCTTTTACTTGACTATGACCCTGTCAAGCTTCATTTTTTAGTTTTGAAAAGCAAGGCCGTTACAATTTTTTCAAGGAAACTGTGAAAATGCGATTTTTTTCAGTTTTCAATTTTCAGTTGGTAGCACTGCTCCACAATTGGAAAAAATATCAGGCATAATACAGTTGAAAAAGTTGAACATGAAAATGTAAAAAAATATAGGGTGTTCCATTAAAAAAAATTGACGTTTCATTGATCCTGTCAAAATGGGACACCCGTATAGCTGAAAATTATTTTAAGTTATATAGGTTTCATCAAACCATATAACTTCTCTTTTACATCTTTTTCTCTATCTTGAACGGTACGACCGCTATGGGATTATTACGCTAGGATGGACCAGCCTGTATATACCTGGAAAATGTTTGAAGATTTCCCCATAATAAGACGTACAACAATTATTTTATGTGAACGTGTTGTACGCGTTTGAGGCGCGTTTAGTTCGAGCACGTCTCACTAGGTGGCCCTTGTGTCGATGGAAACTACTGTCACTTTTCGCTGCTGTCAACCAAACTTTCAACAATTTATTTGGTCATTTTGCAGCTTCCCGCGCCTAGTATCTGACGTTGTAACAAGTTTTTCTCTCTTCTGAAGTGCTTCCAAGTATAAAAATCAGTTTTCAGTCGGCAGTGAGTGACAGTTGACAGTTGTAGTCGACACAAGGGCCACCTAGTGAGACGTGCGCAAACTAAACCGTGCCTCAAACGGACACAACACGTTCGCCTAAAATAATTATTATTCTACATCTTGTTATGGGGAAATCTTCAATAATTTTTCAAGTAGGTATATACAGATAAAAGCATGAGCAACATTTTGTCAAAATGGCGTAGAATTCAAATAAAATCATTTCGCATTAGCATTGAGCCATATGAAGAAAGTGGGGGTTGTCAGGATACTCGATTTCGCGCCACAGGCCGCCATCTTGATGACGTAAGTGACGATCCCCTATTCTCATTTCTCGGGCTCTAGATTTCAGTCAGTGTATCACGTGAAGAATTCAGAGTTTAGTAGGTGAGTAGAGGTAGCTATCTCGCTTATTATAACCTGTCAGTTTCACAAAAAAAAAATGATCAGCGATCAGGCTGATTGCTGATTGCAGATTAACTGAACTTTTTTCTGCTCAATGCTAGTCGGTTAACCACCAAAAGTTCTTAAAATCTGCACTGGACCCATCATCTTTTCACTGTTGACAGTTGAACCAGCATTTCCATAGAGATTTCTATAGATCAGTCAGCTACAAATTGAAAATTAAAAATCGCGGATCAACTGATCTCATATTATCTTTTTGTGGAATCCACCCACGGCATGTGATGGTGATAAATTTATAGGTGACACGATCCATCGCGAACGTACTGATATGAAGTGGTAAATAGACTCATGAGGTACTTAGAAGATTCGTGCTTGCCTTGTGCTTCATAACAGAATCTATTTTCATTCAGATACAGTGTGATTTTTTAAAAGGACCGATAAAAGGACTCACCTCAGATTTCTCGCCGCATTTTTTTCACAGGAAATCGCTGAAACAGGTCGATTTTTATTTTGAGGGGACATACATTGTCAAATTTTTATCTTCAACCCCTTCGCCCCCACTCTACCCTAATTTAGAATTTCAAATAGCATTGCCTATCTTGCGAGACATCAAATTAAAGGTTATAAAATTCTCTCTCTGTCGAACATATTTTGAAATGTTTATAAACCACCCCCAACGAACCTTTTTTAAAGTTCTCTCATTGTCAATTGGGAAGAAGTTTTTCCTCTATTAACTGCCGATCCTTGAGAAATAAATTTTCCAGAAAAAAACAGGTCGATTTTTATTCCAAAAGGGATATCTATGACACGTATTGTCAAATTTCCATCTTCAACCCCTTTGACTCCCAATTAAGAGAATTTTTTGAAAGGGCTAGGGAGTTGTTTAGAAAACTTGAAATTTTTTACTGAAAGAGAATTTTATTACCTGCAGAATGATGTATCACATCACAAGGTAGATATTGCTATTTGGAATTTCAAAGTGAGGTAGGGTGGGGGCGAGGAGGTTGAAGATATAAACTTGGCGATACGTGTCTAAAGGTGGCTTCAGTCAGCTTGGTTTTAGTTTTAGTCGTAGTCGTTGTCATAAATTTGAAAGTAGGAAGCACGCGTCATATGCGCGGCGTTCATACAGAGTTTTAGTTTTAATTATAGTCTTCCGAACAATTCCGAACTTTGTCGTAAGATACCGACTTGCAGGTTGCGTAATTACCGGCATAAGGTATGAGCATGGATGGTGATGGTAATGGGTTGTATGTATTGATAAAAAAATAGCATAAGCATTTGCTTCGATTTCAGAGGAGTTGTACTCCTCATAAATGTAAACAAATACTTATTTATGCTTTTTTTTACGAGTTGTTACATTAATAGGTACTACCCAACCCATTATGAACACGGACCGTATGAAGATGAAGGTTCGCGCAGTATCATTCGAGCTCCTATTGGTCAATTCTTACGACTAAATCTTGCTGTATGAACGCTCTTCTCTGTTACGACAACGACTAAAACTAAAACAGCGACTGAATAAGCTGACTGAACGCACCTTTAGATGTCTCTCTCGAAATAAAAATCAAATGGGGAAAAAGCCTCCCTTTAATTAACAATAAATTTTGAGCAGAGTTTGGAGGTGATTTGAGAAGATCCAAAAAAAATTCTCCCCAGTTGAAATGGTTCACCCAAAACATTCAGTCGCATTCAAAGTGACATAACTCTTGACTGATTCAACCATTTTGAATCATTATACAGGGTGGTCCATCCTAGCGTAATTATCCCATAGCGGTCTCATCATTCAAGATAGAGAAAAAGATGTGAAAAAGAAGTTATATGGTTTGATGAGACCTATAACCTAAAATTATTTTTAGCTATACAGGTGTCCCATTTTGACGGGATCAACAGAACGTCAATTTTTTTGAATAGAACACCCTATATTTTTTTGCATTTTCGGATTCAGCTTTTTCAACTGTGTTATGCCTGTATTTTCGTTTTCTAATTGTGTGGCAGTGCTACCAACTAAAAATTAAAAACTGAAAAAAATTGCATTTCCACAGTTATCTTGAAAAAATCGTAGCGGCCTTGCTTTTCAAAACTAAGAGATGAAACTTGACTTGGTGATAGTCAAGTCAAAGACCAATATCCCAATGTCAAAAAATTGCGGTTTCTTGACACAGGGCGTTCACAAAAAAAAATCAAACTTTATAATTTTCAAAGTCTCATAACCAATTTTTTTCAAATAGCATGCCCCTAATTTTATAACGTTATCTGATAGCTTTTTTTATCCTCTTTCATTTTTACTGGAGGTACCCTGCCCTTGAACTTAATTTTTTCGAGATAATCGGAAATTTTCACAAAATTTGTGATTTTTTCAATTTTTTCACAAATTGAGTTGGCCGTGATAATGACAGACAAGCCAAATAGTACGCAACTCTCAGTTAGTCAGTCTGAATATAGTCGAACAAAGAAAAATGACTTTACGCGAGAGAAAATGATTGATCCGATATTCTGGTAATAATCCAGATATCCAGGATCCCACTTTGTTTTTTTCTGCGTTGAAGCCATTTTTTTTTGTTCGACAATATTCAGACTGACTAACTGAGAGTTGCGTACTATTTGGCTTGTCTGTCATTCATCACGGCCAACTCAATTTGTGCAAAAAAAAAATTAAAAAATCACAAATTTTGTGAAAATTTCCGATTATCTCGAGAAAAATGAAGTTTAAGGGTAGGGTATCCCTGATAAAAATTAAAGAGGATAAAAAAAGCTATCAGATAACGTTATAAAATTAGGGGCATGCTATTTGAAAAAAATTGGTTATGAGACTTTGAAAATTATAAAGTTTGATTTTTTTTTGTGAACGCCCTGTATCAAAAAATCGCAATTTTTTGACATTGGGATATTGGTCTGTGACTTGACTATCACCATTTCAAGTTTCATCTCTTAGTTTTGGAAAGCAAGGCCGCTACGATTTTTTCAAGATAACTGTGGAAATGCGATATTTTTCAGTTTTCAATTTTTAGTTGGTAGCACTGCCACACAATTCAAAAACAAAAATACAGGCATAAGACAGTTGAAAAAGCTGAATCCGAAAATGCAAAAAAATATAGGCTGTTCTATTTAAAAAAATTGACGTTTTGTTGATCCCGTCAAAATGGGACATTCTGTATAGCTGAAAATGATTTTAGGTTATAGGTCTCATCAAACCATATAACTTCTTTCCTACATCTTTTTCTCTATCTTGAAGGGTAAGACCGCTATGGGATAATTACGCTAGGATGGACCACCCTGTATGTTTTTTGATTAGCTCACGTATTGGACTACAACATGTCATGGGCCAGTCAGGCGAGACAGTTCGCGTCACAGGTTACAGGGATGTAGGTATGCTTTTAATATGTGTAACAGGCGGAGGTGAGCTAACTACAGAGCAAAAAACCGTTTGAGAACTACTTTCTTCAAGCAAAAAACTCAATTCAAATACTCGTATACTAAGGCCCGTATTCATAGTCGGATCTTATGAATCGATAAGATAAGTCGATAAATGAATATAAGGTGGTCTTGAGACCATGTTTATCTAGACACAGGCTCCATCTTAGATTGCTTTATACATATAATAATTGTCATCTTGTGAATATTCTTCAACATAATCAAACACACCCATATCTTCTTAAAGTTGTGTTTGGGAGAAATCAGCCTCAAGGTCGTCTTAAGACATAAGATCTGACTATGAAAACAGGCCTAAGAGTACATTTCCAAGCTCGTGTAATCATTCCGGTCTATGTCAAGTAGGCACGACCGCACGCGGGTGAAATAGAACCTCCTGAAAAGAAATTAGTTTTCTAGAGTCTCAAGTGCTTGCCGCGGTTAAGGCAGACATAATATCATTAGCAAACAGTTTCGGCTTGTCATTCCTTATAATATTCTCGCAAACGGCGTTTGGTGACATTGAAAAAATTGCTGCTAAACAGGCAATAAAAAATATCAACTTCTTAGCGGGCAACATCTTCAAAAATACTGTTATTGAAATTTTAACGCCATCAATAGGTCCAGTGGATACGAGTTATCAGAAAACAACCGAAATACATGTTGCCCGATGGTTTTCTTGCATGGGAAAACAATTAGGTAGATGTGATTTATCTAACCCGCACAAAGACTTTTTTCAATAGTAAGACTGGCACAGAGATGATGACAAATGCTTCCGATGTTTGCGTAAGAGATGTAAGCTTGCATTGAGGTAAATATGACGAAAAAGTACGGTGGTTTCACAGGTCCGAGCACAGGTCTTTTTGCACCTTCAAGACATCCTTCACCTTTGCGCAGATGTGAAGGAATCAGCAAAACTCGTTTTAGGGCGGAAACTCAGTGGTAGATACCTACTAACCTAAAACCTTACGAAGAGTTTGATACCATAAAAGCTTTGGTCGGAATTTGTCCTATCCAGAATGACCTTGTTAGCGCGGTACACATAAAGACGGCAGCCTTCCGATGAAGGCTGCATTAAAACAATAACTCTTGGATTAGGAAAGCAGCAAGCGACAGTCGGAAATAAAATTTACAACAACAATCAAAAACTTTAATGCAAAACAAAAAAAACACAAACAGACAGAATTACAAAACAATAAAAAAAAAACAATGTGAATTGAATGAAATGAAAAATCAGAGTGGTTCTGATCGGGGGCAGGTTCGCTGGCGCCGAGTGGCGTCCTGAAAACGAGACGAACTGCACTGAAGGTATACACCCCGGCAAACGGGAATTAACGGTAAATGGTAAAAACAATGGAAAATATGGAACTTACGGGATCTTATTCGGTGGCGGCGTCGTCCTGGCGGAGTCCGAAGGCGGCGTCGTGGTGGATGGCCGTTCCGGTGGTGGATTTCCCGTTGAAATGCACGAGTGCCCGTGTTCGTCACCAAAATGGCGGACGAACGACTCGATCCCGTCCGAAACTGGAGCTTTGTGTGCGGCTGGCTGGTCCAAACCGCTCCCCGGTGAAAGCGGTGAAAACTGCGGCTTTCTGGACTTGGAGATGATGCAGAGATCCTCCAGGAGTCACTATCGGACGCGATGGGCCTTGGATTGGCTTCTGGTCGAGTACGAATGTACGCCGATGGCACGACAAGATGGCCGCGAGAACGATGACAAAAAAAAAGACGGCGTGGCTTCCGGCTCGACGTACGTAGATCGACCCCGCTTCGAACGAAGCGGCAAGAACACGAGCGGAAAGAAAGCCGAAGAATGCCGAAGACGGCCGAAGAAAGCGCTGGAGCTCGGTCACGCTTGCGCCTGACAGCCAAGTGCCAGGCACACCGAACAGGGGATGAGGGGTGAGGATTTGGACAACACAGGGATATTTTGGGTTGCATACCCTCAGTGCACACGAATGCAGTTTTCAATGAACGGGGCCGAGACAGACCTATACCGCCTGGCCTAGGGGTGGTAGAGCATCGAAAAACCAGTGGATTTTCCTTAAAAAAAAACGAATATTTATCACAAAATTTTTAAAAATAATCATTAGGGGTGAAAAAATGGGAAGTTTTAATAGCACAAGGACTGGATGATTTGACGATGAAGCGTTCCGACACCTCGCCCAGAAACAAGACAGATGGGCATGCACGCACCAGGCCGCCCAAAACGCATCAAGTCCATCCAAGCTCGAAATGTGCGTCGCGACGCAATTTGGACGCCGCTAAGTAAATTACACCCCATGTGTCGCCCGGCGTCTGCCCCCTGCGACACAATAGATTTTAGCACGCGTTATACATTGTACTGTGGGGGATGAGATGGGGTGTTGAGGCAGGGTTAAATGGTGCGATTTTAAAGGAATTTAAAACGCTCCTCTGGCGTGCGCTTCTGGACCATTTGACTGCTAACTCTGCTGCTGCTGCTGCTGGATGTCCCGGTGATGCTGTGGGATGAGAGGAGGATGATGCTGATGATAATAAACGCCGTCGGACGCCCGCGGCGCCCTGCGTCATAATACACTTCCGGGAAGCACCACACGGCCACTGCACTGCACTGCATCGAGTCGTAGTGAGGGCTAGGCGAAGCGTTTAAAATTTCGCACCGCCACAATCGGAACGGAATGATCCAATTTGTGGTGGTATTGTGGTTGCAGTGGCACCATCTCAGGAACAAAGGGTTACGCTGTATCATACAAAGTCTTGACGTCATCAAATGTTGCGGCATATAAAGTACTCAATGAACTTTTGGAGGATTAGTGAACGCAAGATGTTAAGTAATTGAGGGTTCTACCGTCTTGGGCAAAAAATTCCAATATGGCGGCCAAAATATCGACAGAATCATGAGATTCGGCTTGAAAATCAGAATGATTGTACCAGACAAGGGTAAGTTCCAAGTTTCATGAAAATCGTTCCACTAATAAGAGATTTCAATATGGCGGCCAAGATGGCGGCAGAATTTTGAAACTCAGCTTGAAAATAGGAATGATCGTACGAGACAAGCGTAACTCTCAAGTTTCATGAAAATCCTCCCACTTATAAGAGATTTCAATATGGCGGCCAAGATGGTGGGGCAATCATGAAATTTGGCTTGAAAATAAGAATGATCGTACTAGACAAGGGTAAGTTTCAAGTTTCATGACAATCGTTCCACTAATAAGAAATTTCAATATGGCAGCCAAGATGGCGGCCGAATTATGGAAGCCATTCTGCCTATTTGGTCCTTGAAAACCTAAGCTATCCACCGGATAAAGTTCAATCTTCAAGGGCTGTAGCTTTAGTTCCCGAGAAGAAGTTCAACTTCATCGAAGTGCACAGGAGATCTCTGTTTTTTGAGAATAATGATAACGATGTATGGATAACAAAAATAGTGCCCATTGGCCACCCTTGGGGACATCAGCTATTAATCGAAAAAAGTTCCAAGACTCTAGTTTCAATTCTCGAGAAGGAGTACAGCGTCTTAATTTCTGCACGGACTCGGACAGACAGACAGACAGACAGACAGACAGACAGACAGACAGACAGACAAACCGGCCACATAAGCGTCATTCTGTTACTTATATAAAAAAATGTTCTCCAACTGATTTCGACCTCCTGAACACGAATATCGGGTTCAGTTTTGAATTGGAACATTTCTTTTTTATCGAAAAAATGGTAGCCTGTCACATGATTTTTAGTGATACCTACCTACTTTTTTTTTGTTATTGAGCGAACATGTTTAGTAATTTGAGTGCCATTATCCTTTAGGTACCTAGTATTGGCTATTTCAAAATGGTCAATTACTATTTCGGCACGTCTGATTTTAAATTTGTAGGGTCGTGTAATATGCGCTGAGCCGTGGCTTTGCGGTCGTTTTCAAAAATTGATAACAATTGACCCGACGGTCGGATCGAAGTGGGGTTTTTGTCAAAAGAAAGTTCAAATTGTTCTCTAAATATAATGCCGTACATGCAGTGATGTATTTCATTGAGAAATTGTAGTTGCCTGCATATCGCAACTTTCTACATCTTACCGCGAATGCCAGCACTTGATCGGCGAAGCCGCCCTACACCAAAATGTTATTTTTGTAATTGTTCATGATTATTTCGGCAAAAATTTTCTTGATTCGCGTACCAAGGCCATGAGCTACCCATTCGAGTTGAAATATTTTCTGTATTGGATTTCGTTTTGTTCGGAGGAAAGGATATCAAGCACCAGCAAGCAACGAATAAATCATTTGCGGCCGAGCCGTAGTTTCGGAGTCATTTTCAAAAATTAATAACTATTGGCCTGCACCTCGCATCGATGTGAAATTTACATCAAAATAAAGTTCAAATCATCCTCTAAATATAACTCCGCATATGTATTATGGTAAAATGATAAGATCGGGTACTTCCTCGCATGTGATAACTTTCGAGATCAGGCCGGCTTCTGAAATGCAGCATTCAACGGCGATGCCGCGTCACACTAAATTGTTATTATTGTCATTGTTTATTATTATTTCGTCGAGATTTTTCTTGGTTCGGGATACAAGGTCATGAGCTACCCAATGGAGTAAAAATTTTTCGCAAAAATCTTTTCGTCTAGGACTAGATGCTGTGACGGACGGACGGACGGACGGACGGACAAAGCGAGGACAAAAGCGCCTTCCCATTTGGAGAAGTGCGCTAAAAAGCAAAGATAAGGCCAAGGTGACAACCGTACTGCAGCGGCAAGGGAAGAAAAACACTGGGAAGAAGACAGCAAGAAGTGGCAACGCGACCCATTAGTAGAGGAAAAATGAGACTCTATTGTAGTGCGGCGGTTAGTGAGAACCACCTTGCATTTTGTGATAAAAGCATGAAATTTGGCATATACGCTTTACAGACTGACCTTTGCTATATACGAGGCGGACCCACGATGGAACCGCCGTGCAGCCGTCAGAATTGACATTTGCCTACCTTTCAGAGGCAAAAACTGAAACCGGTTATCGGATTGATTCAAAAGTGACGTCTATCAATGCAGTAGACCTTCACAGTAAAACTTCACCACAAAAAATGTCAATATTGCAAAAGAAGAGGGAATGGGAAAGGATAGTTCCAGCCGCGGCACAGATTTTCAATTTTTTTAATTTCGGACCAAATTGACAAGTTTGGTATCGTTTCCGACTAAAGTCCATCTTCTAATTTCAAATTGAAAGTTGTGATTGCAGTTTGAGAAAAAAACTGTTTTATTCAAAAAAAATATACCTATTTAAAAAAATATTTGAGCTTTTTTCATTTTGACTTTTATCCTAATTTAAGGCATTCGAAGTGAAAATCCTTATTTAATTCACTTCTTCAAAGCTTCTTGCACATGAAAACCATGTACGAGACCTGGTTTTTACTTTGACAAGATCGTAAGCCTCATTTGTTCCTAAAGTCATGAAAGTGATATCTAATAATTTCATTAATTTTCATGTACGAATGGAGATACTCGTGCAAAGCCTTGCAGTTTGTGATAAAAGCCTGAAACTTGACATACATGGTCTATGGACTGTCCATCACGATATAAGAGGTGCACCCGTGACGGAACCGCCGTGCAACTGTCAGAAACGCCGCGATACCTTTGCACGCACAACTCCATTCGTACATGAAAATTATTGCATATAACTGTTACATTTTTTGGAACAAATGAGGCTCACGATCTTATCAAAATAATAATCAGGTCTCGTACATGGATTTTATGTGCAAGAAGCTTTAAAGAAGTGAACTAAATAAGGATTTTCACTTCGAATGCCTTGAATTAGGATAAAAGTCAAAATGGAAAAAGCCCAAGATTTTTTTTTAATAGATATATTACTATTACCTTTAGAACACAGCACCAACAAAGCAAATGTAGGCCGTTAAATTCCCAAGAGATCAGTATAAAACTCATTACTGTTTAGTCAATAGCCTCTGAGATACCGCGTCTGCAAAAACGCAGTGAAAATTACTTGAAATATATTTCCGAATTTTATGTAACAATTTGCATAGTGTCAATTCAGGGGCTGTAACGTGGACAGCGAATGTGCGAATTTCAATGTGTTTTTTCTACATTCGGTATCACACTTTTGTTTAGAAGTCACCAACTTCAAAATGGTACTTTTTCTCGACCTTCGAAATCGATACTTGATGTCCCGAAGAATCCGCAAAAATCGATTTTTTTCATAAATAAAATGATCTGCACGCAGTCTTCCTTCAAATTGATTGTTTTTATTTCTGACCGGTTTCGCAGGTCTCTGGCCCTTCTTCATCAAAGTGTGGAGTCTAAAATAAAATACATAAAACAAGTAGGTAGGTACATAAAAGGTGAATGATAACACACCGAATCACCGACATTGTATAAATGGTGAAGATAAAGTTTGTGTAAATGATAAGTGAATTGTTTTTAAATTCTTCAGATGTCAGTATAACATTTGTGCTGTTGTCATGGAAGAACGGACAAAAGAACTTGATGGAAATGTATGAAATAATAATAGAGCTAATAGTAATGGTACAAGGTGGGTGATGAATTAATGAAAGGATGGTTGAATGGAAAGAAAGAAGCTTATTTAAATCAAAGGCGTTGTAAAAATGTTTAAAAAAGAAATCTATACAATCTTCTAGGCAATTTCGGACAGAATTATTAGTTGCCTTACAAATTTCAAGAACCTCTATACTATCTAAAAGCCGTCCTTTTTTACAAACATGTAAAATTTCAAAACTAGTTCCAAGGACGAAGTTATGATTTTTTGAGATGATTTTGATGATTAGATGATTATGATTAATAATTTCTTCCAAAATTGCCTAAATGATTGTATAGATTTCCCTTTTAAACATTTTTACAACGCCTTTGATTCAAATAACCTTTTCTCTTAGTCAACCATCCTGCTTTCATTATTTATCACCCACCTTGTACCATTATTATTAGCTCTATTATTCCATACATTTCCATCAAGTTCTTTTGTCCGTTCTTCCACGACAACATCACAAATGTTATATTGACATCTGAAGAATTTAAAAACAATCATCAAATGCAAGTACAATATTCAGCAGTTAGTGTCCGGACTACCTTTTTTTTCTAAATAGGTCGTTTTAGTCTTTCAACCCATACAACTCAGAAACCATGACTATAGGATGAATATTCCGAAACATGTTATTTTTTTTGTATTCAATTCTCCATATTTTCCCTGGATGGTTTTGCTCTACCTAAGTGAAAAATGAAGCAAATAGTATGGTATGAAAAAAATCGATTTTTGGGGATTCTTCGAGACATCAAGTATCGATTTCACAGGTCGAGGAGAAGTACCATTTTGAAGTTGGCGACTTCTTGACTTCTAGACAAAAGTGTGATACCTAATGTTGAATTAGCTTTTCCCCGCATGTAAAACACATTGAAATTCGCACATTCGCTGTCCAGGTTACAGCCGCTGAATTGACACCATGCATATTTTTACATAAAATCCGGAAATTAATTCAAAGTAATTTTCACTGCGTTTTTGTAGACGCGATATCACAGAGGCTATAGACCAAAAAGTGATGAGTTTTGTACGATCTCTTGGGAATTTAACGGGCTACATTTGCTTTGCTGGTGCTGGTGCTGTGTTCTGAAGAGATAATAGTTCACAAGCCATTCAGAAAAAAAGAAAATTTTCAAGGATGGCGCTTTTTTATTGGTCCTAAAAAAACAAGCTTTTTTGGGAATTTCAGTGTGTTATTCCACGTTCAATTCTGCATCGATCCACCAAATTTTGTCAACTTCCGAATTTATTTCCGGTTAAAACCTATTTTGACTGGACTATTATAATATGTGAAGACGTACGTCGTAATTCAAGGGGTATATATTTATTTATATTGCAAATTTACCGACTACACTTTTACAATGCTTCGATCATCAGCCACAATAATAAGTCTGCAGATTTCCCGCCTCAATACACCATGGCCTTCGCGAGGGTGCGCGGGTGGCAGGGGTACGCGAGGGCCTCAGCGCTGCACTTGTCCGCAGCATGCAGTACATTACAATTCCGTCCCTAGCTCAGTTACTATTCAAGATAAATCAAATCTGAAAGAACCGCAAGAGTCGCAATGGAATAGGTAACATGGTTTACAGAAGGAATTTTTTTGATTGAACTAGTAGTTACGGAGATAATCGAGTGGGAGTGGAATGAAAAATGTCATTCAACACGTTACTGAGATATTCAACGTTCTTTGCGCACGAGGCAGTCAAGTTTTACATGTATTCTTATGGCAAAGTAAATGATCACCTTTTTATTCATAAATTATTTACGACAACTTACAGTTGACGGATTTGTTCCAAGCTGATATCAGCCAAAAGCTGACAAACTGTAGAACATTTTTCAAAAAAACTGTTTTTTCACAAAACCGCCCCCATACCGCCCCCACACTGGACGATTTTTTGACGACAAGTGGATTCTTCATCCCCAAGCCATTCTACACCATAAAAAATGCACCCCAGCTTTTTACCTTTCCGTGCACACGAACTTCTCAAATAAGCACATTTCGCTTCATATTTTCCTCTACTACATGGCAATAGAAGAAAATCGACAATAATTGGAACACGCGACGGTGCCGAAACCGAAACACTGGCTTTTGCGGCTGGGACGAGGCGTATTTGGCTTTACGTAAGCCGGGTGAGGCCGGGGCTCACAGAGGATGACCTGTCTGATTTTCTAAAAGCCAAATGTGCAAATAGAGATTTCGTTGTGGAATCAATTAATGATACTGATGATAGAAGTGCCTCATTCAAGGTGGGTGCTGATTACGATTTAATGGACACTATGTATTCGGGCTCGTTCTGGCCTAGTGGAGTAATGGTGAAACGCTTTCAGTTTTTTTCGCAGGGCAAGGATCAAGGAATAGCTCCGAAAACACGAACCCGCCACACCGGCCCTGAAGTTCGGCACCATGAGACAGTAAATTCCACACACACTCAAGAATTGAATAGTTTCATACAAAATGTGCAAAGCATCAGACACAAAATTCATGACATAGAGATTTATCTACAGACTCTACAATCAGATGCACATATTGGCTATAACAGAGCATTGGCTGTTGGAGGGTGAGGAAGCTTTTGTTGGCCTTTCGGGGTTTTCCTTGGCATCCTGCTACACTAGACCAACAAGAAGTCAAGGTGGAGCTTGCATTTTTGTCAGAGACACCCTGTTGTTTGAAGAACGATTGGAACTGAAACAGAAGAGCATAGAATCGCATATAGAATGCAGCTGTATAGAATTTATCGATAAAAACATCATTATTATTTGCATATATCGTCCCCCAAACGGAGTCTCGGATATATTTTTTAATGTTTTAGATGATATAATGGAACATCTGAGCAACTAGAGCATCACAAAAACCATCATGATTATGGGTGATTTTAATATTTATCTTCTGATGCAGAAAATCCAAAAACTAGAGCACTGGTTGACCTACTTCGACAGTGGAACATGGAATATACAGTTGTGAACCCCACCCACGTCACAAAAAACTCTGCAACTCTACTAGACAACGTTTTTGTGCTGAGAGGGACTCAGCACAATGTCGAAGTAAAAAACACGGCTCTTTCGGATCACAAGGGCATTCATTTCAGTTTCCCTATGGCGAATTTAGAGAAACCCATGATCCCTGGACAACAGCAAATAAGAAATATTACAACGAGCAAACTGCAAAGCATAGCAGAGGGACTGTATACCGTAGATTGGACCTCAAGACTGAAACATGATTGTCCTAACAAAAATTTTTATGATTTCTCTGCTTTTTTCAGAGACTTGTTCGACACCTTTTGCCAGGTAATCACAGTGATCCACTCGCATCCGAAAAAAACATGGATTGATAATGAGATAAAAGAAATGGCGGCTGAGAAAAGAAAACTGTATGCAAATTATCTGAGAGGCAAGACACAGGTAGAGGAGTACTTACAGGCAATATTCTAAAAACTTGAAGATCAAGATTAAGGTAAAGAAAAGAGAATCAAATGCAATGTATTTAAAAAGATCGGAAAACAAAATTAAGGCGATTTGGAACATCGTTAGAGCGGAAACACATCAGGACACAAACAGCAAAAGCATCATGGACCTGCGCAAGATTCGACTGGAAGGAGAAGACCCCCAAGGCTGTTTTAGACAGGATTAATACACACCTAGTACAGGGCAACATCGAAGATAATAAACCCAACAACGACGTCCCCAGTGGTGTACCGAACCAACAGAAGAGCAACACTAACACCATCTTGTACCACCCTGTAACCGAAGCAGAAGTTTACAACACGATCAATGGAAGGATAGATGATACTACAGCAACCGGACCGGACGGATTACCAGTAAAACTCCTTAAATTTTGTTCTTTGGCATTGGCACAGCCGCTCGCACTTATATGTAATAAGTGTTCTTAACCGGCATATTTCCGCAGGAACTGAAGCACTGTGATGTTCTAATGATCCATAAAAAATCAAATGAAAAAGAGATTAAAAACTACAGGCCAATAGCTCTCATCAACAATCTTGCGAAGGTGATGGAAAAGCTTATCGAAGTGAGAATAAGACATTCCATACTCGAAAATATTATTCTCAAGAACACCCAAAATGGATTTATAAAAGGCAAATCTACTTCCCGAGCGATTTATTAGTATCTCTGTGAAATCTACGATGCATTGAACAATGGAGAGAGGGTCGCTGGTTTGTTTCTCGACCTAACAAAGGCACTCGATCGGGTTGACCATCGGATTCTCATCAACAAACTATATGGTTACGGAATCAGAGGAAACGCCTTTCAATTTAATTAAAAACTACCTAGCAGGTCGGCAGCAGCGTGTAAGATACAAGGACCCTTCGAACGCCGAAACTATGAAGTCCAACAAGAAGATTGTTACACGAGGTGTTCCACAGGGCTCCATTTTGGGCCCCTTGCTGTTTCTCCTGTACATCAACGACTTGCCGAATTGCATACAAGACGAAATTTTGCAGTATGCTGATGATACCTTAGTTGTTATCAAAGCCCCGACTTTGTCACAATCACAGTTGAAAATGCGTAACTCCCTAAGAACTCTCCAACACTGGTTTGAAGAAAATCAAATGGTACTGAACAGGAACAAAACACAAAGAATGCTATTCAGCTTTGGGAGAAGAGAGGAACTGGAAGACGATCACCAGAGCAGCGCGAGATTCTTGGGGGTCGTGGTTGATGACAGACTGACGTGGAAGGAACACACTCGCTTTGTTTACAAGAAGACGGCACCACTGAAGTACGCTCTAAAAATTCTCACGAAGACAACGATACTCATGAAGGAATATTACACGTTTACCATGCTTACGTCCAGTCCAGGCTGTTGTATGTTGTATGGCATACTGTTCTGGTATGGACGAATGGACGAAACTCTGCAGAGACATTACGACTATTTAGGCTCCAGAAGGCTTGCGTACGTACCTACGATGTTCAACCTGAAAAAAGACGACTCTTGCAGACAGATTTTCCGACGTAAACGAATACTGATAATATATATATCGTAACAATATATATAGTGACGATATTTCGCGTACGGGTTCGAATATAATTGAGACGATTGTTTTAAAACAAACACTGTTTATTTCCGCGTACTACTACAATAAATATACCAACAATTATTCACGCTTGGAATTATATTGCAGGCACTTCGCTTGTTATCACTCGCTATCTAATTCAATACTGCCGCAAGCTGCCGGCTGATGCCTTATATAAGGCCTCCGAATGGTGTTCTCGAACCCTCTGTCTGCTTCCAGCAAATTCCATGGTGGTCTGGCATATGCGGTTTCTAGATCATTCCTGAATAATCGCACACGTTACCCGTGTCGACATTGTCAGATACAGAATGTCAGATTTCAACTCTTTTCTCTCTCTTCTATCCATGCATTTGCGCTTCCAGAATTTTCTGGAATTCTTTTTTTTTTCGGAACGACTCTACTGTTTGGCGTCCAGAATCTTCATTTTAATTACTCCTTTTTTCCTTCGAAACGACTCTGCCTTTGGGCTTCCAAAACATTCTTTTTTTGATTTTTTTTTGTTCCCGCATCATGTTGCTTGCCAAAGTTTTTCCTGTTTCCTCTACCGACACGGTTCTTCTGGTCGTCGGTGTAGTCATACAACGCTTCGAATATTCCAGTCGTGAATCTCCGCACTTGTTCTTGAACGTATTGGAAGTGGAATTGCTAGAGGATCCCGCAGCTCGTTACAATACTATCTGATATTGTTTAATTATTATACGGGGTGATTTTTTGGAAAGGACCCATCCCAGATTTCTCACCGCCAAAATTTGTTCCAGGAAAACGCCGAAACAGGTCGATTTTTATTTTGATGGGGACATCCAAAACACGTATCGCCAAATTTGTGTCTTCAACCCCTTCGCCCCCACCCTACCCTACTTTAAAATTTCAAATGACAACATTTGCCTTGTGATACATCAGACCGGAGGTAATAAAATTCTCTTTCTGTAAAAAAATAATTTCAAGTTTTCTGAACTTCCCTTCAACCCTTTTCAAAAATTCTATTGATTGGGAGGCGAAGGGGTTGAGGATAAAAATTTGGCAATATGTGTCTTAGATCTCTCCTTCGAAATAAAAATCGACCTGTTTTTGGTGGAAAATCTGTTTCTCAAGGATCGGCAGTTAATAGGGGAAAACTTTCCTTTATTTGACGAAAATTTGGGAAGACTCTGGTGTGGTTAAAAAGAATTCAAGGTATGTTTGACGGAAGGAGGATTTTTTATTACCTTTAATTGGATGTGTCACAACATAGGTAGTGCTATTTGAAATTATTAAGGAGGGTGAGGTGGAGGGTGCAGGCGAAGGGGTTGAAGATTTAGATTTGACAATTTGTGTCCAGATGTCCCCCTGAAAATAAAAATCGACCTGTTTCAGCGTTTTTCTGGAAAAAAATTTGGCAGCGAGAAATCTATTTGGCGCTTTTCTTGAGGAAACAGGACGAAATTGAACCATTTTTTCATTATAGTCATATAATGCAACGTTTCGCCCCAATTTAATTGTGATTGTTGTTCTGTATGTTCATTTTTAGCCTGATTAAGCCCTAAATTAGGGAGAAACGTTGCATTATACGACTATAATAAAAAAATAGTTCAATTTTGTCCTGTTTCCTCAAGAAAAGCGCCACAGTATACTTGAAGAAAGACAAAGAAACCGTTCAAAATTGTATATATCATAGGCCAGGAGCCAGAGAAAACAATAAAGAAATAATTGTTCACAGGCTGGAAACTAGCTTAAAACGATCTATGTAGTTCAGCTTTTAACATACTAATTTCCCTCTTTCAGAAAATGTCGGCGTCATGTCGACATCATCAACAAGAAGCGCACCAGCGTGGTTTTTGCCAAATATCCTTATTTTGGGCCATGGCAGCAGAAGACGAGTCGAATTATTTTGAAGCCAATGAAATTCCCTACAGTTTGGTTTTCAACCTAACTTCTTGCAACCTATGGTTTTTGAGATAGAGCTTCTAGAAGCGAGAGTCATTGTCGTGAAAGCTCCATGGCAACTTGACTCGAAAAACAAAAATTTTGATGTGACAAAAATAAATTTAAAATAAGATTTCTCGAGAATCTTTCAAGCTATAGTTGCGGTGATGGTCCTTAACTCTTCGTCTTGAACCGTAGATTGCGAATATCTAAAAGTCAAAAACGTCACATCGTACATATACAGAGTGTACCAAAGAAATCGAATCAGATCAGAGAAATTGTACGTATTTCTTCGATTCAGCCTATGCGGGACTCTTAGCACCTATCACGAGTCCAATATCAATAGGCATTTGTTCTGTAAGCTTCACCTAATTCAGTCAAGAAGTGGTCAGCTCACAGCTTTCCTGTAAAATCTTTCAAAGACCCTTTGAAATCATCGAAAATCACAGTAGCGAGAAATGTATGTATATTGATTTCCTTTCGTACACCACACCCTGTATATGTACGATGTGACGTTTTTGATTTGTCAATATTCGTAATCTACGGTTCAAGCGGAAGAGTTTAAGACCATCGTCCTATAGTTCAAAGGATTATCGAGAAATCTCATTTTGAGTTTTTTTTGTCTCATCGAAATTTTTGTTTTTCGAGTCAAGTGGCCATGGAGCTTCAGCAACAATGCCTCTGGCTTCCAGAACCTCTATCTCAAAAACCATAGGTCGCAAAAAGTTGAGCTCGAGGACCAAACTCTAGGAAATTTTATTGGCTTCAAAATGAGTTCTTGGATCTTTTGCTGTCAGATAACCCAAAATAAAGATATTCGGCAAAAACCACGCTGGTGAACTTCTTGTTGGTGATAGCGATATGAAGCCGACACTTCCGAAAGGGGGAAATTATATGTTAAAATCAAAACTACACAGATTGTTTTAAGCTAGTTTCTAGCCTGTAAACAATTATTTCCTTATTGAGCTCATTTTTTCTCCCTGGCACCTGGGCTGTTAATCTCGCTGTTAATACAATTCTTCATCCTATTTGTTCTTGACAGTTTAAATAAATCAAAATTTCTTGCCATTTCATGTCTATGACAACTTGATTCGCAAGGGCCTGAAAGGTGCAGGGCGCATTCGTTCAACCAAAGGGCATTACTTGGAACTCGAATATCCCTTCGCCCTGCGCTATAAAGGCTGTTAACTCCATAATACTCTCACGATATTCGCTGGACACCACGACTAGGGGAATGTCCATAAATGTTTGAATAGGTGATGAAAATTTGACGTTTTCATTATTGAAGAACTGAATAAGGTAACGCAAATTCATACAATTACAATACCTACCCTGGATTTTGAAGGTTTTGAATCTTACAGGTGCAAACTTGACGGTGCAGTGATGCGAGACCTGTATTAATACGCGGTGGGCTCCGTTTGACACAGTTTTTCCCAATTACGCTATGACGTTCCTGACGTTTCTGCTCGCTTTTTTTTCCGCATAATCCTTATGAATACCTACCGCTTCATGTGCAAGAAAACAAGCCACTTCTAATGATCCGACATTCCTGTCGAACGCGCTCGTTATAATGGGACGCCTATGATAGACGGAAATTTTTCAGTTTGAAAAATGAGAAGAAAAATTCTCCCTGGCAAAATTTCTCCAGGACCGTCTCTCTGGATCGAGCACACTCGACCCGACCCCAATTAGGCCGCCATTAGCGGGTAATTATCTTGACCGGCCGGCGCACACACACACACACACACATTGAAAACCAAAGACCCACACACAAACACACCATATCTTTAGTATCCTCATACAAAACAGGTAAGTGGCGAACAAATGCAGGTGTATAGCGGTAGCCTTCGGGGGCACATCTCCGAGACGTTCGTAGGTATACATGCACACACACACACACACATACAGAGAGACAGAGAGAAGGAGGCCCCGGCCTGGGTGTTGTTTATGTGACAGGGGGCCTTTGAGCGGCCGACCAGCGATGTACGACACTCCGGTGCCATATAGCAATCAAGTCGTCTCCTCTTCTGTGCTAACTCTAAAACTATACGGGATGTCTAAGCACCGTTCGCGCTATTTTCGAATTTGCAGTTGGCTAAACAAGCCTTCTTCAGGATTTATAGTTTATTTATAGAAGACTGGAAATGACAGATTGATGTCATGACGACAACAGTCCTAACGTCCAAGATTTAGTTTTAATTTTCGAAATTAAGCCGGAATTAATCATGTCCGATGGTACTTTCCAATATTCAAGTCAAAGACGGAGAGTGAAGGAGTCAAATTACAGTTGCCTGTTTTTGAAGAAGAATCAGCCCTTTGTTCACCTGAAAATGCTCGTAACTAACACTACGAGAACCAAAACAATGAGTAAGAAATAAGTCAGGTTAGATTACTCATTGTACCGATTTTCGTAGTGATGGACTTCGAGCATTTTCAGGGGATCAAGGGGCTGATTTCGGTTCAAAACCAGCCGGCTGTAATAGAGCTTCTTCACCCTCTATCCGTGATTCATACAAAGAAGACAAATCTTGACGCATTCAGAATGAATGACCCGTTTGAAAGCAAACTATTTAGTTGATAATAGTTTCTCTTTTCAATCTGTACTTCAAAAGCGTGTGAAATTTGGGCCACTTTTGGTGGGATTGAACTCTTGATTTCGAATGTTTCTTTTGAATAAATTCCGACTCTTGAGTCTTTTTACCCTGAAGATTCAGCTGCAAAACGAGCTTTATAAAATCGGAAAGGAAAGAAAATAGCTCGGAAAATAGCTGTCACAGCAAAACCAAAAAGTTGATTTCTCCCGATCACCCTGTGAATGAGCCGATATTTAGAATAAATGTTTCAAAATATTAGATTCATGACCTCTGGTTGACGAAAACATCCAAATAATTTTCTACAAAATTGAGAACAATGCAAATTTCCAGGTTTTGCAATTTTTAAACCTGCCTAACCAAATACTTCCTAAATCCTAACTGAATATTTCAAAAAATGCGAAAGTTCAATATGGCGGCCTCTTGAAACGTCAATAATCAGAATTTGACAGATGCATTTCGGTTGTCCGTCTCAAGTGGCTATAGGTTTCAAATCTCAACCGAATCCGTTGAAAAATGCAAAAGTTTCGCAAAAGAACTGTCAAAACGACAAATTTGATAGATACACCTCGATTGTCCACCTCAAGGGGGGTACCTATTATGTTGAAATTCCGATCGGATCGGTTGAAAATGCAAAAGTTCAATATGGCGGCGGCCTTAGAACTGTCAAAATGACAAATTTGACAGATATATTCTGACAGATTTTTTTTTCATTGTTGAAATCTCTCAACTGTATTTCTAAAATTTCATAGTTCACAACATGTATTTATATATTTTTTATACTTTGTACAATATGGCGGCGGCCTTAGAACTGTCAAAATGACAAATTTGACAGATATATTCTGACAGATTTTTTCATTGTTGAAATCTTTCAACTGTATTTCTGAAATTTTATAGTTCACAACATGTATTTATATATTTTTTATACTTTGTATCCTCACAGGCAGCACTTGTGCTTTGTGTTTAGTGCAGTTTAGTGCATGTGTTGTGAACAGTTTTTTCACCATGTTTTCTTATAAGTTACATGTGAATATCCGGTTACTTTTGTGAATAAACGTATTATTAATCAGACTGCCTATCTCAAGTTGTCATAGGTTCAAAATCCCAATCGGATCGGTTGAAAAATGCAAAAGCTCAATATGGCGGCCCTAGAACTGTCAAAATATCACATTCGACAGATCCATCTCGGTTGTCCAACCCAAGTGGGTATAGGTTCTAGATCCCAATCGGATAGGTTGAAAAATGCAAGAGTTCAATATGGCGGCTTTTCGAAACGTCAAAAATCGAAATTTGACAGATGCATTCAGACTGTCTATTTTAAGTTGGCATAGGTTCGAAATCCCAATTGGATCTTGTGGTAATGATGAGAGCACTTTGAAGAGCACTCGCGAAAAGTTACCCAAATAGTCCGCGATAAACTGCCTTGAAGGAGTGCTGTGACTGCTGTGACATTACATTGACATTTTCAAATGGCACAACACAACTGCGACGCTCAATAATTGTTGCCGATATTTGTAGTGAAATTTTGTATAATTAGACAAGAAAACTACGAAATAAGGACGTACATCAAAACACGGACCCTTTCTGGAGGTCCGGTCAGAAGATTCGATGGAATTATGATGGATTTCGTAGAAAACAAGTCACGACAAGGAACCCTTGTAACTGACATAAAATTCACTCCGGTGAACCGAAAGGTCCCCTTTCTCGAATTGTGAGTACCCCCCCAGACGTGTTTTGTCCCCTTAATTTGTCTGTTTTTGTGAAATACGCCGTCAACGGTTGGCCCAGCCCGTGAACTTTTGATCGAAGGGCCGTCGAATTCGGAAAAGATGTTGTTTTTGTGGTGTCTGGTAGACGCTTGAAAGTCTCCTCGAGACCACAACTCAATTTCGCACGCCGACACAGTACGCTTTCTCCAAAAACACTGTTGAAATGCTCCGAGGTGTTGAGTTTTCCAAAACCCAGAGCGTCAATTGACGTTCTTGTCACTTTGGCCGTGCTGTGGTCGAATTTGATCAATTTACGGCGAAATTTCAAGAAAAACGCTACCGCATGGCCCGCAACGGACGACACTAGGTCCCCGAAACCCCCCGGTCGGCATTACACACCAAATTTCTCGAAATTTCTCCCCGAAAAGCCGAATTTTCGCCGCTAAAACGTAACAAGATGTTTGAAATGGACTACCCGAAGCGGCGGTTCCCTGGAAAAAATTGGAATGAATTACGAATTTTTGAAAAATCCCCTCAAATTCAACAAAAATCCCGGAAAATTCTCACCTTAAACTCGGGACGCGGTTTGTGCGCGAAAATTAAAAAAAAATACCCTCTCAAAATCCGACATCTGGTTTTCACAGACGGCGGTAAATAGCGTCGAGAGTTTGGCACCGGTTACATTGGTTGGAAAAAATTCTGATCTTATTTCTTTCCTTGATATTGTTACGAGCGGCGATCCCGTACATATTGGTAAACACTAGATCTTTCTGGATTCTTCCATCCACGGCCGCAGTGTACAAATGCGTGGAGCTTTGGACATTTCTAGAGTGTGCGAGGAGGCATTGAAATGCATGGAGACCCCAACGTTCGATCAAGGCACATCTGTACACTTTGGCGGAGGTGCAGATTCCAGAACACATGGAAAGCACTCGGAAGGTGTGAGTGATTATTCAGGAATGGTCTAGAAACCGCATATACCGGACCGCTATGGAATTTGCTGGAAGTAGACAGAAAGTTTGGGAACGCTGTTCGGAGGCCTTATGTAAGGCGTCAGCCGGCAGCTCGCGGCAGTATTGAATTGGAATGCGAAGTGGTAGCGCAAGCGAAGCAAGCGAAGCAAGCGAAGTACCTGCGATATAATTCCAAGTAGATAATTGTTGGCGTGTAGTTATAGTAGTAGTACGCAGTAATAAACAGTGTCTGTTTAAAACGATTGTCCTAATTATTTTCGAACCCGTACGCGAAATATCGTAACATTTGGTGTCAGAAAGTGGTATAATTGAGAGTAATCGGGCCTGCGACTACAGGACGTTCGGAACATTCGTGATTTGGTAAATGCCAGAGACGAGAAGCATGTCGAAGGCAGGAGTCGAAGACACCTTGGCGAGCATTATGGCGATGATGCAGGAGCAAAAGAATATTTTGCAAGAACAAAAGACGGAACGCCAGGCAGAGAAAGAAGAACAGGAGAAGAGGCGTTTGGAAGATGAAGAAGAATTGAAGAATCTTCTGCAAGAGCAACGTTTAAAAGAAAAAGAAGAATTGAGGAATGTATTGGAAAAGCAAGAGATTCGACAATAAAAAAAGCGTCAGGAAGACAAGGAAGAATTACAGAGTATTCTAGAAGAACAGGAAAAGAAGCGTTTTGAGGAAAAGGAAGAAATATTAGCCGTTGTAGAACAACAAACGCGATATTTCGACGGCAGCGTGAGCAAGCTAGAAAAAGAAGTGGAAGTGGTGAAGGCCAACATGACGAAGCTGGAGAAACAGGTTCAGAAAACCGCCGCCAGTGCTGCGATGGGTTCAGCGGGTGTCCATCGTGTGAAGCTGCCGAACTTCGATGGGAAAAGCCCATTGACCTATAAGAGGCAGTCCGATGCCGCTGCCGAAGCAAACGGATAGAGCGACGATGAGAGAGCCACAGCTCTAGTCCTGGCTCTCAGAGGCCCAGCATTGGAGCTGCTCCAGACGATTCCTGAGAGTGAGCAGAAGCACTTTGCCAAGCTGACGAGGGTCCTGGAGCTTCGGTATGGGGACAATCATGTGCGGCAGATCCACCAAACCCAGCTAAAGGCCAGGACACAAAGGAGTGGAGGAAGCCTTCAGGAAATCGAATCCGAAGTCCTGAGGCTGGTTCACCTGGCCTATTCAGCTCATCCAGCGGATGTTTTGGCCGATATCGTCAAAGAGACCTTCGTGGGCGGACTAAGAGATCCAGATCTGCGTCAGATGGTCATGATCAGCAATCCAGCCAACATCAGCGACGCGCTCATTCAAGCTATTCGCATCGAGGCTGCCAAAGATGGTTCGCGCCCTTATCGTCTTAGGGAGGTGAACTTTGACGAATCCGGGGCATCACATCCTTCCGAGAAATCTGTGAGGGAGATGTTTGAAGAACTCAAACAGGAACTCCTCAGCGCTATGTCTCGGAACAGACCCCAAGGCGAGCCAAGAGCTGGAGGAAGACCGCGTTGCTTCGGTTGTGGAAGACCGGGACATCTGCTCCGGGACTGCAGGCAAAGGTCGAGTTCAGTGACCGTTCCACACCGGGACGGAGAACTCCCAGCCCTGATAGACGCCATCAGGAAAAACTAATTCCAGCTAGCGCTAAGGGGCACACGCTGGCTGGCTGTCCCCAATGTCCCAGGAGTTACTCCGTCTGACTGCTGCAGAAGTCACCTGATAGCCTTCTTCTTAGTGGAAAGCTTGACGAGGACGATTGCGTGTTCGTAGTCGAAGCGGGAGCCACGAAGTCAATCGTTCGACGAGGGATACTTCGAAAACAACGCATTTTGCCACTAAGAGACGGAGCTCGTTTGACTACAGCTACCGGAGAGTCTGCTACATTGTACGGAGAAGCTGAAGTGAGCATTCGCTTAGGACGGTTTCTGCTGCGAGAAAAGTTCCTGGTCGCTGACATTGTTGACGACTTCATACTTGGCCTGGACTTGATGGATAAGCACGGATTCATCCTGGATGTTGGACAGCGGACGTTGAAAATTGGAAACGAAGAATTGGCGCTTAGAACATCTATGAAGGCCGCTGAAGAAATCCGCCTATTTTCGGCTGAAACCGTTCGTGTAGCCGCCAACTCCGAGAAAATCGTGTGGGCAACACTGAACGGACAACCTGGAGGACATGTCGCCGGCATTGCTAAACCCGACACAGCTGCCAGCTGCATCATGGCTAAGACATTGATTAACATGGACAAGAAAAAAATCCCGATCAGAGTCATTAACCCGAACAAAACGAGCGAAACAATCAAGGAAGGAGAGACCCTGGGCAAGTGTCAACCCGTAGAGTGGATCTCACGCTGTGAAGACATATCGACAAAGGCTGCGACTCCCAAGCTAAAAAGCTATAGTGGAGATGTTCTCGCCTGACTGGAAACATCTGGATGGCAAGGAGGGGGAGCTTGCGACGCATATCATACAGGAAGAAGCTGCAGCCTTTGCGATGGAAGGTAATTCTACCGGGAGGACCAGCGTGATCCAACATCGGATCAACACTGAGAACGCCGCACTGATCCGACAGGCTCCCCGGCGCCTACCATTGGCGAAGCAAGAAGAGGTGTCGAAGCTCTTGAAAAACATGTTGGATGAAGGCGTGATCGAAGAATCGACAAGCCCATGGTCTTCACCGGTTGTTTTGGTCACGCAGAAAGACGGAAGTACACGATTTTGCGTGGACTACCGCAAACTCAATGATGTGACGAAGAAAGACAGCTATCCGCTTCCTCGGATTGACGACACTTTGAGCACGCTGTCTGGATTTAGATGGTTTTTGACGCTTGACCTGAAGAGTGGTTACTGGCAAGTGGGACTCCACAACGACGACAAAGAGAAGACGGCGTTTTCCGCTGGGAGCGGCCTTTATCAGTTTACTGTGATGCCGTTTGAACTTTGCAACGCACCGGCCACGTTTGAACGTCCAATGGAGTGCGTCTTGCGAGGTCTTACATGGGAAACCTGCCTAGTCTACCTCGACGACGTGATGGTCATCGGTTGAACCTTCGAGGAGCACCTGAAGAGCCTCCGGGAGGTAATTCGACGTCTTCGAGGTGCACATTTCAAGCTTAACCCAAAGAAATGCTCTTCCAGAAGCGAGTCAAATTTTTGGGGCACGTTGTGTCGTCTGAAGGAATTGAAACCGATCCAGCGAAGTTAGATGCTGTCCGAGAATGGCCGCGACCAAGAAATCAGCATGAAGTCAGAAGTTTCTTGGGCTTATGCACCTACTACAGGCGATTTGTGGAAAAGTTCGCTGACATTGCTAAGCCCTTGCACAAACTGACTGAAGACCGTGCGCCATTCCTGTGGACCAAGGAGTGCGAAAACTCATTCAAGACTCTGAAGATTGCATTGTGCTCGAGTCCTATTCTGGCATACCCTCTTCCTCAAGGACAGTACATCCTGGACACTGATGCCAGCAACAGCGGAATTGAAGCAGTGCTGTCACAACACCAGCAGGGCCAAAAGCGAGTAGTGGAGTACTACAGCAAGGTGTTGTCCAAGCCTGAAAGGAACTACTGCGTGACGCGTAGGGAGCTACTGGCCATAGTGAAAGCTGTCGATCACTTTCACCAGTACCTCTATGGCCGGAAATTTTTGATGAGGACTGACCACGCTGCCCTGAAATGGCTACTGCAGTTGAAGAATCCCGAGGGACTGTTGGCACGGTGGGTCGAGAAACTGCAACAATATGACTCCAAGGTCCAACACCGCCCTGGAAGAAGTCATGGCAACGCGGATGCTGTTTCTCGAAGACCATGCAACGAGGACTGTAAGCACTGCAAGAGGGTAGACCAGCAGAATGGGAACGTCGAAATCAAGGCAATCGTTGTCGAAACCCCGAGAAATTGGACTACGGCTGAGCTCAAGAAGGAGCAGCGTGATGACCCAGCCATCGGTACGCTTGCTGAAAGGAAGCAACTTGGCCAGGACAGACCAGAATGGGCCGAGATATCTAGTGAAGGGCCCGAATACAAGGCTCTTTGGGCTCAGTGGAATTCTCTGAGAATAGAGAACGGGTTGCTGAAGAGAGTCTGGGAGAGTCCCGATGGAAAGAAGGAGATGGTTCAATTGGTGCTTCCCAAGAAGAGAGTGAGAGAGGTCCTGAAAGAGATGCATGATGGCGTCACTGGAGGGAACCTTGGGGTGAACAAGACGTTGGCCAAGGTGCGCGAGCGGTTTCACTGGGTGAACTGCCGGAACGACGTGGAAACATGGTGTCGCCAGTGCGAGATTTGTGCGGTTAGCAAAGGACCAAGAACTCGCAGCCGAGGGGAGCTGGAGGCTTACAATGTTGGAGCGCCTTCTGAACACATCGCGATCGATGTGGCTGGCCCGTCTTCGACAACGGAAGATGGCAAAAAATACATCCTGGTTGCCATGGACTACTTCAGCAAGTGGCCGGAAGCGTACGCCCTACCCAATCAAGAGGCTTCTACAGTGGCAAGGGTGCTGGTGGACAATCTGATAAGCCGCTTCGGAGTACCTCTGGAGCTACACTCAGATCAAGGACGAAACTTCGAGTCCAACGTGTTCCAAGGTTCCTGTACTCTACTCGGAATACAGAAGACCAGGACGACGCCCCTTCACCCACGGTCCGACGGAATGGTTGAACGGTTCAAGCGGACGATGAAACAGCACCTGTCAAAGGTCGTCGACGAGCATCAGCGAGACTGGGATCGTCATCTGCCGATTTTCCTGATGGCGTATCGCGCTGCCATCCACGACACCACAGGGGAAACACCAGCACGTGCTTTTTTTTGGCCGAGAGCTTCGCCTCCCCTGTGATTTGCAATTTGACACGCCGGAGAATGATCCTAAAGACATCCCCGAATACGTCGACGACCTGAGGCAAAGCATGTGTGACATCCACGAGCGACCGACCGAATGAAGACCCGTTACGACTTGAAGGCAAACTCCACGGGATTTCAGGCTGGTGACCTGGTCTGGTTGTACAATCCTCAACGCAAGAAGGGAAGGTCTCCGAAGTTGCATCCATCGTGGGAAGGACCGTACACGGTAGTCAAGAGGATCAATGAGGTCGTGTACAGAATCCAGCGAGCCCCGAGAGCCAACATGAAAGTGGTTCACCTTGATCGCCTTGCACGTTACTCCGGGAGTAACAATGAGCCTATTCGGGACGAACAGGCTTAAGAGGGGGGCAGTGCTACGAGCGGCGATCCGGTACATATCGGTCAACACCAGATCTTTCTGGATTCTTCCATCCACGGCCGCAGTGTACAAATGCGTGGAGCTCTGGACATTTCTAGAGTGTGCGGAGGCATTGAAATGCATGGAGACTCAAACGTTCGATCAAGGCACATCAGTCCACTTTGGCGGAGGTGCAGATCCCAGAGCACATGGAAAGCACTCGGAAGGTGTAAGTGATTATTCAGGAATGGTCTAGAGACCGCATATACCGGGCCGCTATGGAATTTGCTGGGAGTAGACAGAAAGTTCGGGAACGCTGTTCGGATGCCTTATATAAGTTGTCAGCCGGCAGCTCGCGGCAGTATTGAATTGGAATGCGAAGTGGTAACGCAAGCGAAACAAGCGAAGTACCTGCGATAAAATTCCAAGTGGATAATTGTTGGCGTGTAGTTATTGTGGTAGTACGCAGTAATAAACAGTGTGTGTTTGAAACGATTGGCTCAATTATATTCAAACCCGTACGCGAAATATCGTAACAATATTGCAATTGGCAACAATAGAGCTTCAAGTTCTCTATATGTACATAAATAAGCCATGTATGTATCTTACCTATGACTGAATAACACTTTCTTGCATAAATACAACACACTTCACGGCATCTTAATTTCGGAATCATCGTTTCCTGGGGCATCATCATCATCATCAGCATGAGCGAGAAAAACAAATCGGGTTCATGTCGCAACCTGGCCGTATCTGGAACTATCTTTCGAAAATTACCATTTTCGCCGACGAGGCTATACGCGGGGACGTTTTAATTAGAACTTGTCGTTTTAGTGTAATCTCGCCTACTACTACTACTACTACTACAGCTATGCACCCAGTAGAGAGATCGCCGTCAAGATTTATGCCTGTTCTGTCGCATTATCGCGATCGATCCTTGTATAACCTAGCTTTCCGGAATTGATGGCATCCCAGCCATCGATTTCGGGTTTCGACTTTGGGTCAGGTTAGACAGAGGTACCTACCTATTTCAGGGTCTAGCAAATAGGTATAAACGACATTCATCTGTTAAGTAGGTACTTGTATTAGTTAGTGTTTGTGATGTCGAAGCGCAGGAAGAAATATCGATGTGCCGATCGTAAATCGTGAAACAATGCAAGGACATGCGGGTATAAGCTAATATTTTCTAATGACAATAAATCTTCTTGGTTTACATAAGTGTACGTAAAAGTAGTGGTAAAGGAAAGGCCATCATCGATATGCGAGCCGCCACTGTGGTGAGCCGTGCCATAACACGTCTTGTGTTTCTTTGATGGTGAATTCCGCCCGGTCGTGTATTTGTCACCTGCCCGGTTTTTACCGAAATTGACGCTCCACTTTACCTGTTGGAGCGATGTGTCTCGATATCATCGATACACCTCGTCGTTGTAGACTCGCACACCGTCAGGTATATTAATTAAATTTCGAATCACCTGGGGGTACCTTTGCCCTCTGGAAAAAATCCCGAGAATGTCGTAGATAACGACATTCCCCGGGAGCCACCAGCTCCGCATCAGAACCCTGAAAACGTTTATCTGAGAATTGTATCGTCTTGGTGGCTCCGTCGACTACTACTACACACACACACCTTCATACAAAAGCAAAGAGTTGAAACATTTATTATTGAAATATCGCCTCTTTCCTCTTCGGACAGAGCATACGGAGGATGAGAAAAATAAATAGAAAAAATATGACAGTGACAAAATGTCGAGGTTTAATTGCTCCATTCAATTGTCTGTGTGACGCGGTCTTAAGAGATTGTCGAGGATTCCCACAGACGCCAAATTTCGAAGAGGAGAGCGCGCGAGCAGATAAGGCGCCTTTGAAAAATCGCCTCGAAAATTGAAATGTCGCGGCGATTAATTTCGTGAACTCGATTATCTCTCGAGAGCCGAGATGGCACGGCACGGTTATAAATGGCCTGAGATCAACGCGTCATATTTTAAATTCATAACAAGCTCTTGGGTGTTTTTTTTTTCTGAGTTGTCGCGAAGAAGCACAGTGCAAAGTACGTTTTTGGACCACACTGGTTCTGATCTGAACATCTTCCAAAGTTTCACCAAATCAGTGTAGTTATCTCGTCGACTGAACATAGTAACAATCATTTGCTACGCATATGAAACACAGATGTTCCAGAAATAAATACCTTGCTATATACCTACCTCGGATTCAGCTTTTAAAGATATGAAGTTTGCTGTGGTAACGAATTGCAAGTGATGCCCCCTAAGAAAGCTACGGCCGCTCAATAATATAAACTGCTCAACAATGAAAGTATTACAAAGCAAAAATTCACCCAATTTTGAACCGCTGTATCTTTTGATTGGCACAAACGATTCTGATTCTGTCTCAAGTCCTGAATTAGGAAGTTGCATGTTTTTTTTGGGGGTCGGCAATGGACAGAGCATCCAAAAATATAGCGTATCAAATTATAAAAATGAAAAGTGGGTCTCATATTCATTGCTTAAAAAAATTATCAAATTCGGCGCCCAATTCTGCACATTCAAACGGACTAAATCATTGGCGCGCTTGGTGGTGCTGACGTTCTTTCCTATTGGTCGAAATCTCCTGGGGAAATCGTTGTTTTCACCAGTTAAGTTGGTAACACTGGTTGTCACAAACACATGTTCATCTGTGCACATGTTGTTTGTTTGGTTTTCTCGAGGGTTTTCTACAAAAATACGTACCATCAGCCACGTTCCTTTACAAATCGAAAAATGACGGATGTCGGATTTGTCCAAGGCCAGTCGGATAACCTACCAAGATTAAGTGCCATCAGTATGATCGCCTTCTTCTCAAAGAATCCCGACTTCATAATTGCCGAAATAAAAAACGTGAAAGCTGACAAGTAAGTGTACAATAAACACAGACAGTAGCTAACAATGTTGACGCTAAAATAATTAATTGCAGATCTGGAAGAGAAGCTTATGGTGATAATGCAATAGGATATGTTCAGGTGAAAAGAGAAGATAACCTGTGTATAGTGAGGGGAAAAATCACACCTGAACACAGTGTTCGTAAGAAACCTTACAACGTGGAATTGACATTCGACGAAAAGGAGGAACTAATAACTTCTGCTAAATGTGAAAATTGTGCTGCACATTTAGGTAAAAACTCACTCATTTTACCAGACTAGTCAAAATTTCATTTTCTATTTTCTAGGAGGATGCAAGCACACAGTAGCCTTTGTTGCATGGGTTCATAGAAAATCTACAACCCCACCATCTACATCGGTAGAATGCTATTGGAAAAAGTCGAAACTTTCTTCTGTTGGAACTTCCATAAAATTCATTAAAGTGAAGGACTTAGGAAACTCTGAGATTCCTGATCTCCCACCAGAGGATGGAGCATTTTTGGCATCTGTAGTTGACCACAGCTTAGAGTTGGGCAGCACAGACAATCAACTTCTGAAGTACTTCAGAGATCCAACTGATGTTATCAAACTTTCCATACATCATTTGCTGGATTCTTTTTTCAAATCAAGCACACAAAAACAGCAGAGGCTTTTCTTGAATTTGCCAGTGAAAACATGTCTACTGGAGCTTGTCAGGAAGGAGCAAGAGCTACAATCGACCAAATTACTTCTCCATTGTGGTTCGAGCTTCGTTATGCAAGAATAACTGCTCCTAAAGCATATGACGCCGCCCACTGCAAAACAATGGAAGGTAGCTTAGTCGAAAGCATACTTGGTGCCTCTAAAATCAAAGACACTGCTGCTATGAAAAGAGGTAGATTGTTAGAAGACCAAGTTAGAAAAGAAGTCGAACATAAAACTGGGCTGAAATTCAGAAATTGTGGAATTTTATTGAATAAGAATCACCCGGTAGTGGGAGCATCTCCAGATGGCGAGTGTGATTCTCACATCCTCGAAATTAAATGTCCGACATCTGAAAAAGCAGCGAAGAGGTACATCACAAGCAAACATGAAATAACTGCGAAATATTTGGCCCAAGTCCAGCTACAAATGCACTTCAATAATGAAAAAGCTGGATTATTTTGTGTTGCTAATCATGATTTTGAGAAGTCCAAAAATGTAACAATAATACCAATACAATATAATGAGACTTACTGTGGAACTTTAATACAAAAGTGTACACAGTTTTGGAGTGAAGCGGTATTTTCTTTATTGAAAAAAAATTATGAATAGTAATGTGATCGTATTTTTTTTGTTAATTTTAAGACTAATTGAATAAAAAACTTAACGTAAACAATTTTTAAATTGAAATTTAATCATGGAGGGTTTTAATTTTCCAAATAATCATCAAATTTGACTTTTTATTAGGTAACTTTGTAAATTTATAATGCCACAACATATAATTAGAATATAATCCATAATTTGGATGAGATGATGGTCGACACGACAATGTGGTAACAAGATGTCAAATTCACGTAGTCTTCCTATCACCCGTTCCACATGAATTCTAAGGGCTGCGATTCTTTTTGACTCTTTTACTTCATCTTTAGTACTAGGTACGCCAGTCATTACTGATGGTGGTCTTACTAGCGTGCAATTTTTTTGGTGGAGTGAAGGGGCAATATTTTTAAACCCTCTGTCTGCCATGACGGCAACATTCGGGGCAAGCTTATGCAAAAAACCACTATCTTCCACGATCATCACGTCTGATGCTCGCCCACCATACCCAGAGGAAATAAAATTGACCAACCCATCTGGAGTACATGAGATCAGGTACTTCACGGTATTACAGCTTTTGTATTGCGACCATGTTAATGACTGATGCAATGGATTGGTTGGTTTCTCAATTTCTATTTCAAAGCAGTCTATAATAGAAACTACTTTTCCATAGCGTGCTCTGAACGGAATGGGGAGATTTAATCTAATTTTGTCGTGATCAGGCCACAATATCAATTCCTGTAATAGTTTAGCAAGTGCAAATACAGTTTTCCTGAATATTCTGCTAACATTTGACTTCGACATGCCGAAGTGCAAACTCAGAATTTCAAGAGGTTCATTTATTCTTAGTTTCCTCAGTGTTACAAGCACATTGGAATATGGCACAGGTGCTTTGGTACTTAACATTTTGATTAAATGATAGCTGTCCATCGGTAAACCCAAAAATAATTTAGGATTTTTATCAATCATTGATGAAGTGACTTTCAAAACTTCTTCACGCTGATGAGGTACTTCTTCCTCCAATATATCAGATCCACTAAAAAGTTCTTCTGGCCTATAATCGGATCCACTGATCAAAGATTGTGTTGAGGAAGACTCCGAGTCGTCTTCGGAAAAAAGCTTTCTTTTAACCTTTCCTTTGAAAAGGTGACGAATAGATTCTTTTTCAAAAGGAGATGTAGATGCATGTGCCGACGGCCTCATTATCGGTGAGATAGCTGTGGAAACCAACACTGGTTTTGTATTGATGGCTTTGCTTCTGAAAGACGGTCTCAAGTTTACTTGACAAGATTTATCAGCTACTGTTGGCAAATACGTCTGCACACATTTTTCTGAAGTCAATTCTACTTTCGAAGTATGTTCTTCTACTTCCACTATTTCTACTTCTTGGGTTTCTTTGGTAACTGTGGCTGTTGCACTAGTTCGCCCAACATCATCTTTTCCCTTGGCTTCTACAGTTGTTACAAGATCGGGTCGGTATCTTCGGCGCCAACTTGTTTGACATTGAAAGAAGCGAGGTATTACTCCAGATTTCAATTTGGGCCGAACATTCTCCACCACAGGATAATTTTCTGCATCCTCCTGCAGCTAAAAATCAAACCCTGATTTACTAACATTTTCCAAACTATCGACGTTTTATTTACATTGAAGTGATCTTCACAACAGAAAAATTTTGTCTGGGGAGAGTATGATTGGGCTTTTGCTTCCTCCATTAGCATAGCAACCCACCACGCACTCCTTATAGAAGTTTCCTTTGGGACCCAAAAGAAAATTTTATCTGGGGTCTTGATGGTGGTACTTTCGCAGAGGGGTACAATACAGTACTTGTAGGCCTTCTTTGACTTTCGCTTGTCTTTCGCTTTCGCAGTAGTCTCCATAGCAATCACACTTTGACTTAATTACTGTTCCTGACACTACACTACTTTTTCGAACACCTTTCTAGGCAAGAACATAGAGGCAAGAAGACGTTCTAGGTTATGTTTTATGTCAATGTCAGTGGGCTTCAGTGCGGAAGCGGCAATGGAAGGGAAGACCAATCAGATGATCCGTCGACCCCAATACGTCACACCAATAGAAATGCGTTTGCGGTCACGTGATTTTTTTGAATTTTTTCTGGATTTTCAAATTGATTATAATCAGAGAAAAAAAAAATTGTGTGATTTTACGTAGAGTGTACAATAGTATACTTAAAATTACAGAAAACAAATACTTCCAGTCATTTTTGAAAAACTTGCAACTTCCTAATTGCCTAATCTTCTGGTCATCTTTCCTGTCAATATGAAATGCATAGAGCTTTTCATAAAATTTCTACAGGGTGATGAACAGGGCAGTGCAAAATTGATGAAAGTTCAACATACCCCCGTTTTCGTTAATTTTTTTTTCGGGAGTATCAACACCAAACCATTGTTCAATTATATCCAGTTAGCCAACTGAATAGGCCGATTGTACTTCTACGAAATCGTTCAAGATTCTTCCGGTAGATGGCGCTGCGATTAACAATTTCGATTTAATTAGTGTGAGGACGTAAACAACGACGAAAGCTACGACATGCGTGCAAATATGTTGATGGTAGAGTGATTTAAAGTGTTTCCGACTTTTCGGTCTGATTTCGGTTGTGCCTCTCTGATTGCAAAATGTCATACACGAAATGCAATCATTTTGGTGTCCAAAAAGTGACAGGAAATTTTATAAATTTCCAAAGAATGATCTCAACAGGCTGTAGAAATGGATAGACGCAGCAGGGAACTAAAAATTGCGCGGTAAGTTTTCATGTTCATACCTTTTTATAGAATAATGTTAAGTACCTATCTAATGATTTTTGTTAATATGAAGCTCCACAAAGTCACAGAGACCCCACCTCAACTTTGAGGTGCTCCATAATATATTTTTCCTGAAGTCACAATAAAGACTAGCTGGCTCGGCTGAGTCCAAGCAGCGGCTGAAAGAAAGTTCAAATAGTTGACAATCTCTTGAAATTGCATGGGGATCCTCGCCTAATCATTATTTCAACTTTTTAGAGTATCAGCCCGTCCAATTGTCCGAAATGAGTCCGAAATGAGTATCTGCAAGAATCATTTTGACAGAAGCGCCTTCGTCAATCCGACCCACGTTAGATTGAACCGGAATGCCATATACCCAAACACTTTGATATGCCGTCTACACCAGTCCATCTAGAAGTCAAGGGCCAACAACTGAGCCAACAACAACAACATAATCCATGGTAATTACTTTGGGTAGGTACGGGTACTCGCTTATTTATAACACTTTTTAAACATAGGAATAAATATGGAAAAAAAACATACTTGTAACTAAGCAACCTAGAGCATCAAACTAGAAAAAATAGCTCCTCATAGTATTGACTATTGCATACAGCAAAACTAAAAACTATAGGGTGGCAACAAAAAGTCCTGCACCATTTCAAAAAAGTACAAAGTTGTAAGGTATCCTTTACCACCATGTATTAAGCATATCGCTGTCACAAGCCTGTCACAAGCCAACAAGTACCTACTTGCAGATGGTGGAGGTAGAAAGATTTATCTTGAAGTTGGTGGAAGCCGCTTCAGAATTCGATAACTTTCAAGAACTTGACGGCTGTTTGGAGGCGAATAATTTTTCGGATGTCCTCCCAAATTGTGACCAGTATAATACTTATGGTGCTATTCTGTAAAAAAGATACATCGATGTAAGCGATGTATCGGTGTCGCTGTAAGATGAGATGACACATGTGACAATGCAAAACATTATTACCTACTTTTGTCATTGTACAGCGATGTAGCGCTTACATCGATGTATCTTTTTGACATAATAGCACCATGAGTTGAGATTTATAATAATTCAAAATTACAATTATAATAAAATTTTTGTAACTTTTTTCACATTTTCAGGAAATTCCACAAGAGAAGGTTCATCAGATACCGCCAAAGACCGGACGCCAAAACAAACCTACCTACTCGCGGGAAGATGTTGTGTCAAAGGTGTTGAATTTTTCGCCATCAACAATAAGTGTGCCAGCTGAGATACCAGCAAAGTAGAAACGAGTTTTCATATGGTTATTATTCCACCATGTCCAACTTCTCCGTCTTTGTCGTTACAAGATAACTCCAAGATTTGCTCAACAAAATATCATTTGTTGAGCAAATTGATTCCTATTTGATCAGAAACATGAGGCCGTTATCGCAGCAGAGATTGTAGATTTGTAGATAGATAACACTTTTTGATTTATTGCGATAGAATCTATGTTGTGCCTATGCAGACAGTGCAGTAAAGATAGGTTTTGGAGTTGAAAAAATAAATTCATGAAATTTTGAAGCACTGTTACCGATTCAGAATTCACACCACCATGTAATTAAATTCCCCGAAAATCCCAGTTGAGCATTTTTTCGACGCTGTAAAAATATATCATGTTTGCTGCAACAAGTCCAAAGATTGTGTCCTCGTTGTCGCATTAGAGCCATACTGCTAGCTCACAGCTGTTGGTCCTACCGCAGGCGCAGGACATGACTATAGACCGTCGTTTGAACCGTCAAAATCGGAAATTAATTAATTAAGTGTAGTCCGGGGATTAGTGGCCAAATTTGATAAATTTGTTCATTGTATGATAAAGACATAAAATTTGGTGTGAGTGGTCATGGTCCTCCTTCCAAATGTAGACATGGCACCTCCGCTTTATTTTGGTTAGGGAACTCCTACGAACCACCGTAATTATCGTCACACATATCAGAAAATAATCATTCGACTCTACACTAAACCTTGACAAGAGACACACGAGTTCTTGCCATACGCACTGTTGATAAGGCTTTGCGGAATCAATCTATACAAGCTTATTCCTTGACAAAAATTTACCTTCGAAACCGATCTCTTTCGAAACCTTCAAAGATGCACTTTGGTTTGAGCCCGTAGACATTTCCAAAATCCGAAAAAATTCAAATTTTGAAAAAATTCAAATTTTGGAGAAATTCAAATTTTAGAAGAATTCAAATTTTAAAAAAATTCTAATTTAGAGAAGAATCAAATGAGGAGGAAATTTATATTTCGAAAAATTCAAATTTTGGAAAAAAAACAATAAAGAAAAAATTCTTATCAAGAAAAAAATTCAATTTTGAAAAAATTCAAATTTTGAAGAAATTCAAATTTTGAAGAAATTCAAATTTTGAAGAAATTCAAAATTTTAAGAAATTCAAATTTTAAAAAAAATTCAAATTTTAAAAAAATCCATTTTTGAAAAAAATCAAATATTGGAGAAATTCAAATTTTGAAAAAATTCTAATTCAGAAAAAAATCAAATTTAGAGAAAATTCATGTATTTTGAAAAATTCAAATTTTGAAAAAAAAAGTTTAGAAAAAATTCTTATTGAAAAAAAATTCCAATTTTGGAAAAAATCAAATTTTAAAAAAAATTCAAATTTTGAAAAAAATTCAAATTTTGAAAAAAATTCAAATTGAAGGGAAAAAATTCAAGATTCAAATTTTGAGAACAAATTATTTTTGGATTTTGGAAATGTCTGATCTCAAACCAAAGTACACCTTGTAGATCTCGAAAGAGACCTGAATGGTGAATTTCTGTTGAGAAATAGCCCGTACGGATTGATTCCGCAAAGCATTTTTTACCAATTTAACTCTTTAAACACCACTATGCTGGAATCGATACAGTTTTCCATTATTTTATATGCATCAGAGCCGCGGTAGTATCTGGATAACCTCCAAATATCCTTGCAATTGAGTGATAAAATAGTTCCAGAAACCAAAAAGAACTTTGTTCCTTGCCTTTTTGACACAAACACCAGTTGACTTGATTCTTGAGTGCTTTAAAACCAATTTTAAACTCTTTGACAGAGTTTTAAAATTTATTGCTTGAAAAATATTATTCTTATTCTCGTATTACTACCCTGGATATTTTTGGGAATCGTTCTAGTTTTTGGATTCTACGTTCAGTATAATAGTAGTATAGATAAAAAGATGCTCTTGCAAAATTTTGATTGGAGGCTTCGTTTTCGAGATATTTGGATTTGAAACTTGAAGAAACATCTTGAAAATGAAACTTTCAAAAGTCTAAAAATTAAAATCTAAAAAGCTCATGATTTCCCAGCTGACAGATTTTCTAGGTTTTATAAGTCAGTAAACCACCATTTTTTTCAGAGAAACGGGAAGTTTTCAGGAAAAAAGGGGGTCTTAGAAAGTGGAGATTTCGGGGTGTTTTCCAAAGTTTCAAACCCAAATATCTCGAAAACGAAGCCTCTAATCAAAATTTGGCAATGAGAACCTTGTTTTCTAAATGAACCGTAAAATCCAAGATTTAGATCGATTCCTGAAATTAGTCAGGGGAGTAAAAATGGGTGAAAAAGAAGAGTTTCAACTCCCAAGATTGTTCGGACTTCTATCAACGCTCAGAGGTCGGGCATGGGCCCTGTCCTCCTGGATAGTATTGACCTTGGTACTGACTTATTTGACATTGCATTACCTACCTTTCGTTGCGTCACCTTACCTATGTTGACACCTCAAGTTTGTTCCCTCATGTTAATCGTTAATTCAACTGACTTATGTTCACTCTAGACATGACTCTGCCTCTCTTTCCTAAAAGAATGCTCAAAGCAAAGCTTACACTAGGTCTTTTACAGGCTTCTTTGCATATGAAAATTCGAGGGTGGAAACCCATACTACCTATGTGAAGTGCGCAACCCTAGCGGAATGTGTGCCCAAATGTAAAGGTCACCAGAGTCGTGAGCGAAACAGTGCTCAAAAGTAGACGGAAATCAAGCATGAATGTTACGAAAGACAGTACATTTTTATTCATGTATGAAATATTCACAAAAAATTAGTGGAAATAACCATAGGTATTATTATTTGACAACAATAATGTACATTTTAAAAATGTAACCATATACACCATTTTACATTAATCTTTTTATACTTTTATACGTAGAACATGTATTTTATATTCGATGTAAACTGCTCCACAATGAAAAATTCAACATTAACATTATTATCCACTTTGAAATTGAAACCACATCGCAATGCCCGAACAGAAGTCAGATATGCTGCTACGAAACATGAAAATATGAAGCTTAACGTCTTGGCGGCTATTGGAATGGGCCGCTAGGCAACCCAGATTTTTCAGTCTCAAATTTAGGCTGGGAATAGCACTATATTTCAACAGTTTTTCATGTAACTTCATTTTAACCTCATCTGGTTTGTGGCCGGACGGCTAGCACGGCTGGTACAGTTTCATTTTTTTGCTGCAATGTTGATGGGGCTGTTGATTATATGTCAAATGCATCAATTCAGTCTCCATGCACTAAAGTTGGCCTAGGCTGGACTTCTTTGGAACGTGGGTTTTTGAAAGAAGAGTAGAAAATCTCCTAATTCAAGTATCTACCACAACATAACCTCCAATTTTCGCCGCATATCTCAAAGACCTGGAATAAAGAGATCGACTTGCTAATAATAGTCAGGTGTTATCAAGTCTCGACTTACCTACCAGTATGTGTGCGTCGGTTTTTCCACAATAGCATTGAATAGGTCATTAAAATGAAGATTTTTCTGAATGTTCACCTTTTGTTTTGATGTATACGTCAAACAGAGAGAAAAGTCAAAGATTCAAGCTACGACGTGCGGATGAACAGAATCCGCACGAAACCGAGTCGATTTACCGGCCATCTCGCGGTTGAATTGGGAACTAATCCTAGCTCTCAGCTATAGCACACTCCCAGCTCTATTTGGTGCGCAGAAGTGGTTGCCAAAATTATACACAGCATTGGCTAACTGGATATAATTAAACAATGACCAAACTCATGAAGAATGATGTGTTCCCTCGAAACGGTTTTTGAATTTTCGGGATTCCAGTCGGAACAGCCCAAATGTGACTTTTCGTTGTGAATACTGTATGTTGTTCCTGTAGCAACGCAAAAGCATTAGAACTTCTTATATCAAGATGATGCCACTTGGAAGGCTTGTTCACTGAACAATTCTGAGCAATTTGACTTGCAACACGTCCCTATTGTCCAGTGTAGGGGTGAAGAAAAGCCCAATTGGCAGCGTACTTTCTGGTACTACTCCTGAAATTCGGGGTTTCAGCATTGAAAAAGGGTTATTTTTTACTCTCTTTAGTCAACATGGGACTACGTCATCAGATTTGGATTGACCACATTTCCGCCATTTTGGAATTTTTTGCCTCTACCTTAAATTTTAAAACAGAGGCATGTTTGGTATCATTTCTTGAAATGTTGATCCCCTAAATGGGATTCTGTCAATAACATCTGTCTATCTGTTTGTCTATCTCTTTCCAGAAAAATATTTATAAAATTTTTAACCCCACCCCTTCTTCCTGAAAATCTCTGAGTGTCCAATTTAATATTCTTGACCTCTCAATTCTTTTCAATGCAGTCAACGTCATCCTGCATAGCATCGGAATAGATGATTTTCTGCGAAAAAAATGCCACCCAAATTTCACCCTTCCGGTCCCCCCACCTCATCTTAAAAATCTAAAATGGCAATACCTACTTTGTGATACATCAAATCGAAGGAAATTGAATTCCCTCTATGTCAACATAGAGGGAATTACTTAAAACCCCCCATTTTCCTCACAAAATACTCCAAATGTCAATTTATTTGGAGAGGGGTTGAAAATTTAAGAAAAACTGTTACTCGAAAAGATAATTCAATTTCCTTGGTGGGGGAGAGCAAAGGGGTCTATCTGGGTAGCACTTTCTCCACCGAAAATTCTTTCCTTCGATGTTTTCTATGATGACACTGACTGAATTGAAAAGAATTGAGGGGTCCAGAATAGAAAATAGGACAGTCAGAGAATTTTTAGGGATAAGGAAGGTGGGGTTACAAATTTTGCAAATATTTTTGTTCAGAAAGAAAATTTATTTCTCTTCAATTTTGATGTATTGCAAGGTAGGTGGTGTCATTTGAAATTGCAGAGTTGGGGTGGGTGGGGGCGAGGGGGCTGAAGATAGAAATTCGCCAATGTATCTTTTAGATGTTCCCTTTGATATAAAACTTGACGTGTTTTTGCTCGAAGAAATATCCACTAGAAATCGGGAGTTATTGCAGGTGGTTAGTTTTCAAATGATCACCCGGTACAGTCTTCACAATAAAAAATCTCATTTTGGCTGTTTCGACTGAAATCCCGGAAATTTAAAAACCGTTTCGAGGGAACATATCATTCTCCATAAATTTGGTGTTGATGGTCCTGATTTTTTTTTTTATGAAAACGGGGGTATGTTGAACATTCATCAATTTTGCACTGCCCTGTTCATCACCCTTTAAAAGTTTTATTAAAAGCTCTATGCATTTCATATTAACAAGAAAGATGGCCAAAAGATTGGACTGTTCAGTACTTTCAACAAAATCAGAATCGTTTGTGCCAGTCAAAAGTTACAGCGGTTCAAAATTAGGTGAATTTTTGCTTTGTAACACTTTAATCGAGACTTCCATTGTTGAGCAGTTTAGTTCAATTTTGGTGATCTTTTTCCCAATTGAACTGTTTTTCTTGACCGATCAGCGTCGACCTTGGTATACGATATCACATGATGTATGGCAATAGAGTGACAGATGCCATTTTCCTGAGATCCATCCACATCCAATGGCGTAGCAGGAGTTCAGCTTTAAGGTTCCTCCCAAAGAAAGCTTCAGTCCCTAAAAGTTCGATTTTATCTACGCCACTGGATCGAGCTCATGAAAATCACGGTTGCCACTTGATTGCTTTGCTTTGCATTATATAATATTGTTTATCAAATTTGAACCTGATCGGTCCAACTGTGAAATAGTTAGGTTGGAAAAAAGATTTCAAAAATTGAAACTTGAGGGGTCGTAACTTCCATAGAGGACACCTTTCACAATTCATTCTGATTTCTTATTTTTAAATCTTAATCCAAGGATGTATAGGTAGGAACTCACTTCCGGAATATCCTGTATCTATTGAAGCCACCCGCACTTGGCGGGCCGAAAATGAACGGGGGGAAATCAATCAAGCCGAGGAATTATGCGAATATTCAGAGTCAAGTGATTATCAAAAGATGTCGCTAGTTATGTAATTCATACGTGGGAACTCAGCAACTCTCTATAAACACAATAGAATAGCTGTAGTTCGCTCCGCATACCTTTTTACAGTCAATTTTCAACGTTGTGCCATTTTTCGGAAATAAATTGTAGATTAATAGTATATTATTCAACGAGCATATAATGATAGTTATAATCCACGGAGGGTGTAGTTTGGGACACGAGCGATAGCGAGTGTCGTAAAACACCCGAGTGGATTATAACCATTATATGCAAGTAGAATACTATGCTTTGTCTACGACAGTTCAAGAATAACAATAAATTTGTTGAATGAACGATTATTATTTTGTCTAATTATGAGATTTCTATTATGTAAACTGTTCAATGATTGAGACGCGGCCGGACACTGAAGGAATGACTATTGACTACCTGACAGACAAGTACCTAGTGATTTTGCCACTGCGGCTGCATAAGTATGCAGCACGCACCGCGGTGGTGGATAGATGGTGAACGGCAACCCGCCAAAGAAGCCAGCCAAGGGCAGTGTTGAAATGTCAACAGTGTCAGTGTTATTCGGATGTCATTGCAGAACAAAAAAAAGCAACAACTCAAACAAGCAGCTAGTCACGGCCAACTAGGTTTTGATACTCCATCGACACTGAGGTAAATCATACTGGAAACTGATTTTATGCATTTATAAAATGAGCCCATTTTCAGACCATACCCCTGGATCCGGGACCGGAACGGAACACACGCTCACAGGTGCATGCAGTGTGCAGCCAAAAGTGAGGTTAAAATGTATCTAATAATTTCTGGAATGCCTATGCAGGAAGGTAAATTAACAAAAACGAGGTTAAGACATAAACAATCTGATCATGATTCTTTCAGTTTGTTATGGAATGGAGTGATTGCCTTTTGTTCATAAGGAGAAGTCACAGTTCATAAATGACCTCGTACTTGTGTCGGGACTTTTCTGGCAGAAGATTCAGGGCTACACTGATCTTGCCACTTCTAAGATTTCGGGGGGCTCGTAGTCTGTGTTTTCGTAGGAATTCATTTTAGTTCTTGAATGATGCAAAATAAAAATTCACAGTGACAGGGTAGGTATCTGATGAATTTTATTTGACATTTTACTAAAAATCAAGTCATCTCATAAGCCTCCTTGATATGTTACATTTTACATTTACGGAAATTGTCGCTTTGCGGTTGGTTGGAGCCATTGGGTTATGAGCCCATAATCCAAGGGGCGGGGCTTAGGCAGTGAGTTATGAACGTCATAAATAAATCAGAAACGCATAGTTAATGTCGGAGTTATTTAATAGGAGTAGATAAAGATTATTTCCAATGCCATTTTTGGAAAGATGGCATCAATATCTCGAAACGGTTTCTTAGTTTCACAAATACTCCTTAATATTTAATTATTATTATATTATTAAATTCACTTAATACACGTTCCCACGGCAAAATTCCACCTCAACGACCCCCAAGGGAGCTACCCTTGGTGGACGCCAGCAACCTTTTCACGGATGAGTTGAAATGAAGCCTTTTGTGGCGGTTACCATGATTTGGAATCAGGATTCTTGAAGTAACGTCAGTAACTTTATGTCAAACCATAATTATTACGATTATAGTCACCATATCAGCCCCCTTTTGGATATTTTTGTACACGGTGTTCACGCGAGACTGATACCCCCTCATCAAAAACTTTCCCTTCGTAACAATTGAAAAAAGAAAAAACAGTCCTGGAACAACTTTTTCCGTAGTTTCTGGAAATGTGGAGTATAATTTTTCATTTCGTGCCAAATACAGGGTGTCGCATTTTTTTTTAATTTTTTTCGAAACACCCTGTATTTTGTCATCAGCATCACAGTCGATTCACATTCTTAACCTGATTACAGAAATGCATGACACTTCTGATTTTTTTTTAATTGAAAAATTCACAATGGCATCCCAAAAATGATTTTTTTCTAGAATGATGGATTCATTTTAGAAATCAGGTATGTCCCAGATATTTTATTAGACATTCTATGTCATTCTATGTCATTTAGAAGTAAAACAGAATATTCTGAACATATTTGAATTCTGAAATGGATCCATCATTTAAAAAAAAATTAAATTTTTTCAAATTTTTGAATTTTTTCTAAATTTTGTTTTGTAGTGTCATGCATTTTTGTAATCAAGATAACGGTGTGCATTGATTGTGGTGATTAAATACAGGGTGTTTCTAAAAAAATGCAAAAAAATGCGACACCCTGTACATGGCACGAAATGGAAAATTATACTTGACATATTCAGAAACTACGAAAAAAATTGTTCCAGGAAGTTTTTTCTTATTTGAATTATCATGAAAAGAAAGTTTTTGATAGGGGGGGGGGTATCCCTCTCGCATGAACACTTGTACAAAAATGACCAAAAGTAAGCTATAGTGGTAACCATGATGGTAATTATGATTTGACATAAAGTCACTAATGTTACGGCAGAATCCTGACTTGTAAAATTCATGGTAACCGTCACAACAAGCTTCATTTCAACTCATCCCTAAAGAGGTTGCTGACGTCCACCGGGGGTAGCCCCCTTGGGGGTCGTTGGGGTGGAATTTTGTCGTGGGAGGGTATATGAAGTAAATCAATGCGTATCTGCCAAATTTATACCAATAATATGACCAATTAGAGATTCGCAATCAAAAACTGTAGATTTTAGAATAAATCACGAAGCCTTTGAAATAAAAGAAATATTTGTGGAACTAAAACACCTTTCGAGATAATAATGCTACCTTTCCAAAAACGACATCAGAAATGATCTACAATTTTTTTTAGAAAAATGGCACTACGTTGAAAATTGACCCTCTGGACACTTTCCCTTTTGACACCCTGTATATCATGTACATTTTTAATAATGAAATTATCCTATCCATCACCACGTAGCTGAAACAAGGCCTCACCTAGCGTCGCCTTCTTTTTTGAAATCGGGTAATTTTTTTCGAGATACTCCCATTTTGAAAATTGCGAAATTTATTACCCCTATTCACTTTTGAGCAGTTTAGATAGGATTGTTTTCACTACTATACGTCGTTCGCGGTCGTTTTGAAACGATGAATAGATTCCGCAAGACTTGGAATGAAGGAGCATCGATGGAGATTGACCGTGATACCTGTACCGATCCGCCTGGGCTGCCGTCCGCTCCCGACTTGTCACGTTCGTTGCCGAGTGCTTCTCAGGGTCTGTTAGAGAAAAGTTTCGATGCACTTCGAGGAAGCTGAGCCAAAACCCGTTGATGCTGCGTCGCGACCCACCCAGAGGCCGTGAATTTTAAGCCCTTCGATGACGAGTCTCAACCAACTTGGACGATGCTGAGTCGAAGCCCCAGCTGATGCGTCTCAACCCACCTGGAGAATATTGAGTTGGAATCCTTCGGAGATGTAATTCGATCTCCTTGAGAAAGTTGAGTCAAGATCCTTCCAGGATGAGTTTTGATCCACCTAGAGGCCGATGAGTCGCTTCTCTTAGAGTCCCGACCAACCTCCAAGATGTAGAGTCGAAGCCCTTGGATGTTGAGTCTCGATCCGCTTCTAGGAGACGAGTTGAAGCCCTTCGATGACGAGTTCCAATCCAACTTCAGGTAGTTGTGCTGAGGCCCTCCTGGTGCTGAGTTTCGATACATCTTCAAGTTGTAGAGTTGAGATCCGTTGATGATGTGTTCGATTCGATCCCCCTCCAGGATGCTGAGTTACGATCCTTCGACAAGGAGTTTTGACCCACCTCGAGGATGTAGAGTTGAAACCCTTAGATGATCCAAGCCCGATAGAAGCGAGTTCTCTCGTGACGGTATCTCTTGTAGCGGAGTGATGACCTCAACGAGCGGAGGGTTAGTCTCGGTGAGTTGAGATTGGTGCTTACGATTATGCTTTGTCGTGAAGAATGTATTATGGGGCTTACGCGTTTGGTCTGAATCTGCCTGCTTTTGCTGGTATCTGCCTTACTGTCTGCCATCGGAACAGCCACTATTAAGCCTCGTCCGTTGTTGGATACCTTCCTAGAAAAGGTATCCGAGCCCTTGAGCCCTCTGGACTTTTTTAATAAATGAATAAAGTTTATTGCTATACAGGGTGAGTCATTGATATGGGCGAGCTCAATTACACCTACGCCATTAATGATATCGAAATGAACCTAACGGCACTGCAAACGGGAGGTCAAAATGCAGTTTGTAAAATTATTATGCTCTATACAGGGTGCCCCATTTTTGCAAAGCAGTTTTTGAACGAGCTTTTTTAAATAGCACCCTCTGTTTATTTTTGCATATTTGGATTCGCCCTTTCTTGGGCATTACAAATCTGTTTTGTTTTTGCAATTCGCTTCAACTCGAGCTTCAACTGTTCTGAAGTTGATAATTTTTTTCTAAAAATTAACGCGTTTGTCGACACTTACTGAATAAATCGCAAGGCACTTGGTTTTTTGGTCATCAAGTTGGGACTTTGCTCATGTTTAAGCAACAACATAAGGTATATTTTGGCGGTAATGTCGCCTATTTCCGTTTCGGTATCACCTTGCTGTGACATATTGATTTTGGTAGAGTTTGAAGGGCCATTACTTCATTTTTTCAAATAGCACTCTTTGTTTTTTATTTCTTATTCGTATCAAGCGTCTCATTTCACATCTTTTTTACCTCCTATGTTTTTTCTCAAAAATTGATAGTTGGGGAAGTAATTCGGTTTTTCTAAAAACTGGACACAAATTTCATCGATTAAACTCAGCGTGCAATGAAAATCAACTAATTCTAACACCAAAGCCAAAGTGACTTCTATTGTACGTCACTTTTAAATTTTGACAAAAAATTATCAAATGAAAATCAAGAATGCTACAGAAAGCCTCTCAAATTATTTCTCCCATATTTTCCCTGGTATTGAATTAAGCTTCATACACCCGATCGTGAACAAAGCCCCTGAAGAAAAAATCGGGTCAGTCAAGTCAGGTGACCTCGCAGGCCATGGCACCGGATCAAGTAATAAACTTAAAAATCAAACTAATTCTAAATTCAAACTGTCAATATGACTTCTATTGTACGTCAGTTTCAAATTTTGACAAGAAATTATTATGTAAAAATTAAAAAACTCAAAATGTTGGAACAAGAAACTGAACAATATTATTTATTGAGGTAGTGCAACAAATTAATAGTGATAATGTTTACTACCACATTTAGAATTGTGAAAACAATTTTAAATGACAAAATTTCTCGTCAAAATTTGAAAGTGACGTACAATAGAAGTCACTTTGACATGAGTTGTCAGAATTAGTTGATTTTCATTGCACGCTAAGTTTAATCGATGAAATTTGTGTCCAGTTTTTAGAAAAATCGGATTATTTTCCAAATTATCAACTTTTGAGAAAAAACTTAGGCGGTAAAAAAGATGTGGAATGAGACGCTTGATAATAATAAGAAATAAAAAACAGGGAATGCTATTTGAAAAAATGAAGTTATGGCCCTTCAAAGTTTACCAAAATCAATTTGTCACAGCAAGGTGATACCGAAACGGAAATAGGTAATATTACAGCCAAAAGATACCCTATGCTATTGCTTGAACATGAGCAAAGTCCCAACTTGATAACCTGAAAAACCAAGTGCCTTGCGATTATAATGCCTGGGAAAGGGCAAATCTAAATATGCAAAAATATACAGGGAGTGCCATTAAAAAAAGTTCGTTCAAAAACTGCTCTGCAAAAATGGGTCACCCTGTATAGAGCAAAATAATTTTAGAAACTGCATTTTGACCTCCCGTTTGCAGTGCTGTTTGGTTCATTTCGATATCAATAATGGCGTAGGTGTGATTGAGCTCGCCCATATCAATGACTCACCCTGTATAATCTAGGTACACTGGTAGGAGTGGTAGGTAGGTAGGGTAGGTGGACTTTGCGGTGCGACTGAGGTACTTAGAGCACTGGACCTGGCGGGTTAGATCTGGAAACTCGCGGGTGAGCCTCCTCTGTGTTTCTGAATCTCCCAGTTATTCTGAAAATGTAAATTTTGAGAACCACTTGGAAAATCAAATAATTGAAATGAGATAGAATCGCGTTTGTATGGGGTTCGGACCCTGCCGTGAAGTCGCAGTTGTTTATCCGGATGAAACCCCCCCTCCTTGAAACTATAAGCTTCGTTTCAGCGCCACGACAGTTCCTGATATTTCCATGTTGGCTGTACTTTCAAGTACAAGGGAATAATTATGCCCCGAAGAGAAATGTTAGAGGAATACACGCTTTGACATCGCGAAAATATTATTTTCTGTTACAGCAATCGTCTGAAATACACGATAGTGGACGTGGTAGGAAAAAACAAGTTGCAAATGATGATAAAGCCAAACCACTTTGCAGGTTCGTAACTAGGACTTAGATAAACGATTTGACCCGCAGTGCTTTTTTTTTTCGTCCCTTAGGATTTGAATGGCGCCCCTTTTTCAAAATGGCGGATTTTATCCAGGGGCAAAAGGTATCGACTAGCCTGGTGATGTCCAGCTTTGTTAAAATATATGGAGCTATGTCTCGATCGGTTTCTGGGACATCAAACACTATTTAAAAAAATGGTGGAACATTGACAACTGTCACAGGCAAATTTGGTGGTGGCGCCAAAATGAATTTAGTACGGTCATAAGAAAATCGCTGTAACATTTTCATTTTTCAACCGATTTTAACACAAGACATTCAATTTTATCTTATACCTTTCATGAAAAAAGACATTGAGGAATGTAAAAAAACAATTGAAAAATAGTTTGAAAAAAAAAAAGATTTTTTTTATTTTTTTATTTCTATAAAAATTGCCTCATTTGTAGATTTCGATGTGCCCTTTCTAAATTTGCACTTTTCCGATTTATATCTTCTCAGTGCGCACCGCCATCTTGAAAAAATGATATCTGAAAAGAAGTTTTTGACAATATCTAAATTTTAGTCCATGCAAGAATAAAATGTTCACATACGTATGAAAGTACATTCAATTCTCCACGATTTGACACCTGAATCATCTCTGTGCGACTCGGGGTTCTTGAGCTAGAGCTTCCGGAAGTATAAATTTCCGGTGTTAAATAGTGACCCCGCCTACCGGATTTCACCACTGGATCACCACCATGTCTTAATTTTGTTACCCATCAATAACGAGTCGTCATTTATCACAAATCATGAACATTGGTGGCCCTGGCACAGCCCCAAGAGGTGATTTTTATTCTTCTGGAACCGAAAATTGATACTTCCAGAAGGTCTAGCTCAAGAACCGCGGGTCGCATAGAGCTGGTTTAGGTGTCAAACTGAGGAGGATTGAATGTGCTTTCATATGTATATAAACATTTTAATGTCACAAAGGCCAAAATTCAAATATTGTCAAAAACTTCTTTTCAGACATCATTTATTCAATATGACGGCGCGTGCTGCAAAGATAGCAATCGGAAAAGTGCAAATTTAGAAAGGGCACATCAAAATCTACAAATAAGGCAATTTTCATGAAAATAAAAAAATAAAAAAATCTTTTTTCTTTCAAATTATTTTTTAATTTTTTCTTCAACATTCCTCAATGTCTTCTCAAATGGAAGGTACAAGGTAACAAGAAGAATTCATTTTTCTACAAAATGAGATGTCTTGTATTAAAATCGGTTGAAAAATGAAAATGTTACAGCAATTTTCTTATGACAGTACTAAATTTCTTTTGGCGCCTCCACCAAATTCGCCTGCAGTGTATGACAATGTTCCACCATTTTTTTAAATAGTATTTGATGTCCGAGAAACCGATTGAGACATAGCCCCATATATTTCTACTAAGCTGGACATCACTAGGCTATTCGATACCTTCTGCCCCTAGATAATATCCGCCATTTTGAAAAAAGGGCGCTATTTAAATCCTAAGGGACGAAAAGAAAAGCACTGCGGGTCAAATTGTTTATTTAGGTCTCGGTTGTAACTCTGCAAAGTGGTTTGCCTTTATCATCATTTGCAACTTATATTCCCTATTTCGGTTGTACCACGTCCACTACGATGATGTATAAGCTTGTTACGGAAAGCTAGACGTTCTCATTCGAATATTTCGATATTTTTGAATCGAGATAGGGACTTTGTAAAAATGAGTTGTTATTGGGACTCGAGCAGGTATAGTGTGGACGGCGTTTATTTTGTGTCAGGGTAGAACTATTTTGACGTCTCTCCGCATCGGCTTTTCGGCGAACAGCCTGTATAGTCAATTATCTGCATTTTGTTCCTCTTGACTGCTGCATTCTCCCCCGCACTGGTAACCAACAACGGACTAGCGCGTATACGGGGCGTGCTTAAAACGTTATAAACATTTAAAGGCCCCCGCACAAAGAGTAGGCAAAAGTGGTCTCAGTGAATTGGGCTTTTTTGGGAAAAATTGAAAAAATAAAAGTTATGTAAGTATAAGAAATAAAGCGGTTTTTTCCTAGCATTCAATTTTTCCCGGTATTTTAGAAGTCTAATTCCAAGATAGAGTTGGGAGTTGGCCGGACGATCCAATAAAATAGCAGCCAGCTAAGACGGTTGACGGGTACTATTGAGAGACTCATAAAATGTGAGTTTATGACGCGGTGCCATCTATCCAAGTCATTCTGCGGCTCTATCACTCAAGCATCAGGCAAGCAGAGAATATGATAATGAATTATTAACACAAGCTGTCACAAGAAGAATTTATGGTGGTAGTGTACATCCGTATATGCAGGCCCAGTAAAGCAGTTCAAGAAGATCGACACGCAAAGCATAATGAAGCATACGGATGTCGGAATATTTGCGTACACTATTTTGAAAAGTCATTCCGGCATATCCCAGGATCTGCTGCTAGTGGCTGCCAAGGTTCGTGGCTTATTCCCAAGTCTCCTTCAAAGTCGGACTCTAATCGAAGATTGCTTGGCACGCAGCCAGCTGTAATTCTACTTGTTGGCAACACCCCGCTTGACAACTGAAAGTTACCAAAGTATTACCAATCGGCTGGTGATAAAGCACTAAGACACCAGTGACAGATCTAGAAAGGTACCCACTTGTACCCAGCTATGCAGGCACAAGGCACAAGGCACACAAGAACACGAGAAAAATTACGGCCGCCCGTAAAAGGCTGAGCAGGCTGAGATTGGAGATAGCGTGGTTTTATTGAAAGCAGATGACGCAAGCTAGATTTTCTAACGCCGTGTGTGATACACATCGATAATAGGCAAAGTATACCTCTGGCTGCTCCTCTATTAGGCTTATCTCACTGGCTTCTGTGTGGTGCTGCTTCATTATGCTTAATATAATCAATTACTTAATTACATGCGCTATACTTGTAGCGTAGCATGATTTCAAGCCCATTTTAGGACATCCAACCTTTGGTTTTATGCGTGAGAGAGCAGACTGGGAGAGAAGCTATATGAGCGATTTAAAGTGATAAAGAGAATGCGTTTAATCACTCAATTGTGATGTGTCGTGTGTATTTTTCAACCTTGCGTTTAAGGTTGTATGGGATTTGTATTAGGCATCGGGTGATGTGTGGTGGCAGCACTGCGAGATTTGTGGGAACTTATCGGCATCGCAGCCAGGTACTTCAAGTGCCAACTACGGCGTTAATGTTTTGATTGTGTTTCGAAGGAGAAAAAACTGACCTCTCTTGTGCCCATTCGAGAACTAAAGTCAGTTTGTGAATAAGAAACCGAATAATATCTACTCTCATAGCTTGCTTTGAATTCATATTTTTGACACAAAGCTCGATTACAGACAAAAAAAATTGTGCATAAAGGGATAGTTCCTAGTTTCCTAATCTGAGTAAGTGAGTACCGTATGTTCATTAAAAAATTCAATAAGGGAAGAGTAAAAATAATAAAGAGAGATTCAATAAGGGGGAGGTGGAGAGTAAAACGTATGTGCGTGACTTGATTCATACTTACAAAATTCGAAATGAATGTCATGGAGTCTTCAATTCTGAATTTGAATTTGAAAAATATGGCTTCCACGTCCGAACATAAAATATTCATGATCGAGTCGTATTTCCGTAATGGAATTCTCCAAAATGGACAATGAGTTTATAGTGCTCAAACTTGCATGGTGGAATTCCGGCAAAATTTCCCAGACTTTGTTATCTTGGAAAATGACTTTCACGAAGATCCAAAGGACTGAAGCCCACCGCATGTACGGGTCGAAGACTAGGGATGTCCAACTTCGATTCGATTCATACTTGAATCGATTCAATGGAAACGATGCATCTGAAAAGTTGAATCGATTCAACTGTATACGATTATTTAGCAAATCGATTCAAACTAATGTGATTGTTGTATCCATTATTACGCACGCTACAACACTCGTAAATGCCGAAAGGCCGTTCAGTTTTTTGGTCATTTGTGTCGATTATTGATGAAAAATCATTAATTATTGTCAACATTATTATTATTATTATTCTGAGATGTTTTCGCCAGGGGCATCATCTATTAACACCATAAACCTGAATAAGTTGCCCCGCCGAACTGAATGCACTATAATCGGTTCTTTTCGGTGCATCGATTCATTTCATACGATTTTTTAATCGAATCAAACTATTGATTACGATTCGATTCGATTAGCACGAATCGATTCACCGACAACATTTGGACATCCCTATCAAAAACACGCGGAGGAAAAATCAATAACTGTATTGGGAATTGAGCGTGCGATGCAAATTCACCACATGGTTAAAAGATGTCGCTAGCCGTGTAATTGACACATAGAAAGTTCGAGACCTGGTATAAAACAATTTAGCTATAATTTTTGGTCGCTCTCAACTCCTACACCAAAGACCAGTCGATGTTCGTGTGCTCCGCCGCGCTTCGAAATTCTGCGATTCTCTCATGTGCCATTGCCGGGCCGGACCCCCATATCGGCGTCAAAATCCAACGTATCATTCGACCGGGGCCCGTGCTCATTAAGATAGAATTTTGCATAGTCTACGTTCGAATTTGAGTGCACTCGTCATACTGGACAATCGTTCCGACGTCCGATTACCAATTGGTTTACTGCCACCGTGGCACAGTCCAGTCCGCCATCGAAGAGATTTCCATCCGTGTCGTGGTAGTATTGGATGTGATTTGCCCGGTCTACATCAAGCTTTTCATCATTGGGAGTCGCAGTCGTCGCTAGTGATTCTCACGAGACCAACGAGACGAGACTTTCGAAAAGTCTCGTTTCGTCTCGTGAGGAAATTGCAAAGTCTCGTCTCGAGTCTCGTCTCGTGGCCGCGGTGCTAGGACAATTCGTCCCGCGGACAATTCGTAGCGGACAATTCGTCGCGGACAATTCGTCCCGCGGACAGTTCGTCCCGCGGACAGTTCGTCCCGCGGACAGTTCGTCCCGCGGACAATTCGTCTCACGGACAATTCGTCGCAAGTGAAGGCTTCGGAAGGTAAGGGGGTTATATTACACATGAAGACACAAGGGGGCTCAATAAAAAGATCTAAAAATCATGAGCAAACACAAGGGACTCCGACAGAGATCCGAAAGCCACGAAAAAATGCAACGGGGCTCAGCAAGGCTTCAAACGATATTGAAAACATAAGGGGGCCTTATGGAGCTTCGAGAGGGCTCCGAATATCACATAGAGGCACAAGGTGCTTACTACTGCTTCGAAAGCCACGGAAAGATGTAAGGGGGCTTAGCATGCAGGGCTCAAAAGACGTTGAAGAAACAAGGGGGCCCACGGCAGCTACGGATGACACAAGAAGGCAACAGGAGGCTCACTGGAATTCTGATAGTCGCATTGAAGAACATAAGGGGGCTCACTAGGGCTCCAAACTACACTCATGGGAACGACGGGGCTCACTAGGGTTCCAAGCTACACGTATGGACACAAGGGGGCTCACTAGGGCTCCAAACTACTTTTGCGGGCACAAGGGGGCCCGATAAAGCTCCGTATATCACATGAAGGCACAAGGGACTTACACTAGGGCTTCCAGCAATGTAAAAGCGCACAAGATGGCTTACTGGAATTCTGAAAGCCACGAAAACACATAATGGGGCTCATTAGGGCTCTTAACGACACATAGGGCACAAGGGGCTTAACAAGAATCTGGAAATCACGGGAAAATGCAAGGGGGCTCCGTAGAACTTCATATAATATTGGTTACACAAGGGGGCCCGAGGGACTCTTCACAACAAGAAAAGGCAAAAGGGGGCTCACTGTATGATACTCGGAAAGCCAACACAAGTGGACTGATTGGGGCTCCAAACTACACATAAGGGTACAAAGGGGACCCGATAGAGCTCCAAAAACCATGGAAATAAAACAAGGGGGCCCAATGGAGCTCTGTATAATAAAAAAAGGCAAAAGGGGGTGACTGGGTTTCTGGAAGCCATTAAAAAACCAAAGGGGCTCACTAGGACTCCAAACTACACTAACCGGCACAAGGGGGTCCGATAGGGCTCCGCATATCACATAAAGGCACAAGGGAGCCCAAAGAGCTTTATATAACAACAGAAGGCAAAATGGGCTCACTGGAATTCCGGAAGCTACGAAAAAACACAAGGGGGCTCATTAGGGCTCCATATACTACACTTGAAGACACAAAGGGGCTCGATAGGGCTCTGAATATCACATGAAGGCACAAGGTGCTTACTGCTGCTCCGGAAGCCACGAAAAGATGTAAGGGGGCTCAGCACGGCTTCAAAAGACGTGTGAAGAAACAAGGGGGCCCACTGACGCTCCGGATGACATAAGACGGCAACAGGGGGCTTACTGGAATTCTGATAGTCATGGAAAAATACAAGGGGGCTCACTAGGGCTCCAAGCTATACTTATGGACCCAAGGGGGCTCACTAGGGCTCCAAACTACAATTGCGGACACAAGAGGGTCCGATAGGGCTCCTTATATCACATGGAGGCACAAGGGACTTACACTAAGGCTTCCAGAAATGCAAAAGCGCACAAGATGGCTTACTGGAATTCTGAAAGCCACGAAAACACATGAGGGGGCTCGTTAGGGCTCCAATGGACACATAGGGCAGAAGGGGCCTATGGAAAATCCAGAAATCACGGGAAAGTACAAGGGAGCTCCGTAGAACTTCATCTGATATTGGTGACACAAAGGGCTCTTTATAACGAGAAAAGGCAAAAGGGGACTTACTGCATAGTGCTGAAAGCCAATAAAAACAAAAATGGACTGCTTAGGGCTCCAAACTACACATAAGGGTACAAGGGGACCCGATAGAGCTCCGAAAGCCACGGAAATACGACAAGGGGGCCCAATGAAGCTTTTTATAATCAAGCTTATCTGCTTGCACTATGGGGCCCGATAGGGCTCCGAATATCACCTGAAGGCAGAAGGTGCTTGCTACTGCTCCGAAAGTCGCGGAAAGATGTAAGGGGGCTCAGCAGGGCTTCAAAAAACGTTGAGGAAATAAGGGGGCCCAATGGAGCTCCGAATAACACAAGAAGGCAACAGGGGCTTACTGGAATTCTGATAGCCAGACAAAAAACAAGAGGGCTCACTAGGCGCCAAACTATACACTTGCGGACACAAGGGGGTCCGATAGGGCTCCGTATATCACATGAAGGCACAAGAGACCCAGGTACACTGGGGCTTCCAGCAATGCAAGAACGCACAAGCCACGAAAACACACAAGGGGGCTCCTTAGGGCTCTAAATGACGCAGGGCTCAATAAAAATCAGAAAGTCACGGAAAAATGCAAGGGGGCTCAGTAGGGCTTCAAATGATATTGGTGACACAAGGGGGCTCAAGGGGCTCTAAGGGGGTTCATTAGGGCTCCAAATTATATTTATATAAGAAACAAGGGATAAGGGGTCGAATATAACATAAAGGCACAAGGGACTTACTACTGCTCCAAAAGCCTATAGGAAAAGTGCAAGGAGGCCCAACAGAACTTTAAACTGTATTGAAGAGACAAGGGGGCCCGGCCCCATGGAGCTCTGTATAACAAAATAACGCGAAATGGGGCTTACTGGTACCTACTCCGAAAGTCATGAAAAAACATAAGGAGGCTCAACGGGGCTCCAACTACACCTGAAGGCACAATGGGGCCCGATAGGGCTTCAACATGCCATGGCGGCATAACGCTGCTTGCTGCTCCGGAATTCATGGAAAATTCGAGGGGGCTCAGCAGGGCTTCAAGTTACGTTGAATATAGAATAAGGGGGCCCAGTGAAGCTCTTGATAACACAAGACTGCAGAAGGGGCCCGGCCGTATGGAAATCTGAAAGCAATGAAAAACATAAGAGAACTCATTAGAGCTCAAAAATTACACTAGAGAAGATAAGGGGCTCGATAGGGGCCAAATATCTCATGAAAGTATAAGGGGGCTTACTGGTGCTCCCGTCAGTGGGTGCTCCCAAAGCTTGGTGTACTAGCAAAAATTCTCGGAATGATGCAAGGGGACTAAGCAGAGCTCCAAAGACATGAAGAAACCAGGGTGCGCAGTAGGGCTCCAAATACTACAAAAAGGAATAAGGGGGCTTACTAAAGTTCGAAAAGCAACGAGGAAAGACAAAGGGACTTGTTAAAGTGCAAAACATTATTTTGCGACGAATTGTCCGTGAGACGAATTGTCCGCGGGACGAATTGTCCGCGAGACGAATTGTCCGCGGGACGAATTGTCCGCGACGAATTGTCCGCTACGAATTGTCCGCGGGACGAATTGTCCGGTCACGCGTGGCCGCGGGTCTCGTCTCGTCTCGAGTCTCGCACGAGAGTCTCGTGAGTCTCGTGACATATCTAGATACATATAAGGTGATATGGGTGGAAACTTGTTACTATCATCTAGTTAAAATCAGTGGAACATAATCGGTCAAAAAAATTATTGTTCAGCTGAACAGCAATTCATAAAATCATATAGGAAAAAAACTAGAATATATGTCCTTTTGACGTAATTATAATAGTTATATACTTTATTTAATGTGTAAAAAATGAAACAAAACAAAAAAAAAGGTAAAACTCACGCATTCCATCACAGTTTCACATTAGTGAAACAATAATTAAGTAGCCAAGTGTGAGTGTGCGAAATGGAACCATTCACGAGTACTCAACCATAATGCTCGGTTTCACAAAGGTGAAAAGTATGTCGTCCCATTTATAAGACACACAAATATCTGTCGTGTTATGTTGTGAAACCCCCGAGTATAATCGCGTCGTATACGGATTACACGTTTCTGTGAAACCGAGCATAAGCTCTTGAAATTTTACGAGCTTTTCTGGAAGTTTCGGCTGGATATTCTTCAATAATTGATCAATCATGAAACCTTTTCAACGTGAACTGCACATCCAATAAGTTTTTTTTTGCCTAAGGACGGAGTCATATTGGTAGAATAAGCGTTGCGAAATCAATCCCTGTGGGTTTATTCCTTGACGGATTCTTACTATTTTGGTCTCTTTCGAAAGCTACAAGGATGTACTTTGGTTTGAGCCCATTGGCATTTCCAAAATCCAAAATTTTGACATTTGAAAAAATTATTTTTTGATTTTGGAAATGCCAATGGGCTGCCGCTCAACTCAAACCAAAGTACATCTTTGTAGCTTTAGGAAGAGACCTAAATGGTAAGAATCGGTCAAGGAATAAACCCACAGGAATTGATTTCGCAACGCTCATTTTACCAATATGACTCCATCCTTAAAAGCAACAGTTAGGTGCCAATATAACACAGCAGCTATGCCTACATCATGTAGATTGTGGAATATAAATTGGACCAGAAAAGTCTCGTACGAGACCACGAGACTCTCGCACGAGACACGAGACGAGACCAGCTGAAAGTCTCGTCTCGTCTCGTCTCGTGAGGAAAATGATCAGTCTTGTCTCGAGTGTCTCGAAAACGAGACGAGACGAGACGAGACTCTCGAAAACGAGAGTCTCGTGAGAATCACTAGTCGTCGCACCACTCGCGCTTGATTGCTCATCCCATATTTCTAAATACCGGAATTGCGCATTTGCTCGCGTGTCACGTGGAAATTAGGATCACTGATAGTATAGCCCACGGCACAAAAATTATTAGGAGTTGAAATCGCGTAGCGTTCACACTTCGTTTGCATGGCGTTGAGAGACGTCTTCTGCCATGGAGTTTCAAGCTAAAGCAAGAACCTTTGGACCGTGTGGGTATCGCCGAGTAACCGAGGTAAACCTGAGTGCGTCATTTGCCTTCTAAGAGATTGTATAATTCCATATCCATGGGGTTGGAACCCTTCACACAGAACGCTGCCTATTGGAAGAGGAATCTGAATCAAGCTCTCGTAAAGCCCGTCGAGAAGGCCTTTGCAACAAGTGGGCCTGACTGTCTATCGGTTGAGTAGGTGCCCTCTTTAATCAGGTGTTCATCGGAACTTTGATGTGTGACGGCTTTGAAATAACTATTAGGGGAAAGTCATCTTTAAGGGAACACTTAGAAAACTCAGCTATCCTAGTTACCAGCGTTGAGGTAGGGTTAGGTATAAGAACGAGCCTTTATTCAACACTTTGACATGTAAATAGAAGTCAATATAATGATTTTAGATTACAACTGATTTTTGTGTCTTACTGCGTTCAAACTAGAGGTTAATTCGATCTCAACACGCCCAGGCGCTCTATCAGCGAACCACAAGAAGGAAGCACAACAGGATGGTGTCCTCATACTAGACGATCACCGGCCAAAGCAGTCCCAAGAGCGGGAAAAGTGATTTAATTCAAAAAAGTTGAATTAAATTGGAGTAGGTTGGGTTGCCTATCCATCCAGGCGCAGGAGCTAAAGAGTTAGGGGTGTTTCACCATCGACCCTCTAAATTGTAGTGGAGTCTACAAATTAACTTGTTCTTGCGGCAAAATATACATAGGTCGCACAATAAAATCTTTTAAAATAAGACTAAATGAGCACCGCAGGGAACTACCTGTGTTCGATATAAAATCAAACTTTACAAGACATACAGTTGCCGAAGGCTATGATTTTGCTTTTAATTGTTTAAAACCAATCCAAGAACTTGACAACAGACACCTAATTGAATTTTCTGAAATTTTGCAAATGAAAAAACAATATAGTGGCCGGGGTAGGTGTGGAAATACGGCATTTGATGGAGGAGCGATTCCCTTTTGCATCCCTTAGGGGGGCTGCGGGAGCCCCTCAAAGTTTGGGGTGCAAGAGCTTCCTACCAAATCACCGTTGATAATTGCTAAATCTCTCTTAAAGGGAGCATACAACTCTAAAGTGAATATTGACAGCATTGGTTTTTTCACTTGGACATTCGTCGCCTTTGCAAAAAAATATTTTCTTAACCTGGTCAAAATAATCAATTTTTATCTTTTTCATCATGGAAAATAAGGTTGTATTGACATGTTTTGTACCATTTTCCATGAATTCGCAGTCGTTTCATCCATATATGAAGTCAAAATTGCGATATTGGCATTTTACGAAAAACAGCTCACAAAAAAGTGCACCTTTTTGTGATGTCAAATTCAATAGCTATCATTTGCTTTTTCCCTCCCCACTAAATTGGTAAAAATACATATATTGCATAGTCTGAAGTGGTTTCCAACTGTTCCCATCGAGATTGAACCTCCAAACTTGCGTGGAACTTGAAAAATCAGTTTTTCTTCCCGCCCGGTGCCTCACAGTGGGACGAAAATGACAATTTTTGGCTAAAACCCTGTAACCCTGTGAAGTTGTCAAATTTCAGATCATGATTACAAGAAAAACCATGAAAAAGATCTCACTGATAAATTCGGGTTGTTCTTAGGGGATGAAAATGTTAATAACCAACAAAAATTCTGAAAATTCAGATTCATATAGAATGTTACCACAGAATTGATGGAAAAATGTTCAAAAAAATCCCAATAACAATTTGGGGTTGTTTTGAGAGATGGGAATCTGAGTAACTCAAAAAAAAATCTGAAACTTTAGATATTTACAGAATTTGACCACAAAATTGGAAAAAAAAAACTAAGTATGGATTTAAAACATAATGCATGGGTGTATGTGTGTATGAACATCTATATGTATGTATGTGGATAATAGACGGCATCACTTTTTTTGAAAAAATTTGTTTCTCTAATTGTTGTATTTCACCTGTACAATTTTTATTGGATATATCTCTAATATATAATATAACCTGCAGCTGATCTGTAATCTCCAATTTGTAGGTACCTGATCACCTCCGGTCTTTTACGTGTCTGGTATATGTTTTCTGAGTGCACTCTACTTACTTTTCAAGGCTTAATAACCTTCTGAAATTTTGATCTTTCGATAAAAATTAAATTTAGAGCCTGCCCGGGTCTGGGTACGTATTTTCTGGAAATCAAATCAAACTCCATTTATTCAAGACTCGGAATGACAGGGTTTCGGGGAATGAACACTTTGTCGAAATTAATGGCATTTTTTCTAATTTTTCACACTGCTTCAACGAACTAGACGCATTCACCGCGGCCGTTACACTACATTTTTGGTTTGGACACACGTCATAGAACATGTAATTCCGTCCATTATCTACATACACACATACGTACATCCATACATCATGTTTCAATTGAATAATTTTTTTTTCTTCAATTTTGTGGTCAAATTCTAGAAAAACCGAAATTTCAGAATTCTACCCAGGTCTTCAGATTCCCATCCCTTGAAACAACCCCCGATTATGAATGGAATTCTTTAAATATTTTCCCATCAATTCTGAGCTAATATTCTATATGAATCCAAATTTTCTGATTTTTTGTTGGTTCTTTAGATTTTCATCCCCTAAGAACAACCCTGATTTATCAGTTGATTTTTCCATGGTTTTTCCTCTAATCAGGATCTGACATTTGACAACTTCACAGAGTTACAGGGTTTTGGCCGGAAATTGTCATTTTCGTCCCAATGTGAGGCGCCGGGTGGGAAGAAAAACTGATTTTTTGAGTTCCACGCAAGTTTGTAGGTTCAATCTCAATGGAAACAGTTGGAAAACACTTCAGACTATTCAACCTATGTATTATTACTGATTAAAAGGGAAGAGAAAATGCAAATGACAGCTGTTGAATTTGATATAACAAAAAGGTGCACTTTTTTGTGGGCTGTTCTTCGTTGAATGCCAATATCGAAATTTTGACTTCATATATGGATGAAGCGACTGCAAATTCATGGAAAATGATACAAAATATGTCAATACAACATTGTTTTCCATGGAGAAAAAATTGAAAATAGATTTTTTTAACCAAGTAAAGAAATTTTTTTTCCTAAGTGCGACGAATGACCCAAGTGGAAAAATCAATGCTGTCAATATTCACTATAGAGATGTATGCTTTCTTTAACATAGATAAAGCAATAATCAACGGTGATTTAATACGAAGTTCTTGCACCCCAAACTTTGGGAGGCTCCTGCAGCCCCTCTAAGGGATGATTTTTTTGGTGCTCTGGGGTTCTATGCTATGTCACATCAGTTTTGAAAATGGCTTTATATATTCAACAAGCCGAAACTCGAGTAAACGATATAAAAACCACGTGGAGAAGACTTATTTACTACAACTTTATATTACTTCCCTGTTTGTTTTGACGTTTGAGTTTTCAATTGAATAACCTAAAAATTATCGCTGATTTGACAGTCTTGACGTTTCATTTTCGTTTTATGATTATGAATCCGAATCAAGTAACGGAAATACGTTTGAACTTTCACAGCCGCCCTTTATTGAATTTTTTAATGAACATACGGTATAAAGTGTTTCTGGAACTATTCGCAGTTGATCATGGCATTTGAATAATCTGCTTGACAGATAGGCTATGTCAAATACAGAAGCCTGAAGCCAGTGGAGTATATTTGAGGCAAAAAAACTGATCCAAGCCAAGCTGAAACTAAGCAGATAAGCCAGTTTTCTTCTCAAAAAGCAAGCTACTAAGCTGTTGCGCGAGATCAATATCGATCACCACTTGCCCTTTGCCACCATTAGTGACATTCGTGACAGCAGAATTTCCTCTCTATAACAGACCCAATAGGAACACAAGCAAGTATTGAGTATTACCTGGTGGCGAACTTTCAATTCTCGTTACATTCACACGCCGCTCAAGACTAACAACAACACGACAATGATATAAATCACTTGTAGTAGCCATCATCATCATCATTATCATCAACATATACATGCACACACACACACACACATTCGCAGCCTGCTTTATACTTATACCCAACAACATGTGAGAGAACACCAGCAGAAATCGAACAACCGCCGGCCGCGCTTTTTGCCTCGCTCATTTGAATACGACCGGAGCCAACTCTGACCAATTAATTAGCGACCGATGGTTATGATAATCGAAAGGCAAACGACCAAACAAAAAAATCCTACACGCACACACACACACATTCACACAAAGAAACAGAGACAGGTAGGTACAGGGTGTAACGAAAATGCATGCGCCGGCAAGTGAAGGGGTGATTCATCTTTCCAGTCACGCGCTCTTGTTCTTCGAACTATGTTTTGATTCAAATTAAATTGGAGTCATATAAATTATATCCATGACCTGTCCTGTTTGCTTGTAATAATTCCATGATATTTGCTACAGTTTTGTCTATGTAAGCCGTAAGAGGTTATGACTGCTTGAAGCGTTTATTTGCCGTTCGAATCTGGAACTATCACTGATACACTGATAATGATGTTTAAGCAAGATAGCAAGATTTCCTATTCAAGTTTTGTGATAGCCAAATGACTCGTCATTTAATCAGTGACGCGTTCAAACTGACTATCAACTCTACGTGAGGTTGCATGCATCCCTTGATGATAGTCTACTTTTGCGACACCCTGTGTGGTAACACTGCGCGATAGAAAGAGACAGAGTGAAAGCTTTGCCGTGGCGGAATGGTGAAGTGTTTCCCAAATAAACTGTGCAATCTATAAGCGATATAACAAAAGTTATAGGCATATGCTCATGTGCGAGCCCGAGCAAAAGAGCGAGCAAGAGAGCAAGCTCTCCGGCAAAAGGTGAGCGTCGGTACGGAGATCAAAGGATTCCTGAGCCGGATAAGAACATTGTCAAGTATGAAAGTCAATTAATGAATAATTACCCGGCTCCGCGTCGGCAATTAGTTAAGTATCTGTAAAAAGACCGGGAAAAAAAATTGTTTAGCAAACTCATAGGCACAGTGCATCCGTCCGTGTTCACTCTAAGCCGAGAACAAACCGACATGCGGATTCACTTTGTCATTGTCACTATGCTACACCACTTGTGAGAGGAGGATGGGTATTTATTTATTTATTTATAACGTTGGTGTGAGTGATTTATTGCGAATTCGATTCCCAATTAAAAGTTGCTGGGAATGTGTCAAGTTGGCGCTGCGAGCTCGTTTGAGAACGCAGCGGTAACACGGGTAGCTTCGAGATGATGAAAAATATTGCGCTTATAAGCAGTGAGTCAGGCGATGTGGACTCGGTATTAGTATTAATGGCGATTCTGCATTCGGCGGAATACATATTCAATATGTTTATCCACGAGATAATGCTTTGGGTTTGCAATGAAACGTTGCAGTGACGTTAGCATTTATCTCTGTGCATAAGTAGATATGTTGTTGAAACCACGTCCAATGGTTTTCTTTGGATCAACGTTGATTGACAGTTCAAATTTCAACTTCCTGTAGCTTTGATTGCACTCGAGATATTGCAAGGACTTTGTTCAGATATACCTACTCACAGGTAGGTACCCATCAGTTCAATGTTATCCTATCTAACGATTGGTTGATGAGAAATTGCAATGTTGCTGTAATTTTCGATTGTTCCTGGTAGTGAACTACTAAAAATTCTCTATAGTGGGATCGGTACAGTATTATACGCTGCATTTTTGAGTAATGTCATGTCTTTTGGCATACGTGGTCTCAGCACCTGTTTGAACAATTTTGTCCATCGCCGCAAGCGAGATTTTAGTTCAGATCCTGTATACAGGGTGAAGAAGACAAACAATTTAAAAAAATTCTTGAACGGACAAAGGTAGAGTATTGCAGGGCATGTCATATGATGCGGAATTTGATGGTTGTTGAGGTACACCTAACCATTTTGAGACATCAATTACCGTTTTCGAGATATTTTAAATAAACTGAGATCCGTCAAAAAAACATCATCTTCATTATATCGCTTATTTTTAAAGATATCGGAATGAAATTTGATATTTGCTTTATAAAAGACGTCATAAATGAATAACAGCTGCAATTATTTTCTGGGTCTACTATTTTCCTAAATAAGACAGTCCACTTTTTGGGGGGGAGCCGCCATCTTGTTTTGTGAATATCAAGCTGATGACCAAAAAAATGACTGATAGTCATCAGGCTAGTATCATGCCATTACTCTGTATTGTGAAAGATCACTTTGGATGGACCATCATACCGTTTTTGCTGAAAGAAACATGACGCACTGATCTTATCGGGTTCCTCAGAACTAGAGGACCTACTTCCAGCCATCGAGCCATTGCAAGTAATTGAACACCGCAATTATGACCCCTGATCATTTCTCAGGTTGCTCTCCAAGATTCATAGCCATAAGTGCAGCGGTTCGGTTTTAGCCAGCTGTTTGAATTAAGAAGTGTTGCCTTTTCGTGAAGAAAACAGAAAATTACGAGGTCTCTGGGTCAATTCTTAGGTCATTGGAAATAGATCCTCCACGGAATGTTGATAAATCCATGCTAAATTATCAGAAAAAAGTGCATTCTATAGCATAGGTTTGAAGAAACGGCTGAAAATTGCTCGAAACGGTTTCTTTTGTCTTGTTGAGCGGGTCATTATGGATCTTTTTGGCAATTTTCATGCCTCCAGCTTATTTAGATGATGGGATCAAATTCTTCAATTTCTTATCACCCTGTGATGTCATCTGCATAGATCGCCATCATGCCAACATTTCCCAAAGCTGAAGGAGCAATCTGAATAGAATATATTCCAAAATACATCGCGGCATCAAAATTTATAAGGTTCACTCTATTATTAGTGTTGCCCTACCGCATAATTTGTTCGCTTCCTACGTACTGCAAAATAGTCTTTCATGTTCGTCCTACATCACATGAGTACATCCTGTGCCTTTTTATTGAAATCTATACTGAAGAATGCACTTTTTTCTAATAATTCAGCATAAATTTATCAAAATTCCATGGAGGATCTTTTTCCAATGACCTATGAAATGAGCCAGAGACCTTGTGAATTTCTGTTCTTTTTCATGAAATCGACACTATTCTATTTAGATAGCTGCTTAAACCGAACCGCTGAATTTATGGCTATGAATCTTGGTAGACAACCTGAAGAATGATCAAGGGTCATAATCGTGGTGTTCACTTACTTGCAATGGCTCGATGGCTAGCAGTAGATCTTCTAGTTCTGAGGAATCCGATAAAATCCATGCATCATCTTTCTTTCAGCAAAAATGGTATGATGGTCCATCCAAGGTAATTTTTCACATGATAGAGTAACGTCATGATACTAGCCTAATGACTATCAGTCATTCTTCGGTCATCAGCTTGATATTCACAAAACAAGATGGCGGCTCCCCCCCAAAAAAGTTGACTGTCCTATTTAGGAAAATAGTAGGCCTGGAAAATTACTGCAGCTGTTATTCATTAATGACGTCTTTTATAAGGCAAATACCAAATTTCATTCCGATATCTTCAAAAATAAGTCATACAATGAAGATAATGTTTTTTTTGACAGATCTCAGTTTTTTTAGAATATCTCGAAAACGGTAATTATTGTTTCAAAATGGTTTGGTGTACCTCAACAACCATCAAATTGCGCATCATATGACATGCCCTGCAATACTCTACCTTTGTCCGTTCAAAAGATACAGTTTTTTTTCAATTTTTTTTCTTCTTCACCCTGTATACAGGATCTGAACCAAAATTTTGCTTGCGGCGATGGACAGAATTGTTCAGACAGGTTCTAAGGACATGTGTGCCAAAGGGCATTGCATTACTCAAAAATGCAGTGAACAGGACTTTTTACGAACGTGCCGACTCCACTATTACAGAATACTGTTGTTTCAATTTCGAAGCAATGATGAATTAAAGTATGTTCATCTGTACCGTGATTCTAGTCGGCTGTGAGATTTTTTTTATGTTTCCAAATCTGAAATATAGAAAATCCCCAAAACTTTGCGGTTGGCTGCTCTGGCTTCATTTAGCGTTCATCGTTCGGACCACTTTTGGAACGCATTTTTTACTCAAAACAATTTTTGCGGCTTGCGGGACGTGATGTCCGACGCTTTTTCCCATTTTATTGGAAAATGTAGTAATTTTTCGACCTGTTTTTAATTTTCGCCAATGAACAAATGAAGCAGCTTTGACATTTGACAGGTGTCAAAAATACTCCTAACCTCTCGAAGCCGGCTCAACTTTTGGTTGATTCAGACTAAAAAAGTACTAGGCCTCCGTCCAAAAAAAGGGGTCCCGTGGAATCATCGATCCTTCCACCTCTTGCAGTCGAAAAGACACGACAAATCATGGAGAACTATTGGCAAGACAAGGATCATCCCAGCAGGCCTGCAGTTGCAGCAGGATTTACGTATAAAAAGTTGATTAAACCGAATTTAAGAAAACCCAGCCGCTCAAAGTTGCGTATTGGACCGAAATCCATGTGAGTATCTTCAGTTTGTAATTTGCTTCCGTTTTGAAGCTTGGCGGAACGAGTTTCTGTCGGCCTTGAATGGCCGCCGTCAAGATGACTCAAATTGAAGGCGGCCCCGTCGGGTTTTGTTGTCTAAATGATGGTAATACAGCTCTGCACCCCTCTAGTGGCATTTCCACGTATGACAAGGTCAGTTCTCCAAGATATTAATATCAATTTGATAAGAAATATAACTTCACTTCCAGAGAAGTCAGTTTCACACCAGGTAAAAAGGCGACAAGCCTACAATACTGAAGTAGAAAATTTGCCTTGCCAACTAGAGTCAAAGTACAAGTGAACCTACTATACTAACAATTACTCACAGCATAGCATAGGTACTAGAAACTCCGCGCTTTTATCCAACTCAGAATTCCTGACTTCATCTAGTGAATTCTGACATTTAGTAGGCACCTACCTCCGAATTTCCAACTTTTTCTCAGAATTTCCATTTGAACAAAGAAACAAGAAACTGATATTTTAGGCTCATTATGGCATTCTTGATTGTGTTAGGAACTTTCAACTTCATCTCGCAATTCAAGACTTCAACCCGGAAATTCCGTCTTTATCAAATGCAGTGCAGAACGAGGTGCAGAATCTTTGAATATCCCGACAATTTATCTCGGAATTTCCGACTTAATCTCGGAATTTGGAGTTGAATTCGGAATTTGGAGTTGAATCGGAAACTGCAATTTGAGCTTTGAAGCTTTGAGTAGGGACATGTGGAGAATTTTGACCTAATCTCGTGATTCAGACTCGAACTCGGTATTTCTGCTTTTACCAAATTCAAAATTTCTGACCTTTTCTCGGAAATTCACACTCAAATGAAAAAACTCTGAATGTGTCTGGGTGATTTCAACTGCTCACTATTTGTACTCCGCAATTTTTGGACGGTCCCGGAAGTCCAGTCCTAAACTCCGGAATTGTGAACTTATCTTAAAGTTGTATTACACTACACAATATAGGGTTGCCAACCGTCCTACTTTCGGTAGGACATTCCTACTTTAGCATCAATTGTTCTCCGTCCTACTTGGTCATCAAGTAGGACACTATTTTGTCCTCCTTTTCCACCTAAAATGTCCTCTTCACAAAAATCAGTGCAAGAATTTTTTGGGAAATTACTTCTATTCTATCATGATCAATTCCAAGTTTAAGCTCTATAGTTCTATAGGATAAAATGTGGATATCAAATGCTCGAGCGGGCGGTTGTGGATCTTAATTTCCGCCACTTTTGATGTTCCCTGTTCTTATCGAGTCTTGTTGCTTCGATTTGATTCAACTGTCGGGTCGTTAATTCGACTGAGTTGAAATTTCATCTTTTTTTTACAATAGGTAGGTGATTGGTTCTTGAGAATTTGCCAACTTTTTCTAATTTTCCAAAAGTTTTCCAGTGAAAAATGCAAAACCGGCATGACATTATCGGGACTGGACTCAAAAATGATAAGAGCTTGAAATAAAGCTTAAATTTCAAACTTGACGATTTTTACAATGAGGTGATTCGGAAAAACCCGAAGAAAAAGCTTTGGGCTGTTCCGGGCAATTCAAATTTTCCGAAAAATGTTTCAATTTTGTATTAAATTATTATGAAGATGCCGCAAATTGGTTTTAGTCTTTTTCTCAAAATTCCAACTTCCCACCAAAAAGGACGTCTAGAGAAAAATGTCTATAGGTATTAGCGAGGGTATTAGCCCTAATTGGAAAAATATTGTGGTATCATAACAGATTTTTTTGTGTTCAAAAGCAGGTCCAGGTATGAATCTAGAGAAAATATCATCTGTGGCGCTGTGCCATAGGGGGGTACCTCCTGGTCCTCATCCTCGACGTTTTGTGTCTCGAGTGTCCTACTTTCTCATTTTCAAGAGTTGGCAACCCTAACACAATGTCTTCAACAATCTGTCAAATCAACAAATAAGTTCATTGTTCTTCGACACTATTTTGGCAGAATTCCGTTTTGGTGTCGTCTTTAATTCAGATTTAGACTCAGATATTTTAAAATCATCTCGGGGAATTTCAACCAAATTTTTGAAAATCAGGCTTGATTTCAGAAATTTTGACTTCAGGTTTCCAAAAATTACCACTTTGGAAATATGAATTTTTGCTTATTCGAACTTCACCCTTGACTTCAGGCTTGAGTTCGCAATTTCAGATTTCGCCTCGGAACTCGGTTCAAGTGCGCTTGAACTGTGACGATACCTAACTTTACTGTGACATTCTTTTTTATTGTCATGATGGAAGTTTGAACAAACTCCAAGAAAACTCGTCTCAAAATTGGAATGGGAAATGGAAGTTGAATCCGAGAACTCAGACCAAAGAGAACTCAGTTATAAGAATTCAGATTCACAACTTTAATTTCTGCCCCTAACAAACACGGTCGGGTAACAGAATATCCCAGCCAAAAATATCCTGCCAATAATATCTCGACCAAAAATATCCCCGCGACAAAATATTCCATGGCAAAAATATCCCCGCCAATATTATCCCAGTCGTAAAGATCCCACCCAAAAATATCCCCGCGACAAAATTTCCCAATCTGAAAATAGGTATCGCAAGGAGATAACAGCTCTTCAGCCACCGGATCTAGGATGAAACGTTCCCCGCAAAACGTCTCCGGAAAAAATGTTCCCCACAATACGTCCTGTGAAAGTTACGTCCCCGGGAAAAAACTTCCCAAGGAAAAGACCTTCAAGGGAAAATACGTCTCTGGGAAAAAACGTCCCCCGGAAGAGACGTCCCTGGAAAAATACGTCTTCCTTCTGAATTACTCTGGATACTCACTCTGATATATGAGCTTCTTTGTGTCGTTATATTACTTCCGAAACTTCAGAGGAGACTGTCTCTTGTGTCCTTCATGTGTGTGCTGAGCAGGGCTTCAAACGATATCGAAGACACAAAGGGGCCCAGTAAAGCTTCATAGCTTGGCAGAACATGAAGGCAAAAGAAGGGCTTACTGTTACTGGTAGGTACTCTGAAAGCCAATAAAAGGCTGAGTGGGCTAATTAGAACTCCATACTACACTTAAGGATACAAGGGGGCCCGATAGGGCTCCGAGTATCACATTAGGGCACAAGGTGCTTACCTCGGTGCTTACTCATGCTCCGAAAGTCTCGAAAAGATGCATGGGGGCTCAGCAGGGCTTCAAAAGACTTTAAAGAGACAAGGGGGCCAAATGGAGCCATGTGTAACACAAGAAGGCAGAAGGGAGCTTACTGGAACTCTGAGAGTCTTGAAAAAGCAGAAGGGGGCTGATAAGTTCTCCAAACTACACTTGATGCGTACACATGGAGGCCAAATAGGGCTCCGCAGGTCTCATGAAGGCACAAGGGATTTACACAAGGGTTTCCAAGCTTGGGGGCTTACTGGAACTCTGAAAGCCACAAAAAGACATAGGGGGACTTATTAGGGTTTCAAACGATACTGAAGCCACAAGAGGGCTCAATGGAGCTTCACATGACAATGAAGGGAAAAGGAGGCTTAGGTATTGGTACTCTGTAAGCCCATGAAAACATAAGTGGGCCAATTAGGCCCCATCTCGAGCTCTATACTACACTTGGGGACACAAGGGGGCCCGATAGACCTTCGAACATCACATCAAGGCACAAGGCGCTTATTACTCATGCTCCGAAAGTCTCGGGGCTTCAAAAGACATTGGAAAAATAAGGGGACCCAGTGGAGCTGCGGATAGCAAGTAGGCAACACGGGGCTTACTGGAATTCTGATAGCTGTGAAAAAACATATGATAGAGCTCATCAGGGCTCCAAATTATACTTGAAAGTACAAGGGAACCAAATTCGGGGTCGAATATCATATAAAGGCACACAAAAAGGGGCTTACCTACTAGTGCTTGGAAAGCCTCGGCAAAGTGCAAAAGGGCTTGACAGAGCTACGAACGGTATTGAAGACATGAGGGGGCCCAAAGCAGCTCTGTCTGTAACAAAATAACTTAGAATTGGACTTACTGGGTACCTATTCCGAAAGCCATGGGAAAAAATAATGGGGCACAACAGGGTTCCAATCACACTTGAAGACACAATGGGGGCCCGATAGGGCTCCCATCATGACATGATGGCACACCGTTGCTTGCTGCTTCGAAAGTCATGAAAAATGCAAAGGGACTCAACAGGGCTTTAAATTATGTTGAAGACAGAATAAGGAGGCCCAATAGAGCTCTTGATAACACAAGACTGCAAAAGGGGCCTTACTGGAAGTCTGAACGCTATGAAAAACATAAAGGGACTCATAAGGTGTTGAAACTGGAATTAGAGGAATGAGGGATCCGATAGGGGACTAATATTACTTACATGAAGGTGAAAAGGGGCTTATGCTGGGTTCATACACCAAGTTTAACGCTCAAGGATTAAGGAGTAATGTCCAAAAACTAGGCCAATCACCCTAGTAATCAGTTGCCACCCAGGCATTCATTAGGCGTTATTCCTTATGCCTTACGTCTTATTTTGGTCTATGAACCCAGCATAACTCTCACTAGTGCTCCTGAAGGTCGGTGTACTAGCAGAAATGTTAGGGATGTTTTATGCTCGTTTCGAGCCCTGATAAGTGATAGCCCTCCTTGTCTCTTTGTCGGTTTTTTATTTCGCTCAATTTCTCTACCCAGAACGGAAGGGTTGATTTTCGCTTTGTAGCTATGGTTCGACTCAGTGGTTCACACAACACAGGCTCAAAGAGAATATGTCATTGCGAAACATCAGGGAGCCTGGTCATTGCAACATGTAATGGATGACGAAGCAGGACAACTTGACGCCGCCGACTTGACGCCGGCCAACTTGACGCGGGACAACTTGCCGCGGGACAACTTGACGCCAGGACAACTTGACGCGGGACAACTTGACGCCAGGACAACTTGACGCGGGACAACTTGACGCCAGAACAGCTTGACGCTAGGAGTTATTATAATTTTGGGACTCTCCTTGACCAGTTTGTGTCTTTTCGTCCCCAACTGGCCCCTTTGTGTTTTCCTGTGGCTTTTTGGAACTAGCAAGCCCCTTATGCCTACTTCTTGGGTCTTATGTTTTTGAGTCCCAAGGACCTCAGTTTGTATAACTCGAAGTCACAGCCCCCATGCGACTTTATGTGTCATTTCAAGCCCTGATGAGCCCCCTACTTGTGTCATCGTGTTGTTTTCGGAACTTTACTGGAGCCACAGTGTTTTTCCATAGTATTTTTAAGAACCCTGATGAGCCCCTCGATGACCTTCTTGTGTTTCCATATGAAGCTTCAAATTCTATCGAGCCCCCTTGTATCTTCTTGTGCTTTGGAACCCTGCCGGTCCCCATTCTTTCTTGCTGGGTCAATCTGGGCCATGTGTCTCGTGCCTCGTGCCTTCATGTGGTGTTGTGTGAGGCCCTGATGAACCCCCTTGTATCTTATTATGTTTCTAGTCCTATATGGCGCCCTCCCGGGCGCCCCCATCATGCCTTGCTTTGTCAATCGGAGCTTCAATAAGCCTTTTTGTGTCTTTATGTGTCATTTTGACGATGAGCCCCCTCATGTTTTCTGTGGTTTTCGGAAAACGCGAGCCCCCTCATGCTCACTTTTCTCATGTTTTGGAGTTTTAGCGACCCATTATGTCTTGTTGTGTCAATCGGAGCCCCCCTTCTGTCTTTAGGTACCTACCGTATTGTGCCCCGACTCCTTTGTATTTTCTTGGCAGTTTCGGAACACTATCGAGCCCCTTTGTATCTTTCTCACTTTGGAGCCTTACTGGCCTCCATTGTGTCCTTTTGTGTACTTTCAAGCCTCCAATGAATCATTTGATGTTTTCTTAAGGTTTTCGGAAGTCTAAGCGAGCCCGCTCATGTTCTCTTGTGTTTTGGAGATCTAGAGGCCCTCATTTGTGTTCTGCTGAGTAATTTGGAGCCCCAGTTAACCTCCTTGTGTCTTTATGTGTCGTTTCGACTACCGATGAGTCCCGTTTTGTCATTTTCTTCGAATGTTTCCTTACTCTGTTCTTACAAAATTCCTGGCGCAAATCGTCCGACGTCAAGTTGGTCGGAGCAGGACAGCTTGACGCCGGCCATCCTGACGCGGGACAACTTGACGCCAGGACAACCTGACGCGTGGACAATTTGATGTGTCGCTTCAAGCTTTGACAAGCCCCCTTATTGTGTCTCTATGTTGCTTTTGGAACTCTATCGAGCCACAATCTATCTTCTCAGATTTTGTAGTTCTTGAGTTCTTCTTTGTCAATCGGAGCCTCGATAAACCCTCTTGTGTTTACTTTAGGGGTTCGGAGTTCTGAGGAGCCCCCTTATGTCTGACTATGTTTTGGAGCTCAAGCAGCTCCCATTTTGTCTTGCTGTGTTAACTCAAAATTCCAGTGGATCCTTTTGTGTATTTATATGTCGTTTTGAGCCCCGATAAGCCCTCTTGAGTGTTCATATTGCTTTCAGAATCGAAGTATCTACCCTTTATGTCTCCATATGGCGTTGTAAGCACCCTTATTCAGAGCCCAATTGGACACTCTTGTTTTAAGCCCCTCATGATTTTTCGTCCCTCCAGAATTTCAGTAAGCCTCCTTGTGCCTTCTTTGATTCTTAAAGCCCTACTGGCCCTCTTGTTTCTTCAATGTCGATTGAAGCCCTGCTGAGTCCCTTTATATTTTTCTGTCGCTTTCGAAGCTTTAGTAAACACCTTTGTGCCTTCATGTAACATTTGGTGCCCCCGTGTGTCATCTACCTCAAGTACCGTTTGGAGCCCTGGTGAGTCTCCCTATGTTTTTTTACGTGTTTAGAATTCCCGTGAGCCTCTTCTGCCTTCTTGTGTAATCCAAAGCACTATTGAGCCCCCTTGTGCCTTCAATGTCTTTTGAAGTCCTGATGAGCCCCCTTGCAATTTTCCGTGTCTTGAGAAGCTTTCAAGCAGTCGAAAGCACACTTGTATTTTCGTCTGGTATTCAAAGCTCTATTTGGTCCGCTTGTGTCCTCATATGCCGACAAAGCTCCCTTTTGCTTTCATGTGTTGTTCATATCCCCACTGGACCCCATTGTATATTCAATAATGAATGGTGTTTGAACCCCTGCCCTGCTGAGCTCTCTTGCATTTTTTTCATTTACATTTAGTAAGCACTCTTGTGCCTTTGTTTGGTATTGGAAGGTCTATCGGGCCCCCTTGCGTTTCCTCCTTGCTTTCGTAACTTTAGTGATAAGCACCTTTGAGCCTTCATGTAATGCTCGGGGTCCTATAGGTCCTACTGGTGTTAAGTTGTCCCGACGCTGAGTCGGCTATCGGCTACTCTAAAATTCCTGGCGTCAAGTTGTCCGGCGTCAAGTTGTCCCGGCGTCAAGTTGTCTCGCGTCAAGTTGTCCTGGCGTCAAGTTGTCCCGGCGTCAAGTCGGCCGCTTTAAAATTCCTGGCGTCAAGTTGTCCCGCGTCAAGTTGTCATGTACGCAATGGATGAATCAGGCTGCTCTGAAACAACAGTTTTTATTCAAAAACTGACATACTTCTGAGACTGAGAAACTAACATAGACGATCCGCCACCGACGCTGCAACACAGCATGCACTCGGCCAATAAGCAGTTGGTGTAACTCACTGTGGACCATCCGTTTGTCACGCACCAAAAACTGCGTTAGAAAAAAAAACTAGCTTTCCTTTAACCCTGGAAACTGCAAGGAAGCCAGTGACTTCCCATCAAACATGTATCACTGTCAACACTCACTAACAGCACACTAAAAGCCATGTCGACGCCGGACGCACTGTAATTTCTTGGGTTTCTTGGTAATGCGTTAGATAATCGTTCTGATTTGAGGAATCACGATAGTACATTATGCATTATACATATAGGGGATTACAGGTGATATTTTGATAATCAATCAAATGTTTCTACTTACCTCTTTGAATATTCACTGCTTCATTGCAGAGAATCTGGTTTTGGATTGGTGATTTTCAGCGAAGTTGGTTGCCTATATCTTGGTGCATGATATTGTACAGCGTGAAGCTGCAACTTCCCTGTCAGTAATCATAACCTCACAAATTGGCTTGTCTAAGAATGAAACGCAGGAGTATGTATGAATATTATTTAATTATTCTTAAAAGTATTCCACATATACACAAGACAATTTCACATCATCTCTACTTTAATACAGATTTTTTGTGTTTTTTCTTTAAATTTTTACTCTCTTTTAATTAGCAGTACCGTCAGCGTTATTGCAATTTGTTTTATACATAACAGGAAAAAGTTTCGTCCTCTGATGGCTTAGGTACAAGGATTCCAAAAAATCTACAATATGAATTTATTTACAGAGCATTATTTTTCATACACGCAGAAAAAGTGTACACATTTTTCGATTGCTTGTTATCTCAGAGGGTTGTTTTCCTTCCTCGCTGATTTTTTCCGGACAAGAAAAAGTCGGTTTTTCCCCTCCGGAAAAAATGCCGCGAGGAACTCTTTGGTTTCGAACGAAACGAAAGTTTATATAATAATATATAATATTTATGTATAAATATTTTACATAATAAGTTTCAATAATAATAATAATTTACAATAGTTTACAAAATTTGTTCAGAATATAACACGATGAAAAAAGAAAAACAATGATATTTATTTACAAATTTCTAGTACGTACAAATAGTATTTACACAATGTTTTTTTGTTTTTCGCTATGTATTAGGTTTTTATTGATAATAATAATAGTTTAGGTAGTTACGAGTGCCTATTTTATTTTATCTTTCGTAAAAGGAACATGGAATTTCTATTATTATTATTTTTAATGTTTATGCGGTAATAATAATGATAGAAGGCTCTGGAACATCAGTTTGGGTACTTATGCAAAAACGGATGGAAACGTTATACTCTTAAAAAAAAATCTTGAGCAAATCTGGAATAGTATATTGAAGTGAGAGAAACATGTAATTATAAGAAAGGGAGATATGTGGTAAATTCTCACGTGCTTATAATGGCATTTTGCTCACGTACCTACGACGTCTTATCTTGGAGCAGCAGTTTAACCTCGGGATAAACTGAAATTGGAAAGATATCCCGACAAGTGAATCAAGCAAAAGTGAATTTTGATGAATAATTGTGATAGACGATGATGGCTTACTTCAGTCACTTGTGAATAACAGCTCACTTTATCCACTGAAAACGAATGTATAATGGAGTCATTATAAACTACCCTGAGATAATTTTGCGTAGCCTCAAACTTGAGTTATTGATTAGCATCGTAATACTAATATGTAGTTGATTTGCACGTCGCCAAAAAAGTGTTCCAGAGCTACATCAGCCCTAAAAACTGAAGCCGTAAATCATAGCGGAGCACCAACAAATTAAAACGATATAGGGCAAACTTGGGGCAAGAGCAAAAATGGCGTGGCGCAACAATTCACACACATTTTTTGTACTTTAATTAAGCCATTTTCTTCTTTAAATATATATATATTCAAAAGCACTTTACGGCAAGATTTTCCGAGATTTGAAAACTTAGAATCTAGTGATGATGCGGAACTATTGCAGAAACACCCCGTATTTTTTTTCTTCAAGTAAAATCAATTCACTTTCGTCTTTCGTCTCATTTCACTACTACTTGTCGATTTCTTGTTCGTTCTGTTTCACGTCCAGGCCGTTGACCATTTTTTCTATGCTCTTCAGGTCGCTGGGCGAACTGGCCGTTTCCGGCTTGGGCGACGTGGTGGACGGCCTCGCCGGCGGCGATATGCTGCCGCCCCGCACCTTCCCGCCGCCCGAGGGCGAGTTGCTCAAGCTCCTCGTGTGGTGCGAGCTGGGCGTGACGGTTTCGAAGGCGCTGCCCAGCGGCGACGAGCTGACGTTGGGCAGCGTGTAGGGGGTGAACCGGTGGCCCCCCTTGAGGTGGTTGTGCAGGGGGCTGGTGGGACTCAGGTGGTGGGGGTTGGGGTGCGCCAGGTTCTGGTAGTGGGAGAACAGGGCGGGGTGCTGGGCCGCCAGGGCCAGTTGAGCGTTGAACAGCAGGCTGGGGTTCATGCCGGGCGGGTGGCCGGCGCCGAAGAGGCTCAGGGGGGGTCCGAAAGGCGAGTGGCCCCCGGCGCCCGGGTAGAGGCCGGGGGGGTACAGGTACGGCAGCAGGTGCGGCGGCGGGTGGATCGGGGGACCGACGCTGATGTTGGGCGAGGGGTACTCGCCCGAGGGGTTCGACGAGGGACCGGCGTCCTTGCCGGGGGACGAGGAGGGCCGCGGGCGGAAAGCCGTGCTGCCCGGCGATTCCGAGCAGCTCGACTCCGAACCCGAGTCGTCGTGGAGTCGCCTCCTCAACGAGTCTTCCTCACTCACTGCAACAAAAAAAGATTCATTAGTATTTTTATATCATTTCAACCCTTTTTCATTCAATCAATGCTTTCCATCGCCATATTCTTTGATAACATATTTAAATTCAGATCCTTGACCAAATTTCTAGTTTATAGATACCAAACTCGACTGGTTTATGTTGCAAATTGGCAAAGCTACAGCCTAAGTGCCCTGAATCTCAAGACCGCCTATGAAGGGTCAGTTTTCCAGCCACATCTCGGCTAAATTGCAAACTTGAAGAACAGTCTTCAGCAGAACATCCGAAGCGGATCAAAAGTAAAAATTCAAAATTCTGCTACTACAGTAAAAAGTTTGAAGTAGATTGTAGATGATTGTAGTAGATTGAACGCCAAAATTCAAAATCCCGCAAATAATCCATTTCCAATCCAAAAGACTATTGTTCAGAAACATATCTTAACTCAGTACCGACTGCACGGTGGGCTCGGCCCCCGCTTTCAAAGGCAAGGGTCCGGGTTCAAATCCACACTGGGCCAGGTGGACTTTTTCACGCGTCCCTTAGTACTGGGGCATCTACTATCGTGCGGTGATGTCCCGGGAAAAGGGATGAAACGAGAAAGCCATCGAAACAAAATCCCACTGATAAATCCCCCACTGAACCAAAGATAGATGTATAAATCTTACAGTACTTCGTTGTTATCGTCATCATTGTTATCGTTACTGAAAAACCACCACGGAAAAAGCCTGCTATTAACCTAGTAGTTGACGCAAGGCAAAAAAAATATATCTTAAATCAAATTCTTGGTAAAATTTCCAATTCTCAGATACCAAACTCGACTGCTTTATTTTGAAATTTTGGCAGAGCTATAATCTATCTGTCTCAAATTTCAAAGCCACCCATGACCTGTCACTTTTTCAGCTCCACCCGGCTTATTTACGGAATAAAAAGCTGATTTTTGATATGTCACTACAGCTTGAGTAAACGTCCATAATTCATATTCCAGGAACAAATTGCAATTTTTAGGTACTTATATGAAAAGTTGAGTGAATTTCGAAAACTCTTGCACAATTTTGAGAGATACAATCAATTTTGAAGTTGAGAAATTCATCATATTTATTTTGAACTCTATATCAAATTTCGTGTAATTTGATACCAAACACGACAACTTTAGTTTGAAAACTAGCAAAGTTGTCAACTTAAATTACATTGTCATCCCTTTACCGGCTAGCCCGAGGTGCGGAGTACTGCGGAGTCTACAACAGCACAAGGGCTGCCTGTGTCAAATGACAGGATGTGCGAAGAATTTGTTATGAAATTGAATTAGTAATGACGTCAATCATGTTCTTTCTTCTCTTAAAAATCTATCGCCTATTGCGTTATAACTGTCTGCACATTGCAGCCCGAGGTGCGGAGCACGGAGTTATATAAATCTCGGGCTATTCAACTGAATCAACTCAAGGGTGTAGGCTCACCGCGAATTAATTTATTGGTTTAAAATAATTCAACTGAATTAGCTTTTCATGACTCTCGTGCCGACCAAAGGCACTAGTTAGCTAGCTGTCTTACAAATAGAAAAATCTGCCCGAGGTGCCAAGTACCGAGGGATGTAAATACTGGAGCTATTCAACTGAATCAGTAGGTACGTGACTCTTGTCGCGCTTATCGAAGAAAGTAGTGAGCGGTTTTGCAAACAGAGAATCAATCGTCATCTGTTTATGGCTAGCCGAGGTGCGAAGCCCCAAGGTATATAACAACACAAGCGTCGCATATGCAAGTGACAGGATTTGTTATGAAATTAGTAATGAGTCATTACTAATGACGCTGATAGTGTTACTTTCTCTTGTAAAATCTATCCCCTACAAGTTGTAGCCGTTTGCATTTCGCAGCCCGAGGTGCGAAGTACCAAGGAATATATAACTCCAAGGGTCGTTAACAAGTGATTTTTTTTCTGAATTTGAAACTCATTGCCCAAGGAGATGTCTTGGTAATATTTTTTTCGGTGGTTCAGCCTGCAGTTCATGAGTCAGCGTAGTCGTTTTCTACAAATTGCAGCCCGAGGTGCCAAGAACCGAAGTATACAATACCAAAAAGGGTCATGAGCGCCTAGACCCAACGAGACCAAAATAAATCAACTGGACGACAGCATTATTTGCTAATTTATTTTCGCACTCAACTGTTTATGAGTTACAACTCAGCGGTTACTGACAGCCCAAGGTGCTATGCCCCAGGGTGTATATTACTAAGGTCATTTATTTCAATGAGCCTCGGAATTAGATTTTGATGATCATAGTCGTGTTAACTGAGGGCACTAGATAGAAAATTAATCGTTTGTCAGCTGCTTACGTCTAGAGCACCACGAGGTGCGAAGCACCGAGGGGTGTAATTCTACGAAAATAAAGATGAATTTCAGCGAACTAACCAAAAAACTTCAACTTTTCAGAATAGTTTGAAGCATAGCTGAACTCAACGCGAAATTCTGATGAATCTGCTATCGAACACGACAAATTTATCGTGGTTGTCAGAATCGCATTTTTGGTCAAAAAAATTAATGACATTTTTATCAAAAACATCCTTAGATTTTTCAAAAATGTAGAAAAACAATTTGAAACGTTTATAAATAAAATGAAGCCCCGATTTCGCAAGTTACTGCGCAAAAATACAGCTAAATTTCGTTGTTTTGGCGGCGAAGTAGTTATCATGGGCGGCTTTGGAATCTAAATTCCGAAGCGGTTTAGGCTGCAACTTTGCGAGTTTTTTTAATAAACTCATCGAGTTTGGTATCTAGAGAAGCAAAATTTCACTGGAAATGCAATTCTAATTGTTAGAAGATGAATCATGTGAATACCAACTATTTTTGAAAAATATTGTGAAAATTATCGAAATTTTGAGAAAGAAACTGAAATTTCAACCTTATTGAGGAACTTTGCACGCACAAATTGAAATCAATGCAGGATTAAAAAGTTTTATAGGTACCAAACACGGCATAATATTTATCTTAGAAATTGTCGGCTACCAGGGAATATTTTTTTTGACAAAACTGATCAAAATTGCAAAAACTTGCAAAAACAAAAATTAAAGCCTAGAAGCACAATTTTGGATGGCCCAAAATTTGATGCAAATGCTTTAAAACCTGATAAAACATCGATTCAGCAAGTCGCTTAGTTATAATAGAGCTAAAAAATTGAGCCGTCGTTTTAGCGCGAAACCGTTTTATCGTGGGAGACTTTGGAATTCATAGCAGCTAGAACGCAATTTTGCGAGTTTCAAAGATAAACCCATCGAGTTTAGGATCTAAAAACGCAGAATTCCATCGAAAATGCAATTTTAATCAATAAAGACTCAACACGTGTTTGTCAAACGTTTTTTGTCGCAAAATGATGTGAAAAAGCCCTCGGGTTGGTGAAGCCAATTGAACATACACTCTGACAAAATAGTTTAGCACACAGTTGAACTCAGGGTTGGATTCTAGAAAATTTGATACCAAACACGACGTGTTTATCTTGAGAATTGTTTAAGCTGCCTTTTTGAAAAAAACTGTCAAAATATCACAGAATCCGGAAAAACCTATGAAAATACTGCTAAATGCTCTGGAACGCTTTAAAATTGAATGAAGCGCAGATTTAGCAAGTTATCCGGTTAAAATCTAGCTGAGTTGCGTCGTTTCAGCCGAAAAATATATCATTGTGGGCGGCTTTGGAATCCGGAGTAGTTAGGTTGTAGCTTGGCAAATTTTCAAGACAACCCCATCGAGTTTGGCATCTAAAAACGTGGAATTCTACCAAAAAACCGATTTTGTGCATAAAAAATGTGAAAAATTGATATGCAAGCCGTTTTTGTCGCGAATTGATGTGAAAATCGCTTCGACTTGGTGAAACAAACTGAAATTTCAACCCAAGAATACAGTTGTGCACATGATTGCACTCAGCGTTGAATTTCAAGTAATTTGATATCAAACACGACGTGTTTATCTTCAAAATTAGCTGAGCTGCTTTTTTTGGGAAAAACTGATCAAAAATTTCCAAAATCTTGGAAAATTCACAAAAACAACGCTAAATGCTCTGGAACGCTTTCAAATTGGATGTAGCACAGATTAGTCAAGTTATCCGGTTCAAATCTAGCTGAGCTGCGTCTATTTAACCAAAACATATGTCATCGTGGGCGGCTTTGGAATCCGAAGTATTTTAGGCTGTAGCTTGGTAAGTTTTCAAGACAAACCCATCGAGTTTGGTATCTGAGAACGTGGAATTTTACCAAAAACACAATTGTGTCCATCAAAAATGTAAAAAGTGGACATGAAAGCTGTTTTTGACGCAAATTCATGTGAAAATCGTCTTGACTTGATGAAACAAATTGAAATTTCAACCCGAGAATAAAGTTGTGCGCATGGTTGAGCTAAGCGCTGAATTCCAAGAAATTTGATACCAAACACGACGTGTTTATTTTGAAAACTGTCAAAGTTGCGTTTTTGGACATATCGATCAAAATTTCAGAAAAAAATTGTAAAATCTGCATTAGCAAAACTGAGCGCTCAAAAACGCTTCAAAATGTATTAAGGCACTAATCTAGGAGAATGTCCAGTTTGAATTCAGTTAAATTCTGTCGTTTCAGCGCGAAAACATGTCATCGCAGGTGGCTTTGGAATTCGTGTCAGCTTTGATCGTAACTTTGCCAGTTTCAGAGCAAAACCAATCGAGTTTGGTATCTATAAACGCAGAATTTGATCAGCAATGCGATTTTGATTAATGCCGCTAGATTAGTTGACTATTTAAAGCAGTTTTTTGTTTTTGAATAGCATTTTTGGAATCGGTTGCATGAAAAATTTGTAAAAATTGAATTCATAAAAACTGATCAAAGCTGATTGAATGTATGTAAGTCAAATTCATGGAAGTTGATGGAAGCTACCTAGCAAAAATTGAACAAAAAAAATAGAAAAGGTACTTACTGGAATGGTTGAGACTCGACGCTATGGGCGTTGACGAGTGCAGGGACGGCCTCGGACTGTCCGCCGTTCCGACGACGTCCAGTTCCGAATCGTCCGTTTTCGATACGGTACTGCTGTCGGCCGACATCCTGGCCGGCAAGGGGTGGGACGTTTTATCGTCCGAATGCCGCTGAGCCAGCATAGCTTGCCTGTAACAATTGGAGGAAAGAACTTATAAAATTTGGCTTATCAAAAGACAACAATAATGAACAGATAAACGCGTTTCGTCCGCAATATCGACACTCATCAGTGCAAGCTTTGTCTGAATAGCACGCGTTTCGTCCTGAATGTGGCACTCGTCAGTGCAAGCGCTTTTTTGAATTGCTCGCGTAGCTACGGCAGTCGCCAGTACAAGCTTATTTTTACCGATTCGCGTTTCGTTTACATTACGACACTCATCAGTGCAAGCGTTTTTCTGAACAATACGCGTTTCGTCTGATTCACGACACTCATCAGCGCAGGCGTTTGCACAAGTGTTTCCCGATGATCGCCGGATAATAATTGCGACCATTAGCACAGTTTGACGGACGGATGGATGGAATATAAAAAGAGACGGGTACGGAGAGGTTTGGAGCCGCAGCGCCCGAAAGTGCTGGTGCATAAAATTGGTTTTGAAAGGCAAATAACAAGGAACCGGTAATTGAGAGACACACCGCATAGGGTCACCGCATCTAAATTATCTCGTCCCTCTCGCTGTGCTGGTGCCATGCCGGTCTGTCCTTCCCCTTTGGTCCTGTACAATTTTCGGCTTTGCATTTTTATCCCGTTAGCGCGCCAGAGAAAATATGCAGAGTACGTCTCATCGTGTATACAGGCAGGCGAACCGCCGTCGTCGTCGTATAATGGGAGAGACCCGACGACGAAGAGAGAACCGCTGGTGAGGTTCTAAATTAGAGGAGACACACAAAATAAAGACAGAAAGAGAAGAGCGGTAAGGGAGGGAGGAGGAGGGGGGGGGGGTGAGATGACACAACCCGGGCCGCTAACAGTATCAAATTAAGCGCCAGAGCGCGGTTGGCATTTTCGGTCGTATAAGGTCAAAACTAAAAGGGTGACTGCACATTTGCATTTACAGTAAGTGATATGCATACCATTAGCGGAAGGGAGAGAAGATGAAAATTGGCTTTGCTGGCGGTGGTGATGACGATGGAAAGCAGAATGAGGATTTTAAAGAGTTCTGATTTACTACCTCTGGCAATGTACATGAAAAATTGTACAGTTCGACCTGCACGACCAGAAGGTTTTCAGTTGGTTTTGACGATCGCACTATACTTGAACTGGGACTGCTTATCGCGGTACTAGGCCGAACAATGAACTCTGACATGGGTGCTATCATGGTAGCCAGCACTTCTCAAAAGCTTCAGAAAGTCTACAAGTTGCATCGAAAAGAGTTGTATAATCTTTGGCTCCGAAAAACGCATTATGAGTATAAGCAGTTCAGAAGGTTCAAGAGCCATTATCTGCCAATTCAGCTCTGGAATATCGACAGTTCTGGGACCCAGTCATCGCAAAAGCGCGTGTTGTCACATTTTTAACCAAACCGACCATTTGACTTTGACGCATAAGGAATCCATAGCAATTTTCACAAGATGAGAAATGAAAAGGAACTGGCTGAAGGAAGCCAGTTTCAAGGCGATTTTTGCCACCCTGTACATCCAGGGGTCCCCAGGCCACCGAGCGCAATAAAAGACGCGCCGGAAAAGTTCACTTCACATGAACTATATTACACGCCGGTGCCGCTGCCACCATATCCTCCCCGCACCGTAATTATCGCAGTAGTCGGTCAATTAGGCCTGCTTGTAATTCGCCACTGGTGTTTACCCTTTGTCCTGACCCCCAGCTGGAACGTTCGCACCCCGCATGGATATCAATTGCTCTGGTGTACGGTGTGTACACGTTGGCAGCACTGGCACATCGGCCGCCTTGATACTACACAAGTGGGGAAACGCGACAATGTGACGGAAACGGAACGCAGCAATTCGGATGCAAACGCACCGCGACGATTTAGTGCGGTTTGCGAAGTTGGCACGCCTGCTTGGCATCCGTACCTTTGTGCTGTCGCCTCTCCAGCCAGATTGGCATTCGAAACCCAGCGAGCACTATCATAGTTTTGATTAATGGGTCAGATCAAAGCCGGCGCTGCAGTGCGACACTTGACAAGCAATCTCGCCAAATTAACAAAAATTTGGGCGAGCACATGACAGCGAATCATAGAATTGGTACTTACTTCTTTTCCCGCTTGCCGGCGCCGGTGTCGCGGAAGCCTTTCGCGAACGGATTATTGTCGATTTTTAATTGCGTGATCTGGAACAGATAGAAAAACAAACGAATTATTATGCCATCAAGTCATTCATCGCAGTGGGTTGGTATTGAAATGAGCGAAAAAAAAATCACGACATGCTTCACTTGGTTTCTTCCGTTTATGATATGCGAGAGAGAAGAGTGAAAAGAAAATTTTACTGCCTCGATGATGGCCGAGGCTGAACAATAAAGGCGGCGCAGGAGGCCGCGCTCCGGCCAATAAATAAGGATAATAAAACCGCTAATTAGAGAGATAATTATCGGTAGAGGGCACACACACACACACACACATATAAGTAGGTATAGCTTTGCTCACATACAAGAAGCGCCGATGACTGATTATTTACATAAACACTTCTTGTTATGCCATAAGAGCGGCAGGAAATTGAAATCGGCTCTCAGAAAGAAGACGTCTACACCTACAGAGTGTTTTGTAAATGAAGAATTTTCCATTGTCATGCCTTTAAGCCTCGATGTTCCAAGCACTGATGAGTCGTCGCAGCAAAGACGAAACATGACCGTGACATATCTGATTGGTTAGCCTTACGATACAAGTTTTGATTCTTCAAGCATAATTTTCAAATAACGTTATTTTTGCATTTTGAAAATATTTCGATCATAACGAAACCAAATCGAGTACCTATAGGAGTCATAGGACTAGGCAATTACGTCAACTATGTGATCTAGGCGTTCAATTTTATCAAAATAATCAATCTTGTTTCTGAACAAATCAATCAACAGATTTCAAAATAATTGTTGTCCTTTTTATTGTTTTTTTTTGTTTCAAAATGTAATTTTTTTTTCAATGATGAGCCTGTATGAAAATGAAATGTGTGCGACATTGTTTTTTTTGTATCAGTATTTGTTTATTGTTTTGAAACAGTTTTTCGAAATTTCTTTTCTGCGGCCTCTGTATCATTTTTCCTTTATGGCTATCGCTGATTGATTGTGTGATTTCCATACTGATGAGTCCGCATGAAGACGGAACAAATCTGTGTTTACTTTACTCATGGCTCACTTTACTCTAGACTCATTTACTCGAGACTGTTGATAATTTGATTTTTGTTTGTGTAGAAATGCCAAGAATTATTTGGAAAAATGTAACTTGAAGCTTTCGAATTTTCTTCGAGCCTCTAGAATTTGAAATTCTTGCAATGATGAGTCGTAATAAAGATGAAATTTGTCTGCAACATTCCTGGGTAGTTCAGTCAACGACAGAATATTCCACTTATCGAATATAATCACCAAACTTTATTTATATGTATTTTTCACGATATTTTTCCCGTTCATGATGAAACTGAATCGACTACAAGAGTGAAAAATGCAAGGGAAAATGATATGAACTTGGCTTTTTCGTCTATCAATATGCTTATTTCTTCCAAAATACATCAATCTACAGATTTCGCGTGTGAAATTGTTGTTGGAATTGCAAGATTGTTGTGAAATTTCCATCAGCCTCCAAAGCGTCAACATTTTCATACTTGTGAGTCTGCATGAAGACGAAACACGTTTGCGAAAATCTAGCTTCTTCAATCAAAGTTCAATTGTTCAAACATCACCTTCGAATAAAAATAAGATTTTTGCAGATTTCACAAAATTAATTTCGTATTCTATCGAATTGATTTCGATCATAAAGAAACCGAATTGAATATAGGACTAGAACGTCATGTTAGCTCAGTTTTACCTCTATCGATTTGTGTGCTTGCGTAAAAAAATCTTCAATATGCTTGAAAAAATATTGCTTGGAGCTGTTTGATTTTTTCACAGTGTCTGGATAATGCTGAAATTTGCACTGATGAGTCGTCGTGGAGTCGGAACAAATATCTGTCACATTTCTAGCTTGTCAGCTTATTGATGTAAGATTTCATTCTATAGCACGCAATCGTCAAACGTCAATTCTGCATATTTTTCCAAAATTTATTTTGTAATTATTGAAACGAAATGGACTATACAGTATATGAGTAGGATCAAGAAAAATGTAGACGTGGCCTTTTTTTCATCAATACCTGTTTTTTTTTCCTAAAAAGTTAATCAAATATGATCAGATTTTTGAAATTTTCATCCATCGGTCTCAAGATTTCCGATTTCGATATTTCTAAACTTATGAGTCTGGATCAAGACGAAACAATCAGCAATTTTCTTGATTTCATCAGCTCAATGGTGAAAGGTTCGACTGCTCGAGCATCGTCTTGAATAGTCTTCAATGTATTTTGCAAATTTCTCGGAACTTATTTCCTCGCTTATTTCGGCCATAAAGAAATTGAATCGAGTATAGGAGTATTCAATATTCCACATTCTTCAATATTCGTACACTACTGAGTCTATATTCTATATGAAAACTAAATTAATAGAATTCCTGATTGGTTAACTCAATTGTCGAATTTTCATTTTTCAAATATCATTATCTCGAATATTATTCTCGTAACCTAATTTTAGCATTTTTTAGAAATGACTTTTTCTATCAAATTTCATTCCAGATTAAACAGAATTGTCCATAAAAAGACTGGAAAATAGTTTGAACGTAGCCTCAGTCCTGTCGATATATATTTATTTCGAAATCACGAAACTATAGTGATTATATTCTTGAAAATTTCGAACTCACCGTCGTGCCAATTGAACCTCAATAATTCTGCACTGATGAGTTTTTATGAGGACGAAACCTATCGCTCGTATTCTAGATTTTTGAGCTCAATAATGGAAATATTGTTCAATTCTCGAAGGTAGATAACCGTCAAATAAAATAACAAATCGGCATATTTTTAAGTTCTTTTCCGTTCATCATAATCCTGAACCGACACTATAAGAATGGAAAATAGTGAAAACATGGCTTCAGTCTATTGATACATTAAAAAAAACGAATCTACAGTGCTTCTATTGTTAAAAATCTCGAACTGTTCAGGAACCTCCATATTTCTGCACTGTTGAGTTTTTATTGAGACGAAACATATCGCTAGAACTCTTAGATTTTTGATGGAATGACGGATGGATAGCTGGAATTGAAACTGGAATTTTTAATTGAGTAAGTAATCGTCAAATAATATATATTTCAAGCATATTTTTAGTATTTTTTCCGTTCATAATAATCCTGAATCGACCATAAAACTAGAAAACAGTATAAACATGACTTGCTTTATATCGATACATTTATTTCAAAAACACGAAGTGTTTTTATTCTTGGAAATTTTTAAATGTACACCGTCATGCCACTCAAACCTCAATATTTCTGCACTGTTGAGCTTTTCTGAAGACGAAACATGTCGCTGGAATTCTAGATTTTTGAGCTCACTAATGAAAATATTGTCCAATTATCAAAAGTGGGTGATCCTCAAATAATATTATACAGGGTGTCCACGGTTCAGTGCTCTAACTGAAGGGCTGTATTCTTTGGCCAAATGCAAGGAAACTTTTCCTATTTTTTTTTTCGGGCTTCAGTTTCCAAGTTACAGGGTGTCAAAATATTCGAAAAAAATCTTTTTCTGCTATAACTTAGTAACTACTATTTTCACGAAAATCAAACTTGGTACGATTGATATGCACTATTGATTAGCTTTCATTGAGGGTTCACCATCACTTTGTTGAAAAACCAGTGGCGTAGATATTAGGGTTACCCACCAATTAACCCCGGTTATCCGAACGCCACTGAGATACAATCAATCTTTGATAACATTTTCTGATTCCCCGGACAATTCTAAGCAAAAAATGTATTCTTGGTCCGAAGCTCTAAAGTTGACCATTTTCGAGAAAAACGGCATTTTATGCTAATAAACATGAAAATCGATCATAACAATGAATTGACTGATCAGACTTTTGTAAGCTGTAGTATTATCGAACGTATTAAAATAACTGAAGAGAAGACTCATTATATATTATTGCTTTTGTTCGGTATTACTTATCAACAATTTTTTAAATAATTTTTTGACACCCTGTAACTTGAAAAATGAAGCCCGAAAAAAAAAAAATTAGTGAGAAAAATTTTCTTGCATTTGGCCAAAGAATAGAACCCTACAGTTAGAGCACTTGAACCGTGGACACCCTGAATATTTCAGCATACTTCCAAGAATTTTTTCCTCTCATACATTCATAATCAAACTGAATTGACTATAAGACTGGAAAAATTACATGGCCAGCTCAAGTTGCATCAGCAGCACACTTATTTTTTCCAGGGTAACAATTTTGTGTTTTTCCAAGAATTTTTGTGTTTCTCAAATATTTTTTGTGTTTTTCAACTAATATCTGGGTTTCTCGAATAGTGTCTTGAGCTTTCCCGTTACAATAAAACAACTGTCTAGAGCATTTTCTACTGATGAGTCTCAGTGAAGACGAAGCATGTCTGCGGCATCTTGATTTGTTAGCTCAATGATAAAATTTCGTTCCGATTTTGAACGTTTCAACTTCATCTTCGAACATAGTTTTGCATATTTTCAATAAATTTTATTCCGTGTATAACGAAACGGATTCGAGTATAAGACTACCATCTATAGTTTTTTTTTTGTCAGAGGCACAAATCTAGAGCGCGTTTGTTGAATGAGTACACGACACAATGTTCATCAGTGGGCCTTTAGACCTGGATGTTCTTGTACTGATGAGTCGTAATCAAGACGAAGCATGTTCAAGCCAATCCAGATTTGCTAGTTCAGTGACTGAAAGGTTGATTCGTCAAGATTATTGCTCAAACATGAAGTTTTGTGTGCATATTTTTACATAAAAAAATGCAAGAACTGATTCCGTGTACAATGAAACTGAATCGACTATAGGACTGGGAATATTGTAAATTTGGCTCAAGGACGGTGTTGAATTGGTAAAATAAGCGTTGCGAAATCAATCCGTGTGGGCTTATCCCTTGACGGATTCTTACCGTTTTGGTCTCTTTCGAAAGCTACAAGGATGTACTTCGGTTTGAGCCCATTGGCATTTTCAAAATCCAAAAATAATTTTTCAAACGTCAAAATTTATTTTTTCTTTGGATTTCGGAATTGCCCATGGGCTTAAACCAAAGTACATCCTTGTAGCTTTCGGAAGAGACCAGAATGGTAAGAATCCGTCAAGGAGTAAACCCAAACGGATTGATTTCGCAACGCTTATGTTTACGAACGCATTTTTAGCTCAAAAAATAAGCTAAGCCCACGGGTTTTTGAGTCTGAAAAGCGTATTGGTCTCAGGCGGCGTTGGAATTTGAGGCACTAAGCTGTATCTATGTTGACTTCAGCGCTGAAGTAGCCGAGTTTGGTGTCAAAAGACGCAGAATTTGATGAGGAATCCAATTCGGGTGCATTCTCTCAGATGCAGTCCTTCAGAACTAATTGTAGTTCAATTTTGAAGAAAATGATAGTTTAGCTCGAAAACTGATTGCTTGACTGTTTAGCTACGAAGTGAAGTAGCTGTGTCAACGGCTTCAAATATTTTACAACACAGATATGAAAAAAAATCTGCTGTATATAACTGGTGAATTAGGGAATATTCTACAAGAAGAAGCCTTGGCCTCAGGAGGCGCTGGAATTTAAGGAAGCCAGGATGCACTTATCATTGTCAATTTTGGCGATAAAAGAGCCGAGTTTGGGGTCAGAAAACGCAGAATTCTATGAAGAAGCCGATTCTGCTGCGCTGTAAGATCCAGTTTCGTTACAGCTCACATCAGTGCTTCAAAAACCATCAATGACTTTTCCGTAAGCTTTCTGTGGCTCGGTGAATGTCACATTGTCACAGCGAAACACCCTGTAGAGTCCGCGGACCGGCTGGTTGGATACACCGGGACGAGGCGCGCTAGAAAAAAGCCGTTCTACGATGATGACGGCCGGAATTAAATTCTCGGAAATTCGACGACTACTGGTGTCGTAGTATAAATACTCTTCCATATCTTCGTACGAGAGAGACAATCGCAACTCGCCATCATCGGGATAGGTACGTTCGAGGATGCTTGTGGTTCAATGGTTGGATGCGAGCCGATTTTTTGCCGTTTTGATGTTGACGGGTTGTTGTTTGTGTGTTACCTACGCAGTGATATCTTTGTCTAATTATCGCCGTCATCATCTGGCCTGTCCTCCGTCACTGTTGCATCCGTTTCATAAATTTCTTTGAAGGCATGTACGTATGGATGCGCGGCTTTGCTTTGTTCTTGGCGTATCTGGTTCGATTCCGAGAACAATTAGCGCCAGCAGCACCGGCGGAATAGATAGGGAATGCGAGAGTGCCATATAACCGCAGCAGGATATTATTCGAAATTATCACGCGCCTGATGGCATTTTTTTTATTATCTTCTTGGCGGCCCAATCATCGCTTATCTCAGTCGAAGATTTCGTGTCACCGAGCTTACAATGTTGAGCTTTTGTGCACGACATATTTGCAGCTGCGTGCTGCACTAAGTATAGCACCAAGATCCCACTCAGCATAGCATGTCATGTTTCATAAATAAGATGATCTCAATCATGTCACAAAATAACATCACAATGAACGTTACTTCCACATCTATGAGATGTTCATCCGCGATGTTATACGATGTAATGTCTGAGAGATGTTTCGAAATGAACTTAAATTGAACATCACACATGAGACATCTACCGGACGTAGCATTGTTCTTCTTTCAACTGATCGAAGTGTAACATCTCCCTGACGTCGACGAGACGTAGTCACTGAGAGATTTTTTAAATTTCGCGGGCTGTCATCGTCAATCTTCGTGAGTCGAAAAATATTTAATTATTAATTCTGCCCCCTATTCCATGTGTGTGATGCCAGAACAGCCTTTATGTCTTCATGTTTAGTTTGAAGCCCTGCGGGCCCCCTTATGTCTTCATGTGTCGTTTGGAACCATTTTTGTGTCTTCTTGCGCTTGTGGCTTTCGGAACTAGTGTGTCCCGTTTGTGTCTCCTTGTGTTCTTCGAAAGCCTACTAGGCCTTCTTGCATTTTGTCGTGGCTTTCGCACCTCTGGTGAACCCTTGTGTCTGCTCTTGTGTTATTCGGAACCCCAAAATGGGCCCCTTTTGTCTTATTGTTCTTTCGATTACTTTGATGACTGCCGTTCATGTCTTATTGTAACGTCCGGGGCCCCAACGGAGCCCCTTGTGTCTTGCTGTAACGTTTCAAGCCCCAGCGAGGCTCTTTGGGCTCGGTGTATCGTTTGGAGTCCTGATGAAATATCCCAAGAAATATCCCTGAACATCAAGCGCGCTGTTTAAATATAGTGTATTAGACAAGTTTGTAACTTACACGAATCGGCAGCAGTGTCTCTAACTATTACCTGTGGGGATGCAGGTTCGAATCCTGCGGAGGACACCAATAGTAGAACAACTTTTCTTCGGGAAAAAACGTGCTGTATAGATTGTAAAAAATAGGTGCGGAGCCTCCATGACATAAAACTATGTTGAAAAGTGGTGAAAAATTATTTTTATTTAAAAATACACATCCAAAATGCGACGTAACATGTATGTCAAAAAGTGATATCTACGAGATGTGGAATAGCGATGTAGATAGTATGTCACATTTGGACATCTTTAAGATATCTCATTCATGTTCTAATCACCCGGACATAAGAGGTAACAGAGATGTCCACTTAACATCGCATAGACTTTTTGTTAACATCGCAGTTGTGACTTGAAAATATAAGTGATGTCACAGAGATGTTCTCTTGCTGAGTGGGATGGTGCTTAGGGCCAAAAACGAGGCCGAAAATATCCAGGTCGACGGTTAGCTATCCAAAAATTTGAAAAGTATCTCTGCTTTTATACAAAGTATAAAGTGAGGACTGAAGAACTAAACGGAGCATCAGCGTGGGATATCTCCACCTGCTGGGCGAGAAGGAGAGAACTTGAGCTTGAGCTTGAGGTTCTTTAAACGCATTAAATAAATACGTCATAATATTTTATTGTTATCGCCGGTTTCTTTGCGTCAATTAATAATTTTATCGTCGCGATATGAACGTAAATTTTGTCGACACTGCTGGCGGTGGGAAAGCTTCGGCACTCGGGACTGAAATTGATAATTAGGTAGTCGCGAGAATAATATGGAAGCGGAGGCCCGAGGTGCATTACAGGTATACTCGGCCTGCAGAGCGAGAATTCGATATTTTTGATGTTTCCGCATGTGGCAGGCAGTTAAATTTCGGGTTTTATCAATAAATTATCTCTTGCCAGTAAATGTATAAAGGCGTGAGAAGAAACGCCTTGTGCGACTCTTCATTCAAATTCAATTAAAAAAAAAACACTAGAGCGGGCGCCGATGCTTGTAGGTGCTCTAGTTTAGAAAAAATGCAATGTGAATATGGCGAGTCACAAGAATTCGAAAATTCGTGACAGACAAAACAAAATACGTCAGATGAAAAAAAATCCTCTTTCTCTGGGCTTTCCATTGTGGTGTTGCCGATGTCTGGACCTGGCCCAATAAGCCAGAAATTCTGCCTCAAAGTCCAGCAAACACAATAATCGGAATACATAACGACGTAACCGATCACACACTTGTTGATTTTCACATCAGCCAGTATTCATTGCTATGGAGAATCCAGATATGTTGAGTGAAAAAGTCCTAGTAACGGCTGGTGTTAAAATCAAAAGTGACGTCAAGTCGGTGACGTCACGGATTCCGATTATTGTGTTTGCTGGACTTCGAGGCAGAATTTCTGGTTAATTGGGCCAGGTACAGACATCGGCGACACATCAATGGAAAGCCCAGGGAAGGAGGATTTTTTTCATCTGAAGTATTTTGTTTTGTCGGTCATGAATTTCCGAATTCTTGTGACTCGCCCGATTCAACTTGCATTTTCTATAAAACTAGAGCACCTACAAGCATCGGCGCCTCCTCAAAAGAAAGCTAAAAGATCAGGCTTCCTCCCAACTAAATTTTTTTTGTTGCTTTGATATTTTCTGAGAAAATCGCGCTGGATTGTTTTAGCTGGGACACCCTGTAGGAAACTACATCCAAGGAAAAAAATCGATGGATTGATAAAGATATCATTTTAGAGAAAGTTCACCAGAATTTCGAGTTGAGCAATCCATTCCGTTTGACTTGTACGTGTGTGTGCAAAGCTGGTTGTCTGGCCGACCTGTCCGCACAATAATAATCGTAAAAAATTATGACATATTCGCGAACAGAGTCGCGACCGCATTATTTCCATCCATAATCGAACATGTCCGGCGGTCATTTAACGTTCGATTCGCATTATAGTATACACATTTATACACCCAGGCTGCAAGTGCACACGCGGGTATAATTACACACGACATAAATCAAAACTAATAGAGATATAATAAGTTGCGTACGCCGCAATAGACGCAAGACCTATAGCGCTAACTGGCATTATAAGATCGAGAGAGGAGAGTAATTATGAGGATTGTGACACGCGTTTACCGCCAGTATGTGGGTAGGCAGCATTCAAGTCCTTGAGTGCAAAGATCTACGTTTGTATAAGAACAAAAAGGTTGACATTTCTACCACTGGCTTACGACCAAACCAAACCAAAATCATGATTACATTTTTTTTTTTGGTGGGTTGAGCAAAGTTTTCTTCAAGCTGAATCGTAAATGATGAGTTGCATTTTGAATCGCACGTTGGAATTAGATTCCTTATAAAATTCTGCGTTTTCCAATACCAAACTCGATACGTTTACTTTAATAATTGGAAAAGTAACGTCAAACACTCGTTTTTCAAAACGTCAAAAAGACCAGTTTTTCAATATTACAAAAAAAAACCACAAAACTCATTCCAACCTTTTAAAGGATGCAAGAGAAAAGATATAACAAGTTTTATAATTACCTAAACACTATCCAATTCCGCCACATATCGCAGTTATCAAAGGTAGCCTTAGAATAGTTGGCTTTGGAAGACATTCAATTATGCTGCATTTTGGCCATTTTTCAAAACAAACTCATCGAGTTCAGCGCAGAATTGTAAGAAATTTGATACCAAACACGATATGTTTACTTTTAAAATTGAGGAAGTTATGTCAAATCACTCGTTTCCCAAAACGTCAAAAATGACAAGTTTTCAAAATTGAAAAAAGTATAGAAATGAGTTCAACTATTGGTGAATTTTGAAAAAACAAATAGGAGCAAGTTTTCTATGTAAACACGATTTCATTCCGCCGTTTTGACCCAAATAACGCAGCCGTCAAAGGCGGCCATGGAATCCTTGACCTTAGAAGACATTTCGGCCATTTTCTGGGACAGACCCATCGAGTTTGGTGTCTAAAAACGTAGAATTGAACCGCGAATGCGATTTTAATCCACGAAAATTGATCCGAGGAAGTTCAAAGGGTTTTCTTCGAAAATTGTTGTGAAAATGCTCGGTAATCGGTCACAAAGATTGAAATTCCAATCTCACGGAATAGCGTAGCAAATAGCTGAATTCTAAGTGAAGTTCCAAGAAATTCAATACCAAACACCACGTGTTCAACCAAAAAATTGCCAAAGTTGCGTTTTTGGCACCACATATCGAAATCAAAGGCGGCTTTGGAATTCTTTAGAAAATACTTATGCTGTAACTCGGCCATTTTTTGAGACAAACCCGTCGTGTTTGGTGTCCAAAGATGCAGAGTTGAAGCAAGAATTCGATTTTCATTATTACAGATCCGTATCGGGAGTGATTAATTGATGTTCTAAGGTTTAAAATAGAAACTTACTTTTTCGTTTTGGTACGCAGTCACAGCTATAAATTCGGTTTCTTTGAAGACGTACGTCCGAAACGTCGAGTACGGCAGCTTCAGGATGTCGTTGGCCCGGACTAAGTGGAACCTCGGCTGGTACTTGTGCATCGAATTGAGTATCGTCTGAAAGAAAAGTTACATCATCAGTTTGGAGCTTCCAAATTTTGCAACTTGAAAATATCTGAATATATCTCAGGTATCAAGTAATAGAAAAAGTGGTTGATGGTACTCGGCAGAGTGGCTAATGAGTCGTTCAGAGGCTCTGATGGAGACCTTGACTAGGAGCTTCTTTGTGGCGTGTTCGAGCATTTAAGACTGGTTAAAAATTGAAATGAAAATAAGAGGGCCGTAAACGGCGCCCTGCGTGTCGCGCTGGAAAACGCAGCCGTCCAGTTTTATGCATCCTGCTTGGTATACGGCTATGTCACTTCTAATTGGTGCACCGCGTATACATCACTGAGCATAAAATGTGTAGGTATCTACTACGAAAAAAAGAAGAAAAGGAAACAAATTGAAAAAAAGCGAGGACTCAAAAGCGTTCCGCGCGGAGCCAAGTCGTCCCTATCAGATACGGTCGACATCCTCGACGCTAATTAAGGATCCGCGCGGTGACATTTGCGATCGCTAGGGGGCGCCAGCGGACCCGTTCCGATTCGCAATATAAACCGTAAAGATGCGTGCGCGAGCAAAACAACTGCACGAGAAATATGGCACATCATCGCAAAAGCGAGGCCTTTTTGATTCTGCTTGTACCTACAACGCAATTAGCGGACCTGGCCGTTTCGTAATGATAATGTTGATGCGGCGACCATCGACGTTGACACTTGCAGATGGCGTTGCTCGTTCCCACAAGCTAATTTTCGGAAACATTTCAAAAATTTCCCAATAAAGCCGCGTTATAATTGGACGCGGTCGCCTCCGAGGGTAGTTTGTACTCTAATTAGGAAGTCCGACACATGGCCTCCGAATTCCACGACACTTTTTTCAAATTGATTTTGAATTTTTCCTGCGCTGCCGGCCTGCAGGTGAGTAATTCCTCTGGAGTCGTAAACCAAGCGGAAGAATGCGATCGCCACCTAGGATTTCTTAGGAAGATTTCGTGCGAGCAGTCTTTATTTAATTACTCTTTATCTTTACCTCGGCTCCTATGCTCTCCGGCCCACTACTTTACATATTCAAAAGAGAGACTAAAAGTTGTATAATTTGAATTTTTATTCGATAATAAATCGAGAGCATCAAGCCATATAGGCCTCTCGTACCGTATGCAGACACTGTATCTAAAGAAGTAAAACCAGTAGCCGGGCTCACACTCTTCTTCTGAAGAGAGGGCCGTGAAATGAGCGCCGCGTTGCTTATCTTTACGATTTCTTAGGAATCGGTTGATTGTGGGGTGTCGTAAAACGTGGAATTTGGTCGCGTACATTTTTTGTTTCAAAAACTTGGTATAGAGCTGCGATGCCCTTGGATATCTACTTATACAAAAATTGTGTTAATTGGGATATGGGCATTGCGCAGGGCTCTCAGCCCCTATCTACAAAAACGAGTGTTAATTGGAATGAAAGCGATACACAGGGTTCCACTCAGGCCCCAATCCTTTTCGCCTCCTCCACCTACCGGTTTCAACCGACGGAATAATCCAAGTTCGTCAGCAGCAAGCTCAGAAAGCAATGGAGAAAAAATTTTTTTTCTTATTGAGCATATCACACTGAGCAAACATCAGTGGTGAAACGGTAAAAGGCGGCTTTGCCGGCGCGCACACGGCCTATCTGCGCCTTGTATCGAGGAATATTTAAATGTTCAACTCGGGTTCTTTCTCTTCTCCGTCTTCTTGTGCGAGCACAGAGCCAAGAACCACGGGGACCACACAGGCACCTCATAGACTCTGGGCACAAATCATTTATCGGAGGAAACAAAACCTGTTTCACTCGGTATATTATGCATTACACAAACACCATCATCGCACGTCATTTTGCCCATCAAGATTATGCGTATACTTTGATATACTGCCGTCGCCATTTTGTTTCGGTACCTGCTTGGATACCGTTCACGTATTCTCTCGCTCGTTATTTGCCGACGATTATCATTATTATTACTGAATTGTTCTTCAATCAGTCGCAAGAGAGAGAGAGAGCGGTTGGTGTAGGCAGTCACGCAGGGCACTATTAAGAGCCCTGTCTTTTTCTTCACATCTTCAAAATTTAATCGATAGTGCTTAAATCTAATTCTCTTCCCTGATCTTGCTTGAGTGACTGGAACTCATTGGATCCGCTTTGCAATGGCATCTCACTTCTCTCCACTCGCGACTCCTCCTAAACTTCAAGCAGATGAATCAAAAACTGTAGCCAACTTTACTACACGTAAATTTCTAATTTGATCCTCAGGCTATATTGGCTATAATGTGGAGAAAGTCTAAGACTACAAAAAATTTAGTTATAGGTTAAAAATTTTCGTCCAAGCTTTCGTCAGGCTCCTTAGGAGCCTTTCCTCAAGCACATAGTTTTGTTCGACCTTCGGCCTCACTTCACTTCAGTATTTGTTGGTATATATTCACATGAGAACTGATAGTTAACTGTTTGTCATAAATTTTTCTGGTACTTCCGAGGAGTTGACCACCTGGAAAGACTGTATAGTACTTCTGCCATTCACCACATTTGCCATATTTTCTAGATCTGTCACATTTGCCGAATATATGCCACATTTGACAGACCTTTGCAGGTAATTTATCACATTTTCAGACTTTCACTGACATCTGTCACAATTTCTACATATTTCCCAACAATTTTGGATTTTGCCGTGTTTGTTGGACATTTACCACATTTTCTAGACATTTTTCAACATTTGCTCAAAATTTGACCGAAAGTTGCCGGACATGTGCCACATAAGCTACATATTTGCTACATTTTGCAGGTATTTGCGACATTTGTCCGATATTTTCTTATATTCCCCACACATCTGCCATATTTTGAGACATTTACCACATTTTTCCAGACATTTGTTATATTTTCCGGACAATGATTGCTCTTCAGACCTTTCAGACATTCGATAGACACTTCAGCCACATTCACCCAACATTTGCTAGACATTTGTCTCATTTCTCAAGGCACTTGCGACATTTTCCTGACATGTGTTAGACGTTAGCCACATTTTCCAGGCATTTGTCAAACATTTGCTGGACTTTGCCACATTTTTCGAATTTTCATCAGAAACTATAGTCAATATTGACACACATTGCTGGCCATTTTCATGTCCCGTTAGAGTTAGACAGATATTCGACACATTTTCCGGACTTTTGCCATATTTACCGGACAATTGCCAGATATTTTCCAAAAATTCGCCAACCACACTTCCCAGTTATTTGCCACTTTTGCCAAACACTTCTTGAACATTTGCTAGGAATTTGTACATTTCTCAGACATTTGCCATATTTGTCAGACATTTGCTGGACATTACTGCATTTTTCAGACACTCGCGACATTATCTGACATTTTCCGTATCCACCAGATTTGGTGAACATTTTCCACGTTACCATATAGTGTTGCTATGCATTTGCCACATTTTCCGGATATCTGTCACTCTTGCCGGGCATTTTCGAGATATAAGTCATATTTCCCGACATTTCCTGATCATTTGCCGCATTCTCAACATCTACGAGACACCAGTCCATTTTGTCAGACAATTGCTGAATATCTGCGACATTCCCCAGAAATTTAGTCACCGTCATAATTTATCGACACCCAAATCACCGAGGAGACAACTTTCCTTGTAGCTTCACGACAAGTCAACAACAGGACAACTCGCCGACAGGATGACTCATGACAGTACAACACTCGTCGACACGATATTCGCCAACAGAGCAACTCACGCACAGGACGACCCATCGACACAATAACTTATGGACAGGACGACTCGCTGACAGGGCGACTTTTAAATAGGACAATTTTTTGACAGGACAACTCAACATCAGGACAACTATGGATTTTGAAATTTTCCTGTTGATGAGTAACTCTGTGGGTAAGTTGTTTCGTCTAAGATTGGCCCTGTCGGTCAGTTGTCCCGTTCCTGATTTGTCCTATTAACAAGTTGCCCAATGGATAATTTATCCTGCCGGCAAGTTTCTTTCTTGTCGATTTCTATCGATTTCTTCTACTGGGGAGTTGTCCCGTCGACAAACTTGTTTTCGACAAGTTGTCCGACTTCCCAATGAACTAGCTTTTGGGTGTTGATGAGTTGTCAAGCTCCAAGCCATACGGATGCTCCAAACAACTTGAAAAACTCTTGAAGATATTGTACAAATTCGCAATGCAAGGAAAACACCATAAGTGAAGAAATTGAATACCTGGTAAAAGTGAAGTGAGGCCGAAGGTCGAACGTAACGACGCTTGAGGAAAGGCCCCGGAGGGGCCTGACGAGAGCCTCAAACCACAGCTTAAACCAAGCTTCGACATGATTGTATCGAAAGTAGCTCTATACATTTTCCTTGCATTTGAGTTCTAGTTAGGTAAGCTTATTGTCGCGTCGATCATTGCTTTTCTTTGGCCGGAAAAGCGACCTGTTGGCTAGCTACCATGTCAGCGAATTGTTCTGTCGGTAATTTTTTACTTCCGCAAGTTGTCCTGAACGAATGGAACATTTGAAAAAAGAGTTGCGCAGGACTCGCAGTGCTCTATTCAAGGACCTTTTCTTTTATATTTTTTAATGAACCATAGCCTTGATGTAGGTATAAAACTGGTAACAACTTAGGGTCAGTATCTGGTGAGCTTTACTCGAAGAGTGAATGCCGTAGCAATGGTTGTGGAAGCAATTGTAACTATGGCATCTAGCTTTTACTCAACTTGATACTTGATGGTCAAGTTAACCTGGGATGGAAATACTCGGCTACTTATTCCGGCCTGTAAACTATGTTCTAATTTATTCAGCGTAGTTTTGGAACAAAGATACTGGGTGGGGATGCATTAAGGTATGCCTGCTCATCATATAACACTAATTGGTGCGTCTCGCAGTGCCCCGCTCGGGTCCCCGTCCTTTTCATTTCTTTATCTCGGAACGTCGCCGGGCGCGCGTTAAAACTGGAAGCCGTGTGTTAAGTACCCATCTTCTTGGCCTTACATAACGACGTAATATCCTCTCTCTTTACACATCACCCGGGCGCCCGATAGACGACCGTTAAGGTCCCCGCATCCCATTCAGTTTATCTCGCCTTCACCTGGGTGGCTATCTATCGGCCGGACTGCGCACTAAAGACAGCGGTTTTACATTAACGCAACCCGAGTATCTCGCCGCTACCGTGGAGATAACAATCCAGTCGGCCATGCCGACGCATCTTCGGCATCTCCGGACGGACCGCGGTCCACGGTTCGCTCTGACTCCGCCGGCCCGCGAAGAACCTTTTAACACAAACGCGGAGGAGTGATAAAATTATACTCAACTGGTGTTGAAATGCTGAATAATATCCAGCGAGCGGCTCGTTTTATGTCGCGCCGTTTCATCATTATTATTATTATTATTTCGGTGTGGCGGCCCGGGCGCGATCATTTCGCTTTATTTTCGCGCCAGCACATAAAAGTAATTAACAATATTTTTCGGCCGCCGGGGGCCTTGCAAAGTGAAATATGAAGGCGGTGGCATAATTTTCGCATTTGAATTCCCAATCACGTCGCCTGGGTGGTAAAAACGAACCGCGGTTGTCCCGCGAGATGTGCAGACGGTAAAGCTCGCGTTGCGACGTTTTTGAGACCTGCGAGCCGAGAGGATGGATCGCTTTATTTTAAAAGTCTTCGAGCTTTCAGTTTTTGCGGTTCTTGTGGCCAAGAATCCGATGCAAATAACGTATGATGGCAAACGGAATTATTCATATGGTCGTGGTGGGCCCGGGAGGCCCACGACGTGAGCGCACTTAATCAGAGTATGCAAGTGGGTACCCGTACCTACAGAGCGCGGGATTTCGGCAATTTTTTCCGCAGCCTCCTTTTTGCAGTTTTCATATGCATGAGGCGAGACGCAGGGTTACGTTTCGGGTCCCATCCTTTCCAGAGCGAGGTACGATGACACAGCCGCCGGTCCATCACCGAATTAATTACGAAACCGTAAACAAACATGTAGATGGCGCAATGTGTGTGCGCGCGTACCCATATGCATATAAATATAAAGATAAAATGAATTATAATTAAAAACCGGACCGGTTGACGGAGACAGCTGATGCGCGCGGTATTACAGTGTAAAAGAGCAAAGAGAAACTTCAACGACGAGGAGGTCCAAACGAAGAATGAAGCAGAAAATAAACCACGTGAAAAAATCAAGCAAGCGAAGCAAGAGTACGTATAGCGAGATAGTGAGAAGGGGCGTGGCCAGGTGGCGCCACCGCGAAAACGCGAGGAGACCGCGCGGAGAGAGAGCGCCTTGCCGCGAGATAATGAGCATTTTGCTTTCAGGTCCATACAGGGGTACCCCTTCCATATTCCCTATAAATTTAAAATGATATAAAGTACATCATATAATTCCACGTCAAAAATAGTATATTATATACCAAAGTGGACAAGCTATTGAAGCCAAAGCGCTGTTTTAATCCCAAGCGGCCAGGCAAGGGTTGTAAGCCGCAAATACTATAATTGCATTCTCTACCGTTGCCTATATACCTACTATTTTTCCACTACTAGAAACAGAAACTTACATCCAATTTCCTAGCGATTTTATATATCAAATGGAAAAATTTTATCTGCCCCTCCACAACAGTCAAATTGTGTGGATTTCAAATCAAGTGTGGTTATTCTAGTTTAAAAACCGGCCGTCCAGCATAATCCGACATGATTTCGACGAAAATATAGAAACTACATCTCACCACCAAGACGGAACACCTTCTGACTACAAAAGGCAAATGGCTTGTATTTGTGGAGTACGTGCACGTGCAGTGAGATGGAATCATATAAATGTCGGGGTAATTGATACGAGAGAATATTTTGAGCGTAATTCGTTTCCGATTGCGCGGCAAATTTTCAGTCAACTTTGGATTTTCATTATTCCTTGGTCAACAATGAGAAATCATGAACCTAGGTAGAGAAATGGTCGAATATCGGCCGATAACGATGACTGCGTTGGCAAGTGGTGGGTAAAATTGATATATAAATACCTATATATGAATTTGAAGGTGTAACGAGGCCAATAAGAACAGTAATAAAGTCGACTGAAGGCAATAATCAAGATTCGGCGTGCGAACGCGAGGGGGCGCAAAGTAATGCCGCCGGCTGAGGAGGAAGTGAGGCAGAGTGCGGGATCGATGTCTTCACTTCCGGTGCGGTTGGTTAGTTAGCGCCAAATTCCCCCAAAGGGACGTGTGTGCGGCACAAACGCACAGCCAGCCAGCCAGGACGGGGATGGGGCAGAGGGAAAGATATAATATAAAATAATGCTGATGCGGTTTCGCGCATTTCCTCCCGCGCGACTTACAGTATATTGTTTGGATTATACTCCGAGTGAATGGGGGAGAAAATATTTTATAACGCTCATGATATAGCCGAGTTTCATATGTACTGAGAGGAGTGGAAAACGGTTTATTGAAACGACTTGAAAATGTCATCGCAATCGATATACTTCTTACGACTCGCCGGCAAAGCAAAAGTTTGTAAATTGCAGTTGTGAAAAAGTATATTATATTGTACAGTTCAAGAAAGTATGGTTATCAAGTTTGATGATTGCGCTAGACTGGTGGATTAATTAGGCGATCAACTATGCATGAGAGTTGCGTGGAAGTTGTGTGGATTTATTACAGATATTTTCGGCGGGGAAGCTCAGTAGGTGCTCACAATTATTCGAAAGTTAGGAATATTATACAAATTTACCTATATAAGTACTCCTCGAGGTAGTCTGAGCTCTAGAATAACTTTTCAATGATACGCCACCTGAACCCATAATTATGTCCTCGATTATGTCCAGTATAAATTATATATTGGCTTGATTTTAGTTTTTAATAAGTAGAACACATACACAAACCTATAAAATAAAAACTAGAAAAAAAATTCTACTTATGTATACAGTGTTTGGACTTGAATAAAGCATTGCTGTTTACACACTTGACACTTCGATACATTTAGGCCAAGTTGAATCAAAAGAACGCACTTAAAACTTTCGTCAGGCCCCTTCGGGGCCTTCCTCAAGCAATGTTGCGTTCGGCCTTCGGCCTCACTTCACTTGAGCCAAGTTTTTGTTCGATTCCCAGTATTTTGGTTTGGTATGTTTCACGTTTTTCTTTTTTGGGGGAAATACTGTGACTTAGGCCAGTGGCAAAACCAGGTTTTTTTTCCAGGCAGGTATGATCCCTCGAATAGGCGTATTACGAGCTAAAATTGGGAAAACATACTGGCCCAATTGGTATTTTGATTCAATCAGGCCCTGTAAATAGAGGTGAAACCCGGATGAAATAGGACCGAAAATACAGGCAGAGCAGTTTTTAGAAATACGATAAGGGGCGATGAGCTTTTTCCGTGAAGAAAGAACGTTCATTCTGAGTCGAAATTTCACGTCGAAAACGGTGTCGTGTGCCCGCTGGGTGAATTCCAATTGAATCGACCGAACTCATCAGACATTTTCGCAGTATTATCGATTACGTGTATATGCAGTATAGTACAAATACCGTAGAAAATTGTAATTGTTGGAAATTGACTCACGAATCAAACGATGAGCTAGATTTTTCAAATATCCGTCCGCTAAAAATGCTCATCGATTTTAGGCCATCAGAATTCTCTGTGTACTTATACGTCTGTGTACGTAAATAGATCCGTTTAGATCCATCGCATTCCCACATACTCATATATGCACCGAGTGCATTTGGAAAATATTTTGGACAGTGCATTTTGGATTTAGACAAGACTAGCACAGACTCTCACCGTCGCTGAACGAGTCTTCCATGATCAAATTGGCGAAATCATCGATGTACGTTGGCAAGATATCCGACCGCTTTGTGGACCGCACGGTTATGAAAATTTGTAGGAAGTGAGTCTACGTATATCCTTCTTCATCTTTGTTGGGTGATATTATTTTATTATAATTATATTTACGTTGTAAATGGTTACTATTATTATCGTCGTGTGAATTATAAATTATCGTTGTGTTATATCTATCTAAATTTCGCGTTGTAAAAACAAAAGTTCGAACTCGCGTTTCCGGTAGCTTGATTCGTAATAACATTTGTCAACTAAATTGGTATCAATCGACTTCCACGGGATACATCATGTATCATTCACACTTACCATGAATTTGTCTCTGAAGCTTTCATTTGTCTAAAAACGGCCGACCGCCGCTATATTTGATTTCTATTGTATTCAACGAACTTGAACCAAATTGTACATAGCTATCATCTCATGTTATCAGAATTCATATTATAGACTTGAAAATTACTGGGAGCCGTTGAAAAATTTGACTTAATATGCTAGGTCTTGAAAATCATCAGAAATCAGTGGAATCCACATATTGGAATTTCCATGAAGAACATTGGAACTCAGTGGTTGTTCCTGGAAATCATTAGAACCATTGGAATGTCTTAAGAATCATTGGAAACCATTGGAATTCATTGGACATTTTTGGAAATCATTGGACGTCATTGGCTACTTCTTGAAGATCATCAGAAATCAGTGAAATCTATTGGAATTCTCATGAAGATCACTGGAGTTCAGTGGCCGTTTTTTGAAGAAACTGGGAATCATTGGAAACCATTGGAAATGTCTTCAAAATTGTTGGAAATCATCTGAATGTATCAGACATTATTGGAAAATTATTGCAGATGCAGATCACTGAAAGTTGTTAAAAATTCTCACAAATTCACTGCGAATCATTGGGATTTATTTTTTAATATTTTGAAAACCACTGGAGTCATGAAAATTTGCAGAAATAACTGGAAGTGACTGGAAGCCGTTGCAAATATTTGAAAATCATTGAAATTGATTGGAAATTCAAGAATAACTGGAAATCATTATGAAAAACCATTATAAATCATTGGATTTGTCCTAAATCATTTGAATCTATCGGAATTTTTTGTGAATACCATTAGAAATCGCTGGAATTCATCGACCAATTTTGAGAATCATGGAAGCCATTGGAAGCCGTTGGAAATTTTTGGATTTTTATCGGAAATCATTGGAAATCTTTGGGAATCTTTGAGATCCATTGTGATTTTTTTGGGGATCATCGGAAATAATCAGGATCTATTGGGAATTTTTGCGAATCATTGGAAGCCATTTAGAATCCCTGAGGTCTTATCAAATTTAAAATTTCAACGAGAATAGGTCATAACTTTGACCTGAGCACGTGACCTGATCTGACCACATGGAACGTAGAAAACGGACATACTCTGGATGGTTGCCGGTATGTGAATGAACTGGTTTGGAAATGGGTTGACTTGGCATATGGTCTTGTTACAAATGTGTCAAATTTTAGCAGACTGTCTTGTTGGTTGTAATTCAATTGGCTTGCCGATTAATCGTCCTGTCGATGCCCGTAAATTGCCTCGTAATTAAGTTGTTGTCCTATTCAAACATTTATATTTCGCATGTCTTTTCAATAATTTATTGCAAAAAAAAATGTAGAGCCACAATTGCACTGCAATTAATCCCAAGGAAGAAAAAATACATATGGCTCTCATCAAAACCCACCAAAAAGTGAGGGCGAAGGTCGAACGAATAATGCTTGAGGTTAAGGAAAGGCTTCAAAGCGCAAAGGGGCCTGATGAAAGCTTTTAGCTTAGATTTCTTCGTACTAAATATTGGTTTGTACAGTCCAGTGAGCTGTGCGAAATGCCACTCTGTTTTCAACGTGAGGTTGCAGTGCTCATATTCAGAGTCCCAATCTTTGTGTTTTTTTTTGTTGTTATTTGTAGAACTTTTCAAATCCAGTTCAAATTGAGGCTGAATCGAGGGTTGAATGAAAACTGATGCACCAAATAATGACAAGTTGTCAACTAGTCTTCGATCAGTGTCTTCTATGTAGAAGAAACATTGGCGTGAGCATGGTCGAAGGCCAAATTAAGAGCTAAGAAGCCCGAGGAGATGAGAAAAACGCCTTGCATAAGTTTTGCCGGAACTTATTTTCATTATTTAGGCACTTAAGTAGGTGGATATGTACTTCAAATCTAGAACTGAAGATGTTAAGTTGATAATTTATCACATCTATGAACGGAGGAGAGGCGAAGCCTTGTTTACAGCCGTATTCGTTGTAGTGTATAAGGGGTTGCCTATGTTAAGTCTCTATCTACTGATCAATGGTAGCTGGAGACAAGGCTCTAGTAGATATAGTAGTCGGATTGTAATAATATGTTTGCTTGATTGTCTTAAATTAATTTGTAAGGTAATATGTGCTATAATAAGTGATAATTATGGTGATAGAATGATAAAATGATAACATGCTATGAATTTGAACAAATACGAAACAAAAATGTAAAATTGAATTATTATGAATAAAACACAAAGTAGGTAGGTAGGATATAGTTTCGCTGTTATCACTTTCATCCACCATCACGCGTTTCGTGTCCATACTCAAATGAAAAGGTTAGGTATGTTATGCTGAGGGATTACAATAAACGTCCAGGATAACCATCGTTAATTTGTAAACAATCCATAATAATTACTATATTATTTTTTATTTGTTTTACGTCTATTGTTTAATATGAATATGCATGCAATATGCCTTGTTTAATTATTGTGTATAGAAGTTATTAAGTACTTGAGTAGCTCGTTAAGTAGTATATATGAGTATTGAGAGTATTACTACTGTGGGTGCAGCTTGATTAATTCAATTTCAATAAGAAATTAATTTTTAGCTAGAAAGAATCTCGAGCTATTTAGGCTAATAAGCTCAAAGCTCTTGTAACAAACACGAAAGCTCACTCGCGCGCTTCCATTCATCGTGTTAGTTGTGGTTGGTGCTGCCGCACACCCTCAGCCCTCAGCCCTCTGCCCGCTCTGCACTACAATACACGAACATACTTAGTTGCAAAAAGCCGATAATTGAATTACAACTTAAGCCCATAATACTACAAAATAATGCTGTTATACAACCAGCTATACGGGCGGGTTTGAAGAAAAATCTGTAGATGGAGCTTTTTTGCTTTCCGCATTATTCCTTTTCGTGCGTTTTGAAACGGAAGACCACCCCATCAAGCTGAATAAAATGAAACTTGATTACTTCGTGGCCAATAAAGCAAAAACGACGTTAAATAAGAAACGATAAAAGCCCGTAAAAATAATTATCGCGCTTTGATGTCTCTCTGCTGCGGAGCAAAAGCCGACAAAGGCAGTTTACTTATTTTTTTCGGCGTTTCAGCTTGTTCGTTTTATTTTCGAAAAAATTGATAAGTGCAAATGAACGGGTTTATTATCATCGGCTGTCGTATATGTTTCTCTCTTTGTCTGTCACATGCTAGTATCCATACTCTATAATACCGGCACCAGTCTTTGTCGGTTTATTGATCAACGGAACTTTTCTTATCTTGTATTATATTTACAACGTACACCGCGAGAGGGCATTCCTGGACTAATTACTATCATACAACAATTTTTGAAACTGGCCGTGAAACGAATCACGGCGAATTGCAAAATTGCGTTTCATACAGAAATATTATTATATAGAAAAATCAAAATTTACATACCAGGAAATCAACCGCTTTTTCTTTCAACTGAAAACAAAATTTATATCGTTAATTTTAAGTAGGTAGTATGTAAGAAGAACAAGAACAATTAATTTTTTGTGCAAGCACTACGTTTGAAAATAACAAGAAAAAATTGATTGTTCTTTGAAACTAATCAAGTATATTATACAAATAATATAAAACAGAAAAAAGTTCCGTTTGATCAATATATTTATTTATTTATGTATTTATTTATATTTTATATACCTATGAGTATTTTATTTATTGACACGTTATCTGTGGAAAACCAATTTTTATTCCAAAGTCTTCTCCAAAGCAACCACAATTTATTACCCAACAAAGTTGCAGACAAGTCGAAATCAGCAGGGCGTCGTCTTTTATGTCACACGACTGCCGCCGCCGCCGCCTTGCGCTTTTTGGCAAAGCATCGCATCGCACGCTGAGATCTCTAAAACTAAAACAAATGTACACCGGGGCCCGACTATAGGATATTATTTATCGGCGACTTTTAAATCCTTGTCCATCACCATCGCCCGCCAGGTAGATACGGTTTTTTTGGGGCGAAACGTAGTAAAACAATAGTAAAACCGAGAGTAAAACTTGGCAGCTCGGGGTTTGATGTGCCTAGTTTACGACACAACAGGTACGCGAAAAGGGCAGGACCTGTGTGTTTGGGATCCAGGGGGATTGATTTCTGGCGGCGCTCATGGCATGGCTCTCTGGTTTTATTGATCATCTGCATAAATTATGCTTCAGCAGCAATAATTTCTTCTCATCATCGTTAAAATGACGTGAAATAACCGAACAATGGCAAAATTGACTTTGATTTGCTCCTATCCGAGTCACAAAAAAAGGTACCTGGAGGTCGGTGCTTGACTTCGAAGAAAGTGATAAAAGTATATTATCATGAGCACCCTGTAAATTATTCAACATTTTCTGGAATCGCACTCTCGTGAGCAGCTACTTTCATGGTGTAAACCAGGCTTTTTATGCAGGACCTATATACAAGAAAATTGAAATAAGCTCCATGGGAATAAAGAGTCTGATTCTGCAAAAAAATTGACGAGAATAATGGTTAAATATTAAATAAAATGAAAAGCACCCTGTAAATTTTCCAAACGTTCCTAATACACTGTTCAAAATCATGTTGAACTAATCATTTGATGAATCCGTTGTTCATAAATACAGTGTGGTGATAAAAGTCCTGTACAAAATTAATATTTCCGTAGATGATTTTTTTTTCGAAAAAATCCTGGAACAGGTCGATTTTGTTGTCATCCAACCCACTATTATACTATATGAAAAAAACATTTTTTTGATGATAATAAAATAGATACACGTTTTCAAACTTTGTGTGCATTTTATAAAAAAAATGTTATCTGAGACCTGAAAATTTTCATTGTTTGTAAAAAAACCAAAGCTATCAATTTTATGGGAAAATTTGGGAGTTGTCACTTCAAAAAATTGTTGACGACATTGTAACTCAAAAACGGCCAACAAAGAAAGCTTCTTTAATACAGTAGGTGTTGGATGCGGACAGAATCGACCGATTTTCTCTAAAAAAATTCATCAATGGAAATAAGAATTTTATACACATATGGTACAATTCAAATGGAATGACATCTCGAGCGGCTGTGAAATTTGACATTGCGTCAGAAATAATGTATTTTCGAAGTCCGGGTAGGTCTTGCATGACAGATTATCAACAAAAAAGTTCAGAAATTGATGAAATGCCTTCATTATAACTCAATTTAACTTGGAAAACGCTTCATTTCTAGCACAAATGTCAAGTCTTACAGCCGCCCGGAATGTCATTTCAAAAGCTCCAAAAACAACATACCTACACCTACCTACAAATTAAAAGTTTATTGGAAAGTACAGTGGCCAACATGACAATTTTCTACACCACCTCTTACATTTCTACAAAATCAAGAAACTGATTTCCATTGTCACTATGCACCTCCTAATGTCAAACGATCAGTGATGTAAAATACCCCCGTTTTTATATTCAAGGGTAAATACCCGGTATTCACCCAAAATCGTTGCTATAATAGGGTATCTAATTTCATTAATTGTGACGAACAATTGTAGAAACAACAACAAACAAGATTGCTTTTTGCTTGCAACAGCAAAATAATAAGAAGTGCTTTGGAGGTTATGTTATGTTTATGCTCGTGTTTATGTTATATTTATAAAGCCTTGGAACTTGGAGGAAGGAATCATTAACCCGTCAACACTGTCAACAGTGTCAACTTTTCTGTCAAACTGAGTAGGGTGGTTGGATATTGTTCGAAAAAATACCGGGTAAATACTCGATTTATAATAACCTACCTAGCCGGTAAATACCCGACTCACATCACTGCAAACAATGCAAATTGGTCTGCTTAATTTAGAAGTGCAGTTCATTTTTAAAATCCGTCACTGTCCGGGAAAATTATTCAAATGCTTGTTATTGAAGAAAATTCACGTGGAAAATACTGAAAAAAAAACCATACCTAACCTCAAGGATGGAGCAAAACAAAGTTCAGGATTCCAATACTACTATTAGCACTACTAGGCGTAATCAACGAGCAGGAAAACAAATCCTGGAACAAGAACCGCTTTTACCGACAAAAGCAGGAAAATGCTTTATTTTAGCACTCGTAAACAAAGCAGCTATTGTTATTCGTTTCTATTGGCAGGCATTGACAGGTAGAAAGTGACACTACGCCACAAACATGACCGCTATCATGGCTACCAACCCTATACCACTGAGTCCCGATGCGCACTAGATCTCGCCGCTCATGAATTAATTATCAATCTTCAGTTCTTGACGTGACGCTGTCACCTACAGCCCGAAGAATGAGAATCAGAAAATCCATGATTACGAATTGGCAATTGAATTAAATAACCAAGACTGGTCCCTTTTTTTTATTATGGCTGTATTTAGTGAGATCAGCTTTTCAGTTTTGCAGTGTTGGCAACGCCAACGGCGGCCATCTTGCCGAGAACGTCAGTGTCACCGTGACTGTCACGCCCTATGGCTGTCACTTAGCTTGTCACTGTCAGTCTTGCCGCGGTGAACCGCGCCGTGTTGATGCATCATGAGTCGAAGGAAATTGCGGAAAAGTCTGATTCTAGCGATTTTCCACGTGTTTGTGTCGATAACGAATGCTACGACGGGTAAGTTTTTATGCTTTTTCAAATTAGCAGGCGGTTTTTGAGCGTCCGCAAGCTAGATTTTGTTTAGTTCCCAGCAACCGTTTGCTGAGCAGATCGCGTTTTGTTATTCTTACTAACAGAAAATGCAAACGCAGTACTCTTTGCTAATGATCAGGTGCAATACAAATAATTGGCTGAGCATTTTGGCACTGCGTTTTATCAGCAGAGAAGCAAAACATCCAAGCTGGCTGTGGTTTCTTCTTCATTTGCTTTCTGAGCCGTGAACGGCTTGCAGGGGCAGACTGGCCCAGGTGAGTAGGAGCCCCATTTCCGGGTCACGTGATCTGTTCGTGAAGTAGGTAACTAGGAACTAGGCAACTAGGGCTGTGATTAGCTGTCACCTAGGCAACATAACGAGTTTTCCTCGGTTCCAAAAATAGGACTCAAGTCTCACCAAGCTCCTGCCGTGCCAGTCTTGCGAATCCTAGACTACATATTATTATCATGTACAGGTGGTCCATCCTAGCGTGATCATCCCATATCGGTCTTACCGTTCAAGATGAAGAAAAAGATGTGAGATAAAATTTATATGGTTTGGTGAGACCTATAACCTAAAATTATTTTCAGCTATACAGGGTGTCGTATTTTGACGAGATTAAGGAAACAATTTTTTCAAGAGGAACACTCTGTATTTTTTTTGCATTTTCCTGTTCAGCTTCTTCAACTGTAGTATAAGACTACCTGTATTTTTGTTTTTCAATTGTGTGGCAGTGCTACCAACTAAAAATAATAAGCTGGAAAAAAAATCGCATTTTCACTGTTTTCTTGTCAGTTTTCTTGAAAAAATCGTAGCGGCCTTGCTTTTTAGACCTAAGACATGAAATTTGACATGGTGATAGTCAAGTCGAAGACCAATATGCGATAAAATTGCGATTTTTTTATACAGGGCGTTCATAAAAAAATCAAACTTTATAATTTTCGAAGTATCATAACTATTTTTTTTTCAAACGACATCCCCCTAATTTTATAACGTTATCTGATAGCTTTTTTATCCTCTTTAATTTTTACTAGGGATACCCCACCCTTAAACTCAATTTTTTCGAGATCATCGGAAATTTTCTTTTAATTTGCAATTTTTTCATCTTTTTCCGAAAATTGAGTTGGCCGTGTTGAATGACAGACAACACGCAGCTCGCAGTTAGTCCGTCTGAATATTGTCTAACAGAGAAAAATGACTTCACGCGAGAGAAAATGATTGATTTGATACTCTGGTGTTAATCCAGATATCCAGGAATCCACTTTGTTTTCTTTTTTGGGTTGAAGCTTTTTTTTTTCGACAATATTCAGACTGACTAACTGACAGCTGCGTACCATTTGGCTTGTCTGTCATTCATCACGACCAACTCAATTTTTGAAAAGACCAAAAAAACAATAGCAATTTTGTGAAAATTTTCGATTATCTCGAAAAGACTGAGTTCAAGGGTGGGGTATCCCTAGTAAAAATGAAAAAAGTTGAAAAAAACTCCAAGATAACGTTATAAAATCAGAGGCATGCGATTTGAAAAAAAAATAGTTACATATTTTGAAAATTATAAAGTTTGATCAATTTTTTGACATTGAGATATTGGTCTTTGACTTGACTATCACCATGTTAAGTTTCATCTCTCAGTTTTAAGTAGCAAGGCCGCTACGATTTGTTTGAGAAAACTGTGAAAATGCGATTTTTTCCAGTTTTTTATTTTTAGTAGGTAGCGCTGCCACACAATTGGGAAACAAAAATACAGGCATAAGACAGTTGAATAAGCTGAACAGGAAAATGCAAACACTAGGTATATGGTGTTCCATTTGAAAAAATTGACGTTTCGTTATTCCCGTCAAAATGGGACACTCTGTATAGCTGAAAATAATTTTTGGTGATAGGTCTCATCAAAACCATATAACTTCTACATCTTTTTCTCCATCTTGAACGGTAAAGCCGCTATGGAATAATTACGCTAGGATGGACCACCCTGTATATTGAAATTTAGTGAATTTTATTAAACTCACTCTTTTGAAACCACACGTCGTCAACAAAATGAAAGTTTTCAGGGACGACGATGATTCAATCCCTAGTTCAGTTCTTCAAAATGATGATAAAATTGACCAAAATCAAATTCCAAATGTTCATGAATTCGGACTTGACGGCGAAAATTCTCAGCTTGGGTATTACTTCTTAGATTATTTCGAGAATTCCGACTTTATCTAGGGAATTCTGAGATCATCTTGGGAATTACAACTTTGTCTAGAAAATTTTGAGTTCATCCAAAAAAAAAATCGCCTTCAACAATCCAAGAGTTCCCAAATTTCATCTTCTTAGCTCAGATTCAAGCTCGAAAATTATGGTATTGAATTGGGAACTCCGATTTAATTTCGATAATTCCGATGTTGTCTCAAAAAATTAGACTTCATTTCAGAAGTTAGATTTGAACTTCGAAATTCCAAGTTTATTCCGGAAATTGAGACCTGAACTCTAGATAGCCACTTTTATTGGAATTCAATTTTGGGACTTGCGACTTGATCTCCAACTTGGGACTATCTGGAACATGTTAACTTTAGGTCGGAAGTTCAGACTCAAACTCGAAAACTCGTGAGAGAATCTCTGAGCTCCCAAATTTATTTTAAAATTCAGGGTTCAACCCGGAAAATCTGAGATTGTTTTTTTTTTCCTGAAATTATATCTTGAGAATTTTGACTTTATCTCAGAAACTCTCGAATAATTTTGTGAATTTCGAATTTAATTATTCAGAATAACAAAATTTAATTCTGAGAATATCTCTGAAATTCTGACCTTATTTCATAAGATTATAGCCTCTCGCTTACCCCTATACTTGGAATTTTCGCCTTTGTCAACTCAGAATTGTCAACTTTATCTCGAACATTCTGAAGAAAATTCATAGCTAATCTCGGAAATTTGAACGTCATCTAGAAGTAGTCACTTTTATCAAACTCAGAATTTGCGACTCTATTTCGAAAAACTGGAATCATCCGAGGAATTCCAACATTATGTCGGAAATTCAGATAGAAACTCAAAATCTTTGAGATTACCTTGGCATTCTCCACTCCATTATGAAATTATTCACACTTCAACGAGTTTAGGTTTATCTCTCCTTAGATTACCTCGGAAATTCTGCCTTTATCTCGGAAATTCAGATTTATAACCTATAAGTTCGGAATTAGAATTGCTAATTTGAAGTCTCAACTCGGGGGATAGTCGGAATTCACGAGATACCGTCAGAGTTCTCTGGACAAGTCCAGAATTTCCGAGATAATATATAAAAATTGGGACTTGAGCTCGGATAACACGCAGTTTATCTCTGAATTGCTTGAATAATGTCGCGAATTCCTTGGAAAATTTTGATTTCATAAGGCCAAAAACTTCGTGTTCTAGTCTGAATTTTCTAGACAATTTCAGAATGACTCAAATCAAATCTGAATTCCTGATTTATCTCAGTTTTTTTGAGTTGAAGCCGAATTTCTGACCTCAACTTGGATTTCCGAGATACTGTTGTTATTTCCGAAAGTAACTCGAAAGAAACATCCTAGCTCAGAGTCTCTAATTTGAAGATACTCAGGAATCTCCGAGATAAAGTCAGAATCTCGAGACAAACTCAGAATTTCCGAGATAGTCTCGAAAATTGGAACTTGAGTTTGGGTACACTATACAGAGATTGGTAGTTCCTAAGATGAATCCGCATAAATTTCTCGGGAAAGTCTGATTTAATGGAGGCGAATTTCTTTTCGTGTTCTGATCTGAATTTCCTAGCCAAACTCGGAATACGCAGCCCAAATCTGAATTGATGATTTATCTCAGTTACATAATCCCGAGCGTAATCCATATAGGAGTTGCCAAGTTAATTGCGCCATTCTCTAATTAAGCTCAAAATAGACATCCTAGCTCAGAATTTCCAATTTGAAGTCTCAACTCTCGAGATAGTTTGATTTACCGAAATGAAGTTAGAGTTCCTCAAACAATTCTCTAGATAAAATTCAGAATCCCGAGACAATTTCGAATATTGCGACTTGAGCTTTATTTCGGAAATTCGTGACTTTCGGGCACGTTGATTAAGAAATTTAGAGCTAAAAGTGTCTCTTTTCGAGCTTTTTTGAACTCGAAAATTCCGCCTCCATAAATCCAACCAGTTCCAACTTCACTTTGAAGATTCAAGCTCAGACTTGGAAATAGGCATTTCAACTTTGTTTCAAAATATTCAGACTTCAGAAACTCTGAGATTATCTCAGGAATTCTGATCTTGTGACCTTTCCACTGGAAAAAATGAAAACGTATTCGCTAAGCTTAAGTTGCCAACTTGATTTGATGTGTGTGAGACTGATGCCTTTGTCTTTTTGAAACAGAACTTGGCTGTACACGTCCAATTTCGCATATGGTCGGAAGTTGGGTAAGTGCTGTTTCTATCTAATTTTTGGGACAAAGCTTGAACGTTCCGGTAATTAACTTGACACGGATCTTTTCTTTAGGTAAGCCGTAACAATCAATGAAATAGTGTTGGAAAAATCCAAATCGAGTTTTAGATTAAATCATTGTCAAATTGTGAACTTTGGTGATGAGCTGCGATATCGAGCCCGCTTTGATTCAGCAGTCTCATTATTTTCAACACAAGTGTCGGTTTTCATGGCGATTTGAAACTTGATGAAGCGTTATTTTCGAATGCCCTGCTAAGCCTTAACTGCTCCAAGTGAAGCTTAGTTCAAAGCTAAAAGCCAAACTTGACATAATTAACCGCTTAAACCTGGTTTTCACTTCTATCCCTGATTTTCCCTGTTCAAAATTGTGTTTGTGACTGACGTCGGTGTTTGGTCTGGTGGCAATCTATCCCTTACTCACTCCCGCTAATCTTGAGCGTAACTTGATCGTTTAGACAAGAAAAACTAGACAACACCTGTCACATTCCATTTTTGGCTGGTTCAACATCCGGTTTTTTGATTTGAACAATTTTCCAGCTTTCTGTAGTCTCTCTAGGCAAGCTGAAGGAGCGAAGCTTGTTATAGTTGCCCACTAAGCGTTTTTCCTCTGTCAAAAGTTGCGATATAGAGAAAATTTCGACAATTTCTACAAGATAGAGCCTGATAAATTTTATGCTCGAAAACGGTGTGGATATCGGTTCAAATCAGATTTGTTGACTGTATTGATGGCAGCTCCTCAATAAAATACCTAAATAATCGACTGCTTAGCACCGCATCGATTTTACATGGGGCTTCTGCATATTTGAAGCGAACGATTTTTAATTTAAACACAAGGCAAACGCAAACACGAGGCGCGAACAATGCAATCGGTAGTTACGATACATCTCATCAATGTGTAAAAATCCATCGATTCGTCTACTCGCTATAAATACCTATCTTGGGGTGAACTTGCAAGCAATCATTCGGTAACTTCCACGTTATTTATTGAGCATACTTTGAACTTTGTGAGGCTACTGAAATGCTTGAACCGGTCAAACAATTGGAAGAACAGATCTTTCTGCGGTTGCATTTTTGCGCATTGCTAAGAAGCAGCCAGTTGGAGTGCCAGCTGCTTGATAGACATTCATAGAAATCAATGAGTTAGCGTAGATTATGGCAAATTTGGCGTTTCCGGCGGGGCAGCCATCTTTGATTCTTTCAGCGAAGTAAAAAATCCGCATCAACTTAGCCACCGCGAAACATTAATTCGAACATTGAAGAAAAAAAAAACGGGGAAGAAATAAAAAAGCGAAGCTGCACACACTCACAACACGAAAGGCCACAAGACTTTTGCGCCAGACAAAGACTCCGAGGGGGCGCGCTAGACGAAGAAAGACGGATTTTGGCGCGCCGAGAGAGCGAGAAGGAGCAAGAGCGCTAAAGTCTTGGCACGGGTGGTAAGTGGCGCCATCAATCATCACTGTACGAACTACGCCCAGGGCTGTCTGCTAAACAAACATATAATTATGTATATGAACCTCTGTTTATCCCGGCCACTATCATTACCACAATACCTGACCACACCGGGCACCTCATCGGCGCACCACAGGTTTCCATGCTCTCGCTCTGATGCCGAAGCGCTGGCCCCCGTCTCCCCCCCTTGCGCCCCCTCTGCGCCACCGCCAGATCGCTGATAATTCGGAGGAGCAGACCTCGTAATAGCCGCGTCTTGGCGTGCATTGGAATTACTCAATGAAAGATTCGCTATCGTTGTCTGAGTTTTTTCCTTGGCGCCCCCCCCCCCCCGCGCTTGAAGAAGCAGAATTTTGAATGCCGTTCTTCTTTTTATTCGAGCCGTTCATATCGATGTTTGTTCATGCATTTGGCGCCTATACCGGTGTACAAGTTTTTCAGCAACTAGTTGCGCGCTTCCGGTCTCGTGATTTTTTCGGATAATACTGCAACCGCTTTTTTTTTATCATTGGCAAGTTGCTTCCGGCGAGGTTTTCGGCTCAAGCTGTGTACAATCTGATTGAAAACAAAGCGCTTGTATGATATTGTCGATTATAGGGTTTGAAAAAGAAGACTGATTTAGCGGTTTGCTTCTAAATTCGGGTTGAAAAGAGCTGAACTTGAGGAGGCTGAAGTAAGAAGCATCGGAAAACGTGAATAAGAACGAGAAGGTTCAATATAAAATCGTCGTGAAATTTTTCAAAATTTGATGCCAAACTCGGTACCGTTATCGCGAATAATCTCCAACTTATAGCCGAAATTGTCTTGAAATACATAGCTATTTATGACTGTTGCTTCTTACAATCAAAATTACGCGTTTGTTTCTGCATTTTGCTATGTTTCTGTGTCAAATCCATCAGGCTTTGTATTTTGTACAGGGTGATCACGCAAGAACTTCTCCTTCCTTACCGGAGGCTCACCTTTGAAATAATTTGAAGGGAAAAAACTTCTATGATATTTTTTATGTATACTTTAAGTTTCAAGCTATCATTTCTACAACTCATAATGCATAGTTATATTCCCAAAGATTTTTTTACGGAACATACGAGTTGTCAAAAAATTCACAAAAATGCCATTATACAGGGTGGCCCAACGAAAAAACAACAAAGAAGTTGTCGGGCATTTCAACCTACGTTTTTGGAAAAATCTCGAACAGGTCCATTTTTACATTGAAGGGCACATCCGAAACATACATTGGCGAATTTCAATCTTGAACCCCCCTCACCCCCAACCATTCTAACTTCTTCTTTAATTTAATTCTCTTTCTGAAAAAATATTTCTTCAATTTCCAGCCCCACCCCCCACTTCCTGAAATTCTTGGAGTTGCAAATTCAATCTTCTTGGCCTCTTTATTTTCTTCAGTACAGTCAACGTCATCCTGCACGGAATCGAGGGAGAATATTTTTTGTGTGAAGAGTGCCCCTCCACTCCCTCACCCCAACTTCAAAATAAAAAATGACACTACCTACTTTGATATACAATCAAATTGAAGGGAATTGAAGCCTCTTCATGAATATAATATTTTCAAAATTCTCATAAGTCCTCCTTTCCCCTCAAAATACTCCGAATGTTCAATTCATTGGGGGAGGGGTTGGCAAATTGAAAAAAATTGGTCCCAGAAAGAGAATTCAATTCCCTTTATTTCGATGATTCACAACGAGGGGTTGATTTCGGAATTCAGTGTTCATTTTATTTCGGAATTCCCGGAATTCTTTCGGAAATCACCGGCAATCCCGGGAGTCTATTGGGAATCACCGAAAATCCCGGAACTCTTTCGGTAATCACCGGAATTCCTGGAAGCCGTTCGGAAATCACCGGAATTCCCTCGGGAATCACCGAAATTCCCGGAATTCTATCGGAAATCAAAGCACCGGAATTCCCGGAAGTCTTTCGGAAATCACTGGAATCTCGGAAATATTTCGGAAGTCATCGGAATTTTCGGATTTATTTCGGAAATCACCGAAATTCCCGGAAGTCCTCCGGAAATATCCGGAATTCCCAGAAGTCTTTCGGAAATTACCGGAATTTCCAGATATCTTTCGGGAATCACATCACCGGAGTTCCAAAAAAAAATCGGAAATCACCGGAATTCCCGGAAAATGTAGCAAAAATGTCACAACGTTTGTCAGATCTTGGTGATAAAATATCAGATAAATCTATTTTATCATCCGTTTTCTGTTGCGATGCTTGTTCAAAAACTTTCAAGAAAGAATCTGGTTTGCTAATTCATGTCGGCAAAGTGCATCGTGCACATACTGGAAGCGACCAGTCATCTCAGACAACAGCTGCTGGAGAAAGAGGAGTATGCTCAGCTTTAGGAAGATACTTTCGTCCACGCTATAAGTTTCCGTCAGATACAGAGTCAAGTACTGATGAAGATGAACCTTCTGCTGCAGTCCCAAATGAGTCTCCTGCTGATGTTGTGGCCATTCCATCGGGAATTTCAAACGAAAGAGTCACATGTCAGTTGTGTGACACTTCAAGCTTTTTTAAAAACAAAACAGGCCTGAAAATTCACATGGCCCGTCGGCACCCTGGTATAAATTTGTCCAACATTACTTGCCTTCAAGGCATTTCTACCGACAAAACATCATCTAGAACATCAAGTCTCCAAGAAAAGATATGTAAATTAAAATGTGAAGCTCCTACTATAAGAAGGATTCCTCGAACAGTTAGAGAACCCGTTGCTCGAAAACTATCTCAAGTTATTGACGCTTGTTCTTCAAAAAACACAAGAGAGAAATGGGAAGATCTATTTCTCTTTGCCTACAACGTTCTCCATGTCAGCGTCACCAAAACGTCAAAAAAATCTTTGTCGTCGAAAATTCGAGACAACATCAATAACTACGAACAGGATAAATCCATCATCAACAAAAGCGAGAAAAGATCATCTATCAGCTCCCTGAATAAAAAAGTAGAATTGAAAGTCTACGATGGCGATATTCGTGGAGCGGTTCGACTTCTCTCGTCAACAGATTTTGTAGCTGAAGATGTTGCCTCAACGTTAATCTCCCTGAGATCAAAACATCCACAACCATCTAGACCTTTGAACTATCCTGTTCCTCAGAGTGATGATGTGTTTTTGACTGCATCTGTAAAAGACGTCACAGAAGCTATCAAATCCTTCCCCTGTGGTTCTGCTGGGGGTATAGATGGGTTAACTCCTCAACACCTTAAAGACCTCACAGCTCAATCTTTAGGAGTCGCTGGACAAAAGCTCAAGCAGTCAATCACAGCTTTAATCAATCTTTTGTTGTCTGGTAAAGTCGTTCCAGAAATTCTACCTTTTTTATATGGGGCATCTTTAATAGGCCTCAACAAGAAAGACGGAGGCGTCAGACCTATAGCAATTGGTTGCACTTTAAGGAGGTTATGTTCAAAAATAGTTTGTTTCAAAATTAGAGATATTTTAGGTACTAAGCTTCGGCCAATCCAATTAGGTTTCGGCACTAGCGGCGGGACAGAGGCGGCAGCTCATGCCTTGAGAACTTATTTGAAAAATTCCAAAAACGGTGAGATAGTTGTTAAAATCGATATAAAAAATGCTTTTAATTCGATAGAACGTGATTCGCTTCTAAATTCTGTGAAAGAAAACATTCCATCTGCTTTTCCATACCTAAATCAATGTTACTCGCATCCTTCTCACTTGTTTTTTAAAAATAATATAATAGAATCTTCTGTTGGTTGTCAACAGGGCGACCCTTTAGGCCCTGCTATTTTCAGTCTTGGTATCCATGATATAATTGAACAAATATCTTCAGAATACAACAGCTGGTATTTGGATGATGGAGTTTTTGGTGGACATGCTGAAATCGTATTTCAAGATTTAGAAAGCGTTATCAAAAATTTTCAAAAAATTGGTCTTTCTTTGAATTTTAATAAATGTGAATTGATTTTTCTTGATCACGTAAATCCAGAAAGAAGATCCCAAATATTAGAACAAATAAATTTGATCATCCCTGGCATAAAAGTTCCGAACAAGGAGAATTTTGTTCTTTTGGGATCTCCTTTGATGGAAGAGTCGATGAACGAAATTTTTGATTCCAAGATTAGAAAAATAGAACATTTCACAAAAAACCTTTCTGAAATTCAACCGCATATTGCTTTACATCTATTGAAATCTTGTTTCTGGATTCCACGTCTAACTTATTTTTTCAGATCTAGCCCAACTTTTTTATGTCAAAATCTTTTGTCCAAACTAGACTCTGTCATTCAGATAAGCTTGCAACAAATTCTTAATATAAAGTTGACCGATTCTTGTTGGAACCAAGCTTCTTTACCAGTCAATTTAGGGGGTTTGGGAGTCCGCAGTGCCTTAGATGTAGCCCTTCCGGCTTTTTTGTCTTCGGTCTACAGTACAGTCAACCTCGTTGGTACAATCGTTTCTCCATCACTAGGTGATTTCGAAGTTGACTGTCTGTCCGAAGCACAAAATAGCTGGTTAGCTTTACAACCAAAAGCCGGCCTCCCACTGAACCCAAATTCTCAAAAAAGTTGGGATATACCTTTGATGGAGGATAAGCTTGACAAACTACAAAGATCTTCAACTGAAATAACCGATAAAGCACGTTTATTGGCCTGCGCACGAGAAGAATCAGGTGCCTGGCTGAAAGCTTATCCATCCCTTCCTCTGGGTACCCTGTTGGACAAGAACACGTTGAGAATAGCAGTAGCATTGCGGCTAGGTTCTAAATTATGCCAGCCACATACTTGCATTTGCGGAGCCAACGTTAATGCCCGTGGTCTTCATGGCCTATTTTGTTCTAGGAGTGTTGGCAGAATTCCAAGGCATGCCGCTTTGAACAACACAATCAAGCGTGCTTTGGCTTCTGTCGACATACCCTCAATTTTGGAACCACCTGGCCTGAGCAGAACCGACGGTAAAAGACCAGACGGTATGTCATTAATTCCATGGGGAAAAGGTCGCTCTCTCATCTGGGACTCCACTTGTGTTGATACACTTGCTCCCTCTCATGTCGAAAATACGTCCTTGTTAGCAGGTGCTGCTGCCTCTAAAGCTGTAAGAGACAAAACGAGAAAATACTCTGCTCTATCTGAGCATTTTGAGTTTGTTGCTTTCGCCGTTGAAACTTTAGGTGTTTGGTCTTCAGAAGCTTTAAATTTTGCAAATTCTCTTGGGAAACTTTTAATTGACAAATCTGGCAATGTGAAAGCCAAGTCCTTTTTTATTCAAAAAATCAGTTTAGAAATTCAAAGGGGTAATGCGGCAAGTATTTTAGGAACGTTTGAAGATTCAGTTAAATTGGATGAAGTTTTTTACTTATAGATATTTACTATTTATTTATTTATTTGTATTATATAATTACTTAATGATTACTTATTGTAACTGTAACTCTACTATGTTGTATTCAATAAATTTACATTTGATTCCCGGAAGTCTTTCGGAAATCACCGGAATTCCCGGAAATCTCTCAGAAGTCACCGGAATTCCCGGAATTCTTTCGGGAATCACCAGAATTTCCAGAAGTCACCGGAAATCTTCGGAATTCCGGAAGTCAGAATTCTTGTGTACACTTTTTTCTCGGGAAATCAACCCCTCGAAAATGGTGACTGGTGATCCACGTTCGGGTAGATTTTTCAAACAAAAAATTTCACTTGCCATTCAACGTGGAAATGCTGCTAGCATATTGGGTACCTTGCGCTCAATTTCATTACAAAAAATGGAAGAAATATTTTATATTGTTACAAAAATGTTTTCATTTGCTTATACTTCTTTTTTCTTATTACTATATTATCTTCGTGAAATTTACCTATTAATAAATGTTTTATATTGAAAAAAAAACCTCGATTCACAAAATAAGTGGTGTCTTGTTTAATTTTGAAGTTGGGATGGGGAAGAGCAAAGGGGTGAATTTGGGTAGCGCTTTTTTCATAGAAAATGTGTCTCCTTCGATGCTTTCTAGGATGACGCTGATTAAATTGAGAAGAATTGAGAAGTCGAGAATATGGAATGGGACAGTCAGAGAATCATGGGAAGAAGGCGGGTGGGGCTATAAAATTTTAAACTATTTCCCTTAGAAAGAGAATTTGATTCTCTTTGATTTGATTGATCGCAAAGTAGGTGGTGTCATTTGAAATTTCAAAGTTGAGGTGGGTGGGGGTGAGGGAGGGTCTAAAGATGGAAATTTGCAAATGTATGCTTCAGGTGTCCTCCTCGATATAAAAGTCAACCTGTCTGAGCTTTTTTCAAAAAAATTTAAGTGGAATGCCCAAAAAATTCTCCTGTTATCGTAGGGCCACCCTGTATTGACCTCAACTAATTTTATTTGGCTATAAAATTTTGGTTATAAAGTTGCTCACATTGGTCGACAGTTTTTTATCGAGGAGGTAATTAATTCCCTTCAAAACTCGAATATAAGCATATTACTATAATTTTTTTTTTCCAAGCTCAAGAAATTCCATAACCAGATCGAATCAAGTTTAGGTCAATATAATGGCATTTTTGTGAATTTTTTGGCAATTTGCCGCCAGAAAAAACTTGACGCTATGTTATAATTATATACAAGTACAAACTACAAATGTCTTTGGGACACCCTGTATGTTATAGCTTGTTAAAATTATAACATCTAACTCTGGAATCTGAGGAAAAATTGTTCTGGAAAAGTTTTTTCCATTCCCGTCCAAATTATTTCGAAGGAGACGTCTCCTGAAGGGGAAACTTTTGCCTAATCACCCTGTACGTAACCAGCTTTATAATAGCATGATGTGAAAATTGATGCCAGAAACTAGTACCCAAGCTTCGGTTTAGTTTTTAGTTGAAAACGACATCAAAGTTGTTCGTTCAAAAATGTCATAATTTCTAAAAAAAATTCAGAAATTCCCATCTTTTAAAGTTTTTGAGCGAAACAGGTTGAGTGTCCCTTTTCACTAAACCGAACCTTGACAACTCGATTTCTGCGAACAATTTCACCTCACATTTTCCTGAAATCCGTCTCCAGCTCAGAGCTGCTTTTAAGTTGGACCGTTGGACCGGTAACTTTCTCACGGGAAACGATGCAAGAAAATTGGTCACACCGGTCCATTGCTGAATGTTGAATTAGTAAGAAATGGTACCAAACATGGCTTCCTCGGAAATTGAGAATTTTGAAAAATTTGTAGAAGTGTTTTTCAATTAAAAATATTGCCTTTTGTCAAAGATTCGAATCTTTTTGATCGAAACAGTTTTTTTGGATGGACAACATTTTTTTAAATTCCTCCCCCCCCCCCAAAAAAAAAAATTGTGACATTTTTGAGTGAAACAAGTTGGGTATCGTTTCTGACTGAATCATACCTTGGCAGCTCGATTGAGGCATTTCTTTCCACACAACGCTTTTCTGAACCTGTTCTTTCACTCAAGCTTGAAATTGTGATTGTGGCCAATTTGTGGACAAAGTTGCAACGAAATGTATGAAATAACATTTAAATAGATTGGTGAGTGTCAAGACAGTGAATAACGAGCCGGACTTGAACTACTAAAAAATCTAAAGGCCCATGTTTTCTTTGAAAGAACTTTCTCAAGTTTTTTTGAACAATTTTTTGGTTTCTGAATTATATACTTTTCTAATTTATTTACAGTCTTTTGGTCAGATCTATTTCAATATTTCGTAGAATCTCATCAAAAACTTGGCCGACGAGATTGAGATCTTTGAATTCAAACATCAAAAAAACGCAAGAAAAGAAAAATGTTTAAAACTTCTCCTTTTCATGCATTTCTCATGAAAAAAAAAACCGTGTTTGCTCAAAATTTGTCAAGTGACAACGAATCAAGCTGTAAGATTCAGGAACCTTTCCAGTTTGAGCTGAAATTCCGAAAAATGCGATAAAAAATATCAATTTGTAACAAAAGGGCAATATTGAAAAGCTCGAAACAATATTACCTTCCAAAAAATATCAAGTTTTGCGTTCTTTCTTTTTTTTGCGTTGATGGTTACTGGTTAGTTTTTGGCTTGAATCAGTTTTTTTTTTCAATTGAATAAAAATGCGACTGTTAGATGTTTTCCTGAATATTTCGATATTGGATTCAAAATACAGCAAATGAAAAAACATTGATAAGGTTGAGATTTCAATCACATTTGTTATGACCTGTTATTTCTCAACAGAAACATGTTGAGTTTATATATACTTAAACATTACAGAATACGAATTAGAGTTGATATGTTATATTTGAATTGAATAAAAAAAAATGAAAAAATAAAAATAAAATTCAATTAATTTTTTTCAATATTCTGCATTTTATTTCACGGCGAAATAAGGTGGAAAATTCAAAACAATTCAAGATATGATAGTTGAGTTTGTATTACTCAAGAAATGGGCCGTGATTTGAGACTATAATTATACTGAAAAGCCGCCTACGACTAATTGTTGCTTGTAAAACACGCGCTTTCTGATCTATTCGTGCAAAACAAGGATTTATGTACCCATACTTGATTATTTCGTTACAATCAAAGAAATCCGACATATTTCTTTCCACCAAAAAAACGAACAGTTGGTGATCAAATTAAATTTGATTTTTGAAAATTCAAAAGATTGTTCCAATCAATAGAGGGTAGGGGAAAGAGAGGCACATTGATGCAAGGAGTATTTGATACAGTTACAAATTTTTCATCAAAAGTTGAATGGCAAAAGTCAGCTGAATGGCAAAAGTCAGCATGTTGTCAGCGAGAGTCGTCAATCCAGCGACATCTTTTGACAATATGCTGACCTCTTGCCATATTCAAAATCACGGGTGGCGCTTGAATCCAAGAAAGTTTTTGTCTACATCCCGGCTGTTTTCCAGAATAAATGTGCCGAAGTTGGGTTCCAACTCACCAAAATTTCATTGGGATTTTTATACCCTTAAACAATTCCCTGCATTCATAATTTTTCCATTCTTCGTTCCCACAAATTCCATACATTCCCAAATCTGCACCCATTGACTATTGATCAAAATTCACAGCTACATCACAATGTTTCCAAGCTTGTACTTGATATGAAAACTATTCGTGACATAACATGTTTGGACAGTATGGAACTGCGTGTATGTCTTAACAGAATATGAAATTTTGGCATTAAACAAGATTTGATGGACAAAAAGTCGTGATTATGATACACACACAAGGACAGAGTGTTTTGGCTTGTAAAATGGAGAAACGGAAGCGTTTGTACGGATAAACTATAAAGCGCACACCGTTCGATCCGCAGCTCCTAAATTGATTCGTGTGCAAACATAGCGCGCTGTTCAAATATGGCGGCGGCGAACCAAAAGCTCCCAAAACAAATATGTACTCAAGTATTAACCATTGCATCGCGCATAGACCGAGCAACCATCAGCCGGATAGCATATACACACTGTATACAACAGTACTCTATATGCCCACTACTTAGAGAGAGAGATTTCCCCGTCGCTCTATAATGGTGTGTGCGTATTGACATAATCACAAAAAACCTAAACGAAATGTTGTGTTTTTCGATGTATGTGAGCCGTGAGCGAACCTTGTCTTGATGACCTCCCTCTCCCCTATGCAGCCGAATAATTATCGCCGTCATCAGTCATCACCGATGCTCCATTACTGTCAATTTCAATAGTAAAAATCTTCCAAGATAAAAAATGGTACTCGATAGCCAAACGACTCGTTATTTAATCATAACGCATTTGAAAATCGCAAATCAAATATGGCCTGAAGATTGAACGACAAATCCACTTGTGGTAGTGCTCTGAAGCTCTGGCTGCTGATCGATGGTCAGTTTACCCTACCGGAATATCGTCAAAGCAGCTGGAGATCAATTAGCAGACATGCGAATTGTCATCACCATTCTATCTTTATTCTCATCTTGATCTACTTTCACTGCGACTAGTCACGGAAAAAATATTCGCAAATGGAAACGTAGCAGAAATGGTGATGAAAAATGCCCAAATAATAGAAATAGTAATAATTGGAAATTGCAAGCCGAGTTAAAAAAACAAGCCGAGTTTGGACTCAAGCTTACGAGTATGCAGCTAGAGATTCATGAGCTGAAAAACAAGGCTCTGTTGTGGTTGGAAAATTGTACAAGCTTTCAATTTCCAGCGCTCACGTGCTTGATTGCTTGATTCGAATCGAATGAAAATCCGAGTCATCGTGTGGGCGAAAAACAATGGACCGACCGCAATTTATTCGATTAAATTTATTCAATAAACCCTCTCCGCGAGTGAAAAAGACACCCAGGCTTCTCTCCTTCTTCCTATACCTCTTCCACGGACACCTCTCGTAATAATAATCACGTCGGTTGATGGAGAAAAAAAAACAACGGCCAACCAACGGTAATGAAAAAACAAGAGTCCCGTCGACGACGGGGTAAATTAAAAATAGGCGCCTGGGCCTCATTTCGGATTCAGAAACGCACCCATAAAGACGATGGGTTAGTTAGAAGCAATTAGAAGGGCATAATTCATGTTTAATGGGAATGGGAAACGTCCGAAACAACAGTTGTTTGAGCAGAGGAACAAGAAAACTATTAATTTCGAAGAGCAGAATTAATTATATTCTGGTGTGTGTGTCTGTGTATGGGAGCGTTTTGTAGTTTTTATTCAACAAAAGGTACGATAATACCCTTGTTTGGTTATCGGACAACATCTTTTTCAATCTCCGTGACGTATTCCGGTTTTTAATTTACAGAACTCGAGGTTTTTTCTCTACAAACTCAAGTGTGAACTCAGAACAGTCTTGAAATTCGTCCGGAATTATAAGAAAAAGGAGCTTAGAGCATAGATGGCATCATTGTTCAACTTGTCAATCACGCTCAGGCTCAGTTCGCACTTAATCAACGTCGCAAAATGCAATTAGCTCACTGGTGAAATTAACAGAACGTACACTGAACCAAAAGTGTACATGAATACAATAAAAAGCTACATTGAGACTATGAATTCGGTTATCGTTTTTCAGCCGATGAACAAGTTCATTACACGAATGAAGCGTACTTCATTGAATGAATGAAATCGATCTTTTCACATCAACAATCATAGTTCTTCAAATTGAAGAATGTATTCATCAACTCAACGAAGCTTTTCTTTTGTTGAATGAAACGGAGTCCTTGTCCTCATGATCACCAATATTTCGATCAAACCATGCCTTCATTGACTCAAAGAAGAAATTCATTACACGAAAGAAGCGTACCTCATCAAATAAATGATTTTTTTCCTCATATCAATGAACATAATTCTTCAAATTGAAGAATAAGTTCATGAACTCAATGAAGATTTTCATTTATTGAATGAACATGAATTTTTGTCCTCGTGATCACAAATCTTCCACTCAAGGCATGTCTTCATTGACTCAAAGAAAGCATTTATTGTTGATTGATAAGGGTGCTTTACTGTCCCAATGAAGTGCATTTATCAATACAATGTACAGGATGATCACGCAAGAATTCCCCCTCCTCTCTTGGAAGCTCCCCATTTGCAATAATTTGAACGGGAAAAACCTCCTTTGAACGATTTTTTCCGTAGATTTCATAATTGAAAAGTACAACTCTCTATCAAACACCCTGTATTTTTCATAACAACTGATATAGTTTTCCATCCTGCACACAAATATCGGATAAGTGGAATTTTTTCAATGTTTTTTTTTTCGAAAAATAACCGAAAAATTCTCAAGTTTGCATTTGATCTAATCTGAACTCAAAAATTGAATAAAAGTTATATCTGCATGTTTGTCAAGTTTTGATTAAAAAGTGTTTCTTTTGAATTTTTCATCGATTTTTCCTATTCAATTAAAAAATATGTCCAACACATCGACGTACAATTGAATGAGTAAAATTAAAACTTTTTTTCCTTAGAAAAAAGCCTACTATGTCATAGGTAATATATTTGTGTTTAGGATAAAAACCACAACAGATTAAATGAAAAATACAGAGTGTTGCTCGAATAATTTTTTTTGTCCCACCCTGTATGTAGATGACCAGTGGTAGAAAAATTGTGCTTTTCAATTTTGAAATTCACGGAAAAAATCAGTTTTTTCCCCTTCAAAGTAGTTATTGCAAAGGGACAGCTTCCAGGTTTTGGAGGGTTCTCCTCATTTCTTATCCAAGCCATTAGACGAAACTCGCATTTTGCTTGATATCTGATTCTGATACCATGCTCCATGCAGGTCGAGATCCAGGTGCTGATTTTGACATTTCTCGCCGATATGACTAGCTCACGTCGGTAGTCAGAATTGCATTTTGAGAATATCAGTTGACAGGAGATAGGTGAAATCTTCAAAACCATAATAAAATGAGACACTATGTAAACTGTGACTGGGTTTCATGGTGCGATTCTCTAAAAGATAACATGCCATAAACGCTGTGTTACGACGCTGTTATTACGTAGGCAACCAGCCAATGGCCGACAGGATATTTTTTACATAACAGAGCGTTTGTAGGATGTTATTTTTTACAGAATAGCACTATTAGACCTAAGTGCCAACTGTTTGTGACTTCTAGTACGTTTACCTCAAGCTCCAAAACTTTTCTATACTTATACCTTTTATAGTAATCTTACATTATACTTACTTAAATATCAAAAATGCCAAATGCCAAAAGTTTTTGAAACTTATTGTTTTCTTGTGGCGGTGCGGAGGTGATCAAAATATAATTCAAAGCCAGATTTTACAATTTTTAGTGCCAAAAAGTGCAAATATTTTAATATGATGTAACTTCTTTTAATACATATTATAATTGAAGAAAAGAATACACAATAAAAATCAGTTTTAGTCTGCATCATTTATTTCAAAGAAATCGTTCAGAAATTGTACCTTTGGGTACTTACATGTGGTTTTGAATTTATAGAAATAAGTTTCCAGGAAACAAAAAAACATCTCACTTTCGACCTCAATCCATACTCACGCGTTAAAATGGCCGATAGCGATAGCTTGGGCACGCCAGCTACGTCGCTCTCTTGATGACTCGATGACGCTAACCGAGGTGCTCAGGTGTTCAGGGCAGGTATACCTTGCTAGCGATGAATAGGGAAGTGGAAGGTAGATTTCCTGCTTACTGCTCAGGTAGGCAGGTCTCGCTGGTCTTGGCTTCTCCTGCCGTGCTCAAGTTCACTAGCTTCAGGTAGCATCTTTCGCTCGTAAAAAATGAGAATTTGTCGAATGTTATGGAAGGGCCTAGTTGAAAATTGCATCTTTAGCGGATGATTTAGATAAAGTTAATTGTTTAAACTCACTTGATCTACTGGTAACACGTCCTAACAAACACAAAACAATTCAAGAGCGTTTCTCTGGACCTCTGTATAGCACGGACATAGACACCAAAAAGAAACCGCGTGCCCTTTTTCATGTCGTCCTAGAGAAAGCTCCGGCCCGTCTTGCGCCCAGGTCAAAATACCCTTTAATGCGTAGGCCCATCTATGAGTAGCTGTGTTAAATGAAAATCTTTAAAACTTTCATCACCGTGAAACATTCAGTCAATAAATGATAATCATTAATACCATGTAAAGTAAATGTTTACGTGAATGATCAACTTTTCATTGCAGTGAATCACAACTTCTTCAAAAAGAAGAAAAATGCTCATTGATTTGATGAACAAACTTCATCAAATAAATGAATATGAGTTCATAATATTGATGAAGAAGGTCTTTATTCTATGAACAAAGATTCATCGAGTCAATGGAAAACTTCATTGAGCCAATGGAAAAAAGTCAATAACAACCGTTCATCAATATTATGAACAACATTTTTTTCTGTGTATAATCTGGGAATTCTTTGAGCTCAAGTGGAGTCAACTTGATCAAATAGTCAGTTACGTATACTTTCCAAGTTATTGATGTTCATGATGATGAGGTCCGGTCAGGGCCGGTCAGGTCAGATCAGGTCTGGTCAGGTCAGTAGCCATTCTCAGTTATATGTTACCCCAATTTCCGTTCTTTATTTGTTCTCATTTTTCATGTTCTTCCTCAATTATTTTCTTACGTTAATTTCTGTTACGGTCATTTCGGTTATCAATTTCTGCTACGCTCATTGGACGTGAACGGTACTCTGCAATGAAGCATTGTAAAGTTTTCATAAGCATCGTCTATACTTCGACTTCGGAGGTACTTTGCTCGTTATGTCAATTTTTGTAGTTTAGATCATGGCACTTTCTACAGAATACTTTTGAAGTAATTCTGCTTTTTTGAACGAAGCTTTGGAGATTGGACTCCACTCTCGCTACCTGGCAGCAGAGAAAGAGCAATAAAGTTCCACGTCGCGCTCTTATCGCCGGGAATGTCGCTAAATGTCCCGCCATACCTACCTATTTAATAGCTACGTGTCATTCGCAGCATTCGTACAAATTATTCTTGAATAAATTAGTGGGCAAAGGCGGTGGTGGCGACGGCGTAATGAAACGCGCGCTTTACATAATTAGCTAAATAAATAAACAAAGAAATATATTATGAGTAAAAGCTCACGCGCGCGAATCAAGCTGGCTTTGGCGACGCGTACTCGATTTGACGGCGCTGTCAGAATTGACGTCGCACAAACATTTTTCAGGTTATGTTTTCGCTTGTTTGTGACGTATCGGGTGTCTATCGCTTTTGTTTTCCAGGCGAAATTGCCAGGCAACTGTGATGCGGTATACGTTTGTTTGTGTGCTCGTATAAAAACTGGTGGTGTTTCCATCCAGAGCCGCCCTGATGTTATCGGTTCGGGTATCGGTGTCGAACAAATTCGGATCGGAATACATTATCGTTCCGAATATGTGCGTTGCGCCGTAAATTAGCATTTCGAGGATGTTGGCAGAATGCAAATGTTCGAATTGAAATAATTGAAAACTGGAATAACTGCAAATGCTGAAAATACCTAATGTTGATGAATCTATAGAAATATTTGTAAATGTGGATATTATTGAAATGATTATTGTAAATCCTATAGAAATATTCGGAAGTAGTGCAAAATTCTACATGAGTGAGCACTGTAGAAGTATTCGTAAATACTGCAGGAATATGTGGTATTCACATGGTCATTATTTCTGAAGAAGAAGACTGAGGAAATAATTCTGAATACTACAGGAATCTTTGTGGCCACATCACCATCGAAATCATCTTAAATAGCGAGATAAGTAGCATAGAAAAAATACAAATTGTAGATACTGTAGAATTCTTTGTGAAAACATACTGTAGAAATAATTATGAATATGTACTATAGAAATAATTTTGGATCACAAGAAAAAATCAGGAAAAGGTAAAAAAAAATGGTAGATACTAAAGAAGTATGTGTGTAGACCACAAAAATAATTCAGGGACTGCCATGGGCGCGTCGATTTTATTAAAATATGAATATCCGAGCAAGCCATGCCCGGGTGTTTTATGGCGCACCGCGCGAGCGCCCCCTAGCGTTCCGCGATGGCAGCTTTCGTAAGTTTCTGTGATGAATGGGGCGCTTGCTTTCAGAGTTATTACACGGCGATGTAGTGACACGAAAGGGTGTTTTGCGTTTCCAAATTATTTATTATGGTAATTAATGAGGTGGCACTGCGCGATCCGTTCTTTCGGCATTATTGTACGGGGTGAGAAAGCCTTCCAGTTTCGGCTCGATCAATCGACGGCGAATCCAAATACGCGCCTTCGTTTGCCTCCTTGCGGCTCTCTGTGCGTGAATTCGCTATGAAAAAGCCAGATTTTTCCAGTTGAAATGTTAAAAATCTGTAGAAATTATTCATCTTCCAGTGATAAATCCAACGAGAGAGAACGACAACTTATGTCTTTGTTATCACGTTTGCTGTTCGTGACTTTCCGCCGTGAGTTCGTCATGTACAAAATCTAGTTTTCAAATTCTGTTTCTTGGGTTCAAATATTTGATTCTAACCGTTTGAATCTATGGAAAAATGTATTCAACTTTGACTTTATCTATCGAAAATCAGAGCTGAAGCCTTCACATTTATTCTTGATAGTGCTTTTTTTAACCGATGTAATTTTTTTGATGGGCAATTTGAGGACAATATATATTTTGTTGAGCCAGATTACCATGCAATCAATGCAACCACACCGACCGATTGCATCCCGAACCCGACTTGGCCACAGATGACCAAACTGGACTGGACTGGACTGAACTGAGTCGAACCGGACTGAACTGAACTGAACTAGTCCAGTAATGAAACCAAGATAGCTCAGTAGCTTACAGAATGCTGCTTTCCGAGCGTGAATTCACCGTCTACTTCTATGCAATCAAGCAATGACAAAAATTCTTCCACTAAATTTTTCGAACAAACTTTTCCTTGCCAATTATACATTTATAGACCCAGTTGTGAAATTATTGTCAGCAATGTAGACAGCCTGAGTCAAAAAAAATTGGATCATTTTTTTCATCCGCATGAGATTTCCGGTAAGACGAGACACGGCACACACAAGTTGAACCGATAATAATTGATCAAAAGCTCTGTGGGTCATCACTTCCCCTCTTCCGCGACCATGAGAAAGTCCGGCCTGTTCATATATTTACCGATGAACTCCCGAGTCCACTGCCATTGCAAATATTTGCCCTTCGGCACCGTGGATGGATGTTCCTCGCATGTTCGAATTTTTAAAAGCTTTTTGCTCGTGATAAACCTTTCAAAATTCTCTCGAAATTATTTTTCTTGTACAAAATTGATATTTTGAAAAATTCTAGACGTGCCATTTTTGGAATTGAGACCAGTTTTTCCGGTTAACTTCATCCACAAGTTGAACGCATGGGAATTATTAGAGCAAATGCTTCATCCGCCTCTGCTTTCTGTAGCAAAAGCTAAGCCGAGATGAAAAAAAAAACTGACTTTTTGCTGACTGCTGCTGACTGATGCATAAAGAATAATATCGGCAGTCAACTTTGATCAAAAACGGTTGGAATGGCTTGTAACTTGGTTTTTCGGCGTCAAGGAATCAAAAATTGATACGGGATAAAAAGCAGCTCCCAAAAGCTTTATCTAGAGAACCATTCGGCGTAAAGAGCTGGTTGACATGTCAAATTGTACATAATTCAATAAGCTGCATTTCGACGTGATATAAAGTCTGTACTGTGATATTTCCAAGCCGTGTCTAGATTTTTGTTCCTTCTTCTGTCTACTTTAGCTTTCGAATTAGCTCTCCCTGACCACTTCACAATCGGCCCAGAACAACGCCGATGTCAATTTTTGGTTGAATGGCGAATCCCGACTATCCCACGCCGGATGGTAAGCGCCCCATCGCCACGCCGCCCTTGATAAGTGCCCGAAAATTTTAAACCCGTTAAACTACACCGAGATCATCCCGGCAAAGGTGCCGCCCATTGTCCGCAGGTCTCTTCTCATTATGACCTCCACAATGCCCGATCCGGGTACTTATCGGGCATTAGGCACTTTGAAAACATCTTGCGGTAGCCCCCGTATATATATATATATGCATATATGCCCATGCCATCAATATAAATAAGGAGAGAGGCTCCTCTCAACATCCTTTTGTTGGGATGTGATCGCGTCGAGTTGGAGTACAAAAAGCGGGGCCGTCGGGCCTCTCCAGACGGTTTTTGTGCCCCTGTCAAAATCTCAAAGCACCTGTTTAAGGTTTCTCCCACTTCGTATGAGCATGCCCGCGCGTCTATTTGACCACACACAACAACTACTAACAGCCCGAGAGAAAGGAAAATCAGCACAGAAGTGATGGATCTGTCTGATGGAAACAATTTACCGCACGCTGGGCGAGCGGTTGTATACCTCCGCCTTAAAGTGTATATAGCTGGAATTGTGGAAGTATCAAAACAAACACACACGCCGGGTTTGCATAATTTCTCGATTTGTGGATTGAAAAATGCTAATTTTTCGCTTTTGTGATTGTAATGCGGCGCGCGGGGAGACGGATGGGGGAACCGCGAAGCATTTTTTATATTTAGATTCGGCTTGTACCACATCAGAAAGATGAACTTGACAGAATTTAATTACCGAATTACCGTTATCGTCAAGGGCTTCTGGCGCGGCTCACGCTGATCAGTGAGATGATACAAAAGCGCCATCTGTAGATTTCGACTGGCGACAATTGAAATTGACCTCTACAATTTGAATAGAGTGCGCCCTTCGGTAGATGGCGTTTCGCTGCTTGTCAACTCTAACTGTCAAGTAGTGATTCGAACCAGATGTCATCCCTATCGACATTAGATCTGTCGATTTAAGCACAAAATTTGAGATTGAAGTTGGCAGAATGGCAGATACCTACTGTGTAAGTATAAAATGTTAATATGAAAGTTGGTCTTAATTTGTTAGCTATTTCGCTAGCTAGCTAGCTAGCTAGCTATGCAGTGAGCTAGTACCTGCATAGTTGTGTCATGCGTCTTGTCAGTTTGTTCATAAGTTGGCTTGTTAGTCGACTTGTTTACACTAGCTCTGTATTCTTCCGTAATTTTTAGTTAATTCGCTAGCTAGTTATACAGTGAGCTAGTAGCTAGTTCATCACTCTAGTCATGCAATGAGCAAGTGCATTGTTCCTTCACTTGCCTAGTTGATTCGGCAATTGGTGAGCTCGTCGGCTTGTTTACACTAAATCCGAATTCGCCAGTAACTTTTGAATGAGCTCTAGCTAGTTATGCAGTGAGTTCATTTCACAAGTCAGTTTTGCTGTGAGCTTAGTTGAGTACATTTCGTCAATTCGTTGGCTAGTAACTATTCATGAGCTGGCAAGCTAGTCGGCTCGGTAATATATCCAGCTCGTGACTCGTCATAATAGTTATTTTGCTGGCCATAGTTGGATCAGTTGTGAATAGTGAGCTCTGTTATTTCGTTGGCTGGTTAGTTCGTGAGCTAGTTAGCTCGTTTGCATCAGTTCGAAATTTGTCAGATATTTCGCTGTCTAGTAAGACAGTGAACCGAAAACTTATGCCGTGAATTTGGTAGTTCGTAGCCTAGCTTGTTCATGTCTTCTTTTGCTTGTCAGCTGTTCAGCCCGTTAGCTAGGTTAGGCGGTAAGCAAGACGCTGAGTTATTTCGGCCGTTCATCAGCTGATTTGTTCGTGCATTCGTCAGCTTATCAACTTGTTCGATTAATTTGCTCCCAATCCGACAGTGATAGCTCTTTCGCTGGCTATAGTTGGACAGTGAGCAATTGATTTTGTTAGTTTGTTGACCGGTGAGTTTGTGTGTTGGCTAGTTCGTTTACATTAGCTCCAAATTTGCCAACCATTTGCCAGTTATTGCGTTAGCTAATTATACAATGGAGCAAGTACAAATAGGTTTTTCAGTTCGTTACCGATCATTTACCTGGTGAGTTCACTTATTCGTCACATGCTTCGCTAGCTTCTCACTTGTCAGCTCTTTAAACCATCAATTCCCAATTTGTCAGATTTTCTTGACAGCTATAGCTAATTATTCAGCAAGAGGCTTCAGTAGTAGTTCAGCAGTTTATTGGGTAATTTGGTCATGCGCTCGTCGGCTCGTCACCTCGTTTAACTGACGAGCTCCTAATTCGTTAGTAATAGCTATTCCGCTAGCTATCGGGCCTTATGAATAAAGATTAAGCAATTGCTTTTGCTCAATTTTTGTTCCTAGAAAATTCTCAAAAAACTCGGAAACTTCAAGGAACTCATTAATTTAGGTTGCACTGAGCATTTGAGTAACAGATTGAAATAATAACATTGGTTTAAAGTCTCATTTCCAAATGTTTCGCCGTTTTTTGCTGGTAGATTTCAAGCAAAAGCAATTGCTTAATCTTTATTCATAAGGCCCTTTGTTAGGCAGTGATCACTTGGGTTTGTTAGTTAGTGGGTTGGCTAGCTCCTCGGTATGTTTACAGTGGCTTCAATTTTGTCAGTAATTTGTTAGCTATTTCAATAGTTAGTCCTGAAGTGAGTAAGTACATGGCTTCATTAGTCCAAATGCCAGTCAGTTCGTGAGATGGCTAGCTCGTCAGCTTGTTTGCACAAGCTTCTATTCCTTTAGTGATTTGTTAGGCATTTCGCTGGCTAGTTATGCAGTGAGCAAGAATATGTCGTCGTCGTCGTCGTCGTCGTCGTCGTCGTCGTTGGCTAGTCAGTTTGTGAGTTGGTCAGCTCCTCAGCTTGTTTACACTGGCTTCTTATCCGTCAGTGATTGGTTAGATACTCCACCAGCTAGTTATGCAGTGAGCAAGTCTATTTTACTAGCGGATTATACAGTAAGCCCGTTAGTTCGTTACCTAGTCAGTTTGTGAGCTAGCTAGCTTGTCAGCTTATCTACACTAGCTGGTAATTTGTCCATAGTTAGTCAGCTATTTTGCTAGCTAATTGTACAGTAAACTCATTTTGCTAGCAAATTATGCAGTGCGCGAGTCCTAGTTTCAGCAGTTCGTTGTCTAGTCAGTAGTCAGTTCGTGAGCCGGCTAGCTCGCCAGTTTGTACGTACTATTTTTTAATACGTCAGTATTTTGTCAGCTCTTTTACTATCTGGTAATTCAGTAAAAGTGTATTTCTCTGTCTAGTTTAATTTCTTCGGTTTCTTGCCTAGTTAGTTCGTGAATTAGCTAACTCATCAGCTCATTTCCACTAGCTCCAAAATAGCCAGTGATTGGTAAGCTATTTCGCTGGCTAGTTATGCAGTGAGCAATTGCATAGTTATTGCAATATGCATTGCGTAGTCGTTACTTCGTGAAATGATTAGTTCGGCAGCTCGTTTACACTAGCTCGCAATTCGTCAGTGATTAATTAGGTATTTTGTTACCTGTAGTTACGCAGTAAGCAAGTACATATTCCATCAATTTTGTTATTAGTCAGTTTGTGAATTGGCAAGTTCTTCAGCTGGTTTACACAAGCTCCTGATTCATCAGTAACTGGTCAGTTTTTCCATCAGCTAGTTATGCAGTAAGCAAGTTTATTCCACTAGCTCATTATACAGTACTTACTTACATGGTTCGTCAGCTTGCAGCTAGTCAGTTACTCAGTTCGTAAGATGTCTGGCTTGTCAGCTTCTTTACACTAGCTGTCATTGGTCAATAGCTAGCTATTTCGTTAGCTACTTGAACAGTGAACTTATTGTGCTGGAAAGTTATACAAAGAGCAAGTTCATATTCCATCAGTTCGTTGCCTGGTTAGTCCGTGAGCTGGCTAGCTCTCCAGATTGTTTACACTTCTTTTTTTAATTTGTCAGTAATTTGTCAGCTTTTCCATCATCTGATTATGCAGTGAAAAGTGAAAGAGTATTTCGCTTTCTAGCTATGTATTGGTCAAGTACATAGTTTCGTCGGTTTGTCGGCAAGTTAATTCGTAAATTGGTTAGCTCGTCAGCTCATTTACATAAGCTCCAAAATAGTAAGTGATTGGTCAGCTATTTTTAATAGTTTCGTCAATTTGTGAAATGGCCACCCATTAGCTCCTAATTCGTCAACGATTGATCGGCTATTTGCTAGCTAGTTATGCAGTAATCAGTTACGTTATCCAGTCAGTTCTTGTCTAGCCCTCCAGCTTATTCACACTAGCTTCCAATTTGTCAGCAATTGGTCAGTTATTCCACTAGCTAGTTATATTGTGAACTGATTCCGCTATAGGTGGAGAAGCAGTGGGCAAGTACATAGTTTCATTAGCTCGTTGGCTAGTTAGCTCATGAGCTGACTGGTTCTTCAGCTGTTTGTGAGTGATTGGTCGTTATATTCCACTAGCTAGTTATGCAGTAGACAATTTCATTTTGCTAGCGAGTTGGGCAGTGAGCCAGTATTAAGTTAGTGTTTTATGATTTTGTCAGCTAGTTTTTGAGCTGGCTAGGTCGTTCACACTAGTTATTAGTTCATCAGTATTTGGACAGCTATTTTGTCAGCTAGTTATACATCGAACTTATTTCGCTAGATGTTTCCTGGTTGCAAGTTTAAGTTCATTCATTACAATTTGTGAGCCTTTATAGCTGGCCTCTTCAGTCATGATCGCGTCGATCATTCGACTTATCTGTTTTCAAACCTCAGTTCTTGACACTTGGAACTGTTATGGAAAAAAGCGGAACTCATCGCCAATATCGGTTTTGGATTTCGGATCAAGTTATTGGGTTCGTTCGTCGCAGTCTTTGCAAGCTCTGAAGAGGCGAGCTATTGGCACAAGCAGATCCACGAAAAAGACGCGCCCGCCGGTTCCAAAGTGTCCGTTGTCTCGCGGAGCGTGGCGCATCGCGTGCGTCGCGACGCCGGGGAAAAGCACAGACCTCGCTTCGCGCGCCAAGCGCGCGTCTCCCTTAAGGTCCACGTTCGCGTGCCCGCGTAAAATTCCAAACAGATGTAACACCCTTCGCGTTTCGGGATCGAATCCTCCAACACGGCAATTTCCGACCTTATAACCGGCCAACTTTGGGGCGCCTATGCGATGCACCCGCGCGCCGTCTCGTGGTAATTTTAGAGTGTTAATACAACTTCGAAATGGCCACTAATGCTTTCGAGGTGTTTGCCTTATGCGAGCTTGACACGCGATCCGGCCATATAGCGCCGCTCACCACCGAAGGGGGAGGGCTCCGAGGTGGCGCGAGGAAAACGCGACGCTGTGTGTGCGGAATACATAATGTTTTATTCACCGGGTGGAGGCACATACAGGGAGGTGTGGGTGCACCTTGAAAGGGTTCCGGAGTCCGCCATGTTTGGACGCGAAGGCCGAAAAGGGTTCATCACCGAGGTCCAAGTTTGCGCGAGCTATAGTACCACCGTCGCCAGCTTCACATGCGAATTTGTTCTACAAGCTAGGCTGGCTGTAATAACTGGGTATGATACTGGATACTGGACTTGAAGCGGCTATGGAAACGAGCCATTTGTCTAGCAGAATGAGACAGCGAGTCATTTGGCTAGCAGAGTTAGGTGACTCAACTGGCTACCAAGGGCTGTGAAGTAGCCTCTGGTCCTCTGTCTATGTTTTCTATATATGTATAATTAGCAATTACAGACTGAAAAGGTTATGAGCTGGACGCTTGATGCATGAGCATACTGATCGCCGCGGGCTGGAGGATCAAGTTTTATTTCGCATACTGAGCACGCTAATAACGTACAAGAAGAAACCGAAGGTTTCCAGACGGATACGAGGCGCCTGCCTACACATGCCATCGCCCATCATAACCGTCCCATCTTTGACCGGAACTATCGGAGCGAGAAGGCGCTCGACTGTACACCTCACATCTCCTTTTACCCATATCAAAGAGAGACACTCTTTTTTACTATACGGCCAAAGGGGGCTCCGGGAGACGCATCTACCTCTCATCTATACTAATTTTTGGCTCATCGAATCGGAAAGTCAAAGAGACACCGGCCCGGAGAAGGCCGCCTCTGAAGGATTTGGGACGCGCTGGCGCTCCCGTACACAGGAACGCAAATTATCGGCTCGACCCGTTTTTGTATTTTTCTCTTCTTGTATGCCGCAGTGCCGTACAACAACGCGCCCTTTGTCATTGTTCTAGTAGCGTCCTTCCAAGAGTGAAAACCCTTTTTCAAAAGAACATCGCGCGCCGAGTACTCTCAATTTTTCTTCTGACGGTGCCCTGGAGCCTTCGAAACAGTAGCACTTTGGAGAGATACCCGAAAGCAATTTAGATATCGCTTACATCGGTTTCCACTCCGTTTCGGTGGCAATGCGCGTCTAGTGGGCGACGCCGCGCTAGATAGCGGAATTAGTCGAAAAAATTCGATTCTGGTGGTCCTGCTAATGACCTCCCCTTCTCCGTAACCGCGGCAGAGTCCATAACCGATACACACGTACTTATATAATTTATTATTCAAATGCTGGAATATATGTGGGCGGGGTAACACCAGAGAACTGTACGAAGGAGAAAATACGGTGAATTATTGAGATTGTGTGTTTTTGGGTGTACTTCCAGGCAGAGTACTACCATACGCCTCTGGATCGATAGCGGAGACCTGGAGACGATAACAAAACCGCCGTGGGTATAATACAGGCCGAAAAATAAAAGCTGTGTACTGAATTATTAGTGGCAAGCGAGCTTCAAAGTTTACAAACAATGCTTAATGACCGTTAATGAATATAACGTTTAGCGTAATATGTCATTATGACTCTGGCTGGCTTGCGGGGGGTTTAGAGAAAAATCGATCGAAAACCTATTTGGGGTAGCAAAGGGGTGTGCGTTTCAGTCCAAGAAATTGGGTGCCATATTTCATTTAATAACCTTATGTAATTGTGTTTCACTTGAAACGCTGTGTAATGAGGTCCTATTTGAAGCGTTATAAGAAACGCTTGCAGTCCTCAAAAACACACTCGCAAGCTTGATCCTAGAGACTCTTCGCGAAAACCTGTTGACGACTTCGTCTATTCAAATACTTCGATAAAAATGTAACGCTTATATGTTACCCGGCAGTATATTAGTAGAATACACAAATTATATGGAAAAGAGTACAATATACCAGAGCTCCAAGCGTCAAAGTGAAGAAACTGAGCTTGAAAACTAGACTGAAAGGAATAATTTAAAATGCATGTAAGAGTTCATGAATCGAAAAATACTGTGTTTTACACCCTCCAGGAGTACGGTCCATGTTTACTATCCGGTCAACTATCAAATTCGCATTTTTTTGGAGAAATTCCAATCGGATGCGATCAGCTAGGTATTAAATTAAGGAAAACTGTTGTCGACCGTTGAATTTATGAAAAAAATCCGAATTTATCGAGAAAATAGACTCTTGATGAGTTGACCAGATAGTAAACTGTTACCGCCCCGGTCTCAGTTTCCTATCCGGTCAACCACCGGAATCACATCATTCTTGACAAATTCCTTCTACAAACAAAGGTGTGTCCCTTGTGCCTTCATGTGATATACGGAGCCCTGTCGGACCCCCTTGTGTCCGCAAGTGTAGTTTGGAGTTCTAGTTGACCCCCTCATGTTTTTTCATGGCTATCAGAATTTCAGTAACCCCCCTCTGTTGCCTTCTTGTGAACACTTCATGACTTTATATGATATTCGGAGCCCTGATCAGCCCACTTGTGTTTTTATTGGCTTCAAGCTTCAAGAGTAGGTAACAAGCTTCAAGAGTAGGTAAGTACCAATGAGCCTCCTTTTACCTTCATTTGTTATATAAAGCTCGATCCATTGGGCCCCTTTGTGTCTTCAATATCGTTTGATGCCCTATCGGGCTCCCTTTATGCCCGCAAGTGTAGTCTGGAGCCCTAATTAGTCCCCTTGTGTTTTTTCATAGGTATCAGAATTTCAGTAAACCCCCTTTCGCTTTCATTTATAACATAGAGCTCCCTTGGACCCCCTTGTGTCTTTAATATCGCTTGAATCCTTGTCGATCTCCCCTCGCATCTTTTCGTGGCTTTGAGAGCATTAGTGAACACCTCAAGCCTTTATGTGACATTCGAAGCCTTATCGGACCACTTGTGTCCTCAAAAGAATATGAAGCCCCAATCAGCCCCTTTATGTTTTTTCCTGGCTCTCAGAAATCCAGTAAGCTCCCTTTTGCCGTCTTGTATTATCCAGAGCTCCCTTTGGCCCCCTTGTTTCTTCAACGTCTTTTGAAGCCTCTTACATTTTTCCAAGGCTTTCGGAGTATTAAGTAGTTAGTAAGCACCTTATGCCTTCATGTGACTTTGGACACCGACACTTTGTGTTCTCAAGTGTAGTAACTATGGAGTCCCCCAGTAAGACCCCTTTTGCCTTCGTATGTTATTATGAAGCTTCACTGGGCCCCCTTGTGTCTTCAATATCATTTGAAGCCCTGCTGAGCACCCCTGCATTTTTGCGTGGTTTTTGGTCGGCGGCGAAATGAACATGACGTCAAACTGTCCCGCGTCAACCGGTCGCTTTAAACAATATAGGCGTCCAACCAGCCGCGTCAAACCGTCATGTCTTAGGTTGACCCCATAGCAGGGCTCCAAAAGACACTGAAGAAACAAGGGGGGCAAAATGGGGCTCTGGTTAATACAAGAAGGCAAAAGGTGGCTAACCTGAGAGCCAGAAAAAAAACAGAAGGGGGCTAATTAGGGCTTGATAATCTTTGGAGGACACAAGAGGTCCGATAGAGCTCCGAATATCACATGAAGGCTTGATGTTTACAAATGCTCCGGAAGCCAGGCAAAGGTTAAAAAACAGAAGAGGATTAATTAGGGCTCCTAACTACACTTGCGGACATGAAGGGAACCCGGTAGGGCTCCGTAGATCGCATTAAGGCACAAGGGATTTACACTAGGGCTTCTAACAACGCAAGAAGGCACAAGGGGGCTTACTGGAACTCTGAAAGCCACGAAAAAACACAAGGTGGCTCATTAGGGCTCCAAACGATACATGAGGGCACAAGAGGGCTCAATAGAGATCCGAATGACACAGGAAAACACTAGGGGCCCAATGGACGAGCTTTATATTACCAATGAAGGTAAAAAAGGGCTTATTGTAGTTATTATTGAGGCCAGTAAAAACTAAGTATGGGCTAAATGGGGGCCTCAATCTCCATACTGCATTTGAGGACACAAGGGGGCCCGATAGGTCTCCGAATATCATATGAAGTCATGAGGTGTTTCCAGCAATGAAATAAGGCACAAGATGGTTTACTGGAATTCTGAATGCCACAAAAAGCACAAGAGGGCTCATTAGGGCTCCAAATGAAGGGCTTCAAACAATCCTGGTGACACAAGGGGGTCCACTGATATTCTAAAAGTCAATAAAAACTGAGATGAAAGCATAAGTGATAGGCCTCCCAATTACACATGATGGCCACAAAGCGACCTGAAAGGTCTCCGAATGACATGGCGGCAAAAAGGTGAATATTTTGCTCTGAAAGTAACGGAAAATGCAAAGGGGGCTCAGCAGGGCTTCAAATTACATTGAAAAAACAATAAGGGGGGGGGGGGGTCCAATTGAGCCTAGATAGCACAAGATGGCAAATGAGGGCTTATTAGAATTCTGGAAGCCATGAAGCACATATGGAGGCTCATCAGGGCTCCAAATTATGCCTGAATACACAAAAGGGGCCCCCCGATTTGGGGCCGAATATCACATAAAGGCACAAAGGGTTTGCGGGTTTACTAGTGCTCCCAAAACCTCGAGAAACTGCAAGAGGGCTCAACAGAATTTCAAACTGTGTTGAAGACACAAGGGGGCCAAATATTTTATGAAACTGGCGGCCGACAGCAGTTTTCTTGGACGTAGTTGAATGTGTGTGATAGAAATTACCCCGAATAAATGCAATTTGGATAGTTGACCGAATAGTAAACTGAGACCGGGGCGGTAACAGTTTACTATCCGGTCAACCAATCAATAGAGTTTATTTCCACATTTCCTTTCTTTTTTTGTTATAAATCCGGCGGCCGACAACCGTTTTGTTTTATTCAGGGCCTGACTGGACGTATATAATAAGAATCGTTGAAAAAAAAATCGATTTTGGTAGTTGACCGGATAGTAAACTGTTACCCAATGTTGTGACAAAAAATTATTCAACTGAACTGAACTAGACTGCACTGGACTGGACTGAACTGAACTGAACTGAAGTAAAAAAATTGGCCAAATTGGCACGACTCATCTCTGAACTTGAAATATCAGTATACATACCGTATGATGAAAAACTTTCCTTCTCTATAGGCAGGCTATGTGACCTGGCCAAAATCAGCCCCGTTCGCCTGCCAATGGCCAGACCACAGCCTACCTAGAGGAGGAAAGTTTTTGATCATACGGTAGTAATGAAGGCAATGAATTGTAATAATAATAATAAACGTAAGTATAATGGTACCTACGATTTGATCAAGGCTCCAGGGCGTGAACTGCAAAAACTGGAACTTGAAAAACAAACCAAATAAAAAACAATCAAAGCTCTGGACTAAACTAAAAAGCTGCACTTGAACGAATGAACTTGAGCTGTTATTTGGCAGTCAATCACTGAACATACTGAGCGTGAAAAGCACAATTTCAATAAATTATCATTTTGGCCAAAGTTTTGTTAAGCTCCAACGTTTATGTGATGTAAAAGAATTTGCTCAGAGTGGGTAGTATGGATACAGTATTTTTGAAGAATTGAACCCGAAGCGCATGAGTGACAAATTAATTGCAGTAAACTGAATTTGATAAGCTCCAAAAAAAGCTGTTGAGAGCATTACACGGTTCTCGAAAGCTTAATAGGCACTGGCTTATTTATTTCATCTATTGGCATATTCTAATGAAAATCTGGTATAGCTATTTCAATGTTATAAGCGGTGGTGTAATACTGATTATAAGACGCAAAAGGATCTTTCGAAAATAGCGGTAGAAGGCTTCGATCAAATTTCGTGGCAAACTTGCTTTGGTTGCGATACCAACCAACCAATTTGAGCTTTCTGGAATCTATTCATTTTATAATCCGGAAATTGCGTGATAGCTGACCGCAAGCCTAGACATCGCTGCGATACACCGGCCTGATGGAAATGTTCGACTCGTCGCCCCATTTCCCATACAACCAGAAGAAAACTCGGCACCGCTCCCTCTCCGGCTCCTTTTACTTATCGCTTTCCATCTTGCACACAAACACCTCAAAGACGCGAGTTCAATCGACTGCTCCCGGTGGCGGTGATGCTCTCTCCTTGATGCTGCGGAGAGATGCATCGCGAGATTAAAGATAGGTTTCATCACCCCCAGAGAGCGTCTCGCTTGCTCTCTCACTCCTCCGCGATTTGAAGGGCAGGGGTTGTTAAAAGCTCCCCGCAGCTTCCAGAGGGGAGCTTTTCCCATATTCGAGAAGCTCACACACGTATACAACCGCAGAAGCTTATACTTCTCTCTCGCTGTAAATTTGGAGCTCGGTGCACCGAAGAGATGGGTGTAGATACGTAATGCGATTTGGAACCGATACCCCTCTCGCGATGAAGGGTGGCGGTGCATCCCCTTTGAATATTTTAACGTATACGCGAGTATTTCCGAATACGCTAGTTCGAAAACGTGAGCTAGGTTCCAGCAGGGTTTGATTAAAAACCACTGCATCAGTGGTCTACTTCACACTTCTGTGCTAACTGCCCTAGTACACCATCACTTAGGTACTGTGAAGGTGAAGACACCTGAATGTCGTTCAATTTTTGAGCTGATTGCTTATCAAGCACCCAACTCTAGAACTAGAAGCTATTTGTGCTGCTTCGCAAATAGCTTTCCATCATTTCTTCTGGTAGCCAAATGACTCGCGAGCTAATTCTGGTCTCCACAATCTCGGCTATGAGAGAGTAGCCTAATTTTTCATTCTCGTGTTTTCAAAAAGGTCGCTAATACCGCCTGATGAATAATTGGCAAGGTGAAGTTTTGCAAGTTTCATTTGAAGTATACTTTGTCAAGAAATAATTAAAATAATCAAGCATTGGATCCTTTCGCTGTTGTGTATACGATATGTTCCAGCTAACCTATGAGCATTGAAATTAGAACAAGTCTCACATGCGATAACGCCCGATATCGCTCGCGTCAAGCTCTTGTAAATTTACTAGAAAAGATTGAAAATAATTGCTGTTCTAACAAGTGATGAGTCAATTAATCAAAATTAACGAAACAACCCCGATAAGCGCTATCAGTGTTGTGTTGTGTAGTGTTGTTTAACACCACTATATTAATGTCAGACTATGCAGTTAACAATAACAATTGTAACTTATGGTATTAGAGAGATGCGTGCGGCATAATTAATTGCCAACGGCGTGTTATCTCTTACGGTATCGAGCTCCGAGAAAAAGATATTTCTTCTGAGGCGCTGGCACCGCCGAAAAACAAAATCTTTTATCTTTTCCTCTACATACCCAGATGCGATAATGATGACGTTATGCCAAGCTATTCTGGGACGTGATACATGATTTATTAGACGAGATCATATTTATAGAACATCCGATGGATTATCATCATGCTGCCTGGCATAAATAAAACAATTTTGTGGGGAGAAAAAAAAAGTTTTCGCTGATCCATCATCAACCGCGGGAGCCGACAAATTGAATTAAACCCGATATTTTTCGCACGGCTCGTACAACCAAGGGGTGTTTATTACATATATAGATATATACACGGCGTATACATACAGGGTTTCCCCGAGCTTTGGCGAATTCCCGTCACGCCCCGAGGCGGAGCCACCCTGTCTCCTGAATAAGACATGCACTGCGCCATATATTATGCATTTAACACGCGGGAAAGGTATAAGTAAGCAGGGGGAAAGGAGAGGAGGAGGAGGAGGAGGAAGAAGGCTTGAATAAAGGCGTCTCGGGGCTGAAACGGCGACGACTAAAAAAAAAACGTGTGCGGTTTGCAAGATCTAAGGCGGCGGCGGCGGCAACGTCGGCGCTTCTGAATGCTAAATCGGTTTAATCCGTCTTTTTTGTGTGTACATCGAGCTCGGCGCGTACTAGTTTATTCAACGTCTCCTCTACTTCTGTACTTTCCTACATTCACATTTGTTCTGCTGTAACTGAGTGTGTTGTATCCTGAATCAAATTTTCCGCATAGCATTGGTGGCTAATACATACGTTCGGTGTTGAACAATGACATTTGAGATGTAACTATAGCGCCATCTCTATTGCAAATGTGTAAGTAGTACGGGAGTATCGGTGCGGGAGCATTAACCAAGTATCAGAAATATTGTACTGACTCCTGTTTTGAAACTATTGTACTCTGGCTGTATCAATTCGAGATCTATATGTTGCAGCCAATGGTCGCGGTACAAATTGAACGTTTTTTGGTATTAGTCAAAGTTTCCTTACTGAATTCCCTGTTTCAACAAGAATTGCGCTTGTATTTTCTATTGTACCAGTTTTATTCGAGAGAATTAATAATCAAGAATCTACGGCAGATCACAAAAATTGTTGCCGCAAATTTTTTTCATGACCGGCAAAGATATTTCGAGGTGAAAAATCAATGAATTTGGTCTCGCTACGATTTTCTTTTTCAAGCTGCAACGATTTCTTGAGGTGCTTTGGCAAGTCGACGAGTTTCTAAGCCTCTGAAGCCGGCAACAATTGACCATAATCAGGATTCAGGTATTTATAGCTATTTGAATTGATTTGTAGCGTTATTTTGGGTCACTGCAATTTTTATCTGATATTGAAAGGAGCTGTTTGGAACCAATAGCAGTTTACCGAGTCGGTCACTTACTTCTTTTGGAGCCGGCAAAAATATTTTGAAAGAAAAATCAACGGCGCCATCCTGAGTTGTTGCGTTGGAATAAGCCTAATTAGGCTCAGTAGAATTTTTTATTACATTTAAAAGGAAAAAATGAAAACAAAACATCAGAAAAGCAGAATGATCAAGGTAGTTTTGATTTTGAAATGCTGAGAATATTTTGTGGGACAAAGCGCTGTAATCTTGAGATTTTTTTTCTTGGAAGTGGGTGAAGCTCTTCGGAACCAATAGCAGATCACTAGAATGGAGAATCAAAGATATTTTAAAAGAGTCACCGCAATCCAGTCACTAGAATCGTCTTAGTCACTAGGGTAAAGGTTTTTCGGGGTTGAAACGAGTTCTTCAGAAGTAACATCAAAGGCAAATGTAGATAGATGTTGGATTTTGATAATGATTGATTGATGAATGATTAACACATCGCATGGATCAAATACACGAGTTCATTTCAAAGCTAGTGGAGATATTTTAAGTAAAAAATTACGAAAATCACAGCGGTAGAGATATCTTTGGAACTTAGAACAGAATAGATGCACGAATTTAACTAGCGAATTTCTCAGAAAGTATAAATATTCTGAGCAAAATATCATTGCAATCGGGGGTCACAAGAATTTTTTTCAAGTTGAAAAATATCTCGAAATATTTGCAAAAATATTTTAAGCGAATAATCGCTGAAATCGTGATCACTACAGAATTTTCTTTTGGATGGAGGCTACACAGATCTCTTCAGAACACATTGCTGGGTAGAATTCAGAATAAGAAATTTCTCAAAAGTGGGAAAGATACTCAGAAGTGAAAAACAACGTCAAGGGTGAATTCAAAATGTTTCTTTTCCATGATCAGTATTTTCATTCAAAGTTAGAATATTTCTTCTTAAGTTCTGAAGGTTTGTGTGAAAATTGAAAATTCAGTAAAAAAGCATAAGTTTCTTACAGCTAACAAAATTATTTGTAGTAAAAATTCCGGAACTCAAATTGACCAGAATTTTGTTTTAACTCGAGCGAAGATTTCTCTAGAACCTACATAGCAAGTCACAAGAATCCAAGTCACGAGTTCCTTCCAAAGATTCCCTTTCAAAGTTGAAAGTTGTTTTCTATAAGCAAGGATATTTCGAATTGAAAATAACTATGGAAACAAGTCAAAATCCTCCGTCTTGAGTTAGAAGTTTTGTGTGAAAACTGGACAACATTGGTCAAAGGTAGTGAAAAGCACAAGTTGTTTTGGAAGCTAACAAAGATATTTCTAGTAAAAACTTCAGAACTCAGAATATCCATGATTTTCTTTTGCAGCTTGAGCGAAGATTTCTCCAGAACCTATCATAGCAATTGAATCCCATTCACGATCTTGTTTAAAGACAACGATAAAACGATATTTTACGAGAAAAGAGTCACTGAATCGAATTCATGCCAGGATTGCCAGGTGAAAATAGTTGAAAGCTCGATTTTTTTTAAGCTTCAAAAAAGATTTTTCTAGAACCTATCATATCAATTCACAATAATCAAAGTCACGAGTTTCTTTAAAAACAACGATATTTCCCGAAAAGAAACCACTAGAATCGGATTCATGAAGATTCCCTTTCAAAGTTGGAAGTTATTCATTTCTATCAGAAACGATATTACGAATTGGAAGACACTGGAATCATGATAATTAGAGTTCACTTTAAAAGCCACGAACATTTTTTCCGAGCTGATGGCAAATGTATAAAATAAGGTCACAAGTTTTTGAACGGTGGCAAAGATAATTCAATGGGTGGAAGATGACTTAAGCTGAATCCCCACCAGTGCTTTAGTAAATTATTGAAAGTTTTTTTTTCAAGTTGAATGATCTCTTTTTGAGCCAGATGGTTTATTTTTCAGGTGAATGACTCATTACTCAATTGAAAACGTTTCTTGGAATCAATTCCAGATCATAGGAGTCAAAGTTGAGAGTATCTTCTGAAGCTGGTGAAGATATTTCAAATAAAAGATAAGACAGCTGAATCCACTGGTATTTTTCATGTCAAGACTTCCTCTCAACTCAAAGAGCTTCTGAAAAGGCTTTGTTTCAACTTGGAAGGCTTCTTTTGACTTGAAAGATTTTTTTCTGAGTTGAAGATTGCAGATCTCAGTAGTCACAGTCACGAGTTTCTCTTCGAAGTAGTGGCGGTATTTCCATAAAAAGTCATTGAATCCAGATAAGAATAGTTTCTTTTGAAGCTCTGGTGAACATTTTCTTAGTTTCCATCATAAGTAAAGTAAATTGCAAGAATTAGACTCACAAGAACCTTTCAAAAGCAGTGATATTTTGGATTCAATTAAACACTGGATTCAGGGCCACAAGGATCTTTCTCAGAAGCTGAAAATTATTAAAGAACCCTTATCAGAAATTGGAGAAATCAAAGTCACGAATTTCTTGAAAATGCATGGTAATTTTCGAGCAAATAGTCACTAGAATCGTTCTCACAAGTATTTCATTTTAAAGTTTGAGCGAAGGTTAGAGATGTTCCGAAAGACCGATAAAATTTTTTCAGGGTGGAAACAAAAATCGGACCTCCTTCCAAAGTTGGATTTTTTTTTACAAGCAAGGATATTTCGAATTGAAACTCACTGGAAGCTAGCTTCAATTAGAATTACTAGAAGTAGAATTTTATAGTTGAAATATTTCTTTTCAAGTTGAGAAGTATGTGTAAAAATTTAAATAGAACAAAGCTCATGGCAGATTACAATAGTGAAAAGCACAAGGTTTTCCTTTAAACTAACGAAGGTTATTCTAGTAAAAACTTCAAAACTCAGATTAACCAGGATTTTCTTTTGAAGCTTGAGCAAAGATTTGTTCCGAAGCTGTCATATTAATTTACAAGAACTCAAATCAAGAGCTTTTTTGAGAATCAACGGTACTTTGCAAGAAGATATCACTAAAAGCGAATTCAAAAAAGTGTCCTTCCAAACTGCAAAGTTATTTCTTTTAGGAAATATCGCGAATTAAAAATCACTGATGGAGTTATGATCAATAAGATTTCTTCAAGGAGAGATGAAAAGTTTTTTCAAGCTCATGGCAAATCCGTATACAAAGTAATCAAGGTCGAAATAGTTCCTTTGGAGGTAGGGAAGATATTTCAAGTTGAAGATGAGAAGAGTAGATTTCACCAATATTTTATGAATATTATTGGAAAGTTTCTCAAGTTGGAGGATCTCTTTTATTTTTTTTTATTGAAAGGTCTATCACCCAGTTGGAAACTTTGGTTCAGAACAAATTCCAGATCACAACAAAATTGAATCCGATAGTATTCTTTATGCCAAAAGACTTTCTCTTTAGACAGAAAGCTTCTGAACGGGCTTCTTCCACACTTGAAAGGCTTCTGTTCTAGCTTAATAAAATTATTTTCTGGTTGGAGACCTCTTTGGAGCTTACGGCAGATCTAAATAGAGACAGTCACTAGTTTCTCTCAGAGATAGCAAATTAGTTTCAGTCAAAAACACTCAATCCAGAGACCAATCAAAATTTTCTTTTGAAGCTGGTGATCACTTTTTTAGTACATAATTATAGCAAATCGGAAGAATCTGACTGAAGAGATTTTTTGGAAGCGAAGATATTTAGAACTCAAAGAAAGACTGAAACCAGACTCATAAGGATCTTTCTTTAGAGCTGAAAGGAATTCTCCAGAACCAGGATCCGCAAAGATTTTTTTTTCACAAGTTGTAAGATATTTCTGAAGATAGCCAGAGCTATTTTGAAGGTTCATGAAGATATTACAAAAGAAAAACCGCTGGGAAGTATTGCAACTAAATTTTATCTACTTCTTAAAGACCCTCGGAAATTGCTAAAGAATTAAGGTTACGAATTTTTCCAAACTAGCAAAGATACTTCTAGGGAAGAAGCTTGAATTATTGGGTTTATTTTTGAACTCATTCTGAAAATATCATTCATTTTGAAGAATAGAATTCTCATTTGGAGATATTCACTAATTCTTCCATGTGAATCTGCTTAACCAACACACGTCTATGAAAAAAATACCGGGACGCATATTGTCATTCCTTACAGCTGTACGACCTTGATACTTGTTGTTAGTGACTTAGTGTCATAACATCCCTAACTGCTACGTTATTTCCATAATAAAAGCCTAGTTTCTTAATGAAATTTATTGGGAGTAATAAGCTCTTGAGTAGAGTAGTGTTTAGTGGATGGTGATGGGTTTTGAAAATATTTGTGAGGAATCTCATCTATATATATTTTTTAACCAAGTGGAAATGCTTTTGGAGACACTTTTCGCAAGACTGTTGTCAAGATAATTATCTCGACTTCTACGTGAAATATGCGCGTGGAAATCTACATAATGAGGAATTTGCGTCCACACGTACGTACGACGTAACGTAACTTTCAACGTGAAAATTGGCGAGTTTGTTATCTGCAATTCCCTAGTTACAGGGGGAGTTTTCACGTCCTACGTTGCGTTACGTCGTACGTTCAATGAAATCGCAAACTTCCTAATGTGATTGATTTGGTATAGAACTCCATCCCCTAAAAGTTTACCTACTACTGACATGTTATCAGCTCTGGGGACTTTTTCAAATCAGCACAGAAATAATTTAATGACATCTTTCTCTAATTCCTCGCAGATCTTTTAGAACAAGTGGGTGAATGGCGAATGAAAAAAAATACTTACAAAGCCGTGCTTGTCGCTGATGTTGTTCGTGAGCTTCAGCTTGTGAAACGAGACGACTTTTTGCATCCATTGCTCCCCCGTCGAGGGGCTGTCGGGATGAATGTACATCCGCTTCGGCATTTCCGGGTCCGCCTTCCCAGCCACCATCCACCGGCTGCAATTTCAAAACACGCATAAAAATGGCCGTCCACGTACCAAAAATACCATGCACAATGTTCCTAAACACCAGAACCACTCGCTTTTCACTCAGATAGAAAATACTTCAGACTCTTTCCAAATCTGGTCATTTACTCCTTTCAAATCCAGTACTGTTTTTTTTTTCGAATCTACTACTTTTCGTTTCAAAATTCTACCCATCACCGAGCAGGCTTTGAAGTTCCATCAAAATGACAAAAGCGAATGGTACATGATTTATTTCCAACGCATGCTTCGTGCCTTTCAAAAACACACACAAATTCGGGCATCTGTTTTTCTTTTCTTTATAAGTTTCAAACAAAGAAAACTAGGGGTTTATTGTTCAAACAAACACCCGAATGACAAAACTACTACTCGTAAGGATACGCATAGCTGAACAGAAGCCATTTAAGGCTGCATTCGATTGCTGCTGTAGCTAACTTCACGTACGGTGAATTTTTTTTATCTTCAAGCGATATTTGCCGTTTAGAAGATAGCAAGTCTGAGGCAAAATTCAGCTTTTCAGGCTTGCTTCATATCAACGCAAATATAGCCTGAAGATCAAAAAATTCACCTTGTTGTGCAAAGTTGGCAACAGTGCGTCGCGAATACAGGCTCCAGCGGTTCCGTTTCGCCTCATACGAGCTGTTATCGTTTACGATTCGTTTCATATGATTTTGAAAAACATTGAATTTGGAAGAGAAAAAGAACAAGTACGTCTCTTAAGTGTTATACTTAAACAAGTAGTGTAGAGGTGGTTATATAAAATTATGTAGATTAAATGTTTTGCTCTAACCTGTTATGGAATTTATATCTACAATCATCGGCGGCGACGATGTCCATTAGTAGGATATATTTGGATTTTTTGTCTAAGCCCGAAACGCGTACTTTGAAGGCAGGAAACATACGCCTGAAACAATGGATGGAACACGACATTAGCATTTTTCGTTCACGACTTTCGGCGGATCACCTGTTGTGGAATTTGTATCGGTAATCGTCGGCGGCCACGATGTCCAGCAGCAGGATGTACTTGGCCTTCAGGTCCAGCCCGGAGACCCGGAACTTCATCTGGGGGAACATTTGTCTGGAAACAAGAACGGCACATGTTCGAAAAAATGGTCGAAAACTTCACACGGTTTCACAAGCTGCATGCCGGCGGAAGCTGCTCTGAAAATGGTACAGTGAATATGTTGCGCAAAACATAGAAAATAGTCATAATAGGCCAGTCAAATCAGAACAATTTGGTCCGTTTGAGGGAAAAAATGTCGTTGGAGTCTCGGAAAAAAACTAGAGTTTCGGAAATCTGACAAAAATGTCCAATAAGGTGTGCTGATGAACATACTCAAAGTCCCCAGCTCTACCTGTTGCGCTAGAGTCGCCATCTTGGAAAAAGCCTACGATCCCAATTTTTTTCAAGTATATGTCGGAGGACAGTTAAATAGACCGTGGGGCCGTGGGATAGCCCCCCGGCCCCACGCCAAAATTGACAAAACAGTACAATGACATACAAGACTCTGTGCTTTTTTGATTGAGAATCGAGACAACGTCGAGTATTCGATTGAACCACCTCTGACCACGGGTTCCACCAAAAAATTTAAGAGCGGTTTAAGCTCAACCGAGATTAAACGGATTTTTTTCTGGTCAATGTTGGTAGATTCATTTTGAAAAATACGTTAAATCGCAAGTATACCACCCTTTAGTTAATTACTCTGCGTGAAACCTGAATTTACATTGATCATTTGGCCAGAATCCATCAAAATATATCTCAAGTTAGCTATCAGCTGGTTAAATATTTTGGTGGAACCCACGGTGAGCCATTAAAAACCAATTGTTTTAAAATTCCACAAAATGTTTGGAAAAAATCAACTTTTTTGAACTTCTCTTTAATTTGGACTGATGTAATCTACATTTTGGTCACATATAGAAAGCCAGCATCTGTCCAAAGTTTCGAGCTAATATATCCAGCCATTAGGCGAAAATCTGCCAACGTACTTATTCAACTTTTTTTAAATTCATCTCGATAATTATAACACATATCTATAAAAATTTAGGTGCATAAGTTTTCTTGTAGAGGATATTATGACGTTATTTTATAAAAAAAGGATTCAATTATTGCTAATGGTCGTAATGTAATCTGAAAACTTGATCGAAGGACCATTTTTACAAATGGCGGCTCGACTGCAACAGGTAGAGGTGGGGGACTTTTAGTATGTTTATCAGTATACCTTAGCGAACATTCCTGTCAAATTCCCAAAACTCCGACAGTTTCTTCATTCTAATTTTCCTCATTTGACTATCTTGATTTTGTAAAGTCAAGTTTGAGGACTCATAACTTTCAAATAAATCAGTTTAATCTTGATTTTGTTTTCAGCAGTGTGAAGGCCGTATTTTTGACATCAAGTAATTATGCTCTACTACTTTCATTTTGTATCGTTATTGTTTGTTATACAGGGTGGATTTCAACATTTTGATTCTATTCTTTTGTACTGTTTGGATAAGACACATCAATATTGGGCTCATACAGGGTGTTTACGTGAAAAGTTGTCACCCCTGCTTTCTCGCCGCCAAAATTTTCCACAGAAAAACGCCGGAACAGGTCGATTTTTGTTTCGAGGGGGACATCTAGGACACATACTGCCATATTTTTATCTTCAACTCCTTCGCCCCCCTCCACCTCACTTCAAAGTTTCAAATAGCATTTCGTATTACCTTGTAAAACATCAAATTGAAGGCAATACATCTCTCCTTCCGCCGATCATATTCAAATTTTTTTCAAATCACTCCCCCCCCCCCCAATTCTTGTGAGACTTTTCTTTATTATAATGAGAGGAACATTTTCCCCCTATAAACTCCCGAATCTTAAGAAATAGACTTTCCAGCAGAAACAGGTCGATTTTTATTTCAACGGGGTCATCTAAGACGCGTATGTCCAAATGTTCATCTTCAACCCCTTCGCCCCCACCCTACCTTACTTCAAAGGGGTGGTTTGAAAAATTAGGTATCTGTTTGACGAAATGACAATTTTATTGTCTTCAATTTGATCTAACACAAGATGGGTAATGCTATTTAGAATCTTGAAGTAAGGTAGAGTGGGGGCGGGCGAAGGGGTTGGAGAAAAAAAATTTGGCCACACTTGTCTTAGATGATTCCCTTGTAATAAAAATCGACCTGTTTTTGCTGATGGAAAGTCTATTTCTGAAGCATCGAGAGTTGAATAGGGGAAAAGTTTCCTTCCAAACAAAGAGAGTATTTTCACAAGGGTTGGGGTGGGGAGTGGTTTAAATTAATTTAGAATATGTTTAATGAAAAGAGAATTTTTTTTGCCTTCAGTTTGATGTATCACAAGATAGGTATGCCATTTGAAATTTCAAAATAGAGTGGGGTGGGGGCAAAGGAGTTGGAGATGAAAATTCGGCAGTATGTGTTCTAGATGTCCCCCTCGATACAAAAACCGACCTGTTTCGGTGTTTTTTTGTGAAAAATTTTGGCGGCAAGAAGTCAGGGGTGACAACTTTTCAAATTAACACCCTGTATCTGGTTGGATAACCTCCAGGCCTCCTGTATATCCCCTTTGCTATAGTCTTTTGACTCGAAATGTTCCCTTCAGAACCGAACGGCAGCAGTATTTGGACTCAACTGTTCTTCTTTTAGTCTAATTTATATCGAGCATTCCAGCAGCTCGTAAAGGCACAATACTATTGAAATCTTGTCTTACAGTGGGTAAATATCAAAACTGATTGATATCGATCGAGAACCTTCACTCTGCCACTCTGTCCTCTTAGGAATGCCAAACTTGAAAACCAAATTTTTACTCACTTCATGAAAAAAAAAACTAAAATATATTCTATATATTTTTTCAATTTAAAGTGTCACGTTTAACTTTGATGTGGACTGTCAACATCTTCACAAAATTTCAGGATAATATATCCAACCATAGGCGAAAAACTGCAGATTTCTTTGATTTTTTACGTCAAGTTAATTTTATTAATATAAAGAAATACGAGAAAAAATCGCTATAAATTTTTTTTTCCAGACAATTTTATAGGCTTGATTTTTTATGGAACCTAATTGAATATCTCTGATGGTTACCGCAATATAACCAGAAAACTGGATCGAAGGACCATTTTTCCAAGATGGCGGCTCGAGCGCAACAGGTAGAGTTGGGGACTTTTTCTCCGACAGTTTCTCTTTCTCCCTCTAGCTTTTCTTATTTGGTTGGTTTATGTCATGTGGTTAAAGACTGCAAGATGGCGGCTTTGTGAAACTTCAATGATGTCAAATTTGACGTATTATAGGTACTGCAATTCCACTTGACAAGCTGCATTGTGATTACTGTCGAATAACATTACGCAAGAGTTAGATTCATGACCGCCCCAGTATTTTGAAGTTATAATAAACTCAAATGCTGATTGTTTTTGTTATTTGGCCAAGCTGATGAAACCGCGTTTTGCTTTTTTGGGATTCATTGGCAGTGCCCGCTCTGATTTGTCGTAAGAGATTTTCAACACTCATCGGCCACTTTAGCCGGCATTTTTACAACCACTTCGAAAACATACCGTAACAATAACAGCTTGATTGCAAAACTGCCGGAAACGGTCCGTTAGTCCGTCAGTCCGTCATCGGCGGCGGCGCACGGCTCACTCAATTATTTCGAAGCCATGGTGGCGATAAGGGGCCAAGGGTGACTTTCTAATTTTTAATGTACACAAACACCGCAAGCGCCGGGATATTGTTTTCCATCCATACACATAATATATAGTTAATACGAAAACTGACCGCCAGTCAGATGTTGCTCCGAGATAATAAATCAAATCGGCGTGCGCTCGCATGGCCTACCGAGACCCGGGCCGAGAGAGCCGATGCACCTTGTTGTGTGCTGGGCATTATAGGTGATCCCAGGTAGGTATATAGGTATAAGGCCATTACGACCCCGGCGTATATTTGTTTAACGCGTAAGTGCCAGTGGCGCCCGTCAGTCGCAGCCCGACGGGGGGGCCGGTCTGCCGGTCCGCCCGAATCTTGCATTAAGTCAATTATAACGATGAGGCGCCTAAATGTTTTACATACCTTCAAATTGTCTCTCTGGAGAGCCATCAGGTTGAACCCCCCGGTATGTTTTCGATCCTTTTTTCATATTTAATACAAATACGGAACCTCTCCTCATATTTCTGGCTATACGCAAGTTTTTAGCAGAATAGAATGAAATGTACCTCATTATTACTTGTTGAGGAGAATGGGGTGATTGCATGAAATTCGTTCACCTGATCACCGGCAGGCAGCGCAAGGGTCGAGTTATGTTCTGACGTTTGTTAGGAAATCGCATTGGGGCACATAACAAGTGTGAGGCATTGTTAGAATAAATATAAGTCACAAGCTCGATCTCGTAAACGCCGAACAAAACACGTAAAAATGACAGTATTTAGTGAGGTTAGTCCGGTTGACGTTGACTCCGACATGGATGAGACTTGACAGATGACAATGACACTATTGACATTCAGCCATAAACTCCCTCTACATGCAATCACTCTATAGGTGATATTGCATTGAAATTATATCGAAAAAAATTGAATGATTACTGAAGGTACTGACGGCGGTGAGAAGCAAAGAGTCCTTTGTAATTAGCGCATAAAAAGCAAACGCGCACTTGTTTTCGTTACATATTTCATGAGTACGTAGCTTTAGTATTAAGAATCGACACGCTAAAGGTACACGGCTATCCATACTACACGTTGTTTATTTTAATGCGGCCATTATCTGCGTACATGCATCGATTTCCGCTGTCGCTCCGCATACACACAGCACAAAGTGATTCTAATCATTATTACAATATTTTCTTAATACATTATATTATAAATGGTAATGTCATAACTTCTTCCACCTGTCCGTCTATTATGCCGTATCGCAACTCTCGATTTTAATTGCCGGGGAAAATTTTTACAACCGCGCCGTCGTCGTTAAAGAAACAAACGCTGGTGTAAGCACGCTACTGGATGGACGTGTTGGTTTTTGAGTTTAGAGCGCGAGCATGAAGCCTTAAGGGTCAGAATCCGGAATCGGACCGGACGTGTATTATAGAGCTTTATAAATAGAGATATCAAAATATCATGGCGCGATGAGCCATATTTTCGAACCCTCGACAGCTGTCTATGATCATCCTTTATTCCGTAGGTCCGGGGGGATGCGGACGGAGGGTATTATTAAAACGCGCTTTCGGGGCGCAGTTTTTGGGGGTCCGATCCGTATAAGTTTCCAGTTAATCGTTTAGCGATGGGTACTAACGAGGGTGAAGTGAGGCATCAGTTCAGCTATTGTCCGGAGCGATGAGTTATGAAAGTTATAAATAAAAGAAATTTTGTGTGCTCTCCCTTTCCGGATGGTGCCGTTGGAACGATGTGCTAAAAGTGCTATCATATTGGTTTTAAAACCTGACTTCAGTACTTATACGTTGTTAGGTACTAATAATCATGAAGCTCCAATTTGTTATCCAATTTGTTATCCAATTGGGTTTTGAATATTCGCGCCGTCCAGTTTCTCGTGGAAGCTGATTAGTCAAGCATCCGTAATGTAGCGGTGCCTCAGTTAATAAGAATCTTGAAGGGTCCCTTTTGTTATTTACTCGGATTTTGAATGTTTTGATACGCCTATCCCTTGCTAAATGACATTAAATGACCCGCAATCTAAAAATTAACATCAAAAACGCAAAGCTGGTGTCCAGATTAGTAAGAAACGACATGTCACATGTTATTTCAAAAAATTCAAAATTTGATTGCCTTTTCGATACATTTGGCAGCTTTTCTGGAAATAATGAAAATTCCAAAAAAATCGCATTGAAGACGATAAGGTGTCTGGCTTAGTATTTAAGAGTATGCTACTTGCCATTTACAAAGAAAAAACTGAAACTTGACTGCCTTTTCGGCAAATTTGACAGGTGCCACTTTTTTGAAAATTAGTCAAAATTTGACCTTTGTGCAAACGACAAGTGGGGTGAGGTATCGTTTTGTACTAAAACGAACACTGGCCAGTACGATTTTGAGCTTATTTTTCATGTTACGCGACTTCTGCGTCACAAATTGACGCATTAGTGAAACATTCAAACGCTACTTTTATGTCACAAATTGACGGATTTGTCAAGAATTTCCATTGCAATAAAAAGATCGGCATCATAAACGCAGAGCACATAGTTTTTTAATAAACAATATATCGCCTGTCACTTTTCAAACATTCAAAATGTGACTGATGTTACAGCAGCTTTGACAGGTAGATCACTTTTTCAAATCCTTCAAAAAAGTCAAAATTTTGGAAAATTCGTATTGGAGACGCGAAGCTCGTGTTCGGCTTAATAAGAAATGGTATGCCATCTGTCATTTCTTAAAAATCGAAAACTTGACTGCTTTTTCGACATTTGTCGAGAGATTCGACAGGTGTCATATTTTTAGAAATCAGTCAATACTCGACGTTTCTTAAAATGCCAAGTAGGGTATCATTTTCCACTAAAACAGACACGAGCAGCACGATATTGAACTCATTTTCCATGTAACGCGACTTCAACTTGACAATATGACCCATTTGTTGGAGACTTGCACGCAATTTTGACAGGTCTTTTTCTTTTGAATTCGTTGAGAGAAAGTCGAAATTTTGAAAAAATTGCATTGAAAATGCAAAGCTCGTGTCCGGTTTGGTAAGAAACGGTATGCCACTTGTCATTTCTTGAAAATCCAAAATTTGACTGTTTTTTTGACAAATAACAGTTGCCACTTCCTTCAAAAATAGTCAAAATTCGACGTTTTAAAAAATAGCAAGTGGGATATCGTTTTTCAACAAAAAAACACGACAAGTACGATTCTGAACTCATTTCTCATGTTGCGCGACTCAAACGGGACCTATTGCCGCATTTGTTGAAGCTCTGCACGCAACTTTGACAGGTCTTTTTCTTTTGAATCCGTTGAGAAGTCAATTTTGGAAAATTTGTATTGAAAACGCAAAACTCGTATTCGGCACAGCATAAAACGGTATGTCACTTGACATTTTCAAAAAATCAAGAACTTGACTGCTTTTTCGACATTTTTCGAAAAGTTTGACAGGTGTCACATTTTCCAAAATTAGTCAAAAGTTGACGTTTTTTGGAAATGCAAGTGAGGTATCATTTTCAACTGAAACAAACGCGAGCAGTACGATTCTGAACTCATTTTCCATGTTAGACAACTTTAACTTGACAATCTGACCTATTTGTTGAAGACTTGCACGCCACTTTGATCAGGTTTTTGCCTTTTGAATCCGTTGAGAGAAAGTCGAAATTTTGAAAAAATTGCATTGAAAATGCAAAGCTCGTGTCCGGTTTAGTAAGAAACGGTATGCCACTTGTCGTTTCTTGAAAATCCAAAATTTGACTGTTTTTTTGACAAATAACAGTTGCCACTTCCTTCAAAAATAGTCAAAATTCGACGTTTTAAATAATAGCAAGTGGGATATCGTTTTTCAACAAAAAAACACGACAAGTACGATTCTGAACTCATTTTTCATGTTGCGCGACTTTACCGAGACCTATTGACGCATTTGTTGAAGCTCTGCCCGCAACTTTGACAGGTCTTTTTCTTTTGAATCCGTTGAAAAGTCGATTTTGGATAATTTGTATTGGAAATAGAAAACTCGTATTCGGCATAGCATGAAACGGTATGTCACTTGACATTTTCTAAAAATCAAGAACTTGACTGCTTTCTCGATCTTTTTCGGAAAGTTTGACAGGTGTCACATTTTCCAAAATTAGTCAAAAGTCGACGTTTTCGGAATTGCAAGTGAGGTATCATTTTCAACTAAAACAAACGCGAGCAGTACGATTCTGAAGTCTTTTTTTATGTTACGCGACTTTAACGCGACATATTGACGCAATTGTTGAAGATCTACACGCATCTTTGACAGATCTTTTTCTTTTGAATCCTTTTAACCCAAAATTTCGAAAAATTCGTATCGAAGACGCCAAACTCGTGTCCGGATTGGTACAAAACGGTGTGCTACTTGTCATTTTCAAAAAATTAAAAACTTGACTGCTTTTTCGACATTTTTCGACAACTTTGAGAGACCTCGCATTTTTGGAATTAGTCAAAATTCGACGTTTTTGAAAATGACTAGTGAGGTATCATTTTTCACTAAAACAGACACGAGCATCACGATTCTAAACTCATTTTTCATGTTACGTAACTTTAACTTGACAAATTGACGGATTCGTTGTACATCTACACGTAAATTTGACTTCTTAATCCTTTGAGAAAGTCAAATATCCGAAAAATTTGTATTCGAATGAACGGTATTGAAAATGCGAAGCTCGTGTTCGGCTTAGTGAGTAGCGGGGTGTCATTTGCCATTTCCGAAAAATACAAAAATTGACTGTTTTTTCGGTATTTTTTGGAAAGTTTGACGGGTGTCACCTTTTGAGAAACCAGTCAAAATTCGACGTTTTTGCAAATGAAAAGTGGGGTACTATTTCCCACCAATACTATTCTGCACTTATTTTTCATGTTACGCGACTTTAACGCGACAAATTGACGCATATTTTGGAAATCTACGCGCAACTTTGACAGGTCTTTTATTTCTAAATCCGTTGAGAAAGTCAAAATTTCGGAAAACCCGTATTGAAAACGCAAAGCTCGTGTCCGGTTTAGTGAAAAACGGTATGCCACTCGTCATTTTCCAAAAATTTGAAACTTGACTCCCATCGACAAATTTGCCAAGTGTCATTTTTTTAGAAAATAGTCAGAAATCGACGTTTTCAAAAATGACAAGTAGGGTATCGTTTTCGACTAAAACAAACACAAGCAGTACGATTCTGAACTAATTTTTCATGTTACGTCACTTTTGCATGACAAATTGATGGCATTTGTCAAAAAATCACGGGCGACTTTCACGTGAAAAATGGACGCATTTGTCAGAAATTGTCATTGCAATAAGATTGGCATCATATACGCAGAGCTCGTGTTTAGTTTTGTGAGAAATGCTATGTCACCTGTCATCTTCCTAAAACCCAAAACTTGACTACTTTTTCGACAAATTTTGACAAGTGTCATTTTTTTTTTAGAATTCAGTCAGGAATCGACGCATTTGGACGTAACAAGTGGGGTATCGTTTCTTACTGAAACAAATGCGAGTAGTACGATTCTGAGCTCATTTTTCATCTTACGCGATTTTTGCGTGACAAAATGGAGCATTTTTTTCCAAAAAAATCCGTTGTAATTCAAAACGTGGCATTAGAAATACGATTGTTCTTATCTATAGCTTTGTTGCGTATATTGATGAGGTTAGTGAGCAGCCTTGGAACCTAAGTCTGGTCAGTTGAAGGTGAGGTGACTGGACTTGACGTGCTCGTAGAAGATGCAACAGAAATCTACCGGATGATTGTCGTTATGTGCACTTTGAGAATGCTGTATTGCTGGCGTGGGTTTTGTTGGTTACGATATACTTGTCTGTCAACAAGGTGCTTATGAATAAGGTTCAAATGAGGTCTTCATGGGAAATTTAATACGTTACTCAAAATGCCACTTGATAATGCATATGACTCATTTTCATGAGGAATATTCTACGACAGCCTTAAAAACTGCAAGCAAAATGATCGAAGTGGTGTGAATCACAGGCTTTTTGAAATTTCTTTTCAAATTATCAAAAAAGTGCCCTATCGGAGTGTCTTGAAACTAATGTATGAGATTTAGAATATAATTTCATATCGCTGATCACTTCTCAAGAATTTTTCTACGATTAAAAGCTAGTAAACTCAATACAATCTGGATTGAAAAAAAGTCAATTATCTCGCGGTCAAGAATTCCCATTGAATTTTCTGCGAGAGCGAGAGAGATGGAGCAGGCCTTGATACTTGAACAAACATAATTATCGCAATGGCCCATCCCCTGCCCCCCCTCCGCCCCCCTCGCCGGTTTTCAGAGAAGACGGACATAAAATCGCCGCTTGCTCTTTTGTATACCACCGCCAAAAAGTTATTTGATGGTAATTTTATTATATACCCGCGATGATGCCGCGGCTCGTTTTATGTGCCGTGCGAGCATCATCGGCGAGGACCTCACCTCGTTTTTTCTTCATTAATTGCACTAATTGCCGCGGCACATACACTTATTAATTTCGAGACGCGTAATTGCGTCCAATTACCATCCCGAGAGTCGGTGCGATAACGAAATTTGTCGTAAATCACGGGATACGCGAGGACCTATCGGGGAACCTCCGCGCTGACCCCGTATGTGTGTCATAACACAGGCAGGCCGTCGTGATAAGGAGTGTACGGGGTGCGTCAAAAGCAACTTCTTCGCCCGGCATGATTGACGAGGCGCAGCTCTGACGCACCTCGTATAGCCAGCTGATAACCAGATGCTTTGACACAACATTTATTACGATATCAGAGCATACACATATCGCAAGGGAGAGAAAGGGGGACGCGTCGGGAGTCGGGGGTATCAAATGAAAAAATACCGAGCGCGCGAAGAGAGATATTTGCGTTTTTATTTCAAGCGTCGCGACGCGCTCCGTTTCATTTCCTTCAATTTGCCGCATATTTGGCCGCATCACGACGGCGTCTGGAATTAAACGGGAGAACACGCCTTGCGAAATATTGCATATTTTTGTAGATTTAGATTTTCAATCACGTTCGTAATCGTCGTGCATCTCGCCCTCCCCCCCCCCCAGCTTGTGTACACACCTGCGCCGCCTTTCGACCTGAACATCTTGGTTAGTCTTGTTTGACTCGCGCAGGGGATATACGGTTCAAAATTCGCGGGGGGCTGGCTGGGGCGCAGGGAGCAACAGCACAAAATATTTGCAGGGAATTCTTCAAGCTGTAAAAACTTCTGTCTTTTAATCACCCTGTAGCTTTGCAACTGATATTGCAATTGTCGATGATAACACCCCTTGCAACACTGCTCCCTCCCAGCTATTCAATCAGCTGAGTTATAATTAATAGCGGTCGGTAATAACTGGTTGTAGCGCTGCTCACTTTTTTTTCCACGTACCTATACCTTCATTCATTATTCTGGTATAGAAATGCCCTCGAGGCGTCTCTATCAAACACGCCTAAATCCGGTCCATCGGAACTATCGCGAGAAATAAAGTTATAATCGATCCGATCACTCTGCGTGTAAGGTGGGGTAATATGCCTTGCGCGTCTCCTCTCATCGATTCATAAAAAATTATCAAGATAACCAACAAGAACAAAACCGCACGCTAAAAACAAAACCAACACCAACAAAAAAAAAATGAAATCCCCAACCTCTGTGGTGTATACGCGAGAGAACCACGGCGAAACGCTGCAATCAAGTAGGCGTTTAAAAACCCGGCGATAATAAATCAAGCAGGCTGAACATTTACTGTGAATATGCCACCAACATGGTATTTACAAAAACATATATTATTAGGGGGAACGGTTATGGCCAGGTATAGTATCACAATACAATCAGTAGGATAATGGGAGGCCATGACAGGACGTGGCCTCAAGCCATCCGGGCTAATTCTAGGGTACGCGCATCTAGCAGGCGCCTAAACAAGACGTAACGACGGGTCCACGCCGTATGCACACACACACTGGGGCCTGAGCCCTGGCGAGATCATGTTATAATAATAACCGTGGCACACCATGGATCTGGGTGCGATGCATCATCACGCAAACCAAACACCATCCATTTGGTCCGTCTGGGCTCCGATATACACGGTTTCTGAGGCTATACAGCGAGATGGGACCACCGCAGCCATCGGGGGGTGATGATGATGATTGCCGTGGGTTGGGAAGTGCATGATGATGACCCAGTAGTCGCGTCCGTGCTTAGTTGGCCGTGGTCACGGAATGCAAATTTTTTTTGGGCGAAGGCATCAAAAACGTATATTTTGTGCAAAACGCGTTGGCTGTGCCTGTGGACCACTGCATGGCGTCTACTTGATTCTGGTCCAGCTACAAGGTATATATATCATTGAACTGGCTCAACAGTCGTTTGGATACTCTGAGACTCTAGTTGAATAGATGCTCTGGACGACTCAAAAAATTATGTTCCAAAAGCAAACCAAAGAAGTAAGCTGTGACCTTGACAGCTTAGTGATCTTGGCGGTTCAAGGGTGTGGAGCTCTATGGAACAGTTGTTCTTCAATGCAAATCTTATTTTTTCATCTTGATGATTTGATAATCACTTTCTCCTTTACAAGTATTCTGTGGATCGATACATTCAGTTTGAGATAATTTTGCTGATAGGTTTTTATCACCGTGAGGTATCTAGAAAAAATGCATGCTATAAAAAAATTGTATTTTGAGTCTCATATAGAATTTTGAGAGACTTCTACAGAGTTGTTTTAGTAAATTTTGGAGTAAAATTGAAGAATTTTTTTGCATCATCTTGATAATCTCACCACTAATTTTTTTCCTATCGTAGAATAATTCTAAAAAAAAGATATACTATGTCAAATAGTGTAATTGATCTCGTGCTAAATTTACAGAGAGCTCTATAGAACAGTTTTTTTTTAGCAAAAAATATCAAAACCTTCTTTTCCTTGGCATCTTTACGTGGATGACTTGTATTATTCTAATTAGTTTACCTATGTAATTTATTTTTTCATAAGATTTTGGAAAAATGCGAACTGTGTATAATGGAGTTTGAAATAATCCATGCCGAATTTTGAGAGATTTTGATAGAACTTTTCTCCCATAATTTAAAAAGAAATCTTGGAAGTTCGTGATTTACATCATTTTGGTCATTTTGCTCACAAATTTTTCACTGTGGTAGAATATTTCTCAAAAAAATATATGCTATGTCGAAAGGCATTTTGAGTCTCGTAATCAATTTCCGAAAAGCTCTGTAGAACAGTTTTTTTCTTATTTCGTCTAGTTTCATCTTCATATTAATTCGATAATCACATCTCATCTGCAAGTATTTCATGGATCCCTACATTTAATTTGATAATTTTGCTGATAGCTTCTCCTTATCGTAGGAGATGTAGAAAAATGCATGCTGTGGAAAGTGGTAATTTGGATCTCGTGTCAAATTTCAAGGGACTGATACCGAGCTATTTTTTAGTTTGAAAATAGAAATTTTGTTGCATAATAATTTTGATAAATTTGCTTTTACATTTTTCCCTATCGTAGAATTATTTTCAAAACAAGATATGCTATGTCCAATAGTGTAATTGATCTCGTGCTAAATTTACAAAGAGCTCTGTAGAATAGTTTTTTTTTCAGCAAAAAATATCAAAACCTTCTTTTTCTCGATATCTTAACGTGTATGACTTGTATCTAATATTATCCAATAAATTTACCTATGTAATTTATTTTTTCATGATTTTGGAAAAATGCGAACTGCATATAATGGAATTTGAAATAATCCATGCCGAATTTTGAGAGATAATGATAAAACTTTTTTTTTCATAATTCAAAAAGAAATCTTGGAAGTTCGTGATTCACATCCTTTTGGTCATTTTGCTCACAAACTTTTCACTGTGGTAGAATATTTCTCAAAAAAATATATGCTATGTCGAAAGGCATTTTGAGTCTCGTAATCAATTTCCGAAAAGCTCTGTAGAACAGTTTTTTTTTATTTCGTCTAGTTTCATCTTCATATTAATTCGATAATCACATCTCATCTGCAAGTATTTCATGGACCCCTACATTTAATTTGATAATTTTGCTGATAGCTTCTCCTTATCGTAGGAGATGTAGAAAAATGCATGCTGTGGAAAGTGGTAATTTGGATCTCGTGTCAAATTTGGAGGGACTTATATATACAGAGCTATTTTTTAGTTTGAAAATAAAATTTTTGTTGCATAATAATTTTGATAAATTTGCTTCTACATTTTTCCCTATCGTAGAATTATTCTAAAAACAAGATATGTGTTAGCGCGGTACACATAAAGACGGCAGCCTTCCGATGAAGGCTGCATTAAAACAATAACTCTTGGATTAGGAAAGCAGCAAGCGACAGTCAGAAATAAAATTCACAACAACAATCAAAAACTTTAATGCAAAACAAAAGAAAAAAAACACAAACAGACAGAATTACAAAACAATAAAAAAAAACAATGTGAATTAAATGAAATGAAAATCCGAGTGGTTCTGATCGGGGGCAGATTCGCTGGCGCCGAGTGGCGTCCTGAAAACGAGACGAACTGCACTGAAGGTATACACCCCGGCAAACGGGAATAAACGGTAAATGGTAAAAACAATGGAAAATATGGAGCTTACGGGATCTTATTCGGTGGCGGCGTCGTCCTGACGGAGTCCGAAGGCGGCGTCGTGGTGGATGGCCGTTCTGGTGGTGGATTTCCTTTTGAAATGCACGAGTGCCCGTGTTCGTCACCAAAATGGCGGACGAACGACTCGATCCCGTCCGAAACTGGAGCTTTGTGTGTGCGGCTGGCTGGTCCAAGCCGCTCCCCGGTGAAAGCGGTGAAAACTGCCGCTTTCTGGACTTGGAGATGCTGCAGAGATCCTCCAGGAGTCACTATCGGACGCGATGGGCCTTGGATGGGCTTCGGGTCGAGTACGAATGTACGCCGATGGCACGACAAGATGGCCGCGAGAACGATGACCAAAAAAAAGACGGCGTGGCTTCCCGCTCGACGTACGGAGATCGACACCGCTTCGAACGAAGCGGCAAAGGCACGAGCGGAAAGAAAGCCGAAGAATGCCGAAGACGGCCGAAGAAAGTGCTGGAGCTCGTTTACGCTTGCGCCTGACAGCCAAGTGCCAGGCACACCGAACAGGGGGTGAGGGGTGAGGACTTGGACAACACAGGGATATTTTGGGTTGCATACCCTCAGTGCACACGAATGCAGTTTTCAATGAACGGGGCCGAGACATACTCCCCACCAAAATACCACTCGGGGTATTTTCAAAGTTCAAAAATTAATGAAATCAAACATGATACAAAAAGAAAGAGCATAGTGAGAACAATGACGGAAGTGAAAACACAGAATGCTCACTGTCCTGAAGGGAGGGGACAAAGTTTGACCATTGGGCGTCGCAGAACGTCGCGTTGAGTACGGACATCTGCGACACGACAAATGCCATCTTTGCCGGGGAAGAGTTTTGAAATTCTGCCTAACCTCCACTTCAGAGGGGGAGCGTTTTCGTCCTTGATGAGGACTGTAGACCCCACATCTGCGGATTCAAGGTGACGTGACTTGTGCCACTTGCCGCGTTGGTACAGCGTGTGTAGATATTCGTCGCGCCAACGCGCCCAGAAACGCTGTTGCATGGATTGGACCAACTGCCATCGCGACAACCTGCTGATCTTGAGGTGGGACAAATCTGGGTCAGGTGGGGCCGTTAACGGCTCGAGCGTCAAAAAATGACCAGGCGTCAATGGGCACAGATCATTTGGATCCGAGCTCAGCTCCGAAAGTGGCCGTGAGTTGAGCAACGCTTCAACTTGGGTGACCAACGTGGTCAGCTCTTCAAAGGTGAGTATTTGATCACCTATCACGCGAGATAGATGAGTTTTGACAGCTTTTATGCCGCTTTCCCACAGCCCGCCAAAGTGGGGACTGGAGGGAGGAATGAAGCGCCAAGTGATGGCTTCGGATTCCGCGGCGAGTTGCATTGACGTCGTCAAGTGCCTATGAGCTCCGACAAAGTTTGTGCCATTGTCGCTATAGATGGTAGAGCAACGACCGCGCCGGGCAATGAATCTGCGCAAGGCGGCGAGGAAAGCATCTGTTGAGAGATCGGAGGCAACCTCGACGGGCAATGCCTTGGTGGCGAAGCACACGAAAAGACAGATGTACGCCTTCGTAGTTCTGACACCGCGAGCGCGTGACATGAGGATTGGAAAAGGGCCACCATAGTCGAGCCCGACGCAGCTAAAAGGTTTTAGCTGAGAAATTCGCGCCGAGGGGAGGTCGCCCATGGTGGGAGAAAAAGTTTGCGGCTTAGTCCGGAAGCACCGGTAACACGATGCAAGGTAGTGCCGTACCGCGCGTCGCGTGGACAATATCCAAAAATTTTGCTGCAGGAGATAGCAGGTATTGTTGAGTCCCGGGTGGCAATGTCGGGAATGAACTTGTCGAATGACGAGTCCTGTCAAGACGTGACGAGATGGAAGAAGAGCAGGGTGTCTGGTTGCAAATGGCAACTCATGACAATGCTTCAAACGTCCGCCGACGCGGAGAACATCGTCACGATCGAGAAAGGGTGAAAGTTTTCGAAAGGGTCTTGAACAGGGTTTGCCGTTGCGTAACGACGCGATTTCGACGGCAAATACCTTCTGCTGTACATGTTTGACAATGTACAACAAGGCAAAATGGAGTTCTGTATCCGAGAGAGGTCCTGTGAACTTCTCATCGGACTTGCATTTGCAGAACCGATAGAAATAGGCGACAGCGCCCTGAATCTTCCGTAAGGAGGATATGCGCAAAAAGAGGTCGTCGATGTCAATCGGCGGCGGCTGCGGCACACGCACGACCAAAGCGAGCTTTCGCTCTTCAGACGCAATGTCTGGGGAGGACACGGAGAATTTGTCATCCGGCCATGTGTCATCCGCTGATGACAGAAAAGGTGGGCCAGACCACCAGAGGGAGCACGAAAGCATGTCTTCGGGAAACAATCCGCGCGAAGCTGGGTCGGCGGGATTGTCCAATGTTGAGACATGTCTCCAACACTGAGGCGGGACACGCTGTTGAATATGCTCAACACGGTGAGCAACAAATGTTTTCCAGCGGTGCGAAGAGGAACGCAGCCAGCTGAGAACAACCGTAGAATCGGTCCACGCAAATATGGCATCGAACTGTACGGTTCCTGCGAGCGCTGCAACGGTGAAGGCAACGAGATTGGAAAGTAGGACCGCTGCACACAATTCGAGACGGGGTACGGTCAGCAATTTGACTGGAGCCACCTTTGATTTGGCGGTTAGGAGACGAATGGTGGGAACACCATTTCGAAGGTAACGAACGTACAACACGCTCGCGTACCCAGATTCAGATGCGTCGCAAAAGGCGTGCAACTGGCACCTGTCTGCAGGCGACGGAAAAGTATGCCGTGGAATTTGCAACCGCGAAAGTTGCGATAGCTCGGATTGAAAACGCAACCACTGCTGACATACGATGTCTGGAGGGGTGTCGTCCCAATCAAGGCCAAGTTTCCATAACCGTTGGATTAAATGTTTGGCGAAAAATGCAACAGGGCACAGAAAGCCGAGCGGATCGTAAATCCGAGCCACCTCCGACAAGATGGACCGTTTTGTGCACGGTAGTTCATTTGGATGAACCGTGAATGAAAAGGTGTCTGTTGCCGCTTGCCACTGGAGGCCAAGAATTTTTACAGTATTGTCAGCAACGTCACTGAAAGTGGACGGCTGAGTTCGAACGTGATCAAGTGGTATGTCTTGCAGCACATCAGGGTGATTGCTTGCCCACTTGCGCAATTCAAAGCAACCCGATTGGAGCAGGTTGATTAGCTGCGTTTGTAATTCCCGTGCTGATTCCACGGAGTTCGCACCGCAAAGTAGATCGTCTACATACAAATTACGGCGAATTGCCTGCGAGGCCAATGGAAACTTCGAGGCGCTTTGTTCTGCCAAGTGAAGCAACGTGCGAACCGCTAGAAACGGTGCCGAAGAAACACCATATGTAATGGTGTTCAATTGGTACGTTTCAATGGGTCGATCAGGGGAGAAACGAAAGCGAATGAGTTGATACTTGCGATGTTCGGGCGAGATAAGTATCTGCCGATACATCTGACGGATGTCACAAGTAAAAACGATCGGCTCACACCGAAACTGCAGTAGCAAAGCTGCTATGTCCTGTTGTAACTTAGGACCGACGAGAAGCGTCTCGTTGAGAGATAAATGATTCGGCGCTTGCGCCGAAGCATCAAAAACGACGCGAATTTTCGGCTTGTCGTCTTCGATCTTGACGATCGGATGATGAGGGATGTAATACGCCTCAGAATCTGGAGGTTCTGCGTCCAGCAAGGTCATGTGACCTAGGTCGAGGTAGTCGCGCATGAATGCTATGTACAGATCACGGAGTGTGTCCTGACGGACCAGGCGACGTTCGATAGCTAACCAACGGGGGTCAGCCATAGACCTGCAATGTTCAAAGGTGGGGGACTCCCTTTTGAAGGGAAGCGAAACCCCAAAACGACCTGACGGACAACGGTAGACAGAGTCCCGGAAACAAATTTCTGCACGTTCATCATCTGGGGACAAACGTGTTTTGGACGATGGTGACGAGATTTCCTCTACTTCCCAAAATTTGTGCAGAGACTCGTCGATTCCAGTTGGAGTGCAGACCAAAAAGGAATGCAGAGGTTTTGACGGGGTTTGAAAGGGACCGAGAAGAGCCCAGCCAAAAATGGTGTTTATGGCAACAGGCTGTGACGGACCTGACGAGACGATTCCCTCTTTCACGACTGACGGATAAACGTCGGCGCCCAACAACACTTGAATGGGGCCTGGCTTGAACCATGTGGGATCCGCCAGATTCGATAAGTTCAAGTGGAATTGATCCGGGTTCAAAGCGGTGTCTGGCAGGTTACCACAAATCCTGCGCAGGACAATTAACTCCAATTCAGGGATTGGGAGAGACTCATCATCAGCCTTGACCTGGCAAGTGACTGTGCCACACGTCGAATTGGCGGGGGTGAGACCCAAGCCAAAAACGGGCACATTGTGATTTGATGGGGATAGACCCAATTTGCGCACGCAGGAGTCCAAAATAAACGATGCCTGACTGGCAGGGTCTATGAGCGCACGGAGGCTTTGGTAGCCTCCCCACCGGTCACGAACGTGAACGATTGCCGTGGCCAACAAAACATGAGCTGCCTTGAGGCTTGAGGCGAGATTCGTCACCGAATTCGCGACATTTTCTGGAAGACCAGGGGAAACGATTTGCGGTAATTCAACTGGATTCGATAAAGAACTGGGTGACTCATGACCTGCAGTTCTATGTGGCTTGGGGAAGTGCAGCAAGGTGTGATGCCTTGCGTGGCACTGCCGACGCGAATACGACGATGGACATTTTGGAGCGCCGTGATTGGTGCTCAAGCAGTTGAGACAGAGCCTTTTCTGTTTGACCGCCAAATATCTGTCATTTGGGGACATTGACAGAAAAGTCTTGCACGCGGTGACTCTATGACTTCTCGCCCCACAATGAGAACATGCTGACTCATGCGACGTCGCTGGGGCAGATGAAGTCTGAGACACCAACGTATGTGAGGCCCACGACTTGCGGCTGACCTCGAGCTTCACGGTAACGGTGTTTGCCCGTGTGGAGCGGGAGTTCGATTGCGTTTTAGAATTTAAGGCAGTTGCCTCGAAAGCCTTGCATTGGTCGAGCACGAAAGACTTGACGTCTTCGTATTTGGGGAAGGGGGTGCCAGCTGACTGCACCTCGAAACGTTTTCGCGTCGACTCATCGAGTTTCTGGAGCAGCATGCTCGACAGGGTGAAATCCCACAGGTCGATATGCGGATACTGCTCGAGCGCCACTAAATTTTCGTTGAACGTGTTCACAAGATGGCGAAGCGCTTGCGCGGAGTCAGATGTGACGGAGGAGGCGTTCATCATCGACTGCCAGTAAAAAGTGACTAGCACGCGGTCGTTCTGGTATCTCTCAACCAACGAGTCGAACGCAATTATGTAATTATCTCCCGTCAATGGCAGGTGTTTAACCATTGAGAGAGGTTCACCAGATAAAGACGAGATCAGATACTGAAACCGTTCAATATCTGAGAGAGACTGGTTTCTGTGTATTAACGCCGTGAACAGATCATAGTATGGTGGCCATGATTTTAACTTTCCGTCGAACAACGGCAACGCGATTTTTGGCAATCGGACATTGCTCCGGCCTGTCTCGAACCAAGTTTGCGAGGCTTGGCGAGAGAGCGAGGAAGTCGGCTCTGAATTCGAAAACGAGGCTTTTACCGCAGCAAGTTTGCCATACAAGCTGTCTGCCCGGAGTGTACGTTCAAGAAATGTAGCCTTCTGCTCCTCGGAGGCACTGGGGAGAGGGGCAGTGTTGACCGTGCTCTTGAAACCGTTGTAAATTTCCGCCGCAATGTCAAACGTGGCTAAAAATGCCGGTTGGAGGCTTGGCTCGGTGGTAGCTGTGACGCCTTGTTCCAGAAGGGGCTCAAGGCGCGCAATAGCTATCGCGATGGACGATAAAGTTGCGTCCATTGTGTACGACACAAAGAAAAATGAAAACAAAGCAACTGACCCTTAGGTTGGCGTACCTGAATGGCGAACCCAACCCAGGTGAAAAAGTGCGAATGAGACGGGCGAAAAACGAATTGATCAACACGCTGGACCAACGCACAAGTGTCACGTGGGTTTGACCCGTGACTTTAAAGTTTCAATAGTGAGGTGAATTAAATTCCTGACTGTACCATGCTTAGCCTGTATCCGGCTCGAAGGACCAATTTATATGTTAGCGCGGTACACATAAAGACGGCAGCCTTCCGATGAAGGCTGCATTAAAACAATAACTCTTGGATTAGGAAAGCAGCAAGCGACAGTCAGAAATAAAATTCACAACAACAATCAAAAACTTTAATGCAAAACAAAAGAAAAAAAACACAAACAGACAGAATTACAAAACAATAAAAAAAAACAATGTGAATTAAATGAAATGAAAATCCGAGTGGTTCTGATCGGGGGCAGATTCGCTGGCGCCGAGTGGCGTCCTGAAAACGAGACGAACTGCACTGAAGGTATACACCCCGGCAAACGGGAATAAACGGTAAATGGTAAAAACAATGGAAAATATGGAGCTTACGGGATCTTATTCGGTGGCGGCGTCGTCCTGACGGAGTCCGAAGGCGGCGTCGTGGTGGATGGCCGTTCTGGTGGTGGATTTCCTTTTGAAATGCACGAGTGCCCGTGTTCGTCACCAAAATGGCGGACGAACGACTCGATCCCGTCCGAAACTGGAGCTTTGTGTGTGCGGCTGGCTGGTCCAAGCCGCTCCCCGGTGAAAGCGGTGAAAACTGCCGCTTTCTGGACTTGGAGATGCTGCAGAGATCCTCCAGGAGTCACTATCGGACGCGATGGGCCTTGGATGGGCTTCGGGTCGAGTACGAATGTACGCCGATGGCACGACAAGATGGCCGCGAGAACGATGACCAAAAAAAAGACGGCGTGGCTTCCCGCTCGACGTACGGAGATCGACACCGCTTCGAACGAAGCGGCAAAGGCACGAGCGGAAAGAAAGCCGAAGAATGCCGAAGACGGCCGAAGAAAGTGCTGGAGCTCGTTTACGCTTGCGCCTGACAGCCAAGTGCCAGGCACACCGAACAGGGGGTGAGGGGTGAGGACTTGGACAACACAGGGATATTTTGGGTTGCATACCCTCAGTGCACACGAATGCAGTTTTCAATGAACGGGGCCGAGACAATATGCTATATCAAATAGTGTAATTGATCTCGTGCTAAATTTACAAAGAGCTCTGTAGAATAGTTTTTTTTTCAGCAAAAAATATTAAAACCTTCTTTTTCTTGATATCTTCACGTGTATGACTTGTATCTAATATGTGATAAATTTGCCCATGTAATTTATTTTTTCAAGATTTTGGAGTAATGCGAACTGTGTATAATAGAATTTGGAATAATCCATGCCGAATTTTGAGAGATTTTGATAGAACTTTTTTTTCATAATTCAAAAAGAAATCTTGGAAGTTCGTGATTTACATCATTTTGGTCATTTTACTCTCAAATTTTTCACTGTGGTAGAATATTTCTCAAAAAAATATAGGCTATGTCGAAAGGCATTTTGAGTCTCGTTTTAAATTTCCGAAGAGCTCTGTAGAACAGTTTTTTTTTATTCCGTCCCGTTTCATCTTCATATTAATTCGATAATCACATCTCATCTGCAAGTATTTCATGGATCCCTACATTTAATTTGATAACTTTGCTGATAGCTTTTCCTCATCGTGGGAGATGTGAAAAAATGCATGCTGTGGAAAGTTGTATTTTGAATCTTGTGTCAAATTTCAAGGGACTGATACCGAGCTATTTTTTAGTTTGAAAATAGAAATTTTGTTGAATAATAATTTTGATAAATTTGCTTTTACATTTTTCCCTATCGTAGAATTATTCTAAAAACAAGATATGCTATGTCAAATAGTGTAATTGATCTTGTGCTAGATTTGCAAAGAGCTCTGTAGAATAGTTTTTTTTTAGCAAAAAATATACAAACCTTCTTTTTCTTGATATCTTCACGTGTATGACTTGTATCTAATATCTTATAAATTTACCCATGTAATATTTTTTTTCATGATTTTAGAAAAATGCGAACTGGGTATAATGGAATTTGAAATAATCCATGCTGAATTTTGAGAGATTTTGATAAAACTTTTTTTTTCATAATTTAAAAAGAAATCTTGGAAGTTCGTGATTTACATCCTTTTGGTCATTTTGCTCACAAACTTTTCACTGTGGTAGAATATTCCTCGAAAAAATATATGCTATGTCGAAAGGCATTTTGAGTCTCGTATCAAATTTCCGAAAAGCTCTGTAGAACAGTTTTTTTTTATTTCGTCTCGTTTCATCTTCATATTAATTCTATAATCACATCTCATCTTCAAGTATTTCATGGATCCTTACATTTAATTTGATAATTTTGCTGATAGCTTTTGCTCATGGTAGGAGATGTAGAAAAATGCATGCTGTGGAAAGTGGTATTTTGAATCTCGTGTCAAATTTTGAGGGACTTATACAGAGCTATTTTTTAGTTTGAAAATAGAAATTTTGATGCATAATAATTTTGATAAATTTGCTTTTACATTTTTCCCTGTCGTAGAATTATTTTCAAAACAAGATATGCTATGTCAAATAGTGTAATTGATCTTTTGCTAAATTTACAAAGAGCTCTGTAGAATAGTTTTTTTTTTCAGCAAAAAATATCAAATCCTTCTTTTTCTCGATATCTTTACGTGTATGACTTGTATCTAATATCTAATAAATTTACCCATGTAATTTATTTTTTCATGATTTTGGAATAATGCGAACTGTGTAAAATAGAATTTGTAATAATCCATGCCGAATTTTGAGAGATGTTGATAGAACTTTTTTTTCATAATTTCAAAAGAAATCTTGGAAGTTCGTGAATAACATCATTTTGGTCATTTTGCTCAAAAATTTTTCACTGTGGTTGAATATTCCTCAAAAAAATATATGCTATATCGAAAGGCATTTTGCGTCTCGTATTAAATTTTTGAAAAGCTCTGTAGAACAGTTTTTTTTATCCCGTCCCGTTTCATCTTCATATTAATTCGATAATCACATCTCATCTTTAAGTATTTCATGGATCCCTACATTTAATTTGATAATTTTGCTGATAGCTTTTCCTTATCGTAGGAGATGTAGAAAAATGCATGCTGTGGAGAGTGGTATTTCGAATCTCGTGTCAAATTTTGAGGGACTTATACACAGAGCAATTTTTTAGTTTGAAAATAGAAATTTTGTTGCATAATAATTTTGATAATTTCGCTTTTACATTTTTCCCTATCGTAGAATTATTCTGAAAACAATATATGCTATGTCAAATAATGTATTTAGCCTTGTGCTGAATTCACAGAGGGCTCTGTAGAACAGATTTTTTTTCAGTAAAAAAATATCAAACCCTCTTTTCCTTTTTTGTTTGCTTATGTAATTTGTTTTTTTCATGAGATTTTGGAAAAATGCAAGCTATGTTGGATGGAATTTCAAATATCCTGCCGGAATTCAAAATACTTCGATAGAACTTTTTTCTTTAATAATTTGGAGAGAAATTGTGAGAATATGTTTTTTGACATCATCTCGATAATTTTGCTCATAAATGCTTTGTCATCGTGGAATACTGCTGGAAAAAATATATCCTTGGCCTAATGGTGTTTCAAATCTAGTATTAAGTTTTCAGGAAGCTCTATTGACCTTTTCAATAAAGACGGTCTTTCTCGCATGATTTACGTCACAGCCCCACAAGGCCGCAGTGTGGTGTTCCGATCATCTTTCTCTAATCTGAAACAGAATCCGTATCGAAGAACTTTTCTTACCCAGAATCGTATGCACCCCACAGAACGAAGCTCAGAAAATTTTCAGTAAGTTTGGTCCGGATTTTATAATGGAAAAAAACCTCAAGAATCGAAGGAAAAGAACGGTAAAGTTCCAAAAAAAACTGCTGAGGTGATTTTGATACGTTGTGCAGCCGAAGCCCAGGGGGTCACTCGCAAGGCTTTTCCGTACACCCAATCGAAAATGCTGGGCTTTGATGATCAAGCCAGTGAAAATTCGAAGCGCAAAGACTGAATGCACATGGAAGAGGGGACACGCATCCTGCCTCCCTGCCAGCACCTTTGGGAAATTCCGAACTCGTCGCCAAATTGCACAAGAGATGGGTGGCTTTGCACACAGGTAATCATCTCCCGGCGCTCCAGCCGAACGCGCCAACGCATCCTGCGATTCGAGTGCCATACGCTCCAGGACCGACTCTAGTGGCCATCCGACAGGACACGTGCGATTATTCCTTTGATCGCACCTGGAGAAATCCAAGTGCCGGCACTCGAGGGGCGCCGTTGCTAATCGAAAATGGCCATCCGCGATGAAGGGGGGGGGGAGGCCGAGATTTTAACGCCGAAAATGAGGCGCCGCCCGGCACATAAACGTAAACAATATAAGAGGAGAGAAGAAACTAATAAATTACGTTTGCGCGCCAGGTAAATTTTTATGGACTGCCCAGGTAAACATTTCAACATTCTCCAAAACACTTAAAAATATTATTAATGGTCTTTTAAATAAATCCGACACGGGCTTTTGTGTCTCGAAACGCATAGCAACTCTCGTTGGTGATGATGTAGCTTTGTGTGATATAAAATATTTATTATGAGCACTTGATGGAAAAACAAGAGAATGAGGAGACGAATAACCAGACGAATAACCATAAAAAGTACATCCCAACGAATTTTTGTTTTATTACACAAAGGGTTGACGCGCTTTCGGATTTTATACATTATTATACAGCCGGTTGATTTATTTCTTGAGCGGCTTAACGAGTTCTCACCTTTTCCGTTGTAAAATTAGTGTTGGAACAATATGAAGATCATCATCCCAGGAGATCTACGCGAGAGATTACACACCCAAAAGTTCTAATTATTAAACCCAAACTCGCGTTTGGAATTTCTCGCGTTTCTTCGAGCAAGCGATATACTCGGAGCGAAAACAATTCCAGTTTCCGAATGATAAATGCCCTGGTAATTACACGTGATGCGGTAATATGGAAATTATGTAAATTATAAATCATTTTTCAGCTGATGCGGCTGCTACGTCGTCACGTTCATGATGAAATTTGAAAATCTGGGAGGTCGCATTTTGTACCAACTACGTTTTTTTTTTCGTGTTGTGTTTGCTCAAGGAGGATTCGTGCTGATGCTCGTTGAATTTCAAATTATATCTTGCGAAGGCTTGGGAGTGAAGGCTTAATCACACGGTACCTATCGAGGTGAGAAAATGACGCTCCTCTTCCAGCTCTGATGATGATGCCGGGGCCCCATGCACACACGGCATACACACGGGCCAATTACCCGGGTGAATTCCGATCACACCATCTCTCCGAGACCGCTGAAGGCGCTTTTACCGACGACGACGCGGAGGAACAAACACGAGAAGAGGCGAAAAAAACAAAACGGGACGGAATTAAAACGATGAGGTGCGAAGAAAAAAGAGAGCACACGCCTCTGGCGCCACCAAATAAGTTCAAACACCTTAACCTTCGAGCATCCCATACTCGATCTCATACATCATCGCATCATCATTATCATTTGTACGTATCAATGTCGAAGCATAGCTGCCATTTTGTTTTATTACTAGGAGTAATTATACTCATCGTAGTGCGATGATAAGTAATTGATTAAGGCGAAGTTTTTACCTGATTGTTGGTTGGTACCTATAAATAGAACCCCATGGGGTGCATAAAAAATAGTCGGGGGAGGAGCAGTGGAGCACTCTGACAGCATTCTGTAACGGTCAGCTGTAGTAGTGATGATTAATTTTTGTACATGCAGCAAGTGGTGGTTGTAACACTATATCATCAATTTCTAGTTTTTAAATACATGGATTTGTTTGATTGCTTCAGCTGCTTGTCAAGCTATCTATCGAAAAACTTGAACTAGTAGCTCTTGCACTGTTGAATCCAAAGAAAGATGAAACATGCCCGTAACAGTCCTGTGATGGTGGCAGTGCGGTGGGTACTACTCAATATAAAAACTGCCTTTTTCTAAAACTTTTTGAAATACTCATTCAAAGTTGCAAGTAAAGTTTCTCAGCTGGTTCCAAGAATATCAGAGCTGAAATTGGTGATATAAACTTGTAAGAATCAGCTTTGAAGTTGAAGAATTCTCTTCCTAATACATAATTTCCAGTGAATAACATGTTTGTGATAGCCAGATGACTCGTCGTCGAACCAACAATCGTGAATTTTCAATGCAATTCGCACCACTTTTCAGTATCTAGTGAAACCGGAGTAATAAATAATTTTGTGGTGAGTCTAGAAAAAGTCACAATTTTTTTGTGGGTCTAATCTAAGCAGTTTCCGTGAATATTCAAACCAAAACCGATGAAAGTCTATTAGGGTCACTCTTGAATGTATGATTCAATAACTTGATCGATGTATCTGGCTAAAATGACAATAACTGATTAATTCTAAGTTGGAAACGGCCGTGAAATTTCACTTCAAAAATTGAAATTACCTGACCTGACCCGATCCGACCTGACCTGACCTGACCTGACCCGACCAGTTGTCAGTGTTTTTCAAAATTTCACGTGAGGACAGCAGGAGTAGCTCGGTTACAAGCTTGAGGGTGGTGAAAATTTTGGGGCGAACTCTTATTACTGCTTCCAATTCTGGGTTGCGGATCCTCAACAATACAATAAAGAGATCCGTGCCGAAGCTTTTAATCTGCAGGAAGTCGGAAATCGACGAGGTTTTCACGACTTCCGTCATGACAAGTTTTGGATTTTTCGAAAAAATCGATTGATCTATTTTTGGTTTATGGAGTTTATGGTTTATAATAGGTTTTAATATCGTCCACAATGGGGTGTCCACGGGCTTCACGGAAAAATGAATTCAGATACTAGAGCCTTCGTAGAGCTCACGTATGTTTTATTTGATTTTTTTGCGTTCATTTAGGCTCCGAAAAAAATCAAGAAAATCTTGCGTGACGTCAGGCATCCTGAGACCAAAGTACAATAACAGATGGCGCCAGGTAAAGCTGGATTCCCAGGTGCGAATATTCTGACAGAAAGTGCGAAATTTCATGTCAAAGTCCTCATACTGGCCAATCAGAGCCCTCGAATTCAAAATTTGGCACACGAAATAGCATTTTCTCATTTTCTGTCCGAATATTTGCATCCGGGAATCCAGCTTTACCTGACGCCATCATTCTGTTAACGTACCTTGCCCCCAAGATGTGTGACGTCACGCGAAACTTTCTCAATTTTTTTTCGGGGCCTGGATGAACGTGAAAAATTATAATAAAAAATATGTCAGCTCTACAAAGGCTCCAGTGTTTGAATTCATTTTGTCCCAAAACCCGTGGAACACCCAATTCCAGCGACGTAACGTGGAACTTGGAATTTTAGGGAAATAGCGCTTTTGGCACTTAAATTGTCTATAAAAGGACAACAAACACGCGAATATAAATAAATATTGCGCCTCTTAGGGCCATATAGCGGACACCTCGCATTTTTATTAAACAAAGCTCTCCGACTACCACAACATCAGACGGTCTAACCGAACAACTGCACAGACACGTGTTTCGCCCCTACTGGGGGCTCATCAGTGCGCAGGCGTGATCAGCTCAACCATCCGATGCACAGCATTTACAGAATTCCACGTGACTGTAAATTCCCTCGCATGCCTGATGCCTTGAAATATAGCATCTGCGGAATGCCTTTGATAGATGGCGCCGCTTGGAGGACTCACATATTAGGAGTCCTCTTGGGTGTATATTACCATGAGTTCTCTGACTGCCACAGCATCGGATGGTTGAGCTGATCACGCCTGCGCACTGATGAGCCCCCAGTAGGGGCGAAACACGTGTCTGTGCAGTTGTTCGGTTAGACCGTCTGATGTTGTGGTAGTCGGAGAGCTTTGTTTAATAAATTGTCTATGACAAAAACACCTTGGTTGAGAGTATTTGCAACTTTTGTTGTGTTACAAGCCAATAAATTGTGAGTTGAAAAAAGCAGTGAAATTTCACTTTAAAAATTGAATTGACCTGACCGAACCTGACCTGATCTGACCTGACCTGACCAGTTGTCAGTTTTTCTCAATATTTCATATGAGGAAAGCAGGAGTAGCCCAGTGATGAGCTCAAGTGTCGAGAAAATTTAGGGGTGAACTTCTATATTTGCTTCCAATTCAGGGTTATGAATCCCCTACAACATGATAAGAAGATCCGTGCGGAAGCTTTCAATCTGCAGGAAGTCAAAAATCAACGAAGTTTCAATGACTTCCGTCATAACAAATTTTGGATTTCTCAAAAAAATCGATCGATTTCTGTTTTTCACGCTAATAATCAAAATCATGGGATTGCCTCATAACTGCGAGAAGCCCAATTACGCTTCAACAAGTTCTTGTGATTGTTTTGCTTTCTATATTCCTCAGCTCGGCCATTATCTCAATCATTATTATGAAACAGTTCTACCAAAATTAATCAAAATCAGCCGCATGATTGTCAAATATGATTCATGTTTGAGATAAACAGACTTTTCTTGTCACAAAAAAAGTCATGTGACTGGAAATTTGCCCGAAACATCATCAAGGTTTTACAAGATTCATCTGGTAAGGTGTTGCTCTTACCATTTCAATTTCGACCGTGCAGTGTTCTTCGAGGACATTTTCAGTAGAGCACAGGGATAATTAGTGGAGTTTTCAGTAATCACTGGTTCCACTTTTCAAATCCCAAACTCCTGTTAGCCCTCATAGAGGCTTTTTGTCACCTCACTTCATGTAATAATTTCAACGTCAACGGAATCAGTCATTTGGTCAAACCAGGTCAACAAACGTCTTCGAACGTCTGACACCATCCATTTTCTCCTACCAAAATTTTTCAAAAGTCTGCCTTTTCTACTCAAATGCTTGTACTACAGAATTTTTCCATTAGAAAAGGACTCTTTTGGGCTTTAGCAGAGAAAATCGATACTTTTAGACCGGCGAAAGCTTCTTCTGGGCTGATTCCAAAAAACCGTATTTCTCCACAATTCTTGTATGAGATGATCAGGTGAGTTCTGGGAGGCTAATAGGGGGCTAGAGCCCAAAAGTTGACATTTTTGTTCATCATGCGAGACTCAACCGCGTGATTGTTTTGTCTTGAACTTGGAATCATTTCTGTTCATCATGCGGCTGTTCGCAGAATTTAGAATAAAGAACTGTCTCTTGACAATAAAAAGTGATATTTGCGAACATTTCACAGATGATTCAACATCTTGCGATCATGGAATGATTTCATATGTTCTATTGGGAATTTTGTGAAATTTGTTTGGGTAAATTAATGTATTCTAAGCCATGTCACTCTCTTATACCCTGTGATCCGAACCATTACGAATTGGGGTTGGCCCTGGCGAAAAGCAGCTCAACATCCCGGAATTTGACCATGTCACAGCCTACCGCAAATAGGAATGGTTTGGATCACACGGTACCAAAGCCCATATAACTGCAAAGTTGCAGATCTTGGAAATAGCTCTTGTGCTTTACTCTTACAAATTTTCAAGAAAATCTGGCAGTGGTCCGATCGGTGAGAAAATTCCAAAAATTAGTTTCGCTGATTTTGCTGATCAGTATATTCGAAAATGTACTTGATGTGATTGAAATGTATTGATAGCCAAATGACTCGTCTAGCAAAAATGGTTTTGAAGCCCGGGTTAAAGACTTGAATGTGGATTGGAAATCAGAATTCACGCAATTTTCCGCAATGCCTCTGCCAAAAATTGAAAAATTAATACACTGGGCGCCGCTGAAACTGGAACACTTATATAATATTCGACTTTGATCGCTCATGATTTTAAAACGATTCACTTATAATTTTATCGCGCACTTTTCATTCTTGTGTCTGTACAGATCATTCAGCTTTGTTATTACCAAGGTGGTGCTGGTGCTTTTCTGATTTTATAACGTTCTCACCGGATCCACGTCGTCGAGATGCCATAACCTCTTGCTGCATCCCAGAGCCAAATTAAATTTTGCAATAGATTATTACCCGTCCTCTTTACCTTTTGCACTAAAAACGTGAATTACCACTTATGCGTTACACCCATATTACCAACTACTACCTACAACACAGGTATATACTACACACCGCGTCCAGTATTCCGTACGTTGTGGGAATCCGAGTGGCCGCAAGTCCCATAAACTTCACCCAAATTGCCGCACGGCGTCATTAACCCATCGAAACACCTTATTAGCATCACAGCCACACGAATCAAAGCGATGTCTTGATCATCATGATCAATTTTTTCCTAGGCTTTTCAGTATATTATGTACCTACGCGCGAAAATTTCTGACTCCTAACTAGAGTAGTGTAGCGCTTTCTCTCTCTTTGCCTCAGTGTCTCTATACCCGCCACTTATAACAACGTTGTTAACTAACGAGTATATCATAATAACGACACTGCCCAATCGACCATCACAATTCTTCCGATCCGTTCCACCGAAAACCAGTTCCAGCTATCGCGACGGGCGAGTGTACCTACCTCACAGAAAATATGATAAACACAAAATTACACCTTATCGTCTGCGGCTATAAGGCAGGTCCAGTAGACCATGTTGGGGCTGGCCGACTTTGGAAAAATGACGCCGGTCGAATGTAGCGATGGGCAATCGACAATTTCAGAGAGCTCTGAGCACTTGTGTGTGTGTGTGTGTTTTAAAAAGACGCGAACCTGTAATTATGCGCGCGTTTTTATAACCGAATTCTGATGATGATGATGGGCTCACCAAAAGGCGAAAATTCTAAGCCTGTGTGTATATATACGTGTACGTATGTGTGGTCCTTTTGGGCCGTTGACAGGTGGTCTAGCTAGGCCAGGGCGATGAGTGGTTATTATTACCATTATTATGTGATATTGTTGTTGCGTTTAACTTCGGGACCGAGGGAAGTCGTAAATCTTGGGCTAATGGGAAATACGCCGTTGATTGGTGCCACCCAATGAACGCAGAAAGAGAGAGAAAGGTTAACCCATTGTTCCACGTCGCTTCATTCATTTATCGACGCGGGATCGATCGCGGGGCTCGATCGGAATTGAGACTTCACGTCGTGACGTTTCTCTTCACTCATACAATACTTGTGTTTTTCTTCATTTTTACAATATTTGTCGTTTTCTTCATCCATCAGATGAACCACCTGTTCTATCTTAATAATTGTTTTTCTTCATTTTATCTGTATAATTCTTCTCTTCAAGTGTGATATTTATATTTATCTCGATATTTATAAAGATACAATACATAAGAATTATGATGCAGTTTTTGTCAACTATCTCTAGTGGCGTTAATACTGGGGAATTACCCACTTCCTACTAGTCTCTTTGTACGTCACTATTCACTAATTATTCAGAATATTTGGCATTTGGTCTCATTCTGTTTGTTCAGGTGAAGATTGCTCCAACAATATTTTTGTAGAAGGCACCGTTTTGCGACATGTCTGATGTTTGGCGTTTGAGACACAACGAATAGCCAAATGACTTGTATCTTATTGCAATAGACAGAATGGATGACCGAAACAACTACCATTTCTACCAGCTGCCCAGCGGAGCCGCATCAAGCTCATAATAAAGTCAACACTGGAGCCTGCTTTGGAAAATTATATAAAAAATTAGAATATTTCAAAGATTTTTTGAAAAATTTCAGGTTATCGATTTCCTCATCTGCAGGATGCAAGATGTTGGCGGTGGTGAAGCGGTTAAAGTCCCAAATTATGAATGCGAGGTCACGTTCTATGTCTCCAATTGCAAATAAGAAGTCTGGTGTCACGATTTCGGACGCAAACACGTTTTCTGAGAGATTTATCACTTCCAAAAAATCAACTAAGAAATTTTTGCGATAGTAGATACCTACTTTTTTCCCCCGTCAGGCTTCAGTCGGGCCTTCACTACCCTAGAGCTGTGAATAAGAATAAGCAAAGCTGAGAAGCGACTAACGACCAAAGACCTTGGAAATAGAACGGGGTTAAGAAGAAAATAATTTGTAGGACGATAAATTACTGTAAGTCAAGAAATGCCGGAAGGGCATCTAGTTTCTCAAAACTAAAAGTGATGAAACAGTGATTAAAATTAAAGTCTGGTTTCATCAACGATCAACTTTACAAGTTGATAAAACAATCCAGCTGACAATCTTGAAAGCAAGTGGGAGGCGGCGGTTTGATCATGGTCATCTGGTTCTGAAAAGATGAAAACGGGTGTGAGCATAACGCCAGTCTCATGAATGGGTTATTTTCCCGCTACTTTGCCGTTTCCCTAACATTTTTTGTGTGTCATTCTAGAGAACTGAGGAATCTCGAACTTTTGGCATCATCCCTGAATTCTTCCATAGCGCCGAGTTGAATTCGGGGCTATAGTGTCGCTTAGCGCTTATGGTCGTGAATATGCGGTCAAACTCGGGACTGGAGAAGCATTTTACAAAGCTTAGGAAGAAAAAATGGTCATTTTTTGTGATGGTCAAGCGACTCGTTACCTACATTATTCTTTCAAAGAAAACTTGTTTCTCTTTCTCTTGCTTCATTTGGCGTTTCTGTATTTTCTGAATTAACTTTACAATTGTCTATCTCCATTTGTTCATATTCATATTTTTTTATTGGTATATCAATTCTGTGAAGTGATTTTTTCAAATGCCAGTTGTACTTCAATACTTTTGTAATATAGTAAAACTCTTCCAACTAGCGATCCGCACAATTCCAATAACGAGAATGCTTCATGCTTCAATGCTTCATCCAATGCTTCATCCAATGCTTCATATTAAACAATCTGATGAAGCCCCGTTCCAAGGGAAACTGGCTTTGAGCAGTTGACGGTGAAAGCAGATCATTTCGAATCATTTCATGGAATCTCACAAAAATTCAACGATCAATTTCTCAGTCAATCTCACGAAACCAGAATGAATGTAAATTCAGCAAGGGCAACTTGTTTCAAGGTAAGATTTGATGATTTGTCTCGATTTGATTTCCAAAATTGGATTTACAGATCTTGTGATAGTCCCATGACTCGTTATCCAATTTTCGACATGTTGATATAAAATAATAAAACTTGAAATACTCCTTCATGATCCAAAAGCCAAGAGTTGTTTGAATCAAGTCAGCAATTCTACCATAGAGAACAGAAATGGGTTCTACGGACTTTTTCTACGAAACTCAAGCTCTCGAAAGGTTCAGAACACTCTTTGGGAAGCGGCTAGAGAGCTCAAAAGACCAAGAGTGCAGTTTTCACCACTTGGAAGATTCCAGCGACTATTGGACCAAGAGAGACCAGTTCAAGGCTGAAAGATGGTTTGCTGACCATCTTAAGAGTGAATATTTTGAAACATCACACTTCCTCAACAGATCCTGTAGACTCACTGTTGATGACTGAGAACACCTACTGCAGACCAATCAAGTTTGTATCTAAAGAAGTGTTAGATGCATTCACATGGACATGGAGCTCCAAAAAGCACCAGGTTTTGATCTCATCACTGCTTAAGTCTTGGAAAAGTTTCCAAAAAGGCTATTTTTCATCCTTCTGACGTACACCTTCACTCTTCAGCACTGTAGGTAGTTCAAATTGAACCATGTAGGTACCCACATACTGGAAAATTGCACAAATTATGATTCTGAAGCCTGAAAAACTAGCCCACCTCCCCACATCGTACTGACCCCAATCTCTTTTCTGCCTGTAATCTCTCAAAACTCTCAGGGGTACTTTTCAGGAGGAACAAAATTGTACTTTAAACGTGATGTACTATATTTTCTTCCATTTTAGGCTGAAATAATATTCACTATAAATTAAGGTGTCATAATGGGATATGAAATTTGATATTATTCACTAGATTTGGCTATAAAACGTGACATAGACGGCTTTGTCAGCCATATATTGATAATTTTTGCAGAATAGAAGCTTTATAGCAGCTTTTTTATCTGACATAGAAGGCTATTTTCCATCTTGTCGTTGAAATTTTGTGCCACAACCTTCTATCTTTGACATTGAAGGTTATTATCTTCTGCCTTGTCATCGTATTTTCTGCAAAACCTTCTATGACATAGAAGGTTGATATTTTGCACTTGACATACAAATAAGTCTTAATTGGAATCGGAGGTTTTGTCAGTCGATTGAAGGCTGGAGTGTCGATTGTTTGATTCATTATTTTCAACCCTGCTGAAATTAACATAGTAGGTTGGTGATTTACCGCAAATGGTGATTGGTGACATAGAAGGTTGTTGTTCTTCGTCATCGATATGTATTACATGACCTGGCCTGACTTGACCTGACCTGTCATAACCGGACCTGACATGACCCGACCCGATCCGACTCCACCGCGTATGGTCTTTTCTACAAAATCAACGATATGCTACTATTCACCTCACCAATGAATGATTTCAAGTGGAGCATGACCAAGAATACTCGAGTTTGCTTGTAACAGAAGATGGGGTGCCTCAAGGTGGTGTCTTGGGCCCAATCCTTCACTTGTACATCTGTGACATCCCGGCGAGGTACAGAACGAAACTGACAACTTTTGCTAATGACAACTCCATTTTGTTAGCAGTGACCCCTCGAAGGCTGTCGAAAATTTTGCTACTGAGAAATTGGACAAGTAAGTGGCGCATCAAGCTGAGTGACCCAAATTCTCTGCACATGATATCTTTTTGCAAAAAATCTACCAGTATCAACCAGTACTGCTCGACGATCAGTGGTAAATGCCTTTGGATGTATTTTGATGCTAGGCTTGCCTGGGAAGTACAGATCCCGAAAAAACAAGAACTAAACCTCGAGGGGAGCTCTATTGAAAGCAGTGGAACAGCTGAAGGGTCAGAATATGACAGGACTGTCGTAGTTTTGTTGAATAAAAAAACTTTGTATCGCCAACCAGCTCAGCTTGTAACACCAGAGAACAATTGCACTTGTTCGAAATGAATAATTCAAAACGCTCTGTGAAAGCCTATCATCGCAGCCAACACAAGAGAATATCATCCACGTACGAAAAAAAAAGAAAAGGAGAAAAGTGTAAAATGGAGCATTGCGTCAAGCATGGGCGAAAGAAGCGTATCGCACCCGCCGATATTTTTCAGCAGACTGTACGACTCGAGTGATGGCTGGGGGTGCCAATAATTAGGCCTCTTGCCGGAGTTTTCAGAGCCCTCTTCGCACCCTATTACACACCGTGTGTGTGTGCTTCGAGCTTTCGCCTAGCGAGTCTTTTCATATTAGGGTTAAGCCCTTATGTACGCGTCCTACATGCGCTTCATCCTTCTTTCGCATGGCGTCCAGGACTGTACCCACCTAGCACCTACCCATCGATTTCCAGAGCAATTTCCATTTTTTTCCACTCTACGCTATACACTCGCCAAGATAAGGAACAGCGTGGAATAATCGTAGCTGAAGCTAAGCAGGCTTGATTACTAATAACGAAGAAGAGGCTTAGGCTTCAGTTGGATGATGCCAACTCGGACAATAATCATCTGGCTGCGGACCCACACAACGTGTAATTACTCGACCCTTAATTTTATTACGGCGCTTTTGGAAATGACGTGTCTCAAAAGGGCGGCTGGGAAGAACAAGGAAGGTTATTAATTAATTCATACTGCCCCCGATGGACAATAGGGTTGGAGTATCGATTCCGGAAAACTGGAACGACACACCGCATTCTACGAATCGAAAAGCCCCGGTGGTCAGTTTCTCTCGATTTCTCATCCACGCACAATTATATTTTTCAATTAAGCGAAACTACCTACAGCGCACAGGCTAATTAGTGCTTGAACTGTTAAAAATCCAATTAACGCAGCAACAAACGCGCTATTCATAGCCGCCGCTCGCGTACAAACAAAAAATCATGCCGCACACACAGAAAAGTGGAAGAAGTGTGGCCGGGACTTGTACAAAATTACCGCAAATTGCTTGCACGTTTGTCTCGGTGGTGTTCAAAATAGAGGTTTAACACTCTCGACTGGTGCATAATGGAGGTGAAGACACAAAAACAGAGGGGGCGTGAAAGATTTTTCAATGGGGCGCAGCTCCAGAATCGATTACACGCTTAAGGCGCTTGTTTTTTTGTCGCTCCATGCCAGTGTTTCCTGAAAGCGGCGGCCAGATTAACTAAACTGGAACTCAACAGCTAATTTGTATGACATTTTGTGCGAAGAGCGAAGCAAATCCAAAATTAATTCGTAATAGAAACCAAGACTGATCTGTGAGGACTATTTTGTCAAGGAAGCAACGGTCATTTGTCTAGTGAAGGGAATGAGGCATGAAGGGTTGTGATTGATTTACAAAGTGAGATGTCGAGGGGATATCAGCATTCAGGAAAGTAGAGATGTATATTATTTGTTCAACAAAGAGCTACCATTATTGGTCGTTGGCTAACGCAACACGTAAAGTGGTAAACACTTGATCTAAGGCTTTATTTGCTCTGTCGTAACGCCTGGTTGGGTAAACCGAACGAAGATTAGGTTCCAGAGCTTAAGAACACCGCTTTTCTCAACGTCACTCGTAAATTTGTCATTCAATATTCAATAGTTTGCTATTATTGTGAATAACCTAAGCTGTGACTCGAACATTCAATTTTCTAAGCGAAAGTGGTTTGGGATGAGGTTTTAAATAAGTACAAAGTAGGTAGTCAAAGTTAAAAACTCGATTTCTGAGCCAGTCGGTAGTCAAAACCGTTGGGTGCAAGAACGCATATAGACTTTAAACATGATTTGCGCTGCCTCTACCACGATTTGCTGAAACCGCAATGCCAAAAGAACAGTTTTTGGAAACAATGAACGAAGGAGAAAATAAATCAAGTCATTTTTCAAAAGTTTCCAGGCAAGTTACAAAAAATTCACAGTTATGAGCCCAAATTCTCAATCGCTCATATATGAATATCTAAGCGATAAACATAATCTCTTTTATAAATGAATACCTATTTTATTATGACACGGGGAGATGTGGTAAGCATCTTGACCTTAACTGACAGCGTTATGTAACGGTTTCAAAAATCAACTTGGCGATACAGAATAATGAAACCAGGGGAACCAAAAAGCCAAAAGAGAGTTGGTTGTTATTTTCGGAGACTCCAGCTGATTCTGCATAGAAAGATCCAATAACCATCGGCCGAGTTGCGATTCAGTGTTCCTCTGCTGTTCCTGTTGATGGCAAGCAGTACCACCAGTCATGTGATGTGCCTCGAGAACCAAAATCAACTGAATCGGCGCTGAACGCCACTCCTACAACGCCGCGCCGCCTTTGATTGACAGCAACTGTCAGTAATCGCCAACTTCGTTGAAGTGACCATTCGGGTCCTATTTCTCTCGTCTGTCCAGATACCAGAGCCTATGGTGAGGAATGTCCAAATGTACCAAGTCAGTTCACTACCTCACCGTCCAATCGGCGTCTTCACCAACGTTGTCAGTTGCTCCAGATTATCAAGATCCTGCTAATCGTTGCGGTTGTCCCGAAGCTCATGCGTTCAAGACTCGTCGATGGGCAAATCAAGTGTTGCCTCTTATCTTTTATATTATTGTTTCAGAATAAGTTACCTATTTGACATTCAGCTGTTTGCTATATGTATTATTATTGTCTCTGCGTGAAGTCAGAGACGTTATTAGGGGGTAGCTATACCGGTTTACTACACCAATTTCCCTTGAGGTAGGACGGCAGTATGTTGTTTTTCGTGTAGGTACTCTGTTTCAGTGTCGTCGCTGGAGCTTCGTTGGGCCCTTCGAGTTATCCCTGCGTCATCGAAAAAGTAGCTACCCACGTTATAGTTTGTAAGCCAACTCTCGCGCTATCGCTCACCCTTTCAATTGGCGTCCTCTGCGCAACGCCCTTTTATTTTTGTCAACACGCCATGTCAAGTTGAACTGTAAATATTCTTGAACCTTCTCTTCCCGATCATAAACGTGATTTTTTGTGGTTTATTCTGTATTTTTATTTCTCCCAATCCCAGCTATCTCTACATCGGAATCAATCACTTTCAATCACGATTTCAACCCGTAATAGTCTTCCTGAATCCTGATTGCTCTTACGAACAGCAGCAAAAATATTTTTTGATACCGTTCGCGTTTGAGAATCGAACCCGCTACCTTTGCATTAATAGCATTAATGTGTCATATTCACTGGATTATTTCGTGATAGCCAAATGACTCGTCATCTAATCAGCAAAACGCTTGGATCGATCAAGGTGATTCCTGTTGCTCTCACTACTCTAGTGAATTCGTAACGCTTAGGAAGTGAACTTGGAAAAATCAGCGAGCGAAATCACGCTGAATTTTCTTTTCAAATTCCAAAATAGTTCTTTCGCAGTTCTTGGAGAAATTCAGTTGCGAGCGCGATTGCGAAATAACGTTTCGATTAGTGTATAGTGGTAATGGACAACGAAACTTCCGGGGAGATACCTGATGGCTCTGCTCAGAACAAGTAAGCGTGAAGGCACGCGTGCGACCAGTCCGCTTGAATAAAAATTAAAAATTGAAATGACGTGGTGCGCTTCGAGTTAATCCTATACCTTCCACAAATCCATTTTATTCTATTTCCAGGACTTTTACAGCCGCGCTACCCTCCGACCATCAATTCGTAATGATCGAAACAACAAACAATAATATAATAGTTGTTACCGAAAAAAATCTCGTCGTGCTGAACACGAAAAAAGCGCGGCCTACTCCGACGTTAATTGCGCTCAATAATTTAGATTTAATGACAGGTTGACGTGGCTACTTGATGAAATTTTTGATTATCGGTTATCCTAATCAAGGTTATATACCGCCGGGTGGATTGGGCCGCCCGGTGTAATAATAAATTAACCATTAGAAAACCCGACGTTGTTTGATTAAAAGGAAATTTTAAATAAGCTGTGTACTATATAAGTGCTGCGGCGGCAAGCGCTTTCGGATTGGGGTAAGTTCTAAAATTGTCTTAGGACACGTCCGCGCACCAATTTCCACCCGGCCCCACAATTACCGGAGGAAATCTGGAATCGACTTTGGTGAGAAAACAGGGCGAGCGCCGAGGTAGGCAACGAAGTGGGCTGCTGGTTGAAAAGCCATGAAGTAAGCTTAAAGGAAAATCATTCTGACACATGACAAGCCGGCTGGCACCTTGAAGCCGAGCCAGTTTTCTGTGTAATGTTTTTGATAAAAAATCGCGTGTTCATTAGATATGGGGGCTGGTGATTAAGTGCGGTCAAAGGATACGTTTCGGGCCTACGGGACCTGGAAAGTCCGGCTTGATATGCATAAATCACTCCGGCCGGGGCGGAAGTTGAACATACGCAGCTCGACTGAGGAATTATCAATTTATCACTCATAATACGGAGTTTTTGATAAAAGTTGATAGTAGTTCGCACTTGGCATGGATGTATGAGCAAAGCAGGCGGTGGGTTTTTCGATTTCACACCGCACTAGAATGTTGATAAAAACAGCCGAAAACCGTTGACCTTTTTTCGTAGGGTAATTGGTACAGTAGCAGGAATGTATCACTGGAAATTATAGCCCACAATGGCTTTGCAGCATTCCAATTGGAGGTGAACTTTTCCAACTCTTGAGAGCTGACTGATTTCTGTGCAAATTTTTAAGAACGGATCGATAATCAGACGACGAGTCATTTGGCTGAAGATAATCGTTGCAGTTCATGATCACTTCAAAAACTTTGGAACTTATTTTTCATCCATTCAGAGATTTCCCTTGAATCTCACAATCAATTCTTGTTTGCGTAGTCATAGGAGCTGCCGAATGAAAGTTTGGCCGATAGCTTCAAATCTTTTGAGAATTTACCTGACCTGACCCGACCTTACCTGACCTGATCTGACCTGACCTGACCTGACCTGACCTTTTCCTGCGATTATCTCGAAACCTATTTTATTGGTATCACAGTTCTATTAGGTTGTAGGAAGCTTTGATGGGGATAAAATCATTTGGTTGCGAGTCATCAGGCTACCATTCAAACAATAACTGGAATTGATGATTAAAAAATTTAAATCTGGGTAATCCTTCTATTTTAACCAAATTTTGTAACAATATTTTGGGTTTATAAAATTGTAATTGATGACAATGCAATTTCAAGTAATATTTAGGCATCCAAGCAGAAGCACCAGGGTCAAACGCTGTATTTTATTTAGCAGTGAGTTCTTGTTCACAAGCTCTGTAATGCTACAACAGAACGCCGTGAAATAAAAGAGAATTTTGGAGTATAGACAATTTGCCCTAGAAAATCTTTGATCTGGTTCAGGAGTATTATATAAATGATTTTTGCCTGATATCATCATTTCTTGGGATAAAAAGAAATTCAACTCTGAAATTATTTTACACTATGAACTTTCAGTGTTCTTTCAAACTTGGAAAACATGAATAAAAACCGAGTTGAGCTTTTTTTTTGCTTGTTATACACACGCAATTTACTTGTAATAAATTTCTCTGCTTCTAATAAAGACATTAAATATCCAGTGCTTGTAAAAAGCTAGTCAGACGGTGGATATTATCTAATAACTAAGCGTTTCTAGTAAACAGCTAAACGTTTCCAGTAACTGCAGTAATTTGAAGGAAAAAATGTCACTAGTACACTTGAGCGCGTGGAATGTTTGATAATAATCCTCCAATTTCCTCACGCTTTTCTCTGATAGAAGTACTTATGGAACCGAATGCACTCTACACCTGGTAATCAACTTTAACTAATAATTACTATACTCAAGTGCAACTTTTAATCATTCGCCGTTCAACTGATGCGAAGCTACGCACGTGGGTGCCTATCGACAGTAGCTCGATGAGAACCCAAGATTTTCTCCAGATCTCAGTATGTTTGCGTGCCTTAATTGCGTCAAGCCAAAATTATATACCAATCCAATTTTTCGTCTATCGTATCATTTCTTTCGAAAACTGCTCATTTCCTGTGTGCGTGCGATGGGTTATTTTTTTTGCCGTTCTGATGACGGTGTCCCAATGCCCAATCGCAGGTAATGCTTTCCACCAGCCACAGGTATAACGACACACGATTTATCCCCAGCTACGTTATTTTGTTGCGGTAATATTTAGTCGTATATGAAAATTGGTTTCGCAGAGCTTTGATTAAATCAAAATGATTCCGTAACCAATTTGTGAAATACCCCGAAGGTCTGGATTTGTCTGAGTTGAGGTCAGACACAAAGTCAGGCTAAGTGAATAATATACCAATCTTTTATTTCTCTAGCCATACTTTAACAATATCCAGTTTTAAATGAAATATACAAGACTTTTTCCTTATTAAAAATTCTCACCCAGTGAGCAGGCAACCAAATATACAACTTTAAAGTTTCTGCATTTTAGAATTCAACCACTTTTGTTTTCATAGCAACTGCAAAAAAATTTAGGGTTGTATAACTGGTTGCCTACTACATGGCGGAAGTTCTTGCATGTGTAGAACTTGCAGCAATTTACTCTTGCGGAATTTGGAGCAAGACGGCCGTGTAAGACAAAGCGTAGAGCATGGCCTGCTTTTGTAAGGGGTGAGAACGCTCTATCGATTTTTAAAACTAAACTAAGCACACATACATCACGGCAAAAGCTCTTGCGAAGCTTTGCGTCGATATTTCACACCACCGACAAAAAACTGAGCTTTGTTTATGAAAATTGCACAGCAATTTCCGAGTTGATTCTACCAGCAAACAAGACGCTAATTGCTCGGGCGCCTCCTCGCATCCTCTTCATTTTTATGCCACTGTGCCTGTATAATTTGCACCATCCTCTGGAAAACGGGCGCCTATAAACAAATAATCAGGGATAATAAAATTCTTCAAGTGGTATGGCTCCCGGCATTAGCTTTTTCAACCACCCATGCAGTCGTCTGATGGACATCCAACGGCCCAGCATCGTACGGCGCATGAACAAACACAAATAAAAAAAATATCACGTCCCGATGCTAATGACAGTGTAAACGTCGTAAATCTCCCGGTAAATCGTGGTTGGCCGTGCACAGTTGTTGGGTTATGTTATTTAACGAGACAAACAAATCGCAGTTGCCATGGACGCGCACTTCCAGGCCTCCAAATTCCCCCTATACAGCCCCGGTCATTATATTCGTATCATCGTATCATTTTGATTATCAGATGTATCATTTTAATGTCTTTATGCAGAGGCCATTTGTACGTTTCAGGCGAAAAAAATTATACCGATTTATCACATCGGAATTGCCCCGAAAATTATATTCAATGCAAAAAATATGGCACTAAAAAATTATTTGAAAATCTTGTGTGCCTGCACAGCCATTATAGCGCCGTTTCGTAAAAGTGATGAGGCTTGAAATATTAATAATGACATAAACTACGGTGGAATGGTGATGGGAAAATTTGCATAAATAGAAATAGCCGCGGCGCCGCCGCCTTGATTTTATAATTTGCATTTTGCCATCATCAAGCGGTGTGGTCCGAGAATGCGAAATACTCTCTCGGTTTTGTATGGATTGAAACATTTGCTCTTGATTGAAAAAAATGTGCTCAAAATTCTAGTGTTTTTTTTTCTTGTCGTTTTTGCTTCATTTCGACATACTTTTTGCTTATTTATTCCAGTTTTCTCGCTTGTTTATTCCAGTTTTTTCGCTGATTTATTCCATAGAGTATTTGTGTTTCTATCTAATCTGCGTTCGATCGAAAGCTACCGAAATGTGGGCTGGTTTGGCTTTGGAATTTTTATGTCGCAACGTATGGAAATGTCAAATTTCTCTGCGGCATCTTGTTCCAAAGATAACTGTGATGCATCACTCGGTGTCGAACAGAGCGATTATTATTAATTTATTGTGTTTATGAACTGTTAATTAATTGGAGGCTTGTGAAATTGTGTTGCATTTTGAAATTTGCTCGACGTGTTCATTCCCGTTCTCGCGGCCCGATGCTAACGAAGCTTTTGCCTATTTATTATGCGTTGATAATGTTGTACTTTTGATTCGCGATAAATCAGTTCACTCACAACCACTATGGTAATTGATTCATTACATACCCAGTAGGAGGTCGGGAAGTGACCCATTGCCGACCTCCCGAGAAAGTGAAGAAATGGTAGCTTCAGAAGGGAAATTTCAAAATATGCATCCAACCAAACAATAAGTGTGTTAATCAGTATTTCCTGAACCACGTTTCAGCAAAATTAATCGGCCTATCTGGAAGTTATGACAAAAAGTTAATTTTCAGATTTCAACTTTTGAACGCCTGTAATCCTGCAAGGTAAGTATATGGTTGTGAGTAAAATTGTATACATACTCTCGACGGTAAATCATCGTCCCAGCTTCGGGCTAGAGCCTCGGGAGGCTCTCTGTGCCCTAAGCAGTAATGATGTATTTCCCGTCTCGGTATGTAATAAACTATTCCATGTTCCCTAAGCAGGAAAGTAGTGATGAATAGTTTATTTGCAACGACGCTTGAACAAAAACTGGTTAATTCCCAACAACTGTACAAGTTGGTTTTGAAGTCAAACATGTTATAAATCTATAAGTATCATTGCCAAAAAATTTGTTTTCTAAAGTCTAGCACGAGTCGATAATAAAACAGGCTTTGACTAGTCGAGCAGGTGCAAAACTTGAATAGGTTTTATCACAGTGTCATTGCAAAAAATTCAAGAAAAGTAGACAAAACATGAAGCTAAAAAATTGCCATCCGCTGAAAAATTCGTACAACCACTTAACAACGTCGTTAACGTAAATAATATCCTACTTTTTATGAGGATTCTGTCCACTTTACAACCAATTATCTATTTGAAAGGTGCAGTTATTTGCTATTCCGTTTCGCAGCCAATAACATTACTCTATCGTAACTATGATTATTTTATAAGTGGCGTAGCATACGGATGAAATCGGCTTTTGTTCAAAAAATATATTTATAATGTTTGAAATTTCAATAAAAAATCAATCAAAACAAATTTGTTTTGTTTCCAAGCCATATACCGAGACACAAGACGTTGGCCCAAAAAAAATCTTGTCGCACAAAGCTTGACAAAAAAAAAAGATTTATTGCAAGCTGGAGGCCAAAAAACCTCAGCGATTGCAAGCTCGATACAAAAATTCCAGATTGCAAACTCGAGGCAAGAAGTTGACTTATTGCAAGCTCAATGCCAAAAACTCAGATTAATATAAGTTCACTGTTCAGTGATTACGATCATTCCAACACGTTGTTTGCCAGCCATCCACAGAAGTCAAAATCAACAAGACAAAAAATTTCATTGAATCTAATTTGTCAGTTACACCAGTTTACCGACGAATTGTGAGGCCAAAAAGTACTGCAGCATCAGTATTGTGAGAAAAAGCTGCCTCTTCTTGGAAATATTTGACCATATTCTTTTGCGATTCCTTCCGTATCAAAACTTCAGTAGAAGTGAGGCCGAAAAAGTCTTGCAGCATGAAGCATTGTGTGGCAAAATAATTATTTTCCTTGAAGCATTTTATACTCATCACGTCCTTCAATCAAGCCCAATTTTTAACGGTGTACAGAAGTCAGAGTGGAAAGGACTAACGACTCTCTACAGAGAATTTGTTTTTTTGAATTCCATTTGTGTATGCAACCATCGCTGCATGCGAGGCCGAAGAAATCGTGCATCGTCAAGCATTGTGTGCCAAAAAATTGGCCTCTTTGAGACAATTTGACGCGGTATTTTCCTAACTGGTTATACGAATAAGTATGTACATTAAATACTCAACGACGTAAAGAAGTGGAAGTCAATAGGACGAAAGATTTGCCACAGACAAGTTTCATTTGCCGGTTCAGTTTGCGTTCAGCCACCGTTAGATAAGAAGCCAAAGAATTCTTGCAGCATGAGGCATCATGCAGCAAAAGTTCTCTTAAGATATTTTCATGAAGAATTTTTTCTTGATTTATTATATCATTACTTTAGTTGCGGTCATTTTTTATTCATCTTCTGTCATTTGTATTGTCTTTATGTGAAGAAATCATAGTCAACAGGACAATGAACAAATCGTTGAAAAAATTATAATTTTTGACATTTTATACGTAATTATGATCAATATCCGTGCACAGTGGCCTAGAATGTATATTGTGCTGTATTCATGGCATTTCTTCTACAATTTACCAGAACTAGCGTGGGTTTTGGACAGCTGAATCTACTAACTACTAAACCTCTGCATATTTTTGTCTTTCAAACGTTCAACTGGTTTCGGTTTGGCTTATACAATTTAGTGTTTGTATTCTTCAGTTTCACCTGTCTAAAGCTGTGTTCTGATGGAAATCTGTATTTTTATAAAAAATCTGTAAAGTTATGGTAGAAAAAATACATATTTTCAAGTTCAAAATTGATTGTCTTTGGCGGCTCTTGCGACAAACAGTGAGGTAATGCGCGAACTGGATGCTTGGTTGATTCACCTTGGCTTTGTGGTCGCCCATTTAAAATTTTCAACTTGAGTCAACCACGTTTATTTCATTGATAAACAGAAGTACTTGGCCAATAGGAGGGCGAATCAACATTCATTACGGTGATACGATTCCACTTAGCATCCAGAGAGCGGCCGTTGGTCGTTTAAATAGCCTTTCCTGAACCTATGTGCATAGTGAGCAGGCAACCAGTTATACTGCATCATGGCTTTTTCCATTATTTGTATAAAAGCAAGGCATAAATTCTGTAATCACTTCTGCTTTTTCAAGAAAATTGTCAGCTTGCAGTTAGATATTTGCGCTTTTCTTGGTTTGTGCCCAGAATAAACAAAATTTTCTTGCAAATTCTCCATATTACATACTAAAAATATGGATACCTAAAACGTCCTGTAGGAGGGTAATCGCGTATGAGTAAGCAAATATGATTGAATTCAAGTGGACAGAAGAATGCTAGTGGTCATTCGATTTTTTGAAAAAAGGCACTCATACAGACACCTATACTCAAGTATCCAGATCTTTCAGAAAGAAACGAGTTCTGAGTGAAGTGTGGCGCGTCAGGTACTCAAGTAAGGCAATCAGCGCAGTACTATCGAACAAAAACAAAAAAACCGGTAGCGTATGCCAGTAGAGCTTTGAACAAAGTAGAGCTAAACTACGTCATTATAGAGAAGGAGCTTTTGGCCATTTGCTTTGCCGTGAAAACGTTTTGTCCCTATTCATTTACTAGACATTCTAAGGTCTTTACTGACCACCGCTTGTTACTATATTTGTGCTATATGACTAATCCATGGAATCGATTGACTAAATTCCGCATGTGTTTGGAAAAATATGATTTCAAAGTTGACCAATATGAAAGGAACTGATAATGTGACAGCAGACGCATTGTCTTGCGTGATTTTGAGATTAAGTAAGCTGAAAAGTATAAAGGAAGTTGTGAATGTAATGACTTGTGACAAGAAATTATATGAAACAGTTGAACGAAAACATGTGTAGTAAGAAATATGGCACAGTAATTTGTCCAAAGAATAGGACTGTAGAACCTAATTTTGCAGAGATTCTTGAGAAACCCATCAGAAGTGTCTACTTGAAAATTACGAATGACAATAAAATACGAGATTTTGAAAAGCTAGGGAAGATATAGTAGGTTCACTTGTACCGTGATTCTAGTAGGCTGGGCAAATTTTACAGTTTGGCATTGTAGACTTCACGTCCAACTGCCTAGTGTGCGCCTGAGCGTCTGGCTTCGAAAGATAGGTTATGTTGGTGTGTTGACTGTTGACTGTTGCTGTCAAAAATGGAAAAAATACCGAAATCAACTTTGCAAATTGCAAGTATGGAGTGGATGTAGTTCACCTTTCACAAGTTCCGCAAATTTCTTGTTCCAGTACGATGTCCTGATTAGTGAAATCGAATATTAACGCCGATTAATCCCATCCAAACAAAAATTCGAAGGATGTAGCGGTGTAGCTTCCCACAGTTCCCAGTCTTCCAGAGTGTGGGTACTTCTTTTAAAAACCAAGAATAGTTCACAATGCTTCCATATTATGTGGTTTTTGAAAATAAATTCACGTCTTCTCCGCAAAGCTGAACGTTATGGGGTACATGCCCAGCACCTATACCCCGCCAATTTTCTCCCAGAAGCGAGTTCTTGATGACACACTCGAGGGCTTCAAAATGGGCACTGGACGTTATTGTTCAAGACACAAGCTGAGGCGCAAACACAGTTTTCACAGTAATGAGCACAATTTCACCACAATTTCCGTGAAACTCGTGATTTTCAGTCTATTTGACATAAACGGTAATGTTGTTGATGTTGTCAAGCTTGAACTTTCAAATTTCAATGGCAACCAACTGCCAAGTTCTAGGGAGTTTTCAAATATCAGATTTGGAAACTTAGAAACAAAATCTCACAGCCAACTAGAATCACGGTACAAGTGAACCTACTATATCAACCATGAATGGAGGTTTCAAGAATAAGCTGAAGAATCAGCTATCCAGGATAGGAGTAATCACTGAAAGAGGTCAGGCTGCTTTAGAAGCTACGACGCTTTGAATTAGGCTGAAACTAAACTGGACAAAAATTGTAATGGACCACCTGAAAATTCTACTTCGATTAAAATGAAGATATCTGGAGAAACAATAGCCCGATTTTGAAAATTTTTGTAATACACGACAGAGTCGTTTTTTGACTACAACACACCATTTCAAATGTCTTGACTGACAACCTCATATACAACATACAGGGTGACAATGGAAGGAGTGCAAAAATGACCTAAATTCAGCAAGGTGTCATTTCAAAAGAAACAAGTCGCAGAATTTTGTTGTCATATTTTCTAGAAGCGTACATCAATATCTCAGAGCAGTTTTGGACTTTCGTTCGTATTTTGTTTTTTCAAAGAGCTAATATTTTTTTGCGATTTTTGGATTTTTTGGCATAGACGCTGCCAGAGCTGTTGCTCATCCTTGAGATATTTGAGAGGAACGTACATAATAGCTGTATCAAATGTACCATAAAACAATTCAATCCCACCGGCCCAAGTGGTGAGGACCTAGACCTCTTGTGGGACCAGCAAATCAAGCATGCTGTCACATTGTATCACATGTTAGATAGTCCAGATAGTTAGATAACAAGTATCCGTTGCATTAAGATTGCAAAGTCACCAGTTTGTAGTTTGTACCATCATGGTACAAACATGGGCCTGTTTTACTGCTGAGTTCTTGCTCCGTAAATCACAAAACAAACAATAACTCTGTGAAGAAAAAAAAAAAAACAAATAACGATCAAAAGTGCAAAACCGTTTCGAGATATCATTATAATACTTTCCAAAAATGTGACCTACAGAATTCTGCGATTTCCTTTCTTGAAACGGGTTTTTGCTGAATTCAGGTCTCTTTTGCAGTTCTTTCATTGTCACCCTGTATATCCTATGTGAGGTCAACAATCAATTGATTGAAAATGGTATCTTGTAGTCAAAAAATTGCTCTATCGAACACCATAAAAATTTTCAGCACCGGGCAATTTTTTTCTCAAGAAATCTCCATTTTTACCGAGGAAAAATTTCGGGGTGGTCCACTTCAATTTTGGCCCAGTTTATCTGGGCTGCTTCAATCTTCAATCACTTTTAGATGATGTATGAAAATTTGAACGTTCAATAGAATTACCGTTTTATTTATTTTTGCTTTTTCTTTCACTCCTATTTTCAGAAAAGCCATTCAAAAATTGATTTCATCAACTTCTTCAGTCGTCTCAGAAACGTCGCGTGGCAGCTGACTCCTAGAGCAATAATCAGTCTTTTTCTCAAGCGTTGAATTTGATGTATGAACCCAGTGTCGTTGTCATAAAAATGCCATTTTGTCACTTTAAAACTGGCGGCATTGAGCTCTGATAGCATGTCCGCTGTGCTATCTAAATTTTATTAAACAACACGGAAAAAAGTAGGACTGCAATTTTTAAAAGCTCAAGTATGTAATTCCTAGTGGTCCAGAAAACATTTTGGTGACAACGTATGTGGGTTTGTAACAATTACATACCTCGTTTTCGAAAAAATGAAGGTTGTAAAAATCAATGACCCAGGTAGGTAATAACGCTGATGGCTCAGGTATGTAATATCTGACGATCCAGAGAGCAGCAAAAGAAGGGCGCAGGCATGTAATCCAGTAAAGAGCCAGGTATGTAATATTCAATGACCCAGGGAAGACTAGATAACGGCGCAAGTATGTAACCGCATAAGTTAGAGCCAGGTATGTAATATCTGATGATCCAGAGCGACGACTAGATAGTGGCGCATGTTCCGCAGATTCGCTGATATACATTCAAAAGTAGGTACCTACATGCACCATGCACATGGTCTTCTTGGAACTTATCTGCCGAATAATGTTGTAAGGCACCAACTTGATTAGAATATGAAAATACCGGCTCCAAGCCAACTCATATTAAAATCTTATGAGAAATTCGTTGCGAGCTTTCACACTATAGCTATGGTATGACAAATGCTTCAGTGTTTGTTCTGGAAGTGCCCACTGGCACAGTATTTGACTCCACCGGGTCATTGTATCTTTACTCGAAGACGATGCCTACCGGACTGACTGGCGTTGGCTTCAGTCTGGCCTTTGCTCCACAGTCGAACACGTGATTGGTAAAAAGAATATCTACCTAAATGTGGTCATTACATATCCCGGTCATCACCAGAAAGAATTGCAAGTTGGGGTATGTAATTTCTAATGGTCCCAGGACTGTGTACGTCGCAGTCATTCATCGCAGACGGAATTGCAAGTCTGGGTATGTAATTTCTGATGCTACCAGGAGAGTGAGCGTCGCAGTCATTCATCGCACAAGTATTATTGATGGCAAGGAGTAGTCTTAGTTACAGACTTCAGGTATGTAATAATTACAGCTTTGGTGCAGCACTGATTGAAGCCAACAATTGTCTGCATTTGTCGCTGACCTGTCTCTACATATTTTACCTACTTGAGTCAGTGATGGTCACTACCTGCCGGTTCGGAAAACAGTGAACTGTAATATTTGCTATCCTGGAGTGATACTGGATAATGCTGAAGGCAGTAGTTTCTTGAATTACTACCAAAAACTCAATAATTACTACCAAAGTTGATAAATATTGACCACCTGGATATTCACGTATTGAAATGGTTGGTAGCAATTCAGATATTTGATGACCTGAGCCTGTAACGCCTACAGATTTCCGCTAAAGCACTTTTCTCCGTGAAAGCGGCGCTTTGTGAGCCGACAAGACAATCAATTTTAAACGTGAATACATCAGAAACGATATTCATAATTCATAAATAACAGCAATGTTATGGGTGAATAAAAACCAACTGACCTTCCGCTTTTCGTGATGACCATCTCCGTGCCGAGCTTGTGGAACTTCTCCCACAGGTCCTTGCCTTCGAGCGTGACCTTCGGGTCGTCGACGACGCCGTCCTCCTCGGGCTGAATGGCCCTCAGCGGGCGCACCATGGCCGGGTGGTGGTTGTGCGCCGCCACCGCCGCCGCCAGCACGACGTCCTCGGCCGTCGTGTAGGGGTGGTGTCCGCCAAGGGCGGCTGCCGCTGCGGCCGCCGCCGCGGCGTGGTGCGAGTGCGGGTGGTGGCTGGCGGCCGGGTGGTGCGGCCCCAGCTTCGGTATCAGCGTGCCCGGGTAGCAGTTGGAGTTGGAGCCGTGGGGCGACTGGCCGCCGGCGGCGGCCGCCCCGAAGGCCGCCAGAGCCGCCGACGGAAAGAACCCGGAGCCGGGGCCGCCGCCGCCACCGGCTGCTGCGGCGGCGGCTGCCGCCGTCCCCGAAGCGGCCGTTAGCAGGGAGCTGACGCTGAAGTCCGTCTGGCGGGGCAGCTGCAGGAACGGGTGGTACGCCATCGACGACGAGGTCTTCTGGGGTACAGGCAGCGGGATTAGACAAAAGGCATTCTATACGGCGAGAGAACGGACAAAAAGAAAACATTGTTTGAGAAGTGCTTGAACATTCTGGCATTTTTCCCCTCCAAAATCATTTTCTCTTCATTTCTCTTATTCATGGCTCCATTTGTTCAGTTTCAACACATCTATCTGCTTTTTGCAATAAACATTGCGTATTACCGACACTGGTTGATAGATATTGCGATATCCATGTTATTCTAAGAATCAACTACTGTTATCAGTCACAGGCTAGGTAGAATGGGGTATAATCCAATCCAAAAAATCGATTATCTAGAGGCCTGAGTGACTATAGCAACCAAAAACCAAAACTTTCTGTTCCAAACTTTTAAACCAGTTGTCAAACTGTCAGATCTGACGGCAAACAGGTACCTCCGCTATTAGTTGTAAAAGTTTTATTCACTTGTATACAGTACAACATTTGAAGAGTAAATATAAACAACCCTATAAACAAGAATTCAGCGAAGGATATAGTAAATTTCGTCTAAAGATCTTTGAACAGGAAGAGTGGACAGTATGGCAATAGCGTTGCCTCTCTGAATCTCCAAACTGACCCTCTGCGTCAAGAACTCTTTAGAACGAAACTCACCAGTCCTTTCAAAAACTCTACGACCAATTTCCAAAATAAAAAATTTGGCCGACGGACCCCAGGAGCCCAATGTCTCTACACCGAAAGGACAAACGATGTAGTTGTCGGCCATTCCCTAATATTTTTCTGATTTCAGCTCTTTGACTTGGCTGCTGCTGCTTTTTTTTTTTGAGTGCCTCGGTAGCCGGCCCCGGCTTCGTGTATTGTAACCGGAGCCGGCTATTTGCATGGTAACCGGCACTGCCGGTCGTTCGTATCGTAGCTGGCACCAAGTGGGTGACATTGCATAATGCCTCTGTGCATGATGCACCAGTGATTGCAGAAGTGATTTCTTTCGGGCGATACAGCAATTTCAATTTGACTAAAATTTTCGGCTATTCCACTTGATTTCGCCCTATGAAATACAAAATAGACGCAGGATGTACGCTCGACAGCAAAAATAGCGCCCACTTGAAATATGCCAAATTGACCATTTGTCTGACCTGCTCCACCGTAGTAGGTGGTGGTAGAACTGAAGATGAATAAAGCAATGCTGCTCTTGTTATCATCATATTGCCCTTCAATAAACCATTCAAACGTTAACAATGGTAAAAGCCGACAAGGACCGGACTCGGCAATTTCCAGTCACAACTTAGCCATTTTCTATCACAATTCAGGAAGTTCTAACAAAATTTTGCAATTTCTCTTTTCTAGCAAACATATTTAACTGGCATTTCATTATTCCAGGAATTTTCAACGACCATTTAGCCATTTTCAACCAAAATCGAACAAGTTTGAGCAAAATATCCTTCTTGGCAACAATTCAGCATAATTCAACAAAAATTTGAAATTGTTTTGCAGAAATTCAGCCAGCTTCAGCTGAAGCTTAGCAACTCGCAATAACAATTTGCCAATAGTCAAGCAAACTTTTTTCCAGCAAGCTCCAGCAATTTCTAGCTACAATTTAGCAATTCTATATAAAAATTCAGTCGGCATGAACAGCACTTCAGTAATACCTAGGTACAGTTTAGTACTTTTCAACCAAAAGTAGCATTTTTTTTTTGCTACAGATCAGCCATTCTCAATCGAAGTTTTGTAAGCTTCGGCAAATTTCAGAAATGATTATGAACAATTGACCATGTATTTACTACAATTTGCAGCAATTTTTAGGAACAGTTTAGCAATTTTCAACCAAACATTCAGCAAGTTTCAACAATATTCAACAAAACTAATCAGACTTTAGCAACAGTTCATCAGTTTCCGCTCATGGGTTAGCAAGTTTCAGCAACAATTGAGCAATTTTGAATGAACATTCAGGAAGGTTCAGCAAAAATGAAGCAAATTTTCAGGAAAATTCAAGCCATTCCAAACAAAAATTCAGATATTTTAACTGGAATTTAGTTGGATCTGCACCTGGCAGTTTCCAGCAATTTCGAATGGGAATTTTCCAGGTAAATTCAGCAATTTTCTAGCGAAAATGTGGCAAGCTTTAGTTTAACAATTCCCAGCAAACAATTAACAATTTCTTCCACACTTGAGCAGTGCAACAAAGCAACAAGCAATGTAGCAAGCTTCAGCAAAAGTTTAGCAAGTCAATCAACCATTCTGCAACTTTCCAGGAAAACATAATTCTCAACAAAAAATATAATTTTCTACCAATCTTCAGCAAGCTTCAGAATATTTCAACAATTTTGAGATGAATTTAGCAATTTTTGACAAGTGATTAGCAACTTTTTGAACAATTGAACAATTTTCAGCAAAATTCAGCAGTTTCAAACAAAAGTTGGCCAAGTTTCAGCACAATTCAGCTGTTAGCAAAAAAATTAGCAATGTTATTCAAAATTTGACAAGCTTTATCATAAATTCAGCAGATTTGAATTGATATCTAGCGATTTCTTGAAAAGATGTCACAATTTCAAGCAAAACTTTAGCTAATGTTAGCAAAATAGGGCGATTTTCAGCAACATTTCAACAATTTTTGATCAAAATTTAGCGAATCTGAGCAAATTCCAGCTATTTTCAGAAGAATTCAGCAATTTTCAATAAGTTAAATCAAGATTTAAAACTAAAATTCAGCTTGCTCAAGAAAATTCTAACAATTTTTATCCAAATTTTGCAATTTTCGATGAGTGATTGGCAAGTTTTTGCAAGATTCAACATTTCAGCACAATTCAGCTTTTGGCAACAAAGTGGCAATGTTAATCAAAATTTAGCAAGCTTCATCATCAATGAAGTAATTTCAAGTAACTATTTAGCAATTCCTAGCAAGAACATGGCAAGTTTTAGCAATATTCCAGTAAGTTTCAACGAAACTGAGCAACTTTCAGCAAATTCAGCAATTTTTCAGCACAAATGTAGCAAGGAACTAGTGTTAGCAAACAATTAGCAATTTCCAGCATACTTGAGCAGTGCAACAAAAGCAGTAAACAAAAATTTGTTAATTTTCATTGCAAATGTAGAGAATTTCGGCAAAAATGTAGCAAGTTCCAGCACAATCTTGCAAGTTTGCATCAAAGCAGCAATCTTCAACATAAAGATATCGCGTGTTTCAGCAAGTTGCAAAACATTAACAATTGTGTGCAACCATTCAGCAATCTTGAATGAACATTCAAGAAGTTTCATCAACAATTCAGCAATTTCCCAAGAAAACGTAATTCTAAACCACAATATATTATTTGCAACCAAAATTCAGCAAGCTTCAGCATATTTCAACCGATTTCCAGATGAATTTAGCAATTTTCGACAAGTTTCCGCAACATTCAACAATTTTCAGCAAAATTCAGCAATTTTGAACCAAACATTGGCCAAGTTTCAGCACAATCCAGCTATTGGCAACAAAGTTAGCTATGTTAATCACAGTTTAGCAAACTTTATAATCCATTTGGGAATTTTGAGCAAATATTGAACGATTTCTAACACAAACGTAGCAAGTTTTGGTAAAACTTCGGGAAATTTAAGCAAAACTGAGACAAATTTTGTCAAATTGAGCAATTTTCAGCAACAATTCAACAATTTCCAATCAAAAGTCAGGGAATTTGTGTAATTCTCAGTAATTTTTAGAAAAATCCAGCAATTTTCAACTAAAATGAAGCATCTTGCAGCAAAAACTCAGCAAGTTTTGATAAAGCTAGTAAACTAGAAGAATAAAGCAATGCTGCTCTTATATTTATATTGCCCATCAATAAACCATTCAGAAGTTAAACAATGGTAAGCCAAGTGAACAGTTGTCTCAGTCACAAATCAAGTGGGCGCTATTTTCACTGTCGAGTGTACCGAGAAGTAGCTATCATAAACCCAATAAATTGATAATGTGGGAAAAAAACTGGAATACACCACCATAAGGTGTCGGTTTGGACACAAGTTTGTGTCAACCGACAAACAACAACAACAAACTCAACAAACACCTCAGCTCAGTGGTCGGTATCTTCCTTACTACCATCACCACCAGCATGTATCCAGAACCCCCCAGCAGATCTCGACAGTATTTTGCGGCCCCAAGAAGAGATGACATTTACCCCATGCAAGTCTTGTCTCGTGAAATTATCAAATTTCCAGTTTTTTTCAGACTCAAAAAAACCAGGACATATAATTTATACTTCCAAAAATCACCTGAAGGAAATCCACAGATCCTACGCCAAATAAACCTTTCCATTATACGTGGATGGTCAGTGGTCCGAGTAGTCGGCTTTAAAAAGCTACCGCGGTCACTAGTACCTCCAGCACCTATAAGCGTTACGGTCTGAAACTCACAGATGGCGCCACACGGCAGCCTCACCAGTTAATGTTCTGCAAAAAATGTACATAAGGAATCTCATGGTCGGCGGGCTTCCACCTCACAAGTGGGTCGCAGCAAGCGAATGCCGCAAACCACCATCACTGCCAAAATAGTCACCGGTGGCGGTTCTCCTATAATTTTTCATTCAACGATTCAGTTAAAAAATTACAGTATACGAAACTCGACCGATAGATTCAATCTGCCACCAGATGAACAAATTCCATTAAACTGCCGCTTCTTCATTTAGATTTATCATCGATGCTGATTGTCCTCTCATTATTCCACTCGGACGTATAATGGCATGCAGTTGAATTCCATAAATTTCCATGCACCACCAGACGTATTCACGAATTTTATTTGTATGCATATCGATGAATAATAAATATAATTGAGCAATTTACGCGAAAATAAAAAACCGATTAGGTTATTATAATACCACTAAATGCACACCAGACACATTCGTGTCAACGTTATTTATAAAATACGGCTCCTCTATAATAATACAACTGTTTTTAACTGCGGTGAGCTGCGAACCAAATTCAATTACATTTCGACCGGCCGAAATCATCATCACTATCATTATCGAATTCTCGAAACCCTCGATAATTTTTTTTCTACAATTTTATACCTAGTTATTTAATGTTTTATTTCATTATTGTTCTTGTTTCTTACCCATACCCTCGAGCTAATGTAAAAGTATAATAGCCAAGAAAGGTGGCATCGCCCAGGTATACTCTACTATAGTCACTTTTGTGAGGGGTAATTACGGTTAAGCCACAAAGCTCTTCAAAAATTTTAACACCACTTGACTTCTTGCGTTATTGTCGTTCCTCTCGTTATCTCTCATATAGTATAAAATGCTCAGGCAATAAAATGAAGAGAGCACCATCGCTTAAGTATACTAGAACCGAAGACGAAATTAATATTATATATTTTAATAAGCAGAATTTATAACGTTGTAAAAAAAGCTTTTATCACCTCTGTAGAGATGCGAGCAGCAACTTGCTCTATAATTTTCTTAATTTTTAATTCTTACTTGTAACCCTAATTCATTATAACAATCTGCCAAAGCACTTATCCATAGTTCATAGTTTGCTGGGTGAACCAAAATCGATTAGAAAGGTATGGTAATTATCTGGTAGTGTAATTTTATAGTTTTTAGACATAGTTTTTAGTATACGCCTTGGCTGTAGCTTGCCGAGAGGTGGTCAATTATAATTTATTCTTAATCGATAAAAGTTTTATTTTTTATACAAGGCTTTACCTCCCAGTTATATTACACCGGTTCTAAGCATTGGTATTTTCTTGCCCATGCCATAGGTACCTATATATGGAGTTGATTTTATTAGGCACGCAAAAATTTGCGTTTCAGAGCTTGATTGTGGTTAATAACACCTCCAATGCTGCTAATTTGTTTAATTGCGTGTTTATAAAGATGTAAAGATAAAGATTAGAATTTTTCTTTATGCTGAATGTATTTTTCCACTTAAGGTAAAGTGGGCTAAGTTGATACTCGCGGTAATATTGATAAAATTCGAACTAGAATCTTGGTGATTCTGTTTATTTATTTTAATAACTGCTTGTGTATTGTGATAATTTTTATTAAAATTGCAGTGTATCCGACCTCAGTAGAAAAGCATGCGTCTTATTTTCAGAAAATGTTATTTCTCAAGTCGGTAATACTGCCTCGTTACTACATCATCACGCTTCAAATTGAAGTTTTCAAAGTCACAGCTTGAACTGTCTTGAACTCCAAGGCCGTCTATGAATGATTTTTTGATCGTAATTCGACCGATACCCTAATCAAATGGTAAATTTTTCTTATCTTGTTTTGTAATCTGTTCAACTTGTTTTCGATAGCTTAGCTTCAGTACAACAGCATGATCTGTTTAAGGCGAAGACTTCATAATTTCATTCAATTTAATTACAATTCTTCCACCTACTGCTTCCTGGAGCTTATATTTTGAAAAAATATCTTTATTGGATTCCTGGTCAAATTTTTAGTCTGTAGGCACCCTGGCACCAGACTCGACTAGTTTATTATTGTAGTTGAGAAAGTTACAGCCTATGATTTCGTGAATTATTCCAAAGCCACTTATGACCTTTTTCTGGCTATTTTCCCAACTGAAGCGATGATTTTTGATGCTCACCTTCAATAAAATCCCTCAGTTTGTCCAAAACAAAGGATATTCGAACTTTTATTGAATTCAGTTTTATTGCTCACTGATTGCCTTCCCAGAGCTTGTTTCCAGGAACTTTTTCTAATAAAATTCTTGATAAAAATTTCAGTTTTCACACAACGAACTAGACCATTATTCAATGTTTGGAATTAATAAAGCAACGGCCTGGCACTGTTAAATTCAAGAATCAGGCCCAAACTAGACAAAATTTCGCCCATAAAAAAATCTTGAATCCAATAACAAAAAAACAAATGGAAGGATTTTTGGGATTGATTGGATATTATCGCAAATTTATGAAAAGTTACGCGAAAATTACTGAAACATCCAAGTACTTCACGGTTGAAAAAGCCGTCTATGGCTTTATAGTAGCATGCCATTTCTCGATCAATTTCTCAATAAAACTCTGATTTTTGATAATCGAATTTATTGAAAAAACCCATTTCTCAATTCAATGATCATAATCAGATTTCTAATGAAATTTCTAGTTTTCAGACTCCAAACTCGGCTACTTTTTTTTTCAAATTAACAGAGTTACAGCTGAGACTGTCTTGAATTCCAAAGCCGCCTATAACTTGATACTTTTCAGCCATATTTCGGCTAATTTCCCAATCAAAGTACTTATTTTTTATGTTAAGCTCTAGTAAATGTTTTGATTCCTCCAAGAGCCTAGATTTTATTTTTCATATCTGAGGCTTCGCAGATTTCCCAGTAAAACGCCTAAACAAATTTCCAATTTCTAGACACTAAATTTGACTGGTTATCTCGTAAATTTACAAAGTTACAGCCTGAATATCTGTCTCAAGTATCAAAGCCGCCCACTGAATAGTTTTCTGGTCATATCTCGAAAAGTTACTCAAATAAAAAAAATATTTTCTGTAGTTGGCTTCAATGTGAAATTTCGGTTTTATATAATATCTATACACTATACGATATATATTTGCATAATGAATAGTTATATCCAAATCGGTCAAACATTTCCGAAGATATAAAATAAAATACAAATTTACCAAGAAAACAATTCGGTTTGTTCAAAAAAAAAAAATCGTTATTCAATTTAATAATTACTGATATAACATTTATTATGTACAATTTTACAATATTAACAAATAATTTTACATTTCAACAATAGAGTCAACTAAACAAGCCCAAAAAATTCCATCTAAAAATCTACTAAAATTAACCGTGCCCAATACGGTAAATAATTAATAAATAATAATTTCAGTTCAAAATTTCTATTCAATAATAATAAATGCACCTTCACTTTTTAGGCACCAAGCTCGGCTACTTTTGCTTCAAATATTAGCGAAGTTATGGCCGGAATTGACTAAAATTATTCCAAAGCAACCTATCACTGATTTTTGCTGGGGCCATATTTTGGCTAGTTTACCAGTTAAAAAACACTTGGTACTTAGCTCCAGTCAATCCTTTCGTGGGGGAAAACTTCCAAAGTCCATTCAATTTCCTTTCAGTTTTATAACTGAGCGCCCTTCACTGGTTGATTTGGTTCAGGCATTTTTGATAAAATTCCTAGTTTTCAGCCACGTTTTCTGATATAAATCACTCAAACTATTCCAAAGCTGCTCCTTCGTTTATTTTATTTTATTCAAGCTCCTCAGCTACATGGCAGCTTCAGTCATTTGGCCAATTACCCAACCGAAAAGCTATTTTTTGATATTCATCCACGTATCATAAACGTATAGTGAAACGTCTTGATCCTTCAAGTGAAAAATCATTCAGTTACATTCAAGTTTTATCACTGGGCGGGCTAATTTAGTTAAAACGAAATTGTTTATCAGATTCTTAATGAAATTTCCAGTTGTTAGACACCAAACTCGGCTGCTTTATACTGAAAATTGACACAAAGTTATAGCCTGAATTGACTTGGATTATTCCAAAGTCACCTACGAAAATTAATTTCCCGGCTGGTTATAAGCTTGATCGAAACATCTGAATATATTAAAACTTATTTTCTAGAACTCATGTTTTGTAATATTCTTCAGTAAATCTCCTAAAAATTCAGATATTTTTATGTTCAATAAACTGAGCGTTTGGTTTTTGAACATCTATTTTGATTTATTTATTTATCCTAATATGAATTGCGGCTAATTCACCGCTTTCAGTATAAAATAACTGCGCCATCTTAGACGGCTATCCAAAAAGGCAATCGCCTGTGTTTTGATGAGTTTTCACTGAAAATACGGCGGATTCATTATCTAGGAGCTCAGAATTCCACGGAGAATTTTTTTTTCATTAGTGTTTTGAATAACCGATTTTTGTGATTTGCCTTCTCAAGTAGATAGATTTTTTCTGAGCCATCTAGGAATATTCATGTCAATTTTTTGAATACTTGGAAATATTTATATATTCTCACATTTTTTCTTTTATTTTATATTTCACATTTAACCTAAGCTGGCTTTCTGGTGCCGGAAAATTGCACATCAACCAACTCTCTCTTCAAGCAAATTCCAAAATTTATTCAGCAGTTTCAATTTTTATTACTTTTTACTAGAACATTTTTCCAAGTGTAACAGAACTAGCCCATCCGCCAAGTCATATGAGTACTACAAAATGCATGGCCCTGAGCCGTGCATTTACCATTTTTCCAATATAAAACTCAGCGATGAATTTTTCATCCCAATTTTAAGTTTTGTTCTGAAGGTACAAATACATTATCCATTGAATTCTGGATATTATAAAAATAAAAAAATTAAATAGTTTTTATTCATAAATATCTCTATACACCCCTTCTATCTGAAATTTAAACTAACGTCACAAAACCTTCTATAATCATTCAAAAAGTTGCGAACTGTGCCTTCGCCGTTTTTAAATCATCTCAATTGATATCTTGAATATAAAACTCTGGATTGATCGCCAATTTAATTTTTTATGGGGTTATTATTTTATTTTCATGATGGCCACCCATGAATATAACACTATCATTAAAATTTTAGGATATTCATAGCGCATCCAACAAATCTTATTAGTACATCATATACAAGTTCAAATATTTACTCAAGCCTGATAAAACCGGCGCATCCGCCAAATCGTCCAAGCCCACTTCAAAATTTATGAACTCGACCGCCGCATATCCACAATTTTTCATCATTTAGCATCGTTTATCATCACTTTCATATCAGTTATCTTCTCCAGAGCCAACACTAAACTTCTCAATGCTTTGCTGATTAATTGTGTAGCTCGGCAAAGTACTTTTATCGAAGTTTTTTTTCACTTGCCACAATCTGATTGAATTCGCACACATACGGTTAGAAATCGAAAACTCGCAATGACGAAGGCGTATACCTGCCCACCAACTACCTATACAGCGCTAAATCTAAATTTAGTTCGAGATTACTGGAAATAGAAACGCAAAGCTCTCTGTAATTGGGGAATAATCTTGCGTGGGGCTCTCCTAATGGATTACGTATATTACCCGGCGCTTATTCTTGAGCCGATGGGAGATGACTAATCCCGTGGTAATCATAGCGTGTACTACAAGAAAATAGTAGCCAGCTTTTTGTGTGCTTCACTCCATGCAGTTTTTCTCCGTTGTCAGACTTCATGAATTTTTTCCAAGCGCTTTCGCTTTCAACCTCTTGTCATTTTGCCTGTTCATTTTTCACTATTGCCTGTTTTTCCATTCCATTTGATTTCATTTTTCTCATCAAGCTACGGTTCCGCACTCTATCCAATTTATACTTGATGGTACAGGCCCTAATTGGCTCAAAAGAGTCGTTTCTCTGCCAGTCGTAGCTATAAAATCGAGCAATTTGTGAAATTACAGCCTGGAGATTTTCGAACACACGTAGCCGTACCCTATACCAATACAGGATGTCTCACGGGGTACACACCTAGTATTTATCATAACGAGACGGGCAATTCAGACTTTTGCCGAGAAGAGATCGAGTTATGAGCCATTGCCGATTGAGTGATAAAATTTCCATCGAATACTAATTCTCGGATTTTTTGTTGTTGGTCAGTCAGCTTCTCACATTTTTTTCGTACATGTTTATCTGGCGTTTAGGCCTCGCGGCCTCCTATTTGAAAAACTCAAGTCTGGATCAAGCAACTTCTGTGCTGCTTTTGCAAATTTTACAGATCATTTTCTGGTAGCCAAATGACTCGTTATCTAATCGTTGCCTCATAAAGCCCGCAAAAGTTGATTGTGAGCTACAATTCATCACTTGATTTTCATAGGATTTGCTATAAGTGATCATCAAATAATTTCCGGTTTTCTGATGTTTACTACAAAATTTGTGTACTGTCAGTTGCTAAAATTTCTCAGTCCTAAATTTCAGTTTTTTCTTTCAAATTTCATTTTGTGAATTTTTATAATTTCAGTTTTTAATTCTGTTAATTTTTGTGTGTTGGAAAAATTGCCAAGATGCTTCGATTGAAACCGGCAGTTTGCCGTCGCTTCTCAGCGATGCATGCATGCATGCATTTTTCGCGTGCAGCCGGCTGTCAGACTTCCGTCGGCAAGGGTTCAGCGCCCACTTTTCGATTCTAACTAGACCGTTTGCGGCTCGATTCCTCCAAGTGTTTGTTCTTTTTTCAACCGGTTTTTGCACTCTCCGTGGAAATGTTCAAAAATGTGATTTGGCAAAAAAAATTTTTGGAGGCCGAAAAAAATTGCCAAACGTTCTCTTTCACTTCTCATACTTTTTTTCCACCAGGCAAACGACCGAGACAAATCAGCGTACCTTGTTGGCATCCAGCAGCGCGCCACTGTCCAGCGCCGTATCGAAACGCATTATCCGGGGGTCCACTTTTGATGCGTCCACTCCTTTTTTTCAATTTACTATATCTCGCCGGTTTTCAACAATTCACATATCACCGTCACGCTTTTTCACCCCTTTCCGGCAAGTTTCCAATCACAGTTAATTGCAACATGGCACTTTTTCACAAGTTTTCGTATCTTTTCTGATATCGTCGATCGCACTCGGAAAACACAAAAATTCGCGATACCGACCGAAAAATCGTCGTTAGGGGGAGTTGTACCACACCAGTTATACTTAAAAGATCGGAGTATTAAGGCCGTGCGTTTGGCGTCTCACACCTCTTGCCCGGCTTGAGTGTGAGCCAAGACTGCGGCCGGGGAGCCGCCGCCGGTGCGACACCCTGTGTGTTAATGATGCGGGGCCGGAGCGGTGCCATTGGCCGCCGCGGTGTCAGCTACGGCGCGACGGCCAATCGCAGGGCGACATTTTTCCCCCACTTTTCACACCAGGAGGTGGGCAGGAGTTGGGAGGTTATGCCCGGCGGAGGCGTTACGGGTGCCGGTTTTTCTGACGCCCCGGGTCCGGGCGTTTTATGTCTATGTGTTGAGGTTGTGTCCCTGTATGTGTGCGCGTCGCATCCGTGTGTGTGTGCGTATGTCTGTCTGTGTGTGTGTGTGTTCTTTTCCTAATCCGTCGCTGGATTTGTTGCTGCGCCGATTCTCCTCTTGCTCTCGTCCATCCGCGGCATCGTTCAAGCCCTGAAACAGAATTTCGATGCGTTAAAACCATTAGGCGCCTGATAACGTCGACAGTCGACATAATACAAACATATTGAAAATATTGTTTGCTAAACACTGAATAAATATGCGGGAAAAATATTGAAACCGTATACGTTTTGAAGCCGAGTTCATGCACGTGAAAACCGTGACCCGCCGTCAATAAATCACTTTTTTTTTCATATCGCTTATAGAATGTTTGCCAAATATTCAATAAATATATTCAAAAAGAAATGTTTGCTGAATGCCGGGTATTTAGTATAGAAAAAATAATTTCATGGCGTTGAAGCCGTTTGAGCCTCAAAACGGAATTTTTATGTGTTCAAACACCTAAAACAGTCGACAACAAAAAAAGTTCTTGTACGTTTGAAGTTTGAAGCCGTTTGCAATGCAAACTGAAATTTCCAGACGTTTCAGATGCACGGGATGTCAAAGTTTGCCTGTATAACACGTTTGTCAAATGGGAATATTTCTGAAGGAAGATTGGCGATATAATGAATAAAAAATGTTGACGAAATATTGGTTGAACATTAAAAAAATATATGTCTACAATTCAAACCCTATAGGTTTCGAAACAGATCTTATGTACGTTGAAAACCACCGAAGCCCGTCGATAAAATACGACTTGAATGGAAATATTTCCAAAAGAGTATTTGCTAAATATTGAATAAACATGGAAAAAATATTTTTTGTCTTCGAAACTGCATGAGCTTGGAAACAAAAATTATACATGCTTGAAGCTCAAGACGTTTTGAGCTGTCGATGCAGTACTACTTGAACGATGATATTACAAAAGGAATATTTGCTAGATATGTATTGTTACTGTATAAATATGCAGTGAGGGGCAAAAGTATGGAACAAATTTACTAGAAAATACGCATTCCTTTTCTCGAGAAATTTTTTGAACAGGTCGATTTTTTTTCCAATTCCGCACATTTTATATTCATTTTGCTGATATTTTTTTAAAAGCTGCATCAGCCATTTTTTTCAAATTGAACCTTCCTTTTTTTTGCAGATTCAAATAGAATAATAAATTCTGACTTCAGCAATATGTACATGTGCACCTTTTGAACTGATAGTTTCCGAAATAATAATCATCAAAGGTGGTAAATTTCAAGTTTTTTTATTGATGATGTTTTGACAAAATAAAAACGTTCCCATCGCAGAAATGTTCATAAAATCTCTCAAAATATTTCACTTCAACGTCAAACTTTTCCAGGTGCCCTTCAGGCCCTTGAGTGTTCCCTTTAGGTCACTATGCGCGACCGGTCCTTACTCTTTTGGGCACCTGTTTTCCTTAAAGGGGGATTGGCAGACGAGAACCGATATACTGGCCCGCGAGATCTGCGGATCTCACCTCCCTCGATTATTTTTCACGGGAATACTCAAATCAAAGGTCTACATCAACAGACCACAAAATTTGGAAGACTTGAAAGATCAAATTCGTGAGGAATGTTCCTTGATTAGTGTAGAAGTTATCGAAAATGTTATCGGAGTATTTTCGGACAGGCTTGCGTACTGCCAAGAGACCAACGGGTGGCAGTTTGAGCATTTGATCTAATAAAAAGAGTCCCAAATCAATTTTTATAAAAGCAAAGAATTATTTTTTTAGAAATAAAAATTTTCAGATCAAGGAATTTGACATTCAATATACGCGAAACTATGAGCCCAAAAAGTAAAATGTGCATATTGCCGAAATCAGAATTCTATAATCTGTTTGAATCTTCAAAAAAAAGAAAGACGTTCAATTTGAACAAATGGCTAATAACGTCACAGCCTCTACAAAAATGGCGGTGACGTGAGCAATTCTATCATCCAATAAGTCGATGAAACGCTATCCAAATAGAAATATTCCAAAAGAAATATGTTATGCAAAATATTGAACAAGAATGTACAAAATAAGGTTTCTGAAATATCAATGCATGCTATAGGAAAATATTTCTGACCTTCAAACCGTGTTCGCTCTCGCTCAAACAAAATCCTGTACCTGTCATTGAAACGTGAGACGACGGAAATTGTCAATCAAAACACTATTTAATCCGACGGTAGGTACACACGGTACACGGTACCCGCGTGAAGTTGCTGGACACCAGCACGTGAACCCGGTCAAATTGATTGTGGTATAGGCTAGTCACTCTGAAACATTGTTTTTTTTTTCTAAGTTGATAACCACCGGAGTCTATCGATAGAACACTTTTCAGATGGGAATATTCCGAGATGAATACTTGCTGAATATTGAATAAACATACAAAAATCTTTAAAACTACACAAGCTGCTATAAAGCGAATTTCCGTACGTTTGAACCGTAAGACGTCTAAGCTATCAATGAAGTATTATTTGAATGGTAATATTTCAAAAGGAATATTTGCTGAATGAATATGCGGGAAATATTATATTTCGTTCAAGCTGCATAAGCTTCAGAACGGAATTTCTATACGCTTCAACCGTGAGGTGTTCAAAGAAGCTGTCTATAAAATACTACTTAAATATCGATATTTCAAAATTGATGTTGGCGATATATTGAGAAAATATGGAAAAAATGCGGAATATTGAGTATTACACCGTTGTAGCCTTCTAAGCTTCAAAATTGAGTACCTGTACGTTAAAACATGAAACTCCCATCATATGATGAGTCGATTATGAAACACTATTTTTAGATAGGAGTATTAAAAGAAAAAATGCGAAATATTAAACGAAAATATCCAAAATAAATTTTGTGGAATATCAACGCATGACAAAAAAATATTTTTGTCGGTTAGCCGTGTTCGCTGTAAAACAGGATTCTGCACCTGCCCTCCAAATGCGAGACGACAAAAATTGTCAGGGTCAAACCTGATAATTTTGACCGTGACCGTGTAGGTGCTAGCGGGCCGAGTGGAAATATTTCAAAGTAAATATTGGTGAAACAATTGAATAAATTACGTTTTTGAAAGAGTTCATATTGATTTTTTTTGGTCCTGTCAGTAAATAAGATGTTTTTAGTTTTAATAGATGCATTCGGCAAATGGGTGGGAATCCATGAAATCAAACCTGTTACGTCTGCAAGTACCATTGATATTTTGAGGAAAATTTTCTCCTGTTTTGGTTTACCTAAGCAAATTGTGACAGATAATGGTTCTCAATTTACTTCAGAGGAACTTTGAGTTTTTTTGTAGAAGAAACGGGATGAAATTAAGTTTAACACTTCTATATCATCCGGCTAGTAATGGAGCTGCGGAGAATGCAGTGAAAAGTGTCAAAATAGCTTCAAAGAAATCTTTCGAAGATCCGTAAAACGGTTCTAGCTCGATTTCTTGTATTCTGTCAAGATATTATTTAAATTACAGGACAACGTCTCACTGCACGACTGGTGTTACACTTGGTTTTGCGATGTTCAACAGAAATATTAAAGTAAGGCTAGACCTGCTCAAGCCAGAGAATTTGAAAGTCAAAGAAAAAAAATTTAACATAATAAAGCCAGGAAGAGATATTCATTTTTCTGTGGGTGAGGAGGTGTATGTACGAGATTTAAGAAATGTTAACAAAAAAGAATGGTTGTAAGGAGAAATCACCAAGAAATTAGGACCCCGTGTTTATTTGGTAAAAAATATATTCAATAATATTTGGAAAAGGCATTGTGATGATATAATTAGTGGTGGGGGTGTGTGATATATCGAGTTTGTAGAATAATTAAAATGTCATAAAATAAAGACATTCCGAATTCCGTATACTTTGAATACATAAAACTTCAAAGAATTTCACTCATATGAAGGAGGGAAGCCTCGCAATAGAATGTCTAGATTATTTTAAACCATGAAATGTCAAAATTTGTCAGTGAGTACTTTCATGTAAATATGGAAAAGAAATATTTACGACATATTTAACAAAGAATTATGAAATGAAGACATGAACGATCAAACTTCAGGAAAAACTCTCTTATAGCCCTTCCGATTCAGAAGAAAATAATATTTCTGCTTGCAACTCGCTTCCTAAGAAAGATACAGTAGATGAGTAAGTTTACAAAAAATATTTTTATTGACATAACTTCGAGACATGGACTTTGAAACAAAATATCGTATTAATGTTCTGCGGTAGGGTCACTTCAAAATGCAGCTTTTTTTAAATTAAAATAATTACGTATTCAATGACGTATTTTTCCATTGGGATAATTTCGCTGCTGGTGGGTTCTTCGAAATCAAGAGTAGGTACTCCAAAAAAATATTCTACATAAATGGTATATGAAGCATGAATATTTTTTTTGGTACCGGTATTTTTGCTAGGAAGCGAGTAAGATGCATACCTAATCAATTATGTTATATTTTTATGAACCAGGAGGACTGAGAGAATATTTCCTTACAGTTTTATTGGTTAAATCTGGACATTCTGTATAGATAAAAAAAATAAATACAATACAGAACAAACATTGAGTGAATACCCATAAATACTTACTCACTACTCAGTAACATATTCTGCCGTTGAACGTTGGAATCATTTGAGGATACCAGGATACAGGATACAGGTGTCCCAGAATAAGTAATGGCGCAAAAGAGAGGTGCCTTACATAGAAGGGTAATAATAGAGAACTGGAAAAATATTGAAGCAATTCTAGTTCTTTAAATGTGTCATGGAGGGTCAAAGGTTGCTCCTTCGATTCGAACCCTCTTATTTTCGTTATTCGAAAAAATTTTAGTGAACTGCTCATAGCAAAATATTGGGTGCAAATCTCAGCCATTGAATGAGTATTGAATTTCTGTTTCCCCATACAGTGTGGGGCATAAAATACATAAATGCGGTTTCTTTGAAAAAATAAACACGAGCAAAAAATTATATGGAAATGAAATGTGTTTTGTTGTTGTGCTTTACAACGGTTATAGGACCATTATGAGATGGGAATGTTGGCAGGCACTTCCAGTAACATAATAATTTTCATGATATACAACTCACCTTTTATACAGGGTGTCAAATTCAAAACTTACAATTGCCTGTAAGTCTGGAACAAAAACAGATATCGAAAATCGTCCAAAACCGTTTCAACAGAATGGAGGGGGAACCATACCATAATAGTGAAGTCAGTGACTCACCCCCACCCAGGGTCTGAGCCCCAGCCCCTATTTGTTTTTAAATGACAACCCCCTACTTGTGGTACATAATTGGAAATCCCTTAAAAGTGTTTTCCATCAGTACCAATTATTTCATATTTTGTTTGGGTAGTTTTCACTTTATTTGTAAAAACTATCCAATGGGTTTAAATTGATTTAAACGAATTCAATTCACAATAAATCAAATTTGACTACTTACCACTTACTAACTAAACCAAAAACAAAAACCGAATGTTCACAATAAGGGTTTAATATTATTGCCGTTGTCTTTAAGGCAACAATAAAGCCTGTTTTCGAACTCTCGTCGAACGTTTTCAAAGGTTTCTTTTGAAAAGGCGGACGTTCATCGGTAATTCTACGACGCAGGTCTTCGATCGACTCCGGCTGAGTTTTAAAAACAACAGACTTCAAGTGATCCTACAGAGTGAAGTCTGGAGGAGTCAAGTCCGGTGATCTGGGACTGGGAGGCCCTCCAATGGCTCCTCTTTTGCCAATCCACCGATCTGCATGTATAATGATCATCGAACCGGGGTACTGGGTATGTTCTCCCCGGAATACGTGAGGATTATCGTTACTCCAGTAGCAACAATTTTGTTTATTCACACTACCATTCTATTCAAGTACAAAGTACATTCGTCACCGAAACAAATGTTTTTCATGAGTTGAGGTTCTGCGGTGATTCGTTGCATCGTAGCTTGACAAAACTAAATCCGCCTATCAGGATCACCATCCCCCAAGTTCCAATAGTTCAGGAACTATGATATCAGACTGATCTAGATCAAACTCTACTTTGACCGAGGACTTACTTTATTTCCAACAAGACAGAGCTCTACCTCACTATGTCTAGTAAGGCAATGGTTATATGATCATTATACAGATCGGTGGATTGGCACAAGAGGACCCATTGAATGGCCCCTCAAATCATCGGACTTGACTCCTCCAGACTTTTTTCTGTGGAATCACTTAAAGTCTGTTGTTTTTGAAACTCAACCTGGAGTCCATTGAAGAACCACGGCGTAGAATTACCGAAGAATGTCGCGCGCTTTCAAGATAAACCTTCGGAAACGTTCGACAAGAGATCGAGAACAAGCTTTATTTATTGTCTTGAGAATAACGGTAATCAGTTTGAATACTGATTGTGAACTTTTTTTTTTTGTTGAAGTAGTTAGAATTTGATTTATTGTCGAGTGAATTGATTTAACTCAATTTAAACTCATTAGACAGTTTTTTCCAAATTTAACGAAAACTACCCAAACAAAATATAGAATAACTCATACCACTGGAACGCATTTTTCAAAGGCTTTTCAATGATGTTTCGCAAGTGGGAGGTTGTCTTTGAAAAAAATAGTGGGTGGGGGGCTGGGGCTCAGACACTGGGTGGGGGTGAGTCACCGACTTCGTTATTTTGGTTTCCCTTGCATTCTGTCGAAATGGTTTTAAGCGATTTTCGATACCTGCTATTGTTTCAGACTTACAGGCAATTGTTTTAAATTTGACACCTTGTATAGCGAATTAATATTCAGTACCTACATATTTACTGATGGCTGATATATTGTGCCTAATATTTTGATATAAACGGTTTCAGAACATCTTTTGAAATAAGAAATAAAGAATAGGTCGGAGGACCACCCTTTGATCTCACGTAATTCTAAAATGAAAAGACCTAACATTTTTGGAATATTTTTTTGAACACTTCACTATTCTTTCACAGCGTACCTTTTCTTTTTCGCTATTTATTCTGGAATACCCTGTAGCAAATAGGTATTGGTACACTTTATACAGGGTGTTTCGGTGACCTTGCATAAACTTCGGGAGGTGATTCCTCTCAAGAAAATAAGTTAAAAAGTGAGGATATAATTTTTTCCTGAAGTGCTTCCTAAGGGAGTTACAGCCCCTCAAAGGTACGCAGTGAAACAAAGTTTTTAATTATTTACTGAAAAACCGTTAAAGGTGGGAACTTCAAATTCAGTGTAGAGAAGTTTTCCAACAGTGCAAATTTATATGCAAAGTTTCAAACAAATCTAACCAGTGACAGCGAAATTACACAGATACAAAAGATTTTGTAAATTTACTGCAAATATCACGGGCAATTTTGCTTCACATGATAACCAATGAATTTCACAAAAGAAACTGATTTTTACATTGAAGTTGTGAATTTACAAAATACGTGTAATTTGTGGCTTTGTGATATCACAATAAGACAAATGCATTATTCCTTTGTAATTTCACAATATCGCTGTGATATCACATCTGAAAATTACAAAATGATGTAAAAATGGGTGTAAATATTGTGAATTCACATCGTGATTTTACTATGAAAAAATTGTTAAATGCTGCTGTAATTTCACAAATAATCATGTCTTTTTACAAATTAGTCTGAGCTACTTAAAATGTTACTAATTATTATTGGTAAAATTATTACACTGAAACTTGATAGAACTAATTTATTAAACATACTATTATTTTAATACATATACAAATATATTAATTACAGTAAAATGTAGGTATTAATAATAAACTGTAAATAAATCCAATACTGGAACTGGAACCCCTAAAAAAGGCATTCTGAAGCTGACCTAGAACAAAGACCACAGTTACTGAAAAATAGGAAGTTTTCAAGACACAGAATAATTCACGTTCAAACTCAGCTTGGCTTCTTGATCAAATTGAACACTTTTTGTTTGAGTCCTTCCAACTGGAACAGCACTAAAAAAAATATTCTGGAGCTGACCTAGAGCAAGCACTAGGTACAGTTAATAAAAAAATAAGAAGTTTACATAAGACATTTAATTTACGTTCAAACTCAGCTTGGCTTTTTGTTCTAAGTGAAGACTTTTTCTTCGAGTTCTTTTAACCGGAACATCACTAAAAAAAAAACATTCTGGAACTGACCTAAAACAAAGACCATAGTTACTAAAAGATAAGAAGTATACATAAGACACTTAATTCACCTTCAAACTTAGCTTAGCTTCTTGATCAATGTGAACACTTTTTGTTTTGGTCTTTTTTTCATCGACTTCGTCTTGATGGATCTTTAGCAAATATCTTTGGACTATTTCCATCGTCATCGATACTTCTGCCGGATACATCAAATTGGGAATGAAATACAGCCCAAACGCAATTTCGAAGGAACTGGAAAAATTATCGCAAGGTGTAATTTTTTCTCTTTCCATGTAGACATTCCAAACGTCAAAGTCTAAAATGATGAACAATATCAATAAAATAGCATTAAGTAAAATCAGCAAACAGCAAATATGAAATATAGTTGCAAAAGATGATAAATACCTGGCAATTTTTGAGCGAACGTTCCACCCGATTTTACCAGCCAACTAGAAAGAAACCAACAGTACCAGCTACGACCTGATCGAAAGCGGACGCCATGATGTACCTTGCGAATCTTGCTGCGTTTCTATTGGATGCCGCTGCCGCTTTACATAAGCATTGTGATTTAACAAAATGCTTGTGAATTTACGAATCAATTGTAATTTTCCGAAACATGATGTAATTTTACAATAAGTTCATGTGATTCGGTGATCAGGGTTGGTTTTTTACAAGTGATTATTACAAAATGATCTTACTTTTACATGAAGGCTCGGTATTTCACATTTATGTTGTATTTCCACTACCAATTCGTTGGATATGTGTTTTTCACGCATTTTTCATTGTAATTTTACATAACTCTCTTTGTAACTAGTTTGTGATTTTACACAGATTTCTATCAGTGTAGAGGGGATTGGGATTATGTTGAGAATTATTCTGGACACGTTCGGGTTCTCTTCATTTTTACTTCGGAACGGTGCATCCTACGGAAAAAATGCAAGAGGAGTGAAAGTTTTAGATTGAACGAGTCCATCGTGAACATCAAATTTGAAGCTCGTAGCTTGGCGAGTTCTTGAGCAAATAAATAAAAACTTTGTTGCACTTTGCAACTTTGAGGGGCTGTAACTCCCTCAGGGAGCACTTGAGGAGAAATGTTACTCTTACTTTTCGACTTTTTTTTCTGAGAACAATCACTTCCCGAAGTATTATGCAAAGTCACTGGAACACCTTGTATACTTAAGTACTCAGTATCAATGCGAGATACAGCATATTATTCTGAAGATATACTATTTTGAAAAAATTGAAACGAAATTTTGGCTGACTAATGAATGAATTTAGTAAATAACTTTGTGTGTGGATTTGGTTTGAAGTACATTTTTGCATCAGTTGTTGTTACAGAATGCTGTTAGAATCTGAAATTATCCTCATAATTCTTCTTAATTTGTTGAAAAAGACAGCTCTTTACTTTTTGTTCAGTTACCCATTAACTATCAATAAAGAAAAAATAGTAATTGCAGATGAAATTTTTTACAGTATTGTTCTGATACTTCAAGCATTTCTGTAAACTGCCCTGGACTCTGAAAGTGTGAATTTTGTAACACCCTGTACCTATTATGTGGTAATACATAGAGACCGGATTCTAGGCAAAATGCCTTTTTGTTTCTGTTTCAGGCATGTGTATGAGACCTTGAAATAAATATTAGTGATGAAAAAACATTGCTTTTGACACCCCCTTTGTTTTTGCCTAAAACTGACAAAATCGGATTAACTGTCCTAAAAAGACCTTTTTATCGGCCTAAAATAGGCGTTTTTCGATTTTTTGGTGAAAATGATTCACAATGTTGAAAAAAAATCCATTTTCTGATTTGTTCCAATAAAACTATGGGAGTAAATTGATTTCAACCCTTATATAATTTATTTACTTCTACTTCTACTTATGTATTTGGCCTATATTACCTAATTTAGGTCTTTGCGGCCTATTTTAGGCTGTTACGTAAAGTACAGCTTTTATTCACCTAAACAATGTGAACATAACGTCTCAATCTTCACTTTTCAACGGCTTGAGATCTAGTCTTGACGCAGGGACAGGATTCTAGGCAAAATGACTTCCGGTTTTTGTTTTGGTCATTTGCACTCAGCTTTGAAATATATAGTCATGTTGAAAGAAATAGCCTTTTTGATTGAAGTCTAATTTGCCTAAAATTATCTAAACTCGGATTTAGTGTCCTAAAAGTTCTTTTTTAACAGCCTACAATAGGTTTTTAGCTACAATGTTACAGTTGAAATGATCCACATTGTTTCATTTGTTCCGTACTGTATGTCACTTTTATTCATTTCGACACTAATTGGTAATTGTATATACGTATATTTTGTCAACATCTTACATTTTTCATATGTTTAAAACTATAAATCTTTTTTTTGTATAGGTAAGTATATAAAATATGTTATAAAAGGTAAAAAATTTCATGTAAGGGTAGGGAAGGTGGAATGGTACCCATTACGCATGCTGCATTTCCCTTTTGTATAGCTAGGCTGATCCTTTGGGTTATATAGCACCTCGATCTGTCTTCTCCGGTGGCATCTGCTGTAAGTTTCCCCAGTTCGTATACAAAATTTATAGCCTCTTGGCACCAAGGGCCTAGGGTCTCAACAGCGAAAGGGACAAAGATGTAATTGTCTTCAATAATTGTTTTGTATTTTGACCGCTTCCGGTTTGCTGCGTTTTCAGCTACTGTCCCAGTTTCCTTTATTGCTGCTGCCATGTTAGACGCTGCCAAGGTGTCGCTACAAGTGGCATCCCAAACTAGGTGCCGTCCGTTTCGCCAAGGGACTAAAGTCATTCCGTCGGGTCTTTTGTGGTCTTCTCTGACAATACCTGTTGGCTCCAGGATTGCTGGCATCTTTGCCGATGCGAGAGCTCTTCTTATGATGTCGTTTAAAATAAAGTGTCTAGACTGTCTACCAGCACTCTTTTGACAACATAAGCCATGTATCCCTTTCTCATCCACTATGTTTCCACATAAACATTTGTGTGATTTACACATGTGTAAACCTAGACGTATTGAGATTGAGATTCTGAACGTGTTGTTGTCTAAAATCGTTCCAAGACTACGAGATGGTAATACGTTTAGCCATGCGCTTGATTCTTTTCTGAGAGCCGCTTGTCGAAGCACATGTGTGTAGTCGCTGTCGCTTTTTATTGACTTGGATATTTTTTCGCAAGCATACATATCCCAAGCATGCTGTCTGTAGATAACAGCTTCTGGAGGAGTTTCTTCATATTGCAGTTTCCATTCTTCTAATGCTTCCGTATAAAACGCAATATCAAACAAGCCCTGTGAATCAGGTAACATTGCTTGGACGAGATTTGATACGCTGTTTATGGATGCAAGGAAGGCCGGTAGTCCAATATCCGTGATTTTGCGAATTCCAATGCCGCCATGTTTGATGGGTAAAGATGCGATGCTCCATTGTTGTTCAGTCAAACGAATGTTAATGATACCCTCTAAAGTGTTCTTCATTTTGGAATCCATGGCTTTGATTTCATTTGTCATTTTCCAAGCTGGTGTGGTTCTCAGCATATAGTTCAATTTGGGTATAGCAAAACAATTGCGTAGTAAATAATATGCCATGTGACTTTTCAGATCTTTTAGTCGTTCAAATAAAGTAAGTACTTCTTTAAATTTTGTTTCTAAGGATTCATTGAATGATTCATCAGTGATTGCTGCTCCGAGGAGACATAATTTTCTATCTGTCAAAATTTTGATTCCTGGGCAGATCATGTTAAAACTTTTGATAACTGATTGGTCCATGTCTCCACAAAAAAATAACTCGCACTTCGAAGGGTTCACCTGCAATCCAAGAGCCTTACATCTCTCGATCAGAATTTTGAAATCTTCCATTACACCCTCTGGTGTACCTCCCAACGTACCATCATCGAGATACCAGAGATTTAACTCGGATGATAAAAGTTCAATCACAGGATGCAAAACAAGACCAAATGCCAAACACCCAGCTGGATCGCCTTGTTGGGCCCCGACTTGAGAAGATATTTTTCGCTCTCCAAAGAAAAGTAATGTAGGCATTGCATAACATTGATGAAGAAAAGCATAAATTGAGGGCACTTTATCCCTGATCTCAGCTAGCATGACATCCCTCTCAACAGAATTGAATGCATTTCGAAAATCAATCTTCAAAATTACCTTCCTTTTGCTAATTGTTTTTTTAGTGTATGTACGAACTGCATGTACGACTGCTTCGCATCCTCCCTTTGTACCAAATCCGAGTTGTCTTGGGTTGAAGTATGATCCCATTTCCTGATGTACAGATTTGCATGCCAATTTCGAAGTAAGACGTCGGTAGGTGCTCCCTACAGCTATCGGGCGAATTCCTCCTGACTTTTTGTTTAGAGCGCATAATGTTGCTCCATAGATTATTTCCAGAATATCTTGATTGACAGTTCCTGACAACATGACATTACATAGTCTTGTTAGAGATGACATGAGCGCCTCTGCAGCACTTCCATTCGATTTTGCAATAAGGTCTTTTAAATGTTGAGGGCGGATCCCATCAATGCCCGCTGCAGAACCATTCGGAAAGTTATAAACAGCTTTCTTAACTTCAAGTTCAGAAACCGTCAAGTAATGTTCTTCAGGCTTTGGTGGATCATGTAAGTTCAATAACCTTGAAGGTGATGGATGCTTCTCTAATAATTGTTGATAAGTCTCTTCATCTGCTGCTGCCAGAGTGTCTGTTGAAGATAATAAATTCGCTGCTCCTCGAATGTCACCTTCGCATACTTTGGATTCCACTTTCCTACAAAGCTGGATTCTGTCTGTCGTTTCTTTATTTTGTTTTCGGGGCTTGGCTGAGGGTTTATCGAACAGTACTTCCTCCAGGCTGACGTTTTTCTTGATTGAACGTGTCAGATTTTTGGACTTTTCAGATGGAACTCTCAGGGCGATATAGGGAAAAGACAACAAGTTCTGCCAAGACTGAACATCGTTTTGCGAGCAACAATGATCCATCAATGTGGCCAGCTTATTTCCAACGACCATTCTGGCTCCTTTCGGGATTCTTTTCAAAATTTTGACATGTTTCCGAAACTCGACTAATTTACTTGAAAAATCTTGGATTTTGCTCTTGCTGTTATCTTTGGCAGCATCTTGTTCTATTTTATGCATTCTTGAAACATGTATTCTCCGTCCGGCCTCATTTTTCAAAGTTTTGCCACATATGTCACAATCAGTTTGTGTCCCATTCACAGTGTTTTCAGTCATGTTCGATGGTCCAGATTCTTCTTTATCCAGTTCAGACACAATCCATGTGGCCATCCTCTCAGCAAATTTACCACTGCTGGGGTATTTTGTCGGTAGATATTCATCATCATCATCAGAGGATGACAGTGACATGTTATCAGATAATAATACTTATACAAGGTAACAAGTACGCAAAATGAATCTTTAGCGGATAAATCCGCGCTATCCCTGAAAGCGAATGACCCGCCGAAGCATTTTGCGTACTTGTCGCATACATCATTTTTTAGCATGAGCTTTCCAAACACCAATTTGTGTCTTCTATATCGGCCATAGTGAAGTTGCCTACTCCGTAACAATGTAACTACAACAACTAAACTGCTAAATCAACAATGCAACACCTTGAAAGAATCTTTCAGATACGGTTCGCAAAAATTCGTGTTTTGTGGACTTAAACATTCAGCAAAATGGCTTCTTCAGGAAGACAATACTTGAAAATCAATAATTTGTTTTATTGCATCCAAAAAATGTTTTCGGCCTATTTTGCCTATTTTAGTCGTTACGGCCTAAAGCGTCCTAAAATAGAGCTTTTATTTGCCTAAACATGTGTCCTAATTCCCACTTTTTAACGGCCTGATATCCGGTCTCTAGACTAATACATTATTTCCCATCTAGTTTTCAACTGGACCTCCACTGACCTGCAATAATTCATATACCGAGCTTTATTGCAAAGGCTTTTGTGTATAAAATTGTATAGCTCCATAGTGAAAATTTGCTATATAATTTTGTTTTTGAATGGCTTGGTATCGCACTCGTGTATGCCCATGTTTATAAGTAATTTTTTCTGTTGACTATGCAGCTTTATTGGTGTGTAATGATATAATAACCCAGTACCTACATAGCCGTACCTGGTGCAAAGAAAATTCAATTAATGCCAACATTCAATATTTTCGCTCACTTTTGGCAGTCAGTTTTCACTTCATATACATAAACTACTATTAATTTTATTATTATTCATAGGTAATTACCTTCGCACCGCACAATTGAACGGTAGGTACCTGTATATCAGTAATTGATTTTGCTCAATATAACTGAAAATGTTACATACTAATCAACATCAACTGATTTGCATTTCAATACCTGCATAATTTAAATAATTTTTTCAGTGGAAAGTTTATGTCAAAAACTCGAAGTGTTCTATCATCAGGAATTTCAAGAATTTTCTTCTCAGGATCAAACGTTATAGGCGCGAACTGTTTGCAGAAGGAAAGCGCTGAAAATGTCAAGGATTTTTACGTTTTTTTTTGTGTGTTCGAAGGCGAAGGGTCGCCATTTATGGACACTGATGATATGAAAATAATTATGTGAGGTGAATATACACAGTGGTTCAAGATTTGTCAGGTAGGCTTGAGTAGAGATGTTGCTTTTGGTCGTCCCGATAAAAAAAAAGCGCCATGCGTCGCTATATTTGCTATACCTATCAATCTCTCAGCTGAAAAATAAAAAAAAAAAAAATTTTTGCGTGTGCAGGGTGATTCTTTCAGGTTCATTTGAAAGGGTTCCACAGTAGATCAACACAAATTTTAAGATATGTTCTCATAATCACGTTCTTTCAGAAAATAAGGTTAAGGTTTAAGGTCATTGTAAATACAGGGTGATCCGAAAGGACAAGAGACTGTCCTACAGGAGCCCAATGTAATCTACTTTCGATATTAAAGTATCCAGGAACCTGTGGAAATCTTTGTTCGAAACGTTAATTTGGGTATTGAAATTAGAGAGAAAAATGTTGAGAAAGTGATTTGCAGAAAATTGAAAATTGTGGAAATTTGAATTTCTCGGGAATACTTGAAATCTCTTCCCAAATCATCTTATCATACAAATCGTGCATTGAGGCTGCACTTGAGGCTCCATCATTTAAGTCTAGTCTCGATTACCCAGGGAAATTCCCGAAAAATTGGAACAAATTATTGGAGGTTGTTTGAGAACCAGTTAGCTCTTGTTTTGAAAAAAAAAATGGTGGAAATCTGTTCACGGAATAAAAAGTTGGAAAATTTGCTGTTTTCCTAGCGAGGAAAACTCGAAAACCGTGAGTCCGATATTTTGGAAAGTTTCCCCCCCATAAATGAATTCAATGTTCTCTCCAACTTTCATTCCCCAGCATGTCCGCACCTAAAATGGATATTTCGTGGGGCTCACCGCATGTTGCAGTTTTTCCAAATTCGCACGAGATGTGAAAATTTCAATTTTGAAAGAAAATACCGTTCGAAAATCGAAACCGTGTCGATTTTGAAAATTGAATAAGTCTACACGATGCCCAATTCAATCTACTCTCGATATCAGTCGGATTTTTTAGAAAAAGTTGATTCCCGAACAGAAATGAATTTTTGTGTGCTGCATCAAAAGCGAGTCGTTCTGGTCAAAACCCGGGTGAAAGGCCATCTTGGGCGGCAACGGCTGAGAGAAATTCTGAAAATTCATAACGTCCGACTGGAATGTGGTGGAAAATTACAACTTCAGCTATAATTTGATTCTTTGGCTGTGTGTTGTTTCCTGCTGAATTTGGTTCAAATCCATCAAAAAAATATTGAATAATTATTGAATGGCAAAGTTTCGAACTTTCACTTCTTTTATTATTTGACAGGTGACATAAGGCAATACTTCCAACTATTCTGGATAGTTTTTCAAGGGCTTTCAAATGGCGTATTGAAAGTCACGTTCCGTTTGTGTGATATATCGAGTTGGTAAAATAATGAAAAATGTCATAAAATACTCAATAAAGACATTCCGAATTCCATATACTTTGAATACATAAAACTGGCGACGAAGATGGGATACGTAATTAATAAGGAAGGTCTGAAAAAGGAGACGTCGAAGGTAGACGAATACTGAATTGCAAAACACCAGAGAATATTACAGAGTTGAAGTCTTTTCTGGGAATGTTAAACTAGTATTCAAAACTTATTGAAAACGTTACAGATATTGTGCACCCACTGTATGAATTGTTAGAAAAGAATGCACATTTTGAATGAAGTAAAAGTTGTGAAGGAGCTTCCATCAAGGCGAAAGAAGCTGTCACGTTAGATGTGGTATTGATTCATTATAATCCAGATCTACCTTTGAAAGTAAGTTGCGACGCAAGTTCGTATGGAGTAGCGGGAGTATTATCGCACATTTTACCTAATGGGAATGAAAGACCAATTTGTTTTGCTTTAAGAAAACTTAGTAGATATGGAATGGTATATTCCCCTTCAGACAAAGAGGCATTATCAATTTATTTCTCCATTTTTCAATTTATCACTATCTTATGGGACGCAAATTTCTTTTGGCAACGGATCACAAACCTTCAATTTATTTATTCGGAGATAAGAAACGTATTCCTGTGATACTGCGGCTGGCAGATTACAGCGCTAGGCTGTTTTCTTATCTCAGTTTGATTTTACCATCAAATATCTGAAAGGTACGTTGAATGGAAATGCAGATTGTTTGTCACGCTTACCTTCGTCTGAGTCTGGGGAAGTGGAGGAATTTGATCATACTTACGATAATTTCATTTATGATAACCATGACCTACCACTTACGGCAGCAGATACTTGGGATGAAACAAATAGGGATGGAGTTTTATCTAAGATTCTATCTGAAATTAGGAAGGGATGCCATAACAAATTGGAGGGAGATTCGTTCAAGCCTTTTATTAGTCGAAAAAATAAACTGAATGTAGAAAATGATATGATAATGTGAGGTTACAGAGTTGTAATACCGGAAAAGTGCAGAAAGTTGTTGTTTCCGGGAATAGTAAAAATGAAAAGTAAAGCACGATCTTATTTTTGGTGGCCAAAGTTAGATATGGATATTGAGAATTGGGTCAAGACTTGTAAGGCTTGTAGCATGGCAAAACCTAGTCCGCCTAGAGCATCATTGATCGAATATGAAGAACCTAGTTACGTTCCTGAAAGAGTTCATATTGATTTTTTTAGTCTTGTCAGAAATAAGATGTTTTTAGTTTTAATAGATGCATTCAGCAAATGGGTGGAAATCCATGAAATAAAACCTGTTACGTCTGCAAGTACCATTGATATTTTGAGGAAAATTTTCTCTTGTTTTGGTTTACCTAAGCAAATAATTGTGACAGATAATGGTTCTAAATCCACTTCAGAGGAATTTTTTAAAAAATTAGTAAAAGAAACGGGATAAAATTAAGTTCAATTCAATTCAATTCAATATATTTATTGTTCCTTCGGTAATACACCATGAACAAGAAAAAAAAAACAGGGTAAGATAAGTTAACACACAAGTCAGTACTCGTTCCTGCTGAACGCCCTCAGCCTGAGAGCTCCCACAATGAAATTGACAATTCTAACAATAACAGAAGTATTATTTACCTCAATAAAATGCAAGACATCTTTCAGATTGATGAGGTCATGTATGTAGTGAAATCTTATAGGGTTATAAATTGGACACTCGAAAAGTATATGCTCCAACGTCTCCTGTCTGTGCAAATTACATATAGTACAAAGCTCCTCAGTTATAATTCGGTAACATGAACCCTTCCACGTGAATTTCAGGTAGCGATCACTGCCTAATTTCAGTTGGGCTACTATTTTCAACTTGGCAATAGGCAACCTCAACTGCAGGTAGGATCCGCTGTCAATGTCAAAGTTAAAAAATCTGTACAAGGAGGAAAAAGTGGAGGACTGGAACCTGTTTAGATCAATGTTGCGCAATCGTTGTTCATATTGATCGAGAATTTCTCCTTTATACCTGACTAAAGTCTGCAGATCCAAGCACGGCCAGAGGCGCCCAAACCCAGCATCCGTAAAAAACACTCCCATTTGACTGGCCCAACTGTATTTGGTTTCTCTTGAATCTATCTGAATCAAACGCTTGAAACATATAAGCGGATAGCGACTACAGTTCATGCAAAGTAATTTTTCCATCCAACTCAGGCAAGTTTTGAGTATCACAAGTGAGAGAGCCGTGACACCTACCTCCAGTCTTACAGCATAATCAGGAGTATTCTTAGCCAAGGCCAGCAACCGCTTGAAAAAACCGACCTGGACCCTCTCCAGAAGGTCAGCATATCTCACTGCATACACGGCCATGCAATGCGACATAGAGTTTAGTATGGTCGACTCGTAAAGTTTAATTCGCGGTTCCCAGCTATTAAACCCAGCACGTGCCATCAATGATAAAGTCGCCCCAGATGCAACCCTGGCCCTAGCCACTGTCTCTCTCGCCGCTTGCAGGAAAACCGATGAAGAACTAAAGGTAACTCCAAGGTAAGTATATTTATTCTCCACCAATATTTGCTCTCCGTTGTAAAGAAACTTCAACCTGCTAGCCGATCCGGAATGACCTCTACCAAAGCAAACTATTCTTGATTTTTCAGTGTTAACAATCAAGCCATTCGTCGAGCAATAACTCTCAAGGACCGATAATTTTCTTGCCAAATCAACAGGAGAATCACCCAGAATCACCAAATCATCCGCATACAACAGCAAGCAAACATCCAATTCATTATCCACATTCAATCCCACACAACCAGCCTCGCGAAAATATACTTCTATATCAGAAAGGAACAACGCAAACAAACAAGGACTCAACGATTCACCCTGCAAAACTCCCGATTCAACCTTAAACTTTCGTGTAAATTCACAACCAACTTTCACTCTTACACTAGCATTCTCATACAACGCTCTTACTATCCTAATAAATCTTGTACTAACACCCAAGTGGTAGAGTTTCTGCCACAACAAAGTGTGTTTCACAGTGTCAAAGGCACGCCTAAAGTCAATAAAAGCCGCATAAACATGTCTACCTTTCAACCTCAAATGTATCTGAATGATCGAACTCAGTACAAACACATTATCCATGCAGCCCCTCCCCCTCCTGAACCCGGACTGACATTCAGGAATGGTTTTAGTCTCCTCATCCCAAAAAATGAGTCGCTGCAACAAAATCTGGGTGAATAGCTTGGCACAACAATTGACCAAAGCTATTCCTCTATAGTTTAAGGGATCATCGACTGGCCCTTTCTTGTGAAGCATGGTTAAAACAACGTCACTCCACTGTACAGGCAGTTTCTCCTCATCCAAAATTCGGTTAAACATTACTTGAAGGTACAGCAACCAGTTTTGCGGACAGCTTCTGAAAAACTCATAAGCAATTCCGTCAGTACCAGGTGCCTTTTCACATTTAGATCTGCGGAGTGCAGAGATAAGCTCATCAGTTGTTATTGGAACATCAAGGATTTGATTGCCGGCGTCGTAGAAAACTGTAAGAGGAGAAATGCCTGCACATCCCGGATGTATTGCGCTGTAAAACTCTTCCCAAGCATCAACAGAAAGCATGTCCCTGGTGTAGGTCCGTTCACGGAATATTTTAAGGGTCTTCCAGAAAAGCGCCGAATTCCGTACCTCACTCAATAGTTCCACATGCCTCCTATTGTATTGCAATTTCTTCAACTTTAGTAGTTCTTTGTATTGTTTTTTTGAATGCAAATAAAAGCTGACAAAGATTTTTGAAAAGTTATTCTTTTTACAGTTATTTAGGCTTTCTTTAAGTTCTTTTTTGGCAGTGATGCAATCCCGGTCAAACCATCTTTTGGAGTGGATTACGGCTCTTCTCCTACATGAAACATAATTACAAAGACCAACATTTCTCGCAATCTCAGATACTGTCTCACACAAGTTAACATACATTTCCTGGGCAGAGCCATGTATAGCAACCCTTGGGGATTGCTGCATTGCAATTGTGTACTGAGTGTTAAGTTCATTCTTCCATTTTATACACAAAGGACTAGAGGTATTGGAGCTCCTATGAGAAGGTTGATTCGCGTTATGGAAAAATGGGCTGTGCAATTCCAGCCTTATAGGGAAGTGATCCGATTCAAAAATATCGCTCATCACAAGAAAATCTGACACTCTGTAAAGATCCAGGACTGAAGCCCACACGCAATCTACACTACTACTGCCCACCGAACTGCAATAAGTAAAGTCGCCCTGCTGGTCGCTCTTAGATCTGCCATTGACAAGAATCAATGCATTTTCGCCCATAAACTCGAGTAAGGAACGACCCCTCATGTTTAAGGTTTTGTCTTTAGACTTTCTGTGTTGATACAGGTTACAGTCCTCCACAGTCTCCAGAGGAAGGTCACCCAGCTCACCCAGTCTGCAGTTGAAATCACCTCCAACAATTAACATGTCATTGGGGTACATCTGTTGTATGTCATCTAAGCCAAGCTGAAAAAGTTCAAGCAGATTTGTAATATTCAGAGACGGTTTGAAGTATACTGAGCACAATATAAAGTTGAAGCCATTTAAAGTAAATCTACAAATAATCCAATGCGGTGCTACATCAATTGTTTTGACAGAATCAGAAATGTGTCTGGGAAAAAACACCTGCAGGCCGCCACTGCCCCTTCCCCGCGAGTGGTCTCTGATTGCCGGAGAGGAGATTACTGAAAAATTTTCGAGATAAGGGGGCGCCACGCGAGTGTCTTCAGTCAGCCAAGTCTCACTTAAGCATAAAACTTCAAACTCTGTAAAAGAGGCACAAAAGGATTCAACATTGGAGAAGCCATGTACATTCCAAAAGACTATTCTTAGGGGTTGACTTAGGGTATTCTTTTTCAGTCCTGGAACAATGTCTTCATCCACTTGCGATTCGTCCTGCTATTGTCCAAAATCGACCCTTAGACGTTGTTGTTCCAACTTTTTTTGGTAGCAAGGGCATGCTGGGTCTCTCGCGGAGTGTTGCCTCTGTATGATTTTCATGCGCTGACAGTTGACACAGTTCAATTCTTTCGTGCAGTTTTTGGCCTCATGTTGTCTTCCACATCTGTGACATGTTTCTTTTTCTTGACAATACTTCATCACGTGGCCGAAGGTACAACAGCGAAAACATAACGTAGCATCCACCTTCTCAGTGACGTACAGGTTAGTTAGGTTGAGTACAATCTTGCCTCGCTTGAGAAGGTATCTGGCGATTCGTGGAGTCGTCTCAATGATCCAATTGGTCTTCGTGGGGATACGGCAGGTTTTTTTGTGAACAATCTTCATGTCACCTCGGATTGTTTCTTCATTGAAGCTATTGGCAAAGTCTTCGTTTTCAGAGATCAGTGATTCGAAGAAGTCGTTTTCACTCATTTGCAATTGAACGCCGCAAATTTGTATGACAGGTCTTCTCAAGTTCTGATCATTGAGTGTAATTGTTTTGTCTTCTCCAATGATCTTCTTGATTTTGTCGGACTGTTCGCCATTTTGAGTTTGCAAAATTAATTTGTTTTTTCCGACTTTGATGATATTTTTCAATGTACCATCAATGTCGCGGGTTTTCATTTTCTTTTTCAAATCCGCCCATTTTGCTTCAATCTCAACTCCCTGGGCAGTTTCAATGCACAGGGAATGTAAGTTTACTGGCTGTTTGGGAGGTGACTGCCATTCTTTAGGTGGCTCTGATGTCTTTGTGTTATCTTGGTATTCACCATAGGTCTTGACTAGATCAGCATAAGTAGGTATTTGCCGCTGCTGCCGTCGCTGGGAGGGCCGCTGCTGTTGCCATTGCTGCTGTTGCTGAGGTGGCTGCTGCTGTTCTACCTGCTGCTGCTGATGTTGTATCTGCTGTTGGGGCTGAGGCTGCTGCTGTTGCTCAAGTTGTTGCTGCTGTCGGTGCTGTTGGAATTGCTGCTGCTGGTGTTGATGCTGTGGTTGCTGTTGTTGGAATTGCTGCTGCCGCTGCGGCTGTTGTTCTTGTTGCTGGCTGTAGTTTTGTGGCCGTGACAGCCCTTCCTCGACACAAGTTCAACACCTCCATATCATCCGGCTAGTAATGGAGCTGCGGAGAATGCAGTAAAAGGTGCCAAAATAGCTTTGAAAAAATCTTTTGAAGATCCACAAAACGGTTCTAGCTCGATTTCTTGTATTCTGTCAAGATATTTTTCAAATTACAGGACAACGTCTCACTGCACGACTGGTGTTACGCCTGGTTTTGCGATGTTCATCAGAAATATTGAAATAAGGCTAGACCTGCTCAAGTCAGAGAATTTGAAAGTCAAAGAAAAGAAACTCAACATAATAAAGCCAGGAAGAGATATACATTTTTAGTGTTATGTACGAGATTTTAGAAATGTCAACAAAAAAGAATGGTTGAAAGAAGAAATCACCAAGAAATTAGGACCCCGTGTTAATTTAGTAAAAAATATATTAAATAATATTTGGAAAAGGTATTGTGATGATATAATTAGTGGTGGAGGTGTGTGATATATCAAGTTGGTAGAATAATGGAGAAATGTCATAAAATATAGAATAAAGACATTCCGAACTATGTATACTTTGAATACAAGGAATTTAGATAATATAGATATAGCTTCTGACATTTGTTGATAGTGTCTTTTTCGTTTGACAGGTGACAGCCAAAAACTACTGGGCTCAAAACAGAAAAACCATGCCTGCGCATGTCAAATTCCAAGTCGATCGGATCAACGGTTCGGTAGTAATCGTGGAAGATTACAGACACGCACAGACAGATATTCTTCTTAAAATAAATCTCTTAATCGCCCTCGGGGGACCTCAAAGTTAATGTATCCGACGGAATCTCAAAAGTTTTTTCCTGCACGATTACAATACTTCCTCTTCCACGTTCGTGTGGGGGCCGGAAAAGTGAAATCATAGCACTCTGGAGTAAAAGAAGTTTTTGATTATACGGTACTAACAATAGTACGAACAGTTCTTGTAAACCACAGAACCACCGTTAATTTCGTGGATTCTTCTGACCTTTGCACGACAAAACCTCAACCACCCTGTATATGCAACAGCTACCTATATTAGGGTTATATTATACTGTTTGTTTTTCCTTCTTGTTTGACGATGGCTGGGGTTTGTCTTTGTTTTGCCATGAGCATCATCCCCGATGGGCGACTGATGCTAATGCTATCGTATAATATGTGGTTGTTAATGTTTTGACGTTAAAAAGACATCAGACCGAGGGGATAATATAGTGTATTTGCACATTAATACGGCGCGCTTTTGCGTAAACAAACAGCAGAGTATATTATTTTAGTTGTCAGATAAGGCCTTTGCTTTTAGGGTGGGTATTTGAACCGAGGCATTTGTCACGAATACGAGAAAATTTGCGTCGAGATAAGTGAGTGCTTGGCTCAATAACTCAAAAGTCGAAATTTTTTCATTATTGTTCCGGAGCTTTCCAGAGCTTATCTAAAGTGTGTTTATTTTGAATAATGAAGCATTTTACGGCTTCTATTCTAATTTATTTATTTCAACTGGTAAACAATTTTTTTAAATTTCAACAAAGACTGGTGGTGGTGGTATATACAGGTTGATTTCAAAATGGTGCATTTTCTCTTGGAAATTCTTTGTGTGGAAAAGATCCAATATTCAACCCTGAATGTCGTTATTTGAAAAAATAATTGGAAAATATGATGCTATGCAACAGAACATTAATAACTTTGATTGATTTCAAGTGAAAAATTTTCAAATGAAGTTGAACTTTTTGTTCAGTTAATTTTGAAAGTTGAAATGGAAAATGTGTTGAAAACATTTCTCGAACACTTTTCTCTGGCACCCTAATGACTTCTCGAAAACGTTCCGGCGAAAGAATATGACATGCCGTTTTGACATCGCTCTGTATATCTATTACATTGAAAAGATTAGAGTCAAGTCGCGTAGACGGTTGTGCAAATTGGATTGAGAAAGTTCACGTAAGATACAAATAATTATTATTATTATGAACTAGTTAGTATTATAATTAGGTCAAAAGGTTAAGGCTCTGGCAATGATAAGGTGTTATTAATGGCTTTTGCTTTGGAACACATGTTGTTTTTGAGGTGTGAGTTTGATAATTTCTCTGTCTCCAAATCAATAAAAAACATAGAAATTTCGCAAATTCTTACCTCCATACCATCATCAAATTAACACCATCAGCTCTCGCAGTCACTAGCCATTCATCATTATTAGGTACTTATTGTACGTCGTTATGTAGGTAGGCACATACAATGCCAATAAATATAACCCAGGTATATTTACCTCATTATATTTACCTATGTTACACCACAGCTTTTACATTTTGACTTGGCAATAAGCGTATATGATTGAATTTGGATTATCCTATAACCCACATCAAAACTGCCGCTCTAATTTGCTTACTAGCTTAATTATAATAATTATCATTGTTAACAGGTCAATTGAGTAAAGGACTCCGCTCAGGAGCCCAATTAAAACATTAATAGAAATTGCCGCCATCTGAACAAACGAATATTAAAATTAGGTATATGTCATACATTACTTCGATTTTTCATCCACTATAATTAGCTGGAAGATGAGAATCATCAAGAATGAGATGGAAGATATTCGAAGAATGAACGAAAAGCTTATTCGAATGGTAAGGAATTGTTTCGATGAATATCACCTAAATTTAGTTTCTAATCTCCCAGATAGCATTGAGGTAATTTGATTTTTTGATTTTATGATTTCTAATTATCAATTTCAACAAAAATATCATCGTCAACTATTCTTTTTCTCGTGGCCGCCATCTTGAATTCGCATACCTATTATTGAAGAGTGGAAATTCAAAAGTCAAAATCCAAAATTCAAAAAATTGGTACTAGTAAAAATGGTGATAGGCAATAATCTAAATGCCGGACAACCATTTCCAGTCAGTAACTTGTTAGCGCGTTTTCGTAGGAAGTCCGCTATAAGCCGCACTTTGAAGCCCGTCCCGTCTGTCTGTCTGTCTTGTATATAGTTGAACTCCTCCTAAACGAAAAGTTGTAGCGTTATCGGTTTTTGTTTGCAAATGGTTGCTTATTTAGGCACAAAAAAAACCTAGGCCGCGTGACTGCGTGAAAGTTATCGATACATTATATCTTGTAAAACATGATGCGTTTCTTATTTTCTCTATTTTCATTTTTTTTCTCTAATCTCGCAAATTGCAATTTTGAAAAATTCAAATACCTATTTCTATTGTGTTCAAATACTTCTTTCAATCCAGAAGGCTATAATTTCACTCTTCCGGCCCCCACACGAACGTGGAAGGGAAAGTATTGTAATCGTGCAGAAAAAAAAACTTTTGAGATTCCGCCGGATACATCCACTTTCTCATTCACTTCCGTCATCTCAAAAACTTGTTGAAGTTCCTCAACAATGGAGGTCTTGGACTCTTATTAGAACAGAAGGGTATGAATCTATCAACAGAGATTTTTCTTAAATATTGGGAGAGATGCAAAATTAACCGTTTAGACAATCTTAGTTATTCTAAAAATTTGAAAAAACCCGAAGCCAAATTTTTATTACGACATTTTCAACTAATAATCTTAAAAATTGAATATTTGCCGTTCGGGATCAGCTACGATTTTGTTAGATACATTTCTGTGCTCCCCAGAACCTCTATTACAAGGTCCCATCAACAGTTTTTGATGACAATTTTTTTAAACTCATTTCTATAGTACGTATGAATCCATAGTTGGGAGTTACCATGCCTGTAAAAGTTTGGCCACCCTTTCAAATTTGTTCTTTGAGACCCTTAGAGACATTTAAGAAGGGTGGCCAAAGTGAGTCTCTGGGAAGTTTTCTGCAGGACACCGGAAACAAGATGGCGGCTCAAAAATATCGGAAACAATTATAACTCAGCCTTTAGTTGACCTACGAATGAAATTTCAAAAGTAATAATTATGTTCACCCTTTTGTTGAAGAGCATAGATAATTAAAAAATATATTGTAGGGTAACAGCACCAGTAAATGAGGGAACTACATTTTTCCCCAATATTTTGCCACGTTTTTTTCTCGACTGCACTGACTGCACCTAATGTAATGTACAATTGTTTTTTGAGGCCTTTGAAGGCAATTTAGACATTAAGACAGGTGGCCCAAGTGAGCCACCGGAAAGTTTAACACAAGGCCCCGATGACAAGATGGGCGACAAAAATATCTAAAATAATTATTATAATTCGGCTCATACTTATTTCATATTCGACCTACAAATTAAATGGAAACGATCATCAATGTTTTACCTTTTGTTGATAAAGATGATAATTACCTTAAACTTTCAATGTAGGGTAACAGCACCAGTAGTGAATGATTGAATTCTAAAAAAATCGAGTTTTTTGCAATGCACTGACTGCACCTAATGTAATGTACAATTGTTTTTTAAGGCCTTTGAAGGCAATTTAGACATTTAGACAGGTGGCCCAAGTGAGCCACCGGAAAGTTTAACACAAGGCCCCGAAGACAAGATGGGCGACAAAAATATCTAAAATAATTATTATAATTCGGCTCATACTTATTTCATATTCGACCTACAAATGAAATGGAAACGATCATCAATGTTTTACCTTTTGTTGATGAAGATGATAATTACCTAAAACTCCAAATGTAGGGTAACAGCACCAGTAGTGAATGATAAATTTCTAAAAAAAGTCGAGTTTTTTGCAATTTTTTTTTTTAGCAATTTGAATCTGAGTAACCCGGGTCCTTTCGACTCCAAAATGAATACAGCTATTAGCCATTGTATCCACGGATTGCTGTATCTCTTCAGTAATGAATACTCGGAATAAATATTGTCACGATGTCTGCAATAATTCGAAAGTGCAGGAAAGCCAAAAAACAATGGATTGAGGAGATGTGCAAAGAAGTGGAAGATGAGTGAGAAGTAGGGAAAACTGACTTATTTTAGGGATATCGAGCCAAGTAAGACTGCGACATCAGAAACAAGGCAGAAGATATTTTGAACGAAAATGAAGAAAAGGCAGACCAGGTGGAAGGGATACTACTTGCGATGGGAGAATTATATGGGGGACAAGAATAATTAGAAAATACATTAGGAGGTACTGGAAAAAGTAAGAAAAAAGGAAATATATGGAACAGTAAAGAAAAGGAATAATGGAATAGTAGAATACCTTTATTTGTGACACAAAGGACTAGTTTGAGATGTACTTCAGGCGGGGGGGGGGAGATAGAGAGGAACAGAGGTAGACCCAGGTTAGATCACTGCTCCCAAACAAGCAATTGGGGATGTAAGATGTTTGATATTTGACCTTCAGGGGAATACGTAGGCTGGCACAGGATAGGAAGGGATGGAGGTACGCATGCAAATAGTCTTGGAAATGAGAACTTGCATGGTGATTATGATAATGATAATGATGTATGTCTTGATCCTCTTGTGCTGTAAAACGAGCGTTTAGTTTAGTTCCAATCATTTGTTCTTTGGTTGAAGATTTTGTACACTTGTAGCTGATTATAATAATTATTTCCTCGATTATTTCATTCTTGTTCACTCATGACAAGAAATATCTGACTTGTGGGATTTCATAATTCTGTGTACATGGCGTATAAGCCGATAGTCTGGTTATTGTTATTTCCAATCCCGACATTTTTTATGCATGCATGCGGTCATTGCCGAGGGAAGAAGGAAGAACGCTCCAAGTATTGAAAAAAAAATGCAGAATGCGATCATTTACTGGTGCTGTTACTCTACATGCAGATTTTGAAATCACCTTTATTCATGAGCAAGAGGTAAAACAATAAATAATAATCAGACTAATTGCGATCAATAATACATCGTTTAATGAATCATCGTTCAAATTTTATTCGTAGGTCGAATATAAGCCGACCTTACTATAATCCGATAGTTTTGACCGCCATCTTGTTTTCAGGATTCTGCAGGGAACTTCACCGAGACTCACTTTGGCCCTAGGCAGGACAGAGATACACTAGGTGCAGTCAGTGCATTGCAAAAAACTCGATTTTTTTAGAATTTAATCATTTACTACTGGTGCTGTTACCCTACATTAAGAGTTCCAAGTAATTATTATGTTCATCAACGAAAGGTAAAATACTGATGTAATCGTTTCCATTTTATTTGTGGGTCAAATATAAAATATAAGCCGAATTATAATAATTAATTTCGATATTTTTGTCGGCCATCTTGTCTTCGGGGCCTTGTGTTAATCTTCCCGGTGGCTCAGTTTGGCCACCTGTCTAAGATACCTCCAAAGGCCCTAAAAAAACAATTGTACATTACATTAGGCGCAGTCAGTGCAGTCGAGAAAAAAAGTTACAAAATATTGGGAAAAAGTTCCCTCATTTACTGGTGCTGTTACCCTACTTTTTTTTTCAATTATCTTTGATCTTCAACAAAAGGGACAACATAAATATAACCGTTGAAATTTCATTCGTAGGTCAACTAAAGGCCGAGTTATAATTGTTTCCGATATTTTTGAGCCGCCATCTTGTTTCCGGTGTCCTGCAGGAAACTTCCCAGAGACTCACTTTGGCCACCCTTCTTAAATGTCTCTAAGAGTCTCAAAGAACAAATTTGAAAGGGTGGCCAAACTTTTACAGACATGGTAATTCCCAACTATAATAACACCAAGATTCATACGTACTACTACTTGAGGACACCTGTGTTTGATGAGACCAATAACCTAAAATTATTTTCAGCTATACAGGATGTCCCATTTTGACGGGATCAACAAAACGTCAATTTTTTCAAATGGAACACCTATATTTTTTTGCATTTTTATGTTCAACTTTTTCAACTGTATTATGCCTGGATTTTTGTTTTTCAATTGTGGGGCAGTGCTACTAACTAAAAATTGAAAACCGAAAGAGATCATTTTCACAGTTTTCTTGGAAAAATCGTAGCGGCTTTGCTTTTCAAAACTAAGACCAACATGATTTGCTACGTGAACGTGAAGACTAGCTAGATTTGATCCTATGTAAGCCACTTAACCCATCATCCTTTTTCGTGGTCCTAATTGTTTGTATGTTTGAAAGTCGCCAATATAGACCCATTGGCGTGAAAAATGTGTCCCTGTCTGTTGCTGTCCTTATTGTTCGAATATCCCAACCCAGCTGTTCTTAGGTCAGGTACTTAAACCTCCTTGTCATCGCTAATAACCCTTTGTGGTTGATGCGAAATCATAAAAAAAAAACTGAGAGATGAAGCTTGACATGGTGATAGTCAAGTCGAAGACCAATATCCCATTGTCAAAAAATTGCGATTTCTTGATACAGGGCGTTCACAAAAAACTTCAAACTTCATAATTTTCAAAGTATCATAGCTCATTTTTTTCAAAGGCATGCCCCTAATTTTATAACGTCATCTGATAGCTTTTTTATCCTCTTTCATTTTTACTAGGAGTACCCTACCCTAAACTTTATTTTTCTCGAGATGATCGGAAATTTTCAAAAAAAATTGCAATTTTTTTTTGTTTTTCCCAAAAATTGAGTTGGCCGTGATGAACGGCAGACAAGCCAAATTATACGCAACTCTCAGTTAGTCAGTCCGAATATTGTCGCACAAAGAAAAATGACTTTACGCGAGAGGAAATGATTGATATGATATTCTGGTAATTATCCAGATATCCAGGATCCCACTTTGTTTTCTTTTTGCGCTGAAGCCATTTTTGTTCGTCATTATTCAGACTGACTAACTGACAGCTGTGTACTATTGGGCTTGCCTGTCATTCATCACGGCCAACTCAGTTTTTTAAAGAAACCAAAGAAAATTGCAAATTTTGTGGAAATTTCCGATTATCTCGAAAAAATGAAGTTTAAGGGTAGGGTACCCCTTGTAAAAATGGAAGAGGATAAAAAAAGCTATCAGATAACGTTATGAAATTAGGGGCATGTCATTTGAACAAAATGAGTTATGATACTTTGAAAATTATGAAGTTTGATGTTTTTTTGTGAACGCCCTGTATCAAGAAATCTCAAATTTTTTGACAGTTGGATATTGGTCTTTGACTTGACTATCACCATGTCAAGCTTCATATCTTAGTTCTGAAAAGCAAGGCCGCTACGATTATTTCAAGAAAACTGTGAAGATGCGATTTCTTTCAGTTTTCAATTTTTAGTTGATAGCACTGCCCCACAATTGAAAAACAAAAATCCAGACATAATACAGTTGAAAAAGTTGAACATGAAAATGCAAAAAATATAGGCTGTTCCATTCAAAAAAATTGACGTTTTGTTGATCCCGTCAAAATGGGACACCCTGTATAGCTGAAAATAATTTTAGGTTATTGGTCTCATCAAACCATATGACTTTTTTTTACATATTTTTCTTTGTCTTGAACGGTAAGACCGCTATGGGATAATTACGCTAGGATGGACCATCCTGTACACATACGTATATAGGGGACGTTGTCATGACAGAAATAAAACGTATTCGTTTTGTAACCAGGTGCGTTCTTCAAATCATCACCAACGGTAATTGAGCGTTGTTCAAGTTCTATTCACTCAACGATAATTTTTTGACTATAATTTCAACGTTTCACTTTGGACGTTTTGGAAACGTTTACAAACATCAAAATTGATTTAACGTTCATTTTTTTTTTCAACCAAAAACGTTTTTTGGTCTGTCACTAACGCCAATTGAACATTTCGCAACCAACTTCAATTATTAGTTGCCAAAAAAAACACAATTGTTGAACTTTATATAATAATGAACACAGTTTTCAAAAGGTTATTTGGCGCACCTGAAATTTCCCTCAAGTTTGGTTTGATGCATGGTAACTTTTGAACGTGCGGATGAATTCTGATAATTCTTCTTCTTGTCAGTAGAAAGATTCTTCCTGAATACTGGTTGTGTTATTGATTTTCAGATTCCCTTAATCGTCATCAAAACACAAGGTGTTCTACGTATGCGTATTTTTCCAGTGACTTTCAAAACACTGTAGAGTCTGCTCAGGATGACAACATATACAATCTAACGTTACCTTTCAGCCTCATGTTTTTTGACAATATCATCTTCATGTCAGTCTTTCATCCTTATTATTGCAAAATCTACTTTATTTCTTCAATTGACGGTGGCATTTTGAAAAAAACAAGTTATTCATGGGAAACTTAGTTTTATTGCACAAATTTCGGAAGCAAACAATTTTATAAATGATTATCAGCGGTAATTTCCTCCCTTAGTCTAAATCAAGGTCTCTAGGCGCTTCGGCATGCTTCGTATTAGGTTACTATAGTGTCTTCTTGGGGAATGTTCTATTTTTCTATGACCGCAGCTGAGAGCTCCTCGAGGTTATCAGGGATGGACAGGATTGCGGCTTCTTACATGTTTATACCTAACCGATCCCATAGGCGCTCTATCAGGTTCAAATCAGGACTTATAGTTGACCAAGGTAGTCGTTCTATGCCAGCCTCGTCCAGATAATCAGTCACAATGCAAGCAACATGTGGCCTGGCATTATCTTGTATAAAAATGAAACCGATAAGAGGTACAGTGGGAAGAAGATGTTGTTCCAGTACTTGAACATATCCTACTGCGTTCAAAGACTTTCATGGTAGCACGCAAAGTTCGGTAGGTACGACCTTCAAGTGAGACGTCAGCCTACACCATAACGTATCCACCTTGAAAGCTTATCTTCTCTTCAAACATTTCCTGTTCGTACCTTTCACCAGTCCATCTCTAGATTCTTTGTCGACACCACCAAAGAATCGGATTGGAGACAAGAACGACATGCTGGTACTTGTATCTTCTTCAGGAATAGAGATAGGACAATGAAACCAAAAGGAGCTGATTAAGAGAGAATCTAACATCAGACTCTATATTTTGACATTACTATTGCACTCTACAGAATGTTTTGGAAATCATAGAAAAAAAAAACTCATGAACACGCTGTGTTTTGGCCAGGGTTGAGAGAATTTGAATAGTACTGTGACGGTACGAATTTTGCAAACCGGTGTTTACATGGGTTCCTCCGGGCTTTGGTCAACAGAGGGCGTGTATGGAGGTTTCGGCCACCAGTGAGAGGTAATGGGAATGCGCGGTCAATTGTGGACTTTTGAAGTGGGAAGAGAAAAGCGATAAGAGGCAGAAAAAGAAGTAGCCATTTTGAGTGTGGTGATTTATTTTCATTTATTTTACATTTCAAAGGAAAACCTCGACTCATCCACTAAAGAGTTTTCATCTCCACACTAAGGGACCTATCCACCATCAGTCGAGGTATGTCAGATGCCACTTCGTTCACCTTTTCTTTAATCCAGTGTCTCGGTAGGTTTTCCCACTTTTTCGTTTTCTCCGTCATTTTGTTGCCGTCCCGTGGTGGACGTTACTGTGAGGCCATCGTCGCATCCCGCCGCATTCCCTGCCATGGCTATCCGACCGCCCGTCCAGCCAAGAGAAGTATAGTGCCGTGTCACGAATCGGCGCTGAATCTCACCTCGACGTAGCGTCACAGGAGGGTTGAGAAATAATCAAACATCAACAACACCATCACCGTCCAGGTTGCGTCACCACCCATCGTCGTCAGCGAAGCGTTCGGTCGCTCTTTGGGGGCTTCTGGATTGGCTTTGTAGCGGTTCCGAGGGTGAGTCCGTTCCTGTTGTCGTGTTGTCCTGCTCATTAGAGTCTCGGTAACCCACACGGTTGTAGCTCAGAAACGGAACACATACCGTGTTCACATGCGTAGGCTACGAACGTGCACGTTAGGTAGAACTACAGTAGAACGTAAGTCCGGAGCCGTCAATCCGTCGGCTAGAGTGTGGGAGCCTTGAGTGTCTTGGGGGTAGGCTTCATAGGGCAATAGGGGTGGCTCCACGTGTAGCTGTGAACGACAGCATTGTTTTCGCCATCCAGGGCTCGGGGGGGCACCGGCGACATTCGCCCTCTCCGGTGTACAACCTGCCATCGACCAGACCTGTAACTGTGGCTTGGCAATAGCGGCTTCACGCTCGAACAAATAGTTACCTGTCAGAGGGCACGGACCTCCATTAGCGCTCTTGCTCCGTACAATTATTCCTTTAAAATTGTAATTTTCACGCCGAAATAAAATCATACCGTTTACCTCAATTTGCTTATATTTGATGCATACAATTTGATGACATTTCCTAGTTGACAGCTCACGCCAGATTCGCGAGGTACATTAGATCTACTCCCCGTCAGGTGGAACTACTTGTCGCGCTTCATGTGTGCCTACCGTGGCTTTGAAGGGTAATCGGGTGCCCCAAAGAATTACACAAAAAGACCCGATTGGCGCCTTAAATGAATTAACTCACCATCTCACGGAACCCACGATCCTGCTCCCAAACCCAGCGAGCTGCCGGTGCAGTCGTGACATCTTGACGTCACAGTACATAACGTAACAAGTTGAGGGGCAGTTGCGGCCTAAGGCCCCGAATACCAGCCGGGAAAGGTACGTTTTGGTCATCAGCAGGTGTATGGGACTTCATTGATTAACAACGTCTCCTTGTGAGAAAATTGAAAATCCAATAATGAAATTAGTGACATTTCAACCGTCATTTTGAAATTTTAGTATGTTAACTTGATTCGAAGTATTTGGGTGTATTGGATGGGGCTGGTGCAGCTCAAGATCTCTAAAGGGACCCTTATTCAATATTTTGTGGTCACATTTGCATTGCTACCGAAGAATTATTCTGCTTTATAAGTGTAGGTGAGAATTTCACCCATAACTTTACAATAATTATTAATTACAGTTGTTGAAAGGAAATTATGTAGGATTTTCATTTTCAATCATCTCTCCGCTAGGGTTAGGCCTTCGATAAGGTCATATAAGCATGACAAACCCATACTATCGGTTGAGAGGACATGACTGAGGCCAGTCCTGAAGGTGCGAATTATTGATGGTTTACTTGTGAATCAGAGTCAGGGTGCTAATTGAAAGCCAGTTTTTCGGAATTGTGATCACATTGTCGTTCAAATTCGTATTGTTTCGTGGTCTGAATGAACTGTGCGTTATAATAACGCACGGCTCATAACGCACAGGTTGGGTAGGTTGACGTAATTGACAACTTTCGGACCTGCTATAGCGTGTGAAAGGGGTCACTGTCGTAGGTGGTCGTAGGAAAAATAAATAACAGATTAACAGAACAGTATTCGAGAAGAATCTTTCTACTGATGAGCAAAAGAATTATCAAAATCCATCAGCGTATAGAAGCGTAGAACAAAGACTCTCCGACCTTGACAAAACCAGACCACCCTACCCTGCTCATCCTCAAATCACCCCAATTTTTAAAAACTATCTACCCTCCAGTCCACGACCAAAGGACATGGCGCAAGTCTGATGATGACGCTTCCGAACCGCGCAATGCTTTTACACGCGTTTCGACACAACGCTTTTTCCTACTCTCAGTCGGACGTGATATAACGATGCGACTGTTTATACGTCACCACTAAACTGACCCGGCGTCGCGACGCCTTTCCCCTCTCCACCATCTAGTGCCACAAATCATATACTCCGAACATTTCGTCCTTCTCCTTCTCCCCAAAGATCATTATTTACCAGCAAAAAAAAACGAAAAAAAAATTGGCGCAAATTAAAAAAGTGAGTTATTTTCCCTCAGGCCGTACAAGTATTAAGGTGTTAATAAACGTATGCCCACCTTGATTTTATTATATACCTACTTCTCTTTCTATGCCGGTGTGCCCATAGCGTGCCGGTAATAATTGTTACGTTTAAAGCGGCGCGCCGCACAAGAGAGCTGGCTGGTGTGGTATAGAGCGGGTGTGCTTTATCAGATGCACTAAAAAGCCCTAATAAATACTCAAGTGTAAGAGATTTTCACGTCTGGACGCCGTAAACATGCGATCGCAGAATGCCTCGAATTTTCGCCATCCATACAGGCAGGTATCGAACTCGACGTATTATTTTAATCGCGTTCCGAAATTAACGAAATTCCAAATTTTATAGATCTTGGATATAGACAAGTATTATGGGAAAGGAGACGGAGGGACGCAGACATTAAAAACAGAATCTTCTTTGGTGGTATACGATGACGTCACGTCATAAACAGCTTGATGTCTTCAATTCGTTATAAAACGGGCGCTTCGGTATACGTATCTAAGTAACGAAAGCCAACTAATAAGCGTCAATTTATAGAGACAGCAACGAGCCAACTATGCATAGCTAAACACCAAACAAAGTGCAATTTTTGGCGTTATTATAACCTAGGCAGTAACAATAACAATAACAGCAGCAATAAAATTCCGAGTGGTTTGAAGGTGGCCTTCGTCAGAAATTTGGGTGTAAAAATTCCACGATTATTATCGTGCTTGCGCGCCGCGGTGTGGATTTATAGCACTAGGGGGACGACCCCCTTTTATAATGGTGGCTCCCGATGATGGCCCTCTTTGCATACACTCTAGGTATAAACAGCCACCTTAATACGAGCTTGTGGAGAGATATGAGCAAGGATATGGGGGCAAAGATATAGGACGAGAATACAGGAGATACACTGAAGTGGATTACTGTCCTAGGGGAGGGGTTATGCAAGGTGGTGGTTAACTTTCGCCATTGAAGCTTTGGATAATCCAGGGCATATACCTAGCTCACTCGAAAGACTATTTATAATAAGGCGATTGCGTAAGAACTACTTAATATGAGAGTTACGATTTTGTTGACAATAATGTAATATGTAGTATATTATTTAACAAGCGGGTAATGATTGCTTCTTACCCACGAGGATGCGGTTTGCCGACACGAGCCTTGGCGAGTGTCGTGAAGCATCCGAATGAGTAACAGCCATCACCCGCGAGTCGAATACTATGCTTTATCCAGTCTTATTGAAAAATGCAGGCATGTATATGCGCGTGATAATGGGTGCATTATTCAATAGGATTGGTTAAATGTATAGAACGAAGCTGTGAGCTTCGATATTTGACAACATTTTGGGAATTTGTTAAAGCTGTACCATTTAGTTTAGTACGGCGGTAAGTGAACTCGATCTTGCATTTTGACGTAGAGCATAGCCATTTGGCAGCCATTGCAAAAATTTCAACTGTTTTGATATCTTCAGCTGTTTCTGAAAAACCCCAAAACTTGTGGTGAGATTCCAATGACCTTTTGGACCTGACCTGACCTGACCTGACCTGACCTGACCTGACCTGATCTGACATGACCTGATCTGATCTGACCAAAAACAGTTGGGTCCAGTAATTCACTTCGGGTTTAACTGAAACCCGGAATAAGCCCAGGCGCCAGGGAGCAAAAATCAGCTCAATAAGGAAATAATTTTGTACTGGCTGGAAACTAGCCTAAAACGATCTGGGTGGCTTAGGTTTCGACATACTAATTTCCCCCCTTTCGGAAATGTCGGCGTCATGTCGCCATCATCAACAAGAAGTGCACCAGCGTGGTTTTTGCCGAATATCTTGATTTTGGGCCATCTGACAGCAAAAGATGTGAGGAGTCATTTTGAAACAAATGAAATTCCCTACAGAATAATTTTCAAATTAACTTTCTGCCACCTATGGTCTTTGAGATAGAGCTTCTGGAAGCGAGAGGCATTGTCGTAAAAGCTCCATGGCCACTTGACTCAAAAAACTAAAATGTCAATGTGACAAAAGAATTTCAAAATGAGATTTCTCGAGAATCCTCCATGCTATAGTTGCGGTGATGGTCTTAAACTCTTCCTCTTGAACCGTGGATTACGAATATAGAAAAATCAAAAACATTGTCACATTGTACATATACAGGGTGTACTGAGGGAATCAAATCATATCGGAGAAATTTTACATATTTCTTCGATTTAGCCTATATGCGACACTCTAAGCACCTATCACGAGTCCAATAACAATATGCATTTGTTCTGTAAGCTCCACTTAATACACTAAAGTAGTGGTCAGCTCACAGCTTCACTGTAAAATGTTTCAAAGACCTTCTGAAATTATCAAAATTTACAGTAGCAAGAAATGTATGTAACAGTAATAACAGTATATTATATACCAAGGGACCAAAGTGAATTTTCAATTTGGGGATTTGGACCCTAAGGGCTCTTGAGCAACAAACTTCACCCAAAGGATCAAAAATTAATACTGTTACATACATTTCTTGCTACGGTAAATTTTGATGATTTCAGAGGGCCTACATACCTAACATTTTCCATCAGGAAAGCTGTGAGCTGACCACTTTTTAAGTGTATCAAGTGAAGCTTACAGGCAATGATATTGATATTGGACTCGTGATAAGTGTCTAGAATTTCGCAGAGGCTAAATCGAAGAAATATGTAAAATTTCTCTGATCTGATTTGATTCCCTTAGTACACCCCTGTATATGTACAGTGTGACGTTTCTGACTTTTCTATATTCGTAATCTACGGTTCAAGAGGAAGAGTTTAAGACCATCACCTTAACTATAGCATGAAGGAGTCTCGAGTAATCTCATTTTGAAATTTTTTTGTCACATCGACATTTCAGTTTTTTGAGTCAAGTAGCCATGGAGCTTCACGACAATGACTCTCGCTTCCAGAAGTTCTATCTCAAAGACCGTAGGTCGCAGAAAGTTAAAAACCAAACTGTAAGGAATTTTATAGGCTTCAAAATAACTTCTTACATCTTTTGCTGTCAGATGACCCAAAATGGAGATATTTGGCAAAATCCACACTGATGCACTTCTTTATGATGATGGCGACATGACGCCGACATTTCCGAAAGAGGGGAAACTAGTATGTCAAAACCTAAGCTACACAAATCGTTTCAAGCTAGTTTCCAGCCAGTAAACAAATATTTCCTTATTGTTTTCCCTGGCACCTGAGCTATGTGGTTATTGTGGGAATAGTGGTTGGAACAATTGAATCTATAATCTATGTCTACCAAAAAAGACGTTTCAAGTTGAATTCGAAGTAATCAACTATTGAGCCTTGGGGTTATGACATTTCTCATGCAGTTGTTGAGCCTGACCTGAAAAATAGGTTTGGTGGGGAACAACCAATACTGCCGGATGTTCATATAGTACGGAAAGCTCGAACATCCATTATGTTCGTAGCGTCGAAAGATCATGGCGCCGAAAAAATCGTTGATGTGAGTAGTTACGGCAACAGCGTAAGCACTGACTCTCTTCCGTGTGGTTTTAGACAACACAGTATAGCCTCAGACTGGTAGGTGGCAGCACAGGGTAACAACCCATCTTGCCGAATGTCCATAGCACCGAAAGCTCATAGCTTCGACTAATTTATCATGTTCGTAGCGTCGGAAGCTTATAACGCCGATAGAGTCATTATGTCGGCAGCGCCGACCCTCAACTAAATTATTACTACTATTATTATTACAACTAAATTATAAACTTAAACTCAACTAAATTATTGCTAACTTTATTACACTTTTTTCAACAATAATTCGATGTAATCCAATTTTTGATCAAAGAGAACCAATTCCATTGGATTTAGTCAAAACTAAGCAATTACAAACGATTTTCACGAAAATGAAAACACCGTCAGATAGCCTATTAACGGGGCTTGTTTTTTTGATGGCTCGCTCAAGGCCGACCCTTGTGTGGGGAGACTCCAAGTGGGGAGACTTGGAGGTAACAGTGACCCCATTTTTTTGCATGCGTGACCGAACATGTGATTCATCTCCGATATTGACCAGAAATCATCAACTTGAAATCATTTACGAGAAAAACGTAGGTATTCTTGGTGAGCCTCGATGGGATCCACTGTTTACGAGATATTTGAGTTTGGATGTTTGAAAACACGGTCAGAAACGCTGATTTTGATTTTAAAGACCTTAAACATCGAGTAAAACGAGATTTCGAGACGAGGTCGAGATCGAGATCAAGATCTTATACTCGAGATTCTCGGAAAATCGAGACGAGATCGTTACTTTCGAGATTTTTCGAGATCGAGATCATTAAAATCTCGTCTCGTCTCGTCCGAAACACTATGTGAAACGTGCAATTTTGAATAACCCGTGATGTTGTAAAAGGTAACTAACATTGTGTTCTCGTGATAGTAGTCCGGCGGCTTGGTGGATGGATCCACCACTTGAAACCTTCATTATCAACCATATTTACACTTTCCTGCAAAATCAATGCATCACCATTTCGCAAGCGGAATTTCAACCGCTGTATGATATTTTCTGAAACTTTCTGATTTCGGAAACACCTTCTTCAGGGTCTCTACTTCAACAGGCTGTAACCCAGCGGGTAATTTGTCCCCATAGTTAAGTTTTCAACCCTACGGACGTAATGGATTTGTCGGCGCTGCGAACATAATGAATTTGTCGGCGCGGCGCTATGATGCTACGAACATAATGAAATTGTCGACACTATGAGTAGTGGGGTTGGTAGCCATTCCTATACGGCATTTAATGATACAAAAAATTCCTTCTGCATGAATGTTCTACAAGGCCAAACGAACGATATTAGAAGGGGAAGCATGAAAACTTCCCCCTAGGGGGGCCGCAGGGGGCCCTGTCAAGTTGACGGTCCAAGAACTCCTACCAGACCACCTTGCAATTTCGTTGTAACACTCAAATGGGGATGATGTGACTCCATTGTGAATCTCGATGGCTCTTGGGCCACCATGTTTGATTGCGTACAGCGCCATCACGCGGAAAATATTTTCGCCAAAAGTCCTTGTGTTTAAGCGAAATAGACAATTTGTCAAGTAATTTCATGGTAGTCACGTTACTTTTGGTTGAATTCTGTGGCGAACTCATAATTTCTGTTGAGCGATTCCTATAATAAAGGGTGATTCATTTGAAGGTACTTGTTTCAAAAATTAAAAAATAAATAGAAAGGAACATTTTATCGGGTAATCTTCAATATTAAACAAAAGAACTGTTCTTTGCATTTATGTTTGGAAGATTATTTCTGTCAAATTTTGGCCGTAACTGCGGCTAACATGGTCCATTCTGGAGTTCCAATTTTCAATCACAGGTTGGAGCATATCAAGTGGTATTTGGCAAATGACGCGAGTAATGTTGGCACTCCATTTCCTCAATCGTAGCCGGCTCATCCACATAGAATTTGGACTTCACGTAACCCCAAAGAAAGAAGTCTAGAGGTGTGATATCACATGATCTGGGTGGCCAAGTCACTGGTCCAAAGCTTGAAATTAAGTGTTCACCGAAAGTTCTCGTAATAATGCTATGGTTCCACGGGCTGTATGGCAAGTAGCGCATCTATTGAATCTCTTCGGGTTGCTCTTCAGCCCAAACACGATAGTTTTTTTTGTTAACGTAGCCATCTAGCCAGAAATGGGCCTCATAGCTTTACAAAATTCTTGTCGAAAAAAGTGGATTTTCTTCAAGCTTTGAAAGAGTCCAAAGACTGAAACGGTGACGATTTGGAAGATCGGTCGGCTTTAGTTCTTGCACATAATAAGTTGCCAAAAAATACTTAACAACAATACCAAAACAGTTTGGCAGTTTGACAGTTTGATCAGTCATAAAAAGCCTACTAGAAAAAGTACCTCCAAATGAATCACTCTTTACAAAGCTGAAATCATATTAAAACGATTTCGAAAATATGCTGGCAGTTGCTGCTGTGCAATTTTGACATTTATTGAAGATTTGTTTAAAACACTGATGACCCGCTTTGTGCCCTCCCGATTTTTGTCTGGATCCTAGTAGTCCTCCTCTTGCCTTCTTGTGCTACTCAGAGCACCATTTAACCTCCTTATGTATATAGGGTTAATATGTGTCGCTTGAAGTCCCACTGAGCCCATGTGTGTCCTGTGTCGTATGTCTTTTTGGGACTTTCGGAACTCTAGTTAGCCCCTAGAGTCTTCTCGTGTTGTCAGAAGTCTCCACTGTTATTATACTGGTGATGTGTTACTTGAACCTCTAGTAACTCCCCTTTGCATGTTCATAATGCGTTTGGAACTTTAATAAACCCAATTTTGTCTTGTGCTCTTGTATTCGGAGCTCGGCTGAGCCCCTTTTGTGGTTTTTCCTCGCTTCTGGAACTCTTATGAGCAATCTTGTATCTTCCTGCCTTTGAGGAGCCCTGCTGCCTCCCTTTCTGCCTAATTCATACTTCTTCTCGTCGTGTTTAGAGCTGTGTGAGACCATGCACTTATGTCTTTCAGTCTTCCTGTATGTTTATTGACTCAAGAGTTTATGGGGCCTTTTTGTATCTTCATGTGTCGTTTGAAGATCTGTTGAGCCCACTTATGTTGTTTTGTGTTTTTTTGCATCTTTTCGAAATTTTTCCTTTTTTTTTGGCTGTGGCTTACAAAAATCATAATACTCTAGCTCAAGGAATAGGAAAAAAACAACTCTTGAGCTGCTAGAAGCCCTAATGGATTCTCATGTGTCTTGGTGTGGCAGTTGGAGCCCTGATGCCGCCCACCCTTGTGTGGAGCAATCCGACCAAAAAAAAATTGGACATGTAAATGATACATGATTTGGACAATTTGTTGCTAAAGCAATTGAATTTATCAATATTCCAAGATGGTTCTTCATTTGTTCAATAATTAGTCAGTTCAATCAAATATGCAACCCCTACTTAATTCTCTTATGTAAGACCTGGGCACTATAATTCGGAGTCAGATCATCATGAGCAGATTAGAAGGGTCCTGGAGCATCCGTGAATCCGAATGGCATCACCTTGCATTGAAATTGACCACTCAAATACGCCGTTGTTTTTTTCATACCAGTTTAATTGCAATACTTTCCATTGGGAAGCGTTATCTCAGGACTTATCAACCATCGCTGTAATCTGGAATAGCGATCATAACGACTGGATATATCCAATAACTAGATCAATCCAGAAACACTTCAGAAATTATGAATATTCAAAATCCAACAAGCTTGAAAACCGCGACACCAGTCGCACCCATTATTCATACATCTATATTATGTTTATGTATAAGTTAAGGATAACTGATCAACTGCTTTGGCCCTTGGTAATTAATTAAGATATCACAAATCCTCATTTCCATACCAAATCAGTAAGCAATTAAATAGCTAATTGCTAATGACACTCTGCGTTGAGAGGAAACACGCGTGCTTTTTCACAGGTAAGCATTTTTACAGTAAGTAAGTACTCATCTATTCTATATACGCTCACACTATAGGAGAAAAAATCCTTTTTTGGTCAAAGTTTCCTTCGTAAAAGAAAACACCTTTGTGGTTGATGCTGCATTAATTCAGCAGTAATTATGCGGTTTGAATTAGAAATCAAGATTAATATTCAACGTTTTCACTGTACTTCTTCATCATCATCACCTGGCGAAGTATACAAGTTTGCGTCGATGATGGACTATTACACCTGATGTTGCAAATAAAACCATGACATCCACATCCGTATATTTATCTTTTTGCCTTATACCTAATATGTAAAATGCAAGAGCTTTGTATAGGTACACGTATATGATTGATCACGGTCTTTCCAACAGCTTGTTACATTTATATACAAATTGTATGCTCTTTCGTCATGTTGTCCCACTGTTAATTACTTCATTAAACGGATATGTCGGCTTACATTAGCCGAGTACTTAGAAATGAATACTCTTGAGATAAATTATGTTTTGATTTCTTGTTTGGTGTTGAGCTAGCTATTCATCTACTTGTTTGGAATGGTACGATAATGACATTTATATTAGTCGAAATTCATTATACAGATTTTTCAGCGTCGTGTAGAAGTACCATCGAGCGATGTAAGTAGTTTTTTCGACATAATCACTTCCAAAGCCAGCACCAGCTTTGCTAAATTCACACGAGGATATTTTCTTCTTCACTCTTTACCTAGACCAGGTTTTCTTATCTCATACTTACGTTTTTTGGATAGCAAATATAGCCTGGAGATCATTTCAAACCTACATATTACAGCTGCCAGTTATAGTGGTTAGCAGCCAATTAATTTGGTCGCTAATTAGATAACGAGGCATTTGGCTATGAGAAAAAAAATTAAAAATGGGTTTGCGACACAGCATATAGAACATCTAGTCTTGCACTTGCGTCCGCGAAATAGCAAAAACAGTCAGAAGACTCGAAAGCAAATTCGCATGCTTCTGTCTGAAGCGTTCTAAAACTCCAGCTCCCAATCGTCGGCCAGTTTACCCAACGAGACTAACGTTTTCCAACACATTCATAATGTAGATTGCTGTGCAAGTTTGCAGTGATATTGTAATGTTGTCGTAACAAATTTGTATGCCCGCGAAGCTGACAACTGGTGGGCGAAACGAAAAGAATCGGTCCCGTAACGCCGCACTGCGGCAACCGCAAGTCTCGAATACGAAAAGATACTTTGCAAAACAAACTCGAAAGACGCGCTCCGCCAACCGACGCGACGACAAAAACAAGACGCTAACACACAAAGCCGTCTCTCTCTCCAGAGAGCGCGGTGCCGGCGCCTCCTGCGATTTTCAATCCTTTAAATCGTCCGCGTTTCCCTGCCCCCACCCCGCCCCGCTCCTCCGCCGGAGATGTGGTGCCCCCCCGCCGATAATTTGATCGAAGCGGGCGGCCATAAAGGCGATTATAAACGATATTCCTGCGGCCACTCCGACAGCTATTTAATGTGCAAAATCAAGTCGGCTTCCCGGCATGAAATACCTTTTGTTTGTGTATGTGTGTGTGTCTCCGTCGTCGACGTCCGCGGCGCTCTGGATGTGTGAGCGAGCGAGTCGGTCGCGGCCGGCCGTGGAACGCCCCCTTAAGCCGCTCCAGCGGTGCTCGCTATACAACAGAGTGTGTACGAGTGACCCCCCCACCACCGCCTGTATCTGCCTCGGCCGGGTTCCCCTCGCTCCCCTCGGATCTAGCCAGCAGTGTGTATGTGTCAGAGGCCACGCCCACTCTCCGGTTGTTCCGGACGTTGCGACCGGAGCCAGTCATCGAACGGCCGCCGGAGCGGATGAGAGATGTCAGGGTTGGCTTCGGCTTAGGGGTGACACTTTATGTTTTCAATATCGGTTCTTCGATTCTTTCGCGATTTTGTGACGCATTATTCGCTCACTTGTTACATCAATAACATCCAATAATGATTGTTTTCCTTAACAACCCGCAATGCTTTGGCGTATTTTTTTTGTGACGTAAATGTAAGATTGTAATCACTGAATCCGCACTATAGTCCAACCAAATCTGTTTTTCTTCTCCTTTCCCGTTGTTGTGTTTCCTTGTGTTTATCTTTTTGTTTCTTCGTTATTCCTGCTTTCTTGTTTCTATAATTTTTTATTTGTTCGTTTCAGTTGAGTATGAGGCTAAATGTTTAGCTTGCAGTAAACATTGCCCCAAGGTTGCAATTTAAACCATTACAACTACAACCATGTTGTAGTCACTTAAGTTGTTACTACAACAGTATTATCCAGGAGATGAAAAATCAACGTTGTGATTCGAACATCTCTTCAAAGTTATTAGGTATTGTAACCACTATTAACTGTCAAATTGTTGTATAAAGTTGATTTTCAAGTTCATGATCGAAGTTACTGCTACTTTAAAATTATAGCCATGAGCCAACGTATTTCCATGCAATTATCATGTACAACTTCACACTTCACGGGATCATTCTGTAGATGAATTCAAGTTAACAATCAACGTTACTGCAACATTAGAATTTTGACAATTTCTTAACGTTATCAGTGCAACTTCAATTTATTTGAGCTGAGTTTATCATGTATTGAATTTATTTATTGAACAAAGGTCATTTTCTAGCTTACAAACAACGTTACCGCAACTTTGAACAATTAACGTTATTGTTAGTGAGGTGTTATTCAAACAACGTCTTGGCAGGATGCGTTTCATTAAGACGGCGATAAGAGTAATCACAACCAATTATGTACATGTAAATAAAAGCTTAAATAATAATCACTCAACATCCTTTTTTCAAATTGCGTAAACAATAGTGCTTGGTCTAATTATTTACAACCCAATTTCATATATTTATATAATACATCAGCTATACATTAGTTATTACTGGGTGGGTCATAAAAAAAACCGTATACTGTATTATTTTCTTCGCTGAATATTTGTTTCTTGACCGCCTTATGTGACTTTAGCAAGTTTGGAATACATATGTAGCCAATTGGATAGACTACAAAAATTATATGTAAATAGGGTCGAAATGTCACAATTCAAAATGGCGGGCACAACTGAAAATAGGCCTTCTTTCGCAGTCTTCTTTTCTTCCTTGAAATTTGATAGAATGACAGAATTAGAGGGAACAGAACTTTGGAAGAAAGGACTATTTTCCACATTTTTGAGCCACAGCCGCAGCCAGGTTCATTCGTTGTGTAGATTATAGCAAATTAAAAAAAATCACTTAGTTGCCACACTGTTTGAAATAATTAACGAGTAATACTCTAATTCATTGACTGCTGAATTTTTCTTGCCTATTTGATTTTGACAAGTTAGGTATCATTCTCTAGACACTGCAATAGTTTACAAGAATTTAGTATACCTGAATGTGGTTGAAATTTCAAAATTCAAAATGGCGGACACAACTAGCAATAAGCTGTCTTTTTCAGTTTGCTACATCTTCATAACGAAAAAATCAAATTGGCTGGCAAATTGGCAGATTCAGTTCTATCATTCTGATGTCAATTGTCAGTGATTGAAAAAGTCTGCTGAAGAAGGCTTGTTTTCAGTATTTCAGTTGTGTTTGAATCACTGAGAGAAATTGGTCTATAATACCATATAATGGAACCTCTTATTATTGTAGAAGTCAGAAATATTATAGCAGTTATAAGTCATGTAGTAGTACTACTCTTCCTAAATCATTAGGGACAGAAACTTGGATTTATAGATCGTCAAATTGTTGAAATAATTAGATTTATCATAAACGTGGGATGTATAAACGCCGACTTCTAAGGGTGATAAAATCGAGAGTGCGGTTTATAAGAAATCTTATACCAAGAAATAGATGACTTTATTGGATCGACGCGACGAGACACCTCGAAAGGCTGCCGTCGCCATTTACACTATGTCATTAGTTAGTTCTTCACTTCTGTGTAAGACTTTTGTATATGTTGGCCGAAATCTTCTTTAAAATTTTTTACGTCATCTCAGCCCAATTTGCACATGCACTTATATCCTGTGACTTGTATCAAAAATGACCAAAGTGCCAAAAATTGGTGATGTAAGAATATAAATGGGACTAGGTACAGACACTGAAGGACATCATCGTCTATAGGTACCGATCACTCGAGTTTGGCTCATACTTTGGCTATGGGTGGACGATGTCCCTCAGTGTCTCTACTCATGACCAACGTTTTGCACTTTGGCCTTTTTTGTCTAAGCCACAGATATATTGGAAATGCAAATGGATTTTAATACTAACAGGAAATATCTCATAGCATTTATAATACAAAATAATAATGTATAGTTATAAGACAGAGATCATAATAGCAATAGAATTGATCTCTACCTGCTATAAAGAATTTCTTATAAAATTGAAAATGTTGCGTTGTAACTACTATAAGATCGGTTCAGCAAGATGTGGGTTATAACTGGTGTAAGACAAAATAGCCATCTAACTTTTTATTGGAAATATTATACTCGTATTTAGAATTCTAATACCCTCAATTGGACATTTTTCTCAGTGCAATGTTGAACTTTCAACCATATTCAACACTTGCAACTTATTCAATTGGCTACTCGCCACACAGATACTGAACCTGTTGAAATCGCTCGATCTTCCAATTAAACGAACGAACGAATGAGCGAAGTTGATTAATAAATAAATAAAATAGATAAATAAGTAATCTTTATTTCTCTTCGAACTGTTACAGAATGAGAAGTGTCACATAAAAGGTAGATAACAATACATTATAAAGTTGGAAAACAAAAGAGTAGGTACCTAATATGTATACAATTTGAAAATAATTACTTACTAATAGTTATCACAGAAACATTTTGTTCAAGTATCCAATGTATCACAGTCTAGATATTCCTTGACAGAATAAAAGTTATGCGCTAAAAGTAATAATTTAACTTTGCTTTTGAATAAAAGAAAATTTTCGACTCCCTTGATGGCTAAGGGTAATTAATTATATATAATTTAATTGGCATTACAAATGAACCCTTGGCAGAGCTACTCAACCGATGTGGAGGAATATCAAGGTTCAAGTTTTGTCTTAAATGATAGTTGGGACTCGTACTTCTGAGAGAAGTAAAATTGTGTCTGTTTCTTCGAACATATAGAACACAGTTCAACGCATAGACACACGATGCAGTTAAAATTTTGAGTTTTTAGAATGAAGGTCTACAAGACGATTTTCGAACTGTGAAGCACATAGTCCGTAATATCTTTTTCTGTGCCAAAAACACATCAACCATACTTTCTTCTCGATTAAAGAAGAAATGAAAATAGTTTTTATGGAATGCGTAGAACTTAGTAAGTCAGACTTCTAAATAGCTGTTCCATGGCCTTTGTTTATTTATTTATTTCCCTCGGTGCCTTGCACCTCGTCGGTTCACCATCATAAAGTTCCATACGATGCGCCGCTCGCTAGTAAGAAATCATGCTCAGGTTCAAAGTACGATAATTTAAAAGGTTGTGAACCAGTCATCGTTGTTATAATTTATGATTTGCAGCCGAGGTGCGAAGCGCCGAGATCAATAATGGCACGACAAAGAACATAAATGACGTTCGTCTAGTCAAATTGAATGAAAGAAACTGGATTTTTTTTTGTATAAAGACTACACCTTTTCCAACTGTAAATCAGAAAGCGTCAAGTGGAATTCAGAAAGCGTCAGATGTAATTCAGATTGGTCAATTGTAATTCGAAGAGCGTCAGATGTAATTCAGATTGGTCAGTTGAAAATCAGAAAGCGTCAGATGTGGTTCAGATTGGTCAATTGTGATTCAGAAAGCGTAAGATGAAATTCAGTTCAGTCAATTGTAATTCAGATTGATCAGTTGTGATTCAGAAAGCGTCAGATGTGATTCAAATTGGTCAATTGTAATTCAGAGAGCGTCAAATGTAATTCAGAATCCCCTTTTTTCACCTTTTCTCGCAGTTCATTTCAATCAGCACACCATTGAAAATTTGCACAAATGTCCATGGTGAATTAGATATGGGTCACATTTGATGCATTCTTGCATTGACTTCAACAAGACCCCGAATTTCAAAAGTCGATCAACAAGGAAAAAAGTTATTGTGGCTGGAAAATTGAGGTTAGAAATTGATTTTTTGATATCATACCCTATAATTTGAAGAGAAAGGCAGAAATTGAAAAAAAGTTTCGAGGCAAGTTTCAGGTACATGAGGTGGCTTCCATGGATCAGTTGAAAAAATTCTACAAAATGTTTTGATGAGTTGAGAGCAGCTCGAATGTTTCGATTTCTGCAGCAGTCAGGTAACTACCTACCTTACGCGAGGCCTTGTAGATAAAATACGAAGAACCTGTATACAATACGACATAAAGCGTATGATAGTTAGGGAAAACAGCTAAAATAAATAATGTTTCAAATCAGTCCATTCCTTCACGAGCTAGGACGCTTCAAATCCTTTTTTTCCCTTTGAAGGTCAGTTCAGTTGGGGAACACTATCTCAATACGGTGGTAGTGGTGGGTCATAATTTTTGCTGCCTACTCCATTACAATTATTTATTCTGCATTACAGTTGATGTTTTCTGGATTACATCTGATGCTTTCTGAATTATTATTTACCAATCTGAATCACTTCTGACTTTTTCTGAATCCCAGTTGACCGATCTGAATTACATCTGATGCTTTCTGAGAATCATTTGACCAATCTGAATTACATGTGATGCTTGCTGAAATCCAATTGATGCTTTCTGAATTACAGTTAGAAAAACCACTATTCTAAATTACATCTGATGCTTTCTGAAATCCACTTGACCATTATTTACATTTGAAGGCGCCTATACATGTAATAAGAATTTTAGCTCAGTTACGTATGTTCGGTCGGGGATATTTCAAACTGACACTTTCTGGCTACTGTTACAAAATATATGTTGATGAACTTTGTACCATCTGTAATTTGCGCTCCCAGGAATCACTTGAACATTTCTTTTTTGTTTGTCCGATGTACAATGATGTAAGATTCATCCTGCAGTCAATAAGTTCTCTAGATGAATTGATGAAGACTCTAGATAATCCCAGCATGGAAGCAGCAAATCAAATTTGTAAATATGTGGCAGGTGCTCTGGGAATTCGGGCATTCTGCAGGAATGAATAATTTTCTTTTCCTAGTTGGCTTTAGTTGTTCATTTATTTATCTATTTTTTTTTTTGTTCAGCGGAATATTCTCTGTTAATTTACATGCTATATTTTATTATAAGTAGAAGAATTTTAAATTTTAAGTTTCAATTAATTGTAATACATAGCGACAATGTAACCAGATCCTTGCTATAGGATAACATCCTTAAAAGCAATAAAATTTTGATTGATTTGATTTGATTTGAAATCCACTTGACCAATCTGAATTACATCTGACTCTTTCTGAATTACAGTTGACCAATCTGAGTTGCATCTGGCGCTTTCTGAATTACAATTAACCGATCTGAATTACATCTGACACTTTCTGAGAATCATTTGATACATCTGAATTTCACTTGATGCTTCCTGATTTACAGCTGGAAAAGGTGTAGTTGTCGATTTTGATACATAGATAGTTCTGTGACTATCGCCGTTGTATCCCTCGGTGCTCCGCACCTCGTCAGTTTGCCTCAACTTCTATCATGCCGCTAATAAAGGGTTTCCCAATAAGAGGTTTCATTCTAGATTTTGCGACATTTTTCAACCATGTACTAGATTGCTGATTTCTTGACATATGCCAAGCTAGTGAACATTTCGCCAATCAACCCTGATTTTCTCGGAAAAATTATTCTTGGTGACGAGTTCCATTCCCATTTGGATGGGTACGTCAATAAACAAAATTGTCGCATATGGGCCTCCGAAAATCCTAGAACCATTGTCGAGAAATCTCTTCGAAAAATAATTTCGTATTTTTTCGAAAATGATGAAGGTGCTACGGTTACAGTCAGAGTTTCTTTGGTCAATATTGAACGGGATGGACATAGAATAACTACTCTACTTCTAGCAGGATGGCGCTACAAAACACACAAGCCACAAAACACTGAGCCTATATTACGTGGAAAACTTCCAGGGCGCGTCATTTTCCTAAATTGTGACATTAATTGGCCGCCCAGATTTTGTGATTCAACCCCGCTGATTTTTTTCTGTGGGGCTACGTGAAATCTGAAGTGTATGCTAATAATCTAGTAACAATTGAAGCCCTGAAGAACAATATTGAAGCAGTTATCAACGAAATAGTACCTAATTTGTGCGAGAATGCCATGAGGAACTTTCTCGAAAGACTGACCTCTTGTAGCAGTTGTTTCTTTTTATTGAATTGAAAGCGACTCGGCCTTGTGCTATTCTTTGCTTATTGTCCCTCCTACTCCTACCATCTTGAGTGATTTGACTCCCCAAATAGCAGAAGCTCTCGACTTCTTCTACCTCTTCGTTTTCAATCCGTATTCTCGGGTTAACCCCATTCTCACGTTCTTGCATACCAAAACTTTAGACAGTAAGAGGGTCTGAATTTTTTTTTTATTCCGTGCATCAACAGCTAGGTTATTAGCAGGTTTTTGCCGTCGGGGTTTTTTCTTCAACGATAACAATGAGGACGATAACAACGAAGTACTGTAAGATTTGCATCGGATCAGTCGGGGATTTATCAGTGGGGTTTTGTTTCGATGACTTCGGGGCATCACTGCAAGATAGTAGATGCCCCAGTACTAAGAGACGCGTGAAAAAGTCCATCTAGCCCAGTGCGGATTTGAACCCGGGACCTTCGCTTTTGAAAGCGAGGCCGAGCTCACCGTGCTACCGACTGGGTTAGGGTCTGAATTTTCTGCAGCTGTCTTTTCTAAAATATTTTCAACAGTTTGAATCGTTACTTCAACTTGACCATTTGACTGTGGAAATCTATAACTTGACTTAATATGATGGAAACTTCAAGATTCAAACAAATCAGTAAAATCACAAATCTTCAGAAACCAAAATTTTGGTTTTCAAATCCAATGTAGGCATCTCTACAAAATTTCAACAGCAATCAACGAAAGTTACGTGATCTAGACTTTAGAACTAATAGCGGGTTCCACAAAAATAGTTGAAAATAATTTTTTTCGAGAGCGTATTAGCCGCTGATCTGACGTTAAAGTTAAAACACGAACTGGTGTTTGACCAAAATCGAAATATATCGTAAATCTCACTCCAAATACTGATCAAAACGCATCAACGATAAGAGGTTTGATCAATGATCGATAACGATCAATTGTTGTTCCACCCCCCTAACGAGGAAAAAAACTAAAGTCCGTTCGCAATAACGAAGAACAATTAAAATGAAATTGAATGAAATGAAAGTAATGTAAAAATTCGATTCACTCCCTGAAAAACTGAAGATTTTTTCTTCGGAGTTTCGAGAAACAACGCCATTGAAGTCTAAGTTCATCAAAATATCACTTCCAGCAGCCATTATTGCTGAATATTCCAACCATTCCAACATAGATACTTGGAATTTTTCGTCGAAAAAAAGCTTGAGCAGCTCGAGGCCCTTTAGGTGGCCGAGGCCCCTGGGCTGCAGCGTCTAAAGACCATGCTATGATGCGGCCCTGTTTCTAGCTTCTGCTGACAGAGATGTCGATGTCATCATTTTTATCATTGTCTTCAGTGACGAGGAGCATGCTGAGCCCGCTGAGCCCATATAGGCTACGCGTCTATCTTTCTCGACAAGACCATTTTTGTCTTTTTCCAACGATGCGGAGTTCAAAGCCCGTTACACGTTCAATGAGGCAACAGAAATTCCCCACACTTTTGAGCCGAAACTTTGAGCACGAACTCACATGAACCAATCACCCACTGACCCAAACTTTGATTGCCTCCAGGTTTCATGCCATTGGAGCCTTCCAGCAACTGCTGAGGGACCACAACAATATTGTCAAGTCCACCAATCGTAGGACCACTCACCGTGTGGTAGTATTACTGCAAGGAAGGGCCAGTACACCAACATGCCAACACCAGACGAACTCCCAACAGTGAGGAGTGCTTTTTATGCAATTCGGCACATCATGTCTAACGTGATATCGATTGCACATATCAGAATCCAGTCCTCTGGAGGTGATAATGCCTAAGCGTACCAAAACCGCAAAGGGTACTTTTCACTGAACGTTGAATCGGTATGGTGACGCCAACTGGAAAATCCGAATCATCAACGCTCGATGGCCGGGATCCCTTCACGACAGCACCGTCTTCAACGATTGACCATTGCTGGTGGACCTGGAGAATGACAGGTACCAGCTAACTCCTGGGAGATGATGGCTATCTTTGCAGGGAATACCTGCCAACACCCTTCCTTCGTTCGAACGGTCCTGCGGAAGATGCTTACAATGTGGCCCCAATCGCCATCATCAGAGACCTTGTCAAGCGTCAATTTGGGTTCCAGAAAAGGCGATTCCCGTGTCTCCATACAGAGCTAAAAACAAAAGTGTGGAAAATGTCGTCATTATCATAGTTGCGTGTTCAGTTTTGCAAAAATGGCGATCTCCGCGGAGTGTGTACGACCTCCCCCCCCCTCATTTCGACGCTTGTGGCTTCAGGAAGCAGAATCCTGGTGAGTTGGAACTCAAACTTACGATGGAACTTTTGCAAGTTTGCTCTGGTGGTTTCAGATCTTGTAAGTTTCAGATTTTTCATTTTTCCCACAAACAAATAATAGGTACTTCTCAAACTAGGTATATACCTGATAAAGAATTATCCAAATAGCATGACGGTTTAACGACAAAAAAAAAACACTCAACGGTCGATTTGAGGTGTTATTGAACGCTCAAGTCACAGCTTGTCCGCGACTCGAAACGACGACACACGCAATAAAAGCCAGAACCGTAACCGCCCATTCCGTACCTACCCATATCCACCCATCGGAGCCCCATCCGTGGCGCGTCCAAGGAAAATATAACCCAAGATTTTTATTGCCACAGCTCGTGAGCACGTCTGTATACCTACGCGATCTTTTTTCCCCGTTCACATGTCGCTAATAACACGATTATAATGACACGTATTAGCACACATTGAAGAAAATCTTCGTGCATGCTGTTGCTGGAAACGCGGATGTCTTTTGTCCGGGTAATGTGTAATTAGGTAATTAGTTATGCGCATCATGAAGGTAATTTAAAGGTTGGTAGGTACCATTTGATGGGGTTATTATGGAGCCGCAAGTAGCGCATCAGCATGGGAAAATTAATAAAACCATTTTGTCCAGCCAGCGGTGTGAATAAAAGTTTATTGGGACGAGGTCTGTGTCACGTGAGACTTTCTTGTGAAAATTGAAAATCTACGCTACGTTTATCTGCGTATATACTGATCAAGGACGAAAATTGTTGGAACTGACGGAAGGAAGATGATGGAATATTTTGAATGGATGCTATGAGGGAGACGATCAAGGAGAATTCACTGATATAAGCAACAGCAGGGTATTCGTTATAGATTACCTAATAGCAAACTCACAAGCAACAGAGAAAATCAGAAGGTTTGCAGTAGAAGACAGGATAGAATCAGATCATCAACCGATAATGGTAGAAATTGAGTGTGAAACAACTGAAAGAGCAGGAAAAAGAAATACAGCATTACACAAACGAAAAGTAGCACTATGGACAGAGGAGGGGATGAGAAAATACAAGGAAGAGATGGAAAGGACGGTGTTCATGGAGGGAGTAGCTGCGGAGGAATGGGGAGAATTATTGAAGGCTACCATCAAAAAAGCTCAAGCATACGAAGAAAGGGTAATCGAGGAAGGAAACGAAAAACCCAGAAAGGACCGGTGTAGTACAGGAAAAATAGTAAAAAAATCGGCAAAACCTCGGAATGAATATGGACGTCATGAAAATTTGATATTCTGTTCAGAATTGAGTGTTCTACAACATACCGAAAATCGCCAAAAATCGCACCCGGGGGTTTTGAGTTATTGGAGGGGGGGTAAAAAATTGCAGGTAAAAATGGAGGGGATGGAGTCCGTCAATCCATTGGATGCGAATACATCATAGTTCGACGTATCATATCCCCTTGATACCATTTTGGCACAAAAAGTGTCCATCATTGTTGAAGGGGAGTAGTGGGGGGGCGAAGCTCTGCTAGGTGGTCCATTTTGTTTTTCTGGCCATGTAGAACCGATCACGACAAGTTTGGTATCTTTTCCGACTAAATTCAATCTCCTGAACTCGTATCCGATGTGTAAATTTGAATGAAATCAAGTTTTAACAAGTTAACTTGAGAAAACTTGTTTTTCCTTTGACAATTTTGACGAATTTTTTATTTACTGTTGGAGGTGTTCATTCTCAGAAAATTTTCAGGAACCATTAAATTGAAGTGTATTGTCCACAAAAATCTTCCACTCGATGTATTATTTTGTTTCTCGAGTTTAAAAAATCGATTTGAACTTGAGCCGGCACGGCGCGTCGTTTACTACTGACCAGAACACTACAGCATGCACCTTTAAATGAAAACACCTCAAACTATTGAAAAAATAGCAACTCATCTTTGAAAATTGGAGGATTTGTGCAAAACTGAATTCCCTATAATATGAACAAAATCGCCATGAATCGCAATGCAGGATTTCGAGTTATTCGAGGAGGAGGATAACACTTTGACAGGATTCATATTCTATGAACTGTTACCTTTCCACTTAAATAACTCAAAACCCTGCAATGCGATTCACGGCGATTTTGTTTATGTTATAGGAAATTCAATTCTCCACAGATCCTCCAATTTTCAAAGATGAGTTGTTATTTCTTCAATAGTTTGAGGTGTTTTCATTTAAAGGTGCATGCTGCAGTGTTCTGGTCAGTAGTAGACGACGCGCTGCACCGGCTCAAGTTCAAATCGATTTTTCAAACTCGAGAAACAAAATTATACATCGAATGGATGATTTTTGTGGAGAATACACTTCAATTCAATGGTTCCTGAAAATTTTCTAAAAATGAAAGCCTCCAACAGTAAAACAAAAATTCGTCAAAATTGTCAAAGAAAAAACAAGTTTTTTCAAGCTAACTTGTTTAAACTTGTTTTCATCCAAATTTACGCATCGGATATGAGTTCAGGAGATTGAATTTAGTCGAAAAAGATACCAAACTTGTCGTGATCGATTCTACATGGGCAGAAAAACAAAATGGACCACCTAGCAGAGCTTCGCCCCCCCACTACTCCCCTTCAACAATTATAGACACTTTTTGTGCCAAAATAGTATCAATGGGATATGATACGTCGAATTATAATGTATTCACATCCAATGGATTGACGGGTTCCATCCCCTCCATTTTCATCTGCAATTTTTTACCCCCTCTCCAATAACTCAAAACCCCCGAGTGCGATTTTTGGCGATTTTGGATATGTTGTAGAGCACTCAATTCTGAACAAAATATCAAATTTTCAGAACGTCCATATTTTTTCCGAGGTTGAAATCTATCTTTCTTGTACTAGTGGTGGGACGACGAATGCAGGAGATGAAAAAGGAGCTGCAGAAGAGTATCAATTACAAGAAGTGAGTACATCGAACAAAGAAAGCTATCCAAAAAGACCTGTGGAAGAAAGAAGGACGAAGAACGAAAAAAGACAGAGTTAGATTAAAACCAAATAAAGACGGAACAAGAAGCCTGGAAATACATCAATAAAGGAAGAGACATCAAAAGAACACCGAAAAAATCGATATGAAGGAATGGAAGGGACACTTTGAAGGGTTGCTAGGAGGAAGAAACGAAAGAAGCAGTGATATCAATACACTTCACCAAGGAAATGTTGATCCAGAGACAGAACAGTAGAGGAAGTAGAAGATCAAATCAGAAGACTCAAGAAGAAGAGGTCGGCAGGACGGCAGGAACGGACGAGATAACCAATGAAGCATGGTTATATGCGACAGTATACGTATCAGAGAGACCCAGGAAATGAGAAGAAAAGCCGAAAGAATGGAGGAGAGGAATAATTGTTTCAATACACACAAAGAACGCCACACGGGATGTCAAGAACTACAGAGGAATCACATTACTCAACACGGCTTATAAGATTTACGCAGTGGTTTTGGAGAATCGATTGAGAAAGCAGGCAGAAGCAAAAGAGGTGACACCAGATACTCAGGCTGGCTTCAGGAAATGAAGAAGTACTACAGACAACATATATATTACACTGAATCACGTGATAGAAAGATATATACGAGAGGACAAAGGAAAACTATTTTTCCCACTACTAGCTGTGAAGTAGGCCGTTATTGACCTGTTTAGAGGTCGTGAAGTGATTTTTCACAACCAGTAGGCTGACTGTCACATTATTAACCGCCTGTCACTATTATTAACCTCCTGTCACATTTTTAACCTACTGTCAGTCCTGTCACATTCCATATTCTTAAAAAATCTTTACAAATCAGGATTTAATGTTTGCTAGTAGTGAGAAAAATAGTATATAAACCACGGTTGTGAACGCTGTTATAGCTTTGGCGCCTTATATCCCTCAGCTGCGCTTCGGGATTTAAACAGGCGCCGCAGCTATAACAGCGTCCTTCACAACCTTGGTATATAATATACTATTATTCACAACTACTATAGTAATAGACTCATTACTGACTTTTAAAAAGTTGGAAAAAGACGCTTTGTTCATGGTTTTGTTTTCCGCCTCCGAATTCACTTTCCGCCCCGGTTAGAGAGCGGAAAGTGCATGACCTCCTTGACTGATTGACAATTGACAGATGGATGACGAAATGACAGGTGTGGAGGGGCTCGAATCGAAGAGTCAAACGCAGTTTTGTGTTAGTAGTTAGTTAGTAGTGAAGCACTTCCCGCCTTGGTATGTAATATACTTTGCATTTTTGTGATGTATTTACATTTTGACAATGTAGACAGAACAGAATTGTGGAGATGCTTGGAACAACACAAGATAGATAGACAATAATTGACAGCACAAATAGCAAATTAATAACAAGTAGTGAGAGTGGGAAAAATACATCGGAAGAATTCTGGACGGACAGGGGTCCAAGGCAGGGCTGTCCCCTCAGCTCCCTGATTTTTTTTTCTATGCGGCTGATCTGGAAGGGAGACTGAAGAGTGGACAAACGGGAGGAGTGGTAGTCGGGAAAGAAAAGTTTTACTCACTGGCCTATGTGGACCACATGGTGTTATTAGCACAAAATGAAGCAGAAATGAAGAAAATGATAGAAGGTCCGAGAAGTTTTTGAAGACAAAGAAGTTGACAGTCAACGCTGAAAACTCGAAGATTATGTGCTTCACCAATGGAAAAGGCGAAACCGAAAAAAATAGGATCGACGATAAATGGAAGGGAAATCGGAACAGTCGGAGAATTTAAATATCTGGGCTGCGTGTTTCACAGTAACAATGAAGAAAATGCACACATCAAAGAACTGAAGAAAAAGCCAACAAAGCACTGAGCCAGATGTGGGGAATAGGAGAGAGGAAGTCCAACAACCAGTTTAACATCAGAATGCTGATGTTCGACAGCATAGTTAAATCGATTTTACTGTACGGAGCAGAAATCTGGGGATGAACAGAAAAGAATGATATTGAACGACTGCAGATGAAGTACATCAAGTGGACGCTTGACTTAAGATAGATCAACGCCTGACTATATACTACTGGAAGAAACAAAAAGGGATCGACTAAGGATAGAGAGTGGCATGAGAGCATTCAAATTTGAAGAGAAGGTCAGAAACACCACACACCGAACACTAAGGGAATGTTGGAAGGAGGTAGAAAGGCAGAAGAATGGAAGAATGATGAAATGGGAAGAAGCTAGACGGAAGTATTACGAAAGAAATGGATATTCAACTACGGCGATAGAAGCAAAAAGACCAGACGGAGACAAGATAAAGTGGGAAGTACGAGAGAGGGACAGAAATGGGGGAAGACTTGAGGAGATGAAGAAGATGATGATATGGAGGGAAGAGGCAAGGAAGAAAGAAGAACGAGTAATAATAGTTTTTTTTATGTTGTTAGCGATTCACATATTTATTTCTATGTATTATGATTGGTTCTTGTTTTCGAACCGTTCAAAACCGAAAGGTATACGAAGTAGACGAATAAACTTTAAGTAAGTAAGACAACAGTCTATCTTACGCAATACTACGTCGCCAACCGATGACTCTGGTTCAATTTGATAGCTTTGTCATCAAGGCTTTGGATTTCACTTTCGAATCGAAGCTCTGGACAGGATTTTTGCTTTATACATATAAAAACTGGACTTGGGTATACCTTTTATCTCTTGAAATATACTGCAACGATGGCAGTTTGGCTTCGAAACAAAGTTGCGCATCGTGGTTTTGCACTGCTTTACTAAACGGGCTGTAAAATATTAAAGTAAAACTACGTCTAGTTAACTTCATGCATCACGAAAGCTCCACGCTCTTCGAAACTAAGTTTTTTTATACGAGCCAAATGATACCCGTACCCGTCGGGTAATTACAGAGTGTATAATGCGATATATTGTAAAACACCATGCCGTATCAAACTGTGACATGTGTAGTGTCATGTTCTGGACTTGGAAGAACCGCCGCCGTCGCTTCCGGCGGCGCTGATGTCCGACACGCCATCCACTCCACCCCGCCCACGTTTCATTATTGTCATTTATTATCAATTTAGGCTCGTCGAGCGCAAAATTTTAATGACATACAATTTGTTTTACATTTACTTTTGTTGTTTTCCTTCTCTTTATTAGTTGTAATACCATGGTTATGGTTGTATGTGTGTATGTCGTACCTTTTTAACTCTGCCTAGCCGTGTGTTCTTGTTATTCTTTTTCATCCCATCATCATAGTGTACAGGGTCATTCAAAAATGTTGCATGTGTAAAATAAACATTGTGCCATTGAACAAAGGCCTGGTCAGTTTTTGTTCTGCACTTGGTGGAATAACCCTTGCAACTGTGGCACAACATGCTGACGAGTTTCACGTCAACTGCTACTCACAGACTTGCGTAGTCAATACGTAATAATCACGTAAGTAACGTATGATTGATTTTTTGACAATCCCTGAGTAACTGATTAGAAGACGAGTCATTTGGCTACCACCAAGTCCTGACAGTAGAGTGTTTCTTTCGGAAAGGTGAATGATGGCAAAGAACGTTGAATTTCAGGCATGTAACTTTTGAGCGACCCTGTACACGGTCTAATGTTGTATCGCGTGACACTTGTGCGTACTGACGTGCCGTATGTGTGTGCATGTATGAAAAAAACTGTGGTGAGCGGCGCAAATGACAGGCCGCGCTAACGGGAGAAATTGGCTGTGAATTAGAGGACAATTTGTTTTTATGTCGTGAACGTTTCATTTTTTCATTATCTATGCATTATGTGTGTCTGCGATGGGACATCGGCGTATATATCTGTCCCGGGGAGCCATGTACTTAGTTGTCATGCATCCATAGATAATCTTTGGGGTTACGTATCGTGGTACCTAACATGGACACAGTTTAAATTTGCTGATGGAATCTAATCGCGCGACGTTGAATGCTTGCGTTATTACGTAATAAAGTCATTATTGAAGTTGGCAATGATAATAACTGGTTTATTGTATGTTTTGGTTTTTTTTTTACAGCAGCGACACTGATCTTTCCAATTACTCATACATACAGTGTGTCTCCTTCTCGTGATAAAAGTAATTTTGTTAGGGTAGGGCGTTGAGTGTGAATATATGTATGAAGAGACGCCATGGTAGCTTTTTGTATTTCAACTAGCTGTCACCGGCGCCGGCAAGCCGTCGCCTAGGTGACAACATTGGTTGAAAAGTAGCCAGGGAATTTGTTCCACTGACACCGGGCAAGTGGAAAGGGGGTTTTATACATGATGTTGATTTTCCGTTGTTTTAGGCGGATGTCAGGTTTTCCCTTTGCGAGTTTAGTAATTTACTCATGTCCGTCGATAGTGTCTTGCTCTGATGAAGTTTTCAAAGAGGCATGAGCAATTGATTGTGTAAGAGTAACATGAATTCGAGAAAATGTGTTTTTCGCGTGTTTTGAAATTTCTGCCTCGTCTTGTAGGATTCTTGTTCTTGTGAACAAAACGCATGTCACTGAGAGTAGTGTCTGGTCACTGAAGAGTTGTTGGGGAAAATTGAGACACCATTATACTTTGTTCATAAATATGTATTTCTACTTTTGTTCAAGGTACCTTACCACAGAAAATACTGGAAACGACCATATGTGTTGTGAAAACTTGAACCGTAAACAAGGTTCTGCCGCAGAATACACCGTGCAGTGGAAAGAAAAGCAGAGCCATGTTGCTTAGGAGCCTTTTTAAATATGTATAGGAGAAATTGAAAAGAAATAGAAGTACATATGTCCAAAATTAAAAATTTCACAGTTACATTCCAATTGTTCATCTGAACATCCTTAACCAAGTATAGGTTTGAAAACCCAATGAAATCGGTTGATAAAAGCAAGAGTTCAATACGGCGCTGGCGCTTTGAACTGCCAAAATGTAAAATTCGATATATGCATTTCGATTGTTCATGTATTTCTTCAAAATGTCGATATAATCTGTTTAGAAATCAAAAAAGTCTAACATGGCGGCCTCTTGAAACTTGAAAAATTGAAATTTGACAGATGCATTTTTATCGTCAATCTCAAGTGGCTATGGGTTCAAAATATGTACCAATCAGATTGGTTGAGAAATGCAAAAGTTCAATATGGCGGCTTCTTGGAACGTCAAACATTGGAATTTGACAGATGCATTTTTATCGCCAATCTCAAGTAACTATGGGCTCAAAATACCAATCAGATCGATCGAAAAATGAAAAAGTTCAATATGGCGGCCTTTTGAAACGTCACAAATCAAAGTTTGACAGCTGTATTTCGATCGTCAACCTCAGGTGGGTATAGGTTCCAAATCCCAATCAGATCGGTTAAGAAATGCAAAAGTTCAATATGGCGGCTTCTTGAATTGTCAAAAATCAAAATGTGACAGACGCATTTTGATCGCCAACCTCAAATGGGTGTAGGTTTAGAATGTCAATCAGATCGGTTGAGAAATGCAAATGTTCAATATGGCGGCTTCTTGAAACGTCAAAAATTAAAATTTGACATGCATTTTTGTCGTCAATCTCAAGTGGCTATGGGTTCAAAATACCAATCAGATTGGTTGAGAAATGCAAAAGTTCAATATGGCGGCTTCTTGAAACGTCAAAAATTGAAATTTGACAGATGCATTTTTATCGCCAATCTCAAGTTACTATGGGTTCAAAATACCAATCAGATCGATTGAAAAATGAAAAAGTTCAATATGGCGGCCTTTTGAAACGTCACAAATCAAAATTTGACAGCTGTATTTCGATCGTCAACCTCAGGTGGGTATAGGTTTCAAATCCCAATCAGATCGGTTGAAAAATGCAAAAATTCAATATGGCAGCCTCTTGGAACGTCAAAAATCACAATTTGACAGATGCATCTCGACTGCCTAACGCTTCAAAGCAAGTATAGGTTCTATATCTCGATCAGATTGGTTGAAAAATGCTTAAAAGTTCAATATGGCGACCTCTTGAATCGTCAAAAATCAAAATTTGACAGACGCATTTTGATCGCCAACCTCAAGTGGGTGTAGGTTTGGAATGTCAATCAGATCGGTTGAAAAATGCCAAAGTTCAATGGGCGTCATGAATAAAGATTAAGCAATTGCTTTTGCTTGATTTTCTGTTTTCCAATAATTCTCAAAAAATCAGAAACTTCAAGTAATTCCTTGAATCAGGTTATATTCAACATTTGAGAAACTGAATGAAATAATAACAACAGTGGTTCAAAGTCTCAATTCCAAATGTTTCTCCGTTTTTTGCTGCTATATTTTAAGCAAAAGCAATTGCTTGATCTTTATTCATAAGGCCCAATATGGCGACCTCTAGAAACGTCAAAAATCAAAATTTGACAGATGCATCTCGACTGCCTAAACAAAGCAAGTAAATCAGATAGGTTAAAAAATGCGCGGGTTCAATATGACGGCGGAATTAAAACTGTCAAAACGACTAATCTGACAGATGTATTCAGATTGCTTATTTCAAGTTGTCATAGATTCAAAGTCCCATTCGGATAGGTTAAAGGTGGGTTCAGTCAGCTTGGTTTTAGTTTTAGTCGTAGTCGTAGTCGTAAATTTGAAAGTAGAAAGCACGCGTCATTATGCGCGGCGTTCATACAGAGTTTTAGTTTTAATTTCAGTCGTAAGAATGCCGAACTTTGTCGTAAGATACCGACTTGCAGGTTGCGTAATTACCGGTATAAGGTATGAGCATGGATGGTGATGGTAATGGGTTGTATGTATCAATAAAAAAATAGCATAAGCATTTGTTTTGATTTCAGAGGAGTTGTACTCCTCATAAATGTAAGCAAATACTTATTTATGCTAATTTTTTTTACGAGTTTTTATATTAATACTACCCAATATGAACACGGACCGTATAAAGATGAAGGTTCGCGCAGTATCATTCGAGCTCCTATTGGTCAATTCTTACGACTAAATCTTGCTGTATGAACGCTCTTCTCTGTTACGACAACGACTAAAACTAAAACAGCGACTAAATAAGCTGACTGAACCCACCTTAAAGGGGGACTGTGGGTAAAATTTTGTGTCAATTTTAAAATTTATATAGCTGCGGGAAGGCTTTAGTTGATTTTTAGTCAAAATCGCATCGAAAAATTCCAAGCCGTTACGAAGTTATCGTAAATTTTGTGGGCTGATTATGACGTCATACTTCGCACCGGAAAGGACAGGTCGGCAGGGCAAGGCACCACGCCAACAATTACTAGACCTTTATAAAATGAAACAAGTTTACCAAACGGTAGACGCAGGTCATTTGACTGTAATTTCAAAGTACGGTGAACCAAATTTCAGTAGATATTTTTAAAAACATAATTAAAGTGCGACTCTATCTGTCAATGAAATAAAGCGGCAACATGGCGAAATCGCGAAATTAAATTCGGCAGCTTGACAGAAGCTTGACAGCATAGGGAAGTCACAGTCTATCGTATAACCCTGAAAACTTCCGTCAGTGAAATCTGTTGGTGCATGAAAATAAGAGATTAGGTATACCAGGCCTAAATGATAATGCTATAGGGTCAGAAACATGATGTCAGGAACGACCAGGACCATTTTCAATAAAAACGCACTGGTGTGGCTGACTCAAAGGAATATGAACGGATTTTGATATACACTTCTTTCGAATTCCGACCCAAATCGGTAGTCGGTTGTACCACCGATTAGAAAAAAGTCCCATCAGCGGCAGCAGCCCTAAAATACATTTAATTATTCACTACATTATTATGTGGAAGCGAAAAGTATACCTGATCTCTTATTTTCATGCACCAACAGATTTCACTGACGGAAGGTTTCAGCGTTCTACGATAGACTGTGACTTCCCTATGCTGTCAAGCTTCTGTCAAGCTGCCGAATTTCATTTCGCGATTTCGCCATGTTGCCGCTTTATTTCATTGACAGATAGAGTCGCACTTTAATTATGTTTTTAAAAATATCTACTGAAATTTGGTTCACCGTACTTTGAAATTAAAGTCAAATGATCTGCGTCTACCGTTTGGTAAACTTGTTTCATTTTATAAAGGTCTAGTAATTGTTGGCGTGGTGCCTTGCCCTGCCGACTTGTCCTTTCCGGTGCGCAGTATGACGTCATAATCAGCCCACAAAATTTACGATAACTTCGTAACGGCTTGGAATTTTTCGATGCGATTTTGACTAAAAACCAACTAAAGCCATCCCGCAGCTATATAAATTTTAAAATTGACACAAAATTTTACCCACAGTTCCCCTTTAAGAAATGTAAAAGTTCAATATGGCGGCTTCTTGGAACGTCAAAAATCGAAATTTGACAGATGACAGATGCATTCCGGTTGTCCGTCTCAAGTGGTTATAGATTTTAGATCCCAATCGGATCGGTTAAAAAATGCAGAAGTTCGATATGGCGGATTTGGAACTGTCAAAACGTCAATTTTGATAGATACACCTCGATTGTCTACCTCAAGTGGGTACCTATTCGCGATTTCAAAAATCTAGACTTCCTCTGGCGGCTGAAATGGCGAACCTAGTTTGAGAGCTTCTACGTCATTTCTGTTCTGTCGCTTCTGTCAGTTAGCCATTGGCAATTGCGCGAATATTCAAAATACTCGTACAGGTGATCGAGTTATTCAAGAAAAGGAACTTCTGTTAGATAGCGATCAATAATTATTAATTAGCCCAAATACCACAAATACAACCGTTATGCAACGCACGATGACAGGTGACAGAAAAACTTACAATCCTCCATCTTGTTTACAGCGCCCCCATCGGTAGTTGAAATCGCGAATTATGTTGAAAATCCCAATCGGATCGGTTGAAAATGCAAAAGTTCAATATGGCGGCCTCTTGAAACGTCAAAAATCGAAATTTGACAGATGCATTCAGACTGTCTATTTCAGGCATAGGTTCAAAATTCCAATCGGATCCTGTGGTAATGATGATAGTAAATGTCATGTAACGATTTCCGCTTTCATCATTACATTTACTCGCGAAAACGTCTATGTCTGTCAACATCATCGCAACGTACCACGTATCTGACAGAACTCGCGAAAACCTGTTAAATGAATCCGCGAAGAACTACCTAAGAAGTGCTGTGACATTACATTAGCATTTGCAAATGGCACAACACAACAACTGCGACGCTGAGTAATGTTGCTGAGTTTGTAGTGAAATTTTGGAAAAATTGACAAGAAAAACTTCGAAACAAGGACGCGAATCAAAACACGGACCCTTTTTGGAGGTCTGGCCAGAAGGTCCGATGGAATTATTATGGATTTCGTAGAAAACAAGTCGCGACAAGGAACCCCTGTGACCGACATGAAATGTGCTCTGGAGGACCGAAAAGGCCCCTTTCTCGAAATGTGAAGCCGCTGGAAATTGCAAATAAATTGTGAGTACCTACCCTCAGGCGTTCTTTGCTACCTGAAGTTGTCTGTTTTTGTGAAATACGCCGTCAACGTCTGGCCCGGCCTGGAAATTTTTAACCGAAATGCCGTCGAATTTGAAGGAGATGTTGGGTTTGTGGTGTCTGGTGGACGCCTCAAAAGTCACCTTGAGACCACAATTCAATTTCGCACGCTGACACGGTACATTTTCCCCAAAAACACTGTTCGAATGCCCTGAAGTGTTGAGTTTCCCAAAACCCAGAGCGTCAATTGACGTTCCTGTCACTTTGGCCGTGCCGTGGTCGAATTTGATCAATCATACGCCGAAATTTCAAGAAAAACGCCACCGCATGGCCCGCACCGGACGACACGCGGCCCTCGAATTCCCTCGGTCGGCATTTCACAGCAAATTTTTTCGAAATTCTCTCCGAAAAGCCGAGTTTTTGCCGCGTAAACGTGTCAAGGTATTTGGAATGGATTATTCGAACATCGGTTCCCTTGTAAAATTTTGAATGAATTATGAATTTTCGAAAAATCTTGACAAATGCAGGTCGTTCGGTTGCCGTCAGCGGTTTCTATGAGTTGACTATACGTTCCTGGACAAGAATCCACAGACTAAGAAATTATCTGGAAACTATTGTGAAGCTGCAGCAGAATAATTTTATGTTTTAACGATCAAGTACGTGAACCAATGGCACACATAAACAAACAAATTATAGATAATAAACCCCCTATTGTCCCACCAATCAAGATTCGCCGAAAACTGCCTATTGCGCCTCCAATTTTTTTTTTATTGATAAATTACTCATCACCCATCATGCCTCGAGTGCTGGCTGCATGATGGTTAGCCCCGAGTTACATAATATTATCAAATTTAGTTTTGCCCCCCTCAATTACCGTGTCCCTTATTTCTTCAACACATTAAAACATCCTGTCGTCGTGAGTTATATTATTCAATTAATTTTAATCAAATCAGGCAACTATTAAACAAGTGGGCTGTCAGATTCACAATTATGTTTATATTAATTACATGCGCGGCAATTAGGCCCCCACATTCAAAGGCAATTACGCGCTTTCGTTGTTGTTGTTGCCCTTGTTGGATTTATACTGCATACTCGAAAAATATCCATCAAGAATTTCTATCTTAGCCGCATACGAGAAAGGCATGTGTATTTATTCAAAGAAGGCCGTGTGTGTGTGTGTGTGCATACAGGTATATCCCTAATGTGTGGTAATCTGTCATCGAGTGTGGGCGCCATTTTTCATCACGTGTTTGAGTCTCGGAACATTTTTGAAAATTTATAGGAGCGTGGAATTTATGTGCCACACAAGACGGACCCGGTGATGGTGTGTGTGTGTTTGTTGTTGCCATTCATGTAGCTCTCGGTCGATTTCTCAAGCTTATACCTATACTTATGTGTAAAGGTATACGATGATATTATGGCGATTTTAATGTGTCGTAAATTCTCTATGACTTACGAGTTTATGTAGAGGCTGTCCGAAAAAATGTGTGTGCCTGCAATCATTGGTTGTGCCTCAAGGCAGGTTCTGCTGTAAGCGTCTGAAAAATTGTTCAAGCATTTCGCTTGAAGACCTAGCTTTCCCTGATGCGGGGCGCCTAGACGGAAGGTCTAGCTCAAGCTTCACCCTCGGAGTCTATTTTTGAACTGATTCATCGATGCTTCTGGTGACGCGACCGCTTGGCTTCAATGGAATTTCATCAATATTTTATATATTCTTTGTCTGCCTGATGCTCTGGGTTTATCGCGGAATTCCTTGGATAGATGGCGCCGCTTGGGAGGCTCACATATTATGAATCCCCCAAAAGTGTACATTACAGATCTCTCCGATTGCTTCTTCATCGAATCGTCAGGTTTGGATGCTCTCACTCCCATCTTTGTGAAGCTCTGCTCTGGTAGCCTTGTGTTGTGATGGTCGGAGGGCTTATTTGCGTGTTTATTTGTTCTTCACAAATCCGATTCGTTCAAAACGAAACCTTCGCACCAAACCCTGGACCATATCGCTACAAGTGTGAAGTCGAGGTCCGTTATCCTGAAGGCAAACCGACGAAATGGGGTACTTGCCAATGGAACAGATTTAGCTGGAAATACTTTTGATTGCTAGTATAAGTGATAAGGGGACTCTACTGCGAATTTCACAAAAATACCGTCATTTTCTACAGAGAAAGAAGGAATTTGAAAAATTCTTCTAAAAGCTTCGCGCCAGAACAGGGATTTTGAATAGGGTTGGTCTGACTGTGTGATAATGGAATAATCAAGAATGTCAGGAATGTCACTGTGACAGTGTCATTTTGAACATGCTCGCAAAATCGGTTTCCTATCAAATTCTCTTTAGCCCAGGAATTTTAGGTGGAATTTTGGTCAAACCTTGAAATAAATATGTCCCTTTTGAAAATTTGCACAAATGACTCCCAAGCAATGCTGAAGAACATACTAAAAGCTCCGGTCCAGCAAGTGTGCGGAACACAGATGCTTTGAGCAAGAAAGGAATAAATGCCGCCAAATTTCGTAGCGCCTGATTGAGAGATGATGGAAAACCCTAACTGCAGACCCAATTTGACTCTTTCATTCTGTTGCTCTTTGCTTAATTTGGTTCAAATCCATCCGATAGATTTTGAATAATTAAATCGCAAAGTTTTGAATTTGGATATTTTTTTATATTTGAAATATGACAGATAAAGAAGTTCTTTTAACTGTTCTGGAGACAGTTTTCCAAAGGCTTCCAAACGACAGATTGAATTTCAAGTTCTATGAAATAAAGATATTGTCATTTGTTGACAGTGACTTTTATGTCTGACTGATGACAACCGAAAATTGATGGGCTCATTTGACAGCAAAACTATGTTTGCATTTACCAAATTTCAATTCGATCAAATCAACCGTTTGGTAGTTATCGTGGAATATTACAGACAGACACACACACACAGCTAGACACACACAAAGTCATATACACAGACAGACAAACTTTCATCTGGAAATGGTCCTGGTCGTCTCAGGGGGCCTCAAAATAAATATTTCCGGGTTCATCTCTAAAAATGTTTTTTGGCGCCTTCACAATACTTTCCCTTCTTTTTGGTTGGTAGGTCGGGAAAAAGAGAAATCACAGAATTCTGTTTTAAAATATGGATCAGCTTGATTGACAGGCATTCAGAGCAACCAGGGTCCCTCAAAATGTTGAGGAAGTCAAATTTTACCGAGTTACCACTGTCGCAGAACTTACACCCTTCTTGCTTATCAAAAACTACGACGCTCACATTTCAAGGCCTGGAGCTTCCAGTACGTGGATCAGCATAGCTTGAGGGACACGTTGGTCAACGTTGAGACTCACAGTACCCTCTTCTGAGCTACAACAACTTATTCCTTTCTTGCCCAAAAAAACTATGTTCCGCACACTTGTCGGGCCGGAGCTTCTAGTATGTTGTTCAGCATTGGTCAAAAGTCGTTTGTGGAAAATTTCGAAAGGGGCATATTTATTTCAGGGTCAAACCCTAAAATGCCTGGGCTACTTACCATGGGCATTTGGGCAATAAAGTCGAACAAGGTTTCGGAGAAACTGACTCCAGAAACCTCTCATAATACTGTCTCAGTTGAGATAATTTCGTTCCCAGGGGAAAATCTGGAGGATCAGCAATAGCACAGAAATAAAAGGTTGAAAATGAACAGTGAGATTTTATAGGTACGCATCATTAGCATACAATTCAGGGTAGGTAACACTTCAGAGCTACAAGAGAACCATGTGGGGAGGACGCGATGGATCTCCAAATAAAATGTGGGGAGCAGGAACACTGATGTGCGAAATGAAGCCGAGAGTCACGCCAGGTCAGAGCACGGGTAGTCCGGATGTTAAGAGGAAAGACCCTGCATTTTGAGGTTGAGCGAAGCCCCTTTGCATGTGTGATGCTTGGACCCCTCCAGATCCATAATGATCGGTAGTCACCGGCAAAAATCGTGCAGGCACTGTATACAGGGTGGAGCAGAAAAAAAATTAAGAAAATTGGTATTTCGTGAACCAAAACGGATGGAGTCGCGTGAAACACCATATCTGTTCCAAATTTTGCGCTTATTAAGATAAAGGAATCCGTTTTTGATTATCTTGCGCCATTTTTGAAATATCCGGAAAAGAAAAAAAAAAGAAAGCTGAAAATTGCCTTTCCATAAATGGCTGAAAATTCAAGATTAAGAGATGCGATTTGGTTTGTATGCTCTGAGTGATGTTTCAAGTGAAATTCGAGGAGTAGCCACCTGGGAAATCACTGCGGGCGCTGTTACAGGGTGAAGCAGAGAAAATTGAAGATAAATCGTATTTCATGAACCACAACGAATGGAGTCCCGCGAATCACCAAATTATGTTCTCAATTTTGCTTTTGACAAGATGTGAGCAATAGTTTTTGAATATCCCATTCATTTTTTGAAAAATCATCACAAGAACTTTTTCTTTTTTGAACTTTATTTTTTTTATGAATGACTGAAAACTCAAGATATAGACGTGCAATTTGTAGGGTATGTCGATACTGATGTTCTAAGTGAAACGCGATTGATAGCCACCGGTGCCAGTACTGCAGGCGCTGTATACAGGGTGAAGCAGAGAAAATTTAAAAAAAATCATATTCCGTGAACCAAAATGAATAAAGTCGCGTGAACCGCCTTATGTGTTCTAAATTCTGCTTTTGAAAAGATGTGGGCAGTAGTTTTTGAAAATCTTGTCGACAATTTTGAAAAAATCGCCATAAAAACTTTGTCGTTTTTGAATTTCTTTTTTTTTATGATCGTCTGAAAAGTAAGTATAATGAGATGCAATTTTGTGAGTATAATCAATTTCACGGCTATCTGCATTAGAGCAAGCTATGGAAAAATTATTTTTTGTCGGTAGGAATGAGTATGAAGCCATAACCGTCGTCGCAGATAGTCTGTGTAAATGTGGTGGGTATGTAAAAAGGTTAGGTATTGTGGCATTTGTGGCAGATGTCACCCTTTAGATGTCACTCGTCGCGTGGTATGATGCAAGTCAAGTCAAAATGTTCCAGTTCATGTCGCGATAACAGATAAACGACGCAAGTTCCTCGGAGTGTAAATTTGCTGGACACCGTCTCCACAGGTTGGTGGCTCTTTGCTTGTGCTCTGCGGTAGTGGCGGCCACTGTATAAAATGGAGCCAAAGTCAGCGGCAGAACTGAAGGAAAGAAAATTTGATGAAAATGCCTGTCCAGTGGCCCCAGTAAGGTTGAGAAAATTCGCTTGGATGGACATTGATTTATGAAGTTGGACTGTACAAGACGAGACAATCGAGACACGACGCATTACAGATAGTCGATCAACGCATGAGTGCACTCTGTGTTGGAAGATCTCATCAACATGAAATAATTATTGTCCCTTTCATGTATGTAGGTAGTCCTTTCTTCATCTTCTTCTGGCTTGTATGCTGTTTTAGTCAGTTTTAGTGTCGTATGAACGAGCTAGAGCACGTAGTACTTCCCACTATCAATGCTGCCGCTGACTTCTTTTGGCTTCATTTTATACAGTGCCTGCCATTACCAGAGCACAAGCAAAGACCCACCAGCCCGTGAAGAAGGTGTCCAGCGAATTTACACTCCGAGGAACTCGCGTCGTTTATCTGTTTTCGCCACATAAACTGGAACATTTTGACTTGACGTGCATCACACCGCGCGACGAGTGACATCTGCCACAAATGCCACAATACCTAACCTTTTCACATACCTACCACATTTACACAAACTATCTACGACGACGGTTATGGCTTCATACTCACTCGTACCAACAGAATATAATTTTTCCATAGCTTGCTCTAATGCAGAAAGCCGTAAAATTGATTATATGTCGATAGTGATGTTCTACGTGAAACGCGATTGGTGATCACCGACGCCAACACTGCAGGCGCTGTATACAGGGTTAAGCAGAAAAAAAATTGAAAAATCGTACCTATATAGTAGTTCGACAGGGATGAGGTCGTGTGAACCACCATAATATTTTCCTGATTCTACAATTGTTATTATGCAAAAAACCACTTGGGATATCCTGTTCCGTTTTGAAAAAATCGCGATCAAAATTTTATTATTGATTTTTTTCCAGTGATTGTATTGGCAGAAAGTTGAAGCTGTAAAGATGCCATTCGTCACGCACCGATGTCAAAAAGTATATTCCAAGTAAACTGCAACAGGTGGCCACCGGTGTCAGGAATGTGGGGGCTATATACAAAATACAGCAGAAAAAAAAAAATGAAGTTATACCTCATGATGAGTCGCGACCCGAAACCAATAAAGTCGCGTGAAGCACTATAGGTATATATTCCTTTTTTAAAATTATTGTTACGAGCGGCGATCTTGTACATATAGGTAAACACTCGATGTTTCTGGATCTTTCCACCATTAGATCGCAGTGTAGAAGTCTGGAGCGATCTCGTGCATTCCAGAGCGTTCGTGTATGTGAACGCAATGGAGACTCGAACGTTCGATCAAGGCACATCAGTCCACTTTGGCGGAGGCGCAGATTCCAGAACACATGGAAAGCATACGGGTAACGTGTGCGATTATTCAGGAATGATCTAGAAACCGCATATGCCAGACCACCATGGAATTTGCTGGAAGCAGACAGAAACTTCGGGAACATTATTCGGAGGCCTTATATAAGGCGTCAGCCGGCAGCCCGCGGCAGTACTGAATTTGGAAGCGAACAAGTGCGAAACAAGCGAAGTACCTGCGAAATAATTCCAAGTGGATATTTGTTGGCATTTATTGTAGTAGTACGCCGAAATAAACAGTGTGTGTTTGAAACAATCGTCTCAATTATATTCGAACCCGTACGCGGGATATCGTAACATTATTGAGATGCAAAACACTGTTTCAGGATGTCTGGTCCCGTTTTTAAATAGGTACTACAGTTATTGCGCATAGATTTTTTTCTATGAAAATTCTTTCTTTAATGAATGCAAATGGTGAAAAATTTCTTGATATGTGGTTATTATATCTATATAGGAATATAATTTCAATTTGATATGTACTGTCAGGAGCACTGTATCAGACACAACAATTTTTTCGTAAATCCAAAAAAAGTGACAAGGCTATGAAAGAGCCCTTACGGAGTTCATTCACCATGAAGTCCCTTTTTTTCGAGTTTTTTTGATTGAGAAAAATTTTAATGTATGTGATATTGTGCTTCTGACGGTACCCTATACGTGTGATTTTTCTGGTTCTTGTTGATATTCAATTGAAATTCGTTGATAAGTCAATAAATAAAATAAAATAAAGATCATGTTGTCGGGCCAAGTTCATCCAAACATGTGTACTTTATGGAGCCTCACTATGTGCTTCAAATAAATGAGATGGAGGGATACGTCCCATAGCTGTGGGCACAACTCTTCGACGTTTAGCAGCGAAGCTTGCTTGCCAAATGGTACGTGAATCAGTGGGAAACTACTTCGTCCCGCTCAGGTCGGTTTTGCAACCAAAGGAGGATCTGAATCAGATCATACATGTGTGCCGAAGCTTCATTGAAGATAATAATATAACAACATAAAATAAGGTGATACACAAAATAGACTTTCAAAATGCCTTGAACTCAATAGAACGTGACAGCATGTTGAACGAAGTTTCAAAACATACTCCTATTTTGTTTCCATTTATCCCAGTATTACAGAAATGTATCATGTTTATCATTTGGGGATAAGAAGATTTTATCAGAAGTTGGAGCTCAACAAGGGGATACCTGGGGATCCCACTGGACCAGTGCTTTTCTACCTTGCCATTCAGCCAATTCTAAATCAACTTAATTGTAAATTTAATGCATGGTACTCAGATGATGGTACCTTAGGAGGAGCTCCAGATTTAATTCTTGCAAATTTCAAAATTGCATCTGAAAATTGTGAAAATCTTAGACCTAACATCAATGATAAAAAATGTGAAATTTTCTTCTGCTCATCTCTCAACTGTGAAACCTTCAAATCCTTCGAAAACCACCTACCTGGGATCAAAGTAGTTTCAAAAAATCTCAGACTATTAGGTGGACCGTAGAGCGCTGAATCTACAGAAATTATTGATTGAAAAAATAACAAAACTCAAATTATTACTCGATCGATTAAAGCTTCTAAATACGCACACAGCATAGTATCTGCTTCGCCACTGCTTGGCCATCCCGAAATTGAACTACCTTCTCCGGACTATGCCCTTGAATGGATTCCATGACACAATCAACAAGCTCGATAGCCACATATTCGCAACATTGGAGAAAGTGATGAATATAAAATTAGAGCGGAACCAATTACGAATGGCTTCCTTACCAGTCCAATATCCAATATGAAGGACTTGGGATAAAAAAAATTGATGACATCCATATAGAGCCGCTTTCCTCTCATCTGTAGTTTCTGTTTCTCGTTTGATATTTTCTTTTATCTTCCTTCCCGAAGAAGAAGACTTGACTTGGATCAGTGGGTGCAATGAATCTTTAGCGGAGTGGCTTCTAGTCAGTCATGAGGTTCCTGAGTTGTCACATATCCTGGGATACCATTAACATCAGGATAATAACTTGACAAATGACGTCGAATCCAACTAATTCAAGGATAGAAAAAACAAGATACTTGGCTTCAACAGCTGCCGTCTCTGGTGCTTGGTTAAATGTGTTACCGTGTGAAAATCTTGAGACTCCTTTAAACGACAACGTGTTCCGCATATCAGTTGCTTTTCGCTTAGGATGTGAAATATGTAAACCCATCGTTGTGTCTGTGCGAGGATGGTTGATCTTAAAAGTACGCATGGTCTTTCTTGCTCGAAAAGCGCTGGTAGACAATCGCGTCATCGTGAAATCAACAACATCATCCAGAAAGCTCTTTCTACTGGCTCAAATTCCGTCAACTTTAGAGCCTATCGGATTGTCAAGACTTGACGGGAAGAGACCAGACGGTATGACGCTGATACCTTGGTCTGACGGAATACATTTGGTCTGGGACGCGACCTGTGCAGATACGCTTTCGCCTCCACATTTAGAAAACTCATAAAAATGTACTGGGGACGTAGCCGATTTCGCTGCCAACAACAAACGGAGAAAATATTGATGAATTATTGACGCAGGCTATCGATTTTTAGCTTTTTCTGTGAAAACGCTCGGCCCTTGGTCCAAAGAGAGCGTACAATTTGTGGACCAATTAGTAAAAAGATTGAAAGCTGTGACTGGAAAAACACGTTCAAAAATTTACCTAATTCAAAGAATCAGTCTTGCCATTCAACGGGAAAATGCTGTGAGCATCATGGGCATGTTGCCGTCGACCATTCCCTTCCCATGGATAAAATATTTTCAATTTGACTTTACTCATTATACACATTATAATAAACTGCTCGTCAAAAGTTAAGCATAGACCAAAATTTGCTCCAATTTCAAGTAAGGATTTCTTCAGGAAAATAGATCCGATTTGAAAAAAATGTATTGTGCTTGGTAGAGCTTTTCTTCAGCTACAAGACGCTATGTCGATTTACGTCACCATTGACTTTGTCCATGATATACAGGATGCCAAAGAAGGAGTGTCAAAAGTGTTAATTTTTGAAGTGGTGGAACTTTTTTAGAAAAAAACCCGGATTTTTTCTCTCTCGAGTTTTAGAAAGCGGATATCAATATCTCGATATAGTTTTTGACATTTGATCGTGTTTTGTTTTTTCAAAGAGTTCTTGATTTTTTTGTGAAATTAAGATTTTTTGATGCAGAATTTGCTAGAGCACTTGCTTTTTCTTGAAAATTCACAGAAACATATATAGTTGCTGGATGAATTATATCATGAGAAAATTGACCTCATGGACCTCCAGAAGAAGTCATCCTCTGGACCTCTTCAGGGGAGATGCCCAATGAAGCATGCTGCGACATCACCTTGACACTTATTGAACCCAGCATGGATAAAAATGCAAGACTTGTAACCATACGTTGCATCAAAATTACCATGGTTACCAATTAATCCCATCATGGGTGATTTTGTTACTGCCCAAGTCACTGGAAATTTTCAGAAGTGATATCTCCTAGACGAGTAGAGATAGAGCCATAATTCTTTTTCTGATTTCAATCGGACACATTATTGGTCATTCAAGCACGATGTGCAAATTTTTCACGTTTATACTTTTTCAGTGGGGGGGGGGGGGAATTTTGACGTTTGTCATGTCATATTTTTTTTTTGTACTTGTCATCATTGAAATGTCAACATGAATGTAATCTACCACTTCCACATCAGTAGTGAAAACAAAAGACCAACGAAGGTTTTCTCAGGAAACCTGGACTTTGAGGAAGAAAAACACCGAACGCAAACTTGAAATTCATCAGCTGAAACTGACAGTATACATTCATGTTGACATTTCAATGATGACAAGTACAAGAAAAAAAATCTGACATGACAAACGTCAAAATTATCCCCCACCACTGAAAAAGTATGAACGTGAAAAATTTGCACATCATGCTCGAATGATCAATAATGTGTCCGATTGAAATCAAAAAAAGAATTATGGCTCTATCTCTACTCGTCTAGGAGATATCACTTTTGAAAATTTCCAGTGACTTGGGCAGTAACAAAATCACCCATGATGGGACTAATTGGTAACCATGGTAATTTTGATGCAACGTATGGTTACAAGTCTTGCATTTTTATCCATGCTGGGTTCAATAAGTGTCAAAGTGATGTCGCAGCATGCGTCATTGGGCATCTCCCCTGAAGAGGTCCAAAGGATGACCTCTTCTGGAGGTCCATAAGGTCGATTTTCTCATGGTATAATTCATCCAGCAACTGTGTACGTTTCTGTAAATTTTCAAGAAAAAGCAACTGCTCTAGCAAATTCTGCATCAAAAAATCAAAATTTCACAAAAAAATCAAGAACTCTTTGAAAAAACAAAATACGATCAAAAGTCAAAAACCGTTTCGAGATATTGATATCCGCTTTCTAAAACTCATGAGAAAAAAAATCCGGAATTTTTTCTAAAAAAGTTCCACGACTTCAAAAATTAACACTTTTGACACTCCTTCTTTGGCATCCTGTATATCATGGAGAAAATCAATGGTGCTGTAAGTCGACATAGCGTCTTGAAGCTGAAGAAAAGTTCTACCAGCCACCGTAAACTTTTTTCAAATAGGATATTTTTTGCCCAATATATCCATGCTTGAAATGGGAGCAAATTTTGCTCTATGCTTAACTTTTGACGAGCAGTTTATTACAATTTTTATTATCAGAAATTTATATCAATAATAAAATTTTAACCGCGATTCTTTCAAAACGAAACAGGCTATCTAAGTGGTTTCTTGCATCATCATAATTGCAGAATCAGAAATACAGGGTGATTCATAAGGGACCTTACATAGACCAATGGGAGATAGAGGACTTCGAGGCAAGTCAGGATCCACAGAAGAAATTTTACTTTCCCGGCCCCCCACGAACTCGGAGGGAAAGTATTGTAATCGTGCAGAAAAAAAGTTTTGAGATTACGCCGGATATATCCATTTTGAGGTTTTTCAAGACGATTGAGACTATTTCCAGAATGATGTTTGTCCGTGAGTGTGTATGTCTGTAATCTTCCACGATAACTGCCGAAACGTTGATCAGATCGACTTGAAATTGCGTATGCAGACGTGGTTTCACCCTGAAATGACCGGATTAGTTTTTGGCTGTCATTTGTCAAACAGAAGTGTCACTATCAGAAAATGACAGAAGCTATATCTCACGGAACTTGACTTTCGATATGTCATTTGAAAGCCCTTAAAAAACTGTATTCAGAACAGTTGAAAGTATTTCCCTATCTGTTATCTGTCAAATTATAAAAAATGCCAAAGTCCGAAACTTTGCCATTTATTTATTCAAAATCTATACGACATATTTGAACCAAACTCGGCAGGAAGCAACATTACAAAAGAATCAAACTAATGCTAAAGTTGGAGTTCCCCACTGTTTTCCGGACAAGCGCTATGGATTTCTAAAAATTTTCCTAGCCGATTCCAGCCTCGCTTGCCTATTCCTCGATTTTTGGCCTATTCAATTTTTTAGCATCATAGCAACCAAACCGGTAGGTAACTACGTTTTTGTCAGAGATCGTTTTTGTTACGAATCGTATAAATGTCAAAGTGACAACATGAACGCTGTTCTCGGCAGGTTCTCGGTGTTCTCTTTTGTATCTTCTTGCATCATTTGAGGCAACAGTGCGAACCGATCCTTTGTGTTGTTTGGGGCTCCGTAAATCCCCTTGTGTTTTCTGTAGCTTTAGCAACTTCAGTATGCCTATTCCATTGACGTATATGTACAAACTGTAAATGTGTGCAGTTCCCTTATTTGATTCGGTACCAGGGCCCCATCCCCATGGTGTCTGCCGTTCAAGGTCCTGACGGGGCCCCCATCTGTGTCTATCAGATTTTGCCGTTTCAGGCCAAAACTGCGGCCTTGTGTCTTCTTGGGTTCGTTGAAGTCCTTTAGGCTCCTGGTGTCTACGGGTGTCTCTTGAAGCCCCACTGAGCCCCCCTCTCTTTTTTTGTAGTTTTCAGAACTATCGTGCCGTGCCGTCAGGTGTGGTTCGGACCTAACTTCTTGATGGGCTCGAAGTCTTATTTTGACAGGTCACTACTTGGGGGCCCTGAATTGCAAATAATTAGAACTCTGCCCCAGGTTTTCAATCCGCGAACTGATCTTCACCAGTTATTTTTCAAACAATAATTTAGGTTGCATCATCAAAGGCAAGAGTGCGCCCCGATTAATTTTGTCTTCAAGTGTTGTTGGGGCTGCGTAAATCCCCTTGTGTGGAACTAGCATTGCATTCTTGAGATATCACAACAGTTGACTACCTCTAGTTCTATCTTTTGAATTAAATCATCATCTTGTACCTACTTCATAATGCGATCGCGCAAATTAAACGGTTCTGCCACGATAACTACGATAACTACCAAATTGTTGATCGGATTAAATCGAAATCAGGTACGAAAGCTTAAGTTCAGCCTGGAATGACCTGATTAGACTTTGGGTAGATGATTTTGGTCGAAAGTCCTCAGGTGCCACATTCGGTCTGGGCTTGTCTGCTAAAGCTCTAAATTGAAGATAATAGAGTTGAAATTTGACACACAGATGCAGAAAGTTTTCAATCAAGTTTGTGTAATTTCGTCATCATGTCTGAAGTAAAAACAAAAATTTTAATGAGGAACCTGCATTGCAATCTTCAGATTCCGCAACAATTAGCTTCCTAGTTTTTCATACATCACGAAATATTTCATCACCTTGGAAACCTAAGAACCTGTCACTTATTCTGTCGGCCCGACAATGGATGCGGGATGCTCGCTAAACGCTCAACTCACTAGAACTTTTTCAATCAACTTCTCAATTAAATCCCACTTTCCCGAAGGGACGCTTAAATCAAACTCATCACTGACGTCCCTGAATACCGCCGGGATACTTAATATACGATCGCGCAAAATGAACGGTTCTGCCACGATATCTGTGTAATTGTTGGTCCGATCAAATCGGAATCAGGAACGGAAGCATAATTCAAGTCTGGAATGAGCTGATTGAACTATGGGTAAATAATTCTCACTGGAAGGCCCTCAGATGGCACATTGGGCTTGGACCGGTCTTCCCAAGCCCTAAATTGAAGATATAGATCTGAAATCTAACACACAGATGCAGTAAGGGTCCTAAATCAAGTTTGCCTAATTTGATCACGATGTCTGAACTAGAAACAAAAATTTAATAAGGAACCAGCAATGCTTTCTTGAGATTAGCAACAATTAGCTTCCTAGTTCTACCTTTCAAAATATTTCATCACCTTGGAAACCTAACAACCTGTTACTTGTTCTGTAGGCCCGACAATGGATGCAGGATGCTTGCTCAACGCCTAACTCAATAAAAAAATTCCATAGATTTCTAAATAGAATTCTCCCCCTCCCGAAGGGACACTTCGATCAAAATCATTACTGACGTCCCTGGATACCGCCGGGAAAGTTTTGTGTCGCCCCACAACAGATTTTGTTTTCTCGATTGGTGACGAAGATACAGGGTGTTTTGTGTGTTTCGTTTGAAACTTTGATAAGCGATATTTCTGGAACGGCTGAAGATATTTTGTTGAAATTCACCACTAATATTTCTCTGTTGGAACTTATCTAGAAGCCATACCAGGTAAGTCAAAATCCAGGGCCGGGTTATAAAAAAATGTGCCTCTCTGTTATTTGATCAAAAAATACATTTTCTGACCGCTTTTCTGGAAAACTTTTATCGGATTCGAAAAGCTAAGGAAAAATGCTTCAAGAATCATTCTTCAATTCAGATGGCACACCTGAACCGGTTCGACAATAAAATAAAAAGTAAAATTTATGAGTAAGTTTTCATTTTCAACCGGACATAATCGACTCATTGTTTGATTGAATTCATTTGAATTCATTTTTTGGTTTGTCTCTGTTGGATAGAAAAGCTTGGTTGAAAGAAAAATTCCAGACCCGACCTTTTTTTTTTAATGACAAATTCGAGAGTGAAACACAAAATTGGACTCGATTTGGTCGTAAAAAAATCTTCGGCTATGGAATTTTTCTTCCAACCAAGCCTTCCTATTTCATATAGACAAGCTAGAAAATGAATTGGAATGAATTCAATCCAACAATGAGTCGATTATGTCCGGTCGAAAATGGAAACATACCCACAAATTTTTCTTTTAATTTTATTGTCGAACCGGTTTAGGTGTGCCATCTAAATTGAAGAATGATTTTCGAAGAATTTTTCTTAGCTTTTCCAATCCGATAAAAGTTTTCTAGAAAAGCGGTCAGAGAATGTATTTTTTGATCAAATAACAAAGGGGCACATTTCTTCTAACCCGGCCCTGGATTTTGACTTACCTGATATGGCTTCTGGATATGTTCCAACAGATAAATATTACTGGTAAATTTCAATAAAATATCTCCAGCCGTTTCAGAAATATCGCTCATCAAAGTTTCATACAAAACACACAAAACACCCTGTATCTTCGTAACCAATAGAGAAAACAAAATTTCTTCTGTAGATCCTGACTCGCCCCGAAGTCCTCTATATCCCCTTGGCCTATGTAAGGTGACTCATGAATCACCCTGTATATATGGTGGTTCACACGACATCATCCCTGTCGAACTACTAGGTACGATTTTTTAATTTTTTTCTACTTAACCCTGTATACAGCGCCTGCAGTGTTTGCGCCGGTGATCACCAACCACGTTTCACGTAAAACATCACTGTCGACATACTCACAAAATTGCATCCCTTTATCCTTAATTTTCAGCCGTTCATAAAAAAAGAAATTCAAGAACCAAAAAGTTTTTATGTCAATTTTTTCAAAAATGTCGACGAGATTTTCAAAAACTACTGCACACATCTTTTCAAGAGCGGAATTCAGAACACATATGGCGGTTCACGCGACTTCATTCATTTCGGTTCACGAAATATGATTTTTTAAGAATTTCCTCTGCTTCACCCTGTATACAGCGCCTGCAGTACTGGCGCCGGTGGCTATTAATCGCGTTTAACGTAGAGCATCACTATCGACATACTTACAAAATTGCACCCCTTTATCCTTGATTTTCAGCCGTTCATAAAAAAAAAGAAATTCAAGAACGAAAAAGTTTTACTGTCAATTTTTCCACAAATGTCGACGAGATTTTCAAAAACTACTGCACACATCTTTTCAAGAGCAGAATTCAGAACACATATGGCGGTTCACGCGACTCTATTCATTTCGGTTCACGGAATATAATTTGTTTAGATTTTTCTCTGCTTCACCCTGTATACAGCGCCTGCAGTACTGGTGCCGGTGGCTATCAATCGCGTTTCACGTAAAACATCACTATTGACATACTCACCAAGTTGCACATCTATATCTTGGGTTTTCAGCCATACAAAAAAAAAAGTTCAAAAAAGAAAAAGTTCTTATGATGATTTTTCAAAAAATGAATGAGATTTTCAAAAACTATCACTCACACCATGTCAAAAGTGAAATTTAGAACATAACTTGGTGGTTCGCGTGAGTCCATTTGTTTTGGTTCACGAAATACGATTTATCTTCAATTTTCTCTGCCTCACCCTGTAACAGCGCCCGCAGTGATTTCCCAGGTGGCTACTCCTCGAATTTCACTTGAAACATCACTCAGAGCATACAAACCAAATCGCATATCTTTATCTAGAATTTTCAGCCATTTATGGAAAGGCAATTTTCAGCTTTCTTTTTTTTTTCCTTCCCCGATATTTCAAAAATGGCACAAGATAATCGAAAACGGATTTCTTTATCTTGATAAGCGCAAAATTTGGAATAGATATGGTGTTTCACGCGACTCCATCCGTTTTGGTTCACGAAATACAAATTTTCTTAATTTTTTTTCTGCTTCACCCTGTATACAGTGCCTGCACGATTTTTGTCGGTGGCTACCGATGATTATGGATCCGGGAAGGTCCAAGCATCACACATGCAGAAGGGCTTCGCTCTACCTCAAAATGCAGGGTACCCCCTGTTTTTTGCTCTTAACATCCGGACTAGGGTGACAAACATGCAGAATTGTTTTTAGTGGACAGCACTAAAGACTAAAGAAAGAGACTAGTTAGGTTGACCAAGAAATGAGGGAAACAGGTAGCTACTTACCCTGTAGATCAAAGCCTCGATCAAAGCAGTCAAAGGCAAAAAAGGGCACAGGAAGAAATAAAACTACGGTCGGCGGTTTGACGTTGTCAGTCAGAGTCAGATTTGAGATGATACGATTTCAAAGTTTGAACACGACACGTTGACAACGTTATATTGTTGCCAACCCAACGAGGGAAAAGAGCCCTCCTATGTTTTATATCTAATATATTTGTGACGTCACAAATATATTTTTTAAAACACACATTGCGGCTACAATTTTGGGAATTTAAGAAAAAGAAAAATACGGGTACATCATTTTTAACCATAGGTACTATCGAATAAGCCAATTAAAAAAAAAATTGGCAAGTTCCTCATTGAACCCCCTGCCTGCAGCATCTCTTTTCAACGGGAGATTCTCCTCGCAAATGATTGAGGATTACTTGTGGTGGAATGGTCAAAATTTTCTATGCTCAACCCAAACTTAGTGGCTTACTTTGTACCAGAAGATTCAAATTCAATTTCACCTGAACTCCCTGATGATGATATCAAGGAAAACTTGAAGTCTCTTCCGTCTTTTATGGTCGAAGCTTTTCTCATTTTTAAGATGTTTGAACCTGCAACAGGAAGAGGCTCAAACATGTTATTACGATTACGTGGTGTTGATGGTGAAGAATGAATATTTTAGAGCCCCATCCTGGAAAATTTATTTTAGAAAGGCATTTCTATAGCATTTTTCTAACCAACGTTATTAGACTAATTTTACCTCGCTGAGTATGAATATTGTGGTTAGCAAACCGGAAGCTCGGTATTCAACATAGCCCAAAAAAACAGGAATCTGTCCTTTCAAAACAGAGAAAAAACCGAGACATACTTAGTTGGCATGCTTGATTCAAAAATAACATCAAAAACAGTCCATCCCTAAACTGGGAGTTACAATTTCAAAATCGGCGACAGAAGAGAGTTCTCTAAATTCAGTAGTATAATATTACTAAATACTATTGGAATCTGTACTTTGAGACTTGAACAAACTGAATTCGAAGCTGCATCGTATAAAGTTGGAAATGAGATCTCTACGATGGTAGCGAGCAAGAGCCACCACTCACTTTTCCGGATCTCGTACCTTCCGTCTCGAAAAAGTGCTTGAACATGATATCGCTTGACTACTTTGCTGAATAGGGAAAAGAGCTTTGTTGAGAAGTTGTTTTGAATTCATTTGCATATTCACCAGAACCTTTTCTGAAATTGAGGTCAGCCAATAACATTGCAGGTCAGCCTGCGGCATTCGTACCTACAAAACTTGTATATCGAGACGACCTACAAGAAGTTGACCTGTCACTGACCGCAACTCTTCGAGGACCTACAGAATCTCACCTTCTGATGCTCCAGGAAGCTGATAGCAGTCAAAGATGGACCAACCTGCAAGAGTTTGATACTCTGGTTGGTACAGCAGCTGTTGGAGGACCTAGACGTCTAAAGTATCTCGATTGTGGCCTGGCAGTAGGAGGAGATAACAGACCTAACCTGATCGGACACTCACTGACTGACCCGCAAAACTGCCTGGCCTGCGAATTAGATCCTCGAGGTATTTGAATAATGATTAGTTTGTAAACGGGAGAAGACTCTATTAAAAAAATATTGAGTCGAGACAAACGCCTATTCCGGGGACAGGCTTTGGTACAGGAGATGCCTGACTTAATTCCTGCTACTGAGAAAAGAAAAGTTTTATCATTTGCTGAGTTCAGGTAACCACCGTTCAGCCAGATCATTGCTCTAGAGGTCGCTGGAGCCGACTCTTTCGGCCGACTTATAGCAGAAACTTATCCAGAAAGGTTGTACACGTCTGCATTATCAAAAATGGGCCACTTGCCAACTGACAGAATTACCGGGGATTCTTCGGGACCAATTATGTGAGTTCTTCCATCTTTAGGGACATGAAGGGCAGAAGAAGCAAACGGAGTGAACGTTACGTTTGTTTGTTTGTATGTTTTGTGATGAAGGTCATATTGAGCTTGTGTCAGGTTTAACAAGCCTTTGTTCTATTTCGGCTTCAATAGTGCTATTCTGTGAAAAATAACACTTCATTAACGCTCTGTTTCTGTTATGTGAAAATTCGTGTCGGCCATTGGCTGTTGCCTAGGTGATGACAACGTAACAGAGCCTTTATGGAATGTTGTTTTTTAGAGAATCGCACCAGCATCGCATTGCTTTTCGAAAAGGTACATTTTTCAAATTTTCTCTCTTCTTCTTTTTCTTCTTCTTCTTTCTTTCTTCTTTTTACGTGTGTTGGTGTCAATTCCAAAATGATTGATTTCAAAGAAATTTTTCGAACAAGTCACAAACAACTAGCTGAATCAGCTGTGCATTCTGGAATTGAATGTCAATTAGACAATTGTCAAATTTTCCTATTGCTGAACTTAACAAGTGAGCTGTCGCTCCATACTACCTAAGGTGAGTATGCGGCGAGAAAAACGATTCCGGAAGCGATTTTTAGTAGTAAGATATTGAGTGATGTTATTTGATATGAGTAATTTTTCAGGAATATACATACAGGCCGGTCCGACTTTTATGTCATTAAAAGACCCCGCACATTCCTTATGGGATTTGGGTCCTCGGGGGATTTTGCTCAAACTTTAATATGTTGTAGCCCTTGTTGAGGTGATCAAGCTTTATCATTGTGCAAATCATCTAAACTCAACGGTTCACCCTCTAGAGGGGGTGAAATGCTGGTGGTCACAGAACTAATTTATTGCAATTATAGGCTTTATTGAGCAAAAGGTGGACCTATTTCAACGCCACGAGTTGCTTCTAGGGTCATACTTGCCATAACTTCAAACTGGTCCAATTATCTCATAGACTCCTATTTTTACAACCATCCCTAGCATTCTGAAAAATGACTGAAAATTCAAAGTCGAATAACGACCAAAATAAAGGATTTTTTTTTATTTCTGACACGTTATGTTCAAAGTGTTGCTAATCAAGTATTTCTTGCGTACTGAAGCCACCCGCATTTGGCGGGCCGAAAATATTCCGGAGGAAAATAATTCAAAGCCGTGAAATCGAGGTATGAGAATGTGAATATTCAGAGTCAAGGCATCATTAAAAGATGTCGCTAGCTATTTAATTCATTCGTGTAAATCCCGCAAAGCTCTATAACATAATTTACTGGCCCATCATCGACATTCAACAACCGTCCCTGCTTGACGTCCGACGAAATGGGGAATTGGTGCATATGAAGTGAAGCACCCGCATATTGACCCAGCTAGTTGCTGCCGTACTCCTGCTATGTTGACGCGCCGTGTTACCGCCCGCTCGCCGCCGCCATCATCCGATGTCCACGTGATGTCACCCGGTGTCCCAGCGCAGTGTATTGAATTACCCATTGGAATTCCACGGCTATACGCCGTTCGCGATCGTTTTGGATGCATTAAAATATTCCGGATGGCTGGGAATGGAGGATATCGCCGGAGATTGACCGTGGTACCTGGACCAATCCTCCTGGGCTGCCGTCCGCTCCCGAATTGTCACGTCCGCTGCCGAGTGCTTCTGCGGGCCTGTTAGCGAAGAGTTTTAGTCCCCTTCGAGGAAGCTGAGTTAGAACCCGTTTATGTTGCGTCGCGACCCTCCTAGACGACCCTCCTAGAGGCCGAAGCGTCGAAGCCCCAATGATGAGCCCCAGCCCACTTGGAAAATGACGAGTCGATTTCCCCCGGCTGATGTGTCTCAAAGGCCCCCTGGAGAAAGTCGAGTTGGAGCCCTTCGGAGTCATGTTTTGGTCCCCTTGGGGGCACGCTGAGTCGAGAACCCTCCAGGTTGAGTTTTGACCCTCCGAGAGACTGATGAGTTGCTTCCCCCGTTGAGTTGCAACCCGTCTCTAGGATGTCGAGTCAGAGCCCTTGGACGTTGAGTCTTGATCCGCCTCCAGGTGTCGAGTCAGAGCCCTCCGACGACGAGTTCCAGCCCTTCTCCAGGTCGATGTGCCAAGGCCCTTCCGGTGTTGAGTTTCGACCCTTCTCCAAGTCGTAGAGTTGGGACCCGTTGACGAAGTGTTTCGAACCCCCTCCAGGATGCTGAGTCGCGTTCCCTCCACGGTGAGTTCTAGCCCACCTCGAGGATGTCGAGTTGAAACCCCTAAATGAACCAGGCCCGATAGAAATGAGGTCTCTCGTTTCGGTATCTCGTGTGGCGGAGTGATGACCTCGACGAGCGGGAGGTTAGTCTTGGTGAGTTGGGATAGTTGCTTACGGTTAGGCTTTGTCGGGAAAATGTATGATGAGGCTCACGCGTGCGTTCTGAATCTGCCTGCACGTGCTGGTATCTGCGCTACTGTCTGCCGTCAGGTACAGCCACTTTCAAGCCTCGTCCTTTGTTGGATACCTTCATAGAAAGGTATTCGCGCTCTTGGGCCCTCTGGACTTGGCTTTGTGACTGCGGTACTCAGAGCACCGGACCTAGTGGGTTAGATCTGGAAACTCGCGGGTGAGCTTCCTCTGCGTTTCTGAAACTCCTAGTTATTCGGAAAATGTAAATTTTGAGAACTACGTGGAAAATCAAGTAATTGAAATAAAATAGCATCGCGTTGAGATCGGGGTTCGGACCCTGCCGTAGAGTCGCAATTGTTGATCGGATTGATGGACACCCCCCCCCCCCCCCTCCTTGAAACTAATGATTTTGTTTTAGTGCCACGACAGTTCCGGATATTTCCATATAGAGCTTGTTACGGGAATGAAGACGTTCTTATTCGAAACTGATGAATTTAATCCGGTACCCAACGACGCCATCGTTCAAATAGGGACTTTGTAAAAATGAATTGTTATTAGGGCTCGATCAGGAATAGTGTAGACGGCGATTACTTCGTGTTAGGGTAAAGATTATTTCGACGCCTCTCCGCATCGGCTTTTCGACGAACACCCTGTATAGTCAATCATTTGCGTTTTGTTTCTCCTGGCTGCGGCCTTCTCTCACAAATTGCTAAACAACAACGAACTAGCGCGTATACGGGGCGTGCTCAAAACGTTCTCCAAATTAAATTTGTATCTTGACTAGAGTAATTGTTTCGCGCGCACCATCGGTTTGAAAGTTTTTGGAAGGGCGAAATTTGGTTCAACATTTCCGGTTATAGACACGCGCGACCGCGGGAATCTTTCTAAGCGTTGGGGGCGACTCACGGTGAAAAAAGGGAATAGGCCCCCACAAAGGCAGCCATATCCAATCCTTTCCAAACGGGCAAAAGAGACCATGGCCCAAAAAGAAGCAACAGCCTTTGAAAAGAATGCCACAATTAGGTGGGCTACCATACACACACCGGCCCACAAATCTTGGATAGCACTCGTGGTCGAAGTCACTCTTCTCTTTTCAGTGTCTAGAAGCCGGGCCTAACCCTAACATAACCTCTAACACTAACATGAATGTTGGATCTGATTTAACCCCAAAAAGAACTTTGAACCGCGAAAACCAGTCAGAATTAAATGTCGGTCAAGGTGTAGAGTCAGGTGTTCGTCGGAGGGTTGGGGTGTTGGGACGTCTGGAATAATTAGGGGAAAGTTATCTCTTCGGGAATAGGTTAGATCTTTCAGATAATTTAGCCTGCGATGTGAAGGTTGGACTAGGTATAGGAGCGAGCCATTATTTAAACATTTTGAATTGTACATAGAAGTCAATAGATTGATGTTATGTTAAAACTTTAACTGTGTCTTATTGCGTTCAAACTCGTAGTCAGACCTGTCTCAACAATCTCGAGAACTCTATAATCGAACAACAAGAAGAGAGGCACAACGGGAGGTCGTCCTGATACTAGATGATCATCGGCCAAGCGGTTCCAAAAGCGGGAGAAGTGATTTAATTCAAATAAGTTGAATTAAATGCCAGTATAATGGGTTGTCTACCCATTCAGGGGTACAAGACGATAGATGGGGTCGTTTCAGTACCAACCTCTAAAATCTGGCGTTCACCCTCCAATAAATTGTAACTTCTGCTCTGCGCTACTAGAAGTAAATTGTTTCTTGATAAAATAAGTTTCTACTACTGTAACATATAATGTGTTAGGAAGGGTGATCCATATTGATCTCTTATGTATACCCATCACTCCAATAGCCCCTATACCTTTGTAGTTTTTCCCAAATTAGCAGTGGAAGCACTCGTTGCACATTTTCTAGTTGAATGAGTTGAACTAATCGTTCTCAAAAACTACCAGGGCATAGGGGTTATGAAGGTAAGGGTGGGTAGACATAAAGGATGAATGTGTATCACCTTTTGCTAGATATAATATAACTGAAACAGTAGAAGTTCATTCTAACTTATCAAAAAACAGGATATTTCCAGTAGCGCAGAGCAGAAGTTCATAATTTATTGGGAGGTGAACGCCAGATTTTAGTGGTTGGTACGCAAGAAATACTTGATTAGCAACACTTTGAACATACCGTATCAGGAATTCAAAAAAATTTCTTGTTTTTATTTGGTCGTTATTCGACTTTGAATTTTCAGTCATTTTCCGAAATATTAGGGGTGGTTCTGAAAATAGGGGTCTATGAGATATTTGGACCAGCTTGAAGTTATGGCAAGTATAACCCTAGAAGCACCTTGTGGCGTTGAAATAGATCCCCTTTTTGCTCATTAAAGCCTATAATTGCAATAAATTAGTTCTGTGATCACCGGCATTCCACTCCCTCTAGAGGGTGAACCGTTGAGTTTAGAGGATTTGCGCAATAATAAAGTTTGATCACCTCAACAAGGGCTACAACATAATGGCGTACTTACCAATGAGATAGATTTGACTGAAAATACTTTTAATCAACAAGAGTGATAAAGAGTACCTATTTCCTGAAAATTTCCAGACAATATACCCATTGGTTGAATTTTTTTTTTCAAAAGGTTGGTAACAGTGAGTAAACTTCAGAAGAATTTTCTTTTTTTTTTGTTTTTCAAATATTGGCATGCCTCTCTAACAGTTTTTTGAGTTTTCAATCCAACAGTGCTGTTTGTTAAGTTTTTAGTATATTTGTGACGTCACAAGTATTTTTAAAACACGCATTACGGCCGCAATTTTGGGCATATAGAAAAAAGAAAAAATACTAGTAGACTATTTTTGACCATACCTACTATCGATTAAGCTAATAAAAATTGTTCAGGCAAGTAGGTACCCCATTATCAAAGTTTGAGCCGAATCCCATGAGGAGTGTGCGGGGTCCTTTGAGGATCGATAGAGAATGAAAAATGGAGGGGACTTTCTTCAGAAAACATAATTGAGAAATGCCTAATAACAGAGATACAGTCCTTAAAACTTGAAACTTGGAAATGAATAATCGTTTGTTCCCGCATAACTTTTGAACTGTTTAACCGATTTGATTCCGAATAAAACCAAAGGTTTACTGAAATTATTCCCTGTCGAACAATCATAACATGTTCCATACAAAAATTTCAAGGGCGTAGACATTAGGGGGTGTCCCTACTCCCCCCCTCTCTTTTCACCCCCTAGTTATTTTTGGAAACTGTTCATAATGGGAGAGATTTGTTTAAAATTGAAGGTTTGGAAAACATCTCAAAAGCACAACTTTCAAAGGTCTAAAAATTAAAATCCAAAAAAAAAACTCATGATTTCTCAGCTGAAATAGGTTTTTTAGAATTGACAAGTTGATAAACTACCATTTTTTCCAAAACACAAGACATTTTGAGGAAAAAACAATTTGGGCTCTGGAAAGTGGCGATTTCGGGATGTTTTCCAAAGTTTCAATTTCAAATATCTCCTAAACGAAGCCTCTAATCAAAATTTTGCGAGTGACTTCTTCTTCTAAGTTAAAAGTAGAATTCAAAATTATGAACAGTTTCCAACAATAGCTAGGGGGTGAAAAATGGGGGGGGGGAGTAGGGACACCCCCTAATCTACGCCCCTGAAACTTTTTATGGAACATGTTATGATTGTTCGACAGAGGATGATTCCAGTAAACCTTTGGTTCTATTTTGGATCAAATTGGTTGAACGGTTCAAGAAAGTTATGCGGAAAAAACGATTATTTATTTCCAACTTTGAAGGGCTGTAGCTCTGTTATTAGGCATTTCTCAAATATGTTTTCTGAAGAAAGACCCCTTCATTTTTCATTCTCTATCGATCCTTAAATTTAATGGCATGAAAATCGGACCACCCTGTATTTTCTGCTGCTGAGATTATAATGAACTGATATTCCTTGAAAAGCTATAGATTCTTGATCGTAACCTATTCAAGCTTAGAAAAACCGCTGCCGCCTATGATGTGTTTTCCTCAAGTTGGTGGACAATCTGATGCGTTAATGGATTGGAGGAGTCATGATTGCAACCAAATTCATCAAAATGTTAGCATTTGAATGTGTATTCTCATCTGAAGTTTTCCTTTCACATAAGGTATGTATTTTGAAAATCGATGGACGAAGATAGAAGTTACCACTTTAAGACAAAAAAAGATTTTTTGAGATCACTCCGTGAATGCAAAAGTTAGAACGGCAATATGAAGACACTTCCGAGATTAGAGATCTACCTCCATGCCTCGTTGGAATCTATAAAAAAAAATTACAAATGGAAACTCCTGTAGATATTTTGAAAAACTTTGCACTAATTCATTGAACCTATTATTGATTATTGATTAATATTCTTTAGATCTCATTTTATAAGAATTTTTCCTACGACCACCTATGAGAAAGTGACGTTTTTTACATGTTCTGACACTTCAAAAGTACATAGATAGATAGATAGAAAGATCATTTATTAGTTCTTAAAACCAATGTAACGCGTGTATAAAAAATAATAATAACAAGTATGATATATGAAATTTACACAATTGCTGTTGAACACGTCAGATTAAAAGCGATGTAACAATAACAATATAACATAATATCACACAAGTGTGATATCTCTAAAAATCGCACGCTACTTGATTATCCAGAAGTCTATGGAATTTATTACCTGCGAAATTGACATTTTTCAGCTTTTCCGCCACAATATTCATCCACTGGCACATACGTTTCCTGATGCGTACATTAATCTGCATACATTCAATCGTAAATAACACCTTTTGCGTCATTTTAAAGCCCCAAACATTCACGGAACACGGAATTTCGAATCGTCCTCAAAGAGACAAAACTGTTGAATCTTTGACGTTTCTCGTTTGTTTTGTTCGAATTCCCATTAAATCAAAACAGAACTCGATAAATGGAACTGTTCCTATAATTCAGACAGCCCACTCCATCTATAATTATTATGCAATTCATATTTATTATTTTTCGGTTGCCATTCAAGTATCTAAACTTAAAATCTAGTTATGAAATCTCATCGTTCAGTCGTTCACTCCTGTTTGAATTGTTGCATTAGCTAAAAACTTCAATGGCTAGAATAGCTTTGAATGTGACGCATGAACGTCACGTGTTGTTTTATAAAAACGGCTTGATTTTTATCCAATAACAGTGACAGATGCAAATTTTGGCGCGACTTTGATTTATTCTTCCAAGTTCAAAAGCCGCCTAGAACAGAAAGTGCTACTAATTTTGAAATTGTAAAAGAAAAAAATATACTGTCGCAAAATTTCTAGTAGGGGCCTCTTTTTTGAGATATTTGGATTTGAGTTTACGTGAGTCGATTTGAAACTTCGTAAAACATCTCGAAAATACCTTTTTGCTCAAGAATTTCATGTGTACAATTTTGCAGTATTTTTTTCCAAATAAAAAAAGCGTTCCAGCTGGGATTCGAACTCGCACTTTGCTGCCCATGGTTGTGTTGGGTTTACACTGCGCTACTGAGCCATCTGTCAGGTCCAGGAAAACAACGGGAGCTGAACAGCAACAGGTTGTGGTTCTGCAAGTACCTAACTAACTCTAGTTGCAGTAGAAATTTCACAAATTGCGTTAAATAGCGTGGGTGAGCTATTTGCACAAGAGTGAACAATTTTTTTTCCACACAAATTAGTTTTTCAAATAGTATTTGCTGATTGAAAAATCGCTCTTTGCACAAGTTGTCCGAATATCCACTGCATGCCTAGGAAAAATATGTCTTCAGATTTTTGGATAATCAAATCGAAAATTTGGGATGGACTGAACTGAACTAGGAACAGTAGATATTGAGACATTGAGAGAAAAAATAAACTACCGTGTGTTCGTGCGTTTCAAAATCGCGCGTCTAGATTTTGAATGCCATTGTTCGGAAGAAGTCAGGTGGCGGAATAATCGCACCCCCTCGGCCTTTTTCGTGCATGGTATGCGGAACTAACGGTAAAATCGACACCTCTGCTCTGCGCTTTGGCGATTTCGATTTCGAATGCCTTTTGGTTTGCTCGTCTGAAGGGTGAAGACGTGCTGCAGTTCTCTGGTGTTTGTTCAGTGAATATAACAAGTGCTCTTTTGCAAGACTCCAAGGGATTTTTCACTGATTTGTTTCGAGAAAAAATTACAAACGTAAGTATGGGTAAATGTTTGGGTAATTTCAGCATGCGATGGGTTTGATTTCATGTGAAATTTTTGGATTTGGGTGACGTGGCACAGACATGGCCCTGGCGTTAGCCACGCCGTGCATTGAAATGAATGATCCCGAGACAGTGCAAGGAGGCTAGATTATGGGGGCCCCCTTCATTTTGAAGGATTTTTGTTATACGGTACAGTGGTCCATAACTAATTTTAATTGCATATTTAGTATATCTTTGTACGTGTACTTTATACCTGTTATGAAACAGACACGTTGATTACGTCACTTTTGTGATTCATTTCAGTTCATGTCTATAGGCCTGATCCTGTATTATACCTATCAAAATCTGAAGGCCGTTTAAACAATTGGGCCAATAATTATAAAGCCGATTCCTAATTCCTGGCTGTTGCTAAGTGACTAGGAGACCAGGAATAAGCCCACCTAGCGAGTCCAAAATGTACGTTTCCGTCTCCTTCACTCCACCACTTTTCGTATAAGCCTGTCTCACAGGGTGACACCGTCATTGGCAAGTTCAAGAGAGTTTGAATTCTTCAGAATACAGATTTCGCATTATTCTGTCTATATTCCAAGATACGATCACCAACTTTGGTTTTTACATTTTTTGTTGGTTTTTGTCATGTCAGTCTCACTTTTGACTTTTCAATAAGCTTAATGAGACGTCTCAAATAGTTCAAAAGCTGCTTTTTCCTTGAAAGTGAATGGCTATCGGAAAGTAATAAATCAGTACTCAGCATTTTACTCATTTTAAGCTTCAAGGTTTCAAAAATTTCAAGACCACAAGCAAAGCAGCTGCTTTTTTTTTGAAAAAGATAAATAGAAGCTCAAATTGTTAAAGCTCGAGCCTCCGTTGTGTGGAGTTTGTTTTAACTATCACTAAGCCATAAGTAACATCATTGCTGACTATTCTGTATGTATAAACATTGCATTGATCCACTATTGTTACTGAAAACTGGATTGGCTACTTTTGACTCTTCAAAAACCGCTTGACCAACTAACGAAGCTTTTTGGAATAAGTACCTAACCCAAAATCACTTGAATTCAGTTTTTTACTGGAATAGTAGCAGTAGTGGTAGCAGTACTCGAGCTCAACATACTTTCACAAAGCTTGAAGTTCTCAAAAACCCAAGAAAGCTCTAATGAAATGAGTTGTAATTCATATTCTCTCTCTCACTTAATACATACATACTTACAAGAGTTTGTAAATTCCTTTGAACGCGTTTTTTTTCTTCAATAAACCGTACGTAGTTTCAATAAACCGTACGAGTGTACGTCTTGTAAAGCTTCAATCTTTTCTGGGAGCTTCCCAAATTTGGAGGTCTTTCTTCAAGCTCCTCAAAGCTCTAAAAAATTACTGTGTTGGAAGTTTGTTGGAGATGAAATTCTCGAACCTTAATTAGAACGTTTTTAAAAGTTCAAAGCCATCCAAAACTTTGACCTCAACACCTCATTTATTTCTGAAATAGTAGTACATAATAATAAATAGTCAGGTTAAACATTCCACAAAGCTTCAAGTCATCAAAAGCTCTCAGCAGAAGATTCAAACGTTACATGAAAGTTGAAAATATCATCATGCAGAGCTTTGCCATCGTCCCAAGAAGCTTGTTTGTGCAGAAGAATAGCAAAGCCTAAATTAGCTTCACATCTTGTGGAGCTCTAAAACTACTCAAAATTTTTGCTCTTTTTCACTTTTCAAAAACAGTTCCAAAAGCTCATCACAGAACTTGTTGGAAGCCCCAAGAACTATATTTTTTTCGAAATAGTGGTGTTGGAACTTGAGCTCAACAGTCACAACGCTTTGAGCTCGCAAAAGCTTCTTAATGATCACCGTATTAGAAGATTGTTGAAGATAAAATTCTCGCCCTCCAAATTAGAGCGTTTTTGGAAGCCTTAAAACTGTTGAAAACTTTTAATAGTTCTGGCTTTTTTAACCGGCTTGAAAAACTCAGCACGAAGCTTGTAAACTCATCTCTTCCTCTGTAATACCAATAATACTCAGGTTGAACATTCCATGAAGCTTCAAGTTCTAAAATGCTTTCGAATGATTCAAACGTTAGTTAAAAACTGGAAATATCATAAGATTTTTAGACAAAATTTCAGAGCATAAATCAAAACTGGAGCTATACCTACATTTTTTGAAGCTTTGAAATCTTCAAAATGTTTGCTCTTCTTACCTATAAGGAACAGCTTGGGAAGCTCATTCTCATTTACAAAGCTTGTTGGAAGCTCCAAGAACTAATTTTTTTTTCTGGAAAAGTAGCATTTAAACTAAAGTTCAACAGTACAACACACATAGCTTCAAGCCCTCAATAGCTGTCAGAAGATTCCAACGTTGAATGAAATTCAATCTATCATACCTATCAGCGGAAAGTTTTGTTAAAGTCACAAGCGGATTGTTTTTCACAAGAATTTTTCAAAGCCCAAATCAGTCAAGCTATATGTATATTTTGTAAAGCTTTGAAACTATTCTGAATTTTCACTATTTACACCCTTCAAAAATAGCTTGAATAGCTCATCACAATCCTTGTTGGAAGCATTAAAAACTGCTTCCGTCGCAGGATAGTAGTACATTATCTGAGCTTAAGTTCAACAACAGTCACACGGCTTCAGGCCTCGCTTCAGGCTCTTCAAAGCTCCCAAGAGATTGTTAGGATGGAGATAAAATTTTGGAGTTATCAGAACGTTTTCCGGAGTCTCAACAACTCATTTCTTCTTGAAATAGTAGTACTATTGTTCAGATTGAACATTCCATAGAGCTGCAAGCCCTCAATAATTCAAACGTTGAATAAAAGCGCAAATCTTCCAGATCTGAAAAGTTCCCAAAAGATCACTGTGTTGAAAAAATGCTGAAAATGATATCTTGGAGCCTGAATTAGTAAGTTTCTGGAAGCTTACAAAACGATCCAAAACTTCTTGAAAACCGCTTGGAAAAGCTCAACACTGAACTTGTTGGGAACCCCAAAAACTTATTTCTTCCTGGAATAGTAGCAATAGTACTCAGGATTACATTCTACAAAGCTTCAAGCCTTCAGAAGCTTCAAACGTTGAATAAAAATGGAAAATATCATCACAAAGCTCGTTGGAAGCCCCAAGAGCTTGTTTTTTTTTTGGAATAGTGGTATTAAAACCTAATGTTAATCAGTATTAAAGCTTCAAACTCAAAAGAAGCTTCCAAAAAGATAACAGCGTTGAACGATTTTTTGGAGATGAAACTTTGGATCCTAAGTCAAGTTTTTAGAAGCTTCAAAACCATGCGAAAGCTCTTCATAAACAGTTTGAAAAGCTTAACGCGAAACTTGTTGGGGGCCCCAACAGCTTATTTCCCCCTGAAATTGTAATCATGGTTCTCAGATTTAGCATTCTTCAAAGCTTCAATCCCTTGAAAGCTCTGAAAAATCGCTGTTTAAGCTATATACATTTTACGGGACTATTAAGGATATTTGCTTCTTTTCTCTTCGTCTTTGAAAAATAGCTTGAAAAGCTTATCACAAAGCTTGTTAGAAGCCCCAAGAACTGGTTACTTTTTGGAATAGTTGTATCAGTACTGAAGGTTCACGGTCACAAAGCTTCACGCTTGGTACCGAACATTAATTTTTCACAAAGCTGGTTTAAGCTGTTAGAAGCTCAAAAAGCTTCAAACTCTAAGTAAAAGTTGAAAAGTTTGGTAGGTTTCCCCAGTACTTCTACCCGAGTCTTTTTGATATAACAGCGGAATATAGTAACAAAGTTCAGCCCTCAAACGTCCAAGAAAGCTTAACACTTTGAAAATAGGTTGGAAATATAATTATGAAGCTTGGTGTATAACTGGACGCCCATGAAAACCGCTTTCACAGATAGAATTTTTAAAACTTTTTCAGTAAAGCTCAAAACGTTCATCCTCAAGTCCCTTGGATATTATCATTCAGCTCCTGTTCCTTGAAACAAATTTCTTAGCAAAAATTAAGACACAGTCACAAAGCTTCACACCTGATACCGAACATTAATGTCTCAAAAAGCTGGTTTAAGCTGTTAGAAGCTCAAAAAGCTTCAAACTCTAAGTAAAAGTTGAAAAGTTTGGTAGACTTCCCCAGTACTACTACCCGCGTCTTTTTGATATAACAGCGGAATATGGTAACAAAGTTCAGCTCTCAAACGTCCAAGAAAGCTCAAAACTTTGAAAATAGGTTGGGAATATAATTATGAAGCTTGGTGTATAACTGGACGCCCATGAAAACCGCTTTCATAGATAGAATCTTCGAAGCTTTTTCAGTAAAGCTTAAAACGTTCATCCTCAAGTCCCTTGGATACTATCAATCAACTCCTGTTCCTTGAAACAAATTTCTTAGCAAAAATTAAGACTCGACCTTCATATTTCCTGAATTTTCAAAGGTAGTAAAATTGTAGGTATCTCTTTGCCCTTTCAAAAAAGCTTTTTGTTTTTCCTGGAATACTAGTAGGTACCTTAAACAAGACAGCACTCAACTTTGACATTTCATGAAGTTTTCAGCTTACAAAAGCTTAAGGATTGTCTATGACGTTTCAAAGGGAATCTTTTAAAATGATCAGACTCAGACGCTTTTGTATACAGGCTGCTGTTTTCTTTTGCTTTATTCATCTCAGGCTGTAGACTTACCCTACAATTTGAACTTCTACAGGCTAGAAAACGTTCAAAGAGAAAAAAGTCAAAACTGCTCATATTGATCACCCCTCATTTTTCTCTTGAGAACAGTCACTTTTGTGAAAAGTCTGTCAAAGAATCCGGCTTCAAATTTCATCGCAAGACAAAGACTCACAAAAAAAATTGAGAAATGTTTGATTTCTCCATTAGGAATAATATTCGAAACACTGAGAAACACTCGTCACCGATAAGAAGCTCAGTAGGTGACCTAGATGGATTTTCATCTATTTTCATAAGGTGGAAAAGGTGGGCGTTTTTGTAGACATGATGTAGAAATATTCAAGAAGCACGCACTAAGGAAATTTTGAAACATGAAAAAGTTGTTCTCTTTTTCATCATTCTTCTAGGTTTTTGAGTATTTGGCAGTTAGGTGGCTGATTAAAAGTTTGCTAAAATAAGTCAAAAATCAAAATATCATTTTAAAAGCACCAAAGCTTATTGAAATATTATTTCGGGCCAGTCAATTGGCAAGATCGTTATTAATCAAAATCAGTGAACTCGTCAAGGTGGCCTTGCAATGAACAAAAATATTGTTCAAATTCATCCACCAAAATTTCACTCAAAATCACCAAAATTCCTTAAAATGCAATTTCACTGAAAACTGTGAAATATATCTAAGTAATATTTCCTTGAGTGTCAGCCAAAATCTAATGAAATTTCACTTGATGACGGCTTTACAGAACTTCGTATGTCGCCGGCGACAATCCCTCACTCCACTGTGGTTAGTGTGGTTGAATGATTTGAACGACACGACGACAGAAACTCGTGTCGCGGGAATGATGGAGGGAGGTAGGGGAGTACAGGCAGATCGAATCTTTTTGGCCAGCGACACTGTCGCCGGCGACATGCGAAGTTTTGTCAAGCCGCCATGAGAGTGTTATGTTCAAAATCTGTCAAGTGGACTTACAAAAATATGAAAACCTAACACAATGGGTGGTGTGAATAAAAAGTAAGCAAAATAGTCCTAGCGGTATAAGTAAAATTTCATAAAAATGGCTCTAATTGTGACAAAAGTGTGAAATTTGGTGTGTGGACTCCTCAAAGCATTTAAAAGGTTTTTAGAAGGGGAGCCAAAAAAAATTTTGATTTTGATTTTTAAATTTTTTGTGACGTCATTTTTTTTATTTTTTTGTTTCATTTTTGCAACTATCCAAGATTTTTCACTTTTGCTTTTGTATTATGATGAGTAACTGCCTAATCCAAGAAACGGAAGAGAAAATTTGCGAAAAAAATTAACTGAACTGAAATGATAGCGTTTTTTGTAAAAATCAATTTTTTCCATTTTTTTCAAAAAATACTGTGAATATGTGAAAAATTAAAAAAGGAAATTATCCCTCAAAACAAGCCCTATCAGAAGTTATTGAAGTGTTTCTCAAAATTCCAAGCCGTTTTCGAGATATTTGGAAATATGTTATTTCTTGCGACTGTTTCTTCGTATTAGCTCCTATTCCATCAAACATATAACAGGGTTCTTTTTTCTTGAAAATATACTTCAGAATGATCAGACCGAAGATTTCTCAGAAGTTCATTGTAAATTGTAATTTTTCCAGTGGCGTAGATCATAAAAATTCAAATCGTTTCTACCCTCTCACCATACTTTCTACACCACTCGATTATTTGAAAAATACATGACATTTTGGCATTATGATGATCAGCCAAGATCACTTAGCATGACACTTCATTTAAAAAGCACACAATTTTTCCGCTGATCAGATCGGCTGCGAAACAATGTATAAAAACCCGGGTATTTTACATCACTGAATTATAGTCCTAGCGGTATAAATAAAATTTCATAAAAATGGCTCTAATTGTGACAAAAGGGTAAAATTTGGTGTGTGGACTCCTCAAAGCATTTAAAAGGTTTTCAGAAGGGGAGCCAAGAAAAATTTTGATTTTAATCTTTCAATTTTTTGTGACGTCATTTTTTTTTCTTTTTTTTTCTTTTTGAAACTATCTGAGATTTTTTACTTTTGTTTTTGTACTGTGGTGAGTAATTGCTTATTCCAAGAAACGGAAGAGAAAATTTGTGAAAAAAATCAATTGAACTGAAATGATGACGTTTTTTGTAAAAATCAATCTTTACAATTTTGTGTGAAATGTGAATATGTGAAAAATAGAAAAATGCAACTATTCCTCAAAAAAGCCCTATCAGAAGTTCCTGAAGTGTGTCTCCAAATTCCAAGCCGTTCTCAAGATATTTGGAAAAATGTTATTTCTTGCAATTGTTCCTTCGTATTAGCTCCTATTACATCAAGCACATCGCAGGGTTCTTTTTTCTTAGAAATATACTTAGGAATGGTCGGACCGGAGATTTCTTAGTAGTTTATTGTGAATTGTAATTTTTCCAGTGGCGTAGATCGTGGAAATTCGAACCATTTCTACCCTCCCACCGTACTTTCTACACCACTCGATTATTTAGAAAATATATGACATTTTGGCATCATGATCATCCAAGTTCACCTAGTATGACACTTCTTTTGAAAACAAGATGAGATCGACGATCTTGAGCACACAATTTTTCCACTGATCAGATCGGCTGCTAAATATTACTTTTTTTCAAGTATATTAAGTAACATTTATTATACATATACATTATACATTAAGAATGTCCTACCATGCATTGTTTCATAGTGTGATGTCATACGGTATCTTGATATGGGGTGGCTCATCTCATGCGCGCCGGATACTTATTTTGCAGAAGCGCGCCATCAGGGCGATGGCTGGGGTGACGCAGCGGACGTCGTGTAGGCCATTGTTCAGTCGGATGGGGATATTGACGTGCACCAGTCAGTACATATATGAATGTGTCATCTATGCTGCAAATAATTTCAGTATACACCGCGGTCATTACAACACCCGAAAAAAGTTTATTCTTCCTCCACGTTGCAGACTTCAGCGCACTGTGTCATTTCAATGCGATCCGGTCAGTCTATTCAACAGCCTGCCGGAGGGATGGAAGTCATTGTCTGTGGGGGCTCTCAGCGCGAGGCTTAAATCTTTCCTCAGGGAGAATTGTTTTTACACCATACAGGAGTTTCTCACCTTCCAGAAAAATAATCGATAGGCTGTGATATTGTTGTTGTTACTGTTTGTTTTGTTGACATTTTTACGAGTTATGTCTGTCATATTTGTGCATTTGTATGTATTGTGATGACCATTATTTTGTGACGTTTACATGCAATGATTTCATTGTTTCAAGTATGAATAAATTTCTATTCTATTCTATTCTATTCTATTAGTAGGTAAATTTTACAAAGATAATATAGTAATAAAAATGGACAATACATTTTGTATCACCTCCTCGATCATCTCCATTATGACTGTTCTAGATACATAATAGTTTATTGTTCCCCCAAACTGAAAATTCTGCACTTTATCAACAGTAAAGTTGGTTGAGTGGCTATCACTGGCGTCGAAGGCATACATGTCATCGCATCTATTTTGTAATTATTGCGGTTTGGAACATAGGAACATACCTACCTATTTGTTTGTAAATATTTGTATTTTATTTGACAAGATAATCATCAAAAGCCACCTGTTATGACATCCTATTCAAAAACTCTGGGGGGGGGGGGGGGGGGACAATCAACTATAATTTATCTAAAACAGTCATGATGGAGATGATCGAGGAGATGATACAAGATGCATTGTTTCGCAGTCGATCTGATCAGCGGAAAAATTGTGTGCTTTTTAAGTGAAGTGTCATGCTAAGTGATCTTGGATGATCATCATAATGCCAAAATGTCATGTATTTTTCTAATAATCGAGTGGTGTAGAAAGTATGGTGAGAGGGTAGAAACGATTTGAATTTTTATGATCTACGCCACTGGAAAAACTACAATTTACAATGAACTTCTAAGAAATCTTCGGTCTGATCATTCTGAAGTATATTTTCAAGAAAAAAGAACCCTGTTATATGTTTGATGAAATACGAGGGGCCAACCACTCATGAAAATTTGTACAGGTATTCCGAGAATACCATGTATTTCCGACCTATTCCTGCATTTCCTCGTATTCCCTATTATTTCCTAAGTATTCTTCAATATTTCTTGATATTCCCAAGTATTTCCATGTATTCCTCAGTATTTCCTTGTATTCCCCAGTATTTCCTAAAATTTCCAAGTATTTTCAGGTATTCCCAAAGTATTTCCTATGCACCCAAGTTGAAATATATCGCAGTTAAAGGCCTAAAAACCTTGAATTGACACACCTTCGCGGTTTATAACGTTGTTAAATAACCTTATAATAATAAAACTTAGCAGTGAGATTCTTTTTTTAGTAAATACTAATAATAATAGTCATGCGTTGAAATCTAAAGAAAAATCTGTTTGGCAACGCCGCATCAAAACGTCCAAAAAATGTATAGGTACCATCACGAGGAAAAAGGACAGCTTTACCTGCCTGATTTGATAAGGTTTGGCTTTATAGTACAGTGTAAAAAATTATTTTCCTCGAAAAATCTCCAATATTTCCAAAAATATGCATTTTAGGTATAGGACATCCCTTATGAAAAATGTAGCCAGACCACAGACAGATCCAATCATGTCAAAAAGTACAGGGGGTGCCATTTTGATAAATGAAGTTATGACTTTCTTGAATAAACAATTTTACGTACATTACCGCCAAACCTTATTATGTCATGTGGATGGAGATGTCATTTTTCTCAATGTATTCCAAATTTCAAGACGGTAACGCCACACCAAAACGTCAAACATTAAACATTTTATACCGCCCTGAACCTATTAGGATTGTATAGTATTAGCCTTTAAAGGCTAATAATAATATGCGAAAGAATATAGGATGTCCAATTTAAAAAAAAAGTTGACATACTTATAGGTACCTGAACTATATGACTCACCTCACCCTGTATAATTGAATTTTTTTGAGTGACGCAGCCGACGCAGGATGAAAAACGATGGGGATAGGCGTTTGGATCATATTTCAATCTTGAACGGGTGAAACGTAGTGTTCCGATCCCTTACTATTTACACACCCTGTAATACAGAGTGATAGGTACTAGTTGTAACAAATTTTGAGAGATAAGTCTCCAAGTTTCAGAAGAATCATGAAATTAGCTTGAAAATAAGAATGTTCATACGAAACAAGAGTAAGTTCCAAGACATCCAAGTTTCATGACAATCGTTCCACTAATGAAAAATTCAATGTGGCGGCAGAGATGGCGGTGGAATCATGAAACTTGGCTTGAAAATAAGAATAATCATACAAGACAAGGGTAAGTTCCAAGTTACATGAAAATCGTTCCACTAATAAGAGATTTCAATATGGTGACCAAGTCGGCGCCACCACCATGAAATCCAATCTGCCTATTGGCCACCCCTGAGAACCCAAGCTATCCATCGAAAGAAGTTCCAGGGCTCTAGCTTCATCGCCCGAGGAGGAGTTCAATTTCTTTGAAGTCCACAGGAAGTCTTTGGTTTTTGATAATAATAACGATGTATGGATGAAAAAATGCCCATTGGCCACCCTTGGCTATCCATCGGAAAAAGTTCCAAGGCCCTAGCTTGATTCCCCGAGGAGGAGTACAACTTCTTGATTTGTACACGGACAGATGGACAGACAGACAGACCGCCCATATCAGCCTCATTTTCTTAAGACAATGCGCCAAAAATAAGATTGAACATACGAGACAAGGGAAGTTCCAAGCTTGATGAAGATCGTTCCAATAAGAAATTTCAATATGGCGGCGGAATCATGGGATCCAGTTTGTAAATAAGATTGAACATATGTACAAGGCCAAGGGTAAGTTCAAAGTTCCATGAAAATCGTTTCACTAATCGTTCCACTGAATTTCATGATTCCGCCGCCATCTTGGCCGCTATATTGAAATCTCTTATTTATTTAGTGGACGATTGACATGAAACTTATTCTTGTTTCGTATGAACATTCTTATTTTCAACCTTGACTTTCATCAATGGCAGATCTGCCCTAAGAAAATGCGCTATTGCAACTCACGCACGTGAGGGGATATTCACTTGTTTATTATGCCATATACTTCACCACACAGGTACCTTAGCGCATTTTCGTAAGAAAATGACGCTTATATGGCCGGTTTGTCTGTCTGTCTGTCCGTGTAGAAATTAGGAAGTTTGTACCTACTCCTTTTCGGGGAATGAAGCTAGAGCCTTGGAATCTTTTCTGGTGGATAGCTATAAATGTCCCCAAGGAAGGGTGGCCAGTGGACTTTTTTTTATCCATACAAAGTTATCATTATTATTATCATCAAAAAACAAAGATTTCCTGTGCACTTCTAAGAAGTTGAACTCTTCCTTGGGTAATAAAGCTAGAGCCCTGGAACTTTTCCCGTAGAATAGCTGATTGATATCCCCAAGGGTGGCCAATGGTTTTTTTTTTCATTTTTACATAGTTACCATTATTATTATCACGAAACAAAGATTTCCTTTGCACTTCTACGAAGCTGAACTACTCCTCGGGGTATGAAGCTAGAGCCCTGAAACTTTTGCCGATGGATAGCTTAGGTCTTCCAGCGTGGCCATTGGGTGTAGATTGGATTTCATGATTCCGCCGCCATCTTGGCCGCCATATTGAAATTTTTCATTAGTCGAACGATTTTCATGAAACTTTAAACTTAACCTTGTCTCGTATGATGATCATTCTTATTTTCAATAAGCTGAGTTCCATGATTCCGCTGTCATATTGAAATTTCTTATTAGTGGAACGATTTTCGTGAAACTTTGAACTTATCCTTGTCACGTATTATCATTCTTATTTTGAAGCTGAATTTCATGATTCTGCCGCCATCTTGGCCGCCATATTGGAATCTCTTATTAGTCGAACGATTGTGATGAAACTTCGAGCTTATTCTTGTCATTCTTGTCTCGTATTAACATTCTTATTTTCAAGTTGAGGTTCATGATTCCGCCGCCGCGCCATATTGAAGTTTCTCATTAGTGGAACGATTTTCATGAGACTTTAAACTTAACCTTGTCTCGTCTTGTATGATCATTCTTATTTTCAAACTGAATTCCATGATTCCGCCGCCATCTTGGTCGTCACACTGAAATTTCTTATTAGTGGAACGATTGTAATGAAACGTGAAACTTACTCTTGTCTCGTACGAACATTCTTATTCTCAAGCGGGACTTCATTTCAATACATAACAGATCTGCACTAAGAATATGCGCTATTGCGACTCACGCATGTGAGGGGATATTCACTTGTTTAGATTACGTGAACAAGATCAAAATAAGCTGTTCATTCTATGAAAATTCTCGTTTAAGTATTACTACTATTTTACGCATGCAGGAGAAGCAATAGTTAAAAAAATGTATGACAATTTTGTCTACCTTTCCCTTTTTGACCGCTTTTCCCCATAAATTCACAGCACCGATTCTTTCACCCTCGAACTTCACAGTTCACAGAGAACTGTTGTTCTCTCTGTCTCGTTTCTCTTTCGAAGACGATATTTTTCCCATAACAAATGGAAACGGCTCGTCTCCCGATCTCTGGTGAGGTTTTCTGATACAGTATTTCCTAGGTATTCCTTTATATTTCCTGATATTCCCACATATTCTCGAGTATTCCCATGTATTCTCAGGTATTTCCGGAGTATTCCCGAATATTCCCGGTATTTCCATATATTTCCTAGTATTCTCCAAGTATTCCCTAGTATTCCCTAAGTATTCTTAACATTTTGTACAGGTATTCCCGGAGTGGTTAGCCCCTCGATGAAATAGGAGCTAATACGAAGAAACAGTCGCAAGAAATAACATATTTCCAAATATCTCGAAAACGGCTTGAAATTTTGAGAAACACTTCCATAACTTCTGATAGGGCTTGTTTTGAGGGATAATTTCTTTTTTTAATTTTTCACATATTTACAGTATTTTTTGGAAAAAATGGAAAAAATTGATTTTTACAAAAAACGCCATCATTTCAGTTCAGTTAATTTTTTTCGCAAATTTTCTCTTCCGTTTTTTGGATTAAGCAGTTACTCACCATAATACAAAAGCAAAAGTGAAAAATCTTGAATAGTTCCAAAAATGAAAAAAAAATAAAAAAAATGACGTCACAAAAAATTGAAAAATCAAAATCAAAATTTTTCTTGGCTCCCCTTCTAAAAACCTTTTAAATGCTTTAAGGAGTCCACACACCAAATTTCACACTTTTGTCACAATTAGAGCCATTTTTACGTGTACCGCTAGGACTAAAAGCTTTGGCTTGAATTTTTGAGCAGTTGCTAGGGAAAACTTGCTTGGCAACTCCTCTAAAATCGAAGCAGAAGCTTTCGCTAAATTTTTATTTACACCACCCAATAAGCGCTTTCCTTTGACCACAAAACTCACTTATCTTATCTAAGTTAGAGAGAGAAAAACGGAGAAATCACATGCGCGAAAGTGAGATACCACTAACAACTTAGGTCAGAATACTTAGTTCAGGTTGTATAAGGAAAGCACCTAATATTACTGGAAACGCAAACATTTCATCAAATTATCATTTCGCATCAGTTCACCGTCAAAATGTCACCCAAAATCATTAAAATCAGTATATTTCACGTATGGAGATAAAAAATTTGATGAAAATCTTTGAAAGGAATCAATAGCCGCTTTCTTTCGGCCAGGATCACGGATCATGATCCGGAAATCCGGTCACGGGGTTGGTTGGATTGGTTGCACGTGACACAGCCAGTCAACTCCGTGAGCGGATTTTCGGATCATGATCCGTGATCTTGACCGACAGAAAGCGGCTAATATATGTCAGTTTAATGTCAGTTACAAGGAATTTTATTTCAATTTCACAGATTTGTCATTAATTGACAGATTTGATTGATTGTCGCCTATCTTTGAACCAGGTTACTGATTGCGCATCATATCAGACATCTGATAATTGTGGTGAGTCGAGCATTGAAGGCCATGGTCCAGCCAATGCCGAGGTGCTCTCTGATTCAATAACAGGAACCCTGGTACTTGCTACATTTCTACATTTCTACATTTCATTCTCATTTGCAGACAACATGGGTAAAGAAAAGGTCCACATCAACATCGTCGTCATCGGCCACGTCGATTCCGGCAAGTCGACCACCACCGGCCACCTGATCTACAAGTGCGGCGGCATCGACAAACGTACCATCGAAAAGTTCGAGAAGGAAGCCCAGGAGATGGGCAAGGGCTCCTTCAAGTACGCCTGGGTGCTCGACAAGCTCAAGGCCGAACGCGAACGCGGCATCACCATCGACATCGCCCTGTGGAAGTTCGAAACCGCCAAGTTCTACGTCACCATCATCGACGCCCCCGGCCACAGGGACTTCATCAAGAACATGATCACCGGCACCTCGCAGGCCGACTGCGCCGTCCTCATCGTCGCGGCGGGCACCGGCGAGTTCGAAGCCGGCATCTCGAAGAACGGCCAGACGCGCGAGCACGCCCTGCTCGCGTTCACCTTGGGCGTCAAGCAGCTGATCGTCGGCGTCAACAAGATGGACTCCACTGAACCGGCTTTCAGCGAAAGCCGTTTCGAAGAAATCAAAAAGGAAGTGTCGAGCTACATCAAGAAAATCGGCTACAATCCGAATGCGGTTGCGTTCGTTCCGATTTCCGGCTGGCACGGCGACAACATGCTGGAGGTTTCCAGCAAGATGCCTTGGTTCAAGGGCTGGACCATCGAACGCAAGGAGGGCAAGGTCGACGGCAAGTGCCTGATCGAAGCTTTGGACGCCATCCTGCCTCCTTCTCGCCCCACCGAGAAGCCTCTGCGTCTGCCTCTGCAAGACGTCTACAAAATTGGCGGCATCGGTACAGTACCGGTCGGCAGAGTAGAAACCGGCGTGATCAAACCGGGCATGGTCGTCGTGTTCGCTCCTGCAAACTTGACCACCGAGGTCAAATCGGTGGAGATGCACCACGAGGCTTTGACAGAAGCCGTGCCCGGCGACAACGTCGGCTTCAACATCAAGAACGTCTCCGTCAAAGAACTGCGTCGCGGCTACGTCGCTGGCGACTCCAAGAGCAACCCGCCCCGTGGAGCCGCCGACTTCACCGCCCAAGTGATCGTGCTGAACCACCCCGGGCAGATTTCCAACGGCTACACGCCGGTGCTGGATTGCCACACGGCACATATCGCCTGCAAGTTCGCCGAGATCAAGCAGAAGGTCGACAGGCGTACCGGAAAGGCCACCGAAGAGAACCCGAAGTCCATCAAGTCGGGTGACGCGGCCATCGTCAACTTGCTGCCGTCGAAGCCGATGTGCGTCGAGTCGTTCCAAGAGTTTCCGCCTTTGGGCAGGTTCGCCGTGCGCGACATGAGGCAAACCGTGGCCGTGGGCGTCATCAAGAGCGTCAACTTCAAAGACGCCGGCGCCGGCAAGGTCACGAAAGCTGCAGAAAAGGCTGCCAAGAAGAAGTAGTCTCTGAGCCACTATTTCTTTGGAATAAAGTTGTTTTTCTATAACTTCTTGTTTTTTTTTTTTGCTGAAGTTTGACCGCATTTGTGCCGCATTTTGGCCTCGGGCTCGAAGTGATGAATATTTTCAATCAGCGAGCAAAAGTGGAACTGAGTCACCACAGACAGAAAATAGATTCATTTGTAAGTGCACCAATCACGGCTTGGCTTAGTTGAATATAGGTCGCGTGCGTGAATGTAAGGATAACGGCCAAAGCTTGACACCGGAAGGGTGGTCTCAAACCGGACGTCAAACTATTCTGTCATCCATCAGATATCACTTGCTTTCAGAGCCCTTATTCTTGAAACGGGGAACAGACTAGTTCACATGTGTAGTTGCTAGGCAAGAGCCAATCATAGCTCTCCTTACATAGCAACACCGCATGAGAACTTTGTTCCCCAATCTATCATCGGACAGATTTTGAATCATTAAATGATGAAGTTTTGACTTTGACATTTTTTGAAATTTGACAAATGACAGATGAACGAAACATTTCAACAGTTTCAAATAGAGTTTTTGAAGGGCTTCCAGATGACATACTCAAGTCAAGTTCCGTGATGTATAACATCTAACATCATCATTCTTTGATAGTGACATTTCCGTTCGACAGATGACAGCCAAAAACTAACGGGCTCATTTCACGGACCAACAATGTCCGCATGCCAAATTTCAAGTTGATCGGATCAACACTGCGGTAATAGCCCAGTCATTATGGTCCCAGACCTTGAATGAATTAGTTACCGGATGAATTTCTAGTTACGAGTCCTATGTATCATGAGAAACAACGTATCAAAATTCTCGGAAATTCTCGATCCAGGAAAAATTTTTATAATAAATAATTTTATGGGGCCCGATTCATGCGAATTGACCGTTTTTCGTAAATAACTCTTAAACGGTGATTATCAACCAAAATGTCTTGTGGTCAAATTAAAGAACATCACATTTTGAACAAAATGATGCCACAGCCATTGCTGTGCAATGTACGGTTACCGAAATACAGCCTTCGGAAATCGACCCTAAAAATCGCTCGTAGTTGTCAGCCGAATTCTGGCCGTCAAACTGCAGGTTCTCACCCAAGAGATCATACTGTCATTGCCCGTGGACGGATATGGTTGTGCTTAACATTTCTTGAGAGACAATTGAACCAGCTTCAATATGCTTATACTGCAATGCCGTCACAATTTATATCTTGGACGTTATCAGCGGTCAAAGTTAGTACTGGATCAACCGCGGGACCTTCAAAAAAGGCACTTTCCGTTCCTGTCATCAAGTCTGATTTTTCTGCAGGTAAACGCTATCAACGAAATATGTAGAATGGAGTATTCTCAAAAGAAACCTAGTTACAGAAAATTTCTGCGTTTTGTAATTTTCAAGATATATGCGTCCAACGAAAAAAAGTACAAATTCTCAAGATTTCGGCCGCCATTAGGTTTCTATTCAAAAGTCGCATTTTCAACGAAAGTATTGAATATTTTGCAAAAATATGACATTATAGTGATCGTAACACGAATTATTTCATAATTCGAGGGGGGAGGGTTCATTTCAAGTTCCTTCGCGATTCGAATTTTTACTTTTTTTTCGTTTGACGCATATATTTCAAAAACTACAAGGAGGACATATGTTCTGTAACCAGGGTTCTTTCAGGCACAAGTTTAGCTGCGTGGTGATGGATAGGATAATTTCATTGTTACAAATGTACATGATATACAGGGTGTCAAAAAGGGGAGTGTCCAAAGGGTCAATTTTCAATGTTATGCCATTTTTCGAAAAAAAAATTGTAGATCATTTCTAATGTCATTTTTGGAAAGGTGACATTAATATCTCGAAACAGTTTTTCAGTTTCACAAATATTTCTTTCATTTCGAAGGCCCCGTGTTTTTTTCTAAAATTTACAGTCTTTCATTGCGATTCTCTCATTGGTCATATTATTGACACAAATGTGGCAGATATGCATGAATTCACTTAATACAGGGTGTTTCAGTGACCTTGCATAATATTTCGGAAGGTGATTCCTCTCAAAAAAATAAGTAAATGAGAAAAGTAACATTTTTTTCTGAAGTGCTCCCTGAGGGAGTTACAGCTCCTCAAAGGTACAAAATGCATCAAAGTTTTCAATCATTTGCTCAAGAATTGTCAAAGGTAAGTGCTTCAAATTCAAAGTTTTCGATAGATTCGTTCAATCCAAAACTTTTATTCCTCTTGCATTTTTTTCGTAGGATGCATCGTTCTGAATTAAAAGTGAAAAAACACGGACGTGTCATGAATAATTTTCAACATAATCCCAATTCCCTCTAATTTCGCTGCCACTGGTTAGATTTATTTAGAACTCTTCATGTACATTTGCACTGTTGAGAAATTCCTCTATACCATTTGAAGTTTCTACCTTAGACGGTTTTTCAGCAAATAATTGAAAACTTTGTTAACCTTCGTACCTTCGAGGGGCTGTAACCCCCTTAGGAAGCATTTCAGGGTAAAATGTTACTCTAAATTTTCGACTTATTTTCTTGAGAGGAATCACCTCCCGAAGTATTATGCAAGGTCACCGAAACACCCTTTATACCTTCCTACGACAAAATTCTACCCCCAACGACCCCCAAGGGGGCTACCCCTGGTGGACGTCAGCAACCTCTTTACGGATGAGTTGAAATAAAGCAACTTGTGGCGGTTATCATGAACTCTCCAAATCAGGATTCTTGACGTAACGTCAGTAACTTTATGTCAAACCATAATCACGATCATGGTTACCATATCAGCCCCCTTTTGGAAATTTTTGTACAGGGTATTCACGCGAGACAGATACCCCCTCATTAAAAACTTATCCTTCGTGATAATTGGAAAAAATCTATCCTGGAACAATTTTTCCCGTAGTTTCAATTTCAATTCAATTTCCAAGGGATCGCCCGGTATATACAGTATACAGGTATCCCAGAATAAAGTAGCCAAATGTCAGTAGAATAAGATAGCCCCTATTTGGCAAAGCAACTCGCTCCGCTTGCTAACAGTTTGTACTTTGTAACTATATCCTATACCTCAGGATATGGTCCAGTTTTTGATACATTCGTTTTGTTTTGAGAGATGATAGAAAATCAAAAACGAAGGGGGCTTTCCTGGGAAAAAAAATTCAGGAGTGCATAGTAACGGAGATATAGCCCTTCAAAGTTGGAAATGAAAAATGGTTTATCTGTGCTAGCGGATGTTCCATCTCCAGATTTGAAAGAGACTTGAGAAAGGAATAGGAAGAAATGTAGTCGTGACTCCATTTCATATGGATATTGGAGCCATAATTATTTTCACGACTGTATCAAATTACGACTCCGTCAAACTTTGTTGTGAGTTCTCAAACAGCAGTGCAACCAACGGCCAAGTTCTAGGGAGTTCAAATTTCAGATTTGGGAACTTGTGGACAAAATCTCACAGCCGACTAGAAACACTGTAGGAGTGAACGTACTATAGTCACAGACCTATAGTAGAAGTGCGTGGGCTCAGCTTGATCATTCCGATATTATTTTGTACTCGTCAATTACAAATACCACTAGCCGTCAGAACAAATGAGCGATACAGGTACCCAAGTACTTATAGTTGCACACACACATATCATACGCGGCGTTGACGAGAGAGACGTTAAGTTGCCAGGTACAGAGAGGCCCGTATCTATGCGTGCGTGACGTTCACGCTTATTATCGTCATGTTGGTTCGTTTGTTGCTGTTATTATTAAGTATTATCATTATTTGACATGTGTTTTGTTGGCGCGGAGGCGGCGCTGGCGGCGATGCCTTTTGGCCGCCGCGTTCCGCCAAATCACGCTTTTATAGCCACCAATGCCGCACAATATGATACTTACATCAAGGTACCCAACAAACAATAACAGCTAACAGTCAGCTAACTGATGAAACTGTACGATGCGAGTCCGTGACGATGACAAAATGTTCCGGGACCACTGGAGCGAAACCACAAACCGACTCGTTTTTTTTTTGCTCAATCGATGCCGCATTTTTTCCACGCTGTATTCTCTTATTTTATTCGAAATTCTGTTTTTTTCGCATTAAAACGTAAGCTTTATACAAAATTGTTATTCTCTGAAAAAAAAAATCATTTTTTGTGATGGCCAAATGCTTCGCTATCTGATTGATTAGCATGAACTGTCGACGTTACGTGAGTTTAACACTCATCTTCAGAAATTATTAGCTATTTATCATGAACGTTTTATAAATCTGGAGCTGGAATTTTTTTCGGAATAATTTTGCAAATTTTCCATAAATTTGTTGTGTGATCAAATGACCCGTCATCTAACCTGCTTGACAATAATTGAGATATAACACCTAAAGATGTTAGAGAAGTTCACCTGCAAATGGAATGGGTTTGACTGAAAATACTTTTGATCGTCAGCAAAAGTAGTGGGAAGTATTTCCGGAAAATATATCCATTAATTGGCTACAAAGTTTTTTTTTCCAAAGGGCTGGTGACAATAGGGTAACTTTAGTGGGGTGTCTATGCAGTTCAGTTTTTAGTATATTCGTGACGTCACAAGTATTTTTTTGAAACACGCATTACGGCCACTGTTTCGGGAATTTGGGAAAAAGAAAAATTTCAGGTATATTATTTTGAACCATACTATCGATTAGGCCAATAAAAGAAACGACAGAAGATACCCCATTCTGTAAGAATATCTGAAATTTCTCCAACTGATGATCTAGAAGGCCAATATCTGGAAAGAGTTCTTCAAATTTTTGCCTTGATATACAAGCCGATTTAGAAAAAATCAACCTTTTGGTTTTGCAGCGATGACTCATCTTTCACATTCTTCCTTGTCTATGGTTCTTGTCTAATTTTTTAGGATATTCGCGGGAATGCAGACAGGCAATAAAGATGTAGATAAATAAAATACGTATCAAGAGTCCTGTCAACCTCTAAATTTTCATCGGCTCTCAAAATTAATAATCTTTGGATTCCCTTGAGAAATTCTGAATTTCCTCGAACTGCTGGATGGCACAATCTTCAAGCTGACAGACCCTGTTTTTCGAAATATGCGAATAAATGCCAGATAATGTTTTTACAGGGACGGGGTGACACATCAAACAAAGTGCAAGTGCAAAATTGCTGAAAGTGCCGAATGATCGCAACTCGGATCGCAATTTCCGTGAAAAAAATCTTCTCAGTTATAAAACAAAACTTATGAAAAGTGATGTTTTATCCGAGGTGTTATCTCAGAATGGTTTCATACCATTGATTTAAAAAAGTAATGTTTTTTTTCCGTGAAATCTGCATTTTTTATTGCTTCCTAATTAGCTAGCTGATTAGCGTATTTATGACTGATTAAAGAGCAGTCAATTAAAGATTGTAGATGTCACACAAGAAAAATCTAAAATTTTTCAACCAATTAACGTTCGCGCCGAGGTTCTCGCTTATGGCATTTTGATACCCCTTCAACGTTTATTGGTTCAGAGACGTACCACTCGTAGACATTAGCGACATTTTTGGAAGTGAAAAGTCGAAAATATGGTACATATCATCGCCCGTATCTATACTATTGATTTGTTCAGTAGACCCAAATTAAAAGTTCAAGTGGGAGAGCACTCAAATATGTGTAGGCTCATTGCTGAATTCTAATAAAATGCAATGCACTCCGTTTTATACGAAATAGTTAAAATATGTTGAGAATTACCTGAATAATTGGTTATATGGAAGAAGAACAATCATGTTAGCTTTAACTGCCTAAAATCAAAAGGATATTGAACTTTTTCCAACGGATTACCATTCAGAAGAGATGTTGAACATAAAGTGGATATTGAACAAAAATTTCACATTTGGAACTTGAAGTACATTTTGTACTACAGCCTCCTTCAAGTTTCACCATGTATATTGATATATTCTTCTCCTATTTCTCCTTTTTTTTTCTGATGCCTTGCATTTTTTATTAGAAGTTTCCGGGGCAGTTTTTGTTCTTCCCTATTCTTGGTGTTGGTTGCTATCCTTCCTGCTGCTGCTCCTGGTTGTTACCCTCTCACTGTTGTCTTTCAAGATGTTGTCCGTCTTGCTGCTCTTGTTCTTAACACTTTCATTTTGTCGTGTTTTTTGATGCTGCTCTTCTTATTAATCTTTTTTTGACGCTGTGTCTCTTACTGTTGTCTTTCTTGGTGTTGTGCGAGATGTTGTGCCTCTTCCTGCTCTTCGTCTTAAACCCGTTGCTCTTATTGCTTTTGTTTTCCTTGCTATTGTACAGATGAAGTCCCTATTTTTTGAAAACCACCAACCCACGGAGTACAGTTCCTTCTGTTTTTTTCCTAGAGGATATGAATCAAAGACAAAGACTTCTCAGTTCCTTAGTCAGGCACTTCAAAGTCATTTCGTAGAAGTCTGAGCCTATCGTATCATAGCTAAATACATATTATGAAGAATCAACTCACCTCCGCTTCATTTCAATTCAACTTCGTGAATAACAAGTTTTTTCCATAAGTTTTCAATAATTTCGGGATCGTAAGATCACGTGTTAACAAATAGTTCATATATTCAGTTTAGAGTTTAGTTTATGTACCATCAAAATTTACATAGTATGTCACGCAATTATTGTGCAAATGAACTTCACAAAACATTATCACATGAATAATAGCTGCCGTTGGCCGAAATGGATATTGAACACATAGAACTTTTCTGTTCTGATAGATGCTGAGCATTTGACCATGTAACTTCTCTCTACTTTTCCCCATTTGACTGGATAAAATTTGTAATGTCAAGTTTGAGGACTAATAACTTTCAAATAAATCATCGATCTTCTTCTTTTTTTCAGAAATGTGAAGGCCGTCTTTGTGGCATCAGGTATGCTCCACTACTTCCATTTTGTATCGTTACTTTTTGTTATACAGGGTATATTTTAACATTTTGATTGATTCTTTTGTACTATTTTGGATAAGGCACATCAATATGGGGCTCATATGCAGTTGAATAACCTTTGGACCTCCTGTATATCCTTTGCTGATGTCTTTTGTTTCAAAATGTTTCCTTCAGAACCAATCGACAACACTTTTTGGACTTAGCTATTATTCTTTTAGTTTAATTGATATCGAGCATTCCAGAAGCTCGCGAAGGCACAATACTGATGAGACAATATGTAAATATCAAAACTGTTTGATGTTCGATTGGAACCTTTACTCCGCCCTGTTGGAAATCTCAAACTCGAAAACCAAATTTTTGCCTGATTAAAAAAAAATAAAAAAATATTTTCGCAATTTTTTTTTATTTCAACTGTCACGTTTAGCTTTGGATGGAACCCGTCAATCCATTGGAAACAAATACGTTATGATTCGACGCATCATATCCCGTTGATACCATTTTGACACAAAAAGTGTCGATCACTAATGAAGAGGGGTCGTGAGGGGGCGAAGCTCTGCTAGGTGGTCCGTTTTGTTTTTCTGGTTATGTAGAACCGATCACGACAAGTTTGGTATCTTTTCCGACTAAATTATCTCCTGAATTCGAATCCGATGTGTGAATTTAGATGAAAACAAGTTTGAACAAGTTAACTTGAAAAAAACTTGTTTTTTCTTTGACAATTTTGGAAAAAAAATTTCCACTGTTAGAGGTGTTCATCTTCTAAAAATTTTCAGGGGTCATTAGATTGAAGTGTATTTTTCACGAAAATCATCCACTTGATGTATAATTTTGTTTGTCGAGTTCAAAAAATTTGAACCTGAACCGGCTCGGCGCGTCGTTTACTACTGACCAGAACACTACAGCATGCACCTTTAAATGAAAATAGCTCAAACTTTCGAAGAGATAACAACTCATCTTTGAAAATTTGTTTATGTGTGCAGAATTGAATTCCCTATAAGATAAACAAAATCGCGATGAATCGCACTGCAGGATTTTGAGTTATTCGAGGAGAAGGATAACATTTTCTCAAGATTTGTGCTCTATGAACCGTTACCTCTCCCCTAAAATAACTCAAAACCCTGCAGTGCGATTCATGACGGTTTTGTTCATGTTATAGGGAATTCAATTCTGCACAGATAATCAAATTTTCAAAGATGAGTTAATATCTGTTCGAAAGTTTGAGCTATTTCCATTTCAAGGTGCATGCTGTAGTGTTCTGGTCAGTAGTTGACGACGCGCCGAGCCGACTCAGGTTCAAATCAATTTTTGAACTCTACAAACAAAATTATACATTGAGTGGATGATTTTCGTGGAGAATACACTTCAATCTGATGACCCCTGGAAATTTTTCGAAGATGAACACCACTAACAGTAAAAAAAAATTCTTCAAAATTGTCAAAGAAAAGACAAGTTTTCTGAAGTTAACTTGTTCAAACTTGTTTTCGTTCAAATTTACACATTGGATACGAGTTCAGGAGATTGAATTTAGTCGGAAAAGTTACCAAACTTGTCGTGATCGGTCCTACATGGCCAGAAAAACAAAATGGACCACCTAGCAGAGCTTCGCCCCCCCACGGCCCCCCTTCAACAGTTATCGACACTTTTTGTGCCAAAATGGTATCAACGGGATATGATGCGTCGAATTATAACGTATTTGCTCCCAATGGATTGACTGGTTCCATCCCCTCCAAGTTGCAATTTTTTACCCCCCCCCCCCCCTCAAAACCCCCGGGTGCGATTTTTGGCGATTTTGGATATGTTGTAGAGCACTCAATTCTGAACAGAATATCAAATTTTCAGAACGTCCATATTTTGTCCGAGGTTTTACAGATTTTTTTACTATTTTTGCTGTACTAAATAGATGGCATTGATGAGCCCGATCCATTCCAGCAAACGAACATCGCGCGAACTAACTTTTGAACATTTTTTATTTTGTTTTCTGAAAATTTGAAAACCAGATAGCAACGCGCATACATCTTTATTCAAGAAAGTCGGAATGCCCAATTTGAATTTTCTGTTTTTAAAAAAAAAAGGTACCAAAAATGATTTCTACTAATTCACTTCTTCATGTTCACGGGAAGCCATTTTTGGTACCTTTTTCAAAGTCAAAAGTTCAAATTTGCCATGCGACTTTCTGAATGAAAGATGTATGCGCGATGCTATCTAGTTTTCAAATTTTCAAAAAACAAAATGAAAATTTTTCTAATTTGTTTGGAAATTTTGAAAATTTGATAGCATTGCTCGTTTATTTTCTCTTTGAAGGAGTTTATATTATGAAAATAATTAAATAAAACCTATTCCCGTAGAGTCCCTATGCAACAGCCCACCGAGAAATCAAACCTACCAATAAAACATCCTACCGGAGAAACAGCCACCGCTCATTTTGCCACAAATTCTGCAACCGTACAAACATGCTACTGCTAAATCAACACACAGGAAAAAGTGCCACCACGCATTCAGCCACCGAGACTGCTACCGCGCATTCATCCTACTGCTCAATCAACACACCGGAAAAAGTGCAACCGCTCATTTAGTCACCGAGAGCGCTCCAGCAGTAGGATGAATGCGCGGTTGCACTTTTTCCGGTGTGTTGATTGAGCAGTAGCATGTCTGCGGGGTTGCAGAATTCGTGGCAAAATGAGCGGTGGCTGTTTTTCCGGTAGGATGTTTCAATGGTAGGATGATTCCGCTGTGGGTTGTTTAGTGGGCTCCCTTCCCGTAAACAACTTTTTTAGTCGCGTCAAAAACCCCTTATAGTTTAAGGGCTGAATTTCGAGTCAGCGACGCATCTTGCGCCGCTCATTTACGGCATCGATAAGCCAATCATCGCGTCGGATTGTGTTGTGTTGCCATAGTGACCGGACTTACGCTACATTTGCGCGGGCGTATCTTCAACTTGAAATCCAGCCCTAAGGTGTCAAACTCTATTAGGCATTTCCACATGACGTCACGAGCTCGTCAGTGTTGCCAACCTAGTTGAATTTTTAACGTCAAAAAAGTGTTAGGGAACAACCCGCGTTGTTATGATTGTAAAAAAAAGTACTTTTTGAGATTTTGGATACAGTAGGAAGCAAGTTTGTGCGTGATAATTGTTCACGAAACTCTGGCGCTTCGATCAATACTGATAGTTGGAGACATGCTGCCCCAAATAGCTCAATAAACAAGAAAGTTTGGTGGATTGCCTGAATCATTTTCGTCGAAAAAAAAGAAATCCGTGGCTTTTTCGGAAAACTAGATTCCTGGAAGAGAAGAGCATCTCAGGAAGTATCTCAAAGTGCCAAGAAATGCGACTCAAAGACATCTGGGAAGGAGAAAATATGCCAGTTTATTATCCTGCCGATAAGGTAAAAAGCTGACTAAATTGTTAGAATACAGAATAAATGTGAGATGATTTTACAAATTATCCATTACTAAGCGCCCTTCTGATTTCAGAAAGTATGGCTGTGGCAAAAACTGTGACCTGTGGCGATCGTGAAATGGGGAAAATCCAGCGACCAAGGAATTTCTAAATTGACCACAATGTTACCTCAAATCCTGCTTACAGGAAGAAATTTCAGGATTTTTTAAGCAATGTGTCTTGCCGCGATGAAGCCATCAACTGAAAATTCAAGATTGTCAAGTCAGGTGTACGATTTGGTCAACAGAAGATGAAGATACTTGGAGCCGATCCCATGTGGTTCACATGTGCTTATATCACAGCAAATATCACAACTATAGTGAAGTAGAAAATGAAAACTATTGTCAATTCAAACATCTAGGCTTGTGAAAGCAATGGAGAAAGCATGACTAGAGATGTAGAGGGCTCAATGAACGTGAACGTTGGGTTGGAGAGTTTGGAGTGGTTGAATCTTTTTTTTTTTGAGGAAAAAATGAGAAATTTATGGTTTTCTCGAAACGCTAGGGCTCGTGGAAGAACGAGGCATCACAGAATGTATCCCAAAGCGCCAAGAAATGAAAAGGAGGAAGGAAGGAATACACTTGAAAAAATATACGGAGGTTGGACCGATAACAATTAGGATGGGTAACTAAATTGCTGTAATACAGTTATGATATTTGCATTTGCACAAAATTATCTGTTGCTAAGCCTATCTAGTTTCAGGAAGTACCTGTGTCAAGAATTGTGGCCTTCGGCAATCTAAAAATGGGAAAATCTACGGACTGAGGAATTGCTACGTCGACCACAATTTGAAGCCTAGAATCCTTAATAGAACAATAAATATTTGTATTTTTAAGAAATGTATCTTGACACAATCAAGTTGTAGATGAAAATTCAATATCGTTAAATCAGGTGTAAAATTTCTGTCAAGTAGGGCTCCGGTGACTAGTGTTTCTCACGAGAGCGAGATTTTCTCGGTCTCGGTCTCGCTCTCGGACCGAGACCGAGAGCGAGACCGAGACGAGAGTGCCATGACGAGAGTCTTGGTAAACCGAGAGTCTCGGTGTGCCATAACTAATGCGTATGATACGTAGAAATACATTCATTGGCCTTTTATTCTATTGATGGACTCTCTAATAATCACCTGATTATTTAAGGACAAATAAGAATCTCTGAATATGAAAATAGCCGAATTTGAAATTTGAGATGTAGGTAAGATTTCGGTGACTTTTTCTTTGTCACGTACCTACACTCACCACTTCATCCTCAACTACTATTCCACCAGAGGATGAAGCTTTTTCGACCTCATCGAGCCGAGGCTGTTCGGGAAGTTTTCCAAATGTTGAGGTTTATTTGACATCGACAGTTTTTATCTTTTGACAGTGCAAAACTAGAGAAGAGAAGCTTTATCTTTTCATACGTGATGCGCTGTGTAACAGAAGTGTCCAATATTAGAGGTACTTCAATACTCATCATTATATAGGTATTCCACTTTTTAGCCTGAAAGGCCCAGATGGGGATGTTCAGCCATAATTTTTATTACCTATTTCAGTGTGCAATCACAATAGAGCCGCACAGGAATTTTGTAGGTACAGTTTTTGAGCCCCGTTTTGTTGGGTTTTGTATTGATTTGGATAAATTTAACACCAGAGGCGATTTGGGCTAGCGCGCTTCACCTGCAAGAGGCGCTGGCGTCACAATTCTCCCTAGACTCGAACGATTAAATACAGTGTAGAAACTGTTAGACTCAAATTTTGTACGGTGGATGTCGCTGGTAAAATAGGCTCTAGTGTACAAAATACTCTGATGTATTGCTGGTAGCGGATACGCTTTTTGTACGCGATTCAATAGAATGTCATTGTGACACTTCGCGGTCCTCGACAGTCACCACTAAAAAAATGGGCAATGAATCTAGACCGCCCCCATCCCAGTGCCTCAAAAAGAAACGAAACCTGAATTAAAAAATAGACTTCACCATTTGGCGGCGAAACAGTGTTTGCAAGAAAAAGGAGTGTGTTATTGCAGTTCGCAAATGGACAATCCCGAGGAACAAGTTGACACCATCAGCAATGGAAATGCCGAGGGAAATGCTGAAACAGCAGTAAGTACAAAGTATAATTCCATCTTTTATTTAACTGGCTCAACACGCAAATGGTGAAAGAGGTTCCTGGATTAAGTAAGAAAGTTATTCAATTTTGATATAAAAACAGCAAATCAAATTTTTATCCCTCTCCGGTGCAACGGTTTGAATATTCTTTTCACAACAACCAAAACCGAACCCAAAACCTTAGTGAAAATGTGCCCACGGACACATTTGGGCCACCCATGTGCTCCATGAGGATATGCGCAATCTACATACATATACCCATGTGTACCATGGTCGCAATGGGCACGCACATCCTCATGGTGCACATGGGATACAGTTGGAATATGCTCATGGTGCATTTTGCATGACTGCATGGCCCAAATGTGCCCATATACACATTTTCACTAGGAACTGAAGAATATGAATGTCAGAATTGAATAAGACGTTATATATTGCATTTGCCCTTAAAATTAACTACCTTCAAATAAAAATGTTCCTTTCCACAGAATGACCAACTGATGGAAATTGAAAATTTTGGGGACAGCCAAGATTTAATGGATCGAAATTTGATTCCTGCAGTTAATGACTCTGATGAAGATCAACAAAATACGAAAGAAAACATTTTTGAAGCAACTCTACTTGGAAACATGATTGTCAATCTGAAATACGTTTCAAGTTGGGCTATATATCACTCCAACCAACATGAGCATTCAAAAAATTGTTCTGGTATATTGTTCCCAAACAGTGAGAACGTCCAGAGAGACTGGTTTGGTTTGTGTCGTAACATTTTAATGCACAGGATATCGTGAAATTATTCATGAAAGCACCGAAGACATGCGTAATATCGACAAATCAGTCATAAACACGAGAGTCGCGTGGGGCAGACTCGCAACTGGCAGAACTTATGGTCACTTAGAGGAATTTTCAAGCTGTGTTGACATACCATCATTAAAAAGTCCAAGTTTGAAAGTATAGAAAACCAACTGGAGGAGGTACTTATTACGTTTTATCAACAAAGCAATTAAGAGGTAATATTCTTATATTTCAGGTTTGGAACGATCAGCTTGTGAAAAACATGGGAGGAGCTACATGCTACAAAGGAATAAGCTACCGTAGCAAAAGACAAAGGGGACGTAGATCCTGATGAAGTTCCTTTTATCACAGTTTACTTGGACGGGGGATGAAGTAAGAGGTTATATGGTCATAATCACAACGCTGCATCCGGAGTGGTAGGCTAGGTATATGAAGCCATTATTCATAATTGATCAGATATAGGTATCATAATAGTATTGAATATATTCAATTTAAGGCCGCAATTATTGGAAAATAACCAAAAAAGTGCTATATGTACCTAGCTAGATGTTGGCAACAAATTTTGAATAATTTGTACAAAAGCGGAAAACAAAAATTAGCCTCCCAGAAAACACAAGTGCTACCGAAATTGGCATGCGAGTTCACCAGCAATGAAAGTAGATGCTATTGTGGAAGGTTTTTGTTCATCCGAGGAATTGTACGACCTCCGATACAAGTGTTTCATTGCTGATGGCGATTCTAGCGTTCACTTCGAACTCATTGAGAAAGTACCATATGACTCATTTTCTTAGAAGAAAAAATAGAGATCGAGAAATTTTCAACGAGAATCTCATATCGAAAGTGGAATCGTTTGTTCACAGGTCAAAGTCACATCCAAGATTTTCAACGGAATGCAAAGAAAGCTATCTACACAACAGCGAAGAAGTTCCCTTACATGTTTACGGAGACCATGAGAAACGTGACCCTTTGGTTTGCATCAGTACAGTTGGGGATGTTTCTGAATCCAAAAAACTAGAGATCAAAACTTTAGGCCTTTACAACCACATAATTATATGGTGAGGTATAGTTATATTTTTGTCACTTCCACTCATAGTATCTAGTAAAAATACTATTCAAATCGGTTAGGATCTGAAAAATTACTTTTACAGGTGGTCAACTCAACAGAGGTTAAAATAGAAGCGAATACAAAGGATCAATTCGGATGTGATTTGTAGGTACAAGACGGAGAGGGCAGACAGACTTACTGCTTCAAATTTTGGGGTCGTCATGAAATGCAGAAAGACAACCTCTTGCCATGGTCTCGAAAAAACAATATTGTATCCCACCCCATTTACCAGTAATGAGACTGAATTTGGGAAGAGGATATTAGGCTCGATATTTGTTTACATGAAGCATGTTTGTCTGGCAGCAACACCTGATGGTAAAAACAACTTACCTAACCTATTCAACTGTGATGAACTTGTACTCAATGGAACAAAATGTTTTCAGGTTTGATAAATGGGGATGAAATTGTTGAAGTGAAATGTTTATATTTTCTACACAAATCTGGTCAAAAATCTAAGAGAAGCTGTGGAGAACACGGAGAAACAACCTCTGTTTAGAGATATTCGAGAGAAATATATCTGGCTGAAACGACAGCAATACTATTATTTTCAAGTCCAAGGGCAGTTGAATATCGCAGAAAAGAAAAAGTGTTATTTTATGGTATTTGTTTTCGGAACAAGAATTTTTCATATTGAGGGATGAATAGTTTTCAGAGGCGAAAATGCTACCAGTATTACTAAATTTTTATTATAATTGTATTTTGGAAGAAATAGTTAGGAAGAGAATCCCAAATAATAAAAAATGCTTTGATCCGGAAGCCACCATAGTCGCACAAGATCGGCAAAGGGTCAAAAACGAAAGACGTTCAGATTTGTTGTAATTGTTGTGAATAAAAAATCTTTTTTATTGTCAATAAGAGGATAATTTATTGAGTCGTATATGATGAAAGTAATAAGTATTTCCTCCTCGATTTCCTTCTACTACAGTTGATTTTATGCTCGATCAATTATTGCAAGTGAGATACATTATGAATGCATTCCAAGTAACAACCCAGATCCTGCAGTACCTACTCCAAGTAGCTCCGGGCTACTCCAAACAAATCTATATCATAAGAATCCTAAAAGGGCGCTCTATGAAATCACGCAACGCAACCGCAACGCAGAGCGCAACTTTTCTGATTGGCTTCTGGCTCGCAAGCTTTTCGCGTCGTTGCGATAGTTTTGCGAATACCTTGCGAGCCAATCAGAAACGTTGCGCTCTGCGTTTTGGTTGCGTTGCGATTGCTGCGAATTTTCATAGAGCGGGCATAAGATATTGAATCATCTGCCCCCAGGCTTCCAGCTCCTGCCTGGAAAATGCCGTCTAGGCAACCAGTAATACACTACATAAGGTAGTGCCATCTTGGCAAAATTCACCTCAACTGATTATTCCCGCCTCTGCATTTTCAAGTAGGTGAATCGGGTGGTTGACATCTAGGACAAGTCAAAATTATTCTGTCAGGTCCAAATTTTGTCGGTACAAATAAAGCGAACGAAAAGCAGACTATGAATTTCATTATTCGGAATCCCTTTGTTGACCTCTAACCTACAGCTTGGGGTGAGTTATAGTAGGTTCACTTGTACCGTGATTCTAGTAGGCTGGGCAAATTTCACAGTTTGGCATTGTAGACTTCACGTCCAACTGCCTAGTGTGCGCTTGAGCGTCTGGCTTCGAAAGATAGGTTATGTTGGTGTGATGGTGTGTTGACTGTTGCTGTCAAAAATAAAAAATTTACCGAAATCAACTTTGCAAATTGCAAATATGGAGTGGATGTAGTTCACCTTTCACAAGTTCCGCAAATTTCTTGTTCCAGTACGATGTCCTGAGCAGTGAAATCAAGTATTAATGCCGATGAATCACATCCCCACAAAAATTAGGAGGGTTCAGCTTCCCATCGTTTCCAGCCTTCCAGAGTGTGGGTACTTCTTTTAAAAACCAGGAATAGTTCACAATGCTTCCATATTATGTGGTTTTTGGAAATAGATTCACGTCTTCTCCGCAAAGCTGAACGTTATGGGGTACATGCCCAGCACCTATTCCGCCCGTTTTTTCTCCCAGAAGCGAGTTCTTGATGGCACTCTCGAGGACTTTAAAATGGGCACTGGACGTTATTGTTCAAGACACAAGCTGAGGCGCAAACACAGTTTTCACAGTAATGGGCATGATTTCACCACAATTTTCGTGAAACTCGTGATTTTCAGTCTATTTGACACTCGATTTGACAAACGGTAAAGTTGTTGATCTTGTCGTTAAGCTTAAACTGTCAAACATCAATGCAACCAACTGCCAAGTTCTAGGGAGTTTTCAAATATCAGATTTGAAAACTTAGAAACAAAATCTCACAGCCAACTAGAATCACGGTACAGTGAACCTACTATACTAACAAATTCAAATTTTCCGATTTCAAGATTTTTTTGTAATTTATACGCATAGCTTTCACCTTTCTAGATAGTTTCAGGTTCTACAGTGAACCTTTCTCTATAATATGCGCTATTTCCTTTTTGGGAATCCTTCGTAGTTCTTTTGATTTGTACCGACAAAAAAAGCTCTACAAACCGTTGTCAAGTACACGTTTCCGCCTCTGATCTTAAGATGCTATGTACCGCTACATTTTAGGAATTGAGAAAATGGATCAACAATGGATTGCGAAATAACGCAAGAAAGCCTCTATCCTTGATACTCAAGTGTTTTCTTGCCAAAAAATTGATACCCAACCAACGAAACACGTGTCAAAAACTTTCTTTTATAGTCGTACGTGTCTTTCGCATCTCTATTCAGCAAGTCGCACGGTCAGTTTATTTTTGGGTTTTATGACTTTTATGACAACAATCCAAGAGTACCTGCCTAAAAGTCCGGTCCACGAACTGAATGGAAAAAATCGAACAAATATGACGAAAGTAGACTCGACATTTCTTTTATTTTGAATGAGCAAACAAAAATGCTTTTTAATCGAGTATAAAATCTGTTCGATTTGCTGTCAGAAGCTGGCTATAGATTTCACCGTGTTTCACCTTATAACCACTAGTATTGCTTATGCAAATAAAATGCATTTGTCATTTGTTCAATGTGCAAGGTAATTAATCATTCAAAGAAATTATATTTCACTCAAAAGCGATTCATTTACCATAACTAAATTTAAAAGATATATTATGTATAACTGATGAGTCACATTCCTTCAAAACCAAGTTTTTGAAAAATAAAGGATCAGTCATAATGAAGGAAAATCAATTTTATCAACTTTTTCTTATACCTATTTGATTACTGGGTCATTTTTAAATTTGAGAATGCATAAAATCCCAAGATTGTCTTTTACGCAATCTAAATTTCTTAAGTAACCTATACCGCAGTTACCTTCATAAAAATTGCTTATCTAAAATTGACAAAAAATATCCATCTTGAAATTCAGTCAATCTAGTACGTAACGATGAACAGAAATCAACTAGGATTTTATTCATTGTTCCTATGAATCTCGAATAAATGGAGAAAGAATTAAGTTCGCTCACTTGATAAATAGTCCATGTTGCTGAAATACCGTAAACTAAAATAAATAAAATATGAATTGCAATTTGCGCCATTTGTTCAAAAATAACCTGATTTTTCTGAAAAGTCAATAATACAAACACCGAGACCGAGAGTCTCGCCGAGAGTACGAGACCGAGAGTCTCGCCGAGAGTACGAGACCGAGACGAGAGTGGTCCATTTACGAGATTTACGAGACCGAGACCGAGAGCGACTCACTCTCGCTCTCGTCTCGCCGAGAGTGAAACACTACCGGTGACCGATTACATCTTCGGTGGCCGAACAGCTGTTCGAGTTGAACTTCCATGTTTCGCCTCTGTCCATATTCTACAACCGAAGTGAAGACATTCCTGCACTTTCAATAAAATATAAACAAAAACTATTGTTTGTTTCTTTAATCCAGAAGTAAAAGCTGGGCCTCAAGTATTTGGGTGATTGGGAAGCACAAACCGAAGTGGTACATACCTGGCCCCACACAAGGCATATCACTCCAGCAATGCCGGGAACGTAAACCCCCAACATTCAGGTGAGGTTTGGAGGCAAAGTTCATGCCCAATTTTGTCGGAAGATATGAATTTTCACCACTACCCTGTGCAGTTAACCTAACATGTTTGGCTTGCTTTTTCACAAGAAAACACACTTTTCTACGACAACTTATTTTGCAGGTGCATTAAGGACATTACTTTGAACTTGATACAAAAGTTTCAAACTCAAACTCAAAAAGGTAGCCGAGGAAAAAAATGCAGAAACTGGAACTCCATAAGCGCCCTGTAGTTCGGTTGTTCCCAAACATTATTTGGTTCAAATTTGGCGGGCAATTCTGGACAGTTGGCAACACTGCTGTGACGTCAATGGAAATGCCTAATTCATTAGGCAGTTGAATTGGGAACACACTTGGATATATCATCAGTTTGTAGGTAACTCGGGTCTTCCATTTTCAGACTATATATTATTCTTATAACCATGCAAAACTCATGTTTGAGACTATGGAAATTTTGTGTGCTGCTTTAGCAAATAATTTTCACGCTTTTCCTGGCAATATAGTCAAATAGCTCGTCATTTATTTGATGGCTTGTTTAAATGGATTGTCAACAACTGTTGGCGACGCGCTTGAATATGTTTAGAACTATACTTACTACCGTATACTATACCTATCATCAACTATACAGAAATTTTGAGGATATCGCAAGGCTGCGTTCCTTATTTATGTAAGGAACATAAGTCTGGATGACAAATTTTTGTCTGTAGCAAAGTATGCTTGTGAAAGTAGGTGCCTACGTCTCCCATGGAGTTTTTTCCTTACGCCCACCATAATCCCCTAAAAACCATAACCACCACTCCCACCTCTATTATCTATCCATTCTGCCTCTGTCCTCTTATTCAATAATATATCATATTACCGATTCATTGTCGAAACATCCGAAAAACACCGTAATTTCAAACCGCACAAACCATACCCACTGCACACAACCGCTTTCGAACAATATGCCTATATCCACGTATAATGTTATAGGAAAGGTATATTATACACACTCACTGTACACCATACGAAGCGAAGCTTTCAACCCTCTAAATGCCGCACCGATGATAATGGATTGTGCGATGCCATCATCGCCATAATCGTCAGCGTGTCCACAACCTAAATAATAATGAAATGCTCCCGCGATGATGATGATGATTATGATGATGGCGATGGGTTCTCGAACTCGGCAACCAAATTATAATGTTATTCGATATCCACTATACATCGACTGTGCCTCAAACACTGGGCCACATACACTGATGCCGGGAGATTTTGAGATTTGAGCGTTCATAATCGGCATTGCATCAAGGCAAGCGGTGTGTGTAGGTACACACACAGGGGGTTGGTTATTTGTGCGTACCCAGCAAGCGGCAGATGTAATGGCAATACAATGGAGCCACCCCATGTTCTACCCACTACTATACCTACCCACACGCTGCCGGAGCCCCCGTGGTATATGGCGATGAAAAGCGAATTCTAGGGCTCCCATTTTTTTTTCCACAGGGTAGAGGCATAGGTGTGTGCGCTCGAAGGGCCAATGGAAAATAAATTGGCGGGCGCTTAGAGGTGTGGATTTGAACAGGGCGGCCATGTTTGATTTACCGTACAGGGTGGGTTGAAATTATATGGCGTTGAAATGTATGGAAATCTGATATGGGTACGCAGGCATGCAATGAGGGTCGAAGCTGTAATGAAGTCTGTTTTAACACTTTCCACACACGCCGAAACCACTGAACGGTTAGGCACATGCTCAAATGATTTTTCTGGTGGAGCTGCACTAGTTTGATGAGAAATCGCTTATGCGGATGATTTTGACCGTTCAGTGAACAGTTTCGACCTGCGTTGGAACAAGCCAATTTAGCGCTGGTCCATGAGCTTTTATCAGCTTTTCCTAGCCATTGTCGAGGTATTGCGAAGTGGTGCAGGCGTGATCGGTCACTAAATTCCATGCAATCCAGCCATTCCAAAAGAGTACGTGATTCTTTAACTAGGCTTTTTCCACAAAAATAAAACTCACAAAAAGTTGACAATCATTGCGGATCATTAATTAGATGACGATACATTTGGCTAGCATAAGAATGCCTCGTGAGATAAGAATAGGGTATAATACAACTTTCAAAATTTGGTTTCGTATAGAAAATAAGTAGACAATGTTGGCCCTGATTGCGGAGTGGAAGTGGAGGCTGAGGCCCCAGCTTGATCGTCTGCTTGATCCTGAATTTCCTGTGCACTCGAAACGTCTTTTTCGAATTTCCCATCCTTTTCACTCTCACTAGACGACGCACTGGACGCTATCACAAATGGCCTTTTTTCTGGTTTTTTTATCGAAGTGGTGGCTTGTGATTTTCGCTTCATTTTGAGAACTTCTCTTCGTGAGAACGATTGAACGAGTGACGATAATTTGGCACATTTTTCCCGAAGGGATGATGGTGGCAAGCATGTTTAGACTAAAAATAAATATCAATTAAGCATGTTTAGTTTTTCTGATCATAATTTATTGTGGATGTGCGAGGTGCCGCGAGGTGCCGTGGCTAAGTTCAACAGTTTTTATGGTTCAACTCGTAAATAGTGTATAGTTGTGACAAAGTGCTTGATTTATGGTACCTACTAATACGGGATACTATTCCATTTGGCAGGCAACACATACCTACCCCAGGCCCTGAAGTGAAGTCATAAAAGTAAAATCTAACAAATTAGTAGGACGTATTGAATAACCAGCCCAAATAAAAATACATCGTTTTCTATATGTATACCTACCCACAATTACAACCCGGCATAGCCTCTTTGCTTTTCTCTGTTTCCCATATAGTAGGTACTTGCGGGGGTTTTCAAAACTACTTTGTTTGAGGGTGTTTCTTAAAAATACAAAGAATCCAAAGTTTATGTATTGTGTTTTATTTAAAGAGCAAACAAAAATTTTCTAATTCCATCTTAATCTTCGCTTGGAGACGCTTGGAGTTCTAGTTAAAATTCGTTCAAGGCATTGTAGCTTTGGAAATTGTTGATAAAAAATAATAATTTAGTTTGATAGGGTTCGTAATAGTCGAGGCAATAGTTTTTTAAATTATTGTTCTTGTTGTTGTATTTTTATTTTGGACTTGGGGATTGGGGAATCGAGACTCGAGACCAAGACCAAGACCTCCACGTCAAGACCAAGACTCTTGCTGTCAAGACCAAGACCAAGACCAAGACCAAGACCAAGACCAGATTTTCAGACATTTTCGAGACCAAGACCAAGACCAAGCGGGTCTTGGTCTTGGTCTTGGTCTCGTGAAACCCTAGCAGGGTGCCATTTGGTAGAGGTGTTGTTCGATTCATTTTCTTTTGATTGAAACTTAATGCCATCAATACCAACTATGCTGGCGATGCTATGCTATGCTATGCTAATCCGAACCGTCAAGTTCAAGGTCAAATTGTGATCTGTAAAGTTGTTTCGGACGGTTCCGTAATTGGCCACTTGGCGCTGGGATCTTAAATTCAATCGCCTATAGCATGTTTTCATATTTTATTCACCTTCCTCTCGTATCTATTTCAACTGTTTTCAATACACACAATCCTATTTAATTTCATAATATTGAGCTTGAAAAATACGTTTTTTTTCCAAACTTCACTTCATTATACACTATTCCATAACTGCACACGTTGGTCCTTCAGTGGCAATAATACACTCGCCGACAAATGGGACAGCGGTGATCCAGCTTCAGCCATTCGTCGATGCAGCCGGCGTGGTACACGTGACCGCACCGCAACTTCTTTATCGCATTCTCCTCGTCGCCGAGATCCAAATCTTCGTGGCAGATCGTACACCGCTCTTCCTTGTCGACGTCGGCGTCGACGTTCTTCCTTGTCCCGGCCGTTGTGTACGGGTAGGCGTACGAACCGTCCACGTACGGCTCTTCCCTCGACTTCCTCCAGTATTCGTACGCCAGCATGCCAACTCCCAGGCCGACTCCCAGCAGGGTCACGACGACCTTCGCTATCGTGTGGTAACTCATGCGGGCAAATTTCAGTTTTCTCGCCTCTCCATCGTTCGGCTCCAGTTTCCGGCTGTTTCTCTCAGCCGCGTTAATTTGACAAGGAAATTTGACAATCACGTGCGAATTTGACGCTTCGACCTAAACAATCCGGAAAAACAAAAATGCATCGGCCGCAATATCTTTGATGTTTGCGGAATCAATAGGAATTATCCGGTCGATTGGGTGCACGCGCGAGTTTAGGGAGATGATGGTCTCCCCAAGAAATGAGTCATACTCATGCCGCATCTCTGATCCAGTGCTCCCAATTCCCGTCGTTCGCATACCGGGTGATCATTCGAAAACTATCCACCTGCAATAACTCCCGATTCCTAGTATAGCGCGGCGGTTAGTGGACGATTTTGAGACCTACCTTGCATTTTATTCTAGAGCATTCAAATTTGGCAGAGTTGTAGTACATACTCCCAGCTTACTTTTGAGAAGTGGGAACATAACAAGGTTGCAAACCTGGGTGAGCAGCAGTATAGCGAGTTGTCTAACTAACAGGGGTAGATTTCAAAACCTCAACAAATCGTTCGTTTCGGTGACTTTCATGGGCCGGGATTGGTCCTCCACTTGACATTTACTAATTACGGGCATATATCGACCTTGGCGATGAGTTGTGGCAGCGGGTTGTCTATCTTTTAGAGGCACAAACAGAAATCAGCGGAATCACAGTTAGTCCGGACGTTACGGGGCTACAACCTTGCAAAGAATGATCAAGCGATAAGACTTGTTACAAAATGTTCATTAGGCCCCTGAGCAACTTTTAAGAGGTAATGTCACGGTGAGTCTTCTTGCAGAGGTCGTATACGCAGGGTGTTCAATAATTCAAAAATTCCAACTCCTGAACCAAAAAAGTTGGAGTCATGAAAGTCACAACATAAATTCACAAGTTGATGTTTGTGAAAGTCAAAGTCTTTTTGTCAAAGTTTGAAGAGTTGATTGAGAGGTTAGATGGGAGGGGTTGTAAATTGATCGTCACCGATGACTTCAATATTAATTTATTGAACAAAAAAGATGGACAAGCGGAACAGTTTACTGACATTGTGAAGTCTTATAATTTTAACATAAAAGTGAATGAACCAACACGAAGGCATGGAACCAGCCAAACATGTGTTGATAATGTAATAACGAATGTCGATGGAGAGCAATTGAAGTCCCGGGTAGTTGATCTTCATCTTTCTGATCATCTCGGTATTAGAACGCTTCTAAAGTATGGTAAGGTGAAAGAGTCGGTGAAGTATAGAAGGATAAGAAATAAACTACGCACAAATCAATACGTCGTTCCAAAAAAAATTGTCTTCTTTCAATTTGATGTAAATTTGGACAACTACAATGAATTTGCATTCTGTTTAAAGCGTCTGTTGACTTGATCCTTTGGCTATAAGTCCGTGGTTTTGCAAGATACTAGACAATCCCCATAAATTTTGTACAGGGTGTTCAATAAAACAGTGCAAAATTTATGAAGCGTCATGAAGCTCCCGTTCGAAAAAGAATTTTTTTCTCTTGAATTTTTACAACAAAGAAGACGAGGTAGGCCTCAAAGTACAGGGTGGTACTTGGATTATCTGCTTATCGCCTTTATTTACAGGGTAAGCACTCAAAAATCATCTTTTTGGTTTTGCATGGATAACTTTTTTCCTTGTTGACCGATTTTAAAAATTTGGCTCATATTGAAGCTAAAACTATAGGTAAAAAGACCTTAGGGTCAGAATTGACTCAAGATGAACATTCAGAGCCAAGGGCCCAATGAAATGTGACCCAAATTCAAAACGCCGTCGACAGCCCGTTTAGAAAAAGGATTTGCTGATAGCCACGTTTCTTTTGAATACATAATTTATTCTGGATACATTATGGTCTTTGTTCTTGTCCTAGCCAAGAATTGTGTGGGTGGAGGAACTCATTTACAACTGCATGTTCAAGGAAGGAAAACAGTCCTTTGTTCACCTAAAATTGGTCGTAACCAACACGACGAAAAATAAAAACAATGGATTACCTAAACTGGTTTGTTCACTACTCATTGTTCTGATTTTTGTAGTCTTGGTTACGACCAATTTAAGGTGGCCAAGGGGCTGTTTCACCTTCTTGAACATGCAGTTGTAATTGGATTCCTCCACCCATAATTTTTGGCTAGAACAAGCTAGAAAAACCTCGATGTATTCAGAATAAATTATTCCCTCGAAAGAAAAGTGACTTTTCAGCTAATCCTTCTCCCAAACGAGCTGTAGACGACGTTTAAGATACGGGCCAACTTTTATTGAACACATGATTTTGAATGTTTGCCTCGAGTCAATTCTGATCCTCAGGTCTTTTTACCCAAAGTTTTAGCTTCAATATGAGGAAGATAAGCAGAGAATTCAAACACCACCCTGTACTTCAAGGCCTACTTCGTCTTCTTTGTGGTAAAATTTCAAGGGGAAAAAATTCTTTTATGAGAGGGAGCTTGATGATTCAGAAATTTTGCACTGCCTTATTTAACACCCTGTACAAAATTCATGTGAATTATCTAGTGTCTTGCAAAACCATGGACTGATAGCCAAAGGATAAAGTCTACGGACACTTTAAACAGAATGCAAATTCATTGTAGTAATCCAAATTTACATCAAATTGAAAAAGAGCAAATTTTTTTGAAACGACGTATTCATTTGTGCGTAGTTTATTACAAAGGAAAGGCTTGATAGTTTGTCAGAGGATTTGCGAGAGTACGATTGGTCTTTTTTGTATACGATTGATGATGCGAATGAACAGTTTGATGTGTTTATGAAAGTTCTGTGTGAAAAGTTCGGGTCTTTTGTCCCGGAGAAAAGTGTGAAAGTAAAAAAGAACGATAGGAAGGTCAGATGGTTTAACAATGGATTGAAGGTAATGAGAAACCAATTGCATAAGCTCTCAGTTTTGAAAAAAAGTGTGAAAGGTACCGAATTGCATTAATTTTCAAGTACAGTCTCAGTACAACAACTTCAGAGGGGAATACCGTAGGGCAATAGAACTAGCAAAGAAGAGATCAAGTAGGGTCTTCATTGATAATTCGAAGAATAAGTCGAAGGCAGCCTGGTAAGTGATTAAAAATGAAGCTTGCGTCAGTCCCACTTCTAAAGAAACATCTTCAACAGCGGAAAATTCCAATGACTTTTCATCTGAAGTAGCACATGAAATTATCGGCAACATTCCAGATTCTGAATCACTTTTTGATAGCTATCTAGATAGGTGTAAGAAGGCGCCTTCTCAGTCTTTTTATATGTCCCAAACTGACGAAAATAAAGTAATAACCATTATGAATAGCTTAAAAATGTCAAAAGCAAAAGATGTATACGGATTCAATGTGAATGTCATTCGACATATAAAAAATGATATAGTCCATATTTTAACCTGTTTGCTCAATAGATGCATTGTAAGTCATATATTTCCTGATGTGCTGAAGGTTGCTAAGGGGGTTCCGATTCATAAGAAGGGGGATGTTGATGACCTCAACAACTACAGGATGATTTCGGTTTTGCCTGTTATTTCAAAAATCTTTGAGTATCTTGTGAAGAACAGAATGGAGTATGTTCCAACATAAAGAAACCGTTGAATTTACCTGATATTATTGATTATTGATAGTCAAAATGTAAAATAATGCAGTTGGAAAAAAAATTATTATTATTATTTTTGAATTACGGCCTCCCAAAAGTACGTTCAGTTTTGCAGAAAGTTTTGAACTCCTAGATATCGCGCGCATATTTTAGACCAATGAGGATCAACTTCGAATCACATCGGCAACATCGCAATCCCTCCCACTTATTCTGACAGATTTGATTTGACATATCGCTTTGTTCTTGTTTGCATTTAATGAAAGAGACTAAAGAGAGGTTATGTCCGAAAACTTTATGCGTTGATTCGATATTTTATCTTCAACATTCTTGATTTCGTGCTACTTGCTTTCGTCAAAGGTGCCTTTAAGTTTGAAGAATGGATGCTGGTTATGTGGAAGCAAATTCCACCAATTTGCCGAAAGTGGATCCAGATATGATGGATTCATATTATCGGCAGAATGCAAACTACATGATTGCTGGAGTACAACATGTAAAAACGCAAAGGTAATAAGGAGCACTTATTTTATTATCATATTTAGATTATTATCAACAACCACATTTAATGATCCATTTTATGATACAGATCTGGTCGGCAAACCTACACAGATGACGCTGTAGGGTATGTTTAGCTAAGAAGGGAACATCCCCGTTGCATGATCAAAGCACGAATTACTCCTGAACACAGGGTTCGTCAAAGAGCTTACTTAGTAAGTGCGACCATCGATGAAAATGCAGAGGAAATAGTAGAATGCCAATGTCATGACTGCGCTGCTAGTGAAGGTTTGTGTTAATTCGTAGAACATTTTTGAATTTCATGATTTGACAAGTGATTTGATTAACTATCTGTGGGTAATGCTTATATATTTGTCTTTTTCTTTTAGGAGGTTGTAAACATGCAATCGCTTTACTCTTTTGGCTGCTGAAAAAGAATCACGAACCAGCTGTAACTTCAACAGTGTGTTACTAGAAAAAGTCAACACTTTCCAGAGTGGGCACACTGGAACCCGTGAAAATTGCAGCGATACCAAACAGAACCGTTGCACCACTACCACCCAAGTCCGACAGCTTCTTGAACGCGGTAGTTGAAGAAGGAATAAAGAAGTCGAGTGAGGGCTGTTTATTCAGTTTCTTCCGGACGACAAATACTTTGGTAGAGGATGTATCACTTCACCATTTAATGTCGAAGTATCTGCACAGTGTAGTTCATGGAAGTGCCAGTGATTTTATTGATTTTTGCAAGACAACACTTGATCCAAATACTTGTCTTCACCTTTGCACAGCAACTGTGAACCAGTCGGACTGCCCAGAGTGGTTTGCTGCAAGATTTGGAAGAGTCACAGCTTCAAAAATCCATGAAGTTGCACAGTGTCAAACTTTTGATGGAACTCTTGTAGAGACAGTGCTAGGAGCTACAAAATTTATGCAAACCAAAGCTATGAAAAGAGGTATAATTTTAGAGCAGCAAGTAATTAAAGTCGTTTGCAATGAAAGAAAACTTGTTTTCAAAAAATCAGGAATGGTTTTGAAAAAAGACTATCCAATATTTGGAGCATCACCCGATGCTGTGACAGATGAGTTTTGCATTGAAGTCAAGTGCCCATCAAAAGCAGCAACAGTGGAAAATTTTGTCGAAAACGGAAAAATCATGCCTAAGCCCTATGCACAAATACAGTTGCAAATGTTTTTGTGCGAAAAATCTAAAGGGCTATTTTGCGTGGCTTCACCAAATTTTGAGGAAAATAAAAAAGTGGAAGTGATTGAGGTAGATTTAGATGTAGATTTTTGTCGAAGTCTCATTGTAAAAGCGGAAGCTTTTTGGAAAAAGGCAATCTTTCATAGACTTGTTCAAGTTTAGTACCTATTCTATCTCCGTAGATTTGTCTTGTTAGTGAAATAAGTTTTGTTGTGAATCACCTCGCATGTACATTGTGAACGAACGTATCCAAGTTCCATCCTCAATGGGCATATTTCATTTTTGTTGTTTCTGACCTCTGCTCTGCCGTGTTTTTCATTAAATTGAAAACGCCTACAGATTGCCTTTATGCATTTTTATTCAATATACTATGTGTTTTTTTAAACCTCACCTCGTAGAAATTTCATTATACCTTTCACATTAGACAAACCATATGTTCCACTCTATATTATGATATACAGGGTAAATGTTTTAATACATTAATTTGAGGACGTGATAGGGATTGAAAATGGGAGGGACTTTCCCCAGAAAATAGATTTCTAAAGTGCCTAGTAGCGGAGAAGTCCTTCAAAGTTGGAAATTATTTACTTTTTTTTCGCATAATGTGTTGACCGTTCAACCGATTTGGTTCAAATTTTTCAACCCTATTAAATAATGTACGCATTATCACGCGCATACATGCCTGCATTTTTTCAATAAGACTGGATAAAACATAGTATTCTACTCGCGGGTAATGCCTATTACTCATGAGGCAATCATTACCGGCTTGTTGAATAATATACTATAACCAACGGTAACTAAAATAAGCCTATCAAATTAACGCGTTGCATAAAAAAATATTCAAGGGCGTAGATTTTACATGGTTTCCCCTTTTTTTGGCCCCAATGTTTCACCCCTACTTATTTTCGAAAATTGTTCATAGCTTTGAATTCTAGGTTCAGTTTGGAAGAAGTTACTCTTGCAAAATTTTGATCACAGTCTCCGTTTTCGAAATACTATAGTCTGAATGTTTGAAAAACATGTCAAAAGCACCACTTTCAAGAGAATAAAAATGATAATCCAAGAAAATTCATATTTCTTCAATGAAATGGATATTTCAGGTGTTTTAGATTCATATACAAATACTGAACCTGAGAAACAAATTTCCAGAAAAATAAATTTTTATTCTCTCTAAATTGGTGTTTTTGAATTTTGGACATGTTTTTCGAACACTCATTCATATTTCTCGAAAACGAAGCCTCTGATAAAAATTTTGCAAGACCAACGTTTTCTTCCAAATCGAACTTAGAATTTATAATTTGAACAATTCTCAAAAATATAACTTTTCTCTTACATCTCTTCCTTTATCTTGAACGGTAAGACCACTATGGGATAATTACGCTAGGATGGACCACCTGTATATGTATAAATTACTTTTATTCAATAATAGGTACCTATTTGTGTAACAAAGGCCCCTGGAGATACATTATAGAACAAGCTACTATCACAATATAATCTAAGTGACTAAGCATTTTTGTCGGAATACAAGCATGAGGAGCAATCATTTTGAATTCCCTAAGTCGTCTGATCACTCTTTCAATATGAATCCTTACAGAAGCTATTAATTTGCTTTGTCGCACTTGAGCTTTTGTCTGCTTCTCACTACTGCTCACACTCGGAGGCCGCACATGAGTACAATTTTTCTTCTCTAGTAGAGGAACTATCTGTTTGAATCCCCTGTCGGCTAAAACTTGACAGTTCTGAGGAAGGACATCCAAATAACCAGACTTGGTTACAATCTCCAGATCTGATGTCCTACCACCAAATCCAGAGGACACAAAGTTCACTAAGCCATTTGGTGTGGACGAGATGAGATATTTTGCCGTGTTGCATGATTTGTATTGGCTCCACGTCAAGGCTTGATGGACTGCTCCGGAGGGCTTTTGGATTTCAATCTCAAAGCAGTCGATGATTGTCTGCACATTTTTGTAATTGGCCCAAAACTGTTGAGGCAGTAATGATCTAATTTTTGATGCAGACGGCCACACTATCAGTTCTTGAAGTAGACTCGCCATTTTTGGCAGGGTTTTATTGAAGACTTTTGACGGATAGTTTGACTGATAGCCAAAATCTATGGCGAGCCTCTCAAAACTATCATTTGTCCTTATTTTTTTCAATATTAGGAGAACATCCATCTTGTTCAACCCTTCGTTACACAACTTTTCTACCAGGAAATAAGCATCTGGTGGCAATCCGGTGTAGAGACGAGGGCTATTCTCTGTCTTCCCAAGCTCACCAGTTCCTTTGAAAGGAAATGGAGGTGTGAAACTCGAGCTGCCACAATCTGATGATGGGTAGTATGAACCATTATCAGATTTCACACCTTTTCTAGGTGATGACACATCACTGTCACTATTCTTTTCCACTGATTGTGGCACACACTTTTTGGCGATTCTAATGTTCGTATTTGTGGCTTTATCAACAGAATCCTTTCTGAAGTCGGCTAGAACTGCTACACTCCGAACTTGCCAACTCGTTTGAGTTGCTTTTGTTTTTGTTCTTGAGGTCAGCGGCTTCGGCTTTTGTAGTTCAGCGTTGAATACTTCGAACTTTCCCGAAGGCGATTCTACAGAAAGTGGACGTGTCTCTTTTGTTGGTGTCGTAGTTGTGGCTGATGATGAAGGTCCTGCTTCAGATTCAAACAATTTTCTTCGGGCTCCATGCCCTGGGAGCTTTGCTGCTTCTAAAGGAACAGTTTTTAATCTTTTTGGAAATAGTTCTTCAACTATCACAGTTTTTCGCTTTTCGGCAGATCTTGTAAGCTGTGATTCCTCGTTGGAACCTGTGACGGGTCCAAGGTCTCGAGGAACGATTCCTTTTTTAATAGTCAGCTTCCCACCAACAGTTTTAAAGTATTGCCAGTTGTCACAATCAGTTTGAAGCTGTTGTGAAAACAAAACAAATTTTGTTATTCGCTAAAAGAAAACGGCATTTTGAATAAGACTTACGTTGAAGTGATCTTCACAGCAGAAAACTTCTGATGTGCTGGGAATTTTCGAAGTGTTCCTGGCAGTTTGATACCACAACTTTCGCACTTCCATATTTCTAGGCACCCTTATGAATATCTTTCGAGTACAATTTAAGGAGTTGTTTGTACATCCTCGAAAAAAGCAGGATTTTGTGCTAGCCATATTTAAAACAAATCAACTGGAAATACTTGAATCGCCTTAAAAATTCGAAAACGCAAAGGGTAAGACAGCACTGACAGCTGTCAACTTATCTGTCATGGCGAATGGGCGGCACGGATTATGGGCGGTGATTACGGGATGCGGTGTTGCCAGATGATCGTGTGACGTCAGTTGCTCGTGACGTAGATTACACTCGGTTTTAAAGGTGGGCGTTGCTCCCGCCACAACTTTATGCGTCTTTTACGGCCGTAATACACAAAATTTATCGAAAAAAACTTACTCACCTAATTAAGGGGTCAAAATAGTCTATGCTTAATAAAGAAAAAAAGTAGAGGAACATACCCCATTGTGGACTATTTGAGACTAAGCAAATTTTCGCTAAATAGCAGTTTGAGTACAGGAAAACGCGATCTACGACAAAGGCCATTTTGGATTTATTGGAAACTGTTTTGAAAAACATGGACAACGAAGATGTTACGTGGGGTACGTTGCTTGACCTTAGCAAAGCCTTCGATTGTGTGAGCCATCAGCACTTTATGTCGAAACTGTACTACTACGGCATTAGAGGGCCTGGATATGATCTTCTTAGGTCATATACCTTTCAAATAGGAGGCAATGCGTTCAACTGCCATCCGGTGAAAAATCTGGATTTGTTGAGATTACTGTTGGAGTTCCACAGGGCTCAATTTTGGGGCCAATCTTGTTTTTGATTTTTATCAACGACCTGTCGTCGGCTTCGCAGGGAAGTAGGTCAGTTCTATTCGCGGACGATACGACTTTTCTAGTTTCTGGTAAATCGGTGAACAAGGTGCAGGTCAAGCAGCAGCAAACGTTACAGAGAGCCACTGATTGGTTCAACGCCAACAAGATGCAAGTTAATGCCAGTAAGACACAAGTCATTTGTTTCGATGGTTCAGAGAACGGTTCCGTCAAGTTGCTGGGGGTATACATTGATAACAAGTTAAGCTGGTGTCCTCACGCGGACTATTTGGCTAAAAGATTGAACCAAGCTCTCTTCCAGGTCAGAAGATTGATAAGACTCACTGACTTAGACGCCACACTGAGATTTTGCTACAGCAATTTTTACGGCCTCCTAAATTATGGAATAGTTGCTTGGGGGGCGACCAGTGAAATTGATCGACTTTTCAAGATTCAAAAACGAGCGGCGAGGGCACTGGCTGGTGTCGGGGACAGGGAGCACTGCAAGCCACTCTTTCGGGGATCTAAAGTTTTAACGTTACCTTGTATTTACATTTATCAGATAATCATGCATTTTAAGAGAGACATGACTCCACCTCTGAACTGTGATTTTCATCTCTATATAATACGCGGAATAAGGATGGTTTGGGGACCCCATATCACCGAATAAGAAGAACACAGCAAGATGTGAAATATATGGCGGTCAAACTTATGAGTGAAGTTCCAAGTGAGTTTGGCCAGCTTCCGTTGGGCCGGTTTGGGGTTAGGTTGAGAGAATACCTTTTGTGTAACTCTTTTTATTCCATTTCGGAGTTTTTAAATCATGCAATCGTGGATGTACAATGTTGAACATTGTCGAAAACTTTTTTTTCCTAGAGATTGTTTTAAACTGTTCAATGTGAAGATCTCTGTATTGGTACATGAGCAAATTTTATATGTATTTCTGATCTTCTTCATTCATTCATTTGTTATGTATAGATGATGTACTTATATGCTTTTATCTTGATATTATACTTATTTATTTGACTTGTGTAAGCTGCAATATTCAGGCGAAACATCAATGAATTGTCTTTATTTTTATCTTTATCTTCATCTTTAGTGGTCAGTTTCATGGAAATTCACATTTTTTCACAAATCAGTAATTTCCGAGGTGATTTCCCAAGATATTTTAGTGTAATTCGGTAGTCCTTTAAGCAGTAAAGTCAAGAATAAAATGCCGTTTGTTGCTATTGTCCCTGTCCACTATCTTCGAAAATATGACAGTCAACTCTTTTTCTTCTCATGACCGCCATCTTGAAGTCACCCAGCATTGAATAAGTGAGGAATTGATCTGTACTGATGATGATGGCCATAGGCAATAATCTTAGTGCAAAAATAGCCATTCCCAGTGAGTGAATCCTTTTCAATTGACTATAATCCCGGCTATTTAAAAGTATGAAATTTTATAGTGAACTACCCATTTTTTCAGAATATTTTCATGCTATTTCAGGAAAGTGTGACCTTGAATCTAAATAGTTTTGTATCTCATTTCGAAAAAGATAGAGGATAATTTTAAACACCCTCTTTCATCTATCCAATGGTCATTTTGACCATGGTGGGCGCCAAAGCTCTGTGAAACTCGTGAAAATGTGTCCAATGGTCCTACAGCTCTTCTTGGTCAATTAAAAAGAAGTTGCATACTGGGTATAGTTATTTTAGCACCTGTATTAATCCTTAAGACCATGATTTGTACTGCCAATTGATTTTCCAGTTATTCAATAATGGGTGGATTCAAGATGGCGGACATAAGGAGGAGAACAGTTGACTGTCGTGTTTTCGAATATAGCAGGCAAGGACGGTGGCAGCACAGGGCATTCTCTTCCTGACTTTACTCTCTATGGTTCTATCGAATCAAATCCGAATATCTTGAAAAATAACTGAGTTATTGAAAATGGTGATGGGAACACTATGATTCCGGTATTATTTGTTTGTGCCTCTTGAAGGTAGACAAGCCGCTTCCACGACCTATCGCCAAGGTTGACATATGCCTTAAACTAGTAAAAGCCAAGTGGGGGACCGATCCTCGTCCATAGAAGTCACCAAAACGGACGATTTGTTGAGGTTTTGAAATCTACCCCTTTTAGGTAGGCAACCCGCTGCTCTTCTGGGGTTGCAACCTTGTTTCCACTTCTTAAGAGAAAGCTGGGGGTATGTACTGTAACTGTGCCAAGTCTGAATGCTCTAGAATAAAATGCAAGCTAGGTTTGACTAACCGCCGCACTATAGTGAAAATGTCTTCGAGCAAAAACAGGTCGATTTTTATATCGAAGGGGACATCTGAAACATACATTAGTGATCTTCTATCTTTAGCCCCCTCGTCCCCACCTACTCCAACTTTGAAATTTCAAATGACACTACCTATTTTGCGATAAAATAAATCAAACAGAAATGAATTCTCTTTCTGAACAAATATTTCTGAAATTTTCAACTCCACCCCTCTTCCCCCCTAAATTCTCGAAGTGTCCAAATAAATATTCTTGACCTCTCAATTCTCATCAATGCAGTCAACGTCATCCTGCACAGCATCGAAAGAGAACATTTTCTATGGAAAAAGGGTCACCCAAATTCACCCCTTCGCTCCCCCTTCCTCACCTTAAAACTCTAAAATGACAATACCTACTTTGTGATACATCAAATTAAAGGGAATTGAATTCTCTTCCTGAGCACAATTCTGGAAATTTTTGAAACCCCCGTTTCCCTACTAAAATACTCCAAATGTCCAGTTGAATGGGGGAGGGGTTGAATATTTCAGGAAAATTATTCTTAGAAAGAGAATTCAATTCTCTTTAATTTGATGTATCACAAAGTGGGTGGTATTTTGTTGAATTTTAAAGTTGAGGTGGGGGAGAGCCTCGGGGAGAGCAATGGGGGCAATGAGTGGCATTTTTTCCACCAAAAATCCTCTTCTTTGAAGCTATTCAGGATGATGCCGACTAAACTGAAGAGAATTGAGGGGTCCAGAATATTGAAAGGGACACTCATAGAATTTTTAGGGAGGGGGGGTAGAGTTAATATTTTTGAAAATATCTTTTTCAAAAAGAGAATTTAATTTTCTTCAATTTGATGTATCGCAAGGTGGGTAGTGTCATTCGAAATTATATTTTTGGGATGAGTGGAGGCGAGGGGGCTGAAGATGGAAATTTGCCAATGTATGCTTTAGATGTCCCCCTCGATATAAAAATCGACCTGTTTTTGCTCGAAGGAATATTGACTAGGAATCGGGGGTTATTGCAGATGGATAGTTTTCAAATGATCACCCGGTATGTTGAGTCGTGTTACGTGAATGCAGGCATGGAAAAAATCACGTAACACACGCAAGAGGTACCTGTACCTGATGAATTGCAGTGTAATTAGGAAATTATTTCGGCATATTGTCGCGGTGCGCAAAAACCCATTTTTACTGTATTATGCGTCCCGCACTCTAATTACTCCGGACTGATGTGAATAATAAACCGACAGCAGTCTCTCAGCAAAAGACTAAAAGAGGATCTTCCTCTTCGAAGCAGAAAAAATTAAGAAATAAAAGAAGACGCGCACGGTGAGAATATGACGAGGTCGTTCGAGAGGTAATTATCGTCCACCATATGACGCCGATTCCCATATATGTACCCTATGTCATACAAACGAGTGTGTGTTATTTTACACAACACACACGTTATAATACCTCTTTTATCATTATATTGTACAGGCCTTGATTTTTTTTCCGCGGTTTGACAATGAGTAATTTTTTAATGGGGCCATTTAAACGGATCGATTGTTTGTGTATACGGAACAGATGAGAAACACTAATAAGCACTCGTGGGGTACAGAGCAAATTGTAATTTGGCATGTTGCGGATATGTGAGAAATACGCTAAATTGTCGACGTACCTACAAAACGGGAGCTGCTCTGGCTGTTCATGATTCATCCCAGCCGAGGAAGATGTTTGCGGAAGAGGAACGTTGGCTAATGTGAGAAGCCAGAAGGTTCCTGCGTGTGAAGCTCAAGGTAATTGAGGGGCACCTATCTCTAATTACCTACCGCGTTACCCACATAGATACCGGTGTATGGATGGAATTCACGTGAGATTTGAGATTTTTTCGGTTTCGTAAGGTGTTGCAATTTTTGTGGATTTGTATGTAGGTGACTGTTCTCATCAATCTCACAGGACACAGGGTAAATTACCTTCCTGTCGCACAGAATTTGATGATACATTTGCAATGTGGGAGGTGTGGGTGTTTGGGACATGCATATTCCCAAAATTAGATGTCTTGCGGTAGGTAACCATTAACCAAGAAAGCGTTTCACGTGGGAAATTCCTTGGAGTGGACTGAGAAGCAGAAAAACTAGGTTGACAAACTGGTCGCAAGCAAGAAAATCAGTCGGGTACAACTCCTGGCTGGCGAGAAAAAGGCACCAGCACAATCGGAGTGGATAATCAGATAATAAAAATGACGTCTTCTGTGTATGGCATTCAGATTATAAAAGAACTTAATTCACCGAATCCGTTCAGGGATTAATTTGTAAGCAGGCGAAAGCTGGAGTGATACACTATACTGTAACAAGGTTCGATTGTTACCACTTCTCCACTCTGCTGGTCTCCACTGTTACCACTCTATCAAAGGATCTTGTTTGATAGAATATGAGACAGGAAAACGATAAAGCATCCTCATAGAGCAAAGTTCACCGACAGCAAGTTTTCGAATAGGGATATAATAATATCGGAAAAGTTTATACTTGGAAGCCATGCGCAGGTTGAGTTTCCCTGAAGTTTGTCCGAGAATTCTGGAAAGATGTTAATAAAGCAATTTTTCCGGAAATTTAAAGCAGTAACCCGAGCATCATGCAGTGATAGTTCCAGTTCCAAGAAACGTGAAGCAGTATTCCTTTTATTATAAAAGCAGAGACTGTAGAGTGCTGTGATATTTTCGAAGATCAAAGAGCTACATAACCCAGCTCTATTGAGCATAATTTCCAAGAATTTTAAAGCGATTCAATCAAGGAATATTATTATACTGGCTGTCCCGGGATTTGTGTTACAAAACTCACAGAGAGATAGGGAATTGAGAAATAAGGGGACTTTTGTTGATAAATATACCCTCCCAAACGTATAATAACGGAGATACAGGCCTTCAAAGTTGTTTTTTGAAAACAGTTTTTTTTTGCATAACTTTTGAACCGTTTAACCGATTTCAGTCAAATTTGAAACTAAGTTTACTCAAACAGGTCTCTGAAAAATAAATAAATAAATGGAAGTTTTCCTCCTTCTGAACCTTATCGCGGTTATAGGAGTTTCTTTGCCATTTATTCATCATACCAAAGTACAGAAAAATCCAATATTTACAATCACAACACCCAGACCTCTGCTGTGGGGAATCGAACCCCAAAGTCTTGCGTCAAAGGCGGATACACTACCGCCTTCGCCACGGACCCGTTCAAACAGGTCTCTATTGAACAATAATAACGCATTTTATCAAACATTTTTAGGGGCGAAAATAATAGTGTCCTTCCCCTTTTCCCCCTATTTTTGACCTCTCCAAATATTTTTTGAAATTGTTTCAATTCTTGAATTTTATGTTAAATTTGAAGAAAACAGTTGCTTCAGCAAAATTTTGATTAGAGGCTTAATTTTTGAGATATTTGGAATTGAAACATTGCAAAACATCTCAAAATCGCTATTATCTTCGCCCCTAAAAATGTCTGATGAAATTCGTTAACACTGTTCAATAAAGACCTGTGGTAATAAACTTAAATTCGAATTTGAATAAAATCGGCCAAACAGTTCAAAAGTATGCAAAAAAAAAACTGTTTTTAAAAAACAACTTTCAAGGCCTGTATCTCCATTATTATACGTTTGGGAGGGTATGTCTATTGACAAAAGTCCCCTTATTTTTATATTTCCTATCTCTCTGTGAGTTTTGTAACACTAATTCCGGGACACCTGTATGTAGAGGTTATAGGTAGAGGTGGTGGTGGGGCGGAGGTGACGAGCCAGAATGCAGGCAAAAATGGACGGGCTACAGGAGAAAATTACAGTAATAAGGGCGGAAAATGAGACCATAAAAAAAGAAAAACGCGAGACTGAGGAACCGAGGACGCCGAAACCAACAGTTGAGTACGAGAATAGAAAACGCAATCGTAGGACGCTAGAAGAAGAGGAAAAGATCAGGGAGAAGATCATCAAGCTAAACTCAAAAAACTTATAACGAGAATAATCAAACAGGGGAGTAACCAAGAACACGATTTCCAAAGAACAGAGAAAAAGAACTGGGTCGGACATAACACACAGAGAATATTGCCAAAAGTACAGCACAAACACGAAGAACTTGAAAAGAGATGAAGAACAGAAAATAAACGGAACAGAAGAGAAACGCATACTTATAGGAAGCGATTTTAGTGCAGAAATATGAGAGAACGGAAGAAGCCTGCAAGAGCTGGACAAGGAAAGGAGAAGGCCCGCAAAGGACAAAGCTGAAAACAACCAGGGAAAACTACTGCTGGAACTCATCGAGGATAATAAATGGGAGATTCTGAATGGATCAAAACAAGAGATGAAAATGGAGAATATATTTTTGTTAGAGTTGGAGACAGAGTTGAGTCCGATCACTCACCATTAGAAGTAGAAACATAAGCGAGAAAGGAACATAGAACGACGGAAACGCGAGAAAGGACGTTGTTGGACGGATGTTATAAGAATATATTACTTATTCTTCATGAACAATAAATTATAAAAAAAAACTAGCCTGTAGCTGATGCTGAGTTAGATCAGATGGTTCAAGCTGGAAGTCAAAAAAATCAAGCCAACGTGAGCTCAAGAGCTAAAAAGAACCATCCAAGCCAGAGTTCCCAGCTGAACAGCACAACTCGTTTTTGGGCGGAAACTCAATGGTAGATACCTACTAACCTTACGAAGAGTTTGACACCATAAAAGCTTTGGTCGGAATTTTTTCTATCCAGAATGACCTACCGCCTGGCCTATTCACCTTCTCGTTGTTTTTTTTTTTAGATTCTTGAAGAATCTCTACTTCCTAATTTTTGTTGAAAATTAAAATACATATTTTATTATATCTATGAAATAGGTACCGAAATACATACGTATGTGTACTTGATAGCATTATCATTTGTCACTGTCAAATTGGCTGATCTATCTGAACATAACACACTCACACTTCAACTTACAAATCACGTTGACATCTATATTACATATTTTCGTATTTGTATATTTTATATACAAATATAATACACACATACATCATACATACAGAGTGTTCATTTCAAAAGTTCTCACCCCTGTTTTAGCACCATCAAATTTTTTTACAGGAAAACGCCGACACCAATCGATTTTTGTTTCGAGGGGGACATCTAGGACCCATATTGCCAAATTTTCATCCTTACCCTCTCCGCCCCCACCCCACCCTACTTTAAAATATCAAATAGCATTTCTTATTCTGCGATACATCAAATTGAAGGCAATAAAATTCTCTTTCCGTCAAACATATTTCTAATTTTTTTAAATCACCCCCCAACCTCTTGTGAAAATCCTCTGTTTATCAATGAAAGAACAATTTTTCCCCTATAAACTTCCGATTCTTGAGAAATGGACTTTTCAGCAAAAACAGCTCGACTTTTATTTCAAGAGTCATCTGAGACACGATTGGCCAAATTTCCATCTTCAACCCCTTCGCCCCCACCCTACCCTACCTTGAAATTTCAAATAGCATCACCTATCTTCTGATACATCAGATTGACGGCAATGAAACTCTCTTTCTGTCAAACATATATTTTTTTTAAACCACCTCTTTGAAGTAAGGTAGGGTGGGAGCGAAGGGGTGGAGATGAAAAATTGGCCACACGTGTCTTAGATGACCCCATTGAAATTAAAATTGACCTATTTTTGCTTGGAAGCCTATTTCTCAAGAATCTGGAGTTTATAGGGGAGAAATTGTCCTTTCATCAACAAATAGAGGATTTTCACAAGGGTTGAAGGGTGGTTTAAAAAAAATAGAAATATATTTGGCGGAATGATAATTTTGTTGCCCTCAATTTGATGTATCACAAAAAAGGTAATGCTATTTGAAATTTTAAAGTAGGGTAGGGTGGGGGCAAAGGGATTGAAGGTAAAAATTTAGCAATATATGTCCTAGATGTCCCCTCCAAAACAAAAACCGACCTGTTTCGGCGATTTCGTGTAAAAAAAGTTTGGCGGCCAGAAACCAGGGGTGAGGACTTTTTGAATGAACACCCAGTAGCCCAGGCGCCAGGGAGCAAAAATCAGCTCAATAAGGAAATAATTGTTTCCTGGCTGGAAACTAGCTTAAAACGATCTGTGTGACTTAGGTTTTGACATACTAATTTTCCCCCGTTCGGAAATGTCGGCGTCATGTCGCCATCATCAACAAGAAGTGCACCAGCGTGGTTTTTGCCGAATATCTTGATTTTGGGCCATCTGACAGCAAAAGATGTGAGAAGTCATTTTGAAACCAATGAAATTCCCTACGGAATAGTTTCTAAATGATCTTTCTGCGACCTATGGCTTTTGCGATAGAGCTTCTGGGAGCGAAAGGCATTGTCGTAAAAGCTCCATGGCCACTTGACTCAAAAAACTAAAATGTCGATGATGTGACAGAAAAATTTAAAAATGGGATTTCTCGAGAATCCTTCATGCTGTAGTTGCGGTGATGATCTTAAACTCTTTCCCTTGAACCGTTGATTACGAATATAGAAAAGTCAAAAACGTCACATTGTACATATACAGGGTGTACTGAGGGAATCAAATCAGATCAGAGAAATCTTACATATTTTTTCGATTTAGCCTATATGCGACACACTAAGCACCTAACACGAGTCCAATATCAATATAGATTTGCTCTATAAGCTTTACTGATTACACTAAAGAAGTGGTCAGCTCACAGCTTTACTGTAAAATGTTTTGAAGGCCCTCTGGAATCATCAAAATATTAAAAATTTACAGTCCCAAGGAATGTATATAACAGTATTTTATATACCAAGGGACCAAAGTGAATTTTTAACTTGGGAATTTGGACCCAAAAGGCCCTTGAGCAACAAACTTCACCCAAGGGATCTAAAATTCACTTTGGTTCCTTGGTATATAATATACTGTTACATACATTTCTTGCTACTGTGAATTTTGATGATTTTAGAGTGCCTTCAAAACATTTTACAGGAAGGCTGTGAGCTGACCACTTCTTAAGGGGATCAAGTGAAGCTTACAGAGCAATGCATATTGATATTGGACTCGTGATAAGTGCTTAGAGTTTTGCATAAGCTGAATCGAAGAAATATGTCAAATTTCTCTGTTCTGATTTGATTCCCGTAGTACACCCTGTATATGTACAATGTGACGTTTTTGACTTTCTAATATTCGTGATCTACGGTTCAAGTGGAAGAGTTTAAGATCATCACCGCAACTATAGCATGAAAAATTCACGAGTGATCTCATTTTGATTTTTTTTTGTCACATCGACATTTTAGTTTTCCGAGTCAAGTGGCCATGGAGCTTTCACGACAATGACTCTCGCTTCCAGAAGCTCTATCTCAAAGACCATAGGTCGCAGAAAATTGATTGAAAAACCAAACTGTAGGGAATTTCGTAGGCTTCAAAATGACTCCTCACATCTTTTGCTGTCAGATGACCCAAAATTAAGATATTCGGCAAAAACCACGCTGGTGCACTTCTTGTTGATGATGGCGACATGACGCCGACATTTCTGAAAGGGGGGAAACTAGTATCTCAAAACCTAAGGTACACAGAAATAGACTAGGACTATTTTTCAAAAAATCATATGCAAGAAGCATTTCATATAACATTTTGGTAACAAGACATTCTGGGGTATTTGGGCCTCGCTGAATACGAAAATGCCTGTTACCAACTCGAAATTTTGACAGGAATGCTGCAATAGGGGAGGGGGGGGGGGTAAAATCGACAATAAAAATGTCGGGATTTCAAGCTGTCACTGATGTGAGCTCAAATACACCGCATATCGATCCAACAGGTTCATGTAGTACCAAACTGACAAGCCAAGTGTCACTAATTCTGAAGGGAGGGGCTAGCCGGAGGCCTTTTGGCCTGTGTTAGTGATTTTCTAATTTTGTTGATTTTGGATCAATATTGCCAAGTTTGGTGTCGTTTCTAACTATTTTTCACATTGGGAACTCAACTAAGGGCTCCACATCTCGATTAGAGACAATTTTAAAGTAGTTTTAAACAAAGAAACACGTTTTTTAATGTTTTTTTCTTCTGAACTTTAGTCAAGTTATGTATCTCTGTCAAAGGTAATGCTGTCGAAATTCTTACGTTAATCATTAGCTACAAGTAACTGACATCTGAAAATGATGGGCTGTATGAGTCTGTATCGTTTTAAGCTAATTTCCAGCCAGGAAACAATTATTTCCTTATTGTTTTCCCTGGCGCCTGGGCTACAGTAGATAGGTATGTCTCCTAGAAATTTCTTGGGTAATTCAAATACCTACTTCCAAGGTATTTGAATACTTCTGGTTCATCAAATACTTTAGGGGTATTTAAATGAGAAAAGTAGTTAAATACTTCAAAGGTACTCAAATGAAAAAAGTATTCAAATACTTTTAAGGTATTTAAATGAAGAAATCATTTAAATACTTTGAAGGTATCTAAATACTTTGAATGTATTTAAATGACAAAAGTATTTAAATAAAGATACTATTTTTGTTATTTCAATACTAACACTTGAAATAAAGTATTTTTTATTTAAGTAATATTTTTTTCGCCAAATGGAAAGTATTCAAATAATAAATACTTTCAAAAAGTATTTCACCCAACTCTGCATGAGAGCAATATTAATCAGTGGCAACCGATCATGGAAGTGGATGAATGTCTTTCAGTTAATGCAACTGTTACAAAATTTATTGATTTTCTCTTGTTCCACAAACATTTTTATTCCACATCCACTTATGGTGTTCCATTTCACAGGTTGACCAGTATATCTAAAATTCCGCTAGAAAAATTAAGCCTCAAAATTGAATCCAGAATTCAAAGTTATGGTCATTTTAGAAAATTTACAGCAGCTTAAAAATTGGAACAAGAAGAAAAGTCGACCAACCAGTGTCTCCGCCACTGGATACTTCTGCATTGAAGCTGATGGCAATCAAAGCCTGAATTTTTCTTTTTCAATTCTTCAATTTTGTTTATGCTCAATAGTTTATTTAAATGGATTTTTTGTTCCTTGAGGCCTGATTTTCTTTTTTTTTATTTTTGGTTGTTTATTCAACGTCGACCTATTCCCGCAACGAGGCCAAGGGCGAGAATCCGTTCCCGGCGGGGATCTAACCCGCGACCTCTTGAATAGCAGTCGAGCGCGCTGACCACCACACCACAAGCTCATCAATTTTTATTCAGTTTTCATCCAAATTTTCATTAGAATGAACTTTTTCCAAATCAATTGTTTTTTTTTCAATTTTAAAACCGACCTGGCATGCTATTCTTAAACGTGCTCAAAAAGTTTTTGTATCCGAGTTCTCCTTTCCGACTGTCCAAGTGCACACGAAATCAAGGAGATTAATGTAGGGGAAGTGTGCCTATGTTGGACCCCTTAAGGGAGTTGTTCCATAGCTTTTTCAATTGATCACTTTTTGAACCCTGCTTGGTATGTGTATGTTCCTTATCAGTTGTAGTTTTTAACTAATGATTGTTTTTCTAACAAAAAACAGCTATTCTGAAACTATGCAGTTTTCTCTTTAAACTAGAAAGAGGGTCATCATAGGCCTATATGCGCCCATGATGGCACCCTCCATGCGCCAATGGTGGACCCCCTTTTATTTTTGAAGAATGGGTTTGGTATTACTCATCGACACAAAACTCATCGACTGGATAACTTGCCGACACCCACCTCATCGACAAGACAACTCACCGACAAGAAAACTGACCAAAAAGACAACTTACCGACAAGACAATCGACAACAGGACAACTCGTCGACAAGGCCAACTCATTGACAGGATAACTCATCGATAAGAGAACTTCAAGAACTAAGGTCCCAGTTTTTTTCTTAAGGCCCGGTCAGATCAAGTCAGGCAATTAAGTTCTTTGATTCGAAAACAGCTTAGACACGTCTAAGCCGTGTATATGGACCTCGTCAGGCAGTTGTTAGGGGTTATTGTGGGAGTTTTCTTGTCGATGAGTTGTCCTGTCGATGAATTGTCCTGTTGGCGAGTTGTCTTGTCGGCGAGTTGTCTTGTCGGCAAGTTGTCTTGTCGGTGAGTTGTCTTGTCGATGAGTTGGGTGTTGGAAAGCTATCCTGTCGATGAGTTGGGTATCGATGAGTTATACCAAACTAAGTATACTCATGTAATGAGGAGGTCATTTACCTACAAAGCATACATGTTCCTTTGATGGCTCACGGTCCATCATAGGACGCCACTAGTGGGTCCATCATAGGCACCCACGCATAGTTGAGCCTAAAAATTCGGAGCTTTTTTGTTGTTTATTTACACCTGAAAATGATTGCAGGCGTTGACGCGCAATAAGTGATTCTATTTCACAAATTAGGGGCAGTCGTTAGCTGAGCTTCTGACAGGCATGAGGTATCACATATCCAAGCCGTTATATTAGATCAAAACTTGTCAATTTTGATTTTAATTCTTTGTTCACCTCCAATCGTTCACATACTTATCACAGTTGGTGGTGCCGGGTAAAATGACTTGATGCACAACCCTAGGGGGCGAGTAGGACAAAAAGCGCGCGTTTTTCAAAAATACAGGCAGGGGGCCATCATCGGCAGGGGTCCGACAAAGGCATACTTCCCCTACGAAAAGTCATTCGAATAACTCGAGAATCGCACCCCTTTTACAATGAAATTATCATGTTTATTGATATTTTTGTTGGCGGAATAAGTGCTTTCAAGCCGATACAGCTTTAATAAAGTACGTAAACCGGTTAATCTCTGTGGGTGTTCAAATACGGTAATAATTTTCACGAATACATGGATTCGAATACTTTCGAGAGTCAGTATTCGAATCTTCTGGATTCAAATCCTTTTTTTGCATCGGGATTTAGGATTTGTTTTCGAATACTTTTTTCGGGATTCGACCCAAGTCTGCTTGCGAGACATGGGAATAGCAAACTGGAGAGATAGAGCGAGAGATAGAGATGGATGGAGAGGCGTTATTGAGGAGGCCAAAACCCGTAAAGGGCTGTTGGGCCACTGTTGATGATGATATATCTCTTGGTTGAAGTTAGAGACCTAAAGTACACTATCCCACCATGTGAAAGGATATTGGCCGGTGTAGTCGGCTTATGAAAAAACTGCCGCGGTCACTACTGCTTTCAGTATACAGATTTGGAGAGCCGCTGATAGATGGCGCCGCACGGGAGTCTCACTTATGAATATACCCTTAGAATGTACATATAAGTAGTCTCAGGTTTTCGATCGCCTAAGCTCTCGCTTTGAATGTTACAGAACCGATAGGATCCAAGCAGGTCTGATCACTCATCTGCTGGCCTGGATTTTGATGGTTGTTCGATTGGTCCGATATCCTGCGATTCTTTTCCTCATGTCTCCATTAGACACTCAACTCAGTATCTAGCTGTTTTAGATTTTGAGGGTAGAGGGAAGAAATAGTACTCTTCCTTTTATCTGCATTGACATTTGAAACGTTTCAGAGAACAAAGCAAACACGATTTGGACATGCGCAAAATTCTATCAGGACAATAACCATTGCATCACCACATACACCTGTATACACAAATTATTCTAACTCTTGCTTTTTTTGCATGAGCGCCGCAAACACAGAACGAAGCAGCATAGATTCATTATCATTAGAAGAAGGGACATAAGAGGTGCAATGTCTGCATTGTCCCTTTTACCACACCAATGCCGTGTACACCGCGCGATGAGTGAGCGGCTTATATCAGCCATCTCATTATCGCCTGGCGAGATTCAAAAGCGAAAGGGATCAAAGGACAACCCGACGCTTGCTCGATGCTTAATGCATGCACCTTTAGCATACACCGCCGCTTTTCACCTCCTTCAACCGCCGCGACGATTGGGGGAGACCACATCGGCATACTTGCGAAAACGCAGGTGAGCTTTTTTCATGTTATCGAACTTGTCACATAACTCGTCATAAAAGCTCATCCAATAAGTACCCACAGTGTATGCCCGAACCATTTTGTTGATGGCGTAATTGGCGGCGTGTGAATCTGCAGGGAGATAGGGCACGTCGCGGCGGCGTGTATAGCCTTTTGGAGTGGGTGGCGGTTTTGGCGGAGGCGGCGAGCCACCGTCATCACCTCGGTTATGGGCGGCTGGTTGGTTGCTCGGCGGAGAGAAAGAGCAGCGGAGGAGAAGCTCTCTCGGATCAAAGGAGGCCGCTTTTGTTGTTGATCCGGTAATTAGAGGAAATCTCCGAACAATGGCCGTGTCGCTGTAAATGCCCTTCCGTCGTCGTCGCAGTCGCTCGCTTGATTTAAACTGCTTTCGGCCTCATGTTCCGTCGATCCCCGTGAATGCGGCAGCTCCTGTGGAAATTTATCTCTCCCAGCTTTCTCTGTTGTTTGAGTCCTTAATGGAGAGCCTCGATCAAACGGGACGAGAGAAAAACGGTGTCAATTTTTTGCTTTCTAATCAGTAATCACACTTATTATCAAGTCTAAGAGTGTGCAAATTTAGTCAGTTTCCACGATTTTCGCTTCATCAGACACCGGCGTTGATGCTCCGCTGTCAAAATAAAAGCTCTCCCCGAACCCTTTTGTTTGTACGAACCCCCGCACGGATCCTTTGAGTCTGGCCGCCCCACAGCCTTCTACCGTCTTAATAGGTATATTTATACGTCCGCTTGTATCTGGAGGTACACGGTAAGGCAAAGGTATGGAATAAAGTGAGCGAGAGAGTGAATAAGTAGGCCTCGATCCTTCCCCTTTTCGGCCCCGACCGGGATTTATTTCATTGCGCTAATTAAAGACCCACACATACACACAGCTAAAAACCCTGGGCCTCCCCAGGATTTATTCCGCGTAAGCAGATTATTACCCGACCGGAATGGGGTGTAAAGTGGCAACCGGGATAAATGCGTGGTTACGCGTCGCTCTGTTAGGTGTTTTCGGGGTATCCGTCTGGTGGCTGTTTTCTTATAAGTTTGTTGTCAATTGCTATGCTGAGGTATACTTGTCCCATATACTGATATTTCAAGCTCGATCGTATCCAGTGAATTATTCGAAGTCATTTCTTCGAAATCCATTTTTCCAAATCAATAATTTGAAATCGATTGCTCGAAAGTGTCAATCATCCGTAACAGTAATTATTCAGAAATCAAATTATTCGGGAATCACTTCTTCAAACTTCGAAGATTGACTCTGACCATTCACCTCACTCCTCAAAACAGTAGGCCGTGTTAGTGTATTACCACCAAGGTCATTAGTGAAAACACCCCTCCAGAATGACCAACCTTGAATATTCAAACAGTTTTCACTTTTTTAGAAAGATTTTCAGTATGGTTCGGTCAATTGTCTTAACGAATACATCTCCAGGCTCGATATATTATCGCTTACATCTCGATTTAGTTCATTACTTCTAACTTTAGTGAGCTTCATGGTGCATTCTTGTGTTAGTCAGAGCCCTGCCGAGGCCGAGTCACCTCCTGTGTTATTTTATTCCGACGATTCAATCTTCCTTTGTACCTTGCTGCATCTACCTTGTTGTGTCGTTTTGGAGCCCTAGTGAATCCAACTGAAGGGCTGATGAGCAACCTTCTTCTTTTCTGTGTCGTCCAGAGCGCGAATGAACCTCTTCATGTCTTCTTGTGTCTTTTTCAGAGAACTGATGAGCCACCTTGTGCTCCCTTGTATCGTCTCATTAGTAGCCCCACTGAGCTTCTTTGTTTTCTGCGTTCTGAAGCCCTGTGAACATTTCAGTGCCTTGCTGAGTCTTTGGAGCCCTATAGCGCGAGTCAAGGTGCTTTCGTACCCAGGACGTCTATGGAACTCTGAAAATCCGCCTCGTTTCTCCTTATTGAAGCTTTATTCAGAGTTCCCTTTTGTCTTCTATTCTAATGGCCTCTTCGTAAGCGCTATGTCTATTTCTATTTTATTGCAGAGTCGTTTGGAACCACGGTGGGTTTTCTTGTGTCTTTATAGGTTTTTTGGAGCCCCATTGAGCTCTATTGTGTTTTGTATGGTTTGAAGCCCTGATGAATACCTCATAGCTTCTTATTACTTCTAACTCTAGTGAGCTTCATGATGTATTCTTGTGTTAGTCAGAGCCCTGTCGAGGCCAAATCACCTTCTGTGTTATTTCATGCCGACGATAATCTTTTCTTGTGCCTTGCTGCATTTACCTTGTGTCGTTCTGGAGCCCTAGTGAATCCAATTGGAGGGCTGATGAGCAACCTTCTTCTTTCCTGTGTAGTTCAGAGCGTTAATGAACCTCTTCATGTCTTCTTGTGTCCTTTCCAGAGAACTGATGAGCTACCTTGTGCCCCCTTGTATAGTCTCATTGGTAGCCCCACTGAGCTTCTTTGTTTTCTGCGTTCTGAAGCCCTGTGAACAATCTGGTGCCTTGCTGAGTCTTTGGAGCCCTATAGCGCGAGTCAAGGTACTTTTGTGCCCAGGACGTCTCTGAAACTCCGAAAATCCGCCTCGTTTCTCCTTATTGTATTATTATTCAAAGTTCTTTTTTATCTTCTGCTGTTCTGCTGCTGCAGAGATATTGTCTTCAAAATTTGAAAAGATGTTGGCAGTCTACATCAAAGCTGAACGTGACAGTTGAGATAGAAAAAAAAAATTGCGAAAATATTTTTTTATTTTTTTTTAAATTAAGCAAAAATTTGGTTTTTGAGTTTGAAATTTCCAACAGGGCGGAGTAAAGGTTTCAATCGAACATCAATCAGTTTTGATATTTACATATTGCAAAACAAGATTTCATAAGTATTGTGCCTTCACGAGCTTCTGGAATGCTCGATATGAATTAAACTGAAAGAATAATAGCAAAGTCCAAAAAGTGTTGTCGATTAGTTCTGAAGGAAACATTTCGAAACAAAAGATATTAGCAAAGGATATACAGGAGGTTCAAAGGTTATTCAACTGTATATGAGCCCCATATTGATGTGCCTTATCCAAAATAGTACAAAAGAATTAATCAAAATGTGAAAATCCACCCTGTATAACAAAAAGTAACAATACAAAATGGAAGTAGTAGATCATACCTGGTGCCAAAAATACAGCTTTTACATTGTTGAAAAAAAGAACAAAATCATTTGATTTATTTGTAAGTTATTAGTCCTCAAACTTGACTTCACAAATTTCAGCCAGTCAAATAGGGAAAAGTAGAGAGAAGTAACGGTCGGAGTTTCAGAAATTTGACAGGAATGTTCGCTAAGGTATACTTATAAACGTACTAAAAGTCCCCGCCTCTACTTATTGCGCTTGAGCCGCCATATTGGAAAAATGGTCCTTCGATCAAGTTTATTACCATTTTTCCAAGATGGCGGCTCGAGCACAACAGGTAGAGGCGGGGACTTTTAGTATGTTTATTAGTATACCTTAGCGAACATCCCTGTCAAATTTCTGAAACTCCGACAGTTACTTCTCTCTACTTTTCCCCATTTGACTGGCTGAAATTTGTAAAGTCAAGTTTGAGGACTAATAACTTTCAAATAAATCAATCAATTTTGTTCTTTTTTTTCAGAAATGTAAAGGCTGTATTTTTGGCACCAGGTATGATCTACTACTTCCATTTTGTATCGTTACTTTTTGTTATACAGGGTGGATTTTAACATTTTATTGATTCTTCTGTACTATTTTGGACAAGGCACATCAATATGGGGCTTATATACAGTTGAATAACCTTTGGACCTCCTGTATATCCTTTGCTGATGTCTTTTGTTTTGAAATGTTACCTTCAGAACCAATCGACAACACTTTTTGGACTTAGCTATTATTCTTTCAGTTTAATTCATATCGAGCATTCCAGAAGCTCGTGATGGCACAATACTGATGAAATCTTGTCTTGCAATATGTAAATATCAAAACTGATTGATGTTCGATTGAAACCTTTACTCCGCCCTGTTGGAAATGTCACACTCAAAAACCAAATTTTTGCCTAATTTAAAAAAAAAAAAAATTATATTTTCGCAATTTTTTTTTCTATCTCAACTGTCACGTTCAGCTTTGATGTAGACTGCCAACATCTTCACAAATTTTGAAGACAATATCTCTAGCCATAGGCAAAAAATCGCTTTTTTTTTGATTTTTTTTTTGTTAATTCAATTTTATTAATTTCAACAGATACGAGAAAAATCGGTATGAAACAATTTTTGTAGACAATTTTATAGCCTTGATTTTTTATTAAACTTAATTGAATATCTCTGATGATTAGCGGAATATGAGCAGAAAACTGGATCGAAGGACCATTTTTCCAAGATGGCGGCTCGAGCTCAATAGGTAGAGTTGGGGACTTTTAGCATGTTCAACAGTACACCTCACCGGACATCACTGTCAAATTTCCAAAACTCCAATAGTTTTTTCCCTCAAACGGAAAAATTTGTTCTAATTTGACTGGCCTATAAGTTGGAGACAGCAAGGAACAACAGGGCATCAGAGCTTTCAATTATCTGAGGTTGCAGAAAGACCCATAAAGTTTATCAGGGCTTCAAAAGACACAAGAAGATGGAAAGATGTTCATCAGCGCTCCAAATGAGACAGCAAGATGAATACAGTAGGGCAAAAAGGAGGCATTAGGGATTCGGAAAGGTGAAAGCCATAGAAAATTAGTAAAAGCCTGACATGTTAGATTCACGTTTCATATTTATTGTTCATTAACATTGTATAACTGGATATATTTAGTTTAATTTTTGATAACTTGCGCATAGTTGTCTAGTAGATAGCTAAGTGAGAAATCGGACTTGGAATCGAAGCAAGTGTTCACCTCGAAGCACACACTATACCCTCTGTGCATGTACGGTCGATTTCGACAGTTTTGGCGACCGGAACTCACCAATTACACAAATCCAAACGACTCGCCGGTCCCCATGCACATTTCAATGCATCATCACAAAAGTAAAGCGATAACCTTTTGTTCCATCCACGGCAAAGCTCGACTAAAGCGAATCCACTACGACGACCAGCCAGCGCAGCCATTTCAACAGACAAACAATATAATGCGATGCGCCTCCTGCGATGATTGTGCCGAACCGACCATTCGACGTGCCATCTCACCCGGCGAAATTCTATCAGACGTAAAACATTTTATATATTATTGTATTAGCAGTGGCACAATTCACAAGCTCGCACAAACGGAGACAAGACAGGACCCATTCGGGATGGAGAGATGACACCCAACAATGGTGCGCCTACAGGCGATTGAATTCGTACCTACCGTGCCCGCAGAAGAAGAAAAAGAAATAAACATGTTAGAGAGAGGACCCCGGAGGGCGATTCACCGGGGCAAATGAAACGGAAAATCTTAATTTTAAGGGACTTAGCTTGGCCTTTGTGAAGAGGACGCAATATACCTGTCGGCATTTCGAGCACTGCTGCAAATTCGGTGCAACTATACTAATCTGATTTTGGCGTATACACAGAAGCCCGGTTTCAATTACAGCTGGATAATGCATCACTGTTGCGAACTGCACGTATTTTGTCATTTGGACCTGAGGCTGTATGAGGACCTCGAGTCTGAGATTGAGCGTTCGCAGACAAAACTAATTTTTTGTGTTAGCCAAATGCCTCGTCGGGTAATAAGTGATATACATGGTCGTCATCGATAGTTTCACAGCTTTCATCATCACAGTAAAGTATGAAAGTTGGCATTTGTGTTGGAAATCACGTGAAGATTCAGGTCCAGTAAAACATTGCAGCCCATCACCAAGAGGTCACAAATCGACGACTTGTGTATGTCTGTGAAGTTGGCCGCGCCCACAGTCATTATCGCGTATGTGACTATTGGAATCTCTGTTTATCGTTTGTTTACGTTTGTTTAGCTATTTTCGACGTTTGTTTACACCCCCTTCTCCCTTTTTTGAAACCCCATCCAGGTCGGGCCAACTTCACGACAGCCCGACCTAAAATTTGAAAAAAAAAAAACGTGATTTCTTCATGGGAATCGTTTGTTTACGTTTGTTTAGCTATTTTCGACGTTTGTTTACACCCCATTCCCGCCTTTTCTGGAACCCCATTTGGGTCGGGCCAACTTCACGACAACCCAACCCAAAATTGAATAAACATGATTTCCTTATGGAAATCATTTGTTTACGTTTGTTTACGTTTGTTTGGCTGTTTTTGACTTTTGTTCACACCTCCTTCCCCCTTTTTTTGGAACCCCATATGGGTCGGGCCAACTTCACGACAGCCCGACCCAAAATAAAAGAAAAATGATCTCTCCATGGGAATCGTTTGTTTATCGTTTGTTTACGTTTGTTCACCTATTGCCGACGTCTGTTTACACCCCCGTCCCCCTTTTTTGAAACCCCATATGGGTCGGGCCAACTTCACGACAGCCCGACACAAGATAGGAAAAAGGTGATTTCTCTATGGAATCATTAATTTATCGTTTGTTCACGTTTGTTTACCTTTTTCCGACGTTTGTTTACACTTCCTCCCCCCTTCTTCTCAAATACTCCATATAGTCCGGATGTTAAGAGCAAAAAACAGGGGGTACCCTGCATTTCGAGGTAGAGCGAAGCCCCTTTGCATGTGTGATGCTTGGACCCTCCCGGATCCATAATCATCGGTAGCCACCGGCAAAAATCGTGCAGGCACTGTATACAGGGTGAAGCAGAAAAAAAATTAAGAAAATTTGTATTTCGTGAACCAAAACGGATGGAGTCGCGTGAAACACCATATCTGTTCCAAATTTTGCGCTTATCAAGATAAAGAAATCCGTTTTCGATTATCTTGTGCCATTTTTGAAATATCGGGGAAAGAAAAAAAAAAGAAAGCTGAAAATTGCCTTTCCATAAATGGCTGAAAATTCTAGATAAAGAGATGCGATTTGGTTTGTATGCTCTGAGTGATGTTTCAAGTGAAATTCGAGGAGTAGCCACCTGGGAAATCACTGCGGGCGCTGTTACAGGGTGAGGCAGAGAAAATTGAAGATAAATCGTATTTCGTGAACCAAAACAAATGGACTCACGCGAACCACCAAGTTATGTTCTAAATTTTGCTTTTGACAAGGTGTGAGTAATAGTTTTTGAAAAATCTCATTCATTTTTTGAAAAATCATCATGAGAACTTTTTCTTTTTTGAACTTTATTTATTTTTTGTATGACTGAAAACCCAAGATATAGACGTGCAATTAGGTGAGTATGTCAATAGTGATGTTTTTCGTGAAACGCGATTGAAAGCCACCGGCGCCAGTACTGCAGGCGCTGTATACAGGGTGAAGCAGAGAAAAATCTAAAAAAATCATATTCCATGAACCGAAATGAATAAAGTCGCGTGAACCGCCATATGTGTTCTGAATTCTGCTCTTGAAAAGATGTGTGCAGTAGTTTTTGAAAATCTGGTCGACATTTGTGAAAAAAGTGACATGAAAACTTTTTCGTTCTTGAATTTCTTTTTTTTTATGAACGGCTGAAAATCAAGGATAAAGGGATGCAATTTTGTAAGTATGTCGATAGCGATGTTCTACGTGAAACGCGACTGATAGCCACCGGCGCCAGTACTGCAGGCGCTGTATACAGGGTGAAGCAGAGGAAATTCTTAAAAAATCATATTTCGTGAACCGAAATGAATAAAGTCGCGTGAACCGCCATATGTGTTCTGAATTCCGCTCTTGAAACGATGTGTGCAGTAGTTATTGAAAATCTCGTCGACATTTTTGAAAAAATTGACATAAAAACTTTTTGGTTCTTGAATTTCTTTTTTTTTATGAACGGCTGAAAATTAGGGATAAAGAGATGCAATTTTGTGAGTATGTCGACAGTGATGTTTTACGTGAATCGTAATTGGTGATCACCGGCGCAAACACTGCAGGCGCTGTATACAGGGTTAAGTAGAAAAAAAAAATCGTACCTAGTAGTTCGACAGGGATGATGTCGTGTGAACCACCATATATATTCCTGATTCTGCAATTATGATGATGCAACAAACCACTTAGATAGCTTGATTCGTTTTGAAAGAATCGCGATTAAAATTTTATTATTGATATAAATTTTTGATAATAAAAACTGTAATATTATAATGTGTATAATGAGTAAAGTCAAATTGAAAATATTTTATCCATGGGAAGGGAATGGTCGACGGCAACATGCTCATTAGTGTGGTCCAAAAAAAATTGTTTTTCTATTTTTGATCGGGCCACCCTCTACTTTTGTTACACATACCCATAGTGATTTCCTGGTGAAATTTCAATTCTCTACCATGGCAGGAAGGGGGTGCTCATCAACCCTCTAATTTTGAAAGTTCTAGATTTATTCGTAAAAGTCTGTGGCATCCAGATTCACCAAAAACACGAAGGAATATGTCAGTAATAATAAATTTAGCAAAATTTGAGAATTATATAAAAGAAAAATCAGATGAGAGTGAAATATTGATCGTTGAACTAATAGTGACACCTACCAAAAAAGCGGAAATGTTTCGCGGTATGACTTGTTGATGTTGAAGCTGGATGTCACAAAGTAAGGCCCAGTGTTTTCATCTCTGGTTAACTTTAACCAAAAGGTCAATGTCATAATTGTCATATCAACATTGTTGGAACATTGGTATCTTTGGCAATTAACCTCAAGTTGACCTCTGGATAGAGTTATCCTGGGACGGAAATACTGAGTCTAAAGATAATTTCGCAATCCTAAGGACTGCGGAAACCTCAAGATATTTCACCTTTGGAATAACATTAAACATGTTACTGATTTTGAATATCAGTGTCCACTTCCTAAGACATTTCTTCTAAATATAGATCAATATCCATGATTACCTTCAAGGCAAAGACTGAGTTAGGTATAAATTTCCGGGTGGTAAAGGATACTGGCTAAAAGGGGTGTCCAATTGTTCGAGAAATACAACTAACTACTGACCAATGACAAAAATGAAAAGATGGTTTTGTTGCATATGATAGACCAATTGGAAAATGGTGCCTATTTGAACGACCAAAAATGTTTGATCAACGTAGTCTAAAGCAAAATCATACCATGTTAGTTGAACATTATGATTCCGCTTCATTTCAATTTTTCTTTTACATAATTCTCCACTTAGGTACACCAAACAAACCATAATTCATCTATTACTTCGTATTTTGTTGAATCTGGATGCTACAAACTCCTACGGATAAATCTAGGATATTCAAATTTTGAGGGTTGATGAGCACCCCCTTCGTGCCATGGTAGAGAATTGAAATTTCACCAAGAGATCACTATGGGTATGTGTAACAAAAATGGAGGGTGGCCCCATCAAAAATTGAAAATCAATTTTTTTTGGACCACACTAATGCTCATGATGCTCACAGCATTTCCCCGTTGAATGGCAAGACTGATTCTTTGAATTAGGTAAATTTTTGAACGTGTTTTTCCAGTCACAGCTTTCAATCTTTTTCCTAATTGGTCCACAAATTGTACGCTCTCTTTGGACCAAGGGCCGAGCGTTTTCACAGAAAATTTCTATCCTTGAATTAGTTGGATTCGACGTCATTTCTTAAGTTATTATCCTGGTGTTAATGGTATCCCAGGATATGTGACAACTCAGGAACCTCATGACTGACTAGAAGCCACTCTGCTAAAGATTCATTGCACCCACTGATCCAAGTCAAGTCTTCTTCTTCGGGAAGGAACATAAAAGAAAATACCAAACGAGAAACAGAAACTACAGATGAGAGGAAAGCGGCTCTATATGGATGTCATCAATTTTTTTTATCCTAAGTCCTCCATATTGGATATTGGACTGGTAAGGAAGCCATTCGTAATTGGTTTCGCTCTAATTTTATATTCATCACTTTCTCCAATGTTGCAAATATGTGGCTATCGAGTTTGTTGATTGAGTCATGGAATCCATTCAAGGGCGTAGTCCGAAGAAGGTAGTTCAATTTCGGGATGGCCAAGCAGTGGCGAAGCAGATACTATGCTGTGTGCGTATTTAGATGCTTTAATCGATCGAGTAATAATTTGAGTTCTGTTATTTTTTCAATCATAATAATTTCTGTAGATTCAGCGCTCTACAGTCTACCTAGTAGTCTAAGATTTTTTGAATCTACTTTGATCACAGGTAGGTGGTTTTCGAAGGATTTGAAGGTTTCACAGTTGAAAGATGAGCAGAAGAAAATTTCACATTTTTGATCATTGATGTTAGGTCTAAGATTTTCACAATTTTCAGATGCAATTTTGAAATTTGCAAGAATTAAATCTGGAGCTCCTCCTAAGGTACCATCATCTAAGTACCATGCATTGAATTTACAATCAAGTTGGTTTAGAATTGGCTGAATGGCAAGGTAGAAAAGCACTGGTCCAGTGGGATCCCCAGGGATCCCCTTGTTGAGCTCCAACTTCTGATAAAATCTTCTCATCCCCAAATGATAAATATGATACATTTCTGTAATACTGGGATAAATGGAAACAAAACAGGAGTATGTTTTCAACATGCTGTCACGCTCTATTGAGCTCAAGGCATTTTGAAAGTCTATTTTGAGTATCACCTTATTTTATGTTGTTATATTATTATCTTCAATGAAACTTCGGCACACATGTATGATCTGATTCAGATCCTCCTTTGGTTGCAAAAGCGACCTGAGCGGGACGAAGGTAGTTTCCCACTGATTCACGTACCATTTGGCAAGCAAGCTTGGCTGCTAAACGTCGAAGAGTTGTGCCCACAGCTATGGGACGTATCCCTCCATCTCTTTTATTCAAAGCACAAAGTGAGGCTCCATAAAGTACACATGTTTGGATGAACTTGGCCCGATAACATGATCTTTATTTTATTTCATTTATTGACTTATCAACGAATTTCAATTGAATATCAACAAGAACCAGAAAAATCACACGTATAGGGTACCGTCAAAAGCACAATATCACATACATTAAAATTTTTGTCATTCAAAAAAACTCGAAAAAAAAGGACTTCATGAACTCCGTAAGGGCTCTTTCATAGCCTTGTCACTTTTTTTGGATTTACAAAAAAATTGTTGTGTGTGATACAGTGCTCCTGACAGTACATATCAAATTGGAATTATATTCCTATATACATATAATAGCCACATATCTTGAAATTTTTCACCATTTGCATTCATTAAAGAAAGAATTTTCATAGAAAAATCTATGCGCAATAACTGTAGTACATATTTGAAAACGGGATCAGACATCCTGAAACAGTGTTTTGCATCTTAATAATTTAAAAAAAGGAATATATACCTATAGTGCTTCACGCGACTTTATTGGTTTCGGGTCGCGACTCACCATGAGGTATAACTTTATCTCTTTTTTTTTCTGCTGTATCCTGTATATAGCCCCCACATTTCTGACACCGGTGGCCACCTGTTGCAGTTTACTTGGAATATACTTTTTGACATAGGTGCGTGACGAATGGCATCTCTACAGCTTCAACTTTCTGCCAATACAATCACTGGGAAAAATCGATATCAAAATTTTGATCGCGATTCTTTCAAAACGGAACAGGGTATCTCAAGTGGTTTTTTGCATAATAACAATTGTAGAATCAGTAAAATATTATGGTGGTTCACACGACCTCATCCCTGTCGAACTACTATATAGGTACGATTTTTCAATTTTTTTTTCTGCTTAACCCTGTATACAGCGCCTGCAGTGTTGACGTCGGTGATCACCAATCGCGTTTCACGTAGAACATCACTATCGACATAATCACAAAATTACATCTCATTATACTTACTTTTCAGACGATCATAAAAAAAAAGAAATTCAAGAACGAAAAAGTTTTTATGGCGATTTTTTCAAAATTGTCGACAAGATTTTCAAAAACTACTGCCCACATCTTTTCAAGAGCAAAATTTAGAGCACATAAGGCGGTTCACGCGACTTTATTCATTTTGGTTCACGAAATATGATTTTTTTGAAATTTTCTCTGCTTCACCCTGTATACAGCGCCTGCAGTACTGGCGCCGGTGGCTATCAATCGTGTTTTACTTAGAACATCAGTATCGACATACCCTACAAATTGCACGTCTATATCTTGGGTTTTCAGTCATTCATAAAAAAAAATAAAGTTCAAAAAAGAAAAAGTTCTTGTGATGATTTTTCAAAAAATGAATGGGATTTTCAAAAACTATTGCTCACATCTTGTCAAAAGCAAAATTGGGAACATAATTTGGTGGTTCGCGGGACTCCATTCGTTTTGGTTCATGAAATACGATTTATCTTCAATTTTCTCTGCTTCACCCTGTAACAGCGCCCGCAGTGATTTCCCAGGTGGCTACTCCTCGAATTTCACTTGAAACATCACTCAGAGCATACAAACCAAATCGCATCTCTTTATCTTGAATTTTCAACCATTTATGGAAAGGCAATTTTAAGCTTTCTTTTTTTTTTCTTTCCCCGATATTTCAAAAATGGCACAAGATAATCAAAAACGGATTTCTTTATCTTAATAAGCGCAAAATTTGGAACAGATATGGTGCTTCACGCGACCCCATCCGTTTTGGTTCACGAAATACCAATTTTCTTAATTTTTTTTCTGCTTCACCCTGTATACAGTGCCTGCACGATTTTTGTCGATGGCTACCGATCATTATGGATCTGGGGGGGGTCCAAGCATCACACATGCAAAGGGGCTTCGCTCTACCTCAAAATGCAGGGTCATTCCTCTTAACATCCGGACTAATATGGATCGGGCCAACTTAACGATAGCCCGACCCAAAATAGAAAATGAGTGATTTCTTCATGGGAATCGTTTGTTTACGTTTGGTTAGTCATTTTCAGCGTTTGTTTACACTTCTCAAGCCCTTTTTTCAAACCCGACATAGGTCTTGATTTCACGACAACCCGACCCAAAATATCAATTATGGCCTTTATTGTCAGCTGATTCGTCAAAAAAATGGAAACAATTTTTTTTGTTTCCTCAAAATCAGGTTTTTTTTAATTTTTTGTTACGTCCCTCAACTTCTCTTCTACCCCAAATTGAGCTCAGAGGTTCGAATGAAATGTAATGATAGTAGGTAGCTATTAATTCTACGTTTGATAGTAATCATAATCAATAATCAATATCAACTACAGAGCTCCTTTTCATACAAGTAAGTAGATAGTGAATTTCAAATGGCTAGAAAGAATTGAATGATAGCTCTTTTACTGTACGTCAAAAGTAAAATTATCGGCAAATCACGAGACCAAACAGACATCCCTCAAGGCATGTCCCCACGTCACATGTTACCACCTGTGGTTGCAGGGCCGTCTCTAGACATTTGGCCGCCCTCGTGCAAAAAATGTTAGCTCGCCCCCTTCCTCCTTTTTTTTTAATGGTCAATTTTGTAAACTTACAGCTTTTTTTATTTAAATTTTATTCCATGAAAATAACAGAAACAGCGACTGGAATTGCAATTTTCGCATTTAGAACCAAGATTTTCTCATTAAGTAGGTATGTAGTCAGTAACGATATTATAATAAACAAATGATCAAAAGTTAACTTACCTAACGGACGGTTCGTGATTAAGATAAAATAACGTCAAAATAAGACGCCTGACTTCTTCTCGTGTCTATTAGGAATAAACAAGAACTACATTTGAATGCCGAACTGTTTCTAGCCTGCTTCTAGAACTGTACTTACCAATCGATTACGATTCCAGTGCCTTTTGGTAGAAATCAAGAATTTAGCAAGTTTCTTGCAAAATCTGAATTCATATTCACGTGCTTTAAAGGTAGGTATCCATCATTCCGTTTGACAAAAATGTTCAGGGGCGGCCGGGCCGCAGGCGTAAAATAAGAAAAACCAAACAAAAATTTCGAAATGTTCAGGGGCGGCCGCGGAGGTAAAATATAGAAAGCAAAAAAATAGAAAAAACGCATTTTTGCCCCGAATTGCCGCCCCCTGAATCTGGCCGCCCTTGTGCCATGCACGAGTTGCACGGCCGCTTAAGACGGCCCTGTGTGGTTGTGTGTACAGGGTGTTCACGCGAGACGGATACCCCCCCATAAAAAACTTCCCCTTCAAGATAATTCAAAGAAAAATCTTTCCTGGAACAATTTTTGCTGTAGTTCCTGAATATGTCAAGTATAATTTTCTATTTCGTCCCATATACAGGGTGTCGCAATTTTTTTGGAATTTTTTCGAAACACTCTGTATTTCATCACCACAATCGATGCACATTGTTATCGTGATTACAAATATGCATGACACTTCTCAAATTTTTTCTAAAAAAAAATTAAAAATTCACGGTGGGACCTTAAAAAAAATATATTTTTTTCGGAAAGATCGATTCATTTCAGGAATCAAATATGTCCCAAATATTTATTCATCAATTTTATGTCATTCTATGTCATTTAACAGTGAAACAAAATATCCTGGACATATTTGAATTCTGAAATGGGTCCATCATTCTCAAAAAGTAGATGTTTTTAGAGATGGCACTGTAAATTTTTCAATTTTAATCTAGAAGTTCATTGCATGTTTCTAATTAAGATTACAATGTGCATCGATTGTGATTATGAAAGACAGAGTGTTTTGGGAAAAATAAATAAAATTGCGACACCCTGTATATGAGACGCAGTAGAAAATTGTTTTGACATATTCAGAAACTACGGCAAAAATTGTTCCAGGAAAGTTTTTTCTTTTTCAAATTCTCGCAAAGGGGAAGTTTTTATGGGGGGCGGGGGGTATCCATCTCGCGTGAACACCCTGTACAAATACCTATCAGTTCTAGTGAAATTTTCAAAAGTTGTAATCACTGATTACTGATACTGATTGAGTTGATTCAAAAGTGTTATTATGAAGATTGTGAATAGATAGCGCAGTTACGGTAAGCTCAGTTTCATCCATCATAGCCCAGGAGCCATCAGGGGGAACAATAAGGAAATAATTGCCAACAGGCCAACATCTATGAAGCTTAGGTTCAACATACCTACCTGCTAGTTTTCTCCCTTTCAGAAAATTTTGGCGGCGTCATGTCGCCATCATCAACAAGAAGAGTTGGTGAATAATCATCAGGTAGGTAGGTACACTCTGTAAGAATCAGTTCAATAACTTCAACATCAAGCTTCCCACCTTTTCTCAGTCTGGAGCTACGAATTCTTATTTATTTATTCTGTTTCACCCTGTATAAATCTTCTGCAGGAAAATTCAAGAAGAACACCTGGTGAGGTGTGATTGCTGGCCATCTAAGGAATGTATTCCACATAGTCGCTATGCTCCTTCATTAAAAATCCCACGGAAATATACATAAGCTTCTGGACTATTATTATACCTAAGTACATACCAAGTGATCATTTGAAAACTATCCACTTGAATCCCGATTCCTAGTGAATATTTCTTTGCGCAAAAACAGGCCGATTTTTATATCGAAGGGGACATCTGAAACATACATTGGCGAATTTGTATCTTCAGCCCCCTCGCCCCAACCCACCCCAACTTTGGAATTTCAAATGACACCACCCACCTTGCAATACATCAAATTAAAGAGAATTGAATTCTCTTTCTGAAAAAATATTTTTTATTTTTTTCACCTTTGCCCTAAAATTTTCTCAAGTCCCATTTTATTTCTTGGGCCCCTCAATTCTCTTTGATTTAGTCAATGTCATCCTAGATAGCATCAATGAAGAAAATTTTCGGTGGAAAAAGTGCTACCCAAATTCACCCCTTTGCTGTTCCCCAACCCAACTTCAAAATTTGACAAGACACTACCTACTTTGTGATACATCATATTTAAGGAAACTCAATTCTCTTTCTGAAAATAGTTTTTTTAAAAACTTCCAGTCCCTACCTCATTGAATTAGACATTCGAAGTATTTAAGGAGGGAAATGAGGTTTTGAGATTTTTTTAATTATTTCATTTGGGAAGAAAATTCGATTTTCTTCAGTTTGATGTATCACAAAGTAGATAATGTCCTTTTAGATTTCACAGGTGGGATGTGGGGGGGGGGCGAAGGGGTGAATTTGAGTAGCATTGGAGAAAATTGAGAGGTCAAGAATATTCAATTGGATAATTAGATACTCATGAGAATTTTGGAAAGTAGAGGGGGAAGGGGTAAAAATTCGAGAAACATTTTTTCAGAAGGAGATTCGATTTCTCTTTGATTCGCAAAGTAGGTAGTGTCATCGACCTGTTTTTGCTCGAAGACATCTTCATTAGGAATCGGGAGTTACTGCAGGTGGATAGTTTTCAAATGATCACCTGGTATAATTCGAATTATGATATTCATTTTGTTAAAATTTGGTCAGTGGCGTAGATAACGAAGGATTCTACCTATATCATTATTGAAAGTTTGCGAGGTGTTTCCCCATATATCCCATCAAACCACCCTGTATATAGGGTGTCCCCAGTTTTAACCAAACAAAGTTTGGGAAAAGACTTCCCTTCTCCGCCTGATTCAGAAAAATATACCGTATGTGCTTTCCAGGAGGAAGACGATGAGTTTTCAATTTTAATATCCCTTTCACTCATTCAATTTTTTAACATATATATTTTTTATTGAACTGAATAAAGTACTTATTTTTCCTATTTTTCTTATTCCCCCTCATTTTCCAATGTTTTTTCTCAAAGAAATAGAAAATATCATTTTCCAATCAGGGCCGTTCCTAACAGGGCGTTCAAGGCGTGCGACGCACGCGGGCGCACTTTGTCAGGGGCGCAAAAATTCGACTGGCTGAAAAAAATTCAAAAAAGGGCGCTTTGCGCCCCCCCTCCCCCCTCTCCCGCTATATAGCCGGGCGGCGCTTCAGCGCCCGATGTGAAAACCATAATTATACCAATACGAAGTAATTTTCCGCTGTAAAGCTTAGTTTATAGTCGCCGAAAGCGGATACGGAACCGATACGGTTACGCAAACGATAGCGTAAGCAAGTCGTAGAAAACCGTATCACAAGACAAAGACCGAGACAAAGACAATCACGGACCATAGTAACTATGACAGCCAGCTCGGCCCAGATGAGGGAAATAAACAGAATGTGTGCAATGTGCAAAGAAATGGTCCAACCCCTAGTAGCACTTGAACGTTCATTTGGTTTTCGGTTCGAATTGAACCTTTCGTGTCGAATGGCTGAGTCACCGAACGTTTCGCGAACGTTCACCGCTAATGAATGCGAATCCTTCTAATTCGCTAGAAGCGAATGCTTCTACCTAACAAGTAGAAGTTACTAATAACGACAAAAAAAAAACTGAACGACCGAATGTCACAGAAATTTTGGATTTTGGAAATGCCAATGGGCTCAAACCAAAATACATCCTTGTAGCTTTTGATCGAAATGGACCAAAATGGTATAAATCCGTCAAGGAATAAACCCAGACGGATTGATTTCGCAACGCTTATTTTACGAATTCAACACCGTCCTTATTAAGCTTTATCCTCAGGACAAAAGTGAGAAATGTCATTCATCTGTCGTTCACTTTCATGTGTCGGCAATAGTAGGTATCTACTTGTGATCCCTGAAAGATCACAAGTAGATCACATGATAATGAAAAGTTCTCAGCAAAAATGCAAAAATATATTTGAAAACCCAAGATTCATTGATATCCTGGATAATGGAGTATTATACTGAAATTTTTTTCGATTGAAATAGAAACTAGATTGAAAAATAATTGACCCGTGTTTTTTTATTTAGCCAAAACTCGTATCGTTTGGGCGCAATAAATGAATAACATCAACTAGTTCTGACGTCACAGCAATAAGTCGCCGCCTATACTGCCTGTGTAAATGACGTCAGAAATAGGCAGAATATATGAATTTTGTTCATTTATTGCGGCCAAACGATACGATTCATGGCAAAATAAAAAAATACGGGTCAGCTTTTTTTCAATATAGTTTCCGATTCCATCGAAAACACAATATTTTTTCAAAAGTATAATACTCTATTATGTTTTTTTTCAATTCATTCACTGAATGGTTATTTTTTGTGAGATCAATGTCTGTTGAAGCTGTTCCTGTTAGAGCACTTGAACCGTGGACACCCTCTATATCAGCGTTTGATTTTCAAACTTAGACGACGAAACAGTTGGCTATCACAAGATAAAAACAAATAAATGGTCTGATATTTGTTTCGATTGTCTAATTCTTTCCGCGGTTAGCTTGATCATACAAAAGAGGCAAACACTTGGTTTGACTTCAACACGGTAGGTGGCGCCACTCTGTTAAGTCACCTCACTCGAAACTTCGATTTCTCTATAAATGCTAGCTCCAAGCGAATCGTATACATTCAGAATTCAAACAATGTTTTCGGCTGGAAGCAGGGCCCTGCACGGTGCCCCGCTCGCCGGCGATCTTTCAATATCACGCACTGCTCGCCGATGCGTTTTCGACTCGGTTCCTTTTATCGCGCGCGCTTTCCGTCTTCCCCATAACGCTGAGCTGCTCTCTTCCGCACATGTTCTGTTTGTACTACACACGTTTCAGGACTATGTTATATAATAAAAGGGGAAACGGACACAATATGGACCGGACGAGCAATTTGCTAAAGCGATTCCAGACATATACACACACGCATGCGAGGGACGGGGGACCGTAGGACGTGGGAGAAGGAAGAAGCGGGATGGGGAGAGGGCGAGCGGGGGTGGTCGGTCGGAATCATTTGTGCTGCCGCTGGCTCTGCTGCCGTTGCGGGGAAATAAAAGAAATCAACCCCTATTGTAACGCGATACGGTACGGAGGAGACTGAGGAGAGAATAAGCGAAAGGAAGATGTAAAGAAAGAGAAATCGCAGCAGCGGGCCACGCTTCGTGCCCGGCCGGAGCTTGTTTCGAATCGGGAAGAGATTCCGCAGAGAATCCGGAATGATTGCCTTTTAGAGCTTCGATTTATTTATTTGGCCGGATCGGAATTGTTGTACTGTTTAAATTTGATAGTCGTAGAGAGCGCACCAGAGGGGGATTCAGTGCAACTGTGAGTACCAATGGCTCAACTATAGTTTCTCAAACTGTACAAGTGTAAGAGGAAAGGAGTGTGACCAGTGAGAAAACGGCTTCGAAAGAGGCACAACCTTCGATGAGAAGATCCGGGCGACGCTCTTATCACTGTGATATACCCATATACCTACTAAGAGTATATAGCGTGCCTTTGATATTTTAGTGACCCCAACATCCTCGGGCTAAAAGTCATCACCGCGCATGCTCTGTATATAAAGCAACGGAGGGGAGTACATAGACGAACGTGGACGAAGGGCCAACATAGCGGCATGAAAAATTTAGTAAATTCACCATTCACTTTGACATTCTGACAGTTGCAAAAATTATTAAACTTTTGGAGGTTATAACAAGTAGGAAATCGTGAATTGTAACCAAAACAAGTTTGAAACGCTCTTTTGGTGCGCGAAAGCTTGAAGAAGGCATAGTGCACGTAGTGGGTGACTTATTTTGCTGAATTTCCGAACATTCCAGACATGCGATTGAAAAAGCGAGGTAAGTTTTCCACTGGTAGAGTCTTGAAAACTTATTTTCTCTGAATTGTTTTAGAAACGGAGTTTCTAGCAACCAAGTTGGGTTGAGTCGGGAAGGCATTGCAATGGCTAGTCTTCAAGAGTGGAAATGGTTCTTCAACTTCTGAAACGATGGGTAATAATCCGTTTTCATAGAGCCCCGAGCGGGAAAACCAATTAAATCTGGTGTAGCTTTCAGGTGATGGACCAGGTGATGGTGATGGGAAACAAATGTGCCTAATAATAACATGGAATGTTACAAGATTGATTCACATCAGATTTGTCCATGGAGCTTTAACTCAACCTGCAAGATGGGGAAATAAGGCACATGATAATTATGGGCTTGTGTTATTTATTGCATCATTTATTGCATTGCATCATTGGTCTGTGGCGAAGTTATACATTTGTTCAGCACCTGCCCTTAGTTTTTATTGCCTTTGTAGTTATTTAGCACATATATTCAGTTCAGCTTGAGTTACAGTTTGCTTAAGAGCAAACGAGGGGTGAACCGCTGAAGAAATTTGTACAAAAGAGTTCCTTTTAGACAAGAGTTCCTCCAGAGTTCCCCGGAGTTCCCCTGAGTTCCTCGGAGTTCCTCCTGAGTTCCCCGGAGTTCCTCCTGAGTTCCCCGGAGTTCCTCCTGAGTTCCCCGGAGTTCCTCCTGAGTTCCCCGGAGTTCCTCCTGTGTTCCCGGGAGTTCCTTCTGTTTTTTTGATTCAATACAATACTATGTAGGTATACAGGCTGATTAACAACTTGTTTCTTTGTATTCAAGAGATAGTTCCTTGATAAATTTATAATGACCAACCTATAAGCAAATTTAGTTCTAAAAAAATTAATTTTTAAGATACATGAATAAAATCGAATAAAAGAAAGTGGCAAGCTGGAGCACTGGGGGGATACGGGGCTGATGGCCGCTAATAGTTTTGTGCCAAAACTTTGCAGGTGCAATCAGCCATAGCCGTTAGCCCCCCAATGTGTCACTTTATTTTTTATTCAAAAAGTCCTAGTCCCCTCGTAGTACCCAATTTGCAATCTGAATGGGATGTATGTAGGTAGGAAATGTTGAACTTCGTCATGAAAATTAGTTCTTTTTTTCATTAAAAGCGAGATTAAAAGGCGCAAATAAAATAGCAATAATACCGATGGCAATACCTACCAATTTCGAATTTGAGTAGGTACCTACCTAGTTTAATATCGAATACCTACACCTGTATTTAGGCAGATATGATTTTTTTTTAAATGTCGCCAAGTCGATTTGAAACGAGTGAATACCTATGCCTTCACCGGGCGTCTCAATAGGACATTTCTTGAAAGGAGCATACTTTTGCATGCAAAAAGAATTTGTTTAAGTATCTGAATACAATTGCACCCTTTCAAAAATATGTGCAACGATAAGAAAAAAAAATCGAACGTTCCACTTGTAAGAGATTTCAATATGGCGGCCAATATAGCAATGTAACCAGATGTAGGCAACCATGAAGTCCGGCTTGAAAATAAGACTGATAATACGAAACCAGAGTTTTTCGTTTTAGAATGAATAAAAAAAAAAGTTCAGTACGCTTTACCTCTACGCTTTTACTAGCCTAAAAAAAAACAAATAGTTGACATTAAAAAGGTAGGCACATAGGCACCTACATCGTTCTGAAAAAGCTAGAGATTTCAAGATGTGAAAGGGCTATGCACTAGTTATGGAATAAATATGCAAAAATGTGTCCTCGCAACAACGAAACTTGATTTAATAAGCAGTCAACAAAAAAATATATTGTAACAAAAAATACAACACAACCAAAAAGGTAGGTACTAAAATATCAAAACCCAAAAAGAAAAATGATTAAATATGCAGGGTGTTAGGTACTGGTTGTTACTAACTTTGAAGGCGGATTCCTCATCAAAAATGGAGCCCAAAGATATAAAAACTTGCAATTCTAAAATGCTTCAAATGTTTTCTTCACAAGGAGCGTTGAATTTTTTATTTTTTTTAAATCGGCGGGGTTTACCGTAATTTTGAACCGTTTGTGCTTTTGACCAAATTTGGTGCACATACCAATGGATTATTTTGCTTTAACTTGATGTTATTGATATTATTGATACCTAAATCGTTTATGCGTTATTGACAAAAGATTCAAAAAGTCATCAAGGTATTCAACACCCTGTACTTATACAAGGTGTCCCAGAAATACCCGGCCAAACCCTTGTGGGAGAAAGCCCGAGCCAAACTAAGATACCCGTATACATTTTTCAACGAAAGTTTAAAGAAAGATACAGGGTGTCAAAGTTGGTGAAAATGAAACTTCACAGCATCATATATTCTAGGTAATAGCTCCAAATTGAGTAAAATTTTGTATACTGACTGACCCTCCTAATAAAGAGCTATTTCATGAAAATATGTTTGTTGAAGTGTCACTTTCCATTGACCAGAAAAAAATACGGAAAATTTCCGAATTCCATGAATTTTTTTCTAGTAACTGGAATGTGACACTTCAACAAAAATATTTTCATAAATCAGCCCTTCATTAGAAGGGTAAGCACACAGAATTTAATTCAATTTGGAGCTTTAACCCAGAAGATAATATTATGATGCTGTGAAGGATAATTTTTGTCAACTTGTACACCCTGGATCTTTCTTATTAGCTTATTAGCTTTCCATAACAAAAAATGGGTATCTTGATTTGCCTCGGGCTATCTCCCATAACGTTTGGCCAGGTATTTCTGGGGCACCTTGTATGTTTAAGAAATTATTTTAGGCTCATGAGTTTTAATCAAAGGAAACATCGAAGAAGCTTGATCTTCTTGTGTCTGCTGGAATAATTTATAAATTAAAATGACAAATAATTGTAAATGTGAATAACAATAATTAAAACCTCGATTATTACAACCCCTCCTGAAAATCACTAATTGCATTCAAAACTTTAAGCTAAACAGACGAGCGGTAATAATCGCCGAACACTATGTCTTTAGCTCCTGAATTCTTGTCGATTTTCGCTTTCGAAACGTACTTTTCCTTGGAAAAGTCCCCTTAGGTATGTCAAGCCGACAATTATTTTAATTTTAACCTATGAGTTTTAATATCTTTCTACCACATTTCTGATAAACCGGATAAAACTTGCCTGATAATATTGCTTTTCACTTCATTAAGCGTGCAGTGTACTTACTAGATTGATATTATGAGACGGCGTGCGGCAACACCATAGTTTTGTGCAGTACTGCAGTCTGCCTTCAGGGCATCGAGCCATCGGGCAGCACACGCCGCTGCAACTGCACTATACATAAAAGCAGCTGGATGCGCATGCGCATTCCTCAAGAGTTCCTCGAGAGTTCCCCGGGAGTTCCCCGAGATTTCCCCTGAGTTCCTCGGAGTTCCTCCAGAGTTCCCCTGAGTTCCTCGGAGTTCCTCCAGAGTTCCTTTGAGTTCCTCGGAGTTCCTCCAGAGTTCCCCTGAGTTCCTCGGAGTTCCTCCAGAGTTCCTCGGAGTTCCTCTAGAGTTCCTCATGAGTTCCTCCACCTTGTACAAAAGAGTTCCCCAGCGGTTTACCCCTCGAGAGCAAACAGTAAAATTGTGTTTCTTGTTTGAGTTCGTTTGGTATCAAACCTCATTTAGCCCCTGTTCTTATTAGTTTGATGTTGATTTTTCTCAAAATGTCTGAGTAGGTACCGTTCCTGTTTGCTTTCAAATAGATGTAGTCCACCCCAACGATGGGCCAATTAATACCCCTTTCATCGGGCCTTTTTCTTTAATTATTCACACAGCACTTTGTTCATGATTGATTTATCATGTGCTTCTTCTCTGCAGACTGGCATACCGGAAAGCTTGAGAGAGTTTATGAAACGTATAAAAAAGAACAAGAGAATCGTCATTGAGTGAGCGTCCTATCGTCGTTGACTACAGTCCTGAGATCAGGCGCTTCGTATTTACCCTGCAATTTTAGTCGACCAAAGCTTACAGCTACGTCAAAAAAACGTAGGGCAACAGGGCAACATATTGCCCCATCCAAGAACAATAAGAAGCTGGTTCACTAGGATAGAGATAGACGGTGCCCCGGGATTGCCCAAGCACGATTTTGACGCCATCGCTGAGAGACAGAGCAAATCGAAAGTCAGTTACATAACTTGTGGACAGGGAGCTGATGCCTCAAAACTTACGTCATTAGGTACATGATTTCAACCCTGTAGGTCTCATGTGCGTTCATAAGGTTGTTAAAAATTTCTTTGTCTTAACATGTCAATTTTCGAAAAAATGGCCAAAAATTTACGTCATAAGGTACATGAATGAAACCAACGGGATTTTGTGTGGGAACGTCCCCTTGATCGAAAATCTGGTCGTAAGACAACATTTTTGGGGGCTTTCGGTCCATAAGGCCAGTTTAAAATTTTCAAAAAAGAACCGAAATTCATCAATTTTTTCACAGGCGTTTTGTTGACTAACCCACCAAGTGTGATAAATATTTGTAATCAGGATGAAAAACGGAATCGATTTCCATGTTAAAATACAGGTGTCCGATTTGAGAATTTTTTCCGATGTTGTAAGCCATATAATTACCATTGAAAGTTTTTGTGGACAGATTCGAAACCTACGTGAAAAATCATGTGAAAATCGTTGTTCATTCTTGAAATTATGTCTAAGGGGAAATCTTCAGGAGGGGGTGAATTTTGGCCCTTTTTGAAAATTTCAAACTTGTCTTATGGACAAAAGCCCCCAAAAATTTTGTTTTTTATTGAGGGGATGTTCCCACACAAAAGCCCGTTGGTTTCATTCATGTACTTATAATGTAAATTTTGGCCATTTTTCGAAAATTGACAAGCCTATACCAGCCTAAAGCCCCCGGTCTGACATGTAAGACTATGGCCGCATTCGTAAGCCACAACAGTTGTGGAGCACTTCCGAGCGATTCGTCAAAATTTGAATTTTGACCAATGGCGTAGAAGTGCTCCACAAATGTTGTGTTGTGACTTACGAATGCGGCCAATGAAAAATTTCAACAACCTTATCAACGCACATCAGACTTACAGGGTTAAAATCATGTATTTTATGACGTAAGTTTTGAGGCACCAGCTCCCTGTCCATCGCTAGTGTGCGAAAGTTGATGAAGGATCAATTAATTTTTTACGGGAATCATTTTTTGGGCGGGGTTGATTTGAAAACCAACAGAAATGTGTCAAATGAGGACAAGAACACTCCATTGGCCAAGAACGTCGTCGGTGTAATAACCGTGGCTCTAAACGCAGGCTGAAAGTACGTACCATTGGGATCTTTACATGAAAAAATATGTATGGGGTTGAAAAAGAAAATCTGATAAAACACCATTTTGCACTGTTGAAGAAAACAGGAGTCACATCATGTTCCATACCGTTCGATGGAGCACCTGTCAATATTGCCATAGCAAACCAGTTGGGGGCCGATTTGAATTTCAAAACCAACAATTTCCAAAGAAAATCTACGATGCCTACCATACGCTTAAGCTGTTAAGAAATGCGCCTGGTGACAAAAGAATTTTGAGAGATGCGAATAATGACGTGATAAGATGGTTGCATATAACTGACCTCCAAAGCATCGCCTCGAGGCAAAGGAAAGATTCGCGGCTCGCAGCACAAACGCTTAATTGCAGTGTAAGCATCGCATTGCAAATGAGAAAGCGTAATGTGACGCGTTCGACACTTTGCACTACAAAAATAAGTTCTCCAAACACAACCGTTTTAAAGTGCGACCTGACGACCGCAGCCACGATTCAATACTTACGCGGTCTCAAGAACTTGAGGAGTTTGTGAAGTTCCTCAAAAATGACCTTGGAGCCCCGTTATTGGATACGTATAGAAAAACGGTCTTTCTGGGGTTCATTATTGACTTGAGAAATATAGTGGAGCTTTACTAAGATATTCGACACTAAAACAGTTTGATTATACGTAGTTACTTTTAGAATTTCACAATTTATTCGAATGTTTCACGAAAAACCAACTAATATGAAATAAGGTAATAAGGCTGCAACCAAAAATACGCTAAAAGCGCTCTTTAGGTATTTGATATAGATAATTCAATATATTACGTCCCAGTAAAAGAAAGAACGAACAACAGCTCGTGCCTAATGCGAAAGAGCAACGACCGATTGAACCTAATGCGCATTTGCAGATTTCATGTACATTTTAGGTTTGGGTAGCTGATGATGCGGTCAAGACAAAATTTATGTTAGAGCACAACTCCCAGCAAGACATAGGGACCCCTGTGTTTTTCTACGAAAATATCCTACTTCAAATTTCAACTTTCTTCGTTTTTGAGAATTTATATTTCGTAAACGGTTATAGTGAGTCTTACTTTACAGACATCATCTACCTATAACTCAAATCTTGAAAAAATCCAACCGTGGCGGCAGAGTTACAGAGATCGCGACTTTAAAAAACCATTGCCGGAGGCCGGAGTCGACGTCCATAACTCCGTTGGAACTGGTTGGATTTGGTTGAAATTTAACAAGTGAATAGATGATGTCTGTGAGGTAATTGGCGCCAAATCAAGGCTAAATTACTTCGACCGTTTACGCAATATAAATTTTCAAAAAACAGGGGTGGATGGGATGACCTAAACCGGCCTAGGAACTAAGAGGAAGCAATCCAAGTATTTTTTATCAATAACAGTCGCCACAAAGCTTGGAAATTTCGTCTGAAAAATAACCCAGTAGCTGTGATCAACTCAACGGCTTTTTTCATTTGACTGAGCTGTGGGAAAAATGTGTTGTGTTGGCACGAATGGTATGATGCTAGCTTGATTTTGACGCCTTGATAGATGTGCATGTACATAATGTGACAACAAACTGTCAACGTCACCTTGACGCGACGCATCCGCAAATCAAAATTTTCGAGACTGCGCACGAAATTAGAAAAACGTGAGCCCCCCTGGAGTGGAAATCGCTGTGCTCGGTACTGGACATAATCTCTATTAGTTGGCGGCTCCTCGCTGATTACTCATGCTAGGTAGGCGGTGATCACTGATAATAAATAATGGTCAAGTGGTCAAGCGCGGCAGTACTTAAGAGAATGGAATTAAAATGCCCACTGTCGAGTGACCCCTGTGATGTTGAGAAAACCTACTTAGATGGACAATAACTAACTTATAAGTTGGATTGCATGAGGCGCCGCTGAGCGCAATGCGTTGAAAAGTTGTTAATTTCCCCGGCGCAGATCTCTCTTCTCAAAACTCTCATTTTAAAATAAAAGTGTTGGTTTTATCCTACCGGCCCAAATTTTACAGATCTCACCGGCCCAGAAGAAAAATTAGCTTTGCCCCCTTGGCTCACAATGATGGCAATAAAGGGATCAAGCGCAGCAGTACTAAAGAGAATGTAATGAAAATGCCCAATGTCGAGTGTTCCCTAAGGTTGAGAAAACCTACTTAGATGAACAATAACTTTCAAAGTTGGATTGCATGGGGCGCCGCTAAATGCAGTGCACTGCCTTGAAAAATTGTTCATTTCCCTGGCGCAGGTCTTTCTTCTCAAAACTTTCATCGTAAAATAAAGGTGTTTTATTCTACCGGCCCAAATTTTACAAACCCCACCGGCCCAGGGGAGCCCATCTACCCCTGTCAGAAATGATGAAAGTTGAACCTTGAAGTTGGATTATTTCGTGTAAAATTACAATGTATTGAAAAATTTAATCGCGTCAACATTTCTCTATACATTTTTTACCCCAAAATTTTTAGCATCATATTTGGTATGGTTGTGTATGGTATGTACACCGATCGTTACCTGAAAAATCCATTCTAGCCAATAAACTAAAGACGACGTTTCCAGTATAGGAAGTAGTTTGAGACATCTTGCACCCAGAAATTTTAAGTCATCTTTTCTGATGTGATGCATCGCAAATCAATGTACATAGTAGACTGGAAAGAAGTTCGGTACATATCAAGCTGTTCCACCTACAGTAAAAATCCCAGTCAAACCCCTTTAGAAACGGGATGTGATGGAAAATAGTCAGTAGTAGTTACAAAATAAACCATTATATTATGTATTGTTGGTTGTGAGCAAACTGTTTTTTTTTGTGGTAGTCGGAAAGCTTTGTTTTTCAGACATGATGGCATTACAAAATATAATAGTTCCATGCAATTATTTGTATACCGAGTATTACCGAGAAACAAACTTGGGATAATACTCAGTTGTCACTTATTAAATGTGTTCTGCAAGCCAAAATAAAGGCTGTCTCACCTGGGTTTTGGTAACTAAATAGTCACTTGGAGCTATACCTTGGATACCCATCACATTCTTTCCTTATTGAAGTAACTAGGTTTGCATTTAATTCTACCTTGAAAATTAGATAATATGTTTGCTATAGAACTAAAATTTGACACAGCCTTTATTGCACTCGAGCATTGATACTTTAATAATGCAAGTCATGTTTTCCTTTTCAATGGACAAACCAGGTGTGAATCATTTTAATTAAGCAAATGTATTTCCTTCCACAAAACGTTGAAAGATGAGTATTCCGATTTCAGTTGCCTGTTGCACTTGACAGCTTTTGAACATCATCAAGTTCCAATATCTGAAAGCTACATCTAGATTAAATTGGTTTTCCCTCCCAGAGCTTTATGAACGGGCTTATTTATTACACATCATTTCAGAGAGAGCTGCTCAACATGAGGATGTTGTGGTGGATTAAGTCGAAGAACCATTCCTCTGACTGATGATTATGCATCTACCATGAAGAAAGGTGAATGCGAGTACCTTTTCAATGCAATCTCACTTGGTTGACGGAAATTCTCATTCTACAACAATTGTTAAGAAGATGAGTGTTTTCCAGATTATACTCGACTTACCTTTTAAATCGCATCTTTGAGATTCTTGTAAATTTATCAAAATAAGTCAGTTAGTACGTGCAATACGCCTCCTCCAGATGCTCACGGCTTATTTTGTAACTTTCTGTACGAACTTAGCGTTAAAAAATGAAAATTCACTGCCTGTTATAACCTCAAAACCCCTGCAGCTGTCAAAATGACAAAGTGAATGAAAGTGAGCAGTACATTTTTTCGTTGTTATATTGGTCATTCTGCACCAGTCGATTCGAATTTGTCGGCGCTATGTACATGCTATGTACTCCCCTCATCCTCCCTTCCACAGTCTCGCGCTTGCGCCGTAATGACTTTTAGCCCGAGATTTCGGCACATGTTGGGGTCAAAAATATCAAGCAAAATCCGGCAGGCTAGCCATATAGATTTATTAAGTATATGGATATACCAGAATCATGCATTCAATAATAACCCAATAATCTAATTGTAATAGGCAGGTGTGACAAGGAAAGCACACACTTCCTAACTCAGCAAACCAGACGTTCGTATTATTATTTATTATTATATCAATCAATTGTATATATGTATATAGCGAGTTGATGAACACATTAGAGGGAGATTTGAATAAACCTATGAAACGTATAACACTTGTCCGTCATTCGTGCATGTGCCCAAGAAAGGCCTCACCACATCACAAAGCCGTTGATAAGAAGAAACCGAAAAACAGGACCGGGCTCGGAAAATTCTATTTATTTATTGTATTATTCACTGACTGCAAAGAACAAACATCTACATAACGAAGACTATCCAAGGGAAGTACAGGAACGAAAGAAGATTCTTATGAGGCACAGGATAGAGGCAAGGAAAGCGGAAGCAAAGACAAGCGTGGTGTATGTCGAACTGTCCGTAGGGGTGACGCCCAAAATCCCGGCACTCGAAATCCCTACACAACTGAATCCCGACAGTCCAAATCCCGACACACCCTCAGCCCGACAGACTTCAAATCCCAACAAGTTGGAAAGCCCGACATCTGATATTCCCGACAGCCTGAATCCCGACTGCCTTTTCTCTGACATTCCTGTTCACGACAGCTCAGGATCTTGACAGTTCAAATCCCGACAATTTGAATCCTGACACCTCGTAATAGTCCTAGGAGGATAGAATAGTAAGGAGGGAACATACGCCAATGAAAGTGTAGCCATGCGGGGTAATCAACTACGCCCAGTAACCGTATCGAGTCAACAGTGCAACTTGACATTAGTGACTGCGATTTGATGAAAATGACATTTGTAAATAAACGTAATTTGAGGTTATGGAATGTGACTGCTTGCTGTGCAGTGCTGTGCTTCTTCGGATTTTTGGCTGTTATTCTACCTAAAAGACCGACAGGATCAGTTTTCGAAGACGTGTTGAAAGACATGCTGCGGCATACGACGTGTAAAAGCGATGATCCCCGTATTGGAAGCATTGGCATGGACGTCATTCTTTTGAAGTGTGTTGGCCAATATCTGCATCGATGCGTGTTTATTGAGTTGGCGCATAGGAACTCCCTGCGATCCCTGCACCCTGCATCCCCTAGGATATGACATGGTCTATAGGGAATGAAAAATGTTTCACAAGCTCAAAAATTACGATCTCATGACACCCATCAACATACCTTGCAAAATGACGTCCATTTCAATGCCTCCAATGCGGGGATCATCACTTTTACACGTCGTATGCAGCAGCATATCTTTCAAGACGTCTTCGAAAACTGATCCTGTCTGTCTTTTAGGTAGAATAACAGTCAAAAATCCAAAGAAGCACAGCACTGCACAGCAGTCACATTCCATAACCTCAAATGATGTTTATTTACAAATGTAACTTTCATCAAATCGCAATCACAAATGTCAAGTTGCACTGGTGACTTGATACGGTTACTGGGCGTACTTCATGCAATCCCCTTTCGTCTCCCGGCGACAGCTTTGTCCGTCCACAAGCTGGCTAACCTTCCCTCCCTCCTAGTAATAGTCGTAATCCCGATACCCTGAATCCTGACAGCTCAAATTTTCACACGTCAAGAGCACGACACGCTGATACTCACAAGTCTAAATGTTCTAATGTGAAATTTGGAGCCCTAATGTGGTTCATGACTCTTAGAATCCCAGCAAGCCCCCTTAGGTAACTATATCATTTTATGTTGACTCCATTATTGTGATTTCAGTATAATTATTGACCCGGCTGGGTCCCCTCAATTTTCTGTTAATTTCTGAGCATAGTAGGCATCCTTGTGCTGTCATGTCGTTTGGACCCATTTCGAGCCTCGTCGGTTCCCCAAATGTATTTTTGGAGCCCTCATGAGCCCCTTAATGTTTTTTCATATGGCTTCCAGAGTACCAGAGATTGGTTTGCACAAAAAGGGCTTATTTTGTCTTTTATTATTATTATACAGAGCTCCACTGGGCCCCTTTGTGTCTTCAATCGTTTGAAATCTTTCTGAGCCCCTTTGCATTTCTCGTTGACCTTCCGATCTCTGTCCGTCCCTGTTGTGCCCTCTTGTGTGGTTTGAGCTCTGATGAGCTTCCTCGTATTCTTTCATGGGTTCCAGAGTTTTATCAACCTTCCGCGTACCTTCTTGCGTTGTTGGAGGCCCTAGTGGCCCCTGGGCTCTTGTTCTCACTAGTGTTGCCGTCTAGACAAGACAAGACAAGAGTTGCCCTATTCTTGAAATATCAAGATTTTTTCAAAATTTCAAGTCATGACTCTTAACTCTTGATGGAAATTTTTCAAGAGTCTAGATAGACTGTATAATATACCTCTTACCCTTATTGATGTTATTTTATGTTGTCAATAAATTCTCTAAGACATCTCCAAGCAGATCACATATTCAGTAGACAATAAAAAGCGTCAACAGAGAGGAATATATCTGATTCTTTTTATTTTTATTTCCAAGAGTCTAATCAAAACTCCTGATCTTGACAGCATCTTGACTCTTGTCTTGTCTAGAAATTTCAACACAAGAGTTTCTAGAGGTCTTGTCTAAGTCTTGACGAATCATATTTCAATATGTAATATCATAAATACAATATATAAAGATAAAAATATAAAAGATAGATACTCAAGTGTAAAGCGAGGTGTATAGTATAGTGTATAGTCTAAGTGCGTAAAATGTAGAAAACTTCATCAAATGATTTTTGTGATGGAAGTGTAGCTAAAATTGAGCTTACATTTCCTCTTTGAATTTCCAGACTGATCTTTTGTTTTAAAAATTCTGTCGACCGAGATTCTTTGGTCTTGTCAAAAAATTTTCGTCCAATTTCGGAAGCAAAATCTTTTGCCGAAGGACCCCAAGAACCTAACGTTTCAACACCAAAAGGGCAAACCACAAAACGATCTGTTAAATCGGAATATTTTTCAATCTTCCTCAGTTCAGCAATAGCTGCCATCTTTCCGCCTTCCTTCGATGACACCGCAATATTGCTTTGACACATCGTGTCGCAACAAGTGGCATCCCAGACTAGTTGTCGTCCATTCTTCCACGGAGCGTACGTCATTCCGTCAGGTCGCTTTCCGTCATTTCGACATATTCCGGGGGGTTCTAGAAGTGATGGTACTCCTGCCGACTTCAAAGCACGTCGAAGTAAATCATTGATTGCTGCATGTCGACTAAGGCGGCCTGTTGACGTTTTGTTGCATGCTAAGCCATGGTACCCAAATTTGTCGACTCTCTCTCCACATAGACACTGATGGCTTTCACAAATTTTGCTGCCCAAACGTAACCCTATCGCTATACGGAAACTAACGTCGTCTAACAAAGTACCTAAAGTAGCGGTCGGTAAAGCGTTCAGAAATGCTCCAGATTCTTTACAGGCTCCGGCTAATAATCGAGCTTTTTCAAGAGGATTGTTTTCAGCAGATGTCATCAAGGTATCAAAACGTTTCTGGAATATTGGGTTTGTCCATTCGAGCTGCGAGTTTCTGTTGACAATAACTGATTAGTCCACGTTGCTATTGCGACTCCACAGTTCTAAGGCTGGAGATATGTAGGATTGTAGGTACGACGAAACATTGAATGATTGAGTCACATTTGCAGTCAGATCTTCGGTCAAGGCCCTGACGTAGTGAACCTGACGTCTTTTCAAGACAAGAGTCTAAAAAGTCTAACTCTAGACGGCAACACTAGCTCTCAATGTTGTTTGAAGTCCAACTGAGCCCCCTTGCATTTTCCGTGGCTTTTGAAGAACTAGCAAAAAGTCCAGAATTTCATTATGCACCCTTTTTTTTCTTAAATTTTTGTTAGGCCCTGCTGAGCTCCTTACATCTTTTCGTGACTTTCGGAGTACAAGTAGTAGACACCCTTGTGTCGTCATGTTATATTTGGAGCCCTGTCGGGCCTCCAAGCCCTAGAATGCAGTTGGGGTCCCGATGAGCCCCCTAATGATTGTCTTCCCATGGTTTTCAGAGTACCAATAAGCCTTTTTATGTTAGATAGCGCTCCATTGGGCCCCCTTGTGTCGTCAATCGTTTGAAGCCTTTTTGAGCCACTTTGTATTTTTCGTTGACTTTTTGAGCTTCGTCGTTGTGCCCCCATGTGTCGCTAGAGCCATGATGAGCTCCCTCGTACTTTTTTATGACCTCCAGAGTTTTACCAACTCTCTTCGTACCTTCTTGCGTTGTTGGAAGCCGTAGTGGCCCCTGAGGATCTTGTTTTTTCAATGTCGTTTGAAGTCCTGCTGAGCCCCTTTGCATTTTACGTGGCTTCTAAAGAACTAGTAAGCACTTTCGCCTTCTTGTGTTATCCAGAAGTCCAGAATCTTATTTTTTGGCTTTCGGAGCTCTATCAAGCCCTTTTGTGCCCCTCATGTGCCGTTTGGTGCTCTGATGAGCCCTACTTGTGTTGTTTATGCTTTCAGAATTCCAGCAAGCCCCCTTGTTCCTTCCTGCGTTGTTGTAAGCCTTAGTGGCTTCATGAAGGCCCCCTTGTTCCTATTTTGGAGCATAAGTAAGCACCATGTGTCATCATGTGATATGCGGAGCACTGTCGGGCCCCTTGGTGTCCTCAAGTGTAGTTTGGAGCCCTGATCAGCCCCTTTGTGTTTTTTGTGGGTTCTAGAATTCCAGAGGGCCCTCTTGTGCCTTCTTTCGTTGTTGAAAACCCTGGCAGCCCTCCGAGGACTCCCTTGTGTTTTTCGTGGCTTTATGGATTCCAGTGAGCCCCCTTGTACCGTATGATCAAAAACTTTTCTACTTGCGGTTGGCTGTAGCCTGGCCAAAATCAGACTGGTTCACCTGCCAATGACTACGCCACAGCCTACCGCAAGTAGAAAAGTTTTTGATCATACGGTACCATATTGCGTTGTTGGGAGCCTTGGCAGCCCTCTGAGGGTCTCCTTGTTTCTTCAACGACTTTTGAAGCCCTGCTGAGCTGACTTTTATTTTTCCGTGGCTTTCAGAGCGTAAGAAAGCATCTTGTGCCTCCACGTTATACTCGGAGCTCTATGGGGCCTCGATGTGTTCTCAAGTGTAGTTTGGAGTCCTCAATCAGCCCACTTATGGTTTTCTTGGCTTTGACAGTACCAGTAAGCCCCTTGTGCCTTTTTTTATTATATAGGGCTCCACTGGGCCCTCTCGTGCCTTAAATATCGTTTGAAGCCTTACTGAGCCCCCTTGCATTTTTGCATGGCTTTCATACACCTATTTCCTATGACAATAGGGGACAAAGAGGCTCACTAGAGTTCCAAAACTCGTTAAAAGATACGCGGGGGCTTATCAAGGCTTCAAACAACACGTGATAACATAAGAGAACCCGATAGGGCTCCTAGTGTCACTGCACTACCAAAATGTGAAAACAAATTATCCGAACAGGGTTTTATGTGGTCTTTCGCATAAAATACGATTTGGATATCTTCTGTTCGGAAGGTGTGTCTACCAAAGATCTCGTCGGGTGCCCGAAGGGCTGTTTGTCATGACCCTTCACACAAAAGACGGCATGTACGCCAAAAATGTATGCACATGAGCCTTGTCAGGTGCTCGAAGAGCTGTTTGGCTCTTCACACAAAAGACAACTTGATACGAATGGAGGTGTGCACATGGACATTTGGTGGGTTAGATCTTTCTACGTTCTATGATGATAGGCGTCAGGATTTTGGATCTGTCGGGATTGATATGAGAAGTGTCGGGACTCAGGATGTAGACTATCAGGATTTTTAGGTGCCGGGACTTTGGGTCTGCCGAAATTATGGGGTGTCGGGATTCAGACTGTCGGGATTCAAACTGTCAGGCTCCAAACTGTCGGGATTCAAACTGTCAGGCTCTAGACTGACGGGATTGAGTCAGTCGGAATTTTGGGGTGTCGGGATCTAGGCTCTCGGGATTACATAGTGAACCCGTTCGTAGACGGACAGATGAATTCACATGAATAAAAATTATGAAATATGACAAGAAAAAGGATGCGGAGAGAATTGATTACAAGAAGAGAAGACTCGGTCAGAGGACGCCAGAAGAAGAGGAAAAGGACAGGGAGAAAATTTTCAATTTGGACCCAAAAAACTTATAACCAGAATAAGCATACAAAGGAGCAATCAAGAAACGATTACAACGTCAATGAATGAGAAAAGAGAACTTGACAACGGAAGAAGCTTGGTAGAACAAAAATCGAAGAAGCATCAGATGCTCGTAGCCCGCGGCCTTGAAGTCTTCGAAAACGACGTTGCCGTCCAAGCCAAGCGGGAGTCGTTAGACCGGCATTCAGATTTGCGGCAGGTCAGTGGGGTAGGCAACATGCGGACCAACAACGGCGTGGTGTCATTCCGCACTGAACTCATCCCCCAGGTTAGTAATCTGCACCCCAATGTATGATTAGTAGAAATCCATTAATTGAACATGCAATTGGAATTGACTGATAAAGTGCTCAGTCTTTGTTCATGGCTTCCGGTTTCGGATTGTCCTTTTTATCGTTAGGATCCCTGGGAAGTTCTTCGAGCCTGGGTGACACATCCGGATTAATGGGTAGGCATTCAACAGGTGTTGAGCAAATATAAAAGAAACAAAATCAAACGCAAATGAAGATTTCAAAACGAAATTGATCACCGCACAATAATGCTCTTCCACTGAAGCACCAATCACTATTCTTTCCTATCGGAAGAGAGCAAATCTTTGACAATGATCTGCGTAGAACTCCATTGGCCGTATCTTGATGGTTGCTACACGGTTCAGGCCGTCCTTGCCAGAATGGAGGTGTAGAATTCTCCCCAGCTGCCATTTCAGTGGCGCAAATTGTCTTGTTCACTCAACACCAAAGTACCAGTCTTCGGATCTCAACACCATCTCCCCCAAAAATGCCGCGAGTTCTGCTGGACAAGCTGGAAGCGTGACAACCTCGACTGTGGCGTGAGAGTTAGGTCGGCGTCGACAACTGACATCGAAGGTCTACTAATAAGAAAACGGACTGAGGTGAGACAGGTGAGACGGGCGCGTCTCAAGCGAGACAGATTCGAAAATCTCGCAATAGAGAATTGACCATCATCAACGGTTTGATTCACACTGATTTCGCACTTGAGCTTAGGAATCTCAAGACGGTCAAATACTGAAGACGGCCGATGTGCCTCTGGTAATCTTATTCACTCAGGGTCAAATGATCACAAATCAGAGTTCATTGGGTCAGACGGCAAGGTGCCTCTAGAGATCATATCTGCGGGATTGTAGCTACCGGGCACATTCCAGCAATCGTTCTTGGAAACCTCCTATGTCTCTGAAACTCTGTTGGCGACGAAGGCCTTTGAACAATTTTGTGATGTCTCCACTCAACTCGGGACAACGAACACAGCAAGTTAGTGTCAACTCACCTCGTTATTTTGGTCGACTGACCAAATAGAAACTCAGGCACCGTAGCCCTTAGTTGTCGCGTCTGTAAAAGCGTGCAACCGACTTGGGATTTTCACAAATCATGTTTCGCGAAAAACGCGCCTCGTTTAGTTTAGCAATGAAGACCTGAACAAGAACCAATCTTTGAACAGTGGCGGAAGTATGGGATCACCCATGAAATCTCCTCCAGCAATAGAGCTTGTGGCATAAATTCAGCATCCATCGTTCAGGAAGAAAGCAGCTCAAGTGGATCAGATATGTTTGGGAGCTTCGTTTTCCTTGCGACATTGTTTGAATATTTCTCCGAGATAGAGTAAAGCAAATTATCCATGTGACTATAGAACACAAAAGCCCCAAAGCTCTTGCACTTGAGATTTGGATGAACGTCTGAAGCCTCAATCAGTGGTCTATGGAGTGGGAAACCATAGGGAGATCGACTGAAGAATTGGAGCCAGTCGAACAATCGTCAACACAGAAGTCACGTTGGATGACTCTTTCAACTCTCAGGATGGAATAAACCACATTGAGCTCTCACTTCAAATGAACAAGGCGTAGCTAGTAACTGATGCGTGAGTAGGAAAAGGTGCCTCAGTATTAGGCCTCCAAAGATCTTCTGTGTGGGTCTTTGATCCTGGTTGACCAACACATGCTGTTCAAAATTGACATAATAGGAAGAATGGCCTGGCACCTCGTACTTCGCTGACCTGGCACAACCTGGCAGCTGCCAGATGATCAGACGAAGTCCGCTGATTTTGGTCAACATGAGAAGCAAGCATCGTCTTCACGACGCGATTGACACGCTCCGCGTGGTTCGCTTGGGAATGGTTAACCGGGGTGTAGATGAAAGCCCACGGAACTCACGAGACCTCATTTGAACTCCATTGTCGCAGAATAGATAAAGCCGGTACTCCATATGTCAGGGACACACTTCGAACCAAAGCCTTAGCCGTAGCCTGATCAGCAGAAAATAACAAGACGTACTTGCTGGAGTAATCAACAACAAGGAGTATGCGGGTATATCAGGATAAAGAACGGGGTAAGGATGCAATGAAATCCAGGATAATCATCTCACAGGGACGTTTTTCATCAAGTTTGGCTCCCATAAGCCCTGCGGGTCTTCGCTTTTCAACTTTATGCACAGCACAAATACGACACTTTTGGACATAGTTTGCTTCATCGGCATGCATCATTGGGCAAAAAAAAAAAATTGACGGATTCTCCATAATGTTCGAGAGACACTCATATGGCCGCAGGTCGAATGATCGTGACCCTCTCCGAGAATTCGTCTGTGCTTTTTATTCAGGACAACCAAGGACAACCAGCTTCCAGGAGTCTCCCTCAAGGTATGTCAAGTCGCTGGAATCTGTAAAGACGGTCTCGCTCTAATCGCAATCGAGGGTAAAGTTTAGGCTCATCCATCTCGACAAATCTTTACAAATTATGGATCGATCACAATCTCAGGCACCTCATCGTTGCCTACTATAGGTTCAACCTTGACCTCGTAAGTCGACGTCCGGTAGGGTCCTTCATGTTGTGGAGCCACAGAAGTGATCAATGCTCCGTCACCACCGCGAAATGCAAGCCTTCCAGGTAAGGTGTCAGTTTTTTATGGCTCAGATTACCCCGAGACATTCTTTTTCGGTTGCAGTGAAGTTTTGTTCCTGGCGCGTCAAGGAGCGAGAGATGAAGCAAACCACTTTCTCACCATCACCATCAGGCTGAGTTAGGACTGCCCTTAGACCGAAACTCTAGGCTTAGCTTGCAGCACCCAGGGTTTGGAATAATAGTCCGGATAAGTTGAGATGGGTGCCGACACCCAACAATTCTTGATGCTGTCGAAAGACCGCTGGCACGTCTGTCCAATGCCATGGATGTCGCTTCTTCGTCAGGCTGGTTAGTGGGGCCAAGATGGTCGAAGACCGCCACGAAACGTCGGGCTCAGGAAGCCATGCCAACGAATCGGGGCATTTCCTTGACATTCGATGGCGGAGCGACTTTCAAGATTGCTTCCACTTTGTCCGGATCCACTCTCAGGCCAAGCCGGTCCACCACATACCCGAACTCACTCAGCAAGAAAACATGTCTGTGACATCACTTAGATGTTCAAGTCACAACTGCGATGTTAACAAAAAAAGTCTATGCGATGTTAAGTGGACATCTCTGTCACCTCTTATGTCCGGGTAATTAGAACATGAATGAGATACCTCAAAGATGTCCAAATGTGACATACTATCTACATCGCTGTTCCACATCTCGTAGATATCCCTCTTTGACGTACATATAACATCGCATCTTGGATGTGTATTTTTGGATAAAAATTAATTTTCCACTACTTTTCAACATGGTTTTATGTCATAGGAGGTTCCGCACCTCTTCTCCTTCTAACAAGGTCTCCTTCTCCTTGTAATGTAACCTTTACTAATTTTTACAATCTATAGATTGTGCTGTATACAGCACGTTTTTTCCCTAAGAAATGTTGTTCTTCTATTGGCGTACTCCGGAGGATTCGAACCGGGATCCCCACAGGTGATGGTTAGAGACACTGCTGCCGATTCGTCTAAGCTACCAACTTGTCTAATAAAGTATATTTAAACAGCGCGCTTGATGTTCAGGGATATTTCTCGGGATATTTTATTAGGACTCCAAACGATACACCGAGCCCAAAGAGCCTCGCTGGGGCTCAAAACGTTACAGCAAGACACAAGGGGCTCCATTGGGGCCCCGTACGTTACAATAAGACATGAGCGGAAGTCATAAAAGTATTCGAAAGCACAATAAGACGAAAAGGGGGCCATTTTGGGGTTCCAAATAGCACAAGAGCAAACACAAGGGTTCACCAGAGGTGCGAAAGCCACGACAAAATGCAAGAAGGCCCAGTAGGCTTTCGAAGAACACAAGGAGACACAAACGGGACACACTAGTTCCGAAAGCCACAAGCACAAGAAGACACAAAAATGGTTCCAAACGACACATGAAAACATAAGGGGGCCCGCAGGGCCTCAAACTAAACATGAAGACATAAAGGCTGTTCTGGCATCACACACATGGAATAGGGGGCAAAACTATTATTTAAATATTTCCCGACACACAGAGCTGAACGATGACAGCCCGCAAAATTAAAAAAAAATTCTCAGTGACTACGTCTCATTGACGTCAGTGAGATGTTACACTTCGATCAGTTGAAAGAAGTAGCAGTGTTACGTCCGGTAGATGTCTTATGTGTGATGTTCAATTTAGGTTCATTTCGAAACATCTCTCAGACATTACATCGTATAACATCGCGGATGAACATCACATAGATGTGGAAGTAACGTTCATTGTGATGTTATTTTGTGACATGATTGAGATCATCTCATTTATGAAACATGACATGCTATGCTGAGTGGGGAGTATTTAAGCTCGGGTCGACAGATTCGGTATTTCTCGCGGCTAATCGTCCAGTTCTCCGGAGGCGGTCTCATACCTCTCCCAGCACCCGCAGATGACTGTCGAAGTCCTGAAAAATGATGACAATAACATCAAGAATGGCATTTTAGTAGAATGAAACAGACCTCTTGACGGAATAGTGAACGCAATCAGTTTCCTTGAACTTTCCTCAAGCGGCACCTGCCAGTACGCAGATTGAATATCCAAAGAACTCAGGAGGCGAGCACTTTCCAACTGATCCAAGATGGCTGACACATAGGGAATATAGTGAGTGTCTTTCTTCGTCTCTGCGTAGTCAACACAAAAATGCATACTTCAGCTTAGCTTAGCTTAGCGCCCGATTCTTTTTTGGTGAACAGTCGTAAAAAGACAGAAAAGCTTCCGAGTCAAAGTCCGGTTCATGTCTGCTTTTATTAGGGTACTGAGGAATCTCTGGAAATGTCAATGTCATTATTAATAAACAGCAGTAATTACTACCTTCAGCAGCCAACTAAAGTGTTTGTTCTGTATTATACTGCGTTTATTACTTGGCTATAAAGTACCTGATTATGACCGCCCCCCCCAGCTAAATGTCAACGACGTCACACCTGTCTGATCTCGGCTCGTTCTTTCCATGTTCATTAGACGCGTTCCGAACACGTGGTTTTATCTTTTTTACACTCTCACCAGCCAGCTCGTGGGTATCATGCCTGCCAAGTACACGAAACGTTGTGTAAGCTTATTCGCTTCTCCTGGAAAATGGCACAGATCGTATCTGGATGGTGGGTATGGTGGAGGCAGAGCCATATAGCAGCTATGTGGCAAAGGTCTACGGCGGCGCGATTTATTTGTGCAGAAAGTATTATTGTTCTATTCGCTTGTTGTATATCGTACGTACACGGCGTATTATACGCCATATATGTATAATCACGTTCCTGCCGGGTCGCAAACAACACTTTGCCGATCGATAAAATTACAGCTACCTACGCGTCTTATTACATTATGTTATGGGTACCCATACCCATAATAATAACCAGAGCGCTGTGGTGTACACACGCCGACGAAGAGAGAGCAATTACCACAAACGTAGAGGTAGGTAGAACATACTTACGTACACTCGTTAACTTCAAAACGGCTTGGATTTGTTCTACTTTGCTCAGAAGTTCACATAAATGTTCAGCTGAACGGTTAGAAACGTAGTAGTAACGCAGGGCTAGAATATGGAAAAGAGGTTTTATTGTGAGCGGATGCTGCTTAACAGCTGATTAAGCATGTACCATCCACCAGTATCACCAGATTTGTCAGCCAGTGTATTTTACGATCCATCGTTGGAACAATGCAAATTTGCTAATAGGTCAACCCACTTTGGGTTTTACAACAATGCGTTATGTGCATGTGTGGTACTTTTCAAAATATCGTAATTATGTAAGTTGCTAGTTGCTTCAGTTATGAAGAGTAGATCGAGTAAAGGCCCGTCCAGATGAAAACATTTTGTTGAAGAGTTTTGCATTGAAGATGACAAGCATGTGAACAGCCTGTTGAGATAGTTTTCTGTTGATTTTGAGGAATGTTTGGTTCCATGCTTGTCAATAATTTATTCGCGTTATCCAATTAGATGACGAGTAATTTGGATACAAATGCTTTCTATGGCTTTCAGCGTTTTTGATGCTCAAATTTATCATTTACAGTCATTTCCCGGATTGCTATCAGATTCTTCGATTCTTTTAGTGCATCACAGTTTACGTCAATTTGCATTGTCTCCAATTTGATCAAAACCATCCCAGTGGCGTAGATACTTGAAGGCAGCTCCATTCTGGCCCCTCAATCGTCTACGACACTGAATGCTCTGCAAATCAAATGTTTAACTTCCCTTGCTCCATTTGAGAACAACAGTTATCTCTGCATATTTTGATTTGGGGCATCGTTAGCGAGATATCGGAATTTGAATGGTTGACAACATAGAACCGTTATTTGGTCAGTCATTTCAGTAATTACGGTCATATAAATCAAGTTTCAACGAATCCGAGTCATCTTTTGCCAGTGAAGAGGTTCAGGATCATCATGAAAAAGATGAAAACGCACCAAATGAAACTGATTAAAAAAACAACGACGAAGAGATTCAAGAGAACAACGACAAAGAGATTCAGAAAAAGAAAACAACGACAAAGAGATTCAAGAAAATAACGACGAAGAGATCCAGGGTAAAAACGACGGGGAGAGATTCAAGGAAATAACGACGAAGAGATTCAAGAATAACGACGAAAGAATTCAATATGATGAAAATCAAGCAACTGAAGACGACAAAGAACAGAGATCCCGAAAAAAAAAACGTTGAAGAGAAACATCAAAAAGAATAAGATAAACACTGGACAAAGCTATGTATCGGAAGGTGAAAAACAAGTACCCAGCGGCTAAACATCTGAAACCCACCTATCAAAACTATTGCCGACAAAAATGTGTGGATAATATAGAAATGGCTAAGAGACGCGAAGTATTCGGTAAGTTTTGGAAACCAGAGAATAAACCTGCACAGCGTCAGTATATTGTTTCTTACATGAAACAGATGAAGCTTAAATATCGACAGGTGGTTGAAGGAAGCAAGAGGAGCGAGAATTTTGTTGTTTTTTTTGACGATAAATGGCGAAAGAACTCGAGCGTGCAAGAATTTTGTCATGAATACTTTGGATGTGAGAGACAGGTTTATACGGACATCGTAGACAAAGGGAGGTGGGAGCGCTACTGTGAAAATAGATCAAACTGGAACCTACCAAAAAAAAAAAAAGGAGGTAGCAGACGCCGGAAAGAACGCCATTAAGGATCACATCAACTCCTTCCAACGTGTAGAGTCTCAATACTGGAGAACATAAACAGCCAGAGAGTATACATGTAGATGGGTTCCTCACTTTGTCCCAAATGAACAGATATTTTTTGCAGCTACATCTCCCAAGAAGCATCTTTATGAAACTATTCTCAACACGGATTTCAATATTTCGTTTCCCAAACCAAAAACGGACCAGCTTGCTATGTGTGAGACCTATTAGAATGCTAATAAAGAGGAGAAAATAATAATTTGGAAACCGATCATGAGCTTCACATCGTCAACAAGACAATAAGCAGAGAAGATAAGAGGAAAGATATTTTAAAAGGGGAAGAAGATGAAAGCACTGTGGTTGCATGCTTCGATTTGCAAGCGGTTCTGCCATCAACTCCATGTGGTGACATCTCAACTTTTCTTTACAAGTTAGTGTCGGTTGAACTGTTTGAACTCGACAATATTATTTTGAAGTTGCATCTGGCATGAAGCAATTGCACATGGAGGGGCAAACGAAATTGGAACTTGCTTGCTAGATTGTCTCCAAGGAATTGCTGCTTCGTCCTCTGGATAACATAATGTGATATTATATTCTGACAATTGCGTCGGACAAAATGAAAACCAATTTATTGTAACCATGTATGTTGACGCAGTTGCTCATATGGAAGTAACTATGTAGTATCACACACAAATTCCTAACAGTTGGTTACACTCAAAATTAACGTGACTCGATGCATTCCGTCATTGAACGCCAAAAGAAGAGCGCCTCAAAAAGCGGGCCCATCTACGTGCCATCTCTATGGCCTCCGCTAATTCGAACAGCTAATAAAGAAGGAAAACCATATGAAGTGGAAGAAATGGCCACCGAAGAATTCATGAATATAAAAGATCTCGCTTCAAGCGTTTGTAATATAACTTCACACACAATTTCCAAAATGAAAAAGTTGTATGGAATGATATCAGATGTATAAAAATCGAAAAAGATAGACCAAAAAAACAAATTCGGCGACCATTTGAATTAATTGAACAAAATATCGATGGTGATGAAATTTCCGGAAATTCATGCACTCTTCTCAAATTTTTGGTAAGACTGATTCTGATTGGTCTAAACCTAAGAAAAAAACCATTCTATTGGTCTATTGGTGATTCTATTGGTCCACATGTCAAGAATCCAATGTTCGACTTTATCTCAAAAATTCAGATTCCATGTCGGCAATTCTGAGATATTATCGAGACTTGCCTTGTGACATAACTCCAGAGATTCAATAAACTGGAACTCGTGTTTTCTAAGATCAGGCAGGCAATTCTGGAATTGACTTGGATTTTATCTCGGAAGCTCAGACTTGAACTCGGTAATTCCAAGATTACCTACCTCAAAAACTCTTGAACTTTGAAACTTCATAAAACTCACAATTTCCGATCCACCTCGAAAAATTAGACTTACATTCAGTTGAAAATCTCGGACTACCCTGGGAATTCCGACTTTATCTCAGAAAATTCAAGCTTGAATTTTTGACATTAGAATTCGTTGTGTAAATTTAGAATTGAACTTGGTAATTTTAAGATTATCTTGGGAATTTTCACCCATCTCGGGAAATTCATATTGATTCTTGAAATTCCACTTTTTACCCAGCCCAAAATCGAGGCGGCAACTCAGACTCAGACTCACATAAACAGCTCCGAGATTATCCTGAGAACTCTTAACTCAATCTTAGAAATCCAGACTTCAACTGGAAAATCCATATTCATCTCGAAAATATGAACAATGATTATGCTATCTTTGTCTATGGAGTACCTCTATACAGGGTGTTTCAGGGATGATAGCAAAAAATTCAACTGAGGGTAGATCTCGTCAAAATATGACAAAAACCTATATACCATTTTGCAAAGTTCGGCCTAATAGCGAAGATACAGCCCTCCAAAGTTCACTTTTTTCGGATTTCAAAAATTTGTAACTCAAGAACGTTTCGACAAATTTAGCTTCAATTCAGCATAAGCTGGTTCCTTCTAATTATCTATCAACCTGCCAAATTTAGAAGAAATCCAATCAGTGGCGTAGAAGTTATGTGGGGGCCACCTTAAGTCAACTTTTCTTCAGATGCTTCTAAATTATTGACCCTCATATTTCCTACACCACTGGTTGGATTCTTCCCAAATTCGGCAGGTTGATAGATAATTATGACAAACCAGCTTTTGCTGAATTGAAGCTGAATTTGTCAAAACGTTCCTGAGTTATAAATTTTTGAAATCCGAAAAAAGTGAACTTTGGAGGGCTGTATCTTCCTCATTAGGCTGAACTTTGCAAAATGGTATATAGGTTTTCGTTATATTTTGACGAGATCTATCCACAGTTGAATTTTTTGCTATCGTCCCTAAAACACCCTGTATATTTATCTCTGTTTATCTGCGGTAACATGCTCGTTACGAGATATACGATAGCCTCATTCACCCTCAGCAACTCTGATTGCTCTGATTTGAGAGTTATTATCTTGAGAATTCCAATCTTACCCGAAAATTTTTTACAGACCCTGAAAGTTTCCAATAATCTCGGAAATTCAGATTTAAACACGGAAGATTCGAGATCATCCTGTAATTTTCGACTCTATATCTCGAAAAATTTGAAGCCAAATAATTTGGAAACTCGGAATAAACTCTAGAACTGCAACCTAAACCCTGATTAGTGAGCCAGGGCCAATTTGACCCTGGACTGATTGAATTTTGCGCTATGTCAAAACGGTTCATGACATCAATCACGGCGTTCCAATAGCATTCGGAATATCACCAAGAAGTAAGTGTTTTAGGGCTGCATACATGTTTATAGTGCGAACAGAAACCTACCAAGTAAATAACAGAGGGTTATTTTGACCCAAATTCATCATCTATAAAGAGGCTCACGGTTCTTTGATAACGTTCATTTTGAATGACCTTGTTTTTTTTGGGTCTGAAAAATGCCATTTTTCCATAGGATGTTTTGGATGGTTCCATAGGATACACTTTTGTATTTTGCTTTCTTATAAGTAATACAAAAAAAATCTAGAAATAGTGTTGTGCTATACAGGGTGCTTCAAATTTAAATCGCGTCCTTTCAGGAAAATGATGGGAAACTCCAATGGAAGTAGACTTCTTTGGAAAAATATGTCAGAAGCTATGACCAACGGAGTTATAGTTGAAATTTGAAAATATGTTTCCTGTCATAACTTTGGAACTTCTCAACTGATTTTGTTCAAATTTGAATCAAAGCTTACTGAAATAAGTCGGTATCGAACAATTATACCGCGTTCCATCAAAATTCTTCTTGAGCGTGAATAATGGGGGATACCCCCGCTTTTTGGAGCACTTTCCCCAAAAATGGGAAAAATGCGCTCTCAGCTTCACTATGTTCGTCCGTCCGTCCTACCGTCCGGACGCGGTTTTAGCTGATAAACTCAATCATAGATTGGTATTCCAAGCTAAGGTGGATTTTCATGTTGGAAATAACATTTTTCAATGTTACAGTGGTAGTTTACCATTTCAAATTAGTTACTCCGTGAAAGAGGAGAACCGCTAGGGCGAGATTTTGCGTGTGGGTTGGTAGATTTGCACCATCATATCCTAAACAACCGCGATTCGCCCGCAGGTAATACAGCAAGATGTATGCCAGAGAAAGATGGAACTTCACAATTTTTTTCAATTACGTTTTTTTTTGTTTCAATCGTTTTGCAAAGCGGAGTATGGTCCTTAAGCTGAGTTTATGATGAGCGATTTTTTGCCGCGATTTGAGCTGAGCTGAGCGGAGCGAAGCGATTTTTTCGCATAGGCCAATTACGATGCGGGGACGTGACATCATGAATGGACAGGATTGGTCCAGACAAAAAAAAATCGCTCAGCTCAGCTCCGCTCCGCCGGGTATCGCTCATCATGAACTGAGCATTAGGGTTTTTCACTGAGAAATTGAAAAAAGGATCATGGATTAAGCCAGTAAAAACAAGAGCGACAGATCACTCGATCCAAATTATCAGCCCAACTTTACAAAGAGGAAACGCAGTCTCGATCATATGAACTCTTCCTGCAGGTAGAAGAGGAGAACATAAACAAATTTTTATATTATGGATAAAATCCTTGGAATCCTTTGTCAAAATATCAGATTTAATGATTCAACTGACCCATATAATTAACTGATTAGATGACGAGTCATTTGGATACCGGGTCAATTTTTGCTCTTGATTGCTAACAAGTCTAGTTACTGTCGATATTTTCTGGAATACTGGAATTGCTCATATGAAAATTGAACTGATGCCATTAGAGATCCAAACGATAGTTGAACGATGAATGGGAAATACAAATCAGAAAGAACGATAAGTGGATCAAACAAGCGCAAGCTAGAACATGATTTTTCATAGAACAGAGTATTGATTGAGTGAGTGACTTGGACGAATGACTTGGTCAACAGACTTGACCGACTATAGCTTAGCTGACTTAACTGGTGACAAAGTTTATCTTGAATTACCATAGTATTTACGATAATAAAATTGTAAAACTCTTTCCTGAAGTTGATGAGAACTTGAGCGGTGCAAGCTCGAAAAAATCCATGTTTCCTTCCGCACATTACGCTTTAATTGACCCGCGCACACAAGATTAATAGCAGGCCGTGTAAAATGCAAATAAAGTGATGAATAATAATCATATTCGTGCCCGTACCGCCGCTTGTTGTCGCAGCTAACTTAACATGTCGATTATCCCTACCTTTGAGTGATTGAATAATCAAGCCGGCATCGATTTATAATTATCTAGTTACACGCTTCAATGAACGCATGGTTTGCATTTTATGCTACGAAAAAAAATCAACAAAATCCAGAAGCGCAGTAAAATTGGTAATTACATCAGGTGTGCCGCGTAACAGAGCGCATTATCATTTGTTTTATTTATAAGATGTATGCAAATATGTGTGTGTGTGTGTGTGTGTGTGTGTGTGATTCAGCAACTATTTTTGATTCCAAGCTTGAATTCCATCAGCGATTGGAGAAAATGCAATAAGAAAACACAAAGTTAATTTGAGACAAACTTACATAGGTACTTGGCTATACAGAAACAAGAGCTTGGGTAGGTAGAGAAATAATTAAAATTTATTGCTGCGCGACAAGCATCAAACAAAACATCACACAGAACCATCGCGATGTGATCGTTAAAGTGCATTATTTTATAGTTTTTCTCCCCGGCGTAATGGGCGCCGCTATATAAATTTTTATTTGCATATTAACCCCTCACAAACACGTCGTTAGTGCGGTGCCGATCCGGGATCTAAACGGGCGTATGCGTTGTCTCCTTCGAGGATCAAGCGCGCGTTTGTTTTCGATCGTCAATTATTTTTTCATGGCCCGTGCGATGATAATATCTCCCCGTCATTTTTTGACTAAACCCTCATGGCACAGCCAAGGTGGCTATAACTAACTAAGGTGGCCGTGTGTGTCCCTACATGATGCGAACAAAATCGTAAAGTCTGGAAGATTTACAGTAGCCATTAAAAATGCGTACAAGTGTACGTGATTACCACAGGGCAGTTGCAGGAGGACTTTCAGAAAAATAAGTTTTTGCGCCACACCATCGGCAGTCGGTATACTTATGGCGCTAATCTTCGGTCGGGATCTCTTCCTTTTCTTCACAGGCCGCGTGTATCTGTCTGGTATACTGTTGTGAAATTTAGCGCAAACACTGGTAGGAGCCTCCGGAGCCTGCAGGGCCTCTGCTAATCCAATTCCCACAATCTTCCGTAACCACCAGACGGAAAAAATGGGCCGCGTCTGGGAGGCAGTACACACTCAGACTGGCAGTAGATTAAATGTTTCCGAATCGGCAGGCACTTTGCGAAATCATGATACCTTCGGATGAGCCACAAGGATGCGAAAGAAAAAAACAATCGCAGAAAGGTAAAGACCCGGCAGCGCCTACTAATTCGGCGTGAACGGTCCGAATCCTTTGCCAAACCGACACGGCCACCCTCGATAGTTTTTTACTTGTGTGCCGGGCGTACAGAGAAATTACGCGACGAAGTAGGCTAGGTCATGGAAACGTAGGGGCTTAGGGTGGGTTCAGTCGGTGGCATGCTTACAATGCTTCGATTTAACATAGCTGTCACTGTAAAATTGCCACTTTTATTGACTCAAGTAAGGCCAGCAGAGTTCAATCTAAACGAAGTTCTCGTCAAGAGTATCATCTAAATAAATACAGTACAAAATTTTACTCAATGTTTCTTGATTAGTCGCTGCCATGTCGCTGGTGCCGAACGCAAGCCGAAGGGCAATCGACAAAACTGAAATAGACGCGATCGGGTACGGTAATCACTGACACGATCCGCTATCCAAAACAATCCTCCAATTCGCGACCCCAGTTCAATAGCGCCGTAGTGCAAAACGTTTAGTTTGGCAGGAGATGCAAAATAAGGTCCCGTAAATGCGTTTTTGATTGATAACTGGCTGAATTCAATGCTTGTATCAACATTTTTTTGCATTTTGGTTTGAAATATAACTTATAATATGGCATATAGGTTTAAAAACGTATATATTTGTAACTGATATGATTTTTGTTACATGGATGGCGAAGAACAGCAACCTTCTATGTCACCGTTTGCAGAAATTCAGCAAGCTCCTATGTCAAAAAGGGGTATTTTTCAGGGGGCACAAAATTGTACTTCAAACGTGATGTACTATATTTTCTTCCATTTTAGGTTGAAATAATATTCACTATAAATTAAAGTGACATAATGGGATATGAAATTTGATATTATTCATCAGATTTGGCTATAAAACGTGACATAGACGGTTTTGTCAGCAATATATTGATAATTTTGCAGAATACAAGCTTTATAGCAGCTTTTTTGTCTGACATAGAAGGCTATTTTCCATCTTATCGTTGAAATTTTGTGCCACAACCTTGCATCTTTGACATAGAAGGTTAATATCATCTTCTGCCTTGTCATCGTATTTTCTGCAAAAACCTTCTTTGTCTGACATAGAAGGTTGATTTTTTGCACTTGACATATTAGTTTCAATTGGAATTGGAGGTTTTGTCAGGTGATTAAAGGCTGGAGTGTCGATCGTTTGACTCACTATTTTCAATTCAGCTGAAATTGACATAGGAAGTTGTTGATTTTCTGCAAATGGTGACATAGAAGGTTGCTGTTCTTCGCCATCGAATGGCGCTATTGCCTGGAGAAGGTGATTGCTCTTCAGTGAAAAACATGTTAGATATGGCGTTATTGCACGAAGTTTATTAAAAATCATCGTAATGTCTGCCGTGGGACTTCTCATCGTAGCATCCTACCTGCAACGTATTTGAAGACTAGTATTCAGGAACCTATGGAAAATTTTCTTCAAAGTTGGGTAGCCCTAAACTGGAACGCAAATACCGTGGAAATAACGATTTCAACGATTGACGATTGTGTCTATGTAATCTACCTTCCAGGTGAAGTTATCTAGAGATCGAAATACCGACCCTTAGAGAAAAATATTAAGAATAATTTGGAGAAAATTGAGAATAGTGTTTTTTTGGAGAATTTGAATTTTCCGGGAAAAACCTTGAATATTTTTTCTCCTTTTGTCTTATTGTAAGAATCATCAATCAAGGCTTCACTTGAGGCTCCATCATTCAAGTCCGGTTCCAAAAACCCAGGCCGGTCTCACATTTTCAACCAGGAAATTGCCGGGAAATTGGAAAAAAATGGTTGGAAAATGTTCAAGAAGCAGTAGGTTTTTGTTAAAAAAAATAATGTTGAAAATCGGTTCACGGGAAGAAAAGTTAGAAAATATGCAGTTATTCCAGAGAGGAAAAGTCGGCAACGGTTGGTCCAATTTTGAAAAATTAGCCTCCAAAAGTTAACTCAATCCTTCCTCCAACTCCCATTTGCAGCATGTCTGCACCTAAAATAAATATTTCGTGGGGCCCGTCGCATGTCGAAGTTTGCACTGTGTTTTTTTCAAAATCACGGAATGTGCAAATTTCATTTTGAAAAAATTACCTACGGTAAACCGGAACCGTTTCGAATTTGAAAATAGGTCTGCACGACGTCCAATCCAATCTGCTTTCGATATTAGTCGGCACTTTTCGGAATAAGTCGATACCCGAGCAGAAATGAGTTTTTGAGTGGAGTACTGCATCAAAAGCGTGTCGTCCTGGCAATATCACGGGCAAAAGGCACTCTCAGGTGGCAACGGCCAGGGTTGGATGGTGGACAATAATTTTTTTGCAGTTTTGGCGGCCGTGATGGCCTGATGTCAGCAAAATTTTGATCAAACGTTCCACCCGTCAGATACTACTTACATACCAAAGTTCATCAAAATCAGTCAGAGCGTCCCAAAGATGTGACAATAAAACGGACACTTCTATTTAATTATGTTGTGGTACACCTGATTGACGTTCCAGGGCTAAAAGCTCATTTTCACGTCTGGCTACTATTCGACGCGTGTTCACGAAGTTGTATCGCAATCGCTCCAAAAACCTGGAAAAAAGCGAGGGAAAAAATTGTTTGTTTTTTTCAAGTTGGATGACTGATTTTTATCGGAGCTGCCCATGATCCGTCAAGTCCCTGGCGGGTACTTTTGCTGCAAACCGAATTGGATCCAAATTTGTTCGGTACTTCTCGAGTTATTAAGCATAAAAGTTTTTCTATGACATCTTGTAACTTTTGACAGATGACAGATATGTCATAACTGTCACATGTTCTGAATAGAGTCTCAAGAGTTTCAAAATGAGCTGTCAAAAATGGAAATTCTCACATCAAAATCTTCTGTCACTTTGACAGAGACATTCCACTTTGACAGGCCACGGTGAAAATCTTATTTTCTTTTTCCCCCGCCGACCATACGCGCATACCAAATTGGGCTGAAATCGGTCTGACGGTTTGGGATTGGGGATGAATCGAGAGACAAAAAAAACCTGACATGCACACTAACATACATACTAACAGACAGACCGACACGAAAGAAAATATATTTTTTTATCGACAAATCTCGACGTTTTAGCATACGGGGAGTCCAAAGAACGAATAAAAAGTTTTAATTTTTTTTCCTTGAAGAATGCGATGACAAGTAATAATGATGATGATGTTGATGATGATGTATGGTTCGAAGCGAAAAAATACAAAAATACAGATAAGTACTGGGTGTTCACGATGAAATTCATCCCCCTCTAGGAGATTCCCCTTTGAGATATTTTGAAGAACTAAAATCTTTTTCTCCACGATTTTTCCCAGGGACCCTAAATCGATCCTCTAAAAGTTTCTAATTGGTACCGATTTAGGGTGTGATATGTAACTTTTTTATTTTGAATGCAACACCCTAGATTGTTTTCCGTTATTTGGTGGAGCTAGGGGTGGAGCCTTTTTTTCTGATTAAAAATATACCGGGTGATCATTTGAAAACTATCCACCTGCAATAACTCCCGATTCCTAGTGAATATTTTTTCGAGCAAAAACAGGTCGTTTTTTATATCGAGGGGAACATCCAAGACATACATTGACAAATTTCTATATTCACCCCTCTTGTCCCCACTCACCCCAACTTTGAAACTTCAAATAACACTACCTACCTTGCGATACATCAAATTGAAGGAAATTGAATTTTCTTTCTGAAAAAAATATTTTCAGAATTTTTAACCCCACCCCTTTTTCCCTAAAAATGCTCTGACTGTCCCATATTATAATCTGGACCCCTCATGTTTTTCTCAATTTAGTCGGCGTCAACCTAGATAGCATCGAAGAAGAAAATTTTCGGTGGAAAAAGTGCTACCCAAATTTACCCCTTTGCTCTTCCCCACTTCAACTCCCAAATTTCACAAAACACTACCTACTTTGTGATACATCAAATTGAAGGGAATTGAATTCTCTTTCCGAAAAGAATTTTTTTGAAATTTTCTTCCCCTTATCCTATAATTTGGTCATTTGGCGTATTCTGGGGGGGGAGATGAGGGGCTTTAAAAATTGTGAAAAAATCTTTTTCGGGAAGAGAATCCAATTTCCTTCAATTTGATGTTTTACAAAGTGGGTATTGACATTTCAAATTTTTGAGGTCAGGTGGGGGGAGTGAAGGGGTAAATTTGGGTGGCACTTTTTTTATAGAAAAGTTTCTCTTCCGATGCTGTGCAGGATGACGTTTATTGTATTGAGGGGAAATGGAGGTCAAGAATATTAACTTGGACACTCAGAGCAATTCAGGAAGAACAGGGGGTTGAGTCGAAAAATTTCTAAATATTTTTTCAGAAGAAGAATTTTATTCTCTTCAATTTGATGTATCGCAAGGTAGGTAGTGTCATTTGAAATTTCAAAGTTGGGGTGAGTGGGGGCGAGGGGGCTTAAGATATAAATTCTCCAATGTATGTTTTGGATGTCCCCCTCGATATAAAAATCGACCTGTTTTTGCTCAAATACATTTGCACTAGGAATCGGGAGATATTGCAGGTGGATAGTTTTCAAATGATCACCCGGTATACAAAATAGGTAGTCAAATAATTTTGTTTCTACAGGTGTCCACGGTTTAAGTGCTTTAACTGTAGGATTGTACTCTTTGGCCAAATGCAAGAACATTTTTGTCATAAAAAAAAATTCGGGCTCCAGTTTCTAAGTTACAGGGTGTCAAAAAAAAATAGAAAAAAAATGCTATAACTCAGTAACTACTTTTTCACGGAAACCAAACTTGGTACGATTTATACACTATTAATTAGCTTTCATTTGGGATTTACCATTACTTTGTTGAAAAACCAGTGGCGTAGATATTAGGGTTACCCACCAATTAACCCCGGTTATTTGCACGCCACTGGGATAAAATCAATCTTTGATAACATTTCCCCAAACAATTCTAAGCAAAACAGGTACTCTTGATCCGAAGCTCTAAAGTCAACCATTCCCGATAAAAACGAAATTTTATGCTAAAAAGCATGAAAATCGATCATAATAATAAATTGACTGATGAGACTTTCGTAAGCTGCAGCATCATCGAAAGTATTGAAATAACTGGAAAGAAGACTTATTAGAAACTATTACTTTTGTTCAGTATTACTTACACTAATTACAATTAATTTATTGAAAAATAAGTTGACAATTTTTTTTTTCAATTTTTTGACACCCTGTAACTTGGAAACTTAAGCTCGAAAAAAAAAAACATTTATAGGGAAAATTTTCTTGCATTTGGCCAAAAAATACAACCCTACAGTTAGAGCACTTAATCCGTGGACACCCTGTATATCTCACTCAAAAAAAGTCATTTTTGCAGCATTTTGTCCGCATAATTCAACTGTGCATGGATGATAATGGTCTAATTTGCTCCTAATACAGGGTGTCGCGTAATTTTCACTTCCAAATTTATTTGACTACCTATTTTATTATTTTTTCGACAGCTTCCTTTTCATAGTGAATCATAAGTGTGATATATCTTTGTGATCAGAAAGAAAGGCTCCATCAAGTGACGTAATAAAATACGGGGTGTTGCGCTTAAAATGAAAAAGTTACATGTCACACCCTGTATACGGTACAAACTAGAATCTTTTAGACGATCGATTGAATATCCCTGGCAAAAATCTTTGGGAAAAAGGTCGTAGTTTTTCAAAATATCTCAAAGGGGAATCTCCTACAGGGGAAGTGAATTTTATCGTGAACACCCTGTACAGGATGTTCGCGCGAGAATTCTACCCTTCACTCTAGACTTTCCCCTGATGGTAGTTTGAAAAATTGAAAACAATTGTCATATATCTTTTCCCATACGCTTCGAATTCGCCTACAAAAATTGCCTTAGTATATCGCTTACAGGGTGCCACTTGCCACTTAGGGCCGTTGTGGAAGATCAGCCTCTTGGGCCACCAGGAAAGCTGAACGACGGCCCTGGGGTTTTGCCTAAGTTTCTTAATAAATTACTCACATTGTAAATATTTTTTCTGGCGAAATAAAAAAATACTATACTATACTTCGAAAATTTTCCTCAAATTGGACACCCTGTATTTCGTTAGGGAAGTCGATTTCAATTCTTATCCTGATTATAAATACATATCACACTTGACAGGTTAGTTAACAAAACATTAAAAATATATTATTGGTAAAATGGACCTCATCATAGTTTGAAACTTTCACCTGACTTGAATTAACTTTACAAACTGAAAAAAAAAAATAATTTTTCGATATTTTCTGAAGTTTCAGGAATTTTTTCAATTTTCAAAAATTTCATTTTTTTTTTCATCTGCATCAACTACGAGGTTTTAAGCAGGTTTTTCTGTGGGGGTTTTTCAGTAACGATAACAGTATTGATGATAACAACGAAGACATTTTTGGAACAGTGGGTATTGATCAGTGTGGTTTTGTTCCGATGGCTTTCTCGTTTCATCCCTTTTCCCGGGGCATCACCGCACGATAGTAGATGCCCCAGTACTAGGAAAAGCGTGGAAAAGTTTATCTGGTCCAGTGTGGATTTGAACCCGGGACCTTCGCCTTTGAACGCGAGGCCGAGCTCACCGTGTTATCGACTGGGTCGATATTGTGTTCAGTTGAAGTGAGATATATTTTTATAATCAGGAGGGAAAGCGGAATTGATTCCCATATCAAAATACAGGGTGTCCAACTTGAGAAAAATTCTTAGTGTTGCACCCTGTAAGCCATATACCACAGAAAATTTTCATGGACAAATTCGAATCCTACAGAAAAAATTATATGGGATTCGTTTTTAATTTTTGAAATTATCTTCAAGGGGAAGTCTCCAGTGGGGGGTAAAGTTTTCGCGCGAACACCCTGTATATTGAATCACAAAAATTCAAAACTAGATAAGTAAAAAGTGAGTTGATTCTATCTGTGACAGATTTATGTCACAATGTGTAGTTATTATGTATGTAGAGTTTTATTTAAAATCATGTACAATTGACTCAAGTACATAAAGGTGAAAGACAAAATTAAGTATCGTAGGTTAATGGAATCAGCTTGAATGAAAAATCTCTTCAAGAGAGGCCTAAGTTATCATTGAAGAAAAAATAATGGAAATTTATGAAAGTTTATCGAACCATAACAAATGATAGAAAATAATATAAAAACTAGAAGCAATATAATTCAAAATTCAAATGACTATTATTACGTAGCGAGGTGGGAAACGTCTCATTACAGACAAGGGACTAAATATATTACCGAGGCATGCCAAGGTGAGATAGAATCCCGTAAGCTGTAATAACGCTTTACTCCGTGGTATGTAAAGCACTTTATTCACAATGATTCAGTTTAAATGCAAATAATTGGCTTTATTTGAAGTTTTTCGCGTCAAACATTTTTATCAGGTAGGCATAGGCAACCTTTTCAAACAACGCACCCATCAACACTCCGCGCTCCGCGACAGCTGTTTAGATCAGATCACCTCTTTTCATACGTCACTTTCGGCCCATGGTCCGAAAGTGACATTATTTTCCAACCTGTAAGGAATCATTCACTTTCCAACTTTTTGAAAGTTAGTTATGTATCGATTGCTTACTCATTGTGAATAATAGTATATTATACACCAAGGTTCAGAAAGCATTATTATAGGTGAAGCGCCAGTTTAGATTCCGGAGCGTAGCTGAGGGATATAAGGCTCTGAAGCTATAATAATTTTCTCGACCGTGGTTTATATAGTATTTTTTTCACTACTAGAAAATCGACATCGAAATTCAGGACCAGGGTAATAATGATGCACTTCACGGCTAGTAGTGAAAAAATGCTATTGCAGCCTTCCTGCCTTGAACAGCGCTTTGGCGATAATAGCTTACTGCTCTACCTACCTGAATCCTGAATGTACAATATCCTTTTGAATGAAAGCACCGTATTGAAATAGGGTTCAAATAAATTTTCATAAGTCTCAGTTTTTTCAATTTCATGATTTTCATACTGCTGGACCATTCTTGTCCAAACTACCCTCGAAGCTTTCGGGAAAAGATTTCTGTTCCAATGTTATGAAGTGTCAAAGTGTATGAGCAAAAAACTGTCTAATTTCCCATAGATCTGTCAAGCACATTTCTACAATTAACGTATGGTCCGAAAGTTTTGGGAAATTGTTCAAAGCTAATAACTCTTTCTGAATAGTCTTTATTTTTCAACTTGATATTGCGAAAATTAACATCATATATAACAATAACAAATTCATATTCAACATATTGATAATGGACCATTATCTTCGATGGGTCTCAATTTTCTTCTGCCATGTTCCATAATTTTCTGTATCAATTTGTAAAATGTGAAATTCTTTAATGTTATTGAAAAATGCGACGCCGTATTTGGTCTTCATTTGCAGCTTCCCATCCCTTGTCGTATACTATCTTGCTCGATACTTACCAAAAATCTCATATTGATCGAGCTTGCGGTACCTACATTGGGAGGCAGGAGCTCAGAGAAATTAGTCCTGTTGTTGTCCAGAGAATGATCGAACATGGCAGAAGAAAACTGAGAGCCATCATAGATAATGGCCCATCTTCAATATGTTAAATATGAATTTGGTATTGTTAAGGATGATGCTAGTTTCTGCAATATTAAGCCACAAAATTAAAACTATCCAAAAAAAAGTTATTAGCTTTTAAAAAAATTCTCAAAACTTCCGGACTCATACACAATTCCTAAATATGTTGCAGAAAAAGAGCCCATTCAGACCTACCACTAAATTCGCCCATAAGAAATAATCTTTTGCATCTAAACACACACACTCATAAGAAATAAAAGATAAAGGATGCGAGGAGCGATACAGAGAATGACGATCTTGATTTGTCCTGTCTTCGACTTTCCGCTTAATTTATTCGACATGTTTACATATGTCGGAGAAACGAGCGAGCAAGCACCACCGGAGCTGGGCAGGCCGGAGAGACGGAGAAACAAGCGCCGAGCGGCGGGCGCATTCTAATTGTCGGCATTCGGGGCCGCAGTCAAAGGCCCCCCCGTTCTTCTTCGTCGTCGTCGTCCTCGTCGACGACGACGGCAGCCCAGCGATCGCGGCATGCCGCGGCCGGACGGACGTGGCGCCACCTCGGGAAAAAAAGCGGCCGAAACGCGAAACATGTCCAAAAAGACCAGCAGGACCAAAAAGCGACCAAGACGACGACGACGACAACGGCCAAAAACCATGACCGATGAGAGGACGCGCGGCGGGCCAGCGGGTGCAGGCAGGCATCAGCCAGCGACATTATGTTCGTTTGTTTCTCCTTCTGTCTTCCGTTCTTGTTCATCGCCTGGCGGAAGGGAATCCGTCTATCTGCCGTCCTTGTTCTTTGATTCTGGATTCATCAAGATTAGGTTATCCGTTGGGATCGATCGATGAGATTTTATTCGGTCGTTTCTGTTTAGTGTCTGCGGGCGCTCGAAATTTGCAAGATTTATTTTTTAGCTTTACCGATCTCTGGATATAAATCTTTCATTCATTTGAACGTGAACCAGCAGCTTTTTTTCGGGCACTAAATGTGGGTGTAGCTCTGGCTTTGAATCTGAATGCTAATGCGGTCAAGCGAGCATAATTTTTATAGATTTGTATGGAAGGTGTACTTAGTACGAAACGTAACTTTATAGCCCGTTTTATAATCGACGGAAGCGTGAAAAACGGACGCAACCAAATCCTCCGCGAGCTCTTCGAGCTCGTCGAGCTCTTGTCCTACAAAGATGAGCCAAAAAAATTTATTTGAATGAATTCAGTCAAACAATGAGTAGATTGGGTCTGACCGGAAATCAAAACGTATTCGCAAAATTTCACTTCAATAAGGCTTGGTCAAAATCGTGATCATTGGACAAAAACAAAAATCATTTGTGGATGGTGATTCGCCCTGAAATCTTCTATTTGCCGTTGGTCTTCTAAATTCACTCTTGAATCACCCTGTACATACACACAGCATAAACAATAATACCTTAATCGCTTTTTACATGCAATCGCTTCACTCGTGAATTTTGTTTCTTCCTGATAGTCTCAAACTCTTTCTCTTGAACCGTAGATTATAAACATAAAAAGGTCAAAATCATCACATTGTACATTACATATACAAGGTGTATAATCGAATTTTTTTTACATATTTATTCAATTTAGCCTATATGCGACACTCTAAGCACCTATCACGAGTCCAATATCAATATGCATTTGCTTTGTATAATAAGCTTAACTTAATACACTCAAGAAGGGGTCAGCTCACAGCTTTACTGTAAAATGTTTTGAAGGCCCTCTGAAATCATCAAAATTCACAGTAGCAAGAAATGTATGTAACAGTATATTATATTATATTATATACTAAAGGATCACAGTGAATTTTGAATTTGGGGATTTGGACCCAGAGAGCCCTCGAGCAACAAACCTCACCCAAAGAATCAAAAGTTCACTTTGGTTCTTTGGTATATAATATGTATTATACTGTTACATACATTTCTTGCTACCTACTGTAAATTTAATTGATTTCAGAGGGGCTTCAGAACATTTTACAGAAAAGCTGTGGGCTGACCACTACTAACTTAAGGTGTATCAAGTGAAGCTTACAGAGAAATGCATCTTGATATTGAACACGTAATAAGTGCTTAGAGTTTCGCATAGGCTAAATCGAAGGGCGGGACATTGAAGAGCTGAGAAACGATAACAAGGAGTAAGAGAACAGCTAGTAAAGAACAATGAGATGCTTAAAATATAAATAGACCAACAAGCAGATGAAATTGTAATGCTGAAAAGAGAAATGAAGGATAAGAACGAGAGAGACGAAGTAAAAATGAGAATACTAGAAGAATAAATACACAGGATGGAAAATCAACTGGAAAGACAAGAAAGACAAAGAAAAAGAAACAATATAGTGATAACGGGAATAAGAGTGAAAACACAAAAAATACAAAAATACAATCACAACTAAGACAAGAGACCGATGATATGAGGGAAGAAGGACGGAAAGTAATAAATAGTAGGATACCAGAAATTGATTATTGACAACGAAGTTTGGCAATGGAAACGACAAAACAGAAAATTACAAAAAGCTCCAAAAAAACTAAAAAGAAACTATATTGTGGAAATGCAAAAGATTACAAGGCGTGAAACTGGTACATGAAATTTGGCTACATGAAATATAAGAAGTATTAATGGCAAAGAAAAGGAACTTGAGTGAGAATTCGATACAGAAAAACCTCGAGAAAAACTAAGTATATTGGTCGTCATTATAATTCAAATATCACAGAAACGAAAAAGAAAGGGAAAAGGTGAAAAAGAACTGGATAAAGGACATGTGCTACTGTTTAGCGGGGTCCAAGAAAACGAAAGAGCGACCGGAGGAGTAGGATGTATAATCCACAAAAAATTGGTAGAAAACATCTCAGAATGGAGAGAATGGTCAGAAAGGATAATGACAATAGAAATAACTCAATGTCAAGGAGAAAAAATTACAATAATCGCCGTGTATGGACCAAATGACGACGAGAAAAAGGAGACCAAAGACAAGTTTTGGGAGGATCTGGAAAAAGCAACAGAAATGAGCAAGGGTACAATTTTCATAGCAGAAGATTTCAATGGAAGAGTGGGAATCAGAAATAATGAAACAGGAGAAGTAATAGGAAAACATGGAGAGCGCAAAAGGAACAACAATGGCGCGCGACTCATAGATTTTTGTATTATACACAACATGATAGTGACGAATATATTTTTTGAACATAAAAGAATCCACACCTATACCAGAGAAGCAGCAAATAAAGAAGAAAAATCTATTATAGATTACATCCTTGTCGAGAAAATCAATAGAAAAATTGTAAAAGACGTCTATCACGTAAATTCACGCTGAATTTTGTGCTGTAAGGCTACCTACCTTGAATTTGTTTGTGATAGCCTGTTATCGGTCTTGCATGGGTGATCCTCAGGTATTTTTTAACAGTCTAACTGAATTATTGCACAAGTATATCAAATGTAAATCTAAAGTTGTAATTTTTGGTGATTTTAATATTGATTTTAGCACCGGCTCTGCACGTCTGGTTCAGCTTAATTCGTTGCTTCAGTCATACGGTTTGAGGGCAGTAATAAGGGATTTTACTAGGATATCACCACAGTCATCTTCTTGTATAGATAATATCGCTACAAACCTTCCCGACTATATGTTTGAGTCGGGAGTTCAAGATTTTTGCCTGTCAGACCACTTGGGTCAGTTTTTAAAAATTCGACAGAGAGCCACAAAAAAAGAATTTTCAGTAATTAGACCTATCACTAAGGTAGGTATAATGAAATTTAAGACGCTCTTATCAGATGTGAAATGAGATATATTTTTTGACTCCGAATGCCCCGTGGATCAGATGGCGAATAATTTGGTTAGCGTTTATTCCAATTTGACAGATGGTTGCTTCCCACTGAAAAGAATAGTTAATGATGCGCTTCTTGTAAAGTGGTTCGGTCGGGAGCTGGCTGGGATGAGGGATGAATTGTCGGCGGCGAGGGCTATGTGTAATAATTCTGACGACCCTGCGTGCTGGGAGACGTTTAAATCAAAAAGGAAAGATTATAGAGCAGCTTTGAAAACGGAAAAAAGGAAGGCCTTTGACAGTTTCCTCGCGGGATCGCAGAATAAGGTAAAGGATGCTTGGCGTCTGGTGAATTCGGAGACAAATAGAGTAGGCAGTGTGCGCGCGAGGCCGTACATATCTGAGGATGAGTTTAATGATCATTTCTGCTCTGTTGCTGCGAGTATTATCAGGGACTTGCCTGATGGCTGTGGAGATGCGTTGGACTACCTGAAGTCAGCACCCTCGCCCTCTGGTGGGTTCTTTCTTTATCCTGTCACGCTTGGCGAGGTTTGTGATGTTGTCGCCTCTCTTGGGAACTCGTCATCGGCTGACTATTATGGACTGAACAGTAGAATCGTTAAGGAGACGGTGGAGTTGGTGGCGTATCCGCTGGCTGAGCTTGTGAATAGGTGTTTCCAGGATGGTGTTTTCCCTTCCTGTCTAAAAGTGGCAAAGGTCACTCCTATTCATAAGGGTGGTGCCGCTGATGCGGCAAATAATTATAGACCTATATCCATTATTCCAATATTTGGTAAGATTATTGAGATACTGTTGAAAAATAGACTAACATCTTTTTTTGAGAGGCACCATTTATTCAGTTCATCGCAATATGGTTTTCGTGGGGGTCGTTCTACGACCAAGGCTCTGCTTGAGGTGGTGGAGGGGGTGGTTGGGGGTCTTGAGGGGGGAAGGCACACTGTTCTCACATTGTGCGACCTCACCAAGGCCTTTGACTGTGTTCCTCACGATCTCTTGCTGCATAAGCTCAGGCACTATGGTGTAAGCGGTGTTCCGCTTGACTTGATAAAATCATATCTTTCAGACAGGAAACAGTGTGTGTCTTTGGATTTTGGCAGTCGGTCCAGCCTTGGAATTTTGACGAGCGGTGTACCCCAGGGTTCTGTTCTGGGGCCGCTACTATTTGTAATTTTTATTAATGATCTCTGTCACTATATGTCCACTAGGGGTCGCTGCGTTTTGTACGCTGATGACACGACGTTCGTTGCTTCGAGTGCTGACTTTGCTGAGCTTCGCGATATTTCCTCGGCATCCGTCCAGCGTGCTGGTGAATGGTTCCTGAGCAATCGATTAAGACTGAATGAGGGGAAGACTCAAACACTTGTGATTTCCAGCAATACCAGATTTACTTCTGGAAAGACCTGTCGGCTGCTGGGTGTGACTGATGATGATGCTCTGTCGTGGTCGGCTCATGTTGCGGGGTTGAGTGGTAGGTTGTCCGGTGCTCTTTTTGTTCTTAGGCAGCTTAGAACGTCCGTTAGCCTGGAGGTACTGAAGTCTGTGTACTTTGCTCTCTTCCACTCTCACGTTTCATATGGGGTCGTTCTGTGGGGCAACTCAAGTGATGCTATTAAGATTTTCCGTCTGCAGAAGCGAGCCGTCAGACTGCTAGCTGGGGTTGGTCCTTTTGAGCACTGCAGACCATATTTTATCAAATATGGTATAATGACTTTGCCATCTTTATTTGTTTACCAATCACTTGTGGAGATCCATGCAAGTCGTGAATCATTAACACTGCACAGCGATAATCATCGGTACAATACTCGTGGGGGTGATAAAGTAGTTTTGCCGCGATATCGTCTTGCCAAATCAAAGAAAAATTCATTGAATCTTAATTTGTACAACAGAATTCCATTGAAAGTTAGGGACTTGCCCCTCTGTGCATATAAACGTGCGGTGAGACAAATTATTTTAAAGAATGGTTTTTATTCAGTTGAAGAATTTTTGTCACTGCAAATTGCGTGAATTTGACATGTTTTAATTTCTTGTACATTTGTTATTTATTACGTGATGTTTCCGTTGATGTTTTTCATGTGTATTTGACTTTTGACTGTTTTTTGTTTGTTTGTATAAATCCAATTATTTATCTTGCTTCAAACTGATGTAATCATGTAATGTGGCGTAATATATCTATCTATCTATCTATCTATGTGAGGGGAGGAGCTGGGATCGACAGTGATCATTACCTGCTCGTGGCAACAATCAAAGATGAAAATGAACATCTTGAGAAAACTGGGTCAAAGGAAATCAAAAAACAAGAAACAATAAGAACGCACAAACTCCAAATAAGAGAAACAGCAGAAAAATATGAAGATATAGTTGAAGAGAAAATACGAAAAGAAAATGAAAAACTAGGAGAGATGAATACTGAAAAAACATGGCAAAAATTCAAAGAGATAGTTTTGGAGGCAGCTAAAACGGCATGTGGAATATGCAGAACGAACAACCAAAGGAAAAGCACAGCATGGTGGACCGAAGATATTAAGACGGGGGTTGAAGGAAAAAAAAGAAATGGAAAGAGTATTTAGGAAGGAAAACAGAAGAGATGTACAGGAGATACAAAAACAGAGCGACAAATAGTGAAGAATATAGTAGCCGAATCTAAGAAAAAAGCATGGGTAGATTTCGGTGAGAAGATGGGAGAAAATAGCAAAAAAAAAAACAAAAACTGTTCTACAAAGTATTGAAAACACTGAGGAAAGGAAGAACAAACGAAGTTCATACAATAAGGAACAAACAAACGAAGTTCATACAATAAGGAACAAGGAAGGAAGAATATTGAAGGATACTAGGGAAATAATGGAAAGATGGAAGGAACACTTTCAAGAATTACTGAACACACGACAAATCAGCACAGAAGAAGAAGAAGAAAAAGAAGCAGAAGAGGAAAAAAAAGAGGCGACAACCGTGAAAACAAGAAACGAAGAAAACATAAATGGAAAAGAAGATAAAAATGCGATTACACCAGAAGAACTAGACGAAGCAGTAAGGAAAATAAAAAATGGAAAGGCATCTTAACATGACAAGATTACAGCAGAAATGATGAAAAAGCTAGGAAAAGAAGGGAAAGCATCATTACTGAGGATTTACAATCAAGTATGGGAAGAAGAAAAAATCGCAATGGACTGGAAGTTGGAAGAATACTACCTATCTACAAAAAAGGAGACAACAAAGAATGCGCCAATTACAAGATGTCAATTACACGGTGAACAGCGTCGGACTCATAACCCCTCTCTGTCTTAATCCATCTTTTGTTTCGAATCTCTCTGGAACTTCGTTGTTGCTGTTGCTGATTACATAGCTGATAGTGTTTCTGTACAGGCTTTTCGTTGTTCTGATCAACTTCACGTTCAGTCCTCTTTCTCTCAGACTTCTCCACACCTCATTTCGTGGTACATTTAGGGACAGATTACGGAACACAAATAAGGGAAGAATTAGAAATGAAGCCAGGGATTGATTTCATAGAGAAGAGACAATCAGGTTGGTGGGGCCACTTGCAAAGAATGGATGCAGATAGACCAGTTAACTGGTCTAGCAGTTAGCAAGCAAGAATGAAGGACAAGAGAAACAGAGGAAGACCGAAAGAAACTTGGGATGACGTGATACGGAAAACGTTGACTGAAAAGGGGACCAACTGGAGCGAAGGAAGAACCATCGCCAAGAATAAGCGACTGTGGGCAACCTTCGTGCACGGCGAATAGGAAAATTTGTTTATTTGTATTATTTATGGAAATGAGATACTAATTTTCATTTGCACATTGTATACCGGGTGATCATTTGAAAACTATCCACCTGCAATAACTCCCGATTCCTAGTCAAAATTTCTTCGAGCAAAAACAGGTCGATTTTTATATCGAGGGGGACATTCAAAACATACATTGTCAAATTTCTATATTCACCCCCCTCGCCCCCACTCACCCCAACTTTGAAATTTCAAATGACACTACCTACCTTGCGATACATCAAATTGAAGAGAATTAAATTTTGATTCTGGAAAAAATATTTCTACAATTTTCAACCCCACCCCCTTTTCCCTAAAAATTCTCTGACTGTCCCATTTTAAATTCTGGACCCCTAATTTTTTTCTTAATTTAGTCGGCGTTATCTTAGATAGCATCGAAGAAGAAATTTTCGGTGAGAAAAGTGCTACCCAAATCCACCCCTTTGCTCTCCCCCAACTCAACTCCCAAATTTAACAAAACATCACCTACTTTGTGATACATCAAATTGGAGGGAATTGAATTCTCTATCTGGAAAGAATTTTTTTGGAATTTTCCACCCCTCCCCCAATAAATTGGTCATTTGGAGTATTCTAGGGGAGGAATGGGGGGCTTTAAAAATTGTGAAAAATCGTTTTCATGGAGAAAATTCAATATCCTTGAATTTGATGTATTACAAAGTGGGTATTGACATTTTAGATTTTTGAGGTCAGGTGGGGGGAGCGAAGGGGTGAATTGGGTGGCACTTTTTTCATAGAATTTTTTTTCTTTTGATGCTGTGCCGGATGACGTTGACTGTATTGAAGGGAAATGGAGGTCAAGAATATTAACTTGGACACTCAGAGAATTTTAGGAAGAACGGGGGGTAGGGTTGAAAAATTTCGAAATATTTTTTTTAGTAAGAGAATTTAATTCTCTTGAATTTGATGTATCTTAAGGTAGGTGGTGTCATTTGAAATTTCAAAGTTGGGGTAAGTGGGGGCGAAGGGGCTCAAGATATAAATTCTCCAATGTATATTTTAGATGTCCCCCTCGATATAAAAATCGACCTGTTTTTGCTCAAAGACATTTGCACTAGGAATCGGGAGATATTGCAGGTGGATAGTTTTCAAATGATCACCCGGTATATATTTACCCTACACCTCAAACGAGGTGAATGGGATTTTTGATTAATATAATATATAAATCGAAGAAATATGTCAGATTTCTCTTATCTGATTTGGTTCCCTTAGTACACCCTGTATATGTACAATGTGACGTTTTTGACTTTCCAATGTTCGTAATCTACGGTTCAAGGGAAAGAGTTTGAGGCCATCACCGCAACTATAGGATGATGGATTCTTGAGTAATCTCGTTTAGAATTTTTTTTGTCACATAGACATTTTAGTTTTTTGAGTCAAGTGGCCATGTAGTCCAGGAATTTCAGCTGTTTAAATCGCAAATAGCGAACAAAAATGATAACCAGCCGGATTTTTTTATATAAGCTCAGTTAAGCATGTAGTTCAACATAGTAAAAGTCCTCAAGAATCCGGTGTGAGCTTCGGCCGTTGTGGCCTCGAGAAGAACTTGAGGGTCAGTTTTTCGCGTATATCTCATGAACAATAGCACTTGGGAAAAAGTTCCCGAGGAGAAACTGTTGGAAATTATATTGTCTACAAGAAAGGCCCTTACACATTTCATCGTCAGTCATCTCCTTCTTCGTCAAAACACAAGAAAATGAAAATAGTCCAGATGCTCGATGCTGAAGACTGGTATGGACCTTGAGTTTTATGATGGCGAAGTGCCACTTTGTAGAGGTGTTGTTTGATCCACTCTCTTTTGGTTGAAACTTGAAGCCATCAAGACGAACTATGCCGGCGGCATATACAGGGTGAAATAAAAATAAAAAGTTAAACATTTGTAGGTACCTCGAGAACCAAAATAGGTGAAGACATGTAAATCGCCATAAATAATTCTGATTTCATGGTCATGAAGTCGTCGTAAACTTGAATTTAATATCTTGAGCCGTTCTTGGAATATCTTCAGAAGACTGAAGTTGTTACCAAAAAAATATATATTTTCGTCTACTCATCAGAGAAAAAGTTGACTGTGTTTTTTCTAAAATTAGTTGACCTAGAGAGGGCTTTTCACTGTAATTTCATTTTAAATGTAATCTATCATTGTTTCGATTCAAAACACCAAGTTTCGATTCAAGATCTGAAGAATTACTGATATACGGAATACTATTTTTTTTTCGTAACGACTTCAGTCTTCTGAAGATATTTCAGAAACGGTTCAACATATTTGATTCAAGTTCACGACGACTTCATGGTCATGAAATTAGAACTATTTTTGGCGATTTACATGGCTTCACCTATTTTGGTTCTTGAGGTACATTTGTTTAACTTTTTATTTTTATGTCAACCTCTATATGCCGCCGGCATAATTGGTATTGATGGCATTAAGTTTCAATCAAAAGAGAATGGATCGAACAACACCTCTGCCAAGTGGCACCCTGCCATCATAAAACTCAAGGTCCGTACAGTCTTCGGCATCGAGCATCTGGACTATTTAGCTTTTCTTGTGTTTTGACGAAGGAGTGGACTGATAATGGAATATGTGGGGACCTTTCTTGTAGACAACACAATTTCCAACAATTTCGCCCCAAGTGTCATCGTTCACGAAATAAACACGAAAAACTGATCCTCAAGTTCTTCTCGAGGCCACAACGGCCGAAGCTTACACCAGATTCTTGAGGACTTTTACTATGTTGAACTACATGCTTAACTGAGCTTATATACAAAAATACGGCTAGTTATCATTTTTGCTCGTTATTTTTTCTATAATTCTTGGAGTAATGGAGCTTTCACGACAATGACTCTCGCTTCCAGAAGCTCTATCTGAAGGACTATAGGTCGCAGAAAGTTGATTCGAAAACCAAACTGTGAGAATTTCATAGGCTTCAAAATGACTCCTCACATCTTTTGCTATCAGATGACCCAAAATTAAGATATTCGGCAAAATCCACGCTGGTGCACTTCTTGTTGATGATGGCGACATGACGCCGACATTTCCGAAAGGGGGGAAACTAGTATGTCAAAACCTAAGCTACACAGATCGTTTCAAGCTAGTTTCCAGCCAGTAAACAATTATTTCCTTATTGTCTTCCGTGACGTCTGGGCTATTTGTAATTCTGAGACACTCTATATAAGTTTAACGTTTTTTTTTTCTCAAAACAACTGGAATAAAAGCCAACTCACTAATGAGACAGTGGTGGCGGATGAGTGTTAGATTTGAAAGAAACGGTGCATTAATGGTGTTCGCCCTCGCGCTGATGGCCTCCACCTCCTCCTCATCATCGCGTAGCCTGAAAATTCCTCAACTTTACGATCCGATATGATTTGTGGACGCAATAAAAACGTTGCACTTAATTAAGAGTAATTAAGAAATTTCCAATTAAGTGTTAGATGACTGTTTCTGATATTATAAATGCGGTCTGCCTGTGGCACAGAATGCACTTCCAGTCGCGCTGTGCGGTGCTTCGTCGGGGTCGGGGCAACCCAAGAAATTTCGGTTCGTTTTCGGTGGATCGTAAAGTTGGTAATTTATTGGATTTCGCTTGAAAAACCCGAATGCAGCTGTAATTTTCTTAGAATTCTCCATTTTTGAAAGGTGCCTGACGTGTGATCAGAGACGTATCAAAATAAATATGTCTAAGTATCAACTTAGCCGGCGAGAAAGCTCCACTAATCACTTCCTTTTTCCTTCTTTTTCCTGAAATGTTTCTTCCTTTAGTTCTTGTCAACTCCGCGTGAAAATACGATCAGATCTTTAAGCTATATTTTTGTTGTGTCTTTGGACTTTGGAGAGTATAAGGTATAAGAAACATAATATTGTTTCCACCAGGCAAATATTCCACAAATTCTCCTTCAGTATAGCCATGTGACTCGTTATCGGATTAGTAATAATTGGGAATAGCCAGTTGTCTCGTTATCGAATTCCTGATCTTTTAATCAAGCTTAGACTTAAGCGTGGAGCTACGAAGGCGTAGAGCGGCCACTGCAGTGTTTTTTTCTTAATTTACACTTTGAAACTGTAAATTTACACTTCAAACTGTAAATTTACACTTTCAAACTGTAAATTTACACTTTGAAACTGTAAACTATAAATTTACACTTTGAAACTGTAAATTTACACTTTAAAACTGTAAATTTACACTTTTAAACTGTAAATTTACACTTTGAAATTGTAAATTGTAAATTTACACTTTGAAACTGTAAATTTACACTTTAAACTGTAAATAAAGCGTTGTGATGCCGGATTGGTTCAAATTCAAGTGGTCAACGCACCCTCACCACATTCTCACCCTTATCACTTTATGTACAGAGTGTTCACAATAAAATTCACCCCCCTCCAGTAGATTCCCCTTCAAGATATTTCGAAGAACTGAGAACTTTTTCTTCACGATTTTTCCCAGGGACCTTAAATCGATCCTCTAAAAGTTTCTAATTGGTACCGTATACAGAGTGTGATATATAACTTTTTTATTTTAAATACAACACCCTATATTTTATTCCGTTATTTGATGGAGCCTTTTTTTCTGATTACAAATATATATGACACTTATGATTTATTTTGACAAGTAAGTTGTCGAAAAAATAATAAAATAGGTAGTCAAATAATTTTCTTTTGGGGTAAGATGGCTTTGGTTTCCACAGTTCACATAAAAAAAAGTTATTCTCGCAGCATTTTATCTGCAGAATTCAACTCTGCATGGATAAATGGTCCAATTCGTTCCTAATACAGGGTGCCGCGTAATTTTTAATTTTTAACTTATTTGACTACCTATTTTATAATCTTTTTGACAGCTTCTTTGTCAAAATGAATCATAAATGTTATATATTTTTGTAATCAAAAAGACAGGCTTCATCAAATGACGTAATAAAATATAGGGTGTTGTATTTGAAATAAAAAAGTTACATGTCACACCCTGTATACGGTACCAATTGAAAGCTTTTAGACGATTGATTCAAGATCCCTGGGAAAAATTGTTGAGAAAAAGTTTTCAGTTTTTCAAAATATCTCAAAGGGGAATCTCCCAGAGGGGGGGTGAATTTTATCGTGAACACCCTGTATATCCATTGTTCCCACAAAAATTATGAAAATTAAAATTTCATCAAAGGGGGTGGTTTTTTAGCGCATTTTCATAAGAAAATGACGCTTATATGGCCGGTTTGTCTGTCTGTCTGTCTGTCTGTCTGTCTGTCTGTCTGTCCGTGTAGAAATTGAGTAGTTGTACTCCTCCACGGGAAATGAAGTTAGAGCCTTGGAACTTTTTTTGAATGATAGCTGATGTCCCCAAGGGTGGCCAATGGCCATTATTTTTTTTATCCATACACTGACCGTGGGTTCCACCAAAATATTTAACCAGCTGATAGCTAACTCGAGATTTATTTTGATGAATTCTGGCCAAATGATCAATGTAAATTCAGGTTTCACGTTGAGTAATTAACCAAAGGGTGGTATACTTGCGATTTAACGTATTTTCCAAAATGAATCTACCAACATTGACCAGAGAAAAATCCGTTCAATCTCGGTTTAGCTTAAACCGCTCTTAAATTTTTTGGTGGAACCCGTGGTGAGAGAATTTTTAAATATCGCGGGCTGTCATCGTTAAGCTGTGTGTCGGAAAATATTCAATAATTAGTTTTGCCCCCTATTCCATGTATGATGTGTGTGATGCCAGAACAGCCATTCTGTCTTCATGTTTAGTTTGAGGCCCTGCGGGCCCTCTTGTCTTCATGTGTCGTTTGAAAACATTTTTATGTCTTCTTGTGCTTGTGGCTTTCGGAACTAGTGTGCCCCGTTTGGGTCTCCTTGTGTTCTTCGAAAGCCTACTGGGCCTTCTTCTCGACCTTCTTGCATTGTGTCGTGGCTTTCGCACCTTTGATGAACCCTTGTGTCTGCTTTTGTGTCATTCGGAACCCCAAAATGGGCCCCTTTTTGTCTTATTGTGCTTTTGAATACTTTGATGACTCCCGTTCATGTCTTATTGTAACGTCCGGGGCCCCAACGGAGCCCCTTGTGTCTTGCTGTAACGTTTCGAGCCCCAGTGAGGCTCTTTGGGCTCGGTGTATCGTTCGGAGTCTTGATGAAATATCCCGAGAAATATCCCTGAACGTCAAGCGCGCTGTTTGAATATACTGTATTAGACAATTTGGTAGCTTAGACGAATCGGCAGCAGTGTCTCTATCACCTGTGGGGATCCAGGTTCGAATCCTGCGGAGGACGCCAATAGTAGAACAACTTTTCTTAGGGGAAAAACGTGCTGTATAGAACGTGCTGTAGTGCTGTCTTAATTGTAAAAATTAGTATAAATAGGTGCGGAACCTCCTATGACATAAAACTATGTTGAAAAGTGATGGAAAGTTGATTTATATAAAATCGTGTCGAAAATGTGTTATTATAGCGACCAAAATCATTTCGAAAGTGCCACTTTATAGCACTAGTGTTATAAATAGTACTAGTGCTATAAACTGGTACAAACCTAGTACTTCTACGACTGTGAACGTTCCATTAAAATATGTGACCGTTTCAGGCAGCTCAATACCACAGACTGTGAATGTTCCAATAACATCTGTGACCGCTTTAGGTAGCCCCAATGCACAATCTGTATCACAGGGTGTATTGATATTAATTTATATATTTCATAGATTTCCCTCGTTCTATTTTACCTTTGTTTTCGGCACGATTTTATATAAAATAGTGTATATGCCTCGTTCCCAAAGTACCTTTATGTCACCTCGTGGTGCATGTAAACCTCGCTTCGCTCGGTCCACAACCCGCACCACTCAGTGCCATAAAGTAGTACTTTGGGAACTTGGTATATAATATACTATTTTCTTCAAAAATACACATCCAAAATGCGACGTTATATGTACGTCAAAAAGTGATATCTACGAGATGTGGAATAGCGATGTAGATAGTATTTCACATTTGGACATCTTTGAGATATCTCATTCATGTTCTAATTACCCGGACACGAGCCCGGACATAAGAGGTAGGTAACAGAGATGTCCACTCAACATCGCATAGACTTTTTTTGTTAACATCGCAGTTGTGACTGGAACATCTAAGTGATGTCACAGAGATGTTTTCTTGCTGAGTGGGTAGGTAGTCTTTCTATGCTGCAAGGTGCAGCAGCCCGATAAAGAGGTCCTGTGAAAATCTGTAGGCGGTGTTATATCTTCAACAAGTGAATATCCCCTCACGTGCGTGAGTCGCAATAGAGCATTCTCATAGTGCAGATCTGTCATTGATAGAAATGAAGTCCGGCTTGAAAATTGAATGTTCATCTAAGACAAGAGTAAGTCTCACTTTTCATGACAATCGTTCCACTAATGAAGAATTTCAATATGGCGGCCAAGATGGCGGCGGGATCATAATATCCTACTTGAAAATAAGAATGATTATACGAGATAAGGGTAAATTCTAATAAGTTTCATGACAATCACTCCACTAATAACAGATTTCAATATGGTGGCCAAGATGGCAGTGGAATTATGAAATTCAGTTCGAAAATAAGAATGTTCATACGTGACAAGGGTAAGTTCCAAGTTCCATGAAAATCGTTCCACTGATAAGAAATTTAAATATGACGGCCAAGATGGCGGTGGAATCATGAAATTCAACTTGAAAATAAGAATGATCATACGAGACAAGGGTATAAGTTCCAAGTTTCATGAAAATCGTTTCACTAATAAGAAATTTCAATATGGCGGCCAAGATGGCGGCGCAACCACGAAATCCAATCTGTCCACTAGCAAGGCTCTAGCTTCATTCCCGGAGGAGGAGTTCAACTTCTTAGAAGTGCACAGTAAATCTTTGGTTTTTGATAATAATAATGATAACTATGTATGGATAAAGAAAATAATGGCCATTGGCCACCCTTGGGGACATCAGCTATGATTCAAAAGAAGTTCCAAGGCTCTAACTTCATTCCCCGAGGAGGAGCACAACTATACTCAATTTCTACACGGACAGCCAGACAGACAGACAGACAGAGAGACAGACAGACAGACAAACCGGCCATATAAGCGTCATTTTCTTACGAAAATGCGCTAAAAAGCCGCCTCTTTCGATTTTTAATTTTCAATAATTTTTGTGGGAACAATGGATATATAGTGATAAGGATGAGAATGTGGTGAGGGTGCGTTGACCACTTGAATTTGAACCAATCCGGCATCACAACGCCTAATTTACAGTTATCAGTGTAAATTTACAGTTTTAAAGTGTAAATTTACAGTTTTAAAGTGTAAATTTACAGTTTCAAAGTGTAAATTTAAAGTTTACAGTTTCAAAGTGTGAATTTACAGTTGACAGTTTCAAAGTGTAAATTTACAGTTTCAAAGTGTAAATTTACAGTTTCAAATTGTAAATTTACAGCTTCAAAGTGTAAATTTACAGTTTCAAAGTGTAAATTTACTGTTTACAGTTTTAAAGTGTAAATTTACAGTTTCAAAGTGTAAATTTACAGTTTCAAAGTGTAAATTTACAGTTTCAAATTGTAAATTTGTAGCTTCAAAGTGTAAATTTACAGTTTCAAAGTGTAAATTTACTGTTTACAGTTTTAAAGTGTAAATTTACAGTTTCAAAGTGTAAATTTACAGTTTCAAAGTGTAAATTAGGAAAAAACACGGCAGTGGCCGCTCTACGCCTTCGTATGGAGCAAATAAATTAAGAACAAATATTGAATTTAAGTAAAGTTGGCACTTGGCAATAAAGAGTGCTTATTCTTGAACATTCAGGCCATATATTTCATATTATTTTCAGTTGGAGTCAAACTTCCGTTTCGCAAAACTTGATTTTATTGCTGCGAAGACAATGAGGTACTTGCTAATGAAACGGATTTGACTGAAGATACATTTAATCATCAACTAGAGTTATAAAGAGTATTTTCTGAAAATTTACGGAGAATATATCCATTGGTTTGAAAGATTTTTTTTCGATTTTTTTTTTTCAAAAGGTTGGAATTAGTAGAGAAACTCCAGTGGAGATTTTATGTCTGTATTTTTCAAATATTGTAATGCCACTCTAACAGTTTTTCAAGTTTTCAATCCAACAGTGCTGTTTGCTTAGTTTTTAGTTTTAAAACAGGCATTACGGCCGCGATTTTTGGAATTCAGGAAAAAGAAAAAATACGGGTACACTATTTTCAACCATACTATCGATTAAGCCAATAAAAAAATTAGCAACTATACCCCATTGTTGCAATGGTCACATCGAGGGTCACATCTATGACAACTAGCCGAAGTTTTACCGAACGAAAGTTCAACTCCAGTTAAACTACTGAGCCTAGAACTGCAAGGTTCTATTTCTTGTTGACGAATTTGGTGCCAAGTTTAAATGAGCTTTTTCGTTTGAATCTTTGTTTTTTTTTCTCTGTGGCAATTATTATACTGCTACAATGTAATAACAATGGAATTTGACTGAGGCACAAGCAAGAAATCCGGTCGAAGAGGATAGATGGCCATGGCCAGCCAGTCTCACATTATAATCTCGTGTTTTTGCTGGCTGTTAACACGAATTTGGCTTGGCAGAAATTCGATTCTGGCCCGCCGAAAAAAGTCGTGCGCGCCATCAGACTCGAATTAGGTCGTCAGAGGTTTGATGCCATCGAGTCTGAAAGTTGAACTCACCCTTTCTTGCCCCAAAAACCCATGCGTAAGGTATTTAACATAGTAATGTATAAAAAGTAGAATAGTAACTTTATATTGAAAAATAAGAGGAGACAATAAGGAACTATACAATAAGAGAACTGTACTAACAACTGTGGGTTGTATGCTCTTGTAAAAAAAAACAACTGAAAAGGCAAACACGAGGGCAAAAAACGACTATACGTATGCTCAAGTATAAAACGAAAACGTGCCTCGTGGTAGGGCAATATCGGCAGAATGACGGGTTGTTATTGGCGAAGGTGCGAAGGAATGGCGCCTGTGGTTATATGCAAACGTACACCGGGATAAGAAAATGTGTGCGTGGGAGAGCCGGGAGATGCCGAAGCGCCGGAAGCCGGAGCTGGCGGCGGCGGGTCGGTGGCGCCCCCTGACGAACACTGGCGCTCGTTGTGCTCAGCAACTAGCCGTGAAGAGCGGCGTCTTAACGGCATCACTAACTCGCAACGCGCAAAAAAGACGCCGCAAAACCACCCAGCATCTCGTCTATCTTTTTTGTGTCCTCTCTTTACTTTCTTTTCCTTCGCCGGGAGATGGAAGGCGCATTTAAAGTTTTGCGCTGGCGATATGCTCACGTGCACATGGGGAAATGATTGTCGCTTTGAATTTGCGGGTCCGCGTCAGCGTCAGGGCGGCTGTGAAAAGCAGATGAGGTCCGACAGTTGACGGTGTTTGTACGCTAATGTCGCTAATAAAAGACAAGCGGTATCGAATCGAAGTGGTGAGGTACCTCAGCTGGTACAAGGCATAAGGCTTGAGTCTAACTGGAACCTGATTGCACGTTATCGTGAAGTCGGAGCTTTGACGAATATAGGATTGAATTTAAAATCAAACGCAGCTTTACTGAGGTTATTTTGCAGAAAAAAGTGCAAATATTGACTAAACTTCTCGTCAAAAGTTAAGCATAGACCAAAATTTGTTCCAATTGCAAGCAAGGATTTCTTCGGGGAAAGATATCCGATTTGAGAAAAATGCTTCTTCAGCTACAAGACGCTAAAACGACTTACGTCACCATCGACTTTGTCCACGATATACAGAATGCCAAAGGGAAAAGTGTCAGAAGTGTTAATTTTTCAAGTCGTGTAACTTTTTTAGGGAAAATTGCGGATTTTTTCTCTTCAGTTTTAGAAAGCGGATATCCATATCTCGAAACACTTTTCAACTTTTGATTTGACGTACGACACAATTACCGGATGAATTATATAATGGGAAAATTTCACCTCATAGGCCCCCCAGAGGAGGTTATCTTTTGGACTTCTGCAGGGGAGATACCCAATGAAGCATGCTGCGACATCACATTGACACTTATTGACTCCAGCATGAATAGAAATGCATGACTTGTAACCATACGTTACATCAGAATTACTATGGTTTGGTTACCAATTAGTCTCATCATGGGTGATTTTGTTACTGCTCAAGTCACTGGAAATTTCCGGAAGTGACGAGACGAGTAGAGACAGAGCCATAATTCTTTTTTTTTGGTTCCAATCGGACACATTATGGGCCAATCGAGCACGATGCGCAAATTTTTCACGTTTACACTTTTTCAGTAGTGGGGGGTAATTGTGACGTTTGTCATGTCGGAACTTTTTTCTTGTACTTGTCATCATTGAAATGTCAACATGAATGTATACTGTCAGTTTCAGCTGATGAATTTCAATATTGCGTTCGGTGTTTTGCTTCCTCAAAGTCCAGGTTTCCTGAGAAAACCGTTGTTGCATGGTCTTTTGTTTCCAGTACTAATGTGGAAGTGGCAGATTACAATCATGCTGACATTCCAATGTTGACAAATACAAAAAAATAGTTCTGACATGACAAACGTCAAGATTACCCCCCACCACTGAAAAAAAAAGGAAAAAAAATTGTACATCATCCTTGAATGACCACTAATGTGTCCGATTGGAATCAAAAAAAGAATTACGGCTCTACCTCTATTCGTCTGGGAGATATAACTTCTGGAAATTTCCAGTGACTTTGGCAGTAACGAAATCACCCATGATAGGACTAGTTGGTGACCATGGTAATTTTGATGCAACGTATGGTTACAGGTCTTGAATTTTTATAATTATCTGGAGTCAATAAGTGTCAATGTGATGTCATAGCATGCTTCATTGGGTATCTCCCCTCTCGGGCCTATAAGGTGGAATTTTCTCATGGTATAATTCATCCAGCATATGTGTACGTTTCTGTGAATTTCCAAGAAAAGGCAACAGCTCTAGCCAATTCTGTATCAAAAAATCCAAATTCCACAAAAAAATCAGGCACTCTTTGAAGAAACAAAATACGATCAAAATTCAAAATCCATTGCGAAATATGAATATCCGCTTTCTAAAACTGAAGAGGAAAAAATTCCAAAATTTTTCCTGAAAAAGTTCCACGACTTCAAAAATTAACACTTCTGGCACTCCTTCCTCTGCCATCCTGTGTATCATGGACAAAGCCGATGGTGCCGTAAGTCCACACAACGTCTTGCAGCTGAAGAAAAGCTCTACCAGGCACCATGAACTTCTTCCAAATCGGATATTTTTTAATATTAAAGTATGTGTCCAGCATTGTTGGTTCTTGGTTTCTTGAAGTGGCTTTGAATATTATAATTAGGTTTAGATGTTTCTCAAAGTCTTGCCACAGGTTTTTGATGATTTTATTATTGGTCGACGCGCGTTTCGGCACTAAATGCCATTTTCAAGACGACGACGGACGTCTACAAGGTAAAATAGGAGTATGTTATATAGACTAGTAGTCCGGATGCTAGTTGAAAGTACCTTGCATTTTCTGATGAGAAGATGCCACTTGGTGAAAATGTTCTTTGCATCATACTCTTCCAATCCAGAAAGGTAGCCATCAGCGCCATCCATGCCGGCGGCGTATACAGGGTGAAACAGAAAAAAAAAGTTGGAGAATTATATTTAAATAACCGAAGCATGTGGACACCTGTAATTCACCACATACATCAACTGTTTTATGCTTATGAAGTCACAGCAAACTATTCTTGATTACCTTGAACCGTCTTTGAAATGTAGGGGAAAAACAGAAAAAATAACAAAAACACTCTCTTCTCCATAAATAAGTGATTCTCCGAGATATTGACACAATACTTTACATTCCTACAAAAAGTAATGTTTGAAATGATATGAGCTGGGTAGCCAATTTCTAAGCCAGCTATTTCCAGAAATACGATTGTCAACTTTTTTTTCCTCTTGAGCACCATCTTGAATCTTCCCTCTTAGGCATCGTTGAAAAAGTGATTGGCTATCATAATAATGGTAACATGTAATCATTGCATCGTGGAAACAACCTCCTCATCATAATTCAGTGACCTCTTCGGCAGGAAATACTTGCCATTCACGTATTTTTTGGCTCTTCAAAGCTTTAGTGCCCATGAGGGCATTTGCAACATCTGGAGTGGTGAAATATGTTACGCACTATGAAGCTTGATGTACTTTGAGGTAGCCTACCAAGTTTCACCATCATCAACTGAGAGGTTTGTTCTTAAAAGCTGTTTGAACAAAATTTGGGTCGGTTTTTTATGAAGAATACAAAATATTGGGTCTCTGACCCTTACTTGATCCCTCATTGAGGATAGCCTGAAACCGAAAGTCTCCAAAATTTCCATGATAATGGTTCAGTGGGAAGTGCTCTTCAATTTGTGGTTGTCAAAAATTGCATAGTTGCGTTCAGATTCCAGACAGAGGGCGACAAAGAAGTTCATGCAGTAAAAAAAGACATAAATTACTGTCTAAAAAAAACTAGTCCAGAGCTAGACTAAAAGCTGTCTAGAGACCTTGCTTTTTATAACATAAATGTGCAATTTGGTACACTGTTAGAGCCTTAACTTAGTAATGTCTTAAGCCTTTCACCCTCGATTGAGAGTCTTACCAAATCTGTGTATTGCGGGAAACCTATCTAAAACGGACAATTCTGGGATCTCTCCGTTACAATAAAATTTGTGTCTTTTTTTGCTGCATGAACTTCTTTGTCGCTCTCTGTCTGGAATCTGAAAGCAACTATGCAACTTTTGACAACTACACATTGAAGAGCAGTTCTCACTGAATCATTATCATGGAAATTTCGGAGACTTTCGGTTTCAGGCTTTCCTCAACGAGGTATCAAATAAGGGTGAGAGATCCAATATTTTGTATTTTCTATAAAAAAATTAAACAAATTTTGTTCAAACAGCTTTCAAGAACAAACCTCTTAATTGATGATGGCGAAACTTGGTGAGGTACCTCAAAGTACATCAAGGTTCATAAAGCGTAACATATTTCACCATTCCAGATGTTACAAATGCCATCATGGGCACTAAAGCTTTGAAGAACCAAAAAAAAAGTGAATGGCAATTCTTGTCCGCCGAAGAGGTCACTAAATTATGTGGAGAAGGTTGTTTTTACGATGCAATGATCACATGTTACCATTATTATAATAACCGATCACTTTTTCAACGATGCCTTAGAGGGCAGATTCAAGATGGTGCTTAAGAGGAAGAAGAAAGTTGACAATCGTATTTCTGGAAATAGTTGGCTTAGAAATTGGCTACCCAGCTCATATCATTTCTAACATTACTTTTTGTAGGAATATCAAGTATTGTGTCAATATCTCAAAGAATCACTCATTTATGGAGAAAAGAGTGTTTTTGTTATTTTTTCTGTTTTTCCCCTACATTTCAAAGACGGTTCAAGGTAATCAAGAACAGTTTGCTGTGACTCCATAAGCATAAAACAGTTAATGTATGTGGTGAATTACAGGTCTCTACATGCTTCGGTTATTCAAATATAATTTTCCAACTTTTTTTTTCTGTTTCACCCTGTATACGCCGCCGGCATGGATGGCGCTGATGGCTACCTTTCTGGATCGGAAGAGTATGATGTAAAGAACATTTCCACCAAGTAGCATCTTTTCATCAAAAAATGCAAGGTTCATTCCATTTTATGCAACTAGCATCCGGACTATAGGATCATTTTTGAAAAAGTGGCCTGGAAAGTGGTTCTAGAGGCAAGTCTTGTTAAAGTTTGGCAACATGTGTTTTAAGGGTATTTGGACCTCGCTAAATACGAAAACCATTGTTGCCAAGCCGAATTTTGCACCGGAAGCCCGCAATAGGGGGGTAAAGGGGGGGGGAAGACCAAAAATCACCATTTTCCACCGTTTTTGATACCGGGACTGAGACCTGTCATCAGTGTGGAGTGAACTACATCGTATCTTGATTAACTGAGGTCTCATGCTATCATCTTGACATGATTACTGTCAAAATTTCCATAGGGGGGCGACTGGTGGAGGGAATGTTGACTGTTGAGATGATTCTTCTTTTCTCTTGATTTTGAGTGAATATATACATGTTTGGTACCTTTTCCTATCAAGTTTCATATTCTCAGTTCAATTATGGTGTCAAAATTGCAATAGGAGCAAGTTTGAACAAGTTTTAGATGATAAAACATGTTTTTTTGTCAATATTTTTTCACCACTTTGAACTGTGTTATTTATTGCAAATCGGCATTTTTTTTCTCAAAATTCTTGCGTAGTTCGTTAGTCTGGTCTATTTCACACAATACAGTCTTGTAACTGATGTGCCTTTAACTTTTAAAATATGGTAAAAATATTTTTTTGTGAAAACTGTTTGGCGCTACTTTTCAACTTTATTTTTTGCTATTATTTTATTGTATGATGAAAAACTGTGGTCCTCCACCCCATCATTATGAAGAAAACCTTAGCTGAGATATTCTAGAATGTACTTTTTTTCAAAAGAAGAGTTTTTCATGTCAGAACCTGATGCCCAGTGGGCAAGAGTCCTCTCAGAGAGGCCTGAGATGTTCTATTGAGCTCAAGAAACGGTTACCTCTTCCAAACGGCTTTGATATGCCCTATCAAAATACAGAGAGGTTACCTTATTCCAACTTTTTTGTGATGTTCTCTTGAGCTCCAAATATGTTACCACTTTTGCACTTCTTTGAGATGTTCTATTAAGCTCCAAAGAGGTTACCTTTTTCCAACTTCTCTATGATGTTCTCTCAAGCTCCAAAGAAGGTTACCTTTTCAGACCTTATTCAAAATGTTTTAAAAAATTATAAAGCTCCAAAGGTTACCCTTGAGGTTACTTTTCTCCAACTTCTCTAAAAAGTTCTATTTCAGCTCAAAAAAAAAAAAAATAATTTTCTTTGGTATGTTTGATTATGCTCTAAAAAAGGTCACCTATTTTGGATTTCCGTGAGATGATCTATATCAAACCTCCAAGAAAAGTCATTTTTTTCGGATGTCTTGGGCAGGTGTTCTCTACCATCAATCTCTAAAAAAGAACAACTTCTTAAAATTTACGTTCATGAGATGTACCTATATTCGAAAAAGCCGCATTCTTCTAATAATACCCAGGGAAGAGGTAGAAGAGATTTTGAAATCGAATGTAATAAATGTAAATGATAAAACCTATAATTGTATTATTCAACTTAACGTTTAGGGTAATGTATCTGCCTTCGATTACACCAAGTTCTCTTCAGTTTCATTAGCGTATTTTTTTTTAATTCTATAAATCATGATATATCAATGCAAATCGGAGTTTTTTTCGACAATTCTTGCGTATTTCGTTAGTCTGGTGTATTTTACACAATATATTCACATACTAAGTGTGTCTTCACTTTTTAAAATATGAAAAACTTGAGTTTTGATCAAACATACATCATACAGCAAGAAAACAAAGTTGAAAAGTAGGGCCAAAGAATTTCCACAAAAAATTTTTTTTCTCCACATTTAAAAAAGTAGAGGCAAATTGATTGGATGCCTATATCATGGTAAATACATGCGACTAACGAACTACGCAAGAATTTTGAGAAAAAATGCCGATTTGCAGTAAAATAACACAGTTGAAAGACGTGAAAAAATATTTACAAAAAACATGTTTTATCATGTAAAACTTGTTCAAACTCGCTTCTATTGCAATTTGAACACCATGGTTGAATAGGAAATATAGAAATTAGTCGGAAACGATACCAAACATGTTTATATTTACTCAAAATCGAAAGAAAAGAAGAATCATCTACATAGTCAACATTTCCCCCACCAGTCTTCCCCCTCTAGAAATTTTAGAATAGAATAGAATAGAATAGAATGGATTTATTTCCCAACAGGCAACGCCCAATTACAGGAAAACTTTATAACAAAAAAAAAATGGAATTGAATGAGAAATTATATAAAACAAAAAATCAAACACAATCATGCGAATACACAAAAAGAAAAGGTCAAAATAATATCAATAACATAAGCAAGTTGACTCCGTGGAGTCAGTCATTGCCCAGGACGGAAGACATAATGGACTTGATGCTGCTGAAATTAATATCACAAACATTAGAGATTTTGTTGAACGTGTGGCACATAATAGAAATAGGAGAATTGAAAAGGACGTTGGTTCTGGAACTGGGATTATAGAACGTGGTGCGTTGTCTGGAATTTATACGTGGTATAAAAAAATTAATTTTGGATAGAAGATAGGGACAATCCAAATTATTATTCAATAAGGAGTGGAGAAGTTTAACAGCTAACATGGTACGTCTAGTTTCCAAGGAGTGAAGGTTAAACCTGGATAATAATGAAGAGTACTCGATGCCACGAACAGGATATACACCATCCACGAGGAAACTCAAGTGCTTGAGAAAGCGACGCTGTACCAACTCCACACCATGAATGTGAACACCACAGTAGGGATACCAAATAACAGAGGCATACTCCAGTCGGGACCTGATCAAAGCATAATAAAGAGTTAAGAGAGTGTTAGTATTAGTAAATTCTCGGCAGTTTCGGTACAACATACCATACATCTTATATGACTGACTGATAACTTTCGCTCTATGATCAGTAAAATCAAGCTTTGGAGTAAAAGTAACGCCAAGATCCACAACTGATTCGGAGTGTTGCAAAATAGTACCACTGATGCTGTAGGGATAAGAAATTGTGGATTGAATTTTAGAGAAGGACATGACAGTACATTTCTGGATATTGAGAAAAAGACGATTAGATCTGCACCACTGCTCAACAGCCCGAACATTGTGCTGCAACACTAAGCAGTCATCCACCGAGTTGACCCTGAGAAACAGCTTCAAGTCATCGGCAAAAAGAAGCTTCTCGCAAGAAATGTTATTGACAATGTCATTAATGAAAAGCAGGAAAAGAAGGGGCCCAAGATTTGAACCCTGAGGAACACCGGAAGAAGGTCTGAAAACTTTTGAGGTATAATTGCGGTATTTAACGTATTGCTCTCTATCGAGCAAGTAGGACTGAAACAATGACAGCAGTGCCGGTGAGAAACCCAACCTGTCAAGTTTATCAAGGAGAACATAGTGATCAATCTGATCGAAAGCTTTTTGGAAATCGGTATAAACGACATCAACCTGACCCCTGTCATCGATAACTTCTGCAACATATTGTTTGAAGCAAGACAAGTTAGAAATAGTAGATTTCTTCTGCATGAAGCCATGCTGACAAGGCGAAATATGACACTTGACGGAGGAGTAAATTTGGGCATACATTATTGATTCGAACACTTTAGCGAAGTTGCATAGTAGAGATATTGGTCTATAGTTCCTTATATCACATTTGTCGCCTTTCTTGAAAACAGGTGTTACATGAGATTTCTTCCAAAGTGAAGGAAAAGAAGAGTGACGGAGAATAAGGTTAAAGACACTAGCCAATGGTATGGTAAAGACAGAAGCACAATCTCTCAGCAAAAAACTCGGGATTTCATCAACACCAGCAGTAAAGGAATTCTTTGCCCGTTTCAAGGCTTGATAGATTTCATCATTGGACACATGATGCATGGAAACTGTAGGATAGTGAGAAACATCATTTGAGGCAGGCATATTTTTTGGGTCAGAAGGAATGTAAACAGAACCAAAATAACTGGCGAAAGAGTCAACCACAGACTGAGGCGTGGAGAGTTCAAAATTGTCATACTTCATGACCCCAGGTATTCGTGTACGACTTTTTTTTAAATTGATATAGGACCAGATCTTGTTGGGTTCAGAGATAAGGCTATTCTCAACGTCACGTATGTAATTTTCATAACCAACAGATATGAGTTTCTTTACATGGGTACGCTGTTGTCGATATAACTCACAATGATATACTGAACGAGTCCTTTTGTAAACTTTAAAAAGAGAATTTTTTTTGCGTATCGACCTGACCGTCTCCGAGTCAAACCACGGTGGAAAGGAACGACGAGATAATTTAACTTTCAACTTGGGAACAGTCAAATCAAGAATGCTATAAAGAATCTTATAAAACAAAGAACAGGCATCATCGACGTCATCAACTGAGTCCAGAACAGACCAATCCTGAGAACCAAGCATATCATACATCAGTGGATAATTAGCCTTTTTAAAGTTATACACTGCCTTCTGATCATTCATTGTGAAATTTGGACAATGGCCACCCACAAAATTAATGTCAATAGACAGAGCCGGATGATGAGCATCCTCCTCAACAAGGGGATCAAGAGCTCTACTCACAGTACAAGATAACTGAGAAAAAACTAAGTCGAGTAAGCGCCCGTTGCTATTGAGAACATCATTGTATTGAGTAAAGCCATTGAAATTCACAAAATTATGCAAAATATCTCAATAGTTATTTTTAGTACCCGTACTAAAAGAAGGAGTATTGAAATCACCAAAAAAAATCGTCCTGGCATCCAGTAAATTCGCATCATCAAGCGCATCAAAAAATTGACAAAAATCGGTATTGTTGATGCGTGGCGGGATATAAACAACAAACACGAGCAATTTTTGATTGTTGTCGAAAGTTAGTCTGACACCAACAACATCAATCTGAGGAACCGAGTCAGTAATCGAAGTCAGATCGATCCTAGCGCAAGTAACATCATTTCTAACAGCTAAAAGAACACCCCCACCCCTCGAAACCCCAAGAGCCCGAAAACGGCGGTCACTACGGTGCACAGTAAAACTGTCAGTAAACAGTTCAGCACTGCATATGTCATCAGTCAGCCAGGTCTCAGACAGTGCAACAATGTCACATTCACAAGCTGAAATAGAATTATGAAAATTAATTACCTTAGTTCTCAACCCTCTTACATTTTGATAAGTGCAACGCAAAACATCTATGCGCTGCGATATTGGTCTAAAGCCACCCGATAGATTAAGCGGTGACTGCTATTGCCCAAGCAGGTCTCTCCGCAATGAGAACAATTTCTTCTTATATACGGCACAGTCAGGGTCCCAAGCGGCATGGTTCACATCAATGTCAGGTATGACCTTTTTGACGTTATGACAGTTGATGCACTCAAATGAAGCGGACTTACAATCCTTAACAAGATGCTCACCAGCACATCTAGGACAAACCGGCTTATTCTTGCACACTCCAGACACGTGATGGTAGCCGCAACAATTGTAGCAACGGATGACATTGATTGCATCATACACCCTGCAAACGTCAAAACCAACAAACAGCTGTGACTGCTCCATTGCTCTCAGGTAGGTTGGCGCATCAACCTGTAAAGTCGCCTGGAATACCCTGTTGTTGCCCTTAAGTGGACTCACTGACACAACCTTGAACTGGCAGTCCCCAAAAGTGTCCGAATTTTGCGCCCTGATCAGAGAAGTAAGCTTATCGGCATCGTAACGCTCAGTCATACCTGCAAATCGCAATCTTGGATGCAACTTCACAGCATCTCTAACGTCATATTCCTTAGACAAAGTAGAGCCAACCAACTGCTTTAGTTTATCCGCACCCTCACCGGAGGAACAACTCACCATGACCCCGCCACCCGATATATGCTTTACCCCAACCAAGCCCAAACCAGAATTAGCCGGGTCAACTGAGCGCATAAGATCAGCTTTAGTACGGGTGTTACTCTGCTGAGATTTGGGTTTAATAACGATTTAACGATTAATAAATTTTGACAGTTATTATGTCAATGTGGAAGTATAAAACCTCAGTGAATCAAGATATGATGTAATTCACTTTACATTATTGACAGGTCGCAGTCCCGACATCAAAAAGGGTGAAAAATAGTGATTTTTGGTCTTCCCTCCCCTTTACCCCCCCATTTCGGGCTTCCGGTGCAAAATTCGGCTTGGCAACAATGGTTTTCGTATTCAGCGGGGTCCAAATACCCTTAAAACGTATGTTGCCAAACTTTAACATGACTTGCCTCTAGCATTGCTTTTTATCCGAAAAGATCCTAGACTAATAATAGTACAGTAAATTTCAGGCAGTAGGTCTTACATGAAAAACCAAAATGGTCGCAGCAAAAAAGTTGTCAAATTTGACGAATAAAAATCTTTTAAATGTTGAAGTGACATGATTACCTACGCTGCAAAAAATTTTTTGACCAAGCCACAGAACAAGAGCAGTAAAATCTATACTAAACTATCAAAGAATCAGCTAAAACTAATGAATGTATGTGGGGGTGATGTGTGGTCAATGAATATATTATGCTAATGTTGGAAACATTGTGGTGTCGAAGAGGAACTTCGTAACTTGACTCTGCAGTTTACAAGTGGTTGGTGAAACTCAGTTCGAGGTGTATCTAGTAGATGCGTGAAGTAATATTAAAAGTTTCTCTCCCTTCTTTTTGAAAACCACGAAGAATGCCTCAATGATCAAATTCAAGACCTTGAAGGGAGAGCAACTTTTAATATATTACTTCACGCATCTACTAGATACACCTCGAACTGGGTTTCACCAACCTCTTGTAAACTGCAGAGTCAAGTTACGAAGTTCCTCTTCGACACCAGAATGTTTCCAACATAAGCATAATATATCCATCCACCACACATCACCCCCACATACATTCATTAGTTTTAGCTGATTCTTTGATAGTTCAGTATAGATTTTACTGCTCTTGTTCTGTGGCTTGGTCAACAACATTTTTGCAGCGTAGGTAATCATGTCACTTCGACATTTGAAAGATTTTTATTCGTCAATTTTGACAACTTTTTTGCTGCGACCATTTTGGTTTTTCATGTAAGACCTACTGCCTGAAATTTATGGTGCGATTCTCTAAAAAATTACATTCCATAAAGGCTCTGTTACGTTGTTATTACCTAGGCAACAGCCAATGGCCGACGCGGATTTTCACATAACAGAGCGTTTATGGAATGTTATTTTTCACAGAATAGCACCATTACTGTACTATTATTACATACTCCTATTTTACCTTGTAGACGTCGTCGTCTTGAAAATGGCCTTTATTGCCGAAACGCGCGTCGACCAATAATAAAATCATCAACAACCTGTGGCAAGACTTTGAGGAACATCTAAACCTAATTTAGATATTTTTTTCCCTAAGATATCCTTGTTTCCTTGCTTGAAATTGGAGCAAATTTTGCCCTATGCTTAACTTTTGACGAACGTCCAGTTCATTAATAAACTGGAGCTGAAAAGAGCATGATATCGTAAAAATAAAGTTAGTCCTCCTAAGCCTAGTGTCATAGTTTTTTCATGAACGCTGGAAGGTCTTCCATAATTCACCAACAAAAATAAACTTCTAGACGCTTTGGTCGATTCAAACCGAATTTCCAGGGTTTACCAAGAATAATACGCTCTATGATATTATGATATCTGAACTTATCTTCCCCCACCCCACCACAAAATAGTTCGAAAATGCGGATTCTTTTGAATGGGGTGAAATTTATTCTCGAAGCAAATATTTTGGAAAATGCCGCTTGGGGACATAGAGATTCGAGATAAGAGATCTAAGTTTTGATTTCGTTCCGAGCAGAACTGTTTCCATTCGATTTTGGGAATACAATTTTCAACGGCGGAACATACACAGGTGTCCCAGCTGAAACAACCCAGCAAAATTTTTTGGGAAAATATCAAGGTAACAGAAAAATATGTCAACTAGGGGAAAGCCTGACATTTTAGCTTCCTTTATAGGGGGCGCCAATGCTTGTAGGTGCCCTATTTCCCAAGAAAATGCAATTTTAATCGGGAGAGTGACAACAATTCGAAAATTCTTGACCGACAAATCACAATACTCCATATGAAAGAAAATCTTTTTTTTGGGCTTTCCACTGATGTGTCGCTGATGTCTTTACCTAGCCCAGTAAGCCAGATATTCTGTCTTACAATCCAGCATACACAATAATCGGAATTCATGACGTCACCGTTCACACACTTGTTGATTCCAACACTAGCCGTTACTAGGACTTTTTCACTTACCATACCTGGATTCACCATAGCAATGAATACTGGCTGATGATACAATCAACCAGTGTGTGTGTGTGTGTTATTGGTGACGTCATGAATTTCGATTATTGTGTTTGCTGGAGAGTAAGACAGCATAATATCTGACTTACTGGGCCAGGTATACAGACATCAGCGACACATCAATGGAACGCTCAGAGAAAAGGGATTTTTTCATCTAGAGTATTTTGTTTTGTCGGTCATGAATTTTCGAATTCTTGTGACTCGCCCGATTAAAATTGCTTTTTTTTAAAACTAGAACATCTACAAGCATTGGCGCCCCTTTAAAAGAAAGCTAAAAGATCGGGCTTTCTCCCAATTGATTTTTTTGTTGTTGCCTTAATTACTTCTGAGAAAATCGCGCTGGGTTGTTTCAGCTGGGACACCTGTAAGTAGTTGTTAAGGCTCGTAGTAGGTAGGCACAAGAGTATATTCATTTTCCCTCTGATTTTTTTCAGAAAAACTAAGCTGTCATGAAAATGAAAAAAAAAAAAACAAGTGAGTATGCCTTCACGTGCGTGAGTCTCAGTAGCGCATTTTCTTAAAGAAGCATGCAGGAATGTAAAGAAATTTGGTTGAAGGAGAAACACCATTCTTTGCCCACTCTCTTCAATCAAATAACTCATTGTGATATTTTGTTGTCAGAATGGGGTACTTGCCAATTAGTGGGGTCGGTACACATTAAAAACGGTACTATACGGCATTTGATGATACAAACAATTCCTTTTGCATGAGTCTTCTACAAGGTCTATCGAACAATATTAGAAGGGGTAGCACAAAAGCTTCCCCCTAGGAGGCCGCAGGGGGGCCTGTCAAGTTGACGGTCCAAGAACCCCTACCAAACCATCTTTCAATTTCGTTGTATCACTCAAATGGGGATGATGTGACTCCATTGTGAATCTCGATGGCATTGGTCGCCATGTCTCTTCCATCCTTCATCCTTGAAAAAATAATTTCTTCAGGAGGTCAAGGAAATCACTCTTTTATTTTTTTATACATACAAGAGGATGCGAAATTGGCATGTTTTGTGTCTTAACCTGTTATTAGGCATTCCCAAAATCCCAAAATGAAGTCAATTTTTAGAATTCTAAATTTTGGGTTGATTGGTAGGCTAAGAATTAGGTATCTTTAACATCCAGTTTCTACTTGGAGAAAAAAAATTGAACCGATTCCGGTCAACAACTCTTTTAGTTGCATCAGAAACCCCTAAAAGGCATCTATAGACGATACTATTGACAACATAAAATCTGGTTCAAGGCAAACAATTTCTGATGCAGGATCTTCATTTTTACAGGCCAAAGTTTTGCCAGAATTTCAAACATTTATGCGGAAACTGGTCTCTTGATTTTCATGCAATTGCTCTGACTCAAAGTGCAATTTGGCTTCACTCGAAACTACACTCCGTAAATCTTCGAAAAACGTAGATCTCAAACATTTTTATTCCTTTTCCTCCACAGGCAGATAATGTAGTAGCTCAAAAATCAATAGCCAAATTTATTCAGCGTTGCCAATTCCTAAGAACATGTCACTAACTAGATGTCAGTCATTTTGACTACAATCAGAACAGAAAGACAATTTGATTCACGAAATAACACAAAACGTTTCCTGGTCTAAAACTTGGTTTGAAGAAATAGAACCAGATGCGCCTTTCACGCCTTCTACGTCATGTGTCGTGACTCTACAGGCATGTTGAAGCAAAAAATTAGCCAAAATAATTCAATGAATAAATTACGATCATTGAAGATCACATTTGACTACCCGGAAAAAAAAATCATAATGCTGTAGGCGAAGCAGCAATAGTTGTCTAGTCCCACCTACGCTACGTATGAAGTTTAGTTTGAAGTTGAAAATGTAAAGGAAATTTGGTTCTGTGTTGGTTTATTTAGGTCATTTCTAAAAATCTCAAGCTAGTTTCAGTGACAACAAAGTTTGATTGAAACCAGGAAATATGTCAAACTTCGGCCTGCTCTGCTTCAATCGAGTGACACAAGCAAGTTCCAAACACAAAAACATTGACGTGACTTGGAAAAACAAAATGGAAATAGAATTATACAATTACAATACCTGTAACGACCTAAATTTATGTCCACACAAGGAGGTTAGAATATAAGGAGGGAACGTAACCCAGCTTGTAGGCGAGGAAATTTGATGCGGAACGGGGTGAGGGGAAATCATGTATTTGAGTATGCAACCCGTAAGTTATGAACCACCCGAAGGTACACGAATCACAGAGGTCTATCCCACAGAATTATACAGCAAAGTGACAGCATATCATTCGTTTTTGTGGTTAAATTTTTTCATTTGTCAGTTTCGCTCTTCAATGTGGCATTTTCAATCGCTTTTGAGGTTTTTGAATGTGAAAACCGCAGCGATCGCCGTTCAGAGACAGTTTTTCCAAGCAAAAGACAATCAAAACTAGAAAATACTGTTGCACAAGTAAGTGAACCTGGAACAATAAATTTTGAAGTTACGAATATGCCCAATTCAAGATTTGCAGCTCCAAATGATTTGATTCTATCCTCTACGACGTGTGTCCTTGTCCAGTGCCGAATTGAAAAGGACATAACCGCCTTGCAAACTCATGGAAGACCAAACAAATGAAAAGCTCGAGCAAGCCAAAGTATGCCTCCTGCACTGCCCAGTGCACAGCTGCTGTGTACCTACCTTTTTAACCTAGTACAGTTACCAATATTGTGCGTACGGACCTACGTGTGTGTTGTACTAGTGTGCACCTACACTGGATAATTCATACTTATAAAATGGAAGCAAGTCAATTAGGTAATTGAGAGTCAAAAATGCCACAAAATTTTGATAATATTGGTTTTATCTTTCCAAATTCAAGGATGCCTATTTTTGGATTTCACATGCACGATCGAAGAGAAGATACTGCCTTTTACTCAAGAAGAAAGTGAATAAAGAAAAAAGTCACTTGAAGTATGACCGCCTCGACCCAGTCAACCTTCAAATTCTTTTGTGCATAGGTGATGATTTGATGAAATGGATATGATGTGAGGCTTAGCTTTAGGAGGCCTAGATCTTAGTTTAGAGCACCATGATGAAAGGCATTAAAAAACCACAGAATAATGATGAATCAGAAGAACGATACTGCTTGGCCCAAGAATTATTATTGAAACTTGAGTAAATCTCTTTGAAAATTTACAATTGAAAATAACTTTTCCATATTCAAGATCTCTGAACCTCACCAGAACATTCCATAATCAATAAGGAAGGATCGAGCACTACTGGTGGTCTCTGAAGAAGTAATGGAAAGATGGAGTGAATATTTCCAAGAGTTACTGAGTGCACAACCAAGGTAGACTGATGAAGACGACATTAACAAAGAAAATACGATCGAAGACAGAAATGAAGGGACGCTAACAGAAGACCTGAAAGAACAAAAGCATTCCTGAAACTGAAAAACGGCAAAGCTCCTGGACATGATAAATTTACATCAGAGATAATAAATAGCTTTGGGAGAAGAGGGAAAAAGATTGCTGCTGGAAATCTACAATATAAAGCATAGAAAAGAAAAGGGGGTTCTTAACGAGTGTGCAAACCATAAATGCATCACCTTGCTGAACATGCCAATGCAAATATACAACTACTGGGAAAGAAACTGAAAAAGACAATAGAGCCAACGTTGCTGAACACTCAGAGTGGACTCCGATAAAAAGGTAGCGTGCAAAGCCTCATCTTCACAATGCATCAAAAAATTCAGAGAGCAACGAGGAGTGAAAAAGAAACTAACTAGTGCTATAAAAAGTCTGTACAAGAATACCACCAGTAATATGTACTACTAAGACACTAATGAATAAAAAAGAAGTAACGAAGAAGACCAAGCTGAAAGTACCTATAATACGATTTTCAGATCAATACTGACTGATGACTCACAGGTGAGACATGGAAGTCTTATCTAAGAGAATGCAGAAGGAGCGTGAAGCAACGGGGATGAAGTATGCGTCTGCGGAGTAAAAAAAATAGTGAGGAGACACAATTCGTAACCCCGAGTAAGAAAAGAGCTAAGATGAGGCCTGCAACAAAATTTGTAGATAAGAGACAACTGAGTTGCTGAGGACGCCTAGAGAGCATGAACGAGGATGGACCAGTAGAACGATAAGCGAGAATGACAGGAATAAGAAATCAAGAAAGACAAAAAGAAGCATAGGACGCAACAGTAAGATAAATAACAGAAAATTGACTGAGCTGGAATAAAGGAAGAACGCTCGCTGAAGACAAGAGACGATGAGAAGTTCATACATCAAGAAAAATTTGATACTCAATGTCGAGAAAGAACTGAGTTTTATTGTTGATATTTTATGAGAATGTTACATTTTTATTTGTATTATTCACACCACTACGCCGCAAAATAAAAGGATGTTGATAAATATAAAACAAAATTCGACTGCCACTCTTATTGTCATCATCAGTGTTGCACCTCTTCTGTTTTCTTTCAATCTTTGTCATCCATTTCAGCCCCTTTTCGTCATCTCCCAACAATTGCCTCAGAGTTCTGCCCTCCTTCAGCGATTCTTGACATGACCTCAAGTGCTCCATCGTCTCACTCCTTTCCACAACATGATATACCCTGGTAGCTTCCAATAGCTACTCGTCTGTACCCCATCACCACACCCCAACCTTGCAAATCGCTGCTTCCAGCCTTCACGTTTGGATTAAGCGTGCATCTGGGCACTTTGCCTTGTAGGTCTTTGTATTCTTGGTTTGGCATATCTAGAGTCTTGTAGCTTGTTTATCTGCACCTGCTTCTGTTCATCTCTGTTCCTTCTGTTCTGCTTTCCATTTCTGCTACGCTATGCCCTTTTGCTTTTTCTGCTCGAAAAATTTCTTTCTGGGCGGTGACCGCTAGTGGTCTCGGCATCCAAAAGCCATGAAAGCTACTGATTCCGCCATTATGAAAATGAGAAATTGGCAAAGGAAAAACACAAACACAGAAACTGACTGATTCTGTCACTACGCTTTTCGCAGTGACAGATTTATGATTCTGTGGGATGGACCTCTGTGACTCGTGGTCGTGTGCCTTCGTGTGGTTCATAACTTACGGGTTGCATACCCAGAACGTGACGTCACACGGCTTCACTTTTTTGAGCTCATGTTCCCTCCTGCTATAATTATAACCTCCTTGTGTCCACAGCAGAAAAAGTTGAAAAGTGATCAGTGATTAGATAACGAGTCATATTTGGCTATCCATAGAAAGTTTTTAAATTCGGCGACGCAATACCTATTTTCAAGTTCTATAGACTCAGGTAGGTATGCAATACAGTTCAATTTCGAGCTGAAGATTTGCCAGAAATATTGTTTCGTACTGCTTGCACCGATCAGCTATTCACAGTTCTGATTTTTAGACGTCTTCGATGATTTCAGCTGGTATCGAAATTGATCGAGTTGATCGTTCACCTGTTAATGAGTTAATGCCATTTCAATTACCAATCATCTTTCAAATTCTTTTTTAAGGTTATTGATACGAAACAAAAACTGTGATCTAATTTTGAATAAAAATAACATTCGGCACCAGACTTACTGTTCGGACCCTCTAGGTACGTGACTACATTTTTTCAGCAGCTGTTTTAAAGATTTAAAGTGGCCATATGAGATAAATCCAGTCAAATGACGGTCTGTCTGTGGTCGGTGGTCTCTTCAAGATGGAGCGCCGGTCATGCTCGATTTTTCGACGTAATGGTCTGTGAAAATGTAAATTATTCCGTGAGCGGTGCTTTTTCTTGATGATGATGCCGTCAGTGATGCCGATGTGTAATTTTCTCTTTCCGTATCCACAGATCCAAGGGGAACCGAGCTAATCACTTGGATAATCGAGCTCGTTCTCTTATTTCTCTTTCCCGATCGATTCCTCAGAAACACCTCAGCACCCTCTTTTATAGCTACCAAAAAAAAAGCTATATGATCTAAACAGGTACCTACTGATGTACGCAAAAAAAACAAACTCGTTACTGATGTAAAATGGCTCTTCCTAGCATAACTCTAATAATAATTATAACGTTACACCGCACGCCACTTGGTTTCACACAGACAATGTTTTGATCGAGGTAGAGATAGATATGAACACTAAACAGATTAAAACCACAGGTACAAAATCTACGATTAAAATACACTTCTTTTTATCGCATCTTCATAATACCTATAATACCTGTAAAGTACATTTTGAGTATTCTTCACAATGTAGCATCAGCATGAATATTTAAACACGCTGAAAAGCTCGTTGGTGATTAAAGCTAGCGCAACAATCTGGCGTGGATATCTTGTCTCAGATAATGAGGCATTGTAATTTAGAAAAACACTTGTTGTGTTAGGAAGCAGAAACAGGAGGTGGAAATCTATAGGAAGGTGTGAAATCAAGCGCGGCTTCAATCCGGACTACAATCAAGGCGCTACAATTTGAGACTGGTACGACCACAACAGGTACGACTGCTTACTGCTACTATTGGGATTGTTTTACCTTCGATTTTTTGTGTTTCGGAGACGAATACAAGAATTTGAGAAGCAATTTGACAGATTTACATAATTCCGACGAAAAAATCCGACACTATCTTTCGTTCTCGGAAGAATGCTTGGGATAGATAAATTTTACTGTAGCACACACATCCGATACCTGCCATATACTTTTTTACGGAGATTAGATTATTGGCTGCCTGCAGCTCATCATACCATTTTTTATATCCGTCAGATGGAACAATCGTTTTTCCACCATCACTGCATCAACATTTTTGTTCATAATTAAAATTTTGTTTTCTTTCAATCAAACCCCATCTCTCGCTTTTTTACGATTGCATAATAATAATCAAGAGCCGTAAAGCACCATCGCTCAGGTAGAAAAAGGTTTACATAGCGTCTTAAAATGGCCCATAGCTTTCTTCTAAAAATAATAATTACAAAAAAAAATATTGTTCTGCAAAATATGAACAGTTGGGCAATAGGGTATGTGACGGTTTTTCAATTTTGGTCTAGATAAATTCTAATTGCTTGGTTTTCACTGAAAGTAATATTTATTTGGATCAAAGCATGTTTATTTTACGTAGAAAAAATCTTTTTTATTTCGGTCAAATATTTGGCGCCCAAACGCTTTATAAAATTCAACGGCCATTGTGACGTCACAGTTCATAAACTGTCAAGTGTCATTCGCGAATGTAAACAAACCGTCACATGTTCGCAAGGACGCTGTTCTGTTTGGAGAACAATGAGTGGAAAATCCTATCATTGGTGTGTGGTGCCTCTTTGCAAAAACACGGGAAGAAGTTCCCCACAGTAACTTTTCATTGTGGTACCCAAAAAAGCATACATGAGAAGAAAGTGACTGGAACTTGCAAGAAGGGATCCGAATGGATTATATTCGAAGTCGTCCATCTATTTCTGTGAATACCATTTTGATGTAGGTGTATGAGCTTGGTAGGTACCTTTAATTATATTAAGTATCATATGTGTTATATGTATAATCGATAAATGATAATAAAACACAATTTGAGATTTGAGGTTATGTTATTAAAAGTGAAGTTAGTGGTCAGACTTTAGAGTTTAGACTACCACATTTTTGTGAATGTGCCTACAATTTTAATATAATAAACTGCCCAACCATTACAGCGTCCATTTGAGGCAGCGTACTGCTATTCGCTCTCGAGAAAACTGGATCTCATTTTATTTTCAGGTAAAAACACCGACACGCTTCGTCAGACACTACGTGACATCTCCAGTGACAGATGAGAAATGACAGATACGAAGATTGACGTCACACCCAATCGTGGCGCGTTTTAGGTCACGTGACATTTATTTAAAATAATTTAATTTTTAATTTCACTTTTCTCATCAATTAATCAATGTATCATCGAGAAATATTGCTCAAGCTACATTTCAATTTCCACTTGTTCATAACAAAGACATAAAACCATTAAAATCTGACACAGTCACATACCCTATTATTGATAGTCCGGCGGCTTAAAGCCATATTCATAATGAATTTTGCATTTCGTGCCGAAGCCAATTTTATTTTATTTTTGTGAAATATGATTAAGAATGAAAGTTTTGAGGGGTGGAGCCATTCTCAATTTTCACCAGGGGGGGAGGGGGAGGGGGATGTTCTGGCTTTTTGGGGGCTTTTTGGACCTTTTCTTCGGCACTCGATGTTGTAAGCGGAAGCAAGGTGTTTTCTAGATCTGTGATATATCCGGATTTTTTTAAGTGGTGTAGCCACCCCCTTCCCCTCTTAGGAGGGGGCTGGGGGGCTCAAGTTGACACATGGGGCCGATTTTCACTCTTTCTTTGATTTCGAACCAATATCGGCAAGTTTGGTATCGTTTCCGACTGAGTTACATCTTCTGCACTCAACCATGACTCAAAAAAATCGATAGCAACAAGTTTAAACAAGTTGTGCAGGGAATATCATGTTTTTTGTGCTCCTATTTGAAGACATTTTTTGGAGGTGTTTTAGACATTTGTGGTTGAAGTCCATTCCAGGTCTATTATTTTGAAATATTTTGAGCCTAAGGAAGGTATTTTAGCACAGTCTTTTGTTTTGGGAAGAATAAAAAAAAAATGTTTTGTAAACTTGCTTTAAGCAAATTTTTTGATAATTCACCAACAACGTCTGAAAGATTATGAAAGTTTATAGTTGTGGTCCGTGGTCTCCTTGAAGAGTCCTGCGGGGGTGGAAAGAAACCGTAATCCCAAAGGACGGGTGCCACCCTTGATGGGGGTGTAGAATCTGAGGGAAGGGGGGGGGGGTGAAATATTTTATTCGTAATTTATGAACAAGCAATTTATGAGGAGACAATTTTTCCATGATTTCTGATTTTATGATCTTATTGGAGTATATTGGTGAAATTGGGCTCACATCAATTTCAAGGGGAGGGGATTACTTTCGGACTTGCTAGCTGTTCTTGTTGTAATCAGTCTCATCTTCTTTAAGAGGGGCAGTAGGGGGAGAGTTTTTCTGATTTCGACCTTGATGGCTACTTCTGTTGTAACATTATATCAACATGGGAGGCAAAAGGTTTGGATGATATGTAATCTAGTAGAAGGATTTTGATAGGGGGAGGCATTCCCATTTTTCATTGATTGGGAGAGGTGAGAGGTTCAGATGAGAGGTTCGGCAGTTTTTTTTAATCCAGAACTTTTTATATACTTTTCATGCATTTTATAGGAGAATGGACGGTAGAGAATGCTTTTATTATTTAGCAACAAGTCCAGGAGTTTTTAAGCAGCAGAGGCGTTTCTCAATTTCGCTAGGGGATTGATTTTTTTCTTCATTTCGAGCTTGTTGGCTATTTCATGTTTTGCAGTGGATGCAAAAATGATGATTGAACGCTTGTCTATATATTTCAAATACAGAACGCAGTTGAGCTTCTTCTATATTTCAAGCTTTTGCCGATGTGTTTTTAAGAAGAAAGCTTGATGGATCAGCTGCCGTTTTGTCAATATAGTTTTTCAAATTATGTATGTGTAAAAATTGGTTGCTGATGTTGTTGGGCGTTCGAAAATGCACAGACCTGATGAAAATGTCCAATCATCTTCGCAAAGCCCACGCAGAATTTGATTTTATGAAATATGAACAAAGAAAATCTCATTTTCATACACATAAACGCGGCAAAAGTCAGATGTCGTAGTCCTCACCGTGGTGGTGGTGGTGACTGTCGTGGGTAGTGCCTGGTGCAAAGCTGTGTTCTTCCAGCCTGCATGGCGAATAGGGTGGGCCGAAAAATCATATTTTCGATTTTTTTATTCTAATAGTGCGGAAAAGATGCATAATCAGATTACAAGAAGAAATCGTTACAGCAGTTTTGAAAAAAAATCATCACTTCAGGGTCCGCAATGACGTTGAAATTTCTATATTTGGAAAAAAAATCGCAAATTTTTATTAGGCCAGAAATTGTTTAAAAATATATTTACAATAAAAAAATATGGAATTAAACAGTCAGGCACAAAAAACCCGTGTTCCAGTATTGTTTTTTCAATCACAAAAAAAACAAATGAAATTGAATTCACCGAAAAAGCCCAATTGCCTTGAAGTTGCAGAAATAGTCGCATTGAAAATTGAGCAACTTTGGGCGAAAACTTCAATTTCAACTGTTTCTCATACAAGAGTTTCAGCAATTAGTTATTGAAACTGTTGAAAGAGACCACCCAAATGAAAAAAAAAAACTGGATGAATGAACTGGATGGAAACTGGATGCTATTTAAAATATTAAATAGCATTACCTAACTTGTGACACATCAAACTGAAGATAATAGAATTCTCTTTCTGACAAACAAATTTTAAATTTTTCAAGTCACCTCCCAACCCTTGCGAAAATTCTCTCATCCTAAATCAAAGGAAAGCTTTTATCGATCCTATCAACTATCCCTATTCTTGGAAAAAATATTTTCAAACGAAAACAGGTCGGTTCTTATTTCGAGGGTGGCATGTTGTCACAGTTTTATTTTCAACCCTTTCGGCCCCATCCTAGCCTACTCCAATAATTCTAATGGCAATAAATTATCTACCTTGTGATACATCAAATAGAAAGTATGAAAATTTCCTTTATGCAAAAATAATTTCAAATTGCCTAAATCACCCTCTAATCCTTTCCAAAATTTGTCTATTTTGGGGAGAGAATGCAATGAAGATAAGAATTTGGCAACACATGTCTCAGATGGTCCTCTCGAAATAAAAATCGCTCTGTTTTTGCTGGGGAATCTATTTCTCAAGAATCTGCAGTTAACAGAGAAACATTCCTTTGATCAACAATGAAAGAATTTTTAAAAGGGTTGAGAGGGTAGTTTAAAGATTTCAGAGTATGTTTAACGGAAACAATGTTATTGCGTTCAATTTGGTGTATCACAAGATAGGTAATGCAATTTGAAATTTCAAACTAAGGTAGGGGGTGGGAGCAAATGGATTGAAGATGAGAATTTGGCAATACGTGTCCCAAATGTCCTTTTCAAAAAGAAAATCGACTTGTGTCTGCTTTTTCTCAGAAAAAAATTGTGCAGCGAGAAATTGGAGGTGAGTCCTTTACAGAAAACCACCCCGTATGTCGGATAATGAACTAAAAGAATTACATGGAATTACTGAATGTTAACGATATAATTCCTTTATTAGAATTTCCACGTTTTCCTTGTTATACCCAATCAGTAGAGCGATTTGTGAAAACAGTTTTAGAAGCAGCATCAGCAGTTTGTGGAGCTGAATCAAGATATGGCTCTATTTACAGCAAGAATGAATCTAGGAAACTGATGCCCATATTGGTAAATCAGAAATTTTTTAACCAAAAGTGACCTAAAACAAAAAATATTGATAAAATATTGATAATTGGAGTCTTGTCAATTGACTTCTGTCAAATAAAAAGTTTTATCTATTTTTCCACTAAGGTATTTCAACAGTTTTCTCCATAACTCAATTCGTTATCTTGCAAAAACTGAATGTTGAGATATTTCTGAAAGACACGTCTTGCGGAGGCTGAAGACGAAAACTTGGGACAAAAAGCTCCTAGATATTTGAAAAGTATATGAAACTGCAACTTTTCCGCGCTATTAGAAGTCCGTATTATGAAAACAAAAAAAACACACCTATAGCAGCGGCCCACCCTAATGGCGAAGGCATCAATAGAGGGCTGAAATTCTCGCGTCCATTCTTTCCATTGTTCACTGCTCTACCAACAGGAGGTGTCGATTAATATTCCTACTGCGTGGTACGACTATTTGAAGTAGATATATCGTGTCGGGTCTGTGTATCATTGAGCATCCTTGCTTGGAGATTCTTGCCTCACTGATGAGGCCCAAAAGGCCGAACCACGTATCTAAGGGTTCTTCACTTTCTTCCCTGCTCGAGGGTTCGATGGTACATAGACCTGGTGGAAGTGTCCAATCATCCCTGCAAAACCCACGTGAAATTCAAGTTACTGCCGCTAGTGCTGCTGCAGTAGCGATCTCTGAATAGTCATCAAGCCCAAAATTGAAAGACTTTTCCCCCCTCCCTTCGAGTTTTGTTTAAGATCAATTTTAGCGGAACAAACAGAAACAGAAAAACAGAACAAAGATTGTTTCTAGCCCGTTTATAAATTTTGAGTGAACATTTTCACCCCTCCCGCCCCCAGATTCTACACCCCCATCAAAGGCTCCCTCCCTCTGGGATCATGGTTCCTTTCCAACCCGCAGAACTCCTTTAGAACACTTCAGACCACAATTATGAACTTTTATAACCTTTCAGACGTTGTTGAATTATGAAAAAATTTGCTCAAAACAAGTTGAAAAATTATTTTCTCAAATTTTTTCCAAGAACAAAAGACTCTGCCAAAATACGTTCCTCAGGCGCAAAATAGTTCAAAATGATACACCTGAAATGGGGATCAACCACAAATGTCTAAAACCCCCTAAAAAAATGTCTTCAAATAGGAGCACAAAAAACATGATATTCTCTGCACAACTCGTTTAAACTTGTCGCTATCAATTTTGTCAAGTCATGGTTGAGTTCAGAAGATGTGATTTAGTCGGAAACTATACCAAACTTGTCGATATTGGTTTGAAATCGAAGAAAAAATGAAAATCGGTCACATGAGTCTATTTGAGCCCCCCAGTCCCCTCCCAAGAGGAGAAGGGGGTGCCTACACCACTTAAAAAAATCCGGATATATCACAGATTTAGGAAACATCTTGCTTCTGCTTACAACATTGAGTGCAAAAGAAAAGGTCCAAAAACCTCCCAAAAAGCCAGAACAACCCCCTCCCCCTTCCCTCCTGGTGAAAATTGAGAATGGCTCCACCCCTCAAAACTTTCATTCTTAACCATATTTCACAAAAAGGAAATAAAATTAGCTTCGGCACAGAGTGCATAATCCATCTACTAAGCCGCCGGACTATGAAGCTTCCCACCTGCGAAGATCAGGAACGGTTTTAAGTTCAAAAAGTTCATCAAATCAAGCTCAAAAATACTTGTCAGTTTTTTTTTCGCAATTTATGGTACCTATACTATGTGTGGTAAGACAGTTTTTCTCAAGAATATTATATTTTTTATTTATCCACGAAATACCTTATGCATCGGATGTCAACGGGGAGCGTGAAAATATAGGGAGGATTTTGACGCCTCTTGGAAAAAATGCGACTTTTTGTGATTTCGTAAATGGAAAGTCATTTGAAGCTCGGAAATAATCTTGGAATCTCCAAATTTATTTTGTAATTCAGACCTTCCAACCTATAGAAATTGAATAGATTAGGTATTTATCCTGAGATTATCTCGGGAATTCTGACTTTATGCCGGATATTAAGCCGTTTTAGTTTGGGAGTCCTGAGAATATACGAGTATATCTCAGGAATCGAGACCTGAAGTAGGGGGCTCCGACTTCACCTCAGAAAGTCTGGAATAGTTTCGGACGCTCTGAATTTGATTTGGGGCTCAGACTTTAGCTCAGAAATTCTGAGAATATTTCGGATTTCTTACCTTGTTTCATAAGCTCCAGCCATGAATTTGAAATTTTATCTCTAATCTTTTATCGATTTTTGACTCTACTATTGTAGACAAAAAAAGCTGAACGACAGATGAATGACTTTTCAAATTTTGTGAAAGGTCCTTTAGGATTATCATTTTTGACAAGCCCATGACAAAATGCCAGTGATTTTTTTTGAGCACAAGACAACGTCAGTTGTCTCTTTGATTTCTTTGTAGCTATGGACCAGGAGTAGAAGAAGGTGAAGGTAAAAATGGATCATTTTCACCGAGATTACTACCCACTGTATCATTACGAACCAACACACGGTGACTTTGTGTTGGTTGATTCCATGTAATATGCTACGAGTACATGGCAATGGTGGCCCGTTGCCTTTTGCTTGTAGGGAAATTCGAGGGGCTCGCAGCATGTCGAATATTGGCGAACGAATCGTCCTCTAGCATCTGGACATACCGTGATCTAGACATAGACCATTTGGATCAATGCTTGATCTTCGGCTTCGGTCGTAGCTTACGTCTGCCAGGACCTGGTTGCTGTGTCAGCGTTGAATTTTCCCGCCACCTGCACATAACGTTGTAGACCGTCCCTTTCCTGGTACTGAGGTCTGCTACCGTCTTGTACGCGATACCACCCTCCACAAGAGGCATAATTAGCACCCTAACAGATTCATTGAACATTCTGTCACGTTTGACACAGAAAATGAAAAAGCATTATTAGTTATGGGTGGCATATTCTTGATGACAGTAAAGCTGATTCACAGGTCAAAAAATTGAAAAGTCATTCATCTGTCGTTCAGCTTTTTTTGTCTACAATAGTACTTCGGAACTTAGCCTTGAGCTTCGAAATTCAGAGTCTATTTAGTCCGGGGGCATAGGGTCAAAAAAGGCTTGACCGTGTGCAACTTTGTGAAGATATATAGGGTTATGTCCTAATCGATTCCTGGGCGATCAAGGACCATGAAAAATTATGGTGGAATATTGACATCTGCTGCAGGCAAATATGGCGGAGGCGCCAAAATAAGCTTGATTTGGTAATAAGAAACTGGCTGTAGATCATTTGTTTTCCAACGGATTTTATCATCTGGAGCGTCAATTTGTAGACAAAAGAATTCTCTTCTAATTTCATACCTGAATTTATAAACGTCATTTAGGAAAACTGTCAAAATTGTCATTATAAGATATGCTAAACTCCGGCCTTTTTGAAGGTTATCCGATATCTTTGAAACTTGGCAGTATTGTAGATCTTGAGATGCTCTTTCCGAATTTCAACTTTTCCACTTCGTATCTTTGCCGTTTTGGCCGCCATATTGAAAAGATGTCGCCCAAAAAACAATTTTTTGTCAATATCTTTATTTCAGTCAATCTGAGGTGAAAGCGTATACATACGAATGGAAGCTAATTCAATTCTCTACAATTTGACACCTTACTCGTGTACGTGCTACTCCCGGTTCTTGGGTTATGGCTTCTAGATCAGAACTCCCTGAAGTATCGACTTTTGTCATTCAATCAGCATGTTAAGTTGATCTCAGCTTCACGTGGCAGTCAAATTTATGTCAGATCCTGACATAAAACTTTTTTCAAAAATCTAAAAACAAAAAAACCCTGAAGATGAGCGCCATCAGCTCGAAATATATATTGGTCAAAAAATAGACAACGATTTTATAAAGTAGTGTATAGACAGAAGAACATCGATATTTATTAAGAAACACACTACAGATATGGAAGAATTCCTGTGGAATATCTTATAAAGACAATTTTGACAGTTTTCCGAAAGGACGTTGGGAATTTAGGTATGAAATAAGAAGAGAACTCTTTTGTCTACAAAATGACGTTCCAAATGTTTAAATCCGTTTAATAACAAACGAGCTCTAGTCAGTTTCTTATTACCAGATAAAGCCTATTTTGGCGCCTCAACCATATTTGCCTGCAGTAGATGCCAATATTCCACCATAATTTTTCATGGTCCTTGATCCCCCAGGAAGCCAGGAAGCTGCACACGGCACGACCGCTGCCCCCATACTAATTGGGAATTCAGACTTGAGTTCAAATTCAAACCCGAGAATCCTGAAATTACCCCGACAATTCCGAGTAAGTACGAACTCAAGACTTTTCCCTCACATGTTTAATTTTTCAAAGAATTACATAGAATATGAACTTTAAAGAATAACTCAACTGATTTTGTAAGAATAATCTCAATAAAATACCAGAACAAAATAGAAAAAATACAAAAGCTTTTCCCTATGGCGTCCCAATGGCGTCTCTCGTCATGTAGATGGCATCATAATCCATGTCAATCTGAAAACAAAATAAGAAATATCAATTAGGTTTTCTGCGTTTCTACGTTTTTTTGAAAATGGAAGTGTGTATTTAGATACTTGGTGTGAAAATTTCGCTGTTTCTGATTACAAAAATAGACTTCAGGTACAGGCTAGGTGTTTGAGAATGATAAATATTTCATTACCACTTACCTACCTACCAGTTTGTAGCTAGTAGGCGTTTTATGAAAAAGGCATCTGTTGGAGATTTCCGCCTTTGTGTCCATTTTCCTGATCCCATCTATGCGAAATTGTCGGCACGCTTTCCAATAACTCTCAAGCTCATTGGTTGACAGCTCATAGAAGTTCGAAGACCTGGTAACAATTCGGCGTCTTAGTCTGGAACTGGAAAAAGAAATTATCATTATTCATCACCGAAATTAAAGTGAACATTGTAACCATACCAAATTGTTTTTCTGGTCAAGAAAATTTCTTGGATGTTTGTTACGACTTTGGCACCTCAATATGCTTCTCTACGGGTTTTTTTTAAAGGACTTTTCAAATTACAGTACTTCACATGCAACTCTTTTATTTTGCTCGTACGGTATAGTATTCCTAGAAAAACAGAAGTAATAAATAATAATGTAAATGGACTCAGAGTGCAAAATTTACCAGTTCTTCAGGAGGAAACTTCTCCTTGCCAACCCTTTTGTCGAGTTCTGTTGATGTATCAAACCCAAATTTGACTGTGGAATGTGGAATAATCAGATTCCTGAACTCGTTGGTGAGTATAAGGGTGATTTAAAATAGGGCTACCTACCTTATCGAAACAAAGAAATCAGCAACCAACACGTTTCAACAGTTCTAGCTTGTAGTGTAGCTATGCACTTCGCTCAGGACAAAACAACGTTTGATGCTGAAAACAACTTTTGAAAATGAGGAAAGTGATGCGTCCTGCACCGTGCGCATGCGCTCCAGAGATTCGATTCATTAGCATAATATATTGTTTTATTAGATTGATGCCGAATCATCACTCAATGAAATTGTTCATTGTAGAGTGAACATTGATTCGGAATCAAGGATTGGATTAATGTGTCGAATCATTATTACTATGTATTGCGATGTCAATGGATCCCATCATTGAAAATTCAGTATGATTGTCATTACATCAATGGATGTTGTTCATGATATAGATGAACTTTTCAAAGTGATTTAATGAAGGCCACATTGATTGTTTAATGAGGCTTGGAACATTGTATACACAATCATTGGTAATAAATAGAGACCGGATTCTAGGCAAAATGCCTTTTTGTTTCTGTTTTAGGCATGTGCATGAGACCTTGAAATAAATATTAGTGTTGAAAAAACATTGCTTTTGACACCCCTTTGTTTTTGCCTAAATGCCTAAAACTGACAAAATCGAATTTACTGTCCTAAAAAGACCTTTTTAACGGCCTAAAATAAGCTTTTTTGATTTTTTGGTGGAAATGATCCACAATGTTGGGGAAAAAATCCATTTTCTGATTTGTTCAAATCAAACTATGAAAGTAAATTGATTTCAACCCTAATATAATTTATTTGTTTTAATTTACTGAACATAACGTCTCAATTTTTCCTTTTCAACGGCTTGAGATCTAGTCTTGACCTTGACGCAGGGACATGATTCTAGGCAAAATGGCTTCCGGTTTTTGTTTTGGTCATTCGTACTCAGCTTTGAAATATATAGTTATGTTGAAAAAAATAGCCTTTCACATCTCTTTGTTTGAAGTCTAATTAGCCTAAAATTATCGAAACTTGCATTTAGTGTCCTAAAAGTGCTTTTTAACAGCCTACAATAGCTTTTTCTATGTCACGGTTGAAATGATTCACATTGTTTTATTTGTTCCGTACCTCGTTCCGTACTGTATGTCACTTTTGTTTGTTTCGTCACCAATTGGTCATTTATGTAACAAGTACGCAAAATGAATCCTTATCGGATAAATGCGCGCTATCCCTAAAAGCAAATTAGCCGCCGAAGAACTTTGCGCACTTGTCGCATACATCATTTTTTAGCATGAGCTTTCCAACCACCAATTTGTGTCCTCTATATCGGCCACAGTGAAGTTGCCTATTCCGTAAAAATGTAACTACAACAACTAAACTGCTGAATCAACAATGCAACACCTTGGGAGAATCTTTCAGATACAGTTCGCAAAAATCCGTGTTTTGTGGACTCAAAACAGTCGGGAAAATGACCATTTCAGGGAGACAATACCAAAAAATCAATAATTTGTTTGTTTACATACGAAAAATGTTTTGGCCTATTTTGCCTATTTTAGTCGTTACGGCCTAAAGCGTCCTGAAATACAGCTTTTATTTGCCTAAACATGTGTCCTAATTTCCACTTTTCAACGGCCTGAAATCCGGTCCCTAGTAATAAACGAATGATTTATCACACTTCACTTTACATAACAATCATAACATACCTACATGAGAGTTTCATTGTATTAATGGAAGTGAAGTTGATGAAAGCTGTTCATTGAAGCTATGATCAATAATTTTTTGAGTGTACTTGAAATGACCTCCTCATTTCAAAATCCATGAATTCATTGAGCCACTCGATCAATTTAATGAACTATTTTGCCAAAAATGTTGAAGAATTTTGATGTTTTCGTGAATTTCTGGACATTCAGCTGGCCTTTCTTGTATTTTTTCAAATTTTTTTGAGAATGACCTTGCTAAATCCAATAATAAAACCTAATATTTCTGCACGACTAGTTTGATATGATAAGTTTACTATGAACCCTTTCTAAGGAAATGGTGATTTCCATTTTGTTCCAACCGTCCTTATAGGTCTATCATTTTCTGAAAATGAAAAGCAAGTGAAGGAATCCCTTTTTTATGTGACGTCATTTGAAGTTTAGATGACAATGATGACATGACAATGTAACTTGATTTACTCGGTAGCTTGGTGCTGTTATTCATACCTGTGACAATCACTATGAATAATCCTGTATTGAAATCCTATAGATACCTATAAAATGGATGAGCTACCTATATTATTTCAAGCGGAATTCGAGAGAAGTATTGTATGAGAAATTCGACAGGAATTATGCTAATGCTATTCCAGCTCCAATAATGAAGGATCGATGCAAAAAAATAACAATTCAAGCGATACTTGATAATAATTAATTTCTCAGCCCCTATTCATAGCCGCGATCCAAAGTTCCTTATCTCCCTCGAACGAACCTGTTCTTCCCTAAAAGCCGAAAGGGTACACCTACACGTAACAGGTCCAATGCCCCAGGTAAATTGAGCGATTACTTCGCCTCCTACACGACTACTACTAAACTACAGACCCGCCAACTAATTATCGCTAATGACTCGAGCTACGACATGACATTTCGAAATTCAACCGCATGCACCGGCCCGCTTGATCTCCCTGGCTCCTATACTGCCTCACCTATCCGACTCCACCGACGACTCTCGAATTTCGTGGAATCGCTCAATTCTACAATCGCCGCATCGTATCGGTGTTCGAGTATTGTTTCTGGGTGTATTTAATGGCCGTGCCGACGTTTTGGCTTCGCTTTGTGGGTGACATAGCGCCATGGCCTTATCGCAAAATCTCCAGCAGAACGCGGGTTTTGGATTTTTGTCCGAAAGCTCCGCAATGCTTCGGAAGCGAGGGAGAGAGCGAGAGAGAAGCGGGGCTTTCAAAAAAATCAAAAGTGGTGAAACGAGTCAAATTTATGGGCGCGTTGAAATTCAAACAGCGTTTAAATTTATGGTTTATTAAGATGGATAAGTAGAGCTTTTAGAGGTTGTGTGTTGTTGTGTGTGTGCGTTCGGTAAGTGGTTAGTTACTGGGAGGAGGAGAAGGATAGGAAGAGGAGGACTGAGAAGGAGGAGAAGAAGAGCCAGAAGCACGGCCACGGAGCAGGCTGCGGACAGGAGATCAGGAGGACAGGTGAAGGCTGGACCACCCTGTTATCTCGTTACCACGGCTTCGGCCGAGCAGCCGCCACAGCCGCCTTACACCGAGACGCGCTTCACGACATTCACGATCCGACCGGAATAAATCATCCTCTCCTTCTTCTATTCTGCGACCTCTCTGCGCTTATGTTGGCGAGACCGTGTGCAGGCATAAGGCATAGGTATGGTATACCTATGTGTGTGTTTGTGTAGTATGCCGCAAAAGATGCAGCTTTTTTGAGCGTTTGCGTCGGCCGAGTTCCCACCGAAGCTTTGCGGGAAAAACGACACGATTCCTACTTTTCCGGGAGACTTATCGGGTGACTTACGATAAAGAAGACCTGTGGCGCGCCACAAAGTAATATTAATGATTCAGGAATTCGCGGAGTTCTAATAAGAACTGAAAGAATAATTATTGATCACTGTTGTCAACGTGAACTATTCACGTAAATTAACATTTGATTTCCCGGTAATAATAGGTGCTGTCTGTGTGAAGAACGTAAGTTCAAGACTAGAAAACGTTCGTGTTGTTTTGTGAACCAAATTTTCTCTTGTTTTCTTTTGATAGCCAAATGACTCGTCATCTAATTGGTGGCAGGTTCAAACGGATTGTAAAGTATACGTGAACTTAGCAAGTTATCTTTGAGTTACATTATCTGTCATTTCAGCAATTTGTCAATGTGGCCAAATGATGCAATTCAAGAGCACTTATCCAGATTCATTGTTTTTAGAAGTCAATTTTGAATTTTTCCGTTTCCTTGTGGTAATTGAAGTAAGAACCGTCATCTTTCATCCAAAGTTATGAATTTATTTGAACACTTTTGAATTAATTTCAACGCATTCAGTCATTTTTTCAGCAAAAAATCAACAAAATTGTAATTTTCTTGGAAATATTTATTGTTTCTTGAAGTAAATCAAGATAGATCTGCTGATTTTCTCCAGTTTTGGATAATATCTTAGATTATGCACCTTGACAATATTATTTCCTTAAAAAAAATCAGACAGAACGATCTAGCTGAATCCAAAGAAGAGATGAAATAATTCATTGGAACCATCCAAGTCCAACCGACTGGTTCAATAAATTCTATAATTTTGGATTAAGAAACTTGAGAAAATCATTCCAAGTACGGTCAACTTGAAAAAAAGGTGGAAGACTCAGAAAAAATGGCGGAGTAACGTATGGTCCGAAAGTTTTTGTTTAAAAGAAAATTGTTTAAAGCTTATAACTTTTTATGAATAGTCTTTATTTTTGAACTGGATACTGCAAAAATTAACATCATATATAACAATAACAAATTCATATTCAACAAATTGATAATGGACCAATATCCTCGATGGATTTCAATTTTCTTCTGTCATGTTCCATAATTCTCCAGGATCAATTTTTCAAATGCGAAATTCTCTAATGTTATTGAAAAATGTAACTCCGTAATTGGTCTTCATTTGCAGCTTCCCATCTCTTGTCGTATACTATTCTACTCAATACTTACCAAAAATGTTATATTGGTCGAGCATGCGGTACATTTGAGAGAAATTAATCCTGTTTAGTGGGGTCGGTACAGTATTATACGCTGCATTTTTAATAATGCAATGTCTTTTGGCACACATGTTTTTAGCACCTGTTTGAACAATTTTGTCCGTCGCCGCAAGCGAAATTTTAGTTCAGTTCCTGTATACAGGTGGAGAAGAAAAACCAATTGAAAAAATTGGATCTTTTGAACTGACAAAGGTAGAGTATTGCAGGGCATGTCATATGATGCGCAATTTAATGGTTGTTGAGGTACACTAAACCATTTTGATACAATAATAACTGTTTTCGAGATATTTGAACAAAGAACAGATCTGTCGAAAAACCATTATTTCCATTATATCGCTTATTTAGATATCGGAATGAAATTTGGTATTTGCTTTACAAAAGACGTCATAAATGGATAACAGCTGCAGTTATATTCTAGGCCTACTATTTTCCTGAATTAGACAGTCAACATTTTTGGGGGGGAACCGTCATCTTGTTTTGTGAATATCAAGCTGATGACCGAAAAAATGACTGACAGTCATTAGGCTAGTATCATGCCATTACTCTATATTGTAAAAGATCACCTTGGATGGACCATCATACCAGTTTTGCTGGAAGAAACATGACGCACTGATTTTATCGGGTTCCTCAGAACTAGAGGATCTACTTCCATCCATCGAGCCATTGCAAGTAATTGAACACCGCAATTATGACCCCTGATCATTTCTTAGGTTGCTCACCAAGATTTATAGCCATAAGTGCAGCGGTTCGGTTTTAGCAGCTGTTTCAATTAAGAAGTGTTGCCTTTCCGTGAAAAAAACAGAAAATTACGAGGTCTCTGAGTCAATGCTTAGGTCATTGGAACGAGATCCTCCACGGAATGTTGATAAATTCATGCTGAATTATTAGAAAAAAGTGCATTCTATGGCATAGGTTTGAAGAAACGGCTGAAAATTGTTCGAAACGGTTTCTTTTGTCTTGTTAAACGTTAAATTATGGATCTTTTTGGCGATTTTCATGCCTCCAGCCTATTCAGATGGTGGGATGAAATTCTTCAATTTCTTATCACCCTGTGATGTCATCTGCATAGATCGCCATCATGCCAACATTTCCCAAAATTTAAGGAGGAATCTGAATAGGATATACAGAGGGGTGCATAAAAAACGGCCACCGCTGTAGCATCGTTATTCCTTATCCGATCTTCAAAATTCGAAAACCAGTTAAAATGGTATAATGCCTTCTATGATTCGACAGTGAAAAATATTTTTTTATTATGATGCTTCTGAGCACTGACAGTCAAGTTTTGTTTTTCAAATGGCAACTATATTTTTTTAATTTTATTTCTGGTTCCTTACGCTTATCTGAATATAATGATGCATTAATATCACACTTTTTGTTATTAAACACGAAGAAAAAAATTAAACTGCGAAATTTTCACACACAACAGTAGCGTCAGAACACCCACGACATGCACGCAATCCGGTAAGCTGGGTGCAAAATGATGTTCAAAAGCACATAGTAGGTCAGGCGTTTGATTTTTCAAAATGTAAATGTCAAAATGTTTTCAAAATCCAAAAAAGCTATCTGTCTCTAAAACGTCTTTATTCTCTATTTTCAGCTTATTATTTTATATCTTTTTGAGTATGTATTGAGACCTGAAGCAAAGCCATAATTTTAGTTAAGGTACTATTTCATATTTTGTCAAGTGTGTATTGTTAAAATAAAAAATTAATAAGACCTTCCTTCCTGACAGGTCACAATTCATTCATTAGCCATAACAACCCATTGAGGGTTTCGCCTTGCTCCTCTGCCTATTCGTATTGAATAGGGGGTTATAGTTTAAAACGGATTTCGAACCACAAGTGAACAGCAACAGCCATCACTATTCCAGAGGAGCTTTCGAGGGCCGAAGTACTCGGAAGGTTTGCCCAGAACCTTGCCGAGGGGAGATTTTGCGCCGGTATCCCATCTCCGAGTGGACCCCACCACAGCGCCATGTTGAGGCGGTCACCCATCCAGAAATGGACCGCGGTGTGTATGGCTTGACTTCAGGTCTCAATACATACTCAAAAAGATATAAAATAATAAGCTGAAAATAGAGAATAAAGACGTCTTAGAGACAGATAGCTTTTTTGGATTTTGAAAACATTTTGACATTTACATTTTGAAAAACCAAACGCCTGACCTACTATGTGCTTTTGAACATCATTTTGCACCCAGCCTACCGGATTGCGTGCATATCGTGGGTGTTCTGACGCTACTGTTGTGTGTGAAAATTTCGCAGTTTAATTTTTTTTCTTCGTGTTTGATAACAAAAAGTGTGATATTGATGCATCATTATATTCAGATAAGCGTAAGGAATCAGAAAAAGAATTAAAAATATATAGTTGCCATTTGAAAAACAAAACATGACTGTCAGTGCTCAGAAGCATTATAATAAAAAAAATATTTGCCACTGTCGAATCATAGAAGACATTATACCATTTGAACTGGTTTTTGAATTTTGAAGATCGGATAAGGAATAACGATGCTACAGCGGTGGCCGTTTTTTATGCACCCCTCTGTATATTCCAAAATAACTACATTTAGTCCGGATGTTAAGGCATAATACCCTTCACTTTTATAACAAGCAATGCCACTTGGCATACCTGTTGCAGAGACCATGTTTCACCGATTAAGATCAGGAGCCAAAGTCGCAAGCAATGCAGGCGTCGTATACAGGGTGTCGTGTAGAAAAAAAGTAAAAAAAATGTGTATCATTAACCAAACCAAATGGATTCACGTGAACAGGCATGTATATCTACAATATATTATTTATTTATTTTTTTTATTTATTTAATTGTCTTATTTTATATCTTGTCTTATTATGGGTCTTATTACCCATCAAGGAAAAGTCAACGGTTTTGGAAAATCTTGAGCAGTTCCTGAAATATTCAGGAAAAACTGAATTTTCTTTTGAATGTTGTATTTCTCGGTGAATCAGTGAATTTTCAAGTTATCGAAGTGCAACTTGGAAGTTCTATGGCCAGTATGGTCATAAATCAAAAACGATCAGGAGCCAAATGCTAGGCCTGCCATTTCCAGAAATAAGACAGTGAATTTTTTTTTCTTCGCGACCGCCATCTTGAATCTCCGTTTTACTCAACAGTTGAAAAAGTGACAACCGAATGTGAGAAAGTTGACATCCAGTCACCCCATTATGGAAAAGATAGCCTTGAAGCAAGGTAAGGGTCTCTTCATCGAGAAAACAGTGTTACCCAAGGTTTTCATGGTAATACGCATTTGCAGCGCCTGTGATGGCTAATCAGAGATTTGAAAGAGCAGAGTAAGCTCTTTGTCACAATTCTACATTCATTATGAGCTGAATTACCAAAATTCATGATGATCGGTCCTAAGGTAAATTTTTGGTGGGTTGCTGAACCAAATATGTGGCGTTTTTTTGGTGAAAAATGCAATAAAAATCGAGCAATCATCATCACGTCATCCCTCACCAAGAGAAGGCTATTGCAAAAACTTGAACTTATCAACGCTGAAATGTTTTGGAAGAGTCAACCCTATAATCTTGAGCCATAAAATGTTGGACACATGCGTCCATTTGTTAGAGAGAAGACATGAGAGACTTGCATGCAGAAAGATTTTTCCAAGTTCTGAGCCACGTATTATTTTCAGAAAGCTACCAAAATTTTGTCTCTGGATCGATGATGATGAATTCTGGTACTAAATCTCAAAATGGATGTAATATTGTTGATCATCAACTTTTGGTAGGTTTCTGAATGAAATATGTGAATAAAAATTTTGAATTTTTTGTCTGCATGCACGCCTTCCATGTCTTCTCTCCGGCAACCGGACACATGTGTTCAACATTTATTGGCTCAAGAATATAGGCTTCAATCTCACAAAACATTTCAGCGTTGATTTGTTTCAGTTTTTGCAACAGCCTTCTCTTCGTAAGGGATAACATGATAATGATAGCCCGATTTTTTTTGCATTTCTCACCAAAAAGCGCCACCTATTTGGTTCAGCAAGCCATCAAGAGTTTACCTTTGGACCGATCATCATGAATTTTGGTAATTCAGCTCAAAATGAATGTAGAATTGTGACAAAGAACTCACTCTTCTCTTTCAAAATTCTCATTAGCCATCACAGGCGCTGCAAATGCGTATTACCATGAAAACCTTGGGTGACAATGTTTTCTCGATGAAGACACCCTCACCTTGCTTCAAGGCCATCTTTTTTGGAATAGGGTGACTGGATGCTAACATTCTCACATTCGACTGTCACTTTTCCAACTGTTGAGTAAAACGGAGATTCAAGATGGCGGTGACGAAGAAAAAAAGTTGACTGTCTTACTTCTGGAAATAGCAGGCCCTGCATTTGGCTTCTGATCGTTTTTTATTCATGACAATACTCGCCATGAACTTACCAAGTTGCACTTCGATATCTTGAAAATTCACTGATTTACCGAGAAATAAGATATTTAGAAGAAAATTCAGTTTTTCCGGTATATTTCAGGAACCGCTCAAGATTTTCCAAAACTGTTGACTCTTTCTCGATGGGTAATATATTGTGGATATATGTGCCTACTCACGTGAATCCATCTGGTTCGGTTAATGATATACGAATTTTTCACTTTTTTTTCTATACGACACCCTGTATACGGCGCCTGCATCACCTACGACTTTGGCTCCTGATCTTAATCGGTCAAACATGGTCTCGGCAACAGGTATGCCAAGTGGCATTGCTTGTTATAAAAGTGAAGGGTGCCCCCTAAATTTTGACCTTAGCGTCCGGACTAATTGCGGCATCAAAATTTATAAGGTTCTCTCCATTATTGGTGTTACCCTACCGCATAATTTGTTCGCTTCCTACCTACTGCAAGATAGTCTTTCATGTTCTTCTTACATCACATGAGTACATCCTGAGCCAATTTTTCAAAACCTGTACTGAAGAATGCACTTTTTTCACGTTACCAGGTTAAAGGTAGACAAAAGCAACTCCAATAAGGCAACTAGAGAACCAGAGAACTTGCTGCATACTCTGAAAAATAAACCGGTCCAAGAATATCTAGAAGGGTTGTCCGCTACTGAAGCAACAGATTACTCTTTATGGCGAGCTACAAAAAAACCTGAAGAGACCGCAACAACCAGTTGTACCCCTCAGGGACGCTGCTGGAAAATGGACCAGATGTAATATGAAGAAAGCCCTCGCATTCGCACAACATCTTTCGGGAGTTTTTGAACCTCATGACTTGATATCAACACAAGAGGAAAAACGAGAAATCGAAAACCTTCTAAATTCAGCGTCCCAGATGGATATAAGCCAATACCGAGATTTTACTACAAGGAAGCGAGAACAGCAATTCAGAAAGAAACTAACCCTACCAAAGCTCCTGGCTTCGACCTCATCAGGGGTAATTCTTCAGAAATTGACTAGAAAAGGTGGCACTGCGATGCTGCAGATCTTCAATGCTATTCTTTTACACGGTCACTTCTCTCACCAGTGGAAAGTATCTGAAATCATAATGATACCAAAGCCATGCAAAAACCCAAATGAGTTGACATCTTAAAGGTCCATAAGTCTTCTACCAATAATATCTTGACTATTTGAAAAATTATTCCTCAAACGCCTTGAATCAATCCTACTTGAGGGAAAACCAATACCTCACCATCAGTTTGGTTTACGGAACAGACACGGGACTGTCGAGCAAATCAACAACGACCTGGAACACAGACGGTACTGCTTTGCAGCATTTATCAACATAGGACAAGCATTCAATAAAGTCTGGCATACCGGTTTGTGCTAGCTACAGACTGAAGAAATTCTTGCCTCATCCATTTTACCAACTCAGGCAACCCATTATACTGGCATTTAATTCAACTTCTTCGAATTATTTCAGTTTTCCCGCTTTTGGAACCGCTTGGCCGATGATCATCGAGGCGGGCCGACCCAGCGATGTTCCCTCGACGTCCTCGTTTCCTCGTAGACCTCGTTGTGGTGCTCCTTCTTGTTGTTCTTATAAAAGTGTTGAGTGTGTTGGGCTCTTATGTCTAACGATTTGAAAGTATACTCGGTGCACCATAATAAATTCACAGAACATTATTTATTCAGTTTATAAAATACACTGCAACGGAGTAATGTAGAGTGTGGTCGAGTTCGATTGATAACTCTTCTCACCTCTCCCCTTATTAAACACTACTTCCCTTCGTCCCGAAATTATTTGACTTGATTATCCCCCATTTTTCAACCCTTCTCTTTCTAGGTGAGCCCTGTGGTGGCTTTGGGCATCCCTTCGATTTCCATCAGTTTCCACGTTGTGTTAGAAAGCGATTAGAGTTAGCATTAGGTCCAATAGATAGTCACGAAATGAGACCCAACGTAATCCCATCCATCTAAACTCTAAGGCCGGTATGTGTGTGATAGCCCTCCATTTTGGTGGCATTCTTTTCAAAGACCATTGCTTCTTTTCGGGCTGTGGTCTCTTTTGCCCGTTGGGGAAGGGATTGGATATGGCTTGCTTTTGTGGGGGCCTATTCCCTTTTTTTACCGTGAACTGTCCCAAAAGTGTAGATGGCCTCGCGGTCGCGATCTCGGACTATCCTTGGGAACGTAGAAACTAACTTTCTCGTTTCTGGAGTGGCCCCGAGCCGCCCAGGAGTCACTCTTGATAGCATGTCAATTTAATCGAAAGCTAATTGAGACTTGCCTTGTTCTTATCGGCCTATCGCATTATCCCGTGTCCTTGACAAAACTTTTGAAACGCCCTAGTATGACACCAGAAATTATTCTCGGAACTTTCACTTTACAACCAAACTTATTGACATTGCGGAGTTGACAGTTAAAACAGTTAGAGGTTATGTCTTTGCAACAAGTGTTTTATTCCGCAAATTCTAATGAATTCAAGTGTGTTTTGTAGTGTTACCATACCACCTCTAATTCGGATTCTCACAAGACAGGTGTGTTACCGGCAAGTTCCCACTTTCCTAATAATTCACTTTCTACCACTTGCAGGTGTGGACAGATAACACTTCTCGACAAGACTCTCTAACAACAAATACTTGATTAACAAGGAATTTCAAGTGCAATGTTCATCCCTCTTCGTCGATAGGCTGGACCTGCACCGTCACATACACACTTGGGAATAAAATTGTGGTCGGGGGCCAGGTATGGTTTACCAGCGGTCGGAGTTCCTCTTTTAAATCGTACCACATATATTGAATACAAGAACGTCTTTCGGTAAGCCGGGTCTGAAACATACAACATTAATTGACCACCTTACGTTCCCTTTCGAATAACCAGTAATTTTGGTTTTAGTGACGGAGTACGTGGAGTGGACTACTTTGGATACCGATTTAGGATCTTGACGCTCGATGATACTAGTTGGTTTCACTACGATTCTCATCACCCAGGAATCTTTCGCATGTGACTGAAGAAGTAGAGGCCTGACCCTGTGTCGATCGTGGCCTCCGTTCAATAGAAAAAAGTTCAATCGTCAATAATTATTGTCCTGCCAATATAGCTGGACCTGGCTTGACACTCCGATATTGCTGCTTATGGCCAAGGGATGGAAAGTTTCGATTCAAAGCCTGTTACAAGGGGTTTCTACGCATCGGCCTTGAAGGGGATTGAAACTCTTCGTCGAAAGGGGCCTCTGGACAACTACCTGGAAATAGGCTGGAACTCGTCGCCGGAGGGCTCTGACTCGACTCCTGGAGGCGGGCCAAGATTCAACGTCCAAGGGCTTTGACGCGACACCCTAGAGGCGGGTTGCAACTCAAAGGGGAGCAACTTATCGGCCTCTAGGCGAGCCAAAACTCAACCTGGAGGGTTCTCGACTCAACATTCCCCCAAGGGGACCAAAACACGTCTCCGAAGGGTATCAACTCGACTTTCTCCAGGGGGCTGAAGGCACATCAGTCGGGGTTCCACCACGTCTACTTCTAAGGGGGCAAAAACTCGTCATAGAAGGGCTTCCACTTAGCGTCCTAGAGGGGGTTCGAAACGCAACTTCCACGGGACTCAACTCTTCGACTTGGGATCGGGTCGAAACGCAACATCGGGGGCCTCTTCACAACTACCTGGGAATGAGCTGGAACTCGTCGCCGGAGGGTTCTGACTCGACTCCTGGAGGCGGCCCAAGACTCAACGTCCAAGGGCTTTGACACGACACCGTTGTTGACACAGGCGAGTTGCAACTCAAAGGGAAGCAACTCATCGGCTTCTAGGCGGGCCAAAATTTAACCTGGAGGGTTTTCGACTCAACATTCCCCCAAGGGGACCTAAACACGTTTCCGAAGGGTTCCAACTCGACTTTCTCCAACGGGCTGGAGGCACATCAGCCGGGGTTTTCACGCGTCGTTCTCAAGGGGCTGAGACTCATCGGTGGAGGCAATCGACTCTTCGTCCTCTAGGTGGGCGGAAACGCATCATCTCCTGTCAGTCGCATCATTTGTCGAAGTCTTCCACCCTGGGCCAGGAGACTACACAATCTTCGCACCAATCCCATACCCCCAGAGATTGGCCAGGATCCTTACGGACAAAAACGCCTTTTTCACCTTGGAAGGCAAATGACGCACCCGGAAAGCTACCTCGGCCCCTTCGATGGATGCGTGGGTGTGCTCTATTCGGAATAATGGACTTCTTCTCTCTTCTCTGGAACCTACCTCAGGTTAGTTGACTTTGGAATTGAATACCTACAACAAAATGCTTAAAATTATTTATTTCAGGTTGTTACCACTTCAAAGGTGATTCTCCTCCGTAACGCCCTCCATTTGTATGTAAGCCGTAGCATCCCGACAAAAAGAACCGAAGTTTCCAATCTCTTTGGTTCTACCCGAGATGCCAAAATATGAAGTATTTCTGGTAGGCTTCAACATCAAGACGAATACAGCGAGCTGTACGTCATTAACTCTGATGTTCCTCAAGGGAGCGTGTTGGGCCCAGTAATATACCTGCTGTTTACTGCGGATCTGCCAACCATCAGGCTAACAACAACTGTATTAACTTTCGCCGTTGATACTGCGGTACTTGCCTCACATAACTGTCCCAACAAAGCATAGAAGAACTTGCAAACAAATTTAAACAAAATCCAAGCATGGCTCAGAAAATGGAAAATCAATGCCAATGAAAGTGAATCAGTACACGTCACTTATACACTGAGAAGAGAAGTCTCTCCATCGGTTTTCCTGAACAGCTGCCAGCTGACACAACAAGACAGTGCAAAATATCATCACGTGGCAAAAACACATTTTCTTCAGAAGAAAACAACTTCGCCTTAAAATACAGCAGCTGTACCTACTGCATTATTTATTGGCCGAAGATCGCAACTAAACCTCCAAAACAAACTACTGGTATACAAAAGCATAATAAAACCAATTTGAACGTACCGAATTCAACTTTGGGGAGCAGCCAGCAATTCAAATTTGGGAATATTGTTACGTTTCCAGAACAAGGTCCTGCGAATGATAACCAACGCGCCATGGTACGTTCAGAACAGAATAATAGAGAACGATCTACAGAATGATGTCATCGATCAAGAGTGAAGTGAAACTGCTTTAGTGAAAAATACCAAAACAGCATTAGTGTATAGACAATACAAATAGAGAAGACCATATGTTTATCACCACCGTCGTCACGGATATTGGGGCATCAAAAATCAGCCAACCTTTTTTTTTGAATGATGGACTTGCCTGGTTCCTACGCAACCGTAAAAATCCGTGACAACATATGGTCTTTTCTATTTGTATTGTCTATACACCCCAACCAACACACTTGTTCCCAATTCAATTTGAACTACTGGTGAAGTGCGCCGGCGCAAACGAGTCAAACCGACGGACCTAATCCACAGGTTTAATTGATCAAAATCCATGTCGACAAACTAGAACTGTTCGATTTAGTTTTGGCAGAATGTACATCTCACCACCATGGCGCAACATCTTCTAATTACATGAAGCAAATATCTTGTGTCATCTACTAAAGCCAAAGTATACATCAGGGGTAGGAAACTGGGATATGATTGTTTACAGTTATATTGCGGTTCTGTCCCACAGGTATAGATGGCGACAGCAGCACCCAATTTGACATACACCGGACATCAAAATTGACACAATTGACAGTACAACACCTGACACCAGACCTGACACCTTCAACTGACAGGAGAAAAACCGTTGAAAATTTTTTACTTATTTCTGTTTGGCGTCTGTTCTGTGTTTTTCGTCGGAAAATTTCAACATCCAAGTTTCCAGTGATTGTTTCGGACTCCAGTCCTTGTCAGGAATTGCTTGGATTAAGTTTGATTTCATTTTGGAGCTATTCTTTTAATTTAACCTCAGACACGGTAAGTTGCTTTACCTGCTTCTACATCGTATTTTGTTGGATTGATCTAGGTACTTCTCTCCTTCAGATGACTCTACAACAGAATTTCGCGTGGAAACACCATCTTGATGAGGTGCTCGTGTGCTTATACCTAATTTCCCCGAGGTTGTCGAACAGAACAAAACAGTGAACATTGCGGCTAACAACAAGCTAACTGTCTGAGATTTTCTGAAACGAATTGGAAGAGAAGATAAATAATAAAGATTTTTTCAGAAGTGACGTCTCCAAATATTGTTTATTTCTGTATAATTTTCTGTTTGCCATACCTTCGAGTCCATCAGTAACAATATGAGTACCGTATGATCAAAAACTTTCCTACTCAAGGCAGGCTGTGGTCTTGGTCATTGACAGGCAAACGAGGCTGATTTTGGCCAGGCCACAGCCTGCCTTGAGTAAGGAAGTTTTTGATCATATGATATTTTCTGAGTAAATTACAAACTAAAGAGTTCTTGTGAAAAGCTTACTTACCTACTTGTAAAAATTATGTGTGAAGGGTAGACAACAGTAAATTTTCTCAAATGATTTCACAATATTATTCGAGAAAAATACTGTGAAATACCTTTCATGCATGATTTTTGCACTTGGGCTTGAAAAAAGTAAAAAGAACAAAAATACAGGGATTTCATATTTCCCCGCCACAATTTTTTACAGATTTCTTCCAAGATATCACAATACAATGCGAATGATACTGTCCCATTTCGGTAGATGGCGCTCTAATTCATACACGCCTGCTGTATGGAGAGTGGCCTATCTATTTAGGCTTGTCTATGGTATACATGTCATGAGTTGGGATCATAATATACGTTGTGTAATCGATTCGAGAGGGTTTTTTGAGTATTGGATTATCAAGGGTCATTTAATTCGGAACGCCCGCCAAATTTTCACGGGGCAAAGACTTCATAAACCACGCCGACCGACGACTACAGAAAAGGACACGCATCGAGACAAATTTTCACGCATAGTTGGAATTCATGAAAAAAATCCCGAAACCATCAACCATCACCCATAATGGGCACGTAGCCGTAGCCGCCGCATCGGCAGTCATCCAGATACCGCGCCGTTGTTACGGCGTGTCCCCCTGATTGGAGCCGAATGTCACCCGTGACGGTCAATTATCGGAGATGATGCCCATCGCGCAAGATGTGGTGTTTCATAGTTTTTAATTGGCACCCAATACCTTGTCCGACATGATATTTATAGGAGCGGAACCCCTCTTTGGAGATATCGACGGCCGATCTCTCGCGCTCGAGATGACGCCGACGACGCTGCGTTCGAAACATCATTTCTAACGACTAAACGGTTCGAAAGAGTTGAAGACGATCGGAGAAGAAGAGGCGATATTTGATACGCAATTAGAGGGGTGACATGTGACATGGGACCGCGTTGAAAAAAAGCGGAGCATTTTTTCTTATATATAAATCTCATGTGTGTGCGTGCGTGTGTTTGGTGTTTGTCTTTCGGAGAAGACTGTGCGATGGGACAAGGGAAAAGTGCAAGGATAAGAAGGATGGAGGCGAAGGAGCAGCGCCAGATCGATTTCAATTATGTTAGAAAGGACGGGTGACATCGTGGTCGCGACGCGTTAAGAAAGCCGCACTTTGATATTCTTTCGGTGTTTTGTTTTTCGGTTTTTTCATCGCTCGAGTCTCCGGTCCAGTTTTAATAGCGTGTAAATCTATCTAGCTTTTAGTTCGAAGCGGCTTTGGTGTGTGGATTAGATGTTTATCGCAATTTGAAATCAAGTTTTTGCATCTTGTAGGCGCGGCGGTTCCTTGTGACTTCATCGATCTATCATCAGTTGTCGCAGATTTTTTCATGGCTAAATGTAGTCCCATGTTGGGAAGAACAAAGCAATACCGAATAAAGCATTACCGCATGCTTGCAATAGTTTCTTGAACTGAACTTATGGAACATGAACAAGGAAGCGCCGATAGAAGGCTAATAAAATGGAGAAGAATCTTCGTGGAGTACCTGCTGCTGCGTTAGTTAGCCAGACAGAAGAGCAGTTGCCATTCTCCTCGAATTCATGTTTCAAAACGTTTAAGTTATGATCAAATTGATTCAAAGGAAAGCTTTCTACTGTAATGTAATCATGAACTGCCTTATCGTTCAATCTATTGACTTTAGTCGATTTCTACGTAGATAGTATGCTCGTGAAGTTGCTACCAAAACATGGAGTGGTATGAATAAAAAAGAGTTCATGCTCAGAGTATATACTTCTGAACATGAGCTCAGATTGTGAGTTCATACTTCAATCCATATGAATAATAAAACTGGGAATAGATACTCTTACTAATTGGAGTACATCCTCTTATGTAAAATGAATTGTCAACTAGACGACCCATTGTCAACCATACAAGAGATTGTCAGAGTATCTACTTCATCATCATTCATCATGAGCGATAGCGAAGAAGAGATTGGAGAAAACCCGAAACCGTAAAGGAAGCGAATCGCAAAGGCGATCTGTCACAATCCTACAGAAAATTTCAATTGTTTTTTCCAAATCTCAAGAACAAGCGCTCGGAAAGGAGAATCACAGGCAGTGAAAAAATTCAGAAGAAGTGGGAAGCCAATTTTCGCTCACAAAAATAACAGTTCATCATTAGTTATTGAAGAAAATCCATAACACAAATTGACCGGAACATCTTTCAGTTATTACTTATTCATTGCGGGTAATCTGTTGTATGTGTTACCAGCAATGTGCGACAAAAGGATCACTCACTTCCATGTAACAACAATTGAATATTTTTTGTATTATTCACCGTATGATCAAAAACTTTCTTACACAAGACAGGCTGTGGCCTAGCCAAAATCAGCTTTGTTCGCCTGCCAATTAGTGTTGCCGTCTAGACAAGACAAGACAAAAGTTGCCCTACTCTTGTCTTGTCTTGAAATATCAAAATAATTTCAAAATTTCAAGACAAGACTCTTAACTCTTGATGGAAATTTTTTAAGAGTCTAGATAGAGTCTTGAAATTAAATCACTATAAAACTTCTTCTTCCAAAAAAAATACGTGACAGAAATATATAAACATATTTTAGCAAGAATAATAGAGAAACTGTGAGGAGCAAGGAGCACCCTTCGGATAGAGACTGCGCCTCAATAAAATATTCTAGTTGGATATACTTGAGTTCAAATTTCGAAAACAAAGACCCACTCTTATTGACACTGAAATTTATCATTGGTGTGAATGCTGAAAGAAAAGGTTGCCACCGCCACCCTCGACCTGTTAGTAGACGTATTTCTGCAATGGAGTCTTATATCGGGTGATCATTTGAAAACTATCCACCTGCAATATCTCCAGATTCCTAGTGCAAATGTCTTTGAGCAAAAACAGGTCGATTTTTATATCGAGGGGGACATCTAAAACATACATTGGAGAATTTATACCTCAAGCCCCCTCGCCCCCACTCACCCCAACTTTGAAATTTCAAATGACACCACCTATCTTGCGGTACATAAAATTAAAGAGAATTGATTTCTCTTTCTAAAAAAAATATTTTGAAATTTTTCAACCCCACCCCCCGTTCTTCCTAAAATTCTCTGAGTGTCCAAGTTAATATTCTTGACCTCCATTTCCCTCCAATACAGTAAACGTCATCCTGCACAGCATCGAGAGAGAGAAAATTTTCTATAAAAAAAGTGCCACCCAATATTACCACTTCGCTCCCCCAACCTGACCTCAAAAATTTAAAATGTCAATACCACTTTGTAACACATCAAATTGAAGGAAACTGAATTATCCTCCAGAAAAAGAATTTTTTACAATTTTTAAAGCCTCCCATTTCCCCCTAGAATACTCCAAATGGCCAATTTATTGGGGGAGGGGTAGAAAATTAAAAAAAAACTCTTTTCGGAGAGAGAATTCAATTTCCTTCAATTTGATGTATCACAAAGTAGATGGTGTTTCGTTAAATTTTGGGAGTTGAGGTGGGGGAGAGCAAAGGGGTGAATTTGGGTAGCACTTTTTCCACCGAAAATTTTCTTCTTCGATGCTATCTAGGATGACGCCGACTAAATTGAGAAAAAAATGAGGGGTCCAGAATATAAAATTGGACAGTCAGAGAATTTTTAGGAAAAAGGGGGTGGGGTTAAAAAATTTAAAAAAATTTTTTCCAGAAAGAAAATTTAATTTCCTTCAATTTGATGTATCGCAAGGTAGGTAGTGTTGTTTGAAATTTCAAAGTTGGGGTGAGTGGGGGCGAGGGGGGTGAATATAGAAATTTGCCAATGTATGTTTTGGATGTCCCCCTCGATATAAAAATCGACCTGTTTTTGCTCGAAAAAATATTCACTAGGGATCGGGAGTTATTGCAGGTGGATAGTTTTCAAATGATCACCCGGTATAAAATGACAATATACGATTTTATAGCCGTAGGTTGATGCCTGAATAAATAGAGTCAACTACTGTTCATTTAAAAAAGTACTCAAAATCTGGCACCGGGGAAGCATATAAAAATTTAACTCACCGCAGTCCATCGGCTCGAATCGAGTGGATAAGAAAGCCAAGAGCAATACCAGGTTGCCACATGAATGTCAAGAAACAGTCAAGGAAAGAGTCACATCCAAAAAAAAAGCTGAACAATCAACTTCAATATTCTTCTTTTGCCGTTTGGTGTTCAAAACATTGCTGCTGGACAAAGAAATATAAATAATTGGGTTGAAGCAGGACCCAGAGTTCCCAGATGTCGTGGTGCGGACGTGGTCATAAATTTTTGTCGAAAATTTACCGATTATTTGTAGACCTGTGTCAGGTTCCCGCTTATGTCAACTTGACGCGGACAAGAAGACTAACTTCACTCAAGTTGTGAAAAGAACACCAGCTTAATCGGTAGGCAGCAGCATGTTGTCTGAATCGTTTTCCTTTTATTGGCAAGGAAACTTTGTTTCGCAGCTATTGACCAAAAGCCTCATCGAGCTATCTTATTCCTCAGGAGTTGCGATCTGAGAAGGCGCAGCTGCTTTTTGGAGATTTAGAAATGGAGATGTTGGAGCGGCCCTTGAAAAAAAAATCACTCAGACAAAACTTTCGCATGAGAACCGGAAAAAACAGTAGAGACATACAGAGTCTGAAGTCTGAAGGAGATGTCATGTGAATATATAATCACAAGACATTAACATAATTTTACATAGCATCTCCCTGGCAACGCTTTCCCGTTCTCTGGTGCAAAACTGATAGATTTATATTGAAGTGCCACCAAAACCGAAAATCAAATTGTCTTCTGATATACAAAATTCACAATATACAGAAAGATGCTTCTATGTGTTGTTTTGTCTTTCCTAATTTTCAATCATAACTAGTGAATATTCATGGACTGCAGACTGCCTATCAGACACAGCCTGACAACAACGGTCAATGCATATTGACATGATGGCCTGCCTAGTGCGCAAGCGCAAATGAGGTTTATTGCTTCATCATTCTCCCAATTTAAACACCCAAATTCCCAGATTTTTTTCTGAAAAAAGTGAGGATTTTTGAGAGGAGATATTTTATATTGTCTGTAGTGATCTTGGTACTTTGCCATTGCAACCATTTTCATTTCAAGTAGATAGAGTTTTGAATAGCATTTTGTTATACCGTTTACCCTTATCTATGTTATTTTATGTTGTCAATGAACTCTGTAAGAAATCTGCAAGCTAATCACACATTCAGTAGAAAATAAAAATCATCAACGGAGAGTAATATATCTGATTTTTTTTAAATTTTTCCTTATCAAGAGACTAATCAAGACTCTTGATTTTGACAGCTCTACTCTTGTCTTGTCTAGAAATTTCAAGACAAGAGTCTAGAAAGTCTAACTATAGACGGCAACACTACTACCAATGACCAGATCACAGCCACTCATCATACGGTACATATAATATTATTGTGTTCACTTTCTTATAATAATATATTCCTCCATATTCCATCATTTCAAATAACAAATATGTAGTTCTTCTGTCTGCACTACTTTATAAGGGGTTGTCTATTTGACCAATATATATTTCGAGCTAGCGCTCATCATCAGGGTTTTTTTTGATACAAAATAATATATTCATGGTATGAACATACAGAGACCAAAATTAAAAATAACTCACTTTTTGGATTTTTGAAAAAAAAAATTGTCAGGACGGAAAATTGTCAGTTTTAATTTTGGTAATTGTTAACAGTTACTTAGATACTAAATAATGAATAAAAGTGTTCAGGTAAAGAAAGATAGGTGTACATATATAATACAGGGTGATTCAGGGATGATAGCAAACAATTCAACTGTGGGTACATCTCGTCAAAATATGACGAAAACTTGTATACTATTTTGCAAAGTTCGGCCTAATGACGAAGATACAGCCCTTCAAAGTTTACTTTTTTCGGATTTAAAAAATCTGTAACTCAGGAACGTTTCGACCAATTTAGCTTTAATTCAGCATAAGCTAGTTTGTCATAATTATCTATCAACCTGTCAAATTTGGGAAGAATCCAATCAGTGACGTAGAATTTATGAGAGGTCACCTCAAGTCAACTTTTCTTCGGATGCTTCTAAATTATTGACCCTTATAACTCCTACACCACTGGTTGGATGCTTTTCAAATTTGGCAGGTTGATAGATAATTATGACAAACCAGCTTTTGCTGAATAAAAGCTGAATTTGTCTGAACGTTCCTGAGTTACAAATTTTTGAAATCCGAAAAAAGCGAACTTTGGAGGGCTGTATCTTCGCCATTAGGCCGACCTTTGCAAAATGATATATAGGTTTTCGTCATATTTTGACGAGATCTACCCACAGTTGAATTTTTTGCTATCATCCCTGAAACACCCTGTATATACGTATCTTTTTCCGGACAATTTTCCGTCCTGACATGAAAATTTTTCTTTTTCAAAAATCCAGAAAGTATTTTTTTTTTAATTTTGGTTTCTGTATGTTCATACCATCTATATATTTATTTGAAGCAAAAAAAACCTGATGATAAGCGCTAACTCAAACTATATACAGGGTGATTCAAAAATGGCGCATTTCCTTTCGGGCACGTTATAATGGACGTTGACAGAGCATGGGAAAAATAATGAAAAAAATTAATCGGCTTCGATTTGCAAGTTATTAACAAAAACAAATCTGTCCAATCTGGCAGCATTGCATTAGTACCTACCTGGCACCTTCAGATCAAAGAGGTACATCACAATAGCATTATTGTATTGTTGGGATTGTTACCCTGGAAACTCTGTAGAACCTGCCAGACCATACCAAACATACTTGCCAAATGTATTCTCACGGCACTTTTGGGGTGGAAGACGAATTTTGAAATATGAAAATACGACTCAAATCTCAGTTGCAAGTTGCAAGAGAAATTTTCAATCAGGAACTACTAACGACATGTGACTCTTCGCAAGTAACAATGCTTTGCTTTGAAATCATGCAAATTGAAGAAGTTAAATTCTCAACTTCACCTCTTCATAACTCGAAGGATAAATGAGCCAATTTTTTTTTACTATTTTTTCAGTGCTCCCTTAATGTCGCCCACAATGTACACGGGAGGAAATGCGCCATTTTTGAATCACCCTGTATTGGTCAAATAGACAACACTACAATAAAGTAGCGTAGACAGAAGAACTACATATTTATTACAAAACACACTACAGATGGAAGAATTCCTGTGGAAAATTTCCAATAACGTTAGAAAATTCTATCATTCTCCCAACAATTATTTGTTGCTTATTGGAATATCAAAATAATATCGTCTAGTCAAAGTGCGAGCTTTGTCTTGATAATTCCCATATTGCCTAGGCGGCCCGATATTTCGCGGAATGCCTAAATTCGCTGGGCGGTCAGCGGAATGCCCGAAATAGCCGTCAATCCGTGGATTGCCTATCTATTTGGGCATTCTGCAGATTGCCTGGGCATTCCGCGAATTGGCGGATCTCGTACTTTGCCCGGTAACAGTTCTGGAAATCATTTCTTGCAATATTAAGATTCTGCAAAGGAAGTTGTATTTCGCTTGTCATTTTCGTTTTGCTATGTTTGAATCTGCAGCACTTTCAGGAAACTTTATCGAATGGCCAGTTTTTCCAATGATTCTCGTACCAACTTGAGATAGACGCCCAAATCTTCACCTACTTCTACTCCAGGTTGAAATCCTGGACCTGTTTGGTACCTTAGGAATATCCTCATTCTACCAATTTTTCTTATAGCTCCGCTCTCCGCCTCTTCATTTTCCGGACACTTCAACTAGAAGATGGTTTGATACCCACTCCACATCATCTTTTGTAAAACGATACAACGTCTTACAGTCTTATCGGAGGTAGTTCTTCTGAACTTAGGTACAATGATTCTTGAAAAGCATATTCAAAATTAATGCCGCCATAATTCTACCCTGAGTTCTACTGTGATAGATACTGATAACACTTTTCTCGTTTTCAATAAGATTTCACAACTGCAGATCGCTCTGACCAAAAAAATGTTTTGGCGAATTCAGTCTGAGTCTCCTGCGAAGAAGACTCAAATTAAATTTAGCAGAAACTCACCTCTGGGGAGCAAAAACTTATTCTTATTCATACGAAAAGTGAGTTCATATTCGTGGCAAACTGTACATGAGAGTATCTATTCATATCGAGCATGAGCATATTTGTTCATTGTTCATACAACTTGAAGTATCAACTCAAAAATTTTGAGTATAAACTACCTGCTCTATTCTACATTTTATTTATACGACTCATTGTCTCTCCGAGTCTGTGGCTGTTAGTGAGGACAATCAGGAAAAAATCAACAAAATGTGAGAGGGCAAACTTTCATTTTATCATAAATATGTTGAGTGATATCGGAATTCCAGGATATCATCAAAACGTCGACTTTGTTCGTGCAGATGACACGTCCCTATTTTTTATTCACACCAGGCACACGGATGATATAAGGATAATGTACCTATGAAACCCTTCAACTGAGCTGCTTGTACATGTACCTATATCCATCATGCCACCTCCTTATGTGCGCATTACAATTATTCAGAAATCTATGAATTATGAAAAAAATCGACCGAAGCTGTCAACTGTGTTCAAGACGTTACCCCATTTTTATTCGAACCTCTTTCATGTTTGTTATTAATTCAGTTCTCTCGCCCATCTGAAATAGAATTTTATATACCGATAGTAAGCTATTAAATAATATACAAGTGTTTCAATGGAAACGAGCCACCGTAAATTTTCTGTCAGATGAAATTGAGAAAATTTTCCGAGACCCGTCGATTTTTGTTCCAAAGAGGACATACATTGAAAAAATTTTATCTTCAACCCCCTTACCCTTACCGAGCCCAGCTTCGAAATTTCAAATGTCACTACCTATGTACTTTGCGATACATCAAATTGAAGAGAATTTTAATCTCTTTTCGAGAAAAATATTTCTGAATTTTTTAACTCAACCCCCATTCTTCCTGATATTCTCCGAATGTCCAATTTGATATGCTTGACGTCCCAATTCTCTTCGATGCAGTCAACGTCATCCTACACAGCATTAAGGGGAAAAAAAAGTGAGAAAAGTGCCACCCAAATTCACCCCTTCGTTTGCCTTACCGTTACTCCAAAATCTAAAATGACACTTCCTATTTTGTGATACATCAAATTGAAGAGTACTAAATTCTCTTTTTGAGAAAAATATTTTCAAAATTTTCGAAAACCTTTTTTCCCCCTAAAAGATTCCGAATTTCCAACCCCAACTCAATAGGGAGGGGCTATGGAAATTGAAAAAATGGATTTCTGAGGAAGGATAATTAAATTCCCATTGATCCGATGTATCACAAGGTAGGGTGTCTTGGTGAATTTTGAAGTTGGGGTGGAGGAGAGCAAAGACGGTAGACCTTGCGAACAAAATGTTCCAAAGTAGATTGACATCAGACTTGAAGTTGCCTGACATGTCTTCGGCGCACAAAAAGCTGGATATTATATTTGATCTTTGAACCGTATTTGTGTTGTTTGTATTTTAATCCGTAGCATGTTGTTGTATAAGCTCAATTATATTCATTCCTAACGATTTTAGATTTTGAAATTCATTCAAGAATAATGAGAGAAATAGCTTGCAAAAGATAGGACTAGTTGTTGTCCGTAAATAACAAATATAATATGCGACTTCTCATAAATCTACTTGTAGGTGCTGGGGTGCTGCTATGAAAATAGTCATTCACTACTTCACTAGCTTACTAGCTATAGTGACAACTGACAACTATCAAGCACCTTTTCTACTATAAACTTCTATTGGTGGGTCATTTGTGTGGGCACTTAACGATTTGTGGCACAACTCTCAAGCCGTTTAGTCAAGAGCTTAGTGAAAAATTAGTAATTAATTAGTAGAAACATATTTTGCTCAGACTCGAAATACTCTGATAACAATCTTGGTATCACATGATTTGGCGAATCGGTTCCTGGATCACTCCGGCAATCCTCCAAACTGCGGCATCACTTGACCATCATCCATTCGTCTAGTACATGTGTACATGTTGACACATTTAAAACGGATTGGAAAGGATCTCTTGTGTTTGTGTATATCTTTGATTACTTTTGTGGTCATCATCATCATCATCAGTCGTCGTCCATCCTCTTCGCATCGTGAGAAGCCCGATCTTTCGGGTGCCCCATCCTATCCCATATTGGACCCAAAAATATCTGAGATGCCACGATGTCGAAATGCCAACAATGCCCCCTTATAATAATACGATGAACAGATAGCGCCCGGTGTCAGGGCCCCCATAACAGATTATTAGTGAAAGGGACCTCGGCATGGGGCCATTGTTTTTCCAGCTCAGAATTCGACCGTTCCTCTCCGTCTCGGGACTCTTAATTATTAATTTTTTGTTTGTGTATTTTGTGTGTTTGTATACCTACAGCAGGCTGTGTTGCCAACTTCACGTAAATTCGTTGCTTGATCTTCCTCCAGTCTCTATTTGCTTTGATACAAAAAATTCAAGTCTGACACAAGATGATTTAATAAGAGCTTTGCGAATCAATTTTTTTTCATGGTAGCCAAATGTCATCTAATTAGTGAAGCAGTAGAAGAGTTTATTGGCTTGAGATTCACGTTTTTGACACTAACGCAAAATGCATGTATCCTGAAAAATGTACTTCAGCACTAAAGCATCGCTATTAATCCACGTTTTCCGCTAACCAACAAGACGAGAAAATTAGAAGATGAACGTTGATGAAAACGAAGATTGAAATACAAATCCACGTGTTGGCAACAGCGTCTCCGGTACAGGTATTGTACCGGGTATAGCTCCGCCGAGCAAGGTCGTTAATATTTTTTTTTTAGAAAAACATCGAGTGCAAACGCTGCAAAATGAATGCTCGTTGTCTTGCGGAGTGAACGCAGTCCATCAATTCAGGACGGAGGAAAAACAATTTGCAATATTTGCATGTCGGAGCCGAGCGAGCGGCGCTTCATCAAAAAGAACATCTGAACATCATCCCACGGGCATCCGAGCAGGCGTTGGTGGCGTCTACGAACAGCATGCGGTGAATTCGAGCATGTAAGTCCGTGTCTTTGACACCGCCGAAATATGCCCCCCTCTTTGGCGCGTCGCAGACGGCGATGACTCTGGTTCTCCTCTTCCTGATGGCCGATCGCCGATTTGTTTCGTCTCATTATCTCTCATCGTCGTCGTTCTAATCATCAAAAATTAGGCACTTTTCCCAATTAGTACAAAAAATTCTCAACTTTGCTCGCCAATTGAAAAGGATATTTTAATTTTTTTTTTGTATAAAATCGTGAACGCAATTTTATGTTTATTTTAGAGTAGAGTAGAGATGGAGTATGATAGGTAGGTACCTACTATGTATCAAGGTAAGGCAAGTATTATTGTAGCTGAGGCGCTAGGATAAATTCTGAAACACAGCTGAGAGCTGTAAGGTGCCCAAGTTATAATATTGGTTTTCTCAACCATGATTTATGTAAGATCCTTTCTCCTACTAAAAAATTAACATCGCGATTCAGGAACAGAATATAATCAACGTACTTCACCGCTAGTAGTGAAAAAATTGTTATGGCACTACAATACTTTCCGGACTAGTACCCAGGATCCTATAAAAATTTTTGTTCGAAACGTACCCTTCGGGTGATAAATGTGAATCGAAAATTTGCAATCCTCATAGGTACATGCTAAAAAAAAACATCGTAACAGCCGAATGGAAAATGGTGTCCCCCGACTCCCGACTTCAGCTTTATATTCTCGATCTCCATCATTTGAGTCCAGTGTCGATATGCCAGGCCTGTTTGACATGTTCAACTGAACAACTCTCGGGAAACTGGAAAAATTGTTGGAAAATGTTCGAGAACCAGTCATCTTTCGTTAGAAAAAAAAAGATGAGAATCGCTTCACGGGATACAAAAAATCGGTTGTGTCACCTCAAAACTTCCTCGACAAGTGGCAAGAAACAGATGGAAGTTTCAAGAGACGAAAGTTGGAAAGTTGGAGACGATGGGAAGTTGGAATTTGAGAAAAAGATTGAAGAACTGGAGATATTTCCCTCAATAAGGGCTTAATTTTGAATTCCATCATTTGAGTCCGGTCTCGATGAGCCAGGCCGGTTGCTCATTCTACCGACAATCTATATATTTAAAAGCAAAGCTCCGTTCCGAGCTCCGTTCTTTCGACACGAACTCTGTCGATTTGGAGCTATCAATCGCTGGTGCTTCTTTTTTCAATATATACCTATTCAAATTTAGTTGTGCATAGCGTCGTTATTTTTTTGATTTGAGCATTGTCTGATTTATAATTTTGTATACCTACAATAAACTGCGCACCACGGCACTAATCAATGTGTTGCTTTATGTGTTGCGACTAAAAGTTTTGCCTGTTTTTAAAACGATGTATCGTTTTATTCTGGCCAAACATTTTGATTTGGACTACGGTGTCAATTAGCTTCATCTTCTAGCAGTCCATTCTCTAGATACTAAACTCAAGACCCCATTAATAAATTGAGGTATGTCTCCAGCATTGATGATTCATTGTTTCTTAAAGTGGCTTTGAATATTATATAAAGGTGTTGATGTTTTCTCAAAGTCTTGCCACAGGTTTTGAATATTATTATTGGTCGACGCGCGTTTCGGCACTGAAGGCCATTTTCAAGACGACGACGTATGAAAATCCAAAATGGTCGCAGCAAAAAAGTTGTCAATTAGGCCATTTTCCAGACGACGCGACGTCGTATGATTGACAACTTTTTGCTGCGACCATTTTCATTTTTGTTTATTTTTATTCTCATACGTCGTCATCTTGAAAATGGCCTTTGGTGCCGAAACGCGCCTCGACCAATGAAAATATTTAAAACCTGTGGCAAGACTTTGAGAAAACATCAACACCTTTCCCATAAATAAAGTTTGTGCAGGATGATATGGTAAACCAGTGCAAATTTGTATTGTGTTTAACCAAACCCCACATGCGATTTTTTTTCTATTTTAACAATGACATAATGAGGATGATTGTCTTAGCTCAAAACGGTTTTGGAATAGAAGTCCAGCAAAGAAAACGTGATTGTGTTTTACAAATTGGTTCAGTTTAGACCTGTCGCCATGCACTAGGTACAATCGGCCTTTTTGACAAGAAAATGAAATTTGGAGCGATTGCTTATTCAATGTCAAAGATAAGGCCAGTTTTTCAAAATACCTGTTGGGTCTCGAAAGTCTCACCAGTTTATTTTGGGGCTCTTAAGTTTCTAATTTATAGGATTGTGTGTGAGTTAGTGGATTTTCATTGACCTTGGTTGAGCAACAAATTAGCCAGCCTAATATCTACAGGATGGACTGCCAAAAGAGAGGCTAACGGACACAGCAAACCGAATCAAAATACTTGGCGGGATATGGCGGGAACCAAAAGCTGGATACATTGTTTTGAAAAGAGGCAAAATTTTCGGTCGTGACACATTGAGTAGTGTGCAGTTTCTTTGAATCGCTAACCGCGGGTCCTACAAAAAAATGGATTAGCTAGAAGTAGCTAATTCGAGGTTTTCAGGAGTGGATTCTGGCCAACTTACCAATGTAAATTTCAGTTTCAAATCAAGTTATGAACAAATGATCGGTGTCCTTCGGATTTTACGCATTGTCCGACGTCCTTGGTCAATCGAGTAGCATTGGGAAAAACAAAATTCATTCAACAGCGTGTTAGCGTTAATACTGTGTTAATTTTTTTGTGGAATCCGCGGCTAACATTCTCTTTTGACTCTTAACGTACCAGGAGAATCACCTGAATAAATAAATAATAATAAATAAATGATCTTCTTCTTTTGGACGAGTCCGTGGCAAAGGCGTCAGTGTATCCGCCTTTGACGCAAGATTATGGCACAGACCTATGGGGTTCGATTCCTCATAGCTGTGCCCACAGCACAGGTCTGGGTGTTGTGTTTGTTGAATGTGGATTTTTTTGTATTGCGATAAATTCAATAAACGTGCCAGGAGAACTTTCTACCTAAACAGGGTGTCCAGAGTTTAATCGCAGAAACTTTGGAAATCGATAGAGCATCAAAAAATTGATAGACTTTTTCCCAAGCACCCTGTTCAAAAACGAACAAGAACGGAGACATAGTCCTTCAAAGTTGAGAAAAAGTTTTTTTGCATAACTTTCGAACTTTCCAACCGACAATAAAATAAGTCTCTATTGAACCATAATAATGCAATCTATCAAATATATTTAGAGTTTAGAGGCGAAGATGATAGGGGGTACCCTCCCCTTTCTCCCTATTTTTTACTTCTTTCGAATTTTTGGATGCTACGTTCAATTTAGAGAAGAAAGTTACTCCTGATAAAATTTTGATTTGAGGCTTAGTCTTCGAGATATTTGAGTTTGAATCTTTGAAAAACCTCTCGAAAGCACCACTTTCCAAGATCTAAGAATTAAAATTAAAGGAAACTCATGATTCCTCAGCTGCAAAAGGTTTTTCTAGAATTCCTAAGTTGATAAACCACCATTTTTTCTGAAAAACTAAAAGTTTTTCGAGCAAGGAGAAAATTGGCCTCATTGAAAGTGAAGATTTTGAGATGTTTTCCGAAGTTTCAAACCCTGATTTCTCGAAAACGGAGCCTCCTTTGCTAAATTGAACGTAGAATTAAAAAAGTAGGAACAGTTCCCAAAAATAATTAGGGGACTGAAATATAGGAGGAAAAGGGGGAGCTCCCCCCCTATTATCTTCGCCCCTCAAAGTGTTTCATAGAATGCATTATTATTGTTTGATATAGACTTATTGTAGTAAACTGTGATTCAAGTTTGAACACAATCGATTGAACATTCCGAAAGTTATGCAAAAAAATATTATTTAATTAAAACTTTGGAGGGGATCTCCGTGAGTGTTCGTTTTTGAACGGGGTGTTTGGGGAAAAGCCTACACCTATTTTTTTGATGTTCTATCGATTGTCAAAGCCAAAGTCTCCGCGATTAAACATCGGACACCCTGTATGAAAAGGTGTCCCAAGTCCCACAACTCGCGGTACACAATCAAAGACAGTTGAGAAAAATGCTTCAAACAATGTAGACACTACATAAATGTTAGAAAAGATGGGTTTTTTTTTTGGGAGATATGGAGGGTGGAAGGGTGGAGCCTCGGGTGGAGCTTTGTCCCTCAATTTTTCATTATCTGATGATATTGCAATCAAACAGAATTGCAAAAGGTTCAAGACGTCAAATTCTGAAAATATATAGTTATAGTTTTCAGAGTTAGTAGAAATCATGAAAAATTAGGGCGGAGACAGCGCTTGTCAATTCTATGGAGCTTTTATGAAAGAAAAATGGAGGGAGTCTCTTTTGATAACTTCAAAATAGCACGTGAGCTGTGTGTAATATTGTGCATAGGCATCAGCGGCTATAAAAGTTGTAAAATATTGATAAGCCTTTTGTGTCCAACACTTGATTTTACACTGGTTTCTAATGTTCACAATCAACACCATTTTTACCTCACAAATCAGTGTTGTGGTGCTACTAAAGAAGCTTGGGGCGTAGCCCATGGGTCCACCTAGCCACTATAGTAATACGGCTTTAAACAAGGCAGTGACGAATGTGTTTCACCTCCAGGAGTAGTGTTGCCGTCTAGACAAGACAAGACAAGAGTTGCCCTACTCTTGTCTTGTCTTGAAATATCAAGATAATTTCAAAATTTCAAGACAAGACTCTAACTCTTGATGGCAATTTTTCAAGAGTCTAGATAGACTCTTGAAATCAAATTACTATTAAACCCCTTCTTTCGTGAAAAATACGTGACAGAAATTTAAACATCGTTTAGCAAGAAAACCAGACAAACTGTGAGGAGCAAGAAGCACCCTTCGAATAGACACTGCGCTTCAGTAAAATATTCTACTTAGGTATACCCCAAGTTCAAATTTTAAAACAAAGACTCACTTTTATTGACACTGAAATTTATCATTGGTGTGAATGCTGAAAGAAAAGTTGCCACCGCCACCCCCAACCTGTAGTAGACGTATTTTTGCAATGGGGTCTTATATAAAATGACAAGATACGATTGTATAGCCGTAGGTTGATGCTTGAATGAATATAGTCAACTACTTTTCATTTAAAAAAGTACTCAAAAAATCTGGCACCGGGAAAGGGTATAGTAATTTAAGTCACCACAGTCCATCGGCTCGAATCAAGTGAATAAGCAAGCCAAGAACAATACCAGGTTGAAAAAGTTAAACGATGAATTTCAATATTATTTTGCTATTTGGTGTTCGAAACATTGCTGCTGGACAGGGAAAAGTAATAATTGGGTTTAAGCAGGACCCAGAGTTCCCAGATGTCGTGGTGCGGACGTGGTCCAATATTTTTGTCAAAAATTATCCGATTATTTGCAGACCTGTGTCAGGTTCCCGCTTGTGTCAACCTGACTCGGGCAAGAAGACTAACATCACTCAAGTTGTAAAAAGAACACCAGCTTAATCGGTATTTTGCCTTGATACATTGGAAGGATATCTGGGTGCAGCATGTTGTCTGAATCATTTTCCTCTTATTGGCAAGAAACACTTTGTTTCGCAGCTATTGACCAAAAGCCTTATCAAGCTGCCCAATTTCTTAGAGCCGGCGATCTGAGAAGGCGTAACTCTTTTTCGGAGAAGAAGAAATGAAGATATTGGATCAGCCCCTGAACAAATCCCCTGAAACAGTAGAGACATACAGAGTCTGAAGGAGATGTCATGTCATGTGAATATACATAATATAATGGTATAATCACAAAACATCAACGTAATCGACATGGCATCTCTCTGGCAACGCTTTCCTGTTCTCTGATGCAAAAATTGATAAATTTATAGTGAACTGCCACGGCAAACTGGAAATCAAATTGTCTTCTGATACATAAAATTCACAATATACAGAAAAATGCTTCTATGTGTTGTTTTGTTTTCCTTATTTTTAATAATAACTAGTGAATATTCATGGACTGTAGACTGCCTATCAGACACAGCCTGACAACAACGGTCAATGCATGATGACATGATGGCCTGCCTAGTGCGCAAAGCGCAGGACAGGTTTATTGCTCTATTATTCTCCCAATTTAAACTCCCAAATTCCCAGATAACTTTCTGGAAAAAGTAGTGACTTTTCTGATCTCGGTACTTTGATCTCAACAAATAAAAGAACAATAGTATAAGAACCCATTGCAATCATTTTCATCTCAAGTAGATATAGTTTTGAATAGCACTTTGTCATACCGTTTACCCTTATTCATGTTATTTTATTTTGTCAATAAACTCTGTAAGAAATCTCCAAGCTAATCACATATTCAGTAGAAAATAAAAACCACCAACGGAAAGGAATATATCTGATTTTATTTTAATTTTTTCTTTTCAAGAGTCTAATCAAGACTCTTGATCTTAACAGCCCTACTCTTGTCTTGTCTAGAAATTTCAAGACAAGAGTTTCTAAAGGTCTTGTCTAAGTCTTGACGCCTTTTCAAGACAAGAGTCTAGAAAGTCTAACTCTAGACGGCAACACTATCCAGAAGAGAAAAATCTAGCCTTCTTTGATTCTCGTGCCTTTGACGTGTCGCACACATTTATACAAATAATTGACAGGTAAATTTGTGACAGGTTATATTGTTATTTTCTGGTTTTATTCAATGTGCCCCGCAAACAATTTGGAGGATTATAGTGGAGTGCATGATTTATCTAAACACACAAGGTTTTGGAATGCGATTGCCCCTGGAGCTGTCGTGAGTAGGTGTGCAATTTGCACCTGCCCTTCCAAAGAGTTCTCGACATATCCTTCTGCAACGGCGCTGGACTTCCATCCTCCCAACCTTTCAAGTTGCAGGACATCACATCTTCTGTTGGCACGCAATTTAACAGCCGAGCGCCGAAGACAAGTGCCCTGTGTCTCGTTTCGGTTGCGATAACCACAAAAATGTGGCAATTTTTTTAGGAAAAGCCGTGGCCTACGGTCACTGCCTAGATCTACATTCATTTTTAGCTGCATGTATTGACGCAAAATAGCGACCGGCCGCTTGTCGCAGTTCGGGAGAGGTCAAAGACGTGAAATCAGAAGAATCTTCATTATTTTGAAAATTTGCACTGATTGCGATTGTTTTTATATTTTCATACGAACTGTCAGTGTCTTGACTTCTTGAGTCACAGTCACCCAAGTAATTTATTGCTGTTTACTCGACCAATATGTATACTAGTGTGTATACTAATAGCATAGTATACATACACTCGATGGTGATGGTAAATACATCATTCCTGCTTCGGGCAGAGCCTCCAGGCCTTTGCCCTCAGCAGTAATTATGTATTTCCCGTCTCGGTGTGTAATATACTATTGAGGTGAAGAACTCCTAGAAAACTTAGAGAATTTCAAAAGAAATTTTCGAATTACTCCAATCTTATCAGTCCTGAGCACAGATGACCCAGATGCGCATCTGCAATGTTAAACGGCTTCCGACAGATCCCCTTGCCTCGCACCCCCCGCAAAGTTGCTTGAACTCTTTCAGAGATGGCGCCAGCAATCAAAAACCCGCGAAACTTTGAAATGTGAAGTACCTCAATATTCAAAATAATAATTAAAATTATCCATTTTTTCACTTCTTGACGCATTTCGGCAATCATAATAGTTTTTTGAAATTTATTCAACTGGTTTTTTAGAAAAGAAAAATCAACACTTCAAAAAACCACTTGAATAAAAATTAAAAATATTACAAGAGCCGAAGACATCAAGAAGTGAAAAACAGGACAATTTTAATACATTATTACAATCGAGTTGATTTTGATAAAACCCTCAACTATGGCCGCATTGAAAGACAAGAAGGCAAAGTGTTATGTTATTAATGACTATTTAATCGGAAACTATTTTTCACAAATGCCTACGGAAAATCCGAAAATCTATTTCGTGGTCTGAGTTTGGCCCACAGGTTTGGCCTATTGTACACCATGTTTTTACTTTAGTTTTTGTAACTTATTTAGTAGTAACAAGAATAACGTATAATAATTAATTACTAATTATGCAAAATTAAAAGTAGGTATGTACAAAATAGTAAAATACTTTAATAGAATTTCCAAACATTTTCGAGATAAACACCTATTAAGTCAAATATCACACATGTCATCAAAACACCTACTACTGGAATAGAGGTCCAATTGATGATAATGATAATGAACGTTCAGCTCTAGGAAATCATCACTAAAATGAGATGTGTTGTTTTTGACTATGTAACAAAAATTATGCTATGGTCGAATTAAAGGACGAGGATTCTGCTGCAGTGGTTGTCTTGTATTGTAGAAATCGAAGACGACAACGTAAGGGCTCTGTTGCACTAGTTGTATTCAGTTGTGGAAGTCGAGGGCGACAGTTCAAGGGCTCCGCTGCAGTAGTGGTCCTAAATTGTGGAAATCAAAGTCGATTAATTACGCTTGAATCAGATTAGAAAATGATATACCTAGCTAAAAATATTTACACAAACCACAGCATCAGGTAACTTAATGTTATGTTTATCATTTGCATGAGAAATTTATGCTGTATTTTATTTATATTTACGCATATTTACTCTGGAATGTTAGCAGATAATGCCTTATGCGAAAGAAGAAAATACTTCGACTGTCGACTAGTTGTACTTTTGTATTCAAGCAAATTAACTTCACCTCTACTGGGGGGGTGGAGCCCCGTAATCCAGTGATTCCTCCTCGTGCCCTGTAGTGACTGTTGCAGTTGCCCACTTTGACTTCGTTCCTGGCGGCTGACTGCCATGGAACCGGCTCTTTAGCAATCCGTGGAGGCTCGACTTCTACGACTCCAATCTAAAAATGAAATCAGATTGGGGTCATACTGACAGTATGAGCAAGTTTTGTTTTGCTGAATGTTGTTTCTATAATGACTTACCACTGGCTCATACGGAAAAAGTGTAGGAACGGCATTCCGGCCTATTCAGCCGCTGCCTGGTTCGTTGGTGAACTATGATGGCTCAAAATACAGTGGTCGGAGGAAAAGTAATCCCCATATTTTGGAACCATTATTGCCTTCATCTAAAAGTTAACAATACGTATCAGTAAATGGGAAAAAATGAAACTAAGAGATACCATCATATTATGAGACCGAGTTATGAGACATTGTAAAATACAAATTTTCACTAACCTTGATTCATCCTGAGGGAAGTAAAAGAGGTGCGTATTTCTCCCTCTACGAATTATGCACAATCGCCACGGGATTTTAGCCATTTCACACCGAGAATTTCACAGTTCGTAAAGTTTTTCGCGGAGTTCGACAATCGACAAGTTGGATTCGAAGTTTTTATTTTGACAGGACTACTGAAATAACGAATCGTGCGCACGGAGAAATCGGTAAATGTGGGCAAAGTAGATTCCTACTGAAATTCAGCGCCATCTGAGAAAGAGTTCAAGCAACTTTTCAGGGGTAGGGGTATCGGATACTTTTTCCCGGCAAGTTGCGACCGCCTGGTCCTGAGAGCATTCGAGGCGGGAGCTTGGCCATCCAATGTCTGAGATAACTTATATGTACACTTTGAGGGTAGGTACTCATAGGTGAGACTTCCGTGCGGCGCCATCTATTATCGGTCTTCCGCAATGCGTATACTAGGAGCAGCAATGGCCGCGGCAGCTTTTTAATAAGCCTGCTACATTTACCACTATCCTCCCACATTGTGGAAGAGTCTCCCTTGGTCTTTAACTAGAAAACTGGGATTGTAGCAAAGAAAAAGGTAGATGCTTCTTCTTGTTAGAAATTTGCAGTTTTCCATAGCGGAAAACTCGTACCTAGTAGTTATTCGGAATAGCCATTCCAGTTGACGAGCAGTGTGTTTATATGGTTTAGCACTTTGTACGATTACAAAATATTGCAAAGACAGGTGCCGGTGATGGGAGGTCCCGTGGCAGTTTTCCACACAACGACTTTCATATTTACTTAACTACTTATACAAGGAAACGTCGCGCGGTTTCAATTTTCTCCCAAATTAAACACGCCACACCCTGTACGATTATGAAGTAAAAGGTACGACAGGTTGAGGTCGCTCCTCTTCTTCTCGGGCTGTCGGTTGTATCAGAATATATGGCCGGAGCACACCTTGATGAGGTGAACGAGGTGGCCGGGGCATGTCATCGTGGCGAGCAGCGGCACCGGCGCCCCGGGGGGGCCAACCCTCCGACAGCTCGGTCATTAAAAAATAATGTATACAGATTTTTGGAAACTTGAAACACTGCGCCAGCAATTTTTTTCGTTCGGTATAAGCCAAGCATGGGTAATATAGGAACCGAGGAAGGTACCTACGCGATCGTCAGCTGCTTCTTGTAGAATCAACAGCTTGATTTTCAATTAGTGATTAGTGGATTTTTTACGATGATGCGGCGATGGCATCTGGTCGGGAGAGGTGTGCAGTTTTTGTCATGGCGCGGTGTTTAATCAAAGAGTGCTTATCGCGGTCATTATTCATGCATTTCATTTTATTCGCAAACAAGCGGGCCCAAATTATAGCTTTCTCGCAGGAATTTGATGTAGGTAACGTCGACTGGTACGAAGAAAGCCAAGTATTTTTATTCTTCATTTATTGAGGTAATATTCCCAATAGTGCTGATAAATGTTTATTTCCTTCATTATATTGTTCAGCCTATCAAGCATTGATATAACACGACTTGCGACCAATCGGAGCAGTTTTACACTGAATGAACATCTCCTAGCTCTGCAGGAATTCAACAGCGATTAAACTGCACCTAATTTTTAATGATTTTAAACGCATGGCAAAAAGCTCTGATCCATCAAGATCTCAATCAATGATCAATCGCAGTTTTTAGAGCAGGCCTCAGAAATATGTATTGTATTAGGCAAATTTTTATATAATCAGAACAAGACATCCTCGTAGCGGTGAGATGTAGTCATATCAAAATTGTCCATCATTGTTGTGATCACGATTATTCTGGGAACGTGTTCGTCACGGATTTGGCCAAGATGCCTTGCTGATCCAACCCTAGATTAGCTCAGATTCATCAACTTTTATAGTTGAAGTACAGCAGTACCCTGTGTTGGAACACACAGGGGTTCGGCAAAAATTTCCGGTATAGTGGAGGAAAGCATTCACCGGCGTCGGTGTTAGGCCTCGTTGCGGAAATAGGCCGACGTTAAATAAACGAATAAAAAAAAAAAGTACAGCTCAAGCTGAACCAACTTATGGGCTGTAGCTTAGGTAGGTACGTTAGATTAGCCAACAAACTATTGGATTGGACCATAGACAAGGACAAAAGTAGAAGAAGGAAGAACCACTGCGCATCCATTTCAGCCGATATCGCATGGGGTCCGCCATTTTTAGGTCATGACGGCTTTCCCAAGGCGGCAATTCAAATGGGGGGAGTACGCGCGAGTCAAAACCATAGACAGACGTCAAAACAGATGACAGTCATGAGACAATTTGTAGGCTATACTTTGTGAATGAAACAAATAACTCAAGAATTTCTGCTCACGGCCTTGACTAATCTTCATACTCAAAGTCAATACTTCGCTCGATCTCCGACTTCGCATGTCTCAAGTCCTTGGGACAATTATGACAATTGTTGCCATAGTCGGATTGTGCTTAAATCGGAGACCGACTGCGAGTATGGGCCATAGACGTATGGGCATAAGGCCCACGATATGTGCTTAATTTGAGCTACAGAATAAAATTTCAAGAAAAATATTCAATGTTTTACTTGTGATAAAATAATACAAGTTTGGAAAGTGTTCGTTGAACATCACACTGAATCAGCTCTTCGCTTTACGTTTTGGCTAGATTGTGCACCTAATCTTATTTTCAAATAGCATCTTAAAGCACTTTCCATTAAGATAAAATTGTGTGTTCCAAAATATCATTGTCCGAAACGAGGTTCTGAATCGGGTCCTGGGAGTCTGGAGAAATATTGTTCACATTACTTCGAAATGCCTCGAACAAATCAGCAGCACTGAGCCTTTCTCATAAGACGTCTCCAAGTTATTCCTTCATCATTCCAATTGCCTCGAGCCACAATCGAAACCCATCACCCCGTGGAAAACTAAAAACAGAACTTAGCTACCGGAGTGAAATTTGATTATTTAAATGCAGTGTTACGTATGGAAGGATATCTTCTCATCTCTGGGTTCAACAATCGCTTGATATCCTTGCAAATTTCGATAGGCATAACAAGACATCCTGTATTGATGCATTTGCTAAGTTCGATCAGGTTCGATCAAACTTATTACACAGGAAAAATCGCCAAACGAACACTTCACACAGAGGCCTCGATATCTTTCACAGCTTCGAAGTGGAGATTGAACTGCGGACCCCATTCTCCATACTTCCATAGCGGCTTTCTTGCTTCACTTTCTAAACAAAAAGTCATCAAGTACAATGCACTCGACAATGCATTAATAATGCAATGCATCCTAGGAATATAAATAATATCCGGTCATAAAGTAGAATTCTTGGAAACGAACATTGAATAACACTCAACATTCAATTCTATTGTTATGTTTTACACAAAACCAAATATCGGCGCCAAAGAAAGTTCGATCATAACAAATCAATCCAACCTAAAACTTCGTAGCTGTCATAAAGTACACTGTCAGTACTATCACCCACCTGTCATAATTAAAATTGCCGCCAGAAAAAACCGTTATGTAATCCAAATGGCCAGCCTACAAATTACACAGCCGCGCAGGTATCTTGCCTCTTCTACTTTTGTCCTTGTCTATGGATTGGACCTTTCGAAGATTCTTTATTGTAGAGTTTTCTGCATATTTTTTTCTGTAGTTATACTGAAAACTTATTGCTTCCAATGATAAACTGATTTAAAAAAAGAAAAACATTACTGAGTGAAAACCCGGTGGAGGGCTGAATAAGTCATAATATGAATCCGATTCCATTGAGCTTTAGATCAGTCAAGTTGGACATAGCTTAGGTACTACTACCCAAATTTTGCTCAGGCCCTGACCAATTGTACTCTTTTTGACCGAGGCTAGCTTACTCAAGCTGAAATTCAAACAGCAGTAGCTCCAGATTATCTCGGATTAGCTTAGTACACCTAGCTGCGAATAGCAATAGTGACATGGTGGATCTTTCAAGCTCAGATCAGGCTCAGTTCTGATGCCAAATAAACTGAAGTAGATGATTGACTGATTCAATTGGAGGAACTGAATTTAGATCGAGTTAACTGAGTCTGGCTGAGAGTAGCTAAACTCATGACCAATTTACCAGAGTTTACTTCGTTCTGAGGCTTCAATTCACCTCAGTTCCTGGTCAAATCATCTCAGTAAGCAGTTTAGTTCTGAGCTCCAGCACAGTTTACTTGACATTTATTTTAGCTAAGAAGGGAGACACAGGTGAGCCAAATTTTGATTTAATTTGCCTTAATTCTTCTAGCTGAACTCAATTCTGCCTGAACAAGAACTGGCCAGCTTAACTAACTCCTTGTAGCGTTGCTACGTACAAGCATACCCACCTCTACTTTAAACATTTAAATTCGGCGGGATTCCCACCACAATTGCTGGCTGACAGAAGATAAGCGGGTCGCGTTTTTAGGGTTTTTCAAGTGATAAGAGCCAGAACGAACGTCCGGAAAAATCCTCCAACGGTGAGATTACACCCATCTGCGAAAATCTCTGGGGTGGCTCTTCGGTGCCGACGGCACGTTCGAATTTTGTATTTTTAATACTTCTCCCAGGGGTAAAGCGCTCCCGTTGTGAGGTAAGACCGTCCTTATGATCTAGCTTGGTGGTACAGGGTTCTCTTGTAGGTCGTAGGGCTGGGAAAAGCCCCCTGGTCTCCAGTACCATTCCATTGTCTTGGGACAGGCAAGGTGTGCCTTGCCGAGACGTTTTTCTTTCCCTTTCGTATCGATCCTGTCACAGAAGGAGAGCCGCAACAGAGTCCACCGATTAGGCCTGTTGTGACGCCCCCTAAGGCTCCGAGCTGTGCAGAGCATCGCAGTAGTACCTGCACGTGGTTGCTGACCACCTAAGCGCCGCAGAAACGCCGCAGACAGCAACGTCCGAGCCGGCCAGAAGTCTACGGGACCATCACCACCAGCCACACGGGCCAAGCTTCCTGTCCATCCCCAGCTTAGGAGGTTGTCGGTGAGGTCTCGGGGAGACGTCGTGTTGGTGAGGCGTGTCTTTTTCATTAGTTTGCTAAGCCTAGTTTCGCGTGCGAAGAGCTACGGACCGTGGTCAAGTTTGGTCACCGTTGTGATCCGGTGTTATAGGCCAGTCAAATAGGGAAAGCTGGAGGGAAAAAACTGTTGGAGTTTTGGAAATTTGACAGTAATGTCCGGTAAGGTGTACTGATAAACATACTGAAAGTCCCCAGCTCTACCTATTGAGCTCGAGCCGCCATCTTGGAAAAATGGTCCTTCGATCCAGTTTTCTGCTTATATTGCGCTAATCATCAGAAATATTCAATTAGGTTTTATTAAAAATCAAGGCTATAAAATTGTCTACAAAAATTGCTCTATACCGATTTGACTCTCGTATCTACTGATATTAATTAAATTAAATTAACAAAAAAAAGTCAAAAAAAAACGATTTTTTGCCTATGGCTGGAGATATTGTCTTCAAAATTTGTGAAGATGTTGGCAGTCTACATCAAAGCTAAATGTGACAGTTGAAATAGAAAAAAAATTGCGAAAATATTTTTTATTTTATTTTTTAAATTAAGCAAAAATTTGGTTTTCGAGTTTGACATTTCCAACAGGGCGGAGTAAAGGTTTCAATCGAACATCAATCAGTTTTGATATTTACATATTGTAAGACAAGATTTCATCAATATTGTGCCTTCACGATCTTCTGGAATGCTCGATATGAATTAAACAGAAAGAATAATCGCTAAGTCCAAAAAGAGTTGTCGATTGGTTCTGAAGGGAACATTTCGAAACAAAAGACATCAGCAAAGGATATACAGAAGGTCCAAAGGTTATTCAACTGTATATGACCCCCATATTGATGTGCCTTATCCAAAATAGTACAAAAAAATTAATCAAAATGTTAAAATCCACCCTGTATAACGAAAAGTAACGATACAAAATGGAAGTAGTAAAGCATACCTGGTGTCAAAAATACAGCCTTCACATTGCTGAGAAAAATAACAAAATTGATCGATTTATTTGAAAGTTATTAGTCCTCAAACTTGACTTTACAAATTTCAGCCAGTGAAATAGGAAAAAGTAGAGAGAAGTAACTGTCGGAGTTTCAGAAATTTGACAGGAATGTTCGCTAAAGTATACTAATAAACATACTAAAAGTCCCCGCCAGTACCTGTTGCGCTTGAGCCGCCATCTTGAAATAATGGTCCTTCGATCAAATTTATTACCATTTTTCCAAGATGGCGGCTCGTGCACAACAGGTAGTGGCGGGGACTTTTAGTATGTTTATTAGTATACCTTAGCGAATATCCCTGTCAAATTTCTGAAACTCCGACAGTTACTTCTCTCTACTTTTCCCTATTTCACTTGCTGAAATTTGTAAAGTCAAGTTTGAGGACTAATAACTTTTAAATAAATCGATCAATTTTGTTCTTTTTTTCAGCAATGTGAAGGCTGTGGTTTTGACACCATGTATGCTTTACTACCTCCATTTTGTATCGTTACTTTTTGTTATACAGGGTGGATTTTAACATTTTGATTGATTCTTTTGTACTATTTTGGATAAGGCACATCAATATGGGGCTCATATACAGTTGAATAACCTTTGGACCTCTTGTATATCCTTTGCTGATGTCTTTAGTTCCGAAATGTTTCCTTCATAACCAATCGACAACACTTTTTGGACTTAGCTATTATTCTTTTAGTTTAATTCATATCCAGCATCCCAGAAGCTCGTAAAGGCACAATACTGATGAAATCTTGTCTTACAATATGTAAATATCAAAACTGATTCATGTTCGATTGAAACCTTCACTCCACCCTGTTGGAAATGTCAAACTCGAAAATCAATATTTTGCTTAATTTGAAAAAAAAAATTAAAAAATATTTTCGCAATTTTTTTTTTATCTCAACTGTCACGTTTAGCTTTGATGTAGACTGTCAACATCTTCACAAATTTTGAAGACAATATCTTTAGCCATAGGCAAAAAATCGCTAAATTTTTGATTTTTTTTTTGTTAAGTTAATTTTATTGATATCAACATATACGAGAAAAAAATCGGTATGAAACAATTTTTGTGGGCAATTTTATAGCCTTGATTTTTTATGAAACTTGATTGAATATCTCTGATGATTAGCGGAATATGAGCAGAAAATTGGATCGAAGGACCATTTTTCCAAGATGGCGGCTCGAGCTCAATAGGTAGAGTTGGGGACTTTTGGTATGTTTAACAGTACACCTTACCGGACATAACTGTCAAATTTCCAAAACTCCAACAGTTTTTTCCCTCAAACGGAAAAATTTGTTCTAATTTGACTGGCCTATTAGGGCCAACCGTTTTTGAACTGAGCTCAGGGCAACCGCGGCGCGCCAAACAACGTCCTTTTACATCTTGCGCCCCGTGGTCTTTCGTTTTCGGCTAGGTGAAAGCGAATCTTTCACGTCCGACATAACCTCACTTCGCGTGACGGCTCTTGAGGGTCACTGGGTGCCTCCGGCTGAGTTTACGGCTACTAAGCGTCAACAGCAGCGTGCCCCTGCAAGCCTTCTGCACATTTTTATAATAATACAGACCTTATGTTCCAATTTTACCATAGTTAATAATTAGTTCCCGTCATTAAATTTCGAAACGTCAGATCGCTCTTTTATTTTTTTGCTAATGTCGACCTTCGTGTGACGTTACTGACGTTGACAGCTGACACTAGGCGGCCAGTGCCGTTCGTCACCGCGCGTATAGGAGGGTTGCGACGGAATCCCACGTCTACTTCCTCGATAGGTATTTTAAGTAAACAAGCAGGGTCTATCGTTGGGGAACCAGGACTCCCAGCGATAACTGAACCGGTACGTCGGCCTTTTCTGGTTGGCGCCTAATAAATTCTGCGGCCGTCGTACTCCTGCGTACCATCGAGAAAACCCACGACCCAGCTCTAACCCTAGCAAACCACTGAGTGCCGCGTTGCGTGTGAATTTCTAGGGCCGAGCCCAATATCGCCGCATCCTATATTAGAGAAGCTTCTTGCTAGATTCAAAACCAAACTGGCTCAGGTTAGCTCAGATTAGCTCAGCATGGTTATCAGTATAGCTTACTACACTTCTCAAAACAATTAGAGGATCAGTTGGTTTTTTTAATTTAATTTTTTTGTTGAATAAAGTAGAGCGATGTAACTTCATTCAGGATATCATTCTTCCTTCCAGGATATCTTTATTCAACTGTTTAACACAAAATTTTGCAGCAATTTAACCACTATTGTGATGCAATTTTACAAAAAATTCCAATAATGGACAAAGAGCAAAATGAGTGTTATTCTTATCAACAATATTTTCCATTGTTCTCTATAACTAAAGTGAAGAGCGCTATGATTGTCAGTCGGAAAAGTGTAAATTCACAAAATAAGATACTTAACAGCGATAGAAGCCACAAGGGCTATTACCTTGTTACAAGAGGGCCATTTTCAGCGCGCTGTTGCAAGAGACTACAATGTTACCCAGAGTGTGATATCACGATTATGGAATCGCTTCCTAGAAACAGGAATTGTCACAAGAAGACCAGGCCAAGGTAGACGAAGGTCTACATCAGTCAGAAATGACCAATATCTTCGCCTTCAAGTACTGAGAAATCGTACAAGTACAGCAAGATCTCTACGAAATGGTCTGTCAAGGGCAACGGGGGTGCAGATTTCGGACCAGACCGTACGAAATCGATTGCGAGAAGTCGGCCTGAACTCGAGATGACCCGCAAAAGTGCCTAAATTAACCAGAAACCATCGCGTAGCACGCAACATGTTTGCTAGAGAACATTTGAGATAGAATCTACCATAATGGAGAAAAGTTCTGTTCACTGATGAGTCCAGAGAGGCCTTGCGTTCAAACGACGGACGAGTAAGGGTGTATAGAAGGCTTGGCGAACGATTCCATCCTGACACGGTTACTGAAATGGTAGCATTTGGTGGTGGTTTGCTGATGATCTGGGGAGGCATTTCCATTAAAGGACGAACCGACCTCCTTATCATTCGTAACGGTACAATAAACGCAGAGCGTTACATCCATGAGGTGCTAGTCACACAATTGGTACCTCTAGCTCATGCAGAAGGTCAAGAATCCATTTTTATGCACGACAATGCCCGTCCGCACGTCGCAAGGATTGTCACTGGTTACTTAAATGAGCAGAACATACGAAGAATGGCTTGGCCCGCTTGCAGTCCGGATCTCAATCCGATCGAACACATGTGGGATCAGTTAAAAAGACGAATCAGGAACCGCCAAAACCCTCCCCAAACTCTCGAAGAACTTGAAATTGCTCCACTAGAGGAATGGCAAGATATTCCCCAAGAAAACATCCGCAACCTGATTTTGAGCATGCCGCGACGATATGCGGCTGTGATTCAAGCTGGGGATGGCAATACTCGATATTGAGACAATTGAGCGTAACCTCGTGAAGCCACAAACAATTTTTTTCCCTTTCGTAATATTTTTCATCTTACATTCTTGTTCAATAATGAATTTTTTGTGAAATTTCACTACGACTCTGGTCAGATTGCTGCATAATTGTGTGTAAAACAGTTGAATGAAGATATCCTGAAAGTTACATCGCTCCACTTTGTTCAACAAAAAATTAAACTGAAAAAAACCAGCTGATCCTCTAATTGTTTTGAGAAGTGTATATACCTAGTGAAGTTCTAACTAAATCATTCAGCGTAGCTCAGAAGTCAAGGTATCTGGAGTAATCTCAAGTTGGACGAACTCCAGCTAACCTAGGCTTGATTCAGTTGAACTAAGTCTAAATCTATGGCTCGTTGAAACTCAGTTTTGTAATCCAGACTGACTCAATTTAGCTTTACGATTTTTGGATCAAAGTCGGTTAGCTAAGATCACCTGCAGTGGTTTAGGCTGGTTTATGATGACCAAGTTTTAGATCAGTTTAATCAGCTCCAGCTCAGTTTGACGCTCTCATGCCAGCTTGGACTCAATCTAAGACTTGGTTCAACTCATGAGAATTCTTTTTGGGCTCCCTTGGGCGTTTTATAGTCATGTTGCTTCGCAACTACCAAGAAAAGAGTTCGAGGTCTCCATTCCTGCAAAAATTATGAGTGATATCCACTGGGGACATAGAAAGAAATGCTCTTGGAAAAGAGGTACTGAATAAGAGGTCACCACTTCTTTGAAAAATACTATTACAAGAAAAATTTCTCCATAATTAGATTTAGGGAATGCGATTTAGTTGGGAACGCAACAGAACATATGAATGTATCGTCTTCTTGCATAGAAGAAAAAATAAAAAGAGTTTTTTTGACCTCTGCCAAAGAATTTTTTTTTTTTCAAGTGTGAAGAATGAATCGGACACGACGACCCCTGGACCCCTGCGGGGTCGGGCTCTTTTAGCTTTCGAACAACAGAGAAAACAAACTCATGCAGTTTTCAGGCAACACGCATTTTTCAGAATTATCGGTAATTTTCATTGCACTCGTGGTATTATACCCGAAAACAGCTCGGAACTTTGCTTCGATTCGATTCGAAAATGTAACGGTAATCCGGCGAATGAGAGCGCCATGCAATGGTCACAATGATAACTTCTAGCCAAGTCGAGAACCATTCCTGTCGGGTCACCAGCACAACACCAAGTAGAGGAGTCCAGTGTCGGCGACAGGTTGGCGATACGCATTACGAAAATAAATTAATCATTTTCGGTTGTAATAATTGACACTTCCGTTGAGTTAGAATTCATCGATGAAATTAAATTTTAGTTTATGATGGAAGCTGTTGTCCTTAAAACACAATGCAAGCGGTAAAAGAATAGTAACTGTAAAGAATAGAATCGAACGCGGCAACAGCTTACTCCCATTTTCTCGGACGACACACTGGTCACCCCAAGGGCCTGACACAACGTTACACCTCCGCGTTACACACCCTCGTTACATGTACCGCGAATTCACTCCCATGTGTGGTTCTGCGTTAGTTGTGTGTTGTGATCTAGGCGCGAGAATAGAAGTTTCACTTCAAAATTTTTTCTTATTGAAATGGAAACTACATTGAAAAATAATTAACCCGTGTTTTTTTATTCAGTCAAAAACCGTACCGTTTGGGCGCAATAAATAAATAACATCAACTAAACAGGTCAGCAATTGAAGTGGGCCACCCAAAAATTTTGTTCCTTTTCAAATATTAGTATCAACGGAAAGAAGCAACCGATTTTGAGACGGTTTACGATGTCTGATGGAGTGATCTTTTCTCTACGATGTTAAATGTCAGCTTTATCTATTGTCGGCAGTATACATGATATACAGGGTGAAAACGGAATCTGTACCGAAATGGTCAAGTTTAAATCATGTGTAACTGTTGTAAAAATGATACCAGACTTTTTGTGACTTCATATTTAGGAAGCTCGACTCATTGTCTCGAAACGGTTTTTTGAATTCCCATCTATCTCTTTCAATTACAGGGTGATCTGAAAAATCATTTGGTTTTGCACTGATAATGGGATTCCTTGTTATCCAATTCTCAAAATATGGACGGCGAATTGGAGCTTATTCTTCGGGACATGGAGCCTGAGAATCAGAATCGACTCAAAAAACATTCAAAACAATGAATTCTACCAAAGGTAACCCAAATATGAAGTAGGTACACTCGGGATCTGGTTTGGATGAAAAATGTATGACAAAATCAACCGCTTTTCAAACGAACGGTCCACTCCGAACATTTCGACGTAGCTTTCGCTTGTATCAGTCAAGAATGGTCGGTGATGGAACCGAATTTGCAACCGCATGATTACGGAGAGGATTCAAGCGAAAAATAGGTCGAAATGTTCGGAGTGAACGGTTCGTTTGAAAAGCGGTTGTTTTTGTCAAACTTTTTCATTCAAAACAGATCCCGAGCGTATTCATATTTGGGTTACCTTTGGTGAAGTCCATTGTTTCTAATGTTTGTTTTGAGTCGATTCTGATTTTCAGGTTCCATTTCTCGAAGAATAAGCTTGATTTTGTCGTCCATACTTCGATAATCGGATAACAAGGGAGCCCATTATCAGTGCAAAACCAAAAAGATTTTTTTTAGAATCACCCTGTAATTGGAAGAGATAGACGGGAACTTGGGAAAATGTTCCGAGACATTGATTCGAGCTTTCCAAATATGAAGTCACGAAAAGTCTGATATCATTTTTACAATAGTTACACATGATTCAAGATTGACCATTTCGGTACATCTTCCGTTCTCACCCTGTATATCATGTACATTGCCGACAATAGAAAAAGCTGACATCACACAATCATCATGAACAAAGGATAACTCTATCAGACATCGTAAACCGTCTTAAAATCGGTTGCTTCTTTCCGCTGATATTTATATTTGAAAAGGAACAAAATTTTTGGGTGGCCCACTTCAATTGCTGACCTGTTTAGTTCTGACGTCACAGCGAGTCACCGCCTATACTGCCTGTGTAAATGACGTCAGAAATAGGCAGAATATAGAAATTCCGTTCATTCATTGCGGTCAAACGATACGATTTTTGGCTGAATGAAACAAAAACGTGAGTGCGTGACCATAGTCACCCTCGGAAGAAGTGAAACTTCTATAGATATGAATCAATCAGCAAACAACGTTCGAAGAGGTGTTCTTTTCGTACTCCCGCTCCGCTCCCTCACGGTTTGTATCATCTTGTTTTTCTTATTATCAATCTTATTATTATTATTAGTCACTCAAAGGGCAGAGTACTTTCGACATGATTTTTTCACGATTAGACTTCTTTTATTTCTTTTCTCGCTGCGCTCGGCGCTTGAACTCCCATTCTCCGTCACATGAAATCTCACTCATACTCCTAATACAATAGATATCTATTTTCATCAATAATATTCTCCACAAATTATTATGCGAATGTGACATCGTGACGAATTTTTTTACTGTACGATTTTCCCGGTTATATTACAGCACGGTGGAAACTGTGTTCTGGCAGGCACAGCATGGCAATCTAATAATCTCCATAAAGTATAAGAACGTCGTTTGGAGAACTCGATCCGGTATTGATTTTAATTGAAAAAATATAAAATACATAGGTATTTACATAGGTATGTAGGTAGGTACCTCGTGAATGTGATTTAAGGTAACTACGTGGTTCTAGAGTTCGTACGATAATATCTTCTCCAATCAAAATAAGGCCATAGGTTAAGTTGAAATATTGACAGAATTGATATGAGTATTCCCAGTTATGTGCTGGCCACCATACTTATATCTGGAATTCTAGAATGTCACATTTAATTGAGGTGAAATCAAACCATTCAAAAAATTAACAAAGAATAATGTCAAAAAATCAATTTCCAAACATAAAAACTTGATAATCAAACCAGTATATCATCGCTATACAATCAGCTGACATCTAGAACATTAAGCAACTGTTTCAGCCTCAATGGACCTTTTCAGAAAAAAGTGATCGATGCATACCGCGCAGTTGGAGGTGTCTAGCTATAGCGGCGCCTGATATTTCCAAGGGAAACTCCGTTCGTTATGAAGTGAGCGGCACCACACTGCGGTCCTGTGGGGGCTGTGACGTAAATCGTGCGAGAGAGACTGCCTTTATTGAAAAGGTCCATTGTCGAAAATTCTTTTTCCCCTCTGGGCTTCAATCATTCACCCCTGCTTCTCTGCTTAATAGGTACGTACATAGGTACCTGAAAGTTGTGTCCACATTTGGGTGTGCGGCATTCGATTTTATTTTTGAACTGTAAACGTCCGTTGAAGAATATACCCAGGGCCGAGCCTGGCCTATTTGCCGCCTGCGTGCCACCGAAAAATTGCCGCCCCCTCACCGGCAGTGGAGAGCCCCACCAAATGCGAGAATGAAAAGAATCCTTCGAAATTCAACTTGATTATTATATTACCGCCCCTATGACTTGCCGCCTGCCGTACTCGCCTGCGCGCCGGAACGCACGGCACGCCTGCTAGGCCCGGGCCTGAATATACCTCCCTATCCCTATAATAAATCACATCCGCTCGAATCTATTCAAGCCAAGTCGAGAGCCATTCTTGTCGGGCCAACAGTACGACAACACGAAGAGCAGTCCAGTGTCGGCGATTAGTAAAGAATAGAACGGAACGCGGCGAACGCTGCAACAGCTTATTCTTTCATTTCCTGGGACGACGCTGGTCACCCCAAAGTCAGACAAGACAACGTTACAGCACATCGTTACAGGCGTTCGTTACAACCACTGATGCTATGAAGCAATTTCACTCCCATGTGTGGTTCTGCGTTAGTGGTGTGTTGTGATCTAGGCGCGAGAATAGAAGTTTAACTTCAAAAATACGGGTCACTTATTTTTCAATATAGTTTCTGATTCCATCGAAAAAAATTTTTCTTTCAAAAGTATAATACTCTATTAGCTGAAATTGACTGCTCTGCGTCATGTCAACCCAAATCAGATTTAGCTAAGATGAACTTGGATCTCGAGTCAAATGTATGGCTCAGTCCGACTTGATTGTATTTCGACCTGGCCCAATTCAGCTTAGAGATTTCCATATCAGGGTCGGTTACTTAAAATTACATCATAGGTTTAAGTAACCTGATGACAGACAGAACAGAGTCATCGCGACTCAGTTCAGCTCAGTTTGCCTTAGTTTGCTATTAAACCAAATGTGCTGAGTCAGCTTCAGCTCTGGTTCAAGTCGCCGGAGTTGGGCCAAACTCAGGTAGGCTGTAGTTTGAGACAACTCAGAGCTCAGTTCGAGACTTTGTTTATCTAAATTCAAGCTCGAGCCAACTCAATTTACTTCGTTTGCTGTTTGCTGGTCGGGTCAACTCACTTGAATTCAAGCCCAGGCTACCTCAGTTCTCAGTTTAGCTCAATCCAAAAGTAACAGCTCAGTTGAGTTCAATTTGCCTCAAATATTTTTGTCCCAAGCAGTTTAACTTTGTACCCTAGCTGGAGCTGCATTAGCTTATACATCTAAGCTTAGCTGAAATGCAGCTTGAATGGAATCAACTCTGGCTCTATTCAATTCTTGCTTGGTTTAGCTCTGGCTCAATTAGCTCTGGCTTAGTTTAACCCTACCTTAGTTGAGTTCTGTCTTACTTCAGCCCTGTCTCAACTGTAATGTAACCCACTTTTCAACGTTTGGCTGTGATCGTTGTTACCCCCTCCTTGGGGGTACATTGTCTACCTTTTTCCTATGTTCTGTAGTTCTTACTCTTGATGAGAGCGTGGATTTGGAGGTGATGCTGGAATTTCTTAATGAAACGCGAATGAAGGTAAGCAAAATGAACTTAGTTTTTAGTTCAGCTTGACTGTCTTAGACTAGCCCAAATGAGCTAGGTCAGCTTCAGCTCTGGTTTAAGTTGCCTAAGGGTCGGCTGGGTGGCTCAAAAGCATGAACCAACGCGCTCACAACCCATATTTCACGCTTTATTTTAGACCGAGGTTCAATTCCAGCCGACGGAAGAACCTTTTCTGAGCCAAACACAGCCAAAAACGTTGAAATAATGGTGTTGGAGAAAATATGATGATTGTGTATAATGAGACTGTTGTGAGGAAAATTTGAAATAATAGTATATTATTCAACGAGCGGGTAATGATTGCTTCTCACTCATGAGGATGCAGTTTGCCGACACGAGCCTTGGCGAGTGTCGTAAAGCATCCGAATGAGTAATAGCCATTACCCGCGAGTAGAATACTATGCTTTATCCAGTCTTAGTGAAAAATGCAGGCATGTATGCGCGTGATAATGCGTGCATTAGTCAATAGGATTGGATAAAGTGGCAAAACTCCTATGACCGAATGTGAGGTCGAAAAGGGGAAAACAATGATTATTTTTCATTTTTTATTCAAGTTGCCTAAGGTGGGTCAGATAGAGCTGAGCTGTAGCTTGGGACAGCTCCAGTTTAGATCTGTTCAGAACTTTGTCTAGCTGAAGTCCAGCTCGAACTAGCTCAATTCATTTGGTCGTGAGCTCAGGTTAGTTCGCTTCACCTGGATTTCTGCTAGAACTGCTGCAGAGGTGCAATCTAGACTTTATCATGGTAAAAAATGTATGTATTATGTATTTAGGGTGGAATGACTGTAAGATACTGTAATGATACAAGATGTAAAGTTGGTAATACCTGTGAAGGTGAAGTTTGGCAGCCTTTTGTTTTCGAGCACTGCAGGGCTGAAATTGATCCGGCTCGAAGGACCAATAAACGTTGTATTCTCCGTACATTTTTCGATAGGATATGTCGCTGGCTCTGTAGTTTTTACTTTTCTAGAAAGTGAATTGAAAAATTATACGTCAATCTTGTAGCTTTTTTGTTCTATAACAATTCAAGTAGCTAGATTTTTTACAGCAGCTAGTTCATGCGATAGACGTTGTTTTTATGTTAATAGGAATAACTGCAAAAAGCTTTGACGACTGCTGCACGCACAAAGGTCTTACGAGTCGGCCCCCGTCGGGTGTAAGAAAAGTGGCGCCCTCGGACCGTTCCCTGACGGCTTGACTGCCCACGCGCCATCAACCCGCAAATGTCCTTTTGTCCTTTCGGCAATCGAGAAAAAGAGCGAAAGGTCCTGTGCACGACCGGAGGGAACGAGCAGGGAAAATGCGTCTGCCGCATGATTCGCAAAAAGGACGCGTATACGGCGAATAAGAGAAGAACGGCAAAACGGCAACGAACCGGAAAAATAAGCCGCCTGTTAAGGAGAAACATAAATTGGCCGAGTGTGAAGAGAACGAGCGAGCTGGCATCAGCAGAGCGTCGGGTCCAAGGACGGCGGCGGCGCCGCCGCCGGACGCCCCCGCCGCATCGCGACGCATCATAACAATGGACACACACCATCTCGCTACCGAAAGACGTCACGTTTCGCAACGATCTGGAAATCAAGCTTTTTCGGTACAAAAACATTCCGTATAATCTTCGTTTTCGCCTCTTCAAAAACCTGTATAGGTACAGAGTTCCAAGACAGCTGTCAAATTTCAATTTCAATTTTGTTAAGTAACAAAAAGAAGAACGAGAGAAGTTAGCAGTAGCCATGTGCGGCGAAAAGGCACACCCGGTATATTGTCGTCATCAAATCGTGTGCGGACGCTTGTGTCGCATGTGTGCGAGGGACGGCGTTGCTAGGTAACGCGGGAGGGATGGTGGCGGACTCCGAGATGACCTCTCAACTGCAGATGACTTCGTGTCGGCGATTGGCAACCCTGCAGCGGGACTCTGGCATCTAGCAGGCCAGGCCGGCTCGTTTCATACATCGGTGAACCACACGTTTGCAGGACAGCAGCGCGGGATCGAGGGAGGCGGCGGCAACTACTGGCGTCGTCCCTTGATGATGATGGCAAAAACAAAAGACGGATCGCAAGCCGAATTCGACCGATGACACTTCTTGTACCTATATCATACTGAGGCAGGACAGGTGGTCAGAGAGCTAAAAATGGATTCCAAATGAAGCTGTTATCAATTGAACATTTTGGTGTTCCTACGGTTACGTATTTCGCGTACGGGTTCGAATATAATTGAGACGATAGTTTCAAAACACACACTCTTTATTACTGCGTACTAGAATAAATACACGCCAACAATTATCTAATGGAATAATTGCTGTGAATCCTACTCGCTTTTAATCCGCTCGCTACCACTTCGCATTCCAATTCATAACTGAAAGCTTATGAATACGTCAAAGGCAACCTTTGACGACTTTGTTACGAAATTGCCTATTCCGTAACAATGTAACTACAACAACTAAACTGCTAAATCAACAATGCAACACCTTGGGAGAATCTTTCAGATACAGTTCGCAAAAGTTCGTGTTTTGTGGACCCAAAACAGTCAGCAAAATGACTATTTCACGGAGACAATACTGAAAAATCAATAATTTGTTTTATTACATACGAAAATAAATTTCGGCCTATTTTGCCTATTTGAGTTGTTACGGCCTGAAGCGTCCTAAAATAGAGCTTTTATTTGCCTAAACATGTGTCCTAATTTCCACTTTTTAACGGCCTAAAATCCGGTCTCTAGTGATCACCACCTTTCACCTCGAGTTTCACCTTAAAATTGAACTATTATTCGCTCTCAATTTAGAGTTGGAACGGTAAAGTACAAGGATTCAATCACTTTATATACGTTCATTTCTTGTATCATTCACATTCATTAACAATATTTACATTATTTACACGTCACAGTAAATGAGTATGATTTACACGTAAACGCATAAATATATCTAATCTTGAAAACAGAGTTTGGAAAAGAAACCTCAACTTGAGCTAAAGTAAGCTCAGCTTTAGATAAAGTTAGCTAAGTTCTAGCTGATGACAGCTCAGTTTTTCCAATTCTTGGCTTACTTCGGGTGAACTGTACCTCAGATTAAGTAGAATTATCAGACGGTAATCTGGCAATGAAAGTTCAACTCAACCCAAGTGAACTCAGCAAAGTGAGATATAACTGGGAGCGAGGCTGGAAGCTAGATCGCTCTAGTTCAGCTCCAGCTCAAGTCGGTTGAGCCCCGATATTATAGCTCGTTCTCAAACAAGCTGAAGTTAGCTCGTTGCTGTGACACGGAAGCTCAGGTTGACTCAAATTGGCAAAATATCTAGTTAAAAGAAAAATCATGGTTCAGGTCTTCTAAACTGAATTCTAGTATGTAGTTGTTCAAAATGGATGAACTTCTAGTTTAGCTCGGCTTGAGGTTGAACTGCGGCTTGAGTTCACTAAGCTAAGTGAGCTAAAGCAACGTGCATCATTTCGTTCCAGTTTGATTTCGGCTCAGTTCGGCTCGTTGGCTCATCTCTCAGCCAATACTCAGCTCAAATTAGCTCCGACAGGCGTGGTATTGTTGCAGGTGAATATCCAGGCCTGGTTCTAGATCAAGATACCATTCAGTTTACTTCAACTTAAGCCAGCTTAACAAAGTCAGTTCCATAATATGAGCTGTATCTGGGAGCAAGCGTTGTTAAGTAAAATTTTGATTCTGCTTAGCTCAGGCCTAGCTCAGGTCAGCTCGTCAATTTAGCCAAGATTCATTTGAGAATAACTAAGATGGGCTCAGTGGTAAGCATTAGGAAATTTCATTTCTAGCTGAATTCAATCTCAGAATAACTCGACTTAGTTTTGCTTACATCTTGGTAGAACAGCTGAGCTAGTAGACGGGATGCAGTTGAAGTAAGCTCAGTTTAGTTCAGTTCCAGCTCAGTATAGCTCAACCCCCCTTCACATTAAAAAAGTGAGTTCCCCGGCTAGAGTTGTGCTAACAAATTATGGAATCAATTCAGGTGGCGATGAACTTGGCTATTTAATTCTTCACTCAACTTGACTCATTTTTTTACTCAACTCAGCTCAATAATAGCTAGTTTTAACTAGGCAACAGTTTAGTTCAACTCAGTTTGAGCTCAACATTGATAATTTGCGTTTAGTTCTTTCTCAATTTAGCTAGTTTCAGCTCAGTTCTATCTGTACGTAGCTCAAGCTTAGCTCGACTCAGCTCAGCCATAGCTACAGCTCGACTTAGCTCAGTTTCAGCTCAACTGATCAGCTTCAGCTTGATTAAGCTCAATTTTGGTTCGACTTAGCTCAGCTGTTTCTGAGTTTCTCATTCGAGTTTCAGCTCAAATGAGCTCAGTTACAGCTCAACTTGGCTCAGTTACAGCTTAACTTCTTAGCTTCTTAGCTTAGTTTCTCAGTTTGTCGTTCTAGCTCAACTTAGCTCATTTCTAGTTCAGCTCTAGATCAATTCAGCTGAGTTATAGCTCAGTTCAGTTCAGTTCTAATTCAACTAGATCAGTTTTGGTTGAACTTAGATCAGCTCTAGTTCAACTTAGCTTAGCTACAGCTAGTTTAGCGCAGTTCTAGCTGAGCCCAGGCCAAATAAGCTCAGTTCTGGCTCAACTTAACTCAGTTGAACTCAGCTATATTCAAACTCAGCTAAGCTATAGCTCTCTTTGGTTGAGCAGCTTGAGATTGGATGAACTTGATAAATTTGGATTAAGGTGAATTGAGACTTGGGGTAGCCTGGGCTGAAATTTGGCTGAAATCAACTGAACTGACTTAGAGTTTTTGTAACTTGAGCTTGATTACATAAATTTTTCAAGTTAGCAAGTAGTGGTGTGCCGTCAACTGTATAATAAAAATACCAGAGTTTCATTCTTCTTCTCTTCGGCTATTTTTCTCCGTCATCAACCTTTTTCACCATGTAAGCCAAATGAGATCCACAAAACTCGATCAGCTGTAGACCAAAGACCGACGTTATTCTAAAAACCACATTATGGATTTTGCTCACGATTCAATCTAAACTAGATTTTTTTCAAATCGACCGGTCGAGATAGCAAAAAAACTTTTTGAGCTCACATTATCTCGACCGGTCGAGTTCGACTTAGTATCTCGACCGGTCGAGTTAGTTGTCTCGACCGGTCGACTTAGTATCTCGACCGGTCGAGTTAGCTATCACGACCGGTCGACTTCGTATCTCGACCGGTCGACTTAATTAACTCTACCGGTCGACTTCGTATCACGACTGGACGAGTTAGTCAGCGCTGACTTTTTGGAGCATTTTCGTAAGAGAATGACGCTTATATGGCTGGTTTGTCTGTCTGTCTGTCCGTCCATCTGTCCGTGTAGAAAGTAACAACATGTACTTCTCCTCGGGGAATGAAGCTAGAGCCTTGAAACTCTTTCCGAAGGATAGCTAATGTCCCCAAGGGTGATTAATGAACATTATTTTTTCCATCCATACCTAGTAGGATCCATACATATTTACCATCATTATTATCAAAAAAACAAATATTCATAATTAAAAATGAAAAACGGGTCTTGTTTCCTCGGCATTCAATAGGATTAAATGCTACCGGTTTCGCAGTTCAAAACATCAAGATAGCTCATGCCTGATGATGAAAAAAATGTTTCGAACTGCGGAACCGGTAGTATTTAATCCTATTGAATAATCGAGGAAAAAGGACCCGTTTTTCATTTTTTATTATAAAAGAAGTTTCCTCCAATGGATAGTCCAAGGAACAAATATTTCATGTGTGTTCTTCAAAGAAGTTGAGCTCCTCCTCGAAGAATGAAGCTAGAGCCCTGGAACTTTTTCCGATGGATGGCTTAGGTCCTCAAGGGTGGCCAGTGGGCAGATTGGATTAGTGAAACGATTCCCATGTAACTTGGAACTTTCCCTTGTCTCGTATAATCATCCTTACTTTCAAACTGAATTCCACGATTCTGCCGCCGCCATCTTGAAATCTTTTATCAGTGGAACGATTGTCATGAAACTCGGAACTCACTCTCCTCTCGTATGATCATTCTTATTTTCAAGCTGAATTTGATGATTAGGTCGCCATCTTGGCCGCCATATTGAAATTTCTTATTAGTGGAACGATTTCCATGTAACTTGGAACCTACCCCTTGTCTCATAATGAACATTCTCATTTTCAAGCTAAATTTCATGATTCGGGCGCCATCTTGGCCGCCATATTGAGATCTCTTATTAGTGGAATGATTGTCAAGAAACTTGCAACTTACTCTTGTCTCGTATGAACATTCTTATTTTCAAGCTTGACTTATTCACTCCCAGAGAACCTAATCTATCTATCGAAAAAAGTTCCAGGGCTCTAGCTTCATTCCCTGTGGAGGAGCTCAACTTCTTTGAAGAACACACAGGATATATTTGTTTTTTGATAATAATAATGATGATAATGTATGGATGGAAAAATAATGTCCATAGGGAACATTAGCTATCCATGGAAAAAAGTTCCAAGGCTCTAGCTTCATTCCCCGAGGACCGAAGAGGAGTATATGCTCTTATTTTCTACACGGACAGACAGACGGACGGACAGACAGACAGACAAACCAGCCATATAAGCGTATTTTTTTTACCAAAATGCGCTAAAACGTCAGCGCTGACTAACTCGTCCGGTCGAGATACGAAGTCAACCGGTACAGATAACTAACTCGACCGGTCGAGTTGATTAAGTCGACCGGTCGAGATACTAACTCGACCGGTCGACTTAGCTAACTCGACCGGTCGAGATACTAAGTCGACCGGTCGAGATAGCTAACTCGACCGGTCGAGATACTAATTCAACCGGTCGACTTAACTAACTCGACCGGTCGACATAATGTAAACTCAAAAAAAAATTGCTATCTCGACCGGTCGAGTTAAAAAAAAATCTTGCTCATATTAAGTCGACCGGTCGAGATAATCAGGGAACAATTTTTCTCCTATCTCGACCGGACAAGTTATTATGTCGACCGGTCGAGTTAGAAAAAACTTTCTACGTGTTCCTTCAGCGCTTCCGTACGATTCAGTTACTAATTTACTTTTCCATAACAAGAGGAAATTGGAAGCGAAAATTGAAAAATTCAAAGAAAACCGAACGCACGTTCCAATGGAACTGAAGACTGAAGGAGATACTATTTTAATAATAATTAATTATCAAGATCGGTCGCGTTGATAAATCGAGAGAGTCGCCGGCCGGTGCCAGTTAGTATATGCCTTGTCGTCTCGCGATGTTGAAGTTGATGAGAATAATAACATGATGAGATGACGATGAGGATCAAAGACGGCGGCGGCGGTGGCGACGGGCGTCCGACGAATCAAATTCGACGGATGATGAAATTTCAAAGCAGCGAAATCTAATCAAGGCGGCTTTGTCTCTCTGCGCGCCTTTCTGTCATGCCAGGCCATGGCACACGGCCTAGCTCTTAGCGACGCGCGGTTTCTCGTGACAACATAGTTGGCGTGTGACATAAGCTTCGCCCGCTTTTGTCTTCGCCTTGCCTGTTTGTTTTGTTTCTGCTCGGCACGCCTTTTTTGCGCATTTTCGGCGGGAGCGGAAAATTTGATTAATTTGTTTCGAGCCGCATTCTTGAATTTTTATCGGAGAAATTCCACCAAACCTCATAATACATTATATCTACCCACTCACGATCGATATAGGTATAGATAGGTATGTACCTACTCTGAATTTTTTTGAACTCTATTTTGGGTGTCCAATATCTCTTTATATCGCGCTTGGGTATCGTATATCTGTAAATCGAGTTCTGGGTTATTATATGTGAGAGCTTCGAATTTGGCAGCTAGTATTTTTAAAATTGACTGCAGTTTTCTATTTCCACCTGATGGGAGTTGGCAATTGTTGTAATTCTTCTCGATGATCTATACTAGGCACATATTAAAACTCCACCTGAACACGACCCGTCGTCCCCTACTGGCGGCTTATCGGTGCAAAGGTATTTGTACTTTGTAGCACTCGCACTTTACAATAAGCTTACACATAGAGCAGCACATAGTGAGATTTCCGTGTGGTGCCATCCAGCGGTAGCCGTAGAAGCTGATGGTTATGGTAGGCACTATATTGCTCACTGTGACTGAACTGTAGCTGGTTATTGCTGCTTTAAATCAGCCAGCTTTTCAGCCCAACTCAAATCATCACAAGTGAGTTTAGTTCGCTTGACTCATTCAGCCTTGATCCTAGCTTAAGTTGGCTCAATAATACTAATTTTCACAATGTTCAGCTCAGATTACAGCTAGCAGGGTTACCGTGACTCAACTGAAATCTTACTAAAACTGACGCAATTCAGCTCCGCTCTAGCTCATGGTAGCTCAAGTCAGCTCAGTTTTTGCTTGAACTGAAGTTCGTGGTACTTAAATTCAGCTCAATTTGCTCAAGCATCTATCTATACCTAACATACAAAGCACATTGTACTCTTGCTTTAGTTATAGAGCAATTACCGTTAACGCAAGCTCGGGTTAGCCTAGTTTAGTTAGAGATTAGCTTTAGATAGCTTGAGTTGACTTGCATTTCGTCAGACACAACTCAAATGATCTGAGAGTAGTCCAATCTTAGGATGACCAAGCGAAGTCAATTTCGATCACTCTTGATCATGCTTTTAAAAAATTTCTGTTATTCAAAGTTTACGTCTAGGTTAGCTTGTAAGCTCAGTTGAAGCTGCAGTGTAGCTCATCTATATCTGAGGCTCACAGCAAAGTTTGGCTTGGTACTTACTAGCTGCAGCTTTTCTTAGTTCAAATCAGTTTAGTTAGCTTATTCTGTAAGCTCAGTTTGACCTGAAGCATCAGAACTAATTCAATTGTCAGACTTTGAATCAGACAAATAGAGCTTTGGTTATAACTTTATATCGTATAGTTACAGCTCAGGTTAGTTTGATTTAGCCAAAGTCACAGCAGTTGAGCTCAAACTAGCTGAAGCTCTGCTCTAAGTCACTTAAGTGGGCTGTAGCTTTGCCTGAATTCTTGTAGCTAAATTTAGAATCACCCCAACTCGAACATGGCCAGTTCAACTCATATCTATCGCAGAGTAGCTTCTTGCTAGATTCTAGATAAAATCAGCTCAGGTTGGCTTAAACTAGCGAAGCCATATCAGTATAGCTCAATATAAACCTGATGCAGTCAATCAGTCATTCAGCTTAGTTTAAACGAGAGTTTAAACTTCAAAGGTCAAGTTATCTGGAGCAAGCTCAAGTTGGATGAGTACCAGCTAGTTTAGACCAGATCAAGCTCAAGTGAGCTTGAATGTATGGCTTGTTCAGACTCAATTATTGTAGCTCAGCTCGGCCCATTCAAGCTTTCAGATTTTCAGATCGAAGTCTGTTAGGATTACATTGGTTCAGCTGATTTGGCTTAGCTTTATCTCAGTTTGCCCTGGTTTGTCTATATACCGAATATAAGTCACTTGAGGGTTGAACTGATTTTCAGCTGAAGCTAGCGTGATTCAGGTAACATCTGACTAAAATCAGCTAGAGCTTACAGCTCTGCTTCATGTAAACTAGAGGGGTAAACCACTGACGGATTTTTTGTACACCGATTTCCAATGATTTTCAAATGATTTTCAACGATTTCCAACGATCCCCATGATTTCCAAATGATTTCAGAATGATTTCTAAAGGATTTCCAAATGATTTTCGATGATTTCGATGAAAGTGTACACCAAATTTCCAAGGTGGTTTACCCCTCGTGTGAACTCAAATGAGATTGACCTCAGATAAGATTGAATCTCGAGTTGATTGTATAGCACTCAGATCAGTTCAGCTCAATTGTAGGTAGACCTAGCCCAACACAATTCTAAGATTTTTAGATTAGAGTAGATTACTTTATGATGACTTCAAGTTCAGGTATGTTCATGGTGGCTTACTTCTAGCTTAGTTCAGCTCAGTTTGATTTAGTTTCCTTTTATACCAACTAGAACTCACTTCGACTAATTTTAAGCTCAAGTTAGCGTAATGTGGCTGACCACAGAGCTTCAGGTCACGTTAGCTTGTAGTGTTTTTCTTATTAGAACTGAAATTCTTCCAACTAACTGGAAAAGCTTAGCTACTTGCCAACTTTATTTATGTACCTAATCAAGCTCAAGTCACAAGAACTCTAGGTCAGTTCAGTTCACTTCAGCCGAGTTTCAGCTCAGGCCAGCCCAGTTCTCAATTTACTTTATTCCAAACTCACCTCAAGTTCATCTAATCTCAAACTGCTCAACCAAAGAGAGCTATAGCTAAGCTGAGTTCAGGTAGAGCTAAGTCGAGCCAGAACTAATCTTGTTTGGCGTAAGTTGAGCTAGAACTGCGCTAAACTAGCTGTAGCTTAGCTAAGTTAAACTAGAACTGATCTAAGTTGAACTAGAGCTGAGCTGAACTGAGTCATAACTTAGCTGAATTGATCTAGATTTGAACTACACATGAGCTGTGTAGCTAGAACTGCGACAAACTATGAAACCAAGCTATAGCTGAACTAAGTCAAGCTTAAACTAAGCAAAATCGAGCTAGAACTGAGCTAAACTAAGCTATCGACTATTGAGCTGGAACTAAGTTGAGTTGAGCTAGCTAACCTAGTTGGACTGGAACCAGACTAAACTGAAACTGAGCTAAGTCAGAACTGAGCTAAGTTGAACTAGAACTGACATACACTGAGTTATAATTGAGCCAAGTTAAACTAGAACTGAGCTTATTTAAGCTAGAATCAAACTGAATTCAGCTATATTTGAGCCAAACTCAGGAATAGCTGAGCTGAGTCGAGCTTAAATTGAACTTATGAAAGCTGAGGCTGAATGGAGCTCAGTTGAGCTGAAACTGAGCTAAGTCGAGGAGTAGCTATGCCTGAGCATGAGCTGAGTCAAGCTAAACTTCAGCTACGTAGATATATAACTGAGCTGGAACTAACTAAATTGACCAAGAACTAGATGGAAATTATCAATTTTGAGCTTAAACTGAGTTAAAATTAACCATTATTGAGCTAAATTGAGTTAAAACTGAACCAACTTGAGCCAAAAATTGATTAGACAAGTTCATCGCCACCTGAATTGATCCAAATGTGTTAACACAACTCTAGTTGCTGGGAACCTCACTTTCTAATCTGAACGGGGGCTAAGCTATACTGAGCTGGAACTGAACTGAACTAAGCTAAGTTGAACTAGAACTGAGTTAAACTAAGCTAAGTCGGGCTGGAACTGAGTTAAACTAAGCTATTGAGCTGGAACTAAGCTGAGTTGAGCTAGCTTACCTAATTGGACTAAAACTAGGCTGAACTAGAACTAAGCTAAGTTGAGTTAGAATAGAACTGAGCTAAGCTGAACTAGAACTGACATACACTGGGTTATAACTGAGCCAAGTTAAGCTGGAACTGAGCCAAGTAACGCTGTAACTGAGCTCATTTGAGCTGAAACTCAAATGAGAAACTTAGAAACAGCTGAGCTGAATCGAACCAAAACTGAGCTTAATCAAGCTGAAGCTGATCGGAGCTCAGTTGAGCTGAAACTGAGCTAAGTCGAGCTGTAGTTATGGCTGAGCTGAGTCGAGCTAAACTTAAGCTACGTACAGATAGAACTGAGCTGAAACTAGCTAACTTGAGAAAGAACTAAACGCAAATTATCAACGTGAGTAGTTCAACTCAAACTGAGTTGAACTAAGCTGTTGCCTAGTTAAAACTAGATATTATTGAGATGAGTTGAGTGAAAAAATGAGCCAAGTTGAGCGATGAATTGAATAGCCAAGTTCATCGCCACCTGAATTGATTCCAATTTGTTAGCACAACTCTAACCGGGGAACTCACTTTCTAATGTGAAGGGGGGTTGAGCTATACTAAGCTGGAACTGAACTAAACTGAGCTTACTTCAACTGCATCCCGTCTACTAGCTCAGCTGTTCTACCAAGATGTAAGCAAAACTAAGTCGAGTTATTCTGAGATTGGATTCAGCTAGAAATGAAATTTCCTAATGCCTACCACTGAAGCCACCCGCATTTGGCGGGCCGAAAATATTCCGGGGGAAAATTATTCAAAGCCGTGAAATCGAGGTATGAGAATGTGAATATTCAGAGTCAAGGCATCATTAAAAGATGTCGCTAGCTATTTAATTCATTCGTGTAAATCCCGCGAAGCTCTATAACATAATTTACTGGCCCATCATCGACATTCAACAACCGTTCCTGCTTGATGTCCGACGAAATGGTGAATTGGTGCATATGAAGTAAAGCACCCGCACATTGACTCAGCTAGTTGCTGCCGTACTCCCACTGTGTTGACGCGCCGTGCCACTGCCCGCTGCCCGCTGTCCGCCACCATCCGATTCACACGTGTTAGCACCGCCAGTCGCATTCTCCAGCGGCTTCTCGGATTACCTGAGCTGTCTATACGCCGTTCACGGTCGTTTTGGATGCAATAAAATATTCCGAATTGCTGGGAATGGAGGATATCGCCGGAGATTGACCGTGGTACCTGGGCCAATCCTCCTGGGCTGCCGTCCGCTCCCGACTTGTCACGTCCGCTGCCGAGTGCTTCTGCGGGCCTGTTAGCGAAGAGTTTTAGTCCCCTTCGAGGAAGCTGAGTTAGAACCCGTTCATGTTGCGTCGCGACCCTCCTGGAGGCCGAAGCGTCGAAGCCCCAATGAAGAGTCCCAGCCCACTTGGAAAATGACGAGTCGATTTCCCCCGGCTGATGTGTCTCAAAGGCCCCCTGGAGAAAGCCGAGTTGGAACCCTTCGGAGTCGTGTTTTGGTCCCCTTGGGGGCACGCTGAGTCGAGAACCCTCCAGGTTGAGTTTTGACCCTCCGAGAGACCGATGAGTTGCTTCCCCCGTTGAGTTGCAACCCGTCTCTAGGATGTCGAGTCAGAGCCCTTGGACGTTGAGTCTTGATCCGCCTCCAGGTGTCAAGTCAGAGCCCTCCGGCGACGAGTTCCAGCCCTTCTCCAGGTCGATGTGCCAAGGCCCTTCCGGTGTTGAGTTTCGACCCTTCTCCAAGTCGTAGAGTTGGGACCCGTTGACGAAGAGTTTCGAACCCCCTCCAGGATGCTGAGTCGCGTTCCCTCCACGATGAGTTCTAGCCCACCTCGAGGATGTCGAGTTGAAACCCCTAAATGAACCAGGCCCGATAGAAATGAGGTCTCTCGTTTCGGTATCTCGTGTGGCGGAGTGATGACCTCGACGAGCGGGAGGTTAGTCTTGGTGAGTTGGGGTAGTTGCTTACGGTTAGGCTTTGTCGGGAAAATGTATGATGGGGCTCACGCGTGCGTTCTGAATCTGCCTGCACGTGCTGGTATCTGCGCTACTGTCTGCCGTCAGGTACAGCCACTTTCAAGCCTCGTCCTTTGTTGGATACCTTCATAGAAAGGTATTCGCGCTCTTGGGCCCTCTGGACTTGGCTTTGTGACTGCGGTACTCAGAGCACCGGACCTAGTGGGTTAGATCTGGAGACTCGCGGGTGAGCTTCTTCTGCGTTTCTGAAGTTCCTAGTTATTCGGAAAATGTAAATTTTGAGAACTACGTGAAAAATCAAGTAATTGAAATAAAATAGAATCGCGTTGAGATCGGGGTTCGGACCCTGCCGTAGAGTCGTAATTGTTGATCGGATTGAAGGACACCCCCCCCCCCCCTCCTTGAAACTAATGATTTTGTTTTAGCGCCACGACAGTTCCGGATATTTCCATATAGAGCTTGTTACGGGAATGAAGACGTTCTTATTCGAAACTGATGAATTTAATCCGGTACTCAACGACGCCATCGTTCAGATAGGGACTTTGTAAAAATGAACTGTTATTAGGGCTCGATCAGGAATAGTGTAGACGGCGATTACTTCGTGTTAGGGTAAAGATTATTTCGACGCCTCTCCGCGTCGGCTTTTCGACGAACACCCTGTATAGTCAATTCTCTGCGTTTTGTTTTTCCTGGCTGCGGCCTTCTCTCACAAATTGCTAAACAACAACGAACTAGCGCGTATACGGGGCGTGCTCAAAACGTTCTCCAAATTAAATTTGTATCTTGACTAAAGTAATTGTTTCGCGCTCACCATCGGTTTGAAAGTTTTTGGAAGGGCGAAATTTGGTTCAACATTTCCGGTTATAGACACGCGCGACCGCGGGAATCTTTCTAAGCGTTGGGGGCGACTCACGGTGAAAAAAGGGAATAGGCCCCCACAAAGGTAGCCATATCCAATCCTTTCCAAACGGGCAAAAGAGACCATGGCCCAAAAAGAAGCAACAGCCTTTGAAAAGAATGCCACAATAAGGTGGGCTACCATACACACACCGGCCAACAAATCTTGGATAGCACTCGTGGTCGAAGTCACTCTTCTCTTTTCAGTGTCTAGAAGCCGGGCCTAACCCTAACATAACCTCTAACACTAACATGAATGTTGGATCTGATTTAATCACAAAAAGAACTTTGAACCGCGAAAACCAGTCAGAATTAAATGTCGGTCAAGGTGTAGAGCCAGGTGTTCGTCGGAGGGTTGGGGTGTTGGGACGTCTGAAATAATTAGGGGAAAGTTATCTCTTCGGTAATAGGTTAGATCTTTTAGATAATTTAGCCTGCGATGTGAAGGTAGGACTAGGTATAGGAGCGAGCCATTATTTAAACATTTTGAATTGTACATAGAAGTCAATAGATTGATGTTACGTTAAAACTTTAACTGTGTCTTATTGCGTTCAAACTTGTAGTCAGACCTGTCTCAACAATCTCGAGAACTCTATAATCGAACAACAAGAAGAGAGGCACAACGGGATGTCGTCCTGATACTAGATGATCATCGGCCAAGCGGTTCCAAAAGCGGGAAAAGTGATTTAATTCAAATAAGTTGAATTAAATGTCAGTATAATGGGTTGCCTACCCATTCAGGGGACAAGACGATAGCTGGGGTCGTTTCACCACTAAGCCCATCTTAGTTATTCTCAAATGAATCTTGGCTAAATTGACGAGCTGACCTAAGCTGGCCTGAGCTGAGCAGAATCAAAATTTCACTTAACAACGCTTGCTCCCAGATACAGCTCATTTTATGGAACTGACTTTGTTAAGCTGGCTGAAGTTGAAGTAAACTAAATGGTATCTTGATCTAGAACCAGGCCTGGATATTCACCTGCAACAATACCACGCCTGTCAGAGCTAATTTGAGCTGAGTATTGACTGAGAGATGAGCCAACGAGCCGAACTGAGCCGAAATCAAACTGGAAAGAAATGATGCACGTTGCTTTAGCTCACTTAGCTTGGTAAACTCAAGCCGCAGTTCAACCTCTAGCCGAGCTAAACTAGAAGTTCATCCATTTTGAACAACTACATACTAGAATTCAGTTTAGAAGACCTGAACCATGATTTTTCTTTTAACTAGATATTTTGCCAATTTGAGTCAACCTGAGCTTCCGTGTCACAGCAACGAGCTAACTTCAGCTTGTTCGGGAACGAGCTATAATATCGAGGCTCAACCGACTTGAGCTAGAGCTGAACTAGAGCGATCTAGCTTCCAGCCTCGCTCCCAGCTATATCTCACTTCGCTCAGTTTACTTGAGTTGAGTTCTTTCATTGTCTGATTACTGTCTAATAAGTCTAGCTAATCTGAGCTACAATTAAACTGAACTAAGCCAATAATTGGAAAATCTGAGCTGACTTTAGCTAGAACTGATTCAACTTCATCCAGAGCTGAACTTACTTTAGCTCAAGTTGGGCAGCTTCAACCAGAGCTTTGACTAGAGCTAAGCTGGGTTGAGCTAGAGCTGCTTACTTCATTCAGAACTTAGCTAGCTTATCTAGAGTTGAGCTTACTAAAGCAGAAATGAGCTGGAGCAGAGTTTACTTCCGCTTGAATTGAGGTACATGAGCTAGCGCAAAGTCGACTTAAACTAGAGCCGAGCTAAGATAAACCAGCTCAAGCGAATCTCACGTAGAATTCAGCTAAAGCTAGAAGCTTCAATGCTAACTTTCAATTAATCCAGACTGATCTCAGCTAACCTGCGCTTTATTTTTGTCAAACTGATAAGCTTCCTTGAGTCAGAGCTGAGCTAAGCAGTTCCAAAATTGAACTCAAGTAGCCAACAGGAGACTGAGTTAATCTCTTGGCCGAGCTCTTGGCTTAGTTGAGCTTACTGGAGTTGAGGTGACAAATTTTAGCCATTACTGAGCTGACTTCAGCTTGAGTTGATCATTTTCTCAGGAATGAGTTCACTAGAGATGAGCTAGCATAGCTTAAGAACATCAGCCAGCTAGCTAAAGAGTAGGTAACTAGAGATGACCAACTTTCCTGACTTTCCGACTGACAACTTTCCAAATAGACCTGAACTATTCAAAGTGGTAGCTGAGCTAGCGTTAGCTGGAGTTGACAGAGTGTAACTAAAGATGAGCTAACATAGCCAGAAACAAGCTAGCAGGGCTACAGATGATCAAATTGTAGCTAGAGCTGAGCTCACTCAAATCATCTGAGCCGATCTCACTTTAGGTATAACCTCGAGTAGAATTGAGCTAATTCAATTTGAGGCTCGATCCAAAGCTACGTTGACTCAATTCAGCTCCAGCTCCAGCTCCATCTAGCTCAATTCACTTCGTCCTCAGCTTACGTGGGTTTGCCCCAGCTGAACTCTTGCCAGAACTTACAGTATAGTATTCAGCTCTATGTTCAATTCGAGGTCCAATTCAAAGTGCTTGAATTCAGATCTCGTGAACTGTAGATCGGGTTAGCTCAGTTGAGCTGAATGCTAAGTTCTAAGTTGAACTAACTTGATTCACATTTTAGTTTGAAACCAACTCAACTTGACTCAGTTCGAAGGCAACACAGGACTGATTGTCCTAGTTCAAAGCATTGCTTGAAGTTGCATCAATCAAGTTGGAATGAGTTTGATCTAAAAGTCACAGTCATGTTTCACTGGATTTGACACGATCGTAGCTACAGTTATTATTTTTTCCAAAGACAATAGAAACAGAAAATTGAAGATAACTATTTTCAGTGCCTGAAAGAATTATTCTAGAGAGTACTTCTAGAGTACTAGAAAGTTCCATCACACTGTAAGCCATCCTCTACTCTAAGTTATCCTTTCAATTTTTCAATTTGTTTCATTTTGCACGAAGATGCCAAACGAAGAGGTCTTCGTCGAAGTCGAACTCGCGACTTTTCAAAATCATTTTTTCTCAGTAACCGCTAAAGCTCAAACAGTTCTAACTAAACTTTCTAATTTTGACCATAAGTCCGAGGTGCGATCCCAGAACCAAACCGAATCAGGGGTGAGTGCGAAGTCTATCCACAGCAAACAAGCTGTCAAGCTGCCAAAACTACAGTTGCCAGTTTTCAGCGGGTCGTTTACGCATTGGAAAGAATTCGAGGATGCCTTTCTATCGCTAATACACACAAACAGTGACCTTTCCGAAACAAAAAAGTTTTGTTACCTTAAATCTACTCTTAAGGGTGAACCTGCGGAAATGTTGCGGTCTTTGAAAACTACTGGGTTGAATTATCAGATAGCTTGGGAATCATTGACTGAACGATACGATAACACGCGTCGAATCGTCGACACTCACGTTAAGGAGATTGTACATTTGCCGAAGGTCACCAATAACTCAAGAGATTTTCATGAACATTTAAGAAAATTCATCAATACAGTAAGAAACCAAGTCAAGTGTCTTCAAGCGCTAGGTCAACCTGTAGATCAATGGGACGCGATTCTCGTTCCAATACTGTTGCAAAAATTGGACGACAATTTTGTTAGTGATTGAGAATCGAAATTGAATGCGCGAGCAGCAAACTCAGAAATTCCAACTCTTGAATCGTTTATTGACTTTTTAGACAAAAAAGAGGCAACACTTGAGGCGACAGCCAATCTTCACTCAAAAAGATCTGAATACAAAACTCACAGACCACAAGAAAAGCCTAAGTTTCACACACGAGCACTTGTAATGTCTACTGCAACGGCAATCTGCGCGAATTGTGGTGGTAATCATTATATTCAGTATTGTCAATCCTTTTTGGATCTCAAGTCAAAAGAAAGAGGAGAAAAAGTTAAAGCTTTGAAAATTTGCACTAATTGCTTGCGAAAGGGGCATTCCTTCAATGAATGCAGATCAAGTTCATGTAAAATTTTCGGGAAACGTCACAATACTGTATTACACATCACTGGGGATGATGTTCAAAAGGAAAAACAAAAGGTTGAGAGTAATTCGACCGTCTCTTGCTTATCAATTACAAACAGATCTGCATCTGCACAATCCTTGCTTCCCACGGCGGCCGTTGATGTATACGATTCACATGGTAACGCACATACTCTTCGGGTCCTTTTAGATTCCGCATCGCAATCGAATTTCATAACCTCTGAAACAGTAAAAAAATTAAACTTGAAAACACAACCAGCTAATTTGACATTGTCAGGGATATCCAAACGAATTGCAAACGTAACACAACGAACGAAGCTGGACATCAACTCTAAAATCAATAACTTCAAAGCCACCGTCGAATGCTTAGTCCTTGATAACATCACGGGAAATCTGCCAAATACAAAGATTGAATCAAGTGACTTAGACATTCCACCAAACATAAAAATATCAGATACAAAATTCTGTCAGCCAGGAGAAATTCAAATGTTGATAGGAGCCGAACTTTTTTGGCAAATTCTTTGCGTGGGTCAAATTCGTAACAAGACGGGAACAGTTTTCCAGAAAACCAAATTAGGTTGGGTGATTTCAGGCAGAGTTGACAGGAATGCGTTTGATACTGTTGCAAATTTTACTCAGACTTTCCTCATGATTGACATGCTAGACAAAAATCTCGAATGGTTTTGGAAAGTAGACGAAATCGGCGAAGGAAAAAACTTTTTGACTGAGGGAAGAGAGGTACTGCGAATCTCATTTCACTCAGACAACGACGCGAGCTGATGATGGTAAGTTCGAGGTGAGAATTCCAATGAAACCAAACATTCATGCACTGGGAGATTCTCGAGACGTCGCGGAATCACGATTCCGGGCACTTGAAAGAAAATTCAGTCGGAATGATTCTTTCAAGAAGCAATACTCAGATTGCATCAAAGATTATCAAACTAAGGGTCACATGTCACAGGTACAGACACAGGACACCGATAGATTTTCCTTACCCCACCACGCGGTCATAAAAGAATCTAGTGAAACCACCAAACTTCGAGTGGTATTTGATGGCTCATGCCAACTTAACTCAGGTTTGCCGGTCAACCAAGTACCGAGCGTTCATAAATTAAATGGGTCAAGGGTGCCTATGAGTTTGAAAACATCTGTCGGAACTAGCATCGTTCATTTGATGTCTGTAATTTTTTGGTTATCGTAATCTGTCAAACCAGTCGCAGTTTTCGCTTTCGGAACATTTTAAATGTGGTTTTCACGGCAGGGCACAAAACCTACATGATCGAGGAGTATTTTCGAACTTGAAGTATTCTCGTGCACCTATGGCAGATTGGAGATCAATAATATAGGACGTAACTTGTCAAAGTTTGACAAATTTATTACAGAAGGATTACGCTAGTTTCGACAGACGTTTTTGAATTCACAGGCACCCTTGACCCATTTAATTTATGAACTCTCGGTACAATGCGTTGGACCGACAATCCAAGAGGACATCTTTGATATCATTTCGCGATTCAGAACACACAAATACGTATTTACTGCAGACATCGCTCAGATGTACAGACAAATTTGGGTCAGCCCCGAAGATAGAAAATTTCAAACAATTCTATGGCGAAACCACTGCGATGAACCGATGAGAAGTTTCGAGTTGAACACCGTGACATTTGGGATGGGAGCTTCACCTTTTTTAGCCATTCGGTGCTTGTTTGAAATTGCAAATCTAAACGAAGCTAAATACCCAGAAGAGGCAGCTATCATCAAACGCGACTTCTATGTCGATGATTGTTTGACCGGAAGCAGTTCAATCGAAACATTGAAAACGGGAAAAGAAAACCTTAATAATATCCTAGGTCAGGCAGGATTTGTGTTGAGAAAGTGAAGAAGCAACGTAGCCGAGATCAATGAACTAAATATTATTCAAGACCCTCTATTTTTGTTTGACTCAGATTCCTTGGACCTAACCAAAACACTAGGGATATTTTGGAAACCCGAAACAGACACCTTCGTTTATCGTGTCGATCTAAGAGGCTGTAACAAAAGCATCACAAAAAGAACTATTCTGTCAATGACCGCGCAATTGTTTGATCCAATTGGATTTTTATCGCCGGTGATAATTGTCGCGAAGTTGATCATACAAGAACTTTGGCAGTTACAGTTGCACTGGGATGAAGCCATTCCGAGTGATATCTCGCACTGTTGGTTGAAATTTCGAGATGAGTTGAAACACGTAAGCAATCTCGCGATTCCTTGATTCATTTTGACATCAGAATACGAAACAATCGAAATTCACGGTTTTTCGGACGCGTCGGAAAAAGCGTAGGGAGCATGTACATACATGAAATCTGTCAATTCGGAAGGGGAAATCGTGGTAAGACTCGTTGCAGCCAAATCACGGGTGGCGCCATTAAAGGTTGTTTCTCTTCCTAGACTCGAATTATTGGCCGCGGTATTATTGGCAGAGCTGGTCAGCAAAATCAAAATTGCTTTGAATTTAAAATTCGCCAGAGAGTTTTATTGGTGTGACTCACGGATCGTGTTGGGCTGGTTAGGAGCACCACCGGGAAAGTAGACAACATTCGTCGCGAATCGCGTTGCGGTCATACAAGAACTGACAGATCAAGGCAAATGGCGTCATGTGCGAACGCAAGAAAATCCTGCTGACGTAATTTCGCGGGGAACATCGCCCCTTCAATTGATCCAGCACGACTTGTGGTGGCACGGTCCGAGTTTCTTGCGCGAATGCCAGGATGACGGTGTAACAGACACCGCCGAGATCCCGAATGATATAGTTTTACCAGAAGCAAAGAAACCAAGCAAGGTTCTAGTATCAGTTACAATCGCTCCATTTCCAACCGAAAATTTTTCCAACCTCACAAAGTTGAAGAAAATCGCAGCATTGTGCTTGCGTTTCATTAGAAATTGCCGATTGCCTAAAACACAGCGCACAGTTGGTCCAATTTCAGTTCAAGAACAAAACGAAGCTTTTTTGAAACTCATAAAAATCGTTCAAATCAAATCATTTCCAAAAGAGTATGAAAATCTACAAAAGAAAAAACCCATTAATCCAACAAGTACAATTCTGGGCTTTGCTCCCTTTCTTGATGCAAACGGTTTGATAAGAGTAGGAGGCAGGTTGAAGAAGTCAAGATTCGAATTTGATAAGAAGCACCCAATTGTGTTACCAAAGGGGGAGCCCATATCCAAATTGATATTCGAAGAAAAACACATAGAAACTTGCCATGGCGGGCCGACAATGCTTTTGAACGTAGTTAGAGAAAGGTTTTGGCCGATTTCAGGAAAAACCTTGGCTAAAGGGGTTGTTCGCAATTGTGTGAAGTGTTGTCGATTCAACGCGAAGGTTTCGAACCCACTAATGGGTGACTTACCCGAAAACAGAGTAACTCCTATGCCCCCGTTCCCGCGTTCTATCTGCCCCCTCCCGGGTCTAAGATAGACCCGGGAGGGGAAGTAAGGTAACAAAATGCTACATAAGCTTGTTCATTTGCCTGGTAACAAAGGCTGTGCATTTGGAACTGGTAACATCATTGTCATCGGAAGCGTTCATGTCTGCCTTCCGAAGGTTTGTCGCCAGAAGAGGAAAACCACTTCATGTGTATAGCGATAACGGAGGCAACTTCGTTAAAACAAATTCTGAAATTCAAAAATTTTATGATTTTTTACAAAAAAATGCGGATTCACTTACTCAAGGTGTAAGCGACCAAGGTGTCAATTGGCATTTCATCCCCGCGGTGTCGCCCCACTTTGGAGGGCTATGGGAAGCCGGTGTTAAGAGCGTTAAGTATCACTTAAAAAGAGTTATGTCCAATTCCTCATTAACATTTAAAGAATTCTATACCACTCTAGTAGAGATTGAATCAATCCTAAATTCACGACCTCTGACACCACTGTCCAGTGATCCTAATGACTTACAAGTGTTGACCCCTGCGCATTTTTTGATTGGACGGTCGTATACTACTTTACCCGAGGGGTAAACCGCAAGGAAAATTTTGTACACTAGACTTCCACTATCGACTGACTTCCACTGATTTCCATCTGACTTTCATGGACTTCCACGGATTTCCATTGACTTCCACTGATTTCCATTGACTTCCACTGATTTCCAAGACTTCCACGTGATTTCCACTGAGTTCCATGACTTCCACGTGATTTCCACTGATTTCCATGACTCCCACTGAGTTCCATGACTTCTACAGATTTCCATGACTTCCACGTGATTTCCACTGATTTCCATGACTTCTACAGACATCCATGACTTCCACGTGATTTCCACTGATTTCCATGACTTCCACGTGAATTTCATCGATTGTAGGGAATATTCCCCCGGGAACCTACTAGGTATACAACTACCTATCGAGGAAAACCTCGAGGAAAACATTGTTGGTAAAACTGGGTCCAGGAATCTAAAATTCAGTCGATAGGGATGCATATAACTACATGAAAAGACTGGACCTTGTATTGTTGTGTTATGTTTTTTCACCACTAGTTACTGAGTCGATTTCCAGAAAATAAATTATAGAGGTCTTCAGTTTTTAACTTCCCTTCAACCGCAAAGAAACCCGCAGCTTTGCGACCACATCAAATTGTAAATTAGAGTGATAATTATTGTGAACTCGTCTTCAACAAACAGCAAGACTGAGCTAGGTAACAATAATTACGGCTAGGTCGAGGGCTAAGTACCTTCGTACCTAACTTGTTTTCTTAACAAACACAGCCTGCACTTCGAGCAGCACCCATTTCAAAAATTTTCAGGCAGAATCGAGGGCAGAATATAAGCAGTTTCAAGGTACCATACTAGACGTTCGGATAGTCGAATAGATGAGACATCAGATTTCCAAGCAGAAGATAGTGGGTTCGAATCCGTGTGAAAACGACTTTTTTTTCCTAGAAAATTGTTGTGTTTTTTTATTCAATTTTTGTACCACATGATGATTATCTAGGTACAAGTCAATGAATTCTTTTTCAACTCTTGATACAGTTTTGGTCACCCAAATTATCTGTATGGTGGAACTGGTGATGAATGTATTTCAAGGACGGAGTTATACCTCCTATTGGTTAAATAATAAGCAGGGCCGGGCCTAGCAGGCGTGCCTCGAGGCGTGCAGTGCGTGCCTGCACGCAGGCGGCAAGTCATAGGGACGGCAATATAATAATGAAGTTGAATTTCAAAGATTCTTCTTATTCCCGCATTTGGGGGGGGGGGGGGGGTTGTCTTCACTGCCTGAGATGGCCTTGAAACGAAAAGGATGTATGGATAGCTTATACCCTTGACAGACTAGAAAGCTCATAAATTACTAGTGTGTCACGTCGTCATAGTCGCCGAATAATCGCCGGTGATCGTGCATCATCGCCGTGATTTTTAAATATCTTTGGCCAGCTTTTCTGCAATGAATCGCGATATTTGTTATCGAGTCTGTCATTCTGGTACGCCATTCAGACACGTATTTCTGGAATGGAGAAATTGGATTTTGTGTCTTGCCTCCTGCAACAACATCTTTTGTACCAAATTATAAGCATAACGTGTATAAGGAAGCACGAAAAATTGAAAAATCTTTGCTTTACATAAGAAATGACCACCTGAAAATTATAAATCTCCTCGCTTTACATAAGAAACTGACCGCCTGCGCCCGTTCGCGAAAGTTGGATGATACGAACATTGCGAACTTGTAGCACAGTATCGGCTGGCAGAGTACTCTATTTTTGGCTAAGTCGAATTTATTGATGAGGGAATAGGTTTTTCCGTAAGTATCCGTGAGATAGGTAGGTATCTATATAAGTGTTTATTTCCATAAATATCTCATAAATGAGCTTAAACCTCGGCTCAAATTAGGCTAATAGCTTTTAAACATGCTGCCTAGATTAGGAATATTCCAAAACGTCTGTCGTGAAGAATGTGAAATTTTGCAAAAGCAAGCGAAATGGAAGGTACGTATCGCAAAAGCAGTTGAAAAATTGCAAAAAAAGTTATGATGAACCACACGATAGATACAAACATAATGAACTATAACATGCATCTGTCAGTTGCCTTATTGCCACTTGCCAGCCGCGCATATGAACCAGGGCCGCGCTTAAAAGTTGGTTAGACTATGGGACTATGCGATTTTGATCAGGTTGACTAATTATTTTGTTATTGCTTGCAATGTTCACACCACGCTTTCTTGATTGAATGGAATCTTAGCTAAATACCACCTCACATCTCACCTAAAATATGAAATTATCAATATAATTATAGATGCTATTGGCAATAATAGCCCAATACTTTCGGACCATTCGACAATAAAATTTGACATTGATATTTTTGGCAAAAATTGATCGCCACGTTTATTCATGCGCTACGGCGCAAGCTCATAGGCTTATTACGATTTTGCAGACCCCCAAATTTGCAATTGAATGATCATTAATACTCTTGACAGACTGCACCTCAATGATCATTAAGTGTGATGATCATTAACGTTAAATGACGATTGCGAATTTTGGGGGTGACAAAAATTCGCAAATCGTAATGAGCCTGAGCTTGCGCCGTAGTGTATGAATAAACGTGGCGATCCATTCCCCCCCCCCCCCAAAGTGTCGATGTCAAATGGTCGAATGGTCCGGAGTATTGGGCTATTATCGCCCTTATTATCTATAATTATAATATTAATTTCATATTTTCGGTGAGGTGTGAGGTGGTATTTAGCTTAGATTCCATTCAATCAAGAAAGCGCGGTGTGAACATTGCAAGCGGAAACAAAGTACTTATTGCTTGCAATGTTCACACCACATCATACTATCTTTATTTGTTGCCAAAATATATGTTGAATTTGTATTGAGTCGAGAGAAATGGAGGAAAAGAAGAATAAGAGACGATGATTTAGTCAATAATCTGATCAAAATCGCATAGTCTAACCATAGTCTAACCAACTTTTAAGCGCGGCCCTGATTAATGTGCGCGTCTGGCAAGTGGCAAGGCAACTGACAGATGCATGTTATAGTTCATTATGTTTGTATCCATCGTGTGATTCATTATAACTTTTTTGCAATTTTTTAACTGCTTTTGCGATAAGTACCTACCTTCCATTTCGCCTGCTTTTGCAAAATTTCACATTTTTCACGACGGATGTTCTGGAAACCTCTATTCCCTCATCAATGAATTCGACTTTGTCGTAGATAGAGTCCAGGATAGAGTACCACCAACCGATACTGTGCTACAAGTTCGCAATGTTCGTATCATCCAACCTTCGCGAACAGGTGCAAGCGGTCATTTCTTATGTGAAGCGAGGAGATTTTTCAATTTTTCGTAGGTACCTACGTGCTTATACGTGCACGCTACAGGAATTATATACCTACCTGTCTCAGCTGCCTGTTTGCAATGTTCGTATCATCCAAATTCCGCGAATATGTGTGGTTATTGCTCATCTCGTTGCTCATGTTTTTGGAATTTTATTTTGGAATATTATTATTATTATTATTTTTTTGTACGTAGGTACTTATACGAGCACACTTACGGGCATAATTTGGTACAAGAGATGTTGTTGCAAGAAGCAAGTCACAAAATCCAGTTCCTCGATTCCAGAAATACGTGTCTGAATGGCGAACTAAAATGAGGGACTTGATGACAAACGACAGATATCGCGATTCATTGCAGAAAAGCTGGCCAATGATTTTCAAAAATCACGGCGATGATGCACGACCACCGGCGATTATTCGACGATTATGGTAACCCCTAGTTAATGACCATTAAGGTCCTAAATGACGTTCTAAATGATGATTTAGTAAATGACGACGTGCAGCATTGGTCATTTATATCGTAATTTACGCTTGATGATCATTCAGTTTTCCAGTCTGTCAAGGGTATAAGGTCCTCAAGGCTGACCAATGAGCATATCGGATTTCATGGTTGCGGCGCCATCTGGTCCACCATATCGATTTCTCCTCGGAAATCTCTTATTAGTGAAACGATTGTCATAAAACTTGGAACTTACTTTTGTCTCGTATGAAAATTCTTATTTCCAAGCTGAGTTTCATGATTCCGCCTCTATCTTGGCCGCCATATCAAAATTTCTTATCAATGGAACGATTTTCATGGAACTTGACATTCACCCCTGTTTTGTAATAATGATCATTCTTATTCTCACGCTGAATTCACTGATTCTTTGGCTGCCATTGAAATCTCTTATTAGGGGAATGATTGTCATGGAACTTGAAACATCTGACTTCCATCTGACTTTCACTAAGTTCCATAGATTTTCAATGACTTTCACCTAATTCCACGTGATTTCCATTGAATTCCACTGACTTCTACAGACTTCCACTGATTTCCATGACTTCCCTAGACTTCCATTGACTTCCACGTGATTTCCATTGAATTCCACAGATTTCCACAGACTTCCACTGACTTCCACGTGATTTCCATTGAATTCCACAGACTTCCATGACTTCCACTGATTTCCATGACTTCCATTGACTTCCACGTGATTTCCACTGACTTCCACGTGATTTCCACGGACTTCCACGGATTTCCATGGACTTCCACGGACTTCCACGGACTTCCACTGTAGTGTACACCAGACTTCCACTGCGGTTTACCCCACGACTTTACCTGATCCAGATGTTTCCGACATCAAACAAAATCGACTACAGAGATATCAGTATATCCAACAGCTTAGTCAGCACTTCTGGACGCGCTGGGCAACAGAATATTTATCACACTTGCAGCAGCGCCAAAAGTGGAAGCAGACCAGCGCCAACATCGCCGTCGGCACGATGGTACTCCTTAGAGAAGACAACGCATCTCCTTGCAAGTGGAAATTAGGAAGAGTGGTGGAGTGCAGGCCAGGAACGGACGGTGTGGTGAGAGTGGTTAAGGTTAAGTGCGCTAACGGCATGTTTGAAAGAGCGGTCGCAAGGATCTGTGCATTACCTGTTGAAAACGATAAAGACAAAGAGTGATTGCATAATCTATAGTCGTTTTGTTGGCTGAATTAGCCATTTCTATTAACATTTGATTCACTGTTTTCTATTTTTTTTAATGTGTAGTTTTGGAACAGTGCATCTAAAAACAGAATTCATGATTATTTTTTGATAATTGTAATTGAAAAATCTGTAATTACTTATTAAGCTGTTGAAATCCAAATGCTTGGGATTCCAAGGCGGCCGGCCTGTTGGGAGCCACTGGTATTATTTGAATTTTGACTAGCGCGGTACCGATATGAGGCGGTTGGGAAATGTCAGCTGTCGCTTAGTGCTCCCGGGCAGTGTGCATTGTGGTGTGTAATAAGATGGAGGACGAAATAAATAAAGTACAACAGAACAGCGTTTTTTATTGTTTTTGTTGAAGTAAGTGCAGAAAAGTGTGGAAAAGTTAGGCACAGAAAGTCAACGCAACACAGACAGCTTTAGTGGTGACTGGTCAGTAGATATAGTAGCAGGCAATAATAAGCAAAGGATAAAGTTGCTGATGAAACAACTTCTCCTAACGAAAACGATAACCGTACGAGACGCGCTGAGACAAATTCAAATTAGCTTCGAATTTCGCAACAAGCTCGGTTTTGTGCATCGGAGTCGAACTCGGCCGCGACCGAGCGCACGTATCGGCCATCAAGTAGTGCTCATTACCCGTCGGTATTTAAGACGTTTTAATCGCGACCGCTAATGGATCGGACGTTACCTCTTCGGACCGCGGCTCTCGAGGACCCAAGCATCGAGGCACCATCGCTGGCACCGCGCACCAAACAAGAGACGCTCAAAACGAGAGACGACTCACCAGAAGAAGAGCACACGCAGGAGAAAGACCGGGCGAAAGGAACACCACATCATCCGGAGAACGAGAGAGCCCAGACGACGACGACGGCGCGGCTTTCAGCGGGGCCGTGTCGTGGCCCCCCGCGATGTAATTGCGAGCCGCGAGTGTGTTCGGATGGGTGGTCCCGTAACGCGTCCCGCTGGGGCGATCGCCCGGGTATACTTACGTACTTTCAGCGCCGGCCGCCGACACACACACACATACAAATACTTATTCATCCAAAGTTCGGGGCCATAAACACTTGGAGGCAAAAAAGCCATCAAATTAGAGATATCAAAGTCCCAATTTTTATCTGTAATCTGCAGAAGCTTGAATGTAACGGATTAAATCGGCAGTCATCACTCTCCTGAGATAGCTGTGGCCAGGATCGTTACGATTTAGATGATGGAAAATGGACAAGGAAGTGGGACAGGGCGAAGAAGAGGACTAGCAGATTGCGAGGAAGGGTCGCATGCAAATTTGTTCATTTGAGAAAAGTATTATCTAGACTGCTTAGCGTCAGGCAGCAAGCACCCATTGATGCCGAAGTTGAGCTAACTCAAACTTGAAATCATTTGATCTGAGCTCTCTTAATGCAGCTCCCTCTAAAACTCTGTTTAATCGGCCGAGCTATTCTTTGGGTATGTTCAGCTTTAGCCCAGCTAGTTATAGCTTTAGCTACCTAGTTCTAGCTATTTGTTGAGATGAACTAGTTTGAGATAGGATGCGTTGAATTGTCAATGCAAGCTTCAGTTTATTAAGGGTACCATCAGTGGCGCCGAACTCATAAAAAGTTACTATGGCGAAAGAATTTTCAGACCCCCTCCCCTATTGCAACGCAACGGTCGGGCCGGAGGACCCAAGAGCCCCTCAGTTAGCGCCGCAGGCGGAATTCCTCGGAATAATAATGATAATACTAACAATAATAAGCAAAAAATGGGAAGCCGCTGACCAGATTGTCGATAGATCTCATTATCTTTCCAAATTTCGAAATTTTTATAAATCTCTTCAAAAATACCCCTTTGGGCTAAATTTCGTGTAAGAATTCTGGCAGAAAATATTGCTGCGTGGTTTGTGGGTAAAAGTAGGTAAGACCCTTATTGAATTGGACCCCAGCTTTAATCGGAGTGATAAAACTAACTTATTTGCTATTCCATATTAATACCGTGTGATCCAAACCATTCCGAATTGGGTTAGGCTGTGACCTGGTCAAGTTCCGGGGTGTGAAGCTGCTTTTCGCCAGGGCACAGCCTACCCCAATTCGGAATGGTTTGGATCACACGGTAGTGTTCAGTGTGCAGTGTGCAGTGCAGCGCAATGTAGCTGTAGGCACAAAAATTTAATGCTTTTTGTGGGATCGTAAGATTTTTCCTAATCCATTCAGGTAGCTGTTGAAATACCGGGATCAAAACCTTTTCGCCTCTAGAGTGCTATGAAATTATTATTCTATATTCGATTTGTATATCAAAGGTTGGCCATAATTACTGAATATACTGTCAAATGTCCCTGTCAGTCTATGAAAATGTTTAAAACTGGATCAGAAGCTTCCATTATCGAAAATTATTTTTGAATTGGCACAAAATTGGAAACGGAGAGTGGTCGTATTCCTTATCGACATTGATTAATCTAGATTTCCAAATAACATGCAGATGTCACTCTGGAGTAATTTGCAGGGCATACTATAGTATGTTCACCTGTACCGTGATTCTAGTCGGCTGTGAGATTTTGTTTTTAAGTTTCCAAATCTGAAATATAGAAAATCCCAAAACTTTGCGGTTGGCTGCTCTGGCTTTATTTAGCGCAAGGACGTCTATACTAACTGGACAAGAAGCTTGGCCGGTTTTGACGTGGAAAGGTGAAGCTGAGATTTGACAATCCCGACGGGCAAAGTGTCACCCGTAACCATAGTGACGTTCAATCGGAGCACACCAGAGCATACTCGAAACTGTCGTTCAGAAGTTTGCTGCCAGGCCCGGTCCTTCGCCCGGTCTTGTAAAATGATAGCAATTAGTCAATTACGTGCAACCTCGCGTGCAACAAAAAGTGTGTTATGTTACGGGGTTCGCTTGTTGTGAACACTATTGGGCTTCCGCGGCATAATTAACGATAATTCGCCACAGAGAATAGCTAATATTCGCCATGGATGCACAAGAGGCTGGCGGCGTCCGTCACGAATGTCACGATGACAATCCCGACGGGCACAGCGTCAGATCAAGCTTCAAGATGGCAGCGAAGTTTCTTATCCAGCCAGTAGTATAGACATCCTTGATTTAGCGTTCGTCGTTCGGACCACTTTTGGAACGCATTTTTCACGCATATCCTCTGCAGATAGACAGAATATTTTTGCGGGACGTGATGTCTGACGCTTTTTTCCATTATATTGGAAAATGTAGTAGTTTTTCGACCTGTTTTTAATTTTCGCCAATGAACAAATAAATCGAAGCAGCTTTGACATTTGACAAGTGTCAAAAATATTTCTAACCTCTCGAAGCCGGTTCAACTTTATGTTGATTCAAACTAGAAAAGTACTAGGCCCTCGTCCAAAAAAAGGGATCCCATGGAATCGTCAGTCCTTCCACCTCTTGATAGCTAGAGCACCTCTATAGCTCATGAAGAGCTACTGGCAAGACAAGGAACATTCCAGCAGGCCTGCAGTTGCAGAAGGATTTACGTATAAAAAGTTAATTGAACCGAATTTCGAAAACCCAGCCGCTCAAAGTTGCGTATTGGACCGAGATTCATGTGAGTTCCTTCAGTTTGTAATTTGCTTACGTTTTGGAGCTTGGCGGAACGAGTTTTTATCGGCCTTGAATGGCCGGCGTCAAGATGACTTGAATTGGAGGCGGCCCCGTAGGGTTCTGGTGTCTAAATGACGGTAATACAGCTCTGCGCCCCTCTAGTCGCGTCTTCACTTATGACAAGGTCAGTTTTCCGAGATTTCAATATTAATTTGATTAGGAATATAACTTTACTTCCAGAGAAGTCAGTTCCACACCAGGTAAAAAGGCGGCAAGCCTACTCTGCTAAAGTAGAAAATGTGCCCAGCCAACTAGAGTGACAGTAGGTACAAGTGAACCTACTATACCAACAATTGAAACAGGCAAAAAAAACAGCACTCTTGAGGTAAAATGGTTTTGATCATACGGTACCTATACCTACATCGTAAATAACTTGTCATTCAGATTCAATGTACCTAATAATCGTAATATCCAATGATTTGGTGGGTAAATCTTTCTTCCTCTCCTTTTCCTTCCTTCTTCTCCTTTTTTCCTTTCTCCGTTTTCTTTTCATTTCCCTTTTCACCCCTCCAACCCCCCCCCCCCTATTTTGAGGTATGGCGAGCGCCACAAAAAAGGTCTATTCGGCGCCACTGGGGTACCTAAGCAAATCTGTGCTAAACTAAGCTGAACGGAGCTCCTCTATAACTCAGCTTCAGCGTAACTTATATTTTCTGGGCTAGATTTTGAATATTTTTATCTATATCATTTGAATAACTTAAAATTGAGATGGTATGTGCTATGGATTCAAGCTGAATCGAAGTGATAGCAGCAGAAGCTAGAACCTAGAGCTAACCTGAGCTAGTTCTAGCTACGTTTCAGTTGAAATAAACTGTTTAGACGAAGCTGAACAGTAAAAAAATCAAGGTAAATTTGGGCGAACCAGACTACACTAGGTCAGAAGTCGAAACTGATTCAACACAAGCCATCTTGAATTGCTAAAACTCAGCTGAAATGAGCTGAGTCAAAACAGATTCGGTGTCGATCAAATGGAATACAAATAAACGTCGAATGCACGTTCAAACGAACATCCAAATAAACGGCCATTGAATGTCCAATCAATCATCCAAATGAACGTCCAATGGACGTCCAAATAAACATCAAATAAACGTCCGATAGATGTTCAAAAACATCCAGTGATGGTTTGTTGAACGTCTGGTACACGTCCCAATTAATGTCCAACGGTCATCCGAACTGGATTGGGATGAACGTTCATGTCCAAATGAACGTCCAATGGACGTTCAAAAACATCCAAGTGAACGTCCGATGGTCGTTTCAAATAACATCAGCATGAACCGTTGTACGTTCAAATGAATATTCAACTACACATCCAATGGACGGACGTCCAAACAAACCTCAATATGAACATCATGAACGTCCGATGAATACCTGGATAAACATCCAAATCAACGTCTAATGGATGCCTAGTAAACGTTCAATTGGACGTGCAAATTGACATTCAAATAAACGTCCAATCGATGTCTAATAAACGTTTACATGAATATCTATGGACGTCCAAAGAAAAAAATTCAATTGGACGTGTAAATGGACTTCTATGAAATGTCTAATAGACATCTAAATGAATGTTCAATGGACGTCTAGATGAAATTCAACTATACATCCAGTGGACGTCCAAACAAACATCCATATGAAAGTCCAATGTATGTCTGATTAAACAAACATCCAAATAAACGTTCAATGGTTGTCCTGTAAACGTCCAATTGGATATTCAAATGAAATTCAGATAAACCTCAAATAGACGGTGACCAGACAATTCTTCGCGCGGACAATTCTTCGCCGGGAACTTTGAAGCTCTTATGAGGCCCAGTGTGATTGTGCTACTCAAAGCCCTCTCCCCTACTGAATTTTCACGTAGAGTTTTAAGCCTTGCTGAGCCCCCTTGTCGCTACAAGTATCGTTTGGGGTCTTGATGAACCCCCTTGGGTATCTCCAAATTTTCTGGAGATTTGCTTGGCCCTTATGCCTTGGACGCCTTCTCAGAGCCCTAGTAGGCCCCTCTCTCTTCATGTTGCATTTGTAGCCCTGCTGAGCTCCTTTTTCATTGTTTTAGTTTCCAAAATAAAAATGTTTTAAAATGTCAGCACAGTTTTCAAAGCTCTTGTCAGCTCTTGTGAGTCTTTATGTTTTGGTTGAAGTCCTATAGGGCCCCTTTCTGTCTCTCAGTGTCAGTTGGAGCCCTAGTGGGCCCCGCCAGGTCTTTTTGAGATTTTCAGAGCCCTATCCCCACTTGTATTTCACATCAAAGCATTTCAAGCCTTGCTGAGCCCCCTTGTGTCTTCTAAATCGTTTGGAGCCCTATTGCGTCCCCTTGTGTCATCAATTATCGTTTGCAGCCCAGGTGTCCCCTTTCTGATTTCTCGAAGATTCTGGGACCTTAGAAAGCTCTCTTGTGCTTCTACTTAGGTTTCTCGGAGCCCTATGTGGCCCCCTTGTGATTTCGTGTTTCATTTGTAGCCCTGCTAAGCTCCTTTATCATTGCTTTGGTTTTCGAAGCTCTAGTGAGCTCCTACGAGTCTTTATGTGTTGGTTGAAGTCCTACAGGGTCCCCTTTGTGTCTCGACGTGTCATTTGGAGCCCTGGTGAGCCCCGCCAGGCCTTCTTATGATTTTTAGAGCCCTATCCTTCCTTGTATTCTACATCAAAGCATTTCAAGCCCTGCTCAACACCCTTGTGTCTTTAATATCGTTCGAAGCCCTATTGCGCCCTCTTGTGTCTTCAATAATCGTTTGCAGCCCAGGTGACCCCATCCTGATTTCTCGAAGATTCTGGAACCTTAGGAAGCTCTCTTTCGCTCCTTCTTAGGTTTCTCAAAACCCTATGTGGCTTCATTGTGTTTTCTTGTTTCATTTGTAGTCCGGCTGAGTCCCTTTATCATTGCTTTAGTTTTCGAAGCTCTAGTTAGCTCCTGTGAGCAGCCTTTATGTGTTGGTTCAGTCCTACAGGGCCGCCTTTGTGTCTCTAAGTGTCATTTCGAGCCCTGGTGAGCCCCGCCGTCAGGCCTTCGTCCGATTTATAGAGGCCTCTGCTCTCTTGCGTCTACATTGAAGCATTTCAGGCCCTGTTAAGCCCCTTGTGTCTTCAAACATCGTTTGGAGTCCTAATGAGCCCCCTTGTGCTGTCAATTATCGTTGGCTTCCCTGGTGCCCCCTTCTGTTTTCTCGAGTTTCTGGAATTTTCGGAAGCTCCCTTGTGTCCCTTCTCAGGTTTCTCGGACTCCTATGTGGCCCCCTGTGTTTTAATGTTTCAATTGTAGCCCTGCTGAGCCACTTTGTACATTGTGACAGTTTTTAAAGCTCCAGTTAGCTCCTGTGAGTCTTCATGTGTTGGTTAAAGTCCTACAGGGTCCCCTCTGTGTCTCTGAATGTCATTTGGAGCCTTAGTGAGCCCCGCCGGGTCTTCTTGCGATTTTCATAGCCCTATCCCCCCTGGTGCTCTATAACAGAACATTCCAAGCCCTGCTGACCCCTTCTGCTGCTGACCCTTGTGTCTTCAAGTATTATTTGAAGCCCTATTGAGCCCCCTAGTGTCTTCAATTGTCGAGTGATATAACACGTCTTCACGTCTCTTGGTCTACATTGTAGTGGCTTAGGCCCTGCTGAGCACCCTTGTGTCTTCTAATGTCGTTTGGAGCCCCATTGAGCCCCTAATGCCATTTTGTGTTACTCGAAGCCCTATCTAGCCTTGTGTATACATTGTGGCGATTTGAGCTCCGCTGGCCCCCTTGTGTCTTAAAGTATCGGTGGGCCCAGTGAGCCCTGTCAGGTCTTCTTATGATAGTAAGAGCCCTATTCTCCCTTGTGTCTACATTGTAGGATTTCAAGTAGGTACTGCTGAGCCTCTTTGTGTCTTGAAGTGTCTTTTAGACCACCAATAGGTCCAGTCATGCGCGGGCTCAATGCTTGCGAAGAATTGTCTGGCGAAGAATTGTCCGCGCGAAGAATTGTCCTAGCACCAAATAGACTTCCAGTTGAAGGTCTGTTGAACATTTGATAAACGTCCAAATCGAACAACGTCCAAGCAAATATCTCAATGACTAATGAACGTTTGGATGAACGTCCAATGAATGTCCAATAAACGTTTACTGAACGTCTAACAAACGCACAATGATTATTCAATGGATGTCTCAATAAACATTCAATAGACGTCTAATGAACGTCTATGACTACGTCTGGTGAACGTTCAGTTCATGTTGATAATAAAAATGTTTGACTCTCTCAAACTGGTCATTACATTGAGGAGGCTGAAATCAAGCAAACTTGAGCCGGCACGAGCAGGAGTTTAGTTTAACTAAGTCAGTTTTAGCTGGGCTGGAGTTGAATGGAGCTAACTCTGCCAGATTAAACTCAAGCTGGAAAGTGTGGAAATCGGTAGAATGAGCCAATCCGAAATAGGATCCAGGCAATCTGAGCCAATCAATCTAAGTTTACTGGCATTGTCTGACTAGCAACTGAGCTGATTTGAGACCATTTGATTTATAGCTCGGGCTTGGCTAATCTGTACCAGTTTGAGCCACAGTTTAGTTGAACTGAGCCAAACTGAGCTTATCTAAACTAGAAATAAGCTAATCTGAGCTGTAGGTCAAAATAATCCAAGCTGTAGCTTGCTAGTCTAAGCTGAAGCTGCTTGATAATTTTTGTGAAAACTGATATAACAACTCGAGGAACTCTAGCTGAGTAGAACTGATTCAAGGAGCACTATCTTTCTATTATACAGATTTATTCAAAAGTCCGGAAAAAAATTTATAATTTTTTTCCATATCTATTCCGGAAAAAACGCTCGAACCGGTCGATTTCTAAAAACGGTGAGCCATTTTTTCATGACACGTGTCATGTTCCACCGTCAACCCCCTAACCCCAGGCCACCCTTAGTATTTTTTTCAAATGGCACGCTATGGCTTGTGGGGACTCGTTGGAAAGTTTGTCAAAAACTCTATCCAGATCTTCCATTGAAAATTAGATCGGACGCTTCACCATGAAGTTTTGAGGAACCTCAGTTTTTAGAAATCGACCTGGTCGAGCGTTTTTTCCGAAATAAATATGGGAAAAATTATGAATTTTATTCCGGACTGTTAAGTAAAACTGGGGTTCCTCAATACTTCATGGTGAAGCGTCTGATCTAATTTTCAATGGTTGATCTGGATAGAGTTTTTGACAAGCTTTCCAACGATCCCCTCACAAGCCATAGGGTGCCATTTAAAAAAAAATACTAAGGGTGGCTTGGGGTTGAGGGGTTGACGGTAGAACATGACACGTGTCATGAAAAAACGGCTTACCGTTTTCAGAAATCGACCTGTTCGAGCGTCTTTCCGAAATAAATATGGAAACCAATTATGGATTTTATTCCGGACTGTTGAATAACCCTGTATATAATTCACAACTGGCTGTGCGTGGGTGTATGCGTCACGGATTTTTCTGGCAAACCAAAAGAGATATCGACTCGGGACAAACAAAAATGTCTCAAACACGTGATAAAGCCCATCACATTCCACTTTCTTTCTATTTCAATGGAAAGGTTTTCTTTGCCGCCGCCTCCAATCGCAGCGCCGCCCCCGATCAATTAGTCGCGAACCAAAAGAGATATCGACTCGAGACAAAAAACAGCGTATTTCTGGTCGCTAATCTATCATAGGAAAAATAGTTTGCACCGCCTCCGCCGTCCCCCTACGCCGCCCTCGATCAATAAGTCGCGAATCAAAAATGTCTCAAACACGTGATAGAACCCCTCACGTTCCACTTTCTTTCTACTTCAATAAAAAGGTTTCTTTTGCCGCCGTCCCCAATGGCAACGTCGCCTCCGGTCAATAATTCAAGATTTCTGGCGAATCAAACAAGGGATTGACACGGGCTAAAAACCAACGTATTCCTGGTCGCTTCCGCCCTCCCCGTACGCCGCCCCTGATCAATGAGTCGCGAATCAAAAATGTCTTAGACACGTGATACAACCACTCACATTCCACTTTCTTTCTACTTTGATGAAAAGGTATCTTTTGCCGCCGCCCCCATTGGCAGCGCCGCCTCCGGTCAATAATTCAAGATTTCTGGCGAATCAAACAAGAGATCGACACGGGCTAAAAACCAACGTATTCCTGGTTGCTTCCGCCCTCCCCGTACGCCGCCCCCGATCAATGAGTCGCGAATCAAAAATGTCTTAAACACGTGACAGAACCACTCACATTCCACTTTCTCTCTACTTTAATAAAAAGATTTCTTTTGCCGCCGCCCCGCTTGGTAGCGCCGCCTCGGGTCAATAATTCAAGATTTCTGGCGAATCAAACAAGAGATCGACACGGGCTTGAAACCAACGTATTCCTGGTCGCTTCCGCCCTCCCCGTACGCCGCCCCCGATCAATGAGTCGCGAATCAAAAATGTCCTTAACACGTGATACAACCACTCACATTCCACTTTCTTTCTACTTTGATGAAAAGGTTTCTTTTGCCGCCGCCCCCATTGGCAGCGCCGCCTCCGGTCAATAATTCAAGATTTCTGGCGAATCAAACAAGAGATCGACACGGGCTAAAAACCAACGTATTCCTGGTTGCTTCCGCCCTCCCCGTACGCCGCCCCCGATCAATGAGTCGCGAATCAAAAATGTCTTAAACACGTGATACAACCACTCACATTCCACTTTCTTTCTACTTTGATAAAAAGGTTTCTTTTGCCGCCGCCCCCAATGGCAGCGACGCCTCCGGTCAATAATTCAAGATTTCTGGCGAATCAAACAAGAGATCGACACGGGCTTGAAACCAACGTATTCCTGGTTGCTTCCGCCCTCTCCGTACGCCGCCCCCGATCAATGAGTCGCGAATCAAAAATGTCTTAAACACGTGACACAACCACTCACATTCCACTTTCTTTCTACTTTAATAAAAAGATTTCTTTTGCCGCCGCCCCGCTTGGCAGCGCCGCCTCGGGTCAATAATTCAAGATTTCTGGCGAATCAAACAAGAGATCGACACGGGCTTGAAACCAACGTATTCCTGGTTGCTTCCGCCCTCCCCGTACGCCGCCCCCGATCAATGAGTCGCGAATCAAAAATGTCCTTAACACGTGATACAACCACTCACATTCCACTTTCTTTCTACTTTGATGAAAAGGTTTCTTTTGCCGCCGCTCCCATTGGCAGCGCCGCCTCCGGTCAATAATTCAAGATTTCTGGCGAATTAAACAAGAGATCGACACGGGCTAAAAACCAACGTATTCCTGGTCGCTTCCGCCCTCCCCGTACGCCGCCCCCAATCAATGAGTCGCGAATCAAAAATGTCCTTAACACGTGATACAACCACTCATATTCCACTTTCTTTCTACTTTGATGAAAAGGTTTCTTTTGCCGCCGCCCCCATTGGCAGCGACGCCTCCGGTCAATAATTTAAGATTTCTGGCGAATCAAACAAGAGATCGACACGGGCTAAAAACCAACGTATTCCTGGTCGCTTCCGCCCTCCCCGTACGCCGCCCCCGATCAATGAGTCGCGAATCAAAAATGTCTTAAACACGTGATAGAACCACTCACATTCCACTTTCTTTCTACTTTGATAAAAAGGTTTCTTTTGCCGCTGCCCCCATTGGCAGCGCCGCCTCCGGTCAATAATTCAAGATTTTTGGCGAATCAAACAAGAGATCGACACGGGACCAGAACCAACGTATTCCTGGTCGCTAATCGATCACAGGAAAAGCAGTTTGCGCCGCTCCCGCCTTCCCCGTACGCCGCCCCTGATCAATGAGTCGCGAACCAAAAATGTCTCAAACACGTGATAAAACCCCTCACATTCCACTTTCTTTCTATTTGAATGAAAAGCTTCCCTTTGCCGCCGCCTTCACTCGCAGCGCCGCCCCCAGTCAATCATTTTTCACACTACTTTGCTATTCGAATAACAAAACTTGAAGGCTTCGCAACCCCTATACGCCGCGTAACCCCTTCGTTTGCTTTGAAATCAAAGTTGCTACTTCCTTAGGCATGGGGCGTAGCTCATGGGTCCACCTAGTTTGAGTTAATTCAAGCAGAATTTAGGTGATTAAAGCAGAATTGAGCTGGTATAAGCTGAAGTTTATCTGATTTGAACTCACTTCAGCTTACCAGACCTCAAGACTGAACTTAACTCAAGCTTCAACCTTGGTTGCTTGGGAACATCTACGGGATGAAAAGCAAAGAAATGGGAATACGAGTCCTGCGTAGCTGCACAGATTGATAGCTCTATTGCTCAATAATGAATGATGACACAGCCAGCCACGGCACGCTCCGATGCAAAACTGCCTGTCGACCAGAAATGAATTATAAAATTATTCCGCATCCCGATCTAAATGATGTTGTAGACAAGTCGATGTGTTGGGGAAGAGGGTGTGTCCCACTACAACACCGGCCAGAAAAAATCACAAAAGTCGGTGTGTGGGATCGAACAAACCGGAAGCGAGTACATCGTCACAGCGGCTGCGATGTAATTGTTGCGTCACATCCGCAGCGCCAGCATCCCCGGCACAGCCACCCTCGACGTGACAAATTTTTATGGCTTTTCCGAGTCCGGGAGCCGGGCCCGCCGGCCCTCGCACATCCCCTGCCTCTGTCTCTGTCCGTTCCGCGACGGGAGAGAGAGAGGGACACGGGAATGTTTTCTGGTGGGTGACTTGCGAAAAAACGCGTTTCGTTTTGGTTACGGGTTGTTAATGTAGCGAATCTGTGGCTAATTGTTATTGGTTGTTAAGGCCACGTGACCTGTTACAATGCGAATGCAGAATTAATGGTTGTGGAATTGCTGTTTGTATGCTGTGTGGATGCGCTTCCATGAATCTCTTCTCTCCAGTTCTTCCCCCCAAAAAAAAAAATGCAAAAACTATCGGTTTTTCAATTTTAATTTGATCGTCAGGCTTTATCATAGGCAAGATTAACTTTCACATTTTTGAACAAAAAGTAAATATGATCCAGAAAGCCAATGTACAATTATTCACGTATAATTTACAGTTCAATCGCAGATTATTCAAGCACGTCACAGATTGAATAACGAGTCATTTGGCTATCATCAGAGGATAATCTATCCAAATTGCGCCACTTATTAGAAGACGGGTCACACGGTTCATTCCGATCAGACGGTCATACCGTCTGGGCCGGGTGCTTTCTTTGTTTTTATTCTTGCTGTTGCTCCGAGTATTTCTTCGTGAGTGAAAACTCTGGCTTTTTCTGGTCTTAAGTTGCCTCATAAAACCATCTCTTTCAGGTTGCCTATGAAGAGGTCTTCCTTAATTTCCAGTCTTTTTTCTGTTAATAAAGTAGTTTCAGGGTTTTTTAGGTTCATGTGTCTTTGATATCCGTGCCGAAAATGTCGTGTTCGAGGTCGTCGAGTGTCTCTTTCCATTTGTTCTTCTTTTCGCTTCTTATTGCGGCTCTGATTTCTTTCTCTGTTCTTGCGTACCTATTCTATATAGAGTGCTTCAGTGTGTACTGGGTTGTTTTGTCTTTTGGATCTTAGCCACCTTCTCCTTTTGTTTTTTGAAGCTTTGATCAACTCGCCTATTTCGTTTTCCCACCAGCAGGGTATTTTTCCCTTCGCGTTGCAGGTTACTTTGGGTGTTGTCTTCTTATAGGCGGTGGTCATCATTTTTATACACTTTTTGGGATCCGTGGAGTTTGTTGCTTTCTCAAGTTCTCCCGAAATTTCTTAAATCAATTCCAAATGTGCTATTGGGCCGAATTTGTGCATTTTTTGAAATGGAGAAAGAAACAAGGAGGCCAGCAAAAGACAAAGAAGAGAACAGAGAAGGGAAGACACTGATGGGTATTATTGAAGACAGAGGCTGGGCCGTGCTAAACGGAAATAAAGAAGGAGACGAGAAAGGAGAATACACCTATATCAGAGGAAGCGTAGCAACCAAAATAGACTACGCAATAGTAAATGAAGAATCATTCAATAAGGTGGAAACATTTACCATTGGAGAGAGAATCGAATCAGACCACATGCCACTGGGAATGAAGATCGAATTGGAGAAAGAAGGACCTGAAAGAATGGAAAGAAGAAACAGAGTCGTAATGGAGAGGCAAGTATGGAACGAGGAAACAATCTGAAAATACAAGCAAGGAATGAGAGAAGGAGAATTTCAACCAGAAACAAAAGATGGAAAGATAGAGGAGCTAACTAAATACATAGATCAAACTGCACAGAAAAAGAGAATGGAGGGATGGACTAAAATAAACGATTGGTGGAACCACGAATGCACAATAAAGAAAAGGGAAGCCAGAGAAAGATTGAGACATTGGGAAAACAATGGAGGAACAAGACAAGACTACCTAGAAGCCAGAGAAAAATACAGAAGAAAATGCAGAGAAAGGAAAAAAGAAAGAAGAAAGGAAGACAAAAGAAATCAGAAATGAATGCGAAGTATGGAAATACATAAACAGAGACAGAAAAAATAAGTGACAGAATACAGAAACACAAATGGCGAAGACACTTCATGGGAACTACTAGGGGGGAAAAAGAGAAAACCAGAAACAAGGAAGAGAGCTGAGTCCAACCAAATCAATGACATCAAGATCAAGAAAGAATAAGTAACAAGACAAATACAAAGGCTGAAGAAAAACAAGGCGCCGGGAAAAGACGGAATAGAAAACGAAGCATGGAAGTATGGCCCGGACGCATATTCATAAACAGCAGACGGATTAGCCGTTCGGCCCATTTCGTGCTGGAAAGCTCGTATTTTGCCGTGGTTACGACCATGGAGGCTACTTCTAACCTCCATGGATACGACAACGACCAGGTAACCAACAAACGTCAAGAAAAATGATGATTTTGACATGATTTTGACATAGGGTTAGGGCCGTTCCAAAATTCTTCGGTAGAATCCCTTCTATCGTAATTCGTGTAAATTTTTCACCCTAATTTTGTATTTCTAAGTAGGTATCTATCCCAATAATAGGAAGTGGGTAGTGTGAGAGCTCTCGACACATTTGGAGCTCCCAATAATGATTTTTTGTAATAAAACAATAAATTAAATAGACTACTATGTTTATTGTGAAATACAGGAGAATGCTGGTGGGGTGAAAAAATGTGAGTGCTCTCAATAGGTATTGGTGTTATAAAAACACAGGAGGCGAGGTCCTGAGGTATGGGGGCTGTTTGAGTCAAGCAAAATGGGATCTAGGATAAAAAGGCAACAAGCGAGATCCCCAGTATGTGGGGGTTGCCTAAGGCGAACAAAACTGGGACCTAAGCTTGGGGGGTGAAACCAGGAAGCGGAATGTACAGAGCGAATAGTGAAACATGACCAGACTTCTAACAACATAATTAGGCACGATGGGGGCGAAAGGGCTCTAGATAAGACAAGAAGGCAAAATGGGGTCTACTGGAGCACTGAAAATCATAAAAAAGCATAGGAAAGCTTATCATAGCTCCAAACGACAGATGAGAACGATGGGGCTCCAAATATCACACAAAGTCACAAGGTTGCTCATTGAATTGCCCACCGCGGTTGCTTACTAGAGATTTAGAAGCGTCAAAAAAATGCAAGGGGGTTCAACCTGACTTCAAAAGACATTTGCGAGACAATCAGGCTCAGCAATTCAGCATAGCTTGTATAACTAACAACGGAATCAGGCATAGGGACCAATGGGGCTCTAGATAACAGGAGAAGACAAAATAGTGCCTACTAAAAATCTGCAAGCCATTAGAAAGCATAGAAGAGCTTATCAGAGTTCCAAACGCCAGGGGAAGACACAAGGTCCCAATAGTGCTCCGAATGAATAAGGCACAAGGTTAAGGTTTCTTATTAAATCGCCCAACGTGGTTGGTTACAAGAGATTTGGAAGCTCCGGGAAAAATGCAAGGGGGCTCAACAGAGCTTCAATAGACATTTACAAGATGAAAGGGCTCAGTAGGGCTTCCAACAACCGAATGAGGCACAAGGGGGCCGATGAGACTCAAAATCACAAGAAGGCAAAATGGGGCCTACTGGAATTCTGAAAGCCACAACAGAGCATGGGGGCTCATCAGAGCTCTAATAATAAACGACAGATGAGAACACAAAGAAGCCCGAAAGGGCTCGAAATACCACAGAAAGGCACAAGAATGGTCAATAAATTACCCACAGCGTTGCTTACTGAACCTCTGGAAGCCACTGAAAAATTAATAAGGCTCGATCAGTTTTGCTTCAAAAAACATTTACGAAACAAGGGGACCCAGCTAGGCTTTGACAATGCAGTAAGGCACAAGGGAGCACATTGGGGCTCTGGATAACACAAAAAGATGGAATGGGGCCTATTGAAATCCTGTAAGCGTTAAAAACCATAAGGGAGCTTATCAGAGCTCCAATCGACAGATGAGGACAGAAAGGGGGCCCTATGGGGCTCGGACTAAGACGTGAAGGCAAATGACTGCTTACTTAAGCTTTGAAAGTTCCGGAAACAATGAAAAGGAGTTCAGCAGGGTTCCAAAAGACATTTAAAAAGCAATGGGGCCATCAGGGCTTCCTTTTTACTACGCAATAAGGCACAAGGAGGGCACTGAGGCTCTGGATAACACTAGATACGGCAAAACAAGGCCTACTTCAATCCTAAAAGCCATAAAAACCATTAGGAAGCTCATTAGAGTTACAAACGACAGATGAGAGCATGAGGGAGCCTGCTGGTGCTCCGAATAACAGATGAAGTCACCACAAGGTTGCTACTACAGTTCTCAAAGCAACGAAAAAATTGAAGAGAGCTTTAAAGGGCTTCAAAAAACAATAGCAAAACAAAAAGGCCCAGTATGGCTTCTAACAACGCAATAAGGCGTTGGGAAGGGGGCCAATGGGGCTCCTGATAACATAAGAGGGCGAAATGGGGGCTAATTCAAGTCTGAAAGCCATTGAACATGAGGGAGCTTAATGGATCTCCAAACAACGGATGAAGTCACAAGAGGGCCGACAGAGCTTCTAATAGCATATGAACACACAGGGTTGCTTATTAAATCGCCGAAAACCATAGAAAAATGCAAGGGGACTCAATAGAGCTCTTAACAGCATTGGAGGAGTAAGGGAATTCAATAGGGCTACTAGCAACCCAATAAGGTACAAGGGTGTCCAATGGGCTCTGAATATCATAAGAAGGCTAGAGGGGGCTTACTGAACTCTGAAAGCTTAAAAACAGTCTTTTTAAAGCTCCAAACGACAAATTCAGACAAAAGAGGACCTAAGGGGGGTTTGGTAGGGTAACAGATGACAGTGAAGGAAGAAAAGGATCCAGTAGGGCTTCGAACGCCACAAAAACGCAAAATGGGCATCACTGGGATTCGGCAAAGAGAGTCAGCAGGGTTTCAAACGACATTTACTAAACAAAAGGGCCTAGTAGAGCTCCCACCAGCACGAAAAAATTCAAATGAGGCTCATTAAAGTTCTGAAAGCGAGGAAAAATGTAAGAGGGCACCTTACAGCACCGAACAAAAACTGGAAGGGGGCTTACTAGATCTCCGAAATTCACAAAATGATACATACAATGGTGCCCATGGGGGCTCTAAATTATTCAGGAAAGCATAAGAAGACTCACTGGAGCTCTAAAAGCAACAAGAAAGCACAATAGGGGCTATTAAAGTAGAGGCAAAAGGCAAACAAGATTTTGTCCGCGCGACAAATTGTCCGTGACCAAATGTTTGGTGACCTATGCAAGAAATTTGGTTTTCAATAATATTGAGACAATACTGGGATGTTGGGTATCGTTTCCCACTAAATACTAAATCTGACCTTGCAAATCCGATTATGACATTTAAATTCTGTTTAAAAAATCTGTTGAGCAATTTTTAGCAGAAAAACGTGATTTTGGGACCAAAATAAAGCCGGTTGTTCAATTTGGGTTATTTTTGCGTTTGATGCATTAATCATTTGGATTTAAGATTGGGTGAAATGTATGGACTTTTCTGCATAAGACTATCATATCATAAACGCGACGTAAGTGGTTACAAGGTGAGAAGAATAATTTAAAAAAAAAATGTCGGGGTCCTAGATGTCACTCAAAAATATCTCCGCGCAGTTGAAAAAAATGTATTGTAGCTGTAATATGGCTTTGATTCCATCTTTCAAGGTTTCTTCTTGTAGCCAAAACAATTCTCTAGCTTCCGAAAAAAGAACACTCTACATTAAAATAATAATAATATAACAACAGCAACTTTCCCGCGGGTATAGCCACATTTTTCAGTTTCAAGCTGGCTTACACCGAACATCAAACCAACTCGATTTTATGGTATTCAAGAAATGATAATTATGTCGAATGCCTGATGTAAATGCGTGAAAAAGTTGCAGTTATCGATCCTATTCGAAATTTTGAACATTGATGTATTCAACGTGAAAATATCGTCAATTAAAAATCCACAATTTTCAAGAGCAAATTATCATTTTTTTTCAAATCAAAAATGCTCACAATCTTTCCAAAACAGAGCTTCAACATTGTATCTACATATTAATAATGTATTGGAAGTCTAGCACAGAACAGGAAGATTTTTATAGCCATGCTCTGCAAAAAATATCAAATTATTATTATTATAATCTCAAGTTCACTAGTAGTCAAAAAAAAAATCGCATCTAGCTTACCATCCGTACTCTTAGCTTATTTTGTCCAATATATTAGTTTTGTTAAAACTCGTCTGTTGATTCCTAAACAATAAATCGATAGTTACCTCGAATACCTACCGATAGTACCTATACCCATCTAAAATGATAGCTAAGTTATCTAGCACCTAAAGGGACTAAATACATAAGTCCATAAAAATAACAGATCGTCCTTAGGGTCATACTCAACAAGGTGGGGTAGACTCTCACTGTTGTGCATCTACAGAACTTACTTACACATCTGCGAACAAGACGAGGAAGATCGCCTGCATCTATATTTTAGACCGCGGTTCTTCTTGCAGTCACAAGACACTATCTTCAAAAGAGTCTCCGGAGCTGGAGGAAGATGCGTCTTGACGGAGACCAACTACACGTGGGTGCTCCCGCGTAGCCTACCGTGTTGTTTGTTTACACCTAGAGTACTTTAGCTATTATTATCTAGCGAAAACCAGAGGTTAATCCGAGGTCTAGGAGCCGCGATATTGCGGGAAATGACAGACACACAGACGGACGGACGGACGAATAAATGAAATAAAATATCTTTGTTGTTTGTCTATCCAGAGTACCTAAGCTAGCATCTAGCAAAAACTCAAGCGCAATCCGAAGTTTAGTAGCTGAGATATTGCCGGACACTGCAGACGGCAATAACAAGAACAAACTATAAAAACATGATGCAGAAAGAGGAAAATTGAGAAACTGTACCTAGTACCTACTCATACGAGTACTACCAGACCAGATTTAGTCAGTACGATGCTGTGCATATTGAACGTAGAATCACTTTTTACAGATCAAAGTCTAGGTTAATAATGTTGAAGTGATTTTCCCCATATAATGCGTTTGACGTAGCTTCATAGAATCCTTATTGGAATTCCTGGACAATTCACAATGAAGCTAAAAGATACGTCATTTTGAAGCTAAAACTGTAAAGAATCTACTGCATATAATAATACCTAGTGATATTAAGTGGTCGATGCAAAAGTAAAATGTTAACTGGAGCATAAGAAAAAAAACTCGAAAAAAGTGTCATTATCAAGAAATTAAGTCTGTAAGTGTCAAATTTTGAACAAAAGCTATCCCATATAATTTACATTGATTCATCATCTTTCATTCAAAACCAAGATAAGAGAAATCGATTGGGTGGTTGAGAACTAGGAGCATTTTCAATCGGGAAGTGCATTTTGAGGTGTCTTCATCTTTGCCTGTCCAAAAAACAATGACGCACACGGGGGAAAGTTGGGGACTTTTTGTATGATATACAACAAAGTCTAGTGAACCCAAAACTGAAGAGATTGACCGTGTTTCAATTTGTTTCATGTTTTGCCGTTTTTTCGACTAAAAAGCCTGGGCTATAAACTTATATACCTACATTTGATACTTGAGTAGGTATTTGACGACTGATAAGCGATGAACTAATTTGTCAGAAGCAGTTTGAAAGACATCTGTACACTTGACTTGGAATAAATTGACGGATAGTACAGGAAAAATAGTAAAAAAATCAGCAAAACATTGGAATAAATATGGACGTCATAAAAATTTGACATTTTGTTCAGAATTGGATGCTCTACTACATATTAGTGGGGGGGTTAGCGGAATGGTCTGTGCATTTTGTGATCGAAGTTTGAAATTTGGCATACTTGTTCAGAAGACTCTCCTTCGCAATTCCAGATGTGGCGCCACGCGAGATTTTGCGCCAGAGACACTGTATTGCGGTTAATATACCTGCCAGGGGTAAATTCTGCAAAAATGGTTTCTGGCCGGTCTCTGGTACCGCAGTCGGTATTTTTTAGTTTTGTTCAGTCAAAACTACATATAGAAATGAGTGAGGAGTACATTTTCACAAGCAAAGTTCCAAATGCTGCCTTTATACGTTGTTTTGATACATCTTAAGGTCAACTTTGTTTTAGTACAGGAAACATGGTAAAAAAATTGCCAAAACCTCGGCAAAGATATGAACGTCCTGAAAATTTGATATTCTGTCCAGAATTATGTGCCCTACTACATATCTTAAATTGCCAAAAATCGCACCCTGAGGCTCCGAGTTATTGGAGGGGGGGGAGGGGTGAAAAATTGCAACTCAAAATGAAAGGTACAGAACCCGATGGAACCCGTCAATCCAATGGATGCAAATACGTCGTAGTTCGACGCATCACAACCAGTTGAAACAATTTTGGCACAAAAAGTGTCGATCATTGTTGAAGGGGGGTCGTGGGGAAGGACGAAACTCGGCTGGGTGGCTCTTCTTCTTCCGGGGCCATGAAGAATCGATCACGACAGGATTGGTATCTTTTCCGACTAAATTGAATGTCCTGAACTTGAATCCGATGTGTAAATTTGGATAAAAACAAGTTCGAACAAGTTAACTTGAAAATACCTGTTTTTTCTTCAACAATTTTCACAAAACTTTTTTTTACCGTAAGAGGTATTCATCTGTGAAAATATCTCAGAGGCCATTAGACTAAACTGTATTCTTCACGAAAATCATCCATTCGATCTGTAACTTTGTTTTTCGAGGTAGGAAAAATCAATTTGAACTTTAGTCGGCACTGCCCGGCGTCTACTGATGACCAGAACACTACAGCATGCACCTTCAAGTAATAACCCAATACCCTAGTGTTCTGGTCAGTAGTAGACGACGGGCTGTGCCGACTAAAGTTCAAATCAATTTTTTCTATCTCGAAAAACAAAGTTACAGGTCAAATGGATGATTTTCGTGAAGACTACTGTTCAATCTGATGGCCTCTGGAATATTTTCAAAGATGAATGCCTCTAACAGTAAAAAAAAGTTTTGTGAAAATTGTCAAAGAAAAAACAGGTTATCTCAAGTTAACTTGTTTGAACTTGTTTTTGTCCAAATTTATACATCGGATTCAAGTTCAGGACATTGAATTTAGTCGGAAAAGATACCAATCTCGTCGTGATCGATTCTTCATGGCCCAGGAAGAAAAAGAGCCACCCAGCCGAGTTTCGCCCTTCCCCGCGACCCCCCTTCATCAATGATCGACACTTTTTGTGCCAAAATTATATCAACGGGATGTGATGCGTCGAACTATGACGTATTTGCATCAATTGGACTGACGGGTTCCATCGGGTTCTATACCTTTAATTTTGAGTTGCAATTTTTTACCCCCCCTCCAATAACTCAAAGCTTCGGGGTGCGATTTTTGGTAATTTTAGATATGTAGTGGAGCACATAATTCTGGACAGAACATCAAATTTTCAGGACGTTCATATCTTTGCCGAAGTTTTGGCAATTTTTTTACCATGTTTCCCGTACTAAAACAAAGTTGGCCTTGAAATGTATTAAAACAACGTATAAAGGCAGCATTTGGAACTTTTCTTGTGAAAATGCACTCCTCACTCATTTCTACATGTAGTTTTAGCTAAACAGAACTGAAAAATACCGACTGCGGTACCAGAGACCGGCCAGTAACCATTTTTGCAGAATTTACCCCTAGCAGGTATATTAACCGCAATACAGTGCCTCTGGTGCGAAATCTTGCGTGGCGCCACATCTGGAATTGCAAAGGAGGGTCTTCTGAACACGTAACCCAAATTTCATGCTTTGATCACAAAATGCACAGATCATTCCATTTTTGGCCGTTAACCCCGCCACTATATCCAAAATCGCCAAAAATTGCACCTGGGGGTTTTGAGTTATTAATATTGAGTAAATTGCACCTGGGGGGATAAAAAATTGCAACTTAAAATGAAAGGGATGTAACCTGTCAATCCACTGGATGGGGAAATACATCGTTATTCGACGCATTATGTCCCGTTTACATCATTTCGGTACAAAAAATGTCGATCATTGTTGAACGGGGCTCGTGGGGATGCGAAGCCCGGCTAGGGGGTTCTTTTCTCTTCCTGCGCCATATTGAACAGATCACGACCAGTTTGGCATCTTTTCCGACTAAATTCAATCTCCTCAACTCGAATCCGTCGTGTAAATTTGGATGAAAACAAGTTTGAACAAGTCAACTTTAGAAAGATATTTTTTGTCTTTTCAACGATGGAAAATCATTGCCGTGACAATGACGCAAACGGTCAACCTCCTCGATGCCTGAAAAAGGACAATAATAGCTGAACAAACGAAGCGCAGCTGCCATCGACGAGGACCAAACGCAAGCACACGCACACATCGACACGAAAGAGAGACGGCCTGCTGCTGAATAACGGCACGACACGACCTGCCATCATGTCGGCCGTAATGTATGAACAACACCTCCAATGTAAACGTTCAACGTTAATTAGAATTTACTATTAACACGTTCTGTAAAACAAGCCATATCGGCTCCGGATAAAGCCGATCGGACAGAGGAGAACCAACCACGGACAGCGACACGCCGATCAATCAGTCAATTGTCGTCCTTCTTGCTCGTCCACGTCCTTCTCTCCTCCGGTGCACCCGTGGTGGTGGCATCGCTCAGAACGCACGGGACAATCGCTAGATGTCAGCGTTACCGTTTCGGGGCGATTTTTGTTTTTCTCCTGTTGTTGTTGGCTTTTTTTTTGCGTGGCATTTCCACCGCCGCCGTTGTTTGCTTGCTTTATTACCCGGTGGCGTTTAATTTCTCCGGGGTCTAGGCTGCCTGCGAGCGTGTGTGTGTGTAGTACATGTCCTCGGTGCAATTGTCACTCCAAGACCGCCTGGATGTCGGCCGTAAATCCGCCGCTTAGGTACCTACTGTACACGGGCAGTTAGCAGGCCATGAGATGTTGCCAGCGGATGGGCGGTCATAATGTATTGTCAGGAGGAGATCTCCGCTATGCTGCGTCCTTATATCCAAAAACAGCGCAGGAGGCTTCTGCTTGGAGAAGAGAAACAATCGCACATCAAGGCGCGGTGTGATTATCGCTTTTTTGCCGTGAGACTTTATGGACATGGCTTTAATTGATACAGTTTTCCATCGACATTATTCCACATTTGTGCGATAGCTCATTGAGGCAGTTCGTTGGGAAAAGGCCCAATGTCTCAAAAACGATCGATAATAGCCGAAATGAATTCGCCGTGTTTCGATTTTTCATCTTGAAGGATACTTGGAACACGACAAACAATAGCTTCGGCTAAACTCGTAGATGCTAAAAGTTCAAGTTCGGAGCGTAATTTACAGTCACATATCAAACTAACAGAACTGAGGACCTGAAATTAACAGTTAGTGAGCAACATAATTGAGAAAAAACCAAATTTCTCATTTTTCTTCAGTGATAGCCAAACGACTCGTTCTCTAATTTGAACCAACTTTCCAGCTATAACTCGAACTAAGCCGACTTAGCTAACCTGTAGCTCAAGTTGGCTCAAAGTGGCCAAGCCGAAATGAGTTTGAGATTGACTCAGATAGAATAATTTACTCAAGTTGAAACTTGTATCAAATTTAAGCAAGTTCGTATTAGCTGCAATCAGCTTAGCTGCAGCTCAGTTAAGTTTGAAATAGCTTGCCCAAATTCTTGTTCAGTTTGCGACCAATTAGACTTTCCTAACTTGAGCTTGCTTGGTTAATAGCTGCAATAGCTTGCAATTTGAATTAAAATCACGATACGAATACCTCTGATCATCTCGGATTAACTCAGTATATTTTGGATACGATAGGGTGTTTTTTTGCGTGATAGAACTTCTGACCAGAATAGCTCTGACACCAACTGTCACGTGTTAAAGTTGAGTGTTTATCCAGGGTCTTAGGGGTAATATCGTTTCTGGATCTAAACTGGAATTTAAATAATTATTTCGAGCTGTCTTGCAATTGTGCATGTGCATGATCGAATTGCCTGGCCCTAATGAGTATTTAGAAGAAAAAATGACGCCAAAATATTCTCAAGTACCAGCGCTATGGCTGATGGAAGTTGTGTCACACCAAAATAAACACCCTTTATTTAGTGTGAGAAGCTATTAGCTTGGTGCAGCTTTCAAGCTTAGATTAGACTTGGTTCTAGGTCAAACAATCTGAAATGGAAACAAATCAGATGAGCTGCAGCCCTTGACTTGAGTTAGTAATTATCTTGACTTGAGTTAGCTCGATCTTCACTCAGATAAGCTAAACTACAGCTCAGACTTACTGGACTACAGTTGAATCAGGTAACTGTTTAGCCTACAATCCAGATTTTGGCTTAATCTCAAGCTGATTTAGATCAAATTAATCTTCATCGAACCAAGGGTTGAAGATCATTTCAAATAATCCCAGTTTACGCCAGGTGAACTTAGATAACTTCGCTCAGTATGCTTGGATCCTTGATTCCTTGCTCGAACAGGCTCAATTCCAGTCATACCACACTCAAGTTGAAACTGAGCAGAGTTTCACGTACCTATATACTGAAGCTGGCTTAGCTCAACCAAGCTCTTGCTTGTATCAGCTTAAGATGGCTTAGTTCAAGTTTGAGCTTCAGGTCAACACAATTAGCTCAGCTTGGATCACTTTCAACTTATTTCAGCAGGCAAAACTGAGATGATCTCTTGCTTCAACCGACGCAGTTCTCAGTTAGATTTGCTTAGCTTAGCCAAATTCAAGCCATAGGTAGCCAAAATAAGTCAACATTCACTTGAACATAACTTAGTTGAGTTGGCTCAATTGCGAGTACCTGAGCTCTGTTTGATTTAGTGCGAATGTGCTGTAGCTCCTATCAGTTTCAATCGATTCAGTTGACTTATCAGGTGGAGTTCGACATAAAGTCATAAAGCTTGACTTGATCACAATAAGCTCTTGAGGTTGACGAATAAACCTGAATCACAGCTCAGTCTCTCGTTCAGTTCACCCGAGCTTGAGTTGATCAAAAATGAGGTTCATGTAGACTTGTGTTGGATGAATTCTGGCGCAGTTGAGCTACGTTTGTTCTATTTGTATGAATTCTCCATGGTTCAGCTTCGTTTCAGCAGCTCATAGCAACTGAACTAAAACTAGATCTCACGTAGGCTAACTAACATCTAAGTGACGTTCATAGTAGCTCAGTTTGGCCTGAAACTATAGCTCAAACCGAGTCTCAAACCAATAAGTCAAGTTGGTTAGTCGGTTAAGCTTCAATTGGTCAAGTCAAGTCGACTAAGAAATATAGCTAGAACTATAGCTGCTTTAGACGATACTAAATTCCAGTTTGAATTCAGTTTTAACTCAGGGTTGCTACGCTACTACAACGTATTTCTGGTAGTGTCATATATGGCAACTGAACCTTGAGACATTCACGGAAAATCAGTAGGTACCTACTGAATTTCAACCTCAAAAGGACGTCGTGTAGATCGGCTAATAACTCAATTTAGGTGAACATTGCACATGGCATTGAGTTATCAGACGACTCATCCCAGTTCTATTAAACTCGAGTGAGTTCAAGAGGCAAAAGTGGAAAAACGTCTTGCTTTATTAGACGCAATTGAGCTAAATTCTAGCTCGGACTTGCTCAGCCCAGCTGAAATCAGACTGTATCCAGCCAACTCCAGCTAATGTTCACTCAAACACAACTCAGTTGATCTGGGTTCCATCTGAGCTGAAGTAAGCTCTTACAAATTCGATTCTTACTCCGTATGGCTCAATCCTTCTCTGGTGTTGAGGGTAAGCTTTGTTTGACTCCGTGCGAATTTGCTGTAGCTTATACACATATCATTCCATGTTAGCTTAACTGGTTAACTGGCTTATTCTAAAATAAGTTAGTACAGTGTAATGGGACCTGACGTGATCATCAGTCTTGGAGTCGAATTTATGGAACTGAATCATGATTCGGCCCAACTCAGTTCAGTCTAATTCAAGGCGGTTCAGCTCGGGTCAGCTCAAGTTCATCAGCAAGCTAGAGTTAGCTGATTTTTAGGGAAGTTCATCTCAACTGCAGCATGCTGCTGTTTCACTTGTTTTGAACTAATCTCTAATCAGAGCGCGATAAGAGGTCATCATGTCTTATTCCAAGAAATTCAGCTTTATCGCTTATACGCTTTATCTCACGCCAGTATTGATTGAAATTTCTCACTATCACACGCCATCTCACGCTATCTCATGCCACTTCAACCGATTTTATGCGGTCGGGTAACAGAATATCCCAAACAAAAATATCCCGGCACTAATATCCCAACAAAAAATATCCCCGTGACAAAATATCCCATGCCAAAACTATCCCGGCCAAAAATAACCCCGCGACAAAATATCCCCGTCAATAATATCCCAGCCAAAAAGACCCCACCCAAAAATATCCCCGTGACGAAATTTCCCTATCTGAAAATATCGTGAGGAGAGGTAACAGCTCTTCAGCCACCGGATCTAGGAAAAAAACGTCCCCCGCAAAACGTCCCCGGAAAAAAATGTTTCCCACAATACGTCCCGTGGAAATCACGTCCTCGAGAAAAAAAACGTCTCAAGAAGAAGACGTCCCAGGGAAAATACATCCCCAGGAAAATACGTCCCCGGGAAAAAAGTCCCCCGGGAGAAACGTCTCTGGAAAAATACGTCTCCCTTCTGGATTACTCTCGATATTCACTCTGATAAGCTCCTTTGTGTCGTCATATTACTTCCGAAACTCCAGTTGAGACTGTCTCCTGTGTCCTTTATGCGTGTGCTTAGCAGGGCTTCAAACGATATCGAAGACACAAGGGGACCCAGTGAAGTTTCATAGCTTGACATAACATGAAGGCAAAAGGGGGGCTTACTGGTACTCTGGAAGCCAATAAAAGGCTAAGTGAGCTAATCAGAACTCCATACTATACTTGAGAATACAAGGGGGCCCGATATGGCTCCGAGTATCACATTAAGGCACAAGGTGCTTACCTCGGTGCTTACTCATGCTCCGAAAGTCTCGGAAAGATGCAAGGGGGCTCAGCAGGGCTTCAAAAGACGTTGGAAAAACAAGAGGGCCAAATGGAACCATGTGTAATGCAAGAAGGCATCAAAAGGGAGCTTACTAGAAATCTGAATGTCTTTAAAAAGCACAAGGGGGCTAATAAGAGCTCCAAACTACACTTGCGTACATATGGGGGGCCCAATAGGGCTCTGTATGTCTCACGAAGCCACGAAGGATTCACACTAAGGTCTCCAAGTCTGGGGGTTTACTGGAACTCTGAATGTCACGAACAAACACAGGGGGCTCATTAGGGCTCCAAACGCCACATGAGGACACAAGGGTTCCCAATAGAGATCCAAATGCTACCGAAAAATGCAAGGCAGTAAGGCTTCAAACGATACTGAAGGCACAAGGGGGCTCTATGGAGCTTAACATAACAATAAAGGGAAAAAAGGGGGCTTACTGGTACTCTGGAAGCCAATAAAAACATAAGTGGGCCAATTAGGCTCTATTTCGGGCTCTGAACTACACTTTAGAACACAAGGGGGCCCGATAGGGCTCCGAATATTACATCAAGACACAAGGCGTTCACTCATGCTCCGAAAGTCTCGGAAAGATGTAAGGGGGCTCAGCAGGGTTCCAAATTATACTTGAAAATACAAAGAGGACCCAATTTGGGGTCGAATATCACATAAAGACACAAGGGGCTCACTAGTGCTCGGAAAAACTTGGAAAAGAGGTTCAGCAGAGCTTCAAGCGGTACCTATTGAAAACACAAGGGGGCCCAATGGAGCTCTGTGTCATAAAATAACTTAAGAATTGGACTTTTTCCTGCAATTCTACACCTACACCTATCATAATAATAAGGATCTCTTTGCTTGAAGCTTGCTTTTGAATAGCTTCCAACAAGTCCATGTGAAAAATTAGGATTGATTCCGTTTTCCTTGTTATATCCACATAGTTACTCCACAAGGCTAAGCTTGGTTTCTAGCCGCCTTAAACTTGTCAAGTTACTAAAGCAAAGCTTGATTTTTCATCAACGTAGTTTAAGCCTTGATTTATACTATAAAACTGGCTGAAGTTACAAGGTGAGTCCTTTTAGCCGCCTTTTACGTTATACTCTTGTACAATCTGAAAACGTCGAACGCCCCATAAATGCCACAGAATTCCAGAAACAACATAAATTTTGCATGTCCCCTCTCGCATGAAATACCTACCTGCACTTACCCGATACAAGTACCAAGCCGATCCAACGACAAGTCCCATAGTAATTCATCACAATATGCATACATCGACGGAGCCTTAATTACCCGTCCGCGATGGAAAATTAGGTGGTGGCTTTCGTTTCATAAATCTTTGATATGATAATGGTGTAATCGAGCCGATAAAGCTTCGGGTCAGTGAGATATCAGATAAATTAATTGGCCGAGACGATTGGCCCTCAACGTGCCAATTATCATAAAATTACCTATACGTAGCCGTGTACGTCTTTTTGCCTATGGTATTACAGGTACGTCATAAAAGCTCTCTTGAATTCTTTGGGCTCGCCCAGGGTATGCTTGATATGGGTATTCTGCAGCTTGGATATAACCCGTTCAAAATGCTTTTGGCCGCTGGGTTGGCTTTAAAACATTTGATTGTATTATTTCAATAGCTTTTGTCATCTGTATACGTGAGCTTGTCATTTGACTTCGATGTGCTTTATTTTCTCACTGATAAAGATAATACGCCTGTTGGGTAAACTGGCCGACGATTGAAGGTGAGAGCTTCAGAACACTGTTTTATATCGTGAGGCTCGCACGCTTAGGCAATATTCCATATTATTGTTTTACTGGCTACTCACGTGAAAATAATGTAATGCATCGAAACGTGTCAGTAATTAGCTAACGAGTCATTTGGCTATCTGAAGAAAATAGCGATGAAAATTTGTTTGCAGAGCAACTGAAATCTCAAGAAAGAATAGCACAGCTAGCCGTTGCTGGAAACGTTTGGAATGCATTATAAGGTTAATAATTTTAGCACATTTTGATAGCGTGACTTCCAAATCGACGACGATCGTAAATGGCGTGCGGCAATTGTGTGTCTGTACATGCCGAGTGTGTCCCGCTGCTCTGGGGCTAACTGCATACTTGGTGGCGCGGTTTCCGGTGCCTATCAATGACTCCTTGGACCCTTTTGGGGTTGCACGGAGGGTGATTCTCTTTGCGCTAACCACCGTTCTGTGTATATATTCGTACAGTATCAAAACGACCGGATCCAACGGACTGTGAGTGAAACAATTGCCACCACATCTCACCCAGCGCGTTGTGATGCATCACTAAACATTGTCGTGCATGTCCGAGGGACATTTATGCGGCGACCACCCTCTGTTTTCCCTCTCTCAGATGTCCGTGACACTAGTCAGTTGCACGTCTTTTAATTATTTCGTTTGCGATATCGACGTTTGTGCATCAGCCTGGTGGAATGGGGACTAGCAAATTTTCTGTAGGTACCAAGCTATTGCATTTCTAATTAAATATATTGCCTTCAATCCGTTCAGCTTGGTGCAGACTTTTTGATTCTGAAAGCAATAATCGTCATCTTACACAGAAGGTTCTATAAAGTATAAATCAAGTTTAAGCTAGATGAATTACTATTTTCAAAGCACTCGTCACTGTTTCGGAAGACTGAATCAATCAAGCCTAATTTTTTGAATGTCTCGTGGTAGTTATGAATCAGTTCTCACATAAATCAACGTGAAACGATGTTTATCCCAAAAAGAACTCGTTGCATGCAAAAGACCAAGCTTCACTGATCAAAACACTATTATAGAAAAATTAATTTGAATCAAGCCTTACTTATATTATAAAAGTGACTTGCTGAAGTCGGCTGAAAACTTAGCTTGTAGTTTCACTGTTGAGGGTTACCATACAGACCAAATTAATGTAGATCTAGCTTTATTCTCAAAATGGATTCGTGAAAGGCGTGGATGAACCAAAATTTATTGTTCGAAATTTAGCATAAACCAAGCTTCTAATCAAGCTTTTCAAATCAAGGTACCCATAAATCAACGTGAAGAAAATTCAAATTTCGGAATAAAGTTGTTAAAGGCGACTATGAATCAAGCTTCATATAAAACTTGTCTAAAAGTTGCTATAGATTGAGCGTTGTATCTTTTGACGGACCTTAGAACAATACAGAAATCAATGTAAATCTAGTTTTATTTCAGAGTTGACTTATTAGAGGCGTCTGTGAATCAAGCTTTACTGTCTTACTTTGAAGCAACCCTCATAAAAGTGAACGTGATTCAAGCTTGATTTTTTAAAATTGACCTGTTGAAGGCGGCTATGAGGTAAGCTTTATTGTTGAAGACTGAAGAACATTCCACAATCAATAAAAAAAAATTGACGTGATTCTACTTTTATTTTGATAAAAGATCCATCAAGTGCAGCCATAAATCAAGCTGAACTGTTGAAAGAACTACCACTATGCTTGTAAGATAGAAATCGGTGTGGACTCAGCTTCATTCTATGAAATTCATTTACTAAGGTCGGATATAAATTCAGCTTCACTGTTGAGAAAACTAGACTATAATCAAATTATCAATAAAAGACAACAAACACGCAAATATAAATGAATATTGCGCCTCCTAGGGGCATTTAGCGGGCACCTCGTATTTTCATGAAACAAAGCTCTCCGACTACCACAACATCAGAAGGTCGAACCGCAACTGCACAGACACGTGTTTCGCTCCTACTGGGGGCTCATCAGTGCGCAGGCGTGCTCAGCTCAACTATCCGATGCTGTGACAGTCAGAGAACTCATGGTAATATACACCCAAGAGGATAGCTTTGTTTCATAAAAATGCGAGGTGCCCGCTATATGGCCCTAGGAGGCGCCATATTTATTTATATTTGCGTGCTTGTTGTCTTTTCACATTGCTCTACTCGGCTTGAGTATACATGTGTACACCTACCATCGATGCTCTTGGCGACGGTGTGGCTTCACGTGGAATCCTGTTACTTCCCGCGCATGCCTGATGTCTTGAAATATAGCATCTGCGGAATGCCTTTGATAGATGGCGCCGCTTGGAGGACTCACATATTAGGAGTCCTCTTGGGTCTATATTACCATGAGTTCTCTGACTGCCACAGCATCGTATGGTTGAGCTGAGCACGCCTGCGCACTTATGAGCCCCCAGTAGGGGCAAAACACGTGTCTGTGCAGTTGCGGTTCGACCGTCTGATGTTGTGGTAGTCGGAGAGCTTTGTTTCATTTCAATCTATCGATACTGAAATCAACGTTGATCGAGCTCAGCTTCTAAAATGGACTCAATAAATGGGGCTGTAATCTAAGCTCCACTGTTGAGACGAGAAATCAAGCCTAACGTCCATAGGATGAACAGAAAGGCCGCTAAAGCGGCTATTAACTGAGCTTCAAACTAGATTCCGCAACAGTCACAAAATGTAACGTATAACGTAAATAGGTAGTGTAATGGGACGCCTTGAAATTATAAAATGTAGGGGAACTGAATATTTAGGGATAAATTAGAATTACGGGCGATATTGGGGAGTGACGAAATGGTACACAAGATGATGGTAGAGTCAGGAAGCGCATGCCGGCGGTTGGATTTAGGTGTCAGGTTTTTACACACTTGAGACGGAGGGTGGGAAATAAGGATCGGTCCGAACATAGCGACGGGGGTGGGGGTAAAGGATTCGCGTGGTAGCAGTCAAGAACGGCAGATGTGTGAGAGAAGAAAAACTCGTATTTTTCAAAAAGAATGAATTCAGAAAAGTGCTGAAACACTGTAAATGATTGTAGTGTATCAGTGACGAGAAAGGAAAACATTTAAGGCAAGTTTGATTTCTATTGTAATCAAATGCTTATTGTTGGCTGGGGTTTGAGGTGATTGTTTGTTCATAAAATTATAGTAGGTTTTGTTCTTGATATTCCAAATAGCCATGGGGAGCGTCAGATTGATCTAATGCCTTGAAGTTGCGGTGAGGTTTTGTTTTTCAGCTACCTTCAAACCACCAGGAAAATGGTGTAAGCTTCAGTAACCCTTTCAAAGAGACCTAACTTCCTACAGAGCATGATTTTGTAGACTCTATTAGGTTCAAACAAGCACTAGCAGTATTTATGCAAATCAAATCTGGGCGAACATCTCACGCGTTATTTTCCCCATAGAATAAAATATTCAACCCTTTCGCACGACAAAGAGTCTATGGGCATAATGTTGAGAGAACCCCTTGAGCAATGCCAAGAAAGTTCAGTGTCGTTTCGAGAATACTCCAAGATAGAAAGGAACCGAACATCAATTTTGCAGGCTAATTAATTAGAGGCTCACCGCGACAATTGTACAACTGATTGCAGATGTGTGTGAAGTTATTCAACCCAGCGTGAAATAAAACTGTTGGATAAGTCTGTAAGTTCAAACTACAGCACCAGCCGGATATAAAATTCATGGAATGTGAACACTTAATTGTTATGCAAATTATTTGATCGATGATTGAAATAATGGCTATAAATAGAGTATTATACTTTTGAAAAAATATTTTTCTTTCGATGGAATCAGAAACTATATTGATCAAATAACTGACCCGTATTTTTTCATTCAGCCAAAAATCGTATCGTTTGGCCGCAATAAATAAACGAAATTCCTATATTCTGCCTATTTCTGACGTCATTTACACAGGCAGTATAGGCGGTGACTCGCTGTGACGTCAGAACTAGTTGATGCTATTTATTTATTGCGCCCAAACAGTACGGTTTTTGACTGAATAAAAAAAACACGGGTCAATTATTTTTCAATGTAGTTTCTATTTCAATCAATTTTTTTTTCAGTATAATACTCCATTATACATAATGGCTATAAAGACCAAGACAAAGCTCAGTAAACAACAATCTCTCTTTCTAAGTACAATTAAATAATCAAGATTTTTATTCGTATAGGGAAGATGGCCTAGGTGGAAGAAGAGATTAAAATTTGAATCTCGACGAGGTCTTGATTCAATTGAGCAGAGAATTGAAACTTAGGTGCGTTAAGAAACGGGTTCAGAAGTAGTTCTGCAAATTAGGAAAAATGAGAACGGAATTGAATTGAACGGGTAGAGCTAACTGGTCGTAGGATTGCGCACGTAATTAGGATGTACTTTCCTTTCAGAAACCAAATGTAAACTGAATTAACCAATTCCTAACGCTAGCTGATGTCAGCACGTCTGGAAATTGTGAAATGAATAATTAAGATGAACTTTTAAATTGGCGATGATTGATTAATTTGAAATAAAGGTGAGGTGTGGTCAAATGACTTTGTTTATTTCTCAATATTTATTCAATTAATCCTCTTTCAAAGAACGTGAGGTTACTATAGTTTGATTGAGGTATTATCACGACGTGAAGTTGAGGTAGGTGGAAAATTAGTTTAAATGATAGATAGATGGATAGATCAATTTTATTTGTTCGGTACAAGGTACATATATGGCCGCAAAGGCATTGAACATGTCAGGAGAAAGCAATTAAAAGAAAATCACTCAGGTAAATCTTCTGACGACGTAGCGTAGAATCTCCTAGAACCCCTGGAAGTGATGGCGTGAGATTGCGTGGTTTTATTCAAGGCCACATGGGATTTCGTGAGCTGGTATAGTGTAACTGCGTGACATTGCGTGAGACAACGTGATATCGTGCGGGATTGGGTGAGATTGCTTGTATTGCTGTACGATTACATGGGATCTTTTGGGGTGACTGAGTGGTAATTCATGTAACGGCGTGAGACGTTACATGAATTGTGAGACGAATTTTCACATGGAATGGTGTGACATGGCGTATGATGGTGTGGATCCACGTTAAGGGATGAAGTAAGATCTCATGATACGCTGGCAAATCACGTGAGCTCGTATATTGGGATTGAGTGAAATTGCGTGGGACAACGTACGATCCTGTGGGATTGGGTGGGATTTCTTGTGTACAATTACATGGGATCGTTTAGGATGACTTGGTGAGAATTCATGTATAACAGCGTGAGATTTCACTAATTATCGTGATATACTTTGTATAATAAAAAAACATGAGACCGCGTTAGGTCAAGTGATATGATAGCAATGAATCACGTAGGATAATGGCGTGAGATGGCGTAGGATCATATAAAGTGTCGTGATATGGCGTGTGAAAGAATGGGAGTACCTAGAATCAGAGGAGATAACGTTAGATATATATTTTTTGTTTTTGTTTTTGGCTACGAGCGGAGCTCATTCAGCCACGACTTTGCTTGAATCTTTGAATGTTGTCTGTCCAGAAACATCTTGAAAAGAGAAAAAAAATCAAAAGTCAAATGAAGAAGTAGAAAGACGAAAAAACAAACCCGAAAACCAAACTAAACATCCTCTATGGTACTAAACTTTTGAAACTCACACAACCAAATCTATTCTGTGACAAAAATCAATTATTTCCTTGGTGACGTCTCCGTTCTCCAAGGCGATAAGGAATAATGTTGTTGCATCGAGAAGAAGAGCTAGTCCATAACCTACCAAATTCGATAACATTCTGTTGGATTCAGCCTTGTGTTTGCCGCAGGAGAAGAAGATATGGTCCACATCAGCAATTGAAACATCATCACAGTCACAAAAAGGTGTGTTTACCATTCCTAATTTATACAAATGTGCCGGAAATCGGCCGTGATTGAAAACAAGACGAATAATAAGAGTGTAGGATGCCCTAAATACAGACATCCTCTGAAAAACTGATCGGCTTGAAGTGCTTCGCCGGAGTTTTCCATATCGCCAATTTTTGCCCTCACATAGCTCATTCCACTGATTCTGCCACCAAGCTCCTGTCCGACTCTTTGAAACTGCCACCAGATCAGTCCAAACCACTTCATCCCACAGTTCCGCGTTTTCGGCTGCTCTCTTAGCTATCTCGTCCGCCTTTTCACTCCCAGGTATTCCAATGTGCGCCCTCACCCAAACAATCCGGACGATCTTACCCATTGAAGGACAGCTCAAGATTTTTATCAATGATTCCACAGATGATCTGGTTTTCTATTTGTTTTCTATTTTGGAGTGTCCTCAACACCGACTTAGAATCTGAGAAAATCACAAACTTGCTCTGATCGTACCGTAACGTACCGCCTTGTTCTGTATGATGTCCAGTTTTTTCAAATGAGTCTCGCTAGCTGAGCGAAATAAAACACAGGCATAGTCTAGGATCGATCGCACAAAAGCCCTGTAAAACAACAGACACATGGCAGGGTCTGCCCCCATCTCCGTCTCGCTAGTGTCTTTAGGGCATTTATTCCTTTCTCACACCTTGTCACACAACCGTTTATATGTTCTCTCCACAAAAGCCCCCGATCCAAAATTAACCCCAAATACTTTACCGTCGGCACTATTGGCACCTCGCCGCCTCTAGCCAACCTCAGTGCACCCTCCCTAGGGACTCGATGTCGAGAAAAAAAAAACTATGTTTGATTTATTTGTGGAGAGACTCAATCCATTTGATCCAAAGTACTCAGCGCAAACACTCATGATATGCCTTAGTTGGGAATTGCATTTCTTCACTGTATTTTCGGAACAGTAAACGACAAAATCGTCAGCATACTGCACTGTTTTTATCCCAGGAGACCACATCCTATGAAAATCATGTGTATAGATGTTGAACAGTATCGGACTGAGTCTAGCTCCTTGTGCGAGCCCGTTTTTCAATAGCCTTGGACCATAGATCTTATTATCCAATCGAAACTTCTCTATCAACGAACAAGTTCACCAAACTAGCAGCCAAGGGTGCTGGAACTCGCAGATCAATCAGCTTTGCCAATAGAATGGATGAATTCACCTTATCGTATGCGCTCTTAAGATCTAGAAATGCCGCCGATAAGTTCCGATTATTAGAAAGACTCGTCTGTATATCACTCACTAAATGCGACAAGCAGTGTATGGTGCTCTTACCTCTACGAAATCCATACTGAGCTGCTGGCATCATTTGTTTGCTTTCCATCCACCACTCTAGTCTGTTTTTTTTTAATTATACTTTCCAATGTTTTCATCACTGTAGACATTAGTGTGATTGGTCTGTAGGAGCTAGCCTCCGACGGGTTTTCACCAGGTTTGGCAATCAGAACTATTGAGGATTTTTTTAGTGCTTTTTTTAGTTTCATTGAAAATTTCGCACATGTCCCTCTTGACAACACCAGGTAAATTTTCCAGCATAGCATAAGTAATCGAGTCCGGACCTGGCGCCGTACTGATGCTGTTTTTAAAACAACCATTGAACTCATCTAAAGTAATGTGGGAAGCCAAAACATGACTTGTATCATCGACATGACCTGTGGGAAGCCTTGTGCAATTACCAAGTGGACAATAATCATTCAGAAACTCTTCAACCTTATCATGAGACAGATAACACTTTCTATTCACCTGTGATCTTACTCTTCGAATTTTGTCCCATACCTTTTTGATGGGTGTGTGAGAGTTCAATTCATTGCAAGAAGCCTCCCAGCTAAGTTTTGACTTGGTTTTACACACATCAAAAGAATCTAGGGGACAAGCAAATTCAGACGATTTCTAAAATCATCATAACTTTTGATTTCCGTCAGCGATCTCATGTCTGTTTTCAGTGTTCGATAGCCCAATCCTTCCTTTTTATGTCTTGATCACGTCGAATACGAACAATGTTTTATAAAGTTTCGACAGGGTGATCAATGGAACAGTGTAAAATTGCCGAAAGTTCAGTACCAGCGCGATTTCCCAAAAACAAATTTTTATGCATTTCAATAGCACAGTTATGAAGACTGGTATTAAGGCTTCAGTAACGTTTTTGAATTTTGAAAATCGAAGGTAAATTGCCAAAGATATTGATCATTTTGTGCCGCCATGTTGAATTCCCAAGAAGTGATCCGATTTCATTGAGACTTGGATCACATTCATGTCTGGTTTCAGTTATTGGAATTTCAAGGTCAAATGTCTTTCTCGGTCACTTCCAAGCCGCCATATTAAACTTTTATGTAAATGATTCGATTTTAGTGTGTTTCAAGTTTCATTCAATTGAATCATCTATGTAAAAAGTTCAATATAGCGGCTCGAAAGTGATCAAAAGTGACATTTGACCTTGAAATTCCAATTACTTGAGCCATACATGAATGTGTTCCAAGTTTCAATGAAATCGGACCTATTTCTTTTTTCTTGGAAATTCATCACGGCGGCACAAAATAATCAATATCTCTGGCAATTCACCTTCGATTTTCAAAATTCAAAAACGTCACTGAAGCTGGAGCACCGATCTTCATAACTGTGCTATTGGAATGCATGAAACATTTTTTTTGGGAGATCGCGCTCGTATTGATTTTTCGGCTATTTTACACTGTTGCATTGATCACCCTGTGGCAACCTCATAAAACACTGTACGTATTTGACGTGATCAAGGCATGAAAACGAAAGATTGGGCAATCGAACACTGAGAACCGATATGAAATCGCTTACTGAAATCAAAAGTTATGATGATTTTAGAAATCGTCTGAATTTGCTTGTCCCCTAGATTCTTTTGATGTGTGTATATATACGTTTACATCTTGCCGTAACTTCCTTGCATTCGATAAAATTTGCAATTGTTAGTTGGTGTTTATAAATGTGAAATATGTTCTTTTTCTCTTGATTGATCTTATTGCAATCGTTATCCCACCATGGTGGTTTTTGAACTTTACGGATAAAGGGTCTACTTTGCTTCATGGTGGCATCAGCAGCGGTGGAGATAGCATCAAGGATGAAGGAAATTTTTTGGTTTGTGTCAGCTATAGCGGGTTTGTTCTCGAGCCTTTCAACCAGTATATTCTGAAACAGGTCCCAGTTTGCTTCATCGTCATTCCATCTTGCTCGAGGATAAATAAGTTTTTGTGATGGATCGTCTCCTACCTGTATAATGATTGGATAATGATTCGAACCATGGGCCATGGGTGTTGTCTAAGGTATACCAGTTCAACAAATGTTGCAGAGATGTGGACGCAATCGACAAATCTACTACCGAATGTAGACCATTGCCAGTAATTCTAGCTCTTGATCCTGTGTTTAGTACAGTCAGATTTTGAAAATTGCCCAGGACATCACACAGTATCTGGCCCTGTGCATTATTACCAGATGAGTCCCTACATACCATGGTGGGCATTGAAATCACCACCTATAATACAGTCTGTGCCTGCCTGATCAAAAACGTTTGTCCACTCGTTCACTGATATGTCAATATGTGGAGGTCTATATAGGGATATCATCGAAATATTGCGCTTATTAAATTGGATGGTGACTCCGCAAATTTCCAAGTCTCGATTAAAATTGTTAACAAAGTTTATTTGTTGGAAAGAGAACCGTTCCCTGACGAGTATTGCAACACCACCTTTACCATCGTCTCTATCTCTGCGTATGGCATTATAATGTTTTATTTTGAATTGATAACCTGGTTTAAACCAAGTTTCCGAAAGTAAGACAATATCAACTTTTTCGTCGATGAGAAGTTTCTTGAGAAATAGTGCATTAGCATGGACCGATCTGGCATTCCACTGCAAGATTTGGAGACTATTTATCGCCAGAATCAGATGGCAAATTAGAGAAAATGGCGGAAATTGAAGTGTCGACATTCTTTACAACTGCCTCAAGATTTTTATTTGTACCTGGCTGTGTCAAAAACTCTTTCAGTATTGCAGTTATACTTTTTGTTATTGTACTTTGTAGCTTCTCAAAATAACTGGTAGCATGTGGATTATATCATGTTGTGCCATCAGATTTTTGATGTTATATTGTTTTTCGTACTGTGGGCATGTTCTTGAAAGCGAGTAATGTGCATTAGACTTGCAATAAATGCAATACGATATATTGCACGGACCTTCATGCGACACCTCTCCGCAGTTTTGACACTTTTTTTCCCGGGATCGACAGAGCTTCAGTGTATGACCGAAGGCCAAGCACTTGAAGCACTGAATGACGGGTGGTATGTAGTTGTCAACTCCGTATCTTATCTTGCTTATAACTACAGATTGTGGTAGTTTTGTACCAGCAAATGTTACAATGATTGTTTGTGTGGGTATTCTCCGTGACTCTTTATTGTCTTTGTCAGACAATCTCGTAATCCGTTTTACATTACTAACCTTGACGTCAAATTTTATGCGATAACATAACTCAGCTTCAGTAAAGGTCGTATCAACCATTCTGATAACTTCTTTTTTCTCTACACAATGTTGGGGTATATAAGCGATGAGATTGTTTTGTTGGAAAACCTCATGTTTTACCAACTTATTTGCCACAATAGTGTTGTTAATTTCGATTTTCACCCTATTTCTCCTTACAGAAGAAAATTCCTTTATATTGGTGTCATTTTCAGGTAGTTTTTCAAGTAGGCCACCAAGAGACATGGGGTGCAGGTTTCTAATATTCAAAGATTCGTGTTCCACAAAAATAACATACGGCCCTGAGTCCGTGATATTATATCTGTTATTCAGCTCATCATTTGTACGTGAAGAGTTTTTATCGTCCACCTGTTTCTCTTCACTGACCGATTCTTCAAATAATACGCTCGGACTATTTCTATTATTACCATACGGAATTATTGGCGATTCCTTGGGAGAATTAGTCTCCATCAGCTGCCTATTGGGAGTTACCGACCTTATTTCCTGATCCCTGCCATTTTCTATGTCGACCTGCTCTGTGTCCATTCTACTGCCGGCCCCGTCTGGGTCCTCCCCATCACTCGCACCCCCCATGGGGGAGTGAAGGCTCGGCACCTGGTCTGAGTTTAGTTTCGTCCAATTTTCAAGCAACTCTTGCCACACAGTCACTAATTATTGAAACTTCACCTCTGCTATTTTCTTGTTGTTTTGATTTTGTTGGAGCACTTCGCACACGTCAATTATCACCGACTACTAGGCACGCAAAATACGTTAGATGTTATGGTAGGATTAAATGGACATTTATGAGTTTCATGGATTTGTGGGATCGTGCGAGATTGTATGAGATTGCGTGTAACCTTGTACGATCACATTGGATCTTTTGGAAGGATTGCGCGAAGATCATCATCATCATCATCTTTATTTATTCCCTTCTTTACACACACGAGAGGTGTATATAAATAGCATTGCGCCATGGAACATGTCATAAGCATTGTAAATAAATACTATAAATAAATAAACAAACAGATCAGAATTAAAAAAAACAATTACAAACAGATAAGATTAAAAATAGCAAAAAACAACTAAAAAAACACAAACACACCGATGCCGCAGAAGCAAACAAACAAACGAATCAAAAACAAGCTACATGGAGATCTCTTCGTTGAAAAATTGTGCAAGTGTATAGTGTGCTCGCCCAGTCAGGTACTCTCCCAGTATCACTCTCATCTGCTTGGTAGGTAAGTCTCTGATATAGCCGGGAATCTTATTGTAACATTTAATTGCGTTGAAGGTGACATTTCTTTTTTCTAATTCTAGTCGAGGCCTCGGATGGCATAGGTTCCGGCCGCTCCTTGTGAAATGTTCATGATGCGGCTCGTAGTCACTGAAAAGGTCGTAGTTCTTCTTCACAAAAGTTACGCATTCCAACACGTAGAGACCGATGACAGTGAGTATGCCCTGCTCCTTGAAGACCGGGACACACGAATCGGTTTGCCTCAAATTGAAAATTCTCCTAAGGCACCGCTTTTGTGTTTTTAGTACATCCTCAACCCTGATGGAATCACCCCAGAAGATGACACCGTAGCGTATCCTCGACGCGACGTAGGCATTATACGCTGTCCTAGCTGCCCCGACGGACACCACCCTCGCAAGGACTCCCAGGGCGTAGGAGAATTTCGATGTCTGTGATGTTAACTGCGATATGTGATGCTTCCAGCTCAATCGAGGATCCAGATGAAGGCCAAGGAACCTGACGCAGGATTCCGCTGTCAAGGAGATGTCCCCATTCAGATCCAACCTCCATGGTGTAGTCTCGTCGTAAGTTGGTGAGAATTTCATCAATTTTGTCTTTGCTGCGTTCATCTTTAACTCATTTGATGAAAACCAGGCCTCAAGCGTCAGAAAAGACTGCTGTATGTCCATCGTCATGTCCTGTATGTCTTTCCGGTGAAAAATTATTGATGTGTCATCAGCGTACATAATCGCTTTTTGTTGTACAACAGCAGGCAGATCGTTGGTATAAATTATGTACAGCAGTGGACCCAAAATGGAGCTTTGGGGCACTCCTCTATTGACTCCTTTAGAATCTGAGACCAGTTCCTCTCCTGACAGGGTATCGTATATTTTAATTCGCTGTACACGGTCTCCCAAGTAAGACTCAAATAACCTCAGCGGAGCTCCCCTAATTCCATACATTTCCAGTTTTCGTAGCAGCCTTTTGTGGCACACGGAGTCGAAAGCTTTAGACAAGTCAATAAACGCAGCCGTCGCCTGTTCGCCCCGGTTTATCGAATCCAGAATCTCCGTTAATGCCATGTATGCTGTTCTAACCGTTGACCTTCCTTTCCTGAATCCATTCTGCATTTCAGTCAGTACCTTGTATTTCTCAAGAAAGTCGCTGAGTCTGTTGTAGATAAGTTTTTCAAAATTTTTCGATATATTCGGCAAGATTGCTATTGGTCTGTAATTTGACAGGATCTTTTTGTCTTCTTTTTTGAAAACTGGTGTCACGTTGCTAATTTTCATTTTTGCAGGAAAGTTGCCGGTCAGGATGGCTTGATTTATGATGTACGTAAGAGGCCCAGATATAACGTCAGCAGTGGCCTTGAGAATCCTCATCGGAATCCCATCATGACCCGTGGAATTTGTTGTCTTCAACGATCGTATGATGTCAGACACCTCTGCAGGGCTCGTCGGATTCAGGAAAAATGTGTTCGAGTTTCTCCTCATGCTTGAGTAGTTATCGTTCTTAGCGTTCGTGTTACTCATATTTGAGCAGGCTTCGATGAAATACTCGTTTGCTTCATTCAGCAGATTCCGAGTCTGTGAAGCGGTTTCAACCTCAAAATTTTGCGCAAGATTCGTTTCCTTATTTGGTCTCTTAGTTACATTTTTAATGATATCCCAGGTTGATTTTATCTTGTTTTCCGAGTTGTTGATTTTCTCAGCATTCGTCATACGTTTAGAAGCGGATATCACGGCCTTTAGTATCTTTCGGTAAATATTGTATTCTGCCTGGGTCACTTTTCCATGCTTCAATTGTTGATAAAGTTTTTGCTTGTTCTTACATGATATTCTGATACCCCTTGTCATCCAGTTTTTATGTGACTTACGATGTATATATGGTTTCAGTGGAAATATTCTATCAATAAGCATTTTCAGTATGTTCTCGAAAAGATCATATGACCTATTCACATCCTCCTCCCGCAGTACAGACTCCCAGTCCTGTTGCTCCAGTTCCGCGCGAAACTGCTGAATTTTTCCCTCAGAGAAATATCGCCTCTTTTGGATGGGTTTCCTCGTTTCGGGCACTCCTCCAACCCTCACGGAGATTCTGGCCAGCTGGGCCTCATGATCGGAGAGCGCTGAACAGATAACCTGACTTTCTTCTGGGTTTCTCTTGTTTATGAAGATATTGTCGAGTATAGTTGCTGATGTTTTAGTTATTCGTGTAGGCCTGAATACAGTCTGTGACATTCCATTTTGCCTCATGGTGTTGAGGAATTCACGCGAAATCGTTGTCTCGATCGATAGATCTATATTCAAGTCCCCGCAGACCACGACGGTGTATTTCAGCATCTCCGGACCCAGGCTGCCGAGCATGTTTGACAATCTCTGCATGAATGTATTTGTGGGTTCTGTGGGTGTCTTATGGGTATAAAGACAAACGATAATTACATTGTACTTGCATATCTTGATTGCAGACACCTCGAATTCTAATTCCCTTTCAAACCGTTTCAGGCTCTGAAGATCTTCGGCCACAATATCCTCCCGGACGAAGACACAGGATCCTCCTCCACGATGATTCACTCGACTACAGCACGACGCCATGATGTATCCATCGAGAGCTACATATTCATCCAGCTGTAGCCAGTGTTCTGTCAGACAAAGCACATGCGGTGCCACATCCAGACCTTCAATAAATGCATCCAATTCATCTTGCTTGTTGCGAAGGGATTGAATGTTTTGATGTAATAAAGTGAAAGTGAAACTCCGGTCATTATTGGTATTAGTCCGAAACGTAGTAGATGGCATGGCTCTTTCAGTCATCCTCAGACGATGCGGGTCTATAGTGTCACCTAGAAATCGATGTTGGTTTTTTCTAGCTGTGAGAGGCGCGGGTATAAAAAATTGCCTGGATTTTCGATCATTTCAATTTCGGTATTTAGCAATCTCCCCTCCCTGGTTGGAGGGTTCTGACTCTTTTCAGAAATTGTGAGAAATTTGTCTGCGATGTGATTTATAAGAGTCGCCTTTCCACTGTATCTTAGTCTACCTCTGCTGTCCACCTGATATGGTCTGACGATTGTGTTGCTGTTTACGTATTTAATACGGTTCTCAGAGGAAGTGCCAGAAATGCATTCCTGTAATAATTCGTTCTGCTTTTGAATATATTCATTTAGTATTGGACGATTGTTTATGAGTGACTGTCCAACCACAATTGCCCTTTGACAACTTGTCATGCGACGAAACAATATTGTGAAAGTCATCTCTTTCTCTGCTTTGACAGTTTATATCAAAGGTACATTCCGTTGCTTCTTTGAATAACTTGCAATAGTTATATCCATTTCTGTCACACATTATCAGCAGCTTTGGTTTCCTATCCGCAGGCAAATTGACATTGTCTGTGGTTTTCGCTGGTTTTCTCAAACATTCCCTGTCATCGTCAACCAGACTTAAGCCATCCTTCCTATCTGCGGCATTACAAGCCTCGATTACGCTTTGCAATTCTGAGTTTCTCTCTTCCAGTCTACCTATGTATTTTCGCTGATTTTCGCTTAGCACAGTTAGCTCCCGATTTTTCCCTTCCAATTCCTTGCTTTTAAGTTCAATGCTCCGTATTTCGTCCTTAATCTTCTGGATCTCCTTACTGTATGCCACCGATTCCTCTTCTCTTTTTTTATTTTCAACAATTAATTTATTCTCCAACGTTCTGACCCTCTCAATCTGAACCGCTATTTGTTTGGTATAGTCGTCTTCAGCATCCATTACATCCTTTTGAAAAGCCTGGGATGTTCGTCTCTGCCTCGCCAGCAGTTCGTCTCTTTCCTGTAGCTCCCTATGCAGTGTATCCATTTCCGCCTTCAGTGAGTCTATCTCGTTTGTTCTTTCTTCATACTTTTCTTCGCATTGCTTGGAGCATACAATTATACTATTTTTATCGGTCGCTGGTCGTTTCTTTTCTAAGCAGCTTTTATGAAAAACACCCTTACAGGTTACACATACATAGATGGAGAGCTCCTTTGTTTTACAGCACTTGTAATTTGCTGGCGTCATACTGTATGCTGCGTTATTTCTTTCATCCCATGAAGTAACGTGAGACTTCATGTATCAGCATAAGGTTTCATGAAGAAGCATGAAACAGCTGTCTTAAAACACAAAGCTATCAAACGACAAATTTCTTCAGTTTTGTCTTGAGATAGCCAAATGACTCGTCGTCTAATTTTTTGAGACACGATTGAATGAGTTCTCAACAAACGTTGCATTTCAGCCCCAGGCTGCAATTGATGAACTGACCAACAACTTGTTTAGCTGAACAAATTTTCCAGTCTGTTGTGGAAGCAAGTATACTTTGGCTTTGATATGAGGCATGAAGATAAAAAAAAATGTTGAATTGTACAATAGCTGCCAGCAACGACGAGTTTGGTTTTGGATGATGCACACCCATTAGCGATCATTTAATTATTATTCACGACAAAAATGGGAGGTACGTTCGAGATATAGTCACGGAAAAGACCAGCTCTGTGTGTGGCGACCCGAGGAGGCCAATTCGCGATTAAAACGTTCCGAATGCTTGCGAGTCATGAAACTTAGTTACGACCGATACGTGTCGCTTCCTAAATCGGGCAAATAATGCCGGCAAAATTGGTGACGGAATACAAAGAAACGTGCAAACTTCCAGAAGACATTCGCGTATCGAGATCATCGGAAAAGTCAGTCGGTGAGCGCCATCCATCACCGCATGGCATTACCGGGAAGGTGAAGAATCATCGGAATTGCCGGCCACCGAGCGTCCGGCGCAAGAAGAAGCCAGAGCGAATAATTGGAATGGTAGCTGAAACGACCGTGAAAAACTGGAAGAACTCAATTCGACAACGAGCGCAGTTTCGGTGTGGTCAATTTGGGCAACGAAGGGAATTGCAAAAACCCCATATAATACTTGTTTATGTACTCGAATGTAAAAGTACGCACTGAAGAGTTGGCTGGTGCCGCTGCAAAATGCATAAGAAATCGATCCCATTACGACCACGCAGGAGGATGTGGGATGTAACTTTCACGTCGGGTTAGTTATATACCGAAAGTACGTAACTTTGAAGCTTTGCGCGCCATACCGCACACGTATACATCCATCCAGGGTACCGAGTGTATGAAACATGCAAATTTTCATATTTCAGGAGCGTTTCAGGGGGGACGTACCGTTTGGTATTCGCTTCATATATCGAACATGGCAGGTCTTCTATTATTCGTTGTCGCGCGTCCGCATGGGTTTTAATATTCCATCGCCACTCGGCCATCGCCCATCGCACAAAGTCACTCAAGCGTATTATGCAAGGGGTGGGATATGAAATATTCAAATATTTAATTATACAATGTGACGTTAATTGTAGAAGGAAAAAGAATCAATTGTATGCTCATGTCTGTTGCAAAAAGTTGCAGTTGGTATTGATCTGAGTCTGATCAGACTTGATGCGACTAACGAGTCTACAACTCAAAGCAAATATAATATGTATACAAAACTCAGAGAAGGTAACTTTACGGTTCAAGACAAATTGGTTTTCGACAACGAAGATTCAAGATCATGAAACCTGAAACCTCATGAAAGCTTGAAAGAAGCCAAGCGTAAAGCTCAAGGAACGAAGAAAGCTTGAAATAAAATCTGGATGAACAGTTGAAGAAATGCCGATTTTCTAATCAATGAGCTAGAACGGCTAATGGCGGACCTCAAAAGCTTCCGTGGCGAGTCAAAATTTCTTCGCAAGACTTGGAATGGACTCTGAACAGCTCAAGCTAAAGCTTGATAGTCTTGAAAAACAAATCGCTTACCCAGACCAATCCAAAGTCGTGGACTCCAAGACTTGGAATCTTGGTCTTGGACTTGAATGAAAGAGCTTTAAGTAACATTGTCAACATTGTAAATCGACGCTGTGCTAATCACCGTAACCCTACGTGATCCATTGCTATCATATCACGTGATATCACGCCGTCTTATACTGCTTCATGAAATCACCCCAAAGGATCCCTTGTGATCATGCAACACCCCAATATATTTCCGCATGATCCCACGTAGCCTCACACATGAATAATATCCGCCGTGCAATGTGATAGTAACAGCTCACGTTATCCCATGTGATCCCACGCTCTCTCGCACCATATCATGGACTCCATCCTACTATATCTCACGTCAATATCTTATGTGATCCGTCATCACTCATCACCCCACGTGATCTCACGCAGTTTCATGCTTTTTTTGATATTCCACAAGAATTCGTATAAAATCTCGCGGTGTTTCATGAATTTTCAATCATCTGAAACGATTTCAAGTGATCGTACAACATCACAATCAGCAATCTTACACATAGTCCCACACGATCCCACGGTGTCCCACGCAATTTCTCGCAGTCGAAATATATCAGCTCATCACGAATCAATCTCATGTGGTTCTAAGCAATTCCAAGCGATTCACAATATCACTCCAGCGGGCTCCAGGTTTTAGTAAATTTCATGCTATTTTACGTTATTTCATGTGTGACACGTCACCCCACCGTACGTGATCTTCAGTCGTCCCACGTCACTCTGTGTCATCGTACCATGAAATCTTACTCCATCCATTCACGTGAATTCTCACCATCATACGCCATGTCATAATTATTATTCACATAGACCTACGTTATCTTGAGAGACCTTACGCCGTTATCCCACGCTATTCGTCCCTCTTATCCCGAAAAATCTCACGTCGTCCTACGCTAACCCAAGCAGCATTTAGGGCCAAATTACCAAGCTAAAGTCAAATTGACTTAAAGAAGGCGAAATATGCATGAATTTGACATTAAATTTTCCTTATATGACAAATGCTCTACAAAGTCATTATTTAAATCAAAAATTACCTAGATTTAACCTTGCGAGAACCCTAAATTTACCATCGACTTCAAAAAGTTTTTGGAAGTTGAAAATTACCTAGATTCCACCTGAATAATGCTTTCGAATTCTTTAAATTTTATAAGGCATTGTCTAGGGCAAAAATTAGTTCATTTTCGCTTGACTTTCGCCGTTGAAGTCCATTTTACCTCTGAGGTTAATTTAAGCTATCAACGGTAGTCGCAATTACTTCGAAATTACCCTAATTTCAACCTCAAAGTCTGGTTATGAATAACCTCTTTATACTAGTCCAAATTTGGTAATTTTCAACTTTACACAATGCCTTACAGGTCATGGTAAACAACAAGGGTTATTTTAGTAAAAAAGCGGACCTATTCAATTTGAACATTTGACTTTGAAGTCAGAATTACTATAAAAATTGACTTATCAAGGAACACTGGTCAAAAGGAGGGCGAAAGTACCATTATAGTGAACTTTAAAGGAAATCCGTCTTATGTGGCTTTTGAGGTCAGAAAATGAGCTGGCTCTTTGTTGTTTCGGGTTTTTCATGCAGATCATCTCTTGTCAGTGTTACCAGTACCTGCTGTGCTGTGAAATAGTGCAAAGCAGAAAATGTCCTCCAAGAAGTTCAAGCCGTATAGGCACACCGCAGGTTACTATCGCCTATTAAAAAACAGTGTCACCGGCGCGGCTCAAGATCCAATTCCGCTTTCGTCAGAAATTCCCTAAATCTTCTGCGTGCACTGGATTCCGATTTATTGAGCGCGTAATTTAAAATTGTAGTCTTCATAGTTGAAATTTGGTCCAAATCGGTAATTTAGGGAAAGTTGACTCTGAAGTCGATAACAACAAAAAACCATGAGTAGACTATGAGGTAAAATTTACCCAATTAGGTCAATTTTGACTTCAAAGTTCGAATTTCAAGTAATTTTGCCCTGTTCGGAGGGAAATTTTCCCTATAAGTAAAAAACAATAGTAAATTTGCCCTGAAAGTCAAATTTCGAAATATCACCAGACACGCCATCTTACTCCAGCAGGTTCCACGTCCGCCATTACGATAAAAGCTGTTTTGTAATTTTTGTATTCTCTTAATTACTTGTTTTTTTGCCAGGCACCAGGCAAAAAAAGTGTAATTAAGAAACACTGTTCAATTTAAGAGCTTAATATTGACATTTTAGTGCTCTAAACTGTGATTGACCAAAAAAAATTCAAGTTGTTATTTCCGCAAGTTCTACAAAAAATCGATTTTTCCAAGGCGCATTGCAATATTTGGAGGTGCAAGAGGCACATTTGTTAAAAATATTTCCTTCGTGTGAATATTGTGACCAGGGAGGAGTCTGTAAGTCCGCAAAATGTTTCGTGCTATAGGTAGGTATATTTTGCTATGAAGGACGGAGGTCCGCCATGAAACTCAGTCACTATGGTAACACCAACAACACTATTGTGCACTAATGTCTTTTGAAGTCGTATGACCAACTATAAGTCGGGAAAACCCAAAATAATACCATAGTGGATAATAATACCTATTCAAGTCTTGTAAGACACAGGTCACAAATTAGTAAAAATAGGTCTTGAATTACTTATTGTTACCAAGAATGTGACTTATTTTAGGCTCAGCCGACTAACAGGGTATTTGACCTATAAGTCAAATCGACCTATGTGCTCAATTTTCGACGTTTAAATTACCCACTTATTTTTCTCCACTTACCTGAATTCGACGTCGATTAAACGTAAATCCGACCTATTAAAAATTGGTCGCTGACCAATAGTGAGGTAGATTTTAACCTAACTTGGCCCTAATTTGTTGCTTGGGAACATTTCAAGCCATCTCGCGCAATCCTACGCCATTATCTCACGCCGTTATGCCATGCAATCCCGTGCCAAAGTATTATGCGACCTCACGCCGATTTTCTACGACATACAATCTCACCCCCTTATATTACGTGATCTCTAGCTATCATCTCAAGTGATCTCACGCGTCTTGTGCTCTTTGATGTAGTCTCATACTCTCACACCGACCGTGAAGTCACTCGCTGTTTTCTGGAACCTCACGCAGTTTAAAGAATTTACGTGATGGTATAACACCAACATCCCACGCCATATTGTGATAAAATTCTTGATGATGATACGTTGCTCAAGCAATCCCATGTAGGTACTCACTTATAAAGCTTGGTTCATAGCTTCTTGCGTAACGTTAACTACCATTTGGTCTTTCTGTCTAGCTTCCAGTTGGCATGCATGGCACGATGGTAAGCAGTAGGCCCTCTAGTTCTGAGGGACCCAAAAAATCAGTGCGTTATTTTTCTATCAGCAAAGATGGTATGATGGTTCGGGCAAGGTGATCTTTTTTTTCAATGTCCACGTTCTTATATATATATTCAAACAAGCTTTCAGCATTGAATATGTTGTCCAAAGAGTGGAGGATTTCTTTTTTTTTACTTTGGATTTCAAAATATGCGAGCATAATGTTTTCAGTGATAACGCTTACATTGTTTGCTGCGCACCATGTTTGAAAAATTTTGTACACTTTCTCGTACATTGCACGAGATTTTTTTGGCAATAAATCATGTATTGCTGACTGGGCTGGGCCACCTTCCTTAGCTCAGGTGGTGTGCAACTTATCGCATTTTCTTCACCCATCGTAGTATACTTATCGAACTAAAGCAATTGGCTTTGAAAACTGAAGTGTCAAATTTTTCGAATAATACTTAAATCAAGGATGCTTGAATTAATGACAATTGAACAGTGCCACCAACCGCAATATAATAAATCATATCAAAATGTTAGCAGAGGCTCATAGTTTACATTTTATTATGAAAAGTATGAAATAGCTGCAAAATAGAAAAAAATGTATATAACACACGTTTTATAAGACCTATTGTCACACTTGTCAATTGAAGCACTCGTCGCTTCGCTCCTCGTGCTTTAAACAGACGCGTGTGACAATAGTGTGTCTTATAAAACTTGTATTATAATATACTATTGATGCACCCCAACAACAATCAAATTGCACATCATATCACATGCCCTCTTTTGCATTCAGCCATGCCTTGCCTTGAACCTTTTTCGGTAGGAAGAAGAAGAAGAAGAACATCGCTTCTATATTGTGTAACACTCGAGAGCTTCGTACTCCCCCCTTTTTCGGTTCAAAAGATGCAATTTTTTACAATGTTTTTTCTTTTTCACCCTGTATACAGAATCTGAACTAAAATTTCGCTTGCGGCGATAGACAAAATTGTTCAAATAGGTTCTAAGAGCATTTGTGCCAAAGATCATTGCATTACTCCAAAATGCAGCGTACATGCAGGGCTGGGCAAAATACTTTGAAAAATGTATTTGAATACAAAATACAAAATACACGATCCAAGATAGTCGAAATACAAAATACAAACTACTTCTTGAAATGTCTTTGAAATACAAAATACAAAATACGTATTTTGGAAAACTAAGAAATTCCAAAATACAAAATACAACCTAGAGTATTCCAAATACAAAATACATTCCTATTGCGTATTTCAACCATTTTATTGGAAAAACCGTATAATGCAAGTATTTCAATGGGAACACTTCATTGATTCAGTCACAACAATAAGTAAATTATTATGAACTATGAAAAGACAAATAAAATAAACATAAAGTGAAGAAAACTTCATATTCGAATCTATTCCTTACTTCATTCATCAATTCTTCAAAATAACAAAAATGTTGATTTCCTTTGGGAACAACCAGCTTTTCGAAAATATTGTCCGACATCCGACATGGAACCTCTCGTGGCTGACAGCAGGATGCACTTACCAGTTAAACGTAAAACGTAAAAGATGCAATCGAACTCATTATCGATCCCAGATAGTGTGCAAAAGCAAGAAATGTCAATGGGGTGAATATAGTATTACCAGAACAATTTCAGCCCGAACAGACAAAAGAGCACTGGCGGCTCCAGCATTTTCGAACAGGGGGTACGGTTGACCGACCAGGTGCTCTTAAGGTGAGGGCTACAATCAAAATAAGCCCCATGCTTTTCTTTGGTGGCGTACCCAGATTTATGGACAGGGGGGGGGGGTCGAGGAGGTTTTGTGTATTTTTGAAAGATCGTCTCTGTACTGGACGACCGCAGCCACTAAAAACTAGCGCCGCAGGCGAAAATTTTTGGGCATAATAGTAATACCCCTAAGCATGTACTCTGCGTTACCTCCGGCGAAATAATAATCTGTAATAATGCCAAAACCATGATAATTTCGATTATTATCATCGGAAATAAGAAGAATATCAACAGATGGAGCAGCTAGTCCGCGGAACACAGCCGGATGACAAGGGGAGGGCGGGGGGCAGATTATTGTGAGTGCTGGCGGGGAGGGTGCGAGGGGGAATATACAGAAAAGATTAAAAACTTGTCATAGTGGGGTCGGTACGCGACGAAAATCCCTTGGATACTGCACTTTTGAGTAGAGTTATGAAACTTGGCACATAGTTTCTAGGGACCATTAGAAGAAATTTCACCCGATGTTCCAAAAAAAAATTTCGACGGAATTCGATATATAGGCCCCTTTTTCCAAAATGGCGTCCAAATTTTGAAAATTGGCGATTGGTCGTACAGTGGCGCGCAAAGTATCAATTCCTGACATTTTGAACATAAAGAGTTGATTTAAGCCACCCCTGACTCGATCTGTCTGATATTTTGGCCATTTGGGACATTTTTCCAAAATGGCAGCCAAACTTCGAAAGTTGAAATTTGGTCCTGTAGTGGCCTGCAAGGTATCAATTCTGGACATTTCGACCATGACAAGTCGATTAAAGCCTACCCCGACTCTACCCAACCTGAATTTTGGCCTCAATACTCAATTATAGTGCTGATTTAGATTTTTTTTTTATCTTGAAAAGGGTTGTGAAAAACCCGAGGGAAAACCACTTCTTGGACTTTTTGTGTGTCCAACATGTGAGTAATTCGGAGAGCAGAATCACTACATTTTTCCGAAAGAATGAAATCAGAATCAGAATCAGAATAAATTTTATCTCCATAAAAAGCTCCGCCATTGTAAAACATAGGCTCCCCCCAGTGGCAAAACCTATTTCACGCTAGTATAAAACTGTGACAAACGAGTTGATTGAAGCCACCTCTGACTCGATTCGGCTGATATTTGGGCCATTGAGGCCTTCTTTCCAAAATGGCGGCCAAACCGAAATCGGCAGGTGGTCGTATAGGGGCACACAATAAGGTATCTATTCCTGGACATTCCGACCATTGCGAGTCAATTAATACCCTTCCCGACTCGACTTGACTCAAATTTTGATCTCAATCCCCATTTATAGTCCTGTCCTATTGTCAGTTAAGATCTCGTGGCATCAAAACCGCAAGAAATTTCGAAGTGCAAGTTGTTTGAATATGTACGGAAACGGATCGAGATAAGCGGTTTTTGCCGATTTATACGTCGATACGAGTTGTACTTGAAAAGATTTGAGCAGAAGACAATCACAATGTACCTCTTATTGAATACCAACACCAACACACTCTTATCTAGTGTGTCCAAGGCACAAAGATCTCTCCTATGGGTCTTCGTTTGTCCCATGTGACACATTTTTGGCAAATAATGTAGGTACAGTGTTAGATGTTTTGCACTTATAGCCGTAAAGCCCCTCATTATTAAAATTGAAACCTGTTCCTGAATTGCAATCAGATTTTCCAGTATCTATGGTAGAACGAATATTATATCTTCGAGAAAAGCATTACAGGTTTAGCGCCTTATGTACATAGTTCTTTCCCAACCTTGGTGTGGCAGGGTGGTAAGTGACAAAACGAGTATAATGCAACATGTAGCAATTGGATCACCTACAGGAATTAGAATTGAAAGTGGATTCAAGATAGGTGAGAGCTCTGTTCTTCACCAATGTAATAGATAAAAAAAACAGTGAAGAAGAATGTAGGTGAGCGTCTCGCACAATCGCTCAAACGCAAACGTGCAAATTTTCAAATAAGTTGCATCCCATATCGGCGCACAGTCGACTCAGATGCTCTACATCAGTGGGACGCTCTCTCATGCAGAAAATCAAACTTCGCAAGAATTTATTCCTAATCAACATGCAACATTTCTTCTACACTGATGAAAAGTAACCAGAGTCTGAGGTCTGAGAGGCAGAGAGAAGTCTAACCTCCAAACACCACTGAGAAACAGCAAATACACGCGATAGAGCGCAGATCTCTCAATCACTGTTATTTCTGGTAATGTAATATGTAAGCTGACTTATCTTTTAGCACAAATACAAATTCTGAAACAACTTGCAGTTGATATGTATGTACTTTCGACATTTTTTATGGTTTTTACAGTTTAATACATGCGTGAAATAGGTTTTGCCAGTAGGGTAGGGAGCCTTTTATTGCTTCGGAAAAATGTAGTGATTCTGCTCTCCGGATTACTTGCATGTTGGACACACATAAAGTCCAAGAAGTGGTTTTCCCTCGGGTTTTTCACAACCCTTCTCAAGATAAAAGAAAATTCTAAATCAGCACTATAATAATTGAGTATTGAGCTCGGTATTGAGGCCAAAATTTAGGTTGGGTAGAGTCGGGGTAGGCTTTAATCAACTTGTCATGGTCGAAATGTCCAGAATTGATACCTTGCAGGCCACTACAGGACTAAATTTCAACTTTCGAAGTTTGGCTGCCATTTTGGAAAAAAGTCCCAAATGGCCAAAATATCAAACGGATCAAGTCAGGGGTGGCTTAGATCAACTCTTTATGTTCAAAATGTTAGGAATTGATACTTTGCGCGCCACTGTACGACCAATCGCCAATTTTCAAAATTTGGACGCCATTTTGGAAAAAGGGGCCTATACAGGGTGATTCACCACCAAATGGACATAGCTTAAGGGTAGGTCCAGTTTTTCCAGGCGAACCAGGATCTGGTTTTGAAATTTCTATAAAGTTGTTCGTTTCGAAGCTACAGGGTGATTCATGTATTTCGTAGAATTTTTTGACAAGCTGTATCTTCAGAACGACTAAATGGATTCAATCAAAATTTTGTGAGTTAATTCTTCTATTGATAGCTGACACATCGCCCTATCAAACAGTTCAAAATTTCCAGGGCCAGCTTCGAAAAAAAAACTTCGAAGCTTTTTTCAAAAAAAGACATTCTGTATGCATGTTTTTCAAAATTCATTTTCATATTCAGAAACCACATGGAACATGCTAATAATATCGCAAAAAAAATTGCTTGGCACCATTGAGCTGTCAATAAAATTTTGATGATCCTGAAAATTTTTGAGGTTAGGATTTTTTGTAAATTGATAATTCAAAATATTTGCAAATGATCTATTATGGCCTTGAATTTCAGCCGTTTCGTCGAAAAAAATTTAAAAATTTTTTCACGTTTTTTCGGTAGCAAAAAAAAATTTCATCAGAATTTGGAAACAAAATTTGTTACATCCCTCAACTTCACTTCTATCCCACATTGAGCTGAAATTGAGGGACGTGACATAAATTTTTCGAAAATTTTGATGAAATTTTTTGTTGCTCCTAATTTGGTACTGGAAAACGTTGAATTTTTTTTTTTATTTTTGTGACGAAACGGCTGAAATTTTAGACCATAATAGATCATCTGCAAATATTCCAAATTATCAATTTACAAAAAATCCTAACCTAAAAAATTTTCAGGACTATCATAATTTTATTGACAGCTCAATGGTGCCAAGCAATTTTTTTTGCTATACTTATAGCATGTTTTGTGTAGTTTCTAAATGTGAGAATAAATTTGGGAAAATATACATACAGAACGTCTTTTTCGAAAAAACTCTGAAGTTTTTTTTATCAAGGTCGGCCCTGGAAATTTTGAACTGCTTGATTAGGCGATGTGTCAATTATCAATAGTAGAATCAACTCATTGAATTTCAATCGAATCCATTGAATCGTTCTAAAGATATGGCTTATTCAAAAAATCGACAAAATACATGAATCACCCTGTAACTTCAAAACAAACAGCGTTAGAAAATTTTCAAAGCCAGATCCTGGTTTGCCTGGAAAAACTGGACCCACCCTCAGGCTATGTCCATTTGGTGGTGAATCACCCTGTATATCGGATTCCGTCGGAAATTTTTTTTGGAACATCGGGTGAAATTTCTTCTTATGGTCCCTAGAAACTATGTGCCAAGTTTCATAACTCTACTCAAAAGTGCAGTATCCAAAAGCGTACCGACCCCACTATCAGGAAATGTTCCTTTCCAGTTTCCACAACTCAACGGTGGTAGGATACCTGCAGCTTTTGAATAAAACGCGAAAAATCAAAGTGGGATTACCAGGAGTGCAGAAGGAGTAGTCGGTATAATTCTCATCTTATGGCCGATAAAGGATCTATAACGACATAATTATTTGTCTTAGTTCCTTTGGCGGAGTTAATGCTTAGGTATCATTCTTATTTGCGGGCCGGCGGTAACCTAATTATGCAAGGGAAAATTAGAGAAATTGAAGAGCATAAAACCTCGCATAAAACTGAATAAGAAGAACCAAAATTTTTAATCACCATTTAAACATGAAAAAATTTGATAAAGATAGAAAATCTTGCGCCGTTGCCTTTTTCGTGGATCGGAGAGAGATCAGTGTAAAGATACCTACATAAAAAAGTGCAATGAACAAAGTTTTAGAGAATTTAATGATCTACAAAAAAGTCCCGAAGAGTACATGTCTAGCTTTTCTATTTAGCTGTTAGTTAATGGCGTTAAAATTTGCGCGCCAGACCAAACGGGACGATTTTCCTATTTTACTTGACTACCGCAATTTTAAACAAGAATAACAGCTTAATAAAAGAGATAAAACAATATGTTCCGGGGACTTTTTGGTTTACAATTAAATTCTCTACAACTTTGTTTATTACGATTTTCATGTATCGCTTACCAAGATATTATATTTCCAAGATTTCCATTTTCCATTTTTTTTTTCATGTTTCCCAGGACTATTGAAAATGTAACTTCAGTTTTTCTTATTCAGTTATTCATTCTCTTCAAGTTTTCCAAATTTTTCATGCGTTATTGTATGTAACCGCCGGCGCTTAAGTAGGTAAGTAGGTATACCTACTTCGCATTGGCTACCTTGACTCCAGCTTTGGACATGACGTCATGCGCCCGGCTTGACGAATTTGACCGATACCGGTCAAAAACCAAAAAATGACCAAGATTCTCATATTTGATGCTTCGAAGACCACAGCTTTATTTTCAGCAAAATTTGCTCTTTCCATACAATATTTCATAGGTTTATAATTAATTTATCAACAAGTTGAAAAAATATGAGGATTAAGAGACTCAAATAATTTGATTGGATTGAAAAAAAAAGTTGATTATACAAAAAAAAATTCACCCAAATAAATTAGGCTCCTACGTTTCCCAGTTGCTTGGACAGTAGGTATCCAGGCTTGGTAGACCTTTTTGATGACGGATAGGCTGGAGGTTGTTCGAGCATGGTTTGTTTAACGTGGACCCTACCCTGCCATAAAGTTTACTGGAAGTCTAAATTTAACAGTTCTGACTCTTACGATAATCTAACCGAAAAAAATCGTTTGCAACGTGATCCCTCGTTTAGAAACATCATGATGGAAACCTTTGCAGTTACCACTACTCAACAGTAGTAGGACACACGCACCTTTTAAATGAAATGCGAAAAATCAGAGCGGGAACAACAGGAGTGCAGAAGAAATAATGGGTATATCATTCTCATCTTAGGGCCAATAAAGGATCTATCGCGGCATAATTATTTGTCTTAGTTCCTTTGGCAGAGTGAATGCTTATATCATTCAAATTAACAGAATTTTTGCACACCAAAAACAAAACAAAAAAAGACCTAAAGATTCTCATACTTTATGTTTCGAAAAACACACCTCTATTTGCAGAAAAATTTGCTTTTTTTATGCATTCTTTCATAGGGCTATGAACAAACTGAAAAACTAGAATCAGTAGACTCAAACTAACCTGCGCACCAATTGGAAGGGGCCACCCAAAAATTTCACACACATTCAAAATGTCATAACTTCAATAAAATGGTGTAGGCCAAATTTAAAAAATTTTGATTCCCTAGAGAGCTATTTTCTGCGCTATCAGATGTTGCACTCATTTATTAAATCCTGAGAAAAAATCATCGTAAAAGCGTCTCATTGATAACAAACGGCTTTTACGATGTCCGAACATTCCATTTTGACAATTAACTGACCAATGATTATTTGAAATTAGGAATAAAATTTTTCGAACCAAATTCTCATCTGTTATGCTTTCGAGACCAGATCAGTATTTCTCACAAAGTCTGCACCTTGTAATGGATTCTACCGAAGCCCTTTTGGGAAATCAGTAAATTTACGGTTATCGGGAACGTTCTGAGTAATGTACGGTCAAAAATTACCAAGTAATTCAACAAAAACACACAAAAATTAATTCTCAAATCGATTAGCATTTATTCCGTCAAAGGAACTAAGACGAATAAAAATGTCGCGTTAGATCCTCCATCGGACATAAGAAGTATTTTTTTATCAAGAAAATATGACCGTAAAAAACGTCTAATTGATAACCAACGGCCTTAAGGTTGTCCGAACATTCCCTTTTGAATGGTAAGCGGTGATTTTTTACCATCACGAATAAAATCGAACCCTGATTTCGAACCAAATTCTCATCTGTGATGTTTTTGGGACTAGAGCAGAATTTCTTGCAAAATCTGCACTTTTTAATGGATTCTATGGTAGTCTTATTAGCAAATCAGTAAATTTTTTACCATCAAGAATAAAGTCGAACCTTGATTTTGAACCAAATTCTCATCTGTGATGCTTTTGGGACCAGAGCAGAATTTCTCGCAAAATCTTCACTTTTTAATGGATTCAATCGTAGCTTTATTGGCAAATCAGTAAATTTACGGTTATCGGGAACGTTCTGAGCAATGTACGGTCGAAAATTACCAAGTAATTCAAGAAAAACACAAAAAAAATAATTCTCAAAGCGATATGCATTTATTTCGCCAAAAGAGCTAAGACGAATAAAAATATCGCGTTAGATCCTCCATCGGACATAAGGAGTATTTTTTATCAAGAAACTATGATAGTAAAAAACGTCTAATTGATAACCAACGGCCTTAAGGTTGTCCGAACATTCCCTTTTGACTAGTTAGCGGTGATTTTTTACCATCAGGAATAAAATCGAACCCTGATTTCGAACCAAATTCTCATCTGTGATGCTTTTGGGACTAGAGCAGAATTTCACGCAAAATCTTCACTTTTTAATGGAATCAATCGTAGCCTTATTGGCAAATCAGTAAATTTATGGTTGTCGGGAACGTTCTGAGCAATGTACGGTCAAAAATTAACAAGTAATTCAACAATAACACAAAAAAAATTATTCTCAAAGCGATATGCATTTATTCCGCCAAAGGAGCTAAGACGAATAAAAATGTCGCGTTAGATCCTCCATTGGACATAAGATGTATTTTTTTATCAAGAAAATATGATCGTAAAAAACGTCTAATTGATAACCAACGGCCTTAAGGTTGTCCGAACATTCCCTTTTGATTAGTTAGCGGTGATTTTTTACCATCAGGAATAAAATCGAACCCAGATTTCGAACCAAATTCTCATCTGTGATGCTTTTGGGACTAGAGCAGAATTTCTCGCAAAATCTGCACTTTTTAATGGATTCTATCGTAGCCTTATTGGCAAATCAGTAAATTTTTTATCAGAAATAAAATCGAATCATGATTTTGAACCAAATTCTCATCTGTGATGCTTTTTTAACAGAGCAGAATTTCTCGCAAAGTCTGCACTATGTATTGGATTCAATCGTAGCCTTATTGGCAAATCAGTAAATTTTTTACCATCAAGAATAAAATCGAACCTTGATTTTGAACCAAATTCTCATCTGTGATGCTTTTGGGACCAGAGCAGAATTTCTCGCTAAATCTTCACTTTTTAATGGATTCAATCGTAGCTCTATTGCAAATCAGTAAATTTACGGTTATCGGGAACGTTCTGAGCAATGTACGGTCAAAAATTACCAAGAAATTCAAGAAAAACACAAAAAAAAAATTCTCAAAGCGATATGCATTTATTCCTCCAAAGGAGCTAAGACGAATAAAAATGTCGCGTTAGTGCCTCCATCGGACATAAGAAGTATCTTTTTATCAAGAAAATATGATCGTAAAAAACGTCTAATTGATAACCAACGGCCTTAAGGTTGTCCGAACATTCCCTTTTGACTAGTTAGCGGTGATTTTTTACCATCAGGAATAAAATCGAACCCTGATTTTGAACCGAATTCTCATCTGTGATGCTTTCGGGACCAGAGCAGAATTTCTCGCTAAATCTTCACTTTTTAATGGATTCAATCGTAGCCTTATTGGCAAATCAGTAAATTTACGGTTATCGGGAACGTTCTGAGCAATGTACGGTCAAAAATTAACAAGTAATTCAACAAAAAAACAAAAAATTTAATTCTCAAAGCGATATGCATTTATTCCGCCAAAGGAGCTAAGACGAATAAAAATATCGCGTTAGATCCTCCATCGGACATAAGATGTATTTTTTATTAAGACAATATGATCGTAAAAAACGTCTAATTGATAACCAACGGCCTTGATATTGTCCAAACATTCCCTTTTGATTAGTTAGCGGTGATTTTTTACCATCAGGAAAAAAATCGAACATTGATTTTGAACCAAATTCTCATATGTGATGCTTTCGGGACCAGAGCAGAATTTCTCGCAAAATCTGCATTTTTCAATGGATTCAATCGTAGCCTTATTGGCAAATCAGTAAATTCTTCATCATCAAAAATAAAATCGAACCTTGATTTTGAACCAAATTCACATCTGTGATGCTTTTGGGACCAGAGCAGAATTTCTCGCTAAATCTTCACTTTTTAATGGATTCAATCGTAGCTTTATTGGCAAATCAGTAAATTTACGGTTATCGGGAACGTTCTGAGCAATGTACGGTCAAAAATTACCAAGTAATTCAACAAAAACACAAAAAAAATAATTCTCAAAGCGATATGCATTTATTCCTCCAAAGGAGGCTAAGACGAATAAAAATGTCGCGTTAGATCCTCCATCGGACATAAGAAGTATTTTTTTATCAAGAAAATATGATCGTAAAAAACGTCTAATTGATAACCAACGGCCTTAAGGTTGTCCGAACAATCCCTTTTGACTAGTTAGCGGTGATTTTTTACCATCAGGAAAAAAATCGAACCCTCATTTCGAACCAAATTCTCATCTGTGATGCTTTTGGGACTAGAGCAGGATTTCTCGCAAAATCTGCACTTTTTAATGGATTCTATCGTAGCCTTATTGGCAAATCAGTAAATTTTTTATCAGAAATAAAATCGAACCTTGATTTTGAACCATCAGGAAATTTATGGTTATCGGGAACGTTCTGAGCAATGTACGGTCAAAAATTAACAAGTAATTCAACAAAAACACAAAAAATTTAATTCTCAAAGCGATATGCATTTATTCCGCCAAAGGAGCTAAGACGAATAAAAATGTCGCGTTAGATCCTCCATCGGACATAAGAAGTATTTTTTTATCAAGAAAATATGATCGTAAAAAACGTCTGATTGATAACCAACGACCTTAAGGTTGTCCGAACATTCCCTTTTGACTATTTAGCGGGATTTTTTACCATCAGGAATAAAATCGAAAATCGATTTCGAACCAAATTCTCACCTGTGATGCTTTTGATACCAGAGCAGGATTCCTCGCAAGCCTGCACTTTGTAATGGATTCTGTCGTAGCTTTATTGGGAAATTAGCAAAACGGTTATCAGAAACATTCTGAGCAATGACGGTCATAAATGACCAAATATTTTAACAAAAAACACAAAAAACTTCATTCTCAAAGCAATAAGCATTTATTCCTCCAAAGAAAATAAGAACAAGTAGCAAAGTCCTCACGGGGTGAGTTACTAAAGCGCATTTTCTGTGAGCGAAAAAGTTGTAATTATTATTTAATTAAAGTAAGTAGCAAGAGTAGTAGGTAGTTGTAGAATTAAACGTTGTTTCAAAAGGGTTGTCATCTCGGGCGGCCAAGAAATTTGACACTTGGGTTTAAAATAATGCGTGAAGGGGGTACGATTTAAAAAACCAACGTTTGCTCTTGCACTGGCCCAGGTACGGCACAGTCATTTAGAAAAAACCCAAAATTTATACGACTCTTCCTTGCAGAGTTATGTTCCATTTAAAATTTGGAAGTTTGAGAGTGTGGGGGCAAAAGGGGGGGCGATTTAGATTTTGTTTCAAATTTCTCTTAATCACAGAATTTCATCCTCTTTCATTTGGTGTATCGCATCCTATGTAGTTTCATTTGCAATTTTGAAGTTGGGGTAGGTGGGGACAAAGGGGGTATGATTTAAAAACAAAGCGTGTGCTCTTGCACTGGACCAGGTACGTCGCAGTCATTTAGAAAAAACCCGAAGTTTATACGACTCTTCGTTGGAGAGTTATATTCCATTTAAAATTAGGAAGTTTGAGAGGGGGGGACAAAAGGGAGGGGGGGCGATTTAGACTTTTTTTACAATTTCTCTCAGACACAGAATTTCATTCTCTTTCATTTGGTGTATCGCATCCTATGTAGTTTCATTTGAAATTTTGAAGTTGGGGTAGGTGGGGACGAAGGGGGTACGATGTAAAAAAAAACCTGTGCTCTTGCACTGGCTCAGGTACGTCACAGTCATTTAGAAAAAACCCGAAGTTCATACGACTCTTCCTTGCAGAGTTATGTTCCATTTAAAATTAGGAAGTTTGAGAAGGTGGGGGCAAAAGGGAGGGGCGATTTAGAATTTTTTTTTAATTTCTCTTAATTACAGAATTTCCTCTTCTTTCATTTGGTGTATCGCATCCTATGTAGTTTCTATTCCATTTAAAATTAGGAAGTTTGAGAGAGGGGGACAAAAGGGAGGGGGGCGATTTAGAATTTTTTTACAATTTCTCTCAGACACAGAATTTCATCCTCTTTCATTGGGTGTATCGCATCCTATGTAGTTTCATTTGAAATTTTGAAGTTGGGGTAGGTGGGGACGAAGGGGGTACGATGTAAAAAAAAACCTGTGCTCTTGCACTGGCTCAGGTACGTCACAGTCATTTAGAAAAAACCCGAAGTTCATACGACTCTTCCTTGCAGAGTTATGTTCCATTTAAAATTAGGAAGTTTGAGAAGGTGGGGGCAAAAGGGAGGGGCGATTTAGATTTTTTTTTTAATTTCTCTTAATTACAGAATTAGGAAAGGTGATGGAAAACGGACATCTACCTATACACGAAGATATTGTCACCGCGTCTTCAACTCGATTAAAATCGCGTAGACCACCCATCAAATCGGCCAATCAACTTCGCGTTGAAAACTTCAATATCAAACATAAGTGGGAGGAATTATGGAGTCGGACAACAACCCAAGATGTAAACTTATATTTACCAGTCGACCAGAAGCCGAGTGGATTCGACCTTCCAAGGAAAATCTGGAAGACTGCGAACCGAATTAGATGCAACCACGGTAGAACCGCCGACTTTTTGTATAAATGTGGTAAAGTTCAATCTGGACACTGTGACTGTGGAAATCCACGTCAAACTGTCGTGCACATTGTTCAGGAGTGCGAACGAAGGGCATACCCTGGCAATTTCTCCGACTTTTACACCCTTTCCCCAGATACAGTCACTTGGATTGAAAACTTGGACATCGGGATCTGATGGATTATTTCTTTTTATTTACTTATTTATTTATTTACTTTTTTATATACTCGTTATATTAAGTACTTTCTATTACTATTATAGTACCTCTTGTCTGTAGCATGTATGCCATACGCTAAATAAATAAATAATTACAGAATTTCCTCTTCTTTCATTTGGTGTATCGCATCCTATGTAGTTTCTATTCCATTTAAAATTAGGAAGTTTGAGAGGGGGGGACAAAAGGGAGGGGGGGCGATTTAGACTTTTTTTACAATTTCTCTCAGACACAGAATTTCATTCTCTTTCATTTGGTGTATCGCATCCTATGTAGTTTCATTTGAAATTTTGAAGTTGGGGTAGGTGGGGACGAAGGGGGTACGATGTAAAAAAAAACCTGTGCTCTTGCACTGGCTCAGGTACGTCACAGTCATTTAGAAAAAACCCGAAGTTCATACGACTCTTCCTTGCAGAGTTATGTTCCATTTAAAATTAGGAAGTTTGAGAAGGTGGGGGCAAAAGGGAGGGGCGATTTAGAATTTTTTTTTAATTTCTCTTAATTACAGAATTTCCTCTTCTTTCATTTGGTGTATCGCATCCTATGTAGTTTCTATTCCATTTAAAATTAGGAAGTTTGAGAGAGGGGGACAAAAGGGAGGGGGGCGATTTAGAATTTTTTTACAATTTCTCTCAGACACAGAATTTCATCCTCTTTCATTGGGTGTATCGCATCCTATGTAGTTTCATTTGAAATTTTGAAGTTGGGGTAGGTGGGGACGAAGGGGGTACGATGTAAAAAAAAACCTGTGCTCTTGCACTGGCTCAGGTACGTCACAGTCATTTAGAAAAAACCCGAAGTTCATACGACTCTTCCTTGCAGAGTTATGTTCCATTTAAAATTAGGAAGTTTGAGAAGGTGGGGGCACAAGGGGGGGCGATTTAGAATTATTTTTTTAATTTCTCTTAATTACAGAATTTCCTCTTCTTTCATTTGGTGTATCGCATCCTATGTAGTTTCATTTGAAATTTGGAAGTTGGGGTAGGTGGGGACGAAGGGGGTACGATGTAAAAACAAAAAACTGTGCTCTTGCACTGGCCCAGGTACGTCACAGTCATTTGGAAAAAACCCGAAGTTTATACGACTCTTCGTTTAGGAGGAGTTACGTTACAGGACGGACGGACGGACGGGCGGACAGACGGACGGACGGACGGACGGACGGACGGCAAAGCGGCCATAATAGCGATTTTTCTTTCAGAAAATGCGCTTAAAATGACGCGTTACATCCTCCATCGGCCATAAGATGTATTTGTTTATTGAGAAAATATGATCGTAAAAAGCGTCTAATTGATAACAACCGGCCTTTAGGTTGTCCGAACATTCCATTTCGACTATACCATTTCCAGTTGTAATTCAGATAGCGTCAATTGATTCCAGAACTTATACCTTTAAATCTCATTCAGAAGTTCTGAAATCCAATTGACGCTATCTGAATTACAACTGGAAAAGGTATATAGTTACAGGTGATTTTTTAAAATCAGGAATAAAATTGAACCTCGATTTTCGAGGGGCTCATCATTTCTGCAATACCTGTACAAAATCTCTGCAATGCTTTTGAATACTTCCGCAATACTCTGCAATACACTCAATTTAGGCACTCTGCAATACTCTGCAATACAGGCTGCAATACCTAGAGTATTGCTGCAACACCTGTACAAATTTTGAGAAGTGTTGAGCCCCTCGTCGATTTCGAACCAAATTCTCATCTGTGATGCTTTTGAGACCAGAGCAGAATCGCAAAGTCTGCACTTTGTGTTGGATTTTATCGTAGCCTTATTGGGGAATCAGCAAATTTATGGTTACCGGGAACGTTCTGAGCAATGCACAATAAAAAATTACCAAGAAATTCCACAAAAATACAAAAAATTCAATTCTCAAAGCGATAAGCATTTATTCCGTCAAAGGAACTAAGACGAATAAAAATGCCGCGTTAGATCCTTTATCGACCCTAAGATATGAGAATGATGCTGAATATCTTTTCTGCGCTCCTGATGTCTCAGCTCCAGTTTTTCTCATTTTCCCGGGAACCTGCGGCTTTGCTCCTACCATTGATCAATGGAACTGGTAAAGAAACCCTTCTATTCAAGTTTTTCAACTTCCCGTAAAATTCACTCCTACCCCATAACTATACCTATCTTCCCTCCTCTAATAACTTTTGTTGAAGGCAAATGGTTTAGCGATGATTATAGCAAAGGTCAATCTAGAAATAAGTGAGCCCATTTGGAGCTGTCAGTCCTGTTACATCAGAAATCAAAATATCTGACCTGCTTCCGTTAGGGGTGCAAGTAATTTTTTTCTCTCGCTGCGAGTTCCCATATTAAACACAAAAAGTCCGGCCCAAATCGGAGCGATTCAAATAATTGGAGTTACTTGGGGTAGTTTTGAAGAGGTGGGGGTGAAAACTGTAAAAGGATTCCGTCCCCCTCGAGTTTATCCAACCGAGAAAGTCCGGTTCAGATCAGGGCTACTTGAGAAAAAGGGGAGATTTTGAGGGGGTTGATGGCGAGGGGTGTGAAGTAAAATGAAGGTTTTTTCTCTGCGTGAATTCCGGCACAAATCGGAGCGATTCAAATAACTAGAGGGGCATGGGGTAGTTTTGAGCGGGTGGGTGTGAAAAGTGTAAGAAGGTTTCTTTCCCCCGCGAGTTTTACCATCTAACCGAGAAACTCTGGTTAAGATCAGGGCTACTTGAGAAAGGGGATGATTTTGAGGGGTTGGGGCGGCGAGAGGGGTGCAAGTAAAATGAAGTTTTTTTCTTCCCGCGAATTTACATATCAAACACAAAAAGTCCGTCCCAAATCTAAACGATTCAAGTAATTGGAGGAAAGTGGGGTGGTTTTAAGGGGGTGGAGGTGAAAAGTGTAGAAAGGTTTCCTTCTCCCTGCGAGTTGCTCTATCCAACATACAAAATCCGGTTCAGATCGGAGCTACTTGAGAAAAGCGGGTGATTTTTAGGGGGAGGGATTGAGGGTGCAAAGTAATATGGACCACTTACTAATTTCAAAAGTGAATAGATAATTTCATATCAACTCAAAGTCAAAAAGGAGGTAAGACTACTTAACGAGACAATTAATCTTACTTCCGCTTTGATACCTCAGCGACAGTCGTGCGCTCTAGCGGCAAACCCTCACATTAATTTACACCTAAATTAGCCAATTTTCACGAATATCTAAGACAACAACCGGTAAAACAGGTAGCATTCTCAAAGTTATCAACTGCAAGAGGAGATAAGACGTTACATTATCTCAAGGAGGAGGTAAGACGAATCGCGTCTTAACTCCGCTTTGTGGGTCTTACTTCCGCCCGCAAAAAACGGAACTAAGGATGAAATATTAGTCCGCTAATCGGAACTAAAGAAGACTAGATGATAATAATAATATTGACAATAATAAGCAGAAAAAAAGAGAGCCTCTCTGATTCATTTTTTCTCTTCCCTTCGAGGCTCAGCCAAAACTCAAAAGTGCAAAACTATCCAAAAAACATGACCTAAATTCTGTTTTTGAAACACAGTGATACCTGTCAAGTAGGTATCAAGCAATCAATCAAATGATAATTCGCCAGGGGATATTAGTCGAAGCCTTAGGGGGGGACTTATACCCTTCATCCTTCCCCCGTGGGTACGCCCCTGCTTCTCTTTATGACTTTACTCGAACTCCCTATATGTAGTTGATTCATAAGCGGTTCTCAAAGAAAAACGATCATTACAACAACTTGGTTTTAATAGTATAAATTGAACTTTTTTTACGCATCTATTCTACAAAACTAAATTTACACCTATCTGCCTCTTTTGTAATCACCAACAGGGTATTTAGTCAGTCTTCAGTCATCGTAGACCAACTTTTGGTTCTGGCGGAGCCTGGAGGCTCTAGCCCTCAGCAGATTAGAAAATATTTTTTTGCCATAGCTTCCAGCTTGGCAAATCAATTTTTCTGAAACTTGGCTCATAAGAAACACGGATTTACTTACTCATTGTTTGGTTGAATGCATTATTCTGGAATGTATCTTCTGAAGCAACCATTTCTTCTTTTTTTCCGCGGAGTAGGTAATGAGTGACTTCCCGCCGTCTCACATAGTATGTAATGAATCAATTACCATAATGGTTGTGAGTAATAGTACATTACATACCAAGACGGAAAGAGGTTCATTACAGACAAGAGCCAAGGTAGCTGCAGAGCGCGCCGCGGGCCGATGGTTCGTAATGGTTTATTTTCCAACATTTTCAAAAGTCACTAGTGAACAATGATTATGGTGGTTGTGAGTAGAAGTTCTTTCCACCTCCATAGATGTTATGAGAATAGTTCCAAAATTTTATCGCGCGACGCCCAAAGCGAATTTTCACAGGTAACATTATCAATTTCATTGGCGAGTTTTTAACACGTTAATTGTTTTTAAAAAGAGTAATCCATCGGTAGGTACTACTTGTGGATCTTTTTTCAAAATTATAAGCTTGACGACTGGCGCCCCTGATTTGCAACAGGGGGTACGGCCGTACCGTCGTACCCCCCGTGGAGCCGCCAGTGCAAAAGAGCATGGGAAACAAATGTATTTTGTATTTAAATACATTGTCAATGGGGTGAATATAGTATTACCAGAACAATTTCAGCCCGAACAGACAAAAGAGCATGGGAAACAAATGTATTTTGTATTTTGGACAGTGGCGGCTCGTGCCTGAAGAAAGAAGTACGGCCGAGTAAAGAACTGATGTTGGAAAAGCCGAGGGGGGGTTTGGGGGGGCGCAGCCCCCCCATGAAGCGTCGCAGGCGAAATTTTTTTTCCACATATATATATATATATATATATATTTTTTGCTTCTTTGGTTTTCAACAAGTTTGCCATATTTTAAAATTTGCGTGAGGACTTATTTATGCTGGAAACATGCAGCAAAAATTAAAACTAAACTCCAACTCCAACTAAGAATCCAGCCATCTGATTGGTAAATTATGACTTGCTATTCTGAATCAAATCTGGTGCCAAAATTCTTAGTTGGAGTTGGAATTCAGTTTTAATGTTTGCTGCATGTTTCCAGCGTTATTCGTGATGCATCAGTGCATCATGCGTGATCAGTGACTTAGCCAAGTATCTTATTCTGTGGCGGCCTGCCTCATCATTTTTATGGTCTGTAAGTAGTGGTGCAATCACTATTAATTATTCTTCCCTGACATCATATAATGTTAAAAGACTTAAGGGGAAACATCACTCTAGTTCGTCAATTCAATTTTGCACCATAAACAAATTATTATGCATAATTATGGTATAGTCAAAAATTAAATTGTCCAGCAAGAACCAACGAGGAGGTCAGAGTGTTTCTTGCTAGGATAAGGCAAGGATAGGGAGGATAGGGACAAGAATGTTGATAGGTAACTATAGGTAAGAAACAAAAACACAAAATAAAATCCTTCAAGAGAAAAACCAGAAAAAAATAAATTAAACTCTCACTTGTGACCAAAACTCTAGGACAAGTAGAAAAAATCTCAACAAAACCGAAACAATAAAATCTTTATCTTATAGTTATACTTGAACAAATAAAAAACACATTTCACTGCTGATCAGCTGAGTAGGTACTCAACGGTTGAGTCAAACAGGACATCATTCGCAGTCACTTAGGTTTATACTTTCTTATAAATTAGATCAATCCTGCGGGCTTTTGAGCTAGCGAAGTCGTCAATAATATGTTCGTAAAATTGTTTTGTCTTCGACAACTCTTTTACAAGACCGCGTTCGATAGCAATTATGGACAGATTATTGAGGCGGGATTGTCCCATTGAATTTCTGGTGAACGTTTTAATCCTTTTCAAGGCAGAAAAGCTTCTCTCGACAGATGCAGATGTAGCAGGAAGAGACAAGATCAGGCACAACAACTTATAAATTTCAGGAACATCGTCGATAATTTCACTATCGCGAATGAATTTGGCCATATCAGCAAGTTTAGGAGAGTCCCCAAAAACATTGGTATCAGAATATAGAACTTTAAGTTCTCTTTGTAGTTTATCATCATGGAAAAATTGAGGATAACTTGATAATAGTGAATCAAATAATTTCTGGGGGAAATGACGGCTGAATGTTTCAAATCTGGAATGATTCAAGAGTTCTAGGAAGTCCAAAGCGGAGATGTTCTGAAATCGGATTTCAATTTGATTTATGACTAGATCCAAAATCTCAAGAAACAGTCGCTTGTAGGAATTTTCCTGTGGAATATCGGTTTTTCGACGACGACCAACTGGAGGTGAAATCTCTGTTTGATTTTCAATCGAAGACAACAAGCTCTGGTAGTAGAATTCCTCATTCCTGTATTTTTTCAAAGTTGCCAAAAGTGCCTGAATTCTGTCATTACAATATTTAACATCAGATAATTTATTTTGGACTATTGAAAAAATAGCATCGGTCTGAATGAAAATCAGGTGGAAAACAAACAGCAAAAACAGAAAATCATAATCATTCAACATGTTTTTTAGACCCTGTGATTCACGAATTGAGATATCGTCCCATTTTTCGTTATCATCAATGATTGTTTCAAAGACTTCAAGTAAGTTATCTCTGTTGTCAAACAATGTATTAACAATACGAGACTTGAAATTCCACCGAGTGTCAGAATTGCTTGGCAGACGTTTCTTGCAGATTTGATCGAGGATATTTGTCCTTTTCGTTGATTTGGTGAAAAATGCGGAAAAACCACCAACATTTGAAAAAAACAATCTGCATTCTTTAATTTTCTTGGAGGTATCTTGAAGTACCAAATTCAATTTATGCGCATAACAATGGGTGAATAATGCCTGAGGTGCTACTGATTTGATTTTAGCTTGCAATCCATTTATTTCTCCTGCCATAACAGCGGCTCCATCATAGGTTTGCCCTACCAATTTTTTTTCGATGTCAAAACGAGTAAAGTTTTGTGAAAGCAAATTGAATAGGTCCTCAGCTTTTCGACGATCGCTCACATCAAAAAAACCAAGAAATCGCTCAACAACACCACCACTCTCGGAGAAAAATCGGAAAATAACTGACATTTGAGAAAAGCATCTGATATCTGTGGTTTCGTCCACTTCCCACGAAAAACATGGAGTTTTGTCGATTTCACCGTGAATTTTGTTCATAACGATTTTCACAATTGAATTGATCAACTCCTCTTGAATTGTTTTGGAGAGGCCAGAGAAAACGCTCGATTTTGACGGATCAATGAAGTTATTAAACTTTGGATCTAGAGTGGCACCAAATTTGGCGAGCTCTCTGAAGTTTCCCTGATTTACAGAATTTGATGATTCGTCATGACCACGAAACGCGAGCTCTTGGGTAGCCAAGAACAAAACCATATCTATTAAATGTTTAATCATCTTTCTATTCTGTCTAACCGTCTCGTTATGTGTTTCGATAGATTGACGATGAGCCGAATTCAAAGCATTAATAATATTCTGTTTTCCGAACAATTTGAATTTCACAGCGGCATGCGTGTGTTCCGTGGAAATGTAGTGTTTATGAATTGCGCGGGAAATATCTTTCAGGTTATCGAAACCGATCGAGGACCAGGGAGACTTGATATCATTGCTGAACAGCACACAATACCAACAATACAATTTGTTTCGGCTTGGGCTCCCAGTTAGCCACGAAGTTTTTTCAAACCAAGATGTTGTGAACGAACGATTGTGGCCAGACTTGGATTGCAATAAATCCGGCATTGGGGGATGCGGTATTGTTATGTTTTTGGCATAAACTTTATCGTCATATGTGAGCGACTTGAAGCGGTGCTCCAAAAGACAAGCCAGTCAAGCCACTAAATCAAAATCAGCGTTATTCTGGTTTGTACTCACGACATCCCTCGAGCTGAAGCTCACAGGTTCACGTTCGGCTTGGCTTTCCATTTCCATTTCCATTTCCCATTCGAAGTTCGAACCTACTCCTACTCGTTCTCAACACCAACGTCACCAACTCACCAACACCCAACACCACACAGTCACACACATTCTTAGCGGCCCGAGCAAATTACTGAAATCACTGAAATCGGTGAGCAAGAGCAACAATGCTACTGATTAACTCGATTAACTGAAATTACTGGAATACTGGAAACTAAAATGAAAATGGTAGAAATTTGAAACAAAAGAATAGCTTTCTCGGCATTTGCCGGCACGAATCGGGATACCTTCGGCTACTGTGTCATCGCGGGAGCGAGCGCGAGCGAGAAGGCGCGCGGCAACAAAACTGTCAACCATATGAGTAGGTACCTACCGATCCAATTTCATCTATTTATTCACCAAAATAAATAACTGCCAATAAACTGTATAATGTAAAATACGTAATACCAATACCACCTAATAATGTGATACTTTATCATGGCTCGAAGCGCACTATGAAGCATTGATAATGATAATAAGTTCAAAAAGTCGGGGTCTGCGTCCTGGGACGGCCGAATGGCTTCTGGCTGTGCCCACCATACGCCTGAACCTAACGAGCGCAAGCAAGACGGGCGCGCTCCACAAATGTAAACCATATAAATAGTTGCCAATAAATATAAATTCTATATTGTAAAATACGTAATACCAAAACCACCTAATAATGTGATACTTTGTTCGACGAGTGATCGCCGGTTTGCGTTCTGGGACGGCGAATGGCTTCTGGCCGCGCCAGGCGCCACATACGGCCGTGCAGGATGACAACCTACGTTCTTTTCGCGGTCCGCGCAAATACGAAAAAAATACAAATATTTAGTAAATTCACGATATCATTTGGGACCCATTTTAATAATTGGAAATCGAATATTTATCATTTATTTTCACTATAATTTGGATATTTTTTGCATTTTTTTTCTTTCGAAAATTTCTGGTACGGCCTGGCCGTACCTGCCGTCCTTAACCAGCCGCCACTGATTTTGGAAATCAAAATACTTATCCGAAATATGTATTTAAAATACAAAATACGAAATACTAGCTGCCTGAACTATTCCAAAATACAAAATACAAATACTTCCCAATCAAATGTATTTAAATACAAAATACAAAATACTTAAATGTATTTCAAATACGTATTTCAAATACTTATATTTGAAATACCGCCCAGCCCTGCGTACATGCAGGACTTTTTCCGAACGTGCCGACTCCACTATAACAAACTCGTTGTAAACACGAATAAAAAATTCAAAAAATGTGTTTTTTTTGGGGGGGGGGGCATCGAACGCGGTCGAGTCTGAAATTTTGCTATGGTAGTGAACAGATGAAGGTGGGGGGTGGGGAAGTACAAGTACGGTTCATCCGAAATCAATAACTAGTTAAGATCTAAGTTGAAGTCCCGGACATTTTGATTGGAGCTGTTCGAGTCTCTGATCATCCATTCGCTGTCACACTGCAATGCTGTGTGGGGCCCTAGATACGCTAATCTGCTCGAGAGGACCCAGGTTGCCTTCTTCAAGAGACTTACTACTGGCACTGGCTAAAAACACCCCGGATTGGGGATTGCATGGTAAGAGTGGAGGCTGGCACAGACAAGATCTCACTGTTTACTCTCCAAATTTGTTTATCTTGATTATCGCAACTGCTTCGAATGCCTGAAAGCCGCTACCCCAAGATGTGCTGTAACAGACTTCTAACACTCAGCTCTGACACGCCAAGGGTATAACTGGGTCGCCCCAGGCCCCAGTTTTCCTTTATCAAGGAAAAAAATTCTGTACTATACGAAGTGTTAGTTGGCTGTATCCCTGGCTGTGTATCACCTGTCTCACTCTTGTGGGCATTGTACTTGAATTTAGAATTTGAAAAATTCAGCTGAGGACCAAAAAATTGATCAAACTCGATAGTGTCTTTTAACTTGTAACCTTTCGCCCCTCTAATTATAGGATTTAGTAGAAGGTTCTTTTTTAATTGGATAAACACAATAATTCAATAATGATATCTGCCAATCAGGATGCAAAAGTCAAAATGGAGGGAAGCTGCAAATACGTCTCTAATAAAACCAACTAAAAACATCAATTGCCAGGCTGAAGTCGCTATTGCTGTGTTCAACTCTAGGGTACCCATTATTTTGCAGCACTCCTACAAAAAAAAGCTAAAGCTGGCTTATTTCAGCCGATGTGTTCTACCTACTCGTTACCAGAAAATTGACTTGGCATATCAAAATACAAAGCTCAAAACATCAATTAAAATTGAATTAACGAAGAAACAAACCGAAAATTGGTGGAAAATTAGCTCTTAAGCCGCATATATACGGGATTATCATTGTATCGAACACACACACACAACCAGAAAGAGCGCGCCCAAAAATGTAATTGAATAAATTATTTCCGGCAATTAAACGCGATGCTCATTCATATCTCTCACGCGATGCAATTATACAGGGTGCCGGCAAAACAGCCGATTAATAATACAAAATCATTTGTTTTATGTTGACTCCTTTTTGTGATATTCAGCCCGAGTAGGTAGTAGGTACCTACTTATCGGTATTTAATAAACGATTCCATCATCGTACGCATTCTGCAACGGGCAAGAAAATCCCATGGGCAATACAAAAAATCGGTTTGATACAAAAAAAATTGTCTGGTGATCCCGCGCGACACGACTCGAAAAATTAGCATTCCAATATGGCGGATTTCATACGCCGCATCCGCGGAGAAGAGAAAAAGGCAATATCGCCGGGCGTCATCTTGGGTTCTCTCTTTATAGAGGCACCACACCACGTACTGGTACTTCTACACCATCATGTAATATTGTGTTGTCTTGTGTGATGCGCTGGCATTCATCACTTTGCCATAAAAGCCCCTAGTCAGCACCATCCAGCGCAACGACTCATTAATTATTGATATGTGACATCGATTTTGTCGAGTTATTAAGACTCTTCTTGGTTCTTCTTTTGCGATGATGGTGCGGGCATTTCGTTGCTTCTACTTCTTCATCGTACGAGCGTAATGCTGCTTGGGCCTTGGCTTATGTTCCCCAACCGGTAATTATCCTCTCGGTGATGGTAACATCTTAACTCGTCCCGTTCCATAAGCAGAGTCGTAAAATAATGTTTTTAGCACTTTTTTCTTCTTTATCGAACTTACCTCCGCACAGAGCTATCCGGTTGAGATGCTGCAGTGCTCCTGATGCCGTGCTTCTTTTTATAAAGAAACAGTGAGAAAATCAAACCGTGACAAAGAAGCGTTTGAAAGGATAAGCAACTTGACATCCGAATTTTGAGCTACAATTAATGATAATGGCACGATTAAGTTCAGTTCGTCAACAATGGACCTTCTCATATAGGCGGTTCTCTCCACTCGCAGCTCGTGCGCAGGTCTTCTCATAGACTAAACTCACTGGTTCAATTGGCTGTTTAACCGGGAGCGTTCATCGATCGGGCTGGCTAGGGTTGGAGTTGGCGACGGCGCCAATATAGATGAATCTGCGCCCCGAGAACCCCAGGTGAATGAGAATGGCTATACTTCCGTCCGCTCTACCTGTAACAGTCAAATTACTGCTCATCTAGATAAAATTGGGGAAGTGCCTCCGTAGCCGGCCCCGGCTTCATGTATTGTAGCCGGAGCCTGTCCCAAGTGACAGAGATTATGATATGATACTACTACTACTACTACTACTACTACTACTACTACTACCACCTACTACAGTGAAGTAGGCCGAGCAAATAGTCATCTTGCTCATAAATCACGGGAGCGCCATTTTTGCTGCCAAGTGTAGCTACGTCACGTTGTTGTAGGAGCTTACAGGGTGTATTTCCACATGCTACATTTTGTTATAAATGGCTGATTTCTCAGATTTTTGATTAAAACTGGCCAGATTTTTGCTAACACTTGCTGAATTTCTGTCAAAATTCTGGATTTTTGTTCAGAATTGGTGAATTGTTGCTGAAACGTGCTGAATTTTGGCTGAAGACTTCCTGCATCGCAGCTAAAACTCATTAAAGTACCATCCGAAATTGCTAAACTGTAGCCGGAAATTGCTAATGATTTGCTAAAACTTGCTACATTGTGAAACAAAGCTCTCCGACTACCACAACATCAGACGGTCGAACCGAAACTGCACAGACACGTGTTTCGCCCCTACTGGGGGCTCATCAGTGTTGTTGTCTTTTGCCACATTGTAGCTGAATCCTGCCTAATGTTTGTTCAAAATTGCTTAATTCCACGTTATGCTGAAACTTGCCAAGTCATCCCCGGAACGTGATATATTTTTGCTTACAACATGATTGCCAAATTTTTGTCAATCAAGAATTTTATTTTGAAAATTGCTCAATTATTGTTGTTATTACCGTAAATCGCCACATTCCAGTTGAAAACTGCCGCTTTTGGTGAACACGTGAACCATTTCAGATAATCGTTTATAATTTGTTGTTGCTGGAAGTTTCTAAATTTTATCAAAACTTGCTGAATTTTTGCTGCGAGGTGCTTCATTTCAGTTAAAAATTGCTGGATTCTTCCGAAAACTATTGAGATTTGCACAAATTTGCTGACTTTGATTGGGAATTGTGGAATTGTTGCTGAAACTTGCTCAATTCGCCAAAATTCGCTAAAGTTTTGCTAAATTTTGCTCAAGTTTTTCTAAAACTTGCTACATTTTTGCTAGAAGTCGCTCAATATTTGCTCAAAATTGATAAATTGATGACAAAGTTAGCTAAACTGTGATTAACATAGCTACTTTGTTCCCAATAGCTCGATTGTGGTGAAACTTGGCCAATGTTTGCTTTAAAATTGCTGAATTTTGCTGAAAATTGCTAAACAGTTGCACAAAATTGCTTATGTTTTGAAACTTGCTGAATCTTTGCTGGAACACGCGCTGAATTTGTATTGAAAATTGCTACTTCGATGCGAACTTGCTGGGATTTTACTGAAACTTGCTACACTTTCGCCGGAATTCTCTACATTTGTGTTGAAAATAACCAAATTTTTGCTTCTTGCTTTTGTTGCACTGCTCAAGTATGCTGAAAATTGTTAATTGTTTTCTGGAACTTGTTGAACTAAAACTTGTTACATCTGTGCTGAGAAATTGCTGAATTTATTCTGAATTTAACTGAGATTTGCTCGGTCTCGCTCAATTTTCATTGAAAATTTGGAATTGTTGCTGGAAATTGCTCAGTTTCGCTGAAACTTGCTGGAATATAACTAAAACTTGCTATATTTTTGTTAGAAATGGCTAAATATTCACCCAAAATTACTGAATTGTTGAAAAAGCTTGCCAAACTTTGACCAAAATTGCTACTTTGTTACAATAGTTGGATTGTGGTGATACCGGCCAACTTTTAGTTTGAATCTGCTGAGTTTTGCTGGAAATTGGTGAAATTCGCTGAAGCTTGCTGAATCTTTGCTAAAACATACTAAATTTATAAAGAAAATTGCTAAATTGGTGCTGAAGCTTGCCAAACTCCCGCTAAAACTTGCTACAGTGTTGCTAAAAAGTTACACATTTCAGATGAAAGTTGTCAAATTTTTGTTTGTTGCTTCAACCGCATTGTTCAAGTGTACTGGAAATTGTTATTTGTTTACTGCAACTTGCAAAGCTGGAAATTGCCACATCTGTGCTAAAAAATTGCGAAATTTTTCTGGAAATTGCTGAGATTTGCTCAGCTTCACTGAAGTTTGATTGAAAATGGTTGAATATTTGATGAAAATTGCTCAATTTTGTTCAAACTTGCGGAACTATCGCTTAAAAGTGCTACAGCTTTGTAAAAAGTCGCTAAATATCCACTTAAACTTGCTGAATTGATAATAAAGCTTGTTAAATTTTCACTAATATTGCCACTTTGTTGCCAAAGGCTGAATTGTGCTGGAACCTGGTCAAGTTCTGATTCAAAATTGCTGAATTTTGCTAAACATTGTTGAATCTTGCAAAAGCTTGCCAATCAGTTATCGAAAATTGCAAAATTTTGCTAAAAATTGTTGAAATCTGCTTGGTTGAATTTTGGTTTTAAATCAGAATGATATACTCTTGTTGAAAATTACGTTTCCCCTAAAATATTGCTGGATTTTTTATGTTGACTATCAAGTTTTTATTAAAAATTGCTGGAAACTGATACGAGCGGATCAGTTTCCAGAACTGCTGGAACGGATATATAAATCTTGCAAAATTCCAGTTGAAATAACTGAGTTTTTGTTCAGAATTCCTTGATTTTGTTGAAAATTTGCTCAATTGTTGCTAAAACTTTCTAACTGAATGTTTAGTCGAAATTGCTGAATTGTTCCTGAAAATTGCTAATGTTTCCATGCTGCCTGCTGAATCTTTGCTAGGACATGCTAAATTCATGTCGAAATATGCTACATTGATGCTGAAACTTGCAAAAACTTGAACTTGCTACATTTGAGCTGAAAAATTGCTGCATTCTACTGGAAACCGCTAAAATTTGCTCAGATTTGCTGAATTTTGATTGAAAATTGTTGAAATGTTGCTGAAAATCGCTCTAGTTTGCTAGAATTTACTGAAGTATTGCTTACAATTGCTATTTTTTCGTGAGAAGTCGAATATCAGCTTGAATCCGCCCAATTTATGATAGAGCTTGGCCAGTTTTAATTAACATCGCTACTTTTTTGCTAATAGCTGAATTGGGCTGAAAGTTGGCCAACTTTGAAACCGCTGAATTTTGCTGAAAATTGTTGAATTGTGCAAAAAGTTGCCAATCCCTCGTCAAAAATTGCTAAATTCAGCTCAAAATTGTTGAATTACTTTTAAAAGCTTGCTGAAGTTTGGTTGAAAATGATAGATTTTGTTGGGAATTATGTTTTTCTGAAAATTTGCTGAATGGCTGATTGACTTGCTAAACTTCTGCTGGAGCTTGCTATATTTTTGCTAAATTTTTCTTCATTTGTGATACAAAATGAAACATTTTTGTTTGTTGCTTTGTTGCACTGCTCAAGTGTGCTAGAAATTGTTGGCTGTTTGCTGGAAATTGTTAAACTGAAACTTGCCACATTTTTGCTGGATAATTGCTGAATTTACCTGAAAAATTTCCAATAAAAATTGCTGAAAACTGCCAGGTATGGATGTAGCTAAATTCCAGTTGAAATATCTGTATTTTCTGTTCAGAATCGCTACAATTTTCTTAAAAATTTGCTAAATTCTTGCTGAAACTTGCTAAATCTCTGCTGAAACATCCCAAATTTATGTTTAAAATTGCTACATTGATGCAAACTTGCTGAATTTTTGCTAAATTGGTTCACATTTGTGATTGTGAACACCGAAAACTTTTTTGTTTGTTGCTTTTGTCTCATTGTTCGAGTGGTGCTGAAAATTGTTCATTATTTGGTGAAACTTGCTAACTCATGAGCGGAGTTTGATGAATTGCTGCTAGAATCTGATTACTTTTGTTGAATATTGCTGAAACTTGCTGAATCGTTGGTTAAAAATCGCTGAACTGTTGCTTAAAATTGCCGCAAAATGCTGAATTTCACTGAAAGTTGCTGCAAAATCGATCGATTGAAACTAAATGGTCAATTGTTTATAATCATTTTTGAATTTTGCCGAAGCTTGCAAATCTTCGATTGAGAATGGCTAAACTGTAGCAAAAAAAATTGCTACTTTTGGTGGAAAAGTACCAAACTGTATCTATAGGCATTGCTGAATTTTTGTTCATACCGAATTTTATCTAGAATTGCTAAATTGTAGCTAGAAATTGCTTGAATGTGCTGCAGAGTCCTCTTGACAATTGGTAAATTGTTATTGCAAATTGCTTAGCTTCAGCTAGAGCTCGCTGAATTTCTGCAAAACATTTCTTCAAATTTTCATCAAGCTAGGCTGAATTATTGCCAAGAAGCATATTTTGCTCAAACTTGTTCGATTTTGGTTGGAAATGGCTAAGTTGTCGACGAAAATTGCTGAAACATAATAAAAAAAATAGGCCTGGTACGAAACAAAAAGCCGGCAACGTGCATTATATCACCCACTTGGTGCCGGCTACGATACGGATGGCCGGCAGTGCCGGTTACCATGCAAATAGCCGGCTCCGGCTACAATACATGAAGCCGGGGCCGACTCCGGAGGCACTTCCTAAATTAACACGTTTGAATGAAGATTATCAACTACACGTTCAAGCATTTGATTTTGAAGCTACAATGATCGACAAATATAATGAAGAACAATAAATATGAAGAACAATTATTATTTTGTACTTCACCCGGTCTGTCTGTATAAATTTTGCTGAAAATTGTTGAATCTTGCAGAAACTCATAAAAAACTGCTCAATTAATTTGAAAATCTGATGAAATATGCTGAAACTTGCTGAATTCTGGTTGCAAATGATATATCGTGGTTTAGAATTACGTTTTCTTGGAAAATTGCTGAATTTTTGATGAAACTTCTTGAACGTTCATTCAAGATTGCTAAATGGTTGCACAAAATTGTTGATGTTTTGAGACTTGCTGAATCTTTGCTGAAACACGCGATGAATTTGTTGAAAATTGCTACTTCGATGCGAACTTGCTGAGATTTTACTGAAATTTGCTACACTTTTGCCGAAATTCTCTACATTTGTGTTGAAAATCAACAAATTCTTGTTTCTTGCTTTTGTTGCACTGCTCAAGCATGCTGAATGCTTATTGTTTTCTGGAACTTGTTGAACTAAAACTTGTTACATTTGTGCTAAAAAATTGCTGAATTTATTTTGAATTTAACTGAGATTTGCTCGGATTCGCCTAATTTTCATTGAAAATTTGGAATTGTTGCTGGAAATTGCTCAGTTTCGCTTAAACTTGCTATATTTTTGTTAGAAATGGCTGAATATTTACTCAAAATTACTGAGTTGATGAAAAAGCTTTCCTAGACTTTGACCAAAATTGCTACTCTGTTACAATAGTTGGATTGTGGTGATACCCCACTTTCAGTTTGAATCTGCTGAGTTTTGCTGGAAATTAGTGAAATTCGCTGAACCTTGCTGAATATTTGCTAAAACATACTAAATTTATAAAGCAAGTTGCTAAATTGGTGCTGAAGCTTGCCAAACTTCCGCTAAAACTTGCTACAGTGTTGCTAAAAAGTTTCACATTTTAGATGAAAGTTGTCAAATTGTTGTTTGTTGCTTCAACCGCATTGTTCAAGTGTACTGGTGATTGTTAATTGTTTACTGCAACTTGCAAAGCTGAAAATTGCTACATCTGTGCTAAAAAATTACGGAATTTGTCTGGAAATTGCTGAGATTTGCTCAGCTTCACTAAACTTTGATTGAAAATGGTTGAATATTTGATGGAAGTTGCTTAATCTGGTTCAAACTTGCGGAACTATCGCTCAAAAGTGCTACAGCTTTGTAAGAAGTCGCTGAATATTCACTTAAACTTGCTGAATTGATAATAAAGCTTGCTAAATTTTCATTATTATTGGCACTTTGTTGCCAAAGGCTGGATTGTGCTGAAACTTGGTCAAGTTCTGATTTAAAATAGCTGAATTTTGCTAAACATTCTTGAATTTTGCAGAAACTTGCCAATCAGTTATCGAAAATTGCAAAATTTTGCTGAAAATTGTTGAAATTTGCTTGGTTGAATTTTGGTTTCAAATCAGAATGATATATTCTTGTTGAGAATTGCGTTTCCTCGAAAATATTGCTGGATTTTTGATGTAGCTCATCGAGTTTTCATTCAAAATTGCTGGAAACTGATATGAACGGATTAGTTTTTGGAACTGCTGGAACAGATATATTAATCTTGCAAAATTCCAGTTGAAATAACTAAGTTTTTGTTCAGAATTCCTAGATTTTGTTGAAAATTTGCTCAATTGTTGCTAAAACTTTCTAGCTTAATGTTTATTTGGAATTGCTAAATTGTTCCTGAAAATTGCTAATGTTTCCATGCTGCCTGCTGAATCTTTGCTAGGACATGCTAAATTCATGTCGAAATATGCTACATTGATGCTGAAACTTGCAAAAACTTGAACTTGCTACATTTGAGCTGAAAAATTGCTGAATTTATTCTGAATTCAACTGAGATTTACTTGGTTCCGCTCAATTTTCATTGAAAATTTGGAATTGTTTGTTGCTGGAAATTGCTTAGTTTCGCTGAAACTTGCTGGAATATGGCTAAAACTGGCTATATTTTTGTTGAAAATGGGCAAACTTTTAGTTTGAATCTGCTGAGTTTTGCTGGAAATTAGTGAAATTCGCTGAAGCTTGCTGAATCTTTGCTGAAACATACTAAACTTATAAAGAAAATTGCTAAATTGGTGCTGAAGCTTGCCAAATTTTCACTAAAACTTGCTACAGTGTTGCTAAAAAGTTTCACATTTCAGATGAAAGTTGTCAAATTTTTGTTTGTTGCTTCAACCGCATTGTTCAAGTGTACTGGAAATTGGTAATTGTTCACTGGAGCTTGCAAAGCTGAAAATTGAAACATCTGTGCTAAAAAATTGCGAAATTTTCCTGGAAATTGCTGAGATTTGCTCAGCTTCACTAAACTTTGATTGAAAATGGTTGAATATTTGGTGAGAATTGCTCAATTTTGTTCAAACTTGCGGAACTATTGCTTAAAAGTGCTACAGCGTTGTGAGAAGTCGCTAAGTATTCACTTGAACTTGCTGAATTGATAATAAAGCTTGCTAAATTTCCATTAATATTGCCACTTTGTTGCGAAAGGCTGGATTTTGCTGAAACTTGGCCAAGTTATGGTTTAAAATTGCTGAATTTTGCCGAACATTGTTGAGTCTTGCAAAAACTTGCCAATCAGTTATCGAAAATTGCAAAATTTTGCTAGAAATTGTTGAAATTTGCTTGGTTGAATTTTGGTTTCAAATCAGAATGATAAACTCTTGTTGAGAATTGCGTTTCCCCTAAAATATTGCTGGATTTCTTATGTAGCTTATCGAGTTTTCATTAAAAATTGCTGGAAACTGATACGAGGGGATCAGTTGTCAGAACTGCTGGAACGGAAATAGAAATCTTGCGAAATTCCAGTTGAAATAACTAAGTTTTTGTTCAGAATTCCTAGATTTTGTTGAAAATTTGCTCAATTGCTGCTAAAACTTTCTAACTAAAAGTTTATTCGGAATTGCTAAATTGTTCCTGAAAATTGCTAATGTTTCCATGCTGCCTGCTGAATCTTTGCTAGGACATGCTAAATTCATGTCGAAATATGCTACATTGATGCTGAAACTTGCAGAAACTTGAACTTGCTACATTTGAGCTGAAAAATTGCTGCATTCTTCTGGAAACCGCTAAAATTTGCTCAGATTAGCTGAATTTTGATTGAAAATTGTTGAAATGTTGCTGAAAATCGCTCTGGTTTGCTGAAATTTGCTGAAGTTTTGCTTAAAATTGCTATATTGTCGTGAGAAGTCGCTAAAGATCAGTTTAAATCTGCCCAATTTATGATAGAGCTTGGCCAGTTTTAGTTAACATTGCTACTTTTTTGCTATCAGCTGAATTTTGCTGAAAGTTGGCCAACCTTGGAACCGCTGAATTTTGCTGGAAATTGTTGAATTGTGCAAAAAGTTGCCAATCCCTCCTCAAAAATTGCTAAATTCAGCTCAAAATTGTTGAATTACTTTTTCAAGCTTGCTGAAGTTCGATTGAAAATGATAGATTTTGTTGGGAATTATGTTTTCCTGAAAAGTTGCTGAATGGCTGATCGACTTGCTGAACTTCTGCTAAAGCTTGCTACTTTTTTGCTAAGTTTTTCTTCATTTGTGATACAAACTGAAACATTTTTGTTTGTTGCTTTGTTGCACTGCTCAAGTGTGCTGGAAATTGTTGGTTGCTTGCTGGGAACTGTTAAACTGAAACTTGCCACATTTTTGCTGGACAATTGCTGAATTTACCTGGAAAATTCCCATCAAAAATTGCTGAGAACTGCCTGATATAAATGTAGCTAAATTCCAGTTGAAATATCTGAATTTTTGCGTTCAGACTTGCTACAATTTTCCTAAATATTTGTTAAATTGTTGCTAAAACTTGCTAAATGTTTACTAAAACATGCCAAATTTATATTGAAAATTGCTACATTGATGCAAACTTGCTAAATTTTTGCTAAATTGGTTCACATTTGTGATTGTGAGCACCGAAAACTTTTTTGTTTGTTGCTTTTGTCTCATTGTTCGAGTGGTGCTGAAAGTTGTTCATTATTTGCTGAAACTTGCTAACTCATGAGCGGAACTTAATGAATGGGGTATACTCCAATTTGAAGAAATGGACTATGTAGTTATTTATTTTATATATTAACATCCCCTAATAAGCCTGTGATAGCCTATTTCACCATGAATATCACAATAAGGCAGTAATTCTTTTTTGAAAAAAGCAGGAGGGGACCGGTTCGTTTGAAGAGACGACCTAGTGACGTCATTGAACTGGCAACCCCGCGAGCAGAAATCACGCCCGCGAGTTGAGTTCCGATAGCAACGAAGATCTGTTTCAAACATTCAAACCAGTTGTCAGACTGTCAGCTCTGACTGCAAATCCGTACTAACTGTTATTATTTTGTTCTTTCTTATATACGGTCTGCCTCTGCTTGGCTTCATAACAATAATGTCAAGTAAGGCCCTGGGTAAGACAAGACATGTTTTTTAGTGCAGGAGATAACGACCATGACCTTGCACTTTGTGTTAATGGCATGAAATTTGGTACACATACTCAAGAGGGTATGCTAATCAAAATCAGATGTAGCGCCAAGTCGAATTTTTCCCTTACGGGGTGTAAGGGGTGAAAACCACCCTTTCTGGGTGACAACGTGCCGGTTTTTTGCATTTTTCTCCCAAACCGTCACTCGGACGCCATCAAGTCGTGGGAGCATTTATATTCTTCATAAAATTTGGCATCGAATGGATATACACATCAACTATCTAACTGTTACTCATCTTGCACAAATGATGTTAAAAGTCGAAAGTAGTTTTGAGCGCGAAGTGGAAAATCTGCGATGCCTTGCGTTTCAACTCGAATATCTTGGAACTGGTAGCTTTCCTAAAGAAATGGTTATAAACAAAGTTGTAGAGTGAAAAGTTGTCTACCAGATGCTTGTATTGCAATTTCAGTGTGACATTGAAATTTGGACCATTTTGCTATTAATGTCTATTGATGCGACATTCAAATACGGTAAAAAATTATTTTTCAAAATCTAAATTGTCCGTATAAAGCCAAGCTATGGTATAAATCATTGCTTATATAGCAATTTGTCAACTAAAAATGTCCCGACCTACTGACATAGCTATAAGGGTGAAAACCACCCCTAAAAGTACTTTGATCTAGTTTTTCACATTTTTCTGCCAAAACGACTTTTTGGCGCGAATTGAGTATATAATCAAAATACTCCCCATTAAATTCTGCATCGAAAAGGTTTTATTCATTTTTTCCCTAAGTCTACCCCAACTCTCGTAATCAACGTTTGAAGTTCCGAAAGTCCCGCGCGCGAAGTTCAAAAACGCGCTCTCATTCCGGTTAAACGCAAATATCTCAAAAATGGCTAACTTCAGAAAAAATCTGAAAACACTGATTTATAGAGAAATGTTTCCTCTACAATATGCCAGTATTGATTTTTTCCAAACAGGTCATCTTCAGTTTTTTATTGTCGCTTTTGGATGGGCTTTTGAATAGGTATACTATACATTAACCGAAATATGGCTAATTGTGATACAACCATTAAATTTGGCACATACGCTTTTCAAAACATGCCAAACAAATTGTAACGTATATTCAAGCCAAATTTTTCCCTTACGGACAAAAAGGGGTGAAAACCACCCCTTGGGTGACACCGTACCGGTTTTTTGCATTTTTCTTCCAAACCGTCAGTCGGACACCATCAAGTCACGAAACATTTATATTCCTCATAAAATTTGGCATCGAATGGATATAGACATCAACACTACTTTCGACTTTTGACATCATTTGCGCAAGATGGGTAACACCTAGATGGTTGATGTCTATATCCATTCGATGCCAAATTTTATGAGGAATATAAATGTTTCGTGACTTGATGGTGTCCGAGTGACGGTTTGGAAGAAAAATGCAAAAAACCGGTACGGTGTCACCCAAGGGGTGGTTTTTTTTCCGCATTTCATGAAATAATGGAGTAGAGTGGAGGTTCTTGTGCGAGTACACGTTGACGTTTTACCAGTGCTTTTTCGACTAAATCAATCAAGATATTACATAAAATTTGAAAATACCGGTGTACGGCTCTCCTAGGGTGTCTTCCCCATTAATGGCGGTAAGGTGAAGGGTTGGAGTCCCGTAAAACAGCCCACACTTGATGAGAAATTCAGAAGTAAACAAACCAAATTTACCTGATAAGATAAGAAGTACGCACGGAGGCGCGCCTCCGGCAGCGCAGCGTTGCCGGACTGTGTCACTTTCCGGTGGAAGAATGAATAATGGAAAAGAAGACATATTTGGCAGATCAACAAGTGCTATCAAGTCCCCAGCAAAGAAGCGCTATCGATCACATTCCAGCCCTAATCTGTCAATGGAAACCGATGACGGTGTTGTAGAGGAAGAAGAAAAAACCCTGGAGGAGGAGGAAGAAGACGACGCGGCTCGCCTGGAGGGAGCGTTGAAAGATCTGAAATCGTGTATTACCAAATTCAACCAACCGGAACAACATACAGCCACTCAAGCACTCATAACAATACATGAGGTTCAGCACCGAATGGCATGGCGATTACATAAAGCACAAATGGACAGGCAGAAGCTTATCGGGCGCACTCTGGAGCTGCAACTGAGACAACAACACCGACAGGTAACCCAAGAGGCTCAGCCAGAGGGGCGGCATCGGGAAGGTCAGACACACCAAAGGCAGCAGCAGCAGCAGATGCGTCAAAGCCAGCTACAACAACAGCAACAACAACAACAGCAGCGTCAGCAACAGCGACAACAACATCAACAACAACAACAACAACAACAACGACAACAACAACAACAACAACAACAACAACAACAACAACAACAACAACAACAACAACAACAGCAACAACAACAACAACAACAACAACATCAACAGCGACAACAGCACCTGACATACTCCGAAATGGTGAAAAGTTACGGGGAAATCCAACAGAAAACTACTGCCAAAGAACCAGCGGCTCCCTGGCAAACACCTTCGAAACAAAATGAACACACACTAATCATCGAAGCCAACGAAGGAATTGAAATTGAATCAAAATGGTCAGAAATAAAAAAGAAGATAAAGGCTAGGGAGATAGATGGAACAATAAAAAACATCATCAAGATCGGAAAAAACAAACTACTTCTTCAAACACAAGATCAGTCACAAAAAGACAAAATCAAGAAAATTATACAACAAGAGCAAGAAGTCAAATACAAAGATGATGATAGAAGAAACCCTACTATACAGATCTGCGGGGTGCAAATACAAATGGAGGATGATGATTTTGTCAACTCTATCATAGATGAAAATGAAGACATGGTTAACTCTTTCCGTGAAGAAGTTATTAAACAGGGAATTAAAGTTATCTTCAAGAAAAAATGCCGAATACCTACCAAGCAAAACTGGATCATCGAAACAACTCCCGAAATTGCCAAGTATTTGTTGCAGGAAGGGAAATTAATTCTTAATCTCACCAAGTTATTTGTCATCGAAAGAGTGGACGTAGCTCTGTGTTTCAGATGTTGCACGTTTGGTCACGTGATCAAGTACTGCGAAGAACCTGAGGTCTGTCATAAATGTGGAGGTAAACACAGTAGCACGAGATGCAGCAATATCCTGAACTGTATTAATTGCCAGAAGATGAAAATAATTCCAAGACAACATTCGGCTCGAGACCTAGCCTGCCCTTGCTACAAAAGGAAGATTGAACAACAGCGGCAGCGTGTGAATTATGCCAAATAGCAACGCGAAACCCAAGATGAAGAACTTTCCATCTGTTTTTGGAACTGCAGAGGTTTCAATAATTGGTTGAACCTAGATGAAGATGATGTGGCAGAGTTTAACCGTTTTAGTATCGTGGGACTCAGTGAAACTTTTCTAGTGCCACCTCCATCAGATCTTCATAATCGTTTTATTATTCACGCCCCAGCAACAAGAGTTAGATCATTAGGCAGAGCAAGTGGGGGCTTAGCAATCTGGATCTGTAAATCTTTTTGTAAATTTGAAAATATTGAAGTTTTAAATGTATGTAATTTTTGGATATTTTTAAGGATTAGGTTAAGGAACATGAACTTGGTAATAGGCAATATCTATCTGAAGCCGGAGCTGAACGATCAGACTTGCATAACCTCACTTGAGGAGTACCTGTTGGAAGTAAGGGAAAAGTATCCAATGGATGTTATGCTGGTGGGAGGTGACTTCAATGCAAAGATCGGGGTACTCAATAGCTTTGACGGGGATGAAGGTGGTACGCTTGGATGTATGGAGTTTCAGAGAATGGTGATGGATGAGTATGTAAACTTGAGAGGTAGATTGCTCACAGAAGCCATGGAAGACAAGGGATTTTATGTCTTGAATGGGAGAAGCCTTTCAGATAGGCCTGCTGAATACACGTGTGTGGGAAGCAGTGGTGGTAGTACGGTAGACTTGGTATGGGTTAACTCAGAGGGATTGGACCTAGCACTGGACTTTGAAGTGCAGCAGTTTGTGCATTCTTCTGATCACCTTCCGTGTACTGTGAATTTCCGTTATTCTACTGGGAGGGCGGACCCTCCGGTGCGAAAAGTCAATCACTGCAGTGAGTCTTACGTTTGGAAGCCTGATCATATGATGCAATACCGAAACATTCTTAGCTACTCCTACAGGTTGAATTTTGATATCGACAGTCTGTCGGTTGATAACATTTATGAGAATTTCAATGCCGCAATTCTTGAGACCGCCACCTTTCTGGGTTTGGCCCGAAAAGGTGAGTTCTTCAGAAATAGAATTAATAAACCATGGTTTGACCGCTATTGCAGAGTTGCAAAACGAGAAGTAAGGGCGGCCTTCGGGATAATGAAACAAGGTGGATATGATAGCATGGCAGTCAAAAGTTATCAGAGGGCAAAAAAGGAATATAAAAAGACTATAGCCACCAAGAAACGTACACACCAACTCAAGCTAAGAGAACAATTAATGCATGGCAGGGACCCCGGAACCTTTTGGCGTCATGTGAAATCTATGAATCGCAGAAATCACAACACGCTGGAATCACTTGACCCAAAGATTTGGCAGGACTTCTACACTCACTTCTACTCACGGTCTTTGCACCGGGAGTCCAGCATGCTCTACTGTGATGTCAGACATCCTTTTATGGACAAAACAATAGACTTGTTTGAGTTGAATCTGGTGTTGAATAATTGCAAGAACAACAAGGCGGTGGGCATTGATGGTGTACCTAACGAATTTTACAAAAATCTTAGTTGCGACTGGCGCTATTATTTGGTGAGAATGTTCAACACTATACTCGAACAGGAGCGGGTTCCAAAGAATTGGACAAAGATTAGAATGATACATATTCTTAAAAAAGGCAGTCCAAAAAACCCTGACAACTACAGAAGCATCGCTCTCATTAATCACATCTGCAAGATCTTCACACAAATTCTGTATCAAAGAATCTCCAAATTCTCCGAAAGTGCCATGATTTTACCAGAGGGTCAAGCAGGGTTCAGACACAAACGTGATTGCCTGGACAACATCTTCACTCTAAATGCTGCCATCTGTAACAGTATCAGACTGAGTAGAAGGAAAATATTCGGGATCTTCGTGGACTTCAAACAAGCCTTTGATACGGTCAAGCACTCAACCTTGTGGAAACAGCTTTATGTGAATGGAATTAGTTCCAAACTTATCCGAATAATACAATCTCTGTACGACGGAGCCCAATTATTCATCAACGACACTTTTGTTACGATAACACAGGGAATTCTGCAGGATGATCCTTTGAGCCCTCTTTTGTTTGCAATCTTAATAGCCAACATCGATGATTTCTTCAAGAAGGAAGGAGTGAGAGGAGTACCTCTGGATGGTGAAACAGACGTACGCATGCTACTCTATGCTGACGATCTGGTACTGCTGGCAGACTCTCCAGTCAATGTCACCAAGGTCCTTGGCACGTTGGAGAAGTTCTGCGATCTTATGAGTCTTACCTTAAATACGGAGAAAACGAAAATTGTGGTCTTTAGAAAGAATCATAGGATGAGCTCAGTTGGACCTTTCTTTTTCAAAGAAACAGAAATTGCGATAGTGAATGACTACGTATATCTTGGAATAAAATTTCATTATAGCGGAAAATGTGAACAAGCGATGACTGAGCGTGCCCAAAAGGTTCGTGCAGCTTCTGGGCCCGTACGGAGAATTATCCAATCATCCAAAATGACAGACTGGAACTCTATAATGAAGCTCTACAACTCAGTGATTATGCCGACATTCAACTATGGTATAGGGGTTTGGGGTTTGGGACTGGGGGAAGAGCTCGAGAGGGCTCAGAACCGGTTCTTCAGGAGTCTTCTCTACCTACAGTCATCAGTACCAGGCTATATTATCAGAACGGAGCTTGGCCTGCCCAAAGTCTTGGTTACCTCCCTGAGATGCGCTCTGTCTCTTTTATTGAAGTTGCATAACATGGCAGAGATGAGATATCCGAAGAGAGCTTTGAGACGGCTTATTCAGCTGGATGCCTCTGTTAGTAACAAAACAGAATATAATTGGTTTCCGCAACTGAGGGTGCTGCTCAGCGGGTTCGGGCTGACCTTAGATTCATTGGTGATCACGGAGGGTGTGATAGAAGATATGCTTGAGAGGGTAGGGCAGGTTTGCAGGAGTTCGGACTGGGACGCGATTCTCCTAAGTCGTTTTTATCCGGATTATAAGTACGTGATTGGTGCCAACCCCTTCATAAGATTCAACTCTTACTTGAACTGGAACATTTCACTCAACACCAAAAGATGCATAGCCCAACTACGTATTTATAACACGCGAGTTTTGATAATTTTTGTCAACGGGAGCTTCTATAAAATCGAGAGAGACATCAAATGCACACTCTGCAACTTGCGAAAACAAGAGAATCTGGATCACATTTTGTTTATGTGTCCATTGTATGACGGTTTGAGACCACCACTGCTCACTGGCGCGCGGGGAGACTCTCACGAGCTCCTAACAGACCCATCGAGAGAGGACATAGTCACCTTGGTCGACTATTTGCAAAAGAGCATGAAACTTAGAGCCTTTGCCATGGAAGAGTAAAAGCATTTTCTTGCTTTCTGGATATTTTTCTCTACTTTCAACTTTCTTCTTTTTTTTTCAACACTACTTTCGACTTTTGACATCATTTGCGCAAGATGGGTAACACCTAGATGGTTGATGTCTATATCCATTCGATGCCAAATTTTATGAGGAATATAAATGTTTCGTGACTTGATGGTGTCCGAGTGACGGTTTGGAAGAAAAATGCAAAAAACCGGTACGGTGTCACCCAAGGGGTGGTTTTCACCCCTTTTTGTCCGTAAGGGAAAAATTTGGCTTGAATATACGTTACAATTTGTTTGGCATGTTTTGAAAAGCGTATGTGCCAAATTTCATGGTTGTATCACAATTAGCCATATTTCGGTTAATGTAGTATACCTATTCAAAAGCCCATCCAAAAGCGACAATAAAAAACTGAAGATGACCTGTTTGGAAAAAATCAATACTGGCATGTTGTAGAGGAAACATTTCTCTATAAATCAGTGTTTTCAGATTTTTTCTGAAGTTAGCCATTTTTGAGATATTTGCGTTTAACCGGAATGAGAGCGCGTTTTTGAACTTCGCGCGCGGGACTTTCGGAACTTCAAACGTTGATTACGAGAGTTGGGGTAGACTTAGGGAAAAAATGAATAAAACCTTTTCGATGCAGAATTTAATGGGGAGTATTTTGATTATATACTCAATTTGCGCCAAAAAGTCGTTTTGGCAGAAAAATGTGAAAAACTAGATCAAAGTACTTTTAGGGGTGGTTTTCACCCTTATAGCTATGTCAGTAGGTCGGGACATTTTTAGTTGACAAATTGCTATATAAGCAATGATTTATACCATAGCTTGGCTTTATACGGACAATTTAGATTTTGAAAAATAATTTTTTACCGTATTTGAATGTCGCATCAATAGACATTAATAGCAAAATGGTCCAAATTTCAATGTCACACTGAAATTGCAATACAAGCATCTGGTAGACAACTTTTCACTCTACAACTTTGTTTATAACCATTTCTTCAGGAAAGCTACCAGTTCCAAGATATTCGAGTTGAAACGCAAGGCATCGCAGATTTTCCACTTCGCGCTCAAAACTACTTTCGACTTTTAACATCATTTGTGCAAGATGAGTAACAGTTAGATAGTTGATGTGTATATCCATTCGATGCCAAATTTTATGAAGAATATAAATGCTTCCACGACTTGATGGCGTCCGAGTGACGGTTTGGGAGAAAAATGCAAAAAACCGGCACGTTGTCACCCAGAAAGGGTGGTTTTCACCCCTTACACCCCGTAAGGGAAAAATTCGACTTGGCGCTACATCTGATTTTGATTAGCATACCCTCTTGAGTATGTGTACCAAATTTCATGCCATTAACACAAAGTGCAAGGTTAAGCCATTATTTGGTTGTAATGTCCCGCACTATTTTTGCTAGTTGCTCCAATACCAAAGAATATGTACCCAATCAGCGGTGAGCGTCGACTGTATGGAAAGCTGTGTACATTCAGTGAATACCTACCCCAGCTGAATGGTCGGTATCCAGAACCCTTCCACAGACGAAGACAGTGAAAGTGATACTAGTTTTGATGCTTTCGACTTTAAAATAACTGAACTAACTTTATCTTCCGGTGTCACCTTCGCTTTTATCTTGCAAATTGGATTCTTTCTTTTTAGTTGAACATATCCGACATCATCGTCCAGATTGATTTTTTACCTGCTTTGTAATGCACACAGTAAGTACCTACCTGTTCCTAATAGTTCTGTCAAGTCTGGAGTCTGGCCGATAAAATTTGGGTGACTGCGAGGGTGACTGTCTTATACGCCAGCATCAACCGCACTTTTTACAGTAACGAAAACGATACTCACCAGTCACCACACACCATCTACGTTCCGTTTTCTAGCATTTTTGATGAGGACGAACGTTCTTTTCCGATAGATTGAAAGTTATTTACTTATTCTGGACGAACTAAATGGGAGCTTCACCTCTTCGTTTTCATGTTTGAAAAATTTGTATTTGTGCAGTAGAACGTATATCTGCCATGGTCGTCAACTTGAGTTCCCTTCCTCAAAGCCTCTGTCCTCTGTCCATAACAGATAATAACGGCTGAGTCACTTATTTCATCCACCTCAATCAGATCAAACTCCAGTTTGACGTCTAACTTGACGTCTGTTACGAAATTGTTTCAAACAGAAATAAATAAGTATTGGTTACCATCGCACCCAAAACCGCGATGTTGCCAATCAGGGTATAACCTGGCTCGATCTAGTGACGTCACTGGCTCCGAAAAGGAATTCTTTGCGAATTTTTTCCCGCCCTATTATGAAGATAACAGTGAAACAAACTACCACATGCTTATTAGGGAGTGTTCAGCTCCTTATTACCAATTAAAGAAAAAAATTGGATTATACCCCATTGTTGCTAGAATCTGATTACTTTTGTTGAATATTGCTGAAACTTGCTGAATCGTTGGTTAAAAATCGCTAAACTGTTGCTTAAAATTGCCGCAAAATGCTGAATTTCACTGAAAGTTGCTGCAAAATCGATCGATTGAAAATAAATGGTCATTGGTTTATAATCATTTTTGAATTTTGCCGAAGTTCACAAAACTTTGATTAAGAATGGCTAAACTGTAGCAAAAAAATTTGCTACTTTTGGTTGAAAAGTACTAAACTGTATCTAGGCATTGCTGAATTTTTGTTCATACCGACTGAATTTTTATTCAGAATTGCTAAATTGTAGCTAGAAATTGCTGGAACGTTTCAAAGTCTTCTTGACAATTGGTAAATTGTCAATGCGAATTGCTTAGCTTCAGCTGGAGCTCGCTGAATTTCTGCAAAACATTTTTTCAAATTTTCATCGAGTCATGCTGAATTGTTGCCAAGAAGCATATTTTGCTCAAACTAGTTTGATTTTGGTTGGAAATGGCTAAGTTGTCGACGAAAATTGCTGAAAAACTAAAAATATCAGTTCAAATTGTTTGCTAGAAAGTATAAATTGGGAAATTTTGGTAGAACTTCCTGAATTGTGATAGAAAATGGCCAAATTGTGACTGGAAATTGCTGAATCCGGTCTCTGTCGGCACTTATTGCTCAACGTTTGAATGGTTTATTGGAGGCCAATATGATGATAACAAGACCAGCATTGCTTCATTCATCTCCAGCTCTACTACAATCTACTACGGTAGAGCAGGCCAGACAAATAGTCATCTTTGTCACATTCCAAGTGGGCGCTTTTTTTGTCGTCGAGTGTACATCCTGTGTCTATTTTGTATTTCAAAGGGCGAAATAAAGTGGAACAGCCGTTAAGTTAGGTCAAATTGAAATGGCTGTATCTCCTGAAAAAATCACAAATTTCCATGAATTTTAGTTTTTGACATCATGATTTTATACCCGTAATTTCGGATAAAACTCGGCTCGGCAGCTCGATGTTTTTATTTTCGGTTGGGCAGCTCGGGGAGGTTCTTTGAAATTTTTGGTGTTGGACGGAAAATACCTACTTACCAGAAACAAGAGGGCGCCATCCGCTCATGAAAGGCACAATACTGAGAAACTATCGGGAAGGAACGGCACTCCACAAAAGTTATTTTTGAGATACTTTGGCACTTCCTCCAATTTTAAAAGAAAAATGTAAATGACTGATTTGAAGACTAAATTTAGTAAATAGGAAAGCGTATTTAAAATAAAAATTAATAATTTGTATTGTAGTTAACTGCGGTACATGTGATTGAAAATGTGATGAATAAATTAAGCTTTGATATATAGGTGAGTTATAGAGAACAGACGACTTTTACAGGCCTAACGCCTTTTCTCTTCTTCTTCTCGAGCTCCGAAAATCTGGAAACCGAGAAAACAGGGTACCCTAATACACTTAAAATTTGAAAACGACGTGGCGTGGGGGTTAACCTAATTCTGCAGAATTTTGTATGTCCACGGACAATGTACGCGAACGATTCACACGAATAATAATAAAAGGGCACCTTAACTTCTAGATTTCTTACTCTCGATGTTAGGCTCGTAGTTCTTGGAGATAGAAGAGAAGAACGTCACGGCGGCGGCCGGAAGATAATGATAAAGCTGACTGTTGTGTTGCAGATCACAAGATAGGTAGCGGCGATATGAATGAGGACCTCTCAGCTTCAGTACGGCATACAACTGCTTCAGTACGGCATACAGCTGCTTCAGTACGGCAGATAATTTCGTATAGGTGGCTTGACATTAATTCGAAACGCTGAGGTAATATTTGATCGATTTTTGTGGATCTTAATTCATTATGGGTAGTCCGTCGGTGGTGGATCTATATTATTGAATTTAAAAGGAAAAGTAAGCAAATGAAAAACTGAAGCCCGACGTCGCCGGTTGTCATTGTACTCACCAGCATCCGCACGAGATATCTCCAAATATCACAATATTTTCTCGGATCTTCCTTCATAGACAAATCTTTTTTCACTTTCAGATCAATATTGGAGTTTAAGAAAATCGCGGAGCTGATCCGACTACGTTTAAAAGATGTTCATTCTACTACATGAAGTTCGAAAAAGCCAGAGCTCGAAAACAAGATAAGGGTTTTCGCCGTGTGACAACAATTCGAGTGTGGAAGGAGGAAGCAAGCGCCGTTCCTACATTATAATATTTACGATGGCAACAAACTATTGAATTAAATCATAATTTCTATAACTCAAGTCTCATGAAAATAAATATGAAGTTTTAAAAAAGGAAAATCAAATAAACAAACAACAACTGCCGTAACCAATGAGCTAATGAATTTTCTTAAAGGCTACAATTTCTCACGGCTCAATATCGGACTGGAGGCGCAAAGTTAGGACGGCGTAATTTATCGAATACAGCGGTTTGTTTTCTTGATTACCATGGATATTGGAGTATTTCTGAGACCGACAAGACACTGTTGCAATAGGTGAACAAACAAAGCTTGTCACTGCCGGCTAGCAAAGAAATAGGCCTGGTACGAAACGAAAAGCCGGCAACGTGCATTATGTCACCCACTTGGTGCCGGCTACGATACGGATGGCCGGCAGTGCCGGTTACCATGCAAATAGGCGGCTCCGGCTACAATACATGAAGCCGGGGCCGGCTACGGAGGCACTTCCTGAAATCAACGCGTTTGAATGAAGTTTATTAACTACACGTTCAAGCGTTTGATTTTGAAGCTACAATGATCGATAAATATAATGAAGAACAATAAATATGAAGAACAATTATTATTTTGTACTTCACCCTGTCTGTACACTAAATAGAAATCTAGAATCTAGAAATATTTTCTATTTATAGTAATTCTGCCTCCTATCCAACAGTTTGTTTATTTCCTTCGAATTAAACCAGAAGGGCTCAATAGACGACATTTTGACCCTTCATAGCTCCGGATAGCTGAATAGATAATAGATAAGCTGTGATAATTGGCCTCCTCAAGAACTCTTGTTTCTAACTTAGATAACATTTTCAGCTACGTGAGTGTCTTCTAATAATAAGTACAAGCTAATAGAAGCCTCAGCACACTTCCACTCATCACTTCTAGTTTCTCATTCATTACACCTATATAATACCGGCGGCGGGGTGATCTCTCTGTAATTTGGTTGTTAGAGAGAGGTATCGCGTGTGGTCGCCTCAAGGCACTTTCGATATAATAACACACCATCAGCGTGACGATTGCGTCACAGATGGGACACCGGACACAAGCTAAAACAAGCAAAAAAAATCCGACCATTATCACTACTCAGGTACACGGAAAAAAGCACGATCACTTCACTTGAAACGGAGTAGGTACGTAATGGCATAATTTACGAGAGAATTGGTCACATGTTCTTCACTTATGTCCACTGCCCGGAGCCCACCTCCAATTAGTTTTTGCCTTGGCCCTTGCGTGCACCTTAAGGGTGCATCGCAAGTTTTGGTCCTGAATTATGCATGCGGATAGCGCCGTAGCTGCTCGAGGGCTTATTAAGCGTGAAGGTTTGACAATAACACTGTCTAAAGAAGGTTTTCAGTTGTAATAACTCGATGACAGGTGTTTTATTGATGTGTTTTTCAATTCTTTGAGGAGTTCTGAATTACGTTGCATGTTAGTGGATTTCACTCGGTGGTAACCTTTAACAAGCGAATACGCCTCGTGGGCATGAGGCTCAGTAGCGCACTTCCTTTTTGGAGGATTAGTGAACGCAAGATGTTAAGTAATTAGGGTTCTACCGTCTTGGGCAAAAAAATCCAATATGGCGGCCAAAATATCGACAGAATCATGAAATTCGGCTTGAAAATCAGAATGATTGTACTAGACAAGGGTAAGTTCCAAGTTTCATGAAAATCGTTCCACCAATAAGAGATTTCAATATGGCGGCCAAGATGGCGGCAGAATTATGAAACTCTGCTTGAAAATAGGAATGATCGTACGAGATAAGCGTAACTCTCAAGTTTCATGAAAATCCTCCCACTTATAAGAGATTTCAATATGGCGGCCAAGATGGTGGGGCAATCATGAAATTTGGCTTGAAAATAAGAACGATCGTACTAGACAAGGGTAAGTTTCAAGTTTCATGACAATCGTTCCACTAATAAGAAATTTCAATATGGCAGCCACGATGGCGGCCAAATTATGAAAGCCATTCTGCCTATTTGGTCCTTGAGAACCTAAGCTATCCACCGGATAAAGTTCAATCTTCAAGGGCTGTAGCTTTAGTTACCGAGAAGAAGTTCAACTTCATCGAAGTGCACAGGAGATCTCTGTTTTTTGAGAATAATGATAACAAAAATAGTGCCCATTGGCCACCCTTGGGGACATCAGCTATTAATTGGAAAAAAGTTCCAAGACTCTTGTTTCAATTCTCGAGAAGGAGTACAGCGTCTTAATTTCTGCACGGACTCGGACAGACAGACAGACAGACAGACAGACTGACAGACAAACCGGCCACATGAGCGTTATTCTGTTACTTATATAAAAAAATGTTCTCCAACTGATTTCGACCTCCTGAACACGAATATCGGGTTCAGTTTTGAATTGGAACATTTCTTTTTTATCGAAAAACCGAAAAAATGGTAGCCTGTCACATGATTTTTAGTGATACCTACCTACTTTTTTTTGTTATTGAGCGAACATGTTTCGTAATTTGAGTGCCATTATCCTTTAGGTACCTAGTATTGGCTATTTCAAAATGGTCAATTACTATTTCGGCACGTCTGATTTTAAATTTGTAGGGTCGTGTAATATGCGCCGAGCCGTGGCTTTGCGGTCGTTTTCAAAAATTGATAACAATTGACCCGACGGTCGGATCGAAGTGGGGTTTTTGTCAAAAGAAAGTTCAAATTGTTCTCTAAATATAATGCCGTACATGCAGTGATGTATTTCATTAAGAAATTGTAGTTGCCTGCATATCGCAACTTTCTACATCTTACCGCGAATGCCAGCACTTGATCGGCGAAGCCGCCCTACACCAAAATGTTATTTTTGTAATTGTTCATGATTATTTCGGCAAAATTTTTCTTGATTCGCGTACCAAGGCCATGAGCTACCCATTCGAGTTGAAATATTCTCTGTATTGAATTTCGTTTTGTTCGGAGGAAAGGATATCAAGCACCAGCAAGCAACGAATAAATCATTTGCGGCCGAGCCATAGTTTCGGAGTCATTTTCAAAAATTAATAACTATTGACCTGCACCTCGCACCGATGTGAAATTTTCATTAAAATGAAGTTCAAATTATCCTCTAAATATAACTCCGCATATGTATTATGGGGGAGCTGTTGTGATAGCGAAAGTGTGTACACGCGTGTTTTTGTGCTCCGTAACAAAGTTCATTAACCCATATAGTCCGGAATTAAATTTTTTTTTGTAAGCGAAAATTTTCCTTGAAATTCTGGTCTTTTAAGCAGAGTGGAATTACACAAAAATAAGAAAAAAATTCTTTGAGTGTTGTATTTAGTTGAAAAGTGCTGTCCTTTTAAAAGGACGGTAGGGCTATGTACTACTATGAAATATAAATTTTTTGAAAACATCAAACGACTGAAAAATGTTCCCTTGCACTTCAAAAACATGAAATTATCGATATAAAACAAAAAACATCAGAGAACAAAAGAAAAAAAAACATTTAAGGAAAACCTAAACAAACAAACATAAATTTTGAGTGTGGTGAAAAATGAAACAATCCTTGAGATGCAAGCCGACACAACAGTTTTTGCACATATAATTGGCTTTTTTTATGACATGCCGCGCATCGCCGGTGATTTTCTCAGCTCATGAAAAAACTCATGTAAATTTCTGGGTGGTTCCCAAGGTCTTTTTCTTTGTCATTTTATTGTTAGTTTCCAGCAGCTCTGTACTCATAGATCTTTGGAACTTTAGTTGGTCGAGGCTTCCGCCATTATCTTTATTCAGTCGCCAAGATTTTTGCATAGTCATATCTAAGCAGTGAGCAAATGGTGGAGAATACCATTTTTTCTGACTGAAACTCTGTATTAGCCTTGATTTTGATCATCACGATCTACACCGCCCATATTCTCGTAGTATGATATCAGTAGCAGTTGATCTACGTGCTACGATGTGCTTTTTCTTCTGATCACGAGAACCTCGTCATTTCTCAAAATAGACAATAATGCCTAGCCGCAAAGCCCCAATCCAAAACTTGTAGCCCAAATTCGGCTCTGAGTTGCGCTTTTGACAAATTGTTTGGTTCAATAAAATTTTCTTCTGCTGAATCTTCATCCGTATCGCATTAATCAATTAAATTTTTGAGAAAAGAACTGCTATTTCTCCTGGAATATCTTCAATACATCCTTCTCGATTTCTTCCAGTAACTGTGCTATGGTAAAGGGTATTTTCCTTAAGTGAAATAAAAACGACATCATTGTAGTTCATAGTAGTGGATAGACCTACCGTCCTTTATAAAGGACACCGTGTTTTTGCACGGGACGGTTTGAAAAAAAATTGAAGTTTTGGCAGCAGGCAAGTTACTTGATCTTTGAATACCCAAATATAAAAAAAAAACAATCATAAACTGCTATTAACAACAAAATATATCTACCTCTGGTTATTCATTGTAAAAGCCAACAACAAACAAAAGGGCACCATACAAGCAAATTCAGTAATTATAACGAACTAGTGATATGAATTGGCTCTCAATACTTGAAGTTTGGTATGTAGTGACTTTATCTGTTTATACTAGTAATAGCAGTTGATTATTGTGCAAAAAACTTTTACCGTCCTTTATAAAGGACGGCCGGGCTATATGGGTTGATTGGGCCGTCACGAGTATCAAGCACGCAATTTTGCATCCACATCACAGAAAACCAGTAAATATAGCCTTCAAAGAACTTGAAATTACAAAAGAATAGACACAATAAAAAAGAAACAGAGAAGAATAACGAATACATTCCATAAGTATATTACGAAAAACCGATAGCAGTGTATGAAGGAGATAAGAGCCGGTGCTTCCGTAAGGTTGACTTGGGCAGCGACTCTTTTCGCTCGACTGAGCTAGAGGTTAGACAACACAGAATACAACAAACAATAGTAAACAAACAAGTAAATTCGAGGAAAATGGATGAATTTAGAGAAATGGTGGCAGATATTAGGAGCGTAATGCTCGAAATAAGAGAAATGAGAAATGATTTTAAAAATTACAGAGAAGTTATGGAAATAATAAGAGATGATAATCGCTACATGAAAAATGTAATAAAAGAACTGTAAGAGAGAGTGAGAAACCTGGAGGACATAGAGGTCGTGAAAGCAGAGAAGAGAGAGATAAACACAAGAAAAAATAAGATAGTGATAAACGGATTGAAAGTGAAAGAAAACGAGAAGGAAACCAAAAGGGACGTAGAGAACTTTATGAAGAAAAACTTACAAATAGAGATGAAAGTGATAAACATGAGGAAAATAAATGACAAAATGTGTATCGCAGAGATAAGCAATTTTGAAAAGAAAGCGGAAATAATGAGAAATAAACACAAACTGAGACAAGTAAAGGAAGCTGCCGTATTTGTTAATCATGACTTGACCAAATGCGAGAGAACAATCCAAAAAATGATTCAAGAAAAAGCAGATGACGAGAGAAAACAAGGCAACCACGTAAAAATTGGGTATCAAAAAATTATAGTCAACGGGAAAAAATTCATTTGGAACAATAAAACGAAAAATATTGAACCCTCTAAAGAAGAAGACGAAAATACTCCAAAAAACTGGAGAAATTGAAAGATGATATAAACAAGGACGGGAAAAAGCTGACAACAAGGCAAAGAAAAGGAACAAGAGATGGAAATAATAAGAAGAAACGTGTTTGGCAGCTAGGTACATGGAATATAAGAAGCATACATGGGAAAGAAAATGAACTGACAGAGGAATTTGAAGAAGCGAGACTGGACATTCTAACGATTACGGAGACCAAGAAAAAGGGAAAAGGACTGATCGAACTAAAAAATGGACATGTACTGATTTACAGTGGAGTAGAAAACGACAAAAGAGCAGCAGCAGGCGTAGGTTGCATAATACATGAAAGTGTGGCTAATAAAATAAATAAATGGGAAGCATGGTCGGAAAGAATTCTATCAGTAGAAATGAAAGAAGGGGATGGAAGGACGTGGACGGTTGTAGCCGTGAATGGACCGACTGAAGATGAGAAAGCGGATAACAAAGATAAGTTTTGGGAGGAGTTAACAACGGTTACGGAAGAATGTGGAAAAATGTACATAACAGGAGACTTCAATAGCAGAGTTGGAAAAAAAGATAACACGTACACTACAACGATAGGCAAGTACGGAGAAAACGTAAGAAATGGTAACGGCAAAAGAATGCTTGATTATTGACAAATGAACAATCTCATTATAACAAATATATGGCATGAGCACAAGGACATTCACAAATACACTAGAGAAGAACCAAGTAGAAAAGAGAAATCAATCATAGACTACATACTCGTTGAAAAAGTTCACAGAAAATCTATCGTTGATGTGAAAGTGAGAAGAGGACCTGAAATAAACGGCGACCATTATTTAGTTGTAGCAAGGATTGAAGAAAACAAAAATATAGAAGACGCTAATCGCACAAGAAGAGACAAAAAAGTGGAATTTGAAACTATAAAATTGTACAAGTTAGCGAATAATGAACTAAAGGTAGAATATGAAGAAACAGTAACCAAAGAAATCGAAAAAATCATAGAAAACGCAAAAGAATCAAATGTGGAACAATTGTGGAACTGTTTCAAGGGAATCATCACGGAAACCGCCAAGAAAGTATGTGGAATATGCAAAACAACCAGCAATAGAAGACAAACAGCATGGTGGAATGAAGATATAAAACAGCAAGTAAGGGAAAAGAAGAGACTATGGAAGATTTATCTATCAAACAAAACAATAGGAAACTATAACATTTACAAGGAACAGAGATCAACAGTAAAAGAAATGGTCGCTGCAGCAAAGGAGAACTCGTGGAAGGATTCTGGAGAGAAGTTGGAAAGAGACAGCAAAGGAAACCAAAAGCTATTCTATAAAATACTTGAAAATCTCAAATCAGGTGGAACATCACATACAACAACAATTAAAGATGCAGAAGGACACATACTCACAAGTGATGACGAAATAATGAATAGATAGAAAGACTGGGAAATAGGCATGATTTTGCCAATTTTTAAAAAAGGAGACAAAAAGGATTGTAATAACTACAGGGGAATCATGCTATTGAGTACCGTCATGAAATTATATGAACAAATACTGGATGGAAAACTTAGAAAAATAATAGATCCAACCTTATCAGAATCACAGAGTGGTTTCCGAAAAGGAAGAAGTGTGCAAGACCACGTCTTCAAGACCATGGCTTCAAGACCATCACTTGTGTTCATTTCGAGATGCGCCAGTTACAACGACCTATTTTGAATTGCGCTAGTTACAAAGACCTTCTGCGAGAAACGTTACTTCACATCGGGCTCTGCGAATAAAGCTAGTCTTATTAGGACCCATCGACGTATTCACATTAAAACAAATTGTTGACAAGACACGAATAAAAGGAGAAAAAGCATACTTCGCATTCATCGATCTGGAAAAGGCTTTTGACAGAGTGCCTAGAAGAAAAGTATGGGACATTTTGATAAGAATAGGAGTAAACAGCAAACTGATAAGAGCAATCCAAAGCCTATATAGAAACACTGCCAACTGTATAATCACCAAAAACAACAAGTCAGAAACATTCATCACAAAAGAAGGATTGAGACAAGGCGGAGGAATAAGCCCAATACTTTTCACAGTATTCATGGACGATATCATGAAGAAATGCAACAAAAGAGCAAAGAGTTTATATGTCGGCTACAGAAATTTGCAGAGAGTGGAAATATCGGAATGCGCTTTCGCGGACGACGTGGTGGTTATGGCGGGGAATGAAAAATACTTACAAGAAAATTTGAACGTTTGGAATGAAGTATTGGAAGAGAGTGGAATGAAGTTGAACCTGAAGAAGACAAAAGTAATGGCAGTGACAGAAGAACGACAAGAATTGAACATAAAGATAAAGGGGGTCAGTCTAGAACAAGTGGAGCAGTTTGAATACCTGAGGGTAACAATAGAAGAAACTGGCAAGCAAGAAATTGAGATAAATAAAAGAATAGATAAAGCAGTTAAAGTTTACTATGCTATGAACCAGAGTTTCATCAACAAAAAGGAAGTTTCGACAAAGACAAAAATCAATGTATACAAATCAATATTTAGACCAATACTGACATACGGATGCGAGACATGGACACTGACAAGACAACTGAAGAGCAAGATCCAAGCGACAGAAATGAAATACCTCAGAAGAACAAAGGGAATAACAAGAAGAGACAGAATTAGAAATGAACAAGTGAGAGAAGAACTAGGAGTGCAATCGACGCTAGAATTCATTGAACAGAGACAACTTAGTTGGTGGGGACACTTACTGAGGATGAGCGATAAGAGACCAGTCAGGAAAATATGGGAGGCAAGGATAGAGAAAAAGAAGAAACGAGGAAGGCCGAAACAGACATGGGAAGAGACCATAGAGAAGTTCTTGGAGAATAAAGGAAAGACATGGAATGAAGCGAGAATATTAGCAGGAAACAAGAAGAAGTGGTGCGAATTTGTACATAATTTGTGAATTGTAGATATTGTAAGCCCGACACCTTGCGGTAGAAGGGAATTTGATAATATATATATATATATATATTATCAAATCGATTATTATCAAATTATCATTATCAATAATACCAATATCAAATTATATATCGGTTGATATATATACAATCAAATTTCCGTGATATATATATATATGTATTATGGTAAAATGATAAGATCGGGTACTTCCTCGCATGTGATAACTTTCGAGATCAGGCCGGCTTCTGAAATGCAGCATTCAACGGCGATGCCGCGTCACACTAAATTGTTATTATTGTCATTGTTTATTATTATTTCGTCGAGATTTTTCTTGGTTCGGGATACAAGGTCATGAGCTACCCAATGGAGTAAAAATTTTTCGCAATAACCTTTTTGTCTAGGACTAGATGCTGTGACGGACGGACAGACGGACGGACGGACGGACGGACGGACGGACGGACGGACGGACGGACGGACAAAGCGAAGACAAAAGCGCCTTCCCGTTTGGAGAAGTGCGCTAAAAATCCTGGCCCACTACATCAAGACCTTTTTATCGGCACCGAGTCGCGTCGTTAAAAATCTATCAAGCCCCTTGGAATTTGTGCCCGTCATCCCGATGATTCCGCTCAAAGAAGGGCGTTTTTTAAAGACGTCATCACCCGAGATTGAACTCTCCGTCCCTTGCGCCCAGAGCTCATCCGAAGCACGCAAAAATTTAATTTGCGGCAGCATCTCCGCCGTCCGGGAGATCCCCCGCGATCGTCCCCGTCCAAGTGTAAATTAGGGGTGCAAAACTAACTCCGGTTAAGCCACTTATACGCAAACTCCCACTTGCTGTTGTTGATGCCTTAATTTCAATCCTCGATCCTCGATCCGCACCTCGACAACCCCTGCGCGGTCCCACGATTCGCTTTGCTTCCCTTGTTATCTCGATCGGAGCGTTGCGGGCCGAGACCGCTCCGGGTGCATGGTGGCACGGGGTTGGATTACACCGAGACCCGCGAAAATCATGTTACGAATTTAAAATTGAAATTGGGGTCTCTCTAATTGAGGATGAGACTACTGCTGCCACTGATCCGGCCACGGATGAAGGCACGCGCGGCTATAAAAAAGTGTGCCAGCAGAGGATTAGGTTTTGAGGCTTCTTTACTCCTCATTAATGACAAGGGGATGATGAACAGTTGAACGCTGGAATTGCTAGAAACTCCAACAGATCTACAGTTAATCGCAAAATTACCACATTCCAGAAGGCTTTCGAGACCTGACCGCTAGCTAAATGGACTTCGAAACCGTATTGCTGAATAGGAGAACTTTGGAAAATTCACAGCCATATCCTGATGTTGGTAACCCAAAAAACTGAATATACCTTTGAGCTATGTGATATGTGAGGTTTTGTGATAGGTGCCAAATTTTTTTCACGTTCAAAACTCATACGGGTTATATCAGAGCGTAAACCTTCAAGTTTCTTTCTGACGGTTGCTCGGCTCTTAATCAACTGTCGTGCTATCCGTTCATTCATTGGTAACGATCTTGCTTCTCAGATGTCTGTTATAGAACAATCAAGTCCTCTGCGGTATCTCCCGTTATTTATAGGTGAATCTTTGTCTATCGTTAAAAAGCCGTGAGGTTCCCGCCAACACTGTGCACAAATATCTCTGAATTGTTCTCTGCTCATGTCCGGTGCGACATGATTGTTTAATATGTGGTCCAAATTCAATGTGTCTTGTTTGAAAAGGATTAGAAAATTTGCATTGTCTCTCACCAATTGCTTTGGTATTGAGGAATATGTTTGTGCTAAATATAAACAATCAATATTTCTATGTCTGCCAAAACTAAAGTAGTCTCTGATAATATTTTGATTGCATGATATAACATCGTCAAAAATTATAACTGAATTCTCATTTGCTTGATTTGGTGGTATGACGTCTGCTCCATCTTGAAATTCAAAAAATCCGATTTCTTTGATTGGTTTTAGAATTTTTCTCAAGTGTAAATATTTTGGTTGGAGAAGGGTTTTGCAGTATAAATAAATATTTCGAAATCGCAAGCCATTCGGGTGCTCTAACAAACTCAACATCAAATTTGTTTTGCCGCAACCGCTTCCGCCAACTATCAAACCCCGTTTGCAACCTCCCAATAACGCACCGTGCGTGTAGAAATTTTGCATATCTGAAACAATCTCATCATAGTTTGTAACAGGCAGTGCGTGCTTTTGCTTTTCCTGTTTCATATTCTCAACTAAGTGAAATTCTTGGTGTTTTTTATATTTATATGTGATTTTCAGGTTGAAATAAGCTGTATATAAAAAAAAAACAGATTCCGAATAGTTATTTTATTTTTTAACAATTCATTCCAATGCTTGACGTATTTTTACTGAAAGCAACTTATCGAGCTCCAGAAATAGACGGTGAAGAGCCATCTGCTCTTCTTGGAAAAGTTTCCTCAGCTTCTGCTTCTTTGCAATCCTGGGAGGAATTTTACGGATTATCCGCAAATTTAGTTGTGGGGTGTAGGTGTCAAAGCTGTCCTCGCCCCAGCATTCTTCATCACCAGATTGTTCTTGGAAAATACAACAATATCAAATTATGCTTCCTTCAAAATTACATTTCGCTTACCTTCCGCATCAGAATCAAAATTCAAATGATGATGAGTCATTTTTCGCGCAGTTAGCTTTTTTGGTGTTTCATCTATTGTTCCTCCAGAGTGTTGTGGGATAGGATCCGACACTGGAGTAGAAACTTTGTTCGTTTCGGTTGACATGTTGTTATTGAATCTATGCTGACGACTAAACCTAACCAGCGACAATCTGTAATACATATATGTACAATACCCCCACCAATTTCTATTGCTTTTGGTGGAGATTGATGATGATATTAGAAATCAAGCTTATAACTATACCGCTCCTCCCACTCCTACACCTGATCCGCTCAGACAAGTCTAGACATGTTTCTTCAAGGTTGCTCCCCCCACTCCATGCGATTGAGTTCAATGATCTTTCAAGGTCAAGGTCAAGGGTCAATGAACTTTCAAGGTCAAGGTCAAATTCGAGGTCAAGGTCAAATTCGAGGTCAAGGTCAAATTCGAGGTCAAAGTCAAATTCGAGTTCAAGATCAAATTCGAGTTCAAGGTCAAGGTCAGGGGTCAATGACCTGTCAAGGTCAAGGTGAGGGGTCAATGACCTGTCGAGGTTGATCCCCCCACCACCGTTGCACGCCCCTATTTTATCAACTTCAGTTCACTTGCCGTCACCCTATAAATATTGGAGAGATTAAAAGCATTTCAAAAGTACTGCACCAAATTGGACGTGCAAATAATCTCTCAAAATACCCGGGAAAGTGCTCTATAGCCCAGGAAAGAATGGAGTATTATACTAAAAAAAATTTTTGATTGAAATGGAAACTACATTGAAAAATAATTGACCCGTGTTTTTTTATTCAGTCAAAAACCGTACCGTTTGGGCGCAATAAATAAATAACATCAACTAGTTCTGACGTCACAGCGAGTCACCGCCTATACTGCCTGTGTAAATGACGTCAGAAATAGGCAGAATATAGAAATTTCGTTTATTTATTGTGGCCAAACGATACGATTTTTGGCTGAATAAAAAAATACGGGTCAGTTATTTTTCAATATAGTTTCTGATTCCATCGAAAGAAAAATATTTTTTCAAAAGTATAATACTCCATTGCAGAATTTTGATGAAACCCGGAATAAATTAAGGAAAATCTGAAAATTTGAGGATCCCTTCAGAATTTGATGGGGAACAACATACTTAAAGTCCCCATCTGAACGAGGCTTGGCATTTTTTCTGTGGGAAGTCGAAAGTACAAGAAGTTATCATTTTCAAAGCTGTCGTACCTTCGACCTCCAGCAAAAAAAATGCCAAGCCTCGGACAGATGGGGATTTTTAGTATGTTGTTCCCCCATCTAATTTTTGAAGGGATCCTCAAATTTTCAGATTTTTCTGAATTTATTCCGAGCTAAAACCTGTTTCGCCTGGGCTAATTACTAGGAAAGCGTGCAATTTTTATGAATCATGCTTGTAATATTTGATAGTACATGAGTGGGTAGGTACTTATTTCAAGACGTTTTTTTCCCAACTAACTTATTCTCTTTATAAAACGTCAACTTTTCTTTCATGTAGAATGTAGATAACACATTCATCAACTCATGATAACTACTTATAAACATACCACAATTCTCACCTTAAAAAAAATTGCTGCAATAGGCGCAATATTACCTAATTACTATTTACATTGTTATTGTTAATTTATATAATACCTATTATATACAATATTACAATTTATTTTAATACTACTTTATGTACATTCTATGCGCAGTTTACATAAATATTCACAAATTTTCACATAGCAACTATGTATTTACAATCAATTTATTCATTCATTCAATGGATATCTTACAGGTTGTTCAATTTTTCTTTTTGGATTCGGTTCAACAATTATTGTGGGTTGAACCATGTCATTATCGGGTATTACCTAGTAACTAGTACATTGTTGGGTTGAGTTATTATATTACATTTTTAACCGGAGAAACATTGACATTCATAAGCGGCTTATTAACAACAGGTTCAACAGGTTTAGACACAAAAATCTCAGGTAACGTTGTCAGAATCTGATTCGCATGACGTTTCCAAACACAACCTAACTCTGGAATTTGAACAATAAACGTACATTTACCGATTTTGCGGGGAACTACTCCAGGTATCCATTTAAGTTTGTCGCCACAATAACCCTTGACTCTCACTTTGTCACCAATTTGAATTGTGTATTGAATAAATTTTTGAATTTGTTTTTGTTGTTTCTCAATTACCTTCTCTTTTATACCAACATCAGGTCTAAGTAAACTGAATTTAGTAACAATGTTTCGACCAAACATTAAAACAACATCTGATCTTTTCGCTGAGATCAATAAACTCAGAAAATGAGCCTGTTAAGTTTCTCGGAGTTACCCTGGACTGCCTCCTGACCTGGGAGGCTCACGTAACATCATTGTGCGGGGCACTTTCTTCTCGAGTGTACCTAATGCGTCGACTGAAGGGCATAGTCTCCGGAGATGCTCTGAGGACGGCGTATTTCGGTTCATTTCAGAGTGGTTTGAGCTATGCCCTTTCTGGCATGGGATCACTCAGCGCTGGGTGGTAGGGTCTTTGCAGTCCAGAGGAAATGCATAAGAATCATGACTGGTCTTCGGTACAGGGAGGACTGCAGGCAAGCATTTATAGATTCGAAAATACTAACCATGCCGTGCCTGTATATTCTTCAGTCTATCATGTATATAAAGTCTAATGAAGTGGATTATCAGACATTTCAACAAAATTACAGCACTCGAAAGAAAGACAACTTCGTTGTATTATTTCACAGGCTAAAACGTTCTAGAGAAGCTACTGACTACCATGGAGTCCTATTCTTTGATAAATTACCAAATCATTCAAAAACAGGATCTCCAAGACAGCTTGAATTGAAACATCAATCAAGAAAATTTTGCTAGAAAATGCTTTCTATTCCGCCAAAGAATTTCTTTCATATGAGTTTGTTATGTAAGTCATTGTTCATGTAACTCAATCATATATTTCTGTTCTTACTTTTTCCTTTTTTCTCTGTTTCTTTTACTGACGGGTGTAAATGTATACTTCTACATATTAACACGAATAAATTATGTTATGTTATGTTATGTATGGAACAAAATATCTCTCTCTCTGGTAGACCCGCACGTCGCACTGATTTTTTCAGGCATATGGGTACAGTTCTGGTTGAAGATGTCTTGGCACCGAAAATTGTTCAAAATAACTTAAAGGATAAGTGGTTTCAATAGGATTACGAATATATCCAATACAATACTTCTCACACTTCTTGTGAAACAATAGATTTGATCAGGGCAACACCATGTAGGATCATTATGTAGAATATTTCATGTATTTGAAAAATACAGACTAATAGCTGAAGGACGGGGCTGGCAAATGGTCTGAAAATTGATTGAATCGCTTGTAGCATTCCAAAGTTGTCTAGGTTCAAAGTTAGGTCAAATCGAGGGTCCAATTTTGCAGGGTGACACTGATTTTGTTAAATACTTTATGTCAGTTAACTTTGTAACTTAGAATGAGGAGTAGGTATAGGTACTGCCCTGCTGTCTCTTTTATGATACTGATGGAGAATGCTTGCACAATCTGGTCTGTAATATCCTTAACATAAACTGTAAATATGTGGTACAGAGTGTAACTTGTAACCCGTTCCCAAGAAAATTATCTGAATACCATAATGATTATCTTCTGTTATAAAAGGCAAAAGTGTACCTAAGCGCTAACGAGAGGGTTAAGAATTGGGATTTCAACGGTCCCCTTATGATTTTTTTTCTCTTGTACGAGGAAAAGGAATGAACGCGCAATAAAATTACTTAAACGGAACGTCACGGAATCCACACGCGTCCAATAAAACCCATCCGTCTTCGTTTGGAAGGGAGATTCTCTCGTCGCTCTATAATAATAATAATACTTGCGCTTCCCGAAATCCCCTAAAACCTCCATCAGCGACGACCGCCGACCGAGAGAAATGAGATGCTCGCGCGCGGAGGGGGGGGGGGGGGGAAGGGAGGACGGACGAGATTTATTAAATAATTGATGTCACGCAAAACCTCACCGAAAAATGCAGAAACGTGGAAAATTGGGGGTCGTCGGCGTCGTGTTGGATATGTCATATTGCGCCACATCAGCCACCCCTCGGTTATGAGACTACTCTGATGGCATAGTACGCGTGTATAACAATACGACAGAGGAGGAATTCCCGAAATGCATGATATCAAAATATCAAATCCATCCGTGCTTGCACCCCTTGGTATATAGCTGTGCTGCTTTCTTTCAGCAAATAACGTTCTCCAGTCATCAGAAATTAGTAGCGAAAACAAATAAAATTTCAATATAAATATATTTTTTCATCCAATGATTACGTTTGATCCCTGGAAGCTATATTAAAATAAATGTTATCATAAAGTTCAATTCCAGTTTGCGTTGCTATTGGCTTAATCCATCTTTTTATCAATGGAACTAGCGTAGTTTGATGGCTTAAGATAGTTACAAATTCACTTGAGTGGCCAGGAAGTAACCACTAGATGACGAGTCATTTGGCTATTCATAAAAAAATCAACTGTGTGAAACGCAGCATCTAGATTTCTACAACTTGTTTTTTTTTTCACAGTGCAGAAAATTGAGCTTCTCAACAAAATAAGGGATGCAGGTGAAAATTTACCCTGTTTTGAATGAGAACAACATTTTCCCGCCGTGACCGGTTCTAATTCTTATCTTGTCTCTATCTGAATTGTCCAGTGGTACATTGTTGGCTCTCTGTTCATACCTATTTATGGAGAACACTGGCTCATCAAATTCATGGAATATATCCAAGTGAACAGTCGAATACGTCGGTAGGAATTCTGACTAGTTCCCAAAATCAAATAATTTTGGCACTCTGGATTCCTTCTTGAATTTGTTCTCATATCATGGTTTCCAGCGCTCGATTTCAAAGAAATCTGTCGTTGTTTTTGATACAATTTTTTTTTTGGTTTTTCAGAAAAAACTGCATTAATTCCAGTTTAACTCAATGATTGATGCACACAAAAACCAATGGATATTGGTTTGTGTGCATTTGTCATACATTCAATAAAAAAATTACCAATGCTCATAATTATCAACTGAGAATTTCAAAAATATTTCATTCTTCACTTTTTTCTGTCGTTCATTCAACGTCGGTCTATTTCCGCAACGAGGTCTGGCACCGACGCCGGTGAATGCTTTCCTCCACTGTACCGGAAATTTTGTCGAACCAACACAGGTATTGCATGGGGTCGGCACCATCTTTGTATTCTACGTCTTGCATTCAGCAACCATTCCAACTAAATCAAGGAGCCAGTTTTCTCTACGCTCTGTTTTCTGTACGCTAACAGAGATATAGCCCTCCAAATAAGTTGGAGATGAATTAGAAAAAGTTCCAAGGCTCTAACTTCATTCCCCGAGGAGGAGTTCAACTTCTTAGAAGTGCACAAGAAATCTTTTTCTTTTTATAATAATAATAATAATGGTAGCTATGTCTGGATCAAAAAAATAATACCCATTGGCCACCCTTGGCGACATCAGCTATCGATCGGAGAAAGTTCCAAGGCTTAGCTCCATTCCCCCGAAGAGGAGTACAACTTCTCAATTTCTACACGGACAAACGGACAGATGGACAGACAGACAGACAAACCGGCTATAATAAGCGTCATTTCCTTACGAAAAAAAACTAAAAATTGTCGAACCGTTCAACCGATGTTGTTAAAATTTGAACAAAAGTTTACTGAAACAAGTTCCTATCGAACAATAATAACGGATTTTATGAAACATTCATAATAGGGCAAAGATAATAGCGGGTATTCTCCATCTTTATTCCCCGGTTTCTACTCCTCCTATCATTCATGAGAAGAATTCCAATTTTTGGATTCTTCGTTCAATTTAGAGAAGAAAGTTACTGTTGCAAAATGTTTGCTGAAGGCTCCGTTTTCGAGACATTTGAATCTGGAACTTTGGAAAACATCTCAAAAGCACCGCACTTTCAAAAGCCTAGAAATTACAAGCGAATATGCCTCATGGGCATGAGGCTCAGTAGCGCACTTCCTTTTTGGAGGATTAGTGAACGCAAGATGTTAAGTGATTAGGGTTCTACCGTCTTGGGCAAAAAATTGCAATATGGCGGCCAAAATATCGACAGAATCATGAAATTCGGCTTGAAAATCAAAATGATCGTACTAGACAAGGGTAAGTTCCAAGTTTCATGAAAATCGTTCCACTAACAAAAGATTTCAATATGGCGGCAGAATTATGAAACTCAGCTTGAAAATAGGAATGATCGTACGAGACAAGCGTAACTCTCAAGTTTCATGAAAATCCTTCCACTTATAAGAGATTTCAATATGGCGGCCAAGATGGTAGGGCAATCATGAAATTTGGCTTGAAAATAAGAATGATCGTACTAGACAAGGGTAAGTTTCAAGTTTCATGACAATCGTTCCACTAATAAGAAATTTCAATATGGCAGCCAAGATGGCGGCCGAATTATGAAAGCCAACCTGCCTATTTGGTCCTTGAGGACCTAAGCTATCCACCGGATAAAGTTCAATCTTCAAGGGCTGTAGCTTTATTTCCCGAGGAGAAGTTCAACTTCATCGAAGTGCACAGGAGATCTCTGTTTTTTGAGAATAATGATAACGATGTATGGATAACAAAAATAGTGCCCATTGGCCACCCTTGGGGACATCAGCTATTAATCGGAAAAAAGTTCCAAGACTCTTGTTTCAATTCTCGAGAAGGAGTACAGCGTCTTAATTTCTGCACGGACTCGGACAGACAGACAGACAGACAGACAAACCGGCCACATAAGCGTCATTCTGTTACTTATATAAAAAAATGTTCTCCAACTGATTTCGACCTCCTGAACACGAATATCGGGTTCACTTTTGAATTGGAACATTTTTTTTTTATCGAAAAACCGAAAAAACTGTAGCCTTGTCACATAATTTTTAGTGATACCTACCTACTTTTTTTTTTGTTATTGAGTGAACATGTTTCGTAATTTGAGTGCCATTATCCTTCAGGTACCTAGTATTGGCTATTTCAAAATGTTCAATTACTATTTCGGCACGTCTGATTTTAAATTTGTAGGGTCGTGTAATATGCGCCGAGCCGTGGCTTTGCGGTCGTTTTCAAAAATTGATAACAATTGACTCAACGGTCGGATCGAAGTGGGGTTTTTGTCAAAAGAAAGTTCAAATTGTTCTCTAAATATAATGCCGTACATGCAGTGATGTATTTCATTAAGAAATTGTAGTTGCCTGCATATCGCAACTTTCTACATCTTACCGCGAATGCCAGCACTTGATCGGCGAAGCCGCCCTACACCAAAATGTTATTTTTGTAATTGTTCATGATTATTTCGGCAAAATTTTTCTTGATTCGCGTACCAAGGCCATGAGCTACCCATTCGAGTTGAAATATTTTCTGTATTGAATTTCGTTTTGTTCGAAGGAAAGGATATCAAGCACCAACAAGCAACGAATAAATCATTTGCGGCCGAGCCGTAGTTTCGGAGTCATTTTCAAAAATTAATAACTACTAATCGGCACCTCGCACCGATGTGAAATTTTCATTAAAATAAAGTTCAAATCATCCTCTAAATATAACTCGGCATATGTATTATGGTAAAATGATAAGATCGGGTACTTCCTCGCATGTGATAACTTTCGAGATCAGGCCGGCTTCTGAAATGCAGCATTCAACGGCGATGCCGCGTCACACTAAATTGTTATTATTGTCATTGTTAATTATTATTTCGTCAAGATTTTTCTTGGTTCGGGATACAAGGTCATGAGGTACCCAATGGAGTAAAAATTTTTCGCAAAAACCTTTTCGACTAGGACTAGATGCTGTGACGGACGGACGGACGGACGGACGGACGGACAAAGCGAGGACAAAAGCGCCTTCCCGTTTGGAGAAGTGCGCTAAAAATACAAGAAAACTCATGATTCCTCGGAAAATAGTTTTTATATGTGTTTCAAGTTGATAAACCGCCATTTTTTCTTAAAAAAAGAGAACATTCCGGGAAAAATTTTGAGATCTTGAAAGTGAAGATTTAGAGAGGCTTTTCTACGCTTCAAGCCCAAAAATCTCAGAAATAAAGCCTTCAATCAAAACTTTGCAGTCGAAACTTGCTTCTCTGAATTGAACATAAAATCCGGAAATGGGGACGATTTCAAAAAACAAAAATAACCAGGGGAGTAGAAACTGGGGTGAAACGGGGAAGAATGTCTTCTGTTATCTTTGCCCCTAGAAATGTTTGATCAATTGCGTTGTTATTGTTCAATAGAGATTTATATCGGTGAACTCTTGTTCGAATTTAAACAAAATCGGTTGAACAGTTCAAAAGTTATGAAATAGACGATTCTTTCAATCCAAATTTATAAAGCTATATCCCCGTTTTTAAACAAAGTATTTGAGATGAAGTCTACCAACTTATTTTTTGATGGTCTATCGTCAGCCAATGTTTCCGCGATAACACCGGACACCCTGTAGAACTGAGCTGAATGGTCTTCTTATCTATAAAAATTTAATGCACATAAGACATATTGATCTGGAATAAGGCAAATATATAGTAGGTTCACTTGTACTGTGACTCTAGTTGGCTGGACAAATTTTCTACTTTAGCATTGTAGGCTTGCTGTCTTTTCACCTGGTGTGAAACTGACTTCTCTGGAAGTGGAGTTATATTTCTTATCAAATTGATTAGCAAATCTTGGAAAACTGACCTGGTCATATGTGGAAGAGCAACTAGGGGGACGCAGAGCTGTGTTACCGTCATGCAGACACCAAAAAAGCACGGGGCGGCCGCAAATCTTAGTCATCTTGACGGCGGCCCATTCAGGATCGACAAAAACTCGTCACGGAAAGCCCCAAAACAAAAGCAAATTGCGAATTGTAGGTACTAACATCAATTTCGGTCCAATACGCAACTTTAAGCGGCTGGGTTTTTCGAAATTTGGTTTAGTTTACTTTTTACACGTAAATTCTTCTCCCAATGACAGACTGCACGGCGATCCTTGTATCGCCTCTAATTCTTCAGGGTTTGGCTTGTATTTTTGACTGGAAGAAGCGAAAGGGTTGATCATTGCATGATGGGGCCCCTTTTTTGGACGAAGGGCATTGAATACTCTTTAGTTTGAAGCATCGAAAGTTGAACCGGCTTCGAGAGGTTAGGAATATTTATCACAACTGTCAAATGTCGAGGCTCTTTTGATTTATTTGTTCATTGGCGAAAATTGAAAACAGGTCGAAAAATTGCTACATTTTCCAATAAAATGAAAGAAAGCGTCAGACATCACGTCTCGTAAAAATGTTCCGGCTATCTGCAAAGGAAATACGCAAAAAATGTGTTTCAAAACTGGTCCGGCCAGAGCAGCCAACTGCAAGTGCAAAGTTTTGGGGATTTTCTATATTTCACATTTGGAAACTTAGAAACAAAATCTCACAGCCGACTGGAATCACGGTACAAGTGAACATAATATAGGATATTCATTGTTGTGAATGCGCTGGAATATCGCTGTTGATCTTTCACAAGACGCTAACAGAAATGTTCAAACTAGCGACATCAGACTTTCAAATCAACGTTCTGTTTGAACGTTGAATTCTCTATTTACTCCGGAACGTTTAATGTTACGTTTTGAAGGCTTTGAATACTTTGATTCAATGTCTCAAAAACGGCGGAGGTCACGTCCCAATAACGTTTAATGTTTAATGAACGTGTTGTACACGGATACGAATATTTGGCGTTTCGAAAACGTTTTGGAAACGTTGAAATCAAAGCATTTCGTAATTATTTTAATACTTGATTGACAAAAACGTTTGAATGCGCAACATCCGGTCATTTATTTATCGCTATTTTTACACCGTTTTCGAGGTTAATTTTTCCACCTGTTTCAAACCACTATTACGATGTTGTGCTCACTGGACAGCAGGACATTCTCACTTAATTCTTTTGGTTCGTCAACCAAACTTTAGCAAGATTTTGAATACTTCATAATATGTAGAATGTTATTTCTATCAGTTTGGACGTCTGCAGTGATAACGGGCAGCAAATTTGTGCGAAGTCAAATTGATCGGGCTCGATTCTTCCTTCAACTTTGCACTGATCGCTGTGTGCAGAAGCATCAGAATAGCAGTAGAAGGATTTTCACAAATATGAAGGAGAATAATCAAAAAATGAAAACCGAAAGAAATGTTGAAATTTTGAAATATATTTTACCAAAGTGGGTACACGCTTTTAGCAAGCTCCGTGAGCAAGTCGGTGCACTGAAAATGCACACACGTCCCGCCAATAACAATCTCATTGTCGGCTCGCAAGGTGCCTTTACTGTCGAGCTTTCGCCGCCGACTGTACATATACATATACAAGCCGCGGCATTACTATACACTCTACACCATAATACCAGGCGCATACTATACAATATACATACATACGTACACATGCAACAACCGACCCAAACGCCGCCTACTTCGGCTTTTTTCAAAACAAAAGCTCCACGCCGCTATTGGCCGGTCCGTGCCTTCTACATGGGAGGCCCAAACACATAACTTATAACATTCTCTTCTGTTCTTCTCCGTACCACTTGGTTCGGAGCTCTTCGTCTTCTTCGGTCCGTTGCTGCCACTGCTGGATGCTTCGAACCCTTCTTCTTCTTCTTCTTGTGGTGGCTGGCGAAAACGTTTAGCATATAAAACGCGCGCGCCATCTATCAAGACGCGCCGTGAATTTTCCTGCACGCCCACCAATTGTCTAGACATGTACACCCATCATCGACGCCGCACTCTATGTGCTGCTGCGATGGTATGCTTCCAAGTATATAGAGAGGAGAGGTATATGTGGATGGGAAGAGAGTGCAAGAAAAAAAGCACGTCGTCATCATCATGTTTGAGTGGTCATCAACAAGCGTGCGGTCGCTCTCCGTCAAAAGACGGATGATGATGGTCGCGATGGCTGGTTATTTATTACGGGCATTGTCGTCTCGATGGTTTTGGTGGTTCTTGGAACTGTACAGTGCCTTTTTCTATATCATTTTGACTTGACCTTCTCTAAGCCGTTCTCTACTTTGGCGCGTGCTCGGTACAGCTGGCGCCTCCACCATTCAAGCGAACTGTCCGGAGCGCACCCGCATATCCCGCTGCTTCAACCGTATCCATTATTACCCCTGAAAGTGAGAATCATCTTCTTTCTTGGACGACAATCCAACATCAAAATCATGTACGCATCAATTAGAGCTTGCCAACCGCTTTTATATCAATTCCGGAGGGTATATTCTGGAAGGTACACCCTCCAGTGATGTCCATCTCGATATGAATGTGAAGTGAACATTTTAACAAGTGCCTGGACTTGATATATATATATATATATATTATCGTAACTGCTCCCTTATTCTTTGCAAATAAACCCATTCGAAACACATGAAATAACATAACCAATGTTTCGGCACACATACCCACCCTGTAAAAATAAGTGTGCAGAATAATTTAATTGGTTTATGTGTAGGTATATACATGCGTTGTGCATGGAGTAATGTGCAAATAAAAATGGCGGATATCTATAAGTGCATGCGACTTCAAAAGCCGCTGCCAAGACAAAAATGGGAGTGCATGGAACAAGGGGTTCAAAAGGGCTCATGGGGAAATGCGCAAATAAAGAAATGCGAGAAATGGGAGAAGGCAACGACAAGGGAAGGAATAATATATTAAATATGGCGGCGACATTATTCCAAGTGAACTTTTTGATAAGGAGTCATCGGGAATGAGGCGTATCCACCAATAGCTGATATGTGTGTTTATAGGTTTGCCTATGAAAGTGTTGTTATCATGAAGGCGCTCTTGCTATATTTGTACACAAGGAAAGACGAATGTGCGATGTGCGGAACGCATTTGTTGGTTTAAACATTTTTCTAGGAGCCAAATGACTTGCCATTTGATGAGATTAGCCAGAGGTTGGTAGAAAGCTCCACTGCTTCTACCAACTATCTAGCATAACAAACTGCACTGTCGAAGAGAGAAGCTTCAAGACTCAAGCGAACGAAACAATTCCCAATAGGCCTTGTGGTATATTTAAGAAGTTGATGATTTTTTTTTTTTTAATGGTTTATTTAACGTCGGCCTATTTCCGCAACGAGGCCTAATACCGACGCCGGTGAATGCTTTCCTCCACTATACCGGAAATTTTGCCGAACCCCTGTGTGTTCCAACACAGGGTAGGGATTTTTAACGACCAGTCGACCACCAACATCGCATGGGGTCGGCACCATCGTTCGTATTTTACGTGCTATGCGACACACGGCGCGTCTTGCATTTAGCAAGCATTCCAACTAAACCAAGGAGCTTGTTTTCGAGGCCGAAAATCCGTCCCCGGCGGAGATCGAACCCGCGACCTTTGGAGTGGTAGTCGAACGCGCTAACTAACCACACCACAAGCTCCTCTAAGTTGATGATAACTTCTTATGGTTTTGTTATCTACATTTTTATGCTAGAATACTTATGTTCCAACTATCGCCTTGTACTTTACCAATCAATAACGCTCTAATGATAATAAATAAGAATGTAATATACGACAATTGGCGACGAAGAAGAGGATAAGGGAAAAAGTACAAGTAATAGATGTACAAGTAAGATGGCAACAATTGGAAGAATAGAAGAATTCCAAGTCGAGAAGAACTGGAACACTTACATTGCTAGGCTAAAGCAATACTTCATTGCAAATGAAGTCACAGATGGAAAAAAAGTTGCCACACTTCTGACCGTGGTAGGTGAGCAAACCTACTAGTTGATGTGTGACTTGTGCAGCCCAAAGGCACCAGAAGAGCAAAAATTTGCGGAGCTGGTCAAAGTGGTACAAGATCACTACACCCGGCGCCATCTATAATAGCTCAGAGATACAAATTTCGCCAGCGGAAACAAGGAAACGGCGAATCCATCTCCGACTACATGGCAGCACTGAAATGCTTGGCAAAGACTTGCAAATTTGGCAAGCTTTCAACAGACAAAGAAACCTCAGAAGAAAATCTTCGGGATCAGTTTGTTTCAGGTGTGAAAAGCGAAACTGCGAAGCAGAGGCTGTTCACCGCAAAGAACCTCGATATGTCAAAGGCATTCGACATCGCCCGAGGTTTGGAAACAGCTGAAATAGGAGTTCTGGAAGTCGAAAGCAAGCAAGCACCGGTCCAAAAAATACAGAATTTCAATGAAGGAAGACCGTCAACGGAACCCAAGCGAAAAGGTCATCAAAGCGCAAAAAGACATTGTACGGTATACGGTAGAAATAATCATTTTACCAATGATTGTTTTTATATAGATGCTCTTACTGCAAACTGCAAAAAAAAAACTGGTCACTCGAAATTCGTTTGTAAAGAAAAAAAAAAAGTCAAAGGTCCTAAAAGAAATCACAAGGTCAATAAGCTAGATAACGATAATGATTTTTCTAACAGATCGCTAAGTGTGAAGAGCGATGACAGTACATTCTCAAATTCGGATTCTTCCGAAAAATTGTTTAATATAGTGAACGAAGGATGCAAAGCAATAATGACACAGGTTGTAATCAATGAAATTACCATTTCAATGGAAATATGTAGATACAGGTTCACGTTTTTCGTTAATCTCCGAGGATCTGTATAAAAAGCACTTTTCCAATTTGCCTATCATCAAGTCAAAAGTTGAATTCAGTTTTTATACAGGCGAATCAATGCGCACTGTGGGATTTGTGAAGGTCAACGTAAAATTTCGGAACAGGTTGGTCACCGACGTGGTACTTTTCATTGTACCTCATGGGACATCTTCTCTGTTGGGGCGAAATTGGTTTACAGCTTTAAAGATGAACATAATCGAGAACACAGTCACGAATAATATTTGTTTGGAGAACAATGATAAAATTTCCAACTTGGTCAAGGAATTCAAAGTCATTTTTGACAAGAAGCCAAGAAAATGTAAAAATTTCAAAGCCAACCTATTCGCAAAGCCGGACTCGATGCCTGTTTTTCATGAAGCTCGCGCTTTGCCATTTCATTTGAGAAATAAGGTGGAGAACCAATTGAATCGGCTCGTAAGCGAAGGGGTAATTTTTCCAGTTGAATTTAGTGAGTGGGCCACTGCTATCGTACCATAGCCCAGGCGCCAGGGAAAACAATAGGGAAATAATTGTTTCCTGCCTGGAAACTAGCTTAAAACGATCTGTGTAGCTTAGGTTTTGACATACCAGTTTCCCCCCTTTCGGAAATGTCGGCGTCATGTTGCCATCATCAACAAGAAGTGCACCAGCGTGGTTTTTGTCGAATATCTTAATTTTGGGTCATCTGACAGCAAAAGATGTAAGAAGTCATTTTGAAGCCTATGAAATTCTCTACAGTTTGATGTTTCAATCAATTTTCTGCGACCTATGGTCTTTGAGATAGAGCTTCTGGAAGCGAGAGTCATTGTCGTGAAAGCTCCATGGCCACTTGACTCGAAAAACTAAAATGTCGATGTGACAAAAAAAATTCAAAATGGGATTACTCGAGAGTTCTTCATGCTATAGTTGCGGTGATGGTCTTAAACTCTTCCTCTTGAACCGTAAATTACGAGTATTCAAAATTCAAAAACGTCACATTGTACATATACAGGGTGTACTACGGGAATCAAATCAGAACAGAGAAATTTGACATATTTATTCGATTTAGCCTATGCGAAACTCTAAGCACTTATCACGAGTCCAATATCAATATGCGTTGCTCTGTAAGCTTCACTTGATACACTTAAGAAGTGATCAGCTTACAGCCTTCTTGTAAAATGTTTTGAAGGCCCTCTGAAATCAATAAAATTTACAGTAGCAAGAAATGTATGTAACAGTATATTATATACCAAGGAACCAAGGTGAATTTTTGATCCCTTTGGTGAACTTTGTTGCTTGAGGGCCCTTTGAGTCCAAATCCCCAAATTAAAAATTCACTTTGGTCCCTTGGTACATAATATACTGTTATATACATTCCTTGGTACTGTAAATTTTTAATATTTCGATGATTTCAGAGGGCCTTCAAAACATTTTACAGTAAAGCTGGGAGTTGACCACTTCTTTAGTGTATTAAGTAAAGCTTATAGAGCAAATCCATATTGATATTGGACTCGTGTTAGGTGCTTAGAGTGTCGCATATAGGCTAAATCGAAGAAATATGTAAAATTTCTCTGATCTGATTTGATTCCCTCAGTACACCCTGTATATGTACAATGTGACGTTTTTGACTTTTCTATATTTGTAATCAACGGTTCAAGAGAAAGAGTTTAAGACCATCACCGCAACTATAGCATGAAGGATTCTCGAGAAATCCCATTTTGAAATTTTTTTGACACATCGACATTTTAGTTTTTCGAGTCAAGTGGCCATGGAGCTTTTACGACAATGCCTCTCGCTTCCAGAAGCTCTATCTCAAAAACCATAGGTCGCAGAAAGGTTATTTAAAAACTATTCCGTAGGGAATTTCATTGGTTTCAAAATGACTTCTTACATCTTTTGCTGTCAGATGGCCCAAAATCAAGATATTCGGCAAAAACCACGCTGGTGCACTTCTTGTTGATGATGGCGACATGACGCCGACATTTCCGAAAGGGGGGAAATTTGTATGTCAAAACCTAAGCCACACAGATCGTTTTAAGCTAGTTTCCAGCCAGGAAACAATTATTTCCTTATTGAGCTGATTTTTGCTCCCTGGCGCCTGGGCTACCAGTAGTTGAAAAAAATTGCGACATAAGAATTTGTGAGGATTTAAAAAAAAACAATAGTAAATCCAAACCTGAAAGTTTCAAAATATCCAATTCCGAATATAACTACACTTCTTGCTTCACTGGCAGGAGGTCATTCATTTTCAAAGTTAGATTTGACTCAAGCATATGCTCCGTTGGAACTTGACGAGGAATCAAAACAAATGGTAGTGATAAACACACGCAAGTGATTATTTCAATACAATAGGTTAGCTTACGGACTGGCTCCAAGCCCAAGTATTTTCCAGAAAGTTGATGGATGAGATTTTTGGTGGAACAAATGAAGTTACAGTTTTCATGGATGATTTGCTTGTGTCAGGATTAAATGAAGACCATTTAACTTTTTAACTTCTCATTTAAGAGAAGTTTTTGCTAAACTACGAGAGAGAGGTTTAACAATAAATTTAGATAAATGCAAATTCATGCAAAAGTCAATTAGATATCTGGGTCATTTAATCGATGCTGAAGGGTTGCATCCGACCAATGAAAAAATCGGAGCTAGTTTGAAAATGAGTGAACCAGAAAATAAAACGGAACTCAAGTCTTCTCTAGGAATGGTAAATTTTTATGGGAATTGTTTGAGCAATTTGAGTTCTAAACTGAGTAATTTGCATAATTGGTTGTGCGATAACGTCAAATGGAAGGGGAATGCAGAGTGTCAAAATGAATTTGATAATATAAAAAAGGAAATTGCATCAAAAAAGGTCCTAGTTTATTTCAATCAGCAATTACCGGTTGCATTAATTGAATACCGGTTGAATCGGAGCGGTAATTTGTCACATTTTTCCTGATAACAGTATTCGACCAATAGGACACGCAGCAAGAACACTTTCAAAAGCAGAAAAAAATTATTCTTCAATTGACCGCGAGACTCTAGCGATCGTTTTTGAATCACGTAAGTTTCATGAATATTTATTTGGAAAGAAGTTTGTTCTGTACACAAACCATAAACCGCTTCTAGCAATTTTTGCTGAAAAAAAAAATTTATACGGTTAATGGCTGCAAGTAGGTTGCAGAGATGGGCAATAATTCTTTCAGCGTATCAATACGACATAAGGTACATTCCTTCAAAAGAAAATTGCAATGCAGATGCTTTATCGCGATTATTGCCTTCACTGTCAATATCTTTGGATAAAAATTATATCAGACATATTTTGTTTTTACAAGATAATGATGAACCGTCAATTGATTGCAAATTGATTGCAAAAGAAACGGCAAAAGACCCTATATTGATGAAAGTTTACTATTATTGTTTTGATGATTGGCCTCAGAAAAGTGAGTCGAAATGCTTTGAACCCTATTTTCAACGGAAAAATGAACTGCATTTGGAACAAGGTTGCATTTTGTGGGGTGGTCGCGTAATAATACCATCAAGTTTACCTTCAAAAATTCTAGAATCAATACATTTCAATCATATGGGAATTTGTGGAAGCAAGAGCGTTGCTAGATCTTCTTTTATTGGCCTTTAGTTGATCGTGAGTCGTGACATTGGGAACGTTTGTGCAAGGTGTGAAATTTGCAATGAGTTTCAAGATAAACCACAGAGAAACATTTTGCATCCCTGGCCTCAAAGAGGCAAATAATGTTGGTCACGAGGTCATGTTGATTTTTCAGGTCCAATTTTTGGAAAGAAATACCTGATTGTGATAGATTCTCATACTAAATGGATAGAAGTTTTTAAAATGACAAATACTACAGCCAAAGATGTTATTTCTTGCTTGAGGTCTTTATTTGCTCGTTTTGGTATTCCTGATAATTTGATTTCGGACAATGGTCCTCCTTTTTCTTCTAAAGAGTTTAACCATTTTCTGAAGATGAACGGAATTAAACAATTGTTCTTACCACCGTACCATTCCCAAAGCAACGGTTCAGTGGAAAATAGCGTTAAATCGATGAAGAAGGTGATACTCAAAGCAAAGAAACAAGGAAGGGATAAAGATGTAAAGATTCAAAGATTTTTATTCGACCAAAGAAATACCAATCATACGACAACAGGTGAAAGTTCAGCTTTCCTAATGTTTGGCAGAAGATCGAAAACCAGATTTGACTTACTGAGACCATCACATTCAGACCAGACGTTAAAAAGAGTTTCCAAATAAGCTGAAAATTTTGGGGGGAAAAGTAGGGAGTTCCAAGTGGGTGACACGGTTCTTACAAGAAATTTTGCAAATCCTGCAAGGCACACTTGGTTCCCCAGTAAAATTGTCCTACGTTCCGGAAACGTAACTCACGATATCGATTTTGGAAATGGTCAAATTGGAAAGAGACATTCTAATCAGATGAGGAAAACTTCAACTAATGTTCGTGAACAGTCTCAGTCTAGAAAATCTCCAATTATGACTCACACAGACAACGGAGTTATTGAAAACTGTACCAATCAATCTACGACAGTGAACATCAAACCACATGTTCAGGAAGAAATTGTAAATAGTAAAGATGTTTCTGCGGAACCTTCAAATGTAAACAGACTTGTAAATAGTCCTGTAAAGTCTGGATATATATTGAGAAATCGAATTGTTAATTGATTTATGAAAAATATGTATATTATTGTATATTGTTATGAATTACTCTAAATATGATGGATTGCTATTTTGTAAATATTGCATAATTTGAGAAGGGAGAAATGTGGTATAATGAAGAAGTTGATGATAACTTCTTATGGTTCTGTTATCTATACTCTTTTATGCAAGAATAAAACACTTCAGTTCCAATTATCGACTTGTACTTCACCTATCAATAACGCTCTAATAATAATAATAATTAAGAATGTAATATACGACACTGATAATGGGACTATTCGAACAATTTCAAAAGTCGAATGCCGACTTACTGATTCCAAATATCCACTCAAATCTACTTGCTTTCCTACATGTCCAACATCCATGAAGTAAACATGAGTAAACATTCAGAAATCAACTGGAAAAAAACATCTTTATCATAATTATGTCATTATTGAACATCTCTTTCTCATGATATGGATAGTGGGAGCGGTACGCAAAAGCATACCGCATTTTAGAGTGCAGTAACGAGATTTTGCATGGGCATACTTCATACCAAAACAAGCGATTTGACCCGCAGCACTCCATATTTCGTCCCTTAGGGGGCCCATGGGGGCCCTCCAAATTTTCAAGATGCAAGAACTTTCACATGACGATCATTGAGTATCGTCATGTATGTCATAAGTGAAGCTTACGGGTCTATTGAGAATGTTTTCATCAAATGTCGTCGTGCCCGATTCATTCTTCACATTTGAAAAAAAAATTCTTTCACAGAGGTCAAAAAAACTGTTTTTATTTTTTCTGCTGTGCAAGGAAACGATAAATTCATATGTTTTGTTGCGTTCCCAACTAAATCGCGTTCCGTAAGCCCAAATATGAAGACAATTTTTTCGCAATATCATTTTCCCAAGAAGAGGTGACCTCTTCAGTTCACTTTTTTCAACAGCATTTTTTTCAATGTTCCTAGTGGATAAGACTGTCAATTTTTGCTGATATGAGGAGCTTGAACTCTTTTCTTAGTAATTTCCATGCAACTTGGCTTCAAAACATACAAGAGAGCCCTAAAACTTTTTTTTTCTGCTGGACCGTCAAATTTTTGGCATGTTGATTTTGTAGTAGGGGAGACGCGCAAATAAATAAGATCTAGTCTAGGCGAATAAGTTCTACCGGAAAATATACCTACTTACACCTAACGACTCTGCGTTTTGTTGTACTGCAATAAAACACGGCATGGAAGAATATTTTCTGTTGAAACCAAATCACCTGTGCCTGCAGCCTGGATTGAATACTGGTCCGCGTCTCTCCTACTACAAAATCAAAAAATCGTAAGTTGGACGGCCCAGCAGAAAAATTATTTTTTTGGGCTCCCTTGGGCGTTTTAGAGTCATGTTGCTTCGCAACCACCAGGAAAAGAGTTCGAGGTCTCCATTCCTGCAAAAATTACGAGTGATATCCAGTGGGGACATAGAAAGAAATGCTCTTGGAAAAGAAGTACTGAAGAGGTCACCACTTCTTTGAAAAATACCATTACAAGAAAAATTTCTTTATAATTAGGTTCAGGGAATGCGATTTAGTTGGGAACGTAACAGAACATATGAATTTGTCGTCTCCTTGCATAGAAGGAAAAATAAAAACAGTTTTTTTGACCTCTGTCAAAGAAATTTTTTTTCAAGTGTGAAGAATGAATCGGACACAACGACAATTGATGAAAATATTTTCAATAGACCCGTAAGCTTCACTTATGACATACATGACGATACTCAATGATCGTCATGTGAAAGTTCTTGCATCTTGAAAATTTGGAGGGCCCCCATGGGCCCCCTAAGGGACGAAATATGGAGTGCTGCGGGTCAAATCGCTTGTTTTGGTATGAAGTATGCCCATGCAAAATCTCGTTACTGCACTCCCAAATGCAGTATCGATGTGTTTTTATGTGTGTACCGCTTGCACTAGGATCCTTGCAACGATTTTGAAGAGAATGTGTTCTGAAAACCAAAAGCCAAAGTCACTGTAGTTGACGAACTCATTCAAAATGCGTCACTAATTAGACAACGAGTCAATGGCTACCGTGATTTTTTATCAGTAGCACGCAAATGCTTTCTTGAAAATATAGCGTGTGGATTTTAAAGCAAATAACATGTGCTTTGGTGATAGCGCCAATAGCTAATAAGCAACAGCAGCAACAGCAGAACAATCCTTATAAAAAACTACAATTTTGTCACTCCGTCTCATAATGTCCACAGCCAAGAGAACTGCAAATCACATAATCGATAAAGTTGACCAGACCAAAAAGCTCTGTCTAAAACTGCTAGTTTGGTAGTATATCTATAGCCATAATGGCACTAGGCGGCCGTGGCATGAGCATCATCTCCCGCATACACTGCTACGCATAGCAGAGACTCGGGGGAGAGCCAGTGCACAAAAACGAAGTCGCCGGATAGTGTCGAACATCCCTCTTTTCTTATTTCTCTTTTATATTATTTTTCTTGTATAAGTCGCGTGGTATATATCAAAGTGTCTCACACAGCTCTTGAACAAATAAGAAAGAATCATTTCGGGTGACGCTCGCTTCCCCAGTGCGATTCCGAGAAAACTTGGGCTACGCCACAGAGCACTCCCTCGATAAAACCCAGGATGCTCCTTTCCAGCATGCGCCATTTTCATCTCTTACTCTTTATGATCGGTGCCTTGTACGCAAATGGATGCACCTGAACCGGACCAATTGACCTGACAATCAAAGTTGTGTCACGGGTCATGAAAGCATTATTAATAGACAAAAAAAATCAGTTCAGGGAAAACGGTTCCGAGGTGGCGAATGTATCCTGGTGTCACATGCTTGGCTCCTTAATTTCACTTACCGGTCGTAAGCACCTATTTTATTGAATGATTTCTGAGTAAACCTAATTGATTCAATTTTTTTTTGGAGGCTCTCTATATCACCGCTCTATTTTCTAATGAGAGCTCTTGTATATTATTGCAGGGTTTGGTGCTCCATGTCCGGACTTTCAACCTCCGACTCACCGCACCTCCAACCTTATTGCCGGACCGGACCCACTCGCGGGGTCTACAATTCTATCTCTAATAATGTAATACTCTCTCCCGGTGTGCGCCTGTATGTGTGTGTGTTGTTATTGTAACTGAATACAAATCCGGATAACACAGTTAAGTGGCCGGCAGGATGTCCAGTTAGGGGTGTTTACCCTTCGTGTCCGTTTCGCCGGACTGCGGTGCACATATAGTGGCCTGCCGGGCCCTTTCGCCAACTAGATATACACTAACGATCATTAGCTGAATCAACATCGGTGATTAGTTGGAGTATGAGTCGGGCATCCCGGAGAGATCGAGGACTCTTCGCTTGTGCGCTCGGCCCTCTCTGTGATGATGCTCTCTGATGCTCTGATGATAATGACGACTCGACGAGAGTGGACTCGGCTTTGGCATCCCGGAGCCGGAGGGGCTCCGTGACTTGGCTGAAATGCCGGGAAGATGGCCCGGGGACGGCCAGAAATCTCGGACGCGTAATTCAGGAAATCTTATTTGTCCGTGTCCCGGAGCTCTGAGCGTACACAAAGGCTTATGACCGTTCGCTAGCCGAGAGAGTGTAGAGGAGACAGCAACAAACTGCCGCGTTGTATAAGGCGGTTCTAGTTTCAAGGAAATGCGTATATGAGTTCGAAATATATGCCTGGTGCAAAGTAAGTCTGCAGACTGATAATAATCAGCATGTAGTAAAAGATCCCGAAAAGCTGCAGCTTGAACTCCGCACCTGTAATTTGATTCATCAGACGTTGCCATGTTGCCGGAACGGCATGCAGTCCGAACGGCATCCGTTGGAATTGAAATAGACTCCGCGGAAGCCGGTGATGAGCAATGAGCATGATCCTTTTCTGATCTTCTTCTAATTGGCACTTGCCAATAATCACTTATATTGTCCAGGCTGGATAAGTATTTTGAACCCCCATTTTACGTCACGTTGTTCAGGGCGGTTATAGTTTGAAAAAATGCGTGTATCAGCTTAGGGTTAAGGTTACAACCAGTTTGTTGTCAAAGAACAAGAAAAAACCGTGCAACTCGGGCTCCGCACCTGTAACTTGGTCCATCAAGCTTTGTCGTGCTGCTGGCGCGTCATGCAGTCCAAAGGGTATCCGTCGAAATAGAAATAAACCCCGTTTGAGTATGATATAATAATAATATAATATAATAATAATTGTATAGGGGCGGTTATAGCATAAAAAATGCGTGTATTAGCTCAGGGATGAGGTTGAAATCAGCATGTCGTCAAAGAACATGAAAAACGTGCGATTTGAGCTTTGCACCGAGTTCCATCAAGCTTTGGCGTGCTGCTGGCGCGTTATGCATTCCCTAAGGCATCCGTCAAAGTGGAAATAAACCCCGGTTGAGTACTGTGAATGTCATTATTAGACATGATCTTCTGTAGATCATTTTCCAATCAGCACTTGCCAATATTCGTATTGTCCAGGCTAGATGAGTATTTCGAATTTCCGCTTCACGTAACGTTGTTGAAGGCGGTTATAGTTTGAAAAAAAAAGCGTGAATTAGCTCAGGGTTAAGGTTGAGGTTAAAACCAGCATGTCGTCAAAGAATAAAGGAAACGTGCGATCTCCGCACCTGTAGCTTGATCCATCAAGCTTTGCCATGCTGCTGGCGCGTTATGCAGTCCGAAGGGCATCCGTTGAAATTGAAACAAAGTATGGTTGTGTATTATAGAAGCCGTTAATGATCAAGATTTTCTTTTGATTCTTCTCCAGTTGGGACTGGCCAATATCCATAGATAGATAGATAGATAGATAATGTTTATTCATATACCATTACTGGTGTCGAATACATAACAATTAGGTATATAGGTAACAAACAAAAATAATAGAAAACAGTAACAATTATACATTAATAAAATGTCATAAAAAGATAAAAGAAAATGTAATTGTATAAAAATTTACTTATTCCCACTTTGAAGTGTCATTAATATATTCCTCCATTGAATAATATACTTTTGATTTTAACATTGTTTTTAAATTTTGATTGAAAAATTTTGAGTTGAGATTTCTGATATCGATTGGAATTTTGTTATATAATACTATTGATTGATGTACAAAAGATCTTAGAAAAATGTCATTCTTTGGGATTTCCCCCCTAATTTCGTTATTTTTTCTAGTTTGATGATTATGGACAGAAGTTCCTACACTAAATTCCCCTTTATGTTTGTGCATGTAACTCAAGCAATTTAATATATATAAAGAGATTACCGTCATGATGTTTAAATCTTTGAAATGTTCCCTACAAGATTCTCTTTGAACTAAGCCTAACATTGCTCGAATTGCCTTTTTTTGGAGTTTTAAAATAATTTTGATATGACAACTGTTTCCCCAAAATTGTATTCCATATTGAATTATTGATCCAAAATACGCATGATAAACCATCAATAAAGTTTTCAAATTTAAAGTGAATCTTAATTTTTTTAGCACAAAAATTGCCGAACCTAATCTAGATTTTAAATTTTCTATATGGTTTATCCACGAAAGTTTTCGGTCCAGAAATATTCCCAAAAATTTACAATTCTCTGTTATTTCAAAATTTGTGTTTGTATATGAAACGTTTTTGATGGGAAAAGCTACCCCGAATCCAATAATTTTAGTTTTGTTCGTGTTTATTATCATTTTATTTTTCCTAAACCAGTTGATTGTTTGTGTCATCGCTGTTCTAATTTTTAAAGTGAGTTCTTCAACGTTTGTTCCGCAAACACATAAATTTGTATCATCTGCATATATGATCGATTTACAATCTTTAATTTTGACGTGGTTAGGTAGGTCATTCATGAAAATGTTAAAAAAATTTGGTGACACTATTGCACCTTGTGGCAAACCTGTATTAATAATTTTACTTAGATCTGATACGTATAATTTCTGATGCCCATTCTCTACCCATTTGACCTCGGTTATTTGTTGTCGGTCACTTAAGTATGAATTTATCAATTTATAAATATTACCCCTAATCCCATAACTACATAATTTATCTAAAAGAATTTTGTGATCTACTAAATCGTATGCTTTTGATAGATCAAAGTTGATACATGCCACTAATAGATTTTTGTTCATTGCATTATAAATCGTCTCAAGTATCTCTTCTAATGCCGTAGAACATCCTCTTCCCTGTCTAAAACCGTGAATTTCATCATTAAAGAGATCATTAAATTCAAAAAACTCCACAATAATTTTATTATTACAGTTTTCAAAAATTTTTGAGATAACATTTAATAAACTAACTGGTCTGTAATTTTGTGATGAACATTTCTCGCCTGATTTATGAATCGGTATAATTTTGGAAATTTTTAATTCTGATGGAAATTCCCCTTTGTCAAAATAGTGATTTATCATATATGTTAAATGTTCCGAGATAAATTCCTTCCCTAATTTATATGCTTTTGTTGGTATTTCATCTACCCCCATAGACATGGAATTACTTAGTTTATTAATAATTTCAATGATATCTTCTTCCATAAATGGTTTCAAGAATATCGATGATTTGTTATTTGTTTGTAGTGTATTTTGTATTTCTTTGTCGATGGGAGTTAATTTAGAAACTAATTTTTGAGGAACTTCGTAGAAATATTTGTTGAAAGTGTTTGCAACATCTTGTTTTTCTAATCGTTGATTGTTTTCCTTAAGGTATATATTTTCATTTTTTTTAAATTTATTACATTCCTTGGAAATTAATGACCAAGTTGTTTTGATTTTATTTGTAGAATCTTTAACAATATTCTGTAAATGAAGTTTCTTTGCTTCTCTCATGATTTTGTTAAATACCATGCAGTATTTTTTGTAATATATTAGAATTTTATAGTTTGGAAAAATCTTGTATAGTTCGAAAAGTTCCCATTTTGTTTTACTAGATATTTTTATCCCTCGAGTGATCCATCCCTTTGTTTGTGTAGATTGTTTTTTGAAATTCACGAGTGGAAAAGAAGTATTGTATATATTTTTAAAAATGTTGTAAAATACTTGGATCTTATTATCACCCTGGTATAATTGTGACCAGTTAGCCTTCGATAATAATTGCTTAAATGTATCTATATTTTTTTCATTAGTCAGGTTACGTCTAAGGAAAAATTTTGAAGGATCAATATATTGGTTTGATTTCATGCCATATATTTGTATGTCATGGTCTGTAAAATCGACTGGAATGTTTGTGGCTCCAAAATTAGTTTGATTTGTAAAATTTGTTATAATGTTGTCAATACATTTGGATGATCTGTCCGTTGTTCTGGTGGGTTCCGTGATATGTATATGTAAATTATATAATGGAAAAAGGTTTAATAACTCTCGCTTATGTCGACTATCAGATAAAAAATCGATATTGAAATCCCCACACATAATTATGTTATTACATCCCAGTCCCTCTAAAAATTTGTAAAGTGTTTCAAAGAAATAATGGATATCTCCAGTTGGAGGCCGGTATAAACAGACTATATAGACATTTTTCATGTTACCAAAATTTAAAAGACGCACAGAACATATTTCGCAGTGACCCTCAATAGAAAAGCCCAAGTCATTGTTTTCGAATGCAATATCATCCCGTAACAAAATCATTGTCCCGCCGTGTTTTCCCTTTTTTCTTGAAAATTGAGCCGCTTCTCTAAATGATGGTATATGAATAAGTTCACATTTCTCGCTATCTAACCAATGTTCGGTTAAACAAATAATTTCTGTTTTAGGATATTCGTCAATGAAAATTTCAATAACTTGCAATTTATTTACCAAACTTCTTATGTTGATGTTTGCAACTAAGATATCAAATTTTGCCCTCACAAATGCATCTGTATTCAAAACCCCAAGTCCATCAAGTTTCCCTTTTCCCATTTGTTAGTTGTAGAAACCTCTGAATCATCAGTTTCATTATCAGATACTTCTGATAATGAATACGATACTTCCGATTTTGACATTGTTGACCTTCTAAGACCTTTTTTATCATGAGAAACCAATAATTTATCCATTTCAGTAACAGGGAACTGAATCAAATCTTCCTTGCATTTAGAATTTGTAATTGGAAAATTATTGAAATTATTATGACTATTGAGAACATTATTTGAAAATTTTGATGTTACGTTTGGTGAATTTTGATGAATTTTTAGTATATTTTCTACAGATGCAATACATTCACTGACACATTGGTATTGCTGATATTTTATCGGAAAATTAGCTGGTCCAATGCATATTGCAGTACATTCAGAAATCTTATTATACCCATTATCGATTGTTTTCTTTAAATCACTGTTGAATTTATGTGCATTTCTGTTAAAATATATGTTGTTTCTATAAGGAATAGTAAAGAATATTAAATTTGTGTGAGAAGACGTTCTGATACAATTTTTTATGTTTCGAATTGGCAGGCTGTTTCTACTTTTCACATCGTTGCTTCCTGCTGCTATAATGACGAAGTCATCTTGTCCGTACTCTGCCACTAGTTTATCCATACCTTCTAGTACTCCAGATAATCGCGCTCCAGGTTTAGTGAACATTTCGACATTGTAGTCTCGGCCCTTGGGCTTACGGCGCAATCGTCGTCCTACCGCACTTCCAATTTCATCTCCCAAAACCATAATTCTCTGCTTCGTTTGCATTTTTGAGTTGATTCCATTTTCTAATTTCTCAGTATCTTTGATAGTCTCTGAGGTTTGAGTTGTTACGTTTTTAGTTATTGTTGGTGTTGTGTTGATCATTATTTCTTCTGTTTGCGTACTTACAGTACGTTTTGCAGTATTATAATGTAGATTACATATATCATTCTTTATTGTTGAAATTAGTGCTTCTAATTTCTCAAGTTCTTCTCTTTTCTTTTGGATTTTATTAGTCAAGTGTTCTTCTTCACATTGTTCCTCTGTTTTACTTGGTGATACCCATCCAGACGAAGAGTGTTTGTCTGTATGCTTATTACTTATATGCATGCGAAGTCCTTTTTCTTCTTTGAATTTTTTCTCAATTGAACAGTAATGACATCGAACCAAATGGATATTGGACTGTCGTTGAACCATGAATTGGGATGAGGACTTGGGTGTAGACAGAGGTATGTGCTGGGATATAGGCTGAGATTCACACTGGGAGGATGTTGATGCAGCTGAGTAAGTGCCATCAACAGTGCCATCAATCAGTGGTTGACATCCACAGAATAAGTAGCTATCGTCTTCGTAGGCTTTTCCACAGGGGCAGGTCGTTTTAGTTGATTTTTTCTCTTCATTTAGTAAATAACTGTCAGTTTGACGTCTTGCACAGCATTTATCGGCGGAACTTGATGAAAATCTGCGGGGTTTCGATGGACCCGCATCTCTCAAATCTTGGGAAGTTATCTGGAAGATTTTCAGTTCATGATGTATTTCAGCTCTAGTTGTAAGTTGAGATGGCTGTGTGTTTTCTTCCGGCGTAAGAGACTCATTGGTGTTTGAGGTGGCAATTGATGTTTGTACCTCTTTTTCTTCACACGAATTATTAGTAAGGGAAAGCTGACGTATTTCTGGGTGACTCCTTGCTATGTGCACAGCTAGTCCTCGGTCGTTCTTGTAGTACTTGGAGCAGTGTTTGCATTTTATCTTGTCCTTGGACGCTCGATTTTCTTTTTTTGTAGTATTGTTGACAGATGTCGGTATTGATTTTTTGCTGTTTGTCCTACTGCACCCTCTTCCGTTGCTTGCACGTGATGGCCCTGCTTCTTGTCGATCTTGAGATGTTATTACGAAGTTTTTTATAAAAGATATTGACCTTTCTCGCGGGTATTTTGCTATTTTCTCGTCATTCGATGTGCTGTCAGTCGATGACATGACTATGTTAGAATAATGTGTATGTATATGTATGTGTATTGCCCGGCTAGAAAAGTTCTCCATATCCCCACCAAATCAGAGGGAATCTTCAAAATTGATTCGGTACCAGAGCCTATAGAGAACGGCCGATGGCAATTCAGTAGAAAAGCTTCGATTTTTGGTGACTTGAAAAAGCGTCGAGTATACTTGGAGCTTGAAGAATCAAGGAATGAATGCCAAAAATGATCCGTTCAGTACAGTTAGTCAGTTTTGAGGTATCTAGACAATCGCTGATAATGACAAAAGCTCAGTTCCGATACCTTGAGACATTCGCCGAAAGCAATCTTAGACAAAGACCTAATTTTGATGGTTGGGGAGTACTCGAGACATTCGCCGGAGATGGCTCAATGTACAAAAATAAGTTTCGAGTGCACGAAAATATTTGCTGGAAACAACTAGATACAAGGATCAAGTTTTGAGCAACTCAAGAAGATCGCCGAAATTGACTCAATACACGAACTCAGTTTTGAAGACTCAGCAATGGTTTCCGTGAGCGATTTAGTGCTAACTCAGTTTCAAAGACTTGAGCTTGAGACAATCGTCAAACACGACTTGAGGCATTTGTCTGAGCAGGATGCAGAAATTCAGTTTTAAGTACTCTTATACAATCGCTGGGAGGTAATTCAACACAAGAACCAAGTTTTGAGCAGTTCAAGAAGATCTTTGGAATCAACTCAATCACGAACTCAGCTTTGAGGACACGGGAAAGATGTGAACGATTTAGTACAGTAGTTTAGTTTTGAAACTTGAGCTGTTTGTCAAAGGTGATTTCATAGAAAAACTCAGTTTTGAGGGCTCGAGACATTTGCTGGAAGTGGTTCGAATCTGAAAATTCAGTTGAGTACCTACTGCAGAAAAAATTATAGAATCAACATAGAAAGGAAATCTGACTCAAGAAGATCGTCGGGAACAACTCAATGCACGAACTCAGTTTTGATACATCTAGACATTCGTCGAAAGCGACTCAATACAAAGACTTAGTTTTGAGGGCTCGAGAGATTTGTTGGAGGTGGCTCGATGTAGAAATTCAATTTTGACTACTCTAAAATAGTCGCTGGAAGTGACTCAACACAAAAACTGTGCCTTTAGCAGTTCAAGAAGATCGCCAAAACCAACTTAATATTCGAACTCAGATTTGGAGATCCAGGGTTGATTGTCGTCAACGATTCAGTACAGTAACCCGGTTTTGAAAACTTGAGGTAATTGCCGAAGGCGACTTATTATAAAAACTCAGTTCCAAGAACTCCAAAATATTCGCTGGGTAGTGACTCAAACTCAACATACAAACTAAGTTCTGAACTGTTCAAGGGAATCGTCCAAATCAACTCAATATACGAACTTAGTTTCAAGGATTTAGGTAAAATCGCTGTTGGCGATTCAGTGCAGTGACTCGGTTTTGAGGACTCGAGACAATTGCTGAAGATGACCTAATGGACTCAGCTTTGATAGTGATGTAAAATTACGCGGAGTTTACAAAAATGTCAAATTTCCACTTAAAATTTCAATTAACCAAAAAGTGTGGCTGCCGTTTATGTGAATAATGAAAATGCCCAATACAGCTGTTATCAGGTCATAAATTTGCATGGTAAAATTTTTCAACATGGGTTACACTTACTCCAAATTTACACTTACCCCGGTACCCCGGTGTACTTCACGAATCTGGAATCTGCAGAAATCTTCAAAGATCCCTAGAAATATGAAATATTCTAGAGATCTTTATAGAATCCCGTAGTCAGAAATTCCTAAATTCTTGAAAATCTCGAAAGAGGGATAAGAAAATCCTTGGAAATTTTGTAGAAATCTCTAGGTCTCAAGAATCTTGAAGAAATATTCAGAAATCTTTAATTAAGCGTGAAAATCTTAGTCCTGTCCCTAGCAGTACTTCTGTAGGAAAAACGATGTAATCAAAATTTTCTTTTTGGAATCGTTAGAAGATCATCCCAGGACAAATAATCACTCGGGTGCTTTCGCGATTTCTGGTACATTTTCCAGCAATATCGCATCAAAGTTGGCGGCTGGTCAATTCTTCAGTTCGCTGATATTTCTTGGAGTTTTTGCGATTTTTTTCAAATAAAAGTACTAATCTACCCAAAAAACAATTCCGGATCGAATTGTGCTGTCAGATTTTGAGTATTTACGTTATACCGGGTGAAAAAAAAATAAAACGAGTTTTATAATTTTTTTCCAACTTTTTAGTTTCTTGGCCGATTTCCACAAACTTTATGTCAAAAGCTCGCTGACTAAATCGTCTACTAAAATCAATTGTCAATATAGCCAAATTATCAAAAATCAAGATGGCGGCGGCACACCCAAATAAAAATGTGTCGTATTTCGAGAATTTTTTTTTTATTTGTAAACTTCGTAAAGAACGACACTGATGGTGGATTCTGGAAGATTCAGCTTTCTTCTGCAATTTGGAACTAGATTTACTTGATTCGCACATTCCACTGTGAAAATATAGTGAATTAAAGGAAGGTCCACTTGTAATTTTTTCCAAATTCCCAATAAATCAGCAGTTTAAAAACCTCCCGCGAATCCTTATTTCTGAAGCAATTTCCACACACTTGGTGGTGATCGTTAGCTGTGTGCATAGGCTACAAATACCGTGTTGGTGCATGGCCGAAGTTTCGAAATTTTAGATGATAGATGACGTAAATAGTGAAGGTGCGCATGTCAAATATCGAATATTCTACTTTTTGTTCTCACATGTTCTGAACGAAATTTCTATAAATGTTTAGCTTAATGGTCAGCTGGATGAACACACAACGAGAGTCAAATGTTGAAAGAGTCGAAATGTGAAATTTTCAAATAGACGACTTTACTTCTTTGGAGAAAATAAAACGGTTCTATCCGTTGGTCCAGGAATTTTAGCTGTTAAAATCGCAAATAGCGAACAAAAATGAAAGCTAGCCGGATTTTTGTATATAAGCTCAGTTAAGCATGTAGTTTAACATAGTCAAAGTTCTCAAGAATCCGGTGTGAGCTTCGGCCGTTGTGGCTTCGAGAAGAACTTGAGGATCAGTGTTTCGCGTATATCTCGTGAACAATGGCACTTGGGAAGAACGTGCTTGGGAAGAGATTGTTGAAAATTTTATTGTCTATAAGAAAGGTCCTCACACGTTCCATCGTCAGTCCACTCTTTCTTCGTCAAAACACAAGAAAATTAAAATAATCCAGATGCTCGATGCTGAAGACTGTATGGACCTTGAGTTTTATGATGGCGGGGTGCCACTTGGTAGAGGTGTTGTTCGATCTATTCTGTTTTGACTGTAACTATTTGCCATCAATACCAACTATGTCGGCGGCATATACAGGGTGAAATAAAAATAAGAAGTTGAAGAAATGTACCTCAAGAACAAAAATAGGTGAAGACATATAAACCGCCAAAAATATTTCTAATTTCATGGTCATGAAGTCGTCGTAAACTTGGATCAAATATGTTGAGCCGTTTCTGACATATCTTCAGAAGACTGAAGTCGTGACGAAAAAAAACTAGTTTTCCGTCTATCAGGAACTCTTCAGATATTGAATCGAGACTTGGTGTTTTGAATCGAAACAATGATAAATTACATTTAAAATAAAATAATAGTGAAAAACACTTTCTAGGCCAACTACTTCAAGAAAAAACATCACAGTCAACTTTTTTTCTGATGAGTAGCCAAAAAAAATATTTTTTTCGGTAACAACTTCAGTCTTTTGCAGATATTTCAAGAACGGCTCAAGATATCTGATTCAAGTTTACGACGACTTCATGACCATGAAATCAGAGTTATTTATGGCGATTTACATGTCTTCACCTATTCTGGTTCAAAGGAACAAGAGGAACAAATGTTCAACTTTTTATTTTTATTTCACCCTGTATATGCCGCCGGCATAGTTCGTATTGAGGGCTTTAAGTTTCAATCAAGAAATAGTGGAGCAACCAACACCTCTACGAGATGGCACTTCGCCATCATAAAACTCAAGGTCCATACAGTCTTCAGCATTGAGCATCTGGATTATTTTAATTTTCTTGTGTTTTGACGAAGAAAGAGTGGACTGACGATGAAACGTGTGAGGACCTTTCTTATAGACAATAAAATTTTCAACAATTTTTTCCCAAGCACGTTCTTCCCAAGTGCCATTGTTCACGAGATATACGCGAAAAACTGGTCCTCAAGTTCTTCTCGAGGCCACAACGGCCGAAGCTCACACCGGATTCTTGAGAACTTTGACTATGTTGAACTACATGCTTAACTGAGCTTATATACAAAAATCCGGCTGGCTTTCATTTTTGTTCGCTATTTGCGATTTATACAGCTGAAATTCCTGGACCAACGGATAGAACCGTTTTATTTTCTCCAAAGAAGTAGAGTCGTCTATTCTCAAAATTTCACATTTCGACTCTTTCAACATTTGACTCTCGTTGCGTGTTTATCCAGCTGACCATTAAGCCAACCATTTATAGGAATTTTGTTCAGAACATGTAAGAACAAAAAGTAGAATATTCGATATTTGACATGCGCACCTCCACCATTTACGTCATCTATCATCTAAAATTTCGAAACTTCGGCCATGCACCAACACGGTATTTGTAGCTTATGCACACAGCTAACGATCACTACCAAGTGTGTAGAAACGGCTTCAGAAATAAGGATTCGCGGGAGGTTTTTAAACTGCTGATTTATTGTGAATTTGGAAAAAATTACAAGTGGACCTTCCTTTAATTCACTATATTTTCACAGTGGAATGTGCGAATCAAGTAAATCTAGTCCCAAATTGCAGAAGAAAGCTGAATCTTCCAGAATCCACCATCAGTGTCGTTCTTTACGAAGTTTACAAATCAAAAAAAAATTCTCGAAATACGACACATTTTTATTTGTGTTCGCCGCCGCCATATTGATTTTTGATAATTTGGCTATATTGACAATTGATTTCAGTAGACGATTTAGTCAGCGAGCTTTTGACATAAAGTTTGTGAAAATCGGCCAAGAAACTAAAAAGTTGGAAAAAAATTATAAAACTCGTTTTATTTTTTTTTCACCCGGTATAACGTAAATACTCAAAATCTGACAGCACAATTCGATCCGGAATTGTTTTTTGGGTAGATTAGTACTTTTATTTGAAAAAAATCGCAAAAACTCCAAGAAATATCAGCGAACTGAAGAATTGACCAGCCGCCAACTTTGATGCGATATTGCTGGAAAATGTACCAGAAATCGCGAAAGCACCCAAGTGATTATTTGTCCTGGGATGATCCTCTAACGATTCCAAAAAGAAAATTTTGATTACATCGTTTTTCCTACAGAAGTACTGCTAGGGCCTGGATTATCTTCACAAATTTCCAAGAAATTTTTCAGAACTCCCTAAAATTTTCTGAAATCCTTACAAATCCCGTAGAAATTTCTAGAGATCTTTGAAATCCTAGAGAATTCATCAAAATATTGAAAAGCCTAGAAATTTCATACAAATCTTCATTCAGTCAGTAGAAATCTTGAATACAATAGAATAAATATATATATATATATATATATATATATTGCGAGGGTAGAGTAAGATATTTTGAAAAGGGTTGGGGGTTGCTTTGAAAATTTCATATTATGTTTGGCAGAAAGGGAATTTGATTACCTTCAATTTGATGCATCACACGGTAGGTACTTAATGCCATTCAAAATTTTAAATTAGGGTAGGATGGGGGGAAGGGGTTGAAGATGAAAATTTGGCAATACGTGTCCTAGATGTCGCTCTCGAAATAAAAAATCGAGCGTCAAAAGTGTCGGCGTTTTGTTGGAAAAAAAATTGACAGCGAGGAATCTGGGGTGGGATGTTTGAAAATGAACACCCTGTATTGACCAACACCATACATGATTATAATTATACATACTCATCTTCAGTTTCAGAATTCTACACCATTCTCAGAAATCCTCAGAAATCCCTAGTAACCCCCTAAATATCTTTGAAAATCACTAGAGATCTTGTAGAAATTTTCAGAAACCCTCAAAAATTCTGTAGAAAAATTCAGGATCCTTGAGGATCCAAAACAAATCTTTAGGAATTCCTGGAGATCGAGTAGAAATGTACAGAAATCCGTAAAAATTCTTAGAGGATTCCTCAGAATTCTCGTGAATATCTCTAGTAATCCTGTAGAAATCTTTAGAAATCTCTTGGGAATCTTCAGGAGTCCCTAGAAATGTTATACAAATCTTTATGAATTACTGGAAATCCTTCAGAAATACCTAATTGAGGAATTCGTAGAAATGTTTGGGAGTCCTTACATTCTCTAAAAACTTCTACAAAACCTCGTAGGAATGTTTGGAAATTCCTGAAAATCCCGTAGAAGCTCCCAAAAATCCATGGAAATCGTTGAAATTTTTTTAAATCCCATATAAGTCGTTAGAAATTGCTGGATGTATCCCGTAGAAATCGACAACCCCTAGAAAATTCTGTAGATCTCGTAGAACTATATAGAAATTTCACAAAAATCTCTAGAAATTCCGTTTAAAACTACTTGGAAATTCTCAGAAATTTTCAAAAATCTCATAGAAGCCTTTTCGTAATCCCTAGAAACCGTGAAAATATCAGGGGATCTTCGAAACTTATCGGACATCTTCCGAAATCTCCAGAAATCCCTGAAACTGTCGTAGATGCATGTAAAATGTTCCTGTTTTTATGTTTTATGTGAATACTGATTATGATAGAAATCCTTGAAAATCATATCAAAAGTTCTAGAAATCATTCGAAATCCTCAGAAATCTATGGAAATCCTCAAAAAACAGCGATTTTTTTTTGGAAAAATCCCATGAAGTCTTCGAGAATCTCTAGAAATCGCATAGAAATCGTCCGAGCAGACCCAGATACGATTTTCCCAAGGGATTTAGTTTAGTGCGGGAGTTCAGTTTTGAGGACTTTTTAAATAAATAAATAAATACCATTATAAGGACTTGAAATATTTGCCGGAGATTTTTTCTATTTAACCCGTTAAGATATTTACAATCGTTACTTGTGAATCAACTTGAAAAAAAAAAAATAACAACAACAATAAGTACATTGTGTAGCTTCAAATAATTGTGGATTGGTTGCCCATCGGCAGCTTTTCCTTTCAGTGTACCCAAGTCAGGTTGTTGTCAGGGTCTCTGAATCTTGTCTAGAGGTCTTGTGGCTTGCAGCGCTTGAGTCTTGATGGTTCTTGGTCATTGAATAGTTTATTTGCCAGTTTACTTGGATGATGTGTCAGCCGGTCTTGGTATTTGGAACTGTGGTGTTGGATCGCCGTCTTCACTTGAGGTAGGTACCTTTAGGTCATTGTGGATTATTTTATTTGGTACATACTATAACGCGCCAGTGATTGTTCTCAACGTCTTCGACTGGAATCTTTGTGGAATGTCTACATTTGAACTCGAAGCGGTGCCCCAGAATTGGATTCCGTAGGTCCAGATCGGTTTAAGAATTGCTTTGTATATGAGCAGTTTGTTTTCCAGCGACAATTTCGTGTACTTCTGCCCAGCAACTATTGAAGTTTGGTGAATTCCAGTCCCAGCTGCTTTCCCTTGGTCCATAATATGTGTTTTTGCCGCATGTTAGACGTTTACCAAGATAAAGGCCTAGATATTTTGCATTGTCTGCTTGTGGCAATTCTTCGTTATTGAGCTTCACAGCGGGACACGTTTCTTTTCGCAAGGTAAACGTCTTTTTAACAGACTTTGTTTTGTGGACTTTTACCCGCCACTTTCTTAGCCAGTCCTGCATCTGGTCCAGAGTGATTTGCAGCATGTGAGAAGCAATGTTGGGATTCGAGTGGGAAGATAAAATTGCGGTGTCATCAGCAACCGTTGCTACTGTAGATCGTCTATCTAGTGGTAGGTTAGCAGTGAACAGGAGATACCACAGTGGACCAAGTACGCTTCCTTGGGATACTCCAGATGAGATTTGGGAAAGTGATGTTTGCCCTCCGTTCAAGCGTACTTGGTAGTATCTGTTACTGAGGTAGGATTTGATCATCTGGTAGATGCTGTGAGGAAGCTTCTTCTAGATTTTATACAGTAGTCCGTCGTGCCAGACTTTGTCGAATGCTTGGGCTATGTCGAGGAAGGCAGCAGAACAGTATTTATTTTCTTCTAGGGCGTGTTGATGTTGTTTGCAACTCGATGGACTTGTTCCACAGTAGAATGTTACTGCCGAAATCCAACATGGTGGTCAGGTACTAAGTTCCGTGCTCTCAAGAGAGGTTAAATTCCTGCCAGGAGAAGCCTTCCAATCATTTTGAAAAATATAGGCAGCGAACTGATAGGCCTGTAGGATAAGACCTCTTCTGGATAAGACCTCTTCTGGACGCTTGCCTAGTTTCAGGACAGGAATGTCCTGGGCGACCTTCCATTGCGACGGAAAATAATCTATGCAGAGAATGGCATTGTAGATGTAGGAAATCAACTTGAGAGCCTGAGGAGGAAGTTGCTTGATGACTTCTTCAGCGATGAGGTCGTATCCAGGTGATTTTCTGACATCTAGTTTACTGATAGCAAGTTTTATCTCAATGACGGTGATAGGCATGATAGGTGCAGACATCTGGTGGGTTGAGTCCAAGAACTGTCAAATTTTCTGTTCCTCTTCTGATGCATTTTGTGGAGAAAATGGCCGGAATACTTTGAATAGATGTTCCGCAAAGAGCTCAGCCTTCTCAAGGTCACTTCTGATCCAATTTCCATCTGACTTCTTCATTGGTCGGACTGATTGCGTCGGTTTTTTTATTCGTTCCGTGACTGTCCATAGTGAATAGTCACTAATGTCGGAGGGTGATGAACCAGTGATAAAGTCACTGAAAGTTTCATTGCGGAAGTTTTGAAGCAGTGACTTGAGTTTTCTGGTGGCGCAGTTCAAGTGGTTTTTATCATATACAGGTTGCGCGAGTTATGCCAGATTCTTCGGAGTCTTATCTTTTTTTATATTGCCTTTTTTATGTGGTTGGGGATATCGTCGACAGCTTCTTAGGTTTGCAGTGTTGGACTTGCCTCCCAGGCCGCTTTCTGAATCGAGCCAGTGAGGTACTCGATTGCGTCATCCCCCTCTTGTTCTGCTTGGAGGCGTATTTGTAGAGAAAGTCTGTTTAGCTGGTCCCCAAACTGATCCCAATCAGTTTTTGCATTGCTTAGGGATGGTGGTTTTGTTCGTTTCATTACACATGCGCTTAAGGTTACCAGCAGAGGCAAATGGTCCGATGACCAATCAAGGCAGCTGTCTATTCCCAACTAGCATCAAAGTGACGGCGACGGTGACCGGAACTTGAACGAAGTCGCCGTTACGGAACTGCGACTCAATTTGTCACTTTGCAGTAAAAATTACTTTTAGGTTCCACAATTTAGTAGCTGTTACGTAGCCCCCACCATAAAATGGTTCTGTATTGTTCCGTAACTTACTAGTAGCCTACTGGTAATTTTGTAAGTCGGCGTTACCTATAAAAATTACTTCGAAGTTATTGGAACTTTAAAGTAGTAGTTCTTAGTAGCAACGTCGATGTTCAATTACCAATCTACGACTTTGTAGTCGCAATTACTATTAAGTAGTAATTGAAGTTCCTACCACGTCGTGGGAACTACAAAAGTACACCATCAGCGTTTTGGTAGAAAACGAAGTAACGGCTACGTTTCTGCTACTCTCAATAGATCATACAAAGTAATTTTGACTGGCAATCTGAATTAAGAGTTACTACATAGTGGCAGTTACTCTCATTTGCTACTACAAAGTAATTTTCACCAGACAGTGATTTTGGGGTGTTGGATGTTGTTCAGTATGCGACAGTACGACAGTGATGAAAACATTGAAAACTACATGCCTGGCTGATGGCTATAGATGGCTAGCCCAGTAAAGGGTTTTGGCTTTCTCCCATTTGCAAGGGACCACCGCGAACATCACCGCGCGTTACTTTTTGGTGGCTACTATTTTGAAATACATCTCGTGTTGAAACACAAACCGTTTGAAATCGGTCAATGTCAAGGGTTATGGCGGGAACTTTGAACGAACAGTGTTCTGCGACTTTGGGGTAGTTTTTGCTACTTCATAGTAGAAATGCGATTTGTGACTGGTTCCATCTGCCACTTTGTAGTAACAATAACTTCTAAGGGTAACAATGTAGTTCCCATAACTAATTATAATCACTTCAAAGTGGTACACCAACTTCAAACACCCAATTTTTAGTAAATATTACTTGAAAGTCGTTTTTGTCTTAAGTCGCCATATTTACTATACAATTATGGATCTCCATTTTGCAATAAATGAAATAACCATTGCAAAAAATGGTACTACGTCACTCATTACAACTCAAAAAACATTGTGAATTAATGTTAGGCAGATCAATGTCAAACAACTGACTTTTCCGGGATGTATCTGTAGAAAACAGACGATTGAAAAAAAATAAATTTACTTTTATATCTCAATTTTCTTCTAAAAAACGCATATTTTTGAAGCGCGTCGATGGTTTTCGAAGTATCATCATATCATTCAACAGTGAACTTGCCTTGGTTTCAAAATTTTCACGTAGGCCAATCGAAAAATGTCACTAAAGACAGTTTTGATAATAATTATTGCAGACATTAAGTAAGATACTACTAATCAGCTTGAGAAGACGAGCTCTACTGCCACCAACGCCAACCACCAACTACATGAGGAAGTCGGAACTAAGACAAAATAGAAAACGAGCGTATCGTCTTCTCTCTGACTCGTGTATATAAGATGCCATTCCTAAGTTCCCATCAAAGTCGCGGCTACGTAGCGGCCACGTCGCGATTGAAGTAGCCGACACGTTCCGGGGTAGTCGTTACCACGTAGTAGCGACCGCGAAATTGTTCCCCATTTTGGTTCCTATTACGTAACGACAACGTAGCCATTGAGTAGCCGCTACTAGTGGCGAGAACTTCAAATAGCATTATTGAAGTAGCCAGAACGTAACGCCGACTTTGATTGTTTGTTGGGTTGTCAGGTAGTTGTTGAGAATCTGCCAGAGATGACTCAATATAAAACTTCAGTTTTGAGGACTTTTATACTACCGCAGCTAAAGACGAGCTAAGAATAGAAGTGAGGCTTCAAGCCAAAATGGCCGGAATCGATCAAACGCACAAACTCAGTTTTGAAGATCCAGTAAAGATGGTCGCCAGAAGCGATTTGATACAGAAACTCAGGCCTTAAGGCTCAGGACATTCACCGGAGAAGACTAAATACAGGGTCAATTATTAATAGACCCTCGCTGAAGCTTCCGACTGCTGAAAGCGACCCAACACAAAAACTGATTTTCTAGCTCTCAAGGAAGATCGGCGGAAACAACTCAACACACAAAGTCAGTTTTGAGGACACAGGGATGATCGCTGCAAACGATTTAGTGGAGGAATTCAGTTCAAACTCAACTCTCAAAGCTCGAGACATTTTTGCCATAGCGACGCAATCCGGAGTCAATTTCAGAAACTCTTACAAAAGCTGTCCAGTCGCTGGAGGCGACTCAAAACAAAAACCAAATTGTGAGTAAGACCCAAAGAATATCACCGGAATCAACTCGATGCAGAAGCCCTGTTTTTGATACTCAAATTCGATTTCTGAAGCTAACTCAGTACAGAAACTCGGTTTTTAAGGCTCAAAGACAAGCGGCGAAAGATGGTCGATCTGGAAACTCATGTCTTGAACCAGTCGAAGAAAAATTCTGGAAAAAAAAGCATGGCAAAACAGCGTAGCTTACATTTCCCATCGAACCGAATGGAAATATAAACCTCGCCTGGTGGCGTTTCTGGGGGCTCCGGGAGTGTAGCAGCGCCGCGGAGTGATATAGCGGTGGAGTAGCCGGGCTCGGCGCCGCTAAGAATGGGGGAGGGGGCGTCACAAACAGGCGCCTAGCGTCGCGTCAACTGCCGACGCCGTTGCAAAGCGCCCTTGCGCCCGCAAAAACTACAATCGCCGGCTGCCAGCCGCGATGATTCTGTGCGTCCTCCTTCTCTCTCTTTCCTCTTCCTTTCCACTCGTATTTCTCTCTCTTTTTGTTTTTTCCTTTCTCTCTTCTTCATTTCTCATTGTCTCATTCTCTCTCATTTCACCCCGTTCTTCCTCGCTCGGTTTTCCTTTCTCGCTCGCGCTTTCCTTGATTTTCTCCGCCTTTCCTTCCCCTCGCTCTGTAGTAGCTTTTCCTCTTTCCCGTTCTCGCGATGCCCCTCTCGCAGTTTTCCGCCGCACATCTCGACGTCGTCTTGCATATACCGACGGCGGCACGGTTATAGCCTCCAGCTTTTCGCTCCGTCGTCCTCCAAAGTGGCAACCCCACGTGACCCCTCTTCACTCCCTCTCTTTTGCGCAAAATAACACCCCCCCAACGCGTCTTCGTCGCCTTCTCCACCTCCTTTTTCTCTCCTCATGAGTTTTCGACGCCCGTCGCGTCGGCGGTACACTCGGCGGCGAAATATAACAAATGGAGAGCGGCCCAAATCGCCATTTTCAGCGCCAACCAACTGCTTCGCAGTAAATTACGGATATTTTTCCAGGAAAGAATAAGTTTCTCTCGAAAAAAAACTGCTTGATCAGTTTCAACTGTGGTTACACCAGTTGAAAATTCAATTCAGCGTCCAGGAACTTGAAGTTCAGATTATGAGTCATTAGGCCATGATCAGTTAGGTTGAAGAATAAAAAATATAAGTTGTGAATTGGAGTAGGTAATTATCGAGGGGGCGGGGGTCGAAATCGATCGAAGAAATAAGTATTCCAGGAAAAGGGTTGAAACGACCCCAGCTATAGTCTTGGCCCCTGAATGGGTAGGCAACCCATTATACTGGCCTTTAATTCAACTTATTTGAATTAAATCACTTCTCCCGCTTTTAGAACCGCTTGGCCGATGATCATCTAGTATCAGGACGACATCCCGTTGTGCCTCTCTTCTTGTTGTTCGATGATAGAGTTTTCGAGATTGTTGAGACAGGTCTGACTATGAGTTTGAGCACAATAAGACACAATATAAATTTTTAACATAACATCAATCTATTGACTTCTATGTACAATTCAAAATGTTTAAATAATGGCTCGCTCCTATACCTTGTCCTACCATCAGTGGCGGCTCGTGAGTTTTTTGCAAGGAGGGCTCCAGTGGCGCCGAACTCATAAAAAGTTACTATGGCGAGGAAAATTTTAGACCCCCCCCCTAGCCCTTCAGTTAGCGCCACAGGCGAAATTTTTCCGGAATAATGATAATAATAATACAAACAATGATAGGCAAAAGAGGGATGTCGCTATAACAGGTAATATAATAACTAAGTACTCTACTAACAAAGACTAGCCCGTAGAATGACTTTGAGGCAGGACGATATCTGCTTGTGACTCTAGAGTGCTATGAAATGATCATTTTATATATCAAAGGTTGGCCATAATGACTGAATAAACTGTTAAATGCCAGTGTCAGTCTCTGAAAATGTTTAAAACTGAATATAATCTTTCATCATCGTAAATTATTTTCGAAATTGCACAAAATTGAAAAACAGAGAGTGGTCGTATTCCTTACGGACATGCATTGAAGATTTCCAAACAACAAGCAGATGTCACTTTGAACTCTTTGAAGTAAATTGCAGGACATACTACCAACAATTGAAAAAGGCAAAACAAAATCATAGTACTGTTATGAGCGGCGATTCCGGCATTCTGGTAAACACGCGATCTTTCTAAATTCTTCCATCCATTAGATCGCGGTGTAGCTACAAGTGCAGAGTTCTGGACGTTCCCAGCATATACGTGATGGCTTGGTAATTGACATACATGAAACCTTCAACGCTCGATCAAGACACATGTCTGTTCATTTTGACGGAGGTGCAGACATTCCGGAGCACACGAGAAGCATGCGAAAGGTGTGTGATTATTCAGGAGTCGTCTAGAACCCATATGTTGGATCACTATGGAAATTGCTGGAGAATGCATTGAACATTCGAGATGAATTGGTCAGACCTATACAGGGTGTTTCGGTGACCTTGCATAATACACGGGAGGTGATTCCTCTCGGGAAAATAAGTCAAAAAGTACAAGTAACATTTTTCCCTGAAATGCTGGGGGGAGTTACAGCCCCTCAAAGGTACGAAGTTAAACAAAGTTTTTAATTATTTGCTGAGAAACGGTCAAAGGTAGGAACTTCAAGTTTGGTATAGAGAAGTCTCAACAGTGCAAATGTACATGCTAAGTTCTAAACAAATCTAACCAGTGGCGGCGAAATTAGAGGGGATTGGGATTATGTTGAGAATTATTCATGACACGTCCGTGTTTTTTCACTTTTACTTCAGAATGATGCATCCTACGGAAAAAATGCGGGAGGAATAAAAGTTTTGGATTGATGGAATCTATGGAAAAAATTGAATTTAAAGCTTTTACTTTTGACAGTTCTTGAGCAAATAATTGAAAACTTTGTTACATGTTGTACCTTTGAGGAGCTGTAACTTCCTCAGGGAGCACTTGAGGAAAAAAATGTACTCTTACTTTTCGACTTAATCATTTGAGAGGAATCACCTCCTAAAGTATTATGCAAGGTCACTGTAACACCCTGTATAAGGCATCAACTGTCGTCTCACGAGCAGTATTGAATTGGAAGAGACAGTGAGCGGATAAAAAGCGATAGTCTCAGCGATATTTCCAAGCGTAAATGATTGTTGGCGTGTATTTATTGAAGTACGCAGTGATAAATAGTGCGAGTTTAGGAACGATCGTCTCAATTATATTCGAACTCGTACGTGAAATACGTAACAGTACTCTTGAGGTGAAATGGTTTTGATCAGACGGTACCTATTGTATACCTACATCAAACATCATAAACAACTATCATTCAGATTCAATGTCTCTAATAATCCTAATATCCAATAATTTGATGGGTAAATCTCTCTTCCTCTTCTCTTCCTCCCTTTTTACTTCTTTCCTTTCTTCTTCTCCTTTTCTTCTTCTCCTTTTCTTCCCTTCAGATACCCCCCCCCCCATTTTGAGGTATGGCGAGCGCCACAAAAAAAGGTCTATTCGGCGCCACTGGAGGGCTCAAGTTAATAACAAATTCGCGAGTGCACTTCTTGTAGAAAATGTTTTTCGAACTTCGAACCAGCAAAACATGGACAAAATTTTTCCTGATATAAACAATATTAGATCAGAAACTAGAGAAAGAGGCTTTTATTCCTTTCCCGTTTCTGATCTAGTTGTTTGAATCATGAAACATTTCGTCCATGTCTTGTTGGTTCGAAGTTCGAAAAACATTTTCTACAGAGTGCATATAGAACAGTTCTCAGTTCGCGAAATGACGAAACTCGAGACAAAAACTTTTTTGTCGTATCCGCATCATAGCCATATGGAGTTTTAGCATTTACTGTTTTGTCAAAATTACGTGTGAGTTAATGCACCACGAATTTATTCTTGCGGGTTCGATTTGTTCGGTATATTCAGTAAATCAATGCTGTAATCGGACGTCCGTTGTTTTTTTGCATTTATTTCTTCTTGTAGGCTTGATGACTCAAATGTAACTTTTTTAGGTCAGCTATCTTCATGTTTGCAAACTGTTGACTAATCGAAGAGTACATAAATAATTATATCGATTATTTCAATCGGCTGGGGGCTCGAGAAACGGAGCCCATATCTGCAGTATAGAGCGGGAGCCGCGTCTCGCGTTGCCATGGTTACGGCACATGTTTTGCGCGGGTGCACCCCGGCATCACCGCATCGGCGGTGGGCGCCGAATGCGGAGCCCAAGACGAACTTCTTCGACCGTGCGATCGCTTAGAATTATTTTGTTCAAATATTAATTAACCAATGACTGAACGTTTTTGCACTAAACCAAATCTTTGGAATAAGTATAATCAATAATATGCATACCATGTCTTCCTACCGATAAAAATCTCTTGCCGCCTTTAGCGTTGGGGGGGCGCCGCCCTTGAGCCCTCCCTCACCAGCCGCCACTGCCTACCATCACCACGCAGGCTAAATTATCTAAAAGATCTAAACTATTCCCGAAAAGCTAAGTTTCCCCTAATTATTTCAGACGTCCCAGCACCCCAACCCTCCGACGAACACCTGACTCTACACCTTGACCGACATTTAATTCTGACTGGCTTTCGCGGTTCAAAGTTCTTTTTGTGGTCAAATCAGATCCAACATTTATGTTAGTGTTAGAGGTTATGTTAGGGTTAGGCCCGGCTTCTAGACACTGCAAAGAGAAGAGTGACTTCGACCACGAATGCAATCTAAGATTTGTGGGCCGGTGTGTGCGGTGGCCCCCTTTTTGTGGAGCCTTTTTCCAAAGGCTAACGCTCTTTTTGGGCTATGGTTCTCTTTTGCCCGTTTGGAAGGGATTGGATATGGCTGGCCTTTGTGGGGGCTTTGAACCTGTTTTCGCCGTGAATTGCCCCCAACGCTCAGAAAGATTCCCGTGATCGAAAGTGCCTATAACCGGAAATGTTGAACCAAATTTCGCCCTTCCAAAACTTTCGAACCGATGGTGTACGCGAAACAATTACTCAAGTCAAGGTACTAATTTAATGTGAAGAACGTTTTGAGCACGCCCCGTATACGCGCTGGTTCGTTGTTGTTTAGCAATTTGTGAGAGAAGGCCGCAGCCAGGAGAAACAAAACGCAGAGAATTGACTAAACAGGGTGTTCGCCGAAAGGCCGATGCGGAGAGGCGTCGAAATAATCTTTGCCCTAACGCGAAGTAATCGCCGTCTACACTATTCCTGATCAAGCCCTAATAACAATTCATTTTTACAAAGTCCCTATCTGAACGATGGCGTCGTTGGGTACCGGATTGAATCCATCAGTTTCTAATAAGAACGTTTTCATTCCCGGGACAACTCTACATGGAAATATCAGGAACGGTCGTGGCGCTAAAACAAAATCATTAGTTTCAAGGAGGGGGGGGGGGGTGTCCATCAATCCGATCAACAATTAAGACTCTACGGCAGGGTCCGAACCCCGATCTCAACGCGATGCTATTTTATTTCAATTACTTGATTTTTCCCGTAGTTCTCAAAATGTACATTTTCCGAATAACTAGGAGCTTCAGAAACGCAGAGGAAGCTCACCCGCGAGTTTCCAGATCTAACCCACTAGGTCCGGTGCTCTGAGTACCGCAGTCACAAAGCCAAGTCCAGAGGGCCCAAGAGCGCGAATACCTCTCTATGAAGGTATCCAACAAAGGACGAGGCTTGCCAGTGGCTGTACCTGATGGCAGACAGTAGCGCAGATACCAGCACGTGCAGGCAGATTCAGAACGCACGCGTGAGCTCCATCATACATTTTTCCGACAAAGTCTAACCGTAAGCAACTATTCCAACTCACCAAGACTAACCTCCCGCCCGTCGAGATCATCACTCCGCCACACGAGATACCGAAACGAGAGACCTCATTTCTATCGGGCCTGGATCATTTAGGGGTTTTAACTCGACATCCTTGAGGTGGGCTAGAACTCACCGTCGAGGGAACGCGACTCAGCATCCTGGAGGGGGTTCGAAACACTTCGTCAACGGGTCCCAACTCTACGACTTGGAGAAGGGTCGAAACTCAACACCGGAAGGGCCTTGGCACATCGACCTGGAAAAAGGGCTGGAGCTCGTCGGAGGAGGACTCTGACTCGACACCTGGAGGCGGATCAAGACTCAACGTCCAAGGGCTTTGACACTACATCCTAGAGACGGGTTGCAACTCAACGGGGGAAGCAACTCATCAGTCTCTCGGAGGGTCAAAACTCAACCTGGAGGGTTCTCGACTCAGCGTGCCCCCAAGGGGACCAAAACACGACTCCAAAGGGTTCCAACTCGACTTTCTCCAGGGGGCCTTTGAGACACATCAGCCGGGGGGAATCGACTCGTCATTTTCCAAGTGGGCTGGGGCTCATCATTGGGACTTCGACGCTTCGGCCTCTAGGAGGGTCACGACGCAACATAAACGGGTTCTAACTCAGCTTCCTCGAAGGGGACTAAAACTCTTCGCTAACAGGCCCGCAGAAGCACTCGGCAACGGACGTGACAAGTCGGGAGCGGACGGCAGCCCAGGAGGATTGGTCCAGGTACCACGGTCAATCTCCGGCGATATCCTCCATTCCCAGCAATTCGGAATATGTTTTTCGCATCCAAAACGACCGCGAACGGCGTATAGCCGTGAAATTCCAATGGGTAATTTAATCCACTGCGCTGGAACACCGGGTGACAACACGTGAACATCGGATGATGGCGGCGGCGAGCGGGCAGCACGGAGCGCTTCAACAGCAGGAGTACGACGCGGCGGCAACTGGTTTGGTTGAAGTGCGGGTGCTTTACTCCATATGCACCAATTCACCATTTCATCGGACGTCGAGCAGGGACGGTTATTCAATTGTCGATGAGGAGCAAGTAAATTATGTTGTAGAGCTTTGCGGGATTTACACGAGTGAATTAAATAACTAGCGACATCTTTTAATGATGCCTTGACTCTGAATATTCACATTCTCATACCTCGATTTCACGGCTTTGAATTATTTTCCTCCGGATTATTTTCGGCCCGCCAAATGCGGGTGGCTTCAGGGTAATGGAGAAATAACTTGAAAAATCTGAATCAATAAATTTAGATGGTTACCTACTGAGGGGACAGTGGTCAAAATCAAGAAAAAGGAAGAAATTCCAAAGCTTTAAATTCATATATAGGGTATTTCAATTAGAGCGATAAAACTTCAAATTGGAATTAACAAATCATGTCGGGGTTGACGGTATCTAATTGACTCTATGTGAAAGAACAGTTTTCAACATAACGTGTGGAATATAACATCTGGTAAATGGCCTCCTCGACTTTGTCTAACGGCGTGCAGACGTGAAGTCCAATTTGTAATAACTTTCTGGCAGATATCGGGCTATATTTCAGTTATATTACACACAATATTGTCCCTCAGGGCTTCAATGGTTCTAGGCTTGTTCTTGTATACCAGAGACTTTACATACCCCCACAGAAAAAAGTCCAGGGACGTAATATCGCCAGATCTCGTTGGCCAATTTAAATCACCGTTCCGCGAAATTGTTCTTCCTTGGAAGTTTTCGGCCAACAAGTCCCAAGGTTTCTCCTGCTGTGTGGCACGTTGTCCCGTCTTGTCGAAAGAAGATGATTTTGTTAAGATATACTGAGTATTTACTCAAAAATGACAGTGAAATCTCATCAAAATCTTATCAAAGTTCTACCACTCTTATTGAAAGACCTTTTAGAATTGAAAATTCAGATTTGAAAAATTGAGCGTAACTTTCAATATCGATCTATTTTTGGAATCCCATTGAATCAACCAATAAGCAAGAGCAGGATTTATGTTTATTTGAAAATCTCGAGAACTGTAATTAATAATGCTGTTGCAAGTCTCGAGGGGTGTAGGGGAAAAACTGTTCATAGGAGGGGTCCAATTTTTCAGGAATACATTCCTTGAATCAAGATCTACAACATATAAAAGATTTAGACAGATTCACCAAAACCACTTTTTGATCGCAATGGTACCCGGAAAGTGGTACCATTGCGTACCACTTTCGTTCTTTCTGGAAATTTCCAATTTATGACATACGCCCACGAACCACTCACTCTCATAGAAAAAAGAATCAAAGAGTGAATAAATTGTGTCTGCTTCTGGAGCAAAATATTCTTCACTTTTTGGTAGCCGAATGACTCGTCGTCTATATGATGACGCGCTTGATTGAACTGTCAACTTTAATACGTAAATATGGCAACAGTGGCTATCTGTGTTACGATTTGAACAATCTTAGATGTCAAATGGGAAGTTTAGTCACTCACAAGAATAAACTGGAACACAAAACTGTAACGACTACAATGCTGTAAAAGCACATAGAATGAGCCCGATGGGATGAAAATCGTGGGCGACTTGGACGGGTAATCAGCAAGAGAAGGGTTGGGTTCAAAGTGCCGATATATTGGCCAAGAGCATGATGAAAGGGCGATACAGGTAATGCAAAAGAGAGCATTATAGCAAACGAAAATTGAAAAAAATCCGGAAGAAACCACCCCGACCTGATAGTCTGCCTTTTGTTTCGATAACTGATTATTGATGAAATTATATTGAAGTTGAAGACATGTTTCAAGATTCAAAAGTTGATGATGACAGAATTTTATGTGAGTTATTTGAAAGCGGCCGTAAAGCGGCCGGAAGTCGGCCAGCGGGACGAGATGATAAGCCGCTTCATTATTCGCTCTTTTTCATTCATACATTTTTCATTCCTCCACTGTAGTGGTTTTGTTTTTTTTTCTCTGTTGCCATTTGTATGATTCAGGTGTCTTCTTTTTTCAGTATGTGTGTATGTTTGTGTGTGTGTGTTTGTGCGAATAAACCGGCCGGTAAAACAGGGCTTTGATTTATGCGACGCAGAGAGCGGACCTCCTACTCTGTAAAGTGGTACCGCGGTGCTTTTTCATTGGTATTATTATTAGCATCACCATTCACCAAAAGTACTAAGGCAGTAGTGTCTGGATGAAAGAAAGGGCAACAAGGTGCTCCTGAACTAGGCTTTGGTTGAAGTACATTGAGGTTAACTCGGTGAATTTCATTGTATAAGGCTGAATGGGTATAATTCCTCCTACTCCTAACAAATCACCTCGTAAGTTTGCTCAAAGTACTTGATTTAACGAAAAATATTTAACAAATCGAATGTAACATGGAATGTTGTGATATAGGCCAGTCAACAGGAAATTTGGAATGACAAAACGTATACTCTGGCTGAATTTTTGCATACATCTAGGGAATCCCCCACAGAGCCCCGAACCGCGAAAATCCACCAAAATTTCCTTGAGCTCCAACCAATCCAACCAACCAATCCAACCAATAGCAACCGAGATATAGAAAAACACCCTTATCTCGGAAAGCTCAAGGAAATTTTGGTGGATTTTAGCGGTTCGGGGCTCTGTGGGGAATTCCCCGAGTGTATGCAAAAATTCAGCTAGAGTATACGTTTTGTAAATATAAGACACTTTTTGAGCCAGGTTGACTGGCGTAATAAGGCCACAGGAACTGTAACCGTAATGATTGTCTTATCAAATACTGCTGTTCGCTTTTTTTTTTTGGCGACATAAAGTCTAGAAGCTGTGAAAAAACGGAGCGAACTCACTTGATCATGAAAATTTCTGCTTAATTCGCATGTTTGTGCCCCCATACCGACAATAAAAATAAACTGTGCACCATCAGAATTAGAAGAAAGCAACAACGAGAAGTACGGCGGGTATCGGCACACAGTCTACTAAAACTAGCAGTAAGAAAAGAGAGGAGGTTTATGGTTATGTTATTTGCACCCAAACCATCAACTTTAACAGCGCCAAATGCGCCAACGCCGTAAGATATCGGATCTTGTGGGTGAGTGAGGATGAGAAAGGGGCGAGGGCAGAGGGCGGATGGCGCAAATCCAGGAAATCCACGAGATTAGCAGGGTACAGTCCGAATTGAAAGCTTCACTGAGAGGCGGGGGTGCAAAAGTCATATTATATGACATTTGCGATCTTTATGCGTGGATTTAATTGAATTGTCTGTTGCTATAAATTTATCGGTTAGTCGGCTTGTATATTTTTTCATATCTAAACAACTGTATGCTCAAGTTTTGATGGCAACGTTCTGAAGACGTATAGCTCACCCCAATAGGTTAGAGCCACACCGAGAGAGGGCGCCCTGACTTTCAACTGACCGCTTTGGTCGAAGTCGGTCTGAATTAATACAAAAGTATACCTGACGTTATCAAATTCGAAGCAGTCGAAGCTGGTTACCTGCTAGTTGTTCTTAACTTGATGGTGTAATTTGATGACTTGATCCCTCTTCGTGTTCTGGAGGTCAGACTTTGGGAGTAGATATTAGAGTTGAGCTAAAGCGTGATTTCTAATTCACAGGTATAACTGTGAACGTGATTTTCCTTGATTGCTGACAAGATGGAAAAAAGCCTGTAGCGGTTTATTTTACCAAACCGCTACATTTAATAATAACAAGCTTACTTTAAAATCAAACACCTCAATAAGATTTAAACAGACGGATTTATTTAAACATTTTGGCGCGTGGAGAATTTCGGCAGAGATAACAATTTATGAGTAGGAAAGGGAAGCTAGGAAAAAACTGACAAGAACGATTGAGCTGCGCCAAGGGAGAGTGTTGAAGCTAGCAAATTTTCGAAAAGGGGTCCCTAGTCGTCCCCGTGTATTGCAAAACCTCTCACCCGGCGAATCCGTTTGTTTATTTTCTCGAGGGAGGGTACCACGTTCCGAAACGGTGAGCTCCATCAAAATGACAGTTTGGTTAGGTCATCTTAAAACCGTTATTTTAGAGCCAAGCTGGAACCATCCACCCTTTCCACAGCGCTGGACGTTGGCTACATGCAGCCCCCGTCAATTAGGACGTTTCTGTGTTGTTCTGTCTCAAAATAAGCAACCGACTCCGCTATCTTCAAGTACTGTCCCGGCTGTAGGTCGTGGCCGCAATTCCAGTCCCGGTGCTCTAGTGGACGATAGGCCCAGCTAACGGCGACGCGACGCCGAGATCGTCGCGTCGCTATTCCGTTGGCTGAGGAGGTCCCACATTGTGCTGCGATTGTCCCGGCCACTGCTAGTCCGACACCGAACATCCTCGAGGAGTCTGGTCCGGTCGTGTTGGCTTTCCGTGTGAGGTGTCATACCATTTTCTTCTCCACTAACCTAGGCTAAGAACCCTAATTAACGCGTCGTTGACATCACTTTCGTTCACCCATAGTTCGGTGATACATACATAGATTTTGCGTGTTGGATCCAAGACTGCAGGTTTATAATTACGTTCATTTCGGTCAAGAGCCGATATAAAGACGCGTTTTAGGTGTTTCGTACCGCTAGGGGTGTGTTTGAGTAAGCGTTTCAGGTATCATCAAGAATATCAGTGGCATGGCCCCCTGACATAACCTCACATGTCAGTTGACACGGTCCGTCTTTCCTCGTTCATCGAGTCGTTCATGTAGAACCGGACCTGCAACGAGACCTTGTTTATTGGAATTTGAGTCATTTTTATCATATACCATACCTCGGCGATATCTGCATTTCAGCTCTATAAAAATCACCATCAAGTACTCCTAAAACTTTGTTATTTTTTTACTGTCAGTGTGAACACCCCACACCGTAACTCTAGTGTCTTTTGGTTTATTCGTTGAGGCACCAGGAAGCCCGCGAATTTCAAAAAACAGGGAAGAGGCACCCTGGTTGGCGCTCTTTTAATAAATTGTGTCAGACCCTAATTAGCTGGGAACCCACGCCTAGCTCGACCACATCTAAAAAAGAAACTGAGGACCGGTATGCACGTTGTCCTAATAAGGAGGCGACAAGCCTTCTGTGTCAGACCAAAAAAGCTACCATAAGCTTCTATGTTCAAAAATTGTCAATATATTGCTGATAAAACCGTCTATGTCACGTTTCATGGTAGTGCGGTCGGTAGAATACAAACATGTATTGGAACATATGGAACATATGCTGCACTTTTGGTTAATGCAATGAAACTTTGCACACAGTTTCTTGAGACCATTTTAAATAATTTCATCCGATGAGCCAGAAAAAAAATCAATGGGGGCGCTGTACAGCCCCCTTTTTTGTAAATGGCGCCCGAATTTTGAAATGATCACCAAATTATCGTACAATTGCCGGAAAAACATAATTTCCATGTATTTCGAAGATTGTAACGTTTTTTTAGACTCAAGAAACGTTGGGAAATCATTGTTTAAAAGTATAGGAACGTCCTTACCGAAATGCATAATAATTCCTGAATCGGTGGCCGCTTCATTGAAAATCATTCAAGTTTGTCCGCTACAAGCAAGTGAAGGTCATCTTTGTTTATGTTTATCTTATGGTTTATTAAAGTCTGTGTAAGAGGGCACCATTATTGATTTATTGATTGACATGAAAGACAATTATGATAGGTGACAGAGCGGTGTCATTTTTTTTGCTTCCTCCTCTGATTCCGTGGGAACAACAACGTTATCTCGTGTTCCAGGAATTTCGAACGAAACCTCGACCATCCGGGTAGTTAACCCCTACAAAATACAACGAAAACATACAGTTGTATAAAATATAACATTCTGTCGAGGTATGTTTTTCAAATTTTCACAATTTTAAGTCACATGGTTTTTACCTTGCATCAATCTCTATAGGTTTCAAGTTCATATCAGAGAACGTTGTTTAATTATGGCTCCAATCAATCATCCGGGACTTTCAACGGTCGCCGCCCGTCCTGGCATGTCGTCGTCTCCCAGGATGATGGCTTAAGCGAATAAGTCCCGGCTCCGATCCAAACACATGATCCAAACAAATGTCACTCCACATGATGTCACCGATGTACCTCTATCTTCACCGTTCCCTTCAGGACCTCGAATTGGACCCGTCTATTATGATGACCAGCTTGCCAGGTGTCCACCATCTCGTCACCGGCTATGAATGAATTCCACCACTTGACTCGATCCATGATGGGTATCTCTTGGAACGAGCCGCGATTTATCATCAAGGGCTAAGTCTTTTTATGGTCTCCTCTATCTTCTGTAAAAACCAATAACCTTACATTTCTATTTTGTGTCATAATTCAAATATCGAATACCTTTGGGAAATAATATGTGTGCACACAGATCCATACCCTGATAGGTTTGTGTAATTCGTAATCATATGGCATCGGCCAACAAAAAAGGTAAGGTTTGGGTAATAGACAGTGAGCCAGGAGTTATTCACAATAGCCAACAGCCGCGTTTCAGTAAATGTCTTCCTCTCTTCATCATTTATGTTCGTTCTGGAGAGATTTGACCTACAAAATTAAAGTTTTTATCATCAAGTTGTGCTCGAGTCAAAATAATATATCAAATTGTAGCTTGTTACTCACATTCATATAACATCCAATTTATGAATAAACTGTGTCCACAATTATGCCAAAATCATTTCGTTTTCAGTACTTTTGTAAACAATCCATTTCAGCCACTTGCCGATGTAAACATCAGCTGTTTCAAACTGTCATAGTACTTGACCTTGACAACTGTCATTCACGCGTCGCACCAACGGCGGGAAATTCAAACGGCATCATCCGAAATCCTTGGTTGGAAAAGGTCGGATTGTCCACATTTAAATTTCCAACTGGCGCCTTATAAATAAATATTGTAATTTACCATCTATTGCCGTAACCCACACCCTTGCCACTAGCTAGCCGCAGCAAACCAACCTCGTTTGAAAAACGGGAGCAGCATAACAAAATAAAATATGTTATACAAATGGCGCTGGCAACGTGGGGCGATTTTTGGAATTTTTCTAAAGTTTTGTTTACAGTTTGGCGAGTTTCAGCTTAAGATTTTGCATTTCACGATTTGATTTTGGCATGGACCTGTTTGTTTAAATTCAATTTCATTTTTCAAATTTTGTCTCAATTTAAAAACAAAAGAGAAAAGAACTTAGTTGTTTTTCAAAAAGTTTTAGTCAAAGTCAGTAAAAATATTGTCGGATAGTCATTGGGGATCGCGTTTGGATCGGAGCGGATCTCATTTAAAAGTTTTTGTGTAAAAAACTACGTTGTTTTTTGTTGAAGCTTGAGCTTTTACAATCAAGCTGTTATTGCGTTTTCCGTGATTTTGATAAAGATTTTTATCAAAATATTTTTGTGTTAATTACTGACCAAAAAGTCAAGTAAGCATTTCCGTTTATTGTTTTTTCTTGAAAAGAAAACGAGTGAGCCTTTGAATCTATAGTAGATTGAGTAGGTGTGCCTATATATTTTGTAGATAATTATTTTGTAGATATTTTGTATATATTATTTTTGAATTAGCTATTTTGCCTAGTCCAGTTGTTGAGTCGTGCTCATTTGAAAGCGACTGAAAATGAGTGATCAAATGAAGGCTGTACACTTGCTAAAGCCTGAGTTAGAATACGAATTACGAATAAGAGGGTATCCTGCTGTCAATAATCGAGAACACGATGTCAAAAGAAAAATGTTAACCAAACTACTGCAACAAGAAGCGCATAGACCTTCAATCAATTACACTGATCCAAAATATGAGTTCGACAACGAAAAGGTTGTGATTAAAGATACATTAGATTCAATCAGGACAGTAATCAAAGATTTTGAGGGGCCTCGTACTGATTCGGCTTATCTTAGAGTCCAGTCTAGACTAAAACACCTCTACGGCCGCGTGGAACGCATAGTCATTCCGGAAGGTAATGAAAAGGATGCGGTAGAAGAATTTAAAAATGATGCTAAAGCTTCCTGTCTCGAGCTTGAAATATTTTTGGATGAGAAAACTGTCGAAGATGAACCATTAGTCCAGTTAGCGTCACCCGTAACAACTAATCCACCAATTCAACATTACCAACCCGCACCTCGTTCACAGAAATTCGCTGTTCATAAGTGGAATTTAACATACAATGGCGAAGGCGATTACCGGACACTTGTGGAATTTTTAGAACGGATTGAAGAGCTACGTATCGCTAGACATGTTGAAAAAGAAGAATTGTACGATTCCGCCGTAGAATTATTTTCCGGAGGAGCTTTGTGTTGGTTTCGATCAGTTAGGACCACAGTTAAAAATTGGGACGACCTCGTGCGCAAGCTGAAAGCTGAATTTTTACCGACCGATTACGATGAGAAGATGTGGGACGAGATACGTGGAAGAATGCAGAGAAAAGGAGAGTCAACTCAAATGTTTGTAGCTGCTTTAGAAAATTTGTTTAACCGGTTGGGATATTTCGTCACGGAAAATAAGAAAATCAGAACAATTCGTAAAAACCTTTTACCTCATTACGTCACACAGCTATCACTGGCAAAAACAGACACCATTGCAGAACTTTTGGATGCGTGCAGAAAAATCGACGATGCCTATGACATTCGCAACGAAAATCGACGAAAACCCAACAACATTGCGTCATTGGACCGAGTGGATTCGCCAAGATATCAACCGAAACCGAAAGCATCAGAGAACAACACCAACCATCAGAAGGCATTCAACAAAAACAGCAACTCTCGAAAAAACACTTGGAATCGTTCAACCCAGGACAATCCTAGAACACCACCAATATGTTGGAACTGTCGACAACCCAACCACTCTTTCAGGTATTGTTTGGCAGAAAGAAAGAAGTTTTGTTTTAGATGCGGAAAGCAAGATGTCACCGTGAAAGAATGTAATTGCTCAAAAAACGAATAAGCCGGACTTCTACACCATCTCTACAGACGTCCAGGAAAAATATGTTAAAGTTAGATAGTAATCGTAATAATAATAGCTGGAAAGCATGGTTAAAAGTAGTCTCCGATTTTTATAACATCAAAATTAAAAAGCAAGATAATGAAATTTCACCCGTTTTCACTCAAGTAAAATTTGATAACAGACCTTTCATTGAAATAGTAATTTTTGGCATTCACAAAGTAGCTTTATTAGATTCAGGTGCAAATTTAAGTATTATAGGTGGAAAAGGTAAAGATATAGTAAAATTATGTAGGTCAAAAGTTAGAAATTATGTTGGTAGTCATGTCTCAACCGCGGATGGAAAATCACAAAAAGTAGAAGGAATTCTTGAAGTCCCAGTTTGCATGGAAAATTGCTGCAGGTTAGTTCAGTTTTTAATTGTCCCGTCACTAAGTCATGATATAATATTAGGAAGCGATTTTTGCAGAGAATTTCAGCTTAATTTGGATTTTAAAAATAATTCTTGGAAAGTTCAAAGCCCTTTAGTCGGTGTAAGTTTGATTGAATTAGTTGATATTGAAGAAAGCGGTCAAAAGAGTAAATTTGTTGCGAGCGTGGAAGACAGAGGAAAACAAATAGAAGAATTAAAAAAATCATTTGAAGAAGTTGCGAGTACCGATACACATCTTGGAAAAACATCTATGATTGTTCATCACATTGATACTGGAGACGCGAAACCATTTAAACAGCGGCAGTACCCATTGTCACCCTACATGATGCGACATTTAAATAAAGAAATAGATCGAATGTTATCTCTAGGAGTCATTGAGCCTTCACATGGTTCCTGGAATTCGCCTGTGCTTCTTGTGACAAAGAAAACTGGTGAATATCGTTTTTGTTTCGATGGGAGAAAGTTGAATAGCGTCACTAAACCAGATTGCTACCCATTACCAAGAGTCGATCGGATTTTAAGCCTGCTCAGCAACGCAAAGTACATTTCATCAATTGACCTAAGGAACGCTTTTTGGCAAGTGCCTCTCGATGAAGATAGTAAGGAGAAAACTGGTTTTTCGATACCTGGAAGGGGAATGTTCAATTTTTGTATGATGCCCTTCGGTCTGTGCAACTCGGCTCAGAGTCAGCAGAGATTAATGGATGCAGTATTCGGACCAAAGTATGAGCCGAATATATTCTGTTACTTGGATGACATCATCATAATTTCAGAAACATTCGAACACCATCTCGAACTCCTCAGAGAAGTTAAAGATCTACTCCAAAAAGCAAACCTCACAGTAAATTTAAACAAGTGTGAATTTTTCAGACCATCCCTCAAGTATTTAGGATTCATTGTTGATCAACATGGGCTACGTACAGACCCGGAGAAAGTAGCAGCAATGGTAGATTATCCAAGACCAACTACCACCACAGAAGTCAAGCGTTTCGTCGGTCTCTGTTCGTGGTACCGAAGATTCATAGAACATTTTTCCACCCTTATGTCTCCAATCAATGATTTACTCAAAGGCCAGAAAAAAGGAAACAAGATCACCTGGAATCCAGCAGCCGAAATTGCCTTCAAACAAATTAAAGAAGCATTAATATCAGCACCCATCTTGAGAAGTCCAAATTTTGAGTTGCCGTTCACAATTCAGTGTGATGCATCAGATTATGGTTTGGGCGGTGTTCTGACACAACAAGTTGACGGTGAAGAATATGTAATAGCCTTTTGTTCTCGCTCCATGAATCGAACCGAACGTGCCTATACCACGACACAGAAGGAACTTCTCGCACTAATTTTTTGTCTTGAAAGATTCAGACCATACGTGGAAGGAACCAAGTTCACAGTAATTACCGATCACTACTCTCTTCTATGGCTGATGAACATGAAAGACTTGACTGGTAAACTTGCACGGTGGGCTATCAAAATCCAACAGTATTCTTTCGACTTAATACACCGCAAAGGAAAATTACACGTCGTGCCAGATGCTCTTTCTAGGATTCCCGATAAACAAATAATTTCAGTGGACACGTTGACGATCAGTCAGGATAAATTGGATCCTTGGTATCGTGGTTTGCGTAACAATATTCTCCAAAACCCGCAAAATTATCCCTTATGGTGTGTGGAAGGGGAGTGCATTTTGAAATTAATACCGTCGCGTACGTCAGTGAAAACTAACACCAAAGAATGGAAACTTCTGATACCGTCATCCCAAAGAAAAGAATGTATTAAGTCGTGCCATGACAATCCAACTTCCAGTCATTTTGGATTTTACAAGACTTTTTCTAGATTACGTGAACAATATTATTGGCCGAAAATGAGGACTGATGTCATAAAGTACGTGCGTAATTGTCAAACTTGCGGAGAGCAAAAGAGTACAAACTTGTTACCTATGGGACTGATGGGAACTGAAAAACGAGTAAAATATCCTTGGCAGATAGTAGCAGCAGATATAATGGGGCCATTTCCACGTTCAAAGAAGGGTAATGCATTCTTGTTAGTTGTATCAGACTGGTACACCAAGTTTTCTTTATTGTACCCTATGCGTAAGGCCACAGCCTCTTCAATTGTGAAATTCATGGAAGAACAAGTATTTTTGATACAGGGTGTACCACAGTTCCTGATAGTAGATAATGGGACGCAGTTCGCAGGGAGATTTTTCAAAGCATTAGCTGACAAATACGAGATTCAGAAGATATGGTTTAACGCTCGCTACCATGCACAAGCAAATTTTGTTGAGCGCGTAAACAGGACTGTGGGCGTCGCCATCAGATCATTTATCAAAGACAACAATCACAAAGAGTGGGACCAAAACCTTCCAAGCATACAGTACGCCATAAACTCAGCAAAACACGAAGTAACTGGATACACCCCTTCGTTTTTGAATTTTGGGAGAATCACACCTATCTCCGGAAAATATTATGGTACAGTTGAATCCACCGCAGACATTGAACTCCTAGCTGACGATAGAAAAGATTATGGCGAAGATCTAAGGAAACTGAAAGACCTTTCCAAGAACATTCAAGACAGACTGAATAATGCCTACAAACAAAACAACAAACGATATAATTTGCGACGACGAGATGTCACTTTTGAGCCCGGTCAGAAAGTATGGAGGAGAAACAAGGTTTTGTCCAACAAAGCCAATGACTTCTCAGCCAAGTTGGCGAAAAAATACGTTCTGAATATTGTTGTTCGTAAAGTCTCACGTCTAGTTTATTCCTTGAAAAATATGGATGGTTCTGATGCAGGATCATGGCATGTCCAGGATCTAAAGGAATACATGGGTTCAAACTCAGATGTGTCAGTGGGATGAAAAGGCATATGCCAGATTAAAAAAGACCCCTGAAATACTCAATTTGTAAATATTTGTAAATATGCAAAATTAGTTTCTAATGAAACAAAACCTCAGCAAAAGCTGGATAAAAAGGCAAACCGTAGCATTAGATAATTGTAAATAGTGTTAGTTAGGTATAGATTAGGTTACTTATTTTATAAGGCTCATAAAAAAAACTAGGCATCTGGCACATTACTGTGAAAATTTGAATACTAGACCCCCCGAATTTGTCCCCCACTGATAATGACTCTCCCGATTATGTTCCATATTTTTTGGCGTTTGGTACGCGTAGTTACCGCAGTATTCTTCAAGTGAGTTTTCATTCTACAATTCTTGATTCGATTATAAATTTTCAAACATTTAAAGTAAAGCAGTTTTAGTGAAAAAAATTTTTCTTTCGAAAAATTTTTTTTTCCCAAGGAAACGGGGAGTGTAACGTTTTTTTAGACTCAAGAAACGTTGGGAAATCATTGTTTAAAAGTATAGGAACGTCCTTACCGAAATGCATAATAATTCCTGAATCGGTGGCCGCTTCATTGAAAATCATTCAAGTTTGTCCGCTACAAGCAAGTGAAGGTCATCTTTGTTTATGTTTATCTTATGGTTTATTAAAGTCTGTGTAAGAGGGCACCATTATTGATTTATTGATTGACATGAAAGACAATTATGATAGGTGACAGAGCGGTGTCATTTTTTTTGCTTCCTCCTCTGATTCCGTGGGAACAACAACGTTATCTCGTGTTCCAGGAATTTCGAACGAAACCTCGACCATCCGGGTAGTTAACCCCTACAAAATACAACGAAAACATACAGTTGTATAAAATATAACATTCTGTCGAGGTATGTTTTTCAAATTTTCACAATTTTAAGTCACATGGTTTTTACCTTGCATCAATCTCTATAGGTTTCAAGTTCATATCAGAGAACGTTGTTTAATTATGGCTCCAATCAATCATCCGGGACTTTCAACGGTCGCCGCCCGTCCTGGCATGTCGTCGTCTCCCAGGATGATGGCTTAAGCGAATAAGTCCCGGCTCCGATCCAAACACATGATCCAAACAAATGTCACTCCACATGATGTCACCGATGTACCTCTATCTTCACCGTTCCCTTCAGGACCTCGAATTGGACCCGTCTATTATGATGACCAGCTTGCCAGGTGTCCACCATCTCGTCACCGGCTATGAATGAATTCCACCACTTGACTCGATCCATGATGGGTATCTCTTGGAACGAGCCGCGATTTATCATCAAGGGCTAAGTCTTTTTATGGTCTCCTCTATCTTCTGTAAAAACCAATAACCTTACATTTCTATTTTGTGTCATAATTCAAATATCGAATACCTTTGGGAAATAATATGTGTGCACACAGATCCATACCCTGATAGGTTTGTGTAATTCGTAATCATATGGCATCGGCCAACAAAAAAGGTAAGGTTTGGGTAATAGACAGTGAGCCAGGAGTTATTCACAATAGCCAACAGCCGCGTTTCAGTAAATGTCTTCCTCTCTTCATCATTTATGTTCGTTCTGGAGAGATTTGACCTACAAAATTAAAGTTTTTATCATCAAGTTGTGCTCGAGTCAAAATAATATATCAAATTGTAGCTTGTTACTCACATTCATATAACATCCAATTTATGAATAAACTGTGTCCACAATTATGCCAAAATCATTTCGTTTTCAGTACTTTTGTAAACAATCCATTTCAGCCACTTGCCGATGTAAACATCAGCTGTTTCAAACTGTCATAGTACTTGACCTTGACAACTGTCATTCACGCGTCGCACCAACGGCGGGAAATTCAAACGGCATCATCCGAAATCCTTGGTTGGAAAAGGTCGGATTGTCCACATTTAAATTTCCAACTGGCGCCTTATAAATAAATATTGTAATTTACCATCTATTGCCGTAACCCACACCCTTGCCACTAGCTAGCCGCAGCAAACCAACCTCGTTTGAAAAACGGGAGCAGCATAACAAAATAAAATATGTTATAAGATGCTGAATCGATTGGCAGCAACATTGACTTGACTAGACCAACGTGGAGGTCGTAAAACTGTTATTCTGGACCTAAATGGTGAAAAAGCATTCTGGTTAAAAGTCTCAAGCAAAACCGATTCATTTTCCGGTCATTTCGGGGGCGTCTTGTTGTTTAGTATAGTGCTCCGGAATTGATGAGGTTAACATGGAATGAATACCGCTGAATTTCTTCAAATTGCAGGCAATCGAGCAATCTGCATGAAGTAGTACGGAGTGTGGGAGCTGAGAACCAAAATTTGTTTATAACTTGCACTCTGTGATACAAGCATTGAGTATATTTAGCTGGTATCCCATACTCCTTCAAGTATCGCAAAGAAAGCTCATGATGGTACTCAGTAGAACTGTTCCTCCAAGAGGTTATACCATGCAGAGTCACCATATTGCCTTTAGGTCCCTACATTCTACCTTAGAACGCCTAATATCGAAATGCTGATTTTTTATTCTTGTTGCATCAACTCATCATGTTGGATAATTGGGAAGAGTATATTTCAGATATTTTTGAAGATTCTGGAATAATTGACAGCTAATCTGACTTAACTGGACCACCGGAAAGGCGTAACGCCGCTCTTATTTTGTGTACAAGTGGTAGAAAAAATGAGTTTTAGTCAAGTCTCCTAAAGCGAAATCCAATGTATCATTTTTCCGAGCATTGAGAGGTCACTTCATCGCTTGGTTGCTATGCTGAATTGGTACAAGACATTTGACCAACCAAAAGTTGAAATTAATGCTCTTCTTGCAGTTTAGTGGTGGTATTTGATGTACACACATCAAAAGAATCTAGGGAACAAGCAAATTCAGTCGATTCCTAAAATCATCATAACTTCTGATTCCCGTGAGCGATCTCATATCGGTCTTGGGTGTTCGATAGCCCAGTCTTCCGTTTTCATGCCTTGATCACGTCAAATACAAACAGTGTTTAATAAGGTTGCTACAGGGTGATCAATGGAACAGTGTAAAATTGCCGAAAGTTCAGCACGAGCGCGATTTCCCAAAAAAAATATTTCATGCATTCCAATGGCACAGTTATGAAGATCGGTGTTTCAGCTTCTGTAACGTTTTTGAATTTTGAAAATCGAAGGTGAATTGCCAAAGATATTGATCATTTTGTGCCGCCATGTTGTACTTCCAAGAAAGAAGAAAGTGATCCGATTTTATTGAAACTTGGAACACACCCATGTCTGATTCAAGTGATTGGAATTCCAAGGTGAAATGTCAGTTTCGATCACTTTAGAGCCGCTATATTGAACTTTTCACATAAATGATTCAATTTGAATGAAACTTGAAACACGCTAGAATCGAATCATTTGCATATGAGTCAAATGTGACGGCTTGGAAGTGACCGAAAAAGACATTTGGCCTTGGAATCCCAATTACTGGAACCAGATATGAGTTTAATCCAAGTTTCAATGAAATCGGATCACTTTCTTGGAAGTTCAACATGGCGGCACAAATGATCAATATCTTTGGCAATTTACCTTTGATTTTCAAAATTCAAAAACGCTACTGAAGCTGAAATACCAGTCTCCATAACTGTGCTATTGAAATGCATACAATTGTTTTTTTGAAAATCGCGCTCGTACTGAACTTTCAGCAATTTTACACTGTTCCATTGATTATCCTGTAGAAACATTAGAGAACATTGTTTGTAGTCGCTGTGATCAAGACATGAAAACGAAGGATTGGGCTATTGAAAGCTGAAAACAGATATAAAATCGCTGACGGCAATCAAAAGTTATGATGATTTTAGAAATCGTCTGAATTTGCTTGTCCCCTAGATTCTTTTGATGTGTGTATATCTTCTCTGTAGCACGAGCATAGGTACACACTAAAAGTGTAGGTGAATAATATGATCTTTATAAAAACATGAAAGTCCCTATCTACAGAATTTCCATCATATTAAAGTAGGTCCCTATTTTTAATGCACTTCTTGGTCTTCGACTTCCACACTAGATATCAGTGGAACTCATCTTTCATGGAAATCAAAGCCAGCAGACCAGGAAAAAATTGCCAAATTATATGCAACTGGTTGTGGCTGGGTTGAATTGTAGCAATTTGATTCCTTGCACCCACCACAGCATTGAGTCCAAGGTATCTTATTTTGCTTCTTTACAAGAGCACCTGCTACTTGCTTTGACGTGCATTATTTATCAAGTTCATTGACTGACTCCCAGATAGGTGGCAAATCTGTCCATGGCGGTGTTCACAGGCGTAATTCCTGGTCCACAGTGCTGTCGTCTACTCCCAACCTCAGTTAAAGGGAGGGGCACGGGATGTTGGAGTTCACGTCATCGGCTTGACCACAGATGTTGCCAGCCTGGAACATTGCCCGAAAAATGTGTTGACGCAGACTGCGTCACGCAGTGCAGACTGAGTCCGTGGTAACTCAAGGGTTTTTGTTTTTGTCACAAATACTTCCGTGCTTCGTTCCAATTCCCTGCTTTTGTTCGCGCCATATAGGAAAGCCACGGAGTTTTCTAGGACGCTGAATGTAGCATCGGTAATGAAAGGGGTGAAAAATGGCAAAGAAAGCGTCAGTACTATCTGTAAAGCTCTTTCACACTTTCACTGTCGACTTCCTTTCTTTTATCATGAAAGATAAGACGGTCTCACAATTTACAACCGGTAAACGCATGGAATTCTCGTGATGCAGTGGTCTTTTTCTCGCCAAAACTCTCATGGCAGGCAATCTGGTGGAGAACTGTTATATAGGTACCGCTTTGTATGGCCTGTGTCGAACAGGATCCAGAGATCAGTTCAAGATATTTTTATCCGAAACAATAGGACACTGAAAGCACTACAACTTCGAAATGAACAGTGCAGACGAAGATCGACTGAGTGCCATGTATAGTCATATCTTTTGGGTGAGCCGTAATTCTACCGTCAGCCTCCTTTGCCACAGCACAAGGAAACCCTGCAAGAGATGTCCAACCGTTCCCAGCCGATCTGATGACCCCGATCACTACCCAAACAATAAGACGCCCCGACCGAAAATCAATTCGGTTTCACTTGAGACTTACCTAATCAAAAAGCTTTTTTTTTTTTAGACCATTTGGATCCAGAATAACGCAGTGTTACGATCTTCACGTTGGTCCAATCAAGTCAATGTTGCCGCCAATCGGTTCAGCATCCTCAAAATATATGAAAATAATACTTTTCCAGCAATTGTACGACCAATTTGGTGATTTTCACAAAATTTGGGCGCCATTTTGGGAAAAAGGCTGTGCAGCGCGCCCTATCGATTTTTTTTCTGGCTCATCGGTTAAAATTACTTGAAATATTTTCAAAACGCCTTATGCCAAGTTTCATTCCATTTACCAAAAATGCAATATCATTCAGCGTACCGACCGCACTAACGAAAAACATACATACATTGAAATAAGCGAATAAGTACCTGTTCGTCTGCAATTTTAACAAATTCACATCTCGTTGCCCTCATCGATTCCGGATTACTACCAAACAACAAGACGCCATCGAAATGCCCGGAAAATAAATCGGTTTTGCTTGAGACTTTTAACTTTTAAGTCCAGAATAACAGTTCTACGAACTCCACGTTGATCTAGTCAAGTCAGTGTTGCTGCCAATCGATTCAGCATTCTAAATATACATAGAAATGATGTTTTTCCGACAATTGTACAATAATTTGGTGATTTTTTCAAAATTCGGGCGCCATTTTGAAAAAAACGGGGCTGTACAGCCTCCCCTATCGATTTTTATTCTGGCTCATCGGATGAAATTACTCAAAATGGTCTCAAAAAACGCTGTGTCAAGTTTCATTGCATTAACCAAAAGTGCATTAATCATTCAGCGTACCGACCACACTATAGCCAAATCTAGTGAATAATATCAAATTTCACATCCCATTCTGTCACCTTAATTTAAAGTGAATACTATTTTAACCTAAAATGGAAGAAAGAATAGTAACCCACATCACGCTTGAAGTACGATTTTGTTTCTCCTGAAAAGTATACCCCTTTTTGACATAGGAGCTTGCTGAATTTCTGCAAACGGTGACAGAAGGTTGCTTGCTGTTCTTCGCCATCGTTATACGGATTTCTAATGATTTGAGTTTCCATTACGATTTCTTTACGACTCTGGTTTCTTGAGTTCCAGAAAAGTTATTTGAAAGAGCCATATCTTGGATATAGGACGTCGCGTCCTGCTGATTTTGGTTTTTGCTTTATTACGCCCTTCATAATTTTATGCAAGTTTTTTATGTAAGCGGTTCACAATACTTATTCAATTTTATAAAGTAGGTATTCTGTCTATACCTACGTTGGAACAATAGCTCTTCTATGCTGCAGCTAGTGCGTATAAACCATATGCCGTCTTTATTAGCTGCATACAAGCACGTTACATGCTTGTAAAAACGCGCACCTCATGGCATGACCGCAAGAACGAAGCCAAAAAAAGAAGCTTACGCAAGTTTCCCTAGAGAACACCTACTAAAGACGCCGCTTCGACTATTAGCGTTATTAAACTCATAGATTGGAGTGGTACCTTACGGAGAGGGCATGCGTCTCTCTGGAGAGGCATCTAGGAGAGAGGCGTAGGAGAGAGGGCTCCCTCTGGCTCGTTTCTGATTTCAATTGGAAAGAGTTCGCGTGATCGAATCGGATCCATCGATCATATTATCTAATTGGCCTTGCGGTAACCGACAAAGAACCACCGGCTCCGGTACAAAAGGAGCTTCGCACCCGAACATTACTTCTGCATTCCACCATCCATCCAGCTCTGGCGTCCATAAATTCTCTCCGGTGCGCTCGCCGGCGAGGTTCCTTTCGCGGCCTCATACGCTTGATGCTCGAACGGCCCGTGAAGAGTCCGCGAGCTCTCAAATTGTTATTAATAACAATAATATACATATTTATATTGTCCGTTATAGGAGTTAATGGAGTGAACGGAGGGAGAGAGACGGAGAGCATGGGGCTTTTGATGTGCACTAGCGCCGCCGACGCCGCCTACGCGCGGCACGCCACCGGGCATCTTCGGCGCAAGAGAATTATCGTTCGCTTTGGAGGTCGCGAGTCGATGATTCAAATTTGCACGTCGCGAACGCGGGGGCGTTCAACTGCCCCAACGGCAGGACTTAGAATTCCAACTGGCAAACGGATTTCAACAGAAATATTCTACTTGGGGATAGACAATAGTGCAGGCAAAGGCCACAGTCCACATCTACACTACATCCAAACAATACAGGCCTAGTTGTTCAATCCAATCTATGTTCAAACTCGGTTTGACCACTCTTAGCTTAGTGAAAGTAGTATAAATTGTGAGGACGGGGTCGGCATTGATTCAGCCACGCTGAAATTTGACATGGACCATTGTGGACATAGCTTTTGCTACCAGCAAGACGTTCTAGAGTCCCCTTGGCGCTAGCGAGGGTTTGGTATAACTCATCGTCACCCAACTCATCGACAGGATAACTTGCCGACACCCAACTCATCGACAAGACAACTCACCGACAAGACAACTCACCGACAAGACAACTAATCGACAAGACAACTAATCGACAAGACAACTCGCCGACAGGACAACTCGCCGACGGGACAACTCACCGACAAGAAAACTCATCGACAAGACAAGTCATCGACAAGACAACTCACCGATAAGACAACTCGCCGACAGGACAATCCATCGACAGGAAAACTCATCGACAGGTTAACTTGCCGACACTCAACTCGCCGACAATTCTTCGCGCGGACAATTTTTTGCCGGAAACTTTGGAGCTCTAATGAAGCCCAGTGTGAGTGTGAATTCAGAGCCCTATTCCACACTGAGTTCTCACGTAGCGTTTCAAGCCTTGCTGAGCCCCCTGTCTCTACAAGTATCGTTTGGGATCTTGGTGAAGCCCCTTGGATATCTTCAAATTTTCTGGAGATTTACTCCGCCCTTATGCATTGGACGGCTCCTCAGAGCCCTATTAGGCTCCCTTGTCTTTATGTCGCATTTCTATAGTAAGCTCCTGTGTGTCTTCTTGTGTTGGTCAAAATCCTACTGCCCCCCCTTGTGTCTTCAAGTGTCGTTTAAAACCCTGGTGGGCCAGACAGGCCTTCTTGCGATTTTCAAAGCTCTATCCTGCTTCAAGTCTATATTGAAGTTTTTCAAGCCCTGTTGAGCCCCCTTTGCATCTTCATATATCGTTTGGAGTCCTAATGAGCCCCCTTGTGTCGTCAATCATTATCGTTGGCATCCTTGGTGACCCTTCTGATTTCTCTAAAATTTCTGGAATTGTCGAAAGCTCCCTTGTGTCTTCTTAGGCTCCTCAGAGCCCTATGTGCCCCCCCTGTGTCTTTATGTTTCAATTGCAGCCCTGCTTGGGCCCCTTTTTCATTGCTTCAGTTTTCAAAGCTCTACTTACCTCCTGTGAGTCACTATGTGTTAGTTGAAATCCTACAGGGCCCTCTTTTTGTCTTAAGTATCATTTGGAGCCCTAGCGAGCCCCGCCAGGCCTTCTTGTGATTTTCAGAGCCCTATTTTCTCCCTTGTGTCTACATCAAAGCATTTCAAGCCCTGCTGAGCTCCCTTTTGTCTACAAGTATCGTTTGGAGCCCCATTGAGCCCCTTGTGTCTTCAGTTATCGTTTGCGGCCCAAGTGCCCCCCTTCTGAATTTTTCATTTATCTGGAATCTTAGAAACCTCTTTTGGCCCCTTTGTGGCCCCCTGGTGTCTTTATGTTGCATTTGTAGCCCTGCTGAGTCCCTTTCCACAATATTTCAGTTTTTCGAGCTCTAGTTAGCTCCTGTTAATCTTTATGTGTTGGTCAAAGCTCTACGGGGCACCCCCTCGTGTCCCAAAGTGTCATTTGGAGCCCAAGTAAGCCCCACCAGGCGTTCGTCCGATTTTCAGACGCCTCTCCTTTCTTGTGTCTACAATGAAGCGTTTCAAGCCCTTATGAGCCCCCTTGTATCTTCAAGTATCGTTTGGAGCCCTATTGAGCCCCCTTGTGTCTTCAATTATCGTTGCAGACCAGGTGACCCACTTCTAATTTCTCGAAGTTTCTGGAATCTCAGATATCTCCTTTGTGCCTTATTAGATTTTTCAGAGCCCTATGTGGCCCCCCTTCGTCTTTATGTTTCATTTGTAGTCCTTCTGACCCCCATTTTACAGTGTGTTAGTTTTCCAAGCTCTAGTTAGCTCCTGTTAGTCTTATTGTGTTGGTAAAAGTTCTACGGAGCCCCCTCGTGTCCCCAAGTGTCATTTGGAGTCCCAGTGAACCTCGCCAGGCCTTCGTCCGATTTTTAGAGGCCTTTCCTCTCTTCTGCCTACATTTAAGCGTATCAAGCCCTACTGAGCTCCCTTGTATCATTAAGTATCAATTGGAGCCCTATTGAGCCCCCTTGTGTCTTCAATTATTGTTTGCGGACATGGTGACCCCGTTCTGATTTCTCGAATTTTCTGGAATCTTAGAAAGCTTCTTTGTGCCTGATTTGGCTTCTCAGAGCTCTATGTGGCCCTCCTGTGTCTTAATGTTCTATTTGCAGCTCTGCTGAGCCCCTTTCTACAATGTGTTAATTTTCCAAGCTGTAGTTAGCTCCTGTTAATCTTAATGTGTTGGTAAAAGTTCTACGGAGCCCCCTCGTGTCCCCAAGTGTCATTTGGAGCCTGAGTGAACCTCACCACTCGCCAGGCCTTCGTCCGATTTTTAGAAGCCTCTCCTCTCTTCTGTCTACATTGAAGCGTTTCAAGCCCTACCGAGTTCTCTTGTATCTTCAAGTACCGTTTGGAGCCCTATTAAGCCCCCTTATGTCTTCAATTATTGTTTGCAGACCAGATGACCCCGTTCTAATTTCTCGAATTTTCTGGAATCTTAGAAAGCTCCTTTGTGCCTGGTTGGGCTTCTCAGAGCCTTATGTGGCCCCCCCAGTGTCCTAATGTTCTATTTGCAGCTCTGCTGACCCCCTTTCTACAATGTGTTAATTTTTCAAGCTCTAGTTAGCTCCTGTTAGTCTTAATGTGTTGGTAAAAGTTCTATGGGGCCCCTCGTTTCCCCAAGTGTCATTTGGAGCCCTAGTGAACCTCGCCAGGCCTTCGTCCGATTTTTTGAGGCCTCTCCTCCGTTGTGTCTACATTGAAGCGTTTTAAGCTCTACTGAGCCCTCTTGTATCTTCAAATATCATTTAAAGCCCTATTGAGCCCCCTTGTTTTTTCAAATATCGTTGACAGACCAGGTGTCCCCTTTTGATTTCTCAAAGTTTCTGGAATCTTAGAAAGCTCCATTGTGCCTTATTTGGCTTCTCAGAGCTCTATGTGCCCCCCCCCCCCGGTGTGAAGAATTGTCCGCGCGAAGAATTGTCCTAGCACCTTTAATTATATGTCATTGATAAATGTAATGTGTTGACTTATTCATAGTCGATCACTGACTCTGCGTTTGCTTAGATGTATGTAGTACGTATATCCTCCATATTCATCACTTTTCACAGGATGATATTACTTCATTTCTTTAAAAACTTTTGGACCGTTACACGTCAACCCAAAAAGAAACCCGATTTCTTCTCTGGTCCAAAGAAATTGAAATCATGGAAAAGGTGAAAATAAAAATAATACTGATGATACTAATTATCCGCAACTCCCCATCTTATATGTATAGTGCAACTAACATCTACAGTTAATTGGTAGATTTTAGGCGCAACAACCATTTAGCTGAAAATCGAAACCAGCTAGGTAATACCGAAAGTCTATCTCTGACTAGATTATACAGTTTTGGAATTCGCTTCTCTCTGTTGCACTCGTACAACCCAATGGTTATTTGGGTCCTCTACATCGACATCTTCACTAAAGCAACTTCTCTTTTTCTGTTTAGTACCATTTTTTTTGACCAAAAACATTCTTAAAAGAAGTATAGCCTGTAATTTCTCAAGTGTGCATACGCAACGCAGAAGTAATTTGAGGCAAGTTCTTGTCCGAAGTTTTCCGTTCTTTTTGAACGTAACAACTCAACTTAGTGGCGATATTACGATTCATATAGTCGGTAGGGTTTTCTTGCGAGTAGTAAAGTGCAGTAAAAGAAACCGTAACACCGTAGAATGTCATCAGGTCGGAAAACTTACGAGAACGAAACTGTATCCGTTGTCTCGAATAATTCTTGCCGGTACCCCAAACATCGAAAAAACATCTTCTTCAATTGCGTGACAAACTAGACTTACAGTAGATTCGCGTAGCAAGACAATAACCAGAAGCTTGCTCAAATAGTCGACGATCACCAAAAGATATTCATGACCGCGAGACGCTCTTACAAAAGGACCCATCAAATCTGCGGAAATTTGCGGCCATGGTTGATCGAGGACTTTATGCGAAACCATAAGACCACAAGGCTTCTTCTGTTCGGGTTCACACGCTTGATAAATTTCACAATTGAACAATCACACAAAGCAAGTATGTAAACACATAGGTGACAACAAATGATACTATTTTGGGCCAATAGTGATCACGCGATAATCTGACGTAAGTATTCAAAACATCTAGATGACCTGCGGTAGCCGGATCATGGTATTCCGATATCAATCTCTGTCATTATTCACGTGGAACCAAATATTTCCAGTCATTGCCTTCGTCAGGTGAACCCGGAATACTCTGGAGATTTCGCTTGTTTGAGTTTGAACAATTCATGTCCCTCTACGCGATAGTTGGAAAAGCGAAATGGATCATCTATCACCCGTTTTTGTCAAGGTCGTTATACCTCACGTCACTTGCAGAAACATTTGGAGCCATGATTGGAGAAATACATATCTTGTCAACCACAATATCATCGGCGCGGCGGTCACGGGTATACTGCTCGGGAGAGCATGTCGGGAACGACATTCAATTTACTAGCTCGATAACTAACGGTATAATCAAATTTCTGCAGGCGTAAACCTCACCTGGCTAATCTTCCTTTTGGCCCTTTCAGGCTGTCTAACCAAACGAGCGAGAACTGATCGGTAAACACTGTAAAACGTGACCCTGGATATGAGGACGAAACCGTTCAATACTAGAAAGAACCGCGAGACACTTGAGTTCAACCGTTGACTTGTTCCGTTCGGCTTTATTAAGAGATCTCCTAGGGTAGGCAACCACTTTTTCTCCGTCATCATGTTGTTGAGTAATAACTCCAGCAATACCGTAGCAACTTTCGTCAGTTTGGATAGTGAACGAATTTCAAACCTAGGGCACGACAAAATTGGAGCCGAGACAAGTCTTTCCTTGATGGCTCGGAACGCATTTTTTTGCTAAACTTCCCAGTCGAACCTTACAGACTTCTCCAACAACTTATACAATGGCGCAATAAGACTAGAGAATGACGAAATAGATTTCCTATACCAGACGCGGTACCTATCAGTTCGTAAATTTGTTCGACCGTGGTGGGGATCGGAATTCATGAAACAGCATCAAAATTTCCCAAGATCTACTTGGGAAGGAGACTTTGTGTCTGTCTACCACAATAACCCAGATATTTTAAACTAGACCGACAAAACTTACATTTCTCCCGATTTAATGTTATCCCCGCATCGAAAATACGCTTCAGGACATCTTCAACAACTTCAACATGCTTCTCAAAGGTTATCTGTCACAATAATTACGTCGTCAAGATACATGAAAGCGTGAGGCTCTAATGTAGGCGGGATAACTTTATTGATAAAACGTTGGAATGTGGCGGGTGAATCATGGAGACCGAAAGGTAATACCTTGAAGTGGAAGTGACCTCTGCGAGGAACGGTGAAAGCGGTATATTTTCTAGAGGCTTTCTCTAAGGGAATTTGTCAGTGAACGGAGCAAATATCTGAAGATGTCAAAAACTTAGCATGACGTAAAATATCCAAAATAGAGTTTACTTGTGGTAAGGGTTAAGCGTCGCGTTCGGTGACTCCATTCAAATTTTAAACCCCTAAAATCAATACACAATCGATATGATGGATTAGCACAACTTTGATTTTTTTTAGAGATCATAACTACTGGACCAATCATTTGGTCACCAATCCACTGTCACTTGGTTCGATTACATCTAAAGCGAGCAGGTTGTCGATTTCCGCAATGATTAAACTCTGAATTACCGGCGAAACGTTTTAATATCCACGCTTCATTGGTTCGGACTTGGTTCTGATGACGTGTTCAACAAGCGTAGTGCGACCGAGTTATCCGGTATTTTTAGCGCTGAAATAGCTGAAGAATAGCTCAAACTGAGGCAATTTTTCGAGGGTCTTGTCTCGGCCTATGAGATTAATGAGCCTGTGTCAGATGAGTTCTAGCCTTGGTTCTAGAGCTTGAGTGAGATATGTAGTTCAATTTTTCAGCTGGATTCTAGCTTTGCTTTGTTTGAGCTTCATCTCAGTAAGAAACAGTTTGTAGCGCAACATCGTTGATGAAACGATCAACCGCTTGCTGGTTCATCTTCTACATTTTTTTTAGCTACAAGAAGATATGTTGTTCGCCTCAGCAAAGACGCTGAAAGCTTCTGAAATTCTTGGATGCAAGCCCTAATTTTATTAGTCCAGACATAGAACAAGTATTCGCGGAATTTCGTCATATAAAACCACTCGAATTAAACCCAAAATCTCACCCCAAAATCGCAATTCTCACCCCCTACGGATAGCGCTCATAAATCCCGCATAATTGTTATCTCCTCCCTGTTTTGTGTGTATATACGTACAGTACACGTATACCATACACATACACAGATAGTCAATGTTTACTATGATAAGGGCACAGCGTTTACTCTTTTGTACGAGCGGCAATGAATCCGAAATGCATTTGTCATGGTCTCGTTATTGGAATGGTAATCTGATTGTATCTTACCCCATTTATTGAGCTTGACCGCCCCCCTTTCCCCTATGTCCACCGCTCCGTGCCGCACAGCCACCCTCTCCCGAGCATATTGAAGCTGCTGTGCACGTCGCCTGCGTGATGGTTACGTTCCCTTCTTCGAGATAAATGCACAAATTTTCCGATTTGGTCTTTTTTCGTCGCCCGCCGCAAAGTCGAGAGCAAAGTTCGATTTCAAACATACAGAAATTATAGGCGGCTGGGGAAAAAGCTGTGTGCGCTCGCCTCGGGGCACTTAAGGGTCACGTGCCCATCAGGAAGCGTCAGATTGCCGCTCGTGGCTTTCGTAATGTTATATCGGAGAGCTTCCGGATCGAGCTTCGGAGAGGACTTTAGGAGAGTCATTTGTGATGCAAAAAGGAAGGAGGGGTTGGAAGAGTGAATAAATTGATATTGGGTTATGGTGATTTTTGGTTGGCACGAATTTCATGGTGGAACGGACCGGGATCTCACGGTTTCTATATAGTTGAACCGATCAGCCTGATAATTTTTCAACCGAAGCTGAATGAGCGCCTTGAAACGTAAAGTTATAAATATTTGCAGAGGCCAAAGGCCTGAACCCAAGACTTCTTTGCACTAGTTCAAGAGCCGAATTGAAATAATTAGGGAATGGTTTGTTTTCAGATCAGGTTAAAAATGCCAGAGTCCTTCATAAAATCCATCAGCACACCAAAATTGCCATTCTGAGTAACCATCCGAGTAAGGGAAACTTCATTTGAAAACCCTGCCCGTTGTCTTTGTCTCAAAAGTCCCTGACAGTTGAACAAAAGGTGTGGAATAGTGACTCGAACCTCATTGCAGTATAGACATCCTGAAGGCTCTTCTTTTGACAAAATGAAGGAATGTGTCATGAGCGTGTGTCCGATTAGCACACGATTCAGTGTTGTTTCTTCTTCTCGGTTTGGGACGGTTTAAGTTATGATCCTCTTGATGGCTGGACTGATCTGGATTGTGAGTGGTCTATAGCTGGATATGGATCCGATTTATTTTTCACGAATAGCTGTTTTGTAATGATTCTTCAACTCAAACTCAGTGATTTTGAAATTAGTGTGCTCCGGTAAATTTACCGCCTCACTGGCAGCTTGGTCAGCCTTTTCATTTCCCCGGATTCCGACATATGACGGACACCAGCTCAGAATTACTTATTTGTTTTGCTTTATTGCCGATGAAAGAGTATGTTGTATTTGTTGCACTAATGGATTTGTGGAGTATATGATTTGCATGCTTTGGATTGAACTTGAGGAGTCGGTGCAGATTAAAAACTTGGAATGGGGGCTCGCATGTACTATTTTCGAAGCCCGAAGGATGCCGTACAGTTCTGCTGAGAAAATGCTGGTAGATTTGGGCAGACGGTAGTTGTAGGAGTCGGCTGCGGTCACAATCGCAACTCCGACGCCGTTGTTGCCTTTAGATGCATGATGCATCTGTATATAGAACTAATGGACCTTGATTCGAAGCTATGATTTCTTTGTGTAAGTTCTGGAGAATGACAGGGGCAGTGGAGTGTTTGGAGTAGCTGGATAGGCTGGTGTAGTAAGTTGGGAAAGAGAAGCTCCATGGCGCACCCTTATTTGATTGTGGTAAACAAACTCCTGTTGGGATCAAGCTCAGAGAGTTTATAATGGATTTGAGCTTATAGTGACATGGGGGAGCGAGTCTTGGTTTCGACAGGAAAATGTGGTATTTTGTGGAGAAGACTGAGTGGTACGCTGCATCATTTTTCGAGGCTGCTACTTTGGCAGAGTATGTTACGTTTGAGATTCTCTTCGGATATCAAGAGGGGGCTCATTTGCAAGCTGGAGCAAACATTCCATTGGGCTGGTCCTGAAGGCACCGGTAGACATTCTGATTGCAGCGTTAGCTATGCAGTTTAATTTCCTCAAGGTTGATTTCGACGCAGATGAGTATACAATTGACCCATGATCAAGTTTCGACCTGATTAGGGCTCTGTAAACAGTCAGAAGAAGAGCTTCCTCTGAACCCCAGTGATGGTGGGAAAAAGTCTTCAACAAGTTCAACCTTTTGGCGCATTCCTCGGCGCATTCAGCTTTTAGTTGTTCAACATAGGGTTTCCAAGTAAGTTTGGTGTCCCAGATGAGACCAAGAAACCGCAGTTCATGAACCTGTTCAATATCCGTGTTGTATATTTTAATGGGAGGTAGGGGGCTTATTTTGTTCTTTCTGGAAGTGATCATCACCTTAGATTTCAGAGAAGAAAATCTGAAACCCGACTGCACAGCCCACTTTTTGATCTTATTGATGGCTACCTGTAGCAGGGTTTGTATACCTCGTCCATTAGTGCCTTTACAAAAAATCACGAGGTCATCGGCGTACAGAGCACCTTCAACTGGCAGCTTGATTTTCGATAGGACTTCATTTATAGCAACAAGGTATAAAGTGATGCTGACGACTGAACCCTGAGCGATGCCATTTTCCTGGACGAATTGCTTAGATAGAACATTATTTTTTTTCACTCTGAAAGTTCTGTGCGAGAGGAAGTTTTTTATGAAAGCGACCATGTTACCGTTGACCTTCCACTTCATAAGTTTCAACAGTATGCCGTGTCTCCATGTTGTGTCATATGCTTTTTCAATGTCAAAAAACACCGCTCCCAGATTCCTATTAGTAGCAAAGGCTTTTGAGATTTCAGATTGCAGGAGGACCATATTATCGACGGTTGATCGACCTATTCTGAAACCGCTCTGGCGGTTGGACAGTAGATTGTTTCCCTCAAGAAACCATTTGAGTCTGTTGTTGATAATTTTTTCACGTAATTTGCACATAGTGCAGGTCAAAGATATCGGTCTGTCACTCGATGGTTCGATTTTGGGTTTGTTGGGTTTGAGAATGGGAATTACGGTGAATTCTCTCCAGCAGTCCAGGAAAACATTGTCGCTGCCATATAAAATTGTAGATGTCTAAGAGAGTTTGGACTGCAGCGTCAGATAGGTTTTTTAAGAAAGTGAAGGGGATGGAGTCGGGGCCTGGGACTGAATTTTTGCAGTTTTTGAAGGCTTCATCCAATTCGGATTTCCGCAGTGGAACATTAAGTCCCGGGTTTTCGAAGTTGTTCATATTGAGTGGAATCTTCTCTTTTTCTGAATTTATTTTCAGGAATTCATTCGAGTAGAAGTTGTCGCTGGAGTGCTTGTAGAATTGATTAGCTAGTAGATTCACAATATCGTCGTTAGAAGTGATAAGGCTGTTACTTTCGTCTTTTAGCGCTGTTATGGAAGAAGGGTTGCAATTGAGGCCCTTTATTCTGTTAATTTTGGACCAGGCTTCCCTCAGGGGAGTGGAACTAGTGAGAGTGGAGACATAGTTTTGCCAAGATGACTTTTTGGCATCCTTCAGTATGAACCTGGCTTTTGCTCTGTGTTTCTTGAACGCGATCAGATTTTCGACGTCAGGGTGTTTTTTGAATCTGTTGAAGGCAGTTCTGGATTCCCTGACGGCAAGACTGCATTTAGGATTCCACCAGAGCACTGGGTTGTGGTTTGTGGTAACAGTTTTTGTTTCCGATGCATTGTTCGGCTGCTTCAGTTATGATCTTGGAGAATTTTTCAACGTTATCATTGATGTCATCCTGAAGGGAGAAAGTAGACAATTTCTCATCAATCATGTTTTGATAAGCCAGCCAATCAACTACTTTATTTTTCAATTTTTCAAAAGGTTTATTGGGGTCACTGAGGTGGTTTTTCCGATAAGAAATTGCAATGGGAAAGTGGTCGCTGTCATATAGTTCTGGCGAACTGTCCAGCACAGGGCGAGGCCACTGCGTGGATCGCTGAAACTAAGGTCTATGCCAGAGAAGCCGCCGGATGATGGATTGAAGTGAGTAGGTTGGCCGTTGTTTAGCAGAAATAAGGACGGATTTCTGAGATATAGATTTTCAATTTCTCTTCCTCTGAGATTATTGGAGTGTGATCCCCACATAATGTTGTGGGCATTAAAATCGCCGACTATAATGAATGGAGGGGGGATTTGGGTGATTAGGTTGGCCAGTTCATTGGAGTCGAGATTTGTATTAGGAGGTAAGTATATGTTGCAATTGTTGATTTTGCTGGGACACCAAACCAAGGCAGCAATTGCCTCCAAGTTAGTTGAGATAACAACTTCCTCGTGATGTAGATTTTTCTTGATTGAAATTGACACACCACCGCTGGCAATTTGTTGAGTGATTCGGTATTTTGTCAGAGTATTGTACCCTTTTAATGAAGGGCTGTGGTTGCTTTTCAAGTTTGTTTCTAGTAAACATAGTACTGAAGGGTTGTGATCACTGATCAGGCGTTGAATATGAGTGAATCTGGTGTAAAAACCATTGCAATTTCACTGAATCACAGACGCCATTTTTGTTTGTTGTCAAGTTGAGTGGTGGTTTTCAGTATTCCGATCGCTGAGAATCGCTGGGATCAATAGAAAACTGAGAGGTCTGATATTTCAGCATTGTCAGCAGACTGGCTCAACTTGTTGCAGATTCTTGTGAATCTGCTTTTTGCATGTCGGTTTGTTAGGCAGGGGTAAATGTCATTCATCATATCGATAAGACCAACTATATTGTCAGTGAAGGAAAGATCTGTTTTCAGTGGATCTTTACCATTGGTGCATTGTTCAATAAAGGACTCGAATTGGTCTAAGGTGAGAATGTATTTGCTTGGGTTTTCCTGTATCGTTTGTTTTATTGTTTCTGTGTTTTCTTTGGGAGTCAGTGAAAAGTTTCCTGAGGAGGAAGATTCTTTGATTTTTTTTTATTCGAGTTTGTGTCTGTTGTTTCTGGAATTCGGTTTAGCAAACTGAAAATTCTCAGTATGGTCGTCACGAGGGTCATATTTGGTAGTGGGGATCCCTGTGGGGAACTTTCGGTAGATCCGCTGTTGAGGGTAGATGATGCTGGTCTTTTGTTTGGTGGTTTTTCGGTAGAGAAGAGAGATGTTTTTGAATTTTCAGTTTACCGTTGTTATCGTAGAATGGTTTGTTTCGGTGATCTGTTGAGCATCAGCAATTATTGAATGTAGGTACGTCAGCTGTTATTGTTTCGATTGTCTTTCGGTTCTGCAGTGGAGGAGATTCAGGTTCTGTTTGGGACATATTCAAGTTTGGACATTGATCGGCTTTGTGGTCCAACTCTTTGCATAAAAAGCAAAGCATTTCACCCGTGCCAATGAAAATTCTATAGTCGGTGTTGTCTTGCGTAATGGTAACAAATGGGGGAAGCTCAAGATCTTCATTTGGCTTGATGTGAATTTGGTGTCAGAAACTCAAAATGTGGGAAAGTTCGTCATCTTCGATGTTGGCTCTGAAAAATGTCATGTTTGACATTGGTTCGCAGCCAACATCTCTTAAAGCGTTCTCGAGGAGCTCGTGGGGAATGTTTGGGCAAAAATTGAACAGAATGATTCTCTTAGCCGGTGAAATAAGTCTTCGAATTGTTACAATTTTTCCCTCAATCTCAATTTTCCCGTGGTTATTCACGATTTCATCGACATTCTGTTTGGTTGACAAGAATATGCAGATGCGGTTTCTTGAGATTCGTGATGCAAATGTGATTTGTTTTGGACCCACAAGCTTGCTGATTGGTACTACGTAGTCTCTTAACTTGAGTTTATCTACAACATCAAGGACTATGGTCAAGTCCTTGCTTGGGAACATTGTATCTATTAAAGCTACGCTAGAATACCATAGGTTTTTATTTGGGGAATTTGAGTTTAGTTGGGAGTTATTCCTGTTTTGGGGTTTTGACATCTGAATTTTCTGGCTCCTGTGACCAGGGCCTTAGTTTTGATTGAAGATTTGTTCAATCAACAAGAATAGTAAATAGTTTTCGTGTATATAAACACCAACAGTCCATTCCTATAGCGCAAAAAGCACTACAGGAAGAAGCGGCCTTTTTGTTGTCGGTGCGATAAGATAATATGCCTGCTTATAACGAATTCATGCAAGTTTTGAGAAATAAATTGGACTCAGCCGTTCTTCCGGTAGACCGTGAATGATGGGAAGGTGATCTATCCCTTCAGTGGATCATCCAGGACGTTATCCAAAAAACACAAGGAAATACTCGCGGGCCGAACACCACAATTTTGTCATAAGGCAAGAACGTTCAAACACGCGAGGCTAGGGTTTCACGAGACCAAGACCAAGACCAAGACCCGCTTGGTCTTGGTCTTGGTCTCGAAAATGTCTGAAAATCTGGTCTTGGTCTTGGTCTTGGTCTTGGTCTTGACAGCAAGAGTCTTGGTCTTGACGTGGAGGTCTTGGTCTTGGTCTCGAGTCTCGATTCCCCAATCCCCAAGTCCAAAATAAAAATACAACAACAAGAACAATAATTTAAAAAACTATTGCCTCGACTATTACGAACCCTATCAAACTAAATTATTATTTTTTATCAACAATTTCCAAAGCTACAATGCCTTGAACGAATTTTAACTAGAACTCCAAGCGTCTCCAAGCGAAGATTAAGATGGAATTAGAAAATTTTTGTTTGTTCTTTAAATAAAACACAATACATAAACTTTGGATTCTTTGTATTTTTAAGAAACACCCTCAAACAAAGTAGTTTTGAAAACCCCCGCAAGTACCTACTATATGGGAAACAGAGAAAAGCAAAGAGGCTATGCCAGGTTGTAATTGTGGGTAGGTATACATATAGAAAACGATGTATTTTTATTTGGGCTGGTTATTCAATACGTCCTACTAATTTGTTAGATTTTACTTTTATGACTTCACTTCAGGGCCTGGGGTAGGTATGTGTTGCCTGCCAAATGGAATAGTATCCCGTATTAGTAGGTACCATAAATCAAGCACTTTGTCACAACTATACACATTATAATATATTAAATGTTATATTTCCATACCTTCATGCAATAACTAATAATAAAAGTAAAAGTTCTAATCGAGGCAGTGTTCTTAAGTCAATCACATAATATTTAACATTCCTAAAAATGAACCTGACCACAGACTTGCATAATATGGTATATACTGTTGCTCGCATCTAGCTAGATTTTTTTTCTTTGAATTAGTCAAAATACGGAAAAAAAGTCGAGACTCGAGACCAAGACTTGAAAAGTCTTGGTCTTGGTCTTGGTCTTGGGGGCCAAGTCTTGGTCTTGGTCTCGACAATAAAATGATGGTCTTGGTCTTGGTCTTGGTCTTGAATTCGAGACCAAGACCAAGACCAAGACCAAGACCAAGGCCGGTCTCGTGAAACCCTACGCGAGGCGCACCGTAGCATTATCGAACCGGCTTTTTCTCTGTACAAACTTTAGTTAAAACAGAAACCGATGGAATTATCCAAGTAACACCTATTCTTGAGCACATTTTGGAATATAAGCATTGAATACAGGTACATACGTGGTGATCGAATGAATTTCTCCTCAAGGTAGGCTTTGATCTCCTTGCTAGCCAAATTTTTTCGACAGATTTCCAGGAATCAAGGGCAACTTGAGAAGGAATTTATTCTATCACTCGTTACATCCATAATAATTTCATAATCAAGTGTATCACCGAAGCAAAGGACTCTGTTGATAAATGGTGTCTTTGTGAAGACGATGAGCATTACGCTTTCTATAACTGGACGCACGCTTTATCAGCGACAAATTAGAAAACTTTAGATCAAGATTGCTGGTGAACCAATCTTCAATGACCATCTTCATGTGAAAATAAGTTGTTTTTTTTTTCCCGATGCTCGTTCGACGTGCTCGCATCTTTCTTGCATTTCCAGCGGCTCAGAGCAGCAGCAGCAGCAACAGTACAATACCAATTACCGGGCGTTGTAACGCATAAACGTCGTGATGTGATATGGTCGGACGAGGTCAACAGTGCATGCTCCATAATAATGCGACGGTGTTTGGGTACACAAAGTGTCCAGCAACTCATATTTGAATAATTCGTATGCTCGCCGTGTAGTGGGCTCTGTCCACACACGGACATAAATTAAGCCAGGGGGACACGGTGAATCACAATGCGTATACACCGGCTATACTAGTACGAACCTACCGTATAAAAGCCACGGAGGAAGAGAGCAAAAAGAATTAGATATGTACATGGTCCGCGCAAAATTTCATACATCAAAGTGGCGCAACTTTCAGCGCCGTAAACACCGCAAAAAAGAGCTCGGAAAATTCCGAGTGATTTATGGGACATGGGGCAGCGGAAAAGAGAGCTGGAGTTGTCGCAAGAATTTAATTAGGCAGGTATGTTTTCGGTTCTGGATTTAATGATATTTCGTTATTGCGTGTTATTGCGAGTTTCCGCGGAGGCGTTCAAGACAACGTCGATAGAGATCTTCCCAAGCATCAGGTAAACACAACGTTTCACTTATTTGACGCGACCAAATCGACTGTTCTATTGGCTATACCGAAGTACATCTACCCAAGTTACAATTCCCTTCCTGGCTTTCTGCAATCGAAACGAATACCTTCATCTTGACTTCTCCGCATTCTGCAACCGACAATGTCTTGTCCAATCGGGTAATCCGCATTGCTGCTAGATGCCATCGAGAGTGACGCACACGGTCATAATCACCGTCATGGTTTTATTATGGTAAAATTCTGCCGTCATGATCGAGCCAATGCAGCTCGAACATCAAACGGGTCTTTAAGGGAATTGCTTTTGCTTTTCTCAGTTCGAACTGCAGCATGCTTGCATTCAAACACAACAAACGAGCACGACCAAGAGAATCTCCCGACGGTCATACCGGATGGCTAATTACAAATATCAATTAACACTTCTGGAACATGTCCGTTGGCGTATGGCAGAGTGGTAGCTTGGCGGCTCCGGCCGCCGCCATTTTTGCGCGACGGTTAACGACATTCTTGGCGGCATGCGGGACTGGCCTTCCAGAGACTTCTCGTCATTATCATCAATGTCATATTACGGAATACCTGTCTCGTTGAAGTGCGCGCATTAATTCCTGCTTGTATCCCAACAACCTATACATAACGTGAATTATTTACCTTCCATCTTTGTCGTAAAGCGTAGAGATATTAGCTCTCAGCTTGCTGTCTTATTGAACCTGTACATTTATTCTTCCCTGGGAGGCCAAGGGCATAACATGAGGAAGGCATATTAACTTCTTTGAATTGAATATTTTTTCTCGCTTTTGCCCATCCAGTGTCAGAACGCCATCTTGTTGTATTTCGCTTCTCTTTGTTCGAGGATTAAGTTCTTGAGGGTGTTGAGATGGACTTGGCTGGGAGTTCCGAGGAGAGTTCAAACGCAATGAGACACAGTAAGTTTGATCACAACATCAATCTGTTGATCTCTAGTCTATAGGGCGCAACATGCAACCTGATTGCTGGAAGAACTGCTGCCGTTCTCTGCCAGTCGACACTCGAAGCTCATGTGTCAATGTGAAGTGAATAGTCGCTGAAAATACCGGAAAACTCGGTCGCACTACGCTTGTTAAACACGTCATCAGAATCAAGTCCGAACCAATGAAGCGTGGATCCTGCAACGTTTCGCCGATGATTCAGAGTTAAACTAATGCGGAAGTAGTGTTGTTGTTTTTTGTGCCAACGGACTGCCAATAATCAACAAATGCAGCACCTGGAGTAACCTGGAGCAGCTGATACTCTGGAAAATTCACCCAATGCAGGTTTAATAGCTGAAAACATGGTGAGAAGTATCCATCCAGTCCTATCGGTGAAAAAGCCAACTTTTTGCCGGGCGCTCTGCGCCTAGCAGTGTCGCACTTGCCTTGTGTATATTTATCAATTATACATTGATAAATTCAAATTTACCGACATGAGTACCCCTCTCTCTATTAACACCATGGAATCTACTTCAAATAATACTCCACAACAACCTGCAAAGTCTTCATCATCCTATGTCAATGCCGCCAAGTCACGTCCACCAACAAATTACCCCAAAAAAGAGCAAGCAATAATCATGAACGTCAAGGAAGAACTTTCTAGACTCGATTATGTCAAGTCAATAGGTAAAATCGTAGGACCCAAAAATATTAGTTTTGCTCCTCGCATTTCAAATGACCGTGTGTGCATGTACCTCTCGAGCGTTCAAGCGGTGGAAAACTTGGTGACTAAATACAAAACCATAAATATAAACGGCATTGACATGGGTATAGGGAAGTTGATCACTCCATCAAAAAGAGTGTTAATATCGAATGTATGCCCATCGATCCCCAACGAAATTGTTGAAGATGCATTGAAAGATACAGGTTTAAAGCTCGTGTCATCAATATCGTTTTTGAGAGCAGGCTACCAAGAAGATGAATTCAATCATATTTTGAGCTTTAGAAGGCATGTTTACGTCACACCCGATGAGCAAATCCAGTTGACACCTTCCTTGGTAATAAATTTTGAAGACACAAATTATCGCATTTTCTTGACATATGACGACCTAACATGTTTCATTTGCGGTCGTCAAGGACATATATCTAGTTCTTGCTCTGCCCAACCATCTACAGAATCTCAAACTCCCATGGATACCGAGGATCAACGGTATAAGCGCCCAGCTCCTTCAGAAAGCTTAGATTCGCCGCCGGCGGACGGTGCAATCCAAAATTTCCAAGACCTATTTGAAAGCCAAAATGCATTACAAACACCTGACCCCTTCCAAAAACCGAAAAATAAGCCAAAAAAACCACGAATAGCAGATCCCGAAGCCAACTTGGACAAACCCAAACCTTCTAGTTCAACTGAATCTTTACAGCTGGATTTGGACATGGAGCCTATCAAACTACACATAGAAAAAAAACCTAAATCCTTCCCTGTGACATATAGCGTCTTCAAAGGTTTTCTGGAAAACTGTAGAGGAAACCCTGATCCACTTAGGGAGGCAAGACGATGTGCAAATGACGTTGAATCCCTTTTGAAAATGATGTTTGATCTATACCCTCTTCTTCCAAACAAGGCTGCCAAAACAAGATTCACCCGTATACATAAGAAGATCAAAAGTCAAATGACAACACATGAACTAGGAAAGAGCAGATCGTTGAGCCTGGGCACCTGCTCTCTCAATTCTCAAGACTCCCAACAAGACTAGTACTAACCCCTCCACACCCTACCAATAAAATCATTTTCTTCATTCTACAGTGGAACTTGAATGAGTACTATACCCATTTGAAAAAATTAAAACTCCTAGTTGCTAATGACAAGCCCCTCATAATCTGCTTACAAGAAACACATTTAAAAAGCGATCCTTATCTCAGAGGTTACAAATGTTTCTCCAAACACCGATTAGACATAGAAAGATCGAGTTGAGGAGTAGCTTCATACGTTAGCACAAATGATCACTCTCAAAAAATCGATCTCAACACTAACCTTGGAGCGGTTGCCTTCTCAATACAACTCAAATCCCGAATATCAATATGCAATGTCTACATTCCCCCAAACAGAGAAATCCACCAACAAGAACTTAGAGATCTTTTTAACCAGATCCCCACTCCATGTGTGATACTGGGTGATTTCAACGCCCATAATACATTGTTTGGTTCTTTCTCGACAAATCATAGGGGTCAAATTATAGAACAATGGCTTGACTTTTCTAATGTAACCCCACTCAACACAGGTTCTCCTACCAGGTTAATTTCGTTTACTGGCAATTTCAGTGCTCTAGATCTTACTTTATGTACTCCAAACCTCACATCTTATTTGTCTTGGGAAACCTACCCTTACCTCCATGGTAGTGACCATTACCCCATTGAAATAAGAAATGACCAAATAAACTCTACCAACGATCTAAATGATCACCACCCCAAATGGAAACTAAAAACCGCAAACTGGACCAAGTTTTCTGACGAGGTAGAGCATGATCTTGACCTGGTGCACATTACTAACCATGACATTGACCAAATAATCCAAAAATTCTCTGACATCCTACTCATGGCAGCTCACAAATCTATAGGTGAGTCTACTGCCCTAAAAAAACATACTTCTGTTCCATGGTGGAACAAAGAATGTTCAGACGCCATATAAAAGAAAGCAAAAATGCGTTCAACAGACTGAAAAAAAATAATAACCCCTGAAAATCTCCTAACTTTCAAAAGATTGAGGGCTCGGGCAAGGTATATCACCAAGAAAACTAAAAAGCTATCCTGGGAAAATTATGTATCTACAATCTCGTCATCCACCCCAATCTCGGAAGTCTGGAACAAAATTAGGAGACTTAAATCCATGAACCGCCCTCAAATAAAAATACTCAAGGACAACAATCAAATCTATGAATTTGAAACTGACATCGCTGAGGTCTTGGCTGAATCCTTTCGTACAAATTCAAGTGACTTGAACTTCAACCAAAATTTCTTACAATATAAAAGAGGTAGGGAAATGCAAGAAGTAACTGACCACTTTATTGACAATACTCATCACATCAATCTTCCCCTTACATTATCAGAGCTCGACGAATCGCTCAAATCAGCCAAAGACTCTATCTCTGGCCCCGACGATATCCCCTATCTTTTTTTGAAAAATCTAACGGCTAAAGGCAAAGCCAAACTCTTGGACATTTACAATAAGATTTGGCAAACTCAGGTTTTCCCCAAAGCGTGGTCTGAATCAACTGTCATACCACTATTGAAACCAAACAAACGATGTGATGAAAAGAGCTCCTACCGTCCAATATCTCTGACCAACACTATGTGCAAAACCTTCGAGCGCATCATCACAAAACGTTTGTCTTGGCAGTTGGATAAAGATAATTTGCTTCATCCCGCCCAAAATGGTTTCAGAAAACACCGTTCAACCACTGACAACATAATACAGTTGGAATCCGAGATACATCAGGCTTTTGCAACCAAACAAAACTTATTGGCCATCTTCTTTGACGTCGAGAAAGCCTATGACATGACTTGGACTCGCCATGTGATCGAAAAACTGACAGAATGGAACATAAAGGGGAATATTTTGGCGTTCATCCAAAATTTTTCACGTAACAGGTCATTCAATGTCAAAATCAACAACAGTTTTTCCAACAGTAAGAAACTGCAAAACGGTGTTCCCCAGGGCTCAGTCTTGAGTGTGATCCTATTCCTGATAGCAAATAATGACATACTAACACGCATTGAAGCTTCAGTCCGCTGTTGTCTATTCGCAAATGATTTGGTGATATACCTTGTAGGGTTTCGCCCTATTTTATTTTTAATATTTTAGCTATAAGCGTGCCGTCGGTAGCTCTAAAAATTTATATATGTTCGAATTCTTGGAATGTGTGATTTTACGACTCCGTGCTTTTCTGTCGACCGCTGGTGGACAGCGGGGACAAGAGGGTGTCAGTTTTTGGACAGCTAAGCGCTGGACGGAAGAAATGCAGGGACTCTCCCGGCTTCTGCGAGTCGAAAGAGTTGTGCTTTATTTTGTGTGTGCCCATGGTACGTGATAATTTTGTTTATTTCTCGTTACATGAATGTAGTAATTGAGTCTCTTTTTGAACATTGCAATGGATTTTGAATGTACCTAAATTATCATTTCTTGGGGTAGTTTACGTTTTTGTCTGATAATTGAAACGCACACATTATTTTCTGGCCGTCTATTTTTGAACACACACAAGTTTTACCTTGTATGAATTTGAGCTTGTTTATTTACGTTTTATGTCATTATTTTGATGATAATCATGCCATCTCTTTTATGTAAAATTTGTTTGTTACGGACTTACTTGACTGTAATTTTTTGTACGCCGTATTTTGGTCTGTGTCATGCTTTGCTTTTCATGTAAATTAAATGTCAATTGTCCTCCGTCTGTTTTTGTGACTCTTTTTTTTTCATGTCATTTCGATGCTCACTGCTAATTTTGTCAGCTATTTGATGTACCTATGTATTTTCCACGATCTCCAATGATATTTTATTGTTGCTGATTTTATTATACACCTTGTGGATTTTATTCCCTATTGGCTCTATTTTTATACATTTATCTCTGATGTTTTAACATTTATCTACTGATGTTTCTGTGATTTGGTTTTACTAATTTTACGTACATTGAATACCTGAAATTATCAGTGAGACATTTTGTCATATATTTGCGAGTCTTCTTCCTTGGGCCTAACTCACTGGTTTGTTCGGCGAATTCTTCCAGGGAGGTGTCTTTTCCGAATTCGTCACTCTCCTTTTTTTCTTTGACTGACAGTTTGACATATATTTTGTTGTGTTTTAATTGTTTTTATCCATGTTGCTCGTTTTGTGTCATTTCGCAATTCTGTCAGTCCTGTTAGGTGTTTTGAGAAAAGAACCATAAAAGAAGTATTTTGCACTTATTTTGTTTAAGTAGATGTAAATTTCTGTGCAATGAGCGTGTTTTAATAAGTTCCTTCTTCTCTCCCTCCAGGTCGTCTTACACCTGAGCAAAAGCGGATCGAAGGGTTTTGAACCGCGGGTTTCAACGCGGGCGCAACGAAAACAAAAACGGGCACGACGAAGGGGTCCAGACTCCAAATTCCAGATTTCGGGCGATCACAAATAGGCCAAATTGATGTCATGTCAGAGGGGCAGGGGGGGGTATATAACAACCTCAGAGGAAAAAATCTTACATCGATGCAAGAAATCTTCCAAGCAACATTGCGTAACATAGAAAACTGGTGCTCAACATCTAGTTTTAAATTTTCTACGCAAAAAACAACCTGCATCAACTTCAGTAGGACCAAACAAAAGCTCCCCTCTCCTTCGATTGAACGGCAGAAGCTTAAAATTCTCTGAATCAACCAAATTTTTAGGCATTACATTTGATCAGAAGCTATCTTGGAAACAACACTTATCACAACTCAAGACATCATGCCACCAAGGTTTAAATCAATTGAGAATTTTGTCTAACCACACCTGGGAAGCAGACACCAAAACATTGTTGATGATCTATCGCAATCTCATAAGTTATAAGATCAAAACTTGATTATGGAGTAATTGCCTTCATGACAGCCAAAAAGTCGTACCTCAGATCTATCAGTGCTATCATTGGCTATTAGAATAGCAACAGGAGCGTTTTGTACCACTCCGGTGGAAAGTCTCCTAGCGTTGGTAAACGAGCCCCCTCTCGAACTCCGCAACAAACGATCCACCCTAGACTTCGCTATAAACACCCTCTCAAATCCACAAAGCCTGAGTCGTGACTTTGTGTTCCCAACTAGGCCTCAAATCACTTTGAACGGGAGTGTAGCTCCACCAGTTCATGAAAGAGTCGCTTGCATCCAACGAGAAATCAATTTCATCATCCCTGAAACTCTTCCTTGGCAAAACTCCTCGGTCCCACCATGAAAACACTCTAAGGTTAAATTGATCTTTGATCTTATAAGGTTTGACAAAGCTGAAACGAATCACACTCTTATCAAGACTCATTTCCTTGAAATAGTCAATGGTTTTTTCAAATCACAGACTGATTTTCACCGATGGCTCCAAAATTGACGATAAAGTGGCATCTGCCCTAATCACCCCAACATCTGAACAATCCTTTCGCTTCCAAAACTACAATACTATCTATACAGCTGAGCTCTATGCCATACTTCAAGCGTTAATTTACACAAGAACACACCCTGAAATGAATTTTATTATTTGTTCAGATTCTCTAAGCTCACTAAAGGCCTTGAACCATCTTCACCCACGAGATCCCCTTATACAAACAATAAAAGACGAACTGTCCGATAGGGTTGACAGAATAGTTTTTATGTATACACCATCACACATCGGAATAGATGGTAATGAAAGAGCTGACGATCTGGCCAAAAAGGCAACATCATCGAACAATCTACCAATTTTTCGAATTAATCCCCCAGCAGGCTGACCTCAAAACATATGTGAAGGTCAGTATATCTCGTATCTGGCAGCAGCGTTGGGACCGAAAAGACCACTATCTTCAAAAAACAAAACCACTTATCTGTACAGTTCTCACCTGCCCGGAGAAAAGAAACGAACAAGTAAATTTCAATAGGTTGAGACTGGGATACTCCAGACTTACCCACTCTTTTTTGTTGTCAAGGCAAGATCGTCCAAAGTGTCCAACCTGCGACATCCATCTGTCAATCGACCATATCCTCTACCATTGCCCAAACCACCATAATCACAGATCACTATATGGTGTTGCAAAGTCTGCAACAACTCTTACAGACCCTAACAAATATGATAAAGTTCTAACTTTCCTGGAAGAAATCCAAATATTTGACTCCATCTAACCCGTACGTCACACTTCAGTTACTCAAGTGAGCTGCTAATAATCTTCAATGGTTGATGCAGCATTGTAAATGTAAATGAAAAAAAAATTCTCAATGCGAAATTCTCTAATGTTATTGGATAATGCGACGCCGTATTTGGTCTTCATTTGCAGCTTCCCATCCCTTGTCGTATACTATCCTGCTCGATACTTACCAAAAATTTTATATTGGTCGAGCTTGCGGTACATTGGGAGGCAGGAGCTCAGAGAAATTATTAATCCTGCGGTTGTCCAGAGAATGATCGATGCGGCTGAAGCAAACTGAGAGCCATCAAAGATAATGGCCCATCTTCAATATGTTAAATATGAATTTGGTATTGTCAAAGATGATGCTAGTTTTTGCAAGATTAAGTTACAAAATTGAAACTATCAAAAAAAAAATAGCTTTTCGAATCATGCGTTATGTAGTTCAAGCGAGATTCTAGCTGACATAAGCCAACCTCGACTAGAATTCAGCCGCATTTCGCCACTAAGGCAAAAGCTTATCTGAGTTTTGCCTGCTTAAGATTGCTACCGAGCTGAATTCGGTTAAATTGGGCCAGTTTAAACTAGCATGTGAGCTGGAGTTTTATCATGGAGCTTGTTCGAGCTAGGTTCCAGCTAGTCAAGCTTGCTGCGTGCAGATTAAGTTGAACTGAGTCGAAATTCAGGTGAACGAAATTGAAATGGGTTGAGCTTAGCTAGAGCTGAGCTGAACTAGAACTAAGTTAAACTAAACCAGAAATGATCAAACACAAGCTGGCCAAAAATTCCGTAGCAAAGATTCCACTACATTCATCAACTACATAGTACTAATATCTCAATTCATCATTTCTATGGCGAGAATTTTGCTGAATTCATCAACCTGATAGCTAGGATTCGGCATAATCTTTTGATTATGTAGTGAGAATCTCTCCTGTAATCAACTTTGTAGCGAATTTTTTTTTTAATTCATAAACTTTCGCGAATTGTGCCACATCCATCAACTTTGAAGTAAGAATTCCATTTGAATAATCAATTTTATAGTGAGAATTCCGCTGGAGCTAACCTTTGTTTTGTAGCGAATTTTCTTCCAAATTCATCATTTCATAGCGACAATTGAACTAAGTTCATCAACTTTGCAGTGAGAATTCTGCAATCGCTTAAATCACCATTTTCGCAGCGGAGATTCCTATAAATTCATCAACTACATAGTTGTCGTATCTTGTCAACTTTATGGCTAGAATTTTTCTGAACTGATCAATTTATATCGATCATCTGGCTGAATTCTTAAATTTCGTAGTGATAGTTTCGTACTAATTAATCAACTTTGCAGTAAGAGTTTCTTCACAATGAGAAGCTCATTCATCAACTTGGTAGCTATAGAATTTGGCTCTAGTTTATGAATTTTACAGTGGGAATTTTGCTAGTTATCAACTGCTAAGTGAAAATTTCTTTAAATTCATAAGTTTGCAATTATCAAAGTCATCAACTTTGTAGCCAACATTTTTCTAAATTCATCAGCTATACAGTGCTAATATTTTAATTCATCAACCTCGAGATCAACCTTATGGCAATAATTTCGCGAAATTCGTCGATTTCAGGTAATAATTTGGCTAAATTCATTACTTTGTAGTGTGACTTTCACTGAACCCATCAACTTTTTCTGAATCCATCAGCTTTAGAGCCGAAATAGTGCAGTTAACGGATTACAAATGATTCTTTCATGTGTTGTGCGTTGTGCATGGGTAGGTACTGTTTCTTACTGTGGGCGCACCATGAGCCAAAAAACAAACTCTCGCAATGCGAAGACTGAAATTGGATTAATAAAGCCGAGGGGGATTGTCTGAGCGCAAATATAAACAGATTGTAAATTTGTACCGTCGGCGTCGTCGCCGCCAAGAAGTGTCGGTTTCAATAAATTCCACAATCATCCTCTCCCGCGATGCTCGTCGCGAAATCATGATCTTCTCTCCCCCCAGACTGGGGGGCAAACAGAAGCCACCCTGCGGTGTGCTCGACCTTCTTTATAATGTACAACTACTGCTGGCATTTATACCTCTCTCTCTTCCTCGCTGCACCGTATAATGGCAAGGAGAGCAAGCAAGCGAGCGACCGCCGCAAAACCCCAAAGACAGAGACGGGAAGTGGCCAAATTTAATTTCACCCCCGGATCGCACGTCAAATAAAGCGAGAGGGCGGGAAAGTCGTCGAGATTTACAGTTTCCCATTTGACTTTACAATGTTTCTCTAACTAGATGACATCTTCACCCTGTCTCTCTGTTCTCTCGGCGCGTTTTCTCTCTGTGTGTGTTTTTCGCCGCGGTTTTATGAGCCCTCCTGTGTGCATGGAATCTTTTGTTTCGAAATAATAAATGATGATGCTCAGTAGTAGGTGGGAGCCTGTGTTGGGTTTTGGGGAAAATGGATTGGCAACACTGATTGTGATCTGGAGTTTTACAAGTGTAGAAACAGCGCGGTTTTATGTGCTAAGGGTTGTTATAAAGATTGTCATCAGATGTAATAGCAGTAAATCCAAGATTTTTATGCAAAAAGTTCAATTCTTACCTCCTGAAGACCACCCTGAATCATAGATGATAATTTGTTTAGTATTTTTGCATTAATTACTATTTTTGTCATATTTTCATACTAGAAATCTAGCACGAGAGACTAGGTTGCTTGGGAATCCCTGAATTTGTCGTTTCCAGTCATATTTTTCTCTAGCATCAAAATTGTACGAAAATAGTATCGTGGAGGCACTCAGGTTTTAGGAGGTTCAACTATGATAGAGTGTGGAATTTTTGATTTCTGAAAGTGAGGAACTGGAAGTGAAAAACGGTGGAAACTTAAAAGTCGAAAGTCAATGAAGAAAACCTAGAAGATTTGATCAAGACATGCAAGACTGGGACATCGTAGCAATACTATTGGAGACACCATGGCCGAAAAAAGCATTCAAGGTAGTCTAAAAGAAAACAGGGAACGTCTTCGAGACACCAGAAAAATTTGCTCTCACGCACTGCGTGGCGGCAGATCTGGAAGAGAGTATAGGAAAACCGCCTTCAGATTCAAGGATAGGTTTCAAAGCACCATGGAGCTCAAGTCACAAAATGCAGAAATAGAGCATGTGGCCAGCATCGTGAAGGAGATGGAGTTGAAGGAAGGTAAAAAGATACAACGTGGAATATAATATTATCTGCGGACGAAAGAATAATCAGGCGAAGAGCCCACATTGAAGGCGCTCTATGACAGTCTCACCAAACTCAAGAAACAAATGGAAAGACACGATGTTCAAAAATTTGCTGCTCTAAAGATAGGGACTGGAAGGGATAAGCTGAAGTGGGATATGTTCAAGAAGTTACTCCAGATTGTATTCAATGATCAAGAACCTGAAATTGTTATCAATGGACCCCCAGGCGAGGACCAAAGAAAGTCAGAAGAGGGCGAAAGAAATGGAGAGTAATGTACTGAAGTGATAAGAACGACTCAGCGAGACATAAGAAAACGTGAAGTATATTTGGAGAGAGGAGAAGCCGTGATAATAGCCACAAAGGAAACGACCACGCCAACATACTTGGCAAAATTAAAGCTGCTGTTAATAACAAAACATAAGTAGTCCAAAATATTTAAGCAATCAGAATGACAAGAGATGGGAATTCATCAGTCAAGTTGCAGCGAGGTCAAGGAAAAGCGGAATCTTTGGCTCAAGTGCTGAAAAATGACATAGCAGCGGAGGAACTGAGGGTTGTACAACAAAAGAGACACCTCATTGTCCGTGACATTGAAGTTGGGCAGCAAATGGAGGAAATCGAGGACAATATCAAAACAACGATACAAGATCAGGTTGCGATAAAAGTGAGAAACATCAGACAAGGATACGGCGGCACTCAGAGCGCTATCATAACCACCGACAAGGAAGGAGCGAAAAAGCTACTAGAACAGGGTAGGATACGCATAGGATTAACGATGTGCAGAATACAGATCAGGCTGTCATACGAAGATACTTTGGATGCTGGGTATAGGGACATTTCACACACGAGTGTGGAAGGACGGACAGAACGGATCAGTGTTCCAATTGCAGTGAACGGGGCCATAGGATAAAAGACTAAAACTCCGCCTGGATGTGGGATGAACATGTAAGAGTAGGTGAAGCGTCGGTTGAGCCAGACGTTTCTAGGGACTTTTATCTGGTGACTTTTGGTTGGCGACACTGAATCTAGTGACTTTTTTGACAGGTCGTTAAGCATTGGATCTGCATTACCGGCATTTGACAGGTGGCGCGGGAAATTTGAAAAGTTTTTAGTTTATCTGGTGACTTTTGGTTATTATCACTGAATCTAGTGACTTTTTGACTGGTCGTCAAGCATTTAATCTGTATTACTGGCATTTGACATGTGGCGGATTTTAACGTGCGGGAAATTTGAAAAGTACGTGGAATTTGGATTTGACAGGTTAGGTCACAGATTGTGTTTGGCAGGAGACATTTGTTAGCTTGAAAGCGCGGGATGTTTGAATTCCCTATACCTACTGAAGCACTCCTCATTGTATGTTAACCCTTGCAAACTCTCAAGTGGTTTGGTTTCAATAGTTATTTTTTGTATATAAACGCAAGCAAATAGAACCGTTTTATTGACAGACCAATATACTGTGCTACTTACATAGACAATAATTACATACAGTTCAGGGTAAGACCTCAACATCATGATTTATTCGTAGTTTAATTCACATAACTGCTTACATAGACAATTATTTTAAATTCAAAATAAAGCACAAACAGGTGATCATAAACAAATTTACAGTATTGATTATACATACAAACATTAATTACTAAAATTACTTGAAATCGAAGTACGTTCGATAAAATGTCTTAGTTGTTTACATAGACAATAACGTCAAATTAAAATAAGGCACAAACAGGTGATCGTGAACGATTTTTCTTAGCTGAGTATACAGGCATCAACTACCTAAAATCGAAAAACATCTAATACATGTTCGTAGTTGCTTACATAGACAATTACGTGAAACTTAAAATAAGGTACAAACAGGTGAGCATGAATGACTTTTCATAGCTAAGTATAAAGACATTATTTACTTGAAATCGAAGTACATTTGATACAATTTCCCAGCTGATTACCGCATACCATTACATGAAATTTGAAATGAGGCACAAACAGGTGATAATAAACAAATTTACATAGTTGATTATTCATAGAAGATATACGAACGAACATAAAATCGAAGTACATTTGACTATTTCTTAGTTGATTACATAATATACAATCACATGAAATTCAAAATAGGGCACGAAGAGGTGATCATAAACAAATTTACAGTGTTGAATAATACAAACTTGAATTACTCAAAATCGAAGTACATTCAATACAATTTCTTAGTTACTTACATAGGCAATTACGCGAAATTCAAGTAAGGCCAAAACAGGTGATTATGAGCGATTTTTATAGCAGATTACACAAACATTAAATACTTTAAAATAGGAGTAGGTACTTTTAATACAATTTCTTAGTTGATTATACCATATAAAAATATTTGAAATTTGAATTAAGGCACAAACAAATGATAATAAACGAATTTATAGGGTTGATCACACAAATATCAATGACCTGAAATCGAGGTACATTTTTAATACAATTTCTCAGTTACAAACATCATTCACCCAAAGTCGAAGTACACTTAACACGGCAACTTGATGGTCGGCAGTTCTGATGTGCCGGTCGCGAGGCAAAATGTTGGAATCATCATCATCATTATTGGACACAATTAACTCCTTCATGGAGCCAAAATTGAGTAGCTTGGAATTCTTATAGCTCAGTTTGATTATTTTCACTTTTTCACTGTTGGCTCTTGGAGAAAATCGTTGATAGTGTAAATTCAGTAACTGGATTACGTTGACAGTATAATTCTAGTTATTGTAGTTGTGATGAGAACATTCCAGGTGAGTACTACAAAAAAAACAAAAATTGTATGTAATGTCTGCATGCATTTCGGCTACCTGAGAAGTCGCACCCAAAATAACGGCTCTTGCCAACAGGGAATTGGTTGAAGGCCTTTTTCTTATAATTTATAAGGTTATGACGGTATTACGGGAGCATAATTATTGAAAATAAAACATGCTAATTGTCGCAAGGCCCTTAAGGTCGTGAGTGGCGTGACAATATCCACCATGTAAACCGTGGTAATATGTTTGAATTTGAACAATCTATACTGTTTATCCGCGTAACCAGTCTTTTTTCCATCAACTGTAGTCATTCCACAGAGTTTTAACAAGAGATTGATTTTTTTCAATAAAGTTTGATCATCGAGTCTGTGGGTGTAATTTTGTTGTTTTTTTTTGCATAAGCAGGAGACATTACATTGAAGAAGATCGATGGAACTGGCTCAGCTTTGCGTGGGGTAGGTATTATATACAGCGAGCCGCGGCTTTGCAGTCGTTTTCAAAAATCCGGAACTACCGACCAGAGGCTTGTATCGAAATAGAATTTTTTGTCAAAAGAAAGTTCATTTTTTTTCTAAATATAACCCGTACATATAGTAATGTGTTTCCATAAGAATATGTACCTAAATAAATTAATTGTCCGCATAAACATAGTGAAAATTAAACTTGCCCGAAAAACACAAACACGGCACAGCACCAACCCATGAGGCTGCTAGATAACGAATGCAAACGCACCACCACCACCTGTCGACTGGGTGGTTGTTCGTAACTTCTTACCTGAAAAGCCCTGAGCTATTAATTTTTTTTACCTGAAAGATCGTGTCTGAACAGGCATTTTTAGTATCATATGCACATATTCACGGAGCCACCAGATAATCAATAATTATTATATAAATAGAAACTTTATTTGAAAATTATTTTGTGCTTATCACATAATGGTCCGACTTGAAAAATATCAGCGCTGAATTTTGTCAGTCCAGTACGGCAATGTAAAAATAAAAAAAATATAAAAGATATAAGTATTCAATCAATCAATCAATCAATATTTTTATTTGTTCCGTACATTGATACCTTTAAGGTGTAGAACGTGTCACAATACAATAAATTAATAAGATAAATAAAATATGACAAAATATAAACAAAATAAAACACAGTTAAAATATGTACAAGGATGAAAATATAGATAAAAGCAAATATTGGTGTCAGAACCATTACAGCAACAGGCAACGCTCAAATTCCCGATCTGTCAAAAACTCCTCGAGGCTGTAGTACGCCTTCTTGATCAAAGCATTTTTTATTATTGTTTTCATTTTATTTAAAGGGAGACAGCGTGTTGCCCTTGGTATTCTGTTATAGATTTCCACGACCATGAATTCGGCGTTTTTTTTGTAGAAAAGAGCGATTATATTTATCACACGTTAAATTGTGTTTTCCGCGTGTGTCATGAATGTGATTTACAGTGGCAAATAGGTCAGCATTTTTTTTAGCGAAAATTATGCACTCCAAGATGTACATGCCTGGAAGGGTAAGTATACGATTGTTTATAAAATGCTGTTTGCAGCTTTCTTGAAAGTGAAGCTGGAGCACATTTCTGAGACATCTCTTTTGCAGCCTAAAAACACGGATGGATTCCCTAGCTCTACCCCAAAAGATTATGCCGTAGGACAAACGAGAGTTCACGTAGGCATAATATGCCGTCAACGAAGCCCGAACGCAAATCAAATGGCTCATCATTCTGAGTGCATATGCATACCTCCCCAGACCAGTAAGCAGACAGTCGATGTGATGGGACCAGTCCAGTCTTGAATCTATACCAATACCCAAGAAGTTGACGTTGTTAACTGACTGAATACTGGAATTGTTATTGATAACGCAGAGCTTTTCGTGTGATTCATTGAAATTAAATTTTATCATTTGGGTCTTGGTAACGTTCAATAGTAAGTTGTTCTCTTTAAACCACTGATTCAGGAGCTCAATGTATTGAAAAGAGGTTTTAATAAAAACTATTAACATATGGACAAATTTACATAAAAATACCTAATGTTTTTCAATGCTCAAAGGTATTAGCCTAAAATGTTAGCGATTATCGATTGCATTAAGTACACTTGCCTACTGAAATTTTTCAAGTAGGTACCTGAGGGTCTAATATAAACGACTCTAGCAAGCCAGCATTTTATAAGAATTTTCTACTTGGCCGACCTTGAATTTTCAATAAATACCCTTTGATTACCAGGTTGAGAAAGAACGAATAAATACGAGAGGTAGCCAGTAGTGTAGGTAGCGCGACCAAAGAAATCAACGAGAGAGTTTTGCAACATTGCCCACCCGCTGACGACTGCTCTCCAAGCTACGAATATCTCCGGATCAAATATGTACCAAGCCATATGCGTAGTATCAGAATGGTGCATCTAAATACTTAACTCGGCCCTTCCAGGATGTACCTATGGGAGAAGTTTGTGCAAATAAAAATACGCACTAGTTATTGGTTACAGCTTTGTTCATTTCAGATCAAAAACATTTCCATACTCCTATCCTTACCTTAAATATGAAAGATTTTATTGTATCTATCTATGTACTAACAAGAGTCTAAGAATTTTTATTCACATGTTCGAAAATATTTGCAGTAATTTCTTACAATAATTAAAGGGTTTGACTGTCGAAGAGACAAATATGGTTTCGCCAGCTAATGATGTTGGATCTAAGAATCCAAGCTCACATAGAAGGTCGAACGCAACCCGTTGACTCCTCTTGTATTATATCTATTTGGAAGTTTTTAAATATACTAACTTATCTGTAACTGCGCCTGGGTCGGTAGGACAGCCATATTCGTCATTTTTTTCAATTCACTGAAATTCTTTGCCACGTCTCTTGAGGCTGGAACCTAACTTAGAGAGATTTCTATAGGTCCTTATTGGTGCAGATTGACCTTTTGTCGAGAATCCAAATCGGTAGCAAGAAGCATCATGGACAAAGTCGTCATCACTCATTTCATCATCCATTGTTTCACCGCTACCCGTCGTTTTCAGATTTTGAGAAAAGGTTACTTCTAATTGATAAGATCTCGAGTGTATTGCAGATGTAGATGAACTGGTTCCGCACCTACGACGTTGGAATTTTTTTTGTGTCCATGCTTGTTTTTGTTGAAGATATGTTAGCTCGGGACATATTCTTCAAGAAAACTGAGCTATTTCCAATATTTTGTAGGATACTCGTATATGCGATGGCAGGGCCTTCTTCTCTCTAGTTTCTCGCACCAAGCGTGCTAACATAGACATAGACATAGACTCGGGCACTTGTCCCAACTTAGGTCTCTCGAACGACTTTAGTCATACCGAAAACTCGGGCACTTGTTCTAACCTAGGTCTCTCAAAGGACTTTAGTTATAGCGCTTTGAATTTTTTCGGAAATATTTCTCTTGCTTTCTGCAGCTCTACCTTCTATCGTTATCAAAAGCTCGATCATTTCTGGATATTTTGCTCCCGCTCATTCAAATATACAGATACTTTTCATTCCACGTTTTACTTATCTCAGCATGATGAATAATCTCATCATTATTTTGTCTCCATCGAATGTGCCCTTTCATTGTCCACTTCAATGTTACCCTTGTACTCTTCAATTGTCCCCTAACGTGTCCCTAACGTGTCTTTAACGTGTCCCTAACGTGTCTTTAACGTGTCCCTAACGTGTCCCTAACGTGTCCTTAACGTGTCCCTAACGTGTCTTTAACGTGTCCCTAACGTGTCTTTAACGTGTCTTTAACGTGTCCTAACGTGTCCCTAACGTGTCCCTAACGCGTCCCTAACGTGTCCCTAACGTGTCCCTAACGTGTCCCCTAACGTGTCCTTCAACGTGTTCCCTAACTTGAGTGAAGTGGATCGAACGTGCGACGATAAAAACGCGCTTGACTGAAGCCACTCTGGACCCGATCGAAACTCGAGCGGATCGAAAGCTGCGATCGAAACGCAGTCACTGCTAGAGACCAGCGTATGCCGACAAGTCCTAGCGAACAGCCTATGACGTCAACTCCTAGTTGCCGGCCTACCGATAGCACAAGTGATCAGGTCAGGAGTATAGAGACTTAACACTTCAAGCATGCCGACTCAGCGGACAGAGCATGACGACTCAAAAGGCTGACGTATGCAGACGTTGCCAGTGGACAGCGTATAGCGAGAAGTTCTAGTAGTCATGCTCTGCCTGCCGAGTCGTCATGCTTTAACCGTTAAGTCTCTATACTCCTGACCTGATCACTTGTGCTATCGGTAGGCCGGCAACTAGGAGTTGACGTCATAGGCTGTTCGCTAGGACTTGTCGGCATACGCTGGTCTCTAGCAGTGACTGCGTTTCGATCGCAGCTTTCGATCCGCTCGAGTTTCGATACACGTCACGACACGTTAGGGACACGTTAGGGACACGTTAAAGACACGTTAGGGACACGTTAAAGACACGTTAGGGACACGTTAGGGGACAATTGAAGAGTACAAGGGTAACATTGAAGTGGACAATGAAAGGGCACAATCGATGGAGACAAAATAATGATGAGATTATTCATCATGCTGAGATAAGTAAAACGTGGAATGAAGAGTATCTGTATATTTGAATGAGCGGGAGCAAAATATCCAGAAATGATCGAGCTTTTGATAACGATAGAAGGTAGAGCTGCAGAAAGCAAGAGAAATATTTCTGAAAAAATTCAAAGCGCTATAACTAAAGTCCTTTGAGAGACCTAGGTTAGAACAAGTGCCCGAGTTTTCGGTATGACTGAAGTCGTTCGAGAGGCCTAGGTTGGGACAAGTGCCCGAGTCTATGTCTATGTCTATGTTAGCACGCTTGGTGCGAGAAACTAGAGAGAAGAAGGCCCTGCCATCGCATATACGAGTATCCTACAAAATATTGGAAATAGCTCAGTTTTCTTGAAGAATATGTCCCGAGCTAACATATCTTCAACAAAAACAAGCATGGACACAAAAAAAATTCCAACGTCGTAGGTGCGGAACCAGTTCATCTACATCTGCAATACACTCGAGATCTTATCAATTAGAAGCAACCTTTCCTCAAAATCTGAAAACGACGGGTAGCGGTGAAACAATGGATGATGAAATGAGTGATGACGACTCTGTCCATGATGCTTCTTGCTACCGATTTGGATTCTCGACAAAAGGTCAATCTGCACCAATAAGGACCTATAGAAATCTCTCCAGGTTAGGTTCCAGCCTCAAGAGAAGTGGCAAAGAATTTCAGTGAATTGAAAAAAATGACGAATATGGCTGTCCTACCGACCCAGGCACAGTTACAGATAAGTTAGTATATTTAAAAACTTCCAAATAGATATAATACTAGAGGAGTCAACGGGTTGCGTTCGACCTTCTATGCGAGCTTGGATTCTTAGATCCAACATCATTAGCTGGCGAAACCATATTTGTCTCTTCGACAGTCAAACCCTTTAATTATTGTAAGAAATTACTGCAAATATTTTCGAACATGTGAATGAAAATTCTTAGACTCTTGTTAGTACATAGATAGATACAATAAAATCTTTCATATTTAAGGTAAGGATAGGAGTATGGAAATGTTTTTGATCTGAAATGAACAAAGCTGTAACCAATAACTAGTGCATATTTTTATTTGCACAAACTTCTCCCATAGGTACATCCTGGAAGGGCCGAGTTAAGTATTTAGATGCACCATTCTGATACTACGCATATGGCTTGGTACATATTTGATCCGGAGATATTTGTAGCTTGGAGAGCAGTCGTCAGCGGGTGGGCAATGTTGCAAAACTCTCTCGTTGATTTCTTTGGTCGCGCTACCTACACTACTGGCTACCTCTCGTATTTATTCGTTCTTTCTCAACCTGGTAATCAAAGGGTATTTATTGAAAATTCAAGGTCGGCCAAGTAGAAAATTCTTATAAAATGCTGGCTTGCTAGAGTCGTTTATATTAGACCCTCAGGTACCTACTTGAAAAATTTCAGTAGGCAAGTGTACTTAATGCAATCGATAATCGCTAACATTTTAGGCTAATACCTTTGAGCATTGAAAAACATTAGGTATTTTTATGTAAATTTGTCCATATGTTAATAGTTTTTATTAAAACCTCTTTTCAATACATTGAGCTCCTGAATACTTATATCTTTTATATTTTTTTTATTTTTACATTGTCGTACTGGACTGACAAAATTCAGCGCTGATATTTCTCAAGTCGGACCATTATGTGATAGGCACAAAATAATTTTCAAATAAAGTTTCTATTTATATAATAATTATTGATTATCTGGTGGCTCCGTGAATATGTGCATATGATACTAAAAATGCCTGTTCAGACACGATCTTCCAGGTAAAAAAATAAATAGCTCAGGGCTTTTCAGGTAAGAAGTTACGAACAACCACCCAGTCGACAGGTGGTGGTGGTGCGTTTGCATTCGTTATCTAGCAGCCTCATGGGTTGGTGCTGTGCCGTGTTTGTGTTTTTCGGGCAAGTTTAATTTTCACTATGTTTATGCGGACAATTATTTGATTTAAGTACATATTCTTATAGAAACACATTACTATATGTACGGGTTATATTTAGAAAAAAAATGAACTTTCTTTCGACAAAAAATTCTATTTCGATACAAGCCTCTGGTCGGTAGTTCCGGATTTTTGAAAACGACTGCAAAGCCGCGGCTCGCTGTATATTATACCTACCTCACGCAAAGCTGAGCCAGTTCCATCGATCTTCTTCAATGTAATGTCTCCTGCTTATGCAAAAAAAAAACAACAAAATATCACCCACAGACTCGATGATCAAACTTTATTGAAAAAAATCAATCTCTTGTTAAAACTCTGTGGAATGACTACAGTTGATGGAAAAAACACTGGTCACGCGGATAAACAGTATAGATTGTTCAAATTCAAACTTATTACCACGGTTTACATGGTGGATATTTTCACGCCACTCGACTCACGACCTTAAGGGCCTTGCGACAATTAGCATGTTTTATTTTCAATAATTATGCTCCCGTAATACCGTCATAACCTTATAAATTATAAGAAAAAGGCCTTCAACCAATTCCCTGTTGGCAAGAGCCGTTATTTTGGGTGCGACTTCTCAGGTAGCCGAAATGCATGCAGACATTACATACAATTTTTGTTTTTTTTTTGTAGTACTCACCTGGAATGTTCTCATCACAACTACAATAACTAGAATTATACTGTCAACCTAATCCAGTTACTGAATTTACACTATCAACGATTTTCTCCAAGAGCCAACAGTGAAAAAGTGAAAATAATCAAACTGAGCTATAAGAATTCCAAGCTACTCAATTTTGGCTCCATGAAGGAGTTAATTGTGTCCAATAATGATGATGATGATTCCAACATTTTGCCTCGCGACCGGCACATCAGAACTGCCGACCATCAAGTTGCCGTGTTAAGTGTACTTCGACTTTGGGTGAATGATGTTTGTAACTGAGAAATTGTATTAAAAATGTACCTCGATTTCAGGTCATTGATATTTGTGTGATCAACCCTATAAATTCGTTTATTATCATTTGTTTGTGCCTTAATTCAAATTTCAAATAATTTTATATGGTATAATCAACTAAGAAATTGTATTAAAAGTACCTACTCCTATTTTAAAGTATTTAATGTTTGTGTAATCTGCTATAAAAATCGCTCATAATCACCTGTTTTGGCCTTACTTGAATTTCGCGTAATTGCCTATGTAAGTAACTAAGAAATTGTATTGAATGTACTTCGATTTTGAGTAATTCAAGTTTGTATTATTCAACACTGTAAATTTGTTTATGATCACCTCTTCGTACCCTATTTTGAATTTCATGTGATTGTATATTATGTAATCAACTAAGAAATAGTCAAATGTACTTCGATTTTATGTTCGTTCGTATATCTTCTATGAATAATCAACTATGTAAATTTGTTTATTATCACCTGTTTGTGCCTCATTTCAAATTTCATGTAATGGTATGCGGTAATCAGCTGGGAAATTGTATCAAATGTACTTCGATTTCAAGTAAATAATGTCTTTATACTTAGCTATGAAAAGTCATTCATGCTCACCTGTTTGTACCTTATTTTAAGTTTCACGTAATTGTCTATGTAAGCAACTACGAACATGTATTAGATGTTTTTCGATTTTAGGTAGTTGATGCCTGTATACTCAGCTAAGAAAAATCGTTCACGATCACCTGTTTGTGCCTTATTTTAATTTGACGTTATTGTCTATGTAAACAACTAAGACATTTTATCGAACGTACTTCGATTTCAAGTAATTTTAGTAATTAATGTTTGTATGTATAATCAATACTGTAAATTTGTTTATGATCACCTGTTTGTGCTTTATTTTGAATTTAAAATAATTGTCTATGTAAGCAGTTATGTGAATTAAACTACGAATAAATCATGATGTTGAGGTCTTACCCTGAACTGTATGTAATTATTGTCTATGTAAGTAGCACAGTATATTGGTCTGTCAATAAAACGGTTCTATTTGCTTGCGTTTATATACAAAAAATAACTATTGAAACCAAACCACTTGAGAGTTTGCAAGGGTTAACATACAATGAGGAGTGCTTCAGTAGGTATAGGGAATTCAAACATCCCGCGCTTTCAAGCTAACAAATGTCTCCTGCCAAACACAATCTGTGACCTAACCTGTCAAATCCAAATTCCACGTACTTTTCAAATTTCCCGCACGTTAAAATCCGCCACATGTCAAATGCCAGTAATACAGATTAAATGCTTGACGACCAGTCAAAAAGTCACTAGATTCAGTGATAATAACCAAAAGTCACCAGATAAACTAAAAACTTTTCAAATTTCCCGCGCCACCTGTCAAATGCCGGTAATGCAGATCCAATGCTTAACGACCTGTCAAAAAAGTCACTAGATTCAGTGCTGCCAACCAAAAGTCACCAGATAAAAGTCCCTAGAAACGTCTGGCTCAACCGACGCTTTACCTACTTGTAAGAACAATCCAGTTGCATTTTAGCATAAGCTAGCTCAGTCCATCTAGAGTTTTCATCCCGAGCTAGCTGAGGCTCGGTTCACCCAAAGTCAGTTAAACTCTAAGTAAGTTAACTACTGAGTTAAAATTCAATGCTGGCTTAGTTTTTATCAGCTCTAGCTAAGTTCACTTCAATTTTTTTGTTCAGTTTGACTGAATTCTAGCGCGAGCTGGCTGAGTTTAGTTTATTTATCCACGAGTACACTTTCTAGCTCACGTTACAGCTAGCAGGGCAGGCTTGAGTTAGCTGGAAGCCAACTAAAACTACCTCAGCTCAAGCCATTGCGAGCTCGTGGAAGCTCAGATTAGCTTGACTTTTGGCTTGGTTTCAGTGTGTACAAAACCTTTCTTTTATCAAACAAAAAAGAAAGATTCGATTGATCTAGCTTGAAGTATAGCTCAAACTATTTAGCTCAATTTAGCTAAGCAGCTATCGTAAGCAGGCACAACTCAGATGAACTCTTGCTGGGATCAATGCAGTTTGGTTCAGGTCCATCTGCGTGAACACTATAGCTGTAGCTCAAGCTTGTTACAAGCATGATACCTCGCATGATACCAATGCCTAATCCAGGCCTCATCTCAGCTCAAGTTGGCCTTATACATATAAGCTTAGACTAGCTCGGTTCAGCTGACGTCTGGCTTGAGCTAGCTGGAGTCACTTGAAATATCCTGAACTTCAACTTTTCTTCAAGATTTTTGTGATATATTCACTTGAATTCTTAGGGACGTGTTAATGTCAACAACGTTTAAATTGAAGTGTTTTTATTCTGCCTTTCTACAGTGATTATCGTATAACCTCTTTACAATAAAAACTCAATATGATATAATTTCAATACATTACATACTCCCTCATTTAAACTGATTAACCAGGAGTAATCGTTCATTTACTATTTACAATTTAAATATTATTTAGAAGATTATATACAGTCGAATTCTGTTGTCAATTGGAAAATAGTCCTATTTACATCTTAAATCAACTATTCAGGCGCGTGCTGGGACCCTCAAGAGCCCCCTCCCCCCCCCCCCGACTAGAATTGCCAGTTTCAAAAAATCAAAATCAGGACAGCGGAATTTTTGGATAATAAAAAGTGAAAAAATTACACCTATTTTTTTAAACGCAAGCAAAGCGAGAAGAACGAAAATTTTCCGGGATGATGATAATAATAATGCTAATAATACTACCGAAAGCAAATTTCAAATGAGTACCAGTTTTTTCTATTTTCCTTTTATTATTATTTTTTTTTATTTCAACATTTAGCAAATCGAAACAACTTAGGCACGTTCCAAAAATAAACAATTTCATCATCAGATAATCTTCATTTCTCACCGTTGTTAATTGTTATCCCGTTCGAAATTCAAATTTCATTATCATAATTTCATTATATCAACTTTCTCACTTCTTTGTTTCCAATCACAACTACAATCCTCATGATCTAAAAAGTCTGGGAATCAATTACATACTCGATAATCAATTTTATGCTTCAAAAAAATTCATACAATTTTTGAAATTTTTTAAATTATATTCAAAAAAACGACAAAAAGGCCCCCTTGAGGCCCTCCGACTGAGGGCCTACCGGGAGATGCCCGGCTGCCCCGTGGCCCCGGGGCGCAGACGGTCGAGTGGCTGCCTGCGACGCGGAAGTCTCGGGTTCGATTCCCGGTGAAAAGTCTGGGTGTTGTGTTGTCCGAAATTTGCACTTTTCTGAATTTGTAAACCTGATAAATAAACGGGCAAACTCCTATGGCGAGACAAAGCCGATAAGGAGAAAAACATTTATTATTATTATTTTTTTAACTGCCCGGCTGCCCGGCGGGCCAGCACGCGCCTGAAACTATTCAATTATGCAATATCAATAGATATTACCTAATAATATTTCAATCTATCATGCTGTGTTACATTCCGTTTTGGTCTACTTAAAGTGTCAATATTAATACCGTCCTTTTTCACGTTGCTATCGTCTTCAACAACGATAGTATCCTCTGTCAAATCTTGAATATCGGGAAAATTATCTTGGACATATTCTACTGTTGCAACTTTAGGAATACCTCTGAAATTTCCTAACTTGAATTTTTCAAGTTGATCAACATGTCTTCTCCAAAACATCCCTAATTCTGGAATCTCACGATTGAACATTTTGTTTCCAATAATTGTTTTTCGAACAATGCCTTTAACAAACCTTTTATTATTCAACTCTCGAAAGTCTTGTACCAACACTTCTTCTCCCAAATTGGATTCTATCTTTTCATGTCCTTTGGAATACTTTTTCTGACGATTTTTATTTTTCAATACATTTTTTTCGATAACTGCAATTATTTCTTGCGAATTTATTTCTTCTGTCGGTCGTAGTGAGTCAAAGTGAGTGCGAAGATTTCTTCCAAACATGAGAAAAGAAGGTGTTACTTGAGTTGTTGAATGTGGAGTGTTACGATACACAAATAAAAAGTTTTAGCCAAAAAATTTTTCTTCAGTGACAATTTTACTTGTTTTACCGCGTTTTCTGCGGCGCCGTTCAATAAGGATGGTGAATACGGTGCGGTCGTGCGAAGTTCAATGCCATTTAACTTAAGAAATCTTTTAAACTCTACGGATTTAAACGCAAGTCCATTGTCACTATCCACCAGTCTAGGCAAATCAAATCTTGCAAAAGTAGATCTCAAAATTTGAATCGTCGCGGCCGATGCAATTTTTGTTGTGGAAAAAACTTCCAGCCATTTACTATGAGCATCTACGATTACTAAGAAGTATTTATTGTGAAATGGGCCTTAATAGTCCAGATGTATACGTTCCCATGGCAATTTTGACCATGTCCAATTGTTAATGGGTGCTTTTTCTGGGGAACTAGATAAAGTGCAACATTGGTTACAAAGTTTCAAAATTAGTTCAATATCTTTGATCAAATTTCTCCACCACAGGCAACCTCTAGCAAACATTCTCATTTTGACCATACCAACATGAGTCTCATGTAATTTGTGAAGTAACTTTTGACGTACTTGTTGAGGACGTTGAGGTACACAAACACGATTAGGTATTCCAAATTACACAACCGTCTTCAACTGTTAACTGATCTTTCAAAATGAAAATTTTTTCAACAATGAATCACTGGTTTTCGTTGGTCATCCCTCCAGAATATACTTGAGAATTATTGACAAAATTTGATCATTTGAGGTTTCTCGCTGGATATCTTTGAAATTAACTGGAATCTCGCAGTTTTTGGAAAAATTAACAAAAGTGTTATCATTGAAAATCTCGAATTCATTGTCCTTGATTGGTATTCTAGATAAGTGATTAGCCAATTTTCTTGCAATTTTACATATTTTATATCATATTGATAATTGGCTGAAATCACTGACCATCTTTTCAACCGATTTGCAGTATACTGCGGTATACCTTTTTGAGGACTGAATATCGAGACTAACGCTTTGCAATCAGTTTTTAAGACAAATTTATTGCCATACAAGTAGTTATGAAATCTATCTAATCCAAAAATTATACTCAAGCTCTCTTTTTCTATTTGTGAATATACAGTTTCACTTTTATTCAAAGTTCTGTTAGCGGAAGCGATTGGCTTTTCTGACCCATCCGGCATAATGTCGGTCAGAATTGCTCCCACTTTATATGAACTGCTATCTGTGATTAACGTAAGTGGTAATTTCGGATCAAAATGTACTAGAATTGGAGGTGAAATCAATAACTCTTTGATTTTATTGAATGCATTTTGACATTCATTGCTTTGACCAAACAAACTTGACGTCTTTTTTTAACAACTGATAAAGCGGAAAAAGGATTGTTGACAGATTTTTTATGAATTTATCATAATAATTTACAAGCCCCAAAAAAGATTTCAATTGCGTCACATTAGTTGGAACAGATACATCCCTTACTGATTTGATAATGGATTCACACCTAGACAAAACAAATTCATTTATCTTGAAACCTAGGTACTCGATTTCCCGTTCAAAAAAAAGTACATTTATCTACAGCCGATTTCAAACCTGAATCATGCAACCTTTCCAATACTTTGTCCTAACGTTTTCAAATGGCATTGAAAATCTTTACCACCGACCAACACATCATCCAAGAAACTTACACAACCTGGAATATCTTGCAATAAGGCTTCAGTTATTCTTTCAAACTTTTCATAAGTCTTCAGTGCCGAAACAGTTTTTTGTGAGTAGGAATTATCACGAATTCTTGAGAACTTTTGTCCAACTCTATTGGTTGATAGGCCTGTAGAAGATCAAGTTTAGTGAAAATTCTACCACCCTGTAACTTTGAAAAAAGATCCTCCACCTTTGGCAAGGGATATCTATCTACTTCCAAAACTGGATTGATCGTGACTTTGTAATCACCGCATATTCTTACTGAGCCATCTTTTTTCAAAATTGGCACAATGGGTGCTGCCCAGTCGCTGAAATCAACAGAATACAAAATTTTCAAATCTACTAAACGATTTAGTTCAGCTTCTACTTCATCTCGCATCGAATACGGTGAAGGTCGTGGTCTGTGAAATTTTGGATAAATTTTTTCTTCTCTTTTTTTTTCTGAAAATGCAGTTTTCTTTAAGCAGTTGATCTCGTTTAGAGATATTTTATAATTTTGCAAAAAAATCTCTACCCAGCAATGGTGGGCCTCCCTGTTTGATCACATAAATTTTGATACTCGAGATTTTATTTACAAAATTCAAATTTTAGAGTTATGAATCCAACAGGAGAAATCTTTGTACCATTATAAGTAAATAAATTTCTATCGGACTCTTCCAATTTAACCCAGTGAAACTTTTCCAAATACAATCTTTCCGAAATGCAAGAAATTCCACTGCCGGTGTCTAGCTGAAAATTAACCGAGACGTTATTTGATTCTGCACTTATTTCAGTTGGTCCGGAATCTACCTGAGCCTTCACATTGTAAAAAATCTGTTGTGGGGCGACACAAAACTTTCCCGGCGGTATCCAGAGACGTCAGTAATGATTTTGATCGAAGTGTCCCTTCGGGAGGGGGCGATTCGATTTGGAAATTGATGAAAAAATTCTATTTAGTCGAGCGTTTAGCGAGCATCCTGCATCCATTGTTGAGCGGACAGAAAAAATGACAGGTTAGGTCAGTTTTCCAAGGTGATGAAATGATCCAAAAGGTAGAACTAGGTAGCTAACTGTTGTGATATCTCAAAAATGCAATGCTGGTTCCTTATTGAAATTTTTGTTCCTACTTCAGATATGATGATGAAATTACAAAAACTTGATTGAAAACTTTCACTGCATCTTTGTGTCAAATTTCAACTCTATATTTTCAATTTAGAGCTTGGGCAGACAAACCCAGACCCAATGTGCCACCTGAGGGCTTCCGATCAAAATCATCCACCCAAAGTCTAATCAGAACATTCCAGGCTGAACTTAGGCCTCCGTACCTGATTTCGATTTGATCGGATCAATAATTCGGTAATTATCGTGACAGAACCGCTTAATTTGTACGATCGCATGAGTGGTTTTATATTTTCAGGAGGAAAATTTCCGGGAAATTGGAGAGAAATTATTGGAAAATGTTCAAGAACCAGTTATCTATTCTCTAAAAGAAACATTCCAAGAAATCTGTTCACGGAATAAAAAGTTGGAAAATTTGCAGTTTTTCCAGAGAGGAAAACTCGGCAACTGTTGATCCGATTTCGAAACTTTTTCCTTCAAAAATTAGCTCAATCTTTTCTCTAACTTTTATTCACAGCATGTCTGCACCTAAAATTGATATTTCGTGGGGCTTACCGCATGTAGAAGTTTGCATTGCGTTTTTCTCAAATTCACGGAATGTGCAAATTTCATTTTGAAAAAATTACAGTCGGGAAACCGAAACCGTGTCAACTCTGAAAATAGACCTGCACGACGCTCAATACAATCTACTTTCGATATCAGTTGAAATTTCCAAAAAAAAGTCGATCCCCGAGCAGGAATAAATTTTTGAGTGTAGTCCTGCTACAAAAGCGAGTCGTGCTGGTCGAAACACCGGCGAGAGCCCCTCCTGAGTGGCAACGGCCAGGAGAAATTTCGAAAATTCATTACGCTCAACTGGAGAATGGTGGAAAACTGCAACTGCGGCCTCAATTTGACTCTTTTGTTGTGTTGCTTCCTGCCAAATCTGGTTCCAATCCATCGTATAGATTTTGAATAATCAATTGGTAAAGTTTTGAACTTTAACATTTTTTATTATTTGACAGATGACAGATAGGGCAATGTTTCCAACTGTTCTGAATACAGTTTTTCAAGGGCTTTCAAATGACATATTGCAAGTTGAGTTCCGTGAGATATAGCTTCTGACATTTGATGATAGTGACAGTTGGGTTTACAGATGACAGCCAAAAACTAATGGGCTCTTTTCAGGAAACAACCATGTTTGTATACCAAATATCAAGTCGATCCAGTCAACGTTACGGCAGTTATCGTGGAAGATCACAGACAGACACACATACACACACACACACACATACACACACACACACAGTCAGACATCATTCTGAAAATGGTCTTAATCGTCTTGGAGGACCTCAAAACGGATATATTCGGTGAAATCTCGAAACTTTTTTTCTGCACGATTACAATACTTTCCCTCCGTGTTCGTGGGTGGGCCGGGAAAGTAATAGTCGATGAGCCAGGAGCCAAAAATCACGATTTTGGTTTCCACCCTGGGGACTTGACGTGTCATACCTTTTTGGATTCCCCACAACACCAGCATGAAAATAAGCCATGATACGTTTCTGTATCGAGTAGCTTAAGACCGCCATCTTGGGAAAACCGCGCCAAATATGTAGTTCTTGTGGTTTGTATTTTTTTTCGCATCAACGGCACCTCCAATTGGGAAAATGAAACTGAATAAAATTAAACAACAAAATTTACTATAAATATCGTTTAGCACCGTTTTTTGACAGGTCTCGTTGCTCCAAATATGACAGTTCATAGTTTAGCTATGGCAAATTTCTTTATTTGACATTTTCGAGTATACCCAATCATATTTATACGAACCGAACTTCAAGTCATTGTCTTTCTAGCTTACCTTACTAGAAATGCTGCTTTTAGCGGCATTTTGATGTCCGTCTGTCCGTCTGTCCATCGGTCTAACTGTCTGTCTCATCAATTAATTGCCCCTGAACGAGAAAACCTAGCAAAAATCGACTCCTTCTGTGTAACATGTAGTCACCGGAGAATGGAATTGAGAAAAAAGAAATTTCTCAAACCGTCGCCATCTTGATCCGCAATGTCAAATTTTCTTAAAAATGATTCGATTTTCATGAAACTTTAAATACACTCATGTTTTATAAGTAGAAGTATGATTTTATTGTTTTCTTTTTGATCCGACGCCATTTTGTCCGCAATGTTGAAATTGGTTAAAGTGATCCGATTTTGATGAAAATTGGAATCTAGTCGTGTCTTGTGTATGCATTGATGGTTTTTATGTTAGTTTCACGATTAGCGCCATATTGACGTGCCACATGGAGATTAATCTCCAGCTGTCACGCAAAATCAATTTATTCAAATATTTTCTGAACAAGGGGATTCCGATGTGACTGAAAAACTTGTTGATGGAAATCGGTTTTTGTTAGTTCAATTCGACAAGTAGAAACTTCAAAAAAAATATATTCGGAAAATGCTATTAAATATTCGAAATTTGCAAAAAAATTTGGAAATTTTTGATTTTTTGAAAATTTGAGAACCAGATAGCAACGCCTATACATCTTCATTCAAGAAAGTCGCATACTGAATTTGAATTTTCTATTTTCAAAAAAGTTACCAAAAATGGTTTTCCATTAAACATGAAAAAATGAATCAGTAGAAACCATTTCTTTTACCTTTTTTTTTTTTGAAAATAGATAGTTCAAATTCGTTATGCGATTTTCTTGAATAAATATGTATAGGCGTTGCTATCTGGTTTCTGAATTTTCTAAGAAAAATTTTCAAATTTTCAAATTTTTTTGCAAATTTCGAAAGATTAATAGCATTTTCCGTACATTTTTCATTGGAAAAGTTCCTTCTTGTAAAAAAGAGCTGACAAAAACCGATTTCCATCAATAAGTTTTTCAGTCACATCGGAAACCCTTTGTTCAGAAAATATTTGAATAAATTGATTTTGCGTGACAGCTGGAGATTAATTTCCATGTGGCACGTCAATATGGCGCTGATCGTGAAACTAACATAAAAACCATCAATGCATACACAAGACATGACTAGATTCCAATTTTTATCAAAATCGGACCACTTTAACCAATTTCAACATGGCGGACAAAATGGCGTCGGATCAAAAAGAAAACATTAAAATCATACTTTCACGTATAAAACATGTGTGTATTTCAAGTTTCATGGAAATCGGATCACTTTTGAGAAAATTTGACATTGCGGATCAAGATGGCGACGGTTTGAGAAATTTCTTTTTTCTCAATTTCATTCTCAGGTGACTACATGTTACACACAAGAAGTCGATTTTCGCTAGGTCTTCTCGTTCAGGGGCAATTAATTGATGAGACAGACAGTTAGACCGATGGACAGACGGACAGACGGACATCAAAATGCCGCTAAAAGCAGCATTCCTAGTAAAGTAAGCTGGAAAGACAATGACGTGAAGTTTGGTTCGTATAAATATGATTGGGTATTCTCGAAAATGTCAAATAAAGAAATTTGCCATAGCTAAACTATAAACTGTCATATTTGGAGTAACGAGACCTGTCAAAAAACAGTGCTAAACGATATATATAGTAAATTTTGTTTTTTAATTTTATTCAGTTTCATTTTCCCAATTGGAGGTAACGTTGATGCGAAAAAAAATACAAACCACAAGAACTACATATTTGGCGCGGTTTTTCCAAGATGGCGGTCTTAAGCTACTCGATACAAAAACGTATCATGGCTTATTTTCATGCTGGTGTTGTGGGGAATCCAAAAAAGTATGACACGTCTAGTCCCCAGAGTGGAAACCACTCGAGCCCCCTGGCTCAACGACTATAATAAAACAGAGTCGTTCATGAAATTATTTCGTGAATTATTTTTACGTTTACTTTGAAATTTATCGCTCTTTACTTCTTGTCTTTTATCGCACATCGGAGATAAGTGTCTTTCCACGTGACAAAAATCGCAGTAATGATTTTTGGAAAAACACTTGTTTTCAGCGTGATTATTTCTTCCACAAACGGAACATCTAGATTGAGAAACAGAAGCTTGCGTTCGAACTTGATGACTATATCCAGCTGCCGGGTAGGATTTTCCATCCGCCTTTCTACCCTTGGTTCGCAGATGCATTACTTCTTCTTTCACGACAGAACTTCCACCAAAAGCTGCTGCAGACATTGTGGTCACTGCCAACTTGACTAGATCTTCCAGTTTAACTGTCGTTTCTTTTTCCATGAGGCGATCCTGGATTTCACCGGAGCCAAATCCTACAATAAACATGTCACGCAGTACCATACCTAGCTGGTCTGTCGAGAAACCGCGATGTGCCGCTAAATGTCGCAATCTGGCGCACCAATCCTTAGCGGACTCCATTGAAGATCTTCTTGCCAGATAAAATTGCATTCTGGCTCCATCGCCGACTCTCCAGTAGCATAATGTGTACTGTGTAGTTAGTAGCTCGATCAGTTGGGTGTAGGTCTTCTCCTCAGGTTTTTCTGGTAAACTCAGATCGAATACCAGCCTGCGGCCGAAGCGAAGCCGAAGCGTCTTCGGAAAGCAGATTGAGCAGTACGGCTCTCTTCCTTCCTTCATCGATAATACCATATGCCAAAAAATAGTTTACCAATCGAGGTTTGAATGTAGAGCATTCCGACGTTGAGTATACCGACGTTGAGGGGTCAAATTCACGTAAATGCCCTACGCGTTGTCGCGTTCCATAATGTTTCTTTACTAAGAAAACTTATTCGTCGCCATAATGTGATATATTCACTTGACTTCTTAGGGACGTGTTAATGTGAACAACGTTTAAACTGAAGTGCTTTCATCCTGTCTTTCTACAGTGATTATTGTATAAACTTTTCACAATAAAAACTCAATATGATATTATTTCAATGCATTACAATTTTCTTAGATCAGCTTCAGTTTTTGATCAACTCGATTCCAACTTCATTTCATCTCTCCAACTCCATCATATTCCAAAGAATTCTACAACTGTAACGAGACCAGCCTTACACTCTCACACCCGTAAGGGTAAAACAGGCAAAAGGATACTCAAGGTAAAGTGAGTAAGTGAACAAAACCAGAAGAATCGGTAATTTAGCCTGGGATCTTATGATTGTTCTTCCCTACTGCCTAATGAAGCTCCTGCAGCAAAATATCCTGCCGTTCTTGTTCGTGAAAATTGAGCACACGTCCAACAAGAGAAAAACTCTTGCGCCAGGGAAAACATAAGTGCAAATGCGCCATAAAGGATTTAGAGGTCTCCATTGGCCGCGACACATGAGGGGTGCGAGATGTCCAGAACAAACAAACACTCTGCGTAGCAGGTAATCGCGCGGCCAGGCACTTTTTGTCATTGTCTGTGGAAATGACCGCACACAGCAGGGGTGATTATGAGCGCTAAACAGCCGCCCCCGGTAAATGGGGGCGGTTTTGTGTGTCCGCGCGTCCGTGTTTATCCCTTTTCAAAACGGAGAGCAGGAATCGTTTTCAAACAGCTATAACAGCAGGAGAACTTAAACCATAACAGCCTGTACACGGTGGTTATCTCTGCCCCGCTATACAGTGCATCAGAGGGAAAATTCACGTCTGTTTGCAGTGCGCTGACCGGTGGGGGTATTGTGCGAGTGTGTAGTTGGCTGTGGTGGTCAGGTCCATTTAACCGGGACTCGGGAGTCGGGACCGGGGGTCTTCTTCATTCTCCAGGCCCCGGCCGTCGGGGCGAGAGCCGTATTGATATCCATAAATTGCAGGACGCAGAAGTGGTGTGCCTCGCTGCCTTGTGGATACAATCCATCATCAGCCTTTATTAGGCGCAGGGTGCAGGGTACTTCGTACCCAAAGTATATACAGGGTTGAGCACCTATCGAAAAATTTCGAGTGTGAGCTTCCAGAAAATCATGAAAGATTACACATCTGTATGACCGGAAACTAAGGGCTAGATTCCAAGTCGGAGATCCGTCTGCGCACGTGACCGGACAATTCGTCGCGGACAATTTGTCGCGGACAATTCGTCGCACGGACAATTCGTCGCGCGGACAATTCGCCGCACGGACAATTCGTCGCACGGACAATTCGTCGCGCGGACAATTCGTCGCACGGACAATTCGTCGCACGGACATTTCGTCGCACGGACAATTCGTCGCGGACAGTTCGTCGCACGGACAATTCGTCGCAAATTTTTTTTTGCCTTTTGCCTTGGTTTTACTAACCCGTTTTGTGTTTTCTCTTGCTTTTAGAGTTATAATGAGCCCCTTATACCTTACTGTATTATTCAAAACCCTTTTGGACACCCTTGTTTTTTCAATGTCTTCGAACCTCTAGTGAGTCCCCTTGCATTACTCCGCGCACTTCTATTAGTACACGGAGCTTCCGGAACTCTGATTCGGAACCCATCGAGCCCCTTGTGTCCGCAAGTGTTGTTTGAAGACCTAATTAGCCCTTCAGGTTTTTTCATGACTATCAGAATCCCAGCAAGCCCTATGTTGCGTTCTTGTGCTATCCAGACCTCCATTGGGCCTCCTTGTATTTTTAGTGCAGTTTGAAGCCGGCGAGCCCCTTGCATCTCTCAGTGACTTTCGTAGCAGTAAGCACCTCTGTGTTTCCAGGTCATATTCGGAGTCCTATTTTGGAGTTTCATTATATTTTTTCTGAGCACTGCTGAGCCCCCTTACATTTTTTCGTGACTTTCGGAGCACTATAGTAAGCCCCTTGTGCCTTCATGTGGTGTTCGGAGCCTTGTCGGGCTCCTTACGCCCTTAATGGTAATTTTGAGCCCTAATGACCCTTCTTATGTTTTTCATAGCTTTTAGAATTTCAGAAACCCCCATTTTTTGGCAAACTTGTGTTATCAAGAGCCCCACTGGACCCCAGTGTGATTTGAAGCCCTGCTATGCCCCCTTGTATTTTCTGTGACTTCCGGAGCAACAATAAGGAGCGTTGTGCCATCATGTCATATTCGAAGCCCTACCGGGCCCCTTTGTTTCTTAAAATGTAATCAAAGCTCTGATAAGCCCCAGAGCTGATAGGCTTTCAGAGAAAACACGTACCAATGAGCCTATTTTACTATACAGATCTCCAGTAGGCCCCCTTGTGTCTTCAACTTCGATTGAAGCTCTGTTGGGCCCCCTTTTATTTTTCCGAGGCTTCCGGAGCACTAGTGAACCCCTTGTGCCTTCATGTGATATTCAGCCTCCTATCGGGCCCCCTTGCGTCCTCAAGTGCCGTTATGTGTTTCATAGCTTTTAGAATTCCATTGAGCCCTCTTTCATAATTTTCTCTGTTATCCAGAGCTTCATTAAGCCCCTTCTTGTGTCTTCAATGTAATTTGAAGACCTGCTGGGTCCCCTTGTATTTTCCGTTACTTTCGGAGCACTAAGCACCCTTGTGCGTCACGACATTCGGAGCCCTATCGGTCGGAGCATTAGTAAGTCTCTAGTGTCTTTATATAATATTCCGACCCTTGTTGCTCCCCCCTCCTGTGTCTGCAAGTGTAGTTTTAATTAGCTCTGTCATGTTTCTCCATGGCTTTCAGGGTATCAGTAGATAAGCCCAGAAGTAACCCCCTTTTGCCTTCTTTTGTTGAACTTGGAAGTCCGTCGGGCTCCATTGTGTCGTCTGTATCATTTGAAATCCTGCTAGGTTACCTAGCATTTCTCCGTGGGCTATAGAGCTTCATCGGGCCCCCCTTGTGCCCTAATGTATCGTTTGGAGCCCTGATGAGCCTCCTTATGCTTTTCGTAGCTTCCAGGATTTCAGTGAGCCCCCTTGTTACCCTAGTTGCCCTCCAAGGGCCCCCTTGTCTCTTCAACGTCTTTTAAAGCCCTGCTGAGCCCCATAGAATTTTCTTGTGACTTACGGAGCTCTATCGGGCCCCCTTGTGTCCTCATGTATCGTTTGGAGCCCTGATGAAACCCTCTATTCTTTGCGTAGCTTTCATAATTCCAGTGAGCTCCTTTGTGCCTTCTTGCGTTTTAAGAGGCCCTATGTGACCCTCCAAGAGCCCTCTTGTTTCTTTAATGTCTTTTGAAGCCCAGCTTAGCCCCATAGCATTTTTCCGTGGCTTACGGAGCTCTATAGGGTCCCTTTGTGTCCTCATGTATCGTTTGGAGCCCTGATAAAACCCTTCATTCTTTGCGTAGCCTCCAGAATTCCAGTGAGCTCCCTTGTGCCTTTTTGCGCTGTTAGAAGCCTTAGTGATCCTTCGTGGGCCCCCATTGTTTCTTCAACGTCTTTTGAGACCCCGCTGAGCCCCCTCACTTTTTTTCTGTGTATTTTGGAGCAATAGTGGGTTCCTTGTGCTTCCATGTGATATTCGAAGCCCTATCGGCCTCCTTGTGTCCGAAAAAGTAGTTTGGAGCCCCAATCAGCTCCTTTATGTTTTTTCACAGCCAGCGATCTGAATTCAAGCAAACTTCATTGGACCCCCTTATTTCTTCAACGTGTTTTGAAGCCCTGCTGACATCGCATGACATTTCTTTTGACTTTTGGTGCATGATTAGGCACCTTGTGTTTTCATGTGATGTTCGGAGCCCTATCAAGCCCCCTTGTGTCCTCAAGTGTGGTTTAGGGCCTTAATTATCCCACTTATGGTTTTTCTTGACTCTCAGTACTACAGAGTACTACAGTGAGCCCCGAGGTGAGCCCCCTCTTGCCTTGTTTTGTTATAGAGAGCTCTATTAGGCCCCCTTTCCCCCTTATGTTCTCAATATAGTTTGTTTTGTTGTTGTGTTGTATACTTTGTTTTTTTCCGTGGCTTCGAAGCTCTATCGGGCTCCCTTTTCTCCTTATGTGTTGTTTGGAGCCCTGATGAGCCCCTATGTGTTACTTGTCCGGCCACGCATCGAGAAGTGTCGTTCTTTTTGCGACGAATTGTCTGTGCGACGAATTGTCCGTGCGACGAATTGTCCGCGCGACGAATTGTCCGCGCGATGAATTGTCCGCGCGACGAATTGTCCGCGCGACGAATTGTCCGTGCGGCGAATTGTCCGTGCGACGAATTGTCCGCGACGAATTGCCCGCGACAAATTGTCCGTGCGACGAATTGTCTTAGAACCGTCTGCGCAAGAGCGGATGCGGTAGCGTGAATCCGGTCACTATGGCAACATAACACAATCCGACGCGATGATTGGCTTATCGATGCCGTAAATGAGTGGCGTAACTTGCGGCGCTAACTTGAAACTCAGCCCCAATAAGACCTCAAAGTAAATTCGCTGCAATGGTTCTCTCGGTAGGTACCTGGAGGTCGTGTCTGCCATTTTCCAACAATTTTGTTTGACTTCAGAGAAATTTCAATGACAATTGATTTTTTTCTTTGCCCTGCATCAACTAACTACTAGGTTATTAGCAGGTTTTTCTGTGGGGGTTTTTCAGTAACGATAACAGTATTGACGATAACAACGGAGAGTCCGGAGACATTCTTGGAACAGTGGGTATTACAGTGTGGTTTTGTTTCGATGGCTTTCTCGTTTCATCCCTTTTCCCGGGGCATCACCGCACGATAGTAGATGCCCCAGTACTAGGAAACGCGTGAAAAAGCGCCTGGGTTCGCCTTTGAAAGCGGGGCCGAGCTCACCGTGCTACCGACTGGGTTGACAATTGATTGATAGGAACATAGAAGGAATAAAAACGAGGGTACAAATTATTATAATCACATCGGCAAGACGGCAAGCATCAGATAGAGTACGGTATACGGCAAGGTATATACGGTATAGACACCAGGATCGATGACACATCTAACCGGTATGTTGATAATACAGCAAATTTGCAGGGTTTATGTGAACCAGATACCTATTAATTCAATTTTTAACTCTTATCTATGGAATGCACCCAGTTTGGCACCCGGAGAAGCTTCAAAAGGCTGAGCAGATATGATATTCTAAATATTTGCACTGTAAATTCCACTCAGTCGCAGTCTTCCGAACTCTCAATCTGTTATCGAAGGTAGGTAAACAATTGGCAACAGAAGTGGTAAAAGCTCTACAATCTCCCATCATTCATCAATTATTGACTGAACGCACCAATCAGTGCTTTGAGCATCAGTGCTTTGTCTATACAGTGAGTTTAGGGTTTGGATAATTTTTCATTCTTATGCATCCTGCCTAATTTAGCTTGAATAACTCGCTCTGCACACTATGCAGACTGATGTATAAGTACAATTAAATTAAAATTCTATTTTTCACTCAACATGAAAAAATTGCCGCCGGATTGGGCGATTTAGTTTGAAAAAGTAACTGAATATAAGTAGATGAATGATGGATACGAATTGAATTATAGCGTTCATAGACTCCACACCAAATGTAATTGGTCACTCAAAAATTTCAGTCGTGCATTCAAAATGATATAACTCCTGAATGAGTGGACTATTTTGGATGATTTTTGTTTTTTTGATCAGCTCACGTATCAAACTACAACATGTCATAGACTATTTTTGGTACAGGTGTTCCGTATCGTATTAGGTGATTATAAAAGAAATTCCAGAGTGGTCAATTAGGCACTGCAAAAATTAAAGAGTTTCATCAAGTCTAATTTTTTCATGTGGTGAAAGATTTTGTTTTTTTCAAGTATTCCAAGGAAGATCTTCAGTTACATAACAGAACATTTATAGAATGTTCTTTCTTACAGAATCGCACTATTAGTTGGGCTCTCAATGGAAGTTAATTTGATTTTCTGCTGATGCATAAAAGCAGGATGAATCAAAAGCATAACGCCAAGTTCGTCGCCATGAGAAATCGCTGATTATGAATCCAAATTCCTTCTGCAAATTCTACGTATTTTCGTCAGAGCTTCTTTCCTCTACCTCTTTCCTCCACTACGCTTTGTTTATAAAAAATAGCTTTCACTTTTGATAAGCTTCCGCCAGGAGTTGCTAAAAAGAAAATCGAGATGAAAGCGAAAGCTACCTTTCGATGGGTCCTAATAAGACTAGCTTTATTCGCAGAGCCCGATGTGGAGTAACGTTTCTCGCAGAAGGTCTTTGTAACTAGCGCAATTCAAAATAGGTCGTTGTAACTGGCGCATCTCGAAATGAACGCAAGTGAATCACTTTTTCGTTTGACATTTCGGATCTTATTTCGACGGAAATCCACCAAGTTTCTGAACTGGACGAGAAATGGTTGATGCACATTCAATGATTGGTGGTTTTTAGATGAATCGAGCATGCTTTTATCCACCAAAACACAATGAAGCAAGTGAATCACTTGCGTTCATTTCGAGATGCGCCAGTTACAACGACCTATTTTCAATTGCGCTAGTTACAAAGACCTTCTGCGAGAAACGTTACTTCACATCGGGCTCTGCGAATAAAGCTAGTCTTATTAGGACCCATCGAAACTTTGATTCACATCGCCGCATTAGCTTAGCGAATATTCCGAAAAGCTTTCTATGCGAAGCTCCTCCGCCAATTGTACAGGTGTGTGTCTTATTCACGCGTCGTAGTCTCCAGCAAATTTCGTTTCTTGGTCGAAGTTCAGCAGCTCTAGTGGCAGGGGCGTAACTAGGTACCTGCAGTCCCCGCGATTGCGGGGGGGGGCAAACTTTTTGAGATTTTATGGGGCCCGCAAGTAGTCTGTGTTTAGAGAAAAATTCAATCGGAAAGGTTTCTGCGTACCTACAATTCATTTTTTGGCCCCCAAACTCGGCTGTTTGTTTGAGCTGCAAGCTACGAGTTCGCAATTCTGTGAAATTCTGAGTTTCGTTTAGAATTTAAGCTCCTGAAATGTCTTAAATAAATCCACCTTGCTTAACATAGGCTCCGACTCGGCGAAACTTTGCACTAGGTACTTCTACCTATTCTTTATTGGAAGTCTTGAGCTTATACTTGGCCGATCTGGTGGAAATGCGAATGCGAGTGAATTTGAATTTATCACTTTTCTGTTTCTAAAAACTTTCTTCGTGCTTGTACCGTCAAAAAAAATTCCAGGGTTGGCCGCCCAGAGATAGCCCAGGAATATTAGGTTCTAACCAGTAACAAATTCCCACAAAGCTGAAATTTGATATACGGGCCTTGTAAGACCCAAGAAATAACATATCAAAATACTCGGTGGCATACCCCAGTGCGTCATTGATTGTGGGGGGGGGGCTGAATATTGCCATTTTAAATGCGTGAATGACACCCTGTAGCTTATATAAATGAAAAAATTATATCAAGATGCCGCAAGGCTTCAGAATATTTGACTGACGTTTGGATTGTTGAGAAGTAATTTGGTTCGCCTAGAAAAAAAAAAAGAAAATCGGCAAAATTTATTTGGTTCTTCTCAAAAACCTCGAATTGATATCGGCAAGTGTGGTATCGTTTACAACCAAATCTTTGCTTTTGATATCGAATATGGTGTTCAAAATTGAATTGAAACTCGATTGAACAAGTTTTACTGAAAAAACGACGATTTTTGCCATCTGAAATTGTCGCTTTGTAATCTCGGTTTTCATATGGTTAGAATCATCTCAATCGAATATATCCAACAGAATTTATTGTTCTCAACCATTTATACCTGAAAACGATAAAAACAATGTGCCTGTATTCATTACAAGAACAGAAAATTGGTCTGTTGTGAAAGTGGTTATATGCCCAATTTTCTCCCGAAAATGCATACAATTTTTGCATTTCTTTTTTTTACTGATAAATGATGAAGCAGTTCCACTGTTTTTGTATGTAGAACTAAGTGAAGTTCTTCCTCTACCAGAAAATACCAGAAGTTATTGTATCTATCAGGCAATAGAAACATAAAATCATTTTTTCTGTAGCCGTTATTCCATTTTCAGAAAAAAAATAGGTGTAAAACTTGTTTGATGAAAAAATGATGCTCTGACTTTGTAATATAAATAGGCGTAAGCAATTGATGCTGTTTTTGTCCAAGATAAACATAAATATAGGATTTTTTGGTAATTCTTCTTTTGACAGTTTTGGACAATGATGCCCCCAAATGAAAAACACACATTTTTTTTGCAGAGAGTTTATCATTTGTTCACTCATCAGTCTCATCACTTGGCTCTGTTTCGAAGATGAGAAGAAGAACCTGTGGCGGCTCTCATATGGGCATGTGGCGGAAGAACTGTTGTCTCCTCGATAGCTTAGTGGTCAGAGTATCCATCCAGCAAATGGAAGACCCGGGTTCGAGTCCCGGTCAGGGCAGACTCTTCTTCTCCGTCACATCGCGCCATAAATGGTGACCCCGAACAAAAACAACACGCACGCAACATGCAGCTCAGGCAAAGAGGTACAAAGCAAGCAACAAACAAGTGAACAGCACCGCCGCTTCTCTGCCCCACGTCCACCCACGTCCTATCCGTCGCCCTAGGTGGGGGGTACTGAACAACGGTCAATGATCCATAAGTACGGCGAACGCAGGGGTACATACGAGACGAACGACGTCTCTGGAGGGGGAGTACTGTGGCGGCTCTCATATAGGCATGTGGCGGAGGAACTGTTGTCTTCTTGATAGCTTAGTGGTCGGAGTATCCATGCGGCAAATGGAAGATTCGGGTTCGAGTCCCGGTCAGGGCAGACACTTTTTCTCTGTCACATCGCGCCATAAACCCAATACCAATGCTCAGCTTTATTGGCGAAGCTCACTTCATAGGTAGCAACATACCGTGTTCCATTTGAGACCCATCTTCTACCGTTAAAATGATTGGTCCACAGAAACAGTTTTGGAGAAAAGTGTCTCGGTGAATTTTTTGACTAGATATTAAAATCCCCAAAATCGTAGGAGGCACAGAGGTGTACGTCCAAAATATTTTGATATGTTCTTCCCCATAGGGATCATACCAATTATACATATATATATATATCAATATTCAACTTTGTGCGACATTACGTGAGGCTTAAGATTCAAACATGTTTTTTCCCTTAAATATGAGGGCGACAAATTCACACTCAACCGCTTTTCACGCAGAACTCACCAATCGGAAGAGTTACAAGGGTTCTCTCACACACTTAAACACTAACAACAAATCTCTCTCGTTTGTTTGAAACATATCTTATATCGATCGGATACTCCGTTCACTTGCAGGAACAGCTTGAAGATAGGTATCTGAGTAGTTCTTGGAATTTGACCTTCGAGGATAAAAATCAAAGATCGCACGAGGGTGTAAGTCCGAGTATTTTGATAATTATGTTGTTCCGTAGGTCCAATAGAACATATTATATACCAAAACTCAGCTTTGCGCGAATTTGTAACGGGTTACCACGATTTTTCGACTAAAATGCCCGGGCTAAGAAAGGCGATTTGAATGACCATTGACCAGTTCTCCTATGTTACAAACAAAAAGCCCGGCCCCCCCTTGGAACACGCCTGAATTTACCTCTTCGCCAACGCAAGGGCCCCTGTTAATTCTTGCGGAGGGCCCCAGTTTTGAAGTTACGCCGCTGTACCTAGTGGCACTCCGAATCGAATGGTTATAGGCTGTCACTAGTATTCGGGCTACGGTTGTAACCTGGTTAGGCAAGGCAAGGCATTATGCTTCCAGTCATTTGCTGGAGTAATCTATGACATCAAAGATGCATTTGTTGAGACGTCTCTCGTAGGGAAAGGAAGGCTACGTGAATGGCGATACAGGGTCTACGCACTCCCCGTAAAACTGCCGTGGCAACGTTTTCGAGAGGTTGGCGTCTAGGGTTGAGCCTCCCTGCCTGCCTCCCAGGTGGCGCCAGCATCACTTTTCCCGCCCCTGATTGGTGATCTTTCTTTCTCGGCTCGACCGATTCATACCTCAAGTCCCGAGACCCCCCGATTCGGTCCTCCAAAATCGGAATTTGCAGCGCGGTAGGGCAGGGTTTCGCAGTGGCTGTGGGATTGCCAAAGCAACGAACTATAAACAAATTTTTCGTTTGCCTCATTCTCCAGCATTCTTTTTTTGAACAGAAATATTAGTTATAGCAAGTTCAGTGTCTATGCAAGTTATTCTGTGGATTAGTGTTGGATATTGGATGGTGTGGCAGTATTCAAAGTAGTTTTTGTGCAACGTTTTATTCAACAAGTTCTTGATTCCCTGGGGACCAGTGGCGCCGAATAGACCTTTTCTGTGGCGCTCGCCATACCTCAAAATGAGGGGGGGGCTGGAGGGGAACAAAAAGAAAAAAGAAAAGAAGAGAAGAGAAAAAGAGAAGAGGAAAGAGGAAGAGGAAGAAAAAGAAGAGGAAGAGAGATTCACCTAGCAAATCATTGGATATTAGGATTATTAGGTACACTGTATCTGAATGACAGTTATTTACGATGTACCTAGGTATAGGTACCGTATGATCAAAACCATTTCACTTTGGAGTGCTATGACTTTTTTTGCCTTTTTCAATTGTTGGTATTCATGATGTCCTGCAATTTACTTCAGCTTCAGACTGACATCTGCATGTTGTTTGGAAATCTTAAATGCATGTCGGTAAGAAATACGACCACTCTCCGTTTCCCAGTTTTGTGCCATTTCAGAAATAATATTAATAATAATAATAACTTTCGATAATGAAAGCTTTTAATTCAGTTTTAAACATTTTCAGAGACCGACTTCCGACATCGGCATTCAACAGTTTATTCAGTCATCATGGTCGCAATTATGGCCAACCTTTGATATACAGGGTGTTGCAATTTTTTTTTGTCAGTACACACTTCAGGAGATGATATATTGAAGAGAGAGAGAGCATTGAAAAATAAGTAAGAGTGATCGAATACATTTCTCCTCAAAGTAGGCCTCGGTCTTCTTGGTAGCCGTGTTTTTCCGCCAGATTTTCAGAAATCATAGGCGACTTGAGATATTCATTCGATCACTCGTTACTTCTGCAAAAAAAAACGAAAAAATGAAAAAATCAATAACAAATAAAAAATAACAAATTTTACAAATGTGACAAAAGTCAATATGACCAGTTTGTAGATATGCATCAACTTACTTTGTGTACCTAGGTACTAAATTTGGTCAAAACACAGTGTTTAAATTTGGAGCTCTAACCAAAAAACCATTTTCAAAACTCAACTTTGAAAGCCTCTATCCCCGTTATATTGCGTTTCCGATACTAATTTTCTTGAGAGAGTCCACTTATTTTTTGATGCTCTAACCATCTCCTAAAATATTGACAAAAAAAATGTAACACCTGTATAAAAAATAATAATTTCATAGCACTCTAGACCAGAGGCAAAAGGTTTTGATCATACAGACTCCAACAGCCAACTAACTGGACTAGGAAAATCTCACGATCTCACAAAAAAAATCGATTCTTGTGCCTAGCTACATGTGCTGCACTAGGTGTGGCTGCACTGCACATAGAACTGGGGCCCAATTTAACAAGAGGGTCTTACCTACTTCTTCCCACAAACTTCGAAGCAATATTTTTTGCCACAGTTCTTCAACTCGAAATTCAGCCCATGTCATGAAGGTAGGTGGGTAGGTACATTTGGGAACTAGAGATTTCCTACGGCTCCGCTAGAAAGTCGGCTGGATTTCAGAAATGTTAGCTGCTTGGATCTTGGATCGTCTTGAATGCCAGTTTTGATAAGAGATTGATCAATTGATCATGATCAAAACTAACATGGAAAACATTTCTGAAATCTCCAGCCGACTTCCTAGCGGAGACGTATGAATTATTTCGCTCCCAACTGTACCTAGAGGGGTATTTTTAAGAGTTTTAGAAAATTTCCAAATTTGAAAAGATATTGGAATCTATGGACAATTTGGTCAGCACCTTCCCTTTTTTTTGCTTATTATTGTCATTATTATTAATATTCCGAAAAAAAATCACCTGCGGCGCTAATGCATAAGAAGCTCTTAGGCCCACCAGCCCGACCGTAACGTGGTAATAAGGGGGGGAGGGGGTCTAAAATTTTCTTCGCCATAGTAACTTTTTATGAGTTCGGCGCCATTGCTGGGGACCCCTCGCCCAGGTGCGCATATCCCCCATCAAGCCCTCAAGTCAAGCTAGGACATCCGGAGCCGGTTTTGAACTCAGCAGTATAGGAACCTTCAGAACTTCAGACGATGACTCTGCTGCTTCCAGTTCCCATTACCTACCTACCTCATTGTTGCGTCCGTTACGGAATAATTTTATTTATATACATTCTCTCAATAAATGTCCGATTTTTACTAATATCTGGTCTTCTCAACCGTCCACAAAATGGAAAAAAGTGTTGTAGAAGCATTTTTGCTCTACTTCGTTTGTGCAACGAGTTGCTAAAGGAGTTTCCTTAGCAACTCCTCGCACAAACGGAGCAAGAGCAAAATGCTCACATCAACAATAATTGGAAGTCTTCAATTTCAAACGGAAAATCTAGTAGGCACTTCTCTGATTAGCATCCTGCCATTACGCTAGGGGCGCTGAACACGGGATGAATTCTGAAGCCAAGTTGCCGATCTAAGTAAGCGCAGCGTTTTGACATTCCTTGTCTATGATGGCGATGCGCTCAAAGCGTCCCCCTACGCCTATACGTTATACGTCTCCAGATCTCTACTCGAGTTTCCGCGACTACGAGTTTTTGGCCCCTTGTTAGCCGTACAAATCTCGCACAGCAAATATCAGACGTCGTTCAGGCAGTTTGAGCTTTTCGCGTACCTTCATCAATATCTTGTTGACTCCATAACGTCCTCCAGCAACGGTAACATCATCGTGCATCTTTTCCAGGACATCTTCCACTGATACTTTAGGAACTTTCTCTTGTTCTTCTCAACAGCTCATCCTCAAGTCTCAACCAGTTTTATAGGGCCCTGACAACCTTGAGTTCACACGTCTTTCTTCTGAGATCTCAGTCCATTCCGGTCTGTTCTCTACAAGCTCTTTCCTTTCCGCCAGCAAGCCAATGAGAGGATCTTCTCGTTGCTCCTTTTTTCACGGTAGCAATGGTCCAGCCTGTGAAATTCCAACGGAGATTGCCTTGAACGGTACTGCATTCAGCTGATCCACCTTCTTGCAGTTCTTATGCAGTCATCTCTGCACGGCCTTCGGGACAGAGCGTCTGCATTGTCCTGAATTTTGCTGGGTCGATGTTGGATTCTGTAGTCGTCCTGGTGCAGTTTCTATGTTTATTTTACCAGTTGTCCTCCTGGATTCTTCACTTAGGGCAACCACGTCAATGAAGCTTGGTCTTATCCTCGCGAAAACCTAAGCTTATCAGCCGTACAGGTTGTTCGTCGTGAAGTTACAACTACAGTACTTCCCCAATGCCAGTATTAGTGCATCAGTATCCAAGACTAACTGTGCCTGTGGCCAAAGATCTGTGGATAAGGGACTTAAACACAACGCTGTTTATAGTGGCTTGAAGCGTCTGATTATTCTTCAAACCCCAAGAACGATCTTGTCGTCAATCAGTTTGTTTGCAACAATATGGAAATCTCAGCGAATTTCTCCCTGAACTGCCTGTAGTAGTTGCATAACTTAGGAAAGATCTGACGTCGCGTCGTGTTGATATTTGTGACCTCTCCCTGGTAGCACCCAACAAACCAGAATCGACTTCGGTTCCTACCGACAACACCACGTGTCCCAAAAACTTGCTACTGTCACCAGTACGCTTTTCTTCGAGTTGAGCTTATTGAGATGGACTCCTGGAAGACGTACATGTGATTTCCGGAAGCTGCTCAGATGTTTCTCAAATGTTTGAGCAACACTTGGGGTGCTTGGATGGCACATTACAGAGCCCGAAAGGCATGACAGTAAACTGGGATGATTTATTTCCGGTGGAGAATGTGGTCTTCTCTTTCTCTCCGTTTTTGGGATTGAGTCCATTTAACCAATAGCCACTTATTTTATTAGGTAAAAAAACACAATGAACAAAAATCTTTTCTATGATGCTGCATGCTATGGAAATAAAATACAATCTACTAAAAAATAAGTGAATAACAATTATTGATTGGTTGAAGTAACGATTGTCCTCTTCCGTGCAATATCCAGTGCCTTTCCTGCACTTTCGGCAAAAACAATTACCGCAAGCGGTCCTTTCCCTCGTCATCTCTGAAAAGTCTGCCCATTGTCCATCGCACGGCCTATTTGATTATACACGTTGCCATGTATAAACGCATACTACGTATGTTCGGGCGGTGTAGCTTTTGTTTGGCAAACATTGGTCATGCGTCGTTAAGTGCATCACAACAACTAAACTAGATGAATAGCTCGGCTCCTATGTGAAAGAGAGCGAGCGAGAGAGAGAGAGAGAAAAAGACCAGTGGCTCTCTAGATCGTTAAGGGCCCCCGTAATGACCCGGGCATTTCAGATGAATGTCCCGCTAATGCCCCCACGCGTCTCTTTTCATAAATAGGTACAAATGGGTGCCTACTACAAAGCACCTACTGCTAACAAAATCGTACGGCGGCTCAACTAGCGCTCATTATCGCAGTTGTCAACACAATTTTGTTTTGTGTTTTATTTCTCGTATTTTCGTGGTTATTTTTTTCATAACAAAAATGTCATCTCCATTATGTCAGCGTAATAAAAAATAATGACCGGCCATCGTGATGGTGTGCTTCACGCGATCACACGTGTAATATTTTTCAACAATGGTAAGGTTAAACCGCGGCAAAGATACATATGAAATTACACGAGTTCTTTACACCATTACGGCCAACAAGTAGTCGCCGGTAACACGTATGACGATAAAAATTCCGAGAAATGGCCAAATTTTACGTATGCGTCGCTTCACGGGTCGTTCTTCAAGGTGTCGCATTTGGACTTTTAACGAGTCGCTTGGACGATTTCGGCTCTTTTTGATCCGCCGCGACGTGACGAGATTAAAGTGTTGGAAGGCTTGTTACCGGCCACAATATATCGGTGATACGTTTATTATATGGGCCTTGTCAGAAAGAGTATGACTCGATTTTTACGTGCCTTGTTTCTTCAATCACTATAGTGTACTCCTGCCAGCTCTTTCTCTAATGACAACTGCGGTTTCGGTTTTGTTTTAATTTGCTTTCAGCCTTTTGGAATCTTGTCGGCTTTTTTATTAGATTTTTATTCTTGATACTAATAGGGCATGCTCATAAGAACCAGCTAGAAGTGTGGAAGCTGCTTTCCCAGTAAGCAAAATCTCGCTAATAAAACGTTCAAAACAAGTGGAAAATCAAAAATCAAACGTCCGAAACCTTTAGAAAATGATAACGCTGAATAAACGGCCTGATGTAGCGGCTTTGAACATTTTGGTCAACCAAATATTGAAAGTTCATAAAATGCTGGAGCCTGGGCTGGAACTTGAACGTTCTCAAAACGTTCAGTTGATCAGTTGTGCTCAAAACGCTAATTAAACGTTTATAAGACGTTATCTTTAGCGTTTTTCATGCATCAAATCAGTGTCTTCAAAATGTGAAATCAAACGGTTAGGTGATGCCGGAGTAAATACGGAATTGAACGTTCAAACCATAACGTTGATAGGACAATCTAACGGCGCTCGTTAAAGCTTTCTTGTTAACGCGTCCTGTTGAATGTCTTTTGACCGTCATCTTCGGCGATTTCAGAGCCTTGAAGAAACGCTCTTAGTTGTTTTAAGAAGTTGCTAAAGACAACTAGCAAGGTATCTAGCCTGACTAATTCGACTTCGAGTTTGATGAGGTCGGGTTATACTTTTTTATTTACTTAGATTGGTCTTGGCCAAAGCGGTAAGTAAGAAGTGCCAAATGGACGTTCCTCGGGTTCTGCTTATTCACCGTTACTTTCCACGGTGATATAACGTACTTTATATGTATTGAGAACGTTTCCATCAAAATTGAAATAAACCATGCCTTTTCTAATCAGAAACGTTTTTGAAATCGTCATTAAAGATAATTGAACGTTTCTCAAGCTGTTTGATGGACGATCATGGAAAGCTTCACTTCTGAGGTCTGAGGGATGTTTCCGTTAAAATTGGAATTCAACGTTCAAATCAATTTTTCAAAACCGATTTTCAAATTTTTACTCACTCTAGTTGGACGTTTCTCAAGCACCTTTTAGTTTTCAGTTGCCATTTCAAATTGGTTGGAATGCAAACGTCAAATGTTTATAGGTACAACGATTAATAAGAGTTTTGAACGTTTATTTGAAGTACCCGTGCTTACTGTGTATGAAATATTACTCGATGAGTTTTTTTTTCACTGCTTTTAAGTCAACTTTATCTGTTATACATATAATACCATCTACGTCGACGTTACTTTAAGAATATCTACAATCATAGAAATGAAATCACTTAGAAGGAAAATTCTGGAAAATTCTCTTAATTTAACAGAAAATGGAGAGTCTTCTGTATCTCGGCAATGACTCGTTAACGCAGACAGACATAGATGGAGGTATATAGGATTCATAGGTACAAACAAAGATAGCATGCACATGACGAGCTTATTTTAGGAGTTACAAATTTGCATTAATAAGGTCAGAGTTCAGGTTCTATCATGAAATTCACGACTTTTTTCAGAGACGAAATCAGGAAATCTAACTTGATCTCAGCAATTCAGACCTGAACTCGGAAGTTTCTTAGATCATTTTGAGATCATGACTCTATTTCAAACTCGGGCATTGAGACTCAGAATTTATGTTTTATCAAATTGAAAATTTTCAGATCTCTTTTGAAACTCCTGACTTGCATTTGGAAAAATTGAAATCATCTCAAAAATTCCGAATTTGTCAAGGAAATTTTGCAGTACCTACTTGCTGTATCTGTTCCGACTTCTAAGTCTACTTGCTGTATACAAAATAGAGATTTGGGGTTGAAATTTCATCTTCGTTGTATTCAGAATTATTATTACTAACTTCACATAGGAAATCTAGACATAAACTGAGAAATTCTAAGATTAGCTTAGAAGTTCCGACTTAATCGCAGATTGCAAAATCCATTAGAAATTTTACATTGAAATTTGGGAATTCTCAGTTGATTATGTTGATTTTAGGAATCATAATCTGAACAAGAAATGTTTGTTTTATAAAATTCCGAACTTTTCATTTGATTTCAAACATTCGAACTTCAACTGAGATTTTTTCATTTCCTGCCGCCATCAAACTCGGAGTTTAAACGTGAAGCTTGGTAATTCAGATTTCGATTCCAGGATTTTCCCTTACTGTCTTATTCAGTTCAAAACTTCTCACTTTACTTTGGAATGTCAGGTTAAAACTCGAAAACTCTTGAAACATCTCAAACATTCCCACTGTGTCTCAGAATTTGGCCTAGAAATTCAACTGTAATGTCGACTCGGAAGTTGATTAGTATTTGAGCTCTGGGACTCTCTGAACTTCCTGAATGAAGAAAGTCTTAATTTATTTCGGAAATTCAGACGAATTCGGTAACTTTGAAAATTATCTCAGAAGTTCCTGACTTGACTCCAGAAATAAGAATGCGACTCAGAATTGCCGCCCATATACCATACTCCAAGATTAATCAACTTCAAACTTTATGTCTGGTATTCCAACTCCCAAACCTGAGCCTCAGTTTTAGAAGCTTCCACATACCCCGTGAATTCCAACTTCATCTCAGAAAGTCAGGCCTCAGAATTTCAGCCTGTATCAAATTTGGAACTTCTCGATCATCTTGGCAGTTCAAATTGAAGCTGGGATCTCCTGAGTTTATCTTCGGAGTCCTGACTTTATTGTTCACAAACATATTTCGAGTTCAGCTTGGAATTTTTGACTTGATCAAACCAAGAATCTCCGGCATTTTTTTAAACTTCAGACTAAATTTTAAGAATTTTGAGCTTATCTTTCATGTTATGGACCCTTTGGCTTCATCTATAGGAATTTCCGCTATAATTTTGGCCGTCACAATTGAATTTGGAAGCTTCAAGTTCATCTGGGAAATAAAAGTTGAAGATTAAACTCATTATGGTCAGGCTTTCGTATTTTTTCTCGCAAAATCAACTCCTGCACTTGATGAAAACTCAAAAATTCAGAATCCAATTAGAATGTTCCGCCTGCGCTGTTATCAAACTCAGAATTCTAGAACTCATCACGTAGAATAGGTACAGAATTACAGACTATCCTGGAAACTCAGACTCAAACTAATCAAGATTTCTCGACTTTATACCTGACATTCAGACTTTATCTCGGTGTTTTCGTCTCCATTAACCACGAAAATTCTGACTTCATCGCATTCAAAATTGCCGACTTCACCTCGAAAATTTAGACATGACCTCAGAAGTTTAGAGATCATGTCGGAAGGTCCGACTTGATCTCAGAATGCAGAATTTATCTTGAAATTTCTATCCCAGGACCAGTTTTTCAGTTTCAGTCTCTTACCAATGTGAATTTGTTGCTAAGGAAATGATTGCTCTTCACAATCAAATCCATGGCAACAAAGCCAAATTAGGCGTTGAACCGAAAATTTCTGATTGTTTTGTTTTGATAGTTTTAGAGTTTCTGAGTTTCCCTTGAAGATTTCGGACTTGAGCATTTCAGTTCAACAAAGAACTTTCGATTTTATCAAACTAAGGATTTCAGGATTTTCTTCGGAACCTGCCATTCAAATTCAAATATTTCAAGATAATCTCGACAATTTCTGTTGCTTTATCTTTATCTCACAAGGTTTTAAATTCGGGGACCCTAAATTAATTCTATGATTTGAACTAGGAACTTTTTGTTCCATGAAGTTCCGAATAATTATCATTTTTTGGCAATTCAGACTCCAAATGAGATTTTTTATTTTCTGCCTTCATCAAACTTAGAATTTCTGACTGTAGGTGTTTAGGAATTCAAACTCAAAATTCGATAACTGAAACTTGAACTCCGGAGTTTCTTCCACATCGGAAGGTCAGACACAAACTGAGATACTCCTGAAGTTATCTAGAACTTTCCGACTTGATCCCAGATTTCAGACTAGGAATTCAACTGTCGGGTCAACTCGGAACTTAATAATTATACTCTGCGATTTCCATCTCTATTGCCTTCAGAACTTTTGAATTTATTCCAAAAATACAGAAAAAAATCAGGAAATTTGGGGACTATCTCAGATCTTCGGATTTGATTCCAGAAATCAGAATACAGCTCAGAATTGCCGCCCCAATCAAACTTCAAAATTCATTAATATTATTTCATTTTTTCTGCTGTTTTAACTTTTGTGGAATTCAGACTTGAAATTGAAGATTCTAATGCTCCCGCACAACTTTCTAGATTCCAACTTCATCTCAGAAAGTCAAACGTTAAAATTTTTGTTCCCATAAAATTTGTGTATTCTAAATTATCTTGGTAAATGATAAGCTGAGGGCGCTCCCGAGCTTATCTACGGAAAATTAACTTCATGTTAAACTCACATATTTTAAGTTAAACAAGAAATTCCGGCTTGATTATAGCTAAAATTTCTTTGAATTTGAGAATTTTGAGCTTATCTTTATATCTCCGCACTTTCAATTTTATCTAGGAGCTTCCGGCATGATCATAATCGTCGATTGAGTTTGTGAATTCCTCTCGTTATCGCAAAAATTTGAGAATCCTGAAATTGTCTTGAGAATTTCAGCTGTATCTCGGAAATTCAATTCAGGCTGCAACTAGAATGTTCCACCAGCGCCGTCATTAAACTCAGGGTTCCACACTTCATCACGGAAACTGTGGACAAAACTATTTATGATTTTGAAATTCCATTCCTGAGAAAGAGACTTCATATCTCACTTGGACTCAGTGATCACGTTTACGCGAAAAATCAGAATCAAATTCCAGAAGTTCCTTCTATATCGCCTTTAGAACTTCCGACTGTGGAATTCTGATACTATCCGGAAAAATCCGACTCATCTCAGAATTCTGAGGTTCCAGCTTTCATCGAGGCTTTCATCTAACACTATCTACTTATCATATACTATTTATAGACGGAAAACTGATAAAAATTCTCCTATTTCAACTCTGAAATTTACACTTCACCTCTAAATTTGAATATAACACTCAGAAATTCACACACGTCAACTCGGTTATTGAAGTGCCGAGTTTTCTTGTTTATCGACTTCAGAACTCCCGAATCTGCTTAGTTGGAAATTCAGACGTGAGCTCATAAAAAGGGACTGAAAGTATGTCGAGACAAACTTTATCTCAGAATTCAGTCTTTATCTCGAATTTTCTGCCTGTATTTGAACACATGATTCTCGACTCTATCTCGGAACTCACAGGCAAACTAATCAAGATCTTCCGACTTTATCCATGAAATGCAGACTCTGTCTTGGGATTTTCGCCCTGATCAGCCAAAAAACTTCTGTCTTTATTCTAAACTTTCAGACGTGAGCTTTGAATTTCAGCCTTTATTAAACTTGGAAAGTCCAACTTTTTTTTTCGGTGTTCAAGGACGCATCAACTGCTGAGAGTTATTAGCGTCCTCACTGTGTTAGTATCGACTGACTTTAATGCTAGTTACTTTGCATATTTCTCTGAGCAGAGTTGGACAGTTATACTGTGATGGTGATTTGTATTTTGGTTTGGTAACAAATTTTGTCGAGGAAGTCAGCTTTTCGAAAAAATCCAGGGATCCTCAATGTGGATTATCAGCAGCTGGGACATTTGGGAAGCTTGGATTAGATTTTGTCAAATAATTGGATATCTCTGAGAAAAGAGATGACATTTGAGAATAATGTAGGGTCGATAAGGGTCCTTGTTGAGTCTGTGATTTGATGTGACATTCTGGCAAGTTGAAAATGTGGGCAGATGTTCAAGATGATTGTGGTGTAGATTTAGTCAGGTAGGATTGTTGCATGTAGGACAGTTTGGGGGATCTTGACGAGAAAGGAGGTAGAAGTGGGTGAGTCTTGTGTATCCCAATCTGATACGATTCAATTTCACTTGTTCACTTCTTCGGTCAGGATTGGAAAGAGTGCCACATACTGAAGGTTGGATGAGTTTGAGGTGAGAGCCATTCAGATTCCAGTTTCTCTGCCAGAGATGGACAATTTTTGACTTCACGTGGGCTTTTATGTCGCTTGGAAGATGAAGTTCAATTTGTTCAGAATTAGAACGAGCTACTTTCTTGGCATCCTGGTCTGCTTGCTCATTCCCTGCAATTCCAACATGAGAAGGAGTGAAGAGGAAGACGATTTTGTTGGATTTATTGGAAAGTTTGTCTTTAATCATCTGTATCAGCGGATTTCTTGGATATAATAGTGTCAAATATTGGAGGAAGCTGAGGGAGTCTGAACAGATGATGAATTTGTCATTTAGGAAGCGTTCTGTGTATGAGATTGCTCAAGAAATGGCGTATAGCTCAGTTGAGAAGACGCTGCAGTGTCCCGGCAGCCGAAAGGAGAGTTTTTTAGATGACGCAATCACAGCAGAGGCCACGCTTTTATCAGTCTTTTTTTTTTTTTTTTTTTTTTTTTTTTTTTGTTTGTTAGGGTGCATCAACTGCATGGTTATTAGCACCCACGGTTGGGTTTGAGTTTCAGTGTCTTTGGTTGATTTTCTGGTTTTCAGGTTTGGAAGCTTTGGAGTGTTGTCGGACGGCCCGGCACAAAACTGGTTTAAGCGCTAGCTGTTTGCGCTTTTTCCCTGATCAGGGTTTTACCGGTCTATTCGCCAAAGTCGTCCAACAACACTGGGCGGTAGGTAGATGTTTTCCGGTTGTCCTGGACTATTATTTCTAATTTCCCAGAAAATGCTAAGACTTGGTGGAAAAAAGTATGAGTGGAAATGTTGGTAGGCTTGAAGATGCTTGGGGAGTCTGCAGTATTAGACTGGTATTAGAGGATGGTCTTGTTTTTAGATCAGGTCAAAAATGCCAGAGTCCTTCAGAAAATCCATCAGCACACCAAAATTGCCATTCTGAGTAACCATCCGAGTAAGGGAAACTTCATTTGAAAACCCTGCCCGTTGTCTTTGTCTCAAAAGTCCCTGACAGTTGAACAAAAGGTGAGGAATAGTGACTCGAACCTCATTGCAGTATAGACATCCTGGGGGCTCTTCTTTTGACAAAATGAAGGAATGTGTCATGAGCGTGTGTCCGATTAGTACACGATTCAGTGTTGTTTCTTCCCTTCGGTTTGAGACGGTTTTAGTTACGATCCTCAGGATGGCTGGACTGATCTGGATTGTGAGTGGTCTATAGCTGGACATGGATCCGATACATTTTTCACGAATTGCTGTTTTGTAATGATTCTTCAAGTCAAACTCAGTGATTTTGAAATCAGTGTGCTCCGGTAAATTTACCGCCTCACTGGCAGCTTGGTCAGCCTTTTCATTTCCCCGGATTCCGACATGTGACGGACACCAGCTCAGAATTACTTCTTTGTTTTGCTTTATTGCCGATGAAAGAGTATGTTGTATTTGTTGCACTAATGGATTTGTGGAGTATATGATTTGCATGCTTTGGATTGAACTTAAGGAGTCGGTGCAGATTAGAAACTTGGAATGGGGGCTCGCATGTACTATTTTTGAAGCTCGAAGGATTCCGTACAGTTCTGCTGAGAAAATACTGGTAGATTTGGGCAGACGGTAGTTGTAGAAGTCGGCTGCGGTCACAATCGCAACTCCGACGCCGTTGTTGCCTTTAGATGCATCTGTATATAGAACTGAGGAACCTTGATTCGAAGCTATGATTTCTTTGTGTAAGTTCTGAAGGATGACAGGGGCAGTGGAGTGTTTGGGGTAGCTGGATAGGCTGGTGTGGTAAGTTGGGGAAGAGAAGGTCCATGGTGTCGCCTATTTTTCCCTTCAGGTCGCTGAAGGCGGCACTCAGTTTTTTTCTATGTGGAGAGCAAGGCGTGGGTTCTTAAAGTTTACACAAAAACTGCCACAACTAAATTTATATTTCAAAAGGCGCCAATCGGGCGTGTAGCTAGTTCAGATGGTTGGAATTGATATATTCCCGATTTTTACACAATTCCCGTGTTGTGTGAAACACGGCTATACGCTCCACAGACGGTTGTAACTCGAACGCACTCGAGAGCTGTCAAACAGCTGACGGGTGACGTCTTCGAAGTGTCAAAAAAAAAACAAGAGTAGTTAATGGTAGATAAATGCAGCTGAATTATGGAAAATATGAATTAAGCTAGGCAAATCGGGAGAATAATTGGAGTATATTCGACGTAATTGACACGGAATTATCGAAAGGTATGTGCAATGTAAAATAGTAACAAATAAAAATATGATATTGACTTCTTGCTAAATTTCAGCCCGAGCCTCCTCGGCCAGTGAAAACGAACCTCACAGGGCACAGGCAAGACGTGAGGATGTTGGCAGAGGTGTTGAATGCCTACTGCTCTTCAAACGCGAAACCCCAGGAAAACTACCCCCCAGCGTGTCTGGTTCCGACAAGGTTTTGTCGAATAACTGAACGTTTGCCTAACCTAACCTATAATACCTTGGATCCAAGCAAGGAGGTTAGAATATAAGGAGGGAACGTAACCCAGCTTGTAGGCGAGGAAATTTGATGCGGAACGGGGTGAGGGGAAATCATGTATTTGAGTATGCAACCCGTAAGTTATGAACCACCCGAAGGCACACGAATCACAGAGGTCTATCCCACAGAATTATACAGCAAAGTGACAGCATATCATTCGTTTTTGTGGTTAAAATTTTTCATTTGTCAGTTTCGCTCTTCAATGTGGCATTTTCAATCGTTTTTGAGATTTTTGAATGTGAAAACCACAGCGATCGCCGTTCAGAGATAGTTTTTCCAAGCAGAAGAAATTAGAATCCAATCCAAATTAGAAAATACTGTTGCACAAGTAAGTGAACCTGGAACAATAAATTTTGAAGTTACGAATATGCCCAATTCAAGATTTGCAGCTCCAAATGATTTGATTGTATCCTCGACGACGTGTGCCCTTGTCCAGTGCCGAATTAAAAAGTACATAACCGCCTTGCAAACTCATGGAAGACCAAACAAATGAAAAGCTCGAGCAAGCCAAAGTATGCCTCCTGCACTGCCCAGTGCACAGCTGCTGTGTACCTACCTATTTAAGTACAGTTACCAATATTGTGCGTACGGACCTACGTGTGTGTTGTACTAGTGTGCACCTCGGTGTGCACCTACACTGGATAATTCATACTTATAAAATGGAAGCAAGTCAATTAGGTAATTGAGAGTCAAAAATGCCACAAAATTTTGATAATATTGGTTTTATCTTTCCAAATTCAAGGATGCCTATTTTTGGATTTCACATGCACGATCGAAGAGAAGATACTGCCTTTTACTCAAGAAGAAAGTGAACCAAGAAAAAAGTCACTTGACGTATGAGCGCCTCGACCCAGTCAACCTTCAAGTTCTTTTGTGCATGGGTGATGATTTGATGAAATGGATATGATGTGAGGCTTAGCTTTAGGAGGCCTAGATCTTAGTTTAGAGCACCACGATGAAAGGCATTAAAAAACCACAGAATAATGATGAATCAGAAGAACGATACTGCTTGGCCCAAAAATTATTATTGAAACTTGAGTAAATCTCTTTGAAAATTTACAATTGAAAATAACTTTTCCATATTCAGGATCTCTGAACCTCACCAGAACATTCCATAATCAATAAGGAAGGATCGAGCACTACTGGTGGTCTCTGAAGAAGTAATGGAAAGATGGAGTGAATATTTCCAAGAGTTACTGAGTGCACAACCAAGGTAGACTGATGAAGACGACATTAACAAAGAAAATACGATCGAAGACAGAAATGAAGGGACGCTAACAGAAGACCTGAAAGAACAAAAGCATTGCTGAAACTGAAAAACGGCAAAGCTCCTGGACATGATGAATTTACATCAGAGATAATAAATAGCTTTGAGAGAAGAGGGAAAAAGATTGCTGCTGGAAATCTACAATATCAAGCAAAGAAAAGAAAAGGGGGTTCTTAACGAGTGTGCAAACCATAAATGCATCACCTTGCTGAACATGCCAATGAAAATATACAACTACTGGGAAAGAAACTGAAAAAGACAATAGAGCCAACGTTGCTGAACACTTAAAGTGGACTCCGATAAAAAGGTAGCGTGCAAAGCCTCATCTTCACAATACATAAAAAAATTCAGAGAGCAACGAGGAGTGAAAAAGAAACTAACTAGTGCTATAAAAAGTCTGTACAAGAATACCACCAGTAATATGTAGGTACTACTAAGACACTAATAAATAAAAAAGGAGTAACAAAGAAGACCAAGCTGAAAGTACCTATAATACGATTTTCAGATCAGTACTGACTGATGACTCACAGTTGAGACATGGAGGTCTTATCTAAGAGAATGCAGAAGGAGCGTGAAGCAACGGGGATGAAGTAGGCGTCTGCGGAGTAAAAAAATACTGAGGAGACACAATTCGTAACCCCGAGTAAGAAAAGAGCTAAGATGAGGCCTGCAACAAAATTTGTAGATAAGAGACAACTAAGTTGCTGAGGACGCCTAGAGAGCATGAACGAGGATAGACCAGTAGAACGATAAGCGAGAATGACAGGAATAAGAAATCAGGAAAGACAAAAAGAAGCATAGGATGCAACAGTAAGATAAATAACAGAAAATTGACTGAGCTGGAATAAAGGAAGAACACTATCGCGGAAGACAAGAGACGATGAGAACTTCATACATCAAGAAAAATTTGATACTTAATGTCGAAAAAGAACTGAGTTTCATTGTTGATATTTTATGAGAATGTTACATTTTTATTTGTATTATTCACACTACGCCGCAAAATAAAAGGATGTTGATAAATATGAAAGTTGCATCAGTGTTGCACCTCTTCTGTTTTTTTTCAATCTTTGTCATCCATTTCAGCCCCTTTTCGTCATCTCTCAACAATTGCCCCAGAGTCATGCCCTCCTTCAGCGATTCCTGACATGACCTCAAGTGCTCCATCGTCTCACTCCTTTCCACAACATGATATACCCTGATAGCTTCCAGTAGCTACTCGTCTGTACCCCATCACCACACCACAACCTTGCAAATCGCTGCTTCCAGCCTTCACGTTTGGATTAAGCGTGCATCAAGGCACTTTGCCTTGTAGCTCTTTCTATTCTTGGTTTGGCATATCTAGAGTCTTGTAGCTTGTTTATCTGCACCTGCTCCTGTTCGTCTCTGTTCCTTCTGTTCTGCTTTCCATTTCTGCTACGCTATGCCCTTTTGCTTTTTCTGCTCGAAAAATTTCTTTCTGGGCGGTGACCGCTAGTGGTCTCGGCATCCAAAAGCCATGAAAGCTACTGATTTCACCATTATGAAAATGAGAAATTGGCAAAGGAAAAACACAAACACAAAAACTGACTGATTCTGTCACTACGCTATTCGCAGTGACAGATTCATGATTCTGTGGGATGGACCTCTGTGACTCGTGGTCGTGTGCCTTCGTGTGGTTCATAACTTACGGGTTGCATACCCAGAACGTGACGTCGCACGGCTTCACTTTTTTGAGCTCATGTTCCCTCCTGCTATAATTATAACCTCCTTGGATCCAAGTTAAAAGGTTTCGGGGCGCTCACTTGATTAAGTGATATTCTTAAAAACAAAACAACAACGCTAAATGGGCAACTTAAACTTAGGGATGCGGAAGAACTAGAACATCTCACGTGACCCCTGGTGCAGCGCGAAGTCGTCTTCCACCGGTCCGGGTACGTGGCTTGACTCGCAGATGACGTGCAGCACTCTGGCACAAGGTGGACGAAGGCGTGCTGGTTGAGCTTCAGCGAAGATGGTACTAGCAGCCAAAATCGAAGGAGTTGACCGCAGCGAGTTGGCTTATCGGCTTCGGTGGTCACCGGTGAAAACAGCGTACATCATATGGAAATTCGTCGGCAGCGTAACTGGATGATATGAAGGACGGAGAGAGAACGTGGGAAACGTAGATAACGTACGAAAACGTAGATGTAGCGGTATAAACGTGGATGATCCCAGATAAAGCTAAAATTTGAGGTTCGGCAACTTTTTGACTTTAAAATCGAACTTTCTAACTCACCCTTTTCAGGTTATTCTCATGGCACACAAGAGGTGCGAAAAGACAGGAGGAGGCAACATGAAACAAATGGGGGCTCTCAGGCCTGCCCTTCAACGGAGAAACGGAACAATTTGCCTCCCACAATACTAACTGTCACTCTTCTTTTCTTGAATTGAATTCCCTTATCAGTAAAGTTTTCTATCATGTCGTTTCTTTTGCCGTTTCCTCTCTCATCTGTACCGCGATAATTCAAATAATTCACTGCTTTATTGACCACTCTCTTTAGGTTTTATATGGAATTTTGCAAACTCGAAATAAATTTTTATATAAAGAAAATTGTAGAAATTTCAATTGCTACAATGGGGCACCCTTATTTGATTGTGGTGAACAAACTTCTGATGGGATCAAACTTAGAGAGTTTAGAATGGATTTGAGCTTGTAGTGACATGGGGGAGTGAGTCTTGGTTTCGACTGGAAAATGTGGTGGTATTTTGTGGAGAAGACTGAGTGGTACGCTGCATTATTTTTCGAGGCTGCTACTCTGGCAGAGTATGTTAACGTTTGAGATTCTCTTCGGATATCAAGAGGGGGTTCATTTGCAAGCTGGAGCAAACATTCTATCGGGCTGGTCCTAAAGGCACCGGTAGCCATTCTTATCGCAGCGTTAGCTATGCAGTTTAATTTCCTCAAGGTTGATTTCGACGCAGATGAGTATACAATCGACCCATAATCAAGTTTCGACCTGATTAGGGCTCTGTAAACAGTCAGAAGAAGAGCTTCCTCTGAACCCCAGTGATGGTGAGAAATAGTCTTCAACAGGTTCAACCTTTGGGCGCATTCGGCTTTTAGTTGTTCAACATAGGGTTTCCAGGTTAGTTTGGTGTCCCAGATGAGACCAAGAAATCGCAGTTCTTGAACCTGTTCAATCTCCGTGTTGTATATTTTAATGGGAGGTAGGGGGCTTATTTTGTACTTTCTGGAAAAGATCATTACCTTAGATTTCAGAGGAGAGAATCTGAAACCCGACTGCACAGCCCACTCCTCGATCTCATTGATGGCTACCTGTAGCAGAGTTTGTATTTCTCGTCCATTAGTGCCTTTACAAAAAATCACGAGGTCATCGGCGTACAGAGCACCTCTAACTGGCAGCTTTATTTTCGATAGGACTTCATTTATAGCAACAAGGAATAAAGTGACGCTGACGACTGAACCCTGAGCGATGCCATTTTCCTGAAAGAATTGCTTAGATAGAACATCATTTTTTTTCACTCTGAAAGTTCTGTGTGAGAGGAAACTTTTTATGAAAGCGACCATGTTTCCGTTGATCTTCCACTTCAAAAGTTTCAACAGTATGCCGTGTCTCCATGTTGTGTCATATGCTTTTTCAATGTCAAAAAACACCGCTCCCAGATTCCTATTAGTAGCAAAGGCTTCTGAGATTTCAGATTGCAGGAGGACCATATTATCGACGGTTGATCGACCTATTCTGAAACCGCTCTGGCGGTTGGACAGTAGATTGTTTTTCTCAAGAAACCATTTGAGTCTGTTGTTGATAATTTTTTCGAGTAATTTGCACATAGTGCAGGTCAAAGATATCGGTCTGTAACTCGATGGTTCGATTTTGGGTTTATTGGGTTGGAGAATGGGAATTACAGTGGATTCTCTCCAGCAGTCAGGGAAACATTGTCGCTGCCATATAAAATTGAAGATGATGAGGAGAGTTTGGACTGCAGCGTCAGATAGGTTTTTTAAGAAAGTGAAGGGGATGGAGTCGGGGCCTGGGACTGAATTTTTGCAGTTTTTGAGGGCTTCATCCAATTCGGATCTCCGCAGTGGAACATTAAGTTCGGGGTTTTCGAAGTTGTTCATATTGAGTGGGATCTTCTCTTTTTCTGACTTTATTTTCAGGAATTCATTCGAGTAGAAGTTGTCGCTGGAGTGCTTGTAGAATTGATTTGCTAGTAGATTCACAATATCGTCGTTAGAAGTGATTAGGTTGTTACTTTCGTCTTTTAGCGCTGTTATGGAAGAGGGGTTGCAATTGAGGCCCTTTATTCTGTTAATTTTGGACCAGGCTTCCCTCAGGGGAGTGGAACTAGTGAGAGTGGAGACATAATTTTGCCAAGATGACTTTTTGGCATCCTTCAGTACGAACCTGGCTTTTGCTCTATGTTTCTTGAACGCGATCAGATTTTCGACGTCAGGGTGTTTTTTGAATCTGTTAAAGGCAGTTTTGGATACCCTGACGGCAAGACTGCATTTAGGATTCCACCAGGGCACTGGGTTGTAGTTTGTGGTAACAGTTTTTTTTCCGATGCATTGTTCGGCTGCTTCGGTTATGATATTGGAGAATTTTTGAACGTTATCATTGATGTCATCCTGGAGGGAGAAAGTAGACAATTTCTCGTCAACCATGTTTTGATAAGCCAGCCAATCAACTCCTTTATCTTTCCATTTTTCAAAAGGTTTATTGGGGTCACTGAGGTTGTTTTTTCGATAAGAAATTGCAATGGGAAAGTGGTCGCTGTCATATAGTTCTGGCAGAACTGTCCAGCACAGGGCGGGGCCACTGCGTGGATCGCTGAAACTAAGGTCTATGCTAGAGAAGCTGCCAGATGATGAATTGAAGTGAGTAGGTTGGCCGTTGTTTAGCAAAAATAAGGACGGATTTCTGAGATATAGGTTTTCAATTTCTCTTCCTCTGAGACTATTGGAGTGTGATCCCCACATAATGTTGTGGGCATTAAAATCGCCGACTATGATGAATGGAGGGGGGATTTGGGTGATTAGGTTGGCCAGTTCATTGGAGTCGAGATTTGTATTTGGAGGTAAGTATATGTTGCAAATGTTGATTTTGCTGGGACACCAAACCGAGGCAGCAATTGCCTCCAAATTAGTTGAGATAACAACTTCCTCATGATGTAGATTTTTCTTGATTGAAATTGAGACACCACCGCTGGCAATTTGTTGAGTGATTCGGTTTTTTGTGAGAGTATTGTACCCTTTTAATGAAGGGCTGTGGTTGCCTTTGAAGTTTGTTTCTTGTAAACATAGTACTGAGGGGTTGTGATCACTGATCAGGCGTTGGATATGAGTGAATCTGGTGTAAAAACCATTGCAATTCCACTGAATCACAGACGCCATTTTGGTTTGTTGTCAGGTTGAGTGGTGGTTTTCAGTATTCGGATCGCTCAGAATTGCTGGGATCGATAGAAAATTGAGAGAGGTCTGATATTTCAACATTGTCAGCAGACTGGCTCAACTTATTGCAGATTCTTGTGAATCTGCTTTTCGCATGTCGGTTTGTTAGGCTGGGGTAAATGTCATTCATCATATCGATGAGACCAACTATATTGTCAGTGAAGGAAAGACCTGTTTTTAGTGGATCTTTACCATTGGTGCATTGTTCAATGAAGGACTCGAATTGGTCTGAGGTGAGAATGTATTTGTTTGGGTTTTCCTGTATCGTTCGTTTTATTGTTTCTGTGTTTTCTTTGGAAGTTAGTGAAACGTTTTCTATGGAAGAAGATTTTTTGATTTTTTTTGATTTGAGTTTGTGTCTGTTGTTTCTGGAATTCGGTTTAGCAAACTGAAAATCCCCAGTATGGTCGTCATTTGGTAGTGGGGATCCCTGTGGAGAACTTTCGGTAGATCCGCTGTTGAGGGTAGATGATGCTGGTCTTTTGTTTGGTGGTTTTTCGGTAGAGAAGAGAGGAGTTTTTGAATTTTCAGTTGCAATTGTTACCGTAGAATCATTTGTTTCTGTAATCTGTTGATCGTCAGCATTAATTATTGAGTGTACGTCAGCTATTGTTTCGATTGTGTTTCGGTTTTGCAGTGGAGGAGATTCAGGTTCTTTTTTTTTTTTTTTTTTTTTTTTTTCCTTAGGGTTTATCTTGCTGCATCAACCGTAATTGGTTATTAGCAGCTCACATTGTTTGTTTTTTATTTAGGGCTTATATGGAATCGTATATATCAATATCTTTCAAAAAGTTTAGTACAGAGTTGTATTTGTCTGGGTCTATCAAGTTGATTTCACTTTCGGTTATGTTGTGCATGGTTCTTTGGATGTTGTATTTTGGGCAGACATAGAGGATATGCTCGATGGTTAGTATGACGTTGCAGATTTCGCACTGCACACGGTCTTGTCTAGACAATAGGAAGGAGTGTGTCAGTCTGGTGTGTCCGAGCCTGAGCCTAGAAAGTTTTATTTGGTCTTTTCTTTTTTCTGGGTATTTAAGAGTAGTAGAGACGGATGGTTTAATCTCTTTGAGGTGGTTATCTTTTAGGTTCCAAGTTTGTTGCCAAAGTGTGACTATTTTGTTTTTTATGTAGGTCTTGATATCATCTGGAGGATTTACTTGGCAAGATGGGAAAATGATGGAGGTCGTCGCGCTTTTTGCCAGATCGTCCACTTCCTCATTTCCTTCAATTCCAACGTGCGCTGGAGTGTACAGAAATTTTACAGCTACGTGCTACGTCAGCTACGTCAAAGAGCTGATCTTTGATGTTTTGTATAAGGGGGTTGCGGGGATATAATTGCTTTAAGGCGTGTAGTGAGCTCAATGAATCTGAGCAAATTATATACCTTTGTTCCGGGATGGTTTTTATATAGACAAGTGCCTGCGAGATAGCATAAAGTTCTGCTGTGAAGATGGAATTGTGGTTTTGGAGGTGGTAAGCTTCTTTGGAAGATGGAGTAATTATGGCTGATGCCACCTGATTGTCAATTTTAGATCCATCTGTGTAGATCAACTTGTGGTTTGGAAAAAAGGAGATGATTTCCAGAAAGTTTGCCCTGATCAGAGTGTGGTTCATTTCCGATTTTTTGTTCTTCGCGAGGTCAAGAATTGTTTGTACTACAGGTAGTTTCCAAGGTGGGTTCGAAGAGTTTTGCCAAGGCGAGGTTTCAGGAATTTTGAAGTCAATTTCTAGTTGGATGCGATTGAGTCTTTCGTGCAGGGGTGGGATTATGTTCCTGTTAGAGTTGTAAAGATCTTTGTGTCTATCTGAAAATACCAAGTCATAGTTTGGGCTTTTTGGGTTGGCTGAAATGTTTATTGCGTAGTTCAGGGTCATACGCTTGGTGCGTAGTTCAAGAGAAGGCTCATTGACTAGTGCGAGTAGACTTTCCACCGGTGTTGTGCAGAAGGCCCCAATCGCAATTTTTATAGCCATTGATTGTATAGTTTTGATGGATTTGAGATATGATTTTCTAGTGGTCATATATGCAATGGCACCATAGTCCAGCTTGGACCTTATCAGACTTTGATATATCATCAATAGGGTCCTAGAGTCTGCTCCCCAGGAATGGTTGGATAAGACCTTCATGAGGTTCAAACCTTGGATGCAAGATTTTTTTACTTGACTTATGTGGTTTTTCCAGGACAATTTATGATCAAAAATGACACCCAAGAACTTTGCTGAGTTAGAGAATTTCAGGCTTTTGCCGTGGAGGCGAAGAAGTGGTGATCTTAACTGCTTGGACTTGCTAAAGTTGATGCAGTGTGTTTTTTGAACAGAGAATTTGAAGCCTGATGTTTTGCTCCAATTTTCGATGGTATGTAAGGTGGACTGTAAGATTCTTTGCGTGGATTCAGGATCCTTCCCCCGAAGATATATAATTAGGTCATCTGCAAACAGGCCGCAGCGGACGGGAGATTTGATCTTTTTAAGTATCTCGTTGACCGCTATCAAAAAGAGAGTCACACTTATTACAGATCCTTGGGGAACACCGTTTTCTAGACCTTTTGTTTGTGAGAATGTGCTATTAACTTTTACCTTGAATGTCCTGTTTTTCATAAAGTTTTGGATAAAGGCAAGAATGTTCCCCTTAATTCCCCACTCAATCAATTTGTCTATGATTGGTCGAGTCCAAGTCATATCGTAGGCCTTCTCTACGTCGAAAAAGATTGCCAGCAGACTTTGTTTCACAGCGAAGGCTTCACGTATTTCCGACTCAAGTTGCACAATGTTGTCAATAGTTGAACGATGCTTTCTAAAACCATTTTGCCCGGGATGGAGTAAATTTGATTTTTCCAGGTGCCAGTTCAGGCGATTGTTGATGATTCTCTCTAAAACTTTGCACATTGTGCAAGTTAGCGATATTGGACGGTATGAATTTTTTTCATCGGTTGGTTTATTAGGTTTTAGGATTGGCAGGACTGTAGAATGAGACCAAGAGTTCGGAAATTTTTGGGTTTGCCAGATTTCGTTGTAAATGTCCAGTAGTTTCAGCTTAGCACTACATGACAAGTTTTTGAGAAAGGCGTAGGGGATGTCGTCAGGGCCGGGGCAAGTGTCTTTGGATGATTGTAATGCTTCTTCGAGATCTGCCGAAGTAAGTGACAAATTTAAGGGATGTAAGTTGCTTGTAAGGTGTTCATCTACCCCTTGAGATTCCCTGTTTCTTTTGTACTGCAGGAAGTCTTGGTCAAAGTTTGAATCACTGGAATTTGCACAAAAGTGTTCGGCCATGATTTCAGCTATGTCGTTGTCGGTGTCGTATATTTGGTTGTTATTTTTAATGGTTGCAATTTTGGGGCGAGTTATAGACTTGAGTTGTCTTACTTTATTCCACACCTCTGACGCTGGAGTAGAGGGATTGATAGTCGAAACATAGTTTTCCCAAGATTCTTTCCTGCTTTTTTTAACTACATACCTTGCTCGTGCTCTAAGTTTTTTGAAGATCAATAGATTTTCTGGGGAATTAGTTCTTTTAAATCTGTTAAATGCATTTTTGCTGTTTTTGATTGCTTCTGCAACTTGTTTGTTCCACCACGGTACTGGTTTACGATTTTTTGGAATAGAAGATTTACCTATATGATTGTGGGCAGCAGACAGCATGATGTTAGTAAATTCTTGGACGGACTTATTGATGTCTTTTCCGCTGAAGGATTTGGACTCAAGTTTACTATCAATTTCGTCAGAATACTGGAGCCAGTTGGCGCTTTTAAGATTCCATTTAGGAGAGTTGTTCGAGGTGTTTTCAACATTGATTAGATGGTTCTTTATTTTAATAGGGTAGTGATCACTACCATACAGATAAGAATAAGTTTCCCATGTTAAGTAGGGAGTGAGTGTGGGGCTGCATGCTGTCAAGTCAAGAGCGCTGTGGTTTCCAGTGAAGGTATTCAGTCTGGTTGGAGATCCGGTGTTCAAAAGTGTTAGGTTAGAGGAGTCGAGCAATTGTTCAATTTTTTGACCTCTTTGATTTGTGTATTGTGAGCCAAATATTATGTTATGGGAATTGAAATCACCTAGTATTATGCGTGGAGTAGGTATTTGATCAAGGAGGTCTGATAGTTCTTGTTGGATGATTTCTCTGTTGGGAGGAATATAAATGTTGCAGATGAAGATTTTAATTTTGAGTTGGATGGAGAAAGCGACAGCTTCCAAGTTGGTGTTCAGATCAAGTTCATGCGTGGTGTAATTCGAACTTACAAAAGAGGAGACTCCACCACTTGATCTTTCTCTGTCAAGACGATGTTTAGAGAAACATTTATAACCCTTGAGTCTGGGATCACTTTTTAAGTGAGTTTCCTGTAAGCAAATTATGGGAGGGTTATCATCAGCGATTAGTAGTTTAAGTTTCGGTAAATGGGTATAATACCCATTCAGATTCCACTGTAAAATAAACATGTTGAATAAATATTAGAATAAATCGAGATCAGATTGGGATAGATTTTCTTCTCGTGAGTCAAGAGAAGTATTACTTTGTGTTCGTGGATGATTCATTGTGTTTTCCTCGCCTTTCATGAGATTTTTTATTTTTTTCTGGATGCGGGTGAACTTTCCTTTCATAGATCTGTTTTCTAGATTGGGGTATATTTCAAACATCATATTTATCAGCGAATCAACATCATTTGTGCACCGTTTAGCTTCGAGTAGTGGGTTATTGTTTCCTTTACAATTCTCAAGGAAACCCTTGAAAACGTCAAAGGTCAGGGGAAATGCTTTGGGGTTTTTATCAATAAGAGTTTGGATGATTTCGAAATCTGCGTCCATGCTGAGAGATTCCGAGGAGCTGGAAATTTTGTTTTTCGTGAGCTCGGTGTCAGGTTTCGAGATTTTCTGTTTTTTGGGTAGATTTCTAGGCTTAACAAAGGGGGCAGATGAAGATTCCTGAGATGCTTCCATTTCATCGAAAGGGTCTTGTGATTTATCCATCTGTTCGTCTATTGCCGGTGAGTCTAAACTCTCTGATGGAGGGGGGCGTTTTCCTGAACCTTTTTGTAAGTCGACTTCAAGATTTTTCAAGGTCTGCGATACTGAGGGTTGTTGCTGTTGTTGTTGGGTCCGACAAGAGCTAGAGATATGCCCCTGCTGACCGCAGATGAAACATGTAAGGTCGTCATATGTTAGGAAGATGCGATAATTGGTATTTTCATAGTTAATGACCAAAGATGGAGTTAATTCAATATTCTCATCGGGGGAGGCATAAACGTGCCTTCTAAAACTCAAGACGTGAGTGTACTCTTCATCCTCATAACCATAACCTGCTCTGAGAAAAGATATTGGTGAAACCAGTTTCAGTCCAGTGTTCTTAATCTCTTGTTCAATGATTTCATTCGGGATTGATGGGCAAACGTTTGATATTATTATTCTTTTGGAGGGAGTAATCAGTTTTCGGATTCCTATGTCGACACCTTTTATAGTAATAGACTTGTACTTACTTGTTAGATCATTAACCATCTGTGGGGATGACAAATAAATGCACATGCGATCGTTTGAAATCCGAGAGGCAAACATGATGTTTTTAGGACCCACAATCTTACCAACAGATTTCACATAATCGATTCTTGTTAATTCTTCGTTGATGTTCATAATAATTGCTTGTTCTTTTTTTGGGTAGACTATTGAAGGGCGAGTCTTGGCAGCGTTAACATAAGAAGGGGTGTTGTTTTGTGTACTGTTTGTGTGTGTGGATGAGCTTCTGTAGTCAGAAGCCATCTTATTCAGTTTGGGAGCGTAGTGGATTCAATTGTAAACAATTGGTACGCCACTGCCGGGCGCACCAGGCATCCAGCAAAAAGTGATGTTTTTGCCGAGATATAAGTTTGGATAGATACCACTGACCTGTTTCTGTTGAGAATAAACCTGCTTTAGGAGGATGTTTCCATAGATGGTTTGGTCCAAGACGAGTCCTGGGTGCAAAGAATGGCAGGTTGGTCGAAAAAACAGGATGAAAACACTACTGTAAACACGTGGTTTTCGCGTATTCTTAGGAGAGCACTCAAATGCGTGTTCACTGCGATAACACTCTTATCGGAACCAGATTCAGGTTCTGTTTGGGACATATTCAAGTTTGGACATTGGTCGGCTTTGTGGCCCAACTCTTTGCATAAAAAGCAGAGCATTTCACCCGTGCCAATAAAAATTCTATAGTCGGTGTTGTCTTGTGTGATGGTAACAAATGGGGGAAGCTCAAGATCTTCATTTGGCTTGATGTAAATTTGGCGTCTGAAACTCAAAATGTGGGAAAGTTCGTCATCTTCGATGTTGGCTCTGAGAAATGTCATGTTTGACATTGGTTCGCAGCCAACATCTCTCAAAGCGTTCTCGAGGAGCTCGTGGGGAATGTTTGGGCAAACATTGGACAGAATGATTCTCTTAGCCGGTGAAATAAGTCTTCGAATTGTTACAATTTTTCCCTCAATCTCAATTTTCCCGTGGTTATTCACGATTTCATCGACATTCTGTTTGGTTGACAAGAATATGCAGATGCGGTTTCTTGAGATTCGTGATGCAAATGTGATCTGTTTTGGACCTACAAGCTTGCTGATTGGTACTACGTAGTCTCTTAACTTTAGTTTATCTACGACATCAAGGACTATGGCCAAGTCCTTGCTTGGAAACATTGTATTTATTGAAGCTACGCTAGAGTACCATAGGTTTTTATTCGGTGAATTTGAGTTTTGTTGGGTATTTCTGTTCTGGGGTTGTGACATTTTGAATTTTTTTTGGCTCCTGTGACCAGGGCCTTAGTTTTGATTGAAGATTTGTTCAATCAACAAGAATAGAAAATGGTTTTCGTGTATATAAACAACAACAGTCCATTCCTATAGCGCAAAAAGCACTATAGGAAGAAGCGGCCTTTTTGTTGTCGGTGCGATAAGATAATAATGTGCCTGCTTATAACAAATTCATGCAAGTTTTGAAAACTAAATTGGACTCAGCCGTTTTTCCGGTGGACCGTGAATGATGGGAAGGCGATCTATCCCTTCAGTGGATCATCCAGGACGTTATCCAAAAAGCACAAGGAAAAACTCGCGGGCCGAACACCACAATTTCGTCAAAAGGCGAGAACGTTCAAACACGCGAGGCGCACCGTAGCATAATCGCTTTCCTTTCGACGTAGGTATGAATATCAGTCTTTGATCCATCACTATCAGTGTATATGATTTTATGGGTTGGGAGTTGGGAGTCTGTTTTTTGGAATTCCAGTCTGATTTCATGGTGATTGTAGTCTGTTTTGTTATACTGAGCCAATTTGTAGTTTATTTCCACAGTCTGTAGTTTGCAAGGCGGTATTTGGGACTGAAACCATGATAAGGCTTTTGGGATTTCAAAATTGATTTCAGTTTGAATACGATGCAATATTTCGTGTATAGGAGAAATGATGTTTCAATTTGAATCAAGAAGTGTCCTGAATCTGCTGGAAAAAACCAATGGGAAGTTGGAGCTTTTTGGATTTGAAGCCAAATTGGTACAGTAGTTCGAAGTTAATTGTTCAGTTCGAAGCTCTAGAGGACATTCACTCGCCAATGTAAGAAGATTCTTTACAGGAGTGGTGCAAAATGCTCCCACTGCTATCCTTACAAGAAAGTCCAACTTGATCTCGGAAACTATTACTTCAACTCGAGAATCCAAAATGTGAAGCTTTCTTAATTATCAAGCCCAGAATTCCCCTTCTGGTCTTGAAAATGGAGATCTAAACTTGAAAACCCTGGAAATCTATCCGCGAGTTTCCAATTTTATTGTGGAATAATATCGAATTTATCCTGAAGAATCTACCTCAGAAACTGAGACCCAAGCCATTCATGCATTGTAAAGTTTATTCCTGGAATTCAGGTCTCTTGGAATCAAGATTTGAAATTTAACATCAAATTCTCACGTTGACTCTAAAATTCAAATCTAACTTAGGAATTCGCCTCTTGATCGCCCTCAGAACTTCCGACTTCACTTCGGAAACTCGGCCATCAACGTAGGAATTCTGAAAATAGCCAGAGCTCAGAATTGTCGCATGTGTGCTTTTCCGTGAGGCCCTCACCCAAAATTTCTGGACGCACTCTTGGTCAACCTCAGGGCCAACCATATGACTATTAACCTAGCTTCATTTGATGTTGTAAAAGGTAAATGTTATTTCGGTGACCGACTTTCTTCGTTCACCCGCCTCTCAAGCCTGAAGCCAGGACTTGAGCGCCAATTATTGTACCTACCACAGCACCTAAGAGCGGCGCCGCAGTATTTCTCGTCTCTCATTCTTTTCGTCTGCCCGGGCGACACGATCAAAACGCAGATGATGCCACACTCATCATCGCTCTTTTGCGCGGTTGTCGTGAGTTATGTTTGGGGCTAATTGCCCCTGCAACATTAACATCGCGTCCGATTTGCTGTAACATACATTTCAACGTCCCAAGAACAAACGGCTCTCATATCAAGCACATAAGAGCCAGAGAAACCACACACTGCACGCTTCTCTTCACGGTACTATTAATAATGCGACATTTTCCTCGCTACATCAGTTAATTTGAGTAATACATGTTCTGCACAAGACAAAAAAGAACAGCAGCACCCGCAAAGGAAGCCTGTCATAGTGCCAGAGAGACAGGTCCGAGAATAACTTTGGCACCGTTTTCTAATTAGGTAAGTAATAAGGTAAGAAAAGTGTGTGTTATGGTGAAAAGAAAAGTAAAATTTTACGCACGTTTCCAGGTTAGAGTAGATACGACTTTTTCAAACGTCCACACAAAGACCAATTCCACTCAACGGCTGAAAGTGAAACACAGTTTAGGTAAGTATAAGGGCAATTCAGTAAAATATTGGAGGCACGCGGCGCAGATTACCAACCACACGTGACTCATCCCATAAATTGTGCCATTTTGCGTTATACCGTATAAGCATAAACCGATTAGTTCTGGGACCACTTGATATCGATCCTAATGCCCAGTAGCGTGATGGCTTATGTCCGATGCCAAATTTGCCACTTGATATGGCAGCGATCGTGCTTTATAAAAGATTTATTTGTGGTCAGCTAGAAATGACAGCTTCCATCACGTAGAATATGAATATAGTCTGATGAGAAATGGCACCCGTTAATGGACGTGAAAATCAACGTGCGAATCGAGATAGGTATCCGATTTGCTGAAAAAAAAAAGATACTTGCTATTTCAGAATTAGTATTCCACGTTACTAGCGCCGAAAACCGGGCATAGCATAACGAACGTGAATGCAGCTCGAGGCCCTAGGCCGAGAGCTGCATGTAAGAGAGTTTGTTACGGAACTTTTATTTTTATTTTGATTATCCTATAATCTTCAAGTCTTCTGCCGTAACAGGTGAAATAATATTGATATCGCTATTCATTTTCTGCGACCTAGGAGTGTTTTCAGTCGAGTGATAAGCGTTTTTTGCCGTTTCTATCGGTACGCTCGGTTTTTGAAAGAGATTCTGATCAAAAACTCGCTACACTACCATCGGAAATTTCGAGTGTTTCGTGGCCTGGCTATTTTTTTCTGTGGATTTGTTTTTTTTAACCCACCACCACTTCGACGTGGTCTCCTCAGTGTAGTGCTATTCGTTTCGGACTGTAAGTATTTGGTATCTATTATTTGGAAAAGTATTTGTGAATATTTTTACGTAATTTAAATACTTTCCGTGTCGAAAAGACCACGAAACATCGAATACGACACACAGGAAGTTTTTTAGACGGTTTGGAATCTGTTTATGCCGTTGCTTAGCCCAATCTTTTGGTAATTTTTGAAATCAACATTGGAGGCATAAAAGATGAGCTCGTACCTCGACAACGTTGCTCGATTTAGTTCAAGGCAAATGTCAACCTTGGCGATTGGTCGTGGAAGAGGCTTGTCTACCTCCCAGGAGCATAAACGAACAATACCGGGATCATAGTGTTTCCATCACCATTTTCAATAACTCAGTTATTTTTCAAGATATTCGGATGGAATTCGGTAGAACCATAGAGAGTAAAGTCAGGAAGAGAATGCCGTGTGCTGCCACCGTCCTTGCCTGCTGTATTTGAAAATACGACAGTCAATTGTTTTCCTCCTTATGGCCGCCATCTTGAGTCCACCCATTATCGAATAACTGGAAAATCAGTTGGCAATACAAATCATGGTCTTGAGGAATAATACAGATGCAACAATAACTATACCCAGTGAGCAACTTCTTTTTAATTGACCAAAAAAGAGCTGTAGGACCATTGGAAACATTTTCACGAGTTTCACAGAGCTTTGGCGCTCACCATGGTCGAAATGACCATTGGATAGATGAAGGAGGGTGTTTAAAATTATCCTCTATCTTTTTCGAAAAGGGATACGAGACAACTTTGATTCAAGTTCAGTCTTTCCTGAAAAAGCCTGGAAATATTTTGAAAAAATGGGTAGTTCACTATAAAATTTCATACTTTTAAATAACCGGAATTATAGTCAATTTGAAAGGATATACTCACTGGGAATGATTATTTTTGCACTGAGATTATTGCCTATGACCATTATCATTAGTACAGATTAATTCTTCACTTATTCAATAATGGGTGACTCCAAGATGGCGGCCATGAGAAGGAAAAGAGTTGACCGTCATATTTTTGAAGATAGTGGACAAGGACAACAGCCACAAACGGCATTTCATTCTTGACTTTACTCTTCAAGGGACTACCGAATTCCACTGGAATATCTTGGGAAGTCACTTCGGAAATTACTGATTTTTTGAAAAATGTTGATTTCCATGAAACTAACCACCAATTCCAGGATTTCTCAGAAACAGCTGAAGATATGGGGACGCAGTTTATTTTATCCTTACAAACATCAAATTGTGAATTTATGTTGTGACTTTCATGAGTCCAACTTTTTTGGTTTAGGGGTTGGAGATTTGGAATTATCGAACACCCTGTATACGACGTCTGCAAGGAGACTTACCGTGACATCACCTCTTGAAAGTTGCTCAGAGGCCTAGTGAACATTGTGTGACAAGTCTTATCGCTTGATCATTCTTTGCAAGGTTGTAGTCCCGTAACGTCCGGACTAACTGTGATTCTGGTGATTTCTGTTTGTGCCCCTGAGAGATAGGCAACCCGCTGCCATGGCTTATCGCCACGGTCGATATAACTATGCCCATAACTAGTAATGTCAAGTGGATGACCGATCCCGGCCCATGAAAGTCACCGAAACGAACGATTTGTTGAGGTTTTGAAATCCACCCCTGTTAGGTAGATAACTCGCTATACTGCTGCTCTCCCAGGTTTGCAACCTTGTTTCAACTTTTTAAAAGTACGCTGGGAGTAAGTACTACAACTCTGCCAAGTTTGAATGCTCTAGAATAAAATGCAAGGTAGGTCTCAAAATCGTCCACTAACCGCCGCACTAATACATCATACATCATACACCACACATACCTACATACAGAGTGTTCATTTGAAAAGTTCCCACCCCTGTTTTAGCGCCGCCAAATTTTTTTACAGGGAAACGCCGTAACAGGTCGATTTTTGAATTTTTATCTTTACCCTTTTCGCCCCCACCCCACCCTACTTTAAAATTTCAAACAGCATTTCCTATTTTGTGATACATCAAATTGAAGGCAATAAAATTCTCTTTCCGTCAAACGTATTTCTAATTTTTTTCAATCACCCCCCAACCCTTGTGAAAATCTTCTGTTTGTCAATGAAAGAACAATTTTTCCCCTATAAACTTCGGATTCTTGAGAAATGGACTTTCCAGCAAAAACAGCTCGACTTTTTTTTCAAGAGGTCATCTAAGACACGCTTGGCCAAATTTTCATCTTCGACCCCTTCGCCCCCTTCCTGCCTTATCTTCAAATAGCATTACCTATCTTCTGATACATCTGATTTAAGGCAATAAAACTCTATTTTTGTCAAACATAATTCTATATTCTTGAACCACCACTTTGAAGTAGGGTAGGGTGGAAGCGAAGGGGTTGGAGATGAAAATTTGACCCAATTAAAGTAAAAATGGACCTATCTTTGCTTGGAAGTCTATTTCTCAAGAACCTGGAATTTATAGGGGAGAAATTGTCTTTTCAAATAGAGGATTTCCACAAGGATTGGAGAGTGGTTGAAAAAAATTAGTAATATGTTTGGCGGAAAGAGAACTTTGTTGCCTTCAATTTGATGTATCACAAAATAGGTAACGCTATTTCAAATTTTGAAGTAGGGTAGGGTGGGGGCGAAGGGATTGAAGGTAAAAATTTAGCAATATGTGTCCTTGATCTCCCCTTGTTGACCTGAAAAATTGACCTGTTTCGGCGTTTTCCTGTAAAAAAGATTGGCGGCCAGAAATCAGGGATGAGAACTTTTTGAATGAACATCCTGTAGATAGGTATGTCTTCTAGAAATTTCTTAGGTTAATCAAATACCTACTCTCAAGGTATTTGAATACTTTCAGTGTACCAAATACTTTGGGGGTATTTAAATGGGAAAAGTATTTATACTTTGAAGGTATTTAAATAAATACTTCAAGTTAACCAAATACTTTAGGAGTATTTGAATACTTTGATTGTATTTGAATTACAAAAGTATTTGAATAAAGATACTATTTGTTATTTGAATACTCACACTTGAAATAAAGTATTTATTATTCAAATAATATTTTTTCGCCAAATGAAAAGTATTTAAATAATAAATACTTCCAAAAAGTATTTTACTCAGCTCTGCCTACTAGATGCAGATTTTTGTGTGTCAAATGTCGATTTGAAAAAGTGCGTCCTATGTTTGAATTTTCTTGCTTGAAGCCGCCCTCCCCCTCCTCAGTTAGAAGGGCTGTCCCCCAAAAATCCTGAAATCACTGAGCTCCAGTGTCTTGTGTGACGTCGAAACACAGAAAATGGCATAAATTATTCACATTTAAACCTTCGCCCCACAAAACGTCAAAAATCATTCTGCAATAATTGTACCAACAGTTATTAGAAAAATGACTCTAAAATGTCAATTTTCAAAGTATTTATTTATAATTTCAACTGATTTGAACCGAAAATTTTAAGCTATAACATTGGAAACGTGATCTCTCTTGAATTGTGAATGATTTTGCGAGGTTAGTAGACAATGGTCTTTGAAATGTTTGGTGAATGTCAGAATTTATTGAAAATATGACAGAAACGCGCAGTATCATAATTTTTTCACGTCGCCCATGACGACGTGTTAAAAGTGACGGATATTATTTAACGCTTGTAGATAATAGTATATTATATACCAAGGTTGAGAAGTGAGCTATTATAGCGCGAGCACCGTTTAAATCCCGAGCCGCGTAGCGGCGAGGGAGATATGTGCGAAGGCTATAACAACCTTCTCAAGCGCGGTTTATATACTATTTTTTCCACTACTAGAAAAGTAGATCCGAATCGTGAAGTTTCAAAATTTTATAAAAAACTCTCCGCATCCATTGTAGATGTCAATTGAAACCAAGTAGGCTCTTCAAGCACTTTGAATGTTTTCAATTTCAAATGGACCTATTTCTTTTTCACGCCCCTTTTGCCTCCTATCGCCGCTCATTGGCTAGATTTGCCTCACAATCTCCCGTAGCAACTCTGTCAGTGCCACTGACTTTCTCCTTGTCATTACCCCCGACAACGATATGTTACAATTTGTCATCAGTTGTCAGTAGAACAGAACCAAAATGTGGAGCAAAAGTCTTGCCACGCTGCAACCTGCAACCTACAGACTCGACAACGCTTTACTTTTTTACAAGAGTGTAGTGTAAGCATCAAATGAAGGGGAACCAGCGTGATAAGGGGTTGAAGTATAGTGTGAAAGGATATTTTGAAGACGTACTTGTGAATAACCTGGAGGTGAAAGCGGAGTGCTACAGGAGCCAGAAAAAGAAACAAGCTTCTCAAGAAAATGTCCGGAACAGCATTTGTTTTCAGCGTCATCTTTGTACCTAGCACTGGATGAATAGAAATCTTCCACTCTGAAGTGCCGTGAGCACACCAAAACTGAAGCAAAATATTGAGGTTTTGTTGTGAAGTTGTAGTGGGTAATCGCCAAATAGGAAGGTGAGATAGCATTCCCAGCACTTTGAACGGTAATTTGGGTGACCCCGATTTTGGCTTTGTGCAACTTGTAAAACAGCTGAAATTGTTTCGTTCGCCTTTAAATTCTTCCTGGTGCCGGTGTCTTGCAGTGGCGGCCATCCATTTATTTCGCTTATTTTCGTCGGCAGGAAAACCGTGGAACGAAACATTTGGGGGAAATATTCCCTTGGACTTGTGCGGACAACTTTTCACACAATATACGAGCATTTTCCGAATTATTCGATCAGTGTAGCGACACGACACAGGTTGCAGTCATTAGTGACAGTGACAATCCTAATTTATTGTGACAGTATCGCCTTCCTCAAATTTCGCGCCTAATAATTGAAGGCCTTTGATTGGCCAGGGGTGTGGCTTAAAATTGTTCATCCTTGTCTGAACGTCTCTGTTCCCCATAAGAAATAGGTCTATTGCATTCGCCGGGATGATGATATGAACGAAGGTCGCGAGACACCTTTTGAATTGTGTGAGGCAGCAAATGAGGTCACCAATGACTTACTGCCATAGCAAAACAAAAAACTAAAAACAATTTAATGAAAACGTAAGCGATTTCTGAGAACTGGTTCTTTTCGAGGAAAAATGCATACACTAAAAATGACAAAATGTGAATGATAGCGTACTTATCGAGAAGTGAACACAGCTAATTGGAAATAATTTTAAAATAGAAATATTGTGAGGTAAGGTTGTAAAGGACCGTCCGACCTTTAGCTGCTATTCCATCAAACCAACCGAATTCACGTACACCACAACAAGTTCTGCAATTATTAAGGCCCGGTCAAATAATTTCTCGATCTTTTCGTGTAAGTGAGCTGCCGTTATTGTCAATAATTTGATGAGATTCCAACGCAAACGCCAAGTCGCCAAACGTCAATCAGACAAAGAGGTTGATAATATGCCCGGCCAACTTGATTCTGCACGTCAATCAGACAAAGCGGTTAATAATATGCCCGGCCTAGTTGATTCTGCAAGAGGTTGTGAAATCTCACTTCACGACCACTAGACGGGTCAATAATAGTAGGTATACTTCACAGCTAGTAGTGAAAAAATTCAATTTTGACATTCTGCGATTTGTTTCAATTTCTTAGTGAGTCTTGCCGCCTAAGCAGCACGTTCCAACCACCCGTTTTCACATCATCCGCATCCCCAAAAAAAATTCACAGCATCAAACTTGAAAGAAAAGCAAGTGAGGCAGTCAGACTCATTGGTACATGGATGAAGGTGAACGATTTAAAACTGGCACCACAGAAAGAATTGATAATATTATTTGCAGAAAATTGAAAATTTCGGAAAAGAACTTTCCCGAAAACCTTAAATCTTTTCAAAATCTTAATTTTTTTCCAAATCACCTTATTCTTAAGATCGTCAATTCACCTTTCCCTTGAAAAAAATCACTTTGCGCATACATGTTCAACGTACATGCTCAATTTCATCAATCTGACTAGATGATAGGTTGTTATTGATAGGTAATGATTGAACAAAACACTTGAGTGCAATGATCACCTTGAGTGTTTCATTGGCATCAATCCAGGATGTTCGAAAATACCTGTTATACTCAATCTACAATTCTCTAATACGTCTCTGGCTTTTATTCTCGCAATACCTACGCCTAATCCCGAAGCCACACCATAATCACCGGCCGAGATCTATATGGGGTCCTGTCGCGTTTTAGTGCTTTATACTCGCGCGCGTGCATATAGGGCCTCCTCTCTTTCTCCTGCGCCATGAGCGAGAGGTGCTCTTTATATGTAAAATGGGTTCAAATAAAAAAGGTCCGTTATAAATCTCGAGCCATCTCGCGGCATATCTCCGAACTGGATCAACATCTTGGCGCCATTTTGGACCACCGACGGCGGGAGCAGCACGGCGGATCTCCCAGGACCTTATATCATGTGCGTGAGCGGCGCACGATTCATAAATCATCTCTCTTCTCCTCCGAGTTCTGGTGTGTATAAGGATAAGGTTTAGAGATATACTTCGTATATGGTTCTCGGGCTTATGCAAGGCTCTTCTTGGGATATGTGAACGTACTATCAAGACTCGATTCTTCGGTATGGGGAAGGGTATATCGTATCCTTCACCGCAAGAGAGCTTATTAAGCAATAAATACACTTCCTCGAGTTCCTCGTGCCGAGGCAATAATCGCGCCAAATTGGCATGTGCGGATGGCGCTGTGGCTTGCGCTTGTCTTTTTAGCATTGTTGCGGTTTTTCAATCTAGCAAGTTAGCTTGGATTGTGTTTGTTCAACGATTGCTCATAATGCAAATGGCTCCAGCTGCTGCTTTGTTTGCTTTCAGGTTTCAAAATTGATTTTAATTCGACGTTACGTTGGAAAAATCTGCAAAACCGTCGCTAGTTTTGGAATAAAATGTGACGCTGACACGTTAGCTCAAAAAGAAGCCTGGCAATGTGCTTCTTCTGCGCGATTTTCTTGGAAATGATATCAAACTCGATTTCATTCATCTGTCAAATCTGACATTCTAACAATGGAAGTGACAGTTTTCTATTGTTGTTTGACCAATCAGATTCGAATAAGGCGATAATATTCGATAATTTGCACTAGTGCATGAATCGATAATTTTTTTGTGTTTCTATACTAAGACCAACAGCAGACATAAAATCAAATATGTTATAAAGTAGTGCCATCGTGCACCTCAGGACCTCCTGCACTCTTCTTGGGAAGCACTTATTGCGAATATATGTCGCCGATATAATTCCTTGGACCACAAAAACGGAATCCTGTGCTGCAACGGCTTGGCAATGTAGGCCAATTTTTTCACAAATTCGTCTGTATAGTAGGTGCATCACCCAAGAAACCTTGCGACCCCGTGTTAATTCTTTGGTCGTAGGTAGTCATTCCCTGACGACAAAGACTAGAGTGACTAGTTGACAATGTCATAGGCGTGAAAGATTTCTTGATTCATGGAATTTCTGATAAAATATAACTCGTGCAATGGAAATGCATCTATAATTTTTGACAAATCTTCACTCATGCAAGAAACTGGAAAAGGCCCTCGTGCCCTTTCCTAACTAAACTTGCATCCGTGCACATTTTCCAAAAATTATCGACAATTTATCCATTGCACTTGTTATTAGTCCAGTCAAATTAAGCAAAAATCTGGCCAAACCGGAAATAAATTCGGAAGTTGACAAAATTTGGTAGCTCGATGCAGAATTTAACGTAGAATAACATACTGAAATTCCTGAAAATTCCAAGGCTTGGATTTTTTTTTTAGAACCAATAAAAGGGCGTCATCCTTGAAAATTTTCGATCTTTTTTGAATAACCTGTAAACTACTACCTTTAGAAATACCTTTACTAATACCTGCGAAGCAAATGTAGCCCGTTAAATTCTCAAAAGATCAGTAGGTACTAAACTCATTATTTTGTGGTCAATAGTCCCTGAGATACAGCGTCTGCCAAAATTCAGTGGAAATTACTCAAAATTTATTTCCGGATTTTACGTAACAATTTGCATGGTGTCAGTTCAGGGGCTGTAACGTGGACGAAAAATGTGCGGATTTCAATGTGTTTCACATTTTTGGAAAGCCAATTCAACATTCGGTATCACACTTTTGTCTAGAAGTCGCCAACTTCGAAATGGTACTTTTCCTCGACCTTTGAAATCGATACTTGAAGTCCCGAAGAATCCTCAAAAATCGATTATTTCCATACCATGCCATTTGCCTAATTTTTCAAGTAGAGCAAAACCATTCAGGAAATATGTGAAGAATTGGATACCAAAAAAATGAGATGTTTGATGAAAAATTTCCAGTGATGGTTCCTGAGTTATATCGGTTGGAAGACTAAAACGACCTATTTGGAGAAAAAGATAGGTAGTCCAGACACTAACTGCTGAATACTGTACGAACCTTGCATTTGATGATACAAAATGCCACTTAGCAGACGTAGTGAACATACTTAATACTTATGTACTTTTCACGTCTGCCAAGTGGCATCTTACACCTAAAACGCAAGGTCCGCACAGTATTCAGCAGTTAGTGTCCGAACTACCAATCTTTTTTTCAAATAGGTCGTTTTAGTCTTTCAACTTATATACCTCAGGAACCATCACTAGGGAAAAGATTCTGAAACATGTTATTTCTAGCGCATTTTCCATCTTGATGAAAATCGCTATTGCAACCGCTTTGTCCGTCCGTCCGTCCGTCCGTTCCTCGAACTCCTCCCAAACTAGACGACCTAGCTTTCTAATTTTTTCGCTGTTACATAGCTGCCACTCCCAAAGGAGGGCTAGGCTATATTGGATGTCCATATTGCACCGCCAACATAGAGAAAACCGCCCCCGATAAACTTGAAATAACATACTACTGCACTTTCTACCAAACCTGATGCTCTAGTGTTCTCATTTTTTGAATAATATATAGTTGCCACTTATGAACGTAAGCCAAAAAACATTCCGTCTTCAATATGCGCCGCCGACATGAAAAAACTGCTAAAAACCGCCCCCAATCACTTTAAAATGAAAAACATAAACCCGAAGACATAGCGATCTGATTCTTTCGGTATATGAATAGCTGACTAAAAATGGGAAAGGATAGGCTACTTTTAGTTAGTCGCCGCCCCCAGATTCCGCCCTCAAACAATAAAAAGTGCAACATTCACAAATGTTACTGATTTAGCTGTTCCCTTACACATTTAGGAACTGCCAACTCAAATTGTGCAACATTTGCTCAGCCGAACGCTGCCGCTCCCACACGCCGCCCCCAAAGTAAGAGATAAATGTAAAACATGACCCTGAAGACATAGCGATCTAATTGTTCCGCTATATAGATAGCTGACTAAAAATGGGAAGAGATAGGCCACTTTTGATTAGTCGCCGCCTCCAGCTTCCGCCCCCAAACAAAAAAAATTCAACTTCCACAATTTTCACTTATTGTCATATTTCCTTAAACATTTAGAAACTCCTAACTCAAACTGTGCAACAGTTACTTTGCCGAATGCTGCCACCCCCACACGCTGCCCTCAAAGTAAGAGATAAATGGAAAACATAAACCCGAAGACACAGCGATCTAATTCTTTCGCTATATGGATAGCCGACTAAAAATGGGAAAGAATAGACTACTGTTGATTAGTCGCCGCTCCCAGCTCCCGCCCTCAAACAAAAAAATATTGATGAGTGAAAGAATTTTCATTCAAATCTATTTCATTGGCAAGTACCCCATTCTGATAACAAAATATCACAATGAGTTTCGAATGAAGAAAGTGGGCAAGGAATGGTGTTTCTCCTTCAACCTTTCTTTACGTTCACAATATGCCTCTTTGAGAAAATGCGCTACTGAGACTCACGCACGTGATGGCATACTCACTTGTTTTGGTATTCAATCCTTCACAGATTCTCTAGATGGTTTTTCCATACTTGAAAAATAAAGCAAATGGCATGGTTCCAGAACAATCGATTTTTGGGGATTCTTCGGGACTTCAAGTATAGATTTCAAAGGTCGAGGAGAAGTACTATTTTGGGGTTGGCGACTTCTAGACAAAAGTGTGATACCGAATGTTGAATTGGCTTTCCAAAAATGTGAAACACACTGAAATCCGCACATTTGCTGCCATGTTACAGCCCCTGAACTGACATTATGCAAATTGTTACGTAAAATCCGGAAATCAATTTTGAGTCATTTTCACTGCGTTCTATCAGATGCTCTATCTCAGGGACTATTGGCCACAAAGTGATGAATTCAACACTGATCTCTTGAGAATTCAACAGGCTACAATTGGTTCGCTGGTTTTTGTGTTCTAAAGGTGATAGTTTACAAGTTATTCAGTAAAAACGGAAAATTTCCAAGGATGACGCTCTTTTATTGGTCCTAGAAAAAAAGCCAAGCCTTGGAATTTTTGGGAATTTCAATATGTTATTCCACGTTAAATTCTGCATCGATCCACCAAATTTCGTCAACTTCCGAATTTATTTCCGGGTAAAACCTATTTTGACTGGACTATATATTACTACTGATAATTTTCAAAATCTGACATTCACAAAAAAGACAAAAATGTCAAATTGTGACATTTTTTATTTATTTTATCAGCAGAAAGCAAGATATCGTTTTTTACTGAACCGAAAACAAGCATTCCAATTCTGGCGATTCAAAAAAACTATTGAAACAACCACGGAGCTCAACCTACTTCTCAAGTTCAAAAAAAATCTGTTCAGAAACTTTGAAGTCATATAGAACTGAAAATTCAGATTTGAAAAATTGAGCCTGACTCCCAACATCGATCTTTTTTTGGAATCTCAATCAAATCAACCAATGACTTGGAGCAGGGTTCATGTTTATTTAAAAGAAAGATAGTCGAGTAAATTTTTTGACACTAGCTATATGATGGATAGGAACCTGGAGAGCTTCTCAAGAACTGTAATTAATAATGCTGTTGAAATATTAATATTATCCATGAGTTTTCAGAATGTCGATTTCAACCCCCAGCCCCCATTGTGGTTGTGAGTAGGTATCATATTGATACGGTATTCGGGTTCACCTATTTCGAAATTAAACGTGCTGATTCACTTGTGAACAATCTGTACTTTATTCACTACTACCGATACAACTAAATAACGCACACTATCATTAATTGCTTAGAAGTTCACAATGTCGCTTGAGATGTTATCGTCACGGTCGCTCGATTCCAACTGTCCTGATGCCAGGTCGAGTTCTTCTCTTATAGTGGCATCGTAGGTTCTGGATGCTTTCTGTTTGATTGTTGAAGTTTCCAGCACACAAGGATTTTTCTGGTATCTGCGTCGAGAATATACGCGTACCTTCTACGGCACCTCCACCAGAAGTCTCGACTTGTCGTGACCTACCGCTGCAGTCTCTCGATGCTTCCCGAATGCAATGCGGCAATCTAGATTTCTCTGGAAAAAACCGGGATGGTCGCGAGCTTCGTAACAATATGGTGGCTGGGTAAGGGGTAGGGATGATCGAGAAACGAAGAGCTCAATCCTTATTCACATTGGATTTATTATCATTTTGTCAATCGCCCAGATATTCCTAGATGAACTGAAAGGTCCAAAACTCCACTGACTGTTTTCTCGATTCCGACCCTCTACTCCCTCAATAACACCCGAATTCATTGGTTCAGATTTTTCAAATTATTTCCCCACGGCTGGGAAGATTATACAGGGTATATATATTTGTATGAAGTAAATACAGCAGCATAAAGTAAAAACAACACAAATGAAAAAAAATATTTTAAGAAAAATAAATAAAAATTAAGTACCTAAAACAGAGCGAAAAAAAAAAGACAGTTGAGATCAGAGACTTTAAATTGTGGATAACCAGCTTATAGCTTCTGGAGTAGCTTGATGGATGACTATAAATCCAGGTTCAAAGGAGGTCGAAGGACAATTTTCAACTATATGTGTGATGGTTTCCTTTTTCCCGCCACATTCACAGGCAGGATCGTGTTCTTCATTCCATTTATCTAACATATAGTTGCATCGTCCCTGGCCTGTCCTTAATCTGTTTAAAATGCTCCAAATTTTTCTAGGTAGATCAAAACCTGGAATTTCTTTGGATGAGTCGTCTATCAGATGATAGTTGAAAATGTCGTGATGTTTTTGCCAGTCTTTTTTCCAAAGTTCTGAGGATGAGATGTTTTCTGATGATACAGGGTGGTCCGACGTTTATGTCATTATATTTAAGGATTGATAGAGAATGAAAAATGAAGGGGACTTCGTTCAGAAAACATATTTGAGAAATGCCTAATAACAGAGATACAGCCCTTCAAAGTTTGAAATAAATAATCTTTTTTTCCGCATAACTTTTGAACCGCTCAACCGATTTGATCCAAAATAGAACCAAAGGTTTACTGAAACTATCCCCTGTCGAACAATCATGACAGGTTCCATAAAAAAAAGTTTCAGGGGCGTAGACATAAGGGGGTGTCTCTACTTCCCCCTCCTATTTTGCACCTCCATGGTTATTTTCAAAAACTGTTCATAATTTTGAATTTTACGTTTAATTTTGAAGAAAACATTGCTCATGTAAAATTGTGATTAGAGGCTTTGTTTGGGATATATTTAGGATTGAAGGTTTGAAAAAAATCTCAAGAACACAACTTTCAAAGATCTAAAGATTAAAATACAAAGAAACTCATGATTTCTTAGCTGAAATAGGTTTTCTAGAATTTTTAAGTTGACTATTCCACACAACATACTTCTGACCAATCAACACGTATGAAACCTTCGAGTTGAACCAATGAAATCAGTTTTATACTGATAAAACACGACCTTCGTACAGTTTTATACTGACTATTCCACACAACATACTTCTGACCAATCAATACGTTTGGAACCTTCGAGTTGAACCAATGAAATTAGTTTTATACTGATAAAACACCACCTTCGTACAGTTTTATACTGATAAAACTGTGCCTTCTTTTTTTAAATAAACATGATACTTGATTTAAAAAGTTCCTGAAAATTGTGCCTGCTATAAGCCTTTCAAGCGTCACCTACACACAGTGACACCGCTTCCAAAAGTGGTAGTATTGCAATCGGTATATATACTCATCCCTTGTGTCCAACTAGAGGTGAGATGTAGTTTACTATATTTGTGAAATACCACATTTAGGCAGTTCCTAATTCAAATAAGTAACAATAATTTTGATTTGCAATGATTATCCATGGAACATTATGTAATTTCTGTTTGTTATAATTGCCGCATTATTATTATTTTTGCCATAACGACACCGTACGTCGCCGTAGGTAAGGCAGGCCAGGCCACTCTCCTGCACAGCAGTTGTCACAATGACAATAAATGACATCCGCAATCCGCGCGGGGCACAAAATCGCAGATCTAGCCACAAAGAGGACCAGTTCATCACTTTGTAAAGTTATGGTTATATTTTGCGGCCAATGTGGTCTCGTTTTTTGAATGGCAAAGCTTTGGAAAACGTTTTTACGTTGAGAAGCACAATAATAATTGAAAGATTAGCTGTTCGTTAGATTGTAAGTGCACTTGATTTCCAAAGCAACTTGATTGAATTAGCATGACCGCATGACAGTGTCACAATGCCAAAAAACAATTCCATTTTTGGATATGGGGTGGATTTGGAATCAAAACGTTTTTATATTTTGATTTTCACGTTTTGTGGAATATTCTCCGCAAATACCACTCGAGCTAATACGAGTTTTATCAAAATTTTCGAACTGTTTCTCAAACTTTGTTTTCATGAAGCAATTCAACTCGTGGAAATGGTCACTTTATTATCAAAGACAAAAACCCTCCAGCTACGCTGTCGGGTTTTTTTCAGATAATAAAGTGACCATTTCACACTCGGTGAATTTCTTGAAAACAAAGCTTTCGAGATAGTTCGAAAATTTTATCGATAAAACTCATAGCTCTTGTGGTATTACATACGATTAACCACCATTTTTTTCAAAACACGAAAAATTTCCAGTAAAAAAACAATTTGGGCTCTGGAAAGTGACGATTTCGGAATGTGCCGACCTACCGACTTTTGAGGGATATTTGAGTGTTTGTCTGCTCGAGACGTCACAGCTTTTTCTGGAAGTAAAGTAAATTTTTCTGTCTTCGGAATATTTTGATAACAAAAGACGTCTTGTAGTCAGAGATATTTGAAGACAGAAAGGGATATTTTGAAGTCATTATAGACAACTCTGTGAACAGATGAAGACACAATTGGAAAAAATGGGGATTTTTGAAGACAATTATAGTGCTATTCTGTAAAAAATAACATGCTATAAACGCTCTGTTATGTAAAAATTCGTGTCAGCTATTGGCTGTTGCCTAGGTAATAACAACGTACAACGTAACAGAGCCTTCATGGAATGTAATTTTTTAGAGAATCGCACCATAAGAGGCGTTTTTGACACAGCTGAAAGCAACCTGATGACGGATATTTCGTCACACTGCTCATTTGCTCAATTGCTCAAATGAGAACGTTACCGTCAGTTTCAGGTTGAATTTACATATCTTGGGATATAATATATTGTAGTGATTGGCCTAGCCTAAAAGTAAAATAGTTGAGTTAAGCATGAGAGCGTAGCTACATCTGGCGAAATTAAGAAATAGGGATGCCGGCTGCAGGACCGGGAGAGAAAGCCGAGAAAGGCACGCAAGGGTGGTTGATGTGTGGATGCAACACAGAGAAGACACCTTGCTTTGCGCTCCTGCTTATATTATTGTTGATCAAGTTGTTTTGGTCTAGTGATTGTGGGTTTTGACGTGGATCTTTCGGTGAAATCAAAAGGCAAGTAAATCACTGATTTGATTGATTCGACCATTAATTAAGGTAGCAGGTGTTCAGAAATTTATAAGCACAAATTATTGTGGAATCAGAGTCGCACTTCAATTGAATGGTGTACAATCTTTATTATGAATGTTCAGCTGTTGGAACCCAAGTACCGTCTTAATGTCAGATTTAATGGAATGTCAAGAAGTAAGTTACCTGGGCTTTCCTACCTGTGAAGGTGCTTCAAGTTGAAGGGGCTTCTCTTCTCTATGCGGTTGACCCTTTAAAAAAATATAAGCTTTAGTCAGTGCGTTGAAATCCTAAGTTCACAAGAATTAGAAGTGAGAGTTGGACGCGAATGATAAAGGGTTAAAGTCAAGTGCGGCATTGCGGAGCAAACAAGCAACCTTTCTTGATGCCAGGGAACTACTTAACTGACGCCATCTTTACAAAGAACCGAGTGAGATGTCACCATGAACTAAAGCAAACAAAAGCAACACTTACCTGACCAAGAGGGTTAATCAACAGGCGGTTAACGACAGGACGAAGTTAACCCGAACCGTCTGAAAAGATGTTCGTGGTCAATCAAGCTTTGAAACCTGGCTGCCACCCTCGCGAAGCGGTAGAAAATAAGAGCGGAAAATGTGCGGAAAAATGCGGAAATTAGGAAATGCAAAGCGCGAGAAATTCTTCAAACACAAAATCTAAATAGCCAAGTCATTTGAAGCTACCTGATACATGATCTAAGATCAAGTTCACTCCGAAAAGTCTATCAAAGGGCTTTAACAAACAAAGACCCAAAGGGTTAATTCATGCCAATAATACCTGTAAATAAACCATACACTAATTTTCTAGTCGAAAGGCATGGTGTAAAACGACGACATTCTGACGAAAATTGGGAACCGACAAAACTGGGAATTATTGCAACTGTGAACATTCCGATTGTCACTCTTTCGATTAAAACCCTTCAACAGGGGAGCTCCACAAATAATGAATCAGCCATGCTGTTTGAAATGTAATTAAAATTGTGTAAACTCTGGCTGAAGACGGCAATGACGTATTTAAGAGATCAAATTGTATTTGTTACGAGTCTAGTTTAATGAAAAATCAGACAATAAGATTCACCGAAAGCAAAAGACTCATGTTTGATCATATTTAATCAAAGTGAATAAAGGTCATTGTGATATGAATTGTTTGTTTCTATGTGGGAAATGGATTAATTTGATCCTCTCGTAGGTAGAACCAAGGTTGGTCAACAAAGAAAGGGGTAAAATAATAAATGAGAAACAAAAGGGTCAAAATAAACAACGTAAGAAAGGGGTAAAAAGGGGGCAATCGTCACAATATCAAAGAGCAAGATGAGATAGAGATATTTCAAGAACAGATAGAGACATTTTGCAAAAACATGGAGACCTTTTGGGAACAGACGCTCTGATATTTTTGAGTCAGTAGGAACCGAAGTTTTAGAATCAAGTTGAGATAGTTTCGCGACATTCAGTCATATTTTGAGACAGAAATACTCAAAGAATAGATACGCATTTTGAATACAGAGACATTCTCAACAATATTTGCCTCCAAGTGAGAAATTACAGAGATTTCGTTGCAGTGCTTGCCAGTTCAAAGACCTTACTGTCAACTCCAGAAGGAATTTGCATCTTTCGAGATACAATCTTCGGTGGTACGCTTATCTTTTTTTTCGGGAGGAGGGGAATGCTTTTTACGCACGCCCTGGCTCGATGGCACCAGGAGAGTGTGGGACTCGCCGCGTCTTCGCAAACCCTACTCACTAAACCCCTCCTCAGACCTGGTGGGTTACCCGCCCCTCGGAACCGCTGGAGCATTACTTCGGGGAGCGGCTGGTCGTCATAACATTATCATAATCTCATTCTCTCCCACCATTCCAGTTCTTCTTCTGCCTTCGTACCGATTATGTACCTGATCGCTTTTGCAATCATCTTCCATACACTCAACCAAATAGTAGCATGAATATAACGAATGACATCATTGATTCAATGAATAAGTTCATCAAAATCGGTCCAGTGAACCAATTCATTGCCGGAATGAACGTTACAACATTAAATGATGAACTTTTCTTGAGGGATTACTTGGATTCATTATATCTATGAAAGGTGTGCTTGATACTCTTTTCATTGAATCAATGCAACTGTTCATAACGGCAATGTTGAAGTTACATAAACTGACGTTGAAAATTCATTGATTCGATGATCATCTATACATTTCATCGATGAACCCTGGTCATAACCGTAATGAACAGCCGGTCATTGATTTTATGAATAAAATCCTTAAATAATGAAACCTGTTTTTTGTTTGATGAATAGGTTCATGAATAAATCAATTTAGTTAATCGATCTAGGGATTATTTGTAGGCAAAATATGAAGAATGTAGATAAATCTATTTCCTTGCGTTATTTTTCAAAATAGAAATTTCGAATTTGGCATGCGATTTCCTGATGGATACATCTAGAAGACACTCTTAGTTCCATCAAAAACTTAACACTGTGTTAAATTTTAACATTGAATCAGATTTGAATATACTGGTGAAATTGACTCAAAATTGAATTAATTCCGCCATCATGGTTAAATTTGAACTATTGTTAAATTCAACACATCAATATCAAGTTTTTGGTGGGACTAAAGGTGTCTTCTAGATGTATCTATCAGGAAGTCGCCTGATGCCAAATTTGAAATTTCTATTTCGAAAAATAGAGCGAGGAAATAGGCCTACTCTACTTTCTTCATATTTTGCCTACTAATAAACTCCTTAATCGAATAAATAAATTAATTATTCTATGAACCTATTTGTTAGGCATATAGTTACATATAATAATAAATACACGTAGGTACCAAGCTTTACTAATAGGTAACTACAAACTCAAAAAATTTTCCTCACATTTTTCATTTTTATAAGAATTACATAGAAGATGAGCTTAAAAGAACAAACTAACTGATTTTGTAAAAAAATCTCAATCAAGGACCAGAACAAAATAGAAGAAAATACAAAATCTTTTCCCTATACTGGCGTCCCAGTTCGATAGAAACTGTCTCCCGTCGTGTAGATGACATCATAATCCATGTCAATCTAAAAACAGAACAAAGAATATCAATTAGGTTTTGCGCGTTTATACGTTTTCTGAAAATGGAAGTGATACTTGGGTATGAAAATTTCGCTGTTTCTGATTATAAAAATAAAATAGACTTTAGGTACACGCTAGGTGTCTAAGAATGATAAATATTTTACTACCACATGGGTACCTACCAGTTTGTATCTAGTACGCGTTTGATGAAAAGGCCATCTGTTAAAGATTTCCGCCCTTGTGTCCATTTTCCTGATCTCATCTATGCGAAATTGTCAGCACGCCTTCCAGCAGCTATCATGCTTATTGGTTGACAGCTTATAGAGTTTCGAAGACCTGGTAGCAATTCGGCGTATTCATCTGGAACTGGAAAAAGAAATTATTATTATTTATTACCGGAATGAAAGTGAACATTGTAACCATACCAAATTGTTTTTCTGGTCAAGAAAATTTCTTGGATGTTTGTTTCGATTTTGGCACCTCAACTCAATATGCTTCTCTACGGGTTTTTTGAAAATACTTCCCAAGTTACAGTATTTCACATGCAACTTCTCTCTTTTGCTCGTTCGCTGTAGTATTCCTAAAAGACAAAATACATGAATAATTATGTAAATGGACTCAGAGTGCAAAATTTACCAGTTTTTCAGTAGGAAACTTTCCCTTGCCAAGCCTTTTGCCGAGTTCTATTGATGTATCAAACCCAAATTCGACTGTGCAATAATCAGACTCTTGAATTCGTTGGTGAATATAACGGTGAACAAAATAGGGCCACCTACCTTATCGAAACAAAGAAATCAGCAACCAACACGATTCAACAGTTCTAGCTTGTAGTGTAGCCATGCACTTCGCTCGGGACAGAACAACGGTTGATGCAGAAAACAACTTATGAAAATCAGGAAAGTGGTGCGTTCTGCACCGTGCGCATGCGCTTCAAAGATTCGATACATTAGTATAATGTATGTTTCATTGTATTGATGCCGAATCATCACTCAATGAAATTGTTCATTATTATAGTGAACATTGATTCAGAATCACGGATTGGATTAATGTATCAAATCATTATTACTATGTATTGCGATGTCAATGAATCCCATCATTGAAAATTCAGTATGATTGTCATTATATCAATGAATGTTGTTCTTGATATAAATGAACTTTTCAGCATAATTTAATGAATGCCGCATTCATTGTTTAATGAGGCTCCGTACATTGTATACATGATCATTGGTTATAAACGAATGATTTATCACACTTCACTTTACATAACATACATGAAAATTTCATTGAAATAATGAAAGTGAAGTCGATGAAAGCTGTTCATTGAAGCTACGATCAATAATTTTTTGAGTGTACCGTCTCATCCTTTGTCATCGTTTCGATCAAGTTTTCTGCCGTCAGCCTTCTCCCAACATCGACCTCCAGCCTCCATCTTGTCTCCTTCCACCTGTCGCACTATAGTAACGTGTGCTCCGCCGTATATCTCATCAGACAATAGTAACAGGCATCAGTCTTGGAGCGTTTGAATCTCTCTAGATACCTACTGCCTGAAGCATCTGTGTCCGCTTAGTACCTGTGTCAGGGAATAATCCATCTCTCCGTGTCCTCGTCTAATCCATGGTCTAATGTCGGGTATGAGTTTCTTAGTTCATTGTGCTTTTTCCGTTGTCTATATCTCCATCTGTTCTGCCATTTCTCTATAGTTCCCTCTCTTAGTTCTTAGTTTGTCCGTCCTGTCCGTTGGTAAATTTTGACTCTTTTTTTCACCATAAGCTCTACCAGTGGTATCCCTGCCAACACCTGCAGCGCCTCCGTCGACGTTGTTCTAAATATATATCGATGGCGAAGAACAGCAACCTTCCATGTCACCATTTGCGGTAAATCAACAACCGCCCATGTTAATTTCCGCAGAGTTGAAAATAATGAATAAAACAATCGACACTCCAGCCTTTAATCGACTGACAAAACCTCCGATTCCAATTTAGACTTATTCGTATATCAAGTGCAAAATATCAACCTTCTATGTCTGACAAATGAGGTTTTTGCAGAAAATACGATGACAAGGTAGTAAAAATAACCTTCTATGTCAGACAAAAAAGCTGCTATAAAGCTTCTATTCTGCAAAAATTATCACTATATTGCTCACAAAACCGTCTATGTCACGTTTTATAGCCAAATCTAGTGAATATTATCAAATTTCATATCCCATTAGGTCACTTCAATTTATAATGAATATTATTTCAACCTAAAATGGGAGAAAATATAGTACATCACGTTTAAAGTATAATTTTGTTCCTCCTAAAAAGAACCTCTTTTTGACATAGGAGCTTGCTGGATTTCTGCAAACGGTGACATAGAAGGTGACTGTTCTTCGCCATCGATATGTTCTGCATAATTATCCGTATAAGTGTTTTCGTTGTTCTCTTTCCATCACATTTTTGTATTTCTTGACACGTATTGTTCTTTCTTATACTGGAGCACCGTACAATAGCATGCAGTACACCACTGCCGTTATAGTTTTCTTCTTCCCCATAGTTGGCCCTTGGATGTTTGGCAATTAACGTCCCAGTGCTTTGGTCACTTCCTCTGTTTTGTTAGTTACTGCCTGTACGTGTTGTTTCATTGTCATGTTTCTGTCGAATGTTATACCCAAGTGAGTATTTCAGATTCTCCTGGCTTGTTATCTTCATATTGTCAAGTGTGATGGTAATACTGGGTATTTTTCTTCTCCCCACCAGTAGCACAACTTCTGTCCTTGTAGGTGCCAATTTCTGGTTTTTTACCTTGAGGCAAGTATTCACTTTGTTGATGGCATGACTTGCCTTGGCTTCCAGGCTTTCCGCATTTTTGGAGTACACAACTACAACTAGGTCGTCAGCGTGCCTAGGCTATAGCATTGGCTATAGGTATGGGCTATCTGATTTCTACATGACTCGAGTGGGCTGTGTTTCTCTTCGCCATCGGCCGATCGCGGCCTGAATTGCAGCCCACTAGAATCATGTAGAAATCAGACAGCCTATATCAGTGTAACTCGAGGTGTAACTCCATCTGGCATCTTGAGTTGTATAACTTCACTTTAGTAGACATTCCACATAGTGGGTCCTACTATAGTTCCCTGCTGGACTCCACTCGATACTTTTATTTTGTGTTTCTTCCAAACTATGATTTTTCTATTCTCAAAATAGATGGTTATCACTTATCAGCTTCATTAGTTACTGAGGCATTTCCCATTTCTCTGGCTCTTTGATGATATCTACCTGGCCATGGCGCGCTGTTGAAAATGCCTTCGAAGTCCTGGACAAAATCGACTGTGATAAAGAATACTATGGTTTTGTGAAAACTTGGAATTTTTAGATACTTCTCCAAAATTTTCAAAATGTAAAATCGGGAAAATTTACAAAAAGTCAAATACGGAAATAACTTTTGCTTTGCATCAATTTCTTACGAAAACCATAAGGCATTGGCCAAATTCTGGAATCTTGGAAAAGTCGTGTCACATATCGCTTTCTACTGAATTGTGAACGCTAAGTACGTTTCTTGGAATTATTGTTAATTTTAAGGACTAGACAAGGATTTTTCAAAATTTTCAACACATTCTTCCATAATTTTTTGTACAAAATCGATCTGCTTGAATCGAGCTTAGTAACAAACAATATCCCAGTTGCACTTATGGTGAACTTGGAAGTTTTCAGTACCTACCTTTTTGAAAACTGTCAAAATGTCAAATTGACAACATGAAGAAATCAAAGGGAGAGAGTGTCAATTCTACACGCCGCTACAGGCTACACACAAGCTACTTCAAACATTTAAATTTGTTCATTAAAATTTCCGAAGTTACAACATTACAATGCAACGTAAAAACGTAAATTGTTGTGGTTGCCGCTGATCGAAGTATAATGGATAGGCAGTCCCTTGCAGTTGGAAAAAATGACTTTTTAAAAATTATCGAAAGACTCAAAAGTGTCCAAATTGCTCAAAATCTGTCAAAAATTTCAAAATTGTTGAAATTTTGACGAAAGTTCGCAATTTTCACCCCACGTGGTCTTAACACGCCACCATAATTTTTTTTGACGAAATTGCACCTTTTCGTCGCCACCATAAGATTAACATCTCCGAGAAATCTCGCAAACGCGATGTGTGTGGCTTCGGAATTGATTGCGACAATCTCCGGTAATACGCTTTCCGATTACCATCAACGCCACCTACGCTCTGTATGCAAATTTAATAATAATCATTATTATAATGCAGGCAGAGATGCCAGCTGGATGGAGAACTTCTTGCGAAAGTGGCGAAAACGGCGTCGTTGCGGATTAATTAATGCCGACAATAATTAGCTGGAGACGTCTTGCGTTAGGTAGGTAAGCAAAGGAGCAAAGCAAAAGCCATCTCAACCTGGCACATGCACACACACACACAATCATGAATTGAACATGATAATAACAACGCCCGGTGATGATGGCTTATAAAACGCCCACGGATGTTATGATAATCCCTATGGATATTTTCTCTTTATAGTGAGTACGACTTTTTTGGCGTTTCTTGTTTCTCTGCTTCTCGGTTTCTTCACGTTATTATCGTCGCCGTGCGAGCTTATTTGTCATCATCGTGATCATCATCGTCTTCTCCCAAGTGGAATATACTTACTTGTTTATGCAAATAGTGTTACATTTATTGCGTTGTGCCGTCACGTACGGGCCACGGTGGTTATTTTTATGAATGAAACGCGCTTTTTATGGTGAACTCTGCTCGCATGTGAGAACCGTAGTAAGCGGAGACGATAAAGCATCAACCGTTTCCGTGGTGTCGCCTGAACTCGCGATGAGATGATCTCCGCGAGTTCAAAGATATAAAAAGTAATACTCGTGGGAGAGAGAAAATTTGAATAAGCTTAGATAAGAAATCTGACCTATAATCAAAGAGTGTGTCACCATATCCACTATGACACCGAAGCGCTGATGAGTACTTATCAAAAGACGAAACGTGCCTAACAATCGCGGTTTTATTTTTCGAAGTTTCGAAAAAATTTAGCCGACTATCGGAACACGTCCAATGGATATAAAACATGTGTTGACACGGCCATAAGGGTTATACAGGGGGTCGTGTGTCTGGATCCACGCCATCATCATTAATCATACGCATTATTTGGGTTGTGGATAGAATGTTTGGAAAAAACCAACAACGTATTAAAGGTCGTTGTAATTGGCAATCTATCAACGCCCTTTAGAGGGCCCACGGTCATAAATATAAAATTATCCCCGTCTCTGTTCAGCTCGGGTACTGGGTAGCGCGGGTATAAGGGTTGGCACAGGTTGGACTGATGGTGGTGGGCCAGGAGGCACCTCGGATAATTACTGTGATCGCCAAAAACCCGAATTAAGTTTTGGAAATTCGGCACCTGCCCAGACACCGGATGCTCAATCTTCTGGCGGTGGTATGGGAGGTATTATAGTAATACCTATTTTAATCTAGGAGGGCTTTGATATAGTATGTGTCAAGATGTAATGACGTACTCACTACTCATATCCCTCTTCCAATTGTACAATATAAATAACGGATTTAACCAAGACTTAGCGACTAGAGCTTCACTCAGAATTTTTTTTCAGATTTATTTACAACAGAAACCTCGACAAAACTTGAACTTAGTTTGCAAAAAATTCAATTCATCGAAAGGGGAAGCAGGGTATTATATTATCTCTCACTGAAGCGATTGCAAACAGATCGGTTTTAACTTCAACTTCTACCTTTCTTGGATTACCGATACTGGATAAAGCAATATGAGGGAGGCAAAACAAGCCGCGGAATGAAATGTGGGAAGAATTGAAATGTGGGAAGAAATGAATGGTGGGATAAGGAATGCAGAACAAAGAAAATCGAAGTAAGAAAACTACTGAGAAAGTGGAAAAAGGCAACTATACTGAAAGAAAATTATTCACAAAGACTGAATCTATACAAAAAAATGTGCAAAGATGAAAAATTGGCTGGCGAGAAGAAGACAGAAGAAAACCTTAAAAATATAAAGACTGAAAAAGAAGTGTGGGAATTCATTAACAAAGAACGTAAAACCAGACAGAGAATTGACGGAGAAATAAAAATAGAAGACTGGAGACGACACTTCATGAGCTTGTTGGAAGTAAAAGAAACGCGCAGTCAGGATATCCGAGATAAGCAGATAGAAACAGTGAAAGAGATTAAAGTAATGAGCAGGGAAGAGGTGGGAGTTGAGATATCAAGGCTAAAGAAAAAAAAGGCACCGGGATCAGATGGAATAAAAAATGAGGCATGGTTGTACGGAACAGAGGAGATTACTAACCAATTGACAAAACTACTGAACAAAGTTTGGAATGGAGCAGGAATACCAAAGAACTGGAGAGAAGGAGTGATATGTCCGATTTTCAAGAAAGGAGATACGCTACAAATGGGAAAAACGGAGGAATAACCCTTCTCAACACAGCATATAAGGGGTTTGGTAAAACTTATCGACACCCAACTCATCGACAGAATAATTTGCCGACACCCAACTCATCGACAAGACAACTCATCGACAAGACAACTCATCGACAAGACAACTTATCAAAAAGACAACTGATCACAGGACAACTCGCCGACAGGATAACTCACCGACAGGAAAACTCATCGACAAGACAGCTCACCGACAAGACAACCCACCGACAAGACAACTCACCGACAAGACATCTCACCGACAAGACAACTCGCCGACAGGACAATTCATCGACTAGAAAACTCATCGACAGAGTAACTTGCCGACATCAAACTCACCGAAAATTCTTCGCGCGGACAATTCTTCGCCAGACAATTCTTCACGTTGTTCAATCCAATCTATGTTCAAACTCGGTTTGACAACTCTTAGCTTAGTGAAAGTAGTATCAATTGCAAGGACGGGGTCGGCATTGATTTAGCCCGCTGAAATTTGACATGGACCATTGTGGACATAGCTTCTGCTACCAGCAAGACCTTCTAGAGCTCCCTTGGCGCTAGCGAGGGCTTGGTATAACTTATCGTCACCTAACTCATCGACAGGATAACTTGCCGACACCCAATTCATCGACAAGACAACTCATCGACAAGACAATTCACCGACAAGACAACTGATCAACAAGACAACTCGCCGACAGCACAACTCGCCGACGGGACAACTCACCGACAAGAAAACTCATCGACAAGACAACTCACCGACAAGACAACTCACCGACACGACAACTCACCGACAAGACAACTAATCGACAAGACAACTCGCCGACAGGATAACTTGCCGACACTTAACTCATCGACAGGAAAACTCATCGACAAGTTAACTTGCCGACATCCAACTCACCGACAATTCTTCGCGCGTACAATTTTTTGCCGGAAACTTTGGAGCTCTAATGAAGCCCAGTGTGAGTGTGAAATTCAGAGCTCTGTTCCACACTGAGTTCTCACGTAGCGTTTCAAGCCTTGCTGAGCCCCCTGTCTCTACAAGTATTGTTTGGGATCTTACTGAACCCCCTTGGGCATCCTCAAATTTTCTGGAGATTTGCTTTGCCCTTATGCTTTGGACGGTTCCTCAGAGCCCTATTAGGCCCCCTTGTCTCCATTTCGCATTTGTAGCCCTGCTGAGCTCCTTTGTACCTTGCATTAGTTTTCAAAGCTCTACATATAGTTAGCTCCTGTCGTGTATCTTCTTGTGTTGGTCGAAATCCTACTGCTTCCTCCCCCTCCTTGTGTCTTCAAGTGTCGTTTGGAACCCTAGTGAGCCAGACAGGCCTTCTCGCGATTTTCAAAGCTCTATCCTGCTTTAAGTCTATATTGAAGCCTTTCAAGCCCCGTTGACCCCTTCCGTGTCTTCAAATATTGTTTGGAGTCCAAATGAGCCCCCTTGTGTCGTCAATCATCATCGTTGGCATCCTGGTGACCCCCTTCTGATTTCTCTGGAGTTTTTGGAATTTTCGAAAGCTGCCTTGTGCCTTCATAGGTTTCTCGGAGCCCTATGTGCCCCCCCCCTGTGTCTTTATGTTTCATTTGTAGCCCTGCTAGGCCCCTTTTTCATTGCTTCAGTTTTCAAAGCTCTAGTTAGCTCTTGTGAGTCACTATGTGTTGGTTGAAGTCCTACAGGGCCCCCTTTGTGTCTTTGAGTACCATTTGGAGCCCTAGTGAGCCCCGTCAGGCTTTTTGCGATTTCCAGAGCCCGGACATCTTTTGTGTCTACATCAAAGCATTTCAAGCCCTGCTAAGCCCCCTTTTACTTCAAGTATCGTTTGGAGCCCTATTGAGCCCCTTGTGTCTTCAATTATCGTTCACGGCCCAAGTGCCCCCTTTCTGATTTTTGATGTTTCTGGAATCTTGGAAACCTCCTCTGTACCTCCTTAGGTTTCTCAGAGCCCTATGTGGCCCCCTGGTGTCTTCATGTTGCATTTGTAGCCCTGCTGAGCCCTTTTTTACAATGTGTTAGTTTTTCAAGCTCTAGTTAGCTCCTGTTAGTCATTATGTGTTGGTCAAAGTTCTACGGGGCGCCCCTTCGTGTCCCCAAGTGTCATTTGGAGTCCCAGTGAGCCCCGCCAGGGGCGTTCGTTCGATTTTTAGACGCCCCTCTCCTCTCTTGTGTCTATAATGGAGCGTTTCAAGCTCTTATGAGCCCCCTTGTATCTTCAAGTATCGTTTGAAGCCCTATTGAGCCCCCTTGTGTCTTCAATCATTGTTGCAGACCAGTTGACCCACTTCTCGTTTCTCAAAGTTTCTGAAATTTTCGAAATCTCCTTTGTGCCTTATTAAGTTTTTCAGAGCCCTATGTGGCCTCTCTTTGTCTAAATGTTTCATGGGGTAGCCCTGCTGAGCCCCATTCCACATTATGTTACTTTTCCTAGCTCTAGTTAGCTCCTATTAGTCTTAATGTGTTGGTCAAAGTTCTACGGAGCTCCCTCGTGTCTTCAAGTGTCATTTGGAGCCCCAGTGAGCCCCGCCAGGCCTTTGTCCTATTTTCAGAGACCTCCCCTCTCTTTTGTCTACATTGGAGTGTTTCAAGCCCTACTGAGCTCCCTTGTATCTTCAAGTATCGCTTGGAGCCCTATTGAGCCCCCTTGTGTCTTCAATTATCGTTTGCAGACCAGGTTACCCCCTTCTAACTTCTCGATGTTTCTGGAATCTCAAAGAGCTCCTTTGTGCCTTATTAGGTTTTTCAGAGCCGTATATGGCCCCCCTGTGTCTTTATGTTCCATTTGTAGCCCTGCTGAGCCCTTTTCTACAATGTGTTAGTTTTCCAAGCTCTAGTTAGCTCCTGTTAGTCTTTATTTGTTGGTCAAAGTTCTACAGGGCCCTCTCGTGTCCCCAAGTGTAATTCGGAGCTCCAGTGAACCCCGCCAGGCCTTTGTCCGATTTTTAGAAGCCTGTCCTCTCTTGTGTTCACATTGAAGCGTTTCAAGCCCTACTGAGCCCCCTTGTATATATTTAACTACCGGAGTAAGCTTACAACTTAGTAAGCTTCTTCGTGCCTTATTGGGCTTTTCAGAACCCTATGTGGCCCCCCTGTGTCTTTATGTTTCATTTGCAGCCCTGCTGAGTCCCTTTTCACAAAGTGTTAATTTTCCAAGTTCTAGTTAGCTCCTGTTAGTCTTTATGCGTTGGTTGGTCAAAGTTATACGGGGCCCCCTCGTGTCCCCAAGTCTCATTTGGAGCCCCAGTCAGCCCCGCCAGGCCTTTGCCCGATTTTTAGAGGTCTTCTCTTGTGTCTGCACTGAAGCGTCTCAAGCCCTACTGAGCCCCAAGTATCGTTTGGAGCCCTATTGAGCCCCCTGGTGTCTTCAATTATCGCTGGCAGACCAGGTGGCCCCTTCTGATTTCTCAAAGTTTCTGGAATCTCAGGAAGCTCCTATGTGCCTTAATAGGCTTCTCAGAGCCCTATGTGGCCCCTGGTGTCTTTATGTTTTATTTCTAGCCCTGCTGAGCCCCTTTGCACATTGTGCTAGTTGTCTAGGCTCTAATCAGCTCCTATGAGTATTAGTGTGTTGGTCGAGGTTCTACAGGGCTCCCCGAGCTTCCTTTGTTTCTCAAAGTGCATTTGGAGCCCTAGTGAGCCCCGCCAAGCCTTCTTGCAATAATTATGAGAATCCTATCCTCCCTTGTACCTCCATTGAAGCGCTTCAACCCTGCTGAGCCCCCTTGTATCTTCAAGTATCGTTTGGAGCCCTAATAAGCCCCCTTGTGTCTACAATTATTATTGTTTGGAGCCCCGGTGACCCTGTTCTGACCTCTCGATATTTCTGGCATCTTAGAAAGCTCACTTGTACCTTTCCAGGTTTTTCAGAGCCCTATACGGCGCCCCTGTGTCTTTATGTGTCATTTGTAGCCCTGTTGAGCCCCTTTTTAACCAGTCTTTGTTCTGGAGCTCTAGTCAACTTCTGTGTGTGTGTCTCCATGTGTTGATCGGAGCCTTATAGACCCCCTTGTGCCTTTAAGTGTCATTTGGCGCCCTAGTGAGCCTCATCAGTCCTTCCTGCGATATTCACAGCCCTATCCTCTCTTGGTCTCCATTGTTGTGGTTTAGGCCCTGCTGAGCACCCTTGTGTCTTCTAATGTCGTTTGGAGCCCCATTGAGCCCCTCATGCCTTTTTGTGTTATTCGAAGCCCTATCTAGTCTTCTGTCTACATTGTTGCCATTTGAGCCCTGCTGACTCCCTTGTATCTTGAAGTATCGTTGAGGGTCCTAGTGAGCCCTGCCAGGTCCTCCTGCGATATTCACAGCCCTATCCTCTCTTGGTCTACATTGTAGTGGTCTAGGCCCTCCAGGTCTGCTTTCAATATTCAGAGCCCTATCCTCCCTTGTGTCTACATTGTAGGTTTCCAAGTCTTGCTGAGCCCCCTTGTGTCTTGAAGTGTCCTTCAGAGCCCCAATAAGCCCACCCGGTCATTCACGGGCGCAATGCTTGCGACGAATTGTCCGCGAAAAATTGTCCTGACACCTTTGATTAATTGTCCTGTCGTCGAGTTGTGTCGTCGGTGAGTTTTCTGGTCGGCGAGTTATCCTGTCGGTTATGTGTCTTGTCGGTGATTTTCCTGGTCGGCGAGTTGTCCTGTCGGTGAGTTGTCCTGTCGGCGAGTTGTCCTGTCGGCGAGTTGTCTTGTTGATGAGTTGTCTTGTCGGCGAGTTGTCTTGTCGATGAGTTGTCCTGTCGGCAAGTTATCTTGTCGATGAGTTGGGTGTCGACGAGTTGTCCGACACCCAACACCCAATATAAGATTTACGCAATGGCACTCAATCAGAGACTGAAGGAAGAACTAGACAAAAAAAAAAGATCTTACCAGATGGGCAAGCGGGGTTCAGAAACGGAAGGTGTAAGATGGATAATATCTTTGTGCTAAACTTCGTCAACGAGAAGGAGCTGTTGAAGCCGAGAGGAAGGGTGATAGCGTTTTTTGCAGACCTCAAAGCGGCATTCAACAAATGAGAAAAATTGGAATAGAAAGTGAGCTGGTTGACAGAATAGAAGAACTTTACCGGGAAACAGTAAACATAGTGAGAGCAGGAGAAGAGAAAACGACTCAATTCTGGACAAAAAAAGAACTGAGACAAGAATTTCATCGAGCCCGACTCTGTTTTCGGTTTACACTGCTAATTTGGAGGAAGTGTTACGAGTGGGACAGGATGGAGGAGTGCTGGTGGGAAGTAGAAAGATATGGTCATTGGCATGATATGCAGACGATATAGTTCTCTCAGCTACCAAAGAAGAAGAGATGAGGCAGATGATTTAGAGATTTAGAAGATATTTGAACAAAAGAAAACTTGAACTCAATGTGGAGAAATCAAAAATCATGATATTTAAAAAAGGACGTGGAAAGAAGAATAAAGAAGTTTGGAAATGGAATGAAGATTTATCATGGACCAAGCGGTTCTAAAAGCGGAAAATGTGATTCAATTCAAATAGGTTGAATTATATTGAAGTAAAATGGGCTGTCTACCCATTTAGACTACCCCTAACTTCCCACCCGAAGGGACGTTTCGATCAAGAATTTTCATAGGTTCCTGAATAAGGTACTAGTCGGGCAAGTTTTGGGGTGGCGAGTGACACAACCGATTTTTTTTCCTTATATTGTACCTACCTTCCATTTTGAGCTTTTTGATTTTTTCATCATTCTGGGTCCTATCCTCGGTCCTATCACTCTGTAATAAATGCATGAATTTTGTTACGATCCTGTAGTAGGTAGGTATAGTTGCCAGTTATTATAATAACAGAAGTCATCAAACCCGAACTAGATTACGGCGTGCAACTTTTTCTAATATATAATATCATAGCTACCTTTACTGCCTACACACCGAGGCACAAAAAAAACCGATTCAAACTTGTGTTTGGAAGTTGTTCCACCTCGCAACGCCCTTGTTTGTATAAATAAAATATGATTTATTGTCCAAAGTGGGCGCCGAAGCATCGGAACTGAGCGATTACCACCACCGACCATCATCTACTGCAGAGGAGTTAGTTATACCTAAGTAATTTTCCTTAAACACTGTAATTTTCTTCACCTATATTGTGGAGAGCGAAAGAAAATTGCTTTTGTTTGGCCTCATACAGCGGAGAACATTAGAACAATTCATTTGGGAACACTGGGCAATTTTCTTATAAGTAAATGGGCATGGGTATACTTAAAATAACATTAGGAAGAAGGTATTTCTAGACTGAAATTCTCAAAGGGCTTGGTACGAGGTACGGTCCTGATATAAGTAGTACCTAAATTCTAAATGTGGGTATAGGGTACATAACCCTGAAGGTACATTATATCCTCATACAAAAATCATTAGCACATATTTTATATGCTAAATTTAGAGCTGCGGGAGGTAATGATACGGTTGGGTATCCCAAAACAAACTGATCGTAACCTATCATTACTGTGCGTCGAGCAGGCGCTGTTTTTGGATTGTGGATATGATGCGTGTCTACGTGTGTGCCGTACAAAGTTTTACCCTCACCACCTGGTTTGTCAGAAACTGAAATTTGGTGCCTGAAATTAAAAAATATCATCGATACTAAAGCCCTCTTACTCTTTGGCTTATGCGCTCGGATAGATAGGCAACCCAACATACTTCAATTTGATTCAACTTGGTTGAATGGAATCACTTTTCCCAACCCATCGCCACAAAATGACCTGCCGACCAGCCGCCTACCTCAAATGCAAGTGGGCTACAAGACATTTCAGTAAAGCTGAACTGTCATGCAGTCCTGCCTACACAGGGCCGTGACTCACTGCGCCAACAGACAACTCTGTCCTGGATTGTATGCTGTGTCATCCATAACACAGAGATTCCCCGAGAATTATACTTCAGGGAACACCAGCGGTAGCACCAAAAGGATAGGAACGGACCCCTGACAGTTTGGGAGAGCACCGGAAACTTCGAAAACACTTCTAGAGGAAAATCAACACCACATCGTCCGCATGTATACGGTATACGGTCTCTCCTAGGATCAAACCGGATCAACCCCGAGTAATCTCTCCCCTGGCGCCGGTGGATGGCGATGGCTTGAAAAGGAATCGTTGGAAGTCGGAGGAGAAGTCAGTCCTTCAGCGTCGGCGTATGGCCTGGGCTGAAAAGTGGAGGAATAGGATGTATGGACTGAAATCAAATCTCTAGCGTCGGCGTATGGCCTTGGCTGAAAGTGGAGTGACAGGATAGAGAGATGCGAGTCGAATCTCTAGCGTCGGCGTATGGCCTTGGCTGACAAGAGGAGGAACCGGATGACGGGGTAGGGATGAGATCTCTAGCGTCGGCGTATGGCCTTGGCTGAAAAGTGGAGGAAGAAGCTTGAAGGCGCGCAGTGCCTCTGGCATAGGTGTGTGGCACTGACCGAAAAGGAATTTTAACTTTGAAGGAGGTTAGGAAACTTGCTAAGTTTGAATCGAGACATGTTTTAAGACTTGTGTGAAATTTTGGTGATGGGCGGAAAGGAGAGATTGGAACACGGGAATTCGTCTTCGTCTTGAGGAAGGAGCACGGAGTGAAGAAATCGCCTATCAGTCGTCGCGGAGAGCGTGGATCGGGGAAAAAACGAAAATGGCCTAAGTCAAGGAAAAGAACAAGTGGATTTGAAAGATTTCGTAAGAATTTCCAAGAATCTCCAATTTCCGTAAGAATCAGTTAACTGAAAACGCCGAAAAATACGGAAAATTGAAACTTGTCTAAGTCCCCGAGGAAAAACGCGGATTTGAATGATTCTGTTCACATTTTCTATCAGTTTGAGAATGGAGATTGTGAAAAATTATGAACTTTAAAATTCAACAGAGGATGAGTTCAAGAGTAGCGCTAACGACCAAAACGTATATTATGCCGATTTCCGTCTCCCCCTGCCCAATTCAAAAGTTGCTCGCTGGAAGGTTATATACAGGGTGTTGCATGAGGAAACCGACATAGCTTAAGGGTAGGTCCAGTTTTTCTAGGGGAACTAGGATCTCGCTTTGAAATTTTTCTATCGCTTTTCGTTTTGATGTTACAGGGTGAATCATGTATTTTGTCGAAGTTTTTGATGAGCTATATCTTCCGAATGGCTTATTGGATTAGACTGAAATTTGATAGGTATGATCTTCTAATGATAGCTATTACATTGCATCATAAAGTTGTTCAGAAGTTCCAGGGCCGGACTGATTTTTTTTATTTCCAAAGTTTTTGTTAGAAAAGTCATATTTTTCAATGTTTTTTTGCAAAACCAGTATCAGATTCAGAAACACCAGAAAAAATGCTACAAGGAACATCCGTCAATTTCTTCGGCACACCCAAAGTCTTCCCAGAAAAAAATATCTTTTGAGATTAGGGTCGGCTGCGATCTAGTGAAAATCAGTCTAGCACGCATTCTTTCACGGATCTTTGAGATGTTCATCCTCTAATTTAATGCTGTCACGGTTTTTTTCACTTTCCCACATTAGTATCACTTGGTACGGCAAAAAAGACAAAAGTCCAGGACCGGAATCAAGTCTAGTGAACATTATTTCTAAAAATCCGATTTTTCAGTATTTAGTTGGAAAATTACAGCACAAAGTTATGGTGAAGTGGCTGAAAAATGCTCTTTTGTTTGCATTTGGAACTTTAGGTCACTGTAGAAACCAGCTAAACAAATTTCTCCTTTTGTTGATTTCAAGAATACAAAAAATTATTTCCGAAACTTTTCGCGAACAAAATAAAAAGAAGCAAGAATGATAGGTAATTATTCAGAAACGTAATTTTAATTTGTGAAAAACGAGCAATATCAATGTTTGTATGGTATGTTTATGTTAATGTTTATCAAATTTCAGAAATAATTTCTCTCTTGTCTGCATTTGGAACTTTAGGTCACTTTAGAAACCAGCTAAACAAATTTCTCCTTTTGTTGATTTCAAGAATCCAAAAAAATTTTTCCGAAATTTGATAAACATTAACATAAACATAACATACAAACATTAATATTGTTCGTTTTCTACACATTAAAATTACGTTTCTGAATAATTATCATTCTTGCTTCTTTTTATTTTGTTCGCGAAAAGTTTCGGAAATAATTTTTTGTATTCTTGAAATCAACAAAAGGAGAAATTTGTTTAGCTGGTTTCTAAAGTGACCTAAAGCTCCAAATGTAGACAAGAGAGCATTTTTCAGCCACTTCACCATAACTTTGTGCTGTAATTTTCCAACTAAATACTGAAAAATCGGATTTTTAGAAATAATGTTCACTAGACTTGATTCCGGTCCTGGACTTTTGTCTTTTTTGCCGTACCAAGTGATACTAATGTGGGAAAGTGAAAAACCGTGACAGCATTAAATTAGAGGATGAATATCTCAAAGATCCGTGGAAGAATGCGTGCTAGACTGATTTTCACTAGATCGCAGCCGACCCTAATCTCAAAAGATATTTTTTTCTGGGAAGACTTTGGGTGTGCCGAAGAAATTGAAGGAAGTTCCTTGTAGTATTTGTTCTAGTGTTTCTGAATCTGATACTGGTTTTGCAAAAAAACATTGAAAAATATGACTTTTCTAACAAAAACTTTGGAAATAAAAAAAATCAGTCCGGCCCTGGAACTTCTGAACAACTTTATGATGCAGTGTATTAGCTATCATTAGAAGATCATACCTATCAAATTTCAGTCCAATCCAATAAGTCATTCGGAAGATAAAGCTCATCAAAAACTTCGACAAAATACATGATTCACCCTGTAACATCAAAACAAAAAGCGATAGAAAAATTTCAAAACGAGATCCTAGTTCCCCTATAAAAACTGGACCTACCCTTAAGCTATGTCGGTTTCCTCATGAAACACCCTGTATAATACCTCTTACGATAGGTGGGATACTTCTCATGGGGTGGTTGGGACAGTGGCGCCATCCTTTGACCAAATCCTCAAACGGCGGGCTTTCGCAAAAAAGCTCTCAGAACCTTAACCGTGAACGAATCTCAGATCCAAGGACACTGTTGGATTCAGCAGGACGATCTGCAGCTGGTGGCGAGTCTTCCCGTTGACGTAGACGTATCCAGGAGACGTAAGATACGATAAACGTCTGGTCACTCTCGGGAATGTGGTACCACAAAGTTCACCTTGTAGTATGGTCACTAGTCATGCATAGCATGGTGTCATGCTAATATAGACACCTCCTAATTCAGGAGGGGTCAAAATACTAACCCTAGCTCAGTTATTAACTATTTTGATCATTCTTGAGTTATAACAGAACAGCAAAAAAATTCACGGCCGGGACCGACTTGCTTCACAATATGTGCTGAAGTGTCCCTTAGACAAGCAATTGAGGCAAGCTTTCATATGTTTTGCTTTGACAAGCGTTCTCGGGTCTCAAGCTTCTTGAATTGATTGCACGAGTAAAGTCCATGTGCACCGCCGCACAGTAGACAACCATTGTCCATGGCTACAAAAATAACAGGAAGTTGACAGACCAAACTGATTGTCAAATTTGATGAGAGAAATGTAGTCAATGAATGATCCATGGGTCAGATTTTCCAAAAAAAATGAAGTGGAGTCGAATTGAAAGCACGTGGAAGAAATTAACTCGGAAATTAATAACATACTGAACCCACAGAACAAAACAGACTTGCTGACAATTGTGGTAATGGTCAAATTTCTAAGCAAATCTGTGCCAAATTTAAATGTGACAAGAACTGATGTCGATTGGAAGTGGACAACCGAACACGAGAATCTGATGGATTTGTGAAAATTCGTTAAAAAATGCGACCAGTTCATAATTTTTTCATCAAAGAAAACCTGTTGGCAGGAGACGGAAGACAGGACAAAGAAATGAGCGAAATAATTGGTATGGCGAAAAGAATTCCAAGAGAGAAATACTATTCGGTAAGAGAAAAGTTACGAAGGAGATATATTTAGGTCAAGATGGGAAAAAGATGGTGATCCCAACACTAATATATGAGAGCGAATCGTGAACCCTGACAAGCAAGAACGAGAGTCAAGTGAATTCTGCAGAGATGAGATTCCTGCGAAAAATAGAGGTAAAAACAAGAAGGGACAGAATCAGAAACAAGGTTTCCAGAGAGCAGTTGAAGATGAAGCCCATAGTGACAAAAATAAAGAAAAAAACACATGGGATAGCTAGGACACGTGGAAAGAATGCCGCTGGAAAGACTAACTTAGAGAAGAGCATGAGGCGAGAACAAGGAAGGAGGTGAAGCAAGCAGCGGAGGAGAGGAACATCAGGTAGGAGGAGATCGATACGTTGTCCCAGAACAGAATGGAATGCAGAAACTGAAGGAAAAACAGAACAGACACAAGCTTAGATTCGGATCCATTAGTCTTACACCTAACGGCAAAGAGACTTGGGATGGAGTAAGTGAGAAAGCAAACCTGTTGAAATTGAAACTGATGTGTCAAAAGACCTGGAGTGTGATCGTCATAAGAAAACAAACCAATAACTTTTGCGTCGTGGAGTTTCACGCCTTCTGAACAAGACTACGCAAAAGTATGAAGAGAAACGTTAGCAACTGTGTTTTGTCTTTGCGACCCAAAAGTTTCACTACCTAACCGATCTAGAGTCTCGAACACTGTCAAGTCGGGTATCCGGAAAAAACGCCCCCAGCAAAACACCCCCGGAAAAGACTACCCCGGAATAAACACCCCCGGGAAAAACACCCCCAAGGAAGAATAACTTTGGGAAAAAACACCCCCGGGAAAGAACACCCCCAAAAATAACGTCTGCGGAAAAATCGCCCCCATAAAAAGCCCCCAGAAAAACCGCCTATGCAAAAAAGGCCCCCGAAATAAACGGTGCTCAGACAATTCGTTGTGGACAATTTGTCGCAAGCGAGGTCGCAAGAGGAACGACAAAAACTCGGACAAAAAACAAAGAAGCCACTAAGTCCTCGGAGCGTAAGGGAGCTTATACACATGAAACCACGATGGGGCTCAATAAAGGGTTCTAAAAAACATTATCAAATACAAAGAGGTCCGATAGAGTTCCGAAAGTCATGGAAAAATGCAAGGGGGCTTAGAAGGGCTACAAACAATATTGAAGACACAAAGGGGGCCTCATGAAGCTTCATATAACAAGGGGAGACAAATGGGGCTTACTGCTACCCACTCTGAAAACCCATTTCAGGAAAGGATCCGCCATCTCACAGAAGGATATATGGATTATAAATGATTGAACTGCACGCAGTCTTCCTTCAAAATGTTATTTATTTTATTCTGACCGGTTTCGAAGGTCTCTGGTCCTTCTTCGTCAGAGTGTAAAGCTATAAGATAAAATACATAAAGCAAGTACATAAAAGGAGAACGATAACATACCAAAAATGTATAAAAGGATGGTGTAAATAAAGTTTGTGTAAAAGGTTTCAAATTCTTGAGATGTCAATAAAACAGTTATGATGTTGTCATGGAAGGAAGGACAAAAGAACTTGATGGAAATGTATGAAATAATAGAGCTGATAATAATGGTACAAGGTGGGTGAAAAATTAATGAAAGGATGGTTGATTAGAGAGGAAAAAGGTTATTCAAATCAAAGGCGTTGTAAAAGTGTTTAAAAGGGAAGTCTATACAATCATTTAGGCAATTTTGAGCAGAATTACTAAATAGTTGCTTTACAAATTTCAAGAACCTCTAAACTATCTAAAAGCCTTCCTTTCTTACAAACATGTAAAACTTCAAAATTAGTTTCTAAAATGAAGTCATTCATCTTTCGCCAATCATATCATCTCAGAGAATCATGACTTCATTTTAAAAACTAATTTTGAAATTTTACATGTTTGTAAGAAAGGAAGGCTTTTAGATAGTTTAGAGGTTCTTGAAATTTGTAAAGCAACTAGTAATTCTGCTCAAAATTGCCTAAATGATTGTAGACTTCCCTTTTAAACACTTTTACAACGCCTTTGATTTGAATAACCTTTTTCCTCTCTAATCAACAATCCTTTCATTAATTTTTCACCCACCTTGTACCATTATTATTAGCTCTATTATTTCATACATTTCCATTAAGTTCTTTTGTCCTTCCTTCCATGACAACATCATAACTGTTTTATTGACATCTCAAGAATTTGAAACCTTTTACACAAACTTTATTTATACCATCCTTTCATACATTTTTGGTATGTTATCATTCTCCTTTTATGTACTTTTTTTTTTAAATTCGTTTATTTAACGTTGGCCTATTTCCGCAACGAGGCCTAACACCGACGCCGGTGAATGCTTTCCTCCACTATACCGGAAATTTTGCCGAATCCCTGAGTGTTCCAACACAGGGTAGGGATTTTTAACGACCACCAACATCGCATGGGGTCGGCACCATCGTTCGTATTTTACGTGTTATGCGACACACGGCGCGTCTTGCATTTAGCAAGCATTCCAACTAAACCAAGGAGCTTGTTTTCGAGGCCGGAAATCCGTCCCCGGTGGAGATCGAACCCGCGACCTCTGGAGTGGTAGTCGAACGCGCTAACTAACCACACCACAAGCTCCTCCTTTTATGTACTTGCTTTATGTATTTTATCTTATAGCTTCACACTCTGACGAAGAAGGGCCAGAGACCTTCGAAACCGGTCAGAATAAAATAAATAACGTTTTGAAGGAAGACTGCGTGCAGTTCAATCATTTATAACTGAAAACCCATAATAGTCCGAGTGGCAAGCTGATATATGGCTCCATACTATACTTGAGAGACAAGAGGGCCCGATCGGACTTTGAATACCACATGAAGACACAAGCTGTTTACTACTGCTCTGAAAGCCACGAAAAGATGTAAGGGGACCCAGCGGAGCTTCAAAAGACGTTGAAAATACAAGGGGACTCGATGAAGTTCTGGATACACACAAGAAGGCAACAGGAGCCAGGCGGCTTACTGGAATTCCGATAGCCAAGAAAAAACATAACGCGGCTCGATAGGGCTCCAAACTACACCTACGAACCCAAGGAGGTTCGATAGGACTCCGAATATCACCAAAGCAGAAGGTGCTCATGATTGCCCCGGAAACGACAGTAAGGGGGCTCAGCAGAGCTTCAAAAGACGTTGAAGGAACAAGGGGGCCAATTGGAGCTCCTGGATAACCCAAAAAGGCAAAAGGGACGTACTGGAATTTTAATAGCTGAAAGAAAAACACAAGGGGGCTCATTAGGGCTCCAAACTACACTTGCGGACGCAACGAAGTCCGATAGAGCTCCGTTCATCACATGAAGGCACAAAGGACTACTTACACTAGGGCTTCCAGCTATTCAAGAACGCACAAGATGGCTCAATGGGATTCCAAAAGCCACGAAAAATACATACCTCATAAGGGGGCCAATCGTGCATGGATAACACAAGATGGCAAAAGGGGGCTGAGCGGAATTCTGGAAGCCATTAAGCACATGAAGGGAGTTCATTAAGGTTCCAAACTCGGTTCCAAATTATACTTGAAGACACCAAGAGGAAGCCTAATTTGGGACCCGATATCACATAAATGCACAAGGGTCCTACTAAAGCTCTGAAAGACTCAGAAAAGGGCAAGGGGGGCTTACTGAAGTTTGAAAAGCAACGAGAAAACTCAAAGAGGCTTATTGGAGCTGAGGCAAAGAGCAAAATATTATTTTGCGACGAATTGTCCGTGGGTGGAATTATTGTCCGCGAGACGAATTGTCCGCGACGAATTGTCTGCTACGAATTGTCTGCAAGACGAATTGTCCGGTCACGGAAAAAACAGCCCTGGGAAAACGCTTCCTTGAAAACCGACAAAGAAAAATCTCCCTAGAGAAAATGAACTCAGAATCTTTCGGGTAAGTATCTCAATAGCAATCATTCGAGTAGATATCTCGTTACGTCGTCGGTCACGTCTACGTAGTTATCTGATTTTGATTTAGCGTTGTTCAGTTCCTATAAGGTATAAGGTTCAAGAGTTTTCAGTGTGTCTCTCCCGGGGGCGGTTTTTCCGGGTGTGTTTTTTCCGGGGGCGTTTTTTCCCGGGGGTGTTTTTTTCCGGGGTATTATTTCCCGGGGGTGTTTGTTCCGGGGTCGTTTTTTCCGAGGCTGTTTTGCTTGGGGCGTTTTTTCCTAGATCCGTCATGTCGAATCAAAACCTTCTGAAATCGATCTGGATGAAATCACTACAACAAGTACCAACCGCCGAGATTACAACGGATACTGTTGAGAGCTTGGTCCTAGGAGCTCAAAGTTGAATACAGACCTGAGATTCCTGGGAAGTTCTTGTTTGAAGCTAATTCATTGTCTTGAGTTCAGAATGAAGCTTGCGGACTTGAATCAGAATGACCATTTTAAAGAACAGCTTGGTTTGGTTCGTCAGCTTCCAATAAGTAATGGAGAAAAAAAAAACAAAAATTCAGAAAAAAAAACAAAAATTGAAAAACACTGATGGAGGTGGTGGGGAACTTCGGCAATAAATAGAAACTCTGTATCATTTTCCGTGTGACATCACTACATACCGGAGAAGACCGAATTACTGTGACTGACTGGTTATTTCCATGGATTACAAGTTGATTTATGTGCCAAAAACTTTGTTTTGTAGTTTTGTAGGAGAAGACAGTGGGGCTGCTGATTCACGGGGTCATTTAGGGAATTAGAGATATGCAGTGTCTTATCTTTCCCTACGCAATCATCGTCTCGATTTTCTCAGTATATATGAAGACTGGTCAAGGTCAATACTTCAGGTGCAAGTATTGACTGGCGATAGGGACCCCGGGTACGGTTGGACTTGATTGACGTTTTGTTTTATATGCCATAGCTATGCTGGATGTGGTGGATTAAAATTAGGGCGCCCTCTCTTGTTGCGACGGTTGAATACAGAGTGTTCAATTTATGCGCAATTATCAAGGTAGACTCAGGTAGAGTAGATGAAATCGTATATTGAACTTGTTCACGTATTATGGGACTTGTATAATAAATAATATATTATTCCTGAACGAAAAATTCCAGTGAAAGATCTATGAAAGGCAGTAATGATTCCGGATTCAAAGTGGATAATAAAGCATTTTGAATATGATAAAGAGGGAGAAAAATAGAAACGGAAAGAGAGACCGCGAGAGTGCTCTTATTCTCAAAGCGCGTTATTTGTGGCGGCAATATCAGCGGTCGTGATCGCAACAGCGCGGCCCGTCGTACGTATAAAGTACGCGTCCGGAATACGAAACGCCGGCCGCCTTCGACGCAGTAGTAAAAATACATCTGCATATTTAAATTATTCGGGGTCCGGGAGCATCTCACGGAGAAACTGCATCGCATCGGACAGAGACGGAAACTTCTTGTATAAGGACAAGGAACAGCGGCCGTCTCGCTCGCTTTTATTGTGCCACAGATATAAAAGTGTTCGAGAGAAAAAGGAAAGCCGTAATACGTCTTGAAGGTAGAGAAACTAAAAACGCCGACCACCAGGGGTGGCTTCGCACTTTACCGGCTACGACGCTTCATCATTCTGAAATTCCACAACGTAGAACTAAACCGGACATCAAACCCCACACTTTGAGTTTTATTTTGAAAGTGCTGGAGCTTTTACGTATTTTCCAAGTGCATTCGTACAATTTCTTTCCATTTTTTACCAAATAAGTCGTGCGTGTTGAACCTGTCGTTGGATTCGTAGCCAAAATCGCAATGTTCGTGCTCGGTTTAGTACGAAACGATATCCCACTCGCCTTTTGAAAAAATGTCAATATTTGACAGTTATTGATTTTTTTGAAATTTTTGACATTTCAAAAATTCTGAAAGACGCGAGTGAGATATCGTTTCTTAGTGAATCGTGCATTGGCAGCACGTTTTCGGCTTTTGTTTCCACGTGACATCAATTCTGATGGTTACTTGAAGAATAATTCCACTGATTTGAACTTGTCAGACTCAACTGAGCACGTGATTTCAATATGACATGAAATCAAAGCAAAAATCAAGTGTTTCTTCACAGTTTCTTGTGATTGAATCACCAAGTAAGAGTAACCTTATTGATTTTTCAAATATCACAAATACGATTTTGTGTAATTTTTCGCGTTTTAAACATGAAAAATCTGTTGTGTGGCGACACAAAACTTTCCCGGCGGTATCCAGAGACGTCAGTAATGATTTTGATCGAAGTGTCCCTTCGGGAGGGGAAGGATTTGATTTGGAAATTGATGAAAAAATTCTATTGAGTTAGGCGTTGAGCAAGCATCCTGCTTCCATTGTTTGGCCGACAAAACCATCAGTGACAGGTTACATTTCCAAGTGAATAAAATAAATCAGAAGGTAGAACTAGGTAGCTAACTGTTGTGATATCTCAAGAATGCAATGCTAGTTCCACACAAGGGGGTTTACGGAGTCCCAAACAACACTTGAAGACACAAAAAGTCAGATAGATAGATAGATAGATAGATACATTTATTGTCTTCCATAAAACCATTTACAGGTTGTAGAACTGTCAAGAATTTCTGGGTATTTTGGATTTCCCAAAGATTTGTATGGGATTTCTACGGCAGTTCGAGGGATTTCTGAAGACTTTTAGAGATTACCAATGATTACCAAAAATATCTTGGGATTTATGTTGATTTTGACGAAAGAGAATGTTTCCATGGCATTTTTAAAGAATTTTGGAGATTTCTACAGGACTAGTGGGGATTTTTGAACATTTTTGACAATTTCTCAGAATTTTTAGGGACTTTTGCAGACTTCCACAAGATTTCTTGAGATTTTCAAGAGTTTCGGGATTCTTAGAGAGATTCATATGAGATTTCTGGAAATTTATAAAGATTCTTGAGAATTTCCATGAATTCTTGGAGATTTCTGAGGCATTTCCAGAAATTTCCACTTTTACGAAATTTTGTAGAGATCTCTGAAGATTTTTGAAAAATTCCAATTTTTTTTCATGAATTTATCAAGTTTTCTACGGGATTTCTAGGAGTTATAAAGTTTTGTATGAGATTTCTTGGAACTACAAGATTTTTGAAGAACTTCCAAGGAATGTTGAAAATTCTGTGGAGACTATAAAGATATTTGGAGATTTCTGAGGATTCGTGTAAGAATTTCTCAGAATTTCTAAAGTTTTCCACGAGATTTCTAGAGATTATTGAAGATTCATTCGGGATCACAAAATCTCCAATTTCTAGGGATTTCTGAATATTCCCACAAAATTTGTGAAGATTTTTATTGCTTGTGTAAGCATTGATAATAATATGTCCTAAACATCAATCAAACATTGAAATAAACTCATCTTATCTAAATATGTTATCTTATCTTATTTTATTGTTATCCAGACTACTTTGGGCTGCGACTGAAGGTAAGTATGAGATTTCTATGGTTTTCAAGACTTCCACGGGACTTTTGAAGATTTCTATTGATTTCCAGGTACTTCTTTCGAAATTTCCAAGGATTTCGAATTTCGATTGAGAATTTCTCGAGAGCTCTGAAGATTTCTACAGGTTTTCTAGACATCTAAATTGGATTTCTGATCATTTCTGAAGGTTTCAATGGAAGGTTGAAGGAATTTTGAACAGTTATACAAGACTAGTGGACATTTCTGGAGAATCATGAGAATCATGAGAAGTAAGAGTTTCAAGAAACTTCTACAGACTTCTACGAGATTCATCAAGATTTTGAAGAATTTTCAAAGATACACACGGGTTCCTGAGAATTCCTGTGGATTTTTGGAGATCTCTAAAGGCATTTCCATAATTTTCAAACAGATTTTTTTGGGGATCTCTGAAGGTTTTAGAGAATTTCCAAAAATGTATAAAGGTTTCTACGGGATTTCTAGGAATTCATGAAGATTTTTTATAAGATTTCTAGAGATTTCGTGATTTCTTCAGAAGTCTACAAGAATTTTAAGAAATTTCTAGGCATTCTTAAAGATTTACACAGAATGTCCAAAGATATATCTCTGAGGCATTTCCATGAATTTCCAACTCTTACGGAGTTTTGTACGAAGATCCCAAGATTTTTACGGAATTTCTAGAAATTCATGAAGATTTTTGCTAGATTTCTAGGTATTTTTCAAAATTTCCACAAAATTTATGAGCAACTTTCAAGGAATTTTGATGATTCTACGGACATTATGAAGATATTTACGAGAGTGCTGAAGATTCCTGTGAGATTTTCTTGGTATTTCTGAAGATTTCCACAGGATCTCTAAGGATTTCTGGAGATTCATAAGGGATTTCTAGGGATTTCTGAATATTCGCCCGCAACTTATTAGAGTTTCCAGAGAATCCTACAAGATTTCTTGAGAGTTTTTCGGGATTTCTAGGGATTCCTGAGGATTTCTGAAAAATTTTAAAGAGTTTCAGGATTGAAGATGTGTATTTATGATGTTTTGTTGTTTTCCATGTTTTTACGGGCTGCGATTAAAGATTAATAGTGCTATTCTGTAAAAAAAACATTCCATAAACGCTCTGTTATGTAAAAATTCGTGTCGGCCATTGGCTGTTGCCTAGGTAATAACAACGTAACAGAGCCTTTATGGAATGTATTTTTTTAGAGAATCGCACCATTAGATAGGTATGGGATTTCTACAGTTTTCAAAATTTCTACGGGGTTTTTAAAGATTTTTAGGTATTCTTAGAGGCTTCTACGAGATTTCTAAGGACTTCTGTCAGGCTTCTGAGTTTTTCTCTAAGGATTTCCAAGTAAATAATTTTTAAAATTTCCGCGTGATTTCCAGGGACTTCCAAGAATTTCTATTGTCACATGAATGACCGAGACGCTTGATTTCGTAACACACGAGTATACTGAATTATTGTTTAATTTGCTATCACCTTGCGATGCAGCGGTTTCATAGACCTGCATTGGAAACGAGCAAGGATTGTTTTCAATATCAGATACACAAATCATCATATAAAAAGAGTAGCATTTTGGCTAAAGAGGAACGGAACTGGCTTAGGCGTCGGCAGTGCATCACGTCTCGCCGGACCCTAAAACAGTTCTCCGTATTGTCCTGCAAAGTTAACAACAAATACGTGTTGCGAAAACTGTGTCATCGATCATTCCTAGTGGACTCGAGCCCTTCTAGCCATCTCCTAGGGAAGACATTATACCAGTGTGAATAAATCCGTAAGTGTTTTCAAACTCTTTCTTATAATTTACCTCATACCTCGGACTTAGAGACTACCGGCTCAGAGCCGAGCTACGACCCCCAAAGCTAAAGGCACCAAACCCTTTGGTCCCAGCGGACAGCCAACGGCCACAAGGGAGCCCAAACGCGTACCCTTGACATGGCGGAGGCTACCCTTAACATGGCGGAGGCTACCACCGTTGACACTATTTTACGAGATGTGTGGGGTTTCTAAAGATTTTTACGGGATTACTATGTGGAGATTTGTGGTGATTTCTAGGAGAATTCCAAGTGCTGTTTACAATTTCTAAAGAGTTCTAGAGACTTCGACCGAATTTCTAGTAATTTGTGTGAGATTGAAAGTAATTTCTGAAAATGTCTACAGAGATCTCCGAACAATACAAAAAGATACAAAGAAGGTTTGTTAGGGAGCCATGGATATAAGAAGACTGGGTGATACGGTGGACATCCAAAATCCAAAAGAAATAACAAACGACCAAGAAAACTGAAACTTCGGATATTTTTTTAGAAAATCCGAAACGTGAGAATGTCAATTAATAATAATAATAATAATAATAAACGCTTTTATTGTCCTCAATACTTTTTTGTAGCTTCCCAGAAAACCTACTGATCGCTTTTGTGCTTCTCAAGCTATGACTGTCAGAAAATGTGTTATTTGTCCAATATTGCGACCACCTAAAGGCCAAAGCTTCAAACACAAAGGCGCTAATCAGGGGTGATTCAAAGTAGCCATTAAAACACAAGAATAGGGCAACTTAAACCTATATTAGGTATTCATTAAACGCTTGACTGGCAACTGCTTAAAATGATCTTGAACCACAAACTTTCCAAAGTGGTTATAGTAATGTTACGAGCGGACATCCCGTGCTTTCTGGTAAACACGCGATCATTCTAGATTCTTCCATCCAGGTTGCGGTACAGATACAAGTGCGGAGTTGTGGATATTTCCAGAAGTGTACGCGATGGCTTGGCATTGGGAACATTCAACGCTCGATCAAGACACATCTGTTCATTTTGGCGGAGGCGCCGGTTCTAGGGCACGGCAAAATTATACGGGTAATGTGCAGGAGTCTTCGGGAGTCGTATGGAAACCGTCACTGTAGAAATCGCTGGAGAATGCATAGAACATTCAAGATAATTAGTCGGGACCTATATAAGCACTATGAATCGCCCACAGCACCGGTATTGAATTTGAAGAGACAGCGAGTGGTTAAGAAGCGATAGTCCCAGCGATAATTCCAAGCGTAAACAATTGTTGGCGTGTATTTATTGTAGTACACATTAATAAACAGTTTGTGTTTTAAAACGATATTCTAAATATTTACAATCGAACCCGTACGCGAAATACGTAACAGTAATTTGCTCAGTGATAAAACTTATACGTGCAACTGACTCAGTAAATTATCAAACTCATTTATTTCTGTATGGCTCAGTGTTAGGTATAGAGGTAGCCTTTTAATTCGATAAAACAAAAAAAAAACACCAAAATACCAGCTAACTCGCCAGCTAATAAGCACAGCACACCTAAATTGGATTTATTACGAAGATTATGGGTGGGTCCCAATATATGTGCTGTGTGCGCTAGCTGATGGTTATGAAAGTGAAGGTGCCATGGTGGCGCCCATGCAGCTCCATTTAACCATCATCCATCCATCCCGGGAGGGCCCCGGAACCCAACTCTCTCGGTGGGTGGTTATGGTAAATACCCATCGCTCGATCGCCTCTCTTATTGTTTCAAAACTCAACCCATCACCCGTCCATAACATACCTATACCTATACATATACCCGACGACGACGACGTTCATTTATTTTAATTTTTAATTAAAAAAGGTGTGCTGTGAAAAAGCACCTCTAATAATGACGTCTAGCGTCTACGCCTTCTTTAAGGGCGCGCAACGACCGGCCTTAATTTTTCCTCTCAAATTTGCATTCCCAGCCGGCTCTGATGCGCGGCCCCGCGTGCACCGGCAGCTCGGCGATTGTCTTCTGTCACGATGATTTACGCCGGCCGCAGACGGCTCGATTAAATCAATGCCAATAACTTCTTCTGGAAAATTCCTTGTAGATGCTTAGCTTAACGACAGACGTCAATTAAATCGTGTAATTACACGTGTGTCTGTGTGTTTGTATTGGTGCTCCGATTAAATCGCCGAACGAGCCATCCGCACCACTTTTATCTTGTCTGATCTACACCCTTGTTCCAGTGGCGTGCCCCTTTTGGCTCACTTTTCTAATTAAGTAGATACCTTTATTTCTTGTTTTGCTGACACGAGTTTGATTCCTTGCAATTTCTATTATGTATTATCTATTATCTTGCAATTTTCTATAGATAAGCGATGAGTTCCGTATACCAGTTCGCATATTCGAAAGACTTAGTGTGCGTTTATGACCACCCACTGGTTCCTCGACTGGTTCAGTCAAAAAATATTCCTTCTTGGTGATGTTCCAGGCTTCCACAAAATTGTAGGATTTCATTTCTAACAATTTCCGAATCACTATGTCGCGCCACCACCGACGTCACCACTGACAAATTTCTTGATGGTTTTATTTCAAAACTGATAGATTGGTGGTGATGGATTTTCTGCTGATCGGTACTCTAGTAATCAGAAAAATGCCAGGACTTCTAACGCTCTGTATAATTCTCGAAGTATTCGTACCACTCATGGGTACCACTTTACGAAAGAACTGCCGAATTCCTCGATTTGATGATTCAAAAACTGAAATTTAAGCTGACAAATCTCATGCTGATAGTTTCCAATTTCTGATGATTTTGGAATTATTATTATCCAAAATTGATGAATTGTGATAGAGTGCTAATGAAAGTTGCGTAGCTCATAAATTTAGTGAGCTCCCAGCTGAATATTTGGCCGATGATATGAAAATGACTTACTTGCCAAGAATCTTGGGATTACGGAATAATCTTTTTTCATGGTGAGCTGCTTCCTCAGCTCGAAGGTTGATGAATTTTGTTAATTGTCAACTACCAAGTTGATGTTGAGTTTTGTTAGAAATCCCTAGTTATCCCGTAAAAATTTTTAGCAGCCCCCAGAAATCTCGTATAGAAATTCTTGGAAATCTCCGGAAATCCCTATAAATTCCATATGAATCTTAAAAGGAATCCCTAAAGATCCCCTATAAATCTTGAGGAATACCTAGAAATTCCCACAAAAATACATAGAACCCTGTGGAAGTCTCTAGTAATCCCGTAAAAATCTTCAAAAATTTCCAAAATTTCCTTTTACGCCTTGGAAAATTTTCAGAAATCTCATACAAATGTTAAGAAATCCTGTCGATCTCTTCAGTACTTTCTAAAGATCCTTAAAAATTCTTAGGAATCTCGTAGAAATCTCTACAATTCTATAAAAATCCCGTAATAATTTTCAAAGAATTTTCTTTCAATCTCGAATTTCGTCAGCCATATTTAAGGTGGGCGCAATATTAGACAAATAACACATACTCTGACAGTTATAGCTTGAGAAGCCAAAAGCGATTATTTTTGGAGTAGGTCGAGGAGTAGGTTTTTTGGAAAGCTACAAAAAAGTATTGGGAATTGACATTCTCTCATTCCGAATTTTCCAAAAAAAAAATCCGAAATTTCAGTTTTCTTGGTCGTTTGTTATTTCTTTTGGATTTTGGATGTCCACTGTATCACCCAGTTTTCTTATATCCATGACTCCATAACAGACCTTCCTTGTATCTTTTGCCATTGTTCGAAGACCTCTGAGCTCGCGTCTGAGTGGGGTTCCTTGTTAGGGTGGGCCGAAAAATCATATTTTCGATTTTTTTATTCTAATAGTGCGGAAAAGATGCATAATCAGATGAAAAAAAATCATCACTTCAGGGTCCGCAATGACGTTGAAATTTCTATATTTGGAAAAAAATTCGCAAATTTTTATTAGGCCAGAAAATGTTTAAAAATATATTCACAATAAAAAAAATATGCAATTGAACAGTCGAGCACAAGAAGCCCGTGTTCCAGTATTGTTTTTTCAATCACAAAAAAAACAAATTAAATTGAATTCACCGAGAAAGCCCAGTTGCCTTGAAGTTGCAGAAAGAGCAACTTTGGGCGAAAACTTCAATTTCGACTGTTTCTCATACAAGAGTTTTAGCAATGATGAAATAATATCATACATCAATCAAAAAGTTATTCAAATTGTAAAAAGAGACCACCCAAATGAAAAAAAACTTTAAAATGTCAAATAGCATTACCTAACTTGTGACACTTCAAACTGAAGATAATAGAATTCTCTTTCTGACAAACAAATTTTAAATTTTTCAAGTCACCTCCCAACCCTTGCGAAAATTCTCTCATCTTTAATCAAGGGGAAGCTTTACTCGATCCTATCAACTATCCCGATTCTTGGAAAAAATATTTTTAAACGAAAACAGGTCGGTCCTTATTTCGAGGGTGGCATGTTGTCACAGTTCTATTTTCAATCCTTTCGGCCCCTTCCTAGCCTACTTCAATTCTAATAGCAATAAATTATCTACCTTCTTATACATCAAATTGAGAGTATCAAAATTTCCTTTATGGAAAAATAATTTCAAACTGCCTAAATCACCCTCTAATCCTTTTCAAAAATGGTCTTAATTGGGGAGAGAATGCAATGAAGATGAAAATTTGGCAACACATGTCTCAGATGTTCCCCTCGAAATAAAAATCGCCCTGTTTTTGCTGGGGAATCTATTCCTCAAGAATCTGCAGTAAACAGAAAAACATTCCTCTAATCAACAATGAAAGAATTTTCAAACGGGTTAAGAGGGTAGTTTGAAGATTTCAGAGTATGTTTAACGGAAACAGTGTTATTGCCTTCAATTTGGTGTATCACAAGATAAGTAATGCAATTTGAAATTAAAAAACTAGGGTAGGGGGTGGGGGCAAAGGGATTGAAGATAAGAATTTGGCAATACGTGTCCTAGATGTTCCTCTTAAAAAGAAAATCGACTTGTCAGCTTTTTCTCAGAAAAAAATTGTGCAGCGAGAAATTGGAGGTGTCCTTTTCAAAAAACCACCCCGAATGTCAGATGATGAACTAGAAGAATTACTGAATGTTAACGATATAGTTCCTTAATTAGAATTTCCACGTTTTCCCTGTTATATCCAATCAGTAGAGCAATTTGTGAAAACAGTTTTAGAAGCTGAATCAAGATATGGCTCTATTTACAGCAAGAATGAATCTAGGAAACTGATGCCCATATTGGTAAGTCAAAAAAATTTCAACCCAGAGTGAGATAAAACAAAAAATATTAATAAAATATTGATAATTGAAGTCTTATCACTTCATTTCTGTCAAATAAAGAGTTTTATCTATTTTTTCACTAAGGTATTTAAACAGTTTTCTCCATAACTCAATTCGTTATCTTGCAAAAACTGAATGTTGAGATATTTCTGAAAGACACGTCTTGCGGAGGCTGAAGACGAAAACTTGGGACAATAAGCTTCTAGATATTTGAAAAGTATATGAAACTGCAACTTTTCCGCGCTATTAGAAGTCCGTATTATGAAAACAAAAAAAACACACCTATAGCAGCGGCCCACCCTATTCCTTGTGTCTTGGTGCGTCATTAAGGGGTTTCTGATGCGACTAAAAAAGTTGTTGACGGAAATCGGTTTCATTATATTTTTTTCGTCAAATAGAGACTCTTCCAAAATTTCAAAAAAAATTTGGAAATTTTCAATTTTGATTTTTAGAAATTCAAAAACCAGATAGCACCGACAATGCATCTTTGGTCAAGGGAGTCGCATGCCAAATTTGAACTCTTTCTTTTCAAAAAAAAGGTACCAAAAATGATTTCTCGTAGACATGAAAAAGTAAATTAGTAGAAATAATGTTTAGTGCCTTTCTTTTGAAAATAAAAAGTTCAAATTTGTCATGCGACTTCCTTGAAGAAAGATGCATTGTCGATGTTATCTGGTTTTTGAATTATCAAAAAACAGAATGAAAAATTTTCCAAATTAATTTTCAAAATTCGATAGCAATGCCCGTACACTTTTTTTTTGGGAGAGTTTCCACTTGACGAAAAAAAAACCAATTTCCGTCAACAAATTTTTTAGTCGCATCAGAAACCCCTTGAGCGCCGCACAGGCCAGATCTCTGAAAATTTCTAAAAATCTTGTAGACATTTCTAGAAATCACTCTAAATCCCCCACAAATTATCAGACATCCTGCAGAAATCTCTAGAACTCCCTAGAAATTGTCGGAAGCACTTGGAATTTTCGTAGAAATCTCCACAAATCTTTAGTAAACCCGTAAAAATCTTTAGAAATCCCCCCAAATCTCGTAGAAATTCTTGAAAGTCCCTGAAAATCACGTGAAAATTTTGAGAATTACTTGGAAATCCCCACATAAAAACTCAGAAACCTGGCAGAAGTTCTTAAAGAGCTCGTAGAAACCTCTAAGAATACCTAAAAGTCTTTGAAAACCCCGTAGAAATTTCAAAAACCATAGAAATCCTATACTTATCTCAAATCGCAGCCCGTAGAAACCTAGAAAGCAGTAGAACGTCACATACACATTCTTCAATCTCAAAACTCTAAAAAATTTCAGAAATCCTCAGAAATCCCTAGAAACCCCAAAAAATTATCAAGAAATGCCAAGAAATCTTGTAAAATTCTTTGAAAATTCTTATAAATTGCGGGGAAATATTCAAAAATCCCTAGAAATCCCAGAAATCTTTAGAGACCATGTGGAAATCTTCAGAAATACCAAGAAAATAATACAGGAATCTTTAGATATCTCGTAAATATCTCCATAATCTCCGTAGAATCATCAGAATTCCATGAAAGCTTTTTAGATTAGATTAGATTAGATTTGATTAGAGGTTTATTTCCAACAGGCCTGAAGCCCAAATACAGGAAATGTGAGCTAAAAACCGAACAGTCACAGGTGAAAGTATACAACATAAAAAAAGACTAAGATATAAATTTCAACAAAATGTGCTGACGAATATCACAAAAATTATCACAGAAAATATCACAGTCGGAGCAGAACAAATTCAGACCATTACACATGCTATAAATAGGGCTTCGGATAAGCGCGTTGCTCTTGGGCGGATCACAATAAAACAACCTTGTTGATCTGGCGTTCAAACGTGGAACAAAAAAGTTGATCCGCCCAAGAAGCTCCGGACAGTCAATTACATTTTGAATTAACTTATAACAAAATTTAGCATCAGAAATGGCATGTCTTGCCTCAAGGGAATAAAAATCATGTCTAGATAGCAGAGCGCTGTGATCAAATCCTTGAGGAGGATAGGTGCCATCTAGCATGAATGATAAAAACTTTAAAAATCTTCTTTGGGCTGACTCAAGTCTGGCAATATGAGTGACGTAGATGGGGTACCAAATTAAAGAGGCGTATTCAAGCTTAGATCGTACAAAGCTGCAATACAAAGCCCTCAGACACGAAACACTTCCAAGCTCCCTGCAGTTGCGATACAAAAAGCCAAGTGTCCTCAGCGACGAGGACACAATGTCGTCAATGTGACTCGAAAAAGAAAAACTGCTGTCAAAAACGACACCCAAATCTCTTGTGACCCCGCTACGCCTAAGAAACACCGGACTAGAGATGGGCGGCTCAGGAGTGATCCGGCTCAGTGAGCCGGCTCACTTCAAAAACCATGTGACCCGGTTCGCGGCGTTGGATTGAACCGGTTCACGGCTCACTAATATGCGCTATTGAAATTTCAATAAAATGAGATTCGGAATTGGATTATGAGCCGATAGACGCGGAGTGAGCCGTGAAATTACAAAAACTCCCAGTTCCGTAAATTCCTTCAATCCTTGGCTGACAGTCTGACACAAGGATACGGAGAACGACTGAACGGCTGAACCGCTGAACGAGTTGAGTTGGTGAGTTGTCGAGCCGGAGCGGAGCCGGCATAGGAGGAGGCATATGGACTTGGCTCGACACGACACCACGAACGACCCATTTTGAGCTTAGAAAACAAAGGGGATTATTAATTTAATAAGGAACCAGTTTATTTCATTACGATTATCAATAATAATTACCGGCTTATGCGAATCATAAACACAGGCGAGTAGGCGATTTTTTAGAATTTCGGCTTGTTGAGACATGGCAACCCGGCCTATTAATTTGATAAATGAAATGAAATCGTATGAATTATTTCCCCTTAACTATAGGTGGGTACAGGTAGGTACCTGCTACCGAAAACCTACCAAATGACAATAAAGGCGTGAACATACTTATCATGAATGAACCGTGCTTGGGTTTCGAGCGAGCCGAGTTGAATGAGTTCCAGAAATTACGAATCGTGGTGCGAGGTGCAATTACTGGTCCGAACGGCTCAATTGAGCCGGTTCAGTGAACCGGTTCCTCAGACTGATCCGGAGCCGGTGAGCCGGTTCAGTCAACTGAGCCGCTTTGCCCATCTCTACACCGGACCAACCGCATAATTGAAAGAAATCGGGTCAACTTTCCTGGTATAAGTTGCAATCATGCACTTGTCAACATTCAAAGACAAACCGTTCTGGCGACACCATTCCGATACGGAATCAACGCATCGCTGAAGCCTGACACAATCAAGAACCGTATCGACTCTAGAATATATCTTTAGATCGTCAGCAAACAGTAACTTGTTGCAGTCGATCGACATGTCTATATCGTTGATGTAAATTAAAAACAACAATGGACCCCACTTAGCCCCCTGGGCAACCCCAGAAGTTGATATATATGAACTGAAACTAGTAAAGTGACACGTGACACGCTGAACTCGGTCAAAGAGGTAAGAACGAAACAAGAGCAACAGAGATGGTGAAAACCCAAGTCTGTCTAGCTGGTGCATCAATAAGTTGAGATCTAATTGATCGAATGCTTTAGAAATGTCCGTATACAGCACGTCAACCTGGCCTCGGGAGTCCAAAGTCTCGGATACGAACTGTGAGAAACACGCCAGATTTGTAATTGTGGATCTTCCCTCCATGAAACCGTGTTGGAAGAGAGAGATATGTTCTTTCACCTGTGGATAGATTTGATTGTAGAGAATAGTGTCAAAAATCTTGGCGAAGTTGGAAATCAGCGATATTGGACGGTAGTTATTAAGGACTGAAGGATCGCCCTTCTTCAACACCGGACAGACCTTGGTCCGTTTCCAAGTCTTGGGGTACGCTAAGGTAGTCAGGATTAGATTGAAGATGAATCTCAAAGGATCGGCAAGAACACAAGCACAGTCGCGGACCAGGAAACCGGGCACCATGTCCTCACCTGAAGTCATACCGTTCCCAATCCCTCCGGCAGCCGCCACAACGTCATCCCTAGACACCAGCCCAGCAGTGATACCATCCAGAGATGCACGCTCAGGAGTAGACAGCGGAACTTGACTGTTGAAGGTAGGTAAGGTGTAAACACTTTTGAAATATTCAGCAAAAGCTTCAGCCATGGACTCAGGATTATCATACTCGACCCCACCAGAATCTCTCATGAACCCAGGAACACTGGACCCACCCTTCTTACCACGAACAAAGGACCAGAATTTACGAGGGTCCAGTGTAATATGAGCAGCTGTCGTTGTTTGGAGCCTGAAAGAATCCCCGTGTAGCTTGCTGTGTATTTTCAACATTTACCAATTTTTAGTGTTGTTTCGTTGTTCATAACATGATTCTTTTCCTATGTCTTCATGTATCTGTTGAAGCCCTTATGAGCCATTTTATGTTCAGATCTGATGTCGTTCGCTTTTTTGAGAACTATATAATGAGCCTTTTGGGATATTCTTGCATCATCTGAAGCGTTAATCTTCTTTTAGTTTTGCTCTGTCATTTAAAGCCCAAGTAGCCTTCTCATTCTCCATGTATCATTTGGAGTCTTATGAGCGTTTTTTATGTTTTTGAAGCATTAGCTTTGGAGCCTCAGGGCTATCCTTTCTCTACGAAGCCCCAATGAGCTACTTTGTATTTTCTTTCGTCGCTTGGAGCCCCTAAGGGCTTTCTTGTATGGTGTAGTGGGTTTTGTGTGTTTCTTGTGTTTCTCTGTCATGTGTAGTTCGTTGGTCTATAAGTGTAACTGTTGCTTCCTTGATCTTAAGGATCCGTTAGGTCTCAGTGGCACTTTAAATAAATTATTCTATTCTTCTTCTTCTATTTCTCGAAGCCCTAGCAGGTTCCATTGTTCTTTACTGTGCCCTCGACTGTGCCGTTTAGATCTTGATAGCCTGCTCTAGATCTGCTCCTCCTGCTCCTGCTCCTGCTCCTGCTCTTTCTTTATAAGACTTTTGGAGCGATAATGAACTCCCGTCAGTACAAAACCTCGGCCTTGTTGTTCCTTGTATCTTCATGTAGGTAGCTTCGGCCAGCTCATGAGGTGGTGATGATACTTTTTCTGCCAGAGCCCCACCGTCCGGCTACTTGCTTCACCGGAGTGGCAGATGAAGGGATGTCTGGGATGGTTTCCCGGTCCACCAAGGGTTTGTGCTGTTTCCTGGTTTTCACTATTCTTCATCGACCTAAGAGTCGATGTCTGAGTATGAGTGTCCCTACCAGGAATCTCTTCATGTGGCCCTCGCCGATATAGCTCTCAGGATCATCGAAGTAACTTGAGCTCCTCCACCAACTACGAGGTGTTGCAGCACCTAGAAGGGGAACCTGGGCTAGAGCTAATCCAGTCCGAGCTAGATTTGAATCAGATTGATCTGGAGGTCATCTCAGCCAAGTTGGATCCAAGCCAGCATGAGCTAGAGCTAAACCAACTTGAGCTAGATCTAAGTCAATTTGAGCCAAGTCAGTTGGAGCTGGAGCTAAGCCAACCAGAGCCACTAGAGCTCCAGCTGAGTCAGTCTGAGCTAGAGCTGAGCTCACCTGCACCAGAAGACTAAAAAATCTATCGACAGGCCATGCCGAGGGCCATGCCGTATAGCAGAGACAGGAATTTCTATACTTTCGCGGTTTTCCTGGATTAGGGGCTGACTCGGGGGCTGAACACTTGATTATACTTCAGTATTTATCAACATCCAGGTTCTTGGGAAGTTCAGCATAAGTTTCAATACAAGGACTTTGATTCAAGCTTGAATTTATTGACAATAGCGCTTGCATTTGCTCATGGTATAGTCAGTAATTAACTGCGCACAAAATGAAGTGACAATTTTATTTTGGGAGGTTTCTTCAGATATCCATAACTTTTTGAAAAATGATCGGAATCTGAAACAGCTCGCACTATTTTGAAGATACATTGTTCTATTTTTGTGAACCATACCTATCCAGGTCATCCAAAGCAGAGAAATGCCTCATACAGGGTGATACAAAGGGGCGTGCAAAGTCTTGCTCTTTTCATCCTGGCACAGGAAATTTTTCCGTCATCCTGTATGCACCAATGTGACCGTATCTTGTAGCCTGTAGTATCTATAACTCAGAACCGTTTAGTTTTTCACTCTACTTCATGTATCGACGGAAATATGATTTTTTTCTGTAAAACAGTGCCAATTTGCAATCGTTTCAATGGCAACAATAGCGTCACATAAAACTGTCACCAACAAAGAGCTAACAATAAAAAGTCGTATCTCTGTATCTAGGCAAAGAATTTTTGGCAATTGTTGGCAATTGGATCAAAGCTCAAGAAGATTAAGGCACATAACAGGAATTTAGATTTTGACCTGTACCTCGACCTGTACCATAAAAAAATCACTGCAGCAAAGTTGACTACGGACCCGGAGATATTCCAAGTGCCCTGGAATAATCCCTGTGACGGCAGGTTCATCGGGGTGACAGGTGGATATGGACTTGGACATGCAGCATGCGACTCGGACGGTTGACCAGTGGAGGTACTTACGTAATGCAGAGCAAAACGGCAACCTGTTAGTTACAGATACTACAAGCTACAAGATACAGTCAATCCAAGTACCTGTACCGAGTAATAATGAAACCATCCCTGCCTGCGCCAAGAAAAAACGCCGTCTTTTATCATCACCCTGTATGTTTTGTTTCTTTGCTATTATGGACATCAAAATTTGTAGCTCCTGGAGAGCAAACAAATCATCCCATCTTAAGATGATTACCGTTGAGTTAAGAAACTTTTCCGTACCATTAATACTCCTCGATGGAAATATTGGTACTTTTATACAAGAACAATGATATCTCCCCAAGTTAACAACGTAGAGTAGAAAACTAAACCGGTATTAGTTACAGATACTACCGGCTACAAGACGAAGTCACATTCGTATATACAGGATGCCGTGGAAATCTCCGGTGCCAAGATAAGAAGAGCAGAAAGTTGCACGTCTTTTTGTATCACCCTGTATGAGACATACCTCTACTATGAATGGCTTGGATATGTAGGGTTCACAAAAAAGAAGAATGTATCCTTACAACAGTGAAAGCTGCCTCAGATTCCGATCATTTTTCAAAAAGTTACGGACATTTGAAAAAACCTCCAAAAATAAAATTGTCACTTCATTTTGTGCGCAGTTTATTACAGGGTTATTCAAAAGTCCGGAATAAAACTCATATTTTTTTTCCATATTTATTTTGGAAAAAACGCTCGAACAGGTCGATTTCTGAAAATGGTAAGCCGCTTTTTCATGACACGTGTTATGTTCTACCGTCAACCCCCTAACCTCAAGCCACCCTTACTATTTTTTTTTTCAAATGGCACCCTACATCTTGTGGAGGCTCGTTGGAAAGCTTGTCAAAAACTCTATTCAGATCTACCATTGAAAATTGGATCGGACGTTTGACCATGAATTTTAAAAGAATACAACGAGCCCCCACAAGCGATAGGGTGCCATTTGAAAGAAAAATACTAAGGGTGGCTTGGGGTTAGAGGGTCGACGGTAGAACATGACACGTGTCATGGGAAAATGGCTCACGGTTTTCAGAAATAGACCTGTTCGAGCGTTTTTCCGAAATAAATATGGAAAAAAATTATGAACTTTATTCCGGACTGTTGAGTAAAACTGGGGTTCCTTAAAACTTGATGGTGAAGCGTCCGATCTAGTTTTCAATGGTAGATCTGAATTGAGTTTTTGACAAGCTTTCCAACGAGCCCCCACAAGCCATAGGGTGCCATTAAAAAAATATATTAAGAGTGGCTTGGGGTTAGGGGGTTGCCGGTAGAACATGACACGTGTCATGAAAAAACGGCTTACCGTTTTTAGAAATCGACCGGTTCAGCGTTTTTCCGAAGTGAATATGGAAAAAAATTATGAATTTTATTCCGGACTTTTGAATAACCCTGTAGAACAAGTGGTATGATTATCATCGATGATAATTTCGAATGGAATTGTGCCTGCAGATTCAACAACTGCGGAGCACTGCGGTAGCAGTGCGTAGTAGGAGTTGAATGTGCAGCATCGATTCCATGAGAAGATATCATCGATGATAATCATACCACGAGTTAAATTTAACAAGACTATATAACAAATTGAAAATTGACATTTCAAGGCAAATCTAAGGTTCACCTATTTAGTGTCTATATGCTTTACAGAATGGCAATTCAAAGATTCGTCCATTGTTAGTGAAGCGTATTGCATGGGCATGATTTTCCATGTCACGAGCAGATCCCATGTAAATCCACCCAATGTGACATTTCTCTGATCTGTATGCTGCTGTATGAATGCTGTATCTGTATATATTTTGTACAAGAACCCCCTTTTGGGGTGTAATCACGTTCCAAACTCTTTCATTAGTATCCCATTAGTTTTTTTTATGTATTATCAACAGTTTACATTCAAAATAAAAGTTGACCTCAAATTAAAATCAATCTGACGGGAGGTAAACAAGCCGAAATCGGTGATAAATTCAATTGATTTTCATCATCGCTGTGATATCCTCTTGGTACCCCGAATCCGTGCCTCTCATTGGCTGAAACACAGTCTAGTTACCTATGCGTTATATTATTATAGTCGCAGGTATAACACTTGCGCATTGGCGGGAAAGGGACCACTAGTTATCAAATCTTATTCGGTCCATCAAAATTCACCACAGAAAAAAAGACTGACGCCGTGTGGGAAATCGTGATTTAATTAATTAATATCACCGCGACCCAATCAGCGTCAAGGAAATTTATATGTGAAATATCCCGTAATATGTGCCCGACGCTGTGAGCATCAATTAAAAAAATAAACGAAACGAAAAGAACGATCGAGTTGACAAAAACAACATTCGACTAATGATCGCATCAGCAGCCGGAGGAGAGAAAGAACCGATGTCGAACACGAATTCCTGAAAATAAAGACAAAATGCCCGCGATGTAAAACTATCTATAAATTACCGAAAAATATGTGTAGCAGAAGATCGGTGGGGCATTATAAGGCCCCGATCATTTATCTTCCGCGCTCTTCGAGGAGAACGTACCTACCACCGACATGCCTATAACGTCGGTATAAAAGACCCGATGAAGGATAGAGAAAGACCGCGGGACCGGTGGCGCCGTCTGGTTATATTGTTTCAGCGACCGCTGGTGGTGGCAGTGGTGGTGCGCCTCTCTGCCTTCTGTAAATTCCGTGTCCCATTACCATAACTCCGAACTAGCTGGGAATCATCGGAGGCATTTTAGTTATTTTTTGTGCGATAATTGATTGGTCCTGCTTCACAGCCCTTTATTCCTCACCCGAAGTTCAATTCATTGCCCACAGTCGAGTCATCCCCTTGCATCCATTGGTATAATGCCAAAAAGGTATGCCACGCGACAGGATTTTCACGTCGCAATACCTCTCGTGTTTTTCGAAATAAAAACAATTTTTGAAAAAATCAGAGAGATTTTTTTGCAGTTTGATGTCTAGGATAGTTTTGAACTTATTACATTTACAGCAAAGATAGAAATGATGAAATTATGGCAGTCAACTGTCAGCAACTGACAACAAAATTCTTGGATTCCTCCGGAATTCAAGAATACAAGCTGTATAAGGTGCAAATCTAGCTCGCCTCTACTAGGTGCCCTTCTCCAATAAAGGGCTAGAACCAGGGCCGGCAACTTTGGATATTAACGTGTGGTGCTGACTGTTGATATTTCAGAAAAATGATTGTATCAGCGTCGCAGGCGATTTTTCTCATAATATAGGTAATAATACTTTTTTTCATTCGTTTATTTAACGTCGGCCTATTTCCGCAACGAGGCCTAACACCGACGCCGGTGAATGCTTACCTACCTCCACTATACCGGAAATTTTGCCGAACCCCTTTGTGTTCCAAGTTCCAACACAGGGTAGGAGTTTTCAACGACCACTAACATCGCATGGGGGGTCGGCACCATCGTTCATATTTTACTTGCTATGCGATACAGGCGCGTCTTGCATTTAGCAAGCATTCCAACTAAATCAAAGAGTTTGTTTTTGAGACGGGAATCCGAGCTCCCACAGTGGGACTCGAACCCACGACCTCTGGTGTGGTAGTCGAACGCGCTGACCACCACACCACAAGCTCCTTAGGTAATAATACATAAATAAAACTTTCAAAATAAAACAAAAATCATTGAAATTGGTAAAATAAAAATAAATCAACATTAATTCTCAAAATTACTAAAGGTGGTACTTAATGGAATGAAAATTAAATTCAATTTGTAACATGTGGTGCTCAGCACCACCTCTTCGGATTGCGTGTGGTGCTCGAGCACGTCAGCACCACTATTGTTGCCGGCCCTGGCTAGAACAATTGGCAGCCAGACCTATCCGCTCTGGATCTCCAGGCTCCATGCATACAGACAAATACTCTACCTCAACAAAGGACCAGCCTCGGGATCGGCCTCCAAGGAAGCTTGGGAATACCATCAGAATTTGTCATCTGAATATCGAAGGCATCAGCCAAGCAAAATGCCAATATATGGCGAAAATACTGGAAAAATATAAAATTGACGTATCACTTGTTCAAGAATCTCACCTGGAAAATGAACAACAAGCTCGAACCAGAGCCACAATCCTTGGATATGATATCATCGGCATAACTTATCATCACAGTTATGGCTCAATAACCTACGCCAGGAAGAACATAGAAAATATCAAACTGGTATCAACCTCTACTCAAGACGACGTTCATATTATAGTGGCGGGGTTAACGGCCAAAAATGGAATGATCTGTGCATTTTGTGATCAAAGCATGAAATTTGGCATACGTATTCAGAAGACTCTCCTTTGCAATTCCAGATGTGGCGCCACGCAAGATTTCGCACCAGAGGCACTGTATTGCGGTTAATATACCTGCTAGTGGTAAATTCTGCAAAAATGGTTCTTGGCCGGTCTCTGGTACCGCAGTCGGTATTTTTTTTGTTCTGTTCAGCTACAACTACCTGTAGAAATGAGTGAGAAGTCCATTTTTACAAGCAAAGTTCCAAATGCTGCCTTTATACGTTGTTTTAATACATTTTAAGGCCAAGTTTGTTTTAGTACAGGAAACATGGTAAAAAAATTGCCAAAACCTCGGCAAAGATATGAACGTCCTGAAAATTTTATATTCTGTTCAGAATTAAGTGCCCTACTACATATCTAAAGTTACCAAAAATCGCACCCCGAAGCTTCGAGTTATTGGAGGGGGGGTAAAAAATTGCAACTCAAAATTAAAGGTATAGAACCCGATGGAACCCGTCAATCGAATGGATGCGAATACGTCATAGTTCGACGCATCACATCCTGTTGATACAATAGAGTATTATACTAAAAAAATTTTTTGATTGAAATGGAAACTACATTGAAAAATAATTGATCCATGTTTTTTTATTTAGTCAAAAACCGTACCGTTTGGGCGTAATAAATAAATAACATCAACTAGTTCTGACGTCACAGCTAGTCACCGCCTATATTGCCTGTGTAAATGACGTCAGAAATAGGCAGAATATAGGAATTTCGTTTATTTATTGCGGCCAAACGATACGATTTTTGGCTAAATAAAAAAATACGGGTCAGTTATTTTTCCATATAGTTTCTGTTTCCATCGAAAACAAAATATTTTTTTAAAAGTATAACACTCCATTTTGGCACAAGAAGTGTCGATCATTGTTGAAGGGGGGTCGCGGGGGAGGGCGAAACTCGGCTGGGTGGCTCTTTTTCTTTCTGGGCCATGAAGAATCGATCACGACAAGATTGGTATCTTTTCCGACTAAATTCAATGTCCTGAACTTGAATCCGATGTGTAAATTTGGGTAAAAACAAGTTCTAACAAGTTAACTTGAGAAAACCTGCTTTTTCTTTGACAATTTTTACAAAACTTTCTTTCACTGTTACAGGCATTCATCTTTGAAAATATTCCAGGAGCCATTAGATTGAACTGTATTCTTCACGAAAATCATCCATTCGATCTGTAACTTTGTTTTTCTAGATAGAAAAACCGATTTGAACTTTTGTCGGCACAGCCCGTCGTCTACTACTGACCAGAACACTACACCATGCATCTTTAAATGAAAATAGCCCAAACTATCTGAAAAATTATAAATCATCTTTGAAAGTTCGAGGATCTGTGCAGAACTGAATTACCTATAACATAAACAAAATCGTCATAAATCGCAGTGCAGGATATTGAGTTATCACTTGAAGGTGCATGCTGTAGTGTTCTAGTCATTAGTAGACGCCGAGCAGTGCCGACTAAAGTTCAAATCGATTTTTCCTACCTCGAAAAACAAAGTTACAGATCGAATGGATGATTTTCGTGAAGAATACAGTTTAGTCTAACGGCCTCTGAGATATTTTCAAAGATGAATACCTCCTACAGTAAAAAAATGTTTTGTAAAAATTGTCAAAGAAAAAACAGGTTTTCTCAAGTTAACTTGTTCGAACTTGTTTTTATCCAAATTTACACATCGGATTCAAGTTCAGGACATTGAATTTAGTCGGAAAAGATACCAATCTTGTCGTGATCGATTCTTCATGACCCAGGAAGAAGAAGAGCCACCCAGCCGAGTTTCGCTCTTCCCCACGACCCCCCATCAACAATGATCTACATTTTTTGTGCCAAAATTGTATCAACTGGTTGTGATGCGTCGAAATACGACGTATTTGCATCCATTGGATTGACGGGCTCCATCGGGTTCTATACCTTTCATTTTGAGTTGCAATTTTTTACTCCCCCTCCAATAACTCGAAGCCTCGGGGTGCGATTTTTGGCAATTTTAGGTATGTAGTGGGGCACATAATTTTGGACAGAATATCAAATTTCCAGGACACTCATATCTTTGCCGAGGTTTTGGCAATTTTTTTACCATGTTTCCTGTACTGAAACAAAGTTGGCCTTTAAATGTATTCAAACAATGTATAAATGCAGCATTTGGAACTTTGCTTGTGAAAATGTACTCCTCACTCATTTTTACATGTAGTTTTAACTTAACAGAACTAAAAAATACCGACTGCGGTACCAGAGACCGGCCAGGAACCATTTTTGCAGAATTTCCCCCTAGCAGGTATATTAACCGCAATACAGTGTCTCTGGCGCAAAATCTTGCGTGGCGCCACATCTGGAATTGCAAAGGAGGGTCCTCTGAATAAGTATGCCAAATTTCATGCTTTGATCACGAAATGCACAGACCATTCCGCTAACCCCCCCACTATTATCATAATAAGAATGGGAGAGATGAATATTATGAACGTATACAAACCTCCAGCTGTTATCTGGCCCCCTAACACTCTTCCACTACTTCCTCACCCATCAATTTATGCTGGCGATTTCAACAGCCATCACATCAATTGGAAGTATAACAAAAACGACATCAACGGCGATGCACTCCATGGGTGGGCTGAAGAGAACAACTTCCATCTTTTATTCGACGCCAAGGACAGGGGAACTTTCCACTCAGCAGCTTGGAACAAGGAATACAACCCTGATTTGACATTTGTCACTTCAAATCAAACCGGATAGCCCGTAACTGTATCTAGACGAGTGCTTGAGAACTTCCCTCGCAGCCAACATAGACCTATTCTTCTTGAAGTTGGTATCGTAATTCCTATCATAACATCGTTTCCACGGCCGAGATGGAACTTTAGGAAAAGCTAAATGGTGCGACTTCTCTTCGGAACTGGACAAATGCCTTAGATGGATCCCCCCAAAGGCTGAAAACTATAACAGGTTCATAGGAGCTACTTTGTGTGTTGCCAAGAAACACATTCCTAGAGGGTATCGAAAGGAATATATTCCAGGCTGGAACAACGAAGCCGAAGCTCTATATCACAATTTCCTGTCGAGTGGAGATACCACTATAGGAGACGATCTACTACACTCCCTTGATGCTGCGCGGAGGAAAAAATGGCATGAAATAACTGAAAATACAGATTTCAACCACTCCAGCAGAAAAGCCTGGAGCTTGCTCAAGAAATTAGGAGCAAGTAATCCAGTGTCTCGCGTGATTCCAGAAATTTCTCCGAATCAAGTTGCAGATCGGATTATTTCAATGTCCAGGGCACCTAGAGATCGTTCCCATACTAAACGAATAAAACAAGACCTGAAAAATCTGAAAAGAAAAGAATCAAAAGAAGACCAATTTTCGAGACCCTTCGACAGCGAAGAGATCACCATGGCGTTGAAGAATATTAAAACTGGAAAGGCCCCAGGATTTGATGGGATCCACAATGAGTTTCTGGTCAACACTGGAAAATATGCAAGAAAATGGTTGGCCTGTTTTTTCTCAGACATCCTCGATACCAACTCTCTTCCTAAAAACTTCAAGAAAGCTAAAATAATAGCTATCCTCAAACCCGGTAGAGCAAAGGATAGAGTCGAGAACTACAGATCAATTTCTCTTTTAAATTCTTGCTACAAGCTCTTGGAGAGAATAATTCTTGGAAGAATCGAAACTAAAATTAACGAACACGTTCCGGTTACACAAGCAGGCTTCCGACCTTCACGCAGCTGTACAGATCAAGTTTTAAGTCTAACTACTTTCATTGGGAGGAGCTTGTGGTGTGGTTAGTTAGCGCGTTCAACTACCACTCCAGAGGTCGCGGGTTCGATCTCCGCCGGGGACGGATTTTCGGCCTCGAAAACAAGCTCCTTGGTTTAGTTGGGATGCTTGCTAAATGCAAGACGCGCCGTGTGTCGCATAGCACGTAAAATACGAACGATGGTGCCGACCCCATGCGATGTTGGTGGTCGTTAAAAATCCCTACCCTGTGTTGGAACACACAGGGGTTCGGCAAAATTTCCGGTATAGTGGAGGAAAGCATTCACCGGCGTCGGTGTTAGGCCTCGTTGCGGAAATAGGCCGACGTTAAATAAACGAATAAAAAAAAAAAAAAAAACTTTCATTGAAGCTGGCTTCCAAGAATGCTTCAAAACATCTGTCGCCTTTGTAGATCTAACGGCCGCCTATGATACGGTCTGGCGGGATGGCTTGATGTACAAATTCCTCCGTGTTATCCCAAATCAAAAATTGGCCAAACTTTTAAACATCATGTTATGTGACAGGCCATTTCAAGTTACCATGGGAGACGTGATAAGCAGAGTTCGAAAACTACAGAATGGCTTACCTCAAGGCTCAGTACTGGCCCCCATCTTATTCAACTTATACACAGCTGACCTACCACCAACTACCTCTAAGAAATTTATGTACGCAGATGACCTGGCGATAGCCGTTAGACGGAAAACAATCGAAAGCACGGAAAAAATCCTGACCGACGGTCTTAGAATTCTTGCCGAGTTCTACCGTAAATGGAGATTGACCCCAAGCCCTACAAAGACTGAATGTGCTTGTTTTCATTTGGATAACAGACTCGCCAACCATCATCCCACTATATATTTCAATGGAACTTTGCTCAGAAACAATCCAACACCAAAATATCTTGGCATCACTCTTGACAGAACCCTTACGTACAGCTATCATCTGTCTAATGTAGCAGCTAAAGCACGAACGAGGAATAACATACTCCAGAAGCTATGTGGTACAACATGGGGTGCCTCAGCAGACACACTCAGATGTTCGGCAATGAGTTTGGTTTACAGTGCCGCAGAATACGGAGCTCCAGTCTGGCTGAACAGCCATCACGTGCACAAAATCGACACCGTACTCAATAGTGCAATGCGCATTATCACGGGATGCATTAAATCTACATCGACTTACTGGCTCCCCACACTTAGCCATATTGCGCCTCCCTTTCTCCGAAGACAAGCTGCTTTATTTCGTCAATTCGGAAAGGTGATGGAAAACGGACATACACGACTATATACGAAGATATTGTCACCGCGTCTTCAACTCGATTAAAATCGCGTAGACCACCCATCAAATCGGCCAATTTCAACTTCGCGTTGAAAACTTCAATATCATACATAAGTGGGAGGAATTATGGAGTCAGACAACAACCCAAGATGTAAACTTATATTTATCAGTCGACCAGGAGCCGAGTGGATTCGACCTTCCAAGGAAAATCTGGAAGACTGCGAACCGAATTAGATGCAACCACGGTAGAACCGCCGACTTTTTGTATAAATGTGGTAAAGTTCAATCTGGTCACTGTGACTGTGGAAATCCACGTCAAACTGTCGTGCACATTGTTCAGGAGTGCGAACAAAGGGCATACCCTGGCAATTTCTCCGACTTTTACACCCTTTCCCCAGATACAGTCACTTGGATTGAAAACTTGGACATCGGGATCTGATGAATTATTTCTTTTTATTTATTTATTTATTTATTCACTTTTTTATATACTCGTTATATTAAGTACTTTCTATTACTATATAGTACCTCTCGAGGTACCTCTTGTCTGTAGCATGTATGCCATACGCTAAATAAATAAATGGCAGTTGAAGTGGGATACAAGTGGCAAGGGCAGATGGACACATTATGATGATCCCGGACGTAACATTATGGATGAATCGAAGAGAAGGAGACGTCGATTACTTCACTACGCAGTTTCTAAGAGGACACGGCTGCTTCAATAAATATCTCCACAAGATGAAGAGAAGGACGTCACCGAAGTGTACATACTGCGAAGCCATCGACACAGTAAGACACACGTTCTTTGAATGCAAAAGATGGGAAGAGGAAAGAAATGGAGCGGAAACGAGCTTAAAACAGAAAGTTACACCAGGAAGCGTAGTGGAAATAATGCTGGAGGATGGAAGAAAGTGGAACGTGGTAAAGGACTGGTGCAAAGCGGTACTGATAAGAAAACACAGCGAAGATGAGGCAGGAACGCGCCATAATCGACAAGAAATTTGAAAGACTTTAACCAAGACTAGCCGCCCCCCGATGATATGCTCACGCGGTTCCAGGGAGCAAGTTAACCACCAGTTCCGAGGCGGAGTTTAGTGGGTAGGGGTTTAGCGAAAGACGCTTGCCGAGTCCCACACTACCCCGGTGCCACCAAGCCAAGGTGTGCGTGAGCAGCATTCTTCGCCCCCCAAAAAAAAAACTAATTGAAAAAATACCGGCAGCCAGTGCCAGTGGCTCCCGCCAGTCCGCCATCTTCTGTTAGCACAGCCCCCTGCCTACTCCCACACTCGTCATCGTACTTGTTGGCATGTCAACAATGTGTAGCAGAGTGTAGGCAATGCGTAGTCCATATCTTTTAGTAGTCAAAGATAATTTACAAAGATATGTCTCTGAGGCATTTCCATGAATTTACAACTTTTACGGAATCTTGCATTAAGACCTCAAGATTTCTACAGGATTTCTAAAGAATCATGAAGATTTTCATTAGATTTGTAGGTATTTTTTCGAATCTTCTACAAAATTTTTGAAAAACTTCCAAAGAATTCTAATGATTCTACGGGAATTTTGAAAAATCCATGAGATATCTGAAGATTCCTGTAAAATTTTCTTGCTATTTCTGAAAATTTCCACAGGATCCTTAGGGATTTCTGAAGATTCATGAGGAATTTCTAGGGACTTTTGAATATTCCCACGCGATTTGTAAAGATTTCTAAAGATTCCTACAAGATTTCTTGGATTCTTGGCATTTCTTGAGAATTTTTCGTGGTTTCTTGGGATTTCTGAGGATTTTGAAAATTTTCAGAGATTATTAGAACTAAAAATGTGTATGTGATGTTTTATTATTTTCTAGGTTTCTACGGGCTGCAATCAGAGATAAGTATGAGATTTCTATGGTTTTCAAAATTTCTACGGGGTTTTTGAAGACTTTAGGTATTCTTCTACAAGAGAAGGTACTTTAGGTATTCTCCTAGAGGCTTCTACGAGATTCCCACAAGATTTCTGAGGATTTCTGCCAGGTTTCTGAGTTCTTCTGTGGGCATTTCTAGGTAATTCTCAAAATTTCCACGTGATTTCCAGTGACTTCCAAGAATTTCCATAAGATTTGTGGGGGTTTCCAACGATTGTTACGGAATTACTAGAGATTCGTCAAGATTTCTGGAGAATTTCAAGTGTTTCCGACAATTCCGAGGGAGTTCTAGAGATTTCTGCAGGATTTCTGATAATTTGTATTGATTTTTATCAGTTTCTTGTCCTTCTTAATTATCGATATGACGCTTTAATTGAGGACATAGGACGAAATCAAACTTTTTATTTTTGAATTATAGTCGTATTATGCAACGTTTCGCCCTGATTTAGGGCTTCATCAGGCTATAAATGAACATACAGATTAAAAATCACAAACAAGATGAGGATAGGCTTACCAAAATACAAATGTTCTCAATTAAAGCATCATATCGCTGATTTGTATGGGATTTGGAGTAGTTTCTCAAAATGCCTAGAAGATTTTTAGGAATTTCCAGGGATTTCTACGAGATGTCCAAAAAGTTTCAAGACCTTCTAGGAATTTTCAAAGATTTGTATGAGATTTCTAGAGATTTCTGGGAACTGGCAATAATCTCCAAGAACATTGTGGGATTTTTAGAAAATTTTCACAAACATTCGAGCTATTTCCAAAAATCTTTACACGACTTTTACGGATTTCTAAAGCTTTCTGAACATTTTGAATGTCTAGGAATTTTGGAAATTTTCGCGGGATTTCTAAGAAATCCTGAAAATTTGTACTGGATTTATAGGAATTTCGGTTTCCATGGTAACTTCAAGAAGTTTTGGAGATTTTCTACAAGACTAGTAGATATTTCTAAATATTCGTAAGAGTTTCTAGGGACTGCTACAAACTCCCACGAGATTTTCCAGAATTTTCGAGAATTCCTGAAGATATCCACCGGATTCCTTAAAATTTTTATGAAATTTCTGAAAATGTTCAAAGATTTCTGAGAATTTCTAGGATTTTTGGGAATTTCTGAGGCATTTCCAGGGATTTACAACTTTTACGAAACTTTATGATCTTAAAAAAATTCATGAATCACTCAGGATTTTTACGGGATTCCTAGCAATTCATAAAGATTTGTGTGAGATTTTTAGGGATTTCTTGGAATTTCTACGGAATTTTTGGAGAATTTGCGAGAAATTCTGAAGATGCTACGGAAACTATGGAGATGTTTACGAGATTTCTGAGGATTCCTGTGAGAATTTCTTGCTAAGGCAAGCTTAGGATCCAGTTAGCTCGAGCTAGCTCAGCTGTGTGTTGATTTATCTCCAGCTTAGCTCAAGTTACAGTTAGCTCGAGTAAGCTTAATTCTGGAACAGTTCAGCTCCAGCTCAGTTTAACTCTTAGCTCCAGCTTAGCTTAACAGTTTAGATTGATGGATTTGACTTCTAGTTCCGACCAATGGCTCCATCCAATTCTTCAATTCGAATTAATAAATCGCACAACAACAGTACGTTTTCTCCTTCAATTTTCACGTTCAGTTGAACTCATAAGCTGAACAGCAAATTTTTTCGGTAATTTTGGCATTGTTCAAGATTTTTTTTGCAGCCCAACTCGACAATTAAAGCGGTAATCATCTTATTTGCATTTACAAACAAGGGCTGTATTGAACGGGGCCAATTTAGCTCAGCCAACTGTTTCAAGTGAGGCCAGACAGACTCCATTTCGAGTTGGTTACGTTTAGCTGGATTCCCGCTAGAGCTAGCTCAGTTCACAGTTCAACTGGAGCTAGTTCACTCCAGCTTCAATAACGTTGGACAGGTCCAAACTTAAGATTAGCTCGTATGAGCTTAGCTTTGGCTTACTTAAATTTAGCTCGAGTTTAGGCTAGCTTGTGTGAGCTAAGCTTTGGCTCAGTTGAGCTCAGCTGCACCCTAGTTTGATTTAGTACCAAATAGCTGTAGCTCATGTTAGTTATAATAGTTAGCTTAGATAGCTCAGACTTGATCTGCCTAGTCTTACCTACATTACGAAACCAACTCAATTTCCAGTTTTGGCTCAGATTCATTTAGTTAAGTTCATAGCTCAAGCGAGCCTAACTAAGCTCAAGTCAATGCAATTCAGCTGAGATTAGCTCAGAATCCAGTTGAGTGTTACGTTTGATTCTTCAGTTTTGAGTCAATTCAGCTTCAGCCCTCAGTTTACCTGAGCTTCCTCCCAAAAAAAGCTTAGCTTGAGCTCAGTGTGATTCAGTATCAGTTAGCTGTAGCCTCGGCTATGAATCAAGTTGGCTTACATTAGCTCAGCTTGATATCAGTTGATCCAGTTCAACGGGAACTATAAACCTACATCAATTGCCAACACTTAGGTAGATAAGATTGATAGAGTTATAAAGTTGAATTTTAGCTCAGGCTAGGTCAATTTGGTCAAGAAAACTCAGCAATGGTTAGCTTGTCTCGATTTAGCTCAGTTTTAAGCCAGTTCGGCTCCAGCACAGCTTAAAACAGCTTAACTTGGTGTATTTTGAGCTTTGGTTTGACGACTAACTCCCTCCAACTCTTTAGCTCACGTTAGTTTATTTCAACTCAACTCTAGCTCAAACTGAGTTTAATTAATTGAGCCTATCAAGAGAAATGAGCGCTAGTTCGCGACAGCTCAGTTTGTATGAATTGTAGCTCAAGCTGGCTTTAGATCAGGGTGAAGTCTACCTAGTCTAGTTTGATATAACTAGTGATTGAGCTGTAGCTCCAGTTTCTTGAGGTTAAGTGAGTTGACTTCGGTCTAGCTTAGTTCTAGCTTAGTTCTAGCTCAATTTAGCTCAATTCTAGCCACTCTCAGCTCAGGAAAGGTCAAATTGTTGATTGGCTTGTTCTAAATCGAACTGTAGGTATAGCTTGGTAAGAACCGATTCGCTGATTTCACCCTGGGTTAGGATTCGCATAGCCAAATTATATCTCCAATTAGGTCAGTTGAATTCATCTTTAGCTCAAGTTATTTCAGATAAGATTAGGCCTGACAATTTTGAGATCGAATCAGTTCAATTGAGCTGGAATACAGGGTGTCCCAGCTAAAACAACCCCACGCGACTTCCTCAGAAAATATCAAGGCAACAAAAAAAATCAATTGGGGGGAAACCTGACCTTTTAGTATTCTTTTGAGGGGGCGCCGATGCTTGTTGGTGCTCTAGTTTCCAAGAAAATGCAATTTTATTCGGGCGAGCACGCAAGAATTCGAAAATTCATGACCGACAAAACAAAATACTTTAGATGAAAAAAAAACTCTTTCTCTGGACTTCCCATTGACGTGTCGCCGATGTCTGTACCTGGTCCAGTAAGTCAGATATTCTGCCTCACAGTTCAGCGAACACAATAATCGGAATTCATGACGTCACCGATCACACATCTGTTGATTTTAACACTATCCGTCACTAGGACTTTTTCACTCACCCTACCCGAATTCACCATAGCAATGAATACTTGCAGATGTTAAAATCAACAAGTGTGTGATCGGTGACGTCGTCATGAATTCCTATTATTGTGTTTGCTGGACTGTAAGGTAGAATATCTGGCTTACTGGGCCAGGTACAGACGTCAGCGACACATCAAGTATTGACGGCCCCGTGGCGCACGTGGTTGAGTAGCTGCCTGCGGCCATGGGGGCTCCGGGCTCGATTCCCGGGAATGTCTAGCTGTTTGTGTTGTCCATTCTGCAATTTTTCATTAATATTATTTTTATATAGCCGTTAGGAAAATTTCACAGACAATTATAAGAGGAAAAGAGGCAACAGACAAAACACGAGAACAAAAATTAAATGAACAAACGAACAAAAAAAAAACACTGCGGCAATTTCCGGTTTCGTCACCTTATATGCACATCATTTCTCAGCAGAGATGATCCACGTCCATCATCGTTGCCTCAATTATCCAATTAACAGAGTGGCCCATGGCGGCAATTGTCCCCATTAAAACAAGGACCCACCGCATCGCCTGCTTATGGCCAAGACGATGATTCCCCGGCGCTCATGGATCACTAATTTCAAAGACGAGCGAATGCTACACTGTACCAATAGAGAAGCAAAAAAATATCGAGGGGGAACGAGGGGGACGCGCAGCAGGTCAAAGGTTACCTGATATTGTGCATCACAAGTTTCGCTGCTGATGCCACTCTTTCTTTCCCATCAATCCCGCGGACGGCACAGCACCACGCTCTTTCTTCTCTCTTGCGTTTTCTTCGAAGACCATAAGAAGAGAGTAGGTTCTTCATTGATGAGGTTAATGCGTAATATGTATGCAAAGCGGACGGAAAGACTTCAGACACCGCAATTTATCTGCGTAATTGGCTGTGCGAGTGTGCAAGGGCATGGCGGGTTGGCCAGGTCCGAAAGCTGGAGGAGCTTATGTGGATGGAAGATGCGATGTATGGGACAGTGTAAATGGGAAAAAAATTAATTGGACCGACAATTGCGATTAATAAATCGCGAGGCTCATATGCGATGGTGAGAACGGCACAGGACTTTGGGCGATGAGGAGCGCTGTTTTAATGAGGATGGAAATGACGTCGGTTGTTGACAATCATTTTACTCTTTTACTCGTACTGTTTTTCGTAGGTCTTAGAATCCCTTTAATGACGGCACTTAGTGGAGTTGGTGCTGAAAAACTGTTAATTGAGTGGACGGAAAACTGAACAGAAACGTGGGTAACTGGGATGCCTATATGTTCAACCTGGGTTCTAACTTGACTTATTTGATCTTATTCGAGATCTTATCCTACTGGAAATCACTTTAGTTGAAGCGAAGCTTGAGCTGGCTTAGCTCGAGTTACACTTCAGCTATGCAACTCAGTTAATATGAGCTGATCTAAAGTGAAATCAGCAAGTCAATTGAATCAGACTCACCTAGCCCAAAACTGAGCTAGACTCGAAACCTCAGTCACAAGTCAAATATCAGTTTAAGCTGAACTGAGGTATGCTTAGGAATAACCAAGCCGGCTTAACCCATAATTCAGTCAACTTGAGCTATCTCGCTCTACAGTTTCTTTCTCCTTAGCTAAATTCAATTCACTTTATCGAAAGCCTATCAAGAACGAGTCCGAGAGTGGCTGGGCCGAGGGCTGGGCTGGGCTCTATTCAACTTTTCAACTCATCCTAGCCCCATTTGGCTCAGCTCTAGCTAAAATTAGCTCAGTTCAACTCAGCTTTAGTCGATGCTAGCTCAAATACTTATGTTCAGTTTTGCCTGAACTATCAAAGCTGGAAGAACTTGCTCTATTGTCCGGATGCTAGTTGCATAAAATGGAATCAACCTTGCATTTTTTGATGAGAATATGCCAGTCGGTGGAAATGTTCTTTGCATCGTACTCTTCCGATCCAGGAAGGTAGCCATCAGCGTCATCCATGCCGGCGGCGTATACAGGGTGATACAGAGAAAAAAATTGAAAAATTATATTTAAAAAACCAGAACATGTGGAGACGTGTAACTCACCACATACATTAATTATTTTATGCTCATGAAGCCACAACAAACTGTTCTTGATTACCTTGAACCGTCTTTAAAATGTAGGGGAAAACCAGAAAAAAAACAAGAACACTCTTTTTTGTCATTCACGTATTTTTTGGCTCTTCGAAGCTTCAGTGCCCATGATGGCATTTGCAACATCTGGAATGGTGAAATATGTTACGCATTATGAACCTCAATGTACTTTGAGGTAATCTACCAAGTTTCATTATCATCAATTGAGAGCTTTGTTCTTAAAAGCTGTTTGAACAAAATTTGTGTCGTTTTTTTATGAAAAATACAAAATATTTGGTCTCTCACCCTTACTTGATCCCTCATTGAGGATAGCCTGAAACCCGAGCTGAAACCGAAAGTCTCCGAATTTTTTATGATAATCGTTCAGTGGGGAGTGCTCTTCAATGTTAAGTTGTCAAAAATTGCATAGTTGCGTCCAGATTCCAGACAGAGAGCGACAAAGAAGTTCATGCAGTAGAAAAAGACATAAATTACAGTCGAGAAAAAACTAGTCCAGAGCTAGACTGAAAGCTGTCTATAGACCTTGCTTTTCATAACATAAATGTGCAATTTGGTACACTGTTAGAGCCTGATATTAGTAATGTTTCAAGCCTTACACTCACTCTTGAGAGTTTTCCAGAACCTGTGTATTGCGGGAAGCCTATCCAAAAGGGACATTTCAGGGATTTCTCCGTTGCATTGAAGGTTGTGTCTTTTTTCACCGCATGAACTTCTTTGTCGCTCTCTGTCTGGAACCTTAACGCAACTATGCAGATTTTGACAACTACTCATTGAAGAGCAGTTCTTAGTGAACCATTAGCATGAAAATTTAGGAGACTTTCGGTTTCAGGCTTTCCTCAACGAGGGATCAAATGAGGGTGAAAGATCCAATATTTTGCATTTTTCCATAAAAAAATTAAACAAATTTTGTTCAAACAGCTTTTAAGAACAAACTTCTCAATTGATGATTGCAACACTTGGTAGGCTACCTCAAAGTACATCAAGGTTCATAATGCGTAACATATTTTACCATTCCAGATGGCAAATGCCATCATGGACACTAAAGCTTTAAAGAGCCAGAAAATACGTGAATGGCAATTCTTTCCCGCCGAAGAGGTCACTAAATCATAATGAGGAGGTTGTTTTTACGATGCAATGATTACATATCACCATTATTATGATAACTAATCACTTTTGCAACGATGCCTCACGGAGCAGATTCAAGTTGGTGCTCAAGAGGAAAAAAAAAGTTGACAATCGTATTTTTCTGGAAATAGTTGGCCTAGGAATTGGCTACTCAGCTTATATCATTTTTAACATTAGGTACTTTTTGTAGAAATACCAAGTATTGTGTCAATATCTCTAAGAATCACTTGTTGATAGGAAAAAAAAATGTTTTTGTTTTTTTCTTCTGGTAGGTACTTTCAACTAGCATCCGAACTACTAGCTAATAGCCCAGGCGCCAGGGAGCAAAAATCAGCTCAATAAGGAAATAATTGTTTCCTGGCTGGAAACTTGCTTAAAACGATCTGTGTGGCTTAGGTTTTGACATACTAACTTTCCCTCTTTCGGAAATGTCGGCGTCATGTCGCCATCATCAACAAGAAGTGCACCAGCGTGGTTTTTGCCTAATATCTTGATTTTGGGCCATCTGACAGCAAAAGATGTGGAAAGTAATTTTGAAACCAATGAAATTCCCTACGTAATAGTTTTTAAATGACCTTTCTGCGACCTATGGTTTTTGAGATAGAGCTTCTGGAAGCGGGAGGCATTGTCGTAAAAGCTCCATGGCCACTTGACTAAAAAAACTAAAATGTCGATGTGACAAAAAAATTTCAAAATGAGATTTCTTGAGAATCTTTCATGCTTTAGTTGCGGTGATGGTCTCAAACTCTCTCTCTTGAACCGTTGATTACGAATATAAAAAAGTCAAAAACGCCACATTGTACTTATACAGGGTGTACTGAGGGAATCAAATCAGATCAGAGAAATTTTACATATTTCTTCGATTTAGCCTATATGCGACACTTTAAGCACCTAACACGAGTCCAATATCAATATGGATTTGCTCTATAAACTTCACTTAATACACTAAAGAAGTGGTCAGCTCACAGCTTCACTGTAAAATGTTTTAAAGGCCCTCTGAAATCATCAAAATATTAAAAATTTACAGTACCATGGAATGTATATAACAGTATATTATATACCAAAGGACCAAAGTGAATCTTTAATTTGGGGATTTGGACCCAAAGGGCCCTCCAGCAACAAACTTCACCCAAGGGATCAAAAACTCACTTTGGTTCCTTGGTATATAATATATTGTTACATACATTTCTTGCTACTGTAAATTTTGATGATTTCAGAGGGCCTTCTAAACATTTTACACGGAGGCTGTTAGCTGACCACTTCTTAGGTGTGTCAAGTGAAGCTTACATAGCAAATGCATATTGATATTGGACTCGTGATAAGTGCTCAAAGTTTTGCATAGGCTAAATCGAAGAAATATGTCAAATTTTTCTGTTCTGATTTGATTCCCGTAGTACACCCTGTATATGTACAATGTGACGTTTCTGATTTTTCAATATTCGTAATCTACGGTTCAAGAGGAAGAGTTTAAGACCATCACCGCAACTATAGCATGAATAATTCTCGAGTAATCTCATTTTGAAGTTTTTTTTGTCACATCGACATTTTAGTTTTTCGAGTCAAGTGGCCATGGAGCTTTCACGACAATGACTCTCGCTTCCAGAAGTTCTATCTCAAAGACCATAGGTCGCAAAAAATTTATTAAAAAACCAAACTGTAGGGAATTTCATAAGCCTCAAAATGACTCTTCACATCTTTTGCTGTCAGATGACCCAAAATTAAGATATTCGGCAAAAACCACGCTGGTGCACTTCTTGTTGATGATGGCGACATGACGCCGACATTTCCGAAAGGGGGGAAACTAGTATGTCAAAACTTAAGCTACACAGATCATTTTAAGGTTGTTTCCAGCCAGGAAACAATTATTTCCTTATTGTTTTCCCTGGCGCCTGGGCTATAAGCTTTTGATTGAGTGGATTCAATTGAGCTCGAGAGAAATAAACTCTATACGTCGGATCAACTTCAACTGTACATCAAAGTGTTCAATGTTCATAATTCTATACGCGGATGAAAGGTTTTGAATTTGTGATTTTTTAGTATAAGGTAGTAATGTATTATGATGCCACAGCTGATTTTTTTCATGATGAAAGCTTTTTTTTTCCGAAGACAATCCGATCAAAACCACCGGAAACGAAATCATTGTTCTTTTTCTACACGAATAAGCTGAGACTACTGCAAATTCATCACCATGTGAGCGGAGGATGAAACTTTTAAACACCGTATAACCTCCACATCCGGGAATTATCGACACGGAACCTCCACCTATATCGCGCCGACCAAAATTGACTAATTTTGAAACACACACACACAAAGCCTCATTCCGTGACTTTGGTTTCAGTGTTAACTTTCAAAACGTACCCTCTGACTGAACAAGTCTCATTATACCAAAAACCGCATCCTTTTGTGCAGGCCGTGGCGTGGCACAGAACTCGAACCATCATTACTCTTTTCTGTTCCAGTGTTCTTCCTTCTTCCCACAGGCTTTGCGTTAAAATAACAGACGGCTCGGCGTAATAAGTAATTTTTAACGATACATTAGCTGATGCCCTATTCTGTTTGTGTATACAATCTATACACGTATAAGTAGTGTATTTTTTAACGGTGGCCACATGTCATAGGTCGTTACAATAATAACAACGTTGGCGGCGGCTCTGCGACCGCAAGTGCTATCATCAGGTAGTGGTGGGCCTCGCAATTTACGCACGCAGATCCTGGTGGGCCCTGGGGGGCGCGTCGTCCCAGGCTATTGTTTTTCCAACAAATAAACGATTAGGTAGCATATACACGTATGTTATTATTATACCCACCTAATGGAGGAACAAGGGGGAAAGGAATATTTTTTCCGGCGTTACATTTTAACGGTCAAATGCTCTCTGCTACTCTGCAAGAATTTGTTGCTTTTTTTTTTTGGTAAATTCAATTAATTTTGCTGGAAGAGCGCTGTCATCACATGGGTAGGTGCCCAGGGACGGGTCAGCGGCAGCGGCGATGATTAATTTTGGATGGGCGTGCCGTCCGGGCGCCCCCCACAATGCCCGTGTCCCTTTTTTTCTCGAGACGATTCAATTTTCCACCCTCATTAAAATGAAATTTACAGCTTTTTTCATGGCGATCAGCTCAATTTATTGCCTGCGGTATATTATCTTTTTTCGAGCTAGGAATTTGTGCTGCTTTGTTTTTGTGGTCCTTGAATCAGTACCTATAGAGGTGAAAAAATTAAGGTACCTATGTTATAATGATAGGCGTTTTCATTGATAGGTACCTGGCGAAAATGTTTGGAAAGGGTGATAAAAACCACAGGAGTAAGTTGAAATTTTTGTCCATGGAATTCTATGGACAGGCAGGTCGGCAGTGTCCGCAAACTAACCCAGGCTAAATTAGGGCGAATTCCATTAATTTCAACCTTTCCTGAGTTACTTGACTAAAATTCAAATACCGACAAAAATTAAATTTGACATTCTGTGTCTTTATTCATAGAAAGCGAGTGAGGGGCATATTGTTCATATTTTTGAAATCAGATCGACCGACGTGGAGAATATCACGTCAAAATATTTGATGCTAGAGATAAACCATATACTTCATTAATAACAATTAATAATAATAATAATAATAATGGTAATTCATTGTTTTCACCTGGGCAGGCAGGTATACAATGTAAACAAAAATCAGCATAAGTAGCATAACATCAAGTTCATTGTTAATTGAGAGAAAGAAAAGGAAAAAAATAGATCAAGAATAAACATTACATCTCGATTAATAACCGCAAATTGAACAATTCTGTAAACACTGGACTATGAACATTTCATTCATTCAGCGCGAAACGATCGTAGTCTCAGTATCTGGCTCAATAGACTGTACAGTTGCTCAACACCAACCACATCCAGATCTCTTGCAGATGGCAAGAAGCTGTCAGGGTCACGCCAGGTCGAGAACCGGAGGCCATGGTACAGGGGACAACCAAACAGGAGGTGTTCAAGTGTTTCCAATCTACCCACTAAAACTTTTTCAACTGGATTCCATTTAAAAACAAACTAGAGTGGAACTCCTAAATTTTACAGTTAAAAATCTAGTTAAAAATATCGAACTAGATATCTAGTGGAGTGTTTTAAAAGAGCATCTAGTTATTCGAACTGAGAATACGTAGAATTTGACTAGAAAATCTAGTTCATCCATAAAACTCCAGCTAAACTTTTCTAGTTATTCTAAATGAAATCTAGTGGAGATTCAGGTGATCTAGTTACCCCGTTACTACATTTTCTAGTTAAACCCCATGGAAAAAGGATGGGAAATAAAACCGAACACATAGACTTACATAGTATTATACAGGGTGTTCCAGGGATGATAGCAAAAAATTCAACTGTGGGTAGATCTCATCAAAATATGACGGAAACCTATATCTATACTATTTTGCAAAGTTTGGCCTAATGACGAAGAAACAGACCTACAAAGTTCACTTTTTACTTTGAAGGGCTGTATCTTCGTCATTAGGCCGAACTCTGCAAAATAGTATATAAGTTTTCGTCATATTTTGACGAGATCCACCCACAGGAAATTTTTTGCCATCATCCCTGAAACACCCTGTATACCTGAATAATTTTATAGGTAATACAGAGTACTTAGCTATGATAATTGACATATTCCTGTCGATGTTCGGCTGTCCATTTGGCAGCAACTGACAACAAGCTCGCAAATGTTCTGAAATGAAATTAGCCATGTGTTAACTTTTTCAAACTATTCCATCAATAAAGTAACATGCAGAATTCAAAATCAACAGCTCTAGAAAAGTCTAGGTGTTCACAATCCACTTCAACCTATATCGAAATTATCCAAGTGCCAATAATATGATTGGGATGTGTGTCACATATCATTTTTTCGTCAAAATTCGAAAGTCGTGGGTAACGCGTGCATCTGCGATTTGGAACCCTCCTCCTTTGTTGGTCTTGAGGCATGCAATCCTTAGAGTATCCAGCACTGAACCAAAGCGCCTAAAAAATTAACTTATAAAAAGGTCCATCGAAGATTTATTACTTACACTTACATGCAAAGGAATATCTGATCAGCTGTATTGCCCGTTGTCTGTTTGTTTGTTTAAAACATGGATATCACTCAAGTAACACGTACATTAATAATTATTGGGAGAAGGTCGAACACTGGTTTCATGAGATATTTTCACCAAACATTGATATTGCAACAAAGTTAGCCGAAATACCAAAAACATGGACAAAATAGAGTGTGAATAATTGTGCCACGTAAACAATGAAATCAACTAATCTCCTATGTCTCACTTTGTGCGCAGATGCAGGATCAACTGGGATCCCTCTAAAACTACTGTTATCTGGCCAAATCGATTAGAAAATCTAGTTTGCTAGCAAAAGTAAATAACCTGATCGTTTGAATTCAACTGGATATCTAGCCACTTTATCTCTTTACTAGAGCAAAATATTCAAATCTAGTTCAGCTACCGGTGACATCTTGGACTCTTATCGAAATGCAGTCATGATAACTATAGAAAACTAGGTGGAATCGCTAAAACTAGGTATATCTAGCTGAAATCAAATAGAAATTTTTTTAGTGTGTATATGTATATTGCGGACCGTGCAGACAACCTCTGGGTTGATGGAGTAACAATTCCTCCGATGACAAATCTGGAGTTATATTCATTGTGCGACCTGACCTGAGCCGCAACCCTTTCGAACCCTACCGGGACCGCGAGCAAGAGGTGAGGGTGATCTGCGGAGATGCTCCAAGTTCTCGGAGAATAAAACCAACAAATAATTCTCCAACACCTCATCCCTACGATTAGTGTTTCGGACGAGACGAGACGAGACGAGATTTTGATGATCTTGATCTCGATCTCGGAAAATCTCGAAAGTAACGATCTCGTCTCGATTTTCCGAGAATCTCGAGTATAAGATCTCGATCTCGATCTCGATCTCGCCGAGATCTCGACGAGATTATTAAAGAAAGATAAAACAAGAAAGTTTGTTTGAAGACAAATTGATTTTTGTTTTACCATCCTTCAACCATATTTCTAGGAAGCTTGTCATTTGAGTCACTTTGATCCAATCCATTCTCCAGAATTTATACTATCCAAAGTCAATTCCGATTCTTGATCCTTCTAACCTGAACCTTTAGCTTAATCAGGAGCCCTCATTTTTCCAAAATCGGTCAATAACGAATAAAGTTATTACCGCGGAATCAAAAGGTTACATATTTGAGTCACCCTGTTATTGGAGGCGATAGACCCAAAATTTCAATAACCGTCTCGAGGTATGGGAACATATCTCCCCTGAAACACTTGGGGAAAAAACAAAAACCATTTTTTGTGGATAGAAGGCTATTCAAACTTTTCGATTTTTGAAGTACAGGGTGTTCACGATAAAATTCCCCACTAAAAACTTTTTCTCAACGATTCTTCCCAGGGATCTTGAATCCATCGTCCAAAAGTTTTCAATTGGTACCGTATACAGGGTGTGACATGTAACTTTCCTATTTCAAATGCAACACCCTATATTTTATTTCGTCATTTGATGAAGCCTTTTTTTCTGATTACAAATATATATATATATATATATATATATATATATATATATATATATATATATATATAACATTTATGATATATTTTGACAAGGAAGCTGTCAAAACAATAATAAAATAGGTGGTCAAATATAAATTAAAAATTACGCGACACCCTGTATTAGGAACGAATAAGACCATTTATCCATGCAGAGTTGAATTCTGCAGACAAAATGCTACAAGAGTAACTTTATTTCAAATGAGCTGTAGAAACCAAAGCCATCTTGCCGCGAAACAAAATTATTTGACTACCTATTTTATAATTTTTCCGACAACTTACTTGTCAAAATAGATCATAAGTGTCATATATATTTGTAATCAGAAAAAAAAGCTTCACCAAATAACGAAATAAAATATAGGGTGTTGCATTTACAATAAAAAAGCTACATATCACACCCTGTATACGGTACCAATTAGGAACTTTTAGAGGATCGATTGAGGGTCCCTGGGAAAAATCGTGGAGAAAAAGTTTTTAGTTCTTCGAAAAATCTTGAAGGGGAATCTACTGGAGGGAGGTGAATTTTATCGTGAACACCCTGTACCTGATTGAGCGCCGTGTCCGCGTATAATTAATACGAAAGACCTGCACCAAAAATGGCCTATGACAAGTTGTAGTTTACTACGTGATCTGATCAGTAAATGAAAAAATTATTCAAAATAGTTCACTCATTCAAGAGTTATGACACTTTGAATGCGAATGAAATTTTTGGGTGGCCCACTTCAATTGGTGCGCAGTTTATTTATAGATGGCGCTCTTGGGTTAATCGAGATAGAGAGACCTGAATAAGGGTACCTAGAGAGACGAAGCTATGAAAGGGATATATCTGGGGTGGGCGTGGTTGCTATTGACATTTGTCATTTCCACGATTTGTTTACAAATTTGAATTGTGATTATTTTGCTTGCCGAAATCGCCGAAATCCGGGCTTAAAAGTGCCAAAACGAAAAAGGTGCACCGTGAAGCAGTACAAGAGTCGGGAAGATGTGATGTTTTCCTTGCCGAAGAAACCATCAGGTATAGAATCTTGCAAAATTGATGCACTTCTATTATTGTACTTTTTGGGTTTTCCAGCTGTTCGGGACCGGTACCCACTGAAATACATAATATACCTATTGCGCGTACGGCAATTACAAATATATCTTCACGATGGGGTCACCACGTCGACGGTTACTGCATTCAACGATCAACGGAATTTGCGTTCGACGGAATGAGTTGGATGATGAAACCTACGTACGACGAAATACCAGCAGTACTTGAAATACGGTGATCGAAAGCATCTGCTATGTATGGAACACAATATACATGACTAGAACAGTTTTTAAGAGTTTCTGTTAAATTTAGTGGAGAAATCTGTGTTGAAAGATGAAACAGTCGACTTAACCTAAACAAAAATATTGACAGCTCATGTCATGCATTTTGACTGTGACGCAGGGTGGTTTAGTAACAAGCAATGGCACCACACCCTGACGCGCAAATACCCTAGTGCTCTAGCTTTCTCTCTCTCTATACCCTCTCGCTCAATGACTTGGCTTTCGTCACTCTCTGGGTGACCAGATCTAGGTCTCTCTAAATCGAGATCTCGACCGAGATCCCGATCTCGACGAGATCTCGACATGAGAGATCTCGTTCTCGACCTTGAAGGTTACAAGTGATCTCGATCTCGATCTCGTCTCGAAATATCGACGAGATCGAGACGAGATCGAGATTTTTCTCGTCTCGTCCAAAACACTACCTACGATTCAGAATGAGCCGGGCCGACTGCTCCCACAGGTCCTCACAGTCAGCCTCTCTCAGTAAGAGTCTCGTTTGTTTTGCCAAATTGTACTGTTGTGGAGCGTTGTTGTCATTTTGGTCCAGTAAGCAGAGCTTTTTGAAGCATATTTTAGGCAACCGGTTACCGTTCAATAAATAATAATAATAATAATAATAAATGTCTTTTATTGATCCCTCATAAATAGAAATTAGAAATTAAAGTATACACATATACAAAACCAATATCTATGAGTCAACACAAATAAGTATACTAAAACAAAATAAGAGAAAATTAGAGGAATCAAATCTCAGGGCGAAGTTCAGTGTAGTGTGGTGTTTCCACCACAATCACTGTTCCTCCACTTGACCCTGGTTTTATTTAAAAAAGAAAATGTGCCTTAAAAATTAGAGTATTTAAATAAATTACAATGCAATCAGATGAATTAAAATTCAAAATTTTCGGTAGCAGCAGATACACTGAAACAGAAAGAATCCATGTATGTACCTATCCATAATGAAAAAAAAAAAAGAAAAGAAATATTCAAATTTGTTTCTGAAATAGATACTCTCTCACCCTCTTTTTAAACAAGTTCAACAAATCAAGTTGAATCAGCCACAACAATAGAAGCTCCAGTACAAGGTGTTGCAAGCTCACAAGTCCGCATTCCAATCTCACCAACACGTTTGATGTATTGGGAGGCAAAGTCAACAGCCTCTTGAAAAATCCCACCTGACTTCCTCAATCGCATCCAAATGCTTCAAGCCCCAAATTGGTATATGCCGTACTCAATGTGCTGAGAACGATTGAACCGCACAGCCTCTTCCTATTTATAGCAGCAAGCAGCCCAAGAATTGATTTTAGAAGGAAGAATTATAACCATACTAACGTACAAAATTAAGGAAACACTTTTTTGGAGCTTTCTTATGAATTAACCGATAAGCAGATTTTCTCAAAATTTTACATGAAGCAAGCAGAAGCGGTATTCTGAAGGTCCTGAAACTCCCCCATTTCTGAATTTCTGCATCACAAAGTTATATGACTTTGAATGCACCCATGTACCCAAATCGATTTCGCAAGATTTACTGCTGAACTGTTGAGATTCCTCTCAGAGGCTCACTCACGCTTTAAATGATTCGAATGATTGATCCAACCTTCCTGCAGTTGTTTTGTAATGAATTGTAGCCGATACCATCACTCACTGTGGATGATTTTAAAAGCTTTTACTACAAACAAAAGCTTATACTAGCCTGATTCCACGAAACAACTCTTTCTTCACCATTCTTGCATAAGTGGAGAATAAGGGGCTGCAGGGGGCTTATAGCGGGGCGAGAGCTCAAAAGATGAAGGCAGTGGGTACCAGAGGCCTCGTGAGTTCTACGTGCCACTAAGGACATTCTTAAGTGAGGACAAATGCTCAAAAGAACAGTGGTAAGATCATTATCTTACCAGATGAAGAGGTTGCAAAGACCGTTGAAATGTTTTGGATCATTTACAATCAATTGACCTCTTTTTATGGTAAGAAAAATCCATATTCCTTAGACTTGAATCATCTTAGATGATTTTGTGGTCTGTTTGCAAGCCTTCGAACGAAAAGCTCTCCTTCACAGTAGTAGCCGAGGCACACACGTTAAATGGAGAGAAAACGGCATTTGATGTTACAAGCAAGCCACTTTGCACAGCTGTTACTAAGACACCAACAAACATTTTTTTCCGCAGCACATGAGAATCGGTCCCTTAGGAAAGCGGGGGGGGGGGAACCCCCTTGGAAAGAGTAACTTTTTCAAATATTGACCGATTTTCACAATTTTGGTGTCGATTTCACACAATTTGATATCACCAAGAAAAATAGAGACAATGCTAATGCTGTAAGTTACAAGGTATGGTTATTTTTAGGCGCCATTTTCAAAATATGGCCGCCAATTTCGAAAATTTTCATCTGATTTGAAAATAACCTTGTTACATGTCCAAACCGACTAATTCACCTCGGGTTCCACCAAACTTTTATCAACGCGATAACTTTATCACTCTGATAGTAACTAGGCAACTGGCCATCCTATTGGCTGGTGCATAGCAACTATCAGCGTGATAGATTTAATCTGCTCTTGAAATTTTGGTGGAACCCGAGGTCAAGGATGCTCTTCACGTTTCCTTTATCTAAAATAATATTCGGTGCATTATTATAACTATTATTATCCGGTAAACGTGAAATGGAGGTGCAGGGGGCACCCCTCAGCAGCGGGTGTGATTGTGCACTCATCTGAACTTCGCCCTTAGTTTCATTTTTCAGTGTTTATTTTATTTTCATTTTCATTTCTTATACTTTATTCTGGAAAATCAATAGAGACAGTTTATAATCATTATTTTTATAAATGAGCTCCATAAATCTTGCGTCTCATTTCAAATTCAACGCCACAACCCGAATGTGGATGTGAATATGCGAAATGTTTTGGCGGCAGTTATTCATGACTGCAGCTTGCAGCGCTGTTGTTCCAAATGTAGTGACATTTTTTTTTTTTTTTTTTTTTGAATGTTTTACGACGCATCAACTACGAGGTTATTAGCGTCGACGGGACATTCAGTGGGTTTTTGGTACACGTTTTAATTATACTTGAATTGCCTACTGTTAACTATGTGAGGCCTCAGTACTCTGATAGCACTCAACTCTGTAGTCAGAAATCCATTTTTTCTGTAACTGCTGTAGTCAGACAGGTGCAGATATGGCATAGTAAGGTCGGAACAATTTTTGGAACAATCGGACAACACAAAATATCCATGGACGAGGCGGGATTCGAACCCGCGCGGTAGATCACGACTGGCTTGGCGCGGCAACACCAAAACCACTCGGCCACCGCCGCTCCTAGTGACATATTGAGGTAAGGAAACAGATGTATAAAGCCAACACTGCCTTCAATTACCCTCAGTTGATCTGTAAGTGGGTTTTCCCTACAGTGAATCTCACGAATGATATTTGAATTATTCAGATTTCTTTCAGAAACGTCTCTTTCTGGTTTACCTCAAATCATAGGCTCAGTGACAACCGTAGATGAATTCGTCAGATCTTCGGATTATCTCAAAACACCAACCTCAATGATGTCACTTGCGATCAGATGGAAGAAGCTGATGGCAGGATATATCTTCATGTCATGGACATGGTAATTCTCGATACTGAAAACGTCCCCATTCCAAGTTCCGATACAGACATCGTAATCCTAGCGATCTCCTACAACTTCGACATAAAAAGCGTCGGCCTCAGGCAATTGCGGATTCTCTATGGTACCTCCAAGCATGACAGACACCTAGCAATCCATTCAATTGCAGAAGTTCTTAAAGAGTCCAGATCCGTAGCTCAGCGTGGTTTCCACGCCTACATAGATTGTGATAGCGTTCCGTTTTTTAGTTGATAAAAAGACAGAAAGACAGGTGGAGTGCTTGGAAAGATATTTACACCTTCAGCTCGTATGCATTCACACCTTTAGCTCGTCCTCCTGCACATCCTCTCACTGAGGATACACTGAAGACCTCGGAAGAAAACACAGTCCGCATGTATGGACTGTGTGATCCTGAGTGTATCACTGTAGATCAGGTTCGCAAAAACTTATTTGCCACAGAGAATCGCCCTTTGGCCTTGTGGTCCTCCGACATCTGGTGCCCTAGTACAGCATGCTCGACGAGCCGCTTACCAGGCTGGTCAGTTGTGGGGACAAGCCACGTCCACTAGCCAGTGTGACACAACTTCAGAAGGATTGGGTTGGGCACTCCAAAATGATAAGTGGGAACCAGTATGGTCTTAGTTATAGGAAGTGTGGAGTGCTTGTCATGCTTTGGACCGATGTGGCTGCAAGACTGGTTGCCAAACTATGCAATGTAAATGCAAAAGAAATCGGTTACCCTGCACTCTTAGTTGCAAGAGCTGTAAAGGAGACTGCACCAACAAAAACTATGCCTTCAGTTTTTTTTAATAAATTTGGAGGAAAGTATAGGTACTAGAAGCCCCAAGAATTACTTTTCAGTTCAGGACTTGATCCTGCGATTGGTTCAGCTGATCCAGGGAACAGTGTGCAACAAATTATTGCGAATAATATGTAACTGAATATTTCTTCATTAGTATAAATATTGAAAAAATTGCCTTCTTTGCTTCCTTCATTCAATAACTCCCTTCAGATATCTCGAATGTTATTTTAGATGAAGAAAACGTGAAGAGCGCCCCAAAATTAGTCGGTTTAGACACGCGACAAGCTTATTTTCAAATCAGATGAAATTTTGCTAAATAGGCGGCCATATTTTGAAAATGACGCCCGAAAATGGAAAAATAACTGTATCTTGTGACGTACCTCATCTCTATCTTTCTTAGCGATAATAAATTGTGTGGAATCGACACCAGAATTGTGAAAATCGGTCAATATTTAAAAAAGTTACTTTTTTCAAGGGGGCGGGCTCCCCCCCCGCTCTCCTAAGGGACCGATTTCCATGTGCTGCGGAAAAAAATGTTTGTTAGGGTCTAAGTAACAACTGTGCAAAGTGGCTTGCTTGTAACATCAAATGCCGTTTTTTTATGTATACCTCGGCTACTACAGTGAGTGATGGTATCGACCACAATTCATCACAGAACAACTGCAGGAAGTTTGAATAATCAATCGAATCTTTTAAAGCGTGATTAATGGTGCTATTCTGTGAAAAATTATAACATTCCATAAACGCTCTGTTATGTGAAAATTCGTATCGGCCATTGGCTGTTGCCTAGGTGATAACAACGTAACAGAGCCTTTATGGAATGTAATTTTTTAGAGAATCGCACCATAAGCCTCTGATGGTCATAAGGGAATCTCAAAAGTTCAGCAGTAAACCTTGCGAAGTCGATTTTGGTACATGGGTGCATTCAAAGTCATGTAACTTTGTGATGCATAAATTCAGAAACGGGGGAGTTCGTGGGGGAGTTCAAGGACCTTTAGAATACCGCTCTTGCTTGCTTCATGTGAAATTCTGAGAAAATCTGCTCTCCGGTGTTTTCATAAGAAGGCTTCAGAGAAGTTTTATTTTGTGCGTTAGTATATTTTGATTGAGAAGGTGCATGCATTTCAAGTAAGATGAAATTTAATTTTGTTCAATTAGTATTTCCGATTATTATCACATCGAGGGAGTTCTGGTCTTGCTTTGATATTATATATATTGAAGCCACCCGCATTTGGCGGGCCGAAAATATTCCGGAGGAAAATAATTCAAAGCCGTGAAATCGAGGTATGAGAATGTGAATATTCAGAGTCAAGGCATCATTAAAAGATGTCGCTAGCTATTTAATTCATTCGTGTAAATCCCGCAAAGCTCTATAACATAATTTACTGGCCCATCATCGACATTGAACAACCGCTCCTGCTTGACGCCCGACGAAATGGTGAATTGGTGCATATGAAGTAAAGCACCCGCACATCAACCAGTTAGTTGCTGCCGTACTCCTGCCGTGTTGACGTTCCGCCCGCCGCCCGCCCGCTACCATCCGATTCACACGTGTCAGCACCGCCGGTCGCATTCTCCAGCGCACTTCTCAGATTACCTGAGCTGTGTATACACCGTTCGCGATCGTTCTGGATGCAATAAAATATTCCGAATTGCTGGGAATGGAGGATATCGCCGGAGATTGACCGTGGTACCTGGACCAATCCTCCTGGGCTGCCGTCCGCTCCCGACTTGTCACGTCCGTCGCCGAGTGCTTCTGCGGGCCTGTTAGCGAAGAGTTTTAGTCCCCTTCGAGGAAGCTGAGTTAGAACCCGTTCATGTTGCGTCGCGACCCTCCTGGAGGCCGAAGCGTCGAAGCCCCAATGATGAGTCCCAGCCCACTTGGAAAATGACGAGTCGATTTCCCCCGGCTGATGTGTCTCAAAGGCCCCCTGGAGAAAGCCGAGTTGGAACCCTTCGGAGTCGTGTTTTGGTCCCCTTGGGGGCACGCTGAGTCGAGAACCCTCCAGGTTGAGTTTTGACCCTCCGAGAGACTGATGAGTTGCTTCCCCCGTTGAGTTGCAACCCGTCTCTAGGATGTCGAGTCAGAGCCCTTGGACGTTGAGTCTTGATCCGCCTCCAGGTGTCGAGTCAGAGCCCTCCGGCGACGAGTTCCAGCCCTTCTCCAGGTCGATGTGCCAAGACCCTTCCGGTGTTGAGTTTCGACCCTTCTCCAAGTCGCAGAGTTGGGACCCGTTGACGAAGAGTTTCGAACCCCCTCCAGGATGCTGAGTCGCGTTCCCTCCACGATGAGTTCTAGCCCACCTCGAGGATGTCGAGTTGAAACCCCTAAATGAACCAGGCCCGATAGAAATGAGGTCTCTCGTTTCGGTATCTCGTGTGGCGGAGTGATGACCTCGACGAGCGGGAGGTTAGTCTTGGTGAGTTGGGATAGTTGCTTACGGTTAGGCTTTGTCGTGAAAAATGTATGATGGGGCTCACGCGTGCGTTCTGAATCTGCCTGCACGTGCTGGTGTCTGCGCTACTGTCTGCCGTCAGGTACAGCCACTTTAAAGCCTCGTCCTTTGTTGGATACCTTCATAGAAAGATATTCGCGCTCTTGGGCCCTCTGGACTTGGCTTTGTGACTGCGGTACTCAGAGCACCGGACCTAGTGGGTTAGATCTGGAAACTCGCGGGTGAGCTTCCTCTGCGTTTCTGAAGTTCCTAGTTATTCGGAAAATGTAAATTTTGAGAACTACGTGAAAAATCAAGTAATTGAAATAAAATAGCATCGCGTTGAGATCGGGGTTCGGACCCTGCCGTAGAGTCGCAATTGTTGATCGGATTGATGGACACCCCCCCCCCCCCCCCCCCTCCTTGAAACTAATGATTTTGTTTTAGCACCACGACAGTTCCGGATATTTCCATATAGAGCTTGTTACGGGAATGGAGACGTTCTTATTCGAAACTGATGAATTCAATCCGGTACCCAACGACGCCATCGTTCAGATAGGGACTTTGTAAAAATGAACTGTTATTAGGGCTCGATCAGGAATAGTGTAGACGCCGATTACTTTGCGTTAGGGTAAAGATTATTTCGACGCCTCTCCGCATCGGCTTTTCGACGAACACCCTGTGTAGTAAATTCTCTGCGTTTTGTTTTTCCTGGCTGCGGCCTTCTCTCAAAAATTGCTAAACAACAACGAACTAGCGCGTATACGGGGCCTGCTCAAAACGTTCTTCACATTAAATTAGTACCTTGACTTGAGTAATTGTTTCGCGTACACCATCGGTTCGAAAGTTTTGGAAGGGCGAAATTTGGTTCAACATTTTCGGTTATAGGCACTTTCGATCACGGGAATCTTTCTGAGCATTGGGGGCAATTCACGGCGAAAACAGGTTTAAAGCCCCCACAAAGGCCAGCCATATCCAATCCCTTCCAAACGGGCAAAAGAGAACCATAGCCCAAAAAGAGCGTTAGCCTTTGAAAAGAGGCTCCACAAAAAGGGGGCCACCGCACACACCGGCCCACAAATCTTAGATTGCATTCGTGGTCGAAGTCACTCTTCTCTTTGCAGTGTCTAGAAGCCGGGCCTAACCCTAACATAACCTCTAGCACTAACATAAATGTTGGATCTGATTTAACCACTAAAGGAACTTTGAACCGCGAAAACCAGTCAGAATTAAATGTCGGTCAAGGTGTAGAGTCAGGTGTTCGTCGGAGGGTTGGGGTGTTGGGACGTCTGAAATAATTAGGGGAAAGTTACCTCTTCGGTAATAGGTTAGATCTTTTAGATAATTTAGCCTGCGATGTGAAGGTAGGACTAGGTATAGGAGCGAGCCATTATTTAAACATTTTGAATTGTACATAGAGGTCAATAGATTGATGTTACGTTAAAATTTTATATTGTGTCTTATTGCGTTCAAACTTGTAGTCAGACCTGTCTCAACAATCTCGAGAACTCTATAATCGAACAACAAGAAGAGAGGCACAACGGGATGTCGTCCTGATACTAGATGATCATCGGCCAAGCGGTTCCAAAAGCGGGAAAAGTGATTTAATTCAAATAAGTTGAATTAAATGCCAGTATAATGGGTTGCCTACCCATTCAGGGGTACAAGACGATAGCTGGGGTCGTTTCAATATATATTATCAAATTCCCTTCTACCGCAAGGTGTCGGGCTTACAATATCTACAATTCACAGATTATGTACAAATTCGCACCACTTCTTCTTGTTTCCTGCTAATATTCTCGCTTCATTCCATGTCTTTCCTTTATTCTCCAAGATCTTCTCTATGGTCTCTTCCCATGTCTGTTTCGGCCTTCCTCGTTTCTTCTTTTTCTCTATCCTTGCCTCCCATATTTTCCTGACTGGTCTCTTATCGCTCATCCTCAGTAAGTGTCCCCACTAACTGAGTTGTCTCTGTTCAATGAATTCTAGTGTCGATTGCACTCCTAGTTCTTCTCTCACTTGTTCATTTCTAATTCTGTCTCTTCTTGTTATTTCCTTTGTTCTTCTGAGGTATTTCATTTCTGTCGCTTGGATCTTGCTCTTCATTTGTCTTGTCAGTGTCCATGTCTCGCATCCGTATGTCAGTATTGGTCTGAATATTGATTTGTATACATTGATTTTTGTCTTTGTCGAAACTTCCTTTTTGTTGATGAAACTCTGGTTCATAGCATAGTAAACTTTAACTGCTTTATCTATTCTTTTATTTATCTCAATTTCTTGCTTGCCAGTTTCTTCTATTGTTACTCCCAGGTATTTAAACTACTCCACTTGTTCTAGACTGACCCCTTTTATCTTTATGTTCAATTCTTGTCGTTCTTCTGTCACTGCCATTACTTTTGTCTTCTTCAGGTTCAACTTCATTCCACTCTCTTCCAATACTTCATTCCAAACGTTCAAATTTTCTTGTAAGTATTTTTCACTCCCCGCCATAACCACCACGTCGTCCGCGAAGGCGCATTCCGATATTTCCACTCTCTGCAAATTTCTGTAGCCGACATATAGACTCTTTGCTCTTTTGTTGCGTTTCTTTATGATATCGTCCATGAATACTGTAAAAAGTATTGGGCTTATTCCTCCGCCTTGTCTCAGTCCTTCGTTTGTGATGAATGTTTCTGACTTGTTGTTTTTGGTGATTATACAGTTGACAGTGTATCTATATAGGCTTTGGATTGCTCTTATCAGTTTGCTGTTCACTCCTATTCTTGTCAAGATGTCCCATACTTTTCTTCTAGGCACTCTGTCAAAAGCCTTTTCCAGATCGATGGATGCGAAATATGCTTTTTCTTCTTTCAGTCGTGTCTTGTCAACAATTTGTTTTAATGTGAATACGTGGTCTTGCACACTTCTTCCTTTTCGAAAACCACTCTGTGATTCTGATAAGGTTGGATCTATTATTTTTCTAAGTTTTCCATCCAGTATTTGTTCATATAATTTCATGACGGTACTCAATAGCATGATTCCCCTGTAGTTATTACAATCCTTTTTGTCTCCTTTTTTAAAAATTGGCAAAATCATGCCTGTTTCCCAGTCTTTCGGTATAGTTTCTTCGTTCCATGCTTTGTTCATTATTTCCAAAAGTATCTGCGTTCCTTTTTCTCCCATGTGTTTCAACATTTCAGCTGTAATTTTGTCTTGTCCGGGTGTTTTTCCATTTTTGAGCTTCTTCAAGGCTTCTCTCAGATCTTCAATCGTTATTGCGTTCTCCTCTGCGACTGTTACTTCTATGTTGCTTGTTAATTCTTCCTGTGTTTCTTCTTCTTTCCGTGTACACAGCAGCTCTTCAAAATATTCCTTCCATCTATTCGTTATTTCGTCATCACTTGTGAGTATGTGTCCATCTGCATCTTTAATTGTTGTTGTATGTGATGTTTCACCTGATCTGAGATTTTTAAGTATTTTATAGAATAGCTTTTGGTTTCCTTTGCTGTCTCTCCCCAACTTCTCTCCAAAATCCTTCCACGAGTTCTCCTTTGCTGCAGCGACCATTTCTTTTACTGTTGATCTCTGTTCCTTGTAAATGTTATAGTTTCCTATTGTTTTGTTTGATAGATAAATCTTCCATAGTCTCTTCTTTTCCCTCACTTGCTGTTTTATATCTTCATTCCACCATGCTGTTTGTTTTCTATTGCTGGTTGTTCTGCATATTCCACATACTTTCTTGGCGGTTTCCGTAATGATTCCCTTGAAACAGTTCCACAATTGTTCCACATTTGATTCTTTTGCGTTTTTTATGATTTTTTCGATTTCTTTGGTTACTGTTTCTTCATATTCTACCTTCAGTTCATTAGTCGCTAACTTGTACGATTTTATAGTTTCAAATTCCACTTTTTTGTCTCTTTTTGTGCGATTAGCGTCTCTTATATTTTCGTTTTCTTCAATCCTTGCTACAACTAAATAATGGTCGCTGTTTATTTCAGGTCCTCTTCTTACTTTCACATCAACGATAGATTTTCTGTGAACTTTTTCAACGAGTATGTAGTCTATGATTGATTTCTCTTTTCTACTTGGTTCTTCTCTGGTGTATTTGTGAATGTCCTTATGCTCATGCCATGTATTTGTTATAATGAGATTGTTCATTTGACAATAATCAAGCATTCTTTTGCCGTTACCATTGCTTACGTTTTCTCCGTGCTTGCCTATCGTTGTAGTGTACGTGTTATCTTTTTTTCCAACTCTGCTATTGAAGTCTCCTGTTATGTACATTTTCCCCTCACATTCTTCTGTAACCTTTGTTAACTCCTCCCAAAACTTATCTTTGTTATCCGCTTTCTCATCTTTATTCGGTCCATACACGGCTACAACCGTCCACGTCCTTCCATCCCTTTCTTTCATTTCTACTGATAGAATTCTTTTCGACCATGCTTCCGATTTATTTATTTTGTTAGCCACACTTTCATGTATTATGCAACCTACGCCTGCTGCTGCTCTTTTGTCGTTTTCTACTCCACTGTAAATCAGTACATGTCCATTTTTTAGTTCGATCAGTCCTTTTCCCTTTTTCTTGGTCTCCGTAATCGTTAGAATGTCCAGTCTCGCTTCTTCAAATTCCTCTGTCAGTTCATTTTCTTTCCCATGTATGCTTCTTATATTCCATGTACCTAGCTGCCAAACACGTTTCTTTTCATCATTTCCATCTCTTGTTCCTTTTCTTTGCCTTGTTGTCAGCTTTTTCCCGTCCTTGTTTATATTATCTTTTAATTTCCCCAGTTTTTTGGAATATTTTCGTCTTCTTCTTCAGAGGGTTCAATATTTTTCGTTTTATTGTTCCAAATGAATTTTTTCCCGTTGATTATAATTTTTTGATACCCAATTTTTACGTGGTTGCCTTGTTTCCTCTCGTCATCTGCTTTTTCTTGAATCATTTTTTGGATTGTTCTCTCGCGTTTGGTCAAGTCATGATTAACAAATACGGCAGCTTCCTTTACTTGTCTCAGTTTGTGTTTATTTCTCATTACTTCCGCTTTCTATTCAAAATTGCTCATCTCTGCGATACACATTTTGTCATTTATTTTCCTCATGTTTATCACTTTCATCTCTATTTGTAAGTTTTTCTTCATAAAGTTCTCTACGTCTCTTTTGGTTTCCTTCTCGTTTTCTTTCACTTTCAATCCGTTTATCACTATGTTATTTTTTCTTGTGTTTTTCCCTTCTTCTCTGCCTTCACGACCTCTATGTCCTCCAGGTTTCTCACTCTCTCTTCCAGTTCTTTTATTACATTTTTCATGTAGCGATTATCATCTCTTATTATTTCCATCACTTCTCTGTAATTTTCAAAATCATTTCTCATTTCTCTTATTTCGAGCATTACGCTCCTAATATCTGCCACCACTGAATCAAAAGGAGAAAAAAAAGGAACATATTGACTATTTCACCGAAGAAAACCGTTAATTCGCAATAACTGGCATACAAACGTTTGCTTCGAGCTTGTTAGCTCTCGTCAGTGACAGATGTATGTTGGAATTAAGCCCGAAATGACGAAGAAAAATTAAAATCGAGAAGGAACTGTATGAAAAACTTTCTAGTTCGTTACCGGAACCCCGGTCAGGATAATTATCTGAATCAAAAGGAGAAATAGGAGAAAAAGGAAAAAACACTCACGTCGGGTTGCTCACTCCGAGTTTAAACTTTAAACCCGGTTTGGTTACTATGGACATAATTGTTGCAACAATCAAATCTATAGCAACCAAACCAAGTTCAAAGTTAAACTCGAAGTGAGCACTGAGCAACTCGACGTTATTGAATGATCCAGATTTTAGAATCCAGGCCAGAATGAGGTGCTCTTCTACGGCTGCAAGGCAAGGAAGTTATGGGAGAATTGACGGTTTTTTTTTCGGTGAAATAGTCAGTGCAAATTGACATTTCAGCTAAACTTTTATAATTTATTTTTTCCAAAAATGAGTTTTGTTGTCACCTAGTAAATTCAACTACATCACACTGTATAGGAAATCGTCATTATTCAGTTAATGCAGTTTACCTACAACATAATAATAACACTTACCTATAAACAATTTTGATCTGAGTGCAAACGCAGGCAACAACAAAACAAATGGACGGTGACAGTCACGTTAGGAATTTGTCTACTGTGTAACAACCCTTCTCAAGAAGAATCTCTTTGACTTATGCTCTTCGATGGCAGAGAATTTCTCAATTTCCTTCATTTTTTGTTGATAAAGAGTTATACGACCCGATCGCCGTGGGATTAAGACCATTTTTGGTCTGCGCAAGTGTGTGGAGCGAAATTAGCATTCTGTCAGCACCTCTGGTTCCGTAGTGGCCGGAATGACCATTCGTTCCAAAAAGTGACAAGTTCCTGCGGACATAGCAAACGCACTCAAGCACATCATAGGTACAGGAAGGAAACGGTCATCAACCTGTGTTTGACGAAATATGAACTGCAGCTCGTTTGGGGCGAAGGTCACTCTCTTCTAGGCCAGGAAGACCTCCTTAGATCCCGAGCTACCACCTTAACAAAGAATGGCATCAGTCAATGTGAACTAAATGAAAGAGTCTCAAAACTTACTATTCGCCTTAGCTGCATGATAGCGAAGGCCTTCGATGTCAGTTGCCTGACTACTTTCTAAGTGTGAGCTAACCAAGCAAGGTGCGAGTCGACAGAAACGATCAAAAATTCAACCTCATCCACCTGAGTCAAGGCTTTGCCGTCCGGTGCTGTGACCAATAGACTCATGTCCGCCCTGTTCATACTCGGACTAAAGAGAGCAAAAAAGGTTTCTGCTGCATTCAGGACCAGGCTCTCACCACTGCACCAAGTCGCAACACGGTTCTTGTAAGTTGAGAGTGAAGTGTGCAGAGATGTACATAGCTGTAAGCAGACAAAACAGCAATATTGTCGGCGTAGAGGGTACAGTATGTATCTTCAAGTGTTGGGCCATTGGTAAACAATATGAACAGAATGAGACCGAAAACACTCCCCTGTGGAACCCCGTAAGTTGTTCCAATTCTAGATTATGTGAACCGTCTACCCTTGTCCGTCACAAAAACGAACTGGTCTCGGTCTGAAAGATAAGACACGACCCAGTCCAAGGCCCTTATTCCATATTCATATGACTTGTCAATCAGAACTCTGTGATTTATTGCATCGAGCATCTTACTCAATTTCAAAGACAGCCCAGCACACTGCATCCTACGCTCAAAACCACCCAACAAATTGTTGTGTTGTTGTATTGTAAGGTGACCAACTTCGAGTGAATTAAAATCAGGAGAAAGAAACAACAGAAAACAAAACACCCGAAAAGGAAAGGGGGGGTCTAGGCGGACGAAGCAATATGCCCCCTTTCTCCCAAAAAAATTACCAACATGGAAAATACAACTAACAATTGATGAGAAATGAAAAAAAACTTTGCTGGGCTGTGCTTGAGAGAAAAAAGAGTGAAAAAATCGCTGCCGAAAAAGAAAACATGTTCTTCAAACTATAGACCTTCTGGCAACCCTATTAATAACACAAGAAATTCAAATAAGATCATTGGAAATAAAATTCAATAACAGAACAAATGAACACAAAATTGAACCATTTGTTTCTTTGGTAGGTTGTAGGACCTATCTACCAGTATGAGCTACGTGCATGACCTTGAACGGTCAACGCTTAAGACATACAGAGCCCATTGTGGTGAAAATTAGAAATTCTTGTTGGACTTGAGATTCAGAACTTTTACCATATTCATGTCCTTTTTGATATGTCCTTATCAAGACTTCTTTGACAGCAGACAGCTTTGACGTGGTTGCATGGTTAGGTAGGTATTGTTTTGACAGTTATTTCTCGTGCATTTGCTTGTTGTGATGGGCAACAGGGCAACTGCAAAATGGTCGACAGTTTGGTTGACAGTTGACAAAATGACGGCTGCGAAAGCGACGTTTTTTTTGTAGACACAAGCGCCACTAGTGAGATGTTCGCTGATTGAATCGAGTCCAACAAGAACTTCACATTCCGCCACGGCGCTACATGTCATGCACGTAGCTCATAATGTAAAGTTTGATAGGCACAGGAACGAAAGTATGTGAGGCTTATTGTTCCATCAGAAGTCTCAAACTAGTCAGAGCCAAAATGAGAAGCGCTCAAATCAGTTTGCAATAGGGTCCTTGCATGAAATTTTTTTCTCACTCCAATAGAATGCTCTTGAGTCACTTAATAATATGTTCTATCTTAATTGTGATATACCTTTGTATTTTTGTTAAAATCTTCAATTAAAGTTTGAAAAAATTGAGTGTAGGCAACATCCTTACATTTTTCACAAATGCATAAGTTTACGCCCTCCTCTACACCGATTTAAAGAAATTTAGAAGCTTAAATTTACTTCACAATTCTCAATGTGTAAAATGTGTGAAAATGCCAATTTACCTCATTATGAAAATATTATAATAGAACAGGGTTTGACTATTTGTTCTGAAGATCCTCCAAATTCATTGATACGACTTGAAATTAAGTGAAACGCACACCTCTTCAACCTAAATGCGCAGCATGACAGCAACCGCCAAACGAAACGTCAAGCCGAAAAATTTGAAAGCCGTAATCGCTGTGTTGTGTTTTGTGTAAAATGGGATGACGATGGAGAAAGGTTTTGTTCAGGCGGAATCCGACCATTTGCCGATGGTTAACTTCGTGATGGAGGAAGAGTTCTTCGCGAAGAACGAAAAATTTAAAGCAGCAGAAGAAGAGTCAAAGCTCACAGCGAAGCTCACAGGTAGATGTTCGATTTCTTTGATATCATTAGCCGCTTTTCAGATGAGCAGAATGAGATACCCCTAACAAGATTTGATCGGGTGACCTCAAATGAGTCATGATTAGTAGTTGTGAAATCATTTGCATGCAAGACGCCTAAGTGAAAACGATTTAGATCTATTCTGTAATTTTTTGTATTTCTAGAGCTGGTAGAGACAACTATGCGAACTCCGCCGTTGGATATGTACCTACAGCTTGATTTTGATGATCCTCACAAAGGCAAAAGTCGAGGCAAAAGTGGTATAAGGCGACAGATATTGGCGTTTTAGCACTTCGTGCCAACGTTGTCTTCGTGGTGAATCTTGGGGCATTTGAATTAAACCTTTATCAGGTGTGGAAGTTGAATCGTTTGGCCACCAACTCATCAAGCAACACTCATTGAGGTCAACAACTCTGGAAGGCATGTTGAAAATATAGCTGCGCGAAGGAGCTCAAAAGTGACAATCACTTCCAGCTGACAGTGACAAAAAAAGTGCCAAGCATAGAAGTGCCAAGTCAGTCTGATGCCAAGGACGTCTGTCTGATGCAAAAACAACACAGCTGCGCTGTCGTTCTAAATATCCCCAGAATATCCCCAGCATGTCTGACGTCATGGCTGTTTTTGGGCGCGAAAATAAATTCAAATTATTGGAAACTTTACTATTTTAATAAAAAGCTTCAAAAATTTTTTTCAGTTTTCTCCTTGAACTATATGACTATGTACAACATAGCGCATGTTCCTACATAGAAATTTCTGATTTTGAAAATTTGTGCAAGGACCCTATTGTATTTCTCGATTCTTATTGGCTCTGACTAGTTTGAAACCTCTTGATGGAACAAACCTGTGGAAGGGAAGTGTGATTATGTAGAAGAGAGGTGAGGTGGTGAATCGCTTGGTATTTTCGCGGTGAATTTGAAATCAGAAAAACCAGAATTCTGCTTGAAGTCAGAACAAATCAGTATTTTTGCTCAAAATCAGGACAAATCAGTACATGAACGTAGAACAGGGCAAAGGTGTGAAAAAATAAACCTGTCCTTACCAAATCAGGATGGTTGGTCACCTTATTGTATTGTTGTTGATTTTGGGTGGATTTTTTATCTCCCATGGCATGCTAAAATTGAAATTTGGAAGATGAACTTTGCTTTTAGAAGCTATAATATGATCCTGTTCACACTGGAATGATCTTGACTAGTGATTTTCCGTGTCCCTGCTTGGTTTTAGCTCCTTTCAAAGGCATGGCAACGGTCTATCACTTCCTTCTTCATGAAGAAGACCTCTTATAAAGTGATGAACCACCAGAATCTTACAAAAAAAAATTCCCTGTGCTGTGACATAACGCAAAACTTCATCGAAATCCCAGTTAGGCTCCACGAAGATGGAGATGAAACTGACGATCAGCTGTCATCGCTATTGGTGATGGGACCGAAACAAAACCCCACGCATTAAATTTGGCGGCTACATTCAGGGCGTATTGCCCTTCCTCTTCCACGTCACACTTTGTTGGTGCTGGTTTTGGCCGGTTTGAACGGAGTAGGAACAGCTGAGGATTTACAAAGGAATTTATTTTGCAATTTAGAACGAGGAATTTCAATAAAAAATGGCAATAAACCTTTTATTCAGCGCCTCATCCATTCTTGATATCAGGAAAAATCATGCAACTTCTTGAATCGTAATTGTCATGTTTCCAATAATTGACTGACTGGTGAGACTCCTGCTCCATGAACACTATTTCTTCGAATATCATAAAGCGTCAAATATCCAGAAAGATACGAAATAAATTTTCGAACGTTACATATTTTCATTTGTTTGTTACATCCACAGTAAAACGGAAAGCAGCCAAAATATATCTATTATTTGAGAAGAAAAATCTTGAAAAAAATCAACGTCCTACCACTTCTTCCCATTAAAACACCCATCCAAATACTTCTTATAGGTGGGTACGTATATAGGCTCCATAGAGATAGAAAAACACCATTACCGAAGTCCCGTATCACGATAAGTATATTACGATCTGATAATTTCATCTCCTTACTCGAAAGAACGAGCAAGACGCCACAGTATCGCCACGAAGATATTACCACAGCACCGTCACCTATGGACTCGTGCTCCACGACAAGGACGGATTCTCGAAGGCCCAACCGAAAATCCAACGACATCGACAGAGACGGAGCAAGAGCGAAATCTCTCCGAGAATATGAGGTGCTGCCCCCGAGGATATCGGTATAATAAGGCCGGGGAGCGCACTGCGTCACGCCAAGTGATGATTTCGCTAACAAGGTGCTCACCGCACACCAGCCCGAGCCTTAAAACAACGGCCGGGGCATCACCACGACGAGAGAAGAGAGAAGATGAGGAGGAAGGACGAAGGAGGCTGTGCCCGTCATAATCACGGGTTGCACATTCATGTCCATAATTCAAGCTGGGAGGTCTATGAGCGGCTATATCTATATACTTTCCGGGAGATTTCACATCGTCGTCGTACCTATAGAGTGTAAATAGTCATCATCATTATACCTCTATCGATTTTTTTTATACGTTGCCACATTGGTGATTTAAAGGGTAGAAAATTGGGTTTAGACAGTAGGTATACTTGAGATGGAGAGGGTGGTCGACCCAATCTGCTTCAATTAGTAAACAATTTTCATTCTTCACTATACTGAGTGTTTCAGGAGTGTAGCAAAAAATTGATTTTTTGTTTTTTGCTCTTATTCAAATAATCTTTTGAATATTTAATTTTTCATTCTCTCGATTTCTGGCTTTTTTGTCTCTCACTCATTTGACTCATCATTGATCATGATCAGTTTCACCCTTCTTTTCTCAATCTTCTCATAAAGTTTGAAGATCTATTTATTTCTTGGTCTCCCTGTATTTTTATCTGACAATCAGTCTATTTTTTGCTTTTCTAGTCTTCTGATCTACCGAACCATTTATCCAATAATCGATTCAATGATTTGTCGTTCCATTGATTGTTAACTCTTTCGATATTTTCACTTATTATCTATCAGCTTGTCGATAGATACTGTTCGAAACTGATCAATAAGTCATCCGGCGCTGTTTTGAGCTTCCCCTTTTCAAACACGAAAAATCATCATCTATCGATTCATCATCTTGCCGAACCGTAAGTATATTGATCTATAGACTTTTCATTCTATCGGTCAATCGATCCTTGACACTGACTTGTCGATGAATAGATCTATGAATATTTCGATAATATCCTTTTGCATTGGTCTCTCCGCCAATTGATCTTCGAATCTATGCATCCTGCGCTCTTTTTATTATTTCTTCATTTTGTCTATCGATATTTTACTCATTTGCTCATTTAGTCTATCATTCTTTGGATTTCTTGGTCTGCTGCTCTGATCCTTGAGTTTTTCGATCCCTCTTTTCTTCTGTTTCTGACGACCTATAGACAAATAAATCTGTCGCTTTTTCGATCTTTCGCTTTGATTTTTCTCTTTATTCTTCCAGCCTTTGGCTGTTTGATCTCTTGATTATCCGGTATCTCCGTGAATCAATCCATAAATCGATGGCTCTTTCAATCATCAGCTTGTGCTTATCTTTATCTTCCGATCTTACAACTGATATTTTTCGTAATTCAGTCCTTTGTTCTGGCTACTTGATCTTTTGGCTGTTCAGCTTTGCGGTCCTCCAATCCATCAAGCTGTATCTTGTTTACTGTTCTGAAATGTGATGATCCGCGTTTTCGGTAATTTGATCTTTCGATTAATTGATCCTTCGATCCATGGATCCTTCGTTCTTTCGATCTTACGACTCGTGGACTTATCGTTGATCCATCCATCATCCAAAACATCCACGTTTCTGGGTTCATTGACTTATAGATCCTTAGCTTTTTTTAATCTGCTGATCAAAGGCCATTGGCTTTTGAATATTTTGCTCTTTCATCTTTGAGATCTGAAAGATTGTGATCCCCAAATTATATGGATCTACAAAATTACTCAACAACAAATATTTGCTCTATCGAGTCTTCGATTGATCTATTGATCGACACGTCGACCAGTTCATCCATTGATTCTAAAATCTGATCTGGAGATCTTTCTTCCAATTTCTCGCTTGAGTTTCCAGGTGGCTATGTTTTTTGATCTTCATGTTTCTCGTCTCATCGACCGATCTATTTATATTACGATCTCGTTTTAAAGGCTTCGAGTTCAAAAATCATCATTCATCACCTTGATGTATCGAAAAATTGATTCTTCAATCAATGAACTAATAGACCATTCACTCTACTGATTCTTCGATCTACTGATTCATCGACTAATCAACACTTAGGTCCGTCGTTTTAGCAACCTGTAAGCTGTGCTGTGAGTCATTCGTCCCCTTAAACTCTTGCTTTGGTTGTCAAGTCTTTGAATCTTTTCATCTCCAGGTCTTCAGATTTACTCATCAATGAATCATTCGCTATTTTGATCTGACGATCTTTTGCTCTTTGGATCAATGGGATCACGAATCATCAATTCTCCAGATCATTCAATCCACAAACCTTGAGCTTTCTTCAAGTTTTTATCAATGTGGGGATGAAATCGAGATAGAAATTATAGATAAATCGGCACGTTATTCCGTCTATCCAGCGATTCAGAGAATCAACGTTCAATGTATAATTTTGCTTTGATCATTTGCGCTTTTATTTGCTTTGTTTTCAAATTTTCAATTCACCTATCCATCGATCGTTCATTTACCCCTTTTTTCGCGGTCTTTAGATCACGAAAATACCGATCCATCATTTTCTTGATCAACTGATCCCTGAACTTCACCGTTTTATAGATCCAAAGAACAAATTTTCTTCCAATACATCGATTTATCAGATGATCGACACTTTGCTTTATTGATGCATCGATCTTTCGCTTCTTAGATCTTTCAATCCATTTTCCAAGTATTCTGATCTTTGGAGCTCCCGGTCTTTCGATCCGGGAGCAAAAACGGTAGGTCTCGGAAATGGTTTTCATTGATAAATTTGAAAAATAGCATACATTTTTGGACTGACATTGACAAGTTGAGTAAGGTTTACGTAGGTTTAATCCATAAGGTAATTTCGCTGGGTTTTCCTAGTTGTTGGTTGTGGGTGATTGTTCCTGTCGACGTCTTGAAATCAGATTTGTATTGATTGTTTTTAATTGTTATACAGGGTGATTCACCACCAAATGGACATAGCCTGAGGGTAGGTCCAGTTTTACCAGGCAAACCAGGATCTGGCTTTGAAATTTTTCTAACACTCTTTGTTTCGAAGTTACAGGGTGATTCATGTATTTTGTCGAATTTTTTTGACAAGCCGTATCTTCAGAACGACCGAATGGATTGGATTGAAATTTTGTGGGTTGATTCTTCTATTGATATCTGACACATCGCTCTATCAAACAGTTTGAAGTTTCCAGGGCCGGCCTTGTAAAAAAAACTCCAAGCTTTTTTCTAAAAAAGACATTCTGTATGCATATTTTTCGAATTTCGTTTTCAAAATCAGAAACTACATCTAACATGCCAATAATATCGCAAAAAAAATTGCTTGGCACCATTGAGATGTCAAGAGAATTTTGACAATTGCAAGATTTTTGAGGTGATAGTTTTTTCTATATTAATATTTTCGAATATTTGCAAATGATCTATCATGGCCCTGAATTCCAGTCGTTTTGTCAGACACATGAAAATGACATTTTTCTCGTTTTCTCAGAGGTAACAAAAAATTTAATCAGAATTTTCAAAAAATTTTTGATACGTTCCTAAATTTTAGCTCAATTTGGGATAGAAGTGAAGCTGAGGAACGTTACAATAATTTTTTTCAAATTCGGCAGAAACTTTTTGTTACTACTGAGAAAAATGTCATTTTTACTTTTATGACGAAATGGCTGAAATTTGGGGCCATAATGGATCATTTGTAAATATTAGGAAATAATAATTTACAAAAAATCCTAACCTCAAAAATCATCAGGATTATCAATTTTCTTTTGACAGCTTAATGGTGCCAAGCAATTTTTTTCGCGATATTGATAGCATGGTTTTTGTTGTCTCTGAATATGGAAATGAATTTTGAATAATATGCATACAGAGTGTCTTCCTTGAAAGAAGCTTTCAATTTTTTTTCACCAAAGCCGGCCCTGGAAATTTTAAACTCTTTGATAGAGCGATGTGTCAGATATCAATAGAAGAATAAACCCACAAAATTTCAAACCAATCTATTGGGTTGTTCAAAAGTTATGGTCTGTCAAAAAATTCTACGAAATACATGAATCACCCTGTAGCTTCGAAACGAACACCGTTAGAAAAAAGTTGATATTTTTTGTTGCAACAAGAAGAATATCATGGATTTATTTTTGTGAGCTGTTGTTTATGTGATAATCTATTTGTACCTGTTTTATATTATATTATATAATTACGTTTTTCGTCTAGTAATTGGGCTCCAGAGCCTGTCGGGCGTTTTTCTACATGTATCTGTGATGAAAAATAAATTATCTATTTATTTATTTATTTATTTATTTATTTAACACGTGAACCATTTCAGAAAATCGTTTATAATTTGTTGTTGCTGGAAGTTTTCAAATTTTATCAAAACTTGCTGAGTTTTTGCTGCAAGGTGCTTCATTTTGGTTGAAAATTGCTGGATTCTCCCGAAAATTATTGTGATTTGCAAAACTTCGCTGACTTTGATTGGGAATTGTAGGATTCTTGCTGGAAACTGCTCAATTCGCCAAAATTTGCTCAAATTTTGCTGAAATTTGCTCAAGTTTTTCTAAAACTTGCTACATTTTTGCTAGAAATCGCTCAATATTAGCTCAAAATTAATAAATTGATGACAAAGTTTGCTGAACTGTGATCAACATAGCTACATTGTTCCCAATAGCTGGATTGTAGTAAAGCTTGGCCAATGTTTACTTCAAAATTGCTGAAAATTGTTGAATCTTGCAGGAACTCATAAAAAATTGCTGAATCAATCTGAAAATCTGTTGAAACACGCTGAAACTTGGTGAATTCTGGTTGCAAGTGATATATCGTGGTTTAGAACTACGTTTTCTTGGAAAATTGCTGGATTTTTTATGAAACTTCTAGGACGTTCATTCAAGATTGCTAAATGGTTTCACAAAATTGTTGATGTTTTCAAACTTGCTGAATCTTTGCTGAAACACGCGATGAATTTGTTGAAAATTGCTACTTCGATGCGAACTTGCTGAGAATTCTCTACATTTGTGTTGAAAATTAACAAATTTTTGTTTCCTGCTTTTGTTGCACTGCTCAAGTATGCTGAAAATTGTTAATGTTTCCTGGAACTTGTTGAACTAAAACTTGGATTCGCTCAATTTTCATTGAAAATTTGGAATTGTTGCTGGAAATTACTCAGTTTCGCTGAAACTTGCTGGAATGTGACTAAAATTTGCTATATTTTTGTTGGAAATGGCTAAATATTCACTCAAAATTACTGAATTGATAGAAAAGCTTGCTAAACTTTGACCAAAATTGCTACTTTGTTACAATAGTTGGATTGTGGTGATACCGCCCAACTTTAAGTTTGAATTTGCTGAGTTTTGCTGGAAATTAGTGAAATTCGCTGAAGCTTGCTGAATCTTTGCTAAAACATACTAAATGTATGAAGAAAATTGCCAAATTGGTGCTGAAGCTTGACGAACTTCCGCTAAAACTTGCTACAGTGTTGCTAAAAAGTTTCACATTTTAGATGAAAGTTGTTAAATTTTTGTTTGTTGCTTCAACCGCATTGTTCAAGTGTACTGGTGATTGTTAATTTTTACTGCACTTGCAAAGCTGAAAATTACTACATCTGTGCTGAAAAATTGCGGAATTTTTCTGGAAATTGCTGAGATTTGCTCAGCTTCACTGAACTTTGATTGAAAATGGTTGTATATTTGGTAAAAATTGCTCAATTTTGTTCAAACTTGCGGAACTATCGCTTGAAAGTGCTACAGCCTTGTAAGAAGTCGCTAAATATTCACTTAAACTTGCTGAATTGATGATGAAGTTTGCTAAATTTCCATTAATAAATTTAAACTTTGTTGCGAAAGGCTGGATTGTGCTAAAGCTTGGCCAAGTTCTGGTTCGAAATTGCTGAATTCTGCTAAACATTGTTGAATCTTGCAAAAACTTGCCAATCAGTTATCGAAAATTGCAAAATTTTGCTGAAAATTGTTTAAATTTGCTTGGTTGAATTTTGGTTTTGAATCAGAATGATATACTCTTGTTGAAAATTGCATTTCTCCAAAAATATTGCTGGATTTTTTATGTAGCTTTTCAAGTTTTTATTAAAAATTGCTCGAAAATGAGAACTCACCCAAAAATTTTACTTCTAATTTTATTGTCGGAACGGTTTAGGTGTGCCATCTAAATTGAAGAGTGATTTTCATAGCATTTTTCCTTAGCTTTTTGAATCCGATAGCAGTTTTTCAGAAAAGCGGTCAGAAAATGTACGTTTTAATGAAACCAAAAAGGGGCAGCTCTTTTCTGGCCCGGTCCTGGATTTTGACTGACCCCGTATGGCTTCGAGATGAGTTCTAAGAGAGAAATATTACTGGTGAATTTCAACAAGATACCTTTGGCCGTTTCAGAAATATCGCTCATCAAAGTTTCATACGAAACACACAAAACACCCTGTATATTCGTAACCATGGGAGAAAATGAAATTTCTTTAGTGGATCCTGACTCGCCTTGAAGTCCTCTATCTCCCATTAGCCTATGTAAGGTCACTCATGAATCACCCTGTATAAATCTTGCAAAATTCCAGTTGAAATAACTAAGTTTTTGTTCAGAATTCCTAGATTTTGTTGGAAATTTGCTCAATTGTTGCTAAAACTTTCTAGCTAAATGTTTATTCGAAATTGCTGAATTTTTCCCGAACATTGCTAATGTTTCCATACTGCCTGCTGAATCTTTTCTGGGACATGCTAAATTTATGTCGAAATATGCTACATTGATGCTGAAACTTGCAAAAACTTGAACATGCTACATTTGAGCTGAAAAATTGCTGCATTCTTCTGGAAACCGCTAAAATTTGCTCAGATTCGCTGAATTTTGATTAAAAATTGTTAAAATGTTGCTGAAAATCGCTCTAGTTTGCTGTAATTTGCTGAAGTATTGCTTAAAATTGCTATATTTCCGTGAGAAGTCGAATATCAGTTCGAATCTGCCCAATTTATGATAGAGCTTGGCCAGTTTTAATCAACATTACTGCTTTTTTGCTAATAGCTGAATTGTGCTGGAAGTTAGCCAACTTGGAAACTGCTGAATTTTGCTGCAAATTGTTGAGTTGTGCAAAAAGTTGCCAATCCCTCGTCAAAAATTGCTAAATTCAGCTCAAAATTGTTGAATTACTTTTCAAAGCTTGCTGAATGAAGTTTGGTTGAAAATGATAGATTTTGTTGGGGATTATGTTTTCCTGAAAAGTTGCTGAATGGCTGATTGACTTGCTAAAATTCTACTAAAGCTTGCTACATTTTTGCTAAGTTTTTCTTCATTTGTGATAAAAATTGAAACATTTTTGTTTGTTGCTTTGTTGCACTGCTCAAGTGTGCTGGAAATTGTTGGTTGCTTGCTGGGAATTGTTAAACTGAAACTTGCCACATTTTTGCTGGGCAATTGCTGAATTCACCTGAAAAATTTCTATTAAAAATTGCTGAAAACTGCCAGGTATAAATGTAGCTAAATTCCAGTTGAAATATCTGTATTTTTCGTTCAGAATTGCTACAATTTTCCTGAAAATTTGCTGAATTGTTGCTGAAACTTGCTAAATATTTGCTAAAACATATCAAATTTATGTTGAAAATTGCTACATTGATGCAAACTTGCTAAGTTTCCGCTAAATTTGTTCACATTTGTGATTAACACCGAAAACTTTTTTGTTTGTTGCTTTTGTCTCATTGTTCGAGTGGTGCTGAAAATTGTTCATTATTTGCTGAAACTTGCTAACTCATGAGCGGAATTTGATGAATTGTTGCCAGAATTTGATTACTTTTGTTGAATATTGCTGAAACTTGATGCTGGATCGTTGGTTTAAAATCGCTAAACTGCCTTAAATTGCCGCAAAATGCTGAATATCACTGAAAGTTGCTGCAAAATCGATCGATTGGAAATGAATGATCAATTGTTCATAATCATTTCTGAATTTTGCCGAAGCTTGCAAAACTTCGATTGAGAATGGCTAAACTGTAGCAAAAAAATTTGCTACTTTTGGTTGAAAAGTACCTACCAAACTGTATCTAGGCATTGCTGAATTTTTGTTCATACTGACTAAATTTTTATTTAGAATTGCTAAATTGTAGCTAGAAATTGCTGCAACGTTTCAAAGTCTTCTTGACAATTGGTGAATTGTTATTGCGAATTGCTTAGCTTCAGCTGAAGCTCGCTGAATTTCTGCGAAACATTTTTTCAAATTTTCATCAAGTCATGCTGAATTGTTGCCAAGAAGCATATTTTGCTCAAACTAGTTCGGTTTTGGTTGGAAATGGCTAAGTTGTCGACGAAAATTGCTGAAACACTAAAAATATCAGTTGAAATTGTTTGCTAGAAAGTATACCTAAATTGGAAAATTTTGGTAGAACTTCCTGAATTGTGATAGAAAATGGCCAAATTGTGACTGGAAATTGCTGAGTCCGGTCCCTGTCGGCACTTATCGCTAAACGTTTGGATGGTTCATTTAAGGCCAATATAATGATACCAAGGCCAGCATTGCTTCATTCATCTCCAGCTCTACTACAATCTACTACGGTAGAGCAGGCCAGACAAATAGTCATCTGTCACATTTCAAGTGGGCGCTTTTTTTGCTGTCGAGTGTACATCCTGTGTCTATTTTGTATTTCAAAGAGCGAAATAAAGTGAAACAGCCGCAAAGTTAGGTAAAATTGAAAATGCTGTATCTCCTGAAAAAATCACAAATTTTCATGAATTTCAGTTTTTGACATGATGATTTCTCACGGCTCAATATCGGACTGGAGGCGCAAAGTAAGGACAGCGTAATTTATCGAATACAGCGGTTTGTTTTCTTGATTACCATGGATATTGGAGTATTTCTGAGACCGACAAGACACTGTTGCAATAGGTGAACAAACAAAGCTTGTCACTGCCGGCTAGCAAAGAAATAGGCCTGGTACGAAACGAAAAGCCGGCAACGTGCATTATGTCACCCACTTGGTGCCGGCTACGATACGGATGACCGGCAGTGCCGGTTACCATGCGAATAGCCGGCTCCGGCTACGGAGGCACTTCCTATTATAAATCCTTCACTCATTCAATCTATCAACTGTCGATCCACTGATATACCGAATCGACACAATGATCTGGTAATTCAGCCATCTCTAGATTTTTCCTTCGTTTGACTTATTGCTTAGGTTTTTTGTTATTCTGATCTTCAGGTTTCACCAATCGATATTTGGTTCATTCTGCTTTGATTCTCAGCTCCATCGGTTCCAAATCCGAAGAATCGTGATCCTTTGAGAATTAACTCTGTCGATCTATAAACAAATATATCGAATACCAGATTCTTTGTTTCTCCGATATTTGAATCAATAGGTTCATCAACATGTTGATCCTCCAAAGCATGGATCGATCGATTCTCTAATTCTTCAATCAATCGCCCTGATTTTTAGTTTTGATCTTTGGACCTTTTGGCCTTCTTGCCTATAGATCCATAGATCATTGTTCTTTCGATCAATAAATTTCCGATTAATTGACATATCGACGCGTTAACCTGTCAGTCTGACAATCCAGTTCTTTTAATTTTTGTATGTCGCTTGGGTCCTGTCAATTTTTTGAACTTTCGATCCCCAGGTCCCTCGATTTATTGATCAATGGATCGTTTGTTTTGTTTCAATTTTTCATTTTCCTACCGACCATTTGAACTAGGTATAGTTCCATCGAGTCGACGACACGTTGATCTGTCAATGCTACAAGCTACAATCTATCACCAAACATTCCACTTCAGGGGTGCGATTCTCGAATTATTCGAATGACTTTTCGTATACAAATCTCTTTGGTTTCATGTGCACTTGGGCTGTCGGAATGAAGAGTTCGTATGCGAAAACTCTTCGAAACACGTTCGAGAATCGCACCCCAGTTTCTTTTTTGATCTTTCGATCTTCTGGTTTTATCCACCCTCAGATCCTTCTCCCTCTCAATCATTCGATCTATTGATCTCGACCACATTGGCATGTTATTATGCCTTCTAGCGATTAACGGATTCATCATTCATCTTTTTTGTTTGTCAATCTTCAGGTCAAGAAAGTTAAAATATCACAAGAAGACAACTTGCCAAATAAACTGCTTCTGGCTTGGAGAATTTCCGCTTGTGCTTTGACCAATTATTGCTGTGTCAGGCATCGGTGATGAGCCTGAGGTAGAAGTTACACCAACTGCTGGCTGCTGGATACAAAACAAACATCGTCAAAATATCGTTATTGTGTAAGAAAATCATTGTAGTAGAATCGATGTTGTGTAGAAAAGATCTAACTCAACGAGCTCCCCACTCTAACTCTGTGTAAGACCAAGGTACGAGATTATTTCTTCCAAAATGAAACCTTTGGTTGTTTGATTTCATACCATTCAGGTTGGTGGGTGAGTATCCAGAACTCGATAAAGAAATACCTAGACTTCTTCCCGGTCTACTTATTGCAATAATTTAGCCGGTAACGCCACTGGAATTTAATATTGGATGGACACAACAACGGAACCAGCGGTTCTTCGTGTAAAACAAACGATGGCGGCGGATCTGAAATCTTGGCGCCACCAGGCAGATGTTTGAAATTCCTCAAGATCGAGCGCTCGAGGAGCGCGCACCATCAGGTATGTAGGATCGAATTCTTTTCGTAGCTATCGCTTGTTTTTAATTTTCTCTCCCCGTCTCCTCCATCCCGTAATCCATCTTCCGATACAAGTACGCAAATTAATTGACAGCATTGCTGCCAACTTCACCAGCATACATTTGTTATTCAATTAACCTGCTATCTGAATTAAATTTTTAATTAAATTTTGCCATTCATAAATGAAGAACTGAGTTTGAAACTAGAAAATGTTGTGCTGCAGACGAAATTCACCAGTAGTGCCCACTTTTTTCACATGAAAGAAATATACTTTGAAGATCAAAAATATCAAATTAACTTGTACTTAGCAGCCCAACCGTAATGCTGATTAGATGACGAGTCATTTGGCTACCGAAAGTTAATTGAAATTTTTCTGCTCACCAGCACATGAAATAAAATAATTGAAGACTTGAAGCGGATTTGCATAAAAAAATAAACACCACAAGTCTTAGTAACAAATTCACGTGTAAACTTGGCGAATAGTGGGCTGGTTGTGCCGCAGCTAGTCACTTGTTTTAGTACACGCTGCGCCACCTCAACGCCGGGCGTTGAACTACGGCAAGCTTAAAGTCAATAATGCAAGTAGCCGTAATGGTCTCGCCTGCTTTTCGGTGGGAAATCTGTAATGCCGGCGCGTTGTCAATTGCAGTGATCTGTAAAGTTCCCGACAGATTTCGTTCAAGCTTTAGCAGCAAGTTGCTTTAACCACACGGTTATTTTAGAGATAGCGCTGCAAGCGCGTCATTGGCAGGAACCCAAGAAATGCTTTGAATATCAAAAGATTTTCTTTCGACAATAATCAGAACGGGAAGGAGCATAACGAAAGCCACAACTAAATTAATTACGTTTATTAATGACTAATCAATATGTCTACACTTTTTTTGTTTGTTGAAGTAATAGTCTCTATGATCTAACATATATTTACATATACATTTAAAACATGTTGTCCAACAACACTCACTGAAGTTTTACATGAAACATACAATATTTGTTTATCATTAGTTAATAATAATGTCTTCACAATATACTTAATTAGTAGCAACATTTTTATATAAAATATTTGAAACATATTTCAATCATAAAAACAGCTGGGGTGGTGAGGTTTGGTTCGGGACGAAAAATGGGAGAGGTGAATGGTTCGCACGTTCAAACTTGCTGGCTACACATCGAACCTACCGCAACCTAGTGACGAAATCAAGGGGGCTTGGGGGGGTCGGATAAGGGAACGAGGGGGCAACACACAAAAATAACTTCTTGCATTTTTAAATTTACTCTTTTTTTTTGGTTTAGTCAAAAGGTACTCGCATTAACGATACGTTTCATTCAGGCACTACAGTTTAATTAATTAAATATTTTTCTTTTTATTTCTGCGTGATTCGGTATTTCCATGCCGTCCGCACTCTTTCAAACTCCCCTTCCAAAATGCCTACTTCATCACATAAAAAGTGCGAAACGGCCCGCTTTCATCAGAAAAACAACAGAGATATAAACATCGAATTGTAACGCTTTGCTCAGGGTATTACGACCGAGACTATACTTTTTTCGCCTAGATATTTCTTTGCTGATAATTATTTTTATATTAAGCAGACTTTAATTATTACATCCAATCAAAATATAACATTTACTTATTATGCTTGATTCTCTTTTTTTCTGTCTATATGATAGCCTCTCGATGGGCCGGGTATGCCTGAGAGCACCCAAAAAATGTTTTTTCTGTTTGTTTGTTTGTCCCCTAAAGACCTACCCATTAATATTAATGATAATTACACGTATAACAGCTCATCTCAATAAAATTAGTCAATTATTTAATATAAGGTATCACAAAAAATACTTGTCGTTTTTTTTTTCTACTTCCGTACTTGTCCTCTCTGAAAGCGCCCCCTTTTTATTTGTTTCGGAAAATTCCTTCGGATGTTTTTTTTGTATATTCTCAATGTCGAGACGCGCGCGAGATTTCAAAACAAATATTCCTGAACAACGAAATTTTCTTTTCGCAAGGAAAAAAGTGTGTTATTGTCGTCCATTATTTTGTGATATGAGGATGAAGGAGAAGCAAGTTTGTTTGTTGTTTAGTTGTTGTTGAGTTGTTGAATTTGTGGGTCCGAAGATTTTTTCTTGCCGTTCCAGAAGAAAGAGAGCTCGCCAGGTTTGTTTCTTTACTCGGGCTTGAGTCTGTGCCACTGGACGATCGTTTGTCTAGGCTTCGTTATCATGTCCTGCCAGTGTTTCGTCTCGGACGCTCCCGAACCATTTTTACCTGCAAGAATTATGTATTTTAGTCATTTTTACGTCAAAACATAGTATATTTCAGTGAAATACATGGAACAAAATAGATGAAAAATTGTTAAAAGCTCTAGAGCACTACCAACTCTCCAGGCTTCAAGTTTTTTTGTAGTCCATTCCGTCTTTACGATACTTATTTTGGGATGATTAAATTCAATTGGAAGACTACATTTAATGCTATATAAAAAAATCTGTTGTGGGGCGACACAAAACTTTCCCGGCGGTATCCAGGGACGTCAGTAATGATTTTGATTCAAGCGTCCCTTCGGGAAAGTGGGATTTCATTGAGATGTTGATTGGAAATGTTCTAGTGAGTTGAGCGTTTAGCGAGCATCCCGCATCCATTGTTGGGCCGACAGAACAAGTGACAGGCTCGTAGGTTTCCACGGTGATAAAATATTTTGAAAGGTAGAACTTCGAAGAAAACTGTTGCGAAATTTGAAGAATGCAATGCTATATCCAGACTAGCTCAGACTCAATGTGCCAGCTGAGGACTTCCGATCAAAATCATCCATCCAAAGTCTAATCAGCTCATTCCAGACTTGAATTATGCTTCCGTTCCTGATTTCGATTTGATCGGATCAATAATTTGGTAATTATCGTGACAGACCGCTCAATTTGCACGATCGCATAAACGGTTTTATATTTTCAGTAGGAAAATTCCCGGGAAATTGGAGAGAAATTATTGGAAAATGTTCAAGAACCAGTTATCTATTCTTCAAAAACAAATGGTAGAAATCTGTTCACGGAATAAAAAGTAGGAAAATTTCCAGTTTTTCCAGAGAGGAAAACTTGAAAACCGTTGATCCGATTTTGAAAATTTTTCCTTCAAAAATTAATTCAGTCTTTTCTCCAACTTTCATTCGCAGCATGTCTGCACCTAAAATGAATATTTCGTGTGGCTCACCGCATGTTGAAGTTTACGCTGCAGATTTTTCAAATTCACGGAATGTGCAAATTTGTTATTGAAAAAATTACCGTCGGAAAACCGAAGCTGTGTCGATTTTAAAAATAAATCTACAAGACGCCCAGTTCAATCTACTTCCGATATCAGTCGAAATATTTCGAAAAAAGTCGATCCTCGAGCAGGAATGAATTTTTGAGTGGAGTGCTGCATCAAAAGCGAGTCATCCTGGTGGAAATCCGGGTGAGTCGTTCTCTCGGGTGGCAACGGCTAGGAGAAATTTTGAAAATTCATAACGCCCGACGGGAAAATGGTGGAAAATTGCAACTGCAGACTTAATTTGACTCTTACGTTTTGTTGCTTTCTGCCAAATTTGGTCTCAATCCATCGGATAGATTTTGAATGATTGAATGGTAAAGTTTTGAACTTTGACATTTTTTATTATTTGACAGATGACAGATAGGGCAATATTTTCAACAGTTCTGAATACAATTTTTCATGGGCTTTCAAACGGCATTTTGCAAGTCAAGTTCTGTGAGATATGGCTCCTGTCATTTTTTGATATTGACACTTCCGTTTGACAGATGACAGCCAAAAACTAATCAGCTCATTTAACAGCAAGACCCTGTCTGTATACCAAATTTCAAGTCGATCAGACTATCGGTTCGGCAGCTATCGTGTCAGAACGTTTTTCCTGCATCCTGCATCATTACATAACTTTCCCTTGGACGGGCCGGGAAAGTAAAACAGGGTGTCGCCGCATGAACGAAGAAATTTGTTTCTGACACCTTATTACAGGTTATACCCTGTAATAAGGTGAAAAAAATCCCAGAAATCCGAAAATCCCACTTTTCAATTTTACAGTTATTCGCCTAACAAGAAGACGACAAATTGGCAATTTCTCTGTGCCCTGTGCCATTCAGTAAGAGATTTGCCACAATATCAAACTCACCTAGAGTTAATCTTTGCAACAGCATTTTGCTACTAATTATTTTAACAAAAAATGAATGTCATAAATGGTTTTTTTTGCGACACCCTGTATAATCAGATGGTTGAGAAGCGATACCCTTCTTAATTTTCAAATGTGCGCAAAAAATTATCCAACAAATACCAAGTGGCATTGCCTAGTACAAGAGAAAATCCAGTAGCGCCCGGATTTAGTCAATTCATCGATAAGAAATGACCCTGGAAAGTAAAAAAGCTATATTTCTGCAAGCAACGGTAAGCAAAAAACTAAAAACTGACGAGTTACATGATCTACAGACTATAAGATCCAAGTGAAAATAAGTGTGCAGGGTGGATAAACAATCTCGAAGAATAGGAAGAGCGAAATGGTCTTTAGGTTGTCAGAAAAAAGCGAAAGATGGAAAAGTGTTGAAACTGAAGCGAAAGATCAGAAAGAGAGAGGATTTATAGATCATTGCATCAACTGGTCAATCTTTAATGTATATTCATGTTGGAAGATTTGAAAAGCAGAAGTCCATTGGATCGAGAGACCGAAAGATTCAGAAATCAAAAAACTGTGAATACCAGAGCGGAAGATCAAAAGAGCAAAGAACCTATGAGTGATCGAAAGACGGGAAAAGCTAAAGTTTGCTGCGTCAGCAGACAGAGAGATCACAGATTGATTTGAAAATGTAAAAACTAAAATAAAAAATCGGAAAAATAAATAGTCCATAGATCAATGCATCAACAGATCAATCTTTCAATGGATCTATATGTCGGATAATCGGAAGAGTAGAAGTTGGTTGGATCGACAGACCGAAAGATCCAAAAATAAAAAATGTGAACATCAAAGCGACCGATCAGAAGATCAAAGGATCTATAGATCGATGTATTGACGAATCAGTGCTCAAATGGATTCATGAGTCTGGAGATAAAAAATATATGGGTCAAAAAGCCAAAAGATCTGAAGATTGCAAAATGTGAAGACCAAAGCAAGATAGTGGAAGGACAATAGATCTATGGGCATCGACGGATACATCAACAGATTTATAGGTCAAAAAAAAATCCGAAGAGCAAAAGTTCCATAGATCAACAAGTAAAATCGAAAGATCAAATCAATTCTGAGTACATTACTCTATCAATTGATAGACATTCCATTCCGTCGATCCAGCAAACTATGGATCATAGTTCTTCCGACCTTTTGCTGTAGTTTTCAAGTCTTTCCATATTTCGATTTTCACGTCTCGAACTAACAATCTGTAGATCATTTGCTTTTCAATATTCAGCTCTTTCGTAATCGAATCCAAAAAACTACACTCCGAGATCTATTGATCTATTGATTCATATGTTGCAAGATCGGAAGAGCAAAAGTTCATTGTATTGACAGACCGAAAGACCCAAAGATCGAAAAATGTAAATTTTAAGGCAAGAGATCAGAAAAGAGAAGAATTTATTCATCGATGCATCGATGCAGATCAATTTCCAATCAATCCATAGTTATAGAGATCGAAAGGTCGAAAATCATATCATGAGTCGACAGACCCAAGGATCTGAAGATAACATGATGTAAGACCAAAGCAAGATGTCGTAAGGATAAAGGATCTAAAAATCAATGCATCGACGGACTGAAATCTTCCAATTAATCCATATATCAAGAGACGGACTGAAATCTTTCAAATAATCCATATTACCTACGCGCCAGGGAAAACAATAAGGAAATAATTGTTTCCTGGCTGGAAACTAGCTTGAAACGATCTGTGTAGCTTAAGTTTTGTCATACTAGTTTCCCCCCTTTCGGAAATGTCGGCGTCATGTCGCCATCATCAACAAGAAGTGCACCAGCGTGGTTTTTGCCGAATATCTTAATTTTGGGTCATCTGACAGCAAAAGATGTGAGGAGTCATTTTGAAGCCTATGAAATTCCCTACAGTTTGGTTTTTCAATCAATTTTTTGCGACCTATGGTCTTTAAGATAGAGCTTCTGGAAGCGAGAGTCATTGTCGTGGAAGCTCCATGGCCACTTGACTCAAAAAACTAAAATGTCAATGTGACAAAAAAAAAATTTAAATGAGTGTACTCGAGAATTCTTCATATTTTAGTTGCGGTGATGGTCTTGAACTCTTCCACTTGAACCGTAGATTACGAATATTGAAAAGTCAAAAACGTCACATTGTACATATACAGGGTGTACTACGGGAATCAAATCAGAACAGAGAAATTTGACATATTTCTTCGATTTAGCCTATTCGGAACTCTAAGCACTTGTCACGAGTCCAATATCAATATGCATTGCTCTGTAAGCTTCACTTGATACACTCAAGAAGTGGTCAGCTCACAGCCTTCCTGTAAAATGTTTTGGAGGCCCTCTGAAATCATCAAAATTTACAGTAGCAAGAAATGTATGTAACAGTATATTATATACCAAGGAAAGTGAATTTTTGATCCCTTAGGTGAAGTTTGTGGCTCGAGGGCCCTTCGGGTCCAAATCCCCAAATTAAAAATTCACTTTGGTCTTTTGGTATACATATAATATACTGTTATACACATTCCTTGGTACTGTAAATTTTTAATATTTTGATGATTTCAGAGGGCCTTCAAAACATTTTACAGTAAAGCTGTGAGCTGACCACTTCTTTAGTGTATTAAGTGAAGCTTATAGAGCAAATCCATATTGATATTGGACTCGTGTTAGGTGCTTAGAGTGTCGCATATGCTAAATCGAAGAAATATGTAAAATTTCTCTGATCTGATTTGATTCTCTCAGTACACCCTGTATATGTACAATGTGACGTTTCTGACTTTTCTATATTTGTAATCAACGGTTCAAGAGAAAGAGTTTGAGACCATCACCGCAACTATAGCATAAAGGATTCTCGAGAAATTTCATTTTGATTTTTTTTTTGTCACATCGACATTTTAGTTTTTTGAGTCAAGTGGCCATGGAGCTAGTATTTATGAATCGTTGCATCAAGGTTATCTTGATTGATCGATAGAATCAGATCGGAACAATTCAAAAGCAAAAAATCTGTCTATTTATTTCCAGATTGCATGATTTCAAGGTTGAAAGATCCACGGATTATCAGATCTATGAACTGTAAAATTCATGCACTGATAAATCCACAGACTGATAGGTCCATGCAATGATGATCTTATAGATTGTTAGATTTATGGATTGATAGATCTTCGGATTGATATATCCATAGATTAGTGGCCGCAATTCTTCGGATCAGAGATCAAAATAGAGAATGAATAACGGACCAAGAGACTGAAAGACTTGAAGATCGAGAGACCAGTACACTAGTACTAGCGGTTCACAACATAATCTGGTACAATCCTGCATTTTGTGATACAAACAAGAACTTCGGCACAATTGTCCTCAGATCCAAAATGAATAATTTGGCCCGCTGTTCTTTTCGATCACCTCCTGCTGGTCCGGCATTTGGGGGGTACAAGGGGGACATGACTATTTTTTGCTGCAGCACTAAACACTGCTATCGAATCATGTTTGATGTTATTTCTGAATAACTAGAGTCTGCTGATTACGATGTCGCCACTGTCAGAATGATGCGCCTGTCGGGAGACAACCTAGAGCTGTCAATTTTACGATGGGGGCTTCCCGAATTGATAAGTTTTGGTCATCGAAGGGGATGTGTGGGATATCATTTCTGACATAAACGAGGTCTGCGAACTCATTTCTTTTTGTAAATATGTAATTGGTTCGAAACTGTGGAAAATATGAGAAATCAAAATTATGATTATTGATTATCAAACATTTACGACTCGCATTGAATCCACTTTTGTTGCACTTTTGATTAAGCTGAGCTAGCGAATCACGATACCGCCATTGTCGAGGCGCTGCGCTCGCTAGAAGTCGAGTTATGACGGATTCATTCGAATTGGAAAAGTTCTTAGAAGTCGCTGCAGTGACCATTCAAAAAAGAGTGGAATATAATTTCGACCGCCTTTAGACTCAGGTAGTGTACTTTTTTGCATAAAAATTAAATTCGGTCAATATTAAAGGGGCCCATGAAATAAAGATTTTGTACTTTTTGGTCCACAAGCACTCGCCTTGAACCTTGAAAATATACATTTCAGCATAAAATGATGACGCCGATGCGATGCTGTCATCGCTGAAGCGAGACGTCAACCAGAAGCCGAGTGGGGGCTGTAACTCTTTGTACTTGGGGCGCGTGTCTTGAATTAGGTTAGTTTGGCTTGAAATTATGACGTGTTGGGCATCATTTCTAATGTTTTTAGGGTCGCTGATTTCATTTCTCAATACGAAATTTTGATTGAGTCACAAGCGGAGTCGTAGCTGTCTTAGTACATGGGAGATATCCCCCCTCTCCCCAAATTCTAACCCAACCAAAATTTTGCATTGAGAAATGAAATCAGCGACCCAAAAAACATTAGAAATGATGCCCAACACATCATATTTCTAGACCAATCTGTCCTTATTTAAGACGCGCACCCCACGTTCAAAGGGTTACAGCCCCCACTCGGCTTCTGGTTGATGTATCGCTTCAGCGATGGCAGCATCGCATCGGCGTCATCAATTTATGCTGAAATATATTTCCTCAAGGATTCAAACGAGTGCTTGCGTAGAAAAAAGCGAAAAATCTATATTTCCTGAGCCCCCTTAATATTGACAGAATTTTATCTTTATGCAAAAAAGTAAGTTTGATGAATCTAAAGGCGGCCGAAATTATATTCCACACTCTCCTTAACGGTCAATATAGTCAGTTTCAGAGATTTTTTCAATTAGAAATTATTTGTCATAAGTCGACTTTTGGGGAACGCAGCGCCTCGGCAATGACGGCATAATAATTCGCTGACCCAGCCTAATAAAAAGTGCAACAAAACTCAGTTCAATGCGAATCGTAAATGTTTGATAATCGATAATCATAATTTTAACCCCTCATATTTTCCACAGTTTCAAACCAATCATATTTTTGCGCAAAGAAATGAGTTCGCAGACCTTGAATATGTCAGAAATGATACCTCACACATCCCCTTCGATGACCAAAATTTGTTATTTCAGGGAGCCCCCATTGCAAATATGACAGCTCTACGTTGTCTCCCGACAGGCGCATCATTCTGAAAGTGGCGACATCGTGATCAGCAGGTTCTAGTTATTCAAAAATGACATCAAACATGGTTCGCTAGCAGTGTTTGGTGCTTGCAGCAAAAAATAGTCCTGTCCCCCTTGTACCCCTCAAGTCCCGGACCAGCAGGGGGTAATCGAAAAGAACAGCGGGCCAAATTATTTATTTTGGTTCTAGGAACAATCATGCCGAAGTTCTTGTTTGTATCACAAAGTGCAGGATTTTTTTGTGTACCGCTAGTACTACACCCAAAGACCAAATTGATAGATCATGAACGGGAGATTTATGTATCGTAAGACCGCCAAGATATCACGCTGATGTGACCCATAGATTCTTTGCTATTCTGGTCTTTCGATCAAACGGTCGGTAGACGGAACAAACGGGAAACCAGAAATCGAATGGATCTATAAGTGAATCAAAAAACTGAAGAGATGAAGCATCCATGAAACAAGACTCCGATAGATCAACAGTCAATGAGCCAATATGATGGACTAATGGATAGGAAGAACATAGAATCTATGAGATGAAAGAGATCGGTGAACTAGATCCGTAGAGCTGGAAATCGATTAATCGTGATTATTTGGACCTTGAGACCGGAAGAGCAGGAGATCGGAATAGCAAATGATCTACGGATCTGTCGACCGAAAGACTTGAGACCAAAAGAATGAAAGCTTTGAAGATGAGAGGATCAAAATTTTTGGATGCCAAACCTAGAATCAAAAAACCAAAAGAGCCATGAGCTTTGAGTCGATTGCTCAAAAGAGGGTCAGGTTTGATCGACTGGAAGATCCAAAGAGCAGAAAATCTGAAGATTGAAGCGAAAGATATCAGGAGCCAAGAATTTATCAATCGATGCGTACTTGAATGAGAATACGTGTTATTATGCCGATAGATTACTGATTGGAAAAGCCCAATGAGTAATCGACAACATCAGTAGCCACTGATGATTCTATATTGGATCGAAAGATCACAAAATCTATGATGATCAACTTGAAGACAAAAGAACCAAAAAGTCGAAGTGAGAAATGGATCAATGGATCAAAAGATTAGAAGATATGAAGGTCTGAAAATGAAGTTATCCGAAGATCAAAGCGAGAACCGACAAAAAAAAAACAAAGAATCTATTGAGGTATAGATCTACAGATCGATGGATTTACTTACCGGTTTGTCGATGAATCGTAAGTGAAACACTCGGAAAGTGAAGGACTAGTAAAGGACAAAATAATGGATCTGTAAGTTTGTTGTAAGATAGATCTAGCCATTAAAATTCTTTGGAGCTGGAAATCAAGAAGAGCGAAAGACCAGAAGGGCGAGAGACCAGAACGGCGAACGATCTACAGATAGGTCGAAATATCAGTGGAAGATATGAAAATTGAAAAAACCGGATGTATTATGGATCGAAAGATCAGAGAGATCAAAAGGCAACAAAACCCGGTAATCAAAATGAGGAGTCAAATCGAAGACCGATAGGTTTACAGGTCGCCGGATAAATGGGATACCGTGTCGATTACCTGTTACGATTAAACCGGCTTTGACCGGTCAATAACTGGTTAATCGTGATCGGTTTAAGAGCAGGTAGCTTCCACCAGGTTTGAGTGTTTAGGTCTTTGGCTGGTTAACCGTAACCGGTTTTTATACGTTCAAGCGTGACTGGTTTCTAAACAGTTAACCATGACCGGTTCTGAACCAGTTATTGGTTCAAAAATCTGGACAGTTTATTTTGAATTCTGACCAGACTGGTTGAGAGCACTACTCAAGAAGTGAATTGTTTGTACCTTAAAAAGCGAGACTTATCTTCGTTTATTCTACTCCGAATCCTCTCACTTATGCCCCTTTTTTCAAAATAGGATACGTCGGATCATTGGAAAAAAATCAAGAACCAAAAAATACACTATGATCGGTTTTTGACCAGTTATCCGTGACCGACGTTGGAACAGTTATTTATATCGGTAAAGAAGGGATTGTCCATGACCTATTATTACTGTTAACCATGGGCTGTTTTCAAATTATTAATAGTAGTCGGCTTTCGACTGATTAGCCGTCACCGGTTTTTGACCGGGGAAATCCGTGACCAGTTCTAAACCGTATGACTGTGACCTGTTTTTGACCGGTTAAATTCAACCGGTCAATAGATTGAAGATCTGAACCTGCCCTTCTGAATTGTTCACCGGTTTATAGTATAATTATTGTCGATGTGTTGATGGATAAGTTGGTCAAGATGTCGATATACCGAAAAACCGGAGAACTCATAGATCAAAGGCCTTTAGGACTAAAGTGGAAGACTGAAAGAGCGAAGGGTCTATAGATGGTTGCATTGACGGATCAACGTTTGGTTGACTTGACTAGTCGATAGGTTGGAAGACTGGAAAAAATAAGAAGAAACAATGAATTATCTATTGATCAATGATTCGGAGGAACTGTAGATCGAAAAATCAAGAAATCTGTCGATAAATCGAAAAGTCAAAGATCGAAAAAGCAAACGATCTATGCGTGGACAGACCTAAGATCAATTCAATATTTTTCTGATACTTTCCAAACATTTTGATATACCGATATTCGACATTTCGACATTTATATTTCGGTATAAATCTGATAATCAACGGATTGGCGTGTTGATGAGTCGACAAACCGACAAAGTCGACAGATCAATAAACGTATAAAATAACTAGTAGAGTGAGAAATGAAAAATTCAAGGATCGTTATAGCTCCAAATAGCAAGAGGTTGAAAACTCGGAGGATCTACTGATTGACATTGGATGGATCCATCATTCGAAGGATCGGTAATGATAATTTTTGTCAAATCAATGAAGGAAAGTATGGTAGACATCTAATCGACTTGACTACTTGGTTTGACCACTCGACTTGAGCTTTTACCTTGACCACCTGACTGAACACTGGACTTGACTACTTATAGCCTGAATACCTGACCTGATCACTTAGCTTGACTACTTCATTCGTCTAATAGACTTGACTTCTCAACCTCAATCACTTGACTTGGCTACTTGCTTCGACAATTTGACTTGGACTACTCAACCTGCCTCCTTAACTTGACTATTTGATCAACCTACTCCACTCGACTACTTGACTTGATTTAATTGCTTGACTCGATTCAACTACTTGTCTAATCAGAAATGAAACTAGCTACCTGCTAAAAGGATCCTGCCGATCAGTTCGTTCCTGCCAATGTTGTCGAAGTCCATCACCATGACGTCCAACGAGCACTCCCTGATTTTCTCCCACGGTACGTTGAACGAGAACGTGTCATTGAATACTGGATTGAGCGTGCACTTGAAAATGGCCGTCTTGCGTTTCTCTATGCGCTTGTCGCCGAACTGCAGCCACACTTTGACGTAAGGATCTGCAAAACAAAAAGTTATTAAGAAAAAAAAAACACCTGTCGGCGTGCAATCGGCAGTCGAGCTCGTCTCTTTTGAAATAACAATGCTCAAAAATAAGGGCGTAGGAGAATGTCCAGCAGCACGCGGTTCAAAGCCCGAGGTGCAAGCCGAGGGAGACGACATGCCGTCAGAGATAAGGAAGCATTCTAACCCGATTTGCCGTTGATGTCCTTGGCCTTGAGATTCCGCGCTTTGAGCAATGTCAAGGTCAGGATGCTGTTGCTCGGGTGGTAGCACAGCGACGTCAGCAGCTCCCCGCACTTGTCCTTGGCCGGCGGCTTGAGGGCCTTCCAGAATGACGGCTTCTCGCTCAGGTCCACCTGTAACCAAATCAGTATTCATCAAGGTTCTCCTGTTTTGACGACACTGAAATTTGAGCAAAAAGTATCTTTAATCTGGGTTGTCTCTTGCCAACTTCACTGCAATTTTGCAACTTGACGTTCGATTGGAGAAATATTTTGTATTGCTTTAATGGTAGTTTTTTTAGTTTTTTTCATTTTGGGTACGTTCACATAGCTTTGTTAGGCATGCTAAAGCAAGAATGACAAAAATCAGACAAGGAACAAGAAAGTTGCGCAGTTTTTCTTCAATCCGAGATTTGCAGAAAAAATACCGTGGACTGCAATGTGCAGTTTCCTATTTGGTCTATGGTTAAATGCAAGTTGTTTGAAACTGTCATTCAGGTTCAAGTTGAAAGAAAATGGTGATGATATCTCTGAAAACAGTGAAGTTGCGCATTTTATTTTTCCTTTCCGTTCCTTTTTTTTTCCCTCAAGACAATGACTGATATGGTATCTTGCTGCGGAACACTGTTGTTTTCAAGCAATTTCCAAAATCTTCTGAACTGAACCTGAACAAAAGCTCAATACACCTACTCATAGACCAATAAGAGAGAGAATTGAGTTTCTTTTCCATTGGGCAGTTCCCAAAGCCTAGTATATTGCACAATATTTTGGTTTCCCCAGTAATTTCCATGATTCTTTCTTTGAATCGAACCTACACTGACAGTTCTGTACATCTAGTTGTAGACCGAATAGAAAATTGGTTCTAACTCCAATTTTCCCACCAAAGCAGTTCCAGTAACAGATCTAATACCTCGCGTGACTCTTTTGTTTTCCAAATAATTTCCACTCTTTCTTGTATCTTCACATAGCTTTGGTAGGCATGCTTGAGCAAAAATCACGGAGATCGGACAAGGGACAAAAAAGTTGCGCAGCTTCTTCTTTTAATTAGAGCAGTTTCCAAAAATCTATCATTGGTGACAGACTGCATGTGCAATTTTGTATTTGGTCTATCGCAAGTTGTTTGAAACTTCTAGTTATGTTTCAGTTGAGAGAAAATGGTGGAAAACTCTTCAAAAATAACAAAGTTGCGCAAAATTCCCCTCCTTTCTGTTTCCGTTTCCTTTTTTCGAGGCAGTTCCAATGACTGACTTGGTACCTTGCGCAACTCTGTTATTATTCAAGCGATTTTTGAGATCAACGTTCCAAACTAAACGTAACCGAGAGCTCAATATATCTACTTATAGACCAAATGGAAAAACAGTTGAATTTTTTCAATTTCTTTTACAAAAGGCAGTTCCAAAAGCCTAGTAATTTGCGCAACTTCTTGGTTTCCCCAGCGATTTCCATGATTTTTTTCTCGAATCAAACCTGAAAGAGAGCTCTGTGCACCTAGTTGTAGACCAAATAGAGAATCGGTTCCAACTCCAACTTTCCCACCAAAGTCGTTTCAGTCAGAGACGTAACACCTTGCGTAACTTTTTTGTTTCCCAAACAATTTTTACCTTTCATGGGTATCTTCACAAAGCTTCAGCTTTGGTAGGCATACTCAAGCAAAAATCACGGAAATCGGACAAAGGACAAAAAAGTTGCGCAGCTTTTTTTTTGAGCTCGAGTAGTTTTCAAAAAATCTACTATGGGCGACAGACTGCATGTGCAATTTTGTATTTGGTCTATTACAAGTTGTTTGAAACTTGCACTTATGATTCAGTAGAGAGAAAATGGTAGAAAACTCTCCAAAAATAGCAAAGTTGCGCAAAATTCCTCTCCTTTCTGTTTCCGTTTCCTTTCCTCGAAGCAGCTCCAATGACTGACTTGGTACCTTGCGCAACTATGTTCTTATTCAAGCGATTTTCGACATCATCTTTTCAAACTGAACGTAACCGAGAGCTCAATATATCCACTCATAGACCAAATAGAAAAACAATTGATTTTCTTCAATTTCTTTTACAAAAAGCAGGTCCAAAAGCCTAGTAATTTGCGCAACTTCTTGATTCCCCAGCGATTTTCCGCGATTTTTTTTCTCGGATCATACCTGAAAGAGAGCTCTGTACACCTAGTTGTGGAACAAATAGAGACCGATTCTCTTCAACTTCAACTCTACTACCAAAGCCGTTCCAGTAACAGATGTAACACCTTGCGTAACTTTTTTGTTTTCCAAGCAATTTTCACTAGTTCTGGGTATATTGACATTGCTTTGGTAGGCATGGTGAAGCAAGAATCACGGGAATCGGACAAGAAACAAAAAAGTTGCGCAGCTCTTCTTCGAGTACTCGCCAAAAAATCTACCGTGGGCGAGAGGTTGCATGTGCAATTTCGTATTTGGTCTATTGCAAATTGTATAAACCTTCCATTGAGGTTTTAGTTGAGAGAAAATGGTGAAAAACTCTTTGAAAATGATGAAGTTGCACTAGATACTTCTCCTTTCTGTTCCTTTGTATGTCCCTAAGGACAGTTTCGATGACTAATCTGGTACCTTGCGCAACTTTGTTGTTTCTCAAGCGATTTGCAAGATCCTTTCCCCAAATTCAACCCAAACAAATGCTCCATATACTCATTATAGACAAAAAAAACTAACTAGAATCTTTTTCAAATAGCTGTTCCAAGAATTTAGTATTTTGCACAATTTCTTGGTTTCCCGAGCGCTTCCCATGATTATTTTTCTGAATAGACCTAAACGAGTTTTATTTAAATCAAGTTATAGACCGAATGAATGATTTATTTCAAATTCAACTTCCCCACCACAGCAGTTCCAGTACCAGATCTGATGTCTTGCGCAAATTTTTTGTTTTTCATACGATTTTCACAACTTTTTCTCTGAATTGAACCTCAATCTGAGCCAAACAGAAATCACTGTAGACCAAATAACATTGTATGTACTAGAATTCCTTTCCCACTGAGGCTATTCGAGTGTCAGATCTGATAATTCGCGCAACTTCTTTGTTTTTCAAGAGATTTCTATAAATTTTTCTTTGAATTGAACTTGTACAAAAGCTCTCAACGCCTAGCTTTGGAGTTAATAGAAAATTCACTTGATTTCTTCCACCAACAAGGCACTTTCAGTAACGGATCCAGTACCTTGCGCAACTTGCTCATTTCCCAAGCAACTTTACAATTTTTCTTGTGAATTGACCCTCAATCTGAGCCTTGAAGAATTCCTCACCCACTGAGGCAGTTCGAGTCGCAGATCTAACACCTTGCGCAACTTTTTTGTTTTCTAAGCGATTTCCATGATTTTTTCTCTGAATTGAACTTGAACAGAAGCTTCTAACACCTAGATATGAACTGAACAGGAAATTCATTTGATTTTTTAAACAAACAAAACACTTTCAAGTAACAGGATCTAGTATTTTCCGCAACTTGTTCATTTCCTGAACAACTTCAGGATTTTTTGTTTGAGTTGAACCTCAATCTGAGCCGAACACAATTAGCCGCAGACCAAATTGACATTTCACAGGAATTCCTCACCCACTGAGGCAGTTAGAGTGGCAGATCTAACACCTTGCGCAACTTTCTTGTTTTCCAAACGAGTTCCATAATTTTTACTCTAGATTGAACTTGAACAGAAGCTTCTTCTACCTGGGTATGAACTGAACAGGAAATTCACTCAATTTCTTGGACAAACAAAGCTCTTCCAAATAATAGGATCTAGTATCTTGCGCAACTTGTTTATTACCTGAACAAATTCACGATTTTTTGTTTGAATTGAACCCCAATCTGAGCCTAACACAATTAGCTGCAGACCAAATGGACACTTCACTGAAATTCCTCACCCACTGAGGCAGTTCGAGTGGCAGATCTAATACCTTGCGCAACTTTTTTGTCTTCCAAGCGATTTCCATAAATTTACTTTTGAAGTGAACTCGAGCAAAAGCTCCTAAAACCCAGTTGACATGACTTCTTTACCAGCAAGGCAGTTTCAGTGTCTGTATCTAGTACCTTGCGCAACTTGTTTATTTTTCAATCGATTGCTATGTTTTCACTTCTCAAATGATCATCAACCTAAGCTTTATACCATCAGCTGGAGACCAAACAAATCTTCAACTAGAATTCTTCCCCTATTATTGAGGTAGTTCCAGTAACAGGTCTAATACCTTGCGCAACTTTTTTGTTTCCCAAGCGATTTTCTCAGCTTTTTCTCTAAATTGAACTTGAGGTAAAGCCTTGAATTCCTATCTAATAACTGGACAGAAAACTAACTTGAATCAACTTCAACCAACAAGGCAGTTTCTGTGACAGGATCCAATACCTTGCGCAATTCTTTTGTTTCAAAGGCAATCTATACAATGTTTTTCTTATTAGTCATAAACAAAGCTGGAGTAGGTATTGTGATTCTGATCAATGAATTACAATGTGTTCTCACCTGGCAAAGCGGTAGGAAGACCTCGCCGATGGAATCGTCCCTGGAAAAGCGGTCGTAGTCGAAGACGTGCAGGTGAAGCACCCTCGACTGCAGCTTCTGTATCGGGAACCCTTCAAAGTAGAACGTCTCGTTCCACCGGGGGTTCAGCGTCCTCCGCTTGATCTTCGTCTCCAAACGGTGCTTTTTGTCCGGCAGCAGCGTCACCCTGACGTACGGATCGCTGGTGCCCGACAGGTCCTTGGCAGGTAGCTCTTTGCCCTGCAAAAAAAAATCAAATTGCAATCTCACAAACGGATTTCGGCCGGAGAAAGCCGGGAAAAAACGGCGAACGCGACGGGGAAGAGGTGTCCAGGGCCGCAGCCGGAGCGTAAGATCGGATCGTTGCTGGACCGGTGAAGCGCAACCGGAGGGCACACAGGCATCGATTAACCCCGTCGGTATAATGTCAACTGTGCCCGTTCTGGCCGGCTTAACGAGAAAAAGGACTCAAGGGCGAAAAAAAACCGACGTGTGCGGGGGATCGATGGCGTGTGCTTCTAAAATAAATTTGCTCGAATCCGGCATACTGTTTCCAACTTCGCATGTCAATTTATCTTTTTATATTCAAACTTTGTTTGCTTCCGTGAGAAAAACGTTGCTTTGAGAATAACAAGTTACCTACGAAGCACCGTTTTCTAGTCTCAGACGTACGTCCTCTATACGAATGGTCGAAATAACGGTAGTGTCCTTGACTGTGTATGTAACTAGATGTGTACGGAAGGTTGGCAGCAACGACCAGGCAATTAGATTGTAGATAAGCAAGAAGCTGACAGAAAAATAAAATCCGCTGCCTCTAAAATTGAACAGGAACGCGGGTACAGATTTTAAAAAGACGGAGAACGCCCAGATTTAGCAAAGATATAGGCGATAGAGAACCTGGTTGCACCGACAACAGTGACAGAGACCAGAAGTTTCCTGGGAATGGTAAATAACATGGGTAAATTTATGCCAAGCATAGCCGAAAACACCAAAAAACTTCGAAACCTGATATTCAAAGACACTTTTGGATTCAAACACAACAACATCAGGAGGAACTCGACAATTTGAAGAAATGTCTTAACGATGCAAGCAAACTGGCATATTTTGACATCGGAAAGAGCACACATCCGCACGTCGATGCCGGCCCGGTTGGTTTGGGAGCAGTATTGTCCCAGGAAAGTGAAAACGGAGACAACAGAAAGCCGTGGCTTATGGCAGCCAAAGTCTCACTAAAACAGAACAGGCATATAGCCAAATTGAAAAAGAAACGCTAAGCAAAACACGGGCTCTGGAACACTTTCAGCTGTACCTGTTGGGAAATTTCTTCGTTCTACACACTGACCACATGCCCCTCATCCATATCTTGAGAAATCCGAGAACATCACCGAGCGCAAGAGTGAAGAGGTTTGTCCTAAAAACACAGAAATTCAACCATTGTTGTCCATCAGGAATGAAAATCAAATCCTTCAGATTACTTGAGCAGACACTCACTGACCTCCAGGGGGATAGTTTGATCAAGAACAGAGTTGTAATGGAAACGAGAAACCTAGCAATAAAAGACCGTTTATTGCAAGAACCCGACCTGGACTTGAAGAAGTGCATGGATATCTGCAAAGCTTCCGAATTTGCAGGATTGAAGCTGAAAGAAATGGCGAGAAAAGAAGAAAGGAGTGAACTTGAGGTAGACAGAATCTCTGCTCGTGCTTTTGGCCCCCAACAGCAGAGACAAGTCGACAAAGGTCACTGGAACAAGAAGAGTGCTCCGGCATCAGGACAATGGGGTCAGAAAAGGGTATACAATCCTGATAATACCTGTAGAAGATGCGGCTCTAAACATAAATTTGAGGATTGTCCCGCAAAAGGAAAGCAATGTTCGGTTTGTAAAAAGTTCAATCATTTTTCTAGAAGTTGTTTTTCAAATAAAAAGATTCACGCGATAACAGAAGAAACCGATATCTGTAGTTCTTCAGAAGAGTCAAAAAAACATCTTTTCATTGCTTGCATCAATAAGTCACATGAAACTAAATAGATATTGTACTTGACGTCAATAAGATCCTAAAAGTGGAGTTCAAAATTGACACGGGCGCTGATTGCAATGTATTGTCGTTGAAATTGTTCAATCGTCTAGACATTGATCGCGAAACATTAATCAAAGATGAAAGTAATTTGAAGTCGTACACAGGTCAAAATCGCGAAGATTTGGGAAGTTGTTGTATTAAAATCAAAAACAAAAAAATTAAGGAAGCTATCATTAAAGTTCACATTGTTGATACCGACATGTCACCAATTCTTGGGTTGGAGTCTAGTTGACAGTTAGATTTGGTCAGAAAATAATGTTGATGCCATAGGCTGTGGTACTGATTATCTTGATGATGTAAACAAAATAATCAGTAGATATTCAGATTTTTTTGAGGACATTGACAAGCTTGACATAGAACACCATATCGTACTCGATGAAACAGCAATTCCAAAGATACATCCGCCCAGAAAAGTACCATTCGCGTTGCATGATAGGCTTAACAAAAACTGGCGGACCTGGAAAGAGAAGGAATCGTGCGAAAAGTCGAGGAACCTACGGAATGGGTCGATAGCTTGGTAATTGTTCGAAAAAGAGATGGAGATCTGAGGTTGTGCCTTGATCCTAAAGATCTTACTGAATACGTCAAACGCGAACATTTTTACATCGCATCAATGGATGAAATTATTCACAAAATGTCGGATGCGAAACGTTTTAGCACACTTGATTGCCGCCAAGGATCTTGGGCTATACCTCTAAATGACTACAGTAGCAGGCTCTGCATTTTCAATATCCCGTTTGGAAGATACAGGTTCCTAAGACTTCTGTACGGTCTTTGCTCTAGTCCAGAAGTCTTCGAGAGAAATGTAAAACAAATTTTTGATGGTTTCGATGACATTAATACATATTTCGATGGCATTGTTGTATGGGGAAACACAAAATAAGAACAAGATAGCAGATGATTGGAAACTTTAGAAATCGCCAGAAAAAGTAACTTAAAACTCAACTTGAAAAAATGTAAATTCAGATCAAGAGAAATTAAATATTTGGGACATATAATATCTTCAATAAGATTGGAAGTAGATCCTGATAAGGTGTCAGCAATGAATGACTTCACACGTCCAAGAAACAAAAATGACGTGGGAAGATTTTTAGATATGGTTACATACTTCTGTCAAGAAAATCTGTCAGAAATCACAAAACCTATAATATAGGAGGATTGCTTGAAAAGGAAGTCGAATTTCAATGGAACGACGAACAAAAAAAAAAAACTTTCAAACAGCTGAAGTCCTGTCTTGCAGGTGCACCAGTCTTGGGGCTTTTTGATATCAATTTACCGGTAAAAATTTTGTGTGATGCATCCCAAAGTGGCTGTGGAGCAGTTCTACTGCGAAACGACCGACCAATTGCCTATTGTTCGAGAGAATTCACACAAACACAACAAAGCTGGGCACAAATAGAAAAAGAAATGTTTTCCATTGTAAAGGCGTGCATAAAGTTCCATCAATGCATATTTGGAAGGACTGATGTAGTAATAGAAAACGACCACAAACCTTTGATGTCCATATATAAGAAACCCTCGACTGAGGCTTCAGCAAGATTGCAGAAAATGTTGATCCAAATTCAACCGTACACTTTCACACTAGAGTACAAAAAAGGCAAGGATTTGATCATTGCGGACACTTTGTCAAGAGCATATTTGGAAAGTAATCAATTTGATAACGTGAATTTAGATAAAGAAATAGATTCACAAGTATGTCTGTCGACAGAAAACCTGCCAATAAGTGGCACAAAATTAGGCATTTTTCAAAAAGAAACTGCTGAAGATGCACATTTGACAGAGTTAATTGAATTGATGGAGACAGGGTTCCTAATAGGAAAAAAAACTAGATAACGAATACAAAATATATTGCATGTTCAAGGATAAACTCAATTTTGCTAAAACTCTAATTTTCAAAAGCAAAAAAATATTGGTGCCGAAAAAGTTGAGGAATGAAATGTTGAAATTTATTCATTTAGGTCATCTAGGTGGAGAGAAATGCAAATTACAAGCTAGAGAAGTACTATATTGGCCTGGGATAAAAATGACATCAATAATTCAATAGATAATTGTGAGATTTGTAACTCTCACAAAAGAAACAACATCAGAGAACCGTTGGTTGACAATGAAGTTCCAGAAAGACCTTGGATGAAAGTTGGCGTTAATCTGTTCCAATTCGGAACTTTGTACTATGTAATTCTCATTGATTATTACTCAAAATTTGTGGAACTGGCTACTTTGGAGTCAAAAATCAGTAGTTCTGTAATTACAAAGCTGAACAACATTTTTTCAAGACAGGGAATACCTGAAACTCTCGTGTCAGACGGGGGACCATGTTTCAAATCAGTTGAGTTCCACAAATTTGTTGAGAAGTACAGTTTCAGTCACATCATGTCGACTCCAAGATACCCGCAATCAAACGGTCAGATCGAGAGAACAATACAAACTGTAAGAAACATCTTGAGAAAATCAGCTGCCGACCATTCAGATCCCTATCTTTGCATCCTTGAGTACAAAAACACACCAATCTCGGAAAAATTGCCAAGTACTGCTCAATTACTGAACAGCAGACGATTGAGAAGAATTTCACCAGTTCCAGAAATCCTGCTTAGACCTAAAAATATCTCGATTGCGATAGTCCGAAAAGGAATGCAGTTAGGAAAAGAGAAAAGTAAAAAGTACTACGATAAAAAATCACATGAACTAACACTCTTGACAGTCGGTGTCCACGTTAAAATTAAAGATTCCAACGATAATACATGTCATTCAGCAACCGTATATAAAATAAGACAAAACAGACCAAGATCTTACATTGTAAAAATTGCTCACAATCACAATGGCAAGATACTGACTAGAAACCAAAGAAAATATTGTACCGGTTGACAAAAGTTGTATTACAGTAACTAGATCTAACAGATGTGTCAAACCACCTCATCAATGCACTTGATTCTGTGATTTGTAAAAATGTACATAATGTAAAAAGTGTAATATCTCAAAATTGTAAAGAATTATGTATTAGAAAATTTGTTAATTCATAAACTGCAATGCAATTTCAAAAAAAGGGAAATGTTGAGATGAGACTTTAATTATTTGTTCTTATGAACTTGGGCTTTTTATATACACGATAATGTTATCGACAACTATTATTTCACATTGAATAAAACACTTCCTACCTAGACTGCGTATCGTATACATCCTAATTTAAGTAACCATACCTAAAACATGGCGATGAGAACAGGATGAAGAATAAACCCAGTAAAGTGAACAGTAAACTATCTAAAGCAGTAAAAGAAGAGGGAGAGGCCAAGAAAATAAGAATTTCTGCGACTGGAAAGGAAGAAGAAAAAAAGAAGCAAGAAAAACTGAACAAAATGGCCGAGAAGATACCGAACATTCGACCGCCAACCGAACTGAAGCTAAATGGAGAAGTAGCTCAAAATTAGGAATTCTTCAAACAGAAACTTGACATCTACATAAAGGCATGCAAGCTGGAGAAAGAAACGGATGAATACAAGGCTATTCCTAGCCTTAGTGGGAGGTGATGCATTGAAGGTGTATAACACGTTCAAATTTGAAACCTTCGAATCCAAAGAGAGCTACAAAGTCATAGTCAAGAAGTTCGAAAAATATTGCGTACCAAGGAAAAATGTCACAGTAGAGCGCAATAAGTTTTTTCTACGGGACAAACATGAAGGTGAGACCTACGAAGACTATGTTTTAGCTCTACGCCAACTCAGCTTTACATGCGACTTTGGAACACTGACGGATAGTTTGATCAAGGACAAAGTTGTAATAGGAACGAAAAACCTAGCAATAAAGGATCGTTTATTGCGAGAACCAGACCTGGACTTGAAGAAGTGCATGAATATCTGCAACTTCCGAATTTGCAGGATTGAAGCTGAAAGAAATGGCGAGAAAAGAAGAAAGAAGTGAACTTGAGGTAGACAGAATCTCTGCTCGTGCTTTTGGCCCTCGACAGCAGAGACAAGTTGACAAAGGTCACTGGAACAAGAAGCGCGCTCCGGCATCAAGACAATAGGGTCAGAAAAGGGTATACAATCCTGATAATACCTGTAGAAGATACGGCTCTAAACATAAATTTGGGGATTGTCCCGCAAAAAAAAGCAACGTTCGGTTTGTAAAAAGTTCAATCATTTTTCTAGAAGTTGTTTTTCAAATAAAAAGGTTCACGCGATAACAGAAGGAACCGATATCTGTAGTTCTTCAGAAGAGTCAAAAAAACATCTTATTGCTAGCATCAATAAGTCACATGAAACTAAATAGAATGTTGTACTTGACGTCAATAAGATCCTAAAAGTGGAGTTCAAAATTGACACGGGCGCTGATTGCAATGTATTGCCGTTGAAATTGTTCAATCGTCTAGACATTGATCGCGAAACATTGATCAAAGATGAAAGTGATTTGAAGTCGTACACAGGTCAAAATCTCAAAGATTTGGGAAGTTGTTGTATTAAAATCAAAAACAAAAAAATTAAAGAAGCTATCATTAAAGTTCACATTGTTGACACCGACATGTCACCAATTCTTGAGTTGGAGTCTGGTTGTCGGTTGGATTTGGTCAGAAAATAATGTTGATGTCATAGGCTGTGGTACTGATGATCTTGATGATGTAAACAAAATAATCAGTAGATATTTAGATGTTTTCGAGGACATTGACAAGCTTGACATAGAACACCATATCGTACTCGATGAAACAGCAATTCCAAAGATACATCCGCCCAGAAAAGTACCATTCGCGTTGCATGATAGGCTTAACAAAAACTGGCGGACCTGGAAAGAGAAGGAATCGTGCGAAAAGTCGAGGAACCTACGGAATGGGTCGATAGCTTGGTAATTGTTCGAAAAAGAGATGGAGATCTGAGGTTGTGCCTTGATCCTAAAGATCTTACTGAATACGTCAAACGCGAACATTTTTACATCGCATCAATGGATGAAATTATTCACAAAATGTCGGATGCGAAACGTTTTAGCACACTTGATTGCCGCCAAGGATTTTGGGCTATACCTCTAAATGACTACAGTAGCAGGCTCTGCACTTTCAATATCCCGTTTGGAAGATACAGGTTCCTAAGACTTCTGTACGGTCTTTGCTCCAGTCCAGAAGTCTTCGAGAGAAATGTGAAACAAATTTTTGATAGTTTCGATGGCAATAATACATATTTCGATGACATTGTTATATGGGGAAACACAAAAAAAAAACATGATAGCAGATTATTGAAAACTTTGGAAGTCGCCAAAAAAAGTAACTTGAAACTCAATTTGAAAAAATGTAAATTCAAATTAAGAAAAATGGAATATTTGGGACATATAATATCTTCAAGAAGATTGAAAGTAGATCCTGATATGGTGTCAGCAATGAATGACTTCACACGTCCAAGAAACAAAAATGACGTGGGAAGAATTTTAAATATGGTTACATACTTCTGTCAAGAGAATCTGTCAGCAATCACAAAACCTATAATATAGGAGAATTGCTTGAGAAGGAAGTCGATTTTCAATGGAACGACGAACAAAAAAAAGTCTTTCAAACAGCTGGAGTCCTGTCTTGCAGGTGCACCAGTCTTGGGTTTTTTTTTATATCAATTTACCGGTAAAAATTTCGTGTGATGCATCCCAAGGTGGCTGCGGAGCAGTTCTACTGCGAAACGACCGACCAATTGCTTATTGTTCGAGAGCATTCACACAAACACAACAAAGTTGGGCACAAATTAATAGAAAAAGAGATGTTTTCCATTGTAAAGGCGTGCATAAAGTTCCAATAATGCATATTTGAAAAGACTGATGTAGTAATAGAAAACGACCACAAACCTTTGTCGTCCATATATAAGAAACCCTTGACTGAGGCTCCAGCAAGATTGCAAAAAATGTTGATCCAAATTCAACCGTACACTTTCACACTAGAGTACAAAAAAGGCAAGGATTTGATCATTGCGGACACTTTGTCAAGAGCATATTTGGAAAGTAATCAATTTGACGACATGAATTTAGATAAAGAAATAGATTCACGAGTATGTCTGTTGACAGAAAACCTGCCAATAAGTGGCACAAAATTAGGCATTTTTCAAAAAGAAACTGCTGAAGATGCACATTTGACAGGGTTAATTGAATTGATGAAGACAGGGTTCCTAATAGGAAAAAAAACTAGATAACGAATACAAGATATATTGGATGTTCAAGGATAAACTCAATTTTGCTAAAACTCTAATTTTCAAAAGTGAAAAAATCTTGGTGCCGAAAAAGTTGAGGAATGAAATGTTGAAATTTATTCATTTAGGTCATCTAGGTGGAGAGAAATGCAAATTACGAGCTAGAGAAGTACTATATTGGCCTGGGATAAAAATGACATCAATAATTCAATAGATAATTGTGAGATTTGTAACTCTCACAAAAGAAACAACATCAGAGAACCGTTGGTTAACAATGAAGTTCCAAAAAGACCTTGGATGAAAGTTGGCGTTGATCTGTTCCAATTCGGAACTTTGTACTATGTAATTCTCATTGATCATTACTCAAAATTTGTGGAACTGGCTACTTTGGAGTCAAAAACCAGTAGTTCTGTAATTACAAAGCTGAACAACATTTTTCCAAGACAGGGAATACCTGAAACTCTCGTGTCAGACGGGGGACCATGTTTCAAATCAGTTGAGTTCCACAAATTTGTTGAGAAGTACAGTTTCAGTCACATCATGTCGACTCCAAGATACCCGTAATCAAACAGTCAGATCGAGAGAACAATACAAACTATGAAAAACATCTTGAAAAAATCAGCTAACGACCATTCAGATCCCTATCTTTGCATCCTTGAGTACAGAAACACACCAATCTCGGAAAAATTGCCAAGTACCGCTCAATTACTGAACAGCAGACGATTGAGAGGAATTTCACCAGTTCCAGAAATCCTGCTTAGACCTAAAAATATCTAGATTGCGAAAGTCCGAAAAAAAATGCAGTTAGGAAAAGAGAAAAGTAAAAGGTACTAGGATAAGAAATCATATGAACTAACACCCTTGACAGTCGGTGATCACGTTAAAATTAAAGATTCCAACGATAATACATGGCATTCAGCAACCGTATGTGAAACAAGACAAAACAGACCAAGATCTTACATTGTAAAAATTGCTCACAATCACAATGGAGAGATACTGATTAGAAACCGAAGATTTTTGAGAAAAGTCAATTACCTGATCAATGACAAACATAGTATTACTTATCCTGTGCACATAGATAGTAATAGAGACGAAAAGATGTGTCAAACCACCTCATCAATGCACTTGATTCTGTAATTTGTAAAAATGTACATAATGTGAAAAGTGTAATATCTCAAAATTGCAAATAATTATGTATTAGAAAATTTGTTAATTCATAAACTGCAATGCAATTTCAAAAAAAGGGAAATGTTGAGATGAGACTTTAATTATTTGTTCTTATGAACTTGGGCTTTTTTCTATACACGATAATGTTATCGACAACTATTATTTTACACTGAATAAAACACTTCCTACCTAGACTGCGTATCGTACACATCCCAATTTAAGTAACCATACCTAAAACAGGGACAACAAAACGGTCGGCCGTTCCAGGGTCTGAACGTCGACTATGCTGGTTCACTTCCAAACAACAAATATATTCTGCTGGTGATTGATGAGTTCTCGAGATTTCCATTCATTGAAACCGTAAAATCCGCAAAATTCGTAGACCTGAAGCCAGTTCTACAGAGAATTTTCGCGCTGGTATAGGTCCACCGGAAAAACTCACATTAGACCTCCTTTTAATGACGCAAACTCATCAAAATTCTTGGAACATCTTGGCATCAAACACCACAAAACAACACCTCTATGGCTGCAAGCGAATGGAATGGTCGAAAGACTTCTGAATACGATGAAACGTTCTTTCATGTGTGCTAATATCGTGGCCGTCCGGAAACACCACGATAAACACGAGATCAGATGCCAAGTTCACGTATAGTCGAAAATTAGCTCACGCATGTTATCAATTAGACAACGAGACATTTGGCTACTTGAAGATCAAACTGAATATTCCAGTTTGTAAAGCAGCATTTACATCTGTTCTTGGGCTTGCGTCAACATTGACGCAGTACATAGCGATGCTAAATATTTTGACAGAGACTGAGAACTGTGTCAGTAGAACACGTCGTCCACTTACAAATTTCGTGAATACACACAGACGTTTTCCACACGGCCGCCCTTTCATGAAAGTATAATCAACGTCGTCAGAGTGCGAGTCAAAATACTAATTATGCCATGTACGGGGAGTGATAATATGGGAAACGGGAGTGGGGGCAAGACACGCGAATAATTTCGCTTAATTGCCGTATGTTAATTGGATCGGGAGGGCCTTGAACTTCGAGCTTCACACTCCGCACCCCGCTGTTGAAAAAGGAGTGAATACAGGAGCCCGGAGGGTGTAGTTTACACAGAGAACGAAACTAATGAAATCCCCTGTAGACCGTGTCTCTCTCTTTGTCACTCCGCAGCTCCCCGTGGGACGACTTCCCGGTAACAAAACAAACCTTGGGGGTCGTTAACGAAACTCCTCTGCGTGTACACGGTGCCATCAGGATTATGATCTGGGAGAAGCGGGGCGGGGTGAAGAGACGGCAGCTAGTCAGCAGCAGTACATCGGTTAAGCCCAATTTACAAAGTTGGAAGTTTCCGAGTGCGCTCCGCTAACTGTGCCGGGAAAAGTGGGAAGAAAAGTTGTGCAATGCGGAATTGGATTATCCCGATAATTACTTCTGTCTCTCTCTGTGGGTCCGCGTGGATCACGGTGCGAGAATTTGTCGTCGGAAACAGCTGAGGCTGTTTGGAATTTAATTTATTCAGTTTTTTTTTTTCGGACAAGTTTTGTACATCCCGTATTTTTATTTGAGAGTTGGAGGCGTGCAGTGGCCAAGCATTCGTTTTTTTTTTTTTAAAATTTACATTTACAATGCTGCATCAACCATTGGAGGTTATTGGCAGCTCACTTGAGTTACTGAAGTGTGACGTGCGGGTTAGATGGAGTCAAATATTTGGATTTCTTTCAGAAAAGTTAGAACTTCTCATATTTGTTAGGGTCTGTAAGAGTTGTTGGGAACTCCGAAACACTATATAGTGATCTGTGATTATGGTGGTTTGGGCAATGGTAGAGGATATGGTCGATTGACAGATGGATGTCGCAGGTTAGATACTTTGAACGATCTTGCCTTGACAACAAAAAAAAGTGAGTAAGTCTGGAGTATCCCAGTCTTAACCTATTGAGCTTAACTTGTTCGTTTCTTTTCTCCGGGCAGGTGAGAACTGAACAGATAAGTGGTTTTGTTTTTTGAAGATAGTGGACTTTTCGGTCCCAACACTGCTGCCAGATACGAGATATACTGACCTTCACATATGTTTTGAGGTCAGCTGGGGGATTAACTCGACAAATTGGTAGATTGTTCGATGATGTTGTCTTTTTGGCCAGATCGTCAGCTCTTTCATTACCATCTATTCCGATGTGTGATGGTGTATACATGAAAACTATTTTGTCAACCCTATCGGACAGTTCGTCTTTTATTGTTTGTATAAGGGGATCTCGTGAGTAAAGATGGTTCAAGGCCTTTAGTGAGCTTAGAAAATCTGAACAAATAATAAAATTTATTTCAGGGTGTGTTCTTGTGTGAATTAACGCTTGAAGTATGGCATAGAGCTTAGCTGTATAGATAGTATTGTAGTTTTGGAGGCGAAAGAATTGTTCAGATGTTGGGGTGATCAAGGCAGATGCCACTTTATCGGCAATTTTGTAGCCATCGGTGAAAATCAGTCTGTGATTTGGAAAACCATTGACTATTTCAAGGAAATGTGTCTTGATAAGAGTGTGATTCGTTTTAGCTTTGTCAAACTTTGTAAGATCAAAGATCAATTCAACCTTAGAGTGTTTCCATGGTGGGACCGAGGAGTTTTGCCAAGGAAGAGTTTCAGGGATGGTGAAGTTGATTTCTTGTTGGATGCAAGCGACTCTTTGATGAACTGGTGGAGCTACACTCTCGTTCAAAGTGATTTCAGGCCTAGTTGGGAACACTAAGTCACGACTCAGGCTTTGTGGATTTGAGAGGGTGTTTATAGCGAAGTTCAGGGTGGATCGTTTGTTACGGAGTTCGAGAGGGGGCTCGTTCACCAACGCTAAGAGACTTTCCACCGGAGTGGTACAAAACGCTCCTGTTGCTATTCTGATAGCCAATGATTGTATAGCACTGATAGATCTGAGGTACGACTTTTTGGCTGTCATGAAGGCAATTGCTCCATAGTCAAGTTTTGATCTTATAAGACTGCGATAGATCATCAACAATGTTTTGGTGTCTGCTCCCCAGGTGTGGTTAGAAAAAATTCTCATTGAATTTAAACCTTGGTGGCATGATGTCTTGAGTTGTGATAAGTGTTGTTTCCAAGATAGCTTCTGGTCAAATGTAATGCCTAAAAATTTGGTTGATTCAGAGAATTTTAAGCTTCTGCCGTTCAGTCGAAGGAGGGGGGAGCTTATTTGTTTGGTCCTACTGAAGTTGATGCAGGTTGTTTTTTGCGTAGAAAATTTGAAACCTGATGTTGAGCACCAGTTTTCTATGTTACGTAATGTTGCTTGAAGGATTTCTTGCATTTGATGTAAGATTTTTTCCTCTCAGGTATATCACCAAATCATCTGCGAATAGACAACAGCGGACTGGAGCTTCAATGCGTGTTAGTATGTCATTAATTGCTATTAGGAATAGGATCACACTCAAGACTGAGCCCTGGGGAACACCGTTTTGCAGTTTCTTACTGTTGGAAAAACTGTTGTTGATTTTGACTTTGAATGACCTGTTACGTGAAAAATTTTGGATGAACGCCAAAATATTCCCCTTTATGTTCAATTCTATCAGTTTTTCGATCACATGGCGAGTCCAAGTCATGTCATAGGCTTTTTCGACGTCAAAGAAGATGGCCAATAAGTTTTGTTTGGTTGCAAAAGCCTGATGTATCTTGGATTCCAACTGTATTATGTTTTCAGTGGTTGAACGGTGTTTTCTGAAACCATTTTGGGCGGGATGAAGCAAGTTATCTTTATCCAACTGCCAAGACAAACGTTTTGTGATGATGCGCTCGAAGGTTTTGCACATAGTGTTGGTCAGAGATATTGGACGGTAGGAGCTCTTTTCATCACTTCGTTTGTTTGGTTTCAATAGTGGTATGACAGTTGATTCAGACCACGCTTTGGGGAAAACCTGAGTTTGCCAAATCTTATTGTAAATGTCCAAGAGTTTGACTTTGCCTTTAGCCGTTAGATTTTTCAAAAAAAGATAGGGGATATCGTCGGGGCCAGGGATAGAGTCTTTGGCTGATTTGAGCGATTCGTCGAGCTCTGATAATGTAAGGGGAAGATTGATGTGATGAGTATTGTCAAGACAGTGGTCAGTTACTTCTTGCATTTCCCTACCTCTTTTATATTGTAGAAATTTTGGTCGAAGTTCAAGTCATTTGAATTTGTACGAAAGGATTCAGCCAAGACCTCAGCGATGTCAGTTTCGGATTCATAGATTTGATTGTTGTCCTTGAGTATTTTTATTTGAGGGCGGTTGATGGATTTAAGTCTCCTAATTATGTTCCAGACTTCCGAGATTGGGGTGGATGACGAGATTGTAGATACATAATTTTCCCAGGATAGCTTTTTATTTTTCTTGGTGATATACCTTGCCCGAGCCCTTAATCTTTTGAAAGTAAAAAGATTTTCAGGGGAATTATTTCTTTTCAGTCTGTTGAACGCATTTTTGCTCTCTTTTGTGGCGTCTGAACATTCTTTGTTCCACCATGGAACAGAAGTATGTTTTTTAAGGGCAGTAGACTTACCTATAGATTTGTGAGCTGCCGTGAGTAGGATGTCAGAGAATTTTTTGATTATTTGGTCAATGTCATGGTTAGTAATGTGCACCAGGTCAAGATCATGGTCTAACTCATCAGAAAATTTGGTCCAGTTTGCGGTTTTTAGTTTCCATTTGGGGTGGTGATTATTTAGATCGTTGGTAGAGTTTATTTGGTCATTTCTTATTTTAATGGGGTAATGGTCACTACCATGGAGGTGAGGGTAGGTTTCCCAAGACAAATAAGGTGTGAGGTTTGGAGTACATAAAGTGAGATCTAGACTCTAGATTTCCATTTGGGGTGGTGATTATTTAGATCGTTGGTAGAGTTTATTTGGTCATTTCTTATTTTAATGGGGTAATGGTCACTACCATGGAGGTAAGGGTAGGTTTCCCAAGACAAAAAAGGTGTGAGGTTTGGAGTACATAAAGTGAGATCTAGGGCATTGAAATTGCCAGTGAACGAATTAAACCTGGTAGGAGAACCTGTGTTGAGTAGAGTTAGATTAGAAAAGTCAAGTCATTGTTCTATAATTCGACCCCTATGATTTGTCGAGGAAGAACCAAACAATGTATTATGGGCGTTGAAATCACCAAGTATCACACATGGAGTGGGGATCTGGTTAAAAAGATCTCTAAGTTCTTGTTGGTGGATTTCTTTGTTTGGGGGAATGTAGACATTGCATATTGATATTCGGGATTTAAGTTGAATTGAGAAGGCAACCGCTTCATGGTTTGTGTTGAGGTCGATTTTTTGAGAGTGATAATTTGTGCTAACGTATGAAGCTACTCCTTCACTCGATCTTTCTCTGTCTAATCGGTGTTTGGAGAAACATTTGTAACCTCTGAGACAAGGATCGCTTTTTAAATGTGCTTGTCGTTAGCAACTAGGAGTTTTAATTCTTCCAAATGGGTATAGTACCCATTCAAGTTCCACTGTAGAATGAAGAAAATTATTTTATTGGTAGGGTGTGGGGGGTTAGTACTCGCCTTGTTGGGAGTCTTGAGAATTGAGGGAGCAGGTGCTCAGGTTCAAGGATCTGCTCTTTCCTAGTTCATGTGTTGTCATTTGACTCTTGATCTTTTTATGTATACGGGTGAATCTTGTTTTGGCAGCCTTGTTTGGAAGAAGAGGGTATAGATCAAACATCATTTTCAAAAGGGATTCAACGTCATTTGCACATCGTCTTGCCTCGCTAAGTGGATCAGGGTTTCCTCTACAGTTTTCCAGAAAACCTTTGAAGACGCTATATGTCACAGGGAAGGATTTAGGTTTTTTTTCTATGTGTAGTTTGATAGGCTCCATGTCCAAATCTAGCTGTAAAGATTCAGTTGAACTAGAAGGTTTGGGTTTGTCCAAGTTGGCTTCGGGATCTGCTATTCGCGGTTTTTTTGGCTTATTTTTCGGTTTTTGGAAGGGGTCAAGTGTTTGTAATGCCTTTTGGCTTTCAAATAGGTCTTGGGAATTTTGGATTGCACCGTCCGCCGGCGGCGAATCTAAGCTTTCTGAAGGAGCTGGGCGCTTATTCCGTTGATCCTCGGTATCCATGGAAGTTTGAGATTCTGTAGATGGTTGGGCAGAGCAAGAACTAGATATATGTCCTTGACGACCGCAAATGAAACATGTTAGGTCGTCATATGTCAAGAATATGCGATAATTTGTCTTCAAAATTTATTACCAAGGAAGGTGTCAACTGGATTTGCTCATCGGGTGTGACGTAAACATGCCTTCTAAAGCTCAAAATATGATTGAATTCATCTTCTTGGTAGCCTGCTCTCAAAAACGATATTGATGACACGAGCTTCAAACCTGTATCTTTCAATGCATCTTCAACAATTTCGTTGGAGATCGATGGGCATACATTCGATATTATCACTCTTTTTGATGGAGTGATCAACTTCCTTATACCTATGTCAATGCCGTTTATATTTATGGTTTTGTATTTAGTCACCAAGTTTTCCACCGCTTGGACGCTCGAGAGGTACATGCACACACGGTCATTTGAAATGCGAGAAGCAAAAATAATATTTTTGGGTCCTACGATTTTACCTATTGACTTGACATAATCGAGTCTAGAGAGTTCTTTGTTGACGTTCATGATTATTGCTTGCTCTTTTTTGGGATAATTTGTTGGTGGACGTGACTTGGCGGCATTGACATAGGATGATGAAGATTTTGCGGGTTGTTGTGGAGTATTATTTGAAGTAGATTGCATGGTGTTGATAAAGAGAGGGGTACTCATGTCGGTGAATCTGAATTTATCAATGTATAATTGATAAAAATACACAAGGCAGGTGCGACACTGCTAGGCGCAGAGCGCCCGGCAAAAAGTTGGCTTTTTCAGCGATAGGACTGGATGGATACTTCTCACCACGTTTTCAGCTATTAAACCTGCATTGGCTGAATTTCCCAGAGTATCAGCTGCTCCAGGTTACTCCAGGTGCTGCATTTGTTGGTTATTGGCAGTCCATTGGCACAAAAAACAACAACAAACACGCGGAAATAATTAATGTTCGGAGAGCGCACGGGAACACGTATTTACACGAATATATCTTATGCATTCGTTTTTGTTAGTAATGTAATTCAGCTCAGAGTCATTCGATGCAGTTGTGTTGATTGGTTTTGTGCTTATTCTTGGAACTTTGTGCAATTGCTATAGTGAATGGGTAGAAGTGGTAAAACTGGAAACCATGGCATTGAAAGTCAAACGTTCCTTTCCGATGGTGCTGCATTTTTTGTAGTTTGGTTGAAAATATGTTTTAATTGATTTCTGTTTAATCGTGTTTGTATACCTGGAGGTATAACATGAACGTTGTAAACCGAAACACGATACAAACACCTGAAGGTATACAAACACGGTTGAACGTACATTAACCACGATAACCAAACATTCCCTTTCCATAGTGCTGTAATTCGGCATTCATGAAAAACGACTACCAAAACTTCCATTTCAATAGCAGTACAAACAGCTTATTTCTGATTGTTTTCTTGTTATCTCGATGGTCTAAAACTGCTTCAATGAAATGCTAGTTTGTTCGCTTTTTTTGCGTAAAGAAATCACCTGAGAGCTAGTTAGATATTATAAATCTGTTGCCAGCCCTTCTCCTTGATAGCAAACTAGCTTACTGATCATTATCACTGTTCAATTGTCATGATTTGCATAACGGCGCCCCCGGTATGTCTCGGTTTAACCGACTCAACGGCTAACCCGGTAAGTTCATCACAGATGCTTCTAGATGCTTCATTCTAGCTCCACCTAGGCGTCTCTATCGCAAATGATCATTGACATTGGAAAACATCCATGAAAACTGTCGAATTGCGGAAACACATGTGCTTTTTCGACGCAACAGCATGTGCTATACCGTTTATTAATGGGTAAATGATGCAAATTTTTGTTAAAGTTAGAAGTAGTTTCAAAAGCAGGCCTTTGTGACATCCAAAAAACCGCCAGCTTCGGCCATCTGGAAAAGCAAGAAGCTGTGTGTCAGGATTGCTTGCTAGAGGGTGGAAAAGACATTCTTGGTATGACAAGAACAAACATGTAGAGAGGAAGACAAAACAAGAACTTGGGTATTAGACCAAGACGCGAGAGCCTAGGGGGCTTGAATAGAGCGACGGGGTGGTTAATGTCAAGAGCGCTAAATCCAGCCAATCCCCCTAATAGGAAGATTTCATAAGTTTCCTTGAGACTTTAGCACTATCCTTGTTTGAAGTGATTTAGATATTGAAATAGATTGTTTCAGTCGCACAGTATTTGTTTGGAGTAGTTATCATCAGCTTGGTTGACTCAGTTTTTATCACTGAAAACTGAACACCTACACTGAACAATCTCAACTGAAGTGGTACAGGAGAGTTTTGCATCAGTTATGATTTTGCACAATTCTCGTTGGGGCAAAATTGCAAAGACATGATTCTTCTTTGTTGTGTAGGTGGATGTCTCAAGCATAAGTAGCTCATGTTGATAATTCAAAGAGCTACAAGCTCTACCGAGTAGGAACGGATTTTTACATAAGTTTAAAGTCGTACTTGGATTTTCCAGAAAGGTCTTAAATATTGACCAACAGTCAGGTGGTTGTCTCATTTGTTATTTTTCAGCTTCTTTCAATTTATTCGGAATGAATGATGATTGTGAATGAATTTTTCGAAGCGCACGAAATCACAAAAACACTATGACCCGCTTGCTGCCCAGATTTGAACCCTATAGAGCACGGTTGGGATACGCTCAGGAGGCGCTTCCGCAAACGTGCTTCCCATTCGAATGACTTGCATGAGCTGACTGAAGTTGTGACTTAGAAATGGCCCCTGATTTATCAAACATATAGAAAAAATCATAGACAATTTTATTGGTAGTATGCAAAGGAGATGTTGAGCCATGTTAACGGCTAGAGGAAGGCCAACTCGTTACCAGTTTTCGTTAAAATGTGTTATTATTGAATTATAATAATTTCTCAAGGCGACCAAGATTCAAGATTCTCAAGATTCAAACCAATTGGAGTAGAGTAGAGAATCACGAAGGAGATCGAAGATAACAAACGTGACAACGGATTGACTGTATGATTGTACTTCAAGACCTTCCGAGAAAATCTAATTGTGGCTTCAAACTTACGTAAAAAAAACACGTTAACTTGTTACAGCCTGTACCTCTTCAAGTTTTGAAGTTGAAGATATGCCAACTTGAGCTAATCATCTTGAAACATCCACCTAACCAACAAAAGAAAAATCATGTTTTTGCGACTCCCCCTTCGAAAATTGTGCGAAGTCAAATTTGATGCAAAATTCCTCTGGACCACTTCAATTGATGGATGATCTTGATCAGTGTAGTTCAAACTGAATAATCATGAAACAGCGCCATTCTCAGACCCGGATCGAATTACTAGAGTTGAATTATAGCTCGGGTAAGCACAATTCAGCTCAAGTCGAGGCATTCCAGCTGAGGTTATCTTGAAATTCTTCTTGCCCGAATTGACCAAGTTCTGAGTCAATTCAGCTCCAGTTAAGCTTACCTCAAGTTTGCTCAAACTCAAGTTAGTTCATAGAAGCTAAGAGTGCAAGTCTTCCATAAGCACAGCTCTCGCTCAGTTAAGCTAATTTTGAGTCAAGGTCAGCTCGACTAAGCCACTTCTAATTCAGTAAAGTTGAGCTTCAGCTCAGTTCAGCTTGTCGCTTGTTAGCTGTAGCTCAAGTTAGCTTAAATTGACTCAGCTTGGCATGGATGAGCTCAAATCAACCAGAATTGTGATGTCAATACTCAGTCTGGAAACCAAATTAATAAAGTTGAATTAGAGCCCGGGCTAGTTCAATTCAGCGAAATATGAATAGTTCAACTCCGGTTATAGCTTGACTTGCAGTGAGCTCGAGCTAGATCAGTTCATGGTCAATTCAGTTACAGCTCGACTTAGCTCAACTGCTAGTCTTGGTTTGTCTGAACTCTGGCTGGGACGCCTGGCTCTATCCAATTCTCCAGCTCAAGGTGGTCTAACTTAGTATAAATTCAGCCAAATCTACTTCAATTCGATTTATATCTTTCTAGCCATGTATAATAAGTTAGAATTGGCTTATCTGCAATTTTGTGGCGATACTACTGTGACGAAATTCAATCTGCATATTTTTCAAAAAAATAGATCGATTTATCAACGATTATGAGTTGAATTCAAATCTATCGAACTGGTTCAATCCTCGGTTAAAGTCCAAGTATCTTAAATCTATGATAACGTCAGATGAAACTCTTTTGCTTTGAATGCAGTATTGCCAAGTATTCCCGCTAAGTAATCCTGTTATTCGGCTAATTTTTGTTGAAACCTTGCTACAATGTTGGTTTCACGTAACTAGCAGTAGCTCAGTGCTCAACTAGCAATACCTCAGAACTAGTTCGATCCAAGCAAAATAAATCTCAGATTATTTGAGATTAGCTCAAGTTCCGGTTAGCTCATGAGCTCAGTCGAGAGCTCAGTTCTGATTCCATCGAGTTAATTTCGGCTTACCCTAGCGCGTATGAGCTCAGTTTATATAGCTTAGTTCTTATAGCTGTAGCTCATGTTAGCTTTGATCAGCTCAGTTGACTCAATTTTGATCAGCCTATTCCAAACTGAACAATGAGGAAACAATGCGATTCTCAGTCATGGTTCGGATTATTGAAGTCATATTTCAGCTCAGGTTAGCTCAGCTCAGCTCAAGTCAAATTAGTCCACTTAAGGCTATCTTGAAATTCCGTTAGCTCAAGTTGACTCAGTTCTGGGTCAGCGCATCTTTAGCTCAGCTTACCCGAAGTAAGTTCAAGCTAGCTCATGAAAGCTGAAAGTTAGACAGTTAATATGTGTCCAGCTATCGGCGCTCTAAATAAGCTGAAGTTGAAATTAGGCTGGCTCGAACAAGCTTTGGTTTCTAGCCTAGCTCGGTTCAGCTTAGCTGCAGAGAGTTATTTGGTTTGTTCTCAACTGAACTCTACCGATTAGTTGGTCGGAACGACTCGCTGATCCCACCCAAGGTTAGCACGAATTCTTTTGATTGTAAAACTGGAATATAGTTTGAACTAAACCAATTTAGTTTGGATGTAGCTCAAGTTATCTCAAGATGATTAAGGCAGATTCATTTCAAATTGATGCACAGGCCAAGGGCCTAGAAGCATACCATCAAACTATGCCACAGAGACGGGAGACCCCCAGAAAACGTGCAGTGTATTGGTGGACGGCAGAAATTGGCAAAAAAGAAGAGAATGTGCATAGATCAGAAGACAGTATCTAAGAACCAGAAGCTAGAGCACAATGATTAAAGGTTGAATGAACCAATGGTTGAACCTATTAAAGTGGAACTCAATGAAACAAAAAGAAAAAACAGTGAGAGCATGATTAATAATTCTACAAAGGAGCATTGGAAAAAGCTACGGAACGAAGTGGACGATGAAGTATGGAGCAGCGGTTTCAGAATTGGCAAACAGAAAATGAACAAGCGATAGCCATTGGGAAGTCTTGGAACGCAAGTGGGGAAAATCTTTTCAAAACACGATGAAGTAACGAGGATGGAGCCAAAAAGTACAGATACAGTGCCTTTCACCAAAGAGGAGCTATGGGAGGCGGCGAGTCGCCTGAAAAATGGGCTGGTGTGCCAGAACCAGATGGCATCACTGCGGAGATCATGAAACTTGTAGTACACAACACGGAGCAGACTCTCGAAGTCATTATTGGAGCACTGTGCACTGAGAAATCTCCACTACAAGCAAGGCTTGTGCTCCTGCAGAAGGGTGGGAAGTCAATCGAGTATCTTTGAAGTTGAAGGCCGATATGTCTGCTTGACACAGGTGGAAACCTGCTGGAACACTTGATACTAGTGAGACTGAAGAAAGAACTGAATGAAGGAGGTGGACTCTTGGAACTTCAGTATGGCGGTCGATCCACAGTGGATACAGTAAAACGGGTGGTCGAGCTTGCGAAAGCCGAAGAGCTACAAGCACAAAAGCACTACGTTGTGGTGACCTAAGATGTGAGGATGTCATTCCGCAAAATGCAAATCATATTGGACGAGCTGGAACTAAAAAAAAATAGATTCTGGACTGTTGCGATTGATCCGAAGTTACCTGGAGGACCGGATAATCAATATTGAAATGAGAAGAGGGAAGGACGTGAAAAGCACAAATAGCGACGTTCCACAAGGTTTAGTCCTGAGACCAGTTCCGTGGAACGTCATACAAGATGGAATTCTTAGACGAATGCCCGACGAAGCATGTCTGACTGGGTTTGCTGGCGACTTGGTGTTGGTCGACAAAAGCAAAGACATCAATTTGGTGGATAAGAGAACCGGAGAGGCCATCCGCAGAAGAGGAATGTGGCTCCAAAGTTATTCCCTGGAGCTTGCTCCAGAGAAGTCCGAGGCCGTCCTGCTGCAGACCACAAGAACTCCACCGAAAATCACATTGGATGTCCCGGGATGTGAGTTCACCATTAATTGTACGAAGCGCTTTGTTGAAGTGATAGTCGTTACAGATGCATTGTTGTTAAATTCATTGACCAAAGTCTTGAGCCAAATCTTTTTGGTATGTCTGCATTCATTTCCAGTTCGATTCCAATTTTTGCATTCTTGCACTCCCGAGTTTCAAATGAGAAATGGGATTCCTGGTCAACGGTGTCACCAGGCGTGTTCCCAACGACAAAGTGAAGTGAAGAATTGTGGACACTGGGTTCAACTCAGTGGCGTAACTAGAGGAGAGGTTCCGGGGTCAAACCCCCTCCCTATTGTCCATCAAATTTCCTGAAAAATTTCTGAACGCGGCGATTTTTTGCCCGCTTTTCTCGCATTTGTGGTATTTCCTCTTCGTTTTATTTGTACGTTGGTACCTGAAGTAGGTACGGTCGTTGACGTTCGTAGCGTTTGCCGCGGGGAGAGGGAGATGGCGCTGCGCTAGGCGGGGGCAGACGAGCGGCAGCCGTGGGCAGACGGAGAGGAGGATCAGCTGTGGTGGTGAAGAACACGTGATTTTCAGTGCATCAAGAGTGCGTGGTTTTTACAACTCCAAGGTCGATCTTTCTTTGATTATTGTATCGTAATTTTGGCTTCCATCCACTTACCAAATCATGCATTTCGATACCTATTTTGTCCGCGAAATTATTGTACATAACCCGAAACTCTTTGTTCTCTGTGTTCTCCACGGGATTGAATAACCCGCAGTTTTTTCCCTTTGAAATCAAGGTGCTTTGCACAGCTTTGAATTTTGTGTAATTAATCTACTCCCAAATGATCTCAATGTTGACGGCAACAGCCGTAAATCTAGTGGGTGTTTTTTTTGCCCACTTATGACGTGACCTCAAGGCCGAGCTATCGCGCGTACTCCGAGGTTCCATTAATTGTTTCTTTCCACAAGTTACGTCACAAACAGTAAGACGACAAAAAGAAACTCCACTACGCCAAAATCAGCCGTTAAGTAGAGAACCGTACTTTTTATGATTCATTCACATTTCATTGTTCATTGTCGGGTTATACCTGAGAGTAAACGAAGGAAAGAAGGCTTGCACGCTTCTCCGTGTCCTGGGGGGGGTTCCACCTGCTCGTATGAATCTGCCTTGTTGAGTCTACTAACATTTTATTATTTGGGGGGAGTTATGTGAGTTTTAACTTGATCCTTTGTTGTTCCTACTTATGATGCAATTCTGTAAAGGATAGCATTCTGTAGATACTCTGTTATTTAAAAGAAATCCTGTCGGCTATTGGTTTGCCTTGTGTAACGGAGCGTTTGTGGAATGTTGTTTTTGGGGAATCGCTACATTAGTTTCCCATCCTTTCGCCGCTGCTTCAGACTTCGGGTTTGTTTCTTTTTACTGCCCTGTTTTGACGGGCATATTTATTTATAAACATATTCGGTAGTATCACGGAACTTCCTCACCAAGAATGCGTACGTTGAATGTTGGAGTTCGAATGGAGTATGAAAGTGGTGCGAGTACTCAATGATTGTGGTTGCAATGATTGTTTCTCGATAATACCGACAATGTCCATTCACAAGCTTAACTGTAAATGTCACTTATCTTGCATTTGAACCAAAATAAGTGTTTACCTTCGGGAACGAATGTAGACACAGTCAATTTTGCAAGAGTGTTTCCACTTCTTTTGCTTTCACCCGCTCTGATCAGTACCTTGGGCGGCCTTGTCGGCACTCTCACCGGCAAGCACCCAAGTGGGTTGATCTCACGTGGGGCCTCAACGAACATAGGCTTCTTAAGAGGTCGTTGTCCATCCCATCAGGATATCACTAAAGTACATCTGACTCCAAATTTACCTCTTCGATTCACGTTGGGGTTTCCGATCCAACTTAAACGACGAAGAGTGGGCCACAGGTTGGCTCGAGTCGATTCCCTTGCATGGTTATTGTTTACTAATTCTTCTTCTGTTTTGTATGTATGTATCTGTGGGGTTTGTGATGGGTAACGTCTGGGGAATTTCGGGCGAATGCGTTATAGATACTTCTCTCTTCCATTTGCTTACAAACGAGTATGACCAACTTCAACTTCTCTACTTATTTACCTCTTTCCTGTTTCTTGTTTGTTTGTCTTTTCATTTATCTCGCATTTGTTTCTTGTTGATTTATCTACCTGTTTATCTCTTATTTGTTTGTTGTTGATTTACCTACACATTTACTTATCGTTTGTTTCTTGTTCGTTTACCTACACCATCACTTATTATTTGTTTCTTGCTGATTTATTAACTTGTTCACTGATCATTTGTTTTTTGTTGATTTATGTACTGTTTACCGATCGTTTCTTCATTGTTCACTCATCTATCAATTTGACTTCTTTTGTTTGTAAAATGAAAAATCATTTGTTGAGCGAAAAGTTTTCTTTTGTTGTTACGTAAATAACTTGTGAACGAAGCAAACGTTTCAAAGTGGTTCAAGCACCGCTTCACGCTGACTTGATCAATGCATCACTGGAGTGACTTCTCTGTCATTTCATCATGACTCATTCACACTTAACTTTTGTTCAGATCATTTGGGAAGGGATTTTTCAGCAACCAACCAGGCAATACGCATGGGTTTCTTTGACGTGTTCTTCCCATGTGTGCCTGTCAGCGAATACGTCACTTTTCCTTAGCGATCAAATGACAGTTTAACATGTTTCATGATTTCTTGTTTTGTTCTGCTTATCTGATTTTGTGTTCATTTCATTGTTGTAAATTCCTGCATTGTCTAAATAATCTGTTGTAGGGTTTCGTTCTATTTCAATTTTGATATTTTAGGCATGTATTTTAGCTATAAGCGCGCCGTCGATAGCTTTAAAAATTTGTATATGTTCAAATTCTTGGAATGTGTGATTTTACGACTTTGGGGTCCGTGTTTTTCTGTCGACCGCTGGTGGACAGCGGGGACAAGAGGGTGTTGGTTGCCGGAGAGCTAAACACTTCACGAAACACTAAACACTTCCGGCTCCTACTGGCTGGAAGAGTTGTGTTTTTGTTTGTGTATATCCATGGTACGTACTGTTATTTATTTTTTTATGTCTGTACTAATTTCGTCTCGTTTTTGAACATTGCAATGGATTTTGAATGTACCTAAATTATCATTTCTTGGGGTAGTTTACATCTTTGTCTAATAAATTTTTAAACGCACGTATTATTTGCTGGTGGCTATTTATAGCACAAACAAGCTCTAAAAGTCTTTGTCTTGAAGCCGTGTCGGGCTAGAATATTTTACCTTGTCTGTACATTTTGAATAATGTCATTTCTTTTGTGTAAAATTTGCTTGTTACATCTTACTTGACTGTAATTTTTTGTACGCCTTATTTTGGTCTGTGTCATGATTTGATTTTCACGTAAATTTAGTGTCAATTGGCCTCCGTCTGTTTTTGTGACTCTATTTTTTTTTTCATGTCATCTCGATGCTCACTGCTAGTTTTGTCAGCTATTTGATGTACCTATGTTTTTTTCACGATCCCCATTGATATTTCATTATTGCTGATTTTATTATACACCTTGTGGATTTTATTTCTTGTTGAATTTTTATACATTATCTACTGATGTTTTCGCATTTATCTACTGATGTTTCTGTGATTTTGTTCTACTAATTTTACGTACATTGAATATCTGAAATTATCAGTGAGACATTTTGTCGTATATTTGCGAGTCTTCTTCCTTGGGCCTAACTCACTGGTTTGTTCGGCGAATTCTTCCAGAGAGGTGCCTTTTCCGAATTCGTCACTCTCCTTTTTTCTTTGACTGACAGTTTGACATATATTTTGTTGTGTTTTAAATTGTTCTATTCAGGTTGCTCGTTTTGTGTCATTTTGCACTCTGTCAGTTCTGTGTTAGGTGTTTTGAGAAAAGAACCATAAAAGAATTAATTTTGCACTTATTTTGCTTGAGTAAATGTAAATTTCTGTGCAATGAGCGTGTTTTAATAAGTTCCTTCTTCTCTCCCTCCGGGTCGTCTTCCACCTGAGCAAAAGCGGATCGAAGGGTTTTGAACCGCGGGTTTCAACGCGGGCGCAACGAAAACAAAAACAAAAACGGGCACGACGAAGGGTTCCAAATTTCAGATTTCGGACGATCACAAATAGGCCAAATTATTGTCATGTCAGGGGGGTAGGGGGGGGGGGGGGTATATAACACTGTAATGATCATTCTCGTTTGTATTTTGTTGTTCTTAATCACGTTGTGTCATTTTCATCACTGTCAATTTCTTGTTGTGAGGTGTTTTGAGAAAAGAAACAAATTCATCAAAAACTTTGCAATTGATTTCCAATAAAACATTCATTTTGCTTGCATTTCATTCGCGTTTCATTCAAAAATCAAACCTCATCCCCCACGACACATTCTCATCTCGAGTAAGAACTCAACACAACGTAGGTAAAATGTAAACGACGTGGGGAAGGAAAAAAAGGACGATCACAGCCGAACATCGCAACGAGGATACACTACAGAATGGTGCCGTGAGACCAGGATACACTACAGCAATAACATCGAAAAAGGGGGTTACATTACACATTCTCGCATATTTTTCAGTCGTGACTCCTCCTCCATTGGACACTCCTAGTTACGCCACTGGTTCAACTGCCTATTTTGACTGGACAGGGAATGAGGGAAACCTTATTCGGAGCATTCATTCAATTTGTTTCTGGGATTGCGAACAGTCCTGTCGGCTCGAGGTAGGATTTAATCAAAAGCTAGGTACCTGTTTCTTTTTACTTTCGCGGGTCATGTTCGAGACGCTCGCTTGAGGAACGCAGTTTGGAAAACCATTGAATATAGTGCGTATGGCATTGTTTCACGTTTCAGATTCGTTCTAGAGTTCTCAAATTGTTCTGTTGTGATACAAGTGAGACAAGTGTACATTTGTGAGAAACTGTGCAGAAGCACTTGCAGGTCCCTGATAGCTGGTTCCAACTTCAGGAGGACCATGTCAGCTTAATGGCTCAAAGCTTATAATGTCCTATTGAATGTTGACTAAATAGATAAATAACATAAATGGATGAATATAAATATTTGGAGTGAATGATATTTTCTTCGCATGGTTTCTCCAACGATGCACTGATGTATTTTTTTTTTTTTGGGAGGCAACAATAGGTGCTCGTAATTGAGGCAATAATAAATAAAAATAACGAAACTCACCTGTATGATTCTGAGGATGAGCGTCGTGTTCTGGAAGTCGTACTCGAGCGAAAAGTGTATCTGGCCGACGTTCTCCGATGGTTCAGAGTTGTCGATGTACATGTCCACCAGCGATATGGAGCGGTTCTGCAGGAACGCCATCTGCACGGCCGGCAGCCAATCACGAACCGGGAACAAAAAGAAACGAAAACCACAAACGAGAGATTAGAAATCGTGAATCGTCCTCTTGGAATTGCGACCGCGCAAAAACCCCATACGACGACACCTCCAGCCGTACGGGTGCATGTCCCGTGATCCGGCACATTATTCCGCGGCACGCCGGGTTGAGCGTTAGGGCGAGCGGCGGACTCTGGCCCGCGCGCAAGAATTTAATTAAAAAAGTTCTCTGCCAAAGCCGGAGAGTCATATCGCGTCGGCGGCGCGGAGAGAAGAGACGAAAGAGAGAGCGAGCGAGTGAGAGCTTAATATCATTAAAATTTCATTAAGCGCGATGTAAATATCGAACAGGCACTGACTGAAGGACGTGGACCGCCAAAGCCGCAGCTCGGATCGTGGCGATGAAAAATGCATTTGGTGCTTCCCTTTTCCCTATCCTCGCTTTTTTCCTGCTCTTCCCTTCCCGCCCTTCCCTTTTCCCCGTTCTGTTTTTTGTCTTGACGCAAATTCGCTTAATTTAAAACATGTAACATCAATCATTCAAGGAGCAAGGAGATTGGAAGCGTACAGGGTGTTTAACCTCACTTTTCGCCTCCAATAACCTACAAAGTGCATAGCTTCGCTTTTTTATGGCTATCTGGAGCAAATGAGACGGTGGGAGTAACAAGGGATCACACAGTATTGATTTTCTAATCTGGGGCGTTTATGGCAACGGAATCAAGGAACAGTTGCTAGCGGTGTCACTTCCTTAATCACCGCCGCCTGCGACTTAATTACAACATATTACTTGTGTCACCTCATTTAAAAGCCCTCTACAAAGTATACTAAACAGCTTAAATGAAAATATCTCTTGGCGTCGTCGTCTCCGCAAAGCTCAAACAAAGCTTTGTAGTACCCATGTGTTGTTCACTAGAAGTGTGAAGCTTTTCCCAAATTGAAGATCTTTCTTGTTCTGAATTGTTGGAATGTAGAGAAAATTCCAAAAAACTACTCTTTTTCGTTAGTGATTCAATTTTTCTCAGCTTCACGCAAGCAAAAATCGTGATAAATACTGGATGCCGTGAATTCGAATCTCGTACAAAACAATCTGATGATGTGAAGTTATCTTCACAAAACATGTACAATCAATTTTGAAGATCAACAATTCAATGTTATGGTGAAAAAAAAATCAAATTTCCAAGATTTCTCACACAACTTGAGATCTAAGTGATTGAAAAGCTGATTTCGTATGAACTTCACACAATAGTATCTTAAATCCTTGGATTCCATGGCTAAATCTTGTACCTAATCAAGATCTCCCGAATGTTAGATAATTTGATCACGTATAAGATCTGGATGATTCAGGAAATTACAATGATCTTGGCTTCTATAATATAATACTAGAATGATCTTCAAATTCCACTGGCAAGATAATTCTTGTACCTTGTGAAAATAATTTCAAATCAAGAGTAGTTGAAGAAGTGGACCGACGTAAAAGCTATTAAAGTCTCTTCAAACCACAGGGATCACAGAATTCAAGATACTGTGAAGATCACAACTGTTGGCAAGATTAAATAATCTAAAGACTCTCCTATCATGTGAGGTTTGACTAGAGAATTATTCACATAGATATCCCAGCATTGCAAAAATTGAATGCGGTATCACATCTTATGACAATCGAGATTGCAAGGAACCCTAGAAATTCTAGTAGTTCTGAAAATTATAAAGATTAAACTGATCTCAGGAGATTCTGCCGACATTAAAAGAGATCTTGAGATCATCTACAAACCCAGCAATTGAAAATAGGATTGTTGTACCAGTTTCTGCAGAAGTTACAGGATTCTTCTGAAATTTTCCAAGAGACTCCTGTGGATTTCTGGAGATTTCTAGAGATTTATTGGGAATACTTCGAGATTTTCAGAGATTCCTGAACTTTTGTTCGGGATTTATGGGAATTTCTACGACAGTTCTGTTCTAGGGATTTCCAAAGACTTGTGAGGATTACCAATGATTTCTAAGGATTCCTAATTATTTGTACGGTTTCTAATGATTTCGGAAAGGTTCAAGATTTTTAAGGGATTTTTATGAATTTATCAGGATTTGTGTGAGATTTTCAGGGATTCCTGAAGATTTTTCGAGATTTTTGACAAATTTTGAGAGATTTCTGAAGATTTCTACGGCTTTTCCAAAGATACTGATGAGATTTTTTATTATCCCTGTGAGAATTTCCAGAGATCTCTCACGATTTCCACAGGATCATCAGGGATTTCTTAGAATTTGTTTGAGATTTCTAGAAATTTTCGAAGATTTCTAAGGTTTTTCAGGAATTTCTTCGAGATTTCAAGGATTTCTAAGAATTTTCAGGGAGTTCTAGAGATTTATACAGGATTTTTAGGCATTTCTGGAGGATTTCATGGGAATTTGAAGAATTCTTGAAGATTTCTACAACATTTTTAGGAATTCCTGATAATTCCTGAAGATTTCCGAGAACTTCCAAGGAGGTCTAAAGGTCTCAACAGAATTTCTGGAAATTTTGATCATATTTCCGAGACTTTGACTACTTCCACAAGATTTTTAGGGACTTCCAGAAATTCCTACGAGGTCTCTGAGAAATTTCAGAGATGCATACATACCACAAATCCTATTCAAATCTCTGGAAACCCCTGAAAATTTTCGCAAATTGTTGAAGATCTTGAGGAAATCTCTGAAATCCTTAAAAATCTTGTAGAAATATCAACAAATTCCTAGAAATCCTACACAAATTTTCAGAAATCCTACAGAAATCTTTATAACTCCCTAGAAATTCTTAAAAATACTTGGCAATCTTGTGGGAATCTCCAGAAATCTCTAATAATCCTGTGGAGAACCTCAGAAATCTCCACTAATCTCCTAGAAATTTTTTAAAATACCTGGAAATTCCGTAAAAATTCACAAACATTTATAAAAATTCTCACGAATTACATACTATCTTCAGTAATCCCTAAGCATTCCGTAGAGACCCCTAGCGAGTCTTGAGAAACACCTGGAAATCTTCACATAAATACTCAGAAACTCAGTAGAAATGGAAATATAAAAAAAAATGTAGAAATCTTTAGAATCGTGAAAATATTCATAAAAAACTTCGAAAATTCCTAGAAATTCCATACAAATGTTCAGAAATCCTGTAGAAACTTTCAAAACTGCCTGAAAATTTTCAGAGACTCTTACAAATCTCGTAGAAATCTCTAGAAACACCTAGGAATCCCATACTATCAATCTCAGCTCGTAGAAATCTTGAAAACAATAGGAATCACAGAGGTATACATCCTCAATCTCAGGGCTTCCTAATTTTTTTGCACCCCTCAAATCCCTAAAAACCCAGTAACAATCTCCAAAAAGATTATCTTCTCAGAGATATCTTGTAGGAATCTTTGACAATTCTTATAAATTCCGTAGAAGTATTCAAAAATCAAGTCTCAACTTTTAACTTTATCTCTTCAGACTAAGTAATCAATCACAGCATATGAATATTATCAGTCCATGAACATTATCAAGCATCTTGGAAATAATGAGAAAAAGTAGGAACTGTGACAATAAATAAAATATCATAGACAAGTTGCAGGTACACGGATCATTCACTCAATGTATCACTATCAAAAAAATCTTGATCGATCACTATAAAATGCGTGAAACAACAATAGATATTTTGCATTTCAATTTCTAGAAATCCTTCCGTAATATTTAGGAGTTTCTAGTGATCCCGTAGAAATCTCTAGAAATTTCTAGAAACTCTCACAGGAACCTTCAGAAATCTCGTAATTATAAGATTAAATATTCTGTAGACATCTTCAGAAATTCCCAGAAATTGTTCGAAATTCTTTGTAGAATCTTCACAAATCCCTAGAAATCTCATACAAGCCTCTGTTAATTCCTAGAAATCCCGTAGTGATCCTCAGAAACTTCTAGAAATATTTGGAAATCCGCAGAAATCTCGTCAATAGTGGAAATTTATAAAATACCTGGGCGTTTTATAGAAGTCTTTCGGGAGCCTTGTGTTCAGAAATCTCGTAGAAATCTTCAAAAATCCGAAACAGTTTTTTTCAAAAATTGTGGAAATCCCCACAAAATCTGTATAAATATGCAGAAATACCTAGAAATTTTCACTGGAATCTTCAAAAATCTCGTCAATATAGGATCAAAAACCCCGTCAATATCTTGAGAGATTCTCAGAAATTATTCAGAAATCTCTAAAGATCTCATACAAATCTCTATAAATTCCTATAAATCTCTTTGGAATTTAAGCCCTTCAGAAATCCCTAGAAGCCGTAGAAATATCTAAAAAATTCTTGGAAATTATTGGTTAACTTCAGGAGTCTTTACAAAATTTTAGAATTGCCGTAGAAATGCCTAGAATTCCTATACAGATCTTTGGAAATACCTAAAAATCTCGTCGAAATTATCCTGTGAAAATTTTCAGAAATCCTAAACATCTTGTTTATCATCTTCCGGGAGTCTTATGAATTTCCAGGAATCTCGTAGATATCTCTCAGACTTGTCGAAATCTTTGAAAAGCCCTAAAAAAATCAGTACAAATATTCAGAAATTCTCAGAAATTCCGTGGAAATATTCAGAAATCCCTAGGAATCTCAAACGAATCTCCAGAAATTCTTGGAGATCCCGTAGAATTCTTCAAAAATCCCACAAAGTTCTCACAGAAATCCTCAGAAATCGCGTAAATATTCCCAGAAAACCACGTTGAATTCTCAAAACTCCCTTGAACTTCTTCAAAAATCTCTTAGAAATCTTATACAGATCTTTGTTTTCCTGGAAATTCCGTTGAAATGATGAGAAATTTATAGAATTTTTTGGAAATCTCAAAAAATCGTCGGAAATCCTCACAAAATCTTGTAAAAAACTCTCGCAAATCTCTGGAGATCCCGCAGAAATCTCTGAAAATTTACAGAACCTCCCAGGAATCATTAGAAATTCTTAAAAATTCCATATGAATCTTTAGGAATTCCGTGAAATCTATATAATTCTCTTTAGTTTTCGTAAAATTTTCTCGAATTCCCGTTCAAGTCTTTGTAAAGCCCTAGAAACTCTCGGGATTTTTCAGAAACCTTGTCGAAATCTCTTGAAATTCCAGGAAATTCCATCGAAATTTTCAAGAATCCTGTAAAAAGCTTCAGACCTCCCTAGAAATTTCTAAAAAATCTTTAGAAATTATCATAAATTCCTACCAATTTTGTAGAAATTTTCAAGAGTCCTCCAAATTCCCATTATTCTTCCAGAAATGCCCCAGGAATCCTGTATTAATCTCAATAACTCCCTGGAAATTCACAAAAATCCCTAAAATCTTGGAGAAATTCCTAGAAAACCCTATAAATCTTTGAAAATCCCTAGAAATCTCAAAAAGCTTCAGCTTAAAAGCTTCAGCAGTAAAAAGCTTCAGACCTCCCTAGAAATTGTTGGAAATCTTTAGAAATTGTTAGAAATTCCTACCAATTTTGTGGAAATTCCCAAGAGTCCTTCAAATTCCCATTATTCTCCCAGAAATGCCCCAGGAATCCTGTATAAATCTCAATAACTCCCTAGAATTTCGCAGAAATCCCTAAAATCTTGGAGAAATTCCCAGGAAACCCTCTAAATCTCTAAAAATCTCTAGAAATCTCAAACGAATTCTCAGGAATCCTCAATGATCCAGTAGAAATCTTAAGAGACCTTCAGAAATTCTCACAAGGATAATCAGAAATCTTGGTCGTATCTTTAGAAAACTCGGAGAAATCTTTTCATTCAATTTTTCCAATTCAATTCAAATTCAAATTCAAATTCAAAATTCAAAATTGAATTGAATTTTAATTTACAAAATCCGCATTCCGCAGAATCTTGTCGAAATATCTCTGTAAAAATTCACAAAAATACCTTGGCGTCTTTTAGAAGTCTTTCGGAGCCTTGTGTTCAGGAGTCTCTAGAAATCTTGGAAAATCCGAAACAATCTTGTCAAAATTTTTGGATATCCCTACAAAATCTAAATGAATATCCAGAAATACCTGGAAATTTACACTGGAACCTTCAGAAATCTCGTTATTATACATCATAACCCCGCAAACACCTTTCAGAAATCCTAAAAAATTCTTCAGAAATCCCTAAAGATCTCACACAAATCTCTATAAATTCCTAGAAATCCCTTAGAAATTTGTGCCTTCCAGAGATCCCAAGTAACCGTGGAAATATCAAAAAAAAATCCTTGGAATTTATTGGTAAACTTCAGAGGTCTTCAGAAAATCTTAGAATTGCCGCAGAAATCCCTGGAAATCCTATACAGATCTTTGAAAATAATTAGAAATCTCGTCAAAATAATCCTGTAAACATTTCCGGGAATCCCTAGGCATCTTGTGAGTCTTGCAGGAGTCTTATGAATTTCCAGAAATCTCAGAGAAATCTTTCAATCTCGTCGAAATCTTTGAAAATCTCTACAAAATCAGCAGAAATATCCAGAAATCCTAGTAAATTCGGTGGAAAATATCCAGAAATCCCTAGGAATCTCAAACGAATCTTCAGAAATTCTTAGAGATCCCGTAGAATTCTCCAAAAATCCCACGAAATTCTCACAGAAATCCTCAGAAATCTCGCAAATATTTTTAGAAACCACGTTGAATTTTCAGAACTCCCCAAATCTTCTTCAAAAATCTTCTAGAAATCTCTTACAAATCTTTGTTTTTCTAGAAATTCCGTTGAAATAATGAGAAATCTATAGAAATTTTTGGAAATCTTCAAAAATCGTTAAAAATCCCCACAAAATCTCGTAAAAAAAAACTCCTGCAAATCTCTGGAGATCCCGCTGAAATCTCTGAAAATCTACAGAAACTCCAAGGAGTCATTAGAAATTCTCGGAAATTCCCTATGAATCTTCAGGAGTCCCGTGAAATCTATGTAATTCTCTTCAATTTCCGTAAAAGTCCCTCTAATTCTCGTTCAAATCATTGGAAAGCCCTAGAAACTCTTGAAATTTCTCAGAAACCGTATTGAAATCTCTAGAAGTCCCTGAAAATCTTTTGGAATTGATCAAAGTCTTGAAAATTCCATCAAAATTTTCAAGAATCCAGTAAAGAGCTTCAGACCTCCCTAGAAATTTCCGGAAATCTTTAGAAATAATTAGAAATTCCTACCAATTTTGTAGAAATTTTCAAGAATCCTTCAAATTCTTATAAAATCCCTCAGAAATGCCCCAGAAATCCTGTATGAATCTCAGGAACTCCCTAGAAATCCGCAGAAATTCTTGAAATTTTGGAGAAATTTCCAGAAAGTCCTATAATTGTTTGAAAATCTCTAGAAATCTCAAACGAATTCTCATGAATCCGTAATGTTCCCGTAGAAATCTTGACAGATCTCTGGAAATTCTCACAAGGATAATAATAAATCTTGGTCGTATCTTTAGAAAACTCGTAGAAATCTTCAGTAATTCCTGGAAATTGTTCAAAAATCTCAAAAAATCTTCAGGAATCCCTTGAAATTCTACACAAATTCTGATAAATTCCTAGAAATTCCTTAGAAATCTTGAGCCTTTCAGAAATCACTAGAAACCGTAGATCAAGACATCCTTAGAAAGTATTGGTGATCTCAAGAAGTCTTCGGAAATCTTTGGAATTGTCGTAGAAATTCCTATGAATCCCGGAGAAAAGTTTGGGAATCCCAAAAAAAAATTTCAGTAATCCCAAAAACTCCCTAGAAATCTTTAGATTGAAAATAACTGCTGTCAATTTTTTTTACACACATTTAGACTTGCTTTGATATCCTTCACCTGGCATTCAACCATACCGCATTAGTCATGAATCACCCTGTATAATCATCACAAGATCTTTCACGTCGCTCAACTTTTATTGCTTGGAGATATACAGAATGATTCCTCACATATTCTGTCATCACTTTTGAGGGACAACTCTTTTACTCAAAGGCAAGAATCATCCAGAAATCCCCGTTTTCTCAAGGTCATATTTTCTTTTATCAATAATCGAACAAATTCTTTTGCTTACTGTACATTGTTAGGTACAGGCGACTTAAGAGACTGGAATTATGAAATTTTCATCAATTTCTTTACTAAATTAAATAGATTTCATTGTGTAGGTACTAAAAGCAAAGTTACTATGAGCACTGAGCACGCCTCAGATTCGATTCTCCAGTTATAATAAAACGTTCTTGCGATGCTAATATTTGTAGGTACCTACTAACTTTCTATTGATACTCTCGTAGATACACCTTGTTTGATATTTTGCTAGCGATTTGAGACTTCCTAAACACCATGTACTTCCAGGAAAATAGGTAAAAGGTAAGTTCATAGATACATCAAACATGAATGATGCAACAACATATTATCGTCCACATGCAACATTATTCGTACAGTATACAGCACCACCAATACATAAAGTACACAGTTCTCGACACAGTCACATAAGAATACACACAAAGAAAAATGCTACAGAATATCCGAGAACGGAGACGTTCAAACTTATGATTTCCATTATTATCAAACATCTCTTTTTATATTTCCTTCAATTAGTGCCTCCTGCTAAATACACAATGAAGATTAATTTCCCATTCTTCGAGCTTCGCGAAACTCATTTTCTCATGATGATAATAATATGCAAAATCGTTAATTTGTACAAACAGCCTGATCCTTTCCACCCCTTCTCCATCCCAATCCCAAATATTCCAGAGATGTTTTCTTAAGGTTCCTTTGCTTTGCCTTCTCCTTCCCTTACTCATCAGCTTATCACGGTCACACGCCAGCGACAACAAACTGTCATATTCTCTGGATGGAACAAAGGATAACAAATGCGGCAAGCTTCCGGTGCTACTCCTGTTACTCCCTGTATACTCCCCCATACTTTAAAGTCCCTTCATGCCCCACCCTCAATGCCCAGGAGGCTTCAATCACGCAAAACAGTTAGACATGATCACATCAAAATTCATACCTCGGACGACAATCAACATCAAGAACAGATAGATACAGACGGCTCTGATAGGTTCAACGTTGAGTACACTGACTGTTACATTACACAGTTACAAATACCACCACAATAACGAGCAGGTCGCAATCCGAAGAGACAATTGTACCATTTCGAACTTCACTCTATGTACTGTTTATCCTGAGATAAGTTTTCCCGAATCCAAGGCCAAAAGCACAGAAAAAAAAAACTTTTTTGTGCTCATGTTCGATATGTTGCTTCTTGTTCTATCATATGTGCATTTGTGAGCAAATCTTACATTCAAATAAGTTGTACAAACTTTTGGAATAAAGAAAAAAGTGAAACACCAGGCTGCTTTTGCTGTTTTTTTGAAGAAAGTGAGTTTGAGTTGAGAAATTATTTGAAATACAGCGGTTTTGAACAATGGCTGAGACGACCAGGATGATAGGAAACATGTGCAGCCTTGTTCTCTGATAGCCAAATGCCTCGTATTTACTAGCCTAAGGCATTGACAAATTTCTACTGAAAATTGAATCAAATTCAAAAGTGAATCAGCAACAGATACGGCTACGAACGTGGTGAAGCCAGAGAGAGCTTCGCCTATTTGAAAGTGTTGCGGTAATAGGTCGAGGATCAGATTCTGACAAAGCAGCTGATGGCTCGTTTTTGATGAAGTTTAAAACTGGTCTCTGGGAAAGTGGATGACCGACTCCTGTAGTTACACTTGACTATAACCAGCTGGTGCACAGAGTGAAATTCGAAGATGAGGATTTGAAAATAGAGTAATATAGAACATTGACCATGCTTACATCCTGGCTTACCGATGGATGGTCCCCTTTGACATTTTGTAGGGCCTTGTTGGGGGCGGTGGGGGTGCGAGCTTCCGAGGGCAGAGCACCTGCGCTGCTTCCTGCGGGCGACTTGGCCTGCGGACTTCCTGTAGTCCTGTGAAAAGAAAAATCACAAATCGAATCGATTAGTTCTCCATTCGGTTCGTCGCAACATATTTTGAAGCACTCTGTGGATACTCCGTTGGTTTTATAAATGCTCTGAGGTGGCCCAAGTTCCAGCTAACCTCAAGTAAGATCTGCCAGAACTTGAGTTGAATAAGCGGACTCGAGCTATGGCTCAAGCTACAAGTGAGCTGAATCGACTTCAGCTGAACTGAGTTGAGCTAAGATTGAGCTAACTCAAGCTGGAACTCATCTTGATATTTAAATTTTATTAAAGGAAGAATTTATTTGATCTAAGCTCACTAGAGATATCAAAACTACAGCTAAAGCAAAGCTAAGAGGAGCTAGACTTGAAAATGAAGCTAGAGCTAACTCGAACCAAGTGAAACTTAAGCTAACTCAACTTTACTCAAAGCTCTTAAGAGGTTAAGTCATCCAAATCTATAAGACCTGTATCTTCGATTTTTCAATCCTTTCGAGTTCAATCAAGTCTACAAAGCCAAGCTGGATAATTGATATTTTCTGATAAAGTTCTCCATGTCTCGTGGTGGAGTCTTTGTAAATGTAGAAAGTGGAAATTGTCTTTCAGTATAATATCCATTATGCTCGACGCGTTTCGAAGCTTGTATTTAGAGCTTCATTCTCAAGAGCAAAAAATGTATAGGGTGAAGTAATATAGAATGTAAAAAGTCAATAAAAAATGTACTGTAATATAATATTTGATACTGACATCTGCTTATGACTTTTCACATTTTATATTGGACAGGGTGCTGGTGTCTCAAAACAGTCAAAACTTACGTCATAAGGTAGGTACATGATTTCAACCCTGTAAGTCTACTGTGTGTTGATAAGATTGTTAAAAGTTCCTTCGTCTTACATGTCAGACCGGGGGCTTTAGGCTGGTATAGGCTTGTCAATTTTCGAAAAATGGCCAAAATTTACGTCATAGAGCTTTTGTGTGGGAACATCCCCTTAATCAAAAGTCGGGTCGTGAGACAAAATTTTTGGAGGCTTTCGTAAGACAAGTTTGATATTATTGAAAAAGGCCAAAATTCACCTCCTCCTGGAGACTTCCCCTTAGGCATCATTCCAAGAGTGAACAACGATTCTTACATGATTTTTTACGTAGGTTTTGAATCTGTGCATGAAAATTTTTAGTGGTATATCGCTTACAGGGTGCAAGATCAAAATTTTCTCCTCAAATCGGATACTTAACTCAGTAGCTCAATCTTGGCTCAACTCAGTTTAGTTTCATAGCTAAAGTCGGTTCAGCTCAATTGTAGCTTGAGCCGTAGCTCGAGTCCGCTTAGTTAAGTCAAATTCTGGCGGATCTTACTTGGGGTTAGCTGGAGCCTGGGCTATCTCAGATCTTGCTTAGTTTAGCTAAGCTCTGGCTCAGCTGAGGCCAGCTGGGATTAGTTCAGCTAAATTCTAGCTTCAATTAGCTCAAACTCGGGTCAATTCAGGTCCTTTTAAACCCGTACAGACGTGACCTGAGAGCAGCTTGAGGATTTGTTGGCTCGTGTGGGTTCAGTTCTAGCTTTGATTAGCTCAGCTTGAGCTTAGCTCCCCTCAGCTTGGCCTCAATTCTGACACTGAACTCATTTCTATTGATTTAGCTTCACCAAGCTTGACTTGACTGGAAAAATTCTTCTGTCCAAAACAAGTCGGAGAAAAACTCGATCAAGCTCAGCTTAACTGGGCTCTAGCTCCTGTCGTCCAGATTAGCTTAGTTCAACATGAAATACAGTTCAAACCGGTTGAATTTAGTTTAGTTTATTATCAAGTTATCTCAAGTAAGTTCAAGCTAGATGAGCTCTAGATAAAATCAGCCTCATTCAACCAGTTTAGTCAAGATGAAGTCAGACTTTAATCGAGATAACTTCACAGCTACGGTGACCCAACGTGAGCGCAAAATGTTTATGAGTGAGTTCTACATTGGCTCAATTTTCCTTAGGTGGAGTTGATTCGGCTGAGCTCTATCTTGGCGAAAGCTTGGCTCTAGCTCAGTTCTAGCTCGGCTCCAGATCAGCTCTAGCTTGGCTCTAGCTAGGCTCTAGTTCAGCTCTAGTTTGCTCATGCTAGGCTTCAACTTGACTATCTTGGCTCAGTTTTCGAGCACTTTTCTGCAAATTACCAATTTTTGAGCTTTCCTGCTATCAGTTTTGCGTGACCTTATGTTAAAGTGAGCTTGAGTCAGATGAGCTCTGGCTCGAAATCTGTCCAATTCTAGCTTGAGCTTTGTTAACGTTGTCAACTGAACTACATCTTGTTTTACTCAAGGTTGCAGCCCAACTTCAAATCAGCTCCAGCTCAGTTCTAGCTCAGAGCTACCTCAGCTCCAATTTGGCTCCAGCTTGGTTTTAGCTCGGCTCTAACTTAGCTCTAGCTTGCTTCAGCTCAGTCTTCAGGCACTTTTTTGAGAATGGATGATTATTTTTGACTTGCTTGCTATCAGCTTTGCGTGAGTTATGTTGAGTGAGACTCAGATGGGCGAGTTCAAGTTGATTCTAGCTTCAGCCCTGCTAGCTTTGTTTACAGAACTTCAGCTTATTTCACCTGAGGTTGCAGCTCAGCTTCAAATCCGCTCTAGCTCAGGACTAAGCTCAGCTCCAATCTGGCAATTTGGCGGTTTTAGCTCGGCTCTAACTCGGCTCTAACTCGGCTCTAACTCGGCTCTAGCTTAGCTTTAGCTTGCTTTAGCTGGGCTTTGACTTGACTGATTTAGCTCAGTCTTCAGGCACTCTTTTGCTAATGAATATTTTTTTCTTGCCTTGCTTGCTATCAGTTTTGCGTTGAGTTATGTCAAGTTAGACTCAGATGGGCTTTGGCTCGAATCCAGTTTGATTCCAGCTTCAGCTTCGGTAGTTTTTTTTAGTGAACTTCAGCTTATTTTACTCAAGGTTGCAGCTCAGCTTCAAATCCGCTCTAGCTCAGGACTAAGCTCAGCTCTGATTCGACTCTAGCTTGGTTCTAGCTCGGCTCCATATCAGCTTTAGCTCGGCTCTAGCTCAGCCCTAGCTTGCTTGCTTCAGCTAGGCTTTGGCTTGATTCTATCTTAGCTTAGTTTTCAAGGAGTATTTTGCAAATGAATAATTCTAGACTTGCCTGCTATCACTTTTGAGTGAACTTATGTTCAAGTAAGCTTGAGTAAGATGGGCTTTGGCCGAAAATTCAGTTCAATTTTGACTCCAGCTTTCTTAGTTTTGTTAACTGAACCTAAGCTCAATTTACGTGAGGTTGCAGCTGAGCTTTGAATCAGCTCTGGCTCAGTTCCAGCTCGGGTATAGCTCGGCTTTGGCTCGGCTCTAGCTTGGCTTTTGCTCAGGTCTAGTTCAGGTCTAGCTCGGCTCTAGCCTTGCTCTAGCTTAGCTTAAGCTTGTTGTAGCTCGGCTCTACCCTTGGTAGAGTGAACCTCAGCTTAATTAGGGTGAATTTAATCTAGGCCCAGAACTAGCTTAGATCTAGAGCAGCCCTAGCTGAGCTTCAGCTTGGCTTTCATTTGGCTCTGGTTTAATTCTAGCTTGCTCCAACTGGGCTTCAGATCGACTCCATGGTCTTCAAACTATATTTTTTCAAATAAATGATTTTGATGAGTTTTGCGTGAAGGCACGTTGAGTAAGAGTCAGATAGGCTCTGGCTCGAATCCAGTCAGATTCTAGCCTGAGCTTTGCTGGCTTTGTTAACTGAGTCTAAGCTAATTTTATTTAGACGTGCAGCTCAGCTTCAAATCTGCTCTAGCTGAGTTCTACCTCAGGACTTGCTCAGCTCTTCCTCGGTTCTAGCTCGGTTCTAGCTCGGATCTAGTACTAGCTCAGTTCTAGCTTGCTTCAGCTGGGCTTCAGCTTGACTGTATCTCACCTTAGCCTTGAATCACTATTTTGCGAATAAATAATTTTTAACTTGTCTGCTAACAGTTTTGCGTGAACTAATGTTGAAGAGAGCTTGAGTCAGATGAGCTCAAGCTCAACTTCAGTTCAATTCTGGCTTAAGCTTTGTTAGATTTGTCAACTGAACTTCAGCTTATTTCACTGAAGGTTGCAGCTCAGATCCAAATCAGCCCTAGCGTGTAGTCCTAGCTCAGGAGTAGCTCAGCACTAGCTCGGCTTCAGCTTGGCTCTAGAGCTTTGGCTCGAATTCCGTTCAATTCTAGCTTGGGCTTTGTTTGATTTGTGACCTGAACCTCAGCTTATGTTACTTAAGGTCGCAGCTTACCTCTAAATCACCTCTGGCTCAGTTCTAGCTCAGATATAGGTCGGAGCTAGTTCGACTTGAGCTCAGCTTAAGCTTGGCTCTAGCTCGGCTCTAGTTTTGCTCTAGCTCAGCTTTAGCTTGTTTCAACTGAGCTCTACCCTAGTTTTGTCATCAAGCAATATTTTTGCGAATGAATGATTTTTGAGCTTGCCTTCTTACAGTGTTGCGTGGACCTATGTTGAAGTGAGCTTGAGTGAGATGAGCTCTGGCTCGGATTCAATTCAATTTTAGCTTGAGCTTTGCGTAGTGAACTTGAGCTGAATTCAAGTGAATTCAATCTAAGCCCAGCCCTAGCTTGGCTTTAGCTTGGCTTTTTCTTGGCTCCAGCTCAGTTCTATCTTGCTTTAACTGGGCTTGAACTCGTCCCTTTATAAGCTTTGTATTCAAACATTATTTTTGCAAAATAATGATTTTGATAAGTTTTGCGTGGAGTCATGTTGATTGAGAGTCAGATAAGCTCTGACTCGAATCCAGTTCAATTCTAGCTCAAACTTTGCTAGTTTTGTTTACTTAACCTGAACTTATTTTACTGAAGGTTGCAGCTCAGCTACAAATTAGCTCTAGCTAAGTTCTACCGCAGGACTAGCTCAGCTCTACTTCGATTCTAGCTCGATTCTAGCTCGATTCTAGCTCGATTCTAGCTTGATTCTGGCTCGGATCTAGCACTAGCACTAGCTCAGTTTTAGCTTGCTCCAGCTGTCTCTTAGCTTAGTTTTGAAGAACTTTTTTCCGAATGGATAATTATTTTTGACTTGCTTGCTATCAGTTTTGCGTGAAGTTATGTCAAGTTAGACTCAGATGGGCTTTAGCTCAAATTCAGTTTTATTCTAGCTTCAGTTGGTAGCTTTTTTCACTGGACTTCAGCTTATTTCACTCAAGGTTGCTGCCCGGCTTCAAATCAGCTCTAGCTCAGGTCCAAGCTTAGCTCTAGTTCGACTCTAGCTTGGTTCTAGCTCGGCTCCATATCAGCTTCAGCCCGGCTATAGCTCAGCTCTAGCTTGCTTGCTTCAGCTAGGCTTTGGCTTGATTCTATCTTAGCTTAGTTTTTAAGGAGTGTTTTGCAAATGAATAAGTTTAGACTCGCCTGATTTCACTTTTGGGTGAATTGATGTTTGAGTAAGCTTGAGTCAGATGAGCTTTGGCTCGAATTCAGATCAATTCTGACTTGAGCTCTGCTAGTTTTATTAACTGAACCTAAGATTATTTTACTAGAGGTTGCAGCCAACTTTGAGTTAGCTCTAGCTCAGTTCTAGCTCTGGTATAGTTTGTCTTGGGCACGGCTTGGGCTCGGCTTTTGCTCAGGCCTAGCTCAGGTCTAGCTTGGCTCTGGCCTCGCTCTAGCTCAGCTTTAGCTTGTTTTAGCTCGACTTTACCCTGAGTAGAGTAAACTTCAGCTTGATCACGGTGAATTTATTCTAAACGCATCTTGGTTCAACTGGGCGTTAGCTCAACTCTATTTTAGCTTAGTCTTCAAACACTATTTTTGCGAATGGATGATTTTGATGCGTTTTGCGTGAAGTCACGTAGAGTGAGAGTCAACAAATCCAGTTCAATTCGAGCTTGAGCTTTGCTAGCTTTGTTAACTGAGTCCAAGCTAGTTTCACTTAGAAGTGCAGCTCAGCTTAAAATCAGCTCTAGCTGAGATATAGCTCAGGACTAGCTCAGCTCTGCTTCGGTTCTAGCTCGATTCTAGCACAAATCTAGCACTGGCACTAGCTCGGTTCTAGCTTGCTTCAGCTGGGCATCAGCTTGACTATATCTCAGCTGAGCCTTCAAGCACCACTGTGCGAATGAATGATTTTTTACTTGTCTGCCAACAGCTTTGTGTGAACTCATGTTGAAGTGAGCTTGAGTCAGATGAGCTCTTGCTCGAAATCAGTCCAATTCTATCTTGAGCTTTGTTAACGTTGTTAACTGAACTAAATCTTGTTTCACTCAAGGTTGCAGCCCAGCTTCAAATCTGATTCAGCTCAGTTCTAGCTCAGGACTGACTTAGCTCCAATTTGACTCTAGCTTGGTTCCAGCTCGACTCTAGCTCGGTTCGAGCTTGGCTCTAACTCGGCTCTAGGTAAATTCTAGCTTGCTTCAGCCAGGCTTTGACTTGACTATCTTAGCTTTGTCTTCAGGCACTCTTTTGCCAATAAATCATTATTTTTGACTTGCTTGCTATCAGTTTTGCGTGAAGTTATGTTGAGTTAGACTCGTATGGGCTTTGGCTCGAATCAAGTTTGATTTTGGCTTCAGCTTTGCCTGCTTCGTTTACTTAACTTCTTACTCTTTTTACTCAAGGTTTCAGCTCAGCTTCAAATCAGCTCTAGCTCGGGACTAAGCTCAGCTCTAGTTTGACTCTAACTTGGCTCTGCTCGGCTCCATATCAGCTTTAGCTCGGCTCTAGCTCAGCTCTAGCTTGCTTGTTTCAGCCAGGTTTTGGCTTGATTCTATCCTAGCATGATTTTCAAGGAGTATTTTGCATATGAATGATTTTAGAATTGCCTGCTATCACTTTTGGGTGAACTTATGTTTAAGTGGATTCAAGTCAGATGAGCTTTGGCTCGAATTCAGTTCAATTATGACTTGAGCTTTGTTCTTTTTTTTGTTAACTGAACCTAAGCTTATTTCACTAGAGGTTGCAGCCAACTTTGAATTAGCTCTAGCTCTGGTATAGCTCGGCTTGGGCACGGCTTGGGCTCGGCTCTAGCTTGGCTCTAGCTCGGCTCTAGCTTGGCTCTAGCTCGACTTTTGCTCAGGCCTAGCTCAGGTCCAGCTGGGCTCTAGCCTTGCTCTAGCTCAGCTTTAGCTCGTTCTAGCTCAACTTTATCCTAAGTAGAGTGAACTCCAGCTTAATCACGGTGAATTCAATCTAAGCGCAGCTTGTTTCAATTGGGCTTTAGCTCAACTCTATATTAGCTAGTCTTCAAACACTATTTTTGCGGATGGATAATTTTGATGCGTTTTGCGTGAAGTCACGTTGGGTGAGAGTCAACAAATCCAGTTCAATTCTAGCTTGAGCATTGCTAGCTTTGTTAACTGAGTCTAAGCTAGTTTTACTTAGAAGTGCAGCTCAGCTTCAAATCAGCTCTAGCTGAGTTCTAGCTCAGGACTGGCTCAGCTCTGTTTCGGTTCTAGCTCAATTCTAGCTCGGATCTATCACTAGCACTAGCTCAGTTCTAGCTTGCTTCAGCTGGGCATCAGCTTGACTATATCTCAGCTCAGCCTTCAAGCACCACTGTGCGAATGAATGATTTTTGACTTGTCTGCCAACAGCTTTGTGTGAACTCATGTTGAAGTGAGCTTGAGTCAGATGAGCTCTTGCTGGAAATCAGTCCAATTCTAGCTTGAGCTTTGTTAAAGTTGTTAACTGAAGTAAATCTTGTTCCACTCAAGGTTGCAACCCAGCTTCAAATCTGATCTAGTTCAGTTCTAGCTCAGGACTGACTGAGCTCCAATTTGACTCTAGCTTGGTTCCAGCTCGACTCTAGCTCGGTTCGAGCTTGGCTCTAACTCGGCTCTAGCTGAATTCTAGCTTTCTTCAGCTGGGCTTTGACTTGACTATCTTAGCTTTGTATTCAGGCACTCTTTTGCTAATAAACTATTTATTTTGACTTGCTTGCTATCAGTTTTGCGTGAAGTTATGTTGGGTTAGACTCGTATGGGCTTTGGCTCGAATCCAGTTTGATTTTGACTTCAGCTTCGCCAGCTTTGTTCACTTAACTTCTTACTTTCTTTACTCAAGGTTGCAGCTCAGCTTCAAATCAGCTCTAGCTCGGGACTAAGCTCAGCTCTAGTTTGACTCTAGATTGGCTCTGCTCGGCTCCATATCAGCTTTAGCTCGGCTCTAGCTTGCTTGTTTCAGCTAGGTTTTGGCTTGATTCTATCCTAGCTTGATTTTCAAGGAGTATTTTGCAGATGAAAGATTTTAAATTGCCTGCTATCACTTTTGGGTGAACTAATGTTCAAGTGGACTCGAGTCAGATGAGCTTTGGCTCGAATTCAGTTCAATTCTGACTTGAGCTTTGTTCTTTTTTTTGTTAACTGAACCTAAGCTTATTTCACTAGAGTTTGCAGCCAACTTTGAATTAGCTCAGTTCTAGCTCAGTTCTAGCTCTGGTATAGCTCTGCTTGGGCACGGCTTGGGCTCGGCTCTAATTTGGCTCTAGCTTGGCTTTTGCTCAGGCCTAGCTCAGGTCTAGCTCGGCTCTAGCCTTGCTCTAGCTCAGCTTTAGCTTGTTCTAGCTCAACTTCATCCTTAGTGGAGTAAACTTCAGCTTGATCACGGTGAACTTGATCTAAGCGCAGCTTGTTTCAATTGGGCTCTAATTCAACTCTATATTAGCTTAGTCTTCAAACACTATTTTTGCGGATGGATGATTTTGATGCGTTTTGCGTGAAGTCACGTAGAGTGAGAGTCAACAAATCCAGTTCAATTCTAGCTTGAGCTTTGCTAGCTTTGTTAACTGAGTCCAAGCTAGTTTTACTTAGAAGTGCAGCTCAGCTTCAAATCAGCTCTAGCTGAGTTCTAGCTCAGGACTAGCTCAGCTCTGCTTCGGTTCTAGCTCGATTCTAGCACGAATCTATCACTAGCACTAGCTCAGTTCTAGCTTGCTTTAGCTGGGCATCAGCTCAACTATATCTCAGCTCAGCCTCCAAGCACCACTGTGCGAATGAATGATTTTTGACTTGTCTGCCAACAGCTTTGTGTGAACTCATGTTGAAGTGAGCTTGAGTCAGAGCTTTTGCTCGAAATCAGTCCAATTCTAGCTTGAGCTTTGTTAACGTTGTTAACTGAACTATATCTTGTTTCACTCAAGGTTGCAGCCCAGCTTCAAATCTGATCTAGTTCAGTTCTAGCTTGGGACTGACTTAGCTCCAATTCGACTCTAGCTTGGTTCCAGCTCGACTCTAGCTCGGTTCGAGCTTGGCTCTAACTCGGCTCTAGCTAAATTCTAGCTTGCTTCAGCTAGGCTTTGACTTGACTATCTTAGCTTTGTCTTCAAGCACTTTTTTTGTCAAAAAATTATTATTTTTGACTTACTTAGAAGTGCAGCTCAGCTTCAAATCAGCCCTAGCTGAGTTCTAGCTCAGGACTAGCTCAGCTCTGTTTCGGTTCTAGCTCAATTCTAGCTCGGATCTATCACTAGCACTAGCTCAGTTCTAGCTTGCTTTAGCTGGGCATCAGCTTGACTATATCTCAGCCAAGCCTTTGAGCACCACTGTGTGGATGAATAATTTTTTACTTGTCTGCCAACAGCTTTGTGTGAACTTATGTTGAAGTGAGCTTGAGTTACATGAGCTCTAGCTCGAGTTCAGTTCAATTCTAGCTTGAGTTTTGTTAACTTTGATCAACAACCAGAACTTCAGCTTATTTTACTTGAGGTTGCAGCTCAGCTTTGAATCAAATTTAGCTCAGCTTTAGCTCAGCTTTAGCTCAGTTTTAGCTCAGCTCTAACTCGGATCTCTCTCGGCTCTAGCTCAGCTTCAGCTTGTTTTAGCTCGACTTTATCTTAGCTCAGTCTTCAAGAGATATTTCTGAGAATGATTGATCTTTGAGTTCACCTTTTAACAGTTTCGCGTGGACTTATGTTGAGTGAGCTTGGATTAGATGTGCTCTGGCTCGAATTCAACTAAATTTTAGCTTGAGCTTTGCTAGCTTTGTTGAATGAACTTGAGCTAATTCTCACTTAAAGCTGCAAATCTCCAAATCTGCTACATCTTAGTTCCAGCTCGGCTTTAGCTCAGCTCCAGCTTGCTTCAGCAGAACTCTAGCTCGACTCTATCTTAGATTAACCTCCAAGCACGATTTTTGCAAATGATTTTTTGGCCTGCCTGTGAAATCTTGGTAGTCACTTTGTCTGAACCAGCTATAAATAGCCACTTTTCCACGACGTTTTGGAGCACCCGCAGCACGGATACGTACGAGAATCGTTCTCGTACGAGAACTACGACTGCCGCGGAGAAATATTATTATCATGCTGAAATCAAATTATGAGCTCCCGCATCTTCGCACCAGCGCACCCGTGAGATAATTCAGAATTATGCATTCCGCGTCGGGAATAATCGGGAGGAATTGCAGCACTCGAATAATTTTTCATGGCGCGCCAGCAGCTAGCACCATTCATTCAATTTGCATGCCGCGGCCGGGCGTTTACCAGCCGAGCGTGGTGTTTGATGGTCGGGAGATGGTTCGTTCGTCACTTTACGGCCACTTATTAAACGAACAGAGACGCGAAAAGGCGCGGGGAAAAATTAAATTTGCGCGTCTGCGAAAGGGAGAACGAGACGGAGCCGCGAGAGCCGCCCGTGTGGCGGGAATGAAAATGCAATCTCTCAAGGACGTGGGGAATTGAATTATGCTGCTGTTAGTCTGAAAGGGAGAGACGTCTGAGAAAACCAGGATGAGTGGAGGAATGATTCTGGAATAGTCAGGACAGAGCAAGAAATTGAGAATTGATATGAATTTCAAGTGTGATGCAGCGTGAGAGAGTTTTGGCAAGATCAACTGAAGCAATTAGATGACGAGTCATTTGGCTATCACTGAAGAAAAACTATAAAACAGCATATGAACTTCTCAGTCTCAGATTCACGTTCTTTGAATGCGTAGTGGATACAGCTCAAAGCTTGAAGATAAGTTGTGAATTCATCTCATTTTTACCTCACTGATAAGAACACGACAATTTTGTCAAAACTTTCCGCACTACGTCATCTTTTATCTACGTGTCAATGAAAATGGCATTCCAGCCTTAGAGTTTTCCACAGGGTGCTTTGTAATTCACTAATAATATCTGGAGCATCAGCGATCAGCGTCGATGAAATTACTTACTCTAATTGTGCCCTGTTGATCCAGACGATCCAAGCAAAGACATGAAAGAGAAAAAAACAAGCAATTAGTAAACCAGTCGATAACAAACACAAACACGAATACACACAGAAAGAAAGGTCGGCATAAGCCCCAAAGTCTGAACCTTTCGCCGCGTTCGGGATAAAAAAAAAATCGCGATAGCGCTTAGCACCGGCTCACACACACAGAGAAAGATTTCCTTCTGGCAATACCCTCGAGAATCCCTCCTTAATGCGGCGGAGGGCCTCAAGCACCGCGTCCCGTGATTATTTATTCATCTGTTTATTTACGAACCGATCGATCACGGCCGGCGATTGAGTTTTTGGGGGCCACAGGTTCCCACTCGAAGAGGTCCGCACTTTGTCATTGTTTCGTTTAAACGCGGACCCATTGAAGCTCGTCCCTACATCACGTCAGTATCACGTCATTTTATGCCATACAATCACGTCGTTTGTAACAGTCTCGTGCTGGTGATGGTTGAATATTACAGCTCACCGGAGGCGTTTCAAATCACGAAAGATGTAACGGAGCAATTACGTCTAGCTCAGGGTTGTTTGACGTAACCGACGTAACATTCTCAACTCTGTGTAGTATCTTATTATAATAAGCCTGACTTTCTTGTGCCAATTTTCGTGAGTTCTTATAAACGCAAGCAGAATCCCAGCAACACAATGGTGAATTTGTATTATTCTTATGTAACAAAATCACGTCACTGGTGAGACAAAAATCCCGTTTTGATCAAGATCAACACACCGACGTCATTTTTACGTGAATAGCACGTCGGCACAACGTCGAAAGCACGATTTCCTTGCCTGGAAGAAGTCAAATTCCTCAAGATGACTCGCTAAAATCAGTTAACTTGTTGTTAACAATTAACGTTAAAACGTTACCATATTGAATCACGTCAGATTGACGTCATTTTCGGCTGATGGGGAACATACTAATTCAACAACAACGAACAAACATAATTCAACTTGACTTGAGCTACCATTAGTTGAAGTTAAGCTCATCAGTTCGACGTCACAACACTGACCAGTTCAAATATAACTTTCCAACTAGAAATGTCTGTTAGGCTCAACTGAACAAGCTAAGTTGTCAAGTCAGAAACTTACGCCCAATCACGCAAGATATGATTGAGCGGGCGATGAGTATCAAATAATAAATAATGATAAATAAATAAATAAATGAGAAGAATATAATATCACGTCGGATCGACGTGGAAATAACGTGATTCTTCAGCTATACTGACGTGGCTCTTCAAGATGGCTCTTGAAAGTGCAAATTCACGCCCGCGTTAGGTCACTCATGACTTAAAATCACGTTGCAATTACGTTTGGCTTATCGACGTTATTCTCAAATTCAACTGACAGGGTCAAGTATGACAGTGATCAATTATTTTCGTTGAATCATTTATGTTAATTTCTGTTTATTTCTAGGATTATGTGACGCTCTGAAGTATCGTAGGACCTTCCAAGCAACACCTCCGTGTTATAGACGTTTTATGGGCGGATATTCTGGATGAATTTGATTTTGAGATTGAAACTGAACGTTTGTTTGAACTATTTATACGCTAGACGTGTTTTCACACGTTTTTCAAACGTAAGTAACTTTGTGATGCTTCAATAATATTATTTATGAAACGTTCCTGTGAAGAAATTAACTCAGAGACTCAAGGTCAATCTATCAAAATAGAATATCACGTCGAATCTACGTAATGAAACCTGATTTTCTGCTAGAGAATAACGTGATTGACCAATTCACATCGTGCCTGCATTAGGTCACTCGTGGCGTTGAAATCACGTTGTAATCACGTAATGGCTCATTGACGTCATTTCAAGTGCAATTGACACCGTCAAATATGACTTTGATATCATGACTCTGCATATCAATTTCCAATAAATGATTTATTTATGTTGATTTCTGTTTATTCATAAGAGTATGCGAGGCTTTGGGTATCGTAGGACCTTTCAAGCAACGCTTCCGTATTCTAGACGTTTTATAGACGGAACTTCTAAGTAAATATGGTTTTGAAACAAAAAATGAACATTTATTCGAACTGTTCATACACTAGACGTGTTTTTCACGTTCCTCAAACGTAATAAACATTGGAATGTTCAGATAATATTGTTCATAAAACGTTTATGTGGAGGAATACACTCAGAGACTCAAGCCAAATCAATCAAAATAGGATATCACGTCGAATAGACGTCATAAAACCTGATTTTTGGCTTAAATCACGTGACTGTGCAGCTGTACTGACAAAACTCCCTAAGGTGGCTCTTAAGGTCAGTGAAACGTAGCTTTATGTAACGTATCAAATCACCTTTTGACGCTTGGCCGGACAGGATGACCAATTCCATTTTCAAACTAACGTCAAATCAACGGTAAAACTAGGTTTGTTACTGTTTACTTATTGACGTGACTTGAGCCACGTGAAACTTACGTCAATTCAACGTGGTTTGCCGTCCACTGAATTGAAATTTCAAGATAAACGCCTTAGCAAAAAACACGGACAATTTGTTTGAATCGACATGAAACATGTGAGAATTGTCGTCGTTTTGACGACGTTGGAATAACGTTGACCATGATTTGACGCTATTTGATAAGTCTCTGTCGAAAATATTGTGTGAGTTTCGAAGATAAGCGCAGAAAATCAACACAAATGTGAAAATTACGTGATTCTTTCAAAACAATTGTTTGGATTTGAAAACGTCGTAGTGTGATATGCGTTGCGATCAAAACTGGTGAATTGCAAACTGTCCTCAAACCATTCAATTGAAGCCCGTTCAGGTCCAGCTAACAAAGTAATCCGAAATGACGACAAACTGACGTCAATCTCACGTTATCTCGATGTGAAAAATTTGCACTCACTTGTAGTGAGATGCGAAATGATGTTATGATGTTGATTGTCGTGGCTCGGCTTACCGTTTCTATTCGTTTCTCATTGCCGATATCAAATCACGTCAGATTGACGTAGTTTTCGGCTGATGGGAAACATACGTCTAGTCAACTTGACTTGAGCTACCATGAGTTGAGGTTATGCTAATTAGTTCGACGTCAAAACACTAACCAATTCGAATATAACTGTCCGACTAGAAATGTATGTTGAGGCTCAACTAAACAAGCTAAGTTGTCAAGTCAGAAATTCACGCCCAATCACGAAAGATATGATTGAGCGAGCGTTAAGTATTGAATAATAATAGATTAAGACAAATAAATAAATGAATAAATGAATGAAATTGATTATCACCTCATATCGACAAGGGAATAACGGGATTGTTCAGCTATACTGACGTGGCTCCTTGAAATGGCTCTTGAAGATGGCAAATTCACGCTTACGTTAGGTCACTCGTGACGTTAAAATCACGTTGCAATTACGTTATGGCTTATCGACGTCGTTCTCAAGTTCAACTGACAGGGTCAAGTATGACAGTGATCAATAATTTCCACGACTAATTCATTTATGTTATTTTCTGTTTATTCCTGGGAATATGTGATGCTTCGAGGTATCGTAGGACCTTCCAAACTACACTTTCGTGTTAAAGACGTTTCATGGACGGAATTTCTGGATCCTCTTACAATATTGTTTATGAAACGTTCGTGTGAAGGAATCAACTCAGAGACTTGAGGCGGATCAATCAAAATAGAACATCACGTCGAATCTACGTCATGAAATCTGATTTTCGGCTAGAGAATAGCGTGATTGACAAATTCACATCGTGCCTGCATTAGGTCACTCGTGACGTTGGAATCACGTTGTAATCAAGTAATGGCTCATCGACGTCATTTCAGGTGCAACTGACACCGTCAAATATGACTTTGATATGACACTGCATATCAATTTTCATCGAATAATTTATTCATGTTGATTTCCGCTTATTTATAAGATTATGTGAGGCTTTGGGTATCGTACGACCTTCCAAGCAACACTTCCGTATTATAGACGTTTTATAGACGGAACTTCTAAGTAAATATGATTTGATAATGTTGATGTTCTGATAATATTGTTCATAAAACGTTGATGTGAAGGAATACACTCAGAGACTCAAGGCGAATCAATCAGAATAGGATACCACGTCGAATAGACGTCATAAAACCTTATTTTCTGCTTAAATCACGTGACTGTGCAGCTGTACTGACAAAGCTCCCTAAGGTGGCTCTTAAGGTCAGTGAAACGTAGCTTTATGTAACGTATCAAATCACCTTTTGACGACTGGCCGGACAGGATGACCGATTCCATTTTCAAACTAACGTCAAATCAACGGTAAAACTAGGTTTATTACAGTTTACTTATTGACGTGACTTGAGCTACGTGAAACTTACGTCAATTCAACGTGGTTCGCCGTCCACTGTATTGAAATTTCAAGATAGAAGCCTTAGCAAAAAATCCGAAAAATTTGTTTGAATCGACATAAAACATGTGAGAATTGTCGTCGTTTTGACGACGTTGGAATAACGTTGACCGTGATTTGACGCTATTTGATAAGGCTCTGTCAACTATATTGTGTGAGTTTAGGAGATAAGCGCAGCAATTAAACACAAAACATGAAAATTACGTGGATATTTCAAAAAAATTCTTGAAACAAACAGCGTTGGCGATTCGTTGAGCTTGCGTCACTTTTGGTTATTTTGGAGTCGTGATTAGACGTATTCAACAGTCAACTTGATGCGGCCGCAGGCTGACGTTTTTCTGCAAAGCCAAATTCGGAATTTACGGCAACTGCCGAAGCTAACAGCAACGTTCAAGCTTGACAGTAGCTCCAAGTTACGTTGTTATTACGTCATGTGTATCTTCACCGACATGAAGATGATGTCAAATCGACGAAGCCGAAACTTTGCCACCTTAAAACCTGGATACATCTTTAAACCTGGATACATCTTTAGATAAGACAAGCTAGCAGAGCTACGCCAAATCTGAATTCACGACAAAACACGTCGAATTGACGTCATAGCCTTGATTTTGAACTACTAAAGTATTTCAAGTATACCAAGATCAGGATGCGGTCACCTTCTCAACGCTACGCAGACGTCATTTCAAGAATCAAATCGTGGATGGAATTTGCTGCGATAGTTGCCGTTCGATTTACGTGGTGTTTACCCTGACAACGTAACAGTTACGTCAAAAAGACGTGACATGACTGAACCACCAGTTTTTAGAACAGCGAATCCACGTACTTTTTTGATCCCATCATCCGAAACGTTAAAATTTCGACGTGGTCGAACTTCGTCCGATGGACGTCAGTTTTGGCGGGTAACGTAAGTATTACGTGAAATTGACGTGAGTGATACGCTGGCTGATGGATCATGCACAGCCAGGGATTTTATGCAACGTTCTGTACTGATTCAAGTCAAATGAGTTGAAATCTTGGAATAATTTGTCAGTTCATCTCGTTTGTTGGATAGATCGTTAACTCACAAGCTCGTTACTTTGTTTTCAGTCTACCGGGTTGTTAGCTCGTCTACTAGGTCAGAAGTTTGGCATTTTCGGCTCAAGCTCGGTAACATTGTTGGCTGTAAAATTAGTTCGTTAGCTTTTTGCCAGTTTTCAAATTATAGTCTGATTTGCCGCTCAATACCTTGTTCAATCGATTACTTTGTAGTTCAATAAGCTGTCAGCTTGTCCGCTAGTTAGCCAGATAAGTTGCTTAGCCAGCTAGCTGGTAAAAATTCGTTCGCTAGCAAATCGTCACCACGTCAACTGGTCAGTTCATCTGTCGATCAACTTTTTAGTTTGTTGCCCCATGAGTTCTTCGCTTGCACATTCCCGTAGCTACTGATCAACTGAGCCCAGTATGTCAGCAGTTCGTTAGCTGAATAGTTCGTAAGCTCTTAACTATAGTTAGCTCAACATCAATCATAATATTCGGTTCGTCAACAAGCTCATCACTTTGGATATTCTTCGAGATTGCCAGCATTCAGTTCTCACTCAGATACTCACTTCTAATTTTGGTAAATCGTCAACTTGCAAGCTCATTACCTTGTTGTTAGTTCACCAGTTCGTTACTTCCAATTATAATTCAATCAAGTCCGTTAGTTTATCTGATCGTTAGTTTGTTTAGTTGTTCAATTTGCACTCCAAATACCAATCAGCTTGTTAGCTCGCCAATTTCTCAGCCACTCGCATTTGTTTATTGGCTCGTCTGTTATGCGAGTCACTAACAAATCCACCAGAACGACGAGCTACTAAGCTGATGAGCCATGAGCTGATGAGCTACGAGCGTATGAGTTAAGTAGCTGATCTACGAACTTGGGAGCAAACGATTGTTGACTAGTCTGATAGCTTTTCGTCAGTTTTCAAAATATCAATATGCAGATTTGTCGCTCAATAGCTTGCAAGCTCTTGCTTTTTTGGTTGTTAGTTATTGATTTGTTAGCTTTTTGTCAGTCTTCGGAATACATACATCGAGACATACATGAGTATATTCAGATTCGTTGCTTATTAGCTCGTTATTTGTCAAACTGTTCACTTTGTAGTTCAAAAAAATGTCAGCTTTTTTTGCCAGTTCGCTAACTGAGTTAACTTAGCTTGATTAGTTAGCTGAAAGTTCCTTTTGTCAACTATTCCATGAAAATCCAGTTAGCTATCAAATTGTCACCGAGTTAGTCAGCTCTTAAGGTGACGAATTTTTCAGTATTTAGCCCCATCTGCTTCTCACTTACACATTTCAGTAGCTATTGATCAAGTAAGCTCGTTCTATTAGTGGATCATCAGCTTGTTGGCCCGTAGTTCGTAGTTCATCAGCTAATTACCTTGTTAGTTAGTCAATTTCTCAGCTACGCGTATTATTTTGAAAGCTTATAAGTCATGTGGTATTTCGTCCACGTGTTTCGTGTTAGCAATAAGATAGTCAGTTCGTTTTATGTATTCAAAGTATACGGAATTCGGAATGCCTTTGTTGATTATTTTCTGACATTTCAATTATTCTACCCACTTGATATATCACACACCTCCACCACTAATTACTATATCATCACAATGCCTTTTCCAAATATTATTAAATATATTTTTCACTAAATAAACACGGGGTCCTAATTTCTTGGTAATTTCTCCTTACAACTATTCTTTTTTGTTAACATTTCTAAAATCTCGTACATACACCTCCTCACCCACAGAAAAATGAACATCTCTTCCTGGCTTTATTATGTTAAATTTCTATTTATCAACTTTCAAATTCTCTGGCTTGAGCAGGTCTAGCCTTACTTTAATATTTCTGTTGAACATCGCAAAACCAGGCGTAACCCCAGTCGTGCAGTGAGACGTTGTCCTGTAATTTAAAAGATATCTTGACAGAATACAAGAAATCGAGCCAGAACCGTTTTGTGGATCTTCGTAAGATTTCTTCAAAGCTATTTTGACACTTTTTACTGCATTCTCCGCAGCTCCATTACTAGCCGGATAATATGGAGGTGTTACACTTAAATTCATCCCGTTTCTTCTACAAAAAACTGAAAATTCCTCTGAAGTAAATTGAGAACCATTATCTGTCACAATTTGCTTAGGTAAACCAAAACAGGAGAAAATTTTTCTCAAAATATCAATGGTACTTGCAGACGCAACAGGTTTGATTACATGGATTTCCACCCATTTGCTGAATGCAATTAAAACTAAAAACATCTTATTTCTAACAGGACTAAAAAAATCAACATGAACTCTTCCAAAAACGTAACTAGGTTTTTCATATTCGATCAATGATGCTCTAGGCGAACTAGGCCTTGCCTTGCTACAAGCCTTACAAGCCTAAACCAAATTTTCAATATCCATATCCAACTTTGGCCACCACAAATAGGATCGCGCTTCACTTTTCATTTCTACTATTCCCGGGTGCGCAATATGTAATTCCTCTAACAACAACTTTCTGCACTTTGCCGGTATTACAACTCTCTAACCCTACATTACTATATCATTTTCTACATGCAGTTTATTTTTTCGACTAATAAAAGGCTTGAGCGAATCTCCCTCCAATTTGTCATGCCATCCCTCCTTAATTTCAGATAAAATCTTGGATAAAACTCCATCCTTTTCTGTTCCATCCTGAATATCTGCTGCCGTAAGTGGTAGGTCATGGTTATCATAAATGAAATTCACATAAGTGTAATTTGAATCTTTCACTCCGCCAGACTTGGACGAAGGTAAGCATGACAAACAATCTGCATTTCTATTCAACGTACCTTTCAGATATTTGATGGTAAAATCAAACTGAGATAAGAAAACAGCCCAGCGCTGTAATCTGCCAGCCGCCATCACAGGAATACCTTTCTTGTCTCCGAATCAATGAATTAGAGGTTTGTGATCTGTTGTCAAAAGAAATTTGCGTCCTATAAGATAGTGATAAAATTTTTTGACCAAAAAATAAATTGATAATGCCTCTTTGTCTAAAGTGGAATAAGCCATTTCACATTTACTAAGTTTTCTTGAAGCAAAACGAATTGGTCTTTCATTCCCATTAGGTAAAATGTGCGATAATACTCCCGCTACTTCATATGAACTTACGTCGCAACTTACCTCGCAACTTACTTTCAAAGGTAGATCTGGATTATAATGAATCAATACCACATCTGAAGTGATAGCTTCTTTCGCCTTAATGAGAGCTCTTCCACAACTTTCACTTCATTCAAAACGTGTATTCTTCTTCAACAATTCATACAGTGGGTGCAAAATATCTGTAACATTCTCGATAAATTTTGAATAATAGTTTAACATTCCCAAAAAAGACTTTAACCCTGTAATATTCTCTGGTGTTTTACAATTCAGTATTGCTTCTACCTTCGACGTCCCCTTTTTCAGACCTTCCTTATTGATTACATGTCCCATATAAGTGATCTTTTCTTGAAAAAAACAACACTTGTTTTTCTTTAAACGAAATCCTGCATCCAGCAATCTTGAAAACACCATTTCTGAATTTTTTGAATGTTCCACGTCATCAAAACCAGTAACTACTATATCGTCAAAGAAAACCACCGTACCTTTACATCCCTGTAGTGTTCTATCCATAATCCTCTGGAAAATAGCACAAGCAGGTTTGGTTCCAAAAGGCAGTCTCTCTACTCCAAAAATACCATTATGAGTATGCCAAAATTGTCTTTGATTCCTCATCCAATTCAATTTGATTGTAAGCGATTTTTGAATTAAGTTTTGTAAACTTTTCACCACCTTGTAAAGCTGCAAAGAGCTGATCAATATTTGGCAAAGTATATCTATCATCGTCAAGAATTGGATTTACTGTAGTCTTATAGTCTGCCCATAGTCTCAACGAACCATCAGATTTAACCACAGGTACTAATGGAGTGCCCCATTGAAAACCAGAAATGGGAGTAATAACACCCTCGTCTTCCAATCAAGCCAACTCCGTTTCAACCTTATCTTTGAAAGCCAAAGGTAGATTTTGAAAATATTGGTTTTGACTCGCTAACGATCGGCAGCTTTACTTTTTCGTGTTTGAATAAACCTAGTTCATCCTTGAAAAGGTCTTGGAATTTGTCCAACAAGCTATTAAAACCTGACGCTTCTGCAAGTTCAGGTTCCAACCTGTTCAACTCTAAACGTAAATTGAATTTTCTTATCAAATCTCGCCCAAATTATGACAGTACATCTTTACTTTTTATTACAATTAAATTCACTATTTTAGTTCCATCGTTAACTGTAATGGGCACGTTGATCTGTTCAATTGGCGTGATCTTAGATCCAGAATATGTATTCCAAGTGATAGAACATGTAAGCAAGGGAAACTCAGATGAATATTTTTGATAACAATCAGAAGAAATTGCTGATATTGAGGAACCCGTGTCAATTTCCATTTCAAATTTGTTTCTACCAATTAAAGCTGTAATTGTGAAAGTATCGGAAACGGCATTATTCAAAATGATAGTGTACATTGTGGGTTCTTCAGTATCTAAAAAATTGTTGCAATGGTTCTCTTGTTGTTTACAAACAGAAGCTAAATGTCCCTTGATTTTACATAGCTTACAACTATAAGTTTTATATTTACAATTTCTGAAATCTTGATTTGTTTTACCACACGCAAAACAAATGGCAGAGTTCAACTTATTCTTCTCTTCTGGCTGCCATTGTTGCTGTTGCTGTCCTCTGTACCGTTGCCGTGCGTTTCGATGTACCTGCCGGTTTGGCTGTTGATGACTTTCATGCCGATTATGTTCCGTCGTCTTGCTGTTGAGTTTGAAACATTCCACGATTGACGCCTTGTCACAACTAATACTAGCTTCCTTTGCAACAGCCAAATTAAATGATTCTTGTAGTGATTTCTTACCGGGATTTTCTTGTATGAGCTTGTTGAAAACCTCGCCTCGTCTGAGTCCAATAACCAGTTTATTTTTCAATTGATGTTCTATGTGAGTATTAAATTGGCAATTTACTGCAACCTTCTTGATTCTCGCGAACCAATCGACGAGAGGTTCATCCTGTTCTTGTTGTGCTTCGTAAAATTGTAGCCGTTCGTAGAATACCACAATTCCTTCACCAAGTGCCGTATACCGCCGCCATGGCTTGAACTTCCGTATCTGCTCCTCCCCCACGTTCTTCTGGCTGTTTTTTGCTCGTTGTTTTCTTTGCAGGTCCTTCTTCCTCGTCGCCAGTTTTATGTATTCAAAGTATACGGATGTCGGGATGTCTTTATTGATTATTCCATGACATTTCAATTATTCTACCAACTCGATATATCACAGTTCGTTAGCTCGCTAGGTCATCAATCATTAGTACGTAGTTCGTCATCTTATTCAGTAGTTCGTATTCTTTGAGTTTGTTAGCATTTAGTTCTTATTCAGCTATTCACATTGTCACTTTGGTTTCATTGATAAGTTCGTTTCATCAAACTCGTCAGCTCACCAGGTCGTTAGTTCGTTGGCTTGTTTGCTTGGCACTCAAAATATTCATTAGCGTCTTCGCGACTTGTTCAATTATTAGACAATGACATGATGCAGGTAATTGCCTCAATCAAAATTTGATCTTGAAACAACTGTAATTACTGTCTTTACATGATTTTTAAGCTATACAACGTGGAAATTACGTCAGTTAACCGTGACTGGCCTACACCAGGTGATAGAATACCGATACTTTGCACTAACGCTCAGCTCATCAAACCACCTGCCGGTTTTCCTCGAAGCTTCAGGCAAAACCGTATTGAAATGACGTTGTATGTGGCCCCAAATTTGCATTTGAGATCTTGACGTGAGTTAACTGAATCACTATGCGGCATAGCATCCAAAAAGCAGTTATAGATCTACTCAAATCTGCACCAGCGTCAGTTTGAGCCGGACTCTTCACCCTGTAAGTACTCAAGCTACTCAAAGATCAAAACCCGTGACCCCCGAATGATGCCAAGTTGTTTTCGCACTTGAATGCTTGGATTTTGTGTTTTTCCCGGCCGTTTTTCTCTCTTTCAATAAAACCGGAATCTATTGTCCGCTCTGCTCCGTCATTAAGCTGAAAGCTTTTTACAGTGTAGGTACCTAGTGTGTGCGCGGCTTTCAGAATTTTTAATCTCACTCTGTAAACACGGAATGGAGCTTTCGTTCCAAAGTGTAGGCACGGAATTCCAAAGGCACGAGGTCCCCATTGTGATTACACACAAAACGGTCCCCGTAGGGCCGGTGACGCAGTCGTTAATCATCGCGTTGGGCCGAGCTAGGTCGCGAGGTGGAAAAAAGCCGCCGACGGCAGCAGGCGGCTCGGCCCCCCCGCCCCGCCCCGGCCAGAAAAGCTACGCAGGAAAGCCCGTTTTAGATTTTATAAATGATCGATAAAATGGGAGCTTTGTTTCCGATTCTATTGCTGTAGTTTTTCCTCGAGTTTTTCCAAAAAGTCGCAGTCGAATTTGGGTCAAAATTTCGACTGCCACGTGACGTTGTGACAAAGCCACTGACCGCGGTGGTACATATTTCATAAGGGCGAGTTATTGTATAACCTTTGATCAGATAAAAAAAATGGAATAAGGGTGAAAGGAATTATGGAATACTTGTGCCAATTTATATGGTAATGCCTGGACCTTTTCCAGGGTGGTTTGAATAACAAATAAATTGATATAACAGGCTGATAAATCACGTAGTTTATTACGCTTGCTTTCGTGATGTCAATTCAAAAGCTTTCGTAAGTACCTGTGAATATCTCAGCAACTGAATCAAAGCGCTCGGACGAGAAGTGTTCCAGCCATTAGATTCTACCATTCATTGTTTTTCTCATCGCAGGATGATTACTTCTCTTTACGTTCCAAATCGACGTAGTTTCGACGTTATTTTGTCGTCAGAGTCGATTTCAAGATTCATCGGCAAGCCGTCACATTTGAACCGTCACCAGGACAAAATTTGACGTCTGAGATAAGCTAGTGTACTGGATTTTCGAAAAGCGGTTCCACAGAATCTCGTCGGTGATCCGGCAAATTCACGGTATTTTAAACGTGTAAACCGGGCCATGTGGAGTCGATTGGACGTGATATTGGCCTCAACGCCCGATTTTATGTTTTCGCTGTTGATACCGAAAGATATCAAACTAATCAGGTAACTGACAAACTTACAAGCTAATTGACGAACTAACGAGCGACCTAATTGACGGACTAACGAGCGAGCTAAGTGAAGAATCACCAAGCCAACTCACGAACTAACAGGCTGACAAAACGTATACCAGCTACCAAGGTACCAGCGATAACAGCCAACAGCCAAAAGTCAACGAGTGAACAAAATAACGGACCAGCTATCAAACAAGTCCAAATAGCTATTGAATTGAGCCAACTAGCTAGATAGCTCTAGAACTGAAGAATTGGGTTGATCAGTAGCTACCAGAATAACTAACCAAGCACACTGTGAGCTAACGGACTAAGAACTCCAATTGTCGAACTAACCAGTCAATGAGCTAAAGGACACAATGCTAACAAACTGAGTTTTGATAACAAACCAACGGGCTAACGAAACAACTAAATTGATCAACTAGCGAAAGAGTCTATGATTATTTGAAGTGCAAAACAGACAGTTAAACAAACTAACGATCTGATGAACTGACGAACTTGAAGGAACTAGGGAATAAACCAACGAACTAGTGAACTAACAACGAAATAACGAGCTTGTAAGTTGACGATTTATCTAAATAACGAAGTGAGTGTCTGACTAATTGATGAGCTTAATGCTGGTAAGCTCGAAAAATACCGAACTAATGAGCTAGTTGATGAACCATAAGCTAATGGTATTTGACACGGCTAAAGAGCTCAATATCTCAACAGCTAACAGGTAAAATGTTGACGAAATTATCGGATAACTGATGAGGTGATTGAATAATTCGCGTCGCTAACAAACTGACGGAGTAACAAGCTAACAAGCCGATGAACTGCGAGCTTACGGACTAACTAACTAATGGACGAATGAGCTAGTTGACGGGCCTACGAGCTAATGACTGATGACCTAGAAAGCTAGCAAACTGAATAGCTCAACAGATAACAGGAAACATGTGGACAAAATATCAGATGACTGATGAGGTGATTAAATAATTCTAACTAGACTAGCTAGACGGTGTACTACTAGCTTACGAGCTCACAAACTGATGAACTACTAATAACGAGCTCACTTGATTAGTAGTTACGGAAATAAGTGAGCAAAGAGCTAATGAGGCAACAATTTGAAAAGTTACTGACTGACGAACTGGCCAGCTGACGCGTTGACGATTTGTCAACTATCCAAATTTTCACGAAATAGTTGAACGAGCAGTTTATTCCGCTAACAAGCGAACAAGCTATCCATTTTTCAAATAACAAAGTGGACGATTCAGCAAATAACAGGCTTTCAAGTGACAAATCTGACTATAAACCAAAAACTTACGGAAAGCTAACGAACTAATTACCAATCAACAAACCAATAAGCTTGTGAATTGTGGTTCTATCGAATCAACAAAGTAAGCAGCTGACGAACGCATAAAGTAAGTGCCGGGAAGCTTATGGAATACCGAACTTCTGACCTGGTTGACGAACTAACAAGCTCATTGATTGAACTAGCGAGCTGGATAAAGAATGAAGAGTGAATGTCTCAGCAGCTAACTAAAAACGAGTTGATGAGAAAACAATAAGCTAATGAACTGATACGATTAACTAACAAATCGAATAACCCAAAGAACTGATGAGCTATCAGCTTACCAATCAACTGGCTGATGAGCTTGATTGACACATAGCTATAGAAATGAGTCAGTGCGGAGTTACTCAGGTGAATAGCTGATTATTTATTCGATCAACGATCAGACCAGCTGAGGCAATGACTATCTGTAACTAACTGAATCTTCACGAACTTAAACTTAAGTATTAACTAACGAAACAGCTAACGAACCGGTAGACCTGAAACAAAGTAACAAGCTTGAAGGTCACAATTCACATATGTAAAGAAGAGAGGAGCTGACTAACCGATGAACTAAATGCTGACAAGCTCAACGAATATCGAGCTGATGAGCTAGTTGACAAACTATGATAACGATAACGGCTGAACTGGCGAGCTAACAAAATAAATATATCTAGAGCTAACGAGAAATGAGTTGACGGAATAAAAGATAACTTATGAGCTGATGAACTACTCATAGTTAATACGCGCAGCTAATGAATTGACTGACTGACTGACTGACTGACTGACAATCTAACTAGATAATAATCTGCGATATAACGAGCTGACTAGCTAATAAGTTACTGATATAATGAGCTTATCAGTAGCTACTGAAATGAGTGAGTGTAAAGCTAATAAGGCAAAAACTAAGAAATTAATCGACTGACAAACTAATCAGCCAAAGCGGTAACGATTCTTTTGCTAACTGAATTTTCGCGAACTAGCCGACCAAGCAACTTATTTTGCTAACTAGCAAGAAAGTTGAGAGTTCACCGACTCACAAAAGTAACCCGTTCAACAAATGACGAGCTATTGAGCAACCAATCTAACTGTATCTTGAAAAGAAACAAAATAACGTACTAGCTAATTACAAATATCACAAATACGGATAGCTCAGAAATCGACAAGCTAATGAGTCACGAGCTTGGTTAAGTGTACGAGAATAACTAACTGAGCAGCACGTGAGCCAAAGAACTGAGCACTTAAATTTTCGAGCTGGACAGCTGCATTGAATAACTAGCAAACGAGCTAATGATCATTCGAAGTTTGTAGCAAACAATCAAACGAACTAACAATCTGATGAACAGACGAATTTCGTAAAGTGTGAAAAGGAAGTAACGAAGTAGTGAGCTCAAAACGGAGTAACGAACTTGTCAGTTAACGATTTACCGAAACAAAAAAATAAGTAGCTAAGAACTGAATGCTGGCAAGCTCAAGGGATATTGTAATAATAAGCAAAATGACGAACTACGAGCTAATGAGGGATGAACTAGAGACCTCACGAACTGAGTAATCAGCAGCTAACAGTAACCAAATGATGGAACAACAGATGACTGAGGAGCTAATGAGCTGATACACTTGTAGCCAAGAAATTGACTAACAAGCTAGTTAGCTGATGAGCTACTAGCTTATGAGCAAACTAGTTGAGAAGTACTAATACAACCAGCTCATTCAATCAAAAGCTACCAAAATTAGTAAATAAAAAGCTAATGGGGCAGGAAACTAAAAAGTTGAATAACCGACCAACTGACCAGCTAATGCAGTTACGACTTTTTACCTGAGTGAGTTTTCACGAGCCAGCTGAAGAACGTCTTTGACTAACTAGCGAACAAGCCAACAGCTGATTGAGCTGCAATTGAACCAATTTGAAGAATACCGAGCTATTAGGCTACAAGTCTATTTTGAAAACTGACGAAAAGTTGACAAGTTAATCAATAACCAACGAAGCAAGAGCTTGTAAAATGTGGTCCCATCGAACTAACAAATGGAGCACCTGAGAAACTGATATATTAAATGCTGGAAAGCGCATGGAACACCGAAGTAGGTACTGACCTAGTTGGCAGCTGCAAAACAACGAGTTAATGAAATGACAGATGAGTTGATGAGCTGATACGATTAGCTATAACGAATCGACTAACTGAAGAGCTGATGACCAATCAGCTTACTCAGCTGACTAGCTGACGAACTAACTTTATACGCAGTTACCACCGGAGTAAGTGAGTAGTTGTTGATGAAATTATGAAATGGTTAGGTACTACTGATCAAGTGACTAACTTGATGAAGCTTGATGACTAACGAAGGAACTGGTAGACTAGAAACAAAGTAACGAGCTTGTCGAACTAACGAAATGAATAGCTGCTGACCCGATAAACTGAAGCAGACAAGCTTATAAAATACCGAACCTATGAGCTAATTGACCATCAGCAAATGAGCTAATTGATAAACTCACGAGCCACGAGCTTATTAACCCACTTCATTGTAGTTTGTTGATTGGTTTGCTGGCAAGTTCGTGGCTTTTCAGCCTGTAATAAACCAGCCATCCGGGCCTGTAGCGCGGCAAAGATAGTTTCTAGGGTCAGAAAAATAAATCATGGAATTTTATGGTCGATATCGACGCAGAATTTCATCCTCTACAACATATCGAAAGTCCCAAAAAATCCCCTTATTGGCTTTTTCTATAGTCGATTTCAAAGTATAGTGCGTTCACAGTAACCATATTTCAAAAAGATTTTCTGTTTTTGTCGCTATCATTCCACTGCTATGATTCAAATCATCAATACATCTAACTGTCATGGTTCAAATCATCCATTGCACTTATAAGGACCACAATTATCCTTTTTTCGAAAAAAAAAACAATTCCCGTAAATTAAGCAAACGAAGAGGTAACTCGCAATATCAATATTCACATTTTAGTACGGACGTTAGGGGAACCAACCTTGCATTTTATTTCAGTGCAAAACGCTTTTGCATGTGAGTAGTAGGTACCTACAGGTGATTTTTAAGAAGCGGTGCCCCGATGGAACCCGCGACCAGCGTGCTTCCTAAGAGGTCGAAGGTCAAAAAATTACACTTTTTGGAGTCGTTGCTTTTTCTATACTTTTTTCGCTGGACTATATATCTTCAAGGTCGAGGAACACAACGCCATGAGTTTCAAGAATGTGTCATGCAGCAGTGGCGTACCAGACGGCTGCGAAGAGGCCGAGGAGCGATTTTTCACGGAGTCTTATGATAAACCGTGACTAACACTTTTTCGACATGTTTGGTATCATTTCTGACCAAATCGCACATCCTGATTCTAAAAATAAGCATGAAATTTTGATAGAGACGTGTTAAACCGGTTTATCGTATGTAATACCACAAGAGCTATGAGTTTTATTGATAAAATTTTCGAACTATCTCGAAAGCTTTGTTTTCAAGAAATTCACCGAATGTGAAATGAACCACCATTTCAAGCTTGCAATACAAAGCTGCCGGAACTTGGGCCTCACTCCAGACATCAAGCCGTCACGAGCCGGGTGTCCGATGAACCGAACCGGCCTGGAGACAGCAGAGCGTACCAGCAGGGCTTCTTCACCTTCTTCAGTGGACTCGGCTGAGTACCCCCCTCTTCTTTATATCATTTTCATTTCAGCTTTTAGGGCCTTCTGCCAATTTTATATTTATAATGAGCCTTCAGCTCGATTATTGTAATTTTGTGATGAGCCTTCAGCTCGGCTGTTATTGCCAACAACTGCCGTTGGTATCTTATTATTTCTTTGGTTTTGGTTTGATAAACCTTATTGGTAGATGAATCTGTGTTTCACTACCCAGCCGACTCCGTTCCGGTTACACACAATTGCAGTTTACGACCCAGCTCTACCAGAGAGCTAACCGGCACTTTTTCATTTAGGCGTGTGCCTAGAGGAGGTCACTAGCGGCCTTCTCCCGCCATCCTCCGGGCCATGCCCCGGAGAAATCCGCTTCAACGCCAGCAGAAGGAGTGGAGAAGGTAACAAGGTGCTTTGGGGAAATTGCAAAGATACTTTGCACATTTTTTTCTGACACATGCCTACTCTGACGAGCAAAAATTACCACGCTGTTTTGCGATAGCACTAAGCTCTGCCGCTTCTCCGACAATGGCTGCGAATGCTTTGATATTTAACTTGTACCTCTCGAGTTGAAATCCGGAATCCGGGTCAAGTTTCCCACTACAATGCCCAATCCTTATTGCCGCGGAATAACGGAAATCCATCGGTGCTTTGCAGAGATTATCAGAGATTTGCAGCGTGCCGTGTTTACGGCTCAATTGCAAAAACAAAAGAGCTTACGTCCCGGTGTATTTCCTGTGCAGGAAGCGGCGCGACGATTGGCCGGGCATTGTCGCAGAAAGTTTTCAGAGAACAACAAATCAATCGAAAAGTCGGACGCAAAGTTTTGAGACGACGACGTCAACAGCGCCGCGACGCGCCCCGGTATGATCCGACCCAAGCAATTTCCATTGTCCCCCCGGCACCTTATCCAAGTGCCGTCTTCAATATTCGATGACATTCTTCGAAATTTAATATTGTCTTGAACCTATCGATAGGTAATCAGTGAACTGGTAAACAAGTCGTGTATTTGCCGATGACAATAATGAACCGGACATCGATGTTTCGACATTGCATGTCTCCTCAGCTTTACTGACGCAATCCAAAAAAAAAAAAATTCAGTACAAATCATAGATGATGGTAGATTGTATAAATGTAATGCAAATGGCATTCAACTTTAATGAAATGGAAATAACAAAGAGCTATAGCTACAGAGAAAAAAAACACAGCCAGACGTGCTCAGGTAACGTTTGCAATGTTTATTAGGTTCAAGTACACCTGCGCTGCAAACTCCGCAATTTTCCTCTAATCCTGGGCGTCTTGTTTAGTGTAATAAAAAGAACCGAAACAAAGAACAAGACAGAATGCTATTCCGCGAACGTCGCTCGTGCTGGCAAGACGGCGGCGCCAGCGCCCGCTTGATTAATGAGCAGACACGCACTGGAACTTTCTCCTTCTGTCCTGGCCGTAAACAGTTTCCTTCAAGGTAAGCAAGGGCGAAGCGGTCGAGTTTCAAGAGCACCAGGGATGAATTCGCACGTCTCCGCGGCGGTGCCAAGGGCGAATTCATCAAGCGGAGCTTCGCCAAGCGTTCCGTTTAAAACTCGCCCTTGTACTCAAAGAGGCCTCTCGCATGTTGAGACAAGCCGCAAGGATGTGCGGTCACTTTGCGAGAGAGAAGAGGACGATAATGATGGACGCGGCGGTAGTTTTCGCAAAATGGGGCACTCGAACGGAAACAGGCGCCGCATAAATTCAGGCGTGTGAGAAGGGAGGCGCGGGAATGGCATTTCGGACATGCGGTGCGGATCCGGGACTCTCCGGGGTTATTGCTTGTAAATCTATCGCGGTGATGGTCTCATGCCGAAGAGCCCTGTAGCCCTATGCCCAACAACCTTATACTCGGTGTTTCCTTGTGATTTAGATCCGATAGCGCGATTCCGAACTGGACGGAAATTTGCCGGTTTGCAAATCAGAAGTGGGATGAGATCTCCGGTTCCGATAGCTTCGAATGGAGCTGCTGTTATTACATAGGCTTTGCACATGTCTGTTATGTGGGTCGACATTTTGTACAAGTAGTGGTTTACAATTTATCAGTTAAATTAAGCAATTCAATAATATTACGGATGAAGCGAGGGATGAAGCTAGCTTCGAACATGCTTTGAGAAAAGGTGAGGCTGCGTTCAATTTCTTGCAAATAAGGCCATGTTCAAAGTATTGATCAGTTGATTTTTTTTTCTGGTCGAACTGGTTGTACGAATTGGAATTAGCTTACTAAGAAGCCTGTTGGCTAACGAACCGAGCACTTAATCGACTTGCGAACTGACCAGCTAACAAGGTACCAAGTTGACAACTAACAAATAGCCCTGACCAGCTAACGAGCTAACGGACCGACTTGTTTGACTCAATATTCATTGAGCTAGTATTCATTCGAACTTGGTATAAAGCAACAACAATTCAAATGAATAAAGCCGACTTATCCACAAACCTAAATATGTTACGGAAGAGCTAACGGATTGGTTCACTCAATAGCTCGTCATTTACCAAATCGTTTACTTTATAATTCAAAAAATGGTTATCTTGTTCGCTAGTTAGCGAAATAAATTGCTTGTTCAACTCGTGAAAATTCATTTAGCTAACAAATTGTCGACGCGTCAGCTAGCCAATTCGTCAGTTAATAATTAACTTTTCAGTTTGTTGCCTCATTGGCTCTTCACTCAGTCATTTCCGTAGCTACTGATCAACTGAGCTCGTTTTATAAGTAGTTCATCAGCTAGTTAGCTCGTAAGCTCGTAGTTTATCGGCTAGTTAGCCCGTTGATTAAGCATGTTGACAAAATATCAGACGACTGATGAGGTGATTGAATGAATGGCATCGCTAACAAATTAACCAACAAGCTAACAAGCCAATGAGCTACAATCTCACAAATTGACTAGCTGATGAACGAATGAGCTAGGAGACGAACTGCGAGCTAATGCTGATGACTGTTGACCTGAAAAGGTAACAACTTGAATATCTCAGCAGCTAACCTGCTGAAACCTTTTAGAAATCTCCAAAAATCCTGAAAAATGTCTCGGATTTTCACAGAGATCTTGACAAATCTTGCAGAAATGTTTGAAAACCAATACAAATTTCTTGAAAATCTATAGAAATCCTTGACAATACTGTAGAAATATTCAGAAATTCCGAGAAATCTTGAACAAATTTCCAGAGATCCCGGAGAAATTTTGGAAACTCCCTATAGATTCTTATAAATCCCGTGGAAAAGCTTTGAAAATCTTCAGTGATCCCGTAGAAACCTTTGGGAATTCCCACGAATCTTGTAGACTTCTCCAGAAATTCCCAAAGGTAATGGTGATAAATACATATATAATCTCAGGAATCCTTAGACATCTTTGAAAATACCGTAGAAATCTTGAAAGCACTCAAATTTCATGAAAATCTCAACTTTGGCCCATAGATCTATTGAAATCTTTGATCCCAGACCGGATAAAAATTCTCATGAATCCTTGAAAATCCCTAGAAACCCCGTGAAAATCTCTAGAGAAGCTTGAAAAACTTGTAGAAATCTGTAGAAATCCTTGAAATTCCCGTGGAAATATTCAGAAATCCCTTAAAAATTGCGAACAAATCTTGAGGAATCCTCAGATTCCCCGTTGAAATCTTCATAAATCTCTGGAGATTTCCCCAGAAACGCTTAAAAATTCGGTGGATATCTTCAAGGATTATTTAGAAAATCTTCAAAAATGCTGGAAATTCCTCAAAAATCTCGCAGAACTCTCTAGGAATCTCTGAAAATCTCATACAAATTTTCATAAATTCCTAAAAATTTTGTTGAAAGCTTGATAAATCCATAGAAACTTTTTGGACTCCTCAAAAATCTCAAGAAATCTCTTCAAAATCTTATAAAAATATATTGGGAATCCCTGAAAACCCTTCGCAAAAATCGATGAAAATTTTCAGGAATACTGAGCAATTTTTAGAAATCTCATACGAGTCATGAGGAATCCCCAGAGATTTTGCAGAAATCTTGGGAAAACCCTAGAAATATTCTAGAGATCTTTATAAAATCTCGTAGAAGTCTCCAGAAATTCTTACATTATTGGAAATGGACTCAGAAATCTGTAATCTAATAAAGCGTGGAATTTTTCACAAGTCCCTAAGGAAATAAGGATTGAATTCTTGGAAATAGACTCAGTCGAGAGGAGGAATAAAGTTGAAGCTTTGAAGAAAATCCTTAGCATTCCCGTAGAAATCTCTAGACAGTCTCAAAAATCTTGCAGTAAAACTCAGAAATATGTCATGAAGCATAAAAATCTTCACAAACCATCAAGAATCTTGTGAAAATTTTCACATATCCCTTAAGTTTTCTGAAATCTTTGGAAATCCCGTGAAAATTTCCAGAGATCTCTAGAAATCTTCTAAAGTTTCACAGTAATATTGAAAAGCCTGAAAATTTCATACAAATCTCCATTTTGCTCATGGAAATCTTGAACAAACTTGCTCGAACAACTTGAACAGAATAAAAATTACATACACATGTTCAGTCTCAAAGCTCCCTGCACATCTCAAGAAATTCTTGGAAATCCCTAGATATCTTATAGAAATGTACAGGAAGCCCTAGAAACTCTTACAGGATTTCTCAGAAATCTCGCGAATATCTTGGGTAATCCTGTAGAAATCTTCAAATATTTTGTGGGAATCTTAAGGAATCCCTAGAAATTCAATAAAAATCTACATGAGTTCCCGGAAATTCTTTGGAAATATTTGAGGAATTCATAGAAACTTTTGGAAATCCCCCCCATTTTTTCAAAACTCCAAAAAAAATTTGTATGAATGTTTGGGAATCCTTGAAACTTAAAATTCATGAAGAAATTTCCAAAAATCCATAGAAATTGTTGAAAATGTTTCAAATCCCATACGAATCGTCGGAAATTCCTTAATATATTCTGTAGAAAACCCAAAAAATCTCCAGAAGATTTTGAAAGACTCGTAGAAATACCTAGAAATTACATAAAAATTCTTAGAAATTCCATAGAATCTTTAGAAGTGCTTGAGAATTCTCAGAATTTTTTGAGAATATCGACCAAGACGCTAGGTATGAAGAAAATTTAATCAAAATAAAGTTCAGTTTTACAGTTTCTGAACAAAAAAACTTCTAACAGCCTTCAAAGGTATATTTTTAGAAAGTGGATTTTCCCACATCGTAATTTCCTAAATGCGACTGACACTTTCCACAACACTGAAGCTTGTTTTCTAGCTGTTTGTATCACAGTTAGTTTATGGAATCAGACTTTCGGAATAGGTAATTGAAAACTAGAAACTGAAACCCATGAAACTTCAAAGTGTGGCAAAACGCATCAGAACGATAAAAACAGCTTCAAAATGTATCCGAAAGCAGCAAACCCAAGCAAATTAGGGACTAAACCGGAGCCATAGCCATAAAGTATGGACAAAATAGAAATTCGATTCTGAAATTGCTGAAGAATAGCTGTAACATTCTTTGAAGGTATATTTTTGGAAACGGAACTTTTCCACATGGTATTTTTCAAAATGCGACTAACACTATCAACAATCGAATCCTGTGTTATTGCTTTTTGTATCACAACAACTCCATGGAGGCAAACTTTTGGAATATGCAATTGAAAACTAGAAATAGGAAGCCCTAAAACTTCAAAGTCTGGCAAAAGGCATCAGAACGATGAAAGTAGCTTCAAATTAAAAAAAAAAAAAACTTCACCAAATTAGAGAATGAGCCGCTAGGTAAAACCAAAATTGATCGAAATGAAATTCGGTTTACAGTTTCTGAACAAGAAAAGCTGTGTGTAAGTCTTCAAGGGTATATTTTTAGAGAGTGAATTTTTTCCACATCATATTTTTCAAAGTGCGACTAACACTTCCAACAATTGAAGCTTGTTCTCTTGTTCTTTATATCACAAGTTCATGGAACCGAAATTGTGAAAAATGGAATGGAAAACTGAGAAGAGGAAGCCCTTGAACTTCACAGCCTGGCGAAGGGCGTCAAAACAATGAAAATTGCTTCAAAATGTATTTGAAAAGTAGCAAACTCAACCAAGTGAGAGACTTAGTCGCTAGGCATAGACAAAATTGACTCAAATTAAAATTCGGTTCCAAATTTTCTGACAAAAAGAAACTGACACATCCTTTGGAGCCATATTTCTAGAAAGTTAATTTTTCCACATCGTCTTCTTCAAAGTGCAACTAACACTTTCAACAATTGAAGCTTGTTTTCTTGCGATTTGTCCATGGACATAACAAGTTTATGGAACCAAATTCTCGAGATATTCAAATTAAAACTGAAGAAAGGAAGACTCGGAACTTCAAAGTCTGACGGAAGGCGTTGGAACGATCAAAGTGGCTTTAGAATGTATTCGAAAAGAAGCAAATTGAACCAAATTAGGAACTCAGCGTGCAAGTATAGCCATAATTGTCTCTGTCAAAGATTCAGTTGCGAAATTCCTTGAACCTGGAGCATTGTTCCAGGGTTTATATTTTGTGAAGTGAACTTTCCACAATTCCACATTGTGTTTTTCAAAGTGCGAATAACACTTTCAACAACAGAATCTTTGCTGTTGCTGCTTGTATCGTGACAAGTTGATAGAATTGCAGGAATAAGCAGAAGACACTGGAACTGCACAGAAGTCAGCAATAAACGCTGGAATTATTTTGTATTGCCGATAGTTGTCGCTCAACTCCATCTCAAAAGGTGCCGCTAACAGAAACTGATTAGCTGCTGACGCTTCAATTGCGGCGAAATAAAATACTATACGATTGACAATGAGAACTACGAAATAAAGACGGCGCACTCAAATTAGCTTATCGTCATCAAGTTTACGGAATCATTCGACGAAGCCTTTTCCCTTGATCAAATGGCACATTATGCATGCGGCTGGGCATAAATCACAACGTATTATGTCGACACGTCAAACGAACCCGACCTGTCTAGGGGTAACATGTAATTATCCAAACAATCGGGTCTTTTCGAACCGGGCTTTGATCTTTATCGACACTCCTGCCCCGTCCTACCTCCACAAACACAAGAAAAGGCATACCTTGTTGGGTAATAATATGAGAAAGTTACGCGAAACTCGACGGCTCAGTTAAAGACCTGAATCGAGGCAAATTAGGCCATCCCGTTAACAAAGGAACGGCGCGGTAAAACTTAACTTCGAGCTCCCACACTAACCGCCCCCGTTTTCCTTCCCCTTCGCCCTGTTGTTTTCCGGAGCTTCAACAATGGCCCGTGTCTTTTCAGACTTGAAATGAAAATTAACGACATGGCCTACCGTGCGTGCATCTCAAAAACAACGAAAATGCGAACGTCGAGCACTTGCCGGCACATTCGCAATAAATGTCCCATTTGGCGACATTTGAGACATCATTTCGAAACTGCTGCAGTTCGGGCTTTGAAGCTATGGCAGCTATTAAATTAGACACAAGTTGAGCTGCAGTTGCTCGACGTCCAGCTGTAATATCCCGCCATTGTGCGAGCGGAGATGCGGGAAGCGAGAAGCGTCGCGACGCTATCTGTTCCGTATGGTTGGCTGAATGCACTTCCCGTTTTCCCATTCACGTCCGCACACATTCGCACCGCGTTGTGTATTACGCCTCTGTACGTTGTTGTTTGTTGGTAATTGAAATGGAGCTCTCTGAATTCTGCTCGTATATTTCGGCTCTCGGCAGCTCTCACACAGAACGATAACGGTGGTGGTGGTGGTGATGGAGGCTGGTGGGAACGACGGTGGGATGGGAGACGGTTCTCTGCTTTTCAATCGGGCGGAGGACACGTCGTTTCGATAACGACGCCGATTGACGCGAGCGAATTGAAATGTGCGCCTGAAAATCGTCTGGCGGCTCTCTCACACACGGGCGAGGAATTATTTTCGAGCCGGAAATCCGGGCTCCGCGTGCCAGAACCCCGAAACGATCAAAAGATGAGGAGAGAGCGCCGCGCTTGCTTTGATTAACGTTCGCTTGTCGCTCGGATCGTTCTTTTTGGGAGTGAGTTCGGTTGGCTGAGGCCGCGTATCCCGTGTGCAACCCTCTGCACATTGCGGCGTTTCACGAGGCTCGGTAAATAGCCACGTGTTGATTTTGCATGTATCATAACAATCCAGAATAATTCTAGCATCTAGTGCTGACTACTGCGCAATCGTTGTGTATTTGTGTTAATTCTATAAGTTTGCTATTACACAAGCAGCAACAACAAAGCTTCAATTGTTGAAAGGGTTATTCGCCCTTTGAAAAATGTGATGTGGAAATTTCACTCCAAAAAATATATTTATATCCTGAAACAATGATCCAGCTCAACTTCGGAACCGAATTTTTGACTAAGTCAATTGAGTCTTCACTTGTAGGCTCAGTTTTCAATTCGATTGAGTTTGCTGCTTCAAGAATACATTCTAAGGCCATTTTTACCATTCTGACGTCTTCCGTCAAACTTCGAAGTCTACGGCTTTCTCTTTGCGGTTGTCAATTTCATATTCCAGAAGTTTGGTTTCATAAACTGGTTGAAATACAAAAAAAAAGCAGTTGTTGAAAGTGTTGAGCAAACTTTGAAAAATACGATGTGGGAAAGTTTACTTCCCCATGATATACCCTCGAAGGATGTTTCAGTTTTTCTTCAGGAATTTCAAGAGAAAATTTTTGATTGAGTCAATTCTGTCCATACCAGCGGCTCTATTGCTTATTTTGTTGAATTTGCTGCGTTTCGGATATATTTTGAACCAACTTTTATCGTTCTGACGCCTTTCGCTGGACTTGAAAGTTTGAGGGCCTTCTTTTTTTAGTTTTTATTTCAGTATCCAAAAGCTCGATTCCATAAACTTGTTGTGATACAAACAGCAAAAAAACAGACTTCAATTGTTGAAAGCGTTAGTCGCACTTTGAAAAATAGGATGTGGAAAATTTCAATTTGTGAAAATATACCCTTGAAGTATGTTTCAGCTTTTCTTGAAGAATTTCGGAATCAACTTTTCATCTGAGTCAATTTCGTCCATATCTAGTAGCGCCGTCTCCAATTTGGTCAAGTTTGCTACTTTCGGATACATTTTGGGGCTGTTCTTATCGTTCTGATGCGTTTCGCCACACTTTGAAGTTTTACGGGTTCCTCTTTCTAGTTTTGATTCACCTATTCCGGGAGTTTGGTTCCACAAAATTAATGTGATGCAAACAGCAAGAAAACAAGATTCATTGTTATAGGAAGTGTTAGCCGCACTTTGAAGAATACGATGTGAGAAAATTCAAATTCTAAAAATATGGGTTTGAAGAACGTTACAGCTTTTTCTTGTTCAGGAACTGCAAAACCGAATTTTATTTTGAGCCAATTTTATTCATATCAGCGGCTTGATCAACATTTTTGAAAATGTCCAGGCAGTTCTAGAGATTCGACGGAATTTCCAGAAAGTATGGAAATTCTAAATATGTGTTTCTTCAAGTTTTCCAATTTTTTTTTAGGGATTTTTGGGATTTCTACGGGTTATATTCAGGAATTTCCAACGATTCATATGGAATTCAAGGAACTTTCAACGATTTTCATGGACTTTTGGAAATTCCTGCGGGAATTCCAAGTTCCATGAATTTCCAAACATTTCTACAAGATTTTGTAGGAGTGTTCATTATCAGGTGATCCTGCTTCTTGTCTGTTTTTCTTGTTTAATTCTATGATATCACGGGAAAGACAGACGGTTTTTTGTAAAGTTGTTTCTTTTAAAAAATTGCCAACGTTTCAACCTCGTGGCGAGGTCTTTCTCAAGGCGAGTAACTAAAAATAATACAATAAATAACTAAGAATACATCATAAAATTCGAGAACTTACAGGAATTGTAAAAATGTTAGGCTCAGTGTAAAAAAGAAATAAATATGTCAAAAATTTGAAGTTGAAAACCAAAAAGTCATCAAAATTAACAATTAAAAAACCAACACCCCCGAACAATCATCATACACCACCTCCCCACATTCCAAGTGAATTACTATAAACCACACTCAAACCCATGACATCACTTCTGTAATTTACAGTATCGTTATTATTTTCTATGTGCATCATTTCCAAAAGATTTCTTCTGAAAAGATGGCTTTCTTTACATAAAATTTTTGGGTTAATAAAGTCAAATTCGTGTTTCATTTCAAAATGATATCTAGCTAAGGCTGTAATGTCACTCTTTTTATTGTTGATAGGACGGCAACTATATTGATGTTGTTTCAATCGCATTTCAAAATATTGCTTTGTTTGTCCAATGTAGACTGAATCACAGTCTTTACATTTGATTGAATAAATAATTTCAGAACATTTCAATTGTGGTGTAAAATCTTTCAACTTTGTGTATAAACTTGATGTGTTTTTAACTGTATATAATGCTGGTTTGAAAGAACTATCAATATTCAACTTTTTAAAAAGTTGATTTGAAAAACCTGGTAGGAAAGGGAATTTGCAATAAATCTTTGGAGAATCAATACTCCCAGTTGTACTCTCATTATTAACTGAATTTGAAATCTTGCTTCTGTAATAATCAATAATGGTGTCTATAAATCGTTTGGGATAATTATTGTATGTCAAAATTTGGTTAACTAATTCAGTATTCTTTTTATGAAATTTTGGGTGACTTAGTTTTAATGATCTAAATAATAAATTCGAGATAACTGCTTTCTTCTGACTCATGGGGTGGTATGATTCAAAGTTCAGTATCCTGGAACATGAAGAAGGCTTTCTGTACCAATCTGTCAGTAATGACCCATTCTCTTGTCTGATTATTTTCACATCCAAGAAAGGTAAACTTTTGTCTTGTTCCATTTCACAGGTGAACTGCAGTTTTGGGTTGTAACTGTTGAAGATGTTTATTGTCCTTTCAATTTCATTCACGGGCACAGCCAAAATTGTATCATCTACGTAAACTTGAAGAAGTGGTAACAGGAAATGTATTTTGTCAACTGCAAACTTCATCAAATCGTCCATCCACCATCCATCATTCAGTTACTCGCCTTGGGAAAGACCTCGCCACGAGGTTGAAACGTTGGCAATTTTTTAAAAGAAACAAATTTACAAAAAACCGTCTGTCTTTCCCGTGATATCATAGAATTAAACAAGAAAAACAGACAAGAAGCAGGATCACCTGATAATGAACACACCTGGGGGCTTCCTTTCAAATATACGAAGAAAATACGGAGAAAATGTTTGGACATTCATAAATGATTGGTCCAAAATCAGCATGAAACTCGCGGCATTGATAAACAGACGAAATTTCCTCTTGAGCTGTAGAAGAAGGAAAGTTATACCATCGCACATACTTTACACTAACAGAGGTTTTTATACATTACAAGTGGAGGATCACCCTTTTCAGAGAGACGTAGAAAACTTCATACAGAGAACAAATTATTCAATATTGAACATAAAAATAAAAATAACAATATGGAATCTAGAGAGGTTAAGAAGAAAAGAAACGGATTTGACAATAAGAATTCAAAACTGGGTTAATGAAATGGAGTTACAAATATTGCAACGTTGGAAAGTTAACAAATATGAAATTATCTTCAAACGAGTAAGAGACAAAAACATAAAGAAGCTCGATCGTTTGATAGTAAACCAACGAATGACTTACGTACAAAACGAAACACTAGGAGATCTCCCTGTACGTAACTTCACATCAGAGAATTTACCAGAAGCAATTATTAATGTACTAAGTTTAGGCCCAAAATTCAGTCTACCTTTGAATGGAAACGACTTAAAAACAACAATACCCAAATTCATATGGGATTTTGAATCAATGATGGCTCGAAGTGAATGGGAAGATAACAAGAAAGATCAATTGAGAGGAAAAGCTGTCAACATTTTCACAAACTATTGCAATAAATACAAGATATATAAGAGAAATACACATAGAGATAAGATAATTTTGAATGAATTACTGGAGACGAAGAGATTTCTACGCGATCACCAAGAGATTATGGTAGGAAGAGCAGATAAAGGTGGAGCTGCAGTTGTCATGTATAAAAATGAATACAACAGTGAGATGAATAAAATGCTCCAAGATGAACTCACATATAAAGAATTAACAAGAGACCCAACTAATGGATATCAAACTAAAGCAAATCTATTAATCAATGAATTGACAAAAGATGGATATATAACAGAAATGGAAGGTAAGAAACTTAAGAGACACAATGCTGTTCCTGCAAAGTTTTACGGTTTGAGAAAAACACACAAACCAACATTATGTCTAAGACCTGTTGTATGCTGTATTGGCTGTCCATCTTATAATATTGCAAAATTCATTCATGGAATTCTTCACCCAATCACATCAAATTTCCGCTATAATGTCAAGAACAGCTTTGATTTTGTTGAATCGATCAAAACTATAACCCTTCCTACAGACTACGTTCTCATTTCATCAGATGTCATCTCATTATTTACAAATATCCAGAAATCACTTTTTTTAAATATAATTAAGGAACATTGGATTTCTTATAACATTGAGCTACCTAGAGATGTTTTTATAAGCCTCATAGAATTTTGTTTTGAATCGAGCTACTTTACATTTAATAAGAAAATATACAAACAGCTTGATGGTACTGCAATGGGGAATCCGGCAAGTCCAGTCATAGCGAATATAGTGATGGACGATTTGATGAAGTTTGCAGTTGACAAAATACATTCCCTGCTACCACTTCTTCAAGTTTACGTAGATGATACAATTTTGGCTGTGCCCGTGAATGAAATTGAAAGGACAATAAACATCTTCAACAGTTACAACCCAAAACTGCAGTTCACCTGTGAAATGGAACAAGACAAAAGTTTACCTTTCTTGGAGGTGAAAATAATCAGACAAGAGAATGGGTCATTACTGACAGATTGGTACAGAAAGCCTTCTTCATGTTCCAGGATACTGAACTTTGAATCATACCACCCCATGAGTCAGAAGAAAGCAGTTATCTCGAATTTATTATTTAGATCATTAAAACTAAGTCACCCAAAATTTCATAAAAAGAATACTGAATTAGTTAACCAAATTTTGACATACAATAATTATCCCAAACGATTTATAGACACCATTATTGATTATTACAAAAGCAAGATTTTAAATTCAGCTAATAATGAGAGTACAACTGGGAATATTGATTCTCCAAAGATTTATTGCAAATTCCCTTACCTACCAGGTTTTTCAAATCAACTTTTTAAAAAATTGAATATTGATAGTTCTTTCAAACCAGCATTATATACAGTTAAAAACACATCAAGTTTATATACTAAGTTAAAAGATTTTACACCACAATTGAAATGTTCTGAAATTATTTATTCAATCAAATGTAAAGACTGTGATTCAGTCTACATTGGACAAACAAAGCAGACTTTAGAAATGCGATTGAAACAACATCAATATAGTTGCCGTCCCATCAACAATAAAAAGAGTGACATTACAGCCTTAGCTAGACATCATTTTGAAATGAAACACGAATTTGACTTTATTAACCCAACAATTTTATGTAAAGAAAGCCATCTTTTCAGAAGAAATCTTTTGGAAATGATGCACATAAAAAATAATAACAATACTGTAAATTACAGAAGTGATGTCATGGGTTTGAGTGTGGTTTATAGTAATTTACTTGGAATGTGGGGAGGTGGTGTATGGTGATTGTTCGGGGGTGTTGGTTTTTTTAATTGTTAATTTTTATGACTTTTTGGTTTTCAACTTCAAATTTTTGACATATTTATTTCTTTTTTACACTGAGCCTTATATTTTCACAATTCCTGTAAGTTCTCGAATTTTATGATGTATTCTTAGTTATTTATTGTATTATTTTTAGTTACTCGCCTTGAGAAAGACCTCGCCACGAGGTTGAAACGTTGGCAATTTTTTAAAAGAAACAAATTTACAAAAAACCGTCTGTCTTTCCCGTGATATCATGGAATTTTGTGGGAGTTTTTGAAGAATGTTGAGGATTTCCAAAAACTGCAATCGATTACTCAGTCATTTCCAAAAGATTTCTGGGAATTGATAAGGATTTTTATTACATTTCTAGGAATTTCTGGAAATTCCCACGAAATGAAGATTTCTACAGGATTACTAAAAATATCAACGAGATTTCTGAAAAATCCTATAAGAATTTTTAAGGATTTCTGTACATTCCTACGGGATATCTAAGGATTCCTGAAGATTTGAATTGAATTCTTGGGATTCCTGATTGTGTTTACGGAATTTGAAAGGATTTTTGAAGATTTTCACAAGATTTCTGGGAATTTCTAAGAATTTCTGGAAATGTATAGAAGGTTCTGAGACGGAAGAGGTGTGTGTGTGTAATTTTGATTTTGTTGAAGATTTTGATTATGATTCGATTATGAAATTTCCAGGCTTTTGAATATGGAAATGAACTATGAAACTTTCAAATATTTCTAGGGATCTCTGGAAATTTATATGAGATTTCCAAGGATTTCAGAGAATTTTGGGGATATGTGGAAATTTCTACAAGGTTCTTGGGGATTTGTGAAGATTTTCACGCTGTATTACAAGTTCCTGGATATTTCTGCAAGACTTTTGAGCCCTTCTAGAGATTTTCAACGGGAATTCTGAGGACTTTCGTTCAAGTTCCAACTCTATTCCTTGTCTCGGCTGGGTTCATTTTTGAGAATATTCAAATTTCTAAAGATTTCTACGAGATTTTATAAAGATCTCTGAGATATTTCTAGGGATTTTGGGAGCTTTCTGCGGAATCTAGTGATTCTTCATGATTTTATGAGGTTTCTGAAAATTACTCAGTATACCTGAAAATATACATTGATTTTTGCAGAGGATTTTCCTCAGGATTTTCAGTGACTCCCAAAATACTTTTAAAAGATTCTAAGGAGATTTATTGAGATTTTTGAGGATTCCAAGAAGTTTCCATGGATGTCTCAAGATTTTTACGTGATTTTAGGAATTTATGAAGATTTGTATGGGATCTTTAGTGATTTCTGAAGGATCACGCAAAATTTCTGAGGAATTTCTAGACATTTCTGGAGATTTTCACATATTTCTTGGAGATATTCACGGATTTTTTTAGCGTTTCCAGAGATTTCTGGAGATTTCTCGTTTTGAATTTTTTTAAGAAATTCCTAATTTTTCTACGGAATTTCCAAGAATTTCTAGAGATTTCCACAAGATATTCTAGGTCTTCTGAAGATGTTCACGGGGTTTCTATGAGAATAGGATTTTCAAGATTCCTACGAGATTTTTTGGAAGATCTTTAGAATATTCCTATGGATTTTTGAAGATTTTGCGGGATTTCTAGGAGTTTCCAATTATTTGTATGAGATTTCTGGAAATTGCTCGGTATTTCCGTACATCTCTATTAATTTTTGCAGATCTCTACGGGATTTCCAAGGATATCCAAGATATTCCAAAAAGATTTCGAACGGATTTCTTGGGATTTCTGAGGACGCCAAAAATTTCTATTGGTTTCTCAAGATTTGAACGAGATTCCTCAGGATTCATAGGGACATGTATTGAGGGATTTCTGGAAAATTACTGAAGATATTAACGAGATTTCTGAGAAATCCTATGAGAATTTTCATGGATTTCTGTACAATCCTACGGGATATCTGAGGATTCCTGAGGATGTGTTTTGGATTTCTTGGGATGCCTGATTGTGTATTCGGAATTTGAAAAGATTTTTGAAGATTTCCACAAGATTCCTAGGAATTTCTAAGAATTTCTGGAAATGTGAAAGTTTCAAGTTTCAACTTTTTTCCTTCTCTCGACTGAGTCCATTTTTGAGAATTTTGGAATTTCTGATGATTTCTACGGGATCTTATGGAGATCTCTGGAATATTTATAGTGATTCTTTACGATTTTATGAGGTTTCTGAAAATTGCTCAGTATCCCTGAAAATTTTCATTGATTTTTGCAGAGGATTTTCAGTGATTCCCAAAACACTTTTGAAAGATTCTAAGGAGATTTTTTGGGATTTTTGAGGATTCCAAGAAGTTTCTATCGATGTCTCAGGATTTTTACGGGATTTTAGGACCTTACGGAGATTTGGATGAGATTTTGGGAGATCTCTGAAGGATTATGCGAAATTTCTGAGAAATTTCTAGGCATTCTGAAGATCTATACATGATTCTTGGAGATATTTCTGGATTTTTTGAGCGTTTTTAATAAAATTTCTACGAGGAGTCTAATGATTCTTGAATATTATCGTTTTGAATTTTTTTAAGGGCTTCCGAATCTTTCTACGGAGTTTTCAAGGATATCCAGAGATTTCTACAAGATATCCAAGGTCCTCTAGAGATGTTAAGGGGATTTCTATAGAAATAGGATTTTAAAGATTTTCACGAAATTTTTAAAAAATCTCAAGAATATTCCTAGGGATTTTTGGAGATTTTGCGGGATTTCAAGGAGATTCGTATGAGATTTCTGGAAATTGCTCGGTATTTCTGTACATCTCTATTGATTTTTTGCAGACTTCTACGGGATTTCCAGGGATTTCCAAGATATTCCAAGAAGATTTTGAACAGATTTCTCGCCATCTTATACGCCAAAAATTTTTTATCGGTTTCTCAAGATTTCTACAGAATTTCTATTCATGGGGACTTGTATAAAATTCATAGCGATTTCTAAATAATTCTACGAGATTTTTGGGGATTCCTGTGGAAAATTTAAGGATTCCTGAGAGTTCGCTAGGAATTTTTAGGGATTCCAGAATATTTCTACGAAATCTCCAAGGATGTCCAAAGTTTTTGACGGGGTTTCTAGGAATTTCCAAGGATTTAGAAGTGCAAGGAACACTTTTGGGATTAAAGATAACAAGAAATCGTTGGGCTAGAGTAAAGGTTGTTGAGAATACCTGAAATTCTCAAGATTTCCACGGTATTTTAGAAGATTTTTGAAGATTTTTGAGATTATTCTTCCATTTATTACTATTCACTTTGGGAATTTATAATAATAATTGAAATAAAATAAATCTTCTTCTTCTTATTGGCTTTTCTAAAGGATTCTACAAGATTCGTGGGAATTTTGAAAAATTGTTGTGGAATTACTAAGAATTTCTGAAGATTCTTTATGAGATTTTTAAGAATTTATAGAAAGTTTTGAAAATTTCTATAGAATTTCTCAAGATCTGTTCTGGATTTTCAGAAATTTTTCAATCTTTGCACAGAATTTTCAAGAATTTCTGGAAAATTCCTCAAGATTTCCGAAGATTTCTGCGGAAACTCAAGAAGTTCCTTCAGATTTCCAAGGATCCATCAAAAATTATAAAGAGGCAATCGAGGAGGCAATTCTAAACATTTGATGGGATATCTAGGAATTTCCAAATATTTCTACAAGATTTTGGGAGACTTCTGAAGATCTAGGGATTTCCAGAATCCATGGGGATTTGAGGGGTTCCTCAAGATTGCTGCGGAGATTCGAGGCTTTTCTTAAGGTCTCTACGGGATTACTTCAAGAATTTCTAGAAGATTTCTGTGGATGTTTGAGAGATTTCTACATGATTTCTGAGGACTTTCAAGAATTTTTAGGAATTTCCACGAGATTTTTGAGAGTTCTTGGGCATTCCTACAGGATTTCTGGGAATTTTTCTAAACATTTCGAGAAATCTTGAAAATTCCCACGATGGGATCTTGAATGTTCGTATGGGATTTCTACAAATGTTCTGGCATTTGCTGTAGATTTTTTGAGTCATGGACAATACATTCCTGATTGTTGAACTTTCTTGCATTCTGGGTGAATTTTGATGTTACTTGATTTGATCTGACTCTCTTCACGACTAGGGAATTCCAAGGCTTCCACTTATTTGTTATTTATTCCATAAACTTGTGTTCAAGTATGAAAGGAGGAAATATAGAACTTGGGAGCGATTGCTATTGTTGAATGTGTTAATCGCACTTTTAAAAACATCATGTGGAACGGGCAAATCTATGAAAAATTGTAAGAAGACAACTGCTGACTCTTTTCGCGTCATCAAGCAATCGCAAGACCTCTTTCCATTGTTTTTCATTTCCAATAATACGTATTAGTTATGATACATGGAGCAAAAACAAGCTCCAATTCTCGAACCAATATGAGTTACACGACAAAAATGGAGTAATGAAACGATTAAACAATGAAATAGAAACAGGTGGAGCTCGAAAAGGAGAGAAAGCTTCCGATGGAACATCCAAAAGCTCTATGCCTGATGCTTGGTATGGAATATGCATAACGACGTGGGTGCTTAAGATTCTTGAAGTTTTGAAACAAGAGTCTTTCGTTTCCTTCTCCTCCGACTTTGGTGCTTTTGAGCAAGTTTTGAGTTCAAAGTTTAGTTTCTTTCAAAAAACCTAATTTTCAATATAAAAAATAGCTTGCCAAAGTAGGTAGTCGTCCTGCTTTTTATTTTATGCTCATGGCAACCAATACATGAATACTTGTCTCTTCTTAGTCCGTACCTATTTTTTGACTACCGTCTCGTGACTATTTACTACTTTTGAAAACATCTCTAAAACATTTTGGCAAATTTGGATTGAATCTGTGGATTTCAATTAATAAATAATATGGTGTTCCTGTACAAACGTGTGAAAAATAGAGGTAACAGCTGTTTGATGGGCAGTGCAACAGAGGATTTGCAATTTGTTCTCACCTCGCCGAGTAGTACTCGAAGAAGGCGACGAGTATCTCGATCGACCTTGAGAAAGCCGCCCACATTGTCAATCATGGTGGTCCACCGCTGCTGCCCGAAACGTTGTTGCTCGCGTTGTCGTCGTGACGCACTGTCGGACCCTTGGGCTCGCGTGACGGCACGTCGACCATCAGATGGCGCTCTCGTTCTAGCACACTAACAGCACCCGCGGTCTCACTGGTACATTTATAGGGACTCCCACTCCCACCCGAGCTGCCCGGATCACGTTTCGTATTATTGCTTCTCCGCGCGTCCGAGTTATTAATTAACGAATTCACCAAACACACAGGCACGCACGCGACAGCCCAATTAGTCCAATAATTTAATAACAACAACTCTACTACAACACACACACACTGATGCCGATAACAATTTCGATATGCTTCAATTCCGATAAAGGTGTACGCTGCTAATGGTTTATAACGAGGTTAAATAGTACAGGAGGTATCTAATGACGGGTAACTATTGAAAGTGGTTTTGGCGGTTTCGACTTGGAACTAATTTGGAATTTCAGCAGCAGAGTAACAGTTGTTTGAGTTTGGAAGCGAACAGGAGCTTTTGATAGGGTCAGGTTCAGGTCTGCCCCACCCCTGCCCCCACGTACAATAATTTCAAATATACACACGTGTACAATGTTGTAGCGTGCGAAATTTGTACCTCCGACCACTTTTACGACCGCAATTATTGCCGCTATGGGACGGAAGCAGTTGGAATAATGTTCGTCATAAGTACAGGGTGTTTCGAATTGCCGTTTTGAACCGCATGATTGGACACAATTTTCAGGTTGTATTCACCAGTCTACACATTCGATTGGTCGCTTTCAATCTCGCGAAAAGTTGCCGATTATTTGCTTGAATCAAAAGGTATGCTTTGAGTTTACGCGCATGCCATTCGGGCTGAAGTTTGAACCGAAACAAAGCAACGTGAATGACGTGATGATTTTGTTAGGAATATCGGGAAGGGCTTCTTGGAAAATGTTAATAGACATACAGGAAATACCTATTGTGCCAGCATGCAGATTCTGAACATAATACCGTAGCATCAGCTTCAAAAAAGCTCGAAAATAATAACACTTCTTGGCATAATTTTTCCAGGTACACATCAGCATATTACATCAGAGACTCATTATACGTTTCCAGCTACAAGAGTTCCAGAAAACTCCTGTTTCAACAAACATAATTCTTCATAAAAGAGCGCAAAACTGTTTTCGATTCGTTGAGGCAAGTACTGGCTTGTACACAAAGCTTGAATTCGCCGAAAAATTGACTTGAAATGGAAAATTTCAAACGCGTATAACTGTATAATTTCCTCAGAGACACACTATCTTCGCGCACATCAGTTTTCTGATAAGTACGCTCTTGTTTCTGCCTCTCACATCTTGTGGCATCCTCTCTCTCGCTCTCTCTTTTGCACGTTTCCCACCGCACTTTTCTTGCTTGATAATAAAACTTGTGCCGTTGGATCCATCCATCTCTCGAGTTTTTAATTGCCTGTAAAAGTGAAGTTATAATTGGTACTCTCGCGCGCGCCGGAATGTCGAAAGCTTTCTCGCTTTCCACCGCTTTTCCTTGCCTTGCCCTTCGCGTTCGTCTCTTTCTCAGAGCCAAGTTTGCCTTGAGGCTGTCCCTGATCTCATATATTCACGAGTAGTTACAAAATACTTCGATTCGACTACAAAATTACGAAATTCTTGAAGTTTATCCAAAACGCTACAAACTAGTCTGGCATGGTAAGAAAAAAGTTGCAAGGGCAAAAAAATTCCTGGATTTATAGTTGAGATTTATGTTAATTCACCTGCTATTCAACGATTTCTTATCTCAATATTGGCACTACTGTCGCGCAAAATGTCATTTCTTACTGAATGTGCAGTTGCAGTTGCTTATACAATTCCACATAACACAGCTGCGACACCTCAGAAATTCCTGAAAAATGATTTTTATTTTGATATTTGCACTATTCTTAAGCCAAAAGCCATTTTAGCTTGCCATTCATAGTTTTGCCAATTACTGTAGACAAAACAAGAAATTGTGAAAAACATCCAGTTGCATAAGCTTCTTGTGATACGACCAGCAAAAAAAGAAGCTTCTGTTGTTGAAAGTGTTGATCACACTTTGGAAAATATGATGTGGAAAAATTCACTTCACAAAAAATACCTCAGAAAGATGTTTTAGCTCTTCTTAAAGAATAATTGAATCAGATCAATTTCATCTATACTTGAGGCTGAGCCTCTGATTCGGTTGAGTTTGCTTCTTTTCGGGTACATTTCGATATCACTTCTATCATTCTGATGACTTCCGCTACACTTCTGGAGTTCTAGGGCTTCCTTTTTGATTATTACAGAATGTCATTTCAAACCAAGTGTTATGAGCAGTTGTACCAACATGATAGCGCCAACATAAATACTCCCTAGTAATTGTAGGTAGGGTATACATGGCATCTTACACGGTTACACGGTTTTTGAAGCGATTTTTCCAACATTGAGATTTTTGTTGCCTGTAACGTCATCCATTGTCAGCTGTAGGAATCTTGTCAGCCGTCTACTGTTTCACCAACATAATAGTTTTGGATTGTCGGTATAAGAATTGTCTATTTGTCATTAATCTCGTCTCCTAGTTCTTGATAATGAATTTTACTTCAAACTCTGGGGTTCCGGGGCTTCTCTTTCTAAGTGTTCAATTCCATATCATTAAGTTCGGTTTCATAATTTTGTGACAGAAGCAGCAAGAGAACAAGCTTCTGTTGTTGAAAGTGTTAGTCGCAGTTTTTAAAATACGGTGGGGAAAAACTCATTTCTCGAAAAATAAGTGACTATGGAAAGTTGTTCCAGCTTCACTCCAGGTATATTGGAGCCAAATTTTGATACGGTCAATTTTGTTTTTATCTGAAGGCTCAGTTCTTGATTGCTCCTTTTAGATACACTCCCAAGCATCTTTTATCATTCTATTGCCTTTGACCAAGTTTTGAAGTTCTAGGACTTCCTCTTGTTGGTTTTTCTATTGCATATTCCAAAAGTTTGGTTCCATGAGCTTTCTATGATTGAACAGGCTGGAAAATAAGCTTCTGTTGTTAAAAGTGTGAATCGCACTTTAAAAAATACGGTGAGGAATAATTCATTCTTTGAAATATAAGTGACTCGCCAAGAATGTTCGAGCTCCACTCCAGATATTCCAGAATCATATTTCAATTAGGTCAATTTTTTCCATCTGGGAGCTCAATTTCTGATTGCTCTTTCCAGGTACCCTCCCAAGCAACTTTCATCGTTGTAATGCCTTTCGCCAAGTTTTGAAATTCTAAGGTTTTCTATTTCCAATTTTTCATCACATATTACAAAAATTCGATTACATAAGCTTTCTGTGATACAAGCAAGAGGAAAACAAGCTTCTATTGTTGGAAGTGTTATTTGAACTTTGAAAAATTGGATGTGAAAAAATTCATTTCACAGTAAATTCCTTGGAAAGATGACTTTTTACTTAAGTAATTTCGGAGCAAAAGTTTTGATTAGGTCAATTGCATATATACTTGAAATAGTCTTACCTTGGGTTCCACCAAACTTTTATCAACGCGATAAATCTATCACTTTGATACTAACTAAACAACTGGCCATCCTATTAGCTGGTGCATAGCAACTATCAGCGTGATAGATTCAATCTGCTTTTAAAATTTTGGTGGAGCCCGAGATTAGTCACGAAATAAATCAAGTTTGCTTCTTTCCGAGTACATTTCGAAGTCACTTTCATCATTCCGATGACCTCCGCCATACTCTGAAGTTCTAGGGGTCAGTCTTTCAATAATACAGAATGTCATTTTAGTATCAAGTGGTAAAAGCAGCTTTATCAACATAGTAGCGCCAAAATGAATATTCCCTAGATTAAAATACCTAGATTCTTTTTTGTTGTTTTTTTTTGGCTTTCGTTGGGTTTGGGAATATTGTTGTGATTTAATCATAAATAACACGCTTCTTGAAGTAGTTCTCACAAACGTTGGCACTTTTGTTCTCTGAAACGTCATCCCATTGTCAGCTGTAGGAATCTGTCAGTCGTCAACTGTTTTACCAACATAATAGTATTAAATTATCGATGGCAAAATGTCTTTTTATCGTTAATATACTTCTTAGTTTTTGATGACAAATTCCACTCCAAACTTTGTGGTTCCAGAGCTTCTCCTTCTTAGTTTCCAAATCCATATCCCTAAAGTTCCATGAAAATCTGATGGAAGCAGCAAGAAAAGAAACTTCTATTGTTGAGAGTGTGAGTCGCACTTGAACAAATACAATGTGGGAAAATTTATTCCTCGAAAAATATTCTCTAAAAGGATGAAGTTTTACCTGAGTAATTTCAAGCCAAATTTTTGATACCGTAGAGTTTGTCTAGTATATCTGAAAGCTTGGTTGTCAATTGGGTACGAATCGCTCTTATCGGATAAATTTTGAGGCTACTTTCATTGTTCCGATGCTTTTCGCTGAACTTCGAAGTGCAAATTTGGTTTCATAAGCTTTTTGTGTTACAAGTAGCAAAAAACAAGCTGCTATTGTTGAGAGTGTTGATCGCACTTTGAAAAATATGATATGGGAATAGTTTATTTCTAAAAAATACACTCTAGAAGGATGTTTCATTTTTACATTGGGTAATTGAGAACAAAATTTCTGATACGGGTAATTTTTCCCATATCTAGAAGTTTCTTTTGTTGAGATTGCCCTTTTTCTATACATCTTGAAGCAACTTTTATATTTAGTTCTAATGCCTTTTGCTGAACTTCAAAGTTCTAGGGCTTCCTCTTCCCAGTTCTCATTTGAATATTCCAAAAATTTGGTTCTATAAGCTTTTGTTGTACAAGCAGCAAGAGAGCAAGCTTCTATTGTTGGAAGTGTTGATCGCACTTTTAAAAATTTGATGTGGGAAAATTCATTACACAAAAAAATTTGAAAGGACGTTTTGGCTTATATCAAGAAATTTCAAGGCAACATTTTTGATGAGGTCAATTTTATCCACATTTGGAAGCTTAGTCTCTGATTTGGTTGAATTTACTTCTTTTGGCAACATTTCGAAGTCACTTCCATTACTCTGATGACTTTTGCCGGACTTCGAAGTTCCAGGGCTCCCTCTTTCACTAACACAGAATGACATTACAATATCAAATGCTACAAACAGCTTTACCAACATAGTAGCGCCAAGATATATATTCCCTAGTTATTTTTGCAGGTAGGATATACCTTTCTTTCGTTTTCTGTCTTTGATCACGTAGTTTTGTGATTATTTACAAATTACACGGTTCTTTCAGCCTTTTTTTTTTCAACGTTAGCACTTTTGTTATCTGAAACGTCATTTCAATGTCAGCTGTAGGAATCTGTCAGCCGTCAGCTGTTTCACCAACATAATACCTAGTCCTGGATTGTCGGTGCCAAAATCGTTTTCTATCGTCAACCTAGTCTTCTAGTTTTCGATAATCATTTCCATTTCAAACCTCAAGGTTCCAGGGCTTTCTCTTGTTGGTTTTCAATTCCATATTCCTAGAGTTCAGTCCCATAGACATGTAATGTGAGCAGCAAGAAAACAAGCTTCTATTGTTGAAAGTGTGAACCACACTTGCAAAACACGATGTGGAAAAAATATTTTCCTCAAAGACATTGCTCATTATGTTTCAGCTTTGCCTCAGTTATTTTGAAAGCCAAATTCTTGATACAGTCAATTTTGACTTCATCTGAAAGCTCGATTTTCAAACTGGGTTGAGATTGCTCTTTTCGGATACATTTTAAAGCATTTTGACAAACTTTGTAGAGCTTTTTTCCAGTTTTCAGTCAGATATTTCAAAAGTTTGGTTCCAAAAGCTTTTTTTTCATACAAGCAGGAAGAAAACAAGCTTCTATTGTTGAAAGTATCAATTCTACTTTGACAAATATGATGTGGGAAAATCCATTTGATGAAAAATTTTTCGAAAGGGTTTGGCTTTTCTCAAAAAATTTCAGAGCACAATTTTTGATCAGATCAATTCCACCTATACCTCAAAGCTTAGTCTCTGATTTGGTGTAGTTTCCTTTCTTTCGGCTAACTTTTTTGTACTTTCCACTACTCTACAAAAAATAGAGGGGGAATATCTTATACTCGTGAATATCAATCTTATGTGAGAATCGACACTACGTCGACCATTCCCTTTCATCGACGTTAAGCGTCGCGATGTCTGGAACACTTTTTCCTTCATGGATGTTCAGTTTTACGAAGCTGTTCTTAGGCTAATTTTTCTGTGATCTCGATGCCTTTAACCATTTTTCTCCATTCCAAACTGTTCAAAAGCTATCAAAATTTGGAAAAGTGCAAATTATTTCAGTTGAATTCTCACATCTATAATCTGTGACCTTCTTTCACAATTTGTTTTTTTTTTAACTTTGCAATTATTGTCCTACCTCGGAATGTCTTGAAAATGCGCAATAAAACAGCATGAAATCGGACTTTGTACCAACTCAATAAAAATTGCATCAAAATTTTATAGATTTTGGAATAACCTATTCCTTGGTGGCTTTTTCTCCAACGATTTCTTTGCTCTTCAAAGCTTTTTCCGTAACACTAGGCACTTTCTTTCGACAAAATGGACGCACAGCTTTTCGAAGATCAGCCCTTTCAGAGTCACAGCTTAGTCATTTTTGCATAATATTGCATGATTTTGCTGACCCTTTGCCGTGTTATAGGCAAATAATAATTTATCTAAATTTTCTAAATTTTGGAATAACCTGTTCCTTAGTGGCATTTTCTTCAATAATTTCTTCGCTCTTCAAAGATTTTTTTGTACCATTGGCACTTTCCTTCGACAGAAATGCACATGCGCAGTCTTTTAAAAATCAGCCCTTCTAGTCACAACCTACTCATTTCTGGGCGCGACATGGTGGAGGCGCCGACCTTTTGCCGTGTTATAGGTTTCTCGGTCCTGCTGCCTCCATTATATCAAAACTAGACAAGATTATGTTCTGGCTAGCCGGAGCTAGAAAGGCTGATCTTCAGCTTACTATAAGTATGGATGTATAAGGTGCACAAAATGCAGGTATCTAGCAATGAGCCAACGTTTTGTAAAACTAAGTTCTAGTACTACTACAGGCAGAAGCTAGGGAGTGAAGCGAAAGTTTTTTCCGGCTAGCTATCTACGCGACACTGAACGGCACCAATCTCTGGCACGTTTCGCGTTCACCCGCCGGCTATTTCCAGACATTTCTCGTTAATGTTTGACGAGGAGATTGTAAAAATTTGCGAGCGCACTCACACACACACGTAAAATACCTCTCTCCGGGATACGTGTGTGCCAGAGCCGGGGTGAACAAGCCCGGGGGTGACTATCCGGCGTGCGCGAATAGTCGAGTCCGCCCGTAAATCTGGCTAATTGGGCATTAAAGTTTAATTAGCGGTGGCGCATGACGCCGAATTTGGAACGGAGAAACGCAAAGCCGTGTGGAGGTGGCGGTGGCGGTGGTAGTGCGGCGGCGGCACATCCACCCCTTTATGGCTGCATTAGCGCGCACACACACTCGTTTCGACATGTTCATCTCTACGGTACGCAGACATGTACCTGTACTTTGCACCTGTATAATGCGTTATGGCTCAGTTCTGCAAGAGAGAGCGGCATGAAAATTTCCCGAGTTGAAAACAAGAAGAAAGTTTTTGAATAAAACTGTTTCAGTCCCTACTGCTGATAAATACGTTTCCGTATGCTGCTATGGCAGAGAGGGTGAATAGAACTTTCAAGAACGCGATGTGGAAAAAACTGGTACAATTCTCTTGAGCTGGTTAACAAACTTCAGAATTTTACATTTTTCTCAGGTTCGGGATAAATTTCCTTCGACGTGGGGAATCTGCATCCTAGTGTTTTAAACTGAAATTTATTAAACTCTTCAGTTTCTAAGCAATGAAGACTCTTATTAGATTGATGATTCAATGATGGATTTGTTCTCCATTCGATGACCTTTTTACCTTGAATTGCGATGGAAAAGCTGTCGTGATTGAGAGAACCAATCGCACTCTGAAAAACATGATGTGGAATGTGCAACTATTCGAACTTGAAGCAAATAAATTGCAAAATTTGTCTGATAGTTATGTATGGGATGCTGACAGAGGAATATTTTGAGGGACAATTTGAATTCATCGATAGATTTCCGAAATCATGGAGAAATTCATCAAATATGTCAGCAGTGGAACGATCAAACTCAGCTTAGAGATTGTTTCGAATCGTCGATCATGATTGTAGGATGTAAGATCACGAATAAATGGATACAAAATTACTTGGAGCTCACTGGATGACCTGCATGAGAACAAATGGAAATTTATCGAATAATTCATCAATTTTCGACAGCTCATCAAAGAATTTCTCCAATTTATCAATTTAGAAGTATTACGGATCTTGGTTTAGAATGATGAGCGTAGACTATGAAGATATTCTGCGATTCACACAATAATTTGTGAATGCAAAATTGGATCTGATTAACAAATTTCTTGGGAATTCATCAATTTTTGAGTTGCAGATCACCAAGAAATTCATCAAATTCATCAGTTTGGAGCAAAAAAATCATTTCGATTTTGAATCCATATTCAGCGATTCAGCCGACGTTTTTTTAGCTGGCACTTGTCATGTTATTTTCATGTCAACCGTCAAGAGCAGTGCTGACAACATATTAGTGTGAATGTAAAATGTTCTAGATACGTTGCCGAGCTTCACACTCTCCAAGCCGCCTTTATGTTCTTTATTGTTTTGCTTGCTGACGCAGATGACTGTTTCTGAAATCTCTCCCCAGTGAGAAGCAGAATTGTATAACAACCCGCAAGCTCATTCAAACGCCACTGACAGCAATTTTTTTGCAGTACCCGCCTTTTCTCCCGAGCACACTCGATACGGATGTAGCCCGGTCTTTTGAAAATAAATACGCGCGGTGCACCATCATTTCGCCCAACAAAAGACCGGTGCATCCGATGCTGAAGCTGCGGCTTCGAGAAACAGGTGTCTCTAATTGGACGAGCGTCGAGAAGCTTTGCTTTGCGAAACGTTCCGTCACCGTGTGCTGCGAGAAACCGGCTCCAAATCGAAATGCAAATTTCTCTATTCTCCACCGAGCGTCGAAAGTAGAGATCGCTGGGAACGAGTTTCGATAGCGATCGTTTTTAATTGAAAACTAAAACATTTAAGTCCCTAATTTTGTACTCGGGTGGTTTGTAGTTGGGTGGGTGTAGTACGGAACGAGAGCTGGAATAAATTGCACATGGCTTGGTTCTCTCAAGGTGGATTTGCATAAAGATACTCTGCGGGGACGAGGATAATAACAAGGCAGACAACTATGCTGTGTCTTTGAACGTGGGACATTATTTACGCTTCCAGCGCGGCGTAAGTTCGGGAAAACTTTTGGGAAATATGGAACCAGTAAGGGAGATTATCTAGACTAAGTGAAATGGGCTTTTCTGAAAAGTTGGAATTTTTATTATGTCTCCCAATGATCTCGTTTGCGTACATTACCAGAATAATTAGGAAAGTTCCTTCATCGTTGCTAAAATATTCAAGGATAGAGTTGATTTCTATTCCATGGAAATGGCCAAAAAATGATATTTTGGAGGAATGAGAAATTGCAGGAGACTTAACTGCGGAAGTCTGCTGTGAAACATTGAAGTCTGCAGTGACTTCAGCTTAAGTCTTTTGAAAAAGAAACAAGAAAGTCTTGAGTTTCGTTCACCATCGAACAGAGCAAAAGATCATTATGACTTTACAGTTGTACCAATCGGCTTGTAGAATGCGCCACCAATGAGAAGATTGTTGGAATTTTTCAAGAGCAACGAAGCAATCCGACGAGCTTCAAGCTGTTTACCAGCAGGATGTAACTTCACTAGTGGATAGAAAATGGAGAGTTGTAATGATTATCGAGGAGTCATCCATGTGCCGTGGTCATCAATTGCTGTGATGGCGGTGATCTTGGAGGCGAATTTTGAGCTTGGCACCGAACGCGATGAGTATTTCAACGCCAATCTGCCGCCGGTTCGATGTTAATGAATTCAAAGCTGTACCGAAAGCGGTCTCATCGAGTATTATATAGGCACAACTCTACGGTTTACCGCAATGCCGCATTGTGATGGAATCGCACGTGCGTCAATTAACCAGTAGTTCATCACTGCCGTTCTGCTAATGCACATGCAATTACGCCGTGCACTTCCGGCTAAAGCTTGCGTCGTATAAATTAATTTTCAACTAAGTTGAAACACGTGTTTCGCCTTTTCACGCTTTTACTAGCAGCAAATTTGCCGGAAGCAGGATTGTTTTGTTATTGCCAGCACCAGCCATCTTCCTAGATGGAGTCACATGCTGTTTTAGTAAAAGTAGCGGCAAAAGGTTAAAATCAAAAATTTCCTTAAAATACAAGTATGTCATTCCACATCGTGTTTTTTAGAGTGCGATTCGTTCTCCCAATCACGGTGGCCTCTTCTTTGCCATACTTATGGTGAATGAGTCATCAAATACCAAATGGATCTGTTATGGAGTCGTAAATCCAATCAAGAATTTCTATTGCTTCGAAACTTGAAGAATTCAAAAAAATGTTCTTTGATTTGCTTAAAAACTAATAAGCAGGATTGTTTTGCTATTGCCAGCATCAACCATCTTTCCCCATAAGGTCACATGCTGTTTTGAAAAGAGTAGCGGCGGGAAGTCAGAATCAAAAATTTCTTGAAAATAAAAGTGTGTCATTCCACATCGTGTTTTTCAAAGTGCGATTCATTCTCCCAATCACAGCGGCCTCTTCTTTGCCATACTTATGGTGAATGAGTCACTGAATACCCAATAGATCTGTTATGAAGTCATGAATCCAATCAAGAATTCTCATTGCTTCCAAATTTGAAGAGTTCAAAAAAATGTTGTTCGATTTGCTTAAAAACTGATAAAATCATGATGAAGTACCATGCACCTGATTCTGATGATTTTGAGCTCTAACATGTTGAAATGATTTATTTTTGTTATTATCTGGATAATCCAATCAAGTATTCTTACTTCTTATCATTTATTTTATATTATTTATTGTGCTAATTTGAGTTCTGGCTAAGTGGATCAGCATTACATAGTGCCAAACTTTGCCAATGAAGTCGTTCATTATTATATTTTATTTTTTGATTTGAGAATATATGGACAAATTTCCTCCCCATTCTTACATTGATGAGAAGCAAGATATTACATCATTTTAACCAACTTTGTATTGTCGTGTGAATTCAGGAGCTGATGAGTTTGGGGCATTGTTGAGTTGCTCGAACATCATGAATTTAGTCGCATAGCTTGGTATGAGTTGTGATAGATGATCTAAAACCATTTCCATGATATTTATTGTAACTATTCAGAACTAATGGATCGTCGTGACATTCCCAAAAATCCAAGAATCCATTAAGTTATTCATACTGTCCGATAATCGTCGGCTATCTCACCTATTTGCGGCAAGTATTTTAGGAACGTTTGAAGATTCAGTTAAAATGGATGGAGTTTTTCACTTATAGGTATTTACTATCTATTCATTTGTATTATATGATTACTTACTGATTACTTATTGTAACTGTAATTCTACTATGTTGTATTCAATGATTTTTCTACAGATTTGTAAGGTTTAGCACAAGATATATATTTATATGTTCCTGATCACTTTGAAATTCCATTGGCTTTGCGTCAAGCTCGGACACAATTGATTGAAATCTCTTGACGCGTTGATCAATCCATCAAAAAATTCATTATTGAATATCCTCCTATTGATTTCCCACATATTGTTAGCAAAAACGGATTGAATTTTATAATGAATTCAGCAAACATTGACAAATCTTTTTATGTATTTCTTTTCAAGCGAAGGATTGAACTAAACAGATCAAAGATTGAAATGGTCTACCCCAAAAACTCGCTCAGGTTCAAATGAGGATATCGTGACGAAAAATGAACCGATTTGAAAAGAGATGGTGTTGATGGATTGAAGCGTTCTTCTGACTGCAAGTTTCATATTTGGATATTGTGTTTGCTGATATACTGTATGATATACAGGGTGACAAAAGAAGGAGTGAAAAGTGGTCCATTTTCAAGCGTGTGTAACTTTTTCGAAAACAATGTTAGATTTTCCCCAATCATTTTTTTGAGAACCTCGCATCAATATCTTGAAACGGTTTCCGACATTTCACAGACTTCAGTTTTTTGTACAGGGTGTTCGCGTATGAAGTACACACTCCTCCTTGAAGACATCCCCTCGAACATGATTTCAAAAATTGAAAACGATTCTGATACAATCTTTCCCGTGGGCTTTTAATCCGTTGACAAACATTTTCTGTGGTATATCGCTTACAGGGTGCAACATCGAAGATTTTTCTCAAATTGGACACCCTGTATTTTGATATGGGAATCGATTCCGCTTTCCATCGTAATTAGAAATATATCACACTTGATAGGTAAGTCAACAAAACACGTGTGAAAAAATTGATTGAATTTTTGAAAATTTTGAAAAAAGATTTTTTTCAAAAGTGAATTTTTCATCATTTTTCTATTGATTTGAGGAAACGCTCGGGTGAATGAATTTTTTTAAAGTTTGAAAGTTTCACTGAACTCACTTTAAACCGACGAACTTTTGGAAAAATAAGATTTTTCCATATTGTTTGGAACTTGAACAGTTTTTTTCAAAAGGTGTTTTTCTGAGTTACCTATCAAGTGTGATATATATTTATAATCAAAATAAATAACGGAACCGATTCCCATTTTGAAATAGAGGGTGTTCAATATGAGAAAAATTTTCGATGTTCGATGTAAGCAAAATGTCCCAGGAAAATATAGTGAACACATTCGAAGCCCACGGGAAAAATCATGGGAGAATCTTTTCTCTTTTTGAAATTATGTTTAAAGGAAATTCTCCAGGGAAGGGGTATAGTTTATACTTGAACAAGAAACATAAGGTGATAAAATATCAAAAATCATTTCGAGATATTGCTGCGAAGTCTCCAAAAATATAGCTAGAAAAAATCTAAAATTGTTTAAAAAAAAGTTACACACGCTCAAAAATGAACCACTTTGCACTCCTTTTTTTGTCACCCTGTATACCATACAGTATATTAGTGAACACGTTATTCAAATTTGGAACTTGCAGTCAGAAGAACGCTTGAATCACTAGCACCATCTTTTTTTTATCGGTTCATTTTTTGTCACAACCTCCTCATTTGAACCTGAGCGAATTTTTGGGGTGGACCATTTTAATCTTTGATCTGTTTATTGTGTTATATAATTATTATCGTAAACAAAATCAGACATTGCCACACATCGCAGTTTGATGGATATCTTGATGATTCAAATATGAAAAGATGATTTCTGTTATAGATTCATATTGATGGATATGTTGCATATTTATGCTCACAGCTTTTTAAATGGACCGCAAGACGCATAATTTTCATACGTTCGTGATCGACGATTTCGAACGATCCACAAGGTGAGTCTATTCGCTTCATTACTGACGTATTTGATGAATTTCTCAATGAGTTCGGAAAACCATCGATGAATTTGAATAGCCAAATATTCCTTCGTGAGCATCTCATACACAACCACCAGACAAATTTTGCGAATGTCTCAGTTAGCAATAAGTTTGAGCACTTAATCATTCCACATCACGTTTTTCAGAGTGCGTTTGGTTCTCTCAGCCACGACAGCTTTTTTCTTGCCATCCAAGATAATGAATCATCAAATGGAAAACAGATCCATCAAGATATTTGATAATCTGATTAGAGAGTCCCTATTGCTTCTAAACTAAAGAATTTGAGCATCTCCGTTTGATTGACTCAAAAATTGTTCAATTGATTTGAGTTGATGTTCACCGAATCAGAATTATTTTTATAAAGATTCAGTAAATTGGAGGATACCTTCGCATTTCAGGCAATCGTGATCTATCTAAGCAACAGATTTTATTGTCTTACAATTTATCAAAGTGATGAATTCCTTGATCAGTGAATCAACAACTCAGTGATTCATTGATACATTTCTTTCTTATTCTCATATCTATAAATTATCAACTGAATTGATAGTCGTACAGATGAGTTTGTGATCAATTCAACCAATGCGATGTCATGCTGATGGAAGGATTTAGGAGCTGATGAGTTTCATGAATTGTCAAATTACTTGAGCATTTTAAACAATTGTTATGAAATTCGTATTGCATCAACACGTATTTATCAGCAATAGGGGCCGGAGCAGTTTCATTGAAGAATTTCCTTCTGAAACATTCTGAATCGCATTTTTGAAAGTTCTTGTCACTCTCTCAGCTACAGCAGCACACGGAAATGTATCGATCAGCACTAGGGGCCGAATATAATTTAATTGAATAAATTTCTAGAAAATAACACTTGACAATGATATTAATAATCATTAACAACTGTGATACATTCATCATCGCAGTGTTGATATTGAGAAGTTTCCTGTCAATTTCCACAGTTATTCAGTGAATCGCAAGACATTTCATTAGGAACTTATGCTTCTGTAATCATCCCAAAATATTTCAAGTGACTTGTGCCTTTTCATTTTTTCAATAAAAAAACTTGGATGTTCATTGGTAGAATTGTGCAAATCAAGTCGAGAATTCCATTTATAAACCACACTCGAATATCGCTCGGAATGAAACAAAAGAGCGCGCGTGGAAAACCTCGTTTTTCGCAACATCCATTATGTAGGAAAATTAAGTTGTGCGGTTAGGAGAGAGCGAATGGAAAAATTGCGTGTCGGAAAATCGCCCCTGCCCGGAAAATCCCTGCTTGCTGCGATAATATGTACAAAAGACGTCGCGCGGAATTCTCAAAGCCCGTCTTCCGCCCCACACCATAACTTCATTCGACAATGTTATTCTGTTTGGTCCTGCTTCTTCTTCCTCCCCCCATTATCGTATGCTTACTTTGAATTTCAAACATTTACTCACGGAAATTAATCGGTTTTTCTGAAATATGCTTTCGCTTCGGTATTTATTCAAGAAATTCAAACAATCGCGAGGCGAGTCGAGAAACAATACACGCGCGCGGCTGGTGTGCAATTCACCTTGATGATGATAACCTTTCGGGAAAAGTGGAACGGGCGGTGATTGGTGGCTGAAGGGATTTGCCGTTAATCAAATCGAGCGTTAGATTGTACTCAGCAGCCGCCTGGAGGTAATCGAAAAATGGTTTGGTGCACCATGCGTGGCAAATATCGATTACGTGCTCAGAAGCTCCGTGATTCGGGCAGTTTTCTCACTTTTTCGCCGCTTTCAGCCGGTAAACAAGCCAAACATAAGCAGGAAAGCACGAGCAAAGCTCTTTCCAAGTGCTTCTTTTGAAGGACCGTGTCAGTGTTGTTACTTACTTCTACAAAAGCCCATGTGAAGTTGCGAAGCGACATACAAGTTACTTCAAGTAATAGTTATAATGATCACAAAAGCACTTGAGCGGCCTGAGGTTTACTGGAAAATAAATGAGAAATTTGACAGGGAACTTTTCAATATCAAAACTGGTATGATGAATGGTTATCAGCGAGGTTATCAGTAACTGATGGTTAACTCATCAGTTCTGGAGAGTTATAATGAATTATTTCGGAATGGTTCTAGATCATCTATTCCGAACTCATACCAAGATATGCGACTGAAATTAGAATGTTCAACCAACTTAACAGTTTCCCAAACTCACCAGCTTCTGAGTTCACCCGACAATACAAAATTGGTTGAAATGATGGAATGTCTTTCTTGTCAAGCTATCATTTAACTGTGTGAAAATAAGAAGAGAATTTTTTCATAAATTTTGAATTCTCAAAGTTTGGATCAATTTATTGAGAAATTCATTGAACTGATCAGTTGTGATACAATCATGATTGTATCACATCTATGATTGAATCACATCTAACTGATACAAATCATTGATTGGTTAAATTCACCACAAACGCTCGATTTGTAAAAATACCCTGAGATTCACTCCGTAATTCATGACAATATATATGATCCAGCGATCATGAATGGACCATTATTTTCTTGATTTCTGAACAAATCAAACTATTATTTCTAATTCTTCAAGTTTCAAGGCAATAAAAATTTTTGATTAGATTAACGACTCCATAATAGATTTATTTTGTATTCGATGATTTCATTCATCATAGGTATGGTCAGAAAAAAGCCGCCATGGTTGAGAGAACGAATCGCACTCTGAAAAACGCGATGTGGAATAGATATATTTTTCAAGAAATTTGTGATTTTGACCTTTTGCCGATGCTTTTCCCAGAACGGCATGTGACTTCATCAAGAAAAATTGTCGATGCTGGCAACAGCAAAGCAGTCTTGCTTCCGGCAAAGCTGCTGGTGGACGCGTGAACAGTTTGATGAATGACTTGCAGAATACGTTGAAAACTGATAACTTTTCAATATGTTCATTTTGAGAGAGTGATACAAGTTCGCTCATTTTCGCAGTTTTTAAAGTAAATCACAGGTTCTTGATCATCTATCACGAACTCATACCAAGATATGCGACTGAATTCCTAATGTTCCAGCAACTTGACCATTTCTTGAGCTCACTAGCTTCTGAATTCACCCGACAATACAAAATTAGTTAAAATGATGGAATGTCTTGCTTTTCCATCTGTCATTCAATTGTGTGAAAATAAGAAGAGAATTTCTCCATAAATTTTCAAATTCTCAAAGTTTGGATCGATTCATCGAGGAATTTATCAAACTTATCAGTTGTGGAGTCGTACAAATCATTGATCAGTTGAATTTATCACAAACGCGTGGATTGTGAGAATAACTTAAGATGCACTTTATAATTCATGAGGATAAATATGATCCAGTGAACATGAATAAACCATTATTTCATCAATTTTTGAGCAAATCGAACAGTTTTTCTTTAACTCTCTAAGTTTTCAAGCAATACAAATTTTTGATTAGATTGATGACTTCGTAATAGATTCATTTTGTATTTGATGACCTTATTCATCATAGGTATAGCCAGAAAAAAGCCGCCGTGTTTGAGAGGACGAATCGCACTCTGAAAAACGCGATGTGGAATAGTATAGTTATATTTTCTAGGAAATTTTTGATTTTGATCTGTCGTAGGTCAAATCACAGGTTCTAGATCATCTATCAAGAACTCATACCAAGATATGCGACTGAACTTATAATGTTAACGCAACATAACCATTTTTTGAACTCACTAGCTTCCGAATTCACCCGACAATACAAAATTCGATGACCTTATTCATCATAGGTATGGCCATAAAGAAGCAGCTGTGTTTGGGAGGACGAATCGCCTTCTACAAAACGCGATGTGGAAAAGTATAGTTATATTTTTTTGGAAATTTTTGATTTTGACCTGTCGCAGGTAAAATCACAGGTTCTAACTCATCTATCACAAACTAATATTAAGATATGCGACTGAATTTATAATGTTTAAGCAACTTAACCATTTCTTAAACTCACTAGCTTCTGAATTCACCCGACAATACAAAATTCGATGACCTTATTAATCATAGGTATGGCCAGAAAAAAGCCGCCGTGTTTGGGAGGACGAATCGCACTCTGAAAAAACACGATGTGGAATAGTATAGTTATATTCTTTAGAAAATTCTAGATTTTGACCTGTCGCAGGTGAAATCACAGGTTTTAGATCATCTATCACGAACTCATACCAATATATGCAACATAGTTCATATTGTTTAAGCAACTTAGTCATTTCTTAAACTCACTAGCTTCTGAATTCACCCGACAATACAAAATTGGTTAAAATGATGGAATGTCTTGCTTGTCCATCTATCATTCAAGTGTGTGAAAATAAGAAGAGAATTTCTCCATAAGTTTTAAAATTCTCAAAGTTTGGATCAATTTATCAAGAAATTTATCAAACTTATCAGTTGTGGAGTCATACAAATCATTGATCGGTTAAATTTATCACAAACGCGTGGATTGTGAAAATAACCTGAGATTCACTTTATAATTCATGAGGATAAATATGATATAGTGAACATGAATAAACCATTATTTTACCAATTATTGAGCAAATCAAACATTTTTTGAATTCTTCAAGATTTGAAGCACTACAAATTCTTGATTAGATTGATGACTTCGTAACAGATCCATTTTGTATTCGATGATCTCATTCATCATAGGTATGGTCAGAAAAAAGCCGCCATGGTTGGGAGAACGAATCGCACCCTGAGAAACACGATGTGGAATAAATATATTTTTTGAGAAATTTTTGATTTTGACCTTTCGCCGACGCTTTTCTCAGAACAGCATGTGACTTCATCAAGAAAAATTGTCGATGCTGGCAACAGCAAAGCAATTCTGCTTCCGGCAAAGCTGCTGGTAAACGCGTGAGCAGTTTGATGGAAGACTCGCAGAGTTCGTCGAAAACTGATATGTTCATTTTGAGAAATTGATACAAGTACGCTCATTTCCGCAGTTTTTAAAGTAAATCACAGGTTCTAGATCATCTATCACGAACTTATACCAAGATATGAGACTGAATTTATAATGCTCAAGCAACTTAACCATTTCTTGAACTCACTAGCTTCTGAATTCACCCGACAATACAAAACTGGTTAAAATGATAGAATGTCTTGCTTGTCAATCTATCATTCAATTGTGTAAAAATAAGAAAGGTATTTCTCAATAGATTTTCAAATTCTCAAAGTTTGGATCAATTTATCAAGAAATTTATCAAACTTATCAGTTGTAGAGTCATACAAATCATTGATCGGTTGAATTTATCACAAACGCGTAGATTGTGAAAATAACCTGAGATTCACTTTATAATTCATGAGGATAAATATGATATAGTGAACATGAATAAACCATTATTCTATCAATTTTTGAGCAAATCAAACTTTTTTTTTTTTCTTCTTCAAGATTTGAAGCAATACAAATTTTTGATTAGATTGATGACTTCGTAACAGATTTATTTTGTATTCCATGACCTTATTCATCATAAGTATGGCCAGAAAAAAGCCGCCGTGTTTGGGAGGACGAATCGCACTCTGAAAAACGCGATGTGGAATAGTATAATTATATTTTCCAGGAAATTTTTGATTTTGACCTGTCACAGGTCAAATTACAGGTTCTAGATCATCTATTACGGACTTATACTAATATATGCGACTGAATCCATAATGCTCAAGCAACTTAACCGTGTCTTGCACTCACTAGATTCTGAATTCACCCGACAATACAAAAATGGTTGAAGTGATGGAATGTCTTGCTTGTCCATCTATCATTCAATTGTGTGGAAATAAGGAGGGAATTCCTCCATAGATTTTCAAATTCTCAAACTTTGGATCAATTTATTGAGGAATTGATCAAACTCATCAGTTGTGGAGTCATACAAATCATTGATCGGTTGAATTTATCACAAACGCGTGAATTGTGAAAATAACCTGAGATTCACTTTATAATTCATGAGGATAAATATGATATAGTGAACATGAATAAACCATTATTTCATCAGTTTTTGAGCAAATCAAACATTTTCTTGATTCTTCAAGTTTTGAAGCAATGCAAATACTTGATTAGATTGATGACTTCGTAACAGATCCATTTTGTATTCGATAATCTCATTCATCATAGGTATGGTCAGAAAAAAGCCGCCATGGTTGGGAGGACGAATCGCACTCTTAAAAACGCGATGTGGAAGGGATATATTTTTCAAGAAATTTTTGATTTTGACTTTTCGCCGACGCTTTTCCCAGAACAGCATGTGACTTCATCAAGAGAGACTGTCGACGCTGGCAACAGCAAAACAATCCTGCTTCCGGCAAAGCTGCTAGTAAACGCGTGAACAGTTTGATGAATGACTCACAGAATTCATCGAAAACTGATAACTTTCCAATATGTTAATTTTGAGAGACTGATACACGTCCGCTCATTTCCGCAGTTTTTGAAGTAAATCACAGGATACCCATGTAGTTGAGACTGTTCTCAACATTTTCTAAGTGATTTATGTCGCTTCAAAATCGATGAACGTGACAAATTTCTCGACGTATCTATCGAAACTTGTTGAATTATAAGTGAATCTGTATTTATCAATTCTTCCACATTCTAGACTGAGTCGCTATACCTCCTCAAGCATTTGTTGTTGAGTACATAATAAGTACTGAATAATTTTTGAACGATTTGCATGACCATCTGAACTGACAGAAAATTGAATGAATTTTCAATCAGTTTCGCTGCAGTTCATGAATCTATAAACTCATTTATATTGATGAATAATCTGTTGCGTTTCAAATTACGGATCAAATCGTATCCTGTTGCATTCATGATGATTCCAGTTTCCAAGCAATTTGTATCGCTTCAAAGTTAACGGGCTTGAAGAATTGTTTTTTGAATTCGGAATGCGAAAATGTTTCACAAAAAGGCTGCCGCACAGAGCGCAAAAACTTTATATGCAGTCATTAATAAAACATTCCCGTTTCAGCCAGGCCGATTTCATGCAAACGTGCGCACACACAAAGTTTCGGTTAGGTATCCCCGGGACGTCGCGTCGCGTCTATGCAGCGAGCGGCTCAAGTCAGATATATGGCTTTGATGATGGGGATGAAATGGATATATTCCGGGCGAGTATATGCCCTCGGGGACGGGCGATAAATATTTATCGTCCGCGCCGCATATCGGTTCGCCGGCGGCTGGAACAGAAAGATTCCTGAGCCCCGGCCGACGACGAGGTCCAAGACAAACATGACGGGGTTCATTTTCAAAACAATTCGCTCCATCAGATGGGAAATTATTCGGGAAAAGCCCCGCCGCAGCGCGGCTCGGGCCGGATACGCCCACGGCACGGGTCGGTGTCAGATATGTGGGGCAGTTGTAGCCGGAGTGTTTTTCTTTGGGAGTGAACATAAACAGAGATGGCTGCTTCGATTTGGGCGAAGGGAACGTTTATTATTTTGTGATGGGAAAGAAAACAATTAGAACTGGCACAGCTCCTGGGGGCAGGAGGTGGAAGATGGCACAGACCAATAAACAGAGCAATAGAAATCACTGAGCTTGCCTGATTGTTTTTGGTTTTTTATTGGTTGGAATACAGTGCTCAACAATGATTGAGGTGGAACATCTGGAATTTTTTGTCAAGCTGAAGCTTGAATGGAATACTTTTGGAAGGATCATTGCTGGCAATGTTCATGAAGGCTTTTGCGTTGCAACTTACTTGAGAATTTTGGAAGAACGGGCAAAAAATTCATCAGTACTGAACTGAGTATGATGAATTCATACAATATCTACATCAATTTACCAAGAAATTAACCTTTTTGGTAATACAAATCACTAAAAAGCTATCCAAAGCTTGTAACTGTGAGCAGGATACATTAGCGATTATTATGAATTGTACCTGTTCTGAATTCATCAATTTTGCAAAGTTCATCGAGACACTGACAAGTTAATCAAACTGAATTCAATATTTTTCAAGCGACACAAGTAATATTTTGTGAAATAATGAACTATACATCGACACTTATTTTGACATAATGTAAAAAAGAAATTCGACGGTAAGAACTCTTACTGGAAATTGTGAAAATTCCCTAAAAATTATGATTTTTTCAAAATTCATGGAAATTGCCTTGCTAGCTACGATAAATTATGCACAAGCACCTCAGGTCTGACAGGGAGCATTCCAGGTGATTCAGTCCAGAGTCGTATGAGCTCAGTAAAATCATAACATTACCGAACAAGAATTCTTTGTCTTTCTACTTAATTTATGGAAAATTCAATCACTGGATTGGAACGTACCATGGAATTTAAAATTTCCAAGATCTGCAAAGCATTTACAAATTATTAAAAGCACCAGGGATGTATCAAGATGTCCTGAGATGTAATGGTGATAGGTATAAATTCATCAATTCCCCATAGAATTCATTGAGTTCGTAAACAATGTAGATCCGGTGAAAGTCAAGATCGGTTGAATCAATGATGAATTCCTCAGCATGTAACTCACTTGAGACTTGGTGAGGATAAAGATATTAATCAATGAAATTTATCAAGAATTCACTTAAAGGTGAATTATTATTCAGTGTTGAGCTTATACAAAGCGACTATAGCTTGCTCATAGTTCCACGAAACACACAAACACTTTGCGATATCAATAAATGTTGATTGAAATTTATTAATTTCAGAGGTATTTATTAAAGAATTCATTGAGCTCATTTGTGTGGGGACGGTACAAATTACAATTGTTTGAACCTACCCCGAATCCTTCATCATGTAGCTCACTTAAGAGTTTGTGGGTCTGGAGATATTCACCACTATAAATTTATCAGAAATTCATTACTCCTATGAACAAATCATGGTAAATACATGAAAATATCTTGCGATATCAAAAGAATTTCATTATGAATTCATCAACTTCGGACCTATTCATCACAGAATTGATGAAAATCGTCAGAATTGTTTGAATCAATCACGATCCTGTATCCTGTAACTCACTTGAGAATTGGTGGGAATGAGCAGGCCATTATCATCTATTATTCTAACACAAATTCATCAATTTCAGTGCTTATTTGTGAAAAATTCAGTAAGTTCGTCAGTTTCAAGCTTGAGCAAAACCAAGAACTATAAAATGATTACGCAAGCGCACAATGAAGACCCAAGGTTAATCAAGAAAATCGTTTTAAATAGTGGAACTGCGCAAAACATTTATTACAGTGGTTGGAAAATCATAATTTTCACAGAAACTACAGCATGCAAATTTCAGTCATAATAAAATTGTCATGAATTCGCAAACAACTTCTGAGCAACTGATGAGAAATTCATTACATTTACAAGTTATGTCCTTCAACAATGGGTAGAATATGTAATTAATTAGCTACAATTATCTAGCAGTCACAGCATGAATATTTAAAGCGTTATTCAACATATTCAAAAAACACTAATACAAAGGACAGCAAAGAATAGCCGGAATTCACTAGATCGATTCACTAGTGAATTTTTTCAAAAATTATGTAGAAATTGTCATTAGTCTGATGAACATGCGAAGCGAAACATGATACGGATCGAGCGGAAAAAAAACCATATGATCTAGAAAGAAACTTGATAATCACTTGGAATTTGGACTCGAAATTCAAATGAAATTTATGAAACACATTATCCCGAGAAAGAATTTCATAGAGCAACCAAAAGCTTATAGTACAGGAAAAATAGTAAAAAAATCGGCAAAACCTCGGAATAAATATGGACGTCATGAAAATTTGATATTCTGTTCAGAATTGAGTGCTCTACAACATATCCAAAATCGCCAAAAATCGCACCCGGGGGTTTTTAGTTATTGGAGGGGGGGTGAAAAATTGCAGATAAAAATGGAGGGGATAGAACCCATCAATCCATTGGATGCGAATACATTATAGTTCGACGTATCATATCCTTTTTATACCATTTTGGCACAAAAAGTGTCCATCATTGTTGAAGGGGAGTAGTGGGGGGGCGAAGCTCTGCTAGGTGGTCCATTTTGTTTTTCCGGACATGTATAACCGATCACGACAAGTTTGGTATCTTTTCCGACTAAATTCAATCTCCTGAACTCGTATCCGATGTGTAAATTCGAATGAAAACAAGTTTGAACAAGTTAACTTTAGAAAACTTGTTTTTTCTTCGACAATTTTGACGAATTTTTGTTTTACTGTTGGAGGTGTTCATTTTTAGAAAATTTTCAGGGACCAATTAATTGAAGTGTATTCTCCACAAAAATCATCCACTCGATGTATAATTTTGTTTCTCGAGTTTAAAAAATCGATTTGAACTTGAGCCGGCACGGCGAGTCGTCTACTACTGACCAGAACACTACAGCATGCACCTTCAAATGAAAACACCTCAAACTGTTGAAGAAATAACAACTCATCTTTGAAAATTGGAGGATTTGTGCAGAACTGAATTCCCTATAACATGAACAAAATCGCCATAAATCGCAATGCAGGATTTCGAGTTATTCGAGGATGAGGATAACACTTCGACAGGATTCATACTCGATGAACTGTTACCTCTCCACTTAAATAACTCAAAACCCTGCAGTGCGATTCATGGCGATTTTGTTTATGTTATAGGAAATTCAATCCTCCACAGATCCTCCCATTTTCAAAGATGAGTTGTTATTTCTTCAATAGTTTGAGGTGTTTTCATTTAAAGGTGCATGCTGTAGTGTTCTGGTCAGTAGTAGACGACGCGCCGCGCCGGCTCAAGTTCAAATCAATTTTTTAAACTCGAGAAACAAAATTAAACATTGAGTGCATGATTTTTGTGGAGAATACACTTCAATTTAATGGTCCCTGAAAATTTTCTAGAAATGAACGCCTCCAACAGTAAAACAAAAATTCGTCAAAATTGTCAAAGAAAAAACAAGTTTTCTCAAGTTAACTTGTCCAAACTTGTTTTTATCCGAATTTACACATCGAATATGAGTTCAGGAGATTGAATTTAGTCGGAAAAGATACCAAACTTGTCGTGATCGGTTCGACATGGCCAGAAAAACAAAATGGACCACCTAGCAGAGCTTCGTCCCCCCACTACTCCCCTTCAACAATGATGGACACTTTTTGTGCCAAAATAGTATCAATGGGATATGATACGTCGAACTATAATGTATTCGCATCCAATGGATTGACGGGTTCCATCCCCTCCATTTTTACCTGCAATTTTTTACTCCCCCTCCAATAACTCAAAACCCCCGGGTGCGATTTTTGGCGATTTTGGATATGTTGTAGAGCACTCAATTCTGAACAAAATATCAAATTTTCAGGACGTCCATATTTTTTCCGAGGTTGAAATCTATTTTTCTTGCACTATTATCTGTGAGAATTCTGCGGGGGTAAATCGAATCTTCGCTGGGGATAAAACCTCAGTCAAAGATCACAAAGAAATGCAATGGAAATCCCTGGTGAATTCCTTGAGAATTTCAAGAATTCACAGCGAAGCGAGCAGCGAAAGTCTAGAATGATCAGGATCACTATGGAAAGTGAAATATTGAAAAATCCTACTGAATATATCAATCAATATATTGACGGCCTCGTGGCGCAGGCGGTCGAGTGGCTGCCTGCGACGCGGAAGTCCCGGGTTCGATTCCCGGTGAAATTTGCACTTTTTTGAGTCTGTATAATTGATTAATAAACGGGCAAACTCCTATGGCAAGAAAAAGCCGATAAGGAGAAAAACATTCATTTTAAATAATAATAAATGATATTTATTGAACTGTTATGTTCAAAGGGCTATCGACCGAGGTCCTTCGGCCGTTACACTACAATCTTTTTTTTTTATCCACGATATTTACCCAAAATAGTGATTTACAACAACATCATATTTAATGTAGAGCTAATTTTTTTGTAGATTTCTCAATTGTTTTATGGAAGTTGCTCTTCTTTCATGTCTTCGAGGATTTCCCTGATGGTCAGGACTGGCAGCTTCCTTTTGGGGGACATTTATTTTATTTTTTTTTCTAATATATCAGAAGGCTGTACGTCGAGCAACATATTGAATCTTGTTTTGGCATGAGTCAAGAAAGAATTCCACGGTAGCAATTCACTGAAAATCACAGAAATCTATGAAAAACTAACAAAAGCTTCTGCAAGAGTTAATGAGGATTTTCGTTGTTCTTTTATTTGAGAATTTGCTAGAATAAAAAATATATCCACCAGTTCAAATTCATCGGAGATTCATCAACTTGGATGAAATTTATCATGGAGTCCATCATTTTCAAGATCTGTGAGGCATTCACAACTCACTCAAAGCGACACAAATGCATCAAAACGTTTCCAGATGACACAAAAATGGGTGTATATTCATCAATTTTGAAGTTCAATTTATCATACAATCAATCAGCTTTATAAGCAGAGTGAAATTAATGAAAATTGACTCCGTTTGGACCAATCACGAATCCTTAAACTACATGTTCTAGCAACAATTATTGTTACATACCCTTTTGAGCATTTGTGAGAATAGGGAACATTTACCAAAATAAATTTGTCAAGTATTGATAAGCTTTGAAGCAATTCAATAATAATATGAAATGCATAATATCAAGGTATGCAGGGCAATTACAACTTGCTGATAGCTACACATGAAGCCTTGCGATGTCAAAGGCAGTTGATCATTAATTCACCAGTTTTGTATACATTTATTGGAGAATTCATCCAGTTCATTTGTGTTCAACTTCAAAAATTTTTGGCATGTGGCTTACCTGAGAGTTTGTGGGACTGAAGATATCTATCACTATGAATTTACCAGAAATTCATCAACTCCAATAAAATATCCATGAAACTCATCATTTTTGAAATATTTGAAACATTTTACAGTTTTAAAAAAGTTTCATTTAGCAAAACAAATGCATTAGAATGTCTCGTGATATCAATAAAAGTTGGCTATGAACTAATCAATTCCAGACCAATTCATCAGAGAATCCATCGGGATAATCTGTGTGAAGGCCATGCAAATTGAATTTGTTTCGAATATATGAACGAACACAAGAGTGGGATGAATATAAATAACGGAAAGTAGCTGGAATTCACTTGGTAATTTACCAGTAAAGTCGCTGAGAAACTTGATAAAAATGGTCAATTTCCGGTGAACGCGGAAAAGCAGAGTACAGGGTGTTTCAAAAATAAGTGCCATCCTCTCCACCCAAGATTCAGATTTTCAAAATATTAAGATTGTGCTATTTTTCATTTTTCAAAAGTGCACTGAAAACAGTTACAGGCCTTCAAAGTTCAATTTTGTAATTCGTTTTTCATTTATAACTTTTATACGGCTGGGCCGATTTTGCCCAAATTTCAACCAGAGTGTGCTGAAATACGTGTCTATTGAACAATGATAGCATATTTGAACAAAAATTCCCAGTGGCGTGGATACTGGGGGTAGCTCCCTCCCCTCCCCCCACATTCTACGCCCTTGAAAATTTCCTAAAACTTATCACATTTCTGAATTCCTTGTTCACTTTTCAAAAAAAAACTCTTGCAAAATTTTTATTAGGGGCTACATTTCCGAGATATTTGGATTTGAAACTTTGAAAAACATCTCGGAATCGCCACTTTCCAGGGCTCAAATTGTTTTTTCCTGAAAAACTCTATGTCTCACAGCAGAAATGGTGATTTATCAACTCAAAACACCTGAAAAACTTATTCTAGTTGAGAAATCATGGGTTTTCTTGAATTTCGATCTCTAATTTTCTGAAAAAAAACTGGGTCCTGGAAAGTGGCGATTCCGAGATGTTTTTCAAAGTTTCAAACCTACATATCTCGGAAACGAAGCTCCAAATCGGAATTGTGCAAGAGTAATTTTTTTTGCAAATTGAACAGGGAATCTATGAATGTGATCAGTTTTTGAAAATCTTCAAGGGCGTAGAAAGTGGGGAAGGGGAGGGAGCTACCCCCACTATCTACGCCACTGGGAATTTTGTTCAAAGATGCCATCAGTGTCTAATAGAGACGTATTTCAGCACACTCTGGTTGAAATGTGGGCAAAATCGGCTTGGCCGTATAAAAGTTATGGATGAAAAACGAATAAAAAATTGAATTTGAAGGCCTGTAACTTCTTTCAGGGGCACTCTTTGAAACTTTGAATCTGAGGTGGGAAGGATGGCACTTATTTTCAAAACACCCTGTATGAGCATAGAAAGCAAAGATATTTCACTGATGGGAAAAAAGCAGGGACAATAAGAATCTCAATCAACTAGGAAAAAGTTGAAAAATATTATCCCGAGACAGAATTCTACAGGTTGTTTGCAAATTTGCTTCAAAAGTATCAGAAAAATGTTATAAAAAATTAAGGGCTTTTATTTTTGGAACTATGGCTAGTCAAAAGGTTGTCTTTCAAATCGTTATATTTTGAAAGATTCAGATAAACTTCATCAGCAGACCAAAAAGCCATGTTTTTGAACCTTTGAATTTGTTTTGTGATTCTATTTACCATACAGAGTGAATCGTAAATCCTGAAAATCCAGTTTTCTCCACAAATGCATGCGGAAAGTTTTATATGAGAACTATTGGTGTTATTTGTTACTCTGCATCAGTTTGATAACCTCTGAAACTTTCCACGAGCATTTCCGAGGAAAAATAAATTTTTAGGATTTATGACTCACCCTGTACACTCAACAAAATTAGAAAACGCATTCAAAGGTTCAAAATACATTTTTGCTTTTTGGTCTGATGAAAAGAGTTTGCTAAATTCTTTCAAAATAACGAGAACAGAAGGGGTCGAAGGACCACCTTTTGACAATCCATTTTTCCAAAAATAAAGATCATGAATTTTATTTAACATTTTTGTGGCTCTTTTGCGGCATTTCTCCTCCTAATGTTCAATTTACTACCCCAAGTTCAAACAACCTGTATAGAACAACCAAAAGATCATCCGCAAGGATTGTACGGGAGCTGAACAAATTTTCATCAGGGATGAAATACGCGCGAAAAAATGCGAAGAAATCTATTGAAAATTCTTGGCGAATCTGCTGAGAATTTTGGGAAGTCACAGCAAATTATGTGGAATGATTGAAAATGGAAACATTCAAAAAGCCTACTGAATAGAGTCTTGAGAGAAAAAATTTTGCGATAGGAGTTCACAGGGAATTTCAGAAATCTCCAATAATTTAGAAAAAGAGCTTTTCTTAGGATTTAAGGTATATTTTTTCTTCCATCACTTAAGAATTTGTAAGAATGAAGATATCCGCTACTTTGAATCCGTCAAAATTCATCAACTTGGATACAATTCATTATGGAATTCATCAACAAAGAAGTTTTCTGTCAATTTATCGAACCACATTATAGCATTATCCAGCCAGAAAATTTGTTGAGAAAATTACAGCATTTTAAAATGAGAATGCTTTGCCGTAGTACTAGAACAAAATTACAGCATTATCTAATAAGAATGCTTCGCCGCATAAATTAGGAACATAAGAGCATGATCTTTTTTTTTTGTCTCGAATGGAGCGTATGAATATTCATAAGCTCCCTCAGCTATTCACAGCCGTTTTATTGGCTTCCAATTGTCTTCCAGGTCCCAGGAACAATCGTTATGCTCGGTTCTAGATTTAGAATTGTGTTCAGAAGTGCGTAGTGAAATGTACCTAGTGGTGAAAAAACACGTTGGGGGACAAGAATCAAAATTCTGTAACTGTGAAATTCAGTGTTGTCATCCTCGGTGTAATCTCAGCCTAAGTAGAAACAGGAGGAAAGCTTCGAGTAAATTAGCGATGCTGTTAGCTTAGATTAGATATATACCGAAGAACTTGAGGTCTAACAGAGAGCATTTTTAATAGTTCAGGCTGAAGATAGAGATATGGGTCAACAGATAGGCAGGAGGTTCTCGAACAAACCATCTATTTCCACTATCCCTACAGAAATTCTGTGACCGTTTGCCAGAAAGTTCACGAAATGTATAAGAGCTTTGAGAGCTCATAGAAATTTCGATGGAAAAAGTTATTACGCGATTGTGAAATAAGTACAAAAAATATGGAGGGGACCCACTCAGTAAGAAAACATTTTTGTGACATCACTTAGATGTTCAAGTCACAACTGCGATGTTAATAAAAAAGTCTTTTCGATATTAAGTGGACATCTCTGTTATCTCTTATGTCCGCCGGGTAATTAGAACATAAATGAGATATCTCAAAGATGTCCAAATGTGACATACTCCCTACATTGTTATTCCACATCTCGTAGATATCACTTTTTGACGTACATATTACGTCGCATTTTGGATGTGTATTTTTGAATAAAGATTATTCCTACTACCTTTCAACATAGTTTTATGTCATAGGAGTTTCCGCACCTATTTTTACTGATTTTCACAATGGGGTACTTGCCAATGGAATAGATTCAGCTGGAAATACTTTTGATTGCTAGTATAAGTGATAAGGGGACTCTACTGAGAATTTCACAAAAATTCCGTCGTTTTCTACAGAAAAAAACGAATTTGAAAAATCCTCCTAAAAGCTTCGCGCCAAGACAGGGATTTTGATTGGGGTTGGTCTGACTGTGTGACAATGGAATAATCAAGAATGTCAGGGATGTCACTGTGACACTGTCATTTTGAACATGCTATCGCAAAATCGGTTTCCTATCGAATTCTCTTACCATGAGCATTTAGACAATAATGTCGAACAAGGTTTCGAAGAAACTGACTCCAGAAACCTCTTATAACACTGTCTCAGTCGAGATAATTTATTTCCAGGGGAAAATCTGGAGGATCACCAATAGCACAGAAATAAGAGGCTGAAAATGAACAGTGAGCTTTTATAGGTTCATCATCAGCATACAATTCCGGATAGGTAATACTTTAGAGCTACAAGAGATCCATGTGGGGAGGACGCGATGGATCTCCAAATTAAATGTGGGGAGCAGGAACACTGATGTCCAAAATGAAGCCGAGGGTCAGCCAGGTCAGAGCACGGGTGACAAACATACGAAAGGCTTTTAGGTGGACAGCACTGAAGACTAAAGAAAGAGACTAGTTAGATTGAACAAGAAATGAACAAAACGAGTAGGTACTTCCGCGTAGATCAAAGCCTCGATCAAAGCAGTCAAAGGCAAAAAAAGGGCACAGGAAGAAATTACGGTCGGCGGTTTGACGTAGTCAGTCAGACTCAGATCTTGTTGTTTGAAAACGGAAGAACGTTGTTGATATAACGTCGCACCTTGGCGACGTTATATCATTGCCAACCCAACGAGGAAAAAGAGACCTTCTATGTTCTATATCTAATATATTTGTGACGTCACAAATATATTTTTAAAACACGCATTGCGGCCGCAATTTTGGGAATTTAGGAAAAAGAAAAAATACGGGTACATTATTTTTAACCATACTATCGATTAAGCCAATAAAAAAAAATTAGGCAAGTACCCCATTCATACAGCACGTTTCATACCTAAGAAAAGTTGTTCTCCTATAAGCGTTCTTCGCAGGATTCGAACCTGGTCCCCACAGGTGATAGAGAGACTGTTGTCGATTCGTCTAAGCGACCAACTTGTCTAATACAGAATACAGTAAGTATATTCAAACAGCGCGCTTGATGTTCAGGGATATTTCTGGGGATATTTCATTGGGACTTCAGACGATACATCGAGCCAAAGAGCCTCGCTGGGGGGTCGAAACGTTACAGCAAGACACAGGGGGCTCCGTTGGGCTCCGGACGTTACAATAAGACATGAACGGGAGTCATCAAAGTATTCAAAAGCCCAATAAGACAAAAAGGGGCCCATTTTGAGGTTCCGAATAACACAAGAGCAGAGACAGGAGTTCACCAAAGGTGCGAAAGCCACGACAAAATGCAAGAAGGCCCAGTAGGCTTCCCAAGAACACAAGGAGACACAAACGGGGCACATTAGTTCCGGAAGCCACAAGCACAAGAAGACACAAAAATGGTTATAAATGACACATGAAGACATGAGAGGGTCCGCAGGGCCTCCAACTTAACATGAAGACATGAAGGCTGTTCTGGTTCTGGCATCACACACATGAAATAGAGGGCAAAACTATTGATTGAATATTTTCCGACACACAGAGCTTAACGATGACAGCCCGCGAAATTTAAAAAAAATTTTCAGTGACTATACGTCTCATTGACGTGAGTGAGATGTTACATTTTGGCAAAATGAAAGCAGTAACAATGTTATGTTCGGTAGATGTCTCATGTGTGATGTTCAATTCAAGTTCATTCCGAAACATCTCCCAGACATCACATCGTATAACATCGCGGAGGAACATCACATAGATGTGGAAGTAACGTTCATTGTGATGTTATTTTGTGACATGATTGAGATCATCTTATTAATGAAACATGCTATGCATGTAGATGTCGTTTGTATCTACGACACAAGCCGTAGCAAACTTTTCCCGTTGTCAATTCAAATTTCATTTTTGTAAAGAAACTATGCCTGAAATTTCATCTGTTGCAGATATTGCGAACTTTACAACCCTCGGTTGACCTGAAAAATTTATGTTCGCAGACAAATTTTCCTTATATGAGAATAATAAAATATTGGCGCTTGAGAATAATGAAATATTGACGTTCCAGCACACAAGCCGTTTGGCGAAGCCAAAGCTCGAGAAGCTTGCAGCCAACCGTACCGCGGAACAAAACAAACAGCCGTCGTCAGTCGTTTCCAGTTTTACCTGTGTGCTCGCTTTTATACGTAAATCAATTTCCCATGAGGTGCGACTAGAATAAATCCTGCGTTGTTTTAAGAACCCAGTCTCGTAGACTTGGTCTGGTATCTAACATAATATACCACCCCATCGTTAGCGACAGCACTTCATTATTTATATATACCAGTACCTAAACCATTACGTGTAACAGCTATAGGCTCGTGAAAAGTTTATTATACTCCTTAAACATCAATACTTATTCCAATCAAGCTCACCTATCATTAATCGTCATGTCTTTTATCGAACAAATTGGTGCAGACTTGATGATACCTAAATAAATTGATTTGGTAGTTATGGATTTGTGATAGGTTGTGGAAGAGATCGTTGACTTGTAGAAGCGATTGTAGGCTATAGTAGGTTTTCTTATGGTATCCCGTGTGCAAGTTGAGACTAGAGTATAGTGGTTGGTGCCAAATTGTTCCTTGGATCATGCTGAACTAGGATCGCGATGGCGAACATCTGAGACTTGCGACTGGGCAGCGGGAGGGGGGGTAAAATGTGATGAAGACATGAAAAATGTTAAATAATGAACCGAAAAAGGTACAGTTATGGAAGCTATCATATACGTATTCACCATTTTACGCTTTTGAAGGTTCAGCAAACCGATTTCAAAAATATCAATTATTCCCAGAGATATTTTCAAATATATATTTTTTTTGTCAACATTTTATTGTTAAAAAATCGAAGATTTTTGAAGATGGAAAGATGAAACTCTAGATTTTGACAATTGGTGATATGTTAAAAATATAGTCGTGATTGGCGAAAATTCCTCGGCCTACTATTTTGAGAAACAAAACCGTCAACTGTTTTCACCAGCTTGGCCGCCATCTTGGATTTTCATTTGGTGCAGTAGTCACAAAAACGACAGGGGACTATGAGTATGGTAGCGTTAGGTCATTTCAATACGAAAAGTAACTTCCCAGAGAGGGTTAGCTGCTTCCTTGGCCAGGAAAATTGCTATTCCATTATCTCCGGCTCCTGCGCGAATCCAGTACCAATGATAGCTGATTTAGAGCTGGAAGTGGCACAATACGTTTTGTACCGTAAAACTTGATAGTTTGTGAAGTCAACCAGCAAAATTTATGATCATGAATCAAATGGTTCATTGTTGGTGATTGGTTAAAGCAAAGTGTGCTCATTTTTGGCAGAAAATTCATGAAAACTGTGTTTTTAGTGGACATTACAAAGCTCTGGAGGAAGACCTGCGGCCAAGATTGGCGGCGAAAGTCATGTAACTATAGAGTGAGTATGCTCTATAACAAGTAGCTGTCATGAACGGTGTAGGTTTCTTGAAGATCTCTAGAGAGGTCGCCAAAGATGTTTTTTAATGATAATATTCTCAAGTACAGTCCCTTCCAAAAGTTTCTCTCTTCTCTAGGGACCAACTCTTTCGACCACGGAACATTTGCAACACTCGAACAATTCATTTGTTCGGTTTATTCGAAATCACCGCAGTTCACGGAGCTAAAAGATGTGTGGTGGTGATTCTTCACAAACTCACAGACTTTTGAAGGGGACTGTACTTGAAAATATTATCATGAGAAAACATCTTTGTCGACTTCCCTAGAGGTCTTCAAGCGACCTACATGATTCATTATAGCTACTTGTTGTGGAGAATACTCACTTCAACTAAACTGCTCAACAATGAAAGTGTTACAAAGCAAAAATTCACTCAATTTTGAACCGCTGTAACTTTTGATTGGCACAAACGATTCTAATTCTGTTCCAAGTACTATAGAGCCCAATCTTTTGGCCATCTTTCTTGTCAATATGGAATCCATAGAGCCCCTTATAAAACTTCTACAGGGTGATGAACAAAGCAGTGCAAAATTGATAAAAGTTCAACATACCCCCGTTTTCGTTGAAATTTTTTTTCGGGAGTATCAACACCAAATTCATTACGAATGATGTGTTCCCTCGAAATGGTTTTTGAATTTTCGGGATTCCAGTCGGAACAGCCAAAATATGATTTTTTATTGTGAATACAGCATATTATTCCTGTAGCAACGCAAAAACATTAGAACTTTTCATATCAATATGACGCCACTTGGGAGGCTTGTTCACTGAACAATTCTGAGCAATTTAATTTGCAACACGTTCCTATTGTCTAGTGTAGGGGTGAAGAAAAGCTCAATTGGCAGCGTGCTTTTTGGTACTACTCCCAAAATTTGGGCTTTCAGCGTTGAAAAAAGGTTAATTCTTTCTCTCTTCAACATGTCTAACTCGTCAACATGGGACTACGTCATAAGAATTGGATTAACCACAGTTCCGCCATTTTGGAACTTTTTGCCTTCACCTCAAATTTCAAAACATAGCCATGTTTGGCATCATTTCTTGAAATGTTGGTCCCCTACATGAGATTCTGTCAATAAGATCTGTCTATCTGTTTGTTTATCTGTCTATCTCTTTCCGAAAAAATATTTATAGAATTTTTAACCCCACCCCCCTTCTTCCTGAAATTCTCTGAGTGTCCAATTTAATATTCTTGACCTCTCAATTCTTTTTAATGCAGTCAACGTCATCCTGCATAGCATCGGAAGAGATAATTTTCTGTGGAAAAAATGCCACCCAAATTTCATCCTTTCGCTCCCCCCACCTCATCTCAAAAATCTAAAATGGCAATACCTACTTTGTGATACATCAAATTGAAGGAAATTGAATTCTCTCTATGAACAAATTTTTTCAAATTTTTTGAAATCCCCATTTTTGTCACAAAACACCCCAAATGTCTAATTTATTTGCAGAGGGGTTGAAAATTTCGAAAAAAATTGTTTTCGGAAAGAGAATTTGATTCCCTTAAATTTGATGTATCACTAAGTGGGTGGTGTTTCGTTAAATTTTGGAGCTGAGGTGGGGGAGAGCAAAAGGGTCAATTTGGGTAGCACTTTTTCCACCGAAAATTATTTTCTTCGATGTTTTCTATGATGACACTGACTGAATTAAAAACAATTGAGAGGTCCAGAATTAAAAAGAAGACAGTCAGAGAATTTTTAGGGCGAAGGAAGGTGGGGTTAAAATTTTTGAATATATTTTTTTCAGAAAGAAAATTTAATTCTCTTCAATTTGATGTATCGCAAGGTAGGTCATGTCATTTGAAATTTCAAAGTTGGGGTGAGTGGGTGCGAGGGGGCTTAAGATAGAAATTTGCCAATTTATGTTTTAGATGTCCCCTTTGATATAAAAATGTACCTGTTTTTGCTCGAAGAAATATTCACTAGAAATCGGGAGTTATTGCAGATGGATAGTTTCTAAATGATCACCCGGTGCAGTATTCACAATAAAAAATCACATTTTGGCTGTTTCGACTGGAATTCCGAAAATTCAAAAACCGTTTCGAGGGAACACATCATTCTTCATAAATTCGGTGTAAATACTCCCAAAAAAAAATTTCGCCGAAAACCGGGGTATGTTGAACTTTCATCAATTTTGCACTGCTCTGTTCATCACCCTGTAGAAAATTTATGAAAAGCTCTATGCATTTTATATTGACAAGAAAGATGGCCAAAAGATCGAGCTATTCAGTACTTGAAACAAAATCAGAATCATATGTGCCAATCAAAAATTACAGCGGTTCAAAATTGGGTGAATTTTTGCTTTGTAACACTTTCATTGTTGAGCAGTTTAGTTACATGACTTTCGCCGCCAATCTTGGCCGCAGGTCTCCCTCCAGAGCTCCGAATTGTCCACTAAAACTCAGTTTCTATGCGTTTTCTGCCAAAAATGAGCACACCTTGCTTCAACCAATCACCAAATATAAACCATTTAATTCATAATCATAAATTTTGGTGGTTGACTCCACAAACTATCAAGTTTTATGGTACAAAACGTATTGTGCCGCTTCTATCTCCAAATCAGCCATCGTTGGCACTGGATTCGGCAGAAGCCGGAGATAGCAAAACGGCAATTTTTTTTGACAAAGAAGTAATCTACCCACTCTGGGGAATTACTTCTCATATTGAAATGATCTAATGCTACCATACCCACAGTTCCCTGTCGTTTTTGCGACTATTGCACCAAAAAGAAATCCAAGATGGCGGCCAAGCTTGTGGAAACAGTTGACAGTCTTGTTTCCTAAAATAGTAGGCCGAGTAATTTTCGCCTATCATGACTATATTCCTAACATCCCCAATAGTCAAAAAATCAATTTTCATTTTTCCATCTTCAAAATTCTTTTAATTTTTTTAACAATAGAATGTTCACAAAAAAATTATATTTCTAAAAATATCTCTGTAGTTGCAGCGGTACGCTTTTTGATTCTGCATTTTGTGATACTGCAATGAAATTTGGCATATGCAAACTACATAAAATTTCAAGTGATTTGACCCGCAGCACTAAAAAATTTGTCCATTAGGGGGCGACTGGGGGCCCCTCAAAATTTCAAGATGTCTGAATTTTTCCAATGCCCCATTCAGTACCGCCCTATCTACCGTACAGGACCTAAACAACTTTGTTCTTGACCATTATAACATTTTTCGTCATGTCAATTCCATTCTTCTTATAGAAAAAAAAATAGTTTCTTTGCTTGGTCAACAAAGTGGAAAATAATTTTTTTTTGAACCACCAATAGATTGTTAAGTAGTTTTTGTGCAATCATCGATGAATCCGCATCCCCTTGATTCATTTATGTAAAGAAAACTTTTGCAGTGCTATTTTTAAACAAAGGAGTGACTTCAACTTACCATTATTTTCAACATTACCTTCTTCAATGTTTTACCCCGGTAAGTATGATTATTGTTATACTAATATAGAGCTTGAAGTTCTCTTTAACGATGTGGGTGATGAAAAACTGCCTCAGATTCCACCTGGAAGCCAGACATAATAATTTTTCTGCAAGGCCGTCAAATTTGGCATTTTTGATTTTCTAGCGGGAGCGGCCAAAATGTCAATACACACCACTCCGCCCAAGAGCACCGGTTTGCTCTAGCGGAAAACGATATTCACGCCTAACAATTTTGCATTTTGTGATACTGAAATGAGAGTTGGTGGGAAAGTACCGCAACCGGTGCTCTTGGGCGGAGTGGTGTGTATTGACATTTTGGCCGCTCCCGGTAGAAAATCAAAAATGCCAAATTTGACGGCCTTGCAGACAAATCAATATGCACGGCTTCCAGGTGGAACCTGAGGCCGTTTCATCATCCACACCGTTGAAGAAAACTTCAAGCTATATATTAGTTCAATAATAATCATATTTTTGGGGATAAAACATTGAAATAGGTAATGTTGAAAATAATGGTAAGTTGAGGTCACCCCTTCGTTAAAGAATAGAACAGTAAAACTTTTGTTTTCATAGATAAATCAAGGAGATGCGGATTTATCGATGATCACACAAAAACGACTCAACAATCTATTTGTGGTCCAAAAATATATATATTTCTCGACTTGTTGACCAGACAAAGAAATAATTTTTTTCTGTGAGAAGAATGGAATTGACATGACGAAAAATGTTATGATAGTTGTAGTACAAAGTTGTTTAGGTCCTGTACGGTAGATAGGGCGGTACTGAATGGTGCATGGTAGAAACTCTGGCATCTTGAAATTTGGAGGGGCCCCCAGTCGCCCCCTAATGGACAAATTTTTGAGTGCTGCGGGTCAAATCACTTGAAACCCTACGTAGTTTGCATATGCCACATTTCATTGCAGTATCATAAAATGCAGAATCAGGGTCATTGTGCTAGCGTACCGCTGCAACTACTGGAAACGATTGATATTTTTGAAATCGGTTTGCTAAACCTTTATTGGCGTAAAATGGAGAATGCGTACGGTAACTTTTATTACTGTACCTCTTTTGGTTCATGATTAACCATTTTTTATGTCTTCATCACATTTTACCCCCCCTCCCGCAGCCCAGTCGCGGGTCTCAGATGTTCGCCATCGCAATCCTAGTTCAGCATGATCTAAGAAACAATTTGGCACCAACCATTACACTCTAGTCTCAACTTGTACACGGGACTCAAAAAATGAACATAAGAAAACCCACTACTAACAATAAATTGTAGTTCTATCTTTCATAGCCGGCATGGCAGTGAAAATGTATATCAGAATGTGAAATTTTTTGCAAATGATATGTAAAAGCTTTCCGTGTATCTCGACCTGGCCTTCGGGTGGCACATAAGCCTAGCCTACAACAACACACAAAAGCAATTTTCCGTCTCCACATATCCAAGAATATTAATATTTTTCAATATAACCTACACCGTGCTAGTGCTATGCATAGGTATACAAGTGTAGCAATCTGACGACCCAGGAGAATCCAAATAGCCCGGAGTGAGGCTCCGCACATCGCACAAATAAAGGGAGGAAGATCCTTTCCCCGGACCGTCTTGATCGATCGCCCAAGGGGGTGGATGATGGTGCCGTGGCACACATCTCGTCGTGCGTCCCAACCACTTGATATACTAGAAAATTCTACCTACCCCCTAATTTCAACCCTCCATTCTTCTATTTTTTTTCTTATTTTAAAACTACTACACGCTTCAAAACACCTGTACGTTCCGACAAAAAAAAAACAACTCTGCTGCTGATCAATGACAAATATATCGAACCAAGTCGAAACGGCACCAACGCACTGAGGGCACAAACACCACGAAGCACGGAAACGGAAAGTCGCGCGCGTTGGCTATGGATACACACAACAACAAGAGAAAAGCACGACGTCACAAGTCACACACGCAAAGGCGGCGCGCCACCGACTGTCACTTGTGCATGGCCAACTGCCACTTGTGGCTGGCGGCGGCCGCGTGCGCCGCCGCCGCCCGGACGGCCGGGGGGCGGCGCGCGGGAAAATCCGCGGGGGCGGCCTTGAAAACAAGCGCGCGGTGGCGGTTGATTTCGGGACGCGGTTGATTGGTGGTCGCGCGTCGGTTTTGGCACACGGCACCGGGGAGAAAGTGCTGCCAACTTCACACGGTTGGTACACACTCATTACGTGTCGTCAGCTTAACGCTTTAAATTTACTCGCAAACTTGCCAGCCAAGCCAACGTGCCATTTTCGGTGCCATCATCCGATCTTCAAGCTACATTTGTGATTTATATGAAAAACTCAAAAGTGAGCGTGCCGGAGTGAGGCTTGCGAAAACTTCTCCTGCCAAGTCACATAATTTTGAAGTAATCCGGCCACGTTTAGGCACAAGTCCTTTCTTGTTACCATGTCAGTTCGATCAGAAGTAAGCCGATTCCAAACAAAATTGATTTTATATACAGGGTGATTCGAACATGTCAGACCATCTCAACGGTTCGTAATATGGAAGTGTAGTAGAATGCTGGAATACGTTGCGTAAAAACGATGAATCAGGACACACGTTGTAAGACCATTTTATCAAAATTCAAAAAAGATATCCCGCTTTATGTTCAAGATAAATTATTTGCCCTTTGCGAGGAATTTTCAGATATTTTTGCTTTAGAGGAGGATATAATCACACATAACAACTTTTACGAACAGGAGCTTACGTTAACAGATAAAACACCCGTCTACATAAAACCATACAGACAGCCACAATCGCGAGAACAAGAAGTGAAAAGGCAAGTAGAATTATTGAAACAAAAAGACTTGATAGAAGCGAGCAGGTCACTTTTCAATTCTCCATAATTACTCGTCCACAAAAAAACGGAAGACCCTAATGAGAAAGAATGGCGTTTGATCGTTGATTTCAGACAAGTTGATGAAGAACTGGTACAAGATAAATGACTATTACCAAGAATTGAGGCGATCCTAGATGAATTAGGTAAGGCCAAATGGTTCTTGGCTATTGACCTAATGGCCGGATTTCATCAAATTCCGTTGGAAGAGAACTCACGAAAGGACCCCGCACATTTTATGGGTAAAATGGTTCTCGGTCAAATTGGCTGAAATTTGGATATTTTGTAGCTTTTGGTCCACAAAAGAAACGCTGTGAAGCAAAATCTATTTGTATGACCAGTTTGCCCCCTACAGGGGGCGAAAGGGTGGCTCAGTCATGTTTTTGTGGAATCAATCAGGAGCAAGACAATACTTTTCCGAAAATCGCCGAAACAGGTCGATTTTCTATTTGAAGGGTCCAACTTTCTGTCATAAACTCACTCATTTTAGGTCAACCCCCTAAGGGGGTCACTCACCCCCTTAGAACTTCATGAGCAACATAGATCGAGTTGCATATCGTTGAAAAGGTTTTCCAACGCTCTTTGCAACAGTGCTGCGCTTTTTCAGTTCAAGACAGTTGTTCTTGAAATAATGAATGTCAAACTTACAGGTAGTCGATCAAAAAAAAAAGTAACTGTACTCAGGTTTAACGATTTTATTTAGCTAGTGTGGGTTTCTAAATCTTGAATTACTGACATTTCAACTATCCTAACAACTTTACTTGGTCTGTTACCCACATTCTTACACAGAAGAAAAAATTACTTTGGCGTTAGGATGTCCGGATCTTCCCAGGTCCGAGGAGGGGTTTTAGCGGGTATCCTTTCGAAACTGCGAGTCTCACACTACCCTGGTACCATTTGCATGTGCATTTGCAATTCTTAAACCTAAATTCGGTCAATTCCTTATGGAGACTATCTACATTAAAACTTTGAAAGTCATTATCTCAAGAACGACTATCTTGAATTGAAAAAGCTGAGCTAAACTCAACATGAACTAAACGCTGTTTGCAACAGTGCTCAGCTTTTTCAAATCAAGATAGGTAGTCGTTTCAGGTATTCGATCGATTTCAAAGAAATTCAACGAATTCAGCTCAAAGAATTTTCATTTTGTCAATGTGGGAGTCTCTGATGAACGTTGAATCACCGATGGCGGCCTTTTTTTGGGAGAAGGGAAGATGCACTTACGCACACCTTGGCTGGGGTGGTACCCAGGTAGTGATTGAGTCCCACCGTGGTAGTGTGGGACTCATAGTTTCGAAAGGATACCCACTAAAACCCCTCCTCGGACCTGGTAAGATCAACAACTTAACGCTAAAGTAATTTCTTATTCTGTGTAATAGACTGTGGCTTACAGATCAAGTCCAATTGTTACGATAGGTTACAATATCATTAGTTCATAGTTTAGGAACCCACACTAACTCAATAAAATTCTTAAACCTGAATTCAGTTAATTTTTTTGAAAATGACCGACTGTCTGAGAGTTCGAAATTCATTATCTCAAGAACGATAGTCTTAAATTGAAAAAGCGTAGCACTGTTGCAAAGAGCATCGAAAAACCTTTTCAACGATATGCAACTCGACCTATGTTGCTCATAATGTTCTAAGGGGGTGAGTTACCCCCTTAGGGGGGTTGACCTAAAATGAGTGAATTCATGACAGAAAGCTGCATCCCTCTAATAGAAAATCGATCTGTTTCGGCGTTTCCCGGGAAACTATCGCTTTGTTCCTGAATGATGCCACAAAAACATGACTGAGCCACCCTTTCGCCCCCTGTAGGGGGCAAACTGGTCATACAAATAGATTATACTCCACAGCATTGCCTTTGTGGACCAAAACCTACAAAATATCCAAATTTCAGCCAATTTGACCGAGAACCATTTTACCCATAAAATGTGCGGGGTCCTTTCACATTTTTTCTCTCGAAGATGCTTCATACAGATTCAAAAGATTGCCCTTCGGTTTGAATGTGTCATGTAACAGTTTTCAGCGTATGATGACAATGGCATTTTTGGGTCTACCACCCGATGTGGCGTTTTTGTACGTTGATAATGTTAAAATCACAAAGTGATTAGAAAGGCATCATTCACAAAATCTCAAAAAAGTTTTTGAAGTATGCCGGAGTAGCAATTTAAAGTTGAATCCTAATAAATGTCAATTTTTCAAAAATCAGGTCACATATTTGGGCCATACCATTTCAGAAAAAGGAGTCCTCCCGACTCAGCAAAATTTGATGCAATTGAAAATTTTTCTATTCCAAAAACGCTGATGAAGCCAAGCGTTTCGTAGCATTCGCAAATTATCATCGGCGTTTTATAAGAAACTTTGCTGAAATAACTTCTCCACTAAATCAGCTTACAAAAAAAAGAGTCCCATTCGAATGGACTACGGATTGTAGCAGTGCATTTTTGAGTTTCAAAAGGCATTGATGATGCCGCCAATATTGCAGTATCCAGATTTTTCAAAAATCTTTATACTTTCAACTGACGCCGCGAATATTGCATGTGGCGCAGTTTTGTCACAGGAACACAACGGAAACGATTTACCAATCGCATTTGCATCTAAAAAATTTACAAAGGGAGAAGTTCACAAAAGTACCACTGAAAAAGAATTAACAGCAAATCACTGGGCTGTTGATGATTTCAAACCATGTCTATGGAAAGAGATTTTTTGTAAGATCTGATCACCGCTCACTTGTTCATTTATTTTCAATGAAGAATCTCACTTTCAAGCTAAAACGTATGCGCCTCGAATTAGAGGAATACGATTTTGAAATCAATTACATAAAGGGAAAAGACAATGTAGGACCTGATGCCTTGTCCAGGGTGAATATTGAAGAACTCAAGGTTTTAAATATCAATGTAGCAAGAATGATGACGCGGGCCCCAACCAGGAAAGAAAAAACTCTTACAGAAACTCTTACAGATGCTTCCCGAATGCAACGCGGAAATCTAGATTTCTCTGGAAAGAGCCAGGATGGTCGCGAGCTTCGTAACAGTATCAAGGCTTGATTCAGATTCATCGTGGAATATGATGAAGTTTGATGCCGAACTCGATATGCCTATCTTGATCAGTACCACAAATATGGCATGGGAGCTCGATCTCACAGCCGCCCATGATTACTGATGGAGATGGTAAACCAACAATTTGTAACTTCCATGAATTACAGTAAAATTACCGTTATTTTACATTTTCTAAATCACATGTGTTTGTGTAACTACCTACTTATACAGGGTGGTCCAGGTTATAGTAGCAAGTAAAACTAGGTCGACATGCATAATTTAATTTCTCTCCAAAACGCTTTGTAAGGGAGATGGAGATCTTCAAATTCAGTTTTGAAATTTTTTTTTGCAATAAATCTCAAGTTATTGAAGCGATTTTGACCAAGTTTGGTACAAATACTAACGAAATAGACACCCATCACTTGACGTAGATAACTTTTGTCAAAACTGTCCAGTGGCGTAGATACGGCAGATTGTTTAACTTCTCCGACCCCATTCTCTACGCCACTGGGTATTTTTGGAAAAGTAAAATTTTTTCGAATTCCTTGTTCAGCTCGGAAAAAAAGTTGCTCGTGTAAAATTTTCATTTGAGACTTCGTTTACAAGATAACTGAGTTATTAGGTATGATAAAAAAAACATAAGAGATAACTCCTCGCAAGGCCGAAAATTGGATACCTCAGTTTATGAGAAAAAGACTCAACCAGTAGTTGGTGGATGGAAAAATAAGTCGACTTGCACGATTTCATCTTTCCCCAAAACGCTTCCTATGGGAGATACAGCCCTTCAAAGTTTAGTTCTGAAAATCTTTTTTTCTGAAATAACTCTTGGATCATCGACGCGATTTTGACCAGATTCACCTCAAGTACTTATAAAATATACTCCCATCACTCGACGCAAACACCTTTTGCCAAAATTGTCCAGTGGCGTAGGTATGGGGGGTTGTTTCACTTTTTCCGCCCCATTTTTTACGCCACTGGATATTTTTCAACAAAAGTTGTTTGCGTCAAGTGATCTGATGGGAATCTATTCCATAAGTACTTGTGTTGAATTTGGTCGAAATCGCTTCAATGATCTGAGAGTTATCAAACAAAAACAGATTTTCAAAACTGATTTTTGAAAAGCTGTATCACCCGTAGAAAGCGTTTTTGGGAAAAATAAAATCATGCAAGCCGACTTATTTTTCCCTTGACCAACTACTGGTGAAGGTTTTTTTTCCATGAACTGAATTATCCAATTTTCAGCCTTTATTTTTCTTTTTGTTATCATACCTTATAACTCAATTATCTCGTGAACAAAGGCTCCAATCAAAATTTTACGGGAGTAACTTCTTCTTTCTGATTTAAACAGGGAGTTCAAAAAAGGTATATTTTTTTAAAATACCCAGTGGCGTAGAAACTGGGACGGGGGAAGTGAAACAGCTTCCTCGTATCTACGCCACTGGATATTATATATTATTATATATTTCGGTGTACACGCCTGTAAGATGCTCAAGCATAACAACAGCCACAGGCAGGCTTGGTCAGAAAATAGCGATGTTTTTTCGAGAAAAAATTGAAAATATATGGAAAAATATCAGTATTGTTAAATCTGGGTGGTCAGAGGAGCGGTGTTTTTCGAGAAAAAATTGGAAATCGTGAAAAAAAATTATTTTTGAAAATTTGAATTTCTGAAAATCTGAAATACATACACACTTTCTTCATAAACCCATTTCAAATGACCCTTATTTCTGTAATTATTATTCATCCACTGGTTTTCATAAAATCTACGTTCACAGAAAATCACGAAAATGACGTCTTAATTTGAATGTAATTTTCTCCCGGTCGTAGGAAAAATAGTGTACGTAACTCGCCGTAAAATGTCTTAATTTCATTCGTGTGATGTTATTAACTTACACACTCATGCGTAATGTATCACTTCTTGTACTTGTTACGTCATGTACTATCAATAGTCTGTTGGTTGATGCTTCTGTGTTTCCATGTCTGTACTGTCTTCGGCAAGTACAAAGCATTTTTTCGCTAATGAAAAAAGCACAATCAATTTTTTCAGCTCAAAAAAATTTCATGAAGTTCTTGAGGTGCCTTCTGACCCAACAAACACAAAAATTTCCAAGGATTTCTGGGAGTTCACACCGAATTTCTATAGATTTCTGGACATCCGATTCTGTATAAGATTTCTGGATTACTCAAAATTTCCAAGGACCATCAAAAATTTCCACGAGATTTTCCACTCACAGGAATCTCGGAAGATTTCTATAAGATTTGTAGAGATTCTCAGACTTTTGCGGAATTTTCATGAGAAATTTCACGAGATTTTGGCGGATTTTTGAGGATTTCTGAGGATTTCAGTAATTTTCTGGAGAATTCTCATGGATTTCTACGTTAATTCTAGGGATTTCGAAAGATATCTGAAGATCATCGATATTTTCCAAGGATCCCTTGATATCCTTACAGTTGCTAGTGATGGGATTCTGAGATTGAAGATGTGCATGTAATTTCTATAGTGCTCAAGATTCTTTCTACAGATGGACTCGAGATTCGCATGAAGTTCTTAGGGTTTACAATATTTCTATGGAATTTTCAAAGATTTCTAGAGATCTCCAGCAATTTCTATGAGATTTCTGAGAATTACAGGGAGTTTTAGGGAGTTTTCAAAACTTCTGACGATACCCTTCAATTTTCTAGAGGTTTTCACAAGATCTCTAAATATTTCTACAAGATTTTTGATAGATTCTGACGATTCCTACAAGATTTCAGAGGATTTTCTTCCTTTTTTCAACTTGATTCCCTCTTTCGAATGAATTTTTTTCAGGGATTCAAAAATATCTAGAGGTTTTCATGGGACGTTAGATCTCTGGAATATTTCTAGGGATTTTTGAAGATTCCCGCTGAATTTCTACGGATTCCTGTTGATTAGTATGGGAAACCTAAAAGTTGCTCAGTATTTTTGGAAATCTCTATTGATTTTTGCAGATTTTTACAGGATTTCCAGGGATTTCAAGAATATTTCTGAAATATTTTGAAGAAATTCCTTCAGATTTTTCCGAGACTCAAAAATGTCCATGGATTTCCCAAGATTTCTACGGGATTCCCAGAAATTTTTGAAAAGGACCCCGCACGATTCTTATGGAAAATGGGTCTCGGTCAAATTCTCTAATTTTTTTATATGTTGTAGCCCAATTCGACACAAGCCAAAAACCATCGTCCGTTACCCAAAAAAATGAACAATTTTTTGTCTATAAGGGGTTGAAGATGGGTTATTTCAAGGTAAAAAAATATGTTCCAACGTAAGGGAGAACATTTCAACGTCCTTTCTGACACATATGGTTCATGACAATTCTCTTTTTCTTTTGTGGAAAAATCAACCCCATCCCTCACCCCCAACCCCTACTTGTGAATATCAAATTCGAAATTACGTTTGAAAGTCATGCAGATGATTCTATTTTGTCGAAATATGAATTTTGGCACAAATTAATTTTCCAACCCCCAAATAGGGGGTGGGGTTGAGAAAAAAAACCATCAGTCAATTCGGCTGAATTTCAGATATTGTGCTTTACCAGATACGCTTAACAAGATTACCATGGGAAAACTCATCCGTATGACCAGTTTCCACCCCACAGAGGGTTGAAGCTGACTATAATGAAGCATAAAACATTCTTCCGTGTCATAAACCAAATGAATGGGAATTGTGGACTTTCATATTATCTTGTTTCGTGAAAATGTATATTCTTCAACAATACTATCCCTCAACCCCGTCCTTCATCCCCTATCCCTGTTTCTGAACATCATATTCGAAATAAATCTTGAAAATTATAATAATTTTTATTTCATCCTTCACATGGTCGCTGTACCTGAGATAAAAAAAGTTAGAAATCATGTACAGGTGAACATAATTAACCTGCTGTGAAGTTGGAACTTGATAGGAACACCAATATTTTAAATAATAATCCAGTCAAAAATTATTAAAAAAAATATACATATATCCCACCCTGCTTATGTTAGCACTCTAACGTAAGCATAGTGGAAGTGAATTTTGAGAGGGGAATCACAATCAGATGCAGAGAATCCGACCATAGACCTTCTCCTACATTTTCAAGATTTATTTCGAATATTATATTCAGAAACAAGGATAGGAGATGAGAGACGGGGTTGAAATTATTTTTGAAGAATAGACATTTTTACAAAACAAGACGGTATGAAAGTTCACTATTTTCATTCATTTGGTTTATGACATGGAAGAATGTTTTATGCTTTATTATAATCAACTTCAACCCTCTAAGGGGTGAAAACTGGTCATACGAATGAGTTTCCCTTTGGTCATCTTGTTCAGCGTAACTGATGAAGCACAATATCAGAAATTCAGCCGAATTGACCGATGGTTTTTTTTTCAACCCCACCCCCTATTTGGGGGTTGGAAAATCAATTTGTGCCAAAATTCATAATTCGACAAAATAGAACCATCTGCATGACTTTCAAACGTAATTTCGAATTTAATACTCACAAGTAGGGGTTGGGGGTGAGGGATGGGGTTAATTTTTCCGCAAAAGAAAAAGAGAATTGTCATGAACCATATGTGTTAGAAAGGACGTTGAAATGTTCTCACTTACGTTGGAACATATCTCTTTACCTTGAAATAACCCATCTTCAACCCCTTATAGAAAAAAAACTGTCCATTTTTTTGAGTAACGGACGATGGATTTTGTTTCGTGTCAAATTGAGCTACAAAATATTAAAAAATTAGGGAATTTGACCGAGACCCATTTTCCATAGGAATCGTGCGGGGTCCTTTGTATGAGATTTCTCTTACAAGGTGAATCTCTCTTTCTCTTCATTTCCTTCCTTCTTCTTCTTCTTTTATTTCTTCTTTTTTTTTCTTTTTTCGCCCTCCAGACTCCCCTCTCATTTTGAGGTATGGCGAACGCCACAAATAAAGGTCTATTCGGCGCCACTGGTAATCACTAGAGACCAAATTCTAGGCAAAATGCCTTTTTGTTTCTGCTCTAGGCATGTGCATAAGACCTTGAAATAATTATTAGTGTTGAAAAAACATTGTTTCTGACACCCCTTTGTTTTTGCCTAAAACTGGCAAAATCGGATTTACTGTCCTAAAAAGACCTTTTTGACGGCTTAAAATAGGCTTTTTCGATTTTTTGGTGAAAATGATCCACAATGTTGGAAAAAATATCCATTTTCTGATTTGTTTTATTCAAACTATGTGAGTAATTCATGTCAACCTGTTTGTTTGAAGTCTAATTTACCTAAAATTACCCAAACTCGGGTTTAGTGTCCTAAAAGTGCTATTTTAACAGCCTACAATAGGTTTTTTCTATGTTACGGTTGAAATGGTTCACATTGTTTTATATTTGGTTCCGTACTGTATGTCACTTTTATTCATTTCGACACCAATTGGTAATTTATATAACAAGTACGCAAAATCAATTTTTAGCGGATAAATCCGCGCTATCCCTAAAATCGAATGCGCCGCCGAAGCATTTTACGTACTTGATGCATGAATCATTTTTCAGCATGAGCTTTCCAAACACCAATTTGTGTCCTCTATATCGGCCATAGTAAAGTACATGCCTATTCCGTAATGTAACTACCACAACTAAACTGCTTTATTTTATCAACTTTATCTTCACGATTTTTACCTCGATTTTCAATAAACTTTGTATTGTGTAAAAAAAAAAAAAAAAAAAAAAAAAAAAAATGCTAAATCAATGCAATGCAATAACACCTTGAGAGAATCTTTCAGATACAGTTCGCAAAAATTCGTGTTTGTAGACTCAAAACAGTCGGCAAAATGACTATTTCAGGGAGACAATACTAAAAAATCAATAAATTGTTTTATCACAAACGAAAAATGTTTTTGGCCCATTTTGCCTATTTTAGTCGTTACGGCCTCATAACGTTTCATTTTTATCCCGATAGCCCAAGAGACTACAGGCATTTGGGGCAATGAGGGTCTCAAGTTATTCAAAACGATTGGACAAAAGATCTCAGAAACAAGTGAGCTTCAATTTTTGGAACGGGAGAGATTTGTCTGAAATTTTTCACTTATAATGTACTATGCATATTATACGGCCTAGAGCGTCCTAAAATAGAGCTTTTATTTGCCTAAACATGTGTCCTAATTTCCACTTTTTAACGGCCTAAAATCCGGTCTCTAGTAATCACCACCAATTTCTCATGTAAAGAAGAATGGAAAATGTTGCTTCATGCCGTGACAGCTTAGAACGGTGATCACTGGAAATTGTGTCAAAAAACTGATTCAAATGCTTGACGTTTCTTCTATCTGAACGGGTTTTGAAGAGTTTTCTGGCGCCACTTTTGAGTTCTTCACGTAACCTGCAACTTTACTTGTATAAAACAATCCTTGTCCAAAGAAATAAGCGACTTGAAATTGAAGAAGTAGTTCTGAATATGTCTGATTCCAATGAAAAGCTCCCTTACTTGACCTCCAAGATTTTCCAATAAAAGTTCCAGATGTTTACAGTTGTTTACTGTTAACTCAATAAGTAGATAGTAATCGAAATCTAGACTAGTTGGAAAATAATATTGCAGAAGCAATTCCTATTCCACTTATCACAATAATTGCTGGTAATGCAAAGTTGTATCGAACGGGTTGAAGAGTTTATTGCCTTTGGATGGCGGATATTTGCGCGATATAATTGTTATTGCAGCATCAATTTCCCTTCTTTCGACAACGTGGAAATATATATTTTTTCAAGTACTAGCCGTTGAGTACGTCATTAATAATCTGTTGCTGAGACGCGATGCCGTGTTGAAAAGTTCTGCATTAACCACGGTTGAAAGAACTTTTTTTTAAAGGCGCGCGTTCAGTTTTTATTAATAATATCTTACCGCTTAATTACCTGCCTGGATATTGGTGGATGTTGTTGGAAAACTTACCTGGAAAGAAAAAAGAGAATTAGAAATCGGAACAACTGTACATACAATAACGAATGCTATGGATGCGAACATCCTGGACATGAAACAGCGCAATGCATTAATAAGTCATGGTCAACAAAGTCTTAGAGTTTATCCAAAATTTATGAGAATGAAAAAACAATAACTTGATAATAAGAATTGTATCTGTTATTTGAGCATCACTTTTGCGGCAACTCAGATGTGACAAATACAGGGTGTTTCAAACTTTCGTTCGAACCATGTATCAGATAGCCCCAAATAATTGAATTCTGAGATGCCTTCTCGCCACAATACAGATTTACAATGAATATAACTCACCCTGGGCCCTATTTTCGGTACACGTGATCTGTTCCCCGGCGATCACCGGGGAACGCCGATGAAGTGATCAGTTCCCCGGTTCTAAAAGTGGTATTTTCGTGTCCACTTTTCGGCTATACTCGTACACACCTCGTACATGTCCGTGTAATGTCGAAGCTTGGCTGTCAGCTGTCATAATGATATTTGAAATCGAATTGTAATCTTTTAAGACTTTCAAAAATAACACCAACGGGTCTTCTAGCCTCCCTGTGTATTGCTACTTGATATCATAACTCATAACGTCATATTATTGTATCAGGAAAAACAGGATTTTGGTAGGTACTTGATAGTCCAAACGTGGTACCTACTTTACTTGCTACGGTCAGCCGGCTTCCTTCCCCGGGTACTGGGATAAATGGCGTGACTAGTTCTGTGATGTGCCGGGCCAAGTCTTGTGTCACGCGGAAATACTGCACAAACTGCACTTCGGAAAGTTCCTCAAAAGGATTCTCCCCATTATCGTCCACAAATCGTTTGCCGGGTTGGCGCGCATCTTCTTCGGCCGCTTCCAAGTCCGCGATTACATGGACCGCCAATGCCGCGTTCAATGGATCCATTCTACCCAAATTATTTCAAGAAACTTTCAAAAAATTGGAGATTGCAACGTAAAATTGAAATTATTGAAAAGACGCCGAACGAGAATTTCAATTGTCAAAGTTATATCTGTCATCTGTCATTTGGCAATTGTTTTAGTTGTATTTTTGGTGCATTCAGCGTTGCCAACCTATGAACAATGTGCTTTTTTTAGTGATTTTCAATTTAGACTATTTGCAGTCCTTTGCTTTGATTGACATAAGCGGGGAATGAGTTGTTCTCTCGGTCGTTCCTAGGAGAACAGGCGTGATCACGCGTGAATGTACCCGAAAATGCCGCTTCCCCTGTTTTTGAGGGAACAGTTCCTATAGGAACAGTTCACATGTGCACCGAAAATAGGGCCCCCTGTTAGTATAATAATGACTGGAATTCCAGAAAATACATTCGAAAGAATGCTTTTTAGTTTGTTTCGACGAGTTCGCAAAAATCGTCACAGATAACGAAGTGAAGTTAGCGAGTGATGCGAAATCATTACGCTTATTACACAAGTTATTTCATAACTACGAGCGTTTTAGAAGCTGTACTATCATCACCGTTCCATGAACTCGCCAGTAAAACGCAACAGTGTATTCGTTGGGCTGTAAAAGCCGAAGCGAAATTGACTATAACGCCGAAGATTTACGTTAAAGAATGGGATATAGAGAGGTAATAGTGGTTAGTGGTATTGGATGGCAAGGGCAAGTACAAGTTTATCTTTGGAGTGCTCCAGTGCCATAGTTGGAAAACCAATCATTCCCATGAGAAACCGTTAAAGTTCGAATGGGCCGGAAAATGCGTGAGTAAAGAGTGTATTTCAAATCTATCGGAAATGCCTGGTCTTGTTATTTGACTTGCAGGTGATAAACTTTGCAGTTCTGCGATTTTTATATAGGCTTATTGCCAGTTTCTCAATATTTTGCATGCGAAGCCGATACAGTCTCGAAGGCGCTTGGGAATCTATTAGAGCTCAAGAAAACAACTGCGACTCCGCGGAAGGGTCTGAACCTTGATATTAGCAAGCGTAATTTCATTTAATTTAATTTATATGTATTTATAAATTTGGCAAAACGCAAGTTTTTCAAACTGACCCACCAGGTCTGGCTCTCTGTTCACCGCAAACACAACGCAAATCACCGAAGGGGACCAGGAGCTCCAACATTTTTCCGATGAGAGATTCCCAACAGAGAATTCGGCTTAACTGTGACTAAATGGCCGAGCAGACACCAATACATGTAGGATTGTAGGCCATGTGGCGTGGAGGCCACAAGAGCTCCGTCCAAGTTCCATCCCCAACCCACTAGGTTCAGCAATCCAGCTTCCCAAAGCTCAGGCGTCAACAAAGAGTAACACACTCCGAGGCCCAAAGTAAGACAATTTGACGCCGCCGACTTGACGCTGGCCATCTTGACGCAAGACAACTTGCCGTGGGACGACTTGACGCCAGGACAACTTAACGTCAGAGCAACTTGATGCTAGAGTTATTTTGATTTCGGAACTCTATTAGGCCAGTTTGTGTCTTTTTGTCCTCCCAATTGGCCCCCTTGTGTTTTCACTGCACTGAACTAGCTAGCAAGCCCCTCAACCCCTACTTGTGTCTTTGTTTTTGAGTCTCCAATGACCTCAGCTGTGTCTTTTGCTGTATAACTCTAAGTCACAGCCCCCATGTTTCTTTATGTGTCATTTCAAGTCCTGATGAGCCCACTACTTATGTCTTCGTGTTGTTTTTGAAACTGTACTGGAGCCACTTAGTTTTTCATAGTGTTTTCACGAACCCCAATAACCTCCTCGATGACCTTCTTGTGTTTTCATGTGGAGCTCTAAATTCTATCGGGCCTCTTGTATCTTCGTGTGCTTTGGAACTCTGCCGGCCCCCATTCTTTCTTGCTGGGTCAATCTGGGCCGTGTGTCTACGGTGACGCTTCCAGTCCCGCAATGAGCTCCATTTTGTCTTCCGTATGTCTTGAAATTCTAGCGGCCCGCGTTGTGTCTTGCTATGTTTATCAAAGACCCAACGGACCCCCTTTGTCTGTATTTGTCGTTTGGAAACCCAAGAATCCCCCTCGTGTTTTCATGTTGTGGTGTTGTGTGAAGCCTTGATCAACCCCCTTGTATCTCCTTATGTTTCTAATCCCATATGGCGCCCCCCTGAGCGCCCCCCTTATGCCTTGCTTTGTCAATCGGAGCTCCAATAGGCCTTTTTGTGTCTATGTGTCATTTCGACGGTGAGCCCTCTCATGTTTTCTGTGGTTTTCGGAAATAACAAGCCCCCTCATGCTCACTTTGCTCATGTTTTGGAGCTCTAGCGACCCATTATGCCTTGCTGTGTCAATCGGAGCCCCTTTCGGTCTTTTTGTACCGTATTGCGCCCCGATGACCTCCTTGTATTTTCTTGGCAGTTTCGGAACACCATCGAGCCCCTTCATATCTTTCCTTTGTGTCGTTTCGAGCCCCCTCTGAACTTTTTGATGTTTTCTTGAGGTTTTCGGAAGTCCCAACGAGCCCGCTCATGTCTTCTTACGTTTTGGAGTCCTAGAGACCCTCACTGTATTCTGCTGTGTAATTCGGAGCCCCAGTGGAAACCCTTGTGTCTTTATGTGTCATTTTGACTCCCGATGAGTCCCTTATTGTCATTTTCTTCGGATGTTCCTTGTCCCTGGCGCAAATTGTTCGGCGTTAAGTTGTCCCGGCGTCAAGTTGGTCAAAGCAGGACAACTTGACGCCGGCCATCCTGACGCCAGGACAACCTAACGCGCGGACAAGTTGATGTGTCGCTTCAAGCCTTGACGAGCCCCCTTATTGTGTCTTCATGTTGCTTTTGGAACTCTATCGAGCCACAATCTATATCCTCAGACTTTGTAGTTCTAAAGTTCTTCTTTGTCAGTCGGAGCCCCGATGAGCCCCCGTGTCTTTTCATGTCGTTTCGAGCCCCGATGAACCCTTGTGTGTTTACTTGAGATGTTCGGAGTTCTAAGGAGCCCCCTAATGTCTTCCTGTGTTTTGGAGCTCAAGCGGCTCCCATTTTGTTTTGCTGTGTTCGTTAACTCGGAATTCCAGTGGATCCTTTTGTGTATTTATATGTCGTTTTGAGCCCTGATGAGCCCCTTTGCGTGTTCATGATGCTTTCGGAATCGTAGTATTTACCCTTTATGTCTCCATATGACGTTGTGAGCACCCTTATTCAGAGCCCAATTGGACACTCTTGTTTCAAGCTCCTCAGGATTTTCCGCCCCTCCAGAATTTCAGTAAGCCCCTTGTGCCTTCTTTGATTGTAAAAAGCCCTACTGGTCCCCTTATTTCTTCAATGTCGATTGAAGCCCTGCTGAGTCACCTTACATTTTTTCGTCGCTTTCGAAGCTTAAGTAAACACTTTGGTGCCTTCGTGTGACATTTGGAGCCCTATTGGGCGCTCCCATGTGTTCTCAACCTCAAGTACCGTTTGCCGCCCAGGTGAGTCTTCCTATGTTTTTTTCACGTGTTTAGAATTCCCGTGAGCCCCTTTCACCTTCTTGTGTAATCCAAAGCACTATGCACTATTGAGCCCCCTTGTGCCTTCAATGTCTCTTGAAGTCCTGATGAGCCCCCTTGCAATTTTTTGTGTCTTCGGGAGTTTGCAAGCAATCGAAAGCACACTTGTGTTTTCGTCAGGTATTCGAAGCCCTACTTGGTCCGCTTGTGTCCTCGTATGCCCAAAAAGCCATCTTTTGCTTTCATGTGTTGTTCGTAGCCCCATTGGACCTCATTGTGTCTTCAATGATGGCGTTTGAACCTCTGCTGAGCCCCCTTGAATTTTTTTTATTCACATTTAGTAAGCACTTTTGTGCCATCGTTAAGTATTCGAAGGTCTATCGGGCCCCTTTGCATTTACGCCTGGCTTTCGTAACTTGAGTGAGCAAATTTGTGCCTACATGTGATACTTGAGGTCCTATAGCTGCAACTGATGTTGAGTTGTCCCGACGTTAAGTCGGGTAGCGGCTACATTAAAACTCCTGGCGTCAAGTTGTCATGTACGCCCGAGGCCAACGCTTATTGATTCCAAGCATCCAGTCTCCGAGGTTTAGCTCAGCTGAAGGAGGTCAGGCTACACCCGGCAAAGGAGGACCGCTACATATCCTGAAAAAGCTTATCGGCCATAGTTAACGAGTGCTTGGGGCGAGCTCGCTTTATTCGACATTCCTGTATAAAAGCGTCTTTAGGCACATTTTCTGTCAATTGTGTTGCAGTTCAAATAATTGACAGCCTGCCACTCGCATGACGAAGCATTCTTGTCGCTAGCGCCGCAATTATCATTTTCTATGGATGATGCTGCATATGCCTTCGGCTACAGGCTCATCCCTACAAAAGATCCGTCGAGTGAATTTTTTGGCAGTTTCGTTCATTTTTAAATATGGCGGCCAATTACATGGTAAGCCTTTCTCCATTGATGACGTTGTTATTTTACTCGGCTGGCGATAGGGCGCCATTACGCAACGAATATCGGGTGCTTCCTTCCCGTACTGTTCAAACACCTGATAGAGCACACCTGACTTCTTTTAACGTCTCCCATCGGTTCCAGTGAATCGTTACGGTGTGGATTTGATCGCAAAGCTAATTCGAAACCGTATTCATCGCCGATCAGCAATCACAATCAACAACCACCTGTCGACGCGTTTACATTCAAGCGACTCGACTGTTTGGCACTGAACCGGGAATGGCTTCATTTTCGCTTGGCGTGCATCAAAGCAGAGTCCAAAGTTTAACTTTTGCACCACTCGTGCCCACCAGCCGTTATGCAAATGCAACCGGCACACAATATCCATTCTGCTAACGACGCAGTGCACCCTCAGCTTTCTACACCATAACCCCTCTCGCCGGTTCATAGTGCGTTCGTCGCATAACAGGGAGAATATTGAACTTTCAACTTTTGACATTATTTGGCATGGCGGTAGCCTGAGAGCGGAGCTCCAGCTAGCTAGTTAGATTTTGGCATCCATTACGACAAAGTTAAATGAAACGTGATATACATTAATGAAGGAGATTTTAGTTTGAATAGTTCCCCACCTCTCCCCCCCCCCCCCAGTAGCATACTGCACTTCTGATGATGAGTCTCGCTGCGTATCGATTACAAAATTCTGTGAAATATGCTCACGTTCAGCGGATTTCAGTCACTTTGAAGATGTTCCAAAACAATTTTAATAGAAGTTTACATAACAACTCTGAAAACCACTTTTGCGCGAGCTCTTATTCTAGAGAATGCTTTGGAAACGTCCTTTGCCTTGTAGGTACTCTACTGGTAGTATTTAGTTCGACGGCTTCTTTTCAAGTTCAAGTCATACACGTTCAGATGTGAATGATGAGTCTTTGGAGCGTGAATACAGCACTATTTGAAAAGAGTGCGTAAGTAAATGGAGGACGATTACACTCTCTGTACAATGAATATCAACAATTACGTTTATTCAATCCATCACTTTGAGCTAGATATCATGGGCAATGCTTAAGCTGATAAAAAAAGCAGTCAAGTGGAACTACAGTGTTATCGAGCAAGAGTGCCTTGCGTTATTTTACTGAGCTGTCAAATCTTTGGACAAAGGAAAAGCGAAATAATGAAATGATATAAACTGGGTCAAAAATGGAAAGGATCACTCAAAGTTATGCCTGAGTAGAAATAAAGATCAGTCCTGATAAAGTTGCCCAAATGTCTTGAAGTTTTAAAGTTAGGCGGGTATCCGTGTACTCACTGGCAGTAGCTCCTTAGCGCCGCCTCAGTACTTTGAGAGCGGTGTCGGGTGATTTACACACCACTCACAATGTTGTGGACGCATCAAAAGCGAGGTTATAAGCACTCTTCTTTTGGTGTCCTTCTTATTTCAACTTTTTTCCTTGACGTGACTGCACGGTGATATACGCCAAGGTAGTAGAGAGCGCATGAATATTTTTACCTAGTTTTAGCCGGATTCGAACCCACGAGCCTTGGAACTGCTTCCAAATACGGAGTTCTCCGCGATACCCGCCGGGTTGAAGTATTTGTGGTGATTGGTAGAGTGAGCTTTTGTCTACAAGGTACAATTTTGACCTCATGTGCCATATATTCAACGCATTTTTGGAAATATTGTCGGAATTTTAATAACGGCGCACCCGGTATGCCTGGGTTCAACCGACTCAACGGCGCACCCGGTAAACTCACCACAGATGCACATAGATACTGAGCTTCGTCCAGTCCCTTCTAGCGCAAATGAACTTTGAAACATGAAAATGTTAATGAAAACTACAGAATTGCAGGAACACATGTGCACTTCCGGCACGAGACGCGAACTACATTGTACTCCAAACCTGGAGGAGATCAGCCACAGAAACTGCTAGCAGTTAGACTTGTTTCTTTGTGTTTCTCTTGTAAGTACGTAGTTTTCATCGTTTCAATCACACGACCATGCCTTTTTTGGCCTTTTTCGAACACTGCTGGTTTTTTGTACTTATTTTGGATCATGAACTTTGTTCGATTAGCATCGTTTTTTGCTGATTCCACTTGAAATTTGAATGCGTCATTTTCTTGTGCTTCATTTGCAAGCAGGCACGATCAAGAAAGTTTTTGTTTGCTTTTGTGCCTTTGTGGCGCGATTTTGTTTTCATCACCATCAAGGATGTTTATTCAATTTATTATTACTTTTCTATTTTGTTGCCTCATTTTTGTCTGTACCTGCGATGTTTTATTCTAATTTTTATCTGCATTTATTATGTGTTGATTTTTGTGGTAATGATGTGATGTTTGTCATCATTTTTGTGTCAATTTTCCATATCCTTCTTTTGGGTCTCTCAAATATTTTTATGATGTTTCTTATACAGAGTGGCCCAACGAAAACAAAACATAGGGGTTTGTGGACATTTCATCTCATTTTTTTGAAAAAAGCTCAAACGGGTCGATTTTTATATCGACGGGGACATCTGAAACATACATTGGCAGATTTATATCTTCAGCCCTTTCACCCATATCCACCTCAACTTCAGGATTTTGAATGACACTATCTTCTTTGCAATACATCAAATCAAAGAGAATCTAATAATTTTTCTGAAAGAAATATTCTCAAGATTTTTAACCCCACCCCCCATCTTTCTAAATTTCTCTGACTGTCCCATTTTTTATTCTCGATCCTTCAATTCTCTTCAATTTAATCAGCGTCATTCTAAATAGCATCTAAGAAGAAAATTTTCGGTGGAGAAAAGTGCTACCCAAATCCACCCCTTTCCTCTCCCCCGACCCAACTTCAAAATTTAACAGACACCACCTACCTTGTGATACATCGAATTGAAGGGAATTGATTTCTTTTTCTGAAAACAATTTTTTTTTCAAATTTTCAATCCCTTCCCTAATAAATTGAACATTCTGGGTATTTTAGGGGGGAATATGGCTTTTTGAAAATTCTAAAAATATTTTATTCAGAAAGAGAATTCAATTTCCTTAAATTTGATGTATCACAAAGTAGGGAGTGTCATTTTATATTTTGAAATTGGGGTGGGGGAGTGAAGAGGTGAATTTGAGTGGCACTTTTTACACAGAAAATTTTCTCTCTCGATGCTGTGCAGGATGACGTTGACTGTACTGAAGAGAATTGAAAGGTCAAGAATATTACATTGAAAACTCAGGCAATTTAAGGAAGAAGGTGGGGTTGGAAGTTATAGAAATATTTTATTCAGAAAGAGAATTTAATTCTGTTCAATTTGATGTATCGCAAGGTGGGTGGTGTTATTTGAAACTTCGAAGTTGGGGTGGGTGGGGGGGTGAGAGGGCTAAAGATAGAAACTCGTCAATGTATGTTTCAGATGTTCTTCTTGGTATATAAATCGACCTGTCCGAGCTTTTTACAAAAAAATAAGGTGAAATGCCTGAAAATCCCTCTGTTCTGTTTTTGTTGGGCCACCTTGTATGCTTCTCGAATCTCGCCTGATATTTTGCCACGACGCTTGCCAGAATGTGGGAGACTTGATGTGATGACTATTCTTTTCTTGAATACCGTGGAGAAGTCGTACCCATGATTGTATCATCGATCGCTTCCGTCCATCCTAACTTGATTGTTTTTTACTGTTTGGTTTTTGAACTTCCGTCATGGAGATTTTACCGTTCAAGCAGATTGTACCTTCGGTTCTTCTTGTTGGGGAGTCATGTTCATTTATTTCGCCTTGTTCGCTATGAGAAGAACTGATGTACCTGTCGGGTCTGGACAGGGTCTCTCATGCCGGAAATTCCGAGATTGTTGCTGAGGCTTAGCGAGGAAGATGTCAGCTATTTGGGTTGGGTCCTCTTGTAGGATCCTTGTGTGCATAGATTACGCAATAACACCATTCCCATTTCAATACATCTTGTCTACTGATGTGTGAGCTTGGGTTGCTTACTTTCAAGTGGTAACGGATCATTATTTTCTTCTTCGGTTCATAAAACTGACGAACCAACAACAAAAATCACTTGTTGGTCTGATTGACCACAGCAATTCTCGTTCGATTTGATACACCGCAAAGGTAGAGAGCATGTTATTCCCGATGCCTTGTCTTGAAGTCAGAAAACATTGATGTGGTTCAGCGGAAAACGGCAGCATTGTGATTAACAACAACTTCCCAACATGTGGGAGTCCGGACTTATTTTAAAATGAATTGAACTTCTCCCAGTCCAGCCTGTATTTTCGATTTTGTATCATAAGAATGCATCGGTTTTATGGCGTTTTGTGATTTATTCCCAATTTATACACTTTATGCAGGTTCCATCGATTGATTGAAACGGAAATCACCGATGATCGATTTTGTGCAACTAATAATTTCGTCAAATCTTACGGACTGCGCCAATTAACTCGCGACGAGTCAAGATTACAAATATTAAAGAATATATATCTTAAATAAGAATAAGTAAGAATAATTACCTACTTCTCAAACCACTATAAACAACTCAATAAAGGACGTAAAACCTGGTCGGTATGTTACGGTTTAAAAAATCGACTTGGCAATACAGAATAATAAAACCAGGGGAACCAAAAAAACAAAAAACAGTTGGTGTTATTTTCGGAGGCTCCGGCTGATTCTGCAAAGAAAGATCCAATAACCATCGGTGAGTAGCGATTCAGTGTTCCTCTACTGTTCCTGTTGATGGCAAGCAGTAGCACCAGTCATGTGATGTGCCTCAAGAACCAAAATCAAGGGAAGCGGCGCTGAACGCCACTCCTAGACCGCCCCACCGCCTTTGGTTGACAGTAACTGTCAGTAATCACCAACTTTGTTGATGTGACCATCTCGGTCCTATTTCTCTCGTCTGTCCAGATGCCAGAGCATATGGTGAGCTTCTGGAATGTTCAAAGGTACCAAATCAGTTAAGTACCTTACCGTCCAATCGGCGTCTTCACCAACGTTGTCAGTTGGTCCAGATTATTAAGATCCTGCTAATCGTTGCGGTTGTCTCGAAGCTCATGCGGTCAAGACTCGTTGATGGGCAAACCAAGTGATGCCTCTTATTCTTTATTTTACTGTTTTAGAATAAGTTACCTATTTGACATTTAGCGCGTTGTTGTTACATGTATTATTATTGTCTCTGCGTGAAGTAAGAGATGTTATTAGGGGGTAGCAATACCGGTTTACTACACCAATTTCCCTTGAGGTAGGACGGCAGTATGTTGTTTTTCGCGTAGGTACTCTGTTCCAGTGTCGTCGCTGGAGCTTCGTTGGGCCCTTCAAGTTCTCGCAGCGTCATCGAAAAGGTAGGTACCTACGTTATAGTTTGTGAGCCAACTCTCGCGGTATTGCTCACCCTTTCTATTGGCGTCCTCTGCGCAACGCCCCTTTATTTTTGTTAACACGCCATGTCAAGTTGAACTGTAAATATTCTTGAACCTTTTCTTCCCGATCATAAATCTGATCTTTGTAGTTTATTCTGTAATTTTAATTCTCCCAATCCCAACTATCTCCACCTCGGAATCAGTCATTTTCAATTACGATTTCAACCCGTAATAGGTAGCACGGTGAGCTCGGCCCGGCTTTCAAAAGTGAGGGTCCCGGGTTTAAATCCGCACCGGGCCAAATGAACTTTTTCATGCGTTCCTTAGTACTGGGGCATCTACTATCGTGCGGTGATGTCCCGGAAAAAAGAATGAAACGGTAAAGACATCAAAAACAAAATCATTCTGAAAATTTCCCGCAATTCCAAAAAGTATTATCTACACCTTGTGCCGTCGTTTGTTGTTATCGTTAGTTACAGAAAAACTCATCAAAAAAAGCTAATAACTAAGTACTTACAACCCAGTAGTTGATGCAGGAAACAAAAAAAAGTACGTAAACAGCTAAATTTACGTAGGTATTCAAACATGGTATCCATTTTCACGAATACATGGATTGGAATACCAAGTATCCGAATACTTTCAAAAGTCAGTATTCGAATCCAACTCGAAGTTCCAGAGTGTCAGCAACTGTCAAGGTTTCTCGAAAGTGACGTGAGCAGAATATTTCAAATGATCACCCGGTATTGTCTCACGCTGGCGCTGGTTCGTTTCGCAATTACTTCCGCGCTTTCTTCCCTGGCGCGTTTTCAACTGCGCTGTTTTCTGCAGCGCCCAAATGACACAAAGCCATCGAAATGCATTGAAGTGGCGCTCCGACTCGAAGAAACCCTTTCTGACTCGGAGAAAACCAAACGAATCCTTTACACACTTGCCGAAGCAGAAAACCATAATGCCGTCATCACGAAATGAAAAGAAATGAGCAAAGACGGAGCGCGGCATAATCACATTACGGGCTGTGCTCGCCAAGGAACGGAAGACACGGTGCAGAGCACGCTGCGTTACTCACCCTCCTTTCTCTTTTCCCCCACCCCTTCAGTTCTTAGACAGTCATCAGGTGTTATTAGACGGGATTGTTTTCCGCTGTGCTGGACTTGAGCTCGCCGCACACGAGCAGGCGACGGCGGGCTCCTTCGGCACGGCGGGTGGGTGGGGAGGAGGAGAGGCCGCGCGGCTCTCTAGGCCCCGGGACCGCGCTTCTGGTGGCGGCGGCATCGGCGGCGGGCCCAGGTCGATGTTGCCGTGGCAACGCCTCTGGTATATAGTAGTAGAACAGAGTATCGCGAGTTGTACGCTGCTCGGCACACATCGGCGTCTTCCTTTTTGGTGGCGGAGCGTGCCAAAAAGCGTCGTTTTACGCGCGCTCGCACGCTCTCACCTGCTGTTGGCGGCCGGAAATGGCGTGGCGGCGGCGACGGCGGCTAATTCGCCATCAGCTGTGTCCCTGGAGATGAACATATACGGTCGATGCGCCAAACGGATTGCAATCGGGATTTTTTCCGTTCCTCTTGTGCGTCAGAGATACGGAATTCGGCTCAAGTGACGAGCAAAGAAATTCTGGAAGGGTTGCGCCCCCAATCGTAGAGGTCTCAAATATTTGCATCAAAACTTCTTCAATGCTCCACATCAAGGTTTTCCGTTAAAAAAAAAAAGTTTGATGGGCCTTCCTCATGTCTAGGAATTGTCTTCAGATGGTACTATACCTACGCTTTGGGAACTGAGATATACTATGTAATGTATATTCATTCTAGTGTTGGAAAATAGTTCGTTAATTACAATGTTGCCGTTCCCTATCGAACAACAATAATTTTTATTCTTACTTCTAGACAAAGCGTCAGGAGTAACATGTTCTTTTCCTTTGCGGTGTATCAAATCGAACGAGAATTACTGTAGTCTCTTAGATCAACGAGTCAATTTCATCGTTGTTATCCAGTTTTATACAATGAAAAAAAGATCCGTAGCCACTTGAGAGTGGGCTCACTTTTAGGGCATAATATGACGATCAATTTGGCAAGTATGTCTTAACTCACCATTTGAGTAACAAAAACGCTCGGTGCTCTATTTTGATTGGAAAGCTCGATCGTGGGAACACGGTAAGATGTTTAATGTGTAGTTGTCCTTGTTTTTTTTTTTTTTTTTTTTTTTTTTTTTTTGTCACGCATGTATATTCACAATCTGTTTTTACATTCTTTTACACATCTGTTTGAACATTCAGTGAATTAAATAAAATTTGATTCTGACATAGTATAGATACTGACCCAGCAGCCAGCTCTTTTCTCTTTACATAACAATCCTTACAATTTTGCTATGTTTTTTGGGCTCCCTGCATCTATGCTGATATCGCTTCGTTAAGGTAGGTCCAGGGGGTCGAATCTTTTCAGTCTTCTACTAGGAATGTCGACGAGAAGATTTACAGCTAGTTGGTTAGGATGGTCGGAGAGTCGGTCTTGGTATTTCTGGCTTTGGATGGAGATCTCTTCCTTAACTGTGAAGATATTCAGGTTGTGATGTGAAACGTGATTTGGGACAAACCACGGCGCATTACAAATAGCACGCAAAGTCATCGATCGAGATCTTTGCAGTTTCAAGACGTTTGTTGGTGGTTTGGTGGTTATTCAAGAAAATCTTAGGGCAGGTTTCTTTTCTGAGAGTGAATGTCACATGGGTGGATTTGGTACTATTGGGTTTGATTCTCCATGTTTTCATCCATTGCCCAACTTCGTTAAGGTGTCCTTGAAGGTGTCTCGAGGCGACTAAAGGGTCTTTATGTGCCGCCATTATTGCTGTATCATCGGCAAATGTGGCTACTTCGGTGCTGATGGTGGTTGGCAGATCGGTTTCTTGCAGATCTGTGCAGATCGGTCGGTTGATTTCTCTGATCTTTTTCCCGACTCTGTGGACTTGCTCGATTGTTGAGTGTTGTTCCCGGAAGCCGAACTGGTGCTTTGGGATCATGTTCTTCTCTTCCAAGAGTGGTTTAGTTTTGGCCAGAAGAATTTTCTCAAACACCTTGGACAATACTGGCAGGAGGCTTATCGGCCGATAGGAACTCGCTTCTGCAGGATCTTTGCCAGGTTTCTGTATAAGGGTCATTTGCGCGACTTTCCACTGTGATGGGAAATTGTTCAGTCTCAGAATGGCATCAAATATGAAGGTGATCAACAAGAAGCCTTCGTGTGGGAGTTCCTTCAACACTTTGCCTGTAATCAGGTCGTAGCCCGGTGATTTCTTTGGATTTAGATGATTTGCAATTATTGACTTGATCTCAGCAGTTTTCAAAGATTTAATCGGCATATCCATTTGGTAAGGGGCTTCGAGAGCTTGCTCTATGATTTTTTCTTCTTGTGGGAGAATATCGCCGGGAAATAGCGTAAAAACATCTCCAAGGTCTTCCGCAAACGCACATGATTTTTGTTGGTCTGTTTTTGCCCAGTCGCCAGTTTTGGTTCTGATGGGTGGTTGTACTTGCTGTTGATACTTCATCTTTTTTGTCACTTTCCATAGGGAGTAATCAGTTGCTTCTGTTGGTAAAAGAGATTCCAGAAGTGCCTTGATACTTTGATCTTTGGTGTCATTCAACATCTTTCTAAGTTCTCTGGTGGCTCTATTGAGTTTGGTTTTGTCTTGTGAGGCGTGAGTTATTTGCCAGCGCTTTCTAAGTTGTCTTTTTTCTTCTAGTTTTTTTGTTGATGTGGTCAGGACAGTGGTCAGGTTTGTCATCAGTGTTCGGTGAGGTTGGTGTTGCTGACCATGCGGCCTGTTGAATTTCTTTTTCAGGTGCTCAACTGCTTCATCGACATCTTCTTCAGATTTCAAGGGTATTTTCAGATTTAGCTGGCTTGCTAGCATAAGACGGAACTTGTTCCAGTCTGTTCTTCTGTTTGACAATGCTGGCGGTGGCGACTTCTTCTGTACTCTTGAGTCTAGCGTGACTAATAGTGGAGAATGATCTGAAGAGAAGTCTAAACAGGATTCGATGTCAAGGTAGTTACAGGAAATTGCTTTGGTAACACAGAAGTCTATAACATCTGGTGTTTTTTGTCTGTCTGTAGGCCAGTAGGTTGGTTGTCCGGAGGAGAGCTGCTGTAGATTCTTAGCCATTAGTGCTTGGTAGAGTTGTCTGCCGCGTGTTGTCACAAGTCTTGAACCCCAGTGTTGATGTTTTGCATTAAAGTCTCCCCCGGCAATAAACCGGTTTCCAAGAGTGTCAAAAAAGGTTTCGAAGTGCTCTTTTGATTTGGTGATGTTTGGGGGGCAGTGGGCAGTATACGGCTGCTAATACCAGTTTACCGCTCCAATCTTCTATTTCTACTGCAGTTGCCTGCAGGTTCCGTTGCTTGTATTTGGCGATTTCGTGATGTTTAATATTATTTCTGATAATGACAGCCGTACCTCCTCGAGCTCTACCTTCAGGATGTTGGGTGTGATATATTGTGTATTTTGGTATTTTTATGAAGCTTTGTTCCGTCATATGAGCTTCCGATATCAATAATATATCTAGCTTATGGTTGATGATGAAGGTTCTTAGTTCTTGGCCATGTGCGACCAAGCCATTGGCATTCCAGACTGCTATTTTCAGTTTTGTAGCGGTCATTATTATATCTTGGCAATCAGAGCTATTATTACCTAGACAAAGCGTCAGGAGTAACATGTTATTTTCCTTTGCGGTGTATCAAATCGAACGAAAATTACTGTAGTCTCTTGGATCAACGAGTCAATTTCATCGTTGTTATCCAGTTTCATACATTAAAAAAAAGATCCGTAGCCACTTGAGAGTGAGCTCACTTTTAGGGCATATGACGATCAATTTGGCAAGTATGTCTCAACTCACCATTTGAGTAACAAAAACGCTCGGTGCTCTATTTTGATTGGAAAGCTGGATCGCGGGAACACGGTGAGATGTTTGATGTGTAGTTGTCCTTGTATGTGACGTAGGCAGAACTCGATTCCAGGCTTTTCGTGAAACGCCTAGGCGTTTTGTAAAAAGCCGCCAAAACAAGAAATAATCAATATCACCAGTACTCTCGCGCGTTCTGCCTAAGCAAAATGACAAAACGCCGGCAAAACGCGATTTCAAGCATATGATTCTCATTATGCCTGATAATTTTCAGGCTACAACCCATTTTGCCTGCTACGAGTCTCGCAAAACACGAGCTCGCCGATATGGAGGCAAATAAAATGCCCCCTCCAAAACGTTCCCGAAGAAAACGTACCCTCCCTTGTGTCTTCAATGTTGTTTGTCGGATAATGAGTCCCTTTGCATTATTCTGAGCGCTCCTGCTAGTACACTGAAGCTGCTAGTATGCTTCAGGAGCACTAGTAAGCTTCCTTATGTTTCTTCATGGCTTTCAGAGTAGGTACCAATTAGCTCCATTTAGCGTTATTTTGTTATACAGAGCTCCATTGGGCCGCCTTGTGTCTTCAAGTATCCTTTTGGAGCCCTAATGAGTCCCATTATACTTCATAGCTTCCAGAATTCCACTAAGCCCTGTTGTGCCGTCTTGTGTTATCCAGACCCCATTGAGCCCCCTTATTGTGTTTTCAATGTGATTTGAAACCCTGCAGAGCCCCCTTGTATTTTCCGTGACTTCCGGAGCAGCAAACAGCGTTGTGCCATTATGTCACGTGCGGAGCTCTATCGGGCCTCATTGTGTCGTCAAGTATGATTGGAGCCCTGTTGAGCCTGCTTATGTTCTTTCATGGCTTTCAGAGTAGGTACGTGAGCCCCGCTTCCTTGGGCCCCCTTGTGTCTTCAAGGATCATTTTGGAGCTATATTATCTCCCTTATGTGCTTTCTGGCTCTCAGAATTCCACTGAGCCCTGTTTTGCCGTCTTGTGTTATCCAGACCCCATTGCCCCCCCCCCATCCCCTTATTGTGTCTTCAATGTGATTTGAAGCTCTGCTGAGCCCCTTCACATTTTCCGTGACTTCGGTAGCAACAAGCAGCGTTGTACCATTATGTCATGTGCAGAGCTCTATCGGGCCCCACTGTTTCTTCAAGTATGATTGGAGCCCTGTTCAGCCCCCTCAGGTTTTTTCATGGCTTCCAGAGTATGTACCAGTAAGCCCCATTTTGCGTTATCATGTTATACAGAGCTCCATTGGGCCCCGTTGTGTCTTCAAGTAGTATCATTTGGAGCACTAATAGCTCCTTTATGTGCTTCATAGCTTCCAAAATTCCACTTGGCCCTGTTTTGTCATCTTGTGTTATTCAGGCCCCATTGGGCCCCTTTATTGTGTCTTCAATGTGATTTGAAGCTCTGCTGAGCCCCCGAGTGCCCCCTTACATTTTCCGTGACTTCCAGAGCAACAAACAGCGTTGTGCCATTATGTCATGTGCGGAGCTCTATCGGGGCCCATTGTGTCTTCAAGTATGATTGGAGCCCTGTTGAGCCCCCTCATGTTTTTCATGGCTTCCAGAGTATGTACCAGTAAGCCCCATTTCGCTTTATCATAACATGCAGAGCTCCACTGGGCCCCCTTATGTGCTTCATAGCTTCCAGAATTCCACTTAGCCCTCTTCTGCCGTCTTGTGCTGTTCAGGGCCCATTGGGCCCCCTTATTGTGACTTCAATCAATGTAAATTGAATCCTGGCTGAGCCTTTTCACATTTTCCGTGACTTCCGTGACACTGTGTCTTCAAGTATTGTTGGAGCCCTGTTGAGCCCCCTTATGCTTTTTCATGGCTTTCAGAGTAGGTACTAGTAAGCCCCATTTTGCGTTATCTTGTTATACAGAGCTCCATTGGGGCCCTTGGGCCCTCCTGTGTCTTCAAGTATCATTTGGAGACCTAATGGGCCCCCTTATGTGCTTCATAGCTTCCAGAATTTCACTTATCCCTCTTTTTGCGTCTTGTGTTATCCAGGCCCCATTGGGCCCCCTTATTGTGTCTTCAATGTGAATTGAAACCCTGTTGAGCCCCGTTACATTTTCGTTACTTCCGGAGCAGCAAGCAGCGTTGTGCCATCATGTCATGTGCGGAGCTCAATCGAGCCCTATTGTGTCGTCACGTATGACTGGAGTCCTGTGGAGCCCCCCTATGTTCTTTCATGGCTTTCAGAGTAGGTAACAGTAAGCCCTATTTTGCGTTTTTATGTTATGCAGAGCTCCATTGGGCATCCTTGTATATTCAAGTATCATTTGGAGCCCTTATGAGCCCCCTTATGTGTTGCATGGCTTCCAGAATTCCAGTAAGCCCCCTTGTGCCTTCTTGCGTTGTTGGAAGCCTTAGTGTGAATCTCTTGTGTCTGCTTGCGATATACGGAGTCCTATCCAGCTCTTTTATGTTCGAAAGTGTAGTCTGGAGCCCTAATTAGCCTTGTTATGTTTTTTTATGGCTATCAGAGTTCCAATAAGCCCCCTCTTTACTTCTTGTGTTATCCAGAGCTCCATCGGGACCCCTTGTTTTCTTCAACGTCTTTTAAAGCTCCGCTGAATACATACATCTTTACCTTACATCTTTCTGTAGCTTTCGGAGCATTGGTAGGAACCTTTGTGCCTCCATATGATACCTCATTTGGAGCCGTATCGGACCCTCTTGTATCCTCAAGTGTAGTTTGTTGGCTTAGAGAGTGGGTACCAGTAACCCCCTTTTGCATTCATTTGTTATATAAAGCTCCACTGGACTACTGGACCTCCTTATGTCTTCAATATCGGGGGCGCTGTTACGTTGTTGTTACCTAGGCAACAGCCAACGGCCGACACGAATCTTTACATAACAGAGCGTTTATGGGATGTTATTTTTTACAGAATAGCAGTATTACACCTTTTTCTCCTATCTTGAGCGGTGAGGCAAGGCAAGGCGTCCTTTGTTATCCAGCGCTGACCAGCTATCATCTGATGCTGACTGGCGAAAAGTATGGAGGACCAACTCACATGGCTTGCTCCGTTCCCGCAAGCGAAATAACAATACTACCAAGTAACACCCTGGTTCAGCCCAATCTGGGTTGTGCCGAAGAAAATGGATACTAATGTCCCAAAATGACATGTAGTCGTTGACTATCGTCAATTAAACCAAAAAACGATTCATTATCGTTACTCATTGTTCAATATAACTTATCTACTCGATAAACTAGGCAAATGTCAATACTTTACAACATTCGACTTGGCGTCTGGTTTCCATCAAATCGAAATGGATCCAAATGACCGAGAAAATTGCATCCAATACGAGATCCGGGTACAACACGAGTTTTTACGAATGCCTTTTGACCTCAAAGGAGCACCTACTAGATTCCAGCGATTATTGGATAACATCCTTCATGGGATTCAAACCGGAAAGTGTCTGGTGGTATATCTTGACGATATCATCGTTTTCCCAACATCCCTTCAGGACCTCAGAAGAACTGAGATCAGTCTTTGCAAGACTTCGAGAATCAGATTCCAAAATCCATATTAATCATCATCACACCTGACGGTATCAAACCACATTCCGACAAAATAGGAGCCATGGAAAATTATTCTATTCCATCAACTACGGAACAAATTAAAGGCTTCCTAGGATTCCTAGCCTATTTAGTCCAGTAAAATAAGGATTTAACTTGAAACAAATTGAGGGCAGGATGAAAAAAATATGGCGATGTAGATAATGAAAAACTGAATAAGAAAAACCAAAGTTCCATTTCCAGTCATCCCGGGAACCATGGAGAAAAAACGGAAAAGATGGAAAAACATGCGCCGCGATCTTTCTTTTGAAATGGTGAGACAACGGTGAGAGATGTGTGGAAACTGTCAGAGACAAAGTTGTAGGGAATTCAACAATCTACAAAAAAGTCCCTGAGGGCATATGTCTAACTTCTTCAGTTTGGCCGTTCTTCGCCGTCAAAGTAGCGCGCCGGTCTAGTGAAGTGGAAACACTGTCCGCGTGACCTTCCATCTTGGATGCTGTGAGAACGACAAGAGATATCAAAAAATTGTGAACGACAAAGTTGTAGAAAATTGAATGCTCTACTAGAAAATCTCCAAGGCAAATTATTATCTCTCCTAGTGTAGCTGTGAACCAAGTTCGAAGTTGCGCGACAATTCTGTTGATAAAGTGGTTCTTCTGGAAAACTTACAAAAACTCTAGACTCGATGAAAAAACTATGACAATGTAGAGGATGAGAAACTGGATCTGAAAAACCAAAGTTTCATCTCACACCGTTTCGGAAAATCTGAGAAAAAAAAAGAAAAACTTGAAAAATAGTGATTTGCACTCGCAGCTTCCTCATTGAATACTGAAATAAACGTAATGAATATGGGATATCTGAACAAACCAGCTTGTAGAAGATTAAATGATCTATAGAAAGTCCCGTGATGTCATGTACGCATCTTTGTCGACTTAGCTGCGGAGCGCTATCAAAGTTGGGGTACATGACTCGTGACGCGTCGCATGTGTTGAAACTGGCATGACGTTGCGGTCATTGTTTGATTGATTATGAAACATGATCAAATGATTCGAAAAAATTGCGTGCTTTGTCCAACATCTGGGTAGCTACTTATTGTTTAAATTATCATTGTAGTCATCATCATCGTCTTCCTAAACGACAATGCAGGAAGCGCAGAACAGGTGGCTCCACCGCAGTGGTGGCAAAACTTGGTACACTTGAGGTCAACTTTTCTGCATCCACAAAGCTTCTCGCAGTTTTTCAAGCATCTGCAGGAAATCAGCCGTAGTAGATTTTCGAGAGCTACGTTATCCTGGGTCCTAATTTCTAATAGGCATCAACAGGAAAATGTTTAATCTTCAACCCTATTGTTCAGGTGGACAGTTATTTATTTATTATATATAGAAAAACATCTCATTATCTAACGTGGATCACGTTTTCCAATTATTATACATATTGTGCTACAAAATACGAGTACTTTCTCAGTTTTAGGCTCGAGTGTCACGATACTATTTTCGTACTATTTTGATGCTATAAATATATGATTAGAAACGACAAATTCAGAAATTCCCTAGCAACCTAGTCTCTCGTCCTAGATTTCAAGGATGAAAATATGACGAAAATAGTACAGTGACACTCACGACTTCAATTTTGCCCAACAAGAAACTCTATACATAACAAAGCATTCATCCGCGGAGTTACATTTCCAACAATAGTTACCAGACGTTCAACAAAGCACGCAATTTTTTTGAATCATCCAATCATGTTTTATAATCAATTGAACAATGACCGCAACGTCGTGCCAGTTTGACCACATATGCGACGCGTCACTAGTCATGTACCCCAACTTTCATAGCGCTCCGCAGTAAGTCGACAAAGATGCATAATTGTCATCAGGGCATTTTCTATAGATAATTTAATCCTCTACAAGTTAGTTTGTTCAGATTTTCCATATTCATTACGTTTATTTCAGTATTCAATGAGGAAGCTGGGAGTGCAAATCGCTATTTTCCAACTTTTTCTTTTTTTTTTCTTAGATTTCCCGAAACGGCGTGAAATGAAACTTTGGTTTCTTGAACCCAATTTTTTATCCTCTACATTGTCATGGTTTTTTCATCGAGTCTAGGGTTTTTGTAAGTTTTCCAAAAGAACCACTTTATCAACAGTATTGTCGCGCAACTTTGAACGTGGTTCACGGCTGAACTAGAAGAGATAATAATTGGCTTTGAAGATTTTCTAGTGGAGCATTTAATTCTCTACAACTGTGTCGCTCACAATTTTTTTCTATCTCTCATCGTTCTCACAGCATCTAAGAAGGAAGGTCACGCGGACAGTTTTTCCACTGCACTAGGCCGGCGCGCAGCTTTGACTGCAATAAACGGCTAAACTGAATGAGTTAGACATATGCCCCTAGGAACTTTTTTGTAGATTATTGAATTCCCTACAGCTTTGTCCCTGACAGTTTTTACATATCTCTCACCGTTCTCTCACCGTCTCAAAAGAAAGATCGCAGCGCATGTTTTTCCATCTTCTCCATTTTTTTTTCATGGTTCCCGGGATGACTGAGAATGAAACTGTAGTTTTTCTTATTCAGTTTTCTATTCTCTACATCGCCATTTTTTTTTCATCCTGCCCCTAATTTGTTCCAACTTTGGCCTAAAAATCGCCTCATTTTACTGGACTAATTACAGATAATTCATCGACAATTTTGCCAACCTGACAAAACCACTCACAAAGTGCCTTGAGAAAGAAGCAAAAATCATCCACAATGACGGATTTAAAAAATTGTTCCGACACTGGCAGAAATATTTTGATCAACGAATCAAGTTTTCACTATCCTGATTTTTCCAAACCTCCCAATCTGACTACAGATGCAGGTAATGTAGCTGTAAGAGCAGTCCTGTCACAAGGACCAGTAGGAGAAGACTTGCTAGTAGACTATTCTCCGTAAACTTTTAACGAAAGCAAACAAAAATACAGCACCATAGAAAGGCAGCTTATAGCGGTAGTGCGGGCTACTAAATACTTTACGCCCTATTTGTTTGGGATAAAGTTCCTGATCATATCAGATCACAAACCTCTCGAACGGTTGTTTTCTTTGAAAGTAACCAACTAAATTCCAAACTTGTCCGATGACGTTTGAATTTGTTGAAACTCCAATATGACATTATTTACAAAATAGGTGAATCAAACACCAATGCGGACGCACTGTCTAGAATCTTTTGAAACGGCAGCAAATCTTGGTGAGCGCCAATTCCGATCAAGGCCTCAGATGGATGATATCTGTGTTTCAGCACCACGAAAAACACTGACAAAACTTTTTATGCATAATTTAGCTGAAAAATGATGTTTTTGAGTCCAATGTGAAGCTCATAGTACAGAACAGGTCAACAATGGGCTTCTACTTACATCCCTGAACAATGAGGGCTTTACATTAGTGTAGTTCGGTAGCATTTTCGGATTTTTGAAAGCCAAATAAGTGTCGCTAAAGGCTACTGCCGCAACTTGTATAAGACATGATGTTGAAACTAGTTACAGGATGGCCACAAGAGTAGAACCTGCAGACCAAAGTGGACCAATCATCAGTGGATAGTACTCTATGTGTTTGCCAAAATGTCCTTGATATGCACAGAGTGAACCTTTGGTTGCGCTTGAACAATATAGTGACTTTTGCCAAATGCCATTTCATTCTCTGTTTTTAGATTCACTTTGTTTGTCTGTGATTGTTCCTTATCGTATATGTTTGAACCATAACATCTTTTCGATACAATAGAATTAGGTTAGAATTGAGTCGAACTGGTTCTCTCAAGACATGATGTTGAACATAGTTACAGGGTGGCCACGAAAGTAGAAGCTGCGGGCCAAAGTGAACGAAAAAAACGTAATTTGATTAATGACCCCGTATAAGACCCTAGAAGTGTTCAGGTGAAGAAATGATTCGACTTGTTTACGTTCGAAGAATAAGACAACCCAGCAGTGAAATAAGTTTCAGACTCGGTTATACACGTCAAGAATTACGAGCTCCCAAATCTTTTGGCATCCCACTCTATTAAACTGAATATCGTGTGATGAAATGAGTTCCTAATTAAGTTGGGCTGTTTCAATAATAATAGACTACCAACACTAAGTTTTCAAGTCAACAATAAATTATGGATTTTGATATTCAAATACAGCGCGGGTTGAAAAAGCGCAGAACAGAACAGCGCAGCCCTTTCATTTGCTTGTTGTAGTTAGTTCCACGTTCGCAAGTACAGAAACATCTAATCATATCAAAATTGAAGTTGACATAATGCAACTACGTAGTCCTTTGAAGTCTTCGCAGAAATTCGCGAAACTTGCAGGAGCTAGTTTCGAACGCAATAGTTGCGGACTAAGCGTAACGGTAATTCGAGTCCCAACCGGAAACTCGGGTCGTGGGCTGGAGCACGTCTAAAGTGTTATTGTTGCTTAAACCGATCTCCACTGCGTCCCGAACTCGTAACACATTTCTCCGGTCCCCCGCCAGCAATCTCAGAGAATTCGCCTGTAAACTATCTTGGCAGTCCTGGCACTATCAACTCGTAACAAGATTGATTCACAACCAAGTTCCATAATTACATTTTAGAAACTCGACGTTTTTGTAATGAGCAACAGTCTATTTACCACTCTTGATAAGTAACTGGATTTATGTGATGCGTTTGCACTTGATCCTGTCACCTATAAGATCCAGCGTTTATGAAATTTCGAGTTAAATTCAGTTATAGCTTAAAACGTTTGAGCGATTCTTTTCGCGGCACATGAAACGGTTACGAGGAAGCGGATATTAATGGAAAAATGATTTGATAAAGTCATGCGCGCTCCGCTGGCAATTTTCCGAGTCTCCCAGTATCCGGGTGATGGATCTGCGTCTGCATACGTTCGAAGGGTTTAAAGTGGTTGCCAATCGTAAAAGTGCCAAGTTTGTGGAAATGCCATGAGAAAATTCGCTTCCCTGCGCACAATGCCCTGGAATATCGTGAGTTTTTGTCGTGGGACTTTGCACAAATGCGCCTCACAAAAAAGTGTACGGTGGCGTTGCACGATTCAGAAGCATTCTCTTGCGATTCGATTATGAAGTAATTAAGCCTAAGCCTAAGCCGTGGCTTGTTTTAATTTGTTTATCAAAAGGAGGAGACGAGCAGAAGTGAAGGAGGCAGAAGTGGAGATAGAGGTTGAGGAGGTCCAGAAAACTCGGGAGGAAGGTACGTTTTGGCGGATGAATAATTGAAGTAGGTAACAATCTGTGATCTATCATTTGCTTTCTCGTTGAACTGGAAAGTCTAAACACTGGTTACGTTCAACTGAATACATAATATGAATAAGTGAAAATCCATTTTGTCTTGTAGTGGTGTTGTATAAAGTTGAACGTATATTGATTAAATCTCAAAACTACACCACAATTTTTGTATTTTTATTTTGCCAACCGGTTTCGCCTTTCGGCATCATCAGGGCTCTCTAATTAGTTGTATAAAATAAATTGATATAAAATTTGATAAAAGCTTACTATATAATATTTGAAAGATATTCTTTTTTTAAAGAAATTTGTTAAAAAATTTGACATTTGTCAAAAATTGATTCAATTGACATAAGTATAATTGATTTAATTGACATGAAGAACCGTTGGTTCAAGATAGCATGATAACAGTTTATTATAAATATAAATTTTGAGAATAAAAGATTTGAAAAAGGTTGATTATTGATTAAGGTAGATGTACTCAGAATCTTGTGAAATTTTGATTGTTTTGGCACTTTCTAAATCTTCAGTTTGCTCATTTAGGTATTGGTAATTTCGATAATGTTTCAATCTTGAAATTTCTAGTGATTCAAAAAGTATTCTTTGGTTATATTTTGTTGTTTGGTGTGAAAATTTGACATCTGTATTTGGATCAAATTTATGTTTTGCTATAATAATATGATTTGCACATTGTGATTTACTACCAATGAGACCAATCGATTTAGATTTGATTATATCTCTGTTATGTTCGGAATCGGATAAAGGTCAGAGCATTGTAATTTCAAAAAAAAAGACTACATACAAAAAGTCGAACAATTTTTATCTGGAGGAGAATTCAAAATAATAAAAACAAATCCACAGAACACATTTATCAGACATTTTAGAGAAACTATCAAGAATTGTGAAGGCGCCTTAGCATTTTTCAACATAAAAACAACTAATATACTCCCACAAAATCAGTACATACCAAGATTATATGGACTTCCTAAAGTACATAGACCAAATATACCCATTCGGCCGTTACTTTCTCACATCAATTCACCATGTTCTATACTTCCACTAGAATAACATAAAATATTCCACCAAATAACAGACTTTCAAGGTGAATACTCTATCAAAAATTCTCAAGACTTGATAAACAAACTAAAAAACATTAAATTAAATAACAACTCATTTTTGATCTCTTTTAATACAAAATATATATAATACAATAAAGAAACAAATTTATTTTCATTCATTCCCAGTCAAAAATGCGTCAAAATATTCAGAGAAACATTTTTATCAAAAATGAAATACCAACTCACCAAATCTTAGATTCACGTACACTTTCAAGACTTTCTCCAGATCAAAACTATTTTTCAATTCAATGACAAATTATATATACAAGAAACAGGACTTCCTATGTGATCAAATTCATCTCCATTATTAGCTGAAATATTAATTAATAATTCAGAAACAAACCACATCATGAACAACATTAATCCATATAAAAACTCAAGATACTTCTACTCAAGATAATATGTTGATGATATTTCCATAATATTTTCTGGCTATCAAACAAATTTAGAAAACTTCACAACTTACATTAACAATATTCATTCAAATATAAAATTCACATCTGGAAAGGAAATAGACAAAATTTCACCGTACTTGGATCTTAACATAACAAGGACCAAAGAAAAACTTGAATTCAACATCTATAGAAAAAAGACAACTACAAATCGTATAATCCCATCAACTTCTTTTAGTCCAAATTCATCAAAAACGGCATCTTTCAGCACTTATTTTAATAGACTTCTCACAATACCCCTTTCAAAAAATAATTTCAAAGAAGAATATAAAATAATGAAACAAATAGGCCTAGATAATGGTTATACCAATTATTTTATGGATGAAGTTGTCATTAAATTCCTTTCGAAACACACAAGTTAACAAATTGAAATAAAATCAAATGAAATATGAAAATGCTCAACATTTCTTGGATCAACCTCTTACAAAATAGCTAATATTTGAAAAAAAAGCAACCCACATATTTCAATTTCTTTCAAAACCTATCTAGATTTAAAACAAATTTCAAGTGAACCAAAAGATTTTCCACCGATTGAAGATAGATCTGGTGTTTAGGAATTGAATTGTCAGACATGACATGCAAAGTATATAGGTCATACAGGTGGAAAATTTTCTCACGAATAGTAAAACATAACAGAGATATAATTAAGTCTAAATCAATCGATCTCATTGGTAGTAAATCACATTTTGCAAATCATATTATTTTAGCAAAACATAAATTTGATCCAAATACAGATGTTAAATTTTTACACCAAACAACAAAATATAACCAAAGAATACTTTTTGAATCACTAGAAACTTCAAGATTGAAACATTATCGAATTACCAATACCTAAATGAGCAAACTGGAGATTCAGAAGGAGCCAAAACAATTTAAATTCCACTAGATGCTGAGTACATCTACCTTAATCAATAATCAACCTTCTTCAAATCTTCTATTCTTAAAATTTAAATTTATAATAAACTGTAATCATGTTATCTTGAACCAACTGTTTTTCATGTCAATTAAATTGATTATTACTTATGTCAATTGAAATAATTTTTGACAAATGTCAAAACTTTTACGAATTTCTTCAAGAAAGAATATCTTCTACATATTATACAGTAAGCTTTCATCAAATTTTATATCAATTCATTTCATACAACTAATTACAGAGCCTTGACAATGCCGAAAGGCGAAACCGGTTGGCAAAAGAAAAATACAAAAATTGTGGTGTTGTTTAGATTTAAGCAATATACGTTGAATACATAATGTTACTGAATAAAAACTGAGACACATATTTAAAGTAAGAAGTTTTGGAAAATTCGGGAATATTCTTTGTCTTATGTAATTACTGTCAAGGGGAACCCAACTAGCGAAAATATGCTGCGTCATCGTGACTTGAAATAAAGTCTTATACCAGTGAAATCACCAGAACCAAATGTCGTAAATGGAAATGACCTGACGATTTTGGAAATCGTAGGTCCGTAGAGCCGCCACTTGGATTTGGCACAGCAGACTGACTGGAGGACGATCATGTGATAATGACCGTCAATTTTACGTGACTCGATTTTGCTTCCAGGTGATAATTCGCCATTCAATCAAAAATTACTACGGAAACCGATTTGTAAAGAATCGAGTCACTTCACGCTGACATAACGTCAATTTGACATGAACTATCCAGTTTTGATAACCATTCAAACTCGTGACAAATATGAGTTTGTGATTTTTTTGCTGACACGTCATGAAAATTTATAGGTATCTGTTATTATTTGCCGAAGCCGCCCTTCCTAAGCTAAAAATGCTAGGCTCATCAATCTCAGATTGACTTGACAAGATTGGCAACGTGAAAACTACGACAATCTTACGTGAATTTTCGTCACATGAAGATGGATAGAATAACGTTATCAAAACACCGATAGCGTCGATGGATGTATTATTGAGGAGTTTATGTGCACACGTACGTGCGACGTAACGTTACTTTCAACGTGGAAAGTGGCGAGTTTGTTATCTGCAATTCATTAGTTACACGGGAGATTTCACGTTCTACGTTGCGTTACGTCGTACGTTCAATGAAATCGCAAACTCCCTATTATGACTTCCATACCCGCATGTCGTGCCAATTCAAACAATTTAAAGTTTGGAATGTAAAGTGCTGGACGTGAGTAAAAATGATTTTTATACGTGAGTCGACATCATTTTCATGGAATCATTCTTCACTTGATTGATAAAAGGAAACACTAAAAGAGTTTTTCCAATCCCACGTGGTTTTTGTACCCACGCTATTGCCCAGATAGCAAGGCTCTCAGAATTGTATTCAGTTACGTCAACTTGACGCTTCAATGTTGGCAACGGGAAAACGACGTCAATTTCACGTGAGCCGTTATTTTAGATGTTCACTACTCATCAATATTGACCAAAGAAACAAATCACTTTTGTGCCTGCTGCGAAAATCGCTGCGGCATCGGCAGCTTCAAGTTTGTAACGTGAAAATAATGTCGATTTTACGTGAGCAGCCGTTAATATTATACCTACATCAATTTTGTCAATGGAATAATGAAAACTATCATTTTTTTCAGCTTTACGCCACTATTATGTGGCAAACCGGGCTAGTCCAGCCCTGTGCCTTACATTTTTACTCATAAGCTTCACGCTAACCTACCACTTAAGGGTTAGTGTCGATGTGACCGATGAATCATATTCCAAAATAAGGGACAAGAGAGAAACTCTTTCCTCATTTTGCCTGATTTTGAAATATTTCTAGAGGCCGTGAAGTATGAATCAACCGGATTGCGAAATTCATTTCCTGTAAAATTCGAAGCGTTACCAAAATTGCTAAAATAAACAATTTAGAGTGGCTACGCATCAATTTCACCTTACTGTGAGAACGGTTGAGGGCCGCTCTTAGTGGTCCGTTAGACCACGAGGTTTGGAGATCAGACGAGTCTATGAATTGAAGCTGAACAGAAGATAACGGGACTTGCACTCCGACTTGCAGACTTGCAATTCAACCGGCGGCTCGGCGCGGTCATTTCATTAATAATTTATCCACAGTCAATTACTAAGGATCACTTAATTTCGACCCCGCGTATGGTCCCGGCGTAGGACACTCATGGGCGTCTCACGGCCGTAAAATTCCTGAATTTTTGAGTGGTCATAATTACACAATTTCATTGCTGGAAAACGCGTGCAAGGAATCAATTAAATTCCGTCCGTAGAGTACGAGGAAACCGGACGCGCTCGAAGTGCATAGTGATTCATTCCTCAAACCAATCATCCTAAAAATATTACCCCTGTGTTTTACGCGAGTGTTACCCTGTTGATACCTACCCAAGGTGGAACGTGAAGAATCAAGTCCTTTTTGTAGTGTGATGTCACGGTAGAAGGTGGAAACTATCTGATTAATATATCATGCATGCAAAGCGATCGCGGATGGAAAATGAGTCATTTGTCAGATCCTCTCTAGCGACGCTTTCTCTCCCTCTCTCGCTCTGAATCTCTCTCTCTTGTATCCCCATTTACGTCATGTGCACAAGCCATGACGAATGAACGCCAAAATGGCGTCGTGACAGTTGTGCAATACTCTTTCACGTCATCAAACGTCACAGCGACAGCTGAGTTTGTTTTTGTTTACTTACTCAATATTCATACGCCACGTGGATGATTACTATTGTAAATATTTTCGATACTAGCTTTTGATAGTAAACCTATGCAGTATTGTACTAATTATTTTGCTTATTTGAATATATAATGTTTGTTTTGAAAATTTCTTGTTTACCTAATCACCCTCTACGTAGAAAGGTGAATAGCTGGAGGTTTCTACTAGATCTAAATGCCTCGTCTGCCAGACTCGGTCATAAACGCCTACCCGAAGAGTGAAAGACAGGAATAGATAAGCTAAAATGCACGCTACCCCAACCAAGATTAAAACTTCAAGATGCACCCAGATGGTCTGTTTCCCTCCCTCTATGGATCTGCCTCTTCATATAAAATAACTGAGTCAGTGGTGGCAGTCACGTTACTACCCTCAGGATTGAGCACCCCCCGTGCTAAACGACCATACAGGGTCATCGACCTGCTATAGTTCCCCCAAGCAGTACATAAGGTACAGGAACTCGCAATACTGATTATCATTTATACATATTTTATTGTGTTCAAATTGTGTTCGTTTATTTGAACATCAACCACCCCCAGTTTTACAACTGGTGGCATTTTTATATCATTCAATATCTTGGAAATTGGAAATTAGAGCCTCAATATAAATTCAAAATCGCATCTCTCTGTCGTGAGCGTCAATTTTTATTTGTTTCCGGGAATTCAGAACAAAGAAGAGGACCGAAAAGGGGTTTTCGCGGTTTTTACAGCCTAGTTTGGAGCGAAGATGGAAGCACCTCGCTTAGGACGTGTGTTAGGTACTTAGGACCTATACGCGTTATTCCCTTTGAATGATGTCACAGTGTGAGAAATGCAGATCGGCTAAAAATAACACGCGGACGCGGTAAGAACACGGGTATCATGGAAAAATATACTCCATTTACGGGTATTGAGAACAAAGGAACGGACTGCAGAAGCATAATTTTCGCGGGTTTCGGCCTTAGTTTGATATAGAATTTTTTGCAAACGACCGTGCCGGGGGGTTATTTAACTGCAAGTTAGGTACCAACTTGGCGTGGGCTCGCGGATGGTGACATCACTGACGCCTCGCGAGAAGAATTGTAGATTTTAAAAATAATGCGTATGGGATTTTCTTTGTTTCACGTTCGAGCTTGGGTGCGTATATGGGAATTGTTTTCGTGTTCAGGTCCGGGCTTCGATTGATTTCCTGTATGAGTCTGTTTCACGACGGTTCTTATTTTTGATGTCATTTTTGTTGTCTCACGAATTTTGTAAACTTATGAATTTTATGTCAATATTTTTGTCTGTGTTATAAATTGATTTTCATGTAGATGTCATTGTCCGCCGTCTTTAATGACTCTCATATTTTCATGTCATGTTTTTGTGCTCGCTGCTATGTTTGTCAGATATTCAATGTAGGTATTTTACAGGATCCTTCTAACCATACCCATTTTGTCTTGTTTTGGGTTTTTATGCATTGTTGATGATTTTATCTGCATTATTGATTTGTTGATTCATTATGCATTGTTTACTGATGTGTTTCACATTTGTTCACTGATGTTTCTGCGATTTTGTTTCACTAAATCCACTCACACTGAATACCGGAATCAGTGAGTTTGCTTGTCATTCTGTCACGTATTTTTGAGTTTTCTTCTTTGGGCTCAACTCAGGGTTTTTTTAACTGGGTTCTTTCACTGAGTGCCCTTCCTCCAATCCGTCACTCTCCTTTTTCTTTGACTGACAGTATGGCATATTTTGTTGTTTTGTTATTAATTGTTTTTGTTTATTTTGTCTATTGTGTGTCAATTTGCAAGTCTGTCAGTCCTGGGCTAAGTGTTTTATGGAAAAAATCTAAGTCATTTGAATATTGCTTATGATTTCAATAGAAGTTCATTTTGTTTGCTGTCAATTCGGGTTTTTGTTCAATTTCTTGATTACAATCCTTATCCCCAAAGTTCCGTTCCCGTCGAGAGAGAGAAACAACTTTATTGAAAAATAGAGTGGTGCTGCTTGCTTTTAAGCAAGTTGCTCTAGAACACAGCATACTAATCTGTCTATAAAAGATAATACTGAATATAAAAATTGAAGGTAAAAAGTATAAATTATGTAAAAATTATTTATATTATTTATTTGAACCTTTTCAAACATTTTAAAACATTTCTATAAAAATCTCTGGAAGATTTCTGAAGATTTTCAAAAATCACTGAACTTCTTAAGATTTTGAGATTGCTTGTATTTCGCTAGATGCGTCAATTCGTCGTTTTCCACAACGTGAATTTAATAGTGCGATTGATTTGTTCAACAACTGACTACATCTGATCAGGAATCATTTGTATCGATTTTGAAACCATCATTTCTTCCACAAATAAGACATTAAGGAGTCAGAGGAAATCTTCAAGGCTACGGTATTATGCTCTCTCAAGAGGCTGTGAAAGCTTCAAGAGTGAATTTTGAAACAAGCGTACCTTTGTTTTAGATAGAGAAGCTTTTGCTGCCCATTTATGTTTCATCCATTGCTTCATGTTGAAACTGGAAGAAATAAAATCCATTTATTTTTTGGCAATTTCCAACTCGATGTGGCATTTTTTCATTTTCCACAACGTAACTTTAAGAGTGATATTGATTCGTCCGACTACTGACAGCATCAGATCGCAAATTATTTGTATCGTATACAAATACCACACGTATCTCGAGTAACAGCACGAAAAGTCAGAAGAACAGCTTCGAAAACCTAGACTTCGCTTCCCACTTCTCTACAGCTTCCACTACTGCCGCCTCTCCAAAATACGTCTCTTTGTGAGAATTGCGTTTTATCGAGCTGAATTTTGGAATCTGATTTTCGAAGTCAAAGACTGATCTCATTTTTTTTTTCAAGTGTTCCTGAAAAGATGTTGAAGAAACGATGATATCGTCAGGATACACCAGACGATTTTCGTTTTGGATTCCACGAAGGATGTTATCCTTTATTTGCTGGAAAGTAGCAGGTGCTCCTTCAAGGCCAAAGGGCATTCACAAAAATTCGTAATCCCCGTTTTCATTACTGAATGCAGCTTTCTCTATATCATCAGGATTCAATTCGATTTGATGGTAACCAGAGGCCAAGTCGAGGAACGAAAAGTAGTGACACTTCGCCTAATTTTTTGAGTAGGCCAGTTATATCAGGCGAAGGGTAACGATCATCAGTCATTTTTTTGGTTTTTTGGCGATAATACAAAACTACTGAACTCTCACTTGAAAATTGTTGTTTTCAAAAAGCAATTTGTTGTGCATATTGCTTCATTGAGAGTGTGATTGATTCGTCGAACTACTGACTGCATCCAATTGAGAATTATTTGTATCGATCGTAGAACAATTCGTTTTTTCTCAAATAATGCATTAGGAAGTGGTAACCCTTAAGGCTAGTCGTTTTCCACAACGTGGCTTTGAGAGTGCGATTGATGCGTTCGACAACTGGCTGCGTCCGTTTCAGGAATATTTGTAGTGGTTCTGTTAATAGACATTTGTTTCGAAAGCAAGACAAAAAGGAGCCAAAAGAAAACTTTCAAGGCTACAATGGGAGGAAGTGAGCTCTCTTTAAAAGCTGTGGAAGCTCTTAGTGATCGTTTCGCAAGTTGAAATTAGGAAAACGTGGAAACGGTTTTAGAAGTGTGCCTCCTGTTTGTTGTTTCTTGTTCATCGTTGTTTCCGATTGCTGAAAAGTTACAGGAAAGTGAGGAGAGGGGCCTCAGCGATTGAGCTGTTTGGCTAGTTTTTGATACCAGAACTACTGCTTCGGTTTTTTTTATTTTTCGTCGGCCTTCTTCGGTTCCTCAGTCACATCTGCTTATTTCCTTTGTCTTTTTGGACCCGCATTTCTATACGGCTTTTCCCTTGACGATTATACGCGGCCATTTTGCTCCCTCCATAAAAGACTGTCGCTTTCACGGCGCATTATGAAGGTGTGTACCCAGCAGCCCTACCCACATGGGTAAAGCGGACACAATAAAACCGACGGGTGGGTAAAGGTATTATACATTTGGTCGGACACACAAAGCTCCGGCTAGCAACAGGTTCGCTATTCTCACGAAATCAATAATAAAGCGACAGCACTTTTGTGCGAGAGCGATGTGTTGTACACAACTCCCGGCTTATTTTATCGCGCATTTTATGAACGTCCTGATGTGTCCTCGCGATTTTCCCCGGCTTCGTGCAAAAACTAATTAGGCTTGAGTTGAAAAAAAAACCGTTTCAATTAATTGAATAATTAATCATAAAGTGATCATCGGCGGGTTGGTGCGAGCTGAAATTTGGTACACTTTGTTTTTAAAATTCAAAGCGTGCTTGTTAAAAGAGCATTTTTGACAGAACGGATTCTCCGCACGGCTCGCCTGACCTTTAAAAACCAATTATTTCCAACACGATCTTGTTTTTTTTTCCAAAACAAACGAGATGATGTCTCCGCTAATACAATTTGCATATCAGCCTACTTTGACTTCCCACGGCTCTTTGCCTCTCACTCCCTTCTCCCCCGGCCGCTGCTCTTTCCCATCAAACTGTAAAACAAACGTCTTGATTCGGCAATAAGACAAATTAGAGAGGAAGTGTTATCCTCTTCGGCTCGAGGACGGAGGGTTTAAATGAACATCGTCAGGATGGAGAGGCGCAGAAAGAATGGAAAAATACGTCGGCGGTGTTTCGCTGAAAGGAAGGACCTCTCGTGGGGTGCTCGAAAGGCGTAAGCACCCGGGGATTAAGGAACGAGAAGAGCTCCTGCCCGAGAGAGGGATACTGGGGCATCGAAAAGAGCGGCCGAGGTCTAGACGGTTTTGCACCACTTCAGGCGAAAAGTGGGCGATGGGAATTTCCAGAGGTCGAATTCCGTTGGCGGAGGCAAATCGCGGCTTTTCCGCTTTGTTGTTGGAAAGTGTAAAAATGCCGACGGCATTCGAATTCCGAATTCCGCCGCTCGCTTGTTTCTTGATCTTCGCTCGCATCTATACGATACGTGATCATCAAGGTCGTTAGTCTGGGAATATTTTGCAGTGCAGTTTGGAGAGGCGGCAACAGTGGAAGCTGTGTAGAAGTAGGAAGTGAAGTCTAGGTTTTCGAAGCTGTTCTTTTGACTCCTCGTGTTGTTGCTCGAGATAAGTGTGGTATTTGAATACGATACAAATGATTTGCGATCTGATGCCGTCAGTAGTCGGACGAATCAATAACACTCTAAAAGTTACCTTGCGGAGGATGAAAAAATGCCACATCGAGTGGGAAATTGCCAAAAATCAATGGGTTTAATTTCTTCTAGCTTCAGCATGGGCACCAGAAGCTTATTTTTCTAAAATAGAGGTACGCATGTTTCAGAATTGACTCTTGAAGCTTTCACAGCCTTTTGAGAGAGCATAATACCTTGTACCGTAGCCTTGGAGATTCCCTCTGACTCCCTAATTTATGGAAGAAATGATAGTTTATTCACAATGAGTTAGCAATCGATAAATTTCTAACTTTTAAAAAGTTGGTAAGTGAATGATACCTACTTTACAGGTTGGAAAATAATGTCACTTTCGGCCCGTGGGCCAAAAATGACGTATGAAGAAAAGTGATCTGATCCAAACAGCTGTCGCTGTCACGGAACGCGGAGTGTTGATGGATGCGTTGTTCAAAAAGGTTTCCTATGCCTACCTAATAAAAGCGTTTGACGCGAAAAACTTTAATAAGAGCCAATTATTTGCATTTCAACTGGATCATTGTGAATAAAGTCCTATACATACCACGGAGTAAAGCGTCATTACAGCCTATGGGATTCTATCTCAACTCGGCACGCCTCGGTGATATATTGAATCCCTTGGCTGTAATGAGACACTTTCCACCTCGGTATGTAATATACGATTCATAATCAATCCAAATAATTCTTTATCAGATGCAGTCAGTTGTTGAACGAGTTAATCGCACTCTCAAAGCCACGATGTGGAAAGCGGATTTACCTTGTCAAGTGAGAAATCGACAAAAATCGACCGCTTCTCTAAATCCCAACTTGAGCAAAAACATCAGAAGCTTCATAATTCAGGAAAAGGGCGTGAATGTTGTAGAACTGAAACCTCTTCACAGCCTTACAAGAGACCTTTGAAATTATGGCCTTGAAAATTCTCTTCTGACTCTCTTATGTCTTCTTTTTGGTAAAAATAATTGTTTCCAGTTGATAAGAGAAATCCAATCTGGGGCTGTCAGTGGTCGAACGAATCAATCGCACTTTTAAATTCACGTTGTGGAAAACGACAAGTTGCGGCATCTAACGAAAAACCGTAACAAAACACTGATTTTCTTTATTTCAGCTTCAACTTGGAGAGAATATGAGAAACTATGAATTTCTTGAAATTTTTAGAAATGCTTGGAATTTTTTAAAAGCTCCAGGAATTTTCACAAACCTCTGTAGGAAGCTTCAGAAATCTTGAGCAAGCTTCTGAGATTTTCAAGGAATTCCTATGAATGATCAGAAATCCTCAGGGTGATTATGAAAATTCATCGATGTTTGAAAACCCTTGTAAATCTTCAATAATCTTCTGGAACTTTTATGAACTTTTAGAAATCTCTATGAATCTCAGAAAAATTCAAAAATCTCCAGGAATCTTGAGGACATTATCAAAAGAAGCAGATAAATGTTCCAAAACTTCAGCAATCTTCAAAAGTCTTCGTAGGAATCATCTTCTAGAGAAGTTTTAAAAGCTTTAGAAATTTATATAAAACTCAAGCATTTTTCAAGATCTTTAAAAATACTAAGCAGTCCAAACATCAGAATAAACTTCAGGGAACTTCAGAAATCTGGAAAAATTCAAATCTCTTCTGAATTCAGGGAACTTTGTAAGGATCAGCGAATATTTTTCATATCAGAATGATATTAACTTCCTAGGGAGCTTTGGGAATCTTTTGGAATCTTTGGGAAGTTACACAAATCTTCAAAAATATTTGGTGAAATCTCAAGAAATCTTGAGTTATTTAGAACTTTGAAAAAGTGAATAAAGGATCATTGTGAATTAAGTCCTATACATACCACGGAGTAAAGCGTCATTACAGCCTACGGGATCCTATCTAAACTCGGCACGCTTTGGTAATATATTGAATCCCTTGGCTGTAATGAGACACCTTCCACTTGGTATGTAATATACTATTCATAATCGATCCAAATAATTTTTTATCAGATGGAGTCAGTTGTTGAACGAATCAATCGCACTCTCAAAGCCACGATGTGGAAAGCGGCTTTACCTTGTCAAGTGAGAAATCGACAAAAATCGACCGCTTCTCTAGATCCCAACTTGAGCAAAAACATCAGAAGCTCCATAATTCAGGAAAAAGACGTGAATGTTGTCTAACTGAAACCTGGAGCTTCACAGCCTTACAAGAAACCTTATTGCTTTGAAATTATGGCCTTGAAAATTCTCTTCCGACTCCCTTATGTCTCCTTTTTGGTAAAAATAATTGTTTTCAGTTGATCAAAAAATCCAATCTGGGGCTGTCAGTGGTTGAACGAATCAATCGCACTTTTAAATTCACGTTGTGGAAAACGACAAGTTGCGGCATCTAACGAAAAACCGTAACAAAACACTGATTTTCTTTATTTCAGCTTCAACTTGAAGAAAATATGACAAACTATGAATTTCTTGGAATTTTCAGAAATGCTAGGAATTTTTGAAAAACTTCAGGAATCTTCACAAACCTTTGTAGGAAGCTTCAAAAATCTTGAGCAAGCTTTGAGAAAAACTCGGAGTTTTTCAAGGAATTCCTACGAATGATCAGAAATCCTCAGTGGTGATTATGGAAATTCATCGATGTTTGGAAACCCTTGTATATCTTCAATAATCTTCTGGAACTTTTATGAACTTTTAGAAATCTTTATGAATCTTAGAAAAATTCAAAAATCTCCAGGAATCTTGAGGAAATTATCGAAAGAAACAGATAAATGTTCTAAAACTTCACCAATCTTCAAAAGTCTTCGTAGGAATCATCAAGATCTTCTAGAAAAGTTCCAAAAGCTTTAGAAACTCATATAAAACTCAAACATTTTCCAAAATCTTCAAAAATACTAAGATATTCCAAACATCAGAAAAAACTCCAGGGAACTTCAGGAATCTGGAAAAAATTCAAATCTTTTTTGAATTCAGGGAACTTTGTAAGGATCAGCAAATATTTTTTATACCAGAATAATATCAACTTCCTAGGAAGCTTTGGGAATCTTTTGGAATCTTTGGGGAGTTACACAAATTTTCAAAAATATTTGGTGGAATCTCAAGAAATTTCAAAAAATTCTGGAATTCAGCGATTTTTAGAAATCTTCTTGTGAAGTTCACAGGAGCATTTAAAATATTCATGAGAATTGTCAGTGATCTCAAAAATCTTCAATCCTTCCCAGGAACTTTTGTACATCCTTGGAGAACTTCGGAAATAGTTGAAAGTCTCCGAAAAACTCTAGGAATCTCTAAAAATCTCTATGATTCTTCAGAAATCTTCAAAATTCTCAAAAAACTATCGGAATCTTTGTAGAAATCCTCAGTTATCTTTGGATACTTCTCAAAATCTTGAAGAATGTTCAGAATTATAGAGGAATTCCAAATTTTCATCATCAATGTATAAGCGTATTTACGGAAGCTAGAAAGTTTTGGAAATTTCTTGAAATTTTTGATAATCTTTGGTGCAAGCTCAATCTTGAAGTATTCAGGAATTTGAAATCCCAATATTTCTTCAAACATTTTCCAATACCCCTAAAAGCCTTCAGAGATCTAGTAAATTTTGGAAAAAAAAATCAAAAAGTTCAAGTTATCCAAATTCTCATTAATTATGTACCTATTTGTGTATTTATGCAACCCAAGTAGAACGGACAGTTCACTTTATGTAAATGAAGTTTCCTTCATCTTGAAGAATCCCTTCCTAGAAATCTTCAGAAATCTGTGGAAACCTTCAAGAAACTCCAAGAGTTTCAAGAAATTAATATAAATGATTCAGAAATGCTCAGGGGTGATTGAAAATTCATCGATGTTCAGAAATCTTCAGGAATCTGCAATATTCTTCAGACTTTTTCAAAAACTTTTGGGAGTCTCCATGAATCTTAAAAATGTCCAGGAATCTTGGAACACCATGAAAAGTAACAAATAAATGTTCTAAAACCTCAGCATTCTTGAAAAGGTCCTCGTAGGATTATTAAAAAATTTCGAGAAATCTTCCAAAAACTCCAGGAATTTCTAGAAAACTTCATAAAATTTGAGCAATCAGATCATTTCAGATCTCCTCAACTCCTCAGAGATCTCAAACTTTTGTAGAAAGTTTCTAGAATACTTTGGGAATTCAGAGAATTTTTCTTATCATCAAAAAAATTTCGGGAATTTTGTTCTTCACGAAAGTATTTCGAAATGTTTGAAAATTATTGAGGAGTTCCAAAAATATCCAAAAATGTTTGGTTGAACCTCAAAAAATCGTGAAGTATTCAGAACTTTTGAAAAAGTTTCATACGAATTTTTTTTCTATGATATCACGGGAACGACAGACAGTTTTTTTTTATTTTTTTTCTTATTATAAATTGCCAACGTTCCAGATTTTCAACTTCGAATTTTTGACATATTCATTCCTTCTTTATACACTGAGTTTTATATTTTTACAATTCCTTTACTCGCCTTGAGAAAGACCTCGCCACGAGGTGGAAACTTTGGCAATTTATAAAAAAAGAAAAATTTACAAAGAACTGTCTGTCATTCCCGTGGTATCATAGAAATACTCAAGAAAAACAGACAAGAGGTAGGATCATCTGATAATTTCATACGAATCTTTAGAAATCTTAAAATCTGTTGAAATTAAGTGATTTTCAAAAATTCTGTCAGTGCAGAATTTCTAAACTGAGCCTCAGTAGGTTCACAGAAGTATTCTACATGGGAATCATCAGTTATCTCACAAGTTTTAAATAATTTCCAGGGATTTTTCAACATTATTGGAGAACTTCGAAAATCTGTTAAAGTCTTCATGGATCTTCAGAAATTTTCAAAATTCTCAAAAACACTATGGCAATATTTGTAGAAATACTCAGTAGGTAACCTGTGGATACATTTCAAAATCTGGAATAATGTTCAGAGATCTAAAGAAATTCCAAATTTTTATCATCAATGTATTTGTGTATTTATGCAACCTATGTCAATTGGGCAGCGCAATCATTGTAGAAAAGTGAAAAAATCTTTGGATATTCTTCAAAAATCTTGATAATTTACAGAAAAACTCAGGTATTTTAAAAAATTCCCATAAACCTTCAATACATCCCTAGAAAGCTTTAGAATTTTTTCAAGAATCTTGAAGAAGCTTTTAAATCTTTAAAAATCTTTGGTGTAAGCTCACTCTTGAAGTATTCAGGGAATTGAAGAAATATTCATACAAATCTTTAGGATTCTCAAAATCTTTAGAAATTCATAGATTTTTGAAAATCTCCAGGAATCTGGAAGTGATTTTTACAGAAATGTTTGGAAATCTGTACAGAAGTCTTCAGACCTCCAAAAATGTCCAATGATCTTCATGAATTTTGACAAATCCCAACATTTCTTGAAACATCTTTCAATAGCTCTAAAAACCTTCAGGAATCTAATAAATTAAAAAAAGAATCAAAAAGTTCCAGCAATTCCAAATTCTTATTTTTCATGTACCTATTTGTGTATTTATGCAACCCAAGTAGAACGGACAGCTCACTTTATGTAAATAGAGTTTTCTTTATCTTAAAGAATCCCTAGGGATCTTTGAAAATCTCTGGAAACCTTTAAAAATCTCCAAGAGTTTCAAGAAATCATCATAAATAATTCAGAAATCTTCAGGGATAATTAAAATCTCATCGATGTTCAAAAATACTTAGGAATCTTCTATATATTCTTTAGACTCCTTCAAAAAATTTTGGAAGTCTCTATGAACCTTAAAAATGTCCAAGAATATGCGGAAACCATTAAAAGGAACAAATAAATGTTCTCAAACGTCAGTAATCTTGAAAAGTCCTCGTAGGATTCATCAAAAATTTCTAGAAATCTTTCAAAAGCTTCAGGAATTTCTAGAAAACTTTTTGAAACCTGAGCAATTCTTCAGATCTCTGGAACTCCTCAGAAATCTCGAACATTTGGAGAAAATCTTTAGAATACTTCAGAAGCTCAGAGAATTTTTCTAATCTTTCAAAAAATTCGGGAACTTTGTAAATCTTTCAAATTGTTTGAAAACTGTTGAGAAGTTTCAAAAATCTTTAAAAATGTTTGGTGGATTCTCAAAAATCTTGAAGTATTCAGAACTTTTCAGAAAGTTTCATAAGAATCTCTAAAATATTGAAATCTGTTGAAATTCAGTGATTTTCAGAAATTCTTCACTGAAGTTCACAGGAGTATTCTTCATGGGAATCATCAGTCATTTTGAAAATCTTGAATAGTTTCCAGGAAATTTCAGACATCCTTGGAGAACTTCGAAAATTTCTTCAAGTCTTCATGGATCTTCAGAAATCTTAGAAATCTCAGAACCTCAGAAATCCTCAGTAATCTGTGAATAGGTACATTTCAAAATCTGGAATAATGTTCAGAAATAGTAGAAATTCCAAATTTTTATCATCAATGTAAAAATGTGCATTAATGTGTATTTATTGCAACTTATGTCGAACAGGCAGCGCACTTTTTGTGTGAAAGTGTGAGAATCTTTGGATGTTCTTCAAAACTCTTGATGATTTTTCTAGAAATATTCAGGAATTTCGAAAAAATTCCCATAAGCCTTCATACATCCCTAGAAAGCTACAAAATATTTCCAAGAATCTTGATGAACCTTCTCAAATCTTTGAGAAAATCTTCGATGTAAGCTCACTCTTGAAGTATTCAGAGAATCGCAGAAATGTACATACGAATCTTCAGGATTCTCAAAATCTGCAGAAATTCATTGATTTTCCAAAATCTTCAGGAATCTTCAAGAGATTTTCATAGCAATGTTTGGAAATCTCTGAAAAAGTCTTCAGACACCTAGAAATTTCTAGTGATCTCCATGAATTTCAAGAAATCCCAAGACTTCTTCAAACATTTTTCAATACCTCTAAAAACCTTCAGGAATTTAGTGATTTAAAAAAAAATCAAAAAATTTCAGGAATTCCAAATTCTTATTATTCATGTACCTATTTGTGTATTTATGCAACCCAAGTAGAACGGAAAGCTCACTTTATGTAAATGGAGTTTTCTTCATCTTGAAGAATCCCTAGGAATCTTCAGAAATCTCTGGAAACCTTTGAAAAACTCCAAGAGTTCCAAGAAATTATTAAAAATAATTCAGAAATCTTCAGGGGTAATTTAAGTATCATTGATGTTCAAAAATCCTCAGGAATCTTCTATATATTCTCTAGACTCCTTCAAAAACTTTTGGAAGTCTCTATGAACCTAAAAAATGTCCAGGAATGTGCGGAAATCATTAAAAGGAACAAATGAATGTTCTCAAACGTCAGCAATCTTGAGAAGTCCTCGTAGGATTCATCAAAAATTTCTAGAAATCTTTCAAAAGCTTCAGGAATTTCTAGAAAACTTTATAAAACCTGAGCAATTCTTCAGATCTCTGGAACTCCTCAGAAACATTTGGAGAAAATCTTTAGAATACTTCAAAAGCTCAGAGAATTTTTCTAATCTCTCAAAAAAATTCGAGAACTTTGTAAATCTTTCGAATTGTTTGAAAACTGTTGGGGAGTTCCAAAAATCTTAAAAAATGTTTGGTTGAAACTCAAAAATCTTGAAGTATTCAGAACTTTCCAGAAAATTTTATACGAATCTCTAGAAATATTAGAATCTGTTAAAATTCAGTGATTTCCAGAAATTCTTTACTGAAGTTCACAGGAGTATTCTTCATGAGAATCATCAGTTATATCAAAAATCTTGAATAGTTTCCAGAAAATTTTAGACATCTTTGGAGAACTTCGAAAATTTCTTAAAGTCTTTATGGATCTTCAGAAATCTTCAACATTCTCAAAAAACGATGGGAATATTTGTGGAAATCCTCAGTAATCTGTGAATAAGTACATTTCAGAATCTGGAATAATGTTCAGAAATAGTAGAAATTCCAAATTTTTATCATCAATGTATTTGTGTATTTATTGCAACTCATGTCGAACGGGCAGCGCACTTATTGTAGGGAAGTGTGAAAATCTTAGGATGTTCTTTAAAACTCTTGATGATTTTTCTAGAAATATTCAGGAATTTCGAAAAATTTCCATAAGCCTTCATACATCCCTAGAAAGCTTCAGAATATTCCCAAGAATCTTGATGAACCTTCTCAAATCTTTGAAAATCTTCGATGTAAGCTCACTCTTGAAGTATTCAGAGAATCGCAGAAATGTACATACGAATCTTTAGGAATCTCAAAATCTTTAGAAATTCATTGATTTTCCAGAATCTTCAGGAATCTTCAAGAGATTTTTATAGCAATGTTTGGAAATCTTTACAGAAGTCTTCAGACACCTAGAAATTTCTAGTGATCTCCATGAATTTCAAGAAATCCCAACACTTCTGCAAACATTTTTCAATACCTCCAAAAACCTTCAGGAATTTAGTGAATTAAAAAAATATCAAAAAATCTCAGGAATCCCAAATTCTTATTATTTATGTACCTATTTGTGTATTTATGCAACCCAAGTAGAACGGACAGCTCACTTTATGTAAATGGAGTTTTCTTCATCTTAAAGAATCCCTAGGAATCTTCAGAAATCTCTGGAAACCTTCAAAAAACTCCAAGAGTTTCAAGAAATTATTATAAATAATTTAGAAATCTTCAGGGGTGAATTTAAATTCATCGATGTTCAAAAATTCTTAGGGATCTTTAATATTCTTCAAAATCTTTCAAACACTTTTGGAATTCTCTATGAAACCTCTCTTTGGAAATCATTAAAAGGAACAAAGCAATGTTTTGAAACCTCAGCAATCTTGGAAAGTCCTCGTAGGATTCATCAAAAATTTCTAGAAATCTTTCAAAAGCTCAGGGAATTCCTAGGAAACTTTATAAAACCTAAGCAATTCTTCAAATCTCTAAAACTCTCCAGAAATCTCAAACATTTAGAGAACATCTCCAGAATACTTCAGAAATTCAGAGAATTCTTCTAATCTTTCAAAAATGTCGGAAACTTTGTGATTCTTCCGAAATGTTTGGAAATTGTTGGAGAGTTCCAAAATTTTTCAAAAATGTTTGGTGGAATCTCAAAATACTTGAAGTATTCAAAACTTTCCAGAAAGTTTCATACGAATCTTTAGAAATCTCAAAATCTGTTGAAATTGAGTGATTTTCAGAAATTCTGCCAGTACAGAATTTCTAAACTGAACCTCAGTAGGTTCACGGAAGTATTCTTCATGGGAATCATCAGTTATCTCACAAATCTTGAATAATTTCCAGGAATTTCTAGGCATCCTTGGAGAACTTCGAAAATTTTCAAAAGTCTTCATGGATCTTCAGAACTCTTCAAAATTCTCAAAAAACTATGGGAATATTTGTGGAAATCCTCAGTTATCTGTGGATACAATTGAAAATCTGGAATAATGTTCAAAAATATCATGAAATTCCAAATTTTTATCATCAACGTATTTGTGTATTTATGCAATCTATATCAAATGGGCAGCGCACTTATTGTAGGAAAGTGCCAAAATCTTTGGATATTTTCCAAAAATCTTGACTATCTCAAAAATATTCGGGAATTCCAAGAAATTCCCATAAACCTTCATACATCCCTAGAAAGCTTTGGAATTTTTCAAGAAGCTTGAAGAAGCTTCTTAAATCTTCAAAAATCTTTGGTGTAAGCTCACTCTTGAAGTATTCCGGAAATTGAAGTAATGTACATATGAATCTTGAGGATTCTCAAAATTTCCAGAAATTCAATAATTTTTGGAAGTCTTCAGGAATCCTTAAGAGATTTTTACCGGAATGTTTGGAAACCGTTACACAAATCTTCAGAACGCTAGAAATGTTCAATAATCTCCAGGAATGTTAATAAATCCTCACATTTCTTTGAAGATTCTTGGAAATATTCAGGAACCTTCAGAAATAAAGTCAATTGAAGAAAACAATCAAAAGTTCCATCAATTCTAAATTTTTCTTATTAATGTAATTGTGTATCTATGCAACCCTGGTTAAACGGACAGTTAGTTTTATGTAAGAACAATATTCTTCTTCTTTAGGGATCTCTAGGAATCTTTGTAAATCTTTAGATATCATTTTAGATATTTTCAACAGCCTTTGAGAAATCTCCAAGATTACTGAGAAATTATGAGAGGACTTACAATCTTTGAAGGGGTTTTATGTTCTGACATCGCAGGTTCTCTCTTGACTCCTCAATTTCTTTGTTTTTTTTTTTTGATATAGCTGATTGTTCCGAGTTGTTCTCGACCTGATGTTGTCAATAGTCGAACGCAACAATCGAACTTTCAAAGCCACGTTGTGGAGAACAACAAATTGCCATATCAAGTGAGAAATCGCTGAAAAATCTATCGTTTTTCGCTACTGTCACTTTGAAAACAACATAAAGGCTTTTTTATTCAAAATCATGGGTACCCACGCTTGGCATTTTCAGCCGTTTCATGAAAGCTTTTACGATTCTTTTATTAAATGCCACAATTGCAACGACCGACGACAAGCACGTTCTGTATATTTGTAATCGCCAAACTCAATTCCCAGCCACTGATGATGGATTTCATATTATATTTCAATAATTTATATTGTACAATTGTTATCAACATTGCGAAGCTTCCGGTTTTTGTATACTAATTTCCTGCATGTTCCCCATTGTAAGTAGTGAGTACAAATACACAGCACATATCACTACGTATGTCATGATGGAATTATTTTTCAAAACTAGTCTGTTTTCAATTTCGGTTTCAAACAAAAACCACTATTGTTTTATCGTTAACATTCATCACATTGCACAATATTCAGCACATTACGCTTAGCTGTGAGCTCAAACGATTGGTATTTTCAAATCATCAGTAGTCTATTTCCAGTTAGATTCCGTATAATATTTTATATTATTGAAATTTTATGAATCTCATAATGCAAACGGATGAATCATGAAGTATGCCGTCGCGATTTCCAAGCTCACACAAAGACTGGCTTGATAACTCCACCGGCATAAAGTGGCGCTTTTTTTCCTGGTTTTAGCTTTCCAGTTTTTCCCCGTCGTCATTATTACATGCGGACTTTACTACGGAAAAGCCGGCGGCCATGCATAATAGATCAAAAATAATCTCTCTGTGCTCGAACAAGTCCACGGCGAACATTAATTATATGGAAAGCGAGCGGAGAGGGGATCGAATTGGGTCGTCCAACTGTCGAACGTTCGAGGCCGGAAAGCGAAGAAAATAATCCCGCTTTCATGGAACAAGTACTTTGGTACTTCTTTCTTGTTGGCGTCCTTATCGGATCGAAGCGATGTCCACTGGAAGTTTCATATTGCTTTGGAAACCGAACCGGCTCAGTTTTGTAATTAAATCTTACCGCGATGTTATCTGCCTGGACATCGGTGGATGTTGTTGGAAAACTTACCTGGAAAGAAAAAAGAAATTAAAAATCACGATACATGTACGATAGCAAGGTGTTATGATTGCAAATATCTTGGACACGTAACCGCGCAATGCATTAGTAAGCGACGAATACTGTCAGTAGAGCTGGCACGGAATTTAGTAAAGCTGAAATTGATAGGGTGAAAAACTGGCACAGAACTTACAAGATAACTCCACCCTGTTGATAACTTGAGATTGAATACCAGGATGGCTCTGTTCCAGCAATCATTCATAACTTAATATGGCATTCACCTCTAATATGAATATATCGATTTTGTAGGCGTATTGACATATATTATTTATATGAATGTTATTTATTTATATATCATATTATTTTAAGTTACAGAAGGTGGAGAATTCTAGCCTCAATTGTTTGAAGCTTCATGAATAGGCCAGTTAACTGAGGAGTCATTTTTTGCCTAGTTGCACGAAGTGATTATTCAGCTCGTTACGTATGTACCTGCCCTACATACATAAGAAAAAAGCTACATCGGCAAAAACCCAAGTGACTCCGGCCTCCTGCGACAACAGGTTGCGAACAAGCCGTGATGCAGGTATTTTTTTTTGGCAGTCACCCTCATTAATCACTCCATGCGAAAAGGGCGGGACACGCGGGACACTGGGAGGCCGTGGGGATGACGTGGGGAAACGGGGGACGGAGAGGGATCCTAGAGGATAGGACGCGCCGGGATTTTGACCGGAAAGCCCGGATGATAAAGTACAGAAATGAAATTACTTGCCCGTTATGGGGCCGGCGGATTTTTCAGCATCAGCATGATTGTGGAAGGCACCACCCCACCCCCTCGTCCCCTCGCTCCTGCTTTAGAGGGCGTATACGTCTAACTTGATTTTGCATGATAAACCTTTCTGACCCGGTTCCAGAAGGATGCATTATGGGATGCATACGCCGTTAGAAAAAGCAAAATGGAGCTCTGGCTCGGCAACAGGATAGTTGTTTTCTATTTAGTTGCGTGAACCAGTGGCGTGAGCAACCAGCTCGCCGAGCTTCATTTGTATCTCAATGTGTCATTTGGAACCCTAGCGAGCCCAGCCAGGCCTTTTTGCAATCATACGAATCCTATCCTCCCTTTTATCTGAATACGTTGGAGTGTTTCAAACCCTGCTGAGCCCCTTGTATCTTCAAGTATCGTTTGGAGCTCTAATGAGCCCCCTTGTCTCTACAATCATCGTTTGGAGCCCCGGTGACCCCCTTCTGATCGCTCGATATTTCTGGCATCTTAGAAAGGCTCCCTTGTGCCCGTCCAGGTTTTTCAGAGCCCTATCAGCCCCCCCTGAGTCTCCTGTGTGTCATTTGTAGCCCTGTTGAGCCCCTTTTCGACCTATCTTTGTTTCAGAGCTCTAGTCAGCTCCTGTGTGTCTTCATGTGTTGATCGGAGCCCTATAGGCAACCTTGTGCTTTCAAGTGTCATTTGTAGCCCTAGTAAGCCCCATCAGTCCTTCTTGCGCTACCCACAGCCCATCTTCTCATTGTCCGGCGAAGAATTTTCCGCAGAGAATTGTCCTAGCACCAGTCATTGCGTGTCTACTGTAAATAATATACAGAGTGAATGCCTAGTTGAGTGTCAATGTCTGAAGTGGAAATATCTCAAATAAAAATGCCGCAGCTGAATGTTATAATCTATTCGTGGCTCAAGTCCAAACTTCGGAACATAAAGAGTCAAAGTTGAGTCAAAGTGTCATGGCAAATGTCGACATTCCTTGTTCGAAGTCAAAGTTTTCCCTATTCGAACTCAAAGCTTCGAGATTGAGGTAAAAATTGTTGTGTTCAAATTCAAAATTTCAATTGAAAAAAGTCGGAGGCTTTGCGCCTGGAGTCGAAATTCCGATGTAAAATTCAGAAATTCTTTATTCGAAGTAGTATTTTCATGTTTGAAGTCGAAGTTCCTGGTATATAAAGTCACATTCTCGTAATAAGAGTCGCAACAGAATGATTGTCGTTTGCTAAATCGAGATTCTCAAATAAAAATCATAGATTTTCGGGGTGAAAGTAAAAGCTTCATGTGTATGAAGTCGATTTTCTGTGTTTAAATTCAAGGTTCAAGGTTTTTAGATTGAAGTCGAAGTTTTTTGTATTCAAGTCGAGATAAAAGTTGAAATCGAAAAAAGTGGAAGTTCTGCGGGTTTGGAGTAGACGTCGAGATTTTCCGTGTTTGAAGTTGAAATTTACAGCTCAAAGTCAAAATTCTCTAATTGCAAGTAAAAATTGCGAGATCCAAATTGAAATCTTCCTTGTTTAAAGTCGGAATTTCTTGTTCAAAAATCGCAATCGCACAAGTTCCCGTGTTCAAGGTACAAATTTCAAAGTCAAAGTCAAAGTTTCTCATATCCGAAGTACAATTTGGAAGAAGAGAGCAGCATGTTTTCGTCTTTGAAGTCGAAATTCCATAATTGAAGTCGAAAATATCCGTGTTGGATCTTTCGTATCCAAATTGATTTGTTTTTGTGTTCAAATGCAAAATTGCGTGGTTCAAGTCAAAATTTCAAGATTGAGGTCCAGTTTTTTGCATTCAAAGTTAGGATTTTGAGACAAAAGTCAAAGTTTCTTGCGTCTGAAGCGAGGGGTTGACCACTGTGGAGATTTTCTGTCCCTTGACTTGGAGATCCGTGGAGGTTTGGTGGAGATCCGTGGAGGTTTTTGGGGCTCCGTGGAGATCCATGGAGGTTTCGTGGAGAGCCATGGAGGTTTCGTGGAGATCCATGGAGGTTTTGTGGAGATCCGTGAAGTCTGAAGTGAAGGTTCCAAAATAAAAGACGAAGTTTTTTGTTTGACGTAGAACTTTTGTTTAAAGTCGACGTTTTCCGTATTTGACTAGAGTCAAAGATTCGCAATGAAAGTCGAAGTGATTTTTTGCGTTTGAGGTCGAGACTCTGAGATGAAAGTCGAAGTGTTTTATATTGGATCTAAAGAGACGGAGTAAAATTCAACCATTCTTATTTGAAGTTGTGATTTTTCGTCGAAATTTCGAAATAAAAATTTATAAGAACTCTTGTTTCAAGTAGAAATTTCATGTATGAATTGAAATCCTTCGTGTCGAATTCGAAGTTCAGAATCGAAGTTTTGCAATAGAAGTCGAAGTTGTTGGTCGTTTTTCAAGTCAATTTTTTCTTTGTATTTGAGGTGAATGTTTCCAGAATGAAGTTGACGTTTTTCTTATCCCAGAACAAAATTTCGAGATCAAAGTTGAGATCTTACTTGTCTGAAGTCGATTTTATGTACAAAGTCAACAATCCGCAAAAATTTCTCGTGTTTTAAGTCAAATTTTTCAGAAACTTGAAGTCAAATCGGGAAGTTGAGGTGAAAGGTGACTTTTTTGTTTGAAGTCAAAGCTTTATCATGTTAAAAGTCAAAATTTCGTGTTGGATCAAAGTGTCACAGCTAAAAGTTTGAGGTTTTTGTACCTGAAGTCAGAATTCCGAAACAAACTTTGAAGGTTCTTGTTTGGAGTAGGATTTTTATGTTTAAAGTCGAAGTTCTTTGTATTCGAATAAAAGTTCAAATTTCAAAGAAAAAAGCAAAGTTTTCCGGGTTTGAAGTCAAAGTCCCCAGAAAAAAAATTTTGAATGATAAATGTGTTATTGCTATGTCTCAATTTGTTAATAATTTTTATTTTGTGCTAGATGCATCATTATGGCAATGTCAATAAGTTTCAACTGCATGCCAGGCAATAAATAGTATTTATTCATTCACTTATTTATAAAGTCAAAGTTTTCGTATTTCAATTTGGAATTTTGGAATCAGAGTTGCAATCCGACGTGATAGAAGTCAGAATTTTGTGTTCAAAGTCGACATTGCGAGGTCAAATTGAAAGTTTTCATGTTTAAAGTGGGAATTCTGAAGTGAAAGTCAAAGTTTTCCATGTTCAAGATCAAAATTTTGAGACTTTAGAGTCAAGGTTGAGTTCAAGAATCGGAGTCAAATTCGGTTTTTCTTATTTGAAGTCGAAAGCTCCCACGTTGAAAGTCGAAATTCCATATTTGGAGTTAGAATTCCAAGATCGTGGTCAGGTTTTTCGTGTTGGTTGTTTGTCGTTTTTCAAGTCAAAATGTTTTGTGTTTGGGGTGAGTTTTTTTCAGACTAAAGCCAGAGTTTTTTTCCCTTTGAGACTTGCGAATCAAATTTGAGTCGGAGACTTGAAGAGTTGGAGTAAAAATTCAGCTATTCTCATTTGAAGTTGTGAGTTTTCACGATGAAAGTCAACATTTCGAAGTCATGGTCAAGTTTTTCCTGTTCAAAGTAAGAGTTTCGAGATAACGGTCAAAGGTTTTTGCGTCTGGAGTCAAAATTTCGAGATAAAAGTTCAGAAGAACTTTTGTTTCTAGTGGAATTCTCATGTATGAATTCAAAGTCCTTCGTGTTTGAAGTCGAAGTTTTGCAATAAAAGTCGAAGTTGTTGGTCGTTTTTTCAAGTCAATTGTTGTTTTGTATTTGAGGTAAATGTTTCCAGGGTGGAATCGACGCAAAATTTCGCGATCAAAGTTGAAATCTTTCGTGTCTGAAATCGAATTTTATGTTCAAAGTCGACAATCGGTGAAAATTTCTCGTGTTTCAAGTCAATTTTTTTTGAAACTTGAAGTCAAATCGAGAAGTTTAGGTGAAAAGTGAACTTTTTGTTTGAAGTTAGAGCTTCATCATGTTGAAAGTCAAAATTTCGTGTTGGATCAAAGTGTCAGAGCTAAAAGTTTGAGGTTTTTGCACCTGAAGTCAAAATTCCAAAACAAACTTTGAAGGTTTTTGTTTGGAGTAGAATTTTTATGTTTGAAGTCGAAGTTCTTTGTATTCGAATAAAAGTTCAAATTTCGAAGGAAAAAGCGAAGCTTTCCGGGTTTGAAGTCAAAGTCCCCAGAATAAAAATTCCAAATGATAAATGTGTTATTGTTATGTCTCATATTGTTAATAATTTTTATTTCGTGCTAGATGCATCATTATGGCAATGTCAATAAGTTTCAACTGCATGCAAGGCAATAAATAGTATTTATTCATTTATTTGTTTATAAAGTTAAAGTTTTCATATTTCAATTTGAAATTTTGGAATCAAAGTTGCAATGCGACGTGATAGAAGTCAGAATTTTGTGTTCAAAGTCGACATTGCGAGGTCAAATTAAAAGTTTCCATGTTAAAAGTGGGAATTCTGAAGTAAAAGTCAAAGTTTTCCATGTTCAAGATCAAAATTTTGAGACTTTAGAGTCAAGGTTGAGTTCAAGAATCGGAGTCAAATTCGGTTTTTCTCATTTGAAGCCGAAAGCTTCCACGTTGAAAGTCGAAATTCCATATTTGGAGTTAGAATTCCAAGATCGTGGTCAGGTTTTTCGTGTTGGTTGTTGGTCGTTTTCCAAGTGAAAATTTTTTTGTGTTTGAGGTGAGTCTTTCTCAGACTAAAGCCAGAATTTTTTTCCCTTTGAGACTCGTGAATCAAATTTGAGTCGTAGACTTGAAGAGTCGGAGTGGAATTTAACTATTCTCATTTGAAGTTGTAAGTTTCCACAACTAAAGTCAAATATTTTGAGGTCACGGTTAAGTTTTTCCTGTTCAAAGTAAGACTTTCGAGATAATGGTCAAAGGGTTTTGCGTCTGGAGTCAAAATTTCGAGATAAAAGTTCAGGAGAACTCTTGTTTCAAGTGGAATTTCCATGTATGAATTCAAAGTCCTTTGTGTTTGAAGTCGAAGTTTTGTAATAAAAGTCGAAGTTGTTGGTCTTTTTTTCAAAGTCAGTTTTTTCTTTGTATTTGAGGTGAATGTTTCCAGAATGAAGTTGACGTTTTTCTTATTCCAGAACAAAATTTCGAGATCAAAATTGAGATCTCACGTGTCTGAAGTCGATTTTATGTACAAAGTCAACAATCCGCAAAAATTTCTCGTGTTTTAATTCAAATCTTTTTGAAACTTGAAGTCAAATCGGGAAGTTGAGGTGAAAGGTGAACTTTTTGTTTGAAGTCAAAGCTTTATCATGTTAAAAGTCAAAATTTTGCGTTGGATCAAAGTGTCAGAGCTGAAAGTTTGAGGTTTTTGCACCTGAAGTCAAAATACCGAAACAAACTTTAAAGGTTTTTGTTTGGAGTAGAATTTTTATGTTTAAAGTCTAACATCTTTGTGTTCGAATTGAAAGTTCAAATTTTGCAGAAAAAAGCGAAGTTTTTCGGGTTTGAAGTTAAAGTCCCCAGAATAATTTTTTTTATTGATAAATGTGTTATTGTTCTGTCTCAATTTGTTAATAATTTTTATTTTGTGCTAGATGCATCATTATGGCAATGTCAATAAGTTTCAACTGCGTGCAAGGCAATAAATGGTATTTATTCATTTATTTGTTTATAGAGTCCAAGTTTTCGTATTTCAATTTGAAATTTTGGAATCAGAGTTGCAATCCGACGTGATAGAAGTCAGAATTTTGTGTTCAAAGTCGACATTGCGAGGTCAAATTAAAAGTTTCCATGTTGAAAGTGGGAATTCTGGAGTAAAAGTCAAAGTTTTCCATGTTCAAGATCAAAATTTTGAGACTTCAGAGTCAAGGTTGAGTTCAAGAATCGGAGTCAAATTCGGTTTTTCTCATTTGAAGCCGAAAGCTTCCACGTTGAAAATCGAAATTCCATATTTGGAGTTAGAATTCCAAGATCGTGGTCAGGTTTTTCGTGTTGGTTGTTGGTCGTTTTCCAAGTGAAAATTTTTTTGTGTTTGAGGTGAGTCTTTCTCAGACTAAAGCCAGAATTTTTTTCCCTTTGAGACTCGAGAATCAAATTTGAGTCGTAGACTTGAAGAGTCGGAGTGAAATTTAACTATTCTCATTTGAAGTTGTAAGTTTCCACAATAAAAGTCACAATTTCGAGGTCATGGTCAAGTTTTTCCTGTTCAAAGTAAGATGGTCAAAAGTTTTTGCGTCTGGAGTCAAACTTTCGAGATAAAAGTTCAGAAGAACTCTTGTTTCAAGTGAAATTCTCATGTATGAATTCAAAGTCCTTCGTGTTAGAAGTCGAAGTTTTGCAATAAAAGTCGAAGTTGTTGGTCGTTTTTTTCAAGTCAATTTTTGTTTTGTATTTGAGGTGAATGTTTCCAGACTGGAGTCGACGCAAAATTTCGAGATCAAAGTTGAAATCTTTCGTGTCTGAAGTCGAATTTTATGTTCAAAGTCGACAATCGGTGTAAATTTTTTGTGTTCCAACTTTCAAGTCAAAATTTTTTGAAACTTAGAGTCAAATCGGGAAGTCGAGGTGAAAAGTGAACTTATTGTTCGAAGTCCAAGCTTCATCATGTTAAAAGTCAAAATTTTGTGTTGGATCAAAGTGTCAGAGCTAAAAGTTTAAGGTTTATGCACCTGAAGTCAAAGTTCCGAAACAAACTTTGAAGTTTTTTGTTTGAAGTAGAATTTTTATGTTTAAAGTCCAAGTTCTTTGTATTCGAAATGAAAGTTTTTCGGGTTTAAAGTGAACATTTCCTGTGTTCCAAGTTTTTGTGTTTGGAGTGGAAGTCCCCGAATCAAAAAATTGAATGATTAATGTGTTATTGTTATGTCTTGATTTGTTCATTATTTTCATTTTGTGCTAAATTCATCATTATGATAATGTCGATAAGTTTCAACTGCATGCAAGGCAATAAACAGTATTTTTGATTCTTATTTGTTTATGGAGTCGAAGTTTTCGTACTTCAAGTTGAAATTTTAGAATCAAAGTTGCAATCTGACGTGTAGAAGTCAAAATTTTGTGTTCAAAGTCGACATTTCGAGGTCAAATTCTAGGGAGGTCGCCAAAGATGTTTTTTCATGATGATATTTTCAAGTACAGTCCCCCCCAAAAGTCTGTAAGTTTGTGAGGAATCACCGCCACAGATCTTTTAGCTCCGTGAACTGCGGTGATTTGGAATAAACCGAACAAATGAATTGTTCGAGTCTTGCAAATGTTCCGTGGTCGAAAGAGTTGGTCCCTAGAGAAGAGAGAAACTTCTGGAAGGGACTGTACTTTAAAATATTATCACGAAAAAACATCTTTGGCGACCTCCCTAGAGATATTCAAGAAGCCTACACTATTCATGACAGCTACTTGTTATAGAGCATACTCACTTTAACTAGTACATGACTTTCGGCGCCAATCTTGGCCGCAGGTCTTCCTCCAGAGCTTTGTAATGTCCACTAAAAACACAGTTTTTATGCATTTTCTGCCAAAAATTAGCACACTTTGCTTCAACAAATCACCAACAATGAACCATTTGATTCATGATCATAAATTTTGGTGGTTGACTTCAAAATATTGTTCAATCAGTTCATTATTACCTGAGACCATTTTCGAATGACTCGTTTCTCTATCATCTATGCCGGTGGTCATGGTTGGCCAATTGGTCAATTTTGTTCAGCCAAAATTCGCTGGGTGATCAACAGACCCGTCGGTTGCCTTCAGCTTTTTCCGAAGCGAAATAAGCTACAAAGGAATCGAACGAAGCGCGCGAGAAAGCACCTCGTTTCAAATTTTATCAAGTCACCGTTCACCTATCAGCGCCAACTTAATTGATCTGTCAAAAACCCGGCACAAAGCCCCCTTGCCGCCTTTCTTATGTTTTTCAATTATACGCGGAACAATGTAACTTGATTAAGTTCTCGCAGTAATGAATATAACGAAAATGCCGCGAGGAGGCTTCATTTGTCAATTTCATTATGTACCTCCGCCAACCCCCGCGTCCTCCAACCCCTCTTCTCCCCGTGCCGCCAAACGGCCAACTTTGTGTATAACGTATTCAATGAATACATTTGAATGGATAACTATAGAAGTTGGTGGCGGTGGCATTTGACATTTCCAGTCTTAACGTTCAATAGGGAATTGAACGTGGCAGTTTAAGGGTGTGGACTCGTGCATCCATGAACCCAACAAGAAGGGCCGATGGGCGGAGAGAACATTTGCCGATGTGATCTAACCTGATCTGTGTTTGAGAAGTGATCATGAAATGATGGCGTTGACCTTAATGTCTAGTAAATTCTTAGCCGACAAAATGAAGTCAATGTTACGATTTGGAAAACTTCATTACACTCGATTAGATCCACCTTGAATGTATCTTGAGCTTTTCTTGCACTAAGCTTTTCAAGAAATTCAAACCGGAATGGGATGATTTTCAAAATGTTTTTTCAAGTTTCACACTCTTATCTTGAGTATGAATCGTTCCTTCAAGATCAATGCAAATGATACCCAATCTGATGTCGTCAAAATGTTGAAAACGACAATCGAAATCGCCCAAAATCGACCGTTTCCCCTTATTTCAACTCCAAAAACAACACAAAAGACAAATTGGCATTCAAAGCATTCACAGCCTCCTAAGAGCTTACCAGGCTGAATTGTCAGAAAACATGAAAACAAGCTTACGTGAATATGCAAAGAAATGCTGATTTCAAGACATGCATACCTGAGGTCTGAACTAAGAAGCCTTTGGCGTTTCCTTTTTTTTTTATAAAATTGGAAAAGATATGTAATGCTTGGCGTTCTCTCAATTGATATTGTAGTGTAACGTAGTTTATCCTGGTCACGGCACCATTCTGTAGTGTACCAAGGACTTGGCACCACTTCTGTAGTGTAACCCCGTTTTCGATGTTCGGCTGTGATAGTCGTTGTTTCTTCCTTTCTTGACGTTGTTCACCTTTTACCTACGTTGTGTTGAGTTCTTACTCGAGATGAGAATGTGTCGTTGGGGATGAGGTTTGATTCTTGAATGAAACGCAAATGAAATGCAAGCAAAATGAATGTTTTATTGAAAACCAATTGCAAAGTTTTGAATGGATTTGTTTCTTTTCTCAAAACACCTACTGACAGTGATAAAATGACAAAACATGGATAAAGAACAACAACACACGAACAAATGAAACAAGAAAAATTATTACAAATTATTCAGACAATGCAGGAATTTACAACAATAAAATGAACACAAAATCAGATTAACAAAACAAAACAAGAAATCATGAAACATGTCAAACTGTCAATTTGATCGCAAAGGAAAAGTGACGTATTCGCTGACAGGCACACATGGGAAGAACACGTCAAAGAAACCCATGCGTATAGCCTGGTTGATTGCTGAAAAATCCCTTCCCAAATGATTTGAACAAAAGTCTAGTGCGAATGAGTCATGATGAAATGACAGAGTGTCACTCCAGTTCTGCATTGATCAAGTCAGCGTGAATCGGTGCTTGAACCTCCCTGAAAGTCTGTTCCCTTTGCAAGTTATTTACACAACAACAAAAGGAAACTCGCTCGCTCACGCTTTGAACGCTGAGCAAATTATTTTACATTTTACAAACAAAAGGAGTCAAATTGATATGTAAGCAAACAACAAAGAAACGATCAGTAAACAAGTAAATAAATCAGCCAGAAACAAATGATTAGTGAACAAGTGAATAAATCAGCAAGAAACAAATGATAGATAAACAAGTAGATGAATAAACAAGACAGAAATGATGAGTAATAGTGTAGGTAAATAAACAAGACACAAATAAGAGATAAATAGGTAGATAAATCAACAAGAAACAAATGCGGGATAAATAGGTAGATAAATAAAAACAAGAGACAGGTGAGAGATAGATAAGTAGAGAACTTGAAGTTGGTCAGGCTTTTTGTAAGCAATTGGGAGGAAAAAGTATCTATAACGCATTCACAAGAAGTTACCCATCACAAACCCCACAGATACATACATTCATTTAAAACAAAACAATGGTTAGTAAACAGTAATCACATACAAGAGATAACAGTAAATACAAGAAAATCGACTCAAGCCAACCTGTGGCCCTCTCTTCGTCGTTATACATAATTCCCCCCCAAATAAGGAAAGGTTAGTAGACTCAACAAGGCAGATTCATACAAGTCGTGGACTCCCCCCCAGGACACGGAGAAGCGTGCAAGTCTTCTTTCCTTCGTTTACTTTCAGGTATAACCCGACAATGAACAATTAAATGAAAATGAATCATCAAAAGTACTGTTCTCTACTCAGCGGCTGATTTTGGCGTAGTGGAGTTTCTTTTTGTCGTCTTACTGTTTGTGACGTAACTTGTGGAAAGAAACAATTAATGAAACCTCGAAGTACGCGCGACAGCGCGGCCTTGAGGTCACGTCAGGAGTGCGCAAAAAGCACGCCTACTAGATTAACGGATTTTTCCATCAATATCAAGATCGTTTGGGAGTAGATGAATTACACAAAATTCAAAGCAGTGCAAAGCACTTAGATTTCGAAGGGGAAAAACTGCGGGTTATGCAAGCCCGTTGGAAACAAAGAGAACAAAGAATGTCGTGTTATTTACAATAATTTCGCGGACAAAATAGGTATCGAAATGCGTGATTTGGTGAGTGGGTGGAAGCCAACATTACGATACAATAATTAAAGATAGACAGACCTTGAATTAGGAGAAACCGACGCACAGTTGCACTGAAAAATCACGTGTTCTTCACCACAGCTGATTTTCTTCTCCGTCCGCCCGCGGCTGCTGCTCGTCCGGCTCGCCTAGCGCAGCGCCATCTCCCTCTCCCATCGGCAAACGCTACGAACGTCAACGACCGTACCTACTTCAGGTACCAACTTATAAACAAAACAAGGGGGGAATACCACAATATGACAACGTGTCACTTTCCACATCATGACTTTGAAAGTGCGGTTGATACTCTCGACAATTGACTCCACCGAACTTTGAATTCTTTGTTTCGATCTAGAAATACCCATGTTTCTCCAAATGGAGCCACATGGGATCCTGGGGGAGAGTTTCAAGACTTGAAAGTCCATCTGAAAGCCTTAGTAAGAGGCTATGATACACGCAAGTTGAGATTTGAAAAACTTGTTGATATTATTCGACAATATGTTGCTTCATATGGAGTTTTCTGTTTTGCACAACATTGCTTTGATTTTGCGAATAATCCGCTCGACTATCGGCTGCACTAGATAGTGAACTATTCGTACATAATTGAAGAAAGTCAATCATAGTCGAACGAAGACTGAAGGAACTCTGGAAATGGCATGAGAAGGTATGGTGTCAAGGTGGAGCTTTCTCCGAAGACAAAATCTTCTCCTTGACGCACATCGAAATATTTTATCTTGTTGGAACTTGTACTTGTTTCAAGGGCACCTGTATAAGTGTCTTGGTTGCTTCTGGCAACGTCTCATTTCACACTGCACGCATGCCAACTTTACTAACGCGATTGTTTTTTATTGCAGAGCTAAGAATCAGAACGAAGCAACTTTGTGACAATCACTTACACTTACTTGTTTCATTGTAGTAACTGAGCTACGCTGTACTTTTAAGCTCAAGAACGCGGGTGATTCAGTATAAATACGACTTTTGCAGTGATCATAACTCATGGGGACGCGGATTTTTCCATGGCTTTCAAAAACCGTCACGTGCAGTCAAAATTAATGTTTGTGTGCTGCGAACGTATGGATGCGAATGTGTTATGGGCACACACCACAGCAAGTAGCATTGGACCGTGGCAAGCAGGAGGCGACATAAATCATCGATCATGAAATTGGATGCCCGAGCCTCTGAGGGACGGCGGCCTGGTTCACTCCCCAAAAGGGGAGCCAGGGGGGGCGCGGAGGGAGCGAAAAGAGAGCAGCAGAAGCTCGTTACACAGACCTAATTACTCAGAGAGGGCGGCGAGGCCATCGATTTTTCACTCGCATGACTTTCGCGGCGGCAAGAAGAGGTCGTGTTTAACCTGTAAATGGGCAGACCACTCCGCACCTTCTTGTATCGATAGGCATACACCCACCTGCGGATAAAAGCCAGGATAAAAGCTTAATTTGCGGTTCTCATCTGTTCTGTTTTGGTCTCGTCGCAAGCAACAAAGAGTCTTGAAGTCTTGTAATTTGAGAAAGGCGGCGCGGCGTTATTTAATCGATCAGGTGTAATAGGTGTGTAATAAATCAAGTGGAAATGCACGCCTGCTATGTCGGCTGTCAATTTGACAGCAGTCGCTGCAGTAGTGTCGGAAATCTGGCATCGTAACGTAATTAGACTTGACAGTGACAGATTGCGGGTGTACATGTGCCGTAGTCAAACAGAAATGTACGTGAAAATGTGATTTATACGAGCAGGAAAAAGTTTAGATTTTGTTTTGTTTTCGGATGCCGTTAAAGGATGGAATGAAGAAGATACTTGCGTTAGAGTCTACCCTGAAAAGTTTACGTGAAACTCACGTAATCTAGAGGAGAATCCGGAACAGTCGAGTCTGGTAAAAGCTCACCAGCTCTTGATGGTGGTGGTGAGACCTGAGGTCTCGCTTGCGGACGATGTCCGCTCGGCGGATGCTTTAGGAGGGTGGCCCCCGAAGGGACCGGTGTTTTGGCCTTAAAAAAGACCAATGGTTCCTTAAGGGCTTGACAAAGCGGGAAACGTGACTCGGCTGCTGCGAAGCATCTTGATAAGGGCGAAGGCTGTCGGCGGACGAGCGGTGCGACGTCAAGGCTACTGCGTAGCGGTGTGATAAAAGCGTCGGCTCCTCCTTCCGGGGCGGGCCGGTAATATTATCTCAATAAGTTTTTTCTCCAGCGCCGGGATACACCTCCGAAGAAGTTAGTGACGACGGACTCGGCTGCGTCCGAGTCAGGTGGGAGCGACTCGGCCGGGAGGCTTTCTGTGAGCCTGAGTTTCAAATTGCTGAACCTTAACATCCGCAGAGTGAAAATAAGGTCCACTCCTTGGAGGTCTTTCTGACGTCGCTGTCTGGTTCTGACGTAGTCTGCCTGACGGAGACTTAACTGACCGAGGATGAGCCGGGGGTTCTTCACATAGAGGGCTACACTGTCGCCGCTTTTCATGGTCGCTCTTCACTGCGGGGTGGGGGGATAATTGCACTCGTAAAGAGCGGTATACTGGTTAGAGATGAAAATTTTGATGTATTGTCGAAATGTGACCAATTATTTGAGGTTGTGTCTCATTTCCATCTCCTGTACTGGGCGCCTTTGATATTTGCTGTTTTTATGGATCGCCGGGGGCCGACTTTCAATATTTTGTGACTTCATGTGAGCCGCTGAACTTGGTGCCTGCCGGGCGTCCCGCAATAGTCTGTGAACATTTTAATGTCGACCTTCTGAAAGAGTCTAGTGACACTGAGACATTGGTCAACCTGTTCGGCAGTTATGGTTTGGGGCTTGTCTCCTGTTTCCGAGTACAAGGGTGTTCCTCCAGCATGATTGACGCTATTTTTGTTGACAAGGGTACACAACGGGTGTTTATCACTACGGAGGATTTATTACTATCCGATCATTCTGAACAACTTTTGAAAATTCCGATTCGATGATTTGAAAAAAAAAATGTAAATAAATCTGAAGCTATCTGGAGAGTTATCTGAAGTAGCCTGGGGTCCGGGGGTGTCGAAAGCGTGATCCCTGATAAGATGTTAACCGATGAGGGTGTGGGCGTGGAGGGTGGTCAAAACTTGGCCAGATTGCACCGCCAAACACTACGTAAATCTGTCCAATACAGGTACAAGTACAAGTACAAGCGGGTCGACCATTTTGCTCGAGCCGTTTTCGACTAGGAAAGTCGAGAAAATTTTGGTTTCCATCTCCGGGAAGAGACCATGTGGACTAGATGAGATTCCATGTGATCTCCCCCGTGAGGTCTTGGATTACTTTTTGACCTGACCAAGGCCTTAGATACCTACTATAAATCATTTCCTACTCCTGCAGAAACTCCACCGATACGGAGTACGTGGCGTCGCGGCGGATTCGATTATGGGCCGTCTGATTTCTACATGATTCTAGTGGGCTGCGATTCAGGCCGCGATCGGCCGATAGTGACCAGAAACACAGCCCACTAGAATCATGTTGAAATCAGACAGCCTATAGATCGTATCTAACGGGCAGATCCCAGGTCGTGCGTGTTGAGCGGAGAGTTGTGACGTTTGAGAAAACCCCAGCTATCTTCTTGAACCCCTGAATGGGTAGGCAACCCATTAGAATAGAATAGAATAGAATAGAATAGAATAGAATAGAATTTTATTTGTACGGGGCCGAAGTGTCGGATGTACACGTCAAACAATAAATAAATAAATAAATAAATAACATCATGAACAATGTTAATTCGACAGTAACATACTATCACAGATAAAATTACAAATCACATAACATATACTCGTCGACAGAGTAGAAACAATGGAACAGCAGCAGATCCTTGATATGTTCAGTAAATTCTTTGGAGGTCATAGTTTTGAACTTATGTGGTAGCTTATTACACATTTGTATACCCCTGTAACTGGGAGACCTTTCATACTGACTAGAATTATGACTAGATGTGACTAAAGAATGTCGGTGCCTAGTGGAATAGCTGTGATGATCACGGTTTCTTTCAAGAGTATGTACATTATTTTTAACTAGTAATAAACATTTATAAATGTAGATGCAGGGCAAAGGCAGAAAATTCTGCTCCATGAAAACCGGTCTGCATGATTGTTGATACGAAAGATCAAAGATTAGTCTCATGATTCTTTTTTGGCCTACAAAAGCCCTGTGACTGCTGGAAGATGCACCCCAAAAGACAATGTGATAGCTCAGGCAAGAATAGGCCAGAGAATGGTAGGTATTCAACAAATCAGCTGGACCCAAAGTAGTTCTGAGCTTCAAAATAGCATAGAAGGTCGAATTCAATTTTTTACAGACGGCTTCGATGTGCTGACCCCAGTTGCATTATACTGGCATTTAATTCAACTTATTTGAATTAAATCACTTTTCTCGCTTTTGGAATTGCTTGGCCGATGATCATCGAGGCGGGCCGACCCAGCGATGTTCCCTCAACGTCCTCGTCTCCTCGTAGACCTCGTTGTGGTGTTCCTTCTTGTTGTTCTTATAAAAGTGTTGAGTGTGTTGGGCTCTTACGTCTAACGATTTGAAAGTATACTCGGTACGCCATAATAAATTCATAGAACATTTTTTATTTAGTTTATAATACACTGCAACGAAGTAATGTCGAGTGTGGTCGAGTTCGATTGATATCTCTTCTCACCTCTCCCCTTATTAAAAACTACTTCCCTTCGTCTCGAAATTATTTGACTTGATTATCCCCCACTTTTCAACCCTTTCCTTTCTAGGTGAGCACTGTGGTGGCTTTGAGCACCCCTTTGATTTCCATCATTTTCCACGTTGTGTTAGAAAGCGATTAGGGTTAGCATTAGGTCCAATAGATAGTCACGAAATGAGTCCCAACGTAATCCCATCTATCTAAACTCCAAGGCCGGTATGTGTGTGGTAGCCCTCCCTTTTGGTGCCATTCTTTTCAAAGGCCATTGCTTCTTCTCGGGCTGTGGTCTATTTTGCCCGTTTGGGAAAGGATTGGATATGGTTTGTCTTTGCGGGGGCCTATTCCCTTTTTTTACCGTGAATTGCCCTTGAAGTGTAGATGGCCTCGCGGTTACGATCTCGGACTATCCTTGGGAACGTAGAAACTAATTTTCTTGTTTCTGGAGTGGCCTCGAGCCACACAGGAGTCACCCTTTATGGCATGTCAATTTAATCGAAAGCTAATTGAAACTTGGCTCATTTTTATCGGCCTATCGCATTATCCCGCGTCCTTGACAAAACTTTTGAAACGCCCTAGTAGTATGACACCAGAAATTATTTTAGGAACTTTCACTTTACAACCAAACTTATTGACATTGCGGAGTTGACAGTTAGGACAGTTGGAGGTATGTCCTTGCAACAAGTGTTTTATTTCGCAAATTGTAATGAATTCAAGTGTGTTTTGTAGTGTTATCACCTCTAATTCGGATTCTCACAAGACACGTGTGTTCCCGGCAAGTTCCCACTTTCCCAATAATTTACTTTCTACCACTTGCAGGTGTGGACAGATAACACTTCTCGACAACACTCTCTAACAACAAATACTTGAATAACAAAGAATTGCAAGTGCAATATTCATCCCTCTTCGTAGATAGGCTGGACCTGCAGCGTCACATACACACCTTGAGATAAAATTGTGGTCGAGGGCCAGGTATGGTTTACCAACGGTCAGAGTTCCTCTTTTAAAAAGTACCACATATATTGAATACAAGAATGTCTTTCGGTAAGTCGGGTCTGAAATTTTGGTTTTAGTGACGGAGTACGTGGAGTGGACTACTTTGGATACCGATTTAGGATCTTGACGCTCGTATGATACTAGTTTGTTTTATCACGATTCTCATCACCCAAAAATCTTTCGCATGTGACTGAAGAAGTAGAGGCCTGAGCCTGTATAGATCGTGACCTCCGTTCAATAAGAAAAGAAGTTCAATCGTAAATAATTGTCCTGCCAACAGCTGGACCTGGCTTGACACTCCGATATTGCAGCTCATGGCCAAGGGATGGAAAGTCTCGATTCAAAGCCTGTTACAAGGGGTTTCTACGCATCGGCCTTGAAGGGGATTGAAACTCTTCGTCGAAAGGGCCTCTGCACAAGTGCACAACTACCTGAAAATGGGCTGGAACTCGTCGCCAAAGGGTTCTGATTCGACTCCTGGAGGCGGTCCAAGACTCAACGTCCAAGGGCTTTGACACGACACCCTAGAGGCGGGTTGCAACACAAAGGAGAGCAACTCATCGGCCTCTAGGCGGGCCAAAACTCAACCTGGAGGGTTCTCGACTCAACCTTCCCCCAAAGGGACCAAAACACGTCTCTCCGAAGGGGTTTCAACTCGACTTTCTCCAGGGGGCTGAAGGCACATCAGTCGGGGTTGAACCACGTCTACTTCCAAGAGGCAGAAACTCGTCATAGAAGGGCTTCCATTCAGCGTCCTAGAGAGGGATCAAAACGCAACTTCCACGGGACTCAACTCTTCGACTTGGGATCGGGTCGAAACGCAACATCGGGGGCCTCTGCACAACCACCTGGAAATGGGCTGGAACTCGTCGCCGGAGGGTTCTGGTTCGACTCCTGGAGGCGGGTCAAAACTCAACGTCCAAGGACTTTGACACGACATCCTAGAGGCGGGTTGCAACTCAAAAGGGAGCAACTCATCGGCCTCTAGGCGGGCCAAAACTCAACCTGGAGGGTTCTTGACTCAACCTTTTCCCAAGGGGACCAAAACACGTCTCTCCGAAGGTTTCCAACTCGACTTTCTCCAGGGGGCTGAAGGCACGGGGTTCCCACGCGTCGTTCCCAAGAGGCTGAGACTCATCGGTGAATGGAATCGACTCTTTGTCCTCTAGGTGGGCGGAAATGCATCATCTCCTGTCAGTCGCACTATTTGTCGAAATCTTCCACTCTGGGCCAGGAGACTACATAATCTTCGCACCAATCCGATACCCCCAGAGATTGGCCAGGATCCTTACGGACAAGAACTCTTTTTCCACCTTGGAAGGCAAATGACGTACCCGGAGAGCTACCTCGGTCTCTTCGATGTCGCAGCGGGATCCGTGGGTGTGCACTATTCGGAATAATGGACCTCTTCTCTCTTCTCGGGAACCTACCTCAGGTTAGTTGACTTCGAAGCTGAATGCCTACAACAAAATGCCTCAAATGATTTATTTCAGGTTGTTACCCTTTCAAAGGTGATTCTCCTCCGTAACGTCCTCTACAATTTAATCTTCGAATCTCATTTGTATGTAAGCCAGAGCATCCCGACAAGAAGAACCGATAAGTTTCCAATCTCTTTGGTTCTACCCGAGATGCCGAAATATGGAGTATTTCTGGTAGGCTTCACATTTTTCTCAGAAAGACCGATTTCCGCTTTCATCATTACATTTACTCGCGAAAACGTCCATAACTGTCAGCATTATTCCAACGTATTCAAGAGCACTCGCGAAAAATGGCACAAAGAGTCCGCAAAAAATTGCCTCAAAAGAGTGCTGTGACATAACATTGACATTTGCGAATGGCACAACACAACTGCGATGCTCAATGATGTTGCCGATCTTTGTAGTGAAATTTTTGATGACGAGAAAAATTCCAAAACAAAGATGCACATCAAAACATGGACCCTTTCTGGAGGTCCGGCCAGATGGTCCGAAGAAATTATCATGGATTCCGTAAAAAACAAGTCGCGACAAAGAACCCCTGTAACCGACATGAAATGTGCTCTGGAGGACCGAAAAGGCTCCTTTCTTGAAATGTGAAGCCGCTGGAAACTGCAAATGAATTGTGAGTACCCCCAGACGTGTTTTGTCCCCTCAACTTGTCTGTTTTTGTGAAATACGCAGTCAACGTCTGGCCCGGCCTGGGAATTTTTAACCGAAATGCCGTCGAGTTTGAAGGAGATGTTGGGTTTGTGGTGTCTGGTGGACGCTCAAAAGTCTCCTCGAGACCACAATTCAATTTCGCAAGCTGACACGGTACGTTTTCTCCAAAAACACTGTTCAAATGCCTCGAAGTGTTGAGTTTTCCAAAACCCAGAGCGTCAATTGACGTTCCTGTCACTTTGGCCGTGCCGTGGTCGAATTTGATCAATTATACGACGAAATTTCAAGAAAAACGCCACCGCATGGCCAGCACCGAACGACACTAGGTCCCCGGAACCCCTTGGTCGGCATTTCGCACAAAATTTCTCGGAATTCTTCCCGGGAAGCCGACTTTTTGCCGCGAAAAGGTAACAAGATATTTGGAACGATATATGCGAACATCGGATTCCTTGTAAATTTTGAATGAATTATGAAATTTCGGAAAATCTTGACAAATTCAGCAAAAATTTTGGAAAATTCTCACCCTCAACTTGGGATGCGATTCGTTCGCGAAAATTAAAAAAAAATACCCCGCCAAAATCCGACGTCTGATTTTCAGAAATTCTGTCGGCAGGTCGTTCGGTTGCCGTCAGCGGTTTCTATGAGTCGATTTGTATTCTGCATAATCAGATACTAATCACTTCCATTGGCAACCTATTCAGGGCTAAGCCTTGTCCTATACACCTGTAAAAGGTTGAGGCAAAAAAATTTGATTGGTTATTGTTGTTGAACGTAGTGTAGTACAACGTATGCGTTCCCATCAACCACCTTTCCGGTTTCATTTGTGCTTACAGAACAATAAAGAGCAAACCCCTGTTCACGGGTAGGGAAAAGGGCTAGACCTTTTCCCATTCGTGACAATATGCCTGAATTGTATACCAGCTGTGCATTAGGAATCCTGAACAAATTTGGACATCTCGTGGAATTGCATCTCAATCTCGTTTTTGAATCCATTCTACCGTCAATGTACACAATCAAATAAAACATTGGAAAACAATTCGAGTTACGGAGGGTGGAAGCGATTGATGGCACAAGAGTGTGACTTCCACGGTAGTCAGGAGAATAATAATCGGAGGCTTGTATCAAGGATATATAAAACTCGCAAGCGTTGTGACAAAATATCAAAGTGAAGTTGAAAACACTTTGGCACTTCAGCATCGATGAATCCTTGGCTGTTGGATCACTTCTTGAGCATACTTGCTAAAGCAGCGCTGGCGCTTGCAGCCACTGCTGTTGTTACAGCTCATGCGATATAAATTTGCATTATTTAATTCTGAAGCACATGAATAGTCAAGCATTAGGTAATTGACGCAAGCAGGATTAATGGCAGTAATTCTAGGACGAATAGGGCAGAAGCCCTGGAATTGCGCACCTGTGCAGAAGAAGCTTCAACTGAAAATACGTTTGGCCTTTTTGTAAGCTCAAGCTTACATCGAGCATATTGTAGAACTTGTAACGTTGAACTATAGTGTACACGTTCCAGGAACACACCAACCTTTTACCAGAGCTAATAATACCAACAACAAATTTATGCCCCTTGTTGAGCAGGAGTTTTATCGCCCGCCTATTACGGGTACATTATTTTTAAAACCCTTTTTTGCTGCGAGCTTATCAAGATCCATCCGTCCCGGCATGGCCGGCACAGCGGCTGAAAGAAAAAGCACCGTGAGCAATTGGGTCAGCAACTTGGTGCATGCCACTTGTCGATCTGGCGGGCCCCGGCCGAGAAAGTGAAGCAGAGCGAAAGAGAGAGAGAGGTCGTTAAGGGCTTCCGGTCTAGCGTGTGCGTTCGTTAAACATATGCAACACGTACTACACAGCTCGACTGTTTGGTTTGAATGGTTGGCACCGTGCCGGAGGGAGCAGGAAATTGCTGAAAGCGGGAAAAAATAAAAGAAATGAAAGAATGAAAAATTATGTCGCTTGATTCGGCACGCGTTTGAATTTATACGCGTTGGAGAATTGGACGTGTGCCACGGAGAAACACTTGGACGCCAAGAAACAAACCAACTTCAACGTTAAGGTTGAGAGCATTTTGTTCATGAATACCGCTTGATAGTTTTCCATGTACCCAAGCATTGTTTTTTGATACTGTCATAGTTAGGCTTCAAAGACTCTATAAATGCGTATGTTATTGAACTGAAGAGACTATCGCAGTCGTGTGAATATGGACAGTTTTTGGACGATGCACTACGAGACAAATTCGTGTGTGGCGTGAAGTCGGTGGCTATCCAAAAGAAATTGTTGTCCGAAGACAACCTGCATTTCAAGAAAGCTATGAAGATTGCAGCAGGTATGGAGTTGGCAGATAATTGAACAAATATACTACATCCATTTATGCCGGAAAATGCAGTGAAACCAGTGAAATGGCGGCACAGTCGCAAAGAAAAGCATGGAAAGGGCAGCTCTAAATGTCCGAATTGTGCCAAAAATCACTCACTGGGTGAGGACTGTCCCGCTAAGAAGTGGGAATGCTACTGGTGCTAGCAAAAAGAGCACACCAGCAAGGTTTGCCAGTACAAAGATGCGTTATACAGAAAACAGAAGCAATTCAAGCACCACGTTGGACATGCAGTGTATGTATAGTCAATGCGCATGGCGCAGTGATAACGCATGTATATAAGCGAGCGTCGGGAGACGCGCGGCCCTCTTCTGTCCCAGCCACATGTATTGAGCAGTAATCAGCAATAAAGATGTACACCTGAATCTACGTGTATAAAGTACCTAGATCCCGTTACATACTATATTCCACATGGCGGCGAGAAAAATGGACATCGGTGTTTTCACCTCGGAAGAAGACTTCACCATTTATGAAGAGATTTTCGATCAGTATTGCGCAGCGAAGGCGATTACGGAAGAAAAAGTGAAAGTAGCGGAGCTCATCAGCCATCTTGACGTGGAAGTATACCGGACTCTTCGTGACCTGTGCCACCCCAATCTGCCCAAAACCCGAACATACGACGTGCTCAAGGAAGAATTGAAAAAACATTTTAGTCCCCACATTAACAAGTACCGGGAGAGGATTGAGTTCTACCGAGCAGTACAGACGAGCAGCGAGACTTGCACCGCATGGTACGCAAGAATTAAACGCTTATCAATCAATTGTGAATTTCTAGATCTCCCGAGTATTTTGTCTGACAAGTTCGTGGCAGGATTTCGTAGTGGACCAGTTCTGGACAGGCTAGTTGAGGAGACACCCGGGAAGAAAGTCGATGAGTTGGTAAAAATCGCAGCAGCTAAAGAATTGGCAATAGAAAACTCAAGTAGAGGTAATAATGGTATGTCTTCACAAAAGTTAGCTCTTGGCAGGGCAGAAGCAGCAGCTGAAAATCATCGCAACAAAGCAACAGCCGGCGACGGACGGTATGGTAGAAGAAAGCCAGAAAGTACGAAGAATTGGATGCGAAGTGCGAACGGCGCTCTCGTTCATTCCAAAAGATACGGTGGCAATGAAAAGTGTAAATGTTGCGGCAAAAATCATAGTGGAACCTGTAAGTTTGAAAACTACGTATGTAACTCATGTAATATAAAAGGTCACTTGAAAAATGTATGTAGAAAAAACAGAAATAATGGTAGAGTGAACAATGTACAGAGTTATGAATGCATGAGTGACAGAGAAGATGATATGAGTGATGCGAATGTAATTGGAACGGTTTTTAATTTGAATGGTGGTACAGCGCCATTTTTTGCAGACATCCTTATCAGCGGTAGTAAAGAAAAGCATAAAATGTTAATTGATTCAGGTTCAAGTATATCCGCTTTAACAAAAAAATTCTATGATAAGTATTTATTGGACTATGTTTTATATCCCACAGATTTGAAATTAAAAGGTTATACAGGGGAACCAATAATTCCCGAAGGATACGTTGAGGTAAGAGTGTTGTACGAGGGAAGTGCAGTAATTTTGAAATTTTATGTCATCTTAAATGCAACTGTGTGTTTGTTGGGCCGAGACTTTATCGCTAAATTTGATGTTTTCCGTATAGATTCGCAAGTTTGTCATCTCGATGGACAGGAGATGAAGGCACGGCTTCGCTCTGAGTTCCCTGGAGTATGTGACGCGGAGTTGGGAACATTCAGGGGAGTGAAAATTGCGCTCCAGCTGAGGTCGGACGCTGTTCCGGTACATAGTCGCCCGCACTCGCTTCCACTCGCTCTAAAGGACAAGGTTGAAGATGAATTGAACAGAATGGAACGCAAGGGTTTCATAACACCAACATTAACAGCTCAGTGGTCCTCACCTATAGTACCTGTGGTAAAGGCAAATGGTAGCATTAGAATTTGTGGAAATTATAAGAACCTCAATAAGAATTTAAGCGATATATACTATCCGTTACCAAAAATTGAATTGATTTTAGCAAAGCTTAGCGGCAATTGTAAATTTTCAAAAATAGATCTGTCCGATGCATATATGCAGTTTGAACTAGATGAAGAGTCGCGAAAATTAGTAACAATTTCAACACATAAAGGGTTATACAATGTGAACCGAATGCCATTTGGTATTAAAAGCGCGAGTTTCTATTTTCAAAAATTCATAGAGCAGATATTTCAAGACGTGGAAAATGTGTATATATTTCAAGATGATATACTAATAGGGCATAAAAAAGATGGTGATCATATTGAGGATCTGAAAAAGGTATTGAAAGTTTTGGAGACATCCGGTTTGGTTGTAAATTTGGACAAATGTAAATTCGTGCAGGACAGCGTGTCATATCTCGGTTTTCAATTGACAGAAAAAGGTATATCAAAGAATAGAGATAAAGTAGAAGCTATAGCACGTGCACCGGCACCAACAAAGGAAATTCAATCTGAACAGCAAGAACTTGACATTTTCTTTTCGCAAGTAGAGTTTCCGCTAGAAAAGCGTACATTGGCTTTGCAGACTGAAAAAGATCCACAATTGTCAGCAGTAAAACGTTATTTGAAAACTTCATGGCCACATAAAATTCCACCAGAATTGAAACCATTCCATGTTAGACAATACGAGCTAGAAATCGTAAATGACTGTCTTTATTACGGATACAGATTAATCATACCAAAATCTTTACAGGAAGTAGTTTTAAAAGAGCTTCACTCAACACACGAGGGTATAGTCCGCACCAAAAACTTTGCTAGATCTCATATATGGTTTCCAAAAATGGATAACGAAATTGAAAGAATTTGTAAGTCTTGTCCACAGTGTCTAACTTTTCAAAGCAATCCACCAAAGGTAATTCAATCATGGCCGAAGGCAGAACAACCCTTCCATACAGTTCACATAGATTTTTTCTCACTTTCAGAAAATCAATTTTTGATTATAATCGACAGCTACACTAAATGGTTAGAAGTATATCCCATGAAAAGAATAACAAGCAAAGAAACAATAGATAAGCTTAGAGATTGTTTCAGTAGATTTGGTTTGGCTAAAACAGTCATAAGCGATAATGGACCATCTCTAGTTTCAGAGGAAATGCAGTTTTTTTTCAAGAAAAATGGCATTAAGCATTTAACCATAGCTCCTTACAATGCGCAATCAAATGGTTTAGCTGAAAATTCTGTAAAACTCGTTAAGAATAGATTGAAGAAAGCAATTATAGATCCGGTGAATAAAGGTATAAATCTGAATACTCTGTTATGTAGATTTCTATTTCTTTACCGAATTACACCACACTCAACCACGAGAAAATCACCTTCAGAATTAATGTTTCAGCGTAGAATGACAACTAGATTTGATTTGTTGCCGAAAAAATCTCAACAATTTTTCGAAACGGAAAGTTTTCCGAAAAATCACAAGAGATTAGAAATAAACGATTTGGTAATGGTAAAGCAGTATAGGGGAAACACATATAAATGGGTTCCAGCTGTTATAACTGGAAAAGTAGGGAAAGTCATGTACCTTTGCAAGTTGGATCAGGGCCAAGTTTGTAGACGACATGAAAATCAGATAAGAAGAAGGACAAAACAGAAAAATCAAGAATCATCCGAAGAGCCCAGTGGGGGAGAGAGCGGTGCGCGGCGACGGATTGGCATTCCGATTTCAAGCTTTGAAGTAAACACGGAGAGCGAAAAACCGATCGGGGTGGAAAACGACACCACACCAGTCGAAGACGCGGTTCAAACCGAAAGTCCCAGTCAACAGGACAATAATGGTGCTCCCGAGAACTCAGAGCGGGGCCAGCCAACGCGTGAGAGTGTTGAGTCTCGACCGACAACTACTAGTGAAGCAGTTGTAGTACCTCGCATGGCGCATCTGCCGAAAACCTCAAAACGAGTCATTCAACCGCCAAAGTGGATGAAAGATTATAAATGTGATTGAATGAATGGGACGAGCATCATGATATTATGCTAGTAATTTTAAATTGTACATATTGCATATTTTATTTATACAGCAAATTTTCTGTGTGTGATAGTCATGTATAAATTCAAACCTTTTACTGTGATATTGTAATTGTCTGAAAATTGTAACATGTCTAAAGGAAACGAAATCGTCTATGTAACGCCTCTGTAATGATATATTGTGAAACAATGCAATATTACATGATGTATTATATTCTGTACGATGATATTTTTAATGTGTAATATTAAGTATATGACTATCCTGCGAAAGCAGATTTAATGAATATTGTTTATTCAGGACTAAGAGATTGTAAGAAATTAAGGGGGGAAATATGCAGTGTATGTATAGTCAATGCGCATGGCGCAGTGATAACGCATGTATATAAGCGAGCGTCGGGAGACGCGCGGCCCTCTTCTGTCCCAGCCACATGTATTGAGCAGTAATCAGCAATAAAGATGTACACCTGAATCTACGTGTATAAAGTACCTAGATCCCGTTACATAGTATATTTCAGGACAGGTCGAGGAATCTTGTGGAAGCTCCACAGAAACAGAGACAGAACCAAGTAGTGAAAATAAAGGAATCATGGGGCACCTATCAATCCATAAACTCGGTGACATGAAACTATTGTCAGAAGGAAAGCACACGGTACAGATGTAATTCGGAGGAGTGGCGTTGAAAATGAAAATAGATACCGGAGCTGCGGTGAGCGTCATTAGCAAAAGTACCTAGAAGAAGCATTTCAAGAACATTCTGTTGCGACCATCCTGTGTCTCATTGGAAACTGTCAGTGGAGAGCCACTGAGGGTAAAAGGCGTTATCCTGGTATCGGTGAACCATCGCGACAAGTACATAAAACTGCCGATTGTGGTGTGCAGAAGCAAAACATTGTCATTGATGGGGAGGCAGTGGCTGGATGAACTCATGCTGGAGTGGAAAGAAGTGTTTATATTGAAGCAAGTAGTGTCAACTCAATGATATCAAGAGCTATGATTTTGGAAGTAAGCGCCCACACTGTTTTGAAAAGTCAGGAGACACAATTTGTGGGTTTTAAGTGCATCTCACGCTGAAAGAAGGAGAAAGTGGAAGAAGAACTGCGGAAATGGGGAGAAAGGAAGATCATCGAGCGAGTCCATACAATCATCTCACTGGGATACTTCACTGGCCGTTATTCCCAAGAATGAGGGAGGAGTCCGACTTTGTGCCGATTCAGAGTCATCTGTGAATACAGCACTTGAGGTGGACCAGTACCCGATTCCAAAGGTTCAGGACATCTTTGCAAATTTGAAAGGAAATGTCTTCTGCGTCATAGATCTGGAAGAGGCGTATCTGCACTTAGAAATGGGAAAAAAATCGCAAGGTACCTGAAGGTACCTGAAGTAAGGTACCTTGGGTTCACCTTAAACAGCCGGGAGATAAAACCTACTGAAGGCAAACTAGAAGCCATTCATAACTCTCCGACGCCTAAAAATGTCACTCTGCTAAAACCGTACTTGAGGTTACTGAATTTTTACGCAAAATTTACTAAGTTGTCTTGAGTATCCCAACACTGTCAGCTGCGCGTCTGCAAAGATGGGCAGTCATCTTGTCCGCATATAACTACAACCTGATCTATAGTCATAGTCCCAAAGAAGCTGCGTCAAAAAGTTCTACAAGAATTGCACGACATGCATCCTGGCATCGAAAAAATGAAGCTGTTAGCCAGGTCAAACTGTTGGTGGCCAGGAATAGATGCAGATGTGGAGGAGACAGTGCAGAGCTGTGGAACAATTCAAATCAACGAGTCGCGAGGTGGGTACAAAGACCTAGGACCTTGGCCTGCTACCAGCCGAGTAATGGAAAGAATCCATTTGGACTATTTGAAGTTCAAAGAGGCCAACATTTTAGTGATGGTGGATGCCTATTCTAACTGGATAGAGGCGTGGAGTGACAAACGGGCGACGGCTCAAGAAACGATCGCAAAGCTGAGAATGGTGTTCGCAACATTCGGAATGCCGGACAGTGTGGTAACAGATAACGGCCAGTTTTGCAGAATGCTTCAAATTTTGCCTAGACAATGACGTGAAAGTGATAAAAACTCTACCATATTCACCATCTAATGAATTGGCCGGGAAAGCTGTCCAAATGGTTGGATCCAAGCTCAAGAAAATGACGTACGAATGTCCTTCAACTTCACTGGAGCTGTTGTAGTGAACGTGGTCTTCCATTTGAGGGACACACCTGGCACGGTCTCGGGAAAATGCCCAGCAGAATCCGTTTTCCGATACGCACCAGAAACCAGATTGAGCGCTATGAAACCGTCTTTAGGGAAGTTGAGTCCTTCAAGCAGCCGAAGGGACGCACAACCCGAAGAATTTTTTTTGCAGTGGAAAGGTCGAGGAAAAGGTCAAAGTCAAGAAGCCTACTGGAGGTTGGGGAAATCGGAGAAATTGTCAGAAGATGCAGCAGAGTAACGTGAATGATCCTGTAGCAAACCGGGCCTTATTTGCTTGGTTTCCCCTACTCGGGATTTCTTTTAAATAAATGCTGAAGCTTAATTTCTCTTGTTGTTTCCCAACTGCTATTTTTCTAAAGCTAATTCGAATTATGAGAGAGATTCGGAACTGAATTACGACCGCCTCATCCCCTGCTAAACATTCCGATGCTTCAATGTACTGGATGAATCAACCAGACGGCGGAATTATTTCCACGAAATCTTATCGAACGCCCCAGACTATACATTTCACACGGCTACGAGCTAATTAACCCGTCGTGGGAGAACTTTGAAAGAGTTGGACCACCGAAGAAGACCGCTCTTATTGGTCCGTAAAACCACGCGGTGAAAAGATAACCCAAGTTGATGAATAGGACTGACGGGACTCGCTACTGGCAATCGAGTTCCGACCCAGCTTTGAACCGAGCTGCATTTTCGTTGCAGGCCGCGCCGCGGTTAAATTCAATTACTAATTTATTCATGGTTGATTAACTAAAGTCACTTAGTTTCTAAGCCTCGGATGTGTCGGCGGGACCGTCCAAGTTTGGCGGCTCCTCCCAGTAAAATTCCCGAATTTTGAGTGGTCAAAGTGCCACAATTCTACTGGTTAAATCACGCGCGAGTAATCAATTGGATTCCTTTCCTTGTACTACACAGGAAATCGACGCGTTATAATATTCGAATTTTTAAGTTACGCGAAGACGCGTTCCTTTGTAACGTGCAACCTATTCGCCCTAAAGACATGACCCCTGTGTTCTTCGCGAGTGAATTCTGTTGGAACCCAGAGTGGAACGCAAAAATTAGAGTCCTTATCAGTGTGACGTCGCCGTATATAAGGTAAAATCTAATAAGTTAATATCCTCACGGATGAAGATTGAGTCACCCGTAATAATGATGCTATAACTATGTATCTCATGCCAGTGGAACCTGTCTCTCTCTCTCTTGTATTCCCACTTACGTCATGTGCACGAGCTATGACGAATAAACGCCAATATGGCGTCGCAACAGTTGTTGCATTACTCTCTCATATCTCGTTCTAAATGTATTGTTAACCATGGAAATGGTACCGTCGAGTAAAGCAGTGGGTAACGCCCTCTCCCAGTTCGAGCGCGAGCTAGAGCGCAGGGCTCTGTTTTACCGGCGCTGTCACTGAAATGTCAATCACGTGATTCAAACGTCACAGTGTCAGTTGAGTTTGTTTGTTTACCAATTAATGTTTCAAGTCACGTGGATGGCTGTATTTGTGAATATTTTTAATACTAGTTTTTGATAACAATCTTGCAGTATTTGTATTTTTAATTTTGCTTATCTTCTTAATATATAATGTTTTGTTGAGAAATCTCTTGTTTATCTAATCACCTTTCACGTAGACAGATAATTATACGCTGGAAGTTCCTACTCGATTCAAATGCCTCGTCTGCCGGACTCAACATAAACGCCTACCTGAAGAGTTGAAGCCAGAAATAGATGAACGCTACCCCAACCTAGATTAAAACCGTAAGATGCACCCAGATGGTCTGTTCCCCTTCCCCTATGGATCTGTCCCTCCATATAAAACAACTGAGAACAGTGGTGGCAGCACGTTACTACCCTTAGATATGAGCAACCCCTATTCTGACGACCATATAGGGTCATCGACCTACTATAGTTACCCCAAACCGGACATAAGGTACAGGAGCTCATAATACTTACTCTCTTACATACCTACTTTATTGAATTTACATTGTTAAGTTCATTCGAACACCAACCACCCTCAGTTTTGCAGTTGGTGGTATTTTAATATCAATTAATACTTTGGCAATATCTTGGACATATTTCAATTGCGTCGATCGTAAACCGCAATTTCATATTCAAATTAACCCCCTAATACTAAAATCGTGTCAGATTATGATAGGTAACCCTCAACCTCTTGAATCAAAGTTATCTTCAATATTTTTATCCTGTTTGTTACGATTGTGGCAAATGGTAGGATTTTCGTCAAATACGTAAATTAATCTTTATATTACAATATCAACCCTCTTAATCCCATCAAAATCATTTATTGTTCCAATATTTTCATAGCTGTTTGTTACAGTCCGATGTAATCAAAGGGATGTCGTTCCATGCCGATCAAATGCGAAGACTGAGTTCAGCTGTTGCAGAGGAGAGAATACATCAGGACAAACCGGTAGATCTACAAATGTGCTTTCCCCTCTAAGAATGTCAGGAGGTTCCAGCGAGCAACCGCCACGAGAAAATGAATTCGACGAAAACATGAAAACTGAAGAGGACCAGGAAGAGGGATGCTACAAGGGATCCGTACCTCCGCTTCGTAGAAAAATGAATGATCAGCTTGGACCCTCACGAGAGCCATCATCAAGTCTTTCTTGGAGATATCAACTGAAAAAATGACTTGGGCTAGAATAACGCTCTATGTCTTGTTTTACCCGGAGAGGTTGAATCAAGGGTTCTTGTAGATATGAGAGCTCCAAAATATTTCAGATTTCGGACGTACAATTAGTCACCAAAAATTTCCCAATTTGAGTTCAAGTTTTAAGGTGGATCAAACGTGTCAAGGCTATTTCTGCAAGCTCGTTTATATACACGTTCATTCTTTCCAATAACACAATTTGCCTCTAATAAAAAATTCAGCCGAATTCATAACAAAAACGATAAAAACTCATACGAGTAACATACGCATTTGCTGTATAATCCGCGTTGAAACGATAATCAATGCGGTATACGCGAAGCTTTGTCCCCCGGACCAGGCGTAATATAAGCGCTTCCAAAGCGGGGGGGGGGGGGGGGGCGCTGGCGCGCTGGTGTGGAGCAGCAGCGGGGAGGATTACGTCCGGTCGGAAGGCCTGGAAATGGCCGAAACAGGAATAAACCTCCGCATAAACATTACCCGAAAAGATTACGCCCGCACGCCCAAACTTATAACCTAACCTCTTCTTGTAAACTCCATTAGCAGCGCTGTGGCATAATCTGGCGGGCGTTAGTCGCCGTTGAAATCCCGAATTAATTGAAAACTAGGCACTGCAGGTTGAGGTATAGTTTCCGAGCTAGTTTCTGCGAAATGAATGGTTGTGCAGAGGAGAGGATATCCCCGAGGGTAGGATGAGCTTCCGCGAAACGCGGTACGGGCGATTTCTGACTTGATACGGCCTTAGTTTGGGTAGTTTTCCACAGCGTGATTTTAAGGTGCGATTGATTCGCTCGACTAATGACTATTATAGGTTGGTGATTGCTTGTAGCGATTTTGAAACCATCACTTCTCCCAAACTGAGGCACAAGAGATTCGCAGTGGGAACTTCAAAGCTAAAACGCAAGAATCAAGCTACCATCGAAGGCCAAATTCCAACGACTTTTTTCATTCATTTTGTCAAGTTGACTAACCTTCACTAATTGATTCCAGAAGATGAATGGCAGAAGCTAACAGATGAAAACTGATCCAAATCATTTTGTTATACCTACCTACCTACTGTACAGCAGGTTTACATAACTTATTGTTTTTAGGATCTTTGGTTGTTAGGAACTCAACTTGATGAACTGATAACACAACAATTATCAAACTGAATGTTCAATTTACTTTCTAATAAAAAATAGCTCATATTAACGATCAATAATATTGATGATACAATTCGGAATATCCAAAAATTTTTACGTAACAGGTCATTCAAAGTCAAAATCAACAACAGTTTTTCCAACAGTAAGAAACTGCAAAACGGTGTTCCCCAGGGCTCAGTCTTGAGTGTGATCCTATTCCTGATGGCAATTAATGACATACTAACACGCATTGAAGTTCCAGTCCGCTGTTGTCTATTCACAGATGATTTGGTGATATACCTCAGGGGAAAAAATCTTACATCGATGCAAGAAATTCTTCAAGCAACATTGCGTAACATAGAAAACTGGTGCTCAACATCAGGTTTTAAATTTTCTACGCAAAAAACAACCTGCATCAACTTCAGTAGGACCAAACAAATAAGCTCCCCTCTCCTTCGACTGAACGGCAGAAGCTTGAAATTCTCTGAATCAACCAAATCTTTGAGCATTACGTTTGATCAGAAGCTATCTTGGAAACAACACTTATCACAACTCAAGACATCATGCCACCAAGGTTTAAATTTAATGAGAATTTTGTCTAACCACACCTGGGGAGCAGACACCAAAACATTGTTGATGATCTATCGCAGTCTTATAAAATCAAAACTTGACTATGAAGCAATTGCCTTCATGACAGCCAAAAAGTCGTACCTCAGATCCATCAGTGCTATACAATCATTGGCTATCAGAATAGCAACAGGAGCGTTTTGTACCATTCCGGTGGAAAGTCTCCTAGCGTTGGTGAACGAGTCCCCTCTCGAACTCCGCAACAAACGATCCACCCTGACTTCGCTATAAACACTCTCTCAAATCCACAAAGCCTGAGTCGTGACTTAGTGCTCCCAACTTGGCCTGAAATCACTTTGAACGGGAGTGTAGCTCCACCAGTTCATGAAAGAGTCGCTTGCATCCAACGAGAAATCAACTTCACCCTGAAACTCTTCCTTGGCAAAACTCCTCGGTCCCACCATGGAATCACTGTAAGGTTAAATTGATCTTTGATCTTACAAGGTTTGACAAAGCTGAAACGAATCACACTCTTATCAAGACTCATTTCCTTGAAATAGTCAATGGTTTTCCAAATCACAGACTGATTTTCACCAATAGCTCCAAAATTGACGACAAAGTGGCATCTGCCCTAATCACCCCAACATCTGAACAATCCTTCCGCCTCCAAAACTACATTACTATCTATACAGCTGAGCTCTATGCCATACTTCAAGCGTTAATTTACACAAGAACACACCCTAAAATAAATTTTATTATTTGTTCAGATTCTCTAAGCTCACTAAAGGCCTTGAACCATCTTTACCCACGAGATCCCCTTATACAAACAATAAAAGACGAACAGTCCGATAGGGTTGACAAAATAGTTTTTATGTATACATCATCACACATCGGAATAGATGGTAATGAAAGAGCTGACGATCTGGCCAACAAGGCAACATCATCGAACAATCTACCAATTTGTCGAATTGATCCCCCAGCTGACCTCAAAACATATGTGAAGGTCAGTATATCTCGTATCTGGCAGCAGTGTTGGGATCGAAAAGACCACTATCTTCAAAAAACAAAACCACTTATCTGTACAGTTCTCACCTGCCCGGAGAAAAGAAACGAACAAGTTAAACTCAATAGGTTGAGACTGGGATACTCCAGACTTACCCACTCTTTTTTGTTGTCAAGGCAAGATCGTCCAAAGTGTCCAACCTGCGACATTCATCTGTCAATCGACCATATCCTCTACCATTGCCCAAACCACCATAATCACAGATCACTATATGGTGTTGCAGTCTCCAACAACTCTTACGGACCCTAACAAACATGATGAAGTTCTAACTTTCCTGAAAAAACATCCAAATATTTGACTCCATCTAACCCGTACGTCACACTTCAGTAACTCAAGTGAGCTGCTAATAACCTTCAATGGTTGATGCAGCATTGTAAAGGTAAATGAAGAAAATAAAAAAAAATAAAAATTGGGAATATCCATGTAAATACGGGCGTGTTTGTTTCAATGATAGACAGTCGTGGCCTGAAGTTGTTGACCGCCGTTGACATCTTGACCACCGAGTTCCACGTGAGAAAAATTGCCAAAAGACGCGTTGGCGCAAGCAGTACTGGTAAAAGTAGTAGATGTAGATGTGGACGTCACCTCTCGATTCAATCCGAAGGCTTTACTGGCTCGTTTAATCTTATTTGCCACTGAATCTTCGATATACTGCTCTGCCACGGATCCCGATTTTCAACCCCCTAGTCTTTTTATAGCTATAGGATCTTTTCCAGCATCTGCCAATATTGTAGCTAAAGAACGTCGCAAGGAATGTCCGGTATAGACTTCAGGATTCGGTAACTTGAGAAAATTTGCTATTTCCCTTGGCTGGTCACTAATCATGTTTTTTCCAACCACTTGTCTTGTGCATTTGCCATTTCTGTAGAAAACAAAAAACCGGTTGTGCTTAGTGTTTGGCGGACGTAAGGCGGCATATTTTTTGTACATCTCCAAAAGAGTTGGTGATTTTTCCGTGTTGTCAACTACACTGAATACTCTTCGAATCTTCGTTTTGGTATTCCGTTAGGTTATCAGTAATGTTAAACTCAAATCTTGGATATCATTCACCTCAAGCTGAGTCAATTCTTGCCGACGACACGCATCAGCAATCCCCAAAGTCAGGGCTGCCTGTTTCATACAGAAGAAAAACCGTTTAAAGCCATCAAATATTATTTTTGCATCCTTCACCTTACCTTATTCATCAAATATATATCGTCCGGAGCCTGGTACAAGAAAGCGTTAATCTGTTCCTTGGTCATAATTTTTGATTTTTTTGACCTGAAACCCTCCGATTTGTGGTATTCCCCCTTTGTTTTGTCTGTACGTTGGTACCTAAAGTAGGTGCGGTCGTTGACGTTCGTAGCGTTTGCCGCGGGGAGAGGGAGATGGCGCTGCGCTAGGCAAGCCGGGCGAGCAGCAGCCGCGGGCAGACAGAGAAGAGGATCAGCTGTGGTGGAGAAGAACACGTGATTTTCAGTGCATCAAGAGTGCGTGGTTTTTACAACTCAAAGGTCGGTCTCTCTTTGATTATTGTACCGTAATTTTGGCTTTCACTCACTCACCAAATCATGCATTTCGATACCTATTTTGTCCGCGAAATTATTGTACATAACCCGAAATGCTTTGTTCTCTTTGTTTTCAACGGGCTTGCATAACCCGCAGTTTTTCCCCTTTGAAATCAAGGTGCTTCGCACTGCTTTGAATTTTGTGTAATTTATCTACTCCTCAAATGATCTGAATTTTGACGGCACAGGCCGTAAATCTAGTGAGTGAGTGTGCTTTTTGCGCACTCATGACGTGACCTCAAGGCCGCGCTATCGCGCGTACTCCGAGGTTTCATTAATTGTTTCTTTCCACAAGTTACGTCACAAACAGTAAGACGACAAAAAGAAACTCCACTACGCCAAAATCAGCCGCTAAGTAGAGAACAGTACTTTTTATGATTCATTCTCATTTCATTGTTCATTGCCGGGTTATACATGAAAGTAAAGGAAGGAAAGATAAACTTACCGCTTCTCCGTGTCCTGGGGGGGGGGTTTCACCTACTCGTATGAATCTGCCTTGTTGAGTCTACTAACCTTTCCTTATTTGGGGAGAAATTATGTATAACGACGAAGAGAGGGCCACAGGTTGGCTCGAGTCGATTTTCTTGTATTTACTGTTATTTCTTGTATGTGATTACTGTTTAGTGTTTACTAACCATTGTTCTGTTTTGAATGTAAGTATGTATCTGTGGGTAAGTATGTATCTGTGGGGTTTGTGATGGGTGACTTCTGGGGAATTTCGGGCGAATGCGTTATGGATACTTCTTCCTTCCAATTGCTTACTAAAAGTATGACCAACTCCAACTTCTCTACTTATTTATTTCTCACCTGTTTCTTGTCTATTCATCTACCTATTTATATCTTATTTGTTTCTTGTTTATTTACCTACACCTTTACTTATCATTTCATCATCAATGCATCACTGGAGTGACTTCTTTGTCATTTCATCATGACTCATTCACACTTGACTTTTGTTCAGATCATTTGGGAAGGGATTTTTCAGCAATCAACCAGGCAATACGCAGGGGTTTCTTTGACGTGTTCTTCCCATGTGTGCCTGTCAGCGAATACGTCACTTTTTCTTTGCGATCAAATTGACAGTTTGCCATGTTTCATGATTTCTTGTTTTGTTTTGTAATTTGATTTTGTGTTCATTTCATTGTTGTAAATTCCTGCATTGTCTAAATAATCTGTAATGATCATTCTTGTTTGTATTTTGTTGTTCCCAATCATGTTGTGTCACTTTATCACTGTCAATTCCTTGTTGTGAGGTGTTTTGAGAAAAGAAACAAATTCATCTAAAACTTTGCCATTGATTTCCAATAAATTATTCATTTTGCTTGCATTCCATTCGCGATTCATTCAAGAATCAAACCTCATCCCCAACGACACATCCTCATCTCGAGTAAGAACTCAACACAACGTAGGTAAAATGTAAACGACGTGGGGAAGGGAAGAAACAACGACGATCACTGCCAACATCGATAACGGGGTTACACTACAGAAGTGGTGCCATCAACCAGGATGCACTACAGAATGGTGCCGTGACCAGGATGATACACTACAGAATGATGCCCCGTGACCAGGATAAACTACGTTACACTACAGATTTTCGCTTCAAACAGCCGAACAAACTAGAGTTTCCACTAATGTCAACATTGTGGTTGATTTTTATAGTAGCTTTTAACATAAAGTGGTATGACTATAGTGACGAAGGCTTTCGATGTTTCGACGATTGCAGAAAATATGGCAGCAAGACTTTTTCTTCATGATATGTTTTGATATTCTTGGCTTCACACCACTTTTTATACATACTCCTTGTATGTATAAGGACCAAAAGTAGGGGGCCAAAAAAATCCGAAGCATATGGCCGCTAAATTTTTCAACGTGTTGCCTACTTCAGTCAGAAATCTGCCAGTGAGGCTTTTTAGCCGTGTGATGAGACGGTTCCTCAGCGCAAGGGCCTTTTATTGCTGTGACGAATTTTTCCGCTTGAAACCGAGCGATTTTTTCTTGTAGATATATCTGATGAAGGTTGTCCAGACTGCTTGTTTGCTCTCGTTTTCATCGAGATGTGATAAATGTTAACTGATAATTTATGTTTAGATAATGTTAATGATTTATATTATCCCATCTGTGATAAAGTGTGTTGTTAATTTTAATTTAAATGTTTACCTTATTGTTTTGCTTGACTCGTGTAGTGCGTTTATGCACAAGAACACTTAATAAATCTATCTATCTATCTATCTATCTATCTATGCTTTTTCGTACACTGATTTTGTTTTAGCTGGTATCAAAGCATCGCATCTCGCTGCATCCGAATATTCTTCAATGTCCGCCGGTAAGCCGTCACTGCTGCTTTCATTTTCATCAACATTTGGATCCATTTTCACTATTTAACATCCACAATTCCCCACAGTTCACTATTTTTTTTTCTTTTCTGCCCAAAAAGTCAAGATGTCTGCCGTTGTTCACTTGTCATCTTAGTTACAATCAACAGAAGCAAAACTCAAATCCGACAGGAGTGACCGCAGATAATCTGATTTCGTATAGGTAATGGTTTCCACTTTATGGAAGTTTTATTTCACAAAAATGTAATCGTTCATAAAATGTTATATGTTCTGAGGACATAATTTGCTTTCATGGCCCTTTGGCGCGATTCAGTAGCCCGAGCGTAGCGAGCCATAAAAGCTTCTTTATGCCCTTGATACATAAATAACTATAAGTTATAATTTCCAGGCAAATGTGATTTGGATTGACTGGAATGTGGACGGAATAGCGCGTTTCGGGGTAAACCAAACTTGAGTCGGGCCACATGGGGTGGGTAGTTGAACGTGTCGCAAGACAAATAGCCGACAAGATCCATAAATAATCGATTGTTTGCAGAGTTTAGTGCTGTAGGAGCAATAAACTGAATCAACACAAAAAATGTAACGTCTGAAAATTCCACTGAGAAAAAAAACCGGATGTCGGGGCTGTAAAATTTCAAAGGGATTTCTGTAGCAAGTTGTTTCGAAATGGCCAGCAAAAGAAAAACCGAGGAGGTTTTAATGGAGCTGCGACCATCGGCTTGAGGCAGTCAACTAATCTTAGGGACACGTGTTATGCTGGAAAACTCCGAACGGACCGTGGGGAAGAAACGAATTATCAAATTTTTGATACGAAAGCCCTGGTGAATGAGAAATGATTAGATTTGCACACTAGATAGGAAATTGATTGAGGACAAATCACACAAGCCGGGTTTTGATCATAGAGGTTCCGCTTAGCCAGCCGTTTCAAATCACATGAGTAGAGTATTGATTTATGTTCGAGAGATGCCTGAAAATTATAGACGTAAGCTGGTATAGTTCAGTGTGTAGCAAACCGGGCTAGTCCAGCCCTGTGCCTTATATTTTACTTTTTCAGTTTCACGCTAACCTACCGCCTAAGGGTGAGTGTCGATGTGACTGTTGAATTATATTCCAAAATAAGAAAAGAGAGGAAGAGAATTAATTTTGGTTTCAAAATTGGCCTGGTTTCCCCCTACTCGGGATTTCTTTTAAATAATTACTGATTGATTTTTCTCACTGCAGCCCAACTGCTATTTTTTCTAGAGTCAATTCGAATTATAAGAGAGATTCGGAACTGAGCCACGACAGCCTTTCTTCACTGTTAATAATATTTCGACGCCTCAAAGTTACCGGATAAATCAACCGGGTTGCAAAACTCGTTTCTTGAAAATTCGAGGCGTTATCGAATCGCTAAACTGGACATTTCTAACTGCCGGGGCATTAATTTCTTCTGTCGTAACAATGCTTCCCCCCCCCAAAAAAGGTCCGCTCTGATTGGCCCACTGGGCCACGGGATTATAAGATCAGAGGAGTCTATAAGTATAAGCAGAAGAGAAGATAAGGGGACTTGTGGCTGGTCTTGTGGAACGACCCGTGACTGGTGTCGCAAACCGCGACTCGACGCGGTTAATTCAATAATAATCTATTTTACAGTGAATTAACTGAAAGTTACTTAATTTTGGCACCTCGGATGGTCTAGGCCTGGAGCGCCGCTTTGGCGTCTCACGGCCGTGTAATTCCCGAATATTTAGTGGTCATATCCCACAAAAATCATTGTAAGAGAACGCGCGCGAGTGAATCAATCAAATTCCGGTAGTATAGTACAAGGAAAACCGGACGCGCTCGAGGTGCATAGTGATTCATCGTAATCTCGACCGTCGCGCGTTCCAATGTTCATTATAAATGAAATTTACTAAGATGCGCTGAAACGCGATGTTCCTCGTCAACGCAGAAACCAATCGTCCTAAAAATATTACCCCTGTGTTTTTACGCGAGTGTTACCCTGTTGGTACCCAGGGTGGAACGTGAAGATAGAGTCCTCTATAGTGCAATGTCACCGTATAAGGTGTAGGGTCCACCCAAGTAATTAACACGCTGTGGAGCGCTCTCGCAGAACAATGAATCATCTGCCATAATGCTTTCCACCGACCCGCAAATCTCTCACTCTGTATCTCACTCTGAATCTCTCTCACTTCTATCCTCACTCAAGTCATGTGCACGAACCATGACGAATGAACGCCAAAATGGCGTCGTGACAGTTGTTGCATCACTCTCTTACGTCATCAAATGTCACAGCGACAGCTGAGTTTCCTTTTGTTCACTTACTCAATATTTATTCGCCACGTGGATGGTTACTATTGTGAATATTTTTCAATACTAGCTTTTGATAGTAAACCTATGCAGTGATTGTGTTTAATTGATTTTGCTTATTTGAATATATAATGTTTGTCTTGAAAATCTCTTGTTTACCTGTTCACCCTTCACACGGAACCAGGGAAAAAGCTGAAGGTTTCTACTCGACTGAAATGTGTCGTCTGCCGGACTCATTAAAACGCCGTCCCGAAGAAAAAAAGCCAAAAATAGATGAGCTAAAATGCACGCTACCCCAACCAAGATTAAAATTCTAAGATGTACCCAGATGATCTGTTCCCCTCCCCCTATGGATCTGCCTCTCCATATAAAATAACTGGGTCGGTGGTGGCAGTCACGTTACTACCCTGAGGATTTTTTTTTTTTTTTTGATTTTGTTAGGGTGCATCAACTGCATGGTTATTAGCACCCACGGTTGGGTTTGAGTTTCAGTGTCTTTGCTTGATTTTCTGGTTTTCAGGTTTGGAAACTTTGGAGTGTTGTCGGACGGCCCGGCACAGAACTGGTTTGAGCGCTAGCTGTTTGCGCTTTTTCCCTGATCAGGGTTTTACCGGTCTATTCGCCAAAGTCGTCCAACAACACTGGGCGGTAGGTAGATGTTTTCCGGTTGTCCTGGACTTTTATTTCTAATTTCCCAGAAAATGCTAAGACTTGGTAGAAAAAAGTATGAGTGGAAATGTTGGGAGGCTTGAAGATGCTTGGGGAGTCTGCAGTATTAGATTGGTATTAGAGGATGGTCTTGTTTTTAGATCAGGTCAAAAATGCCAGAGTCCTTCAGAAAATCCATCAGCACACCAAAATTGCCATTCTGAGTAACCATCCGAGTAAGGGAAACTTCATTTGAAAACCCTGCCCGTTGTCTTTGTCTCAAAAGTCCCTGACAGTTGGACAAAAGGTGTGGAATGGTGACTCGAACCTCATTGCAGTATGGACATCCTGGGGGCTCTTCTTTTGACAAAATGAAGGAATGTGTCATGAGCGTGTGTCCGATTAATACACGATTCAGTGTTGTTTCTTCCCTTCGGTTTGAGACGGTTTTAGTTACGATCCTCAGGATGGCTGGACTGATCTGGATTGTGAGTGGTCTATAGCTGGACATGGATCCGATACATTTTTCACGAATAGCTGTTTTGTAATGATTCTTCAAGTCAAACTCAGTGATTTTGAAATTAGTGTGCTCCGGTAAATTTACCGCCTCACTGGCAGCTTGGTCAGCCTTTTCATTTCCCCGGATTCCGACATGTGACGGACACCAGCTCAGAATTACTTCTTTGTTTTGCTTTATTGCCGATGAAAGAGTATGTTGTATTTGTTGCACTAATGGATTTGTGGAGTATATGATTTGCATGCTTTGGATTGAACTTAAGGAGTCGGTGCAGATTAAAAACTTGCAATGGGGGCTCGCATGTACTATTTTTGAAGCTCGAAGGATTCCGTACAGTTCTGCTGAGAAAATGCTGGTAGATTTGGGCAGACGGTAGTTGTAGGAGTCGGCTGCGGTCACAATCGCAACTCCGACGCCGTTGTTGCCTTTAGATGCATCTGTATATAGAACTGAGGAACCTTGATTCGAAGTTATGATTTCTTTGTGTAAGTTCTGAAGGATGACAGGGGCAGTGGAGTGTTTGGGGTAGCTGGATAGGCTGGTGTGGTAAGTTGGGGAAGAGAAGGTCCATGGGGCACCCTTATTTGATTGTGGTGAACAAACTTCTGTTGGGATCAAGCTTAGAGAGTTTAGAATGGATTTGAGCTTGTAGTGACATGGGGGAGTGAGTCTTGGTTTCGACTGGAAAATGTGGTGGTATTTTGTGGAGAAGACTGAGTGGTACGCTGCATTATTTTTCGAGGCTGCTACTCTGGCAGAGTATGTTAACGTTTGAGATTCTCTTCGGATATCAAGAGGGGGTTCATTTGCAAGCTGGAGCAAACATTCTATTGGGCTGGTCCTAAAGGCACCGGTAGCCATTCTGATCGCAGCGTTAGCTATGCAGTTTAATTTCCTCAAGGTTGATTTCGACGCAGATGAGTATACAATCGACCCATAATCAAGTTTCGACCTGATTAGGGCTCTGTAAACAGTCAGAAGAAGAGCTTCCTCTGAACCCCAGTGATGGTGAGAAATAGTCTTCAACAGGTTCAACCTTTGGGCGCATTCGGCTTTTAGTTGTTCAACATAGGGTTCCCAGGTTAGTTTGGTGTCCCAGATGAGACTAAGAAATCGCAGTTCTTGAACCTATCCAATCTCCGTGTTGTATATTTTAATGGGAGGTAAAGGGCTTATTTTGTACATTCTGGAAAAGATCATTACCTTAGATTTCAGAGGAGAAAATCTGAAACCCGATTGCACAGCCCACTCCTCGATCTCATTGATGGCTACCTGTAGCAGAGTTTGTATTTCTCGTCCATTAGTGCCTTTACAAAAAATCACGAGGTCATCGGCGTACAGAGCACCTCTAACTGGCAGCTTGATTTTCGATAGGACTTCATTTATAGCAACAAGGAATAAAGTGACGCTGACGACTGAACCCTGGGCGATGCCATTTTCCTGGAAGAATTGCTTAGATAGAACATTATTTTTTTTTACTCTGAAAGTTCTGTGTGAGGGGAAGTTTTTTATGAAAGCGACCATGTTACCGTTGATCTTCCACTTCAAAACTTTCAACAGTATGCCGTGTCTCCATGTTGTGTCATATGCTTTTTCAATGTCAAAAAACACCGCTCCCAGATTCCTATTAGTAGCAAAGGCTTCTGAGATTTCAGATTGCAGGAGGACCATATTATCGACGGTTGATCGACCTATTCTGAAACCACTCTGGCGGTTGGACAGTAGATTGTTTTCCTCAAGAAACCATTTGAGTCTGTTGTTGATAATTTTTTCGAGTAATTTGCACATAGTGCAGGTCAAAGATATCGGTCTGTAACTCGATGGTTCGATTTTGGGTTTATTGGGTTTGAGAATGGGAATTACAGTGGATTCTCTCCAGCAGTCAGGGAAACATTGTCGCTGCCATATAAAATTGAAGATGTCTAGGAGAGTTTGGACTGCAGCGTCAGATAGGTTTTTTAAGAGAGTGAAGGGGATGGAGTCGGGGCCTGGGACTGAATTTTTGCAGTTTTTGAGGGCTTCATCCAATTCGGATCTCCGCAGTGGAACATTGAGCTCGGGGTTTTCGAAGTTGTCCATATTGAGTGGGATCTTCTCTTTTTCTGACTTAATTTTCAGGAATTCATTCGAGTAGAAGTTGTCGCTGGAGTGCTTGTAGAATTGATTTGCTAGTAGATTCACAATATCGTCGTTAGAAGTGATTAGGTTGTTACTTTCGTCTTTTAGCACTGTTATGGAAGAGGGTGTGGGATTTCACCTTATTTTACCATATTAAAATGAATAATTATTATAAGCCACGCAAAGTTTTAAAAATTCCCCTTTTAACGAAACAGGCACAAAAATGCGAACTTGTGTTAACCCATGGTCGGGCAGTTTTGATGCGGTCACATTTGGGACTTTCGACCATAGTGTCGCCCGTCCTAAGACTGTAAATGGGTCGAGCGACGAGATTTTATTACTTTAAATGAGGGTGGCTGTTCGTCTGCAGAGTCTAGGAAGAAATCGAGGAACGGATGCTGGGGGAGACGCACACGGGCTCTTAAAGACATGTGTCGCGTCCAAGTGTTGTTCCTTTTGCGTGCTTTTGTAGGTAAATATTAATTTTTGTAGTATTTCCAATTACTTGTGTATTCGTTTGTCGTTTTCTGTACGAGAAAACCGCTTTACTAAACTCAATTTGAATTTTCTTTTTTCCATCGCGCAACGAAATTTTTTTTAAGCATTCTTTTCAGATTGGAATTTAGCGCAGCTATTCAATAAAAAAAAACTTGTTCTTAGCATCAAACCAAGCAAAATGTGTCAATCAGACATTTGTTGATGATCACCATGGACTGCCCGGCGTGAAAAATTTCAATAAATAGCACTTTTCATCAAAATTATCGATTATCTCGGAAATTATCAAATATAGGAGTAGGGTCAGTGGCGGCTGGTGAGGGAGGGCTCAAGGGCGGCGCCCCCCCAACGCTAAAGGCGGCAAGAGATTTTTATCGGTAGGAAGACATGGAATACATTTTATTAATTATACTTATTCCAAAGATTTGGTTTAGTGCAAAAACGTTCAGTCATTGGTCAATTAATATTTTAACAAAAAAATTCTAAGCGATCGCACGGTCGAAGAAGTTTGTCTTGGGCTCCGCATTCGGCGCCCACCGCCGATGCGGTGATGCCGGGGTGCACCCGCGCAAAACATGTGCCGTATCCATGGCAACGCGAGACGCGGCTCCCGCTCTATACTGCAGATATGGGCTCCGTTTCTCGAGCCCCCAGCCGATTGAAATAATCGATGTAATTATTTATGTACTCTTCGATTAGTCAACAGTTTGCAAACATGAAGATAGCTGACCTAAAAAAGTTACATTTAGGTCATCAAGCCTACAAGAAGAAATAAATGCAAAAAAACAACGGACGTCCGATCAGCATTGATTTACTGAATATAAAGCAAATCGAACCCGCAAGAATAAATTCGTGGTGCATTAACTCACACGTAATTTTGACAATACAGTAAATGCTAAAACTCCATATGGTTGTGATGCGGATACGACAAAAAAGTTTTTGTCTCGAGTTTCGTCATTTTGCGAACTGAGAACTGTTCTATATGCACTCTTTGGGAAAAATGTTTTTCGAATTTCGAACCAACAAAACATGGACCAAATGTTTCATGATTTGCACAATTAGATCAGAAACGGGAAAGGAATAAAAGCCTCTTTCTCTAGTTTCTGATCTAATATTGTTTATATTAGGAAACATTTTGTCCATGTTTTGCTGGTTCGAAGTTCGAAAAACATTTTCTACAAGAAGTGCAGATAGAACAATATAGTTCTCAGCTCGCGGATTTGTTATTAGCTTGAGCCCTCCTTGCAAAAAACTCACGAGCCGCCACTGAGTAGGGTACCCATGGTAAAAATGGAAGAGGAGATAAAAAACTATCGAATGGTAAAATAAAATAGGGGGCATTCCATTTGAAAAAATGACTTATGTCTTCTGACTTCTGTCGGAATGAATGACACCCTTCCTAACAATATTGTTTATGTTTTTGTCAGTATTTAAGAAATATTTATATTTTTTCATATTCTGTCATTATTTGTTTCTTTTTATCTTCTAAGAAAAGTAAAGCTTTTGGATCTGGGCCAACTGATGTGGGTCTGGGCTCGTATCCCAGAAATTTTTCCGAACCCCTGTATGTTCCAACACAGGGTAGGGATTTTTAACGACCACCAATATCGCATGGGATAGGCACCATCGTTCATATTTCACGTGCTATGCGTGCACTTAGAACGCATCCAACTAAATCAAAAAGCTTGTTTTCGAGACTGAAACCGAGCGCCCACAGTGTAGTGGGACTTGAACCCATCACGATCTCTGGCGTGGTAGTCGAACGCACTGAACACACAACAATAGTGGCACACGCAGCAACACACACCTCCTGTTATCCTATAATTGTGGCTACATCCACATATACACAAAAATAGTGGCGTACGCAATAACACGCTACTTGTTATCACATATTAGTGGCGACAGTATGCCACAAGTGATAATGGCTGATAACTTTGCTAAAATGGAGTGTATTGAATTCAAAGTTAGACCAACCGCCTCTGCCTTTTTTTCCGAACCCGAAATGTGTGATAACGTCAATGACGCCACAAATGGGTGTGAGGATGGGTCGCCACAAATATGTTGAAACCCGTATGTGTGTGTGTGTGTGTGTATATAAGGGTTTTAATTACGCGAAAGTAATTACTTTATTCCTCCCCAGTCAGTCCGTTGAGATATGGAGCCATTTTCGTGATAAAAAACGTCGCTCACGACTTTCATCACGCATACCCGCCGCGCCAACAGACGGGTTGGTAATGGTAGTTTTGTTATTGCGTTGCTTTGCTCCGTATTATAAAACCGCGCTGCACACCCCCTCCGCCCCCCCCCCCCCCCGCCCCTTCGTACCAAGCCGGAGTAATAATAGCGCGATATGGAAATTGCCGCTGCGCTTTTTTCCGTCATTTTCTCTTTTGTTACAGTGCGTGGAACGTAAATAACGTTTTGATGAAGTAGGCTCTGACACGTTAATTGTGGAGCTGTGTGGCGAAGCAGTTAAAATTAAAGCTGGCGTTGACGTGGTGACGATTGACTACATATCGAGGCTTTGGCAAAAAATCTGTTCCACACAACTAATTAACTTCATAGTGGTTATGGTTATGGATGAGAACAAATTATAGCTCAATCTAAGACCTACGTGTTGTGATTTTACTCCAGCTACAGCTTGTCGAGCAGCGACAACCTTTTGTCACTTGGCGGTCATCTCGGGCTCCTTGAAGTTCCCTTTGGTCTTTCAAATGCACCGCCGACCTTTCAGTCTTACATGAACAGAACTTCCACCCCATCCCACTTTGAAAGCATGGATTTATAAAAGAGTTTCGAGTTCCACTCAGTAATTGCCTAACCTGTTACTTCTGGCTTTCATACGAGCCTTTTATTCCTCAAAGCTATCTGGAAGGAAATCATCGACCCTCAAAATTTGTGCAGATTTTTCCATCCCTTGAGCCATATACTATGTGTTCCCCAGAAATATGTATCCATGTCTAGGCCTTTGGAACGACAGAATTATTGTAGCAGTATTATTATTATCTTAAAAATTTTTGCACACTTTGATCTTCGGGCAAGCTTCTCGTCTCTCAGAAGCATCCCGAAGGTTTCGTGATTGAAGTCAAACTTTTGAGAAAAAAATCAAAGTTTCACTTGCTCAAATTCACAGTTTTTCATGTTGATAAAGTCGAAAGTTTCTTGATATTCCGACTTCAATCATGAAAGTCTGACTTCACACGCGAAAACCTTCAATTTTTTGCCGTTGCTGTTTTTGTCAATCAATACGAAACTCAAATTTTATTGCAAAGACTACACACAAAAAACTGAACTTGGATTTTAGCAAATTTGACTCCAGACACTAAATTTAGACTTTGAACATGAGAAACTTTGACCCAAGTCTTGAAATTTCTGATTTGAATACGAAAAAATTCGACCTTGAATATGAAAAACTTCTACTTCTATCTTGAAATTTCGACTTCAATCAATACAAGAAACTGTGAGTAATCCCAAACATGAAAACTCTCATCTCAACAAGAAAACTTCAACTTCTATCGCGAACTTTTGCCTTTATACCAAAAACTCAGACTTTGATCTCGAAATTTTGACTTCAATAACATCCATCTAGAAAGGTCGAATTCAACCACGGAATATCGACTCTGAACAGAAAAAACTTTGACTTTCACGGAATTTTCACTTGAAACTTGGGATTTTTATTTCGAAATGTCGACTTTGAACACAAATTTCTGCTTTGCTTCCAAGTACTTGACTCAAAAACACACCGGACATTGATTTTATTTGCGAAATTGTTAGGTTCAATGTTTTTCACACTTACACAATTGTGACTTGAAATACAAAAAACATTGACTTCAAACATGGGAACTTTGACTTCAACTCAAAATTTTGACCTGAAAACCGACAAACTACGTCTTTTATTGTAAGATTCAGATTTCAAACACGGAAAACTTGACTTTGAATCTCAAATATTTGACTTCGAAAAGTAAATTTGTACTTTAAACATGGAAAACTTCGACTTTTATTTGGAAAGTTCAACTTCAAACACGAAATTTTGACTTTGAACACAGGATATCTCAACTTCTATCCCGGAATTTCGATTTTAATAAAGACGCAAAGGTACGACTTTGAACAATGAAATGACTTCGAACGCAAGAAAATCGACTTCCACCAATAACACCTTGAACTTCAATTTTGAAATAACTAGAAACTGAGCATGACAATCTTTTGATATCGAAACGTCGACTTTGGAAACGAAACTTAGACTCCAAACACGTAAGACTTTGACTCCAATCTCGATATTCCGGCTACAAATATGGAATTTTAACTCCACATGCAGAACCTTGAACGTTTTATCCCGACAATTCGATTATTATCAGGAAAACTTCCAATTCTAGCAAAGAAAACTTTGACTTTCAGCTCAAAATGTTGACTCGAACACCGCTGACTTTTTACAAAATTTAGACTTTCAACACATAAAACCTGGCTTAAATCGCAAACATCTGACTCCAGACAATAATCTGCATTTTGAACATTGAAAATTTCGTCTCTCAAGTCTCGAAGACTTTTTGACTCGAAATGTCGACATAAACACCGCTAAAACTCCGACTTCCACTACAAAGTTTGAAAAAAAAACCTGGGATGAATCTCGAAAACTCGACTTTAAACACAAAAATTTGGACTTCACATAAAAACTTTGACTCTCATGTCCCGACATTTCGACTGGAAATATGAAATTTTGACTTCAAACACGAAAAGCTTTGACTTCAAGCACGACAGCTCAAGCACGGAAACCTTCGACTTTTACCTTGTGATTTCTGTGCAACATCTTATTTTATCTTGAAATTATGATTCTTGACGCAAAAAACTTTGACTTTTGATGCAAAAACTTCGACTTTTCAGACCTTTGATTTTAAAATCGAATATTCGACTTCGAAAACAAGATTCGACTCCAAAAAAGAAAGATTCCGACTTTGATTTCAAAATTTCAACTTGATATATTTCAACTCTAATTTCGATCTGGACATTTTGACTTCAAACCCGAAAAAAACTTGACTCAGAACCCACAATATCTTTTTCCGACAATTTCGACTTGGATCACAGATAACTACGACTTGTACCTTAGAAGTTTGACTTCGAAAACGACAAACTCGAGTTTAATTCCAAAAATTTGACTTTGCTCACAAAAAACTTCGACTTAAATCATGATTATAATCAATACTTGAAGTTTGAAGTCTCAACTCCAAATGCAAAAACTTGAACTTTTGTCCTGGAATTTTCACTGTGGACACAAAAAACTTCGATTTTTATTGTAACATCATCATGAAAGCTTCGATTTCAATCTTGAAATGTCGTTTTCAAACACATCAATTTGACTCCAAACACAAGAGATATGAACTTTGATCTTGACTCCAAATACGAGAAGCTTCAGCTTCAGTCCGGAAACTTCTGCTCAAAACCTCAAAAAACTTTCACCTCTGTCTGGAATTGTCATTCTTGAACAAATATGTTTGTCTTCAAGTTGAATATATCTCGAATTTTCGACTTGAAATACAAGAGACTTTGATTTTTACCTGCGAATTTCGACTAAGCAAATCAAAAACTCCGACTTTCAATTTGGAAGTTCGACTTGACAAAGGACAAACAACTTTTACTTTGCTCACGGAAATTTTTGACTTTAAACATGAAAATTGTAGTTGAAACAAAAAATCCGATTTATTCAGAGTTCTGACTTTGAACATGAGACACTGAATCTTTGATCTTGAAATTTTGACTTGAATAAATTTCCTCTTGCGAAAAGAGGAACCTTCAGTTCAAACTTAATCTGGAAATTCCGACTTCTAACTTAAAATTTCGAGTCGAAAAACGACTGAAGACCTCGACTTGTGTTGCGAGAATTTGATTATAGACACGAGAAACCTTGACCCTGAACATTCAAATTCTGTCATAAAAAGAACTCCACATGTGGAAATCTTCGACTTTTATCTTGAAATTCACGAGAAAAACTTGACTAAGATCTCAAAATATTGACTTTGAACATAGAAACTTTTACCTCAAACAAGAAAAAATGGCTTTTACCCTGACTCAACTGTAACTCGAGTCAAAAAATGTCGACTTTGAGCAAGATATTTGGACTCCTAACACAAAAAACTTTGACTCTGAGCACAAGAGATCCAACACGGAAAACTTTTATATCGAAATTTCGACCTCAAATGAAAAACCGTCTACGTTCATCTTGGAATTTCACTCACGACACAAAACAATATCCACTTCGGAACTTTTGCTCCAAACATGGAATTTTTGGATTACATTTTCGACTTCAGATACAAAATCTCGACTGCACATTTTCGACTTTGATCTCCATATTTTGACTTGAGATACGAAAAACTCCGACTTCAATTTGAAAGCTTTGACTTCGAACACAAAGCCTAGGCTCAAAACACAAAAAAACTTTGACTTTAAACAAAAATACTTGATCCGTATCCTGACATTTGAACTTCAAACACTAACAATGCTTCAAAAATAGCTAGGCGACAAAATATCACAGACCGAAATAAACCAGGTCAAAAATATATAAGATATTTCATCGCCAAGTCCCTCGATGGGATGAAGAGCCACACTATTATTATTATTATTATTAATATTTTATCCCAAGGATAGTCTCAAGTTCCAAGTCGAAATTCCCAGATGAAAGTCGAAGTTTTTTCAAGTTTATTGTGTTTCTATTCCAATTTTTTTGTGTTTGAAGTTGAAGTGTAAGTTTCCAGTTTGTTGTACAGGTTTTTTGTATTCCATTTCGAAATGTCGTTTCCAAAAACGAGAATCGAAACATAAAATCAAGGCTTTGATGTTCACAGTAAGAATTTTTGAGTAAAGGTCGGAATATTTCGTGTCAAATGTCAAAGTTTTAAGATTAAAGTAGAAGGTTCTTGTGTTCAAAGTCGAAATTCCAAGTTTCTTGCGTTCGATCTTTCGTGTCCGAAGTCAAAGTTATTTTGTGTTCAAAACCAAAGTTTGGGAATACTTTTGATCGGCTGATTTTGTCGCGTAGATATTTTTGTCTAGAATATATTGAACTAAATATTTTTGACCTGAGAAAGTATGTCGCGGATATATTTTTGGTTCCAATATTTTTGCCTATGAAATTTTTGGCCGGGGATATTTTGTCACGACGATATTTCTGTTTTGGATATCATCAAAAAGCCTTTGAAAGCGGGGCCGAGCTCACCGTGCTACCGACTGGGTCTAAACACGTTTCAACATGAAAACTTCGAATTTTATCTCAAAATTTTCACTTCAATCGACACGAAATACTACGACTTCAAACATGGAAACTTCTACTTCAAGCGAGCACACTTCCACTTTTATCTCGAAAATCTGCCTTCAGAGGCGAAAAACTTCGACGTTCATCTCGAAGTTTCGACTACAAGAAAACTACGACTTCGAACACAAAAAAATCAACTTTTACCAAGAAAAACTTGACTTCCATTTCGCAATAGTAACTGAACCATGACAATACCCGATTTTCATATCAAAAAGTCGACGTTGGAAACAAAACATTGACTTCAAACAGAAACGACTTCGATTTCAATTCCGATATTCCGACTTCAAATATAAAATTTCCAATTTAAACGCAGGAGACTTGGACGCTTTATATCTAATTTTCGATTTTATTAGACAACTTCCAAGTTTCAACAGGGAAACTTCGACTTTTAACTCGAAATGTCGATTTGAACACCGCTAGAACTCCAAATTTTTTTACAAAGTTTTGACTTTAAACACGAAAAACCGGGAATAAATCTCGACAATTTGACTTCAAACACAAAACTTGGACTTCAAACATGAGGAATTTTGACTTTCAGGTGTCGAAATTATCACTTGAACCGCAAAATTGTAACTACAAATATGAAAATCTTTGACTTTGAACACGACAGATCAAGCACGAAAAACTTTGACTCTGACCTGGTAATTTTGACTCTAAGCGCGAAAATCTCAACTTTTATCTTGGAATTGTGACTCGGGATACGAAAAACTTCCAGTTTCACTTGAAAATTTCCACTTTGACCAGAAAAAACCTCCATTCCAATATTGGAATGTTGACTCTGGAAACAAAATTTTGCCTTGACAAAACTTGACCCAAAAACTAACCAACACGAACTTCTATTGCAATATTTTGACTTTGGATGCGGAAAGCTTGAACTCCAAACATGAAAACTTCTGATTCCAACACGAAAACCTCGATTTTCATCTCGGAATTTCACCTTCAACCACGAAATTGTGGCTTTGGACACAGAAAACTCCGCCTTTTCTTTCTTGAGATTTCGACCCCAATAAACACAAGGAACAACGACTTTCAACAAGAAAATTACAATTTCAAAGACGAAAAATTTCGACTACCAAAAAAAACTTGAACAATTTCTTTGAAATAGCTGGAATGAACTGGAGATACTGGAATGGAACATGACAAATTTCGATTTAATCATAGAAATTTTGACCTTGAACATGAAATTTTGACTCCAAACACGAGAAGCTTTGGCTCTACACGACAGCACAGGAAAATTCGACTTTCACCTAGGAATTTCTTTTCGACATCCACTTTTATCTTGAAGGTTTGAATTTTGACGTGAAAAACTTTGACTTTCCAAAACTAGCAAGCAAGCTTTGAGCAGAGAAATGACATTCGAATTCTATCATGGAAAACTCCGACTTTTATCTCGGCATTCTGACTTCAAATATGGAATTGCGACTTCACTCGAGAAAACCTTGGATTTTTGATCTCGATATTCCGATTTTCATTGAGAAACCTAAACACCGCCAATACTCCGACTATTACTACAAAGTTTTGACTTTGAACGTGAAAAACTCAGGCAAAATCTTGGAAATTAAACTTCAAACAGAATTTCGACTTTCAACATGAACAATTTCGACTCTTTGGTCTCGAAACTTTGACTCCAACCATAAAATTTTGAATTCAAACACGAAAATCTTCGAGTCTATGAACACGACGGAAAACTTCGACTATTACATTGGAATTTCTTCTCAACATCTCTTTGTCTTGAAATGTTGAGTTTTGACGCGAAAAACTTCGACTTTGGTTGCGAAAAACTTTGACCTTCCAAAACTTCAATTTTAAAATCAAATTGTCGACTTTGAAAACAAGATTCGACTTCAAACACGAAAATTTTGACAATGATTTCAAAATTTCGACTTGAGATAAATTCTGACTTTAAATTGGACACTTTCACTTTGAACCCAAAAAACTCAATTTGGAACCCACAATACTTTTATCCGACAATCTCGGCTTGAATCACGGATAACTACGAATCTTACCCTAGAAGTTTGACTTCAAAAAACGACAAACTTCGGCTCTGATTGCAAAAACTTGACTTTACTCTCGGAAAACTCCGACCTCGAACATTATCATTATCATAGCTTCAAATCTTGACTTTAAATACAAAAACCTTCAATTTTGCCTTGAAATTTTGACTCTTAATACAAAAAATTCCGCCTTAAATGTAACGTTTCCACTTTAAACATAAGAACTTCAATTTTAATCTCATAATGTCGTTTTACACAACATTTTGACTCCATAAACATAAGATTCTGACTTTGATCCCGACTCCAAATACGAAAAACTACAGCTTCAGTCCCGGAGCTTTGACTTCAGACACAAAAGATCTCGACTTGAAACACTTCCGTGTTCCACTTCCACTTGAATCTAAAAATTCCGACTTTTATCTGGAAATGTCGACTTTAAACTCGAAATTTGGCTCCAAACTTGATAAAAATTCAACTTTAATCTGGAATTTTTGACTTGAAATATGAAAAGCTCCAACTTAACCTGGAAAATTAAACTTCAAACACTGAAACCTTCGATTTTCAACTGCAAATTTCGACCTGGAAAACGGAAAACTCTGACTGTTTTCTGTGAAAATGTGACTCGACATTTATTACAAACATTCGACTTTGCTCACGGGAAATTTTGACTTCAAACATGAAAATTGTACATCAGACAAAACACTCCGATCTATTCGAAATTCTGACGTTGAATATAAGACATCTGAATTGAATCTGACAATTTGAACTTTGATCTTGGAACTTTGACTCGAAATAAAGAAGTTCGACTTCAATTTGGGAATCTTGACTTCGAACACGAGAAGTTTCCACTTGGACAACGGGAAAACCTCCAATTTGAACTTCATATGGAAATGGACTTGGAAGACGAAAAACTCCGACTTTTAACTTGAAATTTGACTTGATATACGACAAAAGACTTCTACTTCTGTTGCAAAGATCTGGTTATGGATAAGACGAAAAATCTTGACCTCAATCAATCAAACTCTATCATAAAAAAAACGATTCTCATGTTAAAATTGCGACTTCAGATACAAAAAGCTTCGACTTTTACTTCGAAATTCTGACTTTAAACACGAAAAATGACTTGACTAAAACCTCAAAATTTTGACTTCGAACAAGAAAACTTCAAAAACGGGAAGTTAACTTTGACTGTGCGTTTTAACTTTGACTCTCGAGTCACAAAATTTCGACTTCGACTTTGAGCAGGATATTTCGACTTTGAACACAAAACAAACTGTGACTTTTGACACGAAAGATCCAACACGATGAACTTCTATCAGAATTTCGACTTCAAATTGAAAACCGTTCATGTTTATCTTGAAATTTTACTTATAAAATAAATAACTTTGACAAGATTTGTACTTCAAACATCAAATTTCAAAATTGCATTCTTGACTTCGAATTTGAATTTTCGACTTTGATCTCCAAATTTTCAGTTTGAAATACAGAATACTTCGAATTTTATTCCGGAATTGCGACTTTAAATGCAGAAACTTTTCAAATAATCTCAAAATTTTGACTTTTAAGACGAAAAACTTTTTTTCCACTTCGAATTTTTCACTTTTAATGTAAAAACTGAAAATCGAATTGTTGACTCCAAAAACCAATTTTCGACTTGGAACTAATGACTTCGACTTTGATTTCGGAGTTTTGTTTTCAAATACGGAGAACTTCGACTTCAATCTGGGAACTTCAACTTCAAACACAGGAAATTTCTACTAGAAACACGTGAAATTCCGACTTGACACACGGAAAACTTCAACTTCTGAACTTGGAACTTTGTTTTGAAAAACGACAATCGTTTAAATTTTTTGCAAAAATACGACTTCAAATATGGAAAAAATCTGATCTTAATTGAAAAAGAATGGACTCCAGCTAGAAAACTGCAACCTCTATTCAAATATTGCGACTTCAAACGCAAAAATCTTCGACTTTTACTTCGAAATTTTGACTTGGGCACAAAAAAATTGACTTAAATCCAAAAATTCAACTTCAAACACAAAATCTTGGATCTGTCCACAAAAATCTCGACTCCAAAGTCTCGAAATTTTGACTTGACTTGAATTTTGACAATGCTGTTGTCCAGGACACTGTTGTTGCGCCGAAGCACCCCAAGTAGCACAGGTGAGCGGAGCTAACCTCAGTCGCTTATTTTTCTCTAGTTTTATTATTGTCGTTCATTTCTAAATTTACTTCACTCTAAAAACCTCCCATCCTGGTCACGGCACCACTGTAACTGATCGTCCGCTCATCTTTATTGTATGATCCATACACGGAATGAGTCTTTCTAGTTGCAGGAGAGATGGAAATGAGGTCAGGCATCCCGTTTATTATTGGCCTTGGCAGATCGTCAAACTGGCAGAAAACTGTTATTGCGCTAAAGAAACCCAAATAGCACAGGTAAGTGAAAGCTCGCTGATTGAGAACTATGAACTTTGAATAAACAAAGAACAACCTGATTTCAAAGAGAAACATATTAATTCAAGATTTATCAGATAGCAATTTAGTTCAACTGAGCTCACCTTATTGGAAAGGAAGTGCGTAAGTCACTGATAAAGGAAGCAAAGAAAAAGACGGAAAAAACACCTTTCTCGTAACGTAACCCAGTTTTATAAAATTCAGTCCTTGTCGGTTCTGACTCAATTCTTTGGGATCATCATCTGGAAGCAAAGAGTTGATCGTTCGGTTATCCTCTCCGTTTCATGAGGAATATAGGGCAAAGCAAATACTAACGATACAGATATAGTCTGCAATATGACACAGTCAGTAGGTGAGCGAATCAATCGCACGCTCCAAGCCACGGTATAAAAAACAAGAAATTGAATCAATTGAGAAATCACTTCAAATCAACAGATTTTCTCCATTTGTACTCAAGCAGGGAAGCAAAAAGCCCGTCTCTCCAGAATCGAGGGAGCACAGATCTTGCATTGTTACATCATGTCTGAATAGCATCTACCAAAAGCTAGTTCCTCAACATTTCAGCCTGGATGGTTCTGTTTGCAGTCTCGGAGGTCATCGCTTGGAAATGAATCATACTTCGATATCGACACAGATGATTGGTAATCGGATGGAGTTACTGGTCGAAAGAATCAATCGCACGCTCAAAGTCATGATATGGAAAACGACTGAAACTGCCACTACAAGTGAGACTGCCAAAAATGGAAGCTTAGTCCTTGACTTTTCAGCGTACATTTTGCATTCATCTGGAAGACACACTGTTCCAAAGTTTCCAGACGAACCACCACAAAGCGTTTTTGGATCAGCCTTCAGCAGCACCTCATTGGACCATCGAGTTTTCACATGTAACTATTCAAAGCCGAATATAAAGAGCGCAAAAATTTGACGCCCGTTTGTTATATCGAAACGTCGACCGGTCAAAGAAAGAAAAACGAGCGAAACGCTTGTCTCCGTATCGGCCTCGGCACACAGCAGCAGCAGCAGGATAATCCGACATTATCGATGATGATTCTCCGCGACCCTTATCACTTTAGTTTCTTTTTCCGCTCCGTCATCCGTCTTCATACCTACACCTCGGACACAGTGTATCCATAACGACCTTTCCATTTCGAGTGGCTGACGGTTCGAGTGCCACACTTTGCCACGCTCCGCCGTTTCTCGGCTCGCTCCTCCCGTTCCTGCTGCTCTCCCTCGCAAGAGCCAACCCTGGGAAAATCCCAGGAATCCGCGCGCCCGCCTTCGGGCCCTCGCCATTAGCATTTTTATTAAATCGAAGAATCGGACCGAGTTTTTTTTTTGTTTGTTTTATCATGTGTCAGCGTCAGCACTGGCGTATTTCCAGCCGAAACACGCCTTTGCGGAAGAAGGTGCATCAGCATCACAATGGAACACATCTAAGCTCCATTGTCGTATCTTTGGAAAGTTCACTCACCTCCTGTTCTGCTTCCGCGAGTCTTTGCATTATTAAAGAGTACGGTGAGATACGCTGCGCTCTACTCCCTGGATTCCGGATATTTTCTTATAATAATAATAATAAGCGTGATAATAATGATAATAAAAGTAGCCGGGGGTATTCAAGTCGCGTCTCAGTTCCCTCCGCAGCTCCGTCTCAAGCTTCAACTCCGCCACCTCCTTTCCATATTCCCAATATCCTCCCGAGGCAACGTTTTCGAAGTTTCACTGCACTTGGAGAATATGGCGGGGTGTTGGCGTGGAACATGCATGCATTTACTTGCGGAACGTAAAGCGGGGTATTCAGGGAGGATTTGGAGGAAGCAGGGTAATTAACACGTAGCGTTTAAACGTGTGGGATATGGGAGGAAGCGGAGTGGGAGTCCGGGGGGAGGGAAAGGGAGCGAGGCACAGGGCTGGGAGCAACTATTTATTTTGCAGCTATCGATTAGGTGTCACACGAGCACCACGTATAACGGCGTCCCGGTATTAAAGGCTTTTAAATATTATATACAATCACTTGGGGAATTGGAGGAGGAATCGAGGGGGAAATCTAGGGTTGGCCTTGTACGTACTCCCGTGTCTCGCCGCAACCTCGCCGGGATCGCGCTGGGCTTATCAGTGCAAATTTGTATGATCCAGGCGTAGTTGAATCAAAAACGTCGAGTTTCATGGCCACTCAAATCTCACGATGTAATTGTTCAGGATTTTTTCAATCAGTAATTAGTAAAATTAGTAAGTTTTTGGTTATTTGGGGCGTTTGACAGACAAAAAAGCAGGCTCCAAAATACCTAGCAACAAAAAGTGCTAGGGAAGATTTGAATTTGACCAGAAGAAAAACAGCAAAAACATCTATGCAATTCGAACGAGAACGTCCATAAATGGTGTCGAAAAATCACAACAAAAATACGATATCACACGGCAATGGAATCCCAGCTAAAAAAATCAACACGACAAAATATCACTGGTCAAAAATCTGCCGACCAATAATTTCCAAGTCAAGAATTTCGACACGACAAAACGTCCGCGGCCAAAGATGTTCCGGCCCATAATATCCCAGCCAAATTTATCGCCGCAACATAATATCCCTGCCAAAATATCCACGCGACAAATTATTCTGGTCAATAATACCGAAGCCAAAAATTTCGAAATTCCTGGAATATTCTTGGCCTGGAATATTTGGTTTAGGAGGGCCGCTACGTGAAAAGTTACTGCACTTCATGTTAGAGCAATGAAATTTGGAACACTTCTTCAGGGAACTGTTTGGAACGATTCTGTCCGTGGTGCCCATGAAAATCATCGCTGCTTCCAAAATGACGGCCATTTTCTAAAATATGTGAAAATGTCATATTCGCCCCATTCTATACCGCAGGATGTCGATTTCCATACTAGTTCTTCTTAAACTGACGGTAACCGTAATAATCGTGACAGATGCTCAATTTTCTGTACGCGCCAGGTGAAACCCTCCCCTCCACTAAACGGTACCCCATGGAGTTATTTCGAAAAAATAAAAACCAGTCCTCCATAATTTTTCCTGTAGCTCTCGAATATGCTCATCATTTATTTGTTCAACTAATAATAGGTATACAGGGTGTTGGAATGCTGGTAGCCGAACATTAGGGGAACTGAAATAAAGTTAGAACAAAATCGTACCAGATCCGTAGCTCAAATAATATCGAGTCTTTGATTTGATTTACGTCAGAAGTGAAATACTTCAACTTTTTTTATTATTAGATCACAGTTTATGAGTTTTAGTGAGTAACATCAACTTCTATTAGTACAGAAAAACTGTAAAAGTATAGAACCATCAAATAAACCCGAAAAACATACTACGTAGATTGAAAAACAATTACCCAACTGCGAAAAAATCATAGTGTCACCCTCCAAAATTTTGCGCTTCTTTGAATTCAGGTAATCCTAGTTTGCTTCACACCTTTTGAATTCTCTTCGAACTGTTCGTAACAAGTCTCTATTTTTGCAAAATACAAGATGTTCACCTAGGTGTTCGCATAATATTTCTACAGGGTGTTGAATTCAACGTGAAAAATTTTCCAATAATTCAACATAATTACCAGGTGGGCCATAAAAAACTGTGCTCGGAAGTTTTCCTTCTAAAACTTTTATTTCGCCACCGATTTTATCGCACTTATCAGCATAGAAGAGCCAATTGAGTAGGCTATCATTTCCGTATTTCAAAATGGCCCATATGTCAAAATTCAAGATGACAGAAACAAATGAAAATAGGCCTTCTTTTGTTCTCGTTGCTTTTTATTGAAAGTTACCAGAAAGTCAAAACCAATAACGTATTATGAAGGAATAGACCTTTCTTGTCAATCCAAGACCACAACCAATAAAATCGCGTTATCTGCTTGGGAGCTATTGCGAGTTGAAGCGAAATCTACTTTCGGTTTTTTTCATTTCCGCAGAGTTGACCCTAATTTAGGTGTTCTGCCCGCCAATCCGCCATATGTTCATTTCTCAACCGATTTTCTCAAATTTGGTATCAATGGATAGGCAATTGGACAGGCTACCTTTTTCATATGCGAAAATAATCAAACTGTCAAAATCCAAGATGACGGAAGCAATTGAAATTAGAATTTCTTTTGTCCTCATTGCTTTATGATAAAAATTAGCAGAAAGTCAAAGCCAATAATTATTATGGAGAAATAGACCTTTCTCGACAATTCAAAACCGCAACCAATCAAATCGGGTCATCTGCTGAGGAGCTACGGCCAGTTCAAGCGAAGCCTACTTTCCGTTTTTCTAGTCCAACAAGGACGAATGAGGCCCATTCTCAATAGTCTCTGCCATCTTGAATTTTGACATGATGGTCATTTTTTTTTACATGAAAATGGCAGCCTTGCTATTTGGCTAGCCATTGATGTCAAATTTGAAAAAAATCGGTTAGGAAATTAGGATATGGCGGGCGGGATTCCTAAATTTGGGTCATTTATGCGGTAATGAGGAACCGGTACGTTGGCTTCGCTTCAACTCACCGTAGCTCCTCAGCAGATAAACCGATTTGATTGGTTGCTGTCTTGAATTGTCGAGGAAGGTCTATTCCTTCATATTAATTATTTGTTTTGACTTTCCGCTCATTTTTAATAAGAAGCAATGACGACAAAAGAAATTCTATTTTCGATTGCTTCCGCCATCTTGGATTTTGACATGCACGTCATTTTCTCATTTAAAAAAAATAGCCTGTCCAATTGACTAGCCATTGATATCAAATTTGAGAAAATCGGTTGAGAAATGACCAAATTGCGGATTGGCAGGCAGGATATCTAAATTTGGATCAATTATGCGAAAATGAAAAAAAAACGAAAAGCAGGCTTTGCTTCAACTCGCAATAGCTTGTCAGGAGATGACCCGATTTCACTGGTTGTGGTCTTGAATTGACAAGAAATATCAAAGTCCGAATCTCTCGTCTTAAATAAGGCCGAAATTTGGTGATCAAAGTTCAAAGTCAAAGTTTCCATGTTTAAAGAGGAAATTTCGAAGTTAAAGTCGAAGTATTTTAAGGTGAACGTAGAAGGTTTTTTGTAGTTGGATCTTTCTGGTGCAAGTCGAAATTTCGAGTCAAACTTGAGTCGAGAGTCGGAATGAAAGTCAACTTTGAAGACGAAGATTTTTATATTGAAAGTCAAAATGTCAAAAATTTCATTCCAAAAAAGATTTTTGTGCTGGATCTTCCGTGTACAAAGTCGAAGTTTTTTGTGTTCGAAGACAAAATTTCGATACTCAAGAGACAAAGTTGAGTCATAAAATCAAGATAAAAGTCAACTTTTCTTGTTTGAAGGTAAATTTTTCTATGTTCAAAATTGGATTTAGTTTTGAAAGTTGAAATTTTGAAACCCAAGACAAGTTTTCCGGATCCAGTCAAGTCAGAATCTCGAGATATGAGTCCTTGCTATAGGATAACATCCTAAAAAGCAATAAACTTTCAAAGGTTTTTGCGTCCGGAGTCAAATTTCCTACTTGATAAAAATTGCACTATTTTATTTCAAGTAGATTGTTCGTGTTTGAGGTCAAGGTTTTTCGCATTTGGAGCCAAATTTTCGCAATAAAAGTCGAGGTCGTTTTTTCAGTCGAAATTTCTGTTGTAATCGAAATCAAAGTTTCCAGATTAAAGTTCGAAGTTTTTCATAATTTGAGTGGAAATTTCAATATCAAAGTTGAGATACTTCGTGTTCGAAGTCGGAGTTTCGTGTTCAAAATCGACGTTTCGAGATTGAAATTGAAGTTCCAATGTTTGAAGTTGGAATTTCCAAGGTCGAAGCTTTCCGTATTAATAGTGAAAATTCCAAAATAAAACTCGAAGTCACTTGATTCTTGATCTTTTGCATCCAAAGTCAAAAATTTCGTGTCTAAAGTGAATGATTTGTGATTCAAGTCGAGATTTCAAGACTTGAGAGTGAGAATTTTTATGTTCGATCTAGTAGAAATTTTGTGTTTTTGAAGTTGAATTTTTGGAATTCAAGTCAAGTTTTTTTGTATTCAAAATCAGAATCTCTTCATAAATAATGTCTATGGTTTTTGCGTCCGGAGTCTAGGTTTTGAAATATAAAGCAAAGTTTCTTGTTCGAAAAAGGATTTCCGTGTTTGAAGTCTGAAGTATTTTACTATGTGTCTATGTGTACCCGCACCACAGACTGTCAAAGACGGAAAAAAGTACCTTATACAGATCCATGAAATTTTTTAATGTTTTGCCCAATAGATTAAAGTTGATAAAAGGAAAAAATATTTTCAAACGAGAAATAATGGATCTGTTGGTGCGTCTGGAGCCATATACTGTTAATGAATTTATAAGCAACTGTGCTGGATAGATTTATTTATATTGTGTTTGTTGACGTATTTTCATTTCTATGTTTTACAATAGAACATTTATTCTGATTCTGATTCTGATTCTGATTTTGTATTTGAAGTCAAATTTTTGTATTAAAATCGAAGTTGTTTGTCATTCCTTTGTGTTCAAGATCGGAGTTTTCATGTTTGAAGTCAAAGTTTCGTGGTCTTTAGTCAATATTCCGAAACTTGGTGGTCAAAGTTGTTCTCAGTGGTGCAAAGGTGAAATTTCGTGTCGAAATTTTGAAACTCGAGCAAAATTTTTCGTGGTCAAAGTCAGAATTTTGAGATATGAGTCAAAGGTTTTTGCGTCTGAAGTCGAATTCCCTTATTGATAAAAACGACATTTTTTCATTCGAAGTAGAATTTTCATGTTTGAAAGTCGAAGTTGTTTCTTGTTTTCCGAGTCGAATTTCAAATTGAATGTAGAAATTTTTCGTGCTTCAAGTCGACATTTCCAGATGAAAGTTTTTCGGGTTCAAAGTGACTGTTTCGTGTTTCAAGTCTATTTTTGTTGTATTTGAAATCAAAGTTTTTAGATTAAAGTCGAAATTTTTCGTAATTCAAGTGGAAATTGGATTAAAGTTGAAATATTTCGTGTTTGAAGTTGACATTTCGTGTTCAAAGTTGACGTTTCGAGATTGAAATCGAAGTTCCCATGTTTGAGGTGAAACTTTTCAAGGTCAGAGATTCCGTATTAGAAGTAACAATTTCAAGATAAAAGTTTCAGTTTTGCGAGGTTGATCCTTCGTAATAAAAGTCGAAGTTTGTCGTTTTTCAAATTGGAATCCCAAGTTCAAGGTTGGAGTTTTCCGTGTTCCAATTCAGAATTTCCAGATTGTGGTATTCCCCTTTATTTTGTTTGGACGTTGGTACCTGAAGTAGGTACGGTCGTTGACGTTGGTAGCGTTTGCCGATGGGAGAGGGAGATGGCGCTGTGCTAGGGAAGCTGGGCGAGCAACAGCCGCGGGCAGGCAGAGAGAAGAGGGTCAGCTGTTGTAACGAAGACGTGAACGTTTCGGTGCATCGAGAGTGCGCCGTTTTTACAATTTAAGGTCGGTCTTTCTTTGATTATTGTATCGTAATGTTGGCTTCCACCCACCCACCAAATCACGCATTTTGATACCTATTTTGTCCGCGAAATTATTGTAAATAACACGACATTCTTTGTTCTCTTTGTTTTCAACGGGCTTGCATAACCCGCAGTTTTTCCCCCTTGAAATCAAGGTGCTTCACACTGTTTTGAATTTTGTGTAATTTATCTACTCCCAAATGATCACAATATTGACGGCAAAAGCCGTAAATCTAGTGGGTGTGCTTTTTGTGCACTCATGACGTGACCTTAAGGCCGCGCTATCGCGCGTACTTCGAGGTTTCATTGATTGTTTCTTTCCACAAGTTACGTCACAAACAGTAAGACGACAAAAATAATCTCTGCTACGCCCAAAAATCAGCCGCTAAGTAGAGAACAGTACTTTTCATGATTCATTCACATTTCATTGTTCATTGCCGGGTTATACATGGAAGTAAAGCAAGAAAAGGGAGACTTGCCGCTTCTCCGTGTCCTGGGGGGGGTCCTCCACTTGTACGAATCTGCCTTGTTGAATCTACTAACCTTTCTTATTTGGGGGGAAATTATGTATAACGACGAAGAGAGGGCCACAGGTTGGCTCGAGTCGATTTTCTTGTATTTACTGTTATTTCTTGTATGTGATTACTGTTTACTAACCATTGTTCTGTTTTGATTGTAACTATGTATCTGTGGGGTTTTTGATGGGTAACTACTGGGGAATTTCAGGCGAATGCGTTATAGATACTTCTTCCTTCCAATTGCTTACAAAAGGTATGACCAATTTCCAGGGGTGGATTTAGCAATAGGCAAAGTAGGCACGTGCCTAGAGCGGCAGATCCGAGGGGGCGGCATCGTCATCGACTTCTTGGGAAAAAATGCGTCGTCTCAATCTTACTCCACGACAATTGCGTTCGCATAATTTTTTCTGTTCAATTTTTGTTGATTTGTGTCAACTATGGATGAAAAACCACATATTATCATCAACAGCAGTTAGTGCTCTAAGATTATAAACACAAACTTGTTCTCTGGGACACACCTCTCTAAGGGGAAGGGGCGGCCAATTCAGTCATGCCTAGGGCGCCACGAAAGCCAAGTCCGCCCCTGCCAATTTCAACTCCTCTACTTATTCATCTCTCACCTGTTTCTTGTTCATTTATCTACCTATTTATCTCTTATTTGTTTCTTGTTGATTTACCTACACCATTATTTATCATTTGTTTCTTGCTGATTTATTCACTTGTTTACTGATCATTTGTTTCTTGCTGATTTTATGTACTTGTTTATTGATCATTTCTTTATTGTTTATTCATCTATCAATTTGACATTTTCTGTTTGAAAAGTGCCGGTTCGAAAATGAACTGCTCAGCGTTCAAAGCGTAAGCGAGCGAGTTTCCTTTTGTTGTTACAAAAATAACTTGTAAACGAAACAAACTTTCAAAAAAGTTCAAGCACCGATTCACGCTGACTTGATCAATGCATCACTGGAGTGACTTCTCTGTCATTTCATCATGACTCATTCACACTTGATTTTTATTCAGATCATTTGGGAAGAGATTTTTCAGCAATCAACCAGGCAATACGCATGGGTTTCTTTGACGTGTTCTTCCCATGGGTGCCTGTCAGCGAATACGTCACTTTTCCTTTGCGACTAAATTGACAGTTTGCCATGTTTCATGATTTCTTGTTTTGTTTTGCTAATCTGATTTTGTGTTCATTTCATTGTTGTAAATTTTTGCATAGTCTAAATAATTTGTAATGCTTTGTCTTGTTTCGTTTGTTGTTTTTATTCATGTTTTGTCAATTTATCACTGTCAGTAGGTGTTTTGAGAAAAGAAACAAATTCATTTAAAACTTTTCAATTGATTTCCAATAAACATTCATTTTGCTTGCATTTTATTCGCGTTTCATTCAAGAATCAAACCTCATCCCCCACGACACATTCTCATCTCGAGTAAGAACTCAACAACACAACGTAGGTAAAATGTGAACGACGTCAAGAAGGGAAGGGATAACGACGATCACAGCCGAACATCGAAAACGGGGTTACACTACAGAGTGGTGCCATCAACCAGGATACACTACATCAAAGGAGCCGTGACCTGGGTACATTACAGAATGGTGCCATGACCAGGATACACTACAGAATGGTGCCGTGACCAGGATAAACTACGTTACACTACAAGATGGAATCGAAGTTTTTCAGGATTAAACTAGAAGTTTCTGGCGTTTCGATTAAAATTCTTCCGTATTCGAAGTCAAAGTTTCCATAAAGTCGGAGTTTTTCGTAATTTAAATCAAAATGTCGAAAGCAAAGTTGAAATTTTTCGTGTTCAAAATCGACACTTCAATGATCAAATCCAAGTTTTTATGTTTGAAGTGGAGGCTTTCGAGTGAAAGTTGAAGTTTTTTATGTCGAAATTGATGGTTAGATGGTTTTGCGTTTGAAGTGGAAATTCCAAGACTGAAATCGAAGTTTTTTTTTCTTTAATTTTCCTTCAATATCTCGTCAAAGTCAAAGATTTTTTATGTTCAAAGTCAAAACTTCTTGGTGTAGATTATATTAGATTAGATAATCTTTATTCGTGCTAGAATACAAAATAACATTTACGCCCGTCAAAACATAACAAAGTTTGGCAAAAGAAGTGTAGGTCGAAATTCCGAAACTTGAGAGTCTATTTTACGTCGTGGTAAAAGTGGAGTCAAAACTGCGAGATAAAAGTCAATCGAAATTTCAAATTAAAATTGTAATTTCTTTGTCTAAAGTACAATTTTCATTTGGAGTACAACTTCTTTGTATTTATAGTCAAATTTTCGCGATGAAAGACGAAGTTTGTCGTTCCTAAAGTTGAAATTTCAAATTAAAAGCCGGAGTTTCTCGGGTTCAAAGTCCAAATTCCCCGTTCATAGTTTTCAGATGAAAATCTAGTTTTTCGTATTCCAAGTCAACATTACAAAACTAAGTCGAAATATTTCATGTTTGAATCCAGAATCCTGTTTCCGGAGTCGACAATCCGATTCTAAAATCGAAGCTTCCATGTTCAAAGTGAAAGTTTTGGAATAAAAGTTGAATTTTTTTTTAAGCCAAAAGTCAAAACTTCCAGATAAACGTGGAAGGTTTTTGCATTTGAATTCTAGTTTCCGGAGTTTGAAGTCGACATTTCATGGTTTGAGTCGAAATTTCGCGACTTGAGAGTCAGTTGAGTCAAAGAATTGGGGTAAAATTCAACTGTTCTTCTTTGAAGTGGAAGTTTTTTATTTTCATAGCCAAAATTGTGTGTTTGGAGTCAAATTTTCTAGACATAGGCCCGTATTCATAGTCGGATCTTATTATATGAGGTGGTCTTAAGACCAAGTTTATTTAGACATAGGCATGAACCAAGATGGTTCTATACATACAGTTATCATCTTGTGAACATTTTATAACATACTAAAATACCCCTACATCTTCTCAAGGTTGTGTTCGGGAGAAATTAGCGTATCAAAATTGAATAAGGTCGTCTTAAGACATGAGATCTGACTATGAATACGGGCCTAAGTCGAAGCTTCCAGCGTCATAGCATATTAAAGTCGAAATCAATATATATAATAAAAGTAAGTGCCAAATCTTTGTGCCGCTAAAACTCAGAAACGAGTACCGCTACGATCAAGGGAGTTATATGGTATGGTAGCCCTATATCCCCCATCGATGGAGAAGGTTTCCGTTTTTACCAAAAGGGCGTGTTTTTGAAGATATAAGGGCTGGAAATTTTTAGCTCTCTAGAAATGTCTAGAACAGTCCAAAACTTTCGAGAGTATTCGAGATCATTCAACAAGATTCCAGAATGTTTTGGTATGTCCTGAAATAATCAATAAAAGAAAGTGTACAGAGGTGCGTGCCGGAACTCAGAAACGAGTCCCAGTAGGATCAAAGAAGTTATATGGTGTGGTAGGCCTCTATGTCCCATCCATGAAGAAGGTTCTTGGCTTTATTGGAAGGGCGGGTTTTTTTAAAGATAAAAGGGCTGGGACTTTCACCCTCTAGAATGTCTAGAACAGCCCAGAACATCCGAAAGTATTCGAGATCAATCAACAACATTCCAGAATGTTCCGGTATGTTCTACAATATCCTGGAATAGCCTGGAACGTTCGTAAACATCCCGGAACATTCCAGATCATTGTGGAACATTCAAGATCATTCCATAACATTCAAAAATGTTACGGTGTGTTGTAAAATGTTCGGGAATAGTCTGGAACGGTCGGAAACATCCCGCAACATTCCAAATCATTGTGGAACATTCGAGATCATTCTACAACATTCCAAAATGCTCCGGTATGTTCGGGAATGGTCGGGAATAGTTTGGGATGTTCGGAAACATCCCGTGATTATTCCACAACATTCCAGAATGTTCGGGTATATTCGAGAATAGTCTGGAACGTTCTGAAACATTCCGAAACATTCCAATCCATTGTGGTACCTACACTCGAGATCGTTCCACAACATTTCAGATTCCAGAATGTTCCGGTACGTTCTAGAATGTTCGAGAATAGTCTGGAACGTTCGAAAACATCCCGGAACATCCCAGATTATTGCGAAACATTCTAGATCACTCTACAACATTCCAGAATGTTCCGGTATGTTCTGGTTTGGTCGGAAATAGTCTGGGGTGCTCGAAAACATCCCGAAATATTCCAGATCATTGTAGAGCATTCAAAACCATTCCATAATAGTCCAAAATGTTTTGGTATGTTCTAAAATGGTCGGGATCATCTAGAACGTTCAAAAACATCCCGGGACATTCCAGATTATTGTAGAGCATTCGTGATAATTCCACAACATTCCAGAATGTTCCGGTATGTTCGGGAGTAGTCTGGAACGTTCGAAAACATCCCAGAATGTTCCATTATGTTCTAGAATAATCGAAAGTAGTCTGGAACGTTCGAAAACATCCTGGAACATTCCAGATCATTGTGGAACATTCGAGAACATTCTATAACATTCCAGAATGTTCTGGAATTGTCGGAAACAGTCTGGAACTTCCGAAAACATCCAGGATCATTCCAGATCACTGTAGAACATTCCAGAACACCCTTGAAAGTTCCTGCAACGTTGTGGACCATTCGAAGCCTTTTTGGTGTGGAGCCACCTATTAGTAGAGGTGCAGTACAGAATAAGTACAGAATATTCGAGAGTATTCAAGATCATTCTACAACATTCCAGAATGTTCCCGTATGTTCTGGAATGTTTGGGAATTGTCTGGAACGTTCGAAAACATCTCGAAACATTCCAGATCATTGTGGAACATTCTAGGACACTCTTGAAAGTTTCTGGAACACTATGGAGTATTCGAAGCCTTTTTGGTGTGGGGCCACCTATTGGTAGAGGTGCAGTACAGAATATTCGAGAGTATTCGAGATCATTCCACAACATTCCAGAACGTTCCGGTATATTCTGGAATATTCAGGAATAGTCTGGAACGTTCGGCCAGGAACATTCCAGAACACTCTCGAATTTTGTGGATTCTGGAAAGTTGTGGTCCATTCGAAACTTTCTTTTGGATTGAGTGGGGCTACCCATTAGTAGGGGTATATAAAGCAAGATCCGTCGTGGTTTTGAACACCTGTTTCTTGCCAGTTGTTAATGAAAAGTTGATATGATATACATTTTACACAATGCCCAACGTGGAAGAGGAGATCCTGCCAGTTCTGTAGCAAAATGGCGAAAGAAAAAAACCAACAGCGAAAACATGAAAAAGTCGAAGAGCGCGAAGTACGGTAGACGTTCCCAACGAATAGGTAGAATGAGCACCGTTAGATGCAGAGCAGTCACTCATGAAAATATCACCCTACGAGAAGCGCGAGCGAACGAGGACTAGGTTTCGCTTAGGGGCCGCGAAGTGGCCCCGGCGAAAGCTAGTAGCATATTAAAAGTCCAAGTTTTTTGCTTGCGGTCGTTTTTGAAGTCGAAAGTTCAAGTTGAAAGTCGGAGTTTTTTTTTGTATTCCAGGTCGAACTTCCCAGATAGATGATTATAATTCGTGTTTCTGATACAAATTCGAAGTTTTCTGTGTTGGAGTCAAAATTTCCCGGTTGAAGTCGGAATTTCTAGACTTGAAAGTCGTCCTCGTTCAGAGTCGGAACTTTGTGTCAAAAGTCGGGTAGTCTAAAATGCAGAAGTTTTGTGATCAAAAGGAATTTCTCCTCTGGAGTAGAGGCTTGAAGTCAAATTTTGCAAGCTCTTTCCATACAGTGTCTTGTGGGATCATTGGGAAAACTTCTGTTTGGATTAAACGATATGTAGATGTGATAACTTTACGAATCTTGATAGTAGAAAAAAATTACGGACCGCACCTCGCACAGTTAAAATGTGATTTGCGGTAACCCCGCAAAAAGCAGGCAATAAATTTCTGACGCTGATAGGGAGAATTTAGGTGCACTTCACCGATATTTCGCAATAATCCAGTGTGGAAACTGCCAACCCAGTTTGAGAACGGTCTTGGACGATTCTACAAGCTTTCAGGTCCAGATTGGTGTGGAAGCGGTTCGGATATTTCAGCTTTTGCCCGCTTAATTCGTAGAATTTCGAGAAGGGCAATTACTTACGATATGAACCCGTACGCGGTAAACAAGTCGATGTTCATATTGAAGTGTAAATAAAGATAATCGGTTGATTCCCTACAGTTCCCTAATTAATGTGACCCAATTTGTTGTAATCCACATCGTGACTTTGAGCGTGCGATTGATGCGTTCGACCACTGACTCCATCAGACTGCGGAGTATTTGTATCGATCTTGAAGTATAATTTCTTTCAAATGATGATCCTTGAGACTCAGGAGAGAACCATCAATGCTAAGATGTTGGAGAACTAGCTTACGTTGAAAGCTATTCGAGAACTAATTTCCAATGTGAGACTTGTGTATCCTTACTTTTTTACATCGGAGCTTTTGGCTTCCATGCTAAAGTTTAAATAGAGGAAATGGGCTGATTTCAGGTGTTTTTCAAGTAAAGTGGCCAGATTGTTTTTTCCACATCATGACTTTAAGCGTGCAATTGATTCGTTCGACTACTGACTACATCGGATTACGGAGCATTTGTATCGATCTTGGAATATTACTCGTTCTCAAATGATGACCACCTATACTGAAGACAGAACCCTCAAGTCTTGTCTGGCTATAACATTTAGTCCTGGACAGAGTTTTTGGCTTCCTCTCTGTAGTTCAAAAGGAAGAAGTTGTTTGATTTTCGACGATTTCTCCCTTGATATGTCGGACTTTGCAATTTTACATAATGTTGCTATGATAGTGCAATTGAATCGATCGACCACAGATTGCATCAGACTGCAAGATCTGCATAAAATCATTTCTTATTGAATTAGGGCAAAGGAAATCGATAGAAAGTCTTAAATTTGAAATATCAGAAATGAGCTTTTGGGGATGTGCTGGAAGTGTTAAGTACCACTCAGAAGTTAGTAGATTCAAGGCTTAAATTTCGAGCATTCTATCAAGTTTTCATAGCAATGTGAATTGAGGACTCGCTTAGTCTTAAATCAGGACAAAACGACCTCTGACTCTCCAAATTGGATGAATAAATTGATTTTGGCGATTTCCAGCTTGATATAACAGACATTTTTTTTCCACATCGTGTGTTTGATTGTGCGATTGATCCTTTCGACTACTGACTGCAACATATCGCTGATTTTCTGCATCGAACTCAAAAAATCGTTCATTTTCAAAGTGAAGTCGGCAACTGTGATTTTCCCAATTGAACAGGCGTTATGAGGCGTATCTGTACCGGGAGCTCGGTGTGTGAGAGTCAGATATCGACGCGACCTATGCCGCCTCCGCTGACATTATACGGAACGCCAGGGGATAAATAAAATATCACGTTACCTATACTCTCTCTCTGCAGATAGGTAGGTACACAGTGAATGGAGAAACAGGGGTGATGGGGAAAAAATTGGAGGATGGAGCGCAGAATTTCGTCTATGAGAAGGATGTGGAGGAGAGATGGTGTCTGGGAGTATTAGGAACAATTCGATCAATGTTGCGCTGGGATGGCTCAGCGTTATTAGCGACATGAAAAAGTAGATGACAGGAAGATGGATGGGTGGGATAAGGGTAAGCGGACCGGAGTGATGTACAGGGTGGATCTTATCTAGGCATATCGTATCGCATTTGAGCCAAGTTAATAACGTCGTTAGAGTCTCTCATAAATGAAGTTATCTCAGATCAACTTCGCTATTCGATACCTATCGAAGTGTCCAAAAGCATGTCGAAATCAAAGCAGCTTTGCTAAGTGACATCAACCTTCTTTTGAATCAATCATTCTACGAGTAACTTTTTTTTTGAGTGTCTCTAATGGTGAATCGTCTTAAGAAAATTTCAGACAGATTCTCAGTACAAAGTTGGATTATTTGCTGGAGTTCTCACTACAAGGTTAATGGATTCGGGGAAATCTTTGACGCAAAGATGACCTTGGCAAGCTTTCAACTATGAAGTTGATGGTTCGGCTGGATTCTCACTTCTATATTGATGAAATTGAGCACAGTTCTCGTTATGGTGTTTTTTGAGAAAAAGTTTTCTGTACAGAGTCGCTCACATTAGCGGAATTCCAACTATGTCTAGTGCAATTCATACTCCGCAGTTAATGAGTCTAGCATAATTTCCGCTACAAAATTCTATAGATTCAGTGGAATTCCCGCAGAGAAGTTGATAGATTGAGAAAAGGAGAATAATATCACTGTGAAGTTGATGAATTCGGAGGAATCTCCACTAGGAAAATCATGAATTTAGCAAGAGCGTAATCCTCATTCTTTAGTTAATGAATACAGTAAGATTCTCACTACAAATTTGGTGGATTTAGCACAATTCTCGCTATGGAGTAATGAGCTTGGAGAAAGTCTCGCTACAAAGTTGATGGATTTGAAGAAATCATTGATGCAAAGATGACCTTGATGAGCTTCTCACTACAAAGTTGATAATTTGTCTGAAATATCACTTTAAAGTTGATAAAATTTAGAACAGTTCCCACTATAGAGTTCAAAATTTGGAGGAAGTTTCGGTACAGATTTGATTACTGTAGCGGAATTCCAACTATGTCTAGTGCAATTCATACTCCACTGTTTATGAGTCTAGCATAGTTTTTGCTACAAAATTCTATAAATTCAGTGAAATTCCCGCTGAGAATCTGATAGATTGAGAAGGGGAGAATAATATTACTGTGAAGTTGATGAATTTAGAGAAATTTTCACTGGGAAAATCATGAATTTAGCGAGAGCGTGATCCTCATTATTTAGTTAATGAATACAGCAAGATTCTCACTACAAATTTGGTGGATTTAGCACAATTCTCGCTATGGAGTAATGAACTTGGAGAAAGTCTCGCTACAAAGTAGATGAATTTGGAGAAATCATCGATGCAAAGATGACTTTAATGAGCTTCTCACTATAAAGTTGATAATTTGTCTGAATTATCACTTCAAAGTTGATAAAATTCAGAACAATTCCCATTATAGAGTTGAAAATTTGGAGAAAGTTTCGGTACAGAATTGATTACTTTCGCGGCATTCTAACTATGTCTAGTGCAATTAATACTCCAAAATTGATAAATCTAGCAATGTTCTTGCTATAAAATTTGATGAACTCAGTGCAATTCCCGCTAAAAAGTTAATGGATTAAGAAGACAATTCCACTGTAAAGTTGATGAATTTAGGGAAACTTCCGCTACGGAACTCAAGCGACGGTGAAACCTTGGAACCCTCACTACAAAGTTGATGAATTTAGCACAATTCCTGCTATGAAGTACTGAACTTAGAGAAAAATTTCACGTCAAAGTTGAAAGAATAATAGTTATGAGTAACGGATTTGGAGAAAGTCTCGGTACAGAGTTCATCACTTCAGAGGAATTCCAACTAGATCTAGTGCAATTCACTCTCAATAAAAATCTCCCTATGGAACTTGATGAATTGAATGGCATTCTCGTTACTGGGTTATTTACTCAAAGAAAATTGACACCATGAAGTTGATGAATTTAGCGAAATTCTCACTATAAAATTTATGACCTTCATGAAACTCTCAACATATTTCATGATTCATAATTTATCGCTTCCACTACGCAGTTGAGCCAGGCACAATTTTGACCATGAAGTTGATGAATTGAGAAAAAATTCCCACTACAAAGTTGATTATTTGGCGAAACTCACTCTACAAAGTTGATGAATTAAGCTAAATATTGGCTAAAAAATGATTAGTGCGGGAGAAATTGCGCTATAAGCGGAATCTTCACCATAAAATAGATAAATTTAGCACAGTCCTAGCTATGGGGTTGTGAATTTGAAGTCAGCTAGTTGCGCACCAAGGTTGATGACTTTAGTCAGATTCTGACTACAAAGTTAACGAATTGAGTGAAATGCTTGTCATGGAATTGATGAATTCAGCAAACTCCTCCTGAAAAGTTGAAAAATTGAGGGAATAATATCACTATGAAGTTGGTGATTCAAGCCAAATTCTCACTGTAGAGTGGATGAATTCAGCAACATTCTTATCAAAAAAGTCAATGAAATTAGCACAGTTACTACTGGACTATAGAGTTATTGAACATAGCACAATTCTCGCTGCAAAGTCAATGTTTAGCCAATTTATCAATCAAACGTTAATGAATTTAGTACTATCCCCACTCCAGAACTGATAAAATTGGAGGAAGTTTTTATGCAAAATTAACGGCTTCAGTGAAATAATCACTGCAGAATTCATGAATTCAGCGGATCTCTCGTGATGAAGTTGATTAATTCAGAGATGTTATCACTATGAAATTGATAGATTCGGAGGATTTCACTCAAAAATGAGAGCCTGATAAAATTTTCACGACATTGCTGAATTCAGCACAATTCTCGCTATAAAGTTGAGGACATTGAAGGCGTTCTCGCTATGAAGCTGACGACTTGAGGAGAACTATCTTCATGAAGTTGATGAATTTTGCTTAGTTCTCACTATAAAATAGATGACTTTCACGAAATTGTCATCATATGGTTGATAATTCAGCGCAATTTTTACTACCCAGTTGATTCGTTCAGCACAATTATAACTTGAAGGTTGTTGAATTTAAAGAAACAATTCCCATTACAAATTTGAGTGTATGGTAAACCTCACACCACAAAGTTGATAAACTGAGCAAAACTGAAGCTGCAAATTGATGAGTTAGGAGGAAGTCTTGCCATAAGCGGATTCTTCACTATGAAATTTAGCACAATTCTAGATGTAAAGTTGATGAATTTAAAGACAGTTGCTCAACAAAGTTGATAATTTCAGTAAAGTCTGATCAGAAAGTTAACGAATTAAGCAAGATGCTTGTCATGGAATTGATGAATTTAGCGAAATTACCGCTGAAACGGTGACAGCATGGGGAGATAATATCACCAATCACTATAAAGTTAATGATTTGAGCAAAATTATCACTCTGAAGTTGATGAATTCAGCAACATTCTCATTACGCTAATCAATGAATTCATCCTACTTTGGACAATGGACTTAATGCACTCAGCACAATTCTCGCTACGAAGTCAATGTCTAGTCAATTTTTCAATCAGAAATCGATGAATTTAGGACTATTCCCACTTCAAAATTGATGATTTCAGCGAAAGTTGCGACACAAAATTGATGGTTTTACTGATATTCTCACCGCAGAGTTCATGAATTTAGCGAATCTCTTGCCATGAAGTTGATGGCGGTTGATGAGATATTTTCACTGTGATAATGATGGATTTATAAAATCTTCGCTACAAAGTAAAAGGCTGACAAAAGTCTCACTATGAAGTTGATGAATTCAGCAAGATTCTTACTACAAAGTTCACTTATTTGGTGAAGTTCCCACTACAAAGTTGATGAATTCAGCGCATTTTCTGCCATGAACTACCTACTGAACTTGGAAAGAAACTCGCTGAAATTTGGAGAAAGTGTCTGTAGAGTTGATCACTACAACGGAATTCTGTTTATGTCAAGTGCAATTCATACTCCCAAGTTGATGAATCTAGCACAATTGTCGCTATAAATTTTGATGAATTTATCGAAATTCCTGCTAAAAATATGATAGATTGAGGAGACAATATCACTGTGAAGATTTTGAACCTTCGCTACAAAATTATGACTTTAGCGATGGCGAAATCCTCACTACAAAGTTGACGAATTCAGCGAAATTCTCACTACAAAGTTTCATTATTTGGTGAAGTCCTGACTACGAAGTTAATGAATTCAGCACATTTCCTGCTATGAAGTACTGAACTTGAAGAAAATCTCACTACAAACATGATGAATTTGGAGAAATCTTTGAGGAAAGTTGATAGATCAAGAAGAAGGGGATAATATCACTGTGAAGTCGATGAATGTAGAGAAACCTCCGCTAGGAGAATCATGAATTCAGCGATAGCGAAATCCTCTTCATTGACTTAATGAATACAGCGAAATCCTCACTACAAAGTTGATGAATTCAGCACAATTCCTGCTATAAAGTGGGTACTGAACTTGAACAAAAAATTCACTCCAAAGTTGATAAAATGATATTTGAAGAGTAATGGAATTGAAGAAAGTCTCGATACAGAGGAATTCCAATTCTCACTATGAAATTTCATGAACTCAATGGCATTCTCGCTACCAAGTTGATGAGTTGAAGAAAATCCCATGAAGTTGATGAATTCAGAGAACTTCCCACTATGAAAATTTTCATCATATTTTATGGTTGCGATTCTATCGCAACTACGCAGTTGACTTGGGCATGATTTTGACAATAAAGTTGATTAATTTGGCACAGTCCCAGCCATGAAGTTGTGAATTTGAAGAAAGTTGCGAACCAAAGTTAAGGAATTTAGCGGAATACTTGTCATGGAATTCCAAAATTCCCGCTGAAAAGTTGATAGATTGAGGAGATATCACCAAGACATTGATGATTTCAGCCAAATTCTCACTGTAAAGTAGATGAATTCAGCAACATCCTCATAACAAAAATAGATGACTTCAACCCAGTTTGGAGTACAGAGTTGATGCACTCAGCACCATCACGTTACAAAGTCAATATCTAGTATATTTCTGAAACAAAAGTTGATGAATTCAGCTCTATTTTGGCCAAAGTTTTTGGAGTTGGGACAAAGTTGCAATACATCATAGGCTCTAGAGCATAATGAGATTCTTGAAGATAATAAATTCTTACCGAAGAATTCATCAATTTAGCGAAACTTTCGCTATGAAGTTGATGAATTTAGACATATTATCACTATGGAATCGATGGACTGGAGAATCTTTGCTACAAAGTGAGAAAGTGACAAAATGCTCACTTTGAAATTGATGAATTTAGAGAAATTCTCAGTACAAAATTTATTATTTGGCGGAGTCCTCACCACGAAGTGGATGCATTTAGCACAATTCCAGCTTCAAAGTTTATAAAATAAAAGACTTCGTTGCTTTGAAGTTGGTGACTTGAGGGGGATTCTTCATGAAGCTGATGAATTTAGCAAAGTTCTCACTATAAAAATGATTTGATGACTTTCACGACATTCTCATCATTATGTTCAATAATTCAGCGCAATTTCCACTACGCAGGTAAATTCAGCACAATTTCAACTATGGAGTAGATGGATTTAGTGAAAAATCTCACTAAGAAGTTGATTTTTTGCGTAACACACCCTACAAAATTGATAAATCTAGCAAAATTTCAGTTATGGAATGATGAATTTAGAAAAGTCTTGCTATAAGCTGACTCTTTACTATAAAAGAGGTAGATTAAGCATATACAGGGTATTTTAAAAATAAGTGCCATCCCTTCCACGCCAGATTCAGATTCTCAAAATATAGAGATTGTGCTATTTTTTATTTTTCAAAAGTACCCCTAAAAAGTTACAGGCCTTCAAAGTTCAATTTTTCAATTCGTTTTTCATAACTTTTATACGGCTGGACCAATTTTGCTAAAATTTCAACCAGAGTGTGCTGAAATACGTCTCTATTGAACAATGATGGTGTGTTTGAACAAAAGTTCCTAGTGACGTAGATAGTGAGGGGTAGCTCCCTTTTCTCCCCCTCCCCCAATTTCTACGCCACTGAGGATTTTCCAAAACTGATCACATTCTTAGATTTCTTGTTCAATTCTCAAAAAAGTTAGACTTGCAAAATTTTGATAAGGGGCTTCAATTTTGAGATATATGGGTTTGAAATTTTGAATAACATCTCGGAATCGCGACTTTCCAAAGCCCGAATGGTTTTTTCCTGAAAAACTCCATGTCTCACAGGAAAAATGGTTCATCAACTTTAAACACCTCAAAAACTCATTTCAGTTGAGAAATCATGAGTTTTCTTGAATTTAAATTTCAATTTTCTAAAAAAACAATGAACCCTGGAAAGTGGCGCTTCCAAGATGTTTTTCAAAGTTTCAAACCCAAATATCTCGAGATAGAAGCCTCTAATCAAAATGTTGCAGAAGTATCTTTTTTTGCAAATTTAACAAGAAAGCTAAAAGTGTGACCAGTTTTTTGAAAATCGTCAGTGGCCTAGAAATTAGGGGGAAAAAAGGAGCTACCCCCCACTATTTACGCCACTGGGCATTTTTGTTCAAATACATCATCATTGTTCAATAGAGACGTATTTCAGGACACCTTAGTTGAAATTCCCGAAATCGGCCCACCCATATTGAAGTTATGATTAAAAAACGAATTAAAAAATTGAACTTTGGAGGCCTGTAACTTTTTTTAGAGACACTTCCGAGAAATAAAAAATAGCACAATCTTCATATCTTGAAAATCTGAATTTAGGGTGGGGAAGAAGGCAATTATTTTTGAAACATCCTGTATTTAGCTGTGAATTTCATGAATTTGACGAAAATTATCCACCAAAGCTTATGGCTTCAGTGAGACTCTGACTTCGAAGTTCACGAATTGAGCAAATGCTAGTCATAAAATTGATGAATTCAGCGAAATTCAAGCTGAAAAGTTAATGGACTGAGGAGATCTCATCACTATGAAAATGATGATTTTAGCCACGTTCTCACTGTAAAGTAATTGGATTCATCAACAGTCACATTACCAAAATCAATTAATTCAGCCCAGTTTAGACTACAGAGATGTGATGCACTTAGCGCAGTTCTCGCTACAAAGTCAATGTCTAGCAAATTTCCAAATCAAAAGTTGATGAATTCAGCACTATTTTCGCTTCCAAATCAATGAATTTGGAGAAAGTTACAAAACACTATTGCAAAAAAACCGAAAAAAAAACACTATTGGCTTCAGAGGAATTCTTACCGCGGAATTGATGAATTTAGCGAAACTTTCGCCACAAAGTTGGTGAATACAAAGATATTATCACTATGGAAATGATGAATTTGAAGAATCTTCGCTACAAAGTAAGAAAGTGACAAAATTCTCACTATGAAATTGATAAATTTAGCGAAACTTTTGCTTTAAAGTTGATAAAATAAAAGACGTCTTCGCAATGAAGTTTATGACTTTAGGGAAATTATCTCCATAAAGTTAATAGATTAGCGAGGTTCGCAGTATAAAATTGATGACTTCCACGAAACTGCCATCATATGATCAATAATTTAGCGCAATTTCCACTATGCAGTTGATAAGTTCAGCACAATTCTTACTTAAAGGTTGATGAAATTGAAGAAATTCCCACTACAAAGTTGATGAAGTTAGCAGAATCAAAGCTACAAATTGTTGAGCTAGAGGAAGTCTTGCTATAAGCGGAGTCTCCACTTGAAAATGAATGAATTAAGCACAATTCAACCTATAAAATCGATGAATTTGAACAAAGTTGCGCACCGAAGTTATTGGCGTTAGTGAAGCTTTGACTACAAAGTTGACAAATTAAGCAAAATGCTTGTCAGAAAGTTGATACATGCAGCCAAATTTCCGCTAAAAAGTTGATGGAATAAAAAGACAATACAACTGTGAAGTTGATGGAATTAGAGAAATCTTCGATACCAAAATGATCAATTAGGCGATAGCGAAATCCTTACTAAAAAGTTGATGAATCAGCGAGATTCTCACTAAAAAGTTGATGAATTCAAGACAATTCTTATTAATAAAATAAGTAATACACTTGGAGAAGATCTCGCTACAAAGTTGATGAATTTGGAGAAATCATCGATGCAAAGAAGACCTTAGCTAGCTTCTCACTATAAAGCTGATGAATTGGCTAAATTCTCACTTCAGTGTTGATAAATTTAGCACAGTTTACGTTATAGAGTTGTGAATTTGGAGAAAGCTCTGGTACAGAGTTGATCACATCAGCAGAGTTCTATGTCAAGTGCAATCCATACTAAGAAGTTGATGAATCTAAAACAATTCTCGCTATGAAATTTCATGGATTTGATAAAATTTTTGCAATGAAGTTGACGACTGAAATATATCTGCTCTTCTATTTGACTTGAGAAAAAACACCACAAGTTTTCATATGCAAAACTGAAGCATGTATGCATGTCTTGACATTTCAGCACCACATGCCTTCAAAGCCACATCCAGAAGCTTATCCACTAACATGTTAGCTCTTATGATTTTTTCTGGAGTCCTTCCTGTTTTCTTTTGGTAATAAAAATAGGATTGAAATCGTTACAAGTAATCCGCAAATTGATGCATTTAGTAGTCGAACGGATTAATAGCACTCTTAAAGCCACGCTGTGGAAAACGACTAATGCTGCTAAATCAAGCAAAGAATCACCAAACAGATTCGCTTCATTTGACTTGAAGAACAACTGTCGCCGGCTCTGTATCTCAGAGTTTGCTCCTGGCAAACTCACAGAGGAGCCAAAAAGGGCAGTAAAGTCGTAGGTTCAAATATGCCAATGGGAAAGGAACCACGACTTGATGGAGTAAACAGTTGGGTTATTTGCCTGAGTCTGTGTGTACGTTTGCCGTGTGGCGAATTTGCTCGAGAATAAGTTAGGTAATCATTTTCTCTTTCATTTTCCGCCTCGTCGTCCGCATTTCCAAATTCATCATCGGTCATCCAGAAAAGCAAATAAAACGAAACGCAATATCTACTCGATAAACACCGCGCCATCATCACGGCACGCACATCACCCTTCCTGTTTTTGTTTGCTTTTGTTTTGTTATTATCATTGCCGAAACAAACAAAGTGTGCCCTACATTTATCCCCCGCCCCCTCCCCTATTCATTTAGCTGTGGAACGTGTACACGTTTCACTGTTTCTTTGTTTCTCTTTCTCACCCCCTTCTTTCAAAGCCATCTTCTTTCTTTTCCGTTTGCAGTCACGTCTGTTTTTTTTTTTCGAATTTTTCCACTCTGGAACACAACCAAAGCTTTGCGATAACAACAAATTGCGAATAATCGCAGAAAGCCGTGCGCTTATGGAACACAAACAAAAACCGGCGCTCGTATGTATGTTTATGTAGAATTCGTAATACGTGAGCATATTTGCGAAAAGTGACGTCACACGAGTTTTGAACTTTTATCGCTCCGCAGAGCTTTTAATTATACACGGGAGTCATCTAGATGGCGCTGCTTTGTCGCCGTTTGTTATTCACACCCACAAAGTTTGGCTTCTGTTTTCCATTGGCGTAACATTGGCCTTAAAATCCCTAAAATAAAAATCTTGCAGCGTTCAAAGTTAAAACTTGGCAAATTGGATACTGGAGCGTCAAGTGATTGGATACTCTCCTGGAGTCAAGTGGTGGGTTTCATTTCTTTGTTCTTACAACTACTATCTATTTGACGAGATAATGGCCGGGCGGACGTCGCTGTGTTTGGTGGCTTTTCTTTTGTTTACGTAACTCTGCACACATATGTAGGAACACACAAGGCTGGGAATACAATGGGACCAGTGAGTATAGGTACAAGTACTGATACGACGCCAACTTTGTGTGTGTGTACTGTGTACGCGCGCTTCCATTTTATCCCTTTGTGAAGAGCTTTTGTGGACAGAGGCACATCAGGACCTGCTAGTGCAACAAGCCGCAGAGCCGGCCGATTGAAAGCGAGCAAACGAATTGAATTACCGATAGGTATATACTGGATGCGCTAATGGAACCCCAAAATGAAGGGTTGAAGCTCGGAGTAGTCTTCTATGGACGAATTGCAGGAGCCGTTGCGCTTTTGTCTTCATTGTTTAGAGTTGTCGCAACGTGCTTTTGGTAACTTTCAGGGTATACATGAATATCATGCACTCGCGGTGAAATATTAGATCTAGACGGCTTTGACTGTGATAGATGTCTGATGTTATAAGAGTGAAATATCAAAGCGGAATAGAATTTCAGCTTGTACCTAGCTACAGTTGCGTCTCTTTGGTGATTTACCTGCTAACTAGACTTTGGTTAAGTTGAGTTTAGTCGAAATATAGCGAAATCGCACGAACATTTTGAATTAACTATTGAAACTGCAGCTTAGGTTTCCATTGAATGTGACTAGTGCACTAGATGCGTTAGATTCTTGGCAACTACTGACTGCATCAAATTTTTGACTAATTGTAACGATTCAAAAGCCAATTTTCTCAAATGAAAATATAAGAGACTCTAGGAAGAATTATCAAAATAACCATGTCAGTCGATGGGTTTTCAGATGAGGCTATTATCAGTTTCGAATATGAGAGCTTCTGATGTTTTTTGTTCAAGTCAAATAGAGCAAATTGGTTATTTTTCATGGTTTCAGATGGATTAAGCACTTTCAGCCGTTTTCCACATCGTGATTTTAAGTGTACGATTGATACGTTCGACCACTGCCTGCATCAGGTCCGAACTATTTGCATCAGTCTTGTAATAATATAACCTGTTTTCAAATTGTGACATGTGAGACTAAAGACTTAATTGTCTAGGTTGAAATGTTAGAGAATCAATTTCAATTGAAAGCTATGCAGATATGAAGGTAGAAATGCGTCTTCTGTAGCATTTATTCTTGATATAGGAGCTTCCGGCTATTTGTTTTGAAGTTTTTATGGTGAAAATTATTCCATTTTCAGCGATTTCCTCCCAAATATGGTCGAGTTTGCCTTTCTAAACAACGTTGCGTTGATAGTGCCGTCGAGTCGTTTGACTGCTAACTGCATCAGATTGTCAATTATATGTAACAATATTGAAAACTCCATCTATTTGAAAACAAGCTACAGGAAAGCCTTCAAGACTGTCGGAGGAAGGAGCCTTCGATGTTGATTATCCAGATCGTCAGACAAGACTGTTCATCAGAATTACTTGGGAGAGACTGTCGTTTCTCAACGGGAACCAGGGAAGAGCAGCGTCAACTCAGCGATTTTCCTTGATGGATTTTAACATGCTGCGTCGACGGTTTACAACTCAATGCACGGTCCCATGTGACCAAATCATGTGACGATTCAATGAGTATTATGGAAAGATCTAGAGATCAAGAGAAGCCAATAATCAATGGACTCACGTTACGGCAAGAGCCTTTGTGTGTCTTATCTCTCAACTTATAAAAATGCATTTTCCACTTCATTATATGCATTTGTTATTTTCTCGCGGTGATCTGAGTCAAAGCCACACGTCTGTTATCTAATCAACTTTATCTGGTGTTTTTGGCCAATTTAAGCAAATTTGTTATCATTGTTCAACCGATGGAATAGACTACATGGATGATGGAAGAAAATACGCGTCATATTGGAATTCGAAATGGCCGAAACAATCAAAAATAGGCTTTTTTGCTTCTTTTCATGAAAAAATTTCAAAATCGATCAAATTTCAGTTTACTACAAAGCACTGAAGTACAGACCTTCTTCTACATTTTGAGACCAAAATGAGCTCAATCGGTTCAACTGTTTTCAAGGTAAGGCGAATTTGAAAAAAAGCCTGCTTGCTACTTTTCCAAACAGACCCGGGTGATTAAAATTTGGGTTTTGATTTGCCGAAATTTTGTTCTCTCGCTAAGTTGAACGAGACGATTATTTGGTATCATTGTGCAGCCAATAAAAACAGGCTTCAGGTGTCATATGAGAAGATGACAATGCTGAAATTCAATTGGCCTTTTCAGGGCCAAAACGCCGGCTCCCTCGGGAGCCACCCTTCCTAACCATCTACCGAGAGCGGACATCGTCCGCAAGCGAGGCCTCAGGTCTCACCACCACCATCAAGAGCGTGTTTCCGCCAGAGCATGGAAGCTCCGCCTTTCAGCCTGGCCGCGCCTCTCTCGCCCTTGGCATCAGTCTTCTCTTGCTCTCGTTTCTTTTTGTAGAAAATACCGAAAAGACAAACTAAACACACGATTCGAAGGAACAAAGTTGAAAAAGCATCAAAAAACAAAATCTGTGATTTTTTGGGTGTTTCTACTTTTTCGAGCAGTACGGATGTTATTCTTTTGATATGGTTACAGTATATTAGGTATTTACAATATTCACAATGAGCAGACAAATTAACAAAGAAAATTATTGGAATAAATTGATGTAGAAAGTTGAAATCTTGTCTCTTCACTTGTTTAATATTTTATTCTGCTCGACGCGTTTTGAAACTTTTGAGAAAATCCAGAGTTATTGAAACACTTCAACAAATCACAATCATCCCTCATTTCATCAAACCCAAAAATACCTCGACTTCATTCCATACCAAAAATTCACAAACCTAACACTCCCATCAGACCTGTAGTTTCATTCATAAATTCCCCTGTATATAGATTAACATCCTTCCTGAGTAAACTTCCACCTGAAGTATCAGATTTCAAACCAGTTTTCAGCATCAAAAATTCTACAGAACTTATAAATAAAATGAAAAATATTACTCCAACACCAAATTCAATTTTGATCGGATTCGATGTAACCAATCAATTTCCTTCAGTTCCTATTTCAGAATGCCTTGAGAAATGCAGATGCCTATAATAAGAAATCTTATATTTCAATCTTCCCTACCAGACAATTTTACACTAAGTATTTCTCCTCTTCTTGAATGCTCAGTCAGTCAAAAAAAATTCACATTCAATGACAAAATTTACAAACAGAAAACAGGACTTGGAATGGGTTCACCACTTTCTTCTTTCCTTGCAGAAGTTTTTCTCAACAATCTTGAACTCGAAATAATTTTAAAAAACCTTCTTTTTGTAAAACATATTCAAAATTGGTACCGTTACGTAGATGATATTCTAGTTGTTTAGTTTTGTTTTCTACACTGGAATTCAGCGAACATAACAAGATTTCTCATTTAGACAAATCATTAGTTTGATAAATAATGAATTTTCTTTTTCAATATATCACAGACCAACTTTCACCGATTCTATTATTCCATACCATTCAGCACACCCATTTTCTCACAAACTTGCATTTTTTCATTCAAGTTTTCATCGTTTATTCATCACCCCTTTGAATGGTTCCGACTTCAATCATAAATCAAATCTAACAAAACAAATAGCGGTAAATAATCAATTCCCAATAAAATTAATGAATCCATAATACCATAAAAAACTTTCAAAATTCCATCTTTCACAAGTTATCACACTAAATTCAAATCACAATAATAACTCTCAGAAAACTTACATATCGTTACCATATTTTCCTAAAATATCAGAAAAAATATCAAACATTTTCAAATCTCAAAATTTAACGATATCTTTTTCAGTATCTCATCCTTTAAAACCTTCATTGGTGAGAAACAAATCTATTATTTCTATTTTTGAACAAAGTGGCGTTTTTCAATTAACATGTGACTGCGGTAAATCTCATATCGGCAGAACATACAGAAATTTTAACGTGAGAATCAAAGAACACATTCGAGCTCTCAATACACAAAAATTAGATCAGTCTGCATTTGTTTCTCATATTTCTTTTTGCAATTCATCCAGTAATCAAAATTTTAAATCTATTTTAGACACCACATCAGACAAAATGTTATGTAATTATCTTGAGTTACAAATTAGAAAATTAAGTGAAAGCAATCCAAATTTATGTTTAAATGAGCAAACACATTTCAATACATCAATTTTACTCCCTTTTTTGTTTCCGTCAAGTAATCGAAATTTTTCACAATAAATACCTATACAAAGTACCAGCCATGTCTCCATCGTTGTTTAATTGTTAATATAATTTTGTCAAATATTTTAAATTCTGACATTAATTCATGACTTTTTATATTTTATACTAATTTACCATATAAATATTTGCTGTTGAAAATAAGTCTGTAATTAAAAGTTTCGAAGCGCGTCGAGCAGAATAAAATAATATACAAGTGAAGAGACAAGATTTTAATTTTCTACATCAATTTACTACAAAGACTTCACATCATGGAGAACTTCGTCAGAAGATATAAAATTATCGGACAAAACCCTTTTGGGATAAATACAAATTTGTAGAAGAGTTTTCTAAGATTTCCATTCAATGAATTTACCCTGTAATAATTTCAAGAATTGTAGGAAAATTTGTAACAATTCTTCTCCAACTCATTATGGCTCTTCGGATAGATATTTGGGGGAGCTCCTCTCAATATTGGTTCAAACCTTGTTGGAGTTCCTCAACTGTATTGGACTGATTCCGTCCGTTATCGTGCAAACGCTGGCTGAGGTGGGGGCCATACAAAATAGTCTATGTGGTTCAGATCTGGACTGGAGGCCGATTTCTTGGTTGTATGACATTCACATAAGCGCCAGTTAGAGAATCACCGGTCTTTTTTGCCGTGTGTAGTGCCAATGAACCGTCCTAAAAAAATTACTTTCATTCCACAAGGTTTCTATTAGACCCTAAATTGCAAATTGACCTGCATAAACGTAAAATTTGGCGTAAGTACCCTAATTTTTGGCAAGACCAATTGAAGGACTCTTTCTTTAAAATCAAAGGCATTTAGCCTCATGCCCTGCTTGAGGAATATTAATGGCAGTTTGTGATTACAAGGAACACCTGCCCAAACCATTACAGGGGGAGAATGGTGTTGCAACTTCGTTTTAAGCCAGTTGAGTGGCACTTCGAATGTTTTTATATTTCTCTCAATGTGTAAGCGATCATTTCGAGAATTTTGCAGTGAATTGATATTGTGGAATCAATGTCATGCCTGTTCACGACAGTCCTCGAGAGGTTTTGCCACCGCACTAGCCAATAACTTTGTTCAATAACTTTGAGCTGTAATCTTGTTTTGGTGATTCTTCTCACCGATGTTCAAGAAATACCCAAAAAGTATTAATACAAGTAATCAGAGAAAGCTAGATTGGAAGCGACTTATGCAGCCTAAATTAGTACCTGTTAATTAGAGTATTGATAAGTGCACGGATAGCTAAAAGATACTCCCCCGACGAATCGTTATTTTTTTCAAGTTCTTTTCAGTGTGATGATCATCTAAACAGGTAGGGTCTGTTATCCCAAAATTTTATGCAGAGGAATTGTTTGGTGGAACGTGAATCAATGAGACGCCGACATATGTAACACTACGAGAAGTAGAACGATGGGTAACCTAAACTGGTTTGTCTGTCACTCATTGTTCTGATTTTGGTAGTGTTGGTTACGATTATTTTCAGATGTTCAGATGCGGCTTTGCAGATTTACGCGAGGTCTGACAAAATCCGGGGTACAGACTCACCCTGTACAATGATTGGTATGTTTTTTGCACCTTGTATTATAAATGAATCACTTATACTTCCTCCCAAAAAACTTTCCAAAATTTCCTTGAATAACTGAAGTAGAAGTTGAGTTAAGTATTATATTTACCTATAATAGTTGAATAAATGTTTTTCACTCAGTAGAAGTAGAAGAAGAGTAGTTAAATATTTGAAGCTCAATTTTTTCCATTTGACCCCGCCATATTTTTTCAAGTGAAAGGCAAAATTTTTTTTTCATTCTATAATTCCTTAACGAGGATGAACTTAACAGCACTGAATTGTAGTTTTTCGTGATTTTTCAAAAACACCGTGAGAAATGAAATATCTTCTCCACGACTCACACCTGACGCTCACAGGCCAAATTCTTCAAAGTTATGACAGGTATGTGAAAGTGATAGCCAACTTTTTTGCAGGCAATTTGATGGCCTTTCATTTGAGCGGTTTTTTGATGGGATCACCTTAAATCGAGATAATTGCAAAAGACACTTCAAATGTACCAATAATCTGAGATGGCGGCGATTCCACACCCCCTATCGATAGGGACTTTCTACACAGTAATCAGCAAGCTTTTGAGAACATCTCTACCAATTTTCAAAACTACACTATTTATTTTCGCTATCCTCCTGAATTATGCTTTCATTGACTGGGCTAAAGATAGAGTAGCTCAAGTAGTACTATGTAGTAATAGTCCGGATGTTAAGAGCAAAACACAGGGGGTACCCTGCATTTTGAGGTAGAGCGAAGCCCCTTTGCATGTGTGATGCTTGGACCCTCCCGAATCCATAATCATCGGTAGCCACTGGCAAAAATCGTGCAGGCACTGTATACAGGGTGAAGCAGAAAAAAAATTAAGAAAATTTGTATTTTGTGAACCAGAACGGATGGAGTCGCGTGAAACACCATATCTGTTCCAAATTTTGCGCTTATCAAGATAAAGAAATCTGTTTTTGATTATCTTGTGCCATTTTTGAAATATCGGAAAAAGAAAAAAAAAAGAAAGCTGAAAATTGCCTTTCCATAAATGGCTGAAAATTCTAGATAAAGAGATGCGATTTGGTTTGTATGCTCTGAGTGATGTTTCAAGTGAAATTCGAGGAGTAGCCACCTGGGAAATCACTGCGGGCGCTGTTACAGGGTGAGGCAGAGAAAATTGAAGATAAATCGTATTTCGTGAACCAAAACAAATGGACTCACGCGAACCACCAAGTTATGTTCTTAATTTTGCTTTTGACAAGGTGTGAGTGATTTTTTTTGAAAATCTCATTCATTTTTTGAAAAATCATCAAAGGAACTTTTTCTTTTTTGAACTTAATTTTTTTTTGTATGTCTGAAAACCCAAGTTATAGATGTGCAATTTGGTGAGTATGTCAATAATGATGTTTCACGTGAAACGCGATTAAAAGCCACCGGCGCCAGTACTGCAGGCGCTGTATACGGGGTGAAGCAGAGAAAAATCTAAAAAAATCATATTCCGTGAACCGAAATGAATAAAGTCGCGTGAACCGCCACATGTGTTCTGAATTCTGCTCTTGAAAAGATGTGTGCAGTAGTTTTCGAAAATCTCGTCGACATTCGTGAAGAAATTGACATAAAAACTTTTTCGTTTTTGAATTTCTTTTTTTCTATGAACGGCTGAAAATCAAGGATAAAGGGACGAAATTTCGTAAGTATGTCAATAGTGATGTTCTACGTGAAACGCGATTGATAGCCACCGGCGCAAGTACTGCAGGCGCTGTATACAGGGTGAAGCAGAGGAAATTCTTAAAAAATCATATTTCGTGAACCGAAATGAATAAAGTCGCGTGAACCGTCATATGTGTTCTGAATTCCGCTCTTGAAAAGATGTGTGCAGTAGTTTTTGAAAATCTCGTCGACATTTTTGAAAAAATTGACATGAAAACATTTTGGTTCTTGAATTTCTTTTTTTTATGAACGGCTGAAAATTAAGGATAAAGGGATGCAATTTTGTGAGTATGTCGACAGTGATGTTTTACGTAAAACGTGATTTGTGATCACCGGCGCAAACACTGCAGGCGCTGTATACAGGGTTAAGTAGAAAAACAAATTAAAAAATCGTACCTAGTAGTTCGACAGGGATGATGTCGTGTGAACCACCATATATATTCCTGATTCTGCAATTATGATGATGCAATAAACCACTTAGATAGCTTGTTTCGTTTTGAAAGAATCGCGATTAAAATTTTATTATTGATATAAATTTTTGATAATAAAAATTGTAATATTATAATGTGTATGATGAGTTAAGTCAAATTAAAAATATTTTATCCATGGAAAGGGAATGGTCGACGGCAACATGCCCATGATGCTCACAGCATTTCCCCGTTGAATGGCAAGACTGATTCTTTGAATTAGGTAAATTTTTGAACGTGTTTTTCCAGTCACAGCTTTCAATCTTTCTCCTATATGGTCCACAAATTGTACGCTCTCTTTGGACCAAGGGCCGAGCGTTTTCACAGAAAAAGCTGATTACCGATAGCCTGCGTCAATAATTTATCAATATTTTCTCCGTTTGTTGTTGGCAACGATATCGGCTACGTCCCCAGTACATTTTTATGAGTTTTCTAAATGTGAAGGCGAAAGCGTATCTGCACAGGTCGCGTCCCAGACCAAATGTATTCCGTGAGACCAAGGTATTAGCGTCATACCGTCTGGTGTCTTCCTGTCAAGTCTTGACAATCCGATAGGCTCTAAAGTTGACGGAATTTGAGCCAGTAGAAAGAGCTTTCTGGATGATGTTGTTGAGCTCCTCCTAAGGTACCATCATCTAAGTACCATGCATTAAATTTACAATTTGGTTGATTTAGGATTGGCTGAATGGCAAGGTAGAAAAGCACTGGTCCAGTGGGATCCCCAGGGATCCCCTTGTTGAGCTCCAACTTCTGATAAAATCTTCTCATCCCCAAATGATAAATATGATACATTTCTGTAATACTGGGATAAATGGAAACAAAATAGGAGTATGTTTTGAAACTTCGTTCAACATGCTGTCACGTTCTATTGAGTTCAAGGCATTTTGAAAGTCTATTTTGAGTATCACCTTATTTTATGTTGTTATATTATTATCTTCAATGAAGCTTCGGCACACATGTATGATCTGATTCAGATCCTCCTTTGGTTGCAAAACCGACCTGAGCGGGACGAAGGTAGTTTCCCACTGATTCACGTACCATTTGGCAAGCAAGCTTGGCTGCTAAACGTCGAAGAGTTGTGCCCACAGCTATGGGACGTATCCCTCCATCTCTTTTATTTAAAGCACATAGTGAAGCTCCATAAAGTACACATGTTTGGATGAACTTGGCCCGATAACATGATCTTCATTTCATTTTATTTATTGACTTATCATCGAATTTCAATTGAATATCAACAAGAACCAGAAAAATCACACGTATAGGGTACCGTCAGAAGCACAATATCACATACAATAAAATTTTTGTCATTAAAAAAAACTCGAAAAAAAAGGACTTCATGGTGAATGAACTCCGTAAGGGCTCTTTCATAGCCTTGTCACTTTTTTTGGATTTACAAAAAAATTGTTGTGTGTGATACAGTGCTCCTGACAGTACATATCAAATTGAAATTATATTCCTATATAGATATAATAACCGCATATCTTGAAATTTTTCACCATTTGCACTCATTTAAGAAAGAATTTTCATAGAAAAAATCTATGCGCAATAACTGTAGTACCTATTTAAAAACGGGACCAGACATCCTGAAACAGTGTTTTGCATCTTAATAATTTAAAAAAAAAGAATATATACCTATAGTGCTTCACGCGACTTTATTGGTTTCGGGTCGCGACTCACCATGAGGTATAACTTCATCCCTTTTTTTTTCTGCTGTATCCTGTATATAGCCCCCACATTTCTGACACCGGTGGCCACCTGTTGCAGTTTACTTGGAATATACTTTTTGACATAGGTGCGTGACGAATGGCACCTCTACAGCTTCAACTTTCTGCCAATACAATCACTGGAAAAAAATCAATAATAAAATTTTGATCGCGATTCTTTCAAAACGGAACAGGGTATCTCAAGTGGTTTTTTGCATAATAACAATTTCAGAATCAGGGAAATATTATGGTGGTCCACACGACCTCATCCCTGTCGAACTACTATATAGGTACGATTTTTCAATTTTTTTTCTGCTTAACCCTGTATACAGCGCCTGCAGTGTTGGCGTCGGTGATCACCAATCGCGTTTCACGTAGAACATCACTATCGACATACTTACAAAATTGCATCTAATTATACTTACTTTCCAGACGACCAAAAAAAAGAAATTCAAGAACGAAAAAGTTTTTATGGCAATTTTTCCAAAATTGTCGGCAAGATTTTGAAAAACTACTGCCCACATCTTTTCAAGAGCAGAATTCAGAACACATAAGGCGGTTCACGCGACTTTATTCATTTTGGTTTACGGAATATGATTTTTTTTCAATTTTCTCTGCTTCACCCTGTATACAGCGCCTGCAGTACTGGCGCCGGTGGCTATTAATCGAGTTTCACTTAGAACATCAGTATCGACATACCCTACAAATTGCACGTCTATATCTTGGGTTTTCAGTAATTCATAAAAAAAAATAAAGTTCAAAAAAGAAAAAGTTCTTGTGATGATTTTCCAAAAAATGAATGGGATTGTCAAAAACTATTGCTCACATCTTGTCAAAAGCAAAACTGAGAACATAATTTGGTGGTTCGCGGGACTCCATTCGTTTTGGTTTATGAAATACGATTTATCTTCAATTCTCTCTGCTTCACCATGTAACAACGCCCGCAGTGATTTCCCAGGTGGCTACTCCTCGAATTTCACTTGAAACATCACTCAGAGCATACAAACCAAATCGCATCTCTTTATCTTGAATTTTCAGCCATTCATAGAAAGGCAATTTTGAGCTTTCTTTTTTTTTCTTTCCCCGATATTTCAAAAATGGCACAAGATAATCAAAAACGGATTTCTTTATCCTAATAAGCGCAAAATTTGGAACAGATATGGTGTTTCACGCGACTCCATCCGTTTTGGTTCACGAAATACCAATTTTCTCAATTTTTTTTCTGCTTCACCCTGTATACAGTGCCTGCACGATTTTTGCCGGTGGCTACCGATCATTATGGATCTGTGGGGGTCCAAGCATCACACATGCAAAGGGGCTTCGCTCTACCTCAAAATGCAGGGTCTTTCCTCTTAACATCCGGACTATAATATTTATAGGGGATGAAAGGATTTTCCGATAACCTGTGTGCATACACTTATGTGAGTCCCACAAACCCCTGACAAGAGTGGCAACCCTTGTCCGTGACATGGTGGAGGCGCCGTGCTTTTTGTGCGAATATGACATAATATTTCGGATATCCCCGTGCAACCGACTGATAGATGATTATTCTAGAGACAATCGCTGGAGCAGGCACAATTTGACATGTAAAACAACACTTAGCTCAAACTAAAACAGTCCAAAGGCTACATATGACGTTTGAATGTGTCTTCAATGCCCTGTATGGAACGTGAGCCAAGCTGAACACGAGAATTAGATTAAGACGCAGTCATTACGTGCAAAGCGGCTGTGAGATTTATTACAAAAAAAAGGTGAGAGGCAGACTACGACGTGTGATGCGACCTTTAGTTCGCGGCTAAAGCAGTCGCCAGATGACGTGTAAAGCTAGCTTCAAGGTAATACATACGAAATAGTCTTGCACTGAGTCCTGTTTCTTTTCCATTCATCATAAATCTAAGAGGTCATCTCTTTCGCGCTGCGCCATAATGCTGAGCTATTCTCCTATTTTCGACTTGAAGTGTCTTTTATAAAACCGGCAGTAATGAACCTAGTAAATTTTTCATGGCCGCCTCTAACGATGCGAGCGTGAAAATGAAAACACGCACTTCGCATTCTCACAATAGCACGGCGGCGGAAAACATGTGAAAAGCGGAAAAAGCCCGGGAAATGACCGGGCTTTGTTTTCCCTTGTTTGCACCGTCATCTCGTCATCCGCCGTCTTCCTTGCACCCGCCCGCCGCCCGTTGAGACTCTCTCGGCCTTTATCCCGTCGAGATCGAACAAAGTCCGGTTCTGAATTTTTCATCAGCCGCCCCCATTTTCGCGACTCTCCTCGGGCTCTGGCATTTTCCACCGGCGGCACCCTCGCGCCCGGCCAAGTTTATCAGAATTTGTCGGGCCATGCCTCGTAAAACTGATGAGAAAAAAGTTTTTTCTTTTTATACGTTTTAGACGCGCTTTATGTGCGCTTCACCTTGAAAATAATTGTACTGTATTGTCAATTTGACCCAGCAGCGGTCCCTTTTTACACGCCTGTTTTCCAGCAGAGCCTGAGCGACGAAAATTTACTTTTCCAACACATTTGTCGCCAAATTGCTATTGTTCCGAGCTTTGTGGAATTATTTCTGAATGATTTATGACGAATTTGGGCAAGCGACCAGTGTTATACTCGAAAACTGGTTGTGTAGGAGCAGCCCAAAAACAATTCCTTTTCGTTAGCACAATTATCAGCTTCTGCTTCGTTGAGAGTGCGATCTGTGTAAGCCGGTCTTCAGACTTTGAAAAAAACTACGCAGATCGTGAGTTTAGCCTTGAGCATGACGAGTCACTTAATCGGGCAGGGGTTTGTGCCATGACAGTATCAAGCAAAAAATCAAGCTGTTGAGCTTCATACAGTTAACAATGATAAATTTGATTCGCAGCTTGACGACACATTAATCACATAAAATACGTCACCGTCAGCGTTCCAATTAAAACGGCTTTTTATGCCGCGCATGATTGGCTAACAACAAAGTATGACGCGCGTGTAACAAACACTAATTATTATTCCGATTTTTTCGACCATACAGCGCCACCTGTCAATTCAATTCCGAAACTCATCAGTCCATGCATCGCAAAATAATAATCGTTCGTAATTGGCATAACGACATGCAGAGCCGGTCGAATTATGAACGACCGTTGGTTGGCATGGTCACGCGCGTGGCATTTGTTTAAATTTGAAGCTGCTAGATCCATGATGTGCGCCAAAAGCAGCTTCACACGTCACGCGTCTGTCAAGTTGGTGCATACACTTTATAATTCCTCACGTCATTCCAAGTTCCTGAAAGCTCAGTTCACTTAAAATTTGCCACCTTGAGTGAGTCTCTCTGGCCTCAAAGCTCTCGACATGTCACAAAACTGTTGCCAACTTGACGACGTACATTTGACATTTACCTCAAGTAGTAAGGCCTTGAAGCTAAGAGTAGGTATGGCGGCATTTGGGACAATTCTAGTGACTTTTATTTAGTGTCATCAGAATGTTGTCTCTGATTCTAGTTATTTTTTTGACATGTCGTTAAGTATTGGATCTGTATCACCAGCATTTTGGCGGAGAATTTTAATCTAATATTGTCCTCTAATCGTCCTATTTGAGCGTGGAAAGTAGTTTTTTTGAGAAGAAACAGTTCTGACTTGTGTAAGGAACGTTGAACCTACAAATTTTGGAGAAGGTATCTGGTCTCTCTGGCCTCAAAGCTCTCGACATGTCACAGTACTGTTGCCAACTTGACCACGTACATTAGACATTTACCTCAAGTAGAAGGGCCTTGAAGCTAAGAGTAGGTATGGCGGCATTTGGGACAATATTAGTGACTTTTATCTAGTGACATTAGAATGTTGTCCCTGATTCTAGTAATTTTTTTGACATGTCGTTAAGCATTGGATCTGTATTACCAGCATTTTGGCGCAGAATTTGAATCTAATATTGTCCTTAAATCGTCCTCTTTGAGCCTAGAAAGTAGTAGTCCTAAGGAGAAACAGTTCTGTCTTGTGTAAGGAACGTTGAACCTACAAATTTTGAAAAAGGTATCTGGTCTCTCTGGCCTCAAAGTTCTCGACATGTCACAGCACTGTTACCAACTTGACGACGTACATTTGACATTTACCTCAAGTAGTAAGGCCTTAAAGCTAAGAGTGGATATGGCGGCATTTGGGACAATTCTAGTGACTTTTATTTAGTGACATTAGAATGTTGTCCCTGATTCTAGTAATTTTGTTGACATGTCGTTAAGCATTGGATCTGTATTACCAGCATTTTGGTGGAGAATTTGAATCTCATATTGTCCTCTAATCGTCCTATTTGAGCCTGAAAAGTAGTTTTTTTCGAGGAGAAACAGTTCTGTCTTGTGTAAGGAACGTTGAACCTACAAATTTTGAAAAAGGTATCTTCAAATTTTCGCCTGTCGCCTCAAAAATATACCTGTCCAGACCACCGTTTTGGCAATCTCAAGTGTGTATAAATTGAGCGTCTAGATCATCCCCACTCATCATTTCTCTCCTCTAAACTTTGATGAAATTTTCTAATGTGCACCTCCATTCAGTGAGTCCTTCCAGTAAGCACAATGAACCCAAGAAGACGATTGAATAAATGTGCAAAAATCGATGTTTTGCTGCCTGAGAAACCTTGGTCTAGCATTTCTACGCACATCTTTGGAGCTCTGCCAGGATCTGCGAGAAGCTACGTCTATAGCCTAGTCATTACGGACAACTCCAGTAAATTTCCCATAATTATAAACTGTAAGGAGCTAGGGCTAGAGTATTACGTGATGCTACTTTTGGAAGAGCAAAAAAAGCGAATAACGGTCCACAATTCAAGGTTCAACTTTTTTAAAACCTCTACAAGAAATACCTACCACACAGTAGTATTTGATCCAGATCAGCCCACCATCCTCAAGCAAATCCGACCCAACGTTTGAACCGGAAGCTGCCCAAAACTGGATGTGTTTTGCGAAATAGTGTACATAAATCAGCCTAGTACACCCATTATTTCATCAAATACCAACTAGAGGAATGATCTCGCGAAAAAGTAACATCCTAAACCTGAACCTCCAAATCAAGTTGGTATAGAGCTGTCGCATTGAGCCAAAGCTTAAAAAAAAAAATTGCTGGATTACAAATTTAGTTCTAGAAGGCTGGTGACAAGAGTAAGAACGTTTACGATTTACGTCGAGAAAACTTCAAAAATTCAACTTCAAAAACAAACTTCTGCGTCAGCAAGAATTACGTAATTCTACTTTTTTAAGCGCCAAAAATGATAACGGCCCACAGTCCAAGGGTCAACTTTCACAGGGCTTTGACAAGGAATACCACATCAAAGTATTGTTCAATCCAGCTTACCATCCTCAAGCAAGTCCGACGCAACGCTTGAGAGTATATCCACTGTTTTACCAACTACCAACTAGAGAGATGATTCGGCGGAAAAGCAACACCAGAAACCTGTACCTCCAGATCGAGTTGGCATAGAGCCGTCGCACCGAGTCAAAGCTTCAAAAAAATATTTGCTTGATTGGAAGCTCAGCTCCAGAAGGCTGATGACAAGAGTAAGAACGTTCGCGATTTACGACGGAAACCTGAAAAATTCTACGTCAGCAAGTATCACGTCATTCTACTTTTTGAATCATCAAAAACGATAACGGCTCATAGTTCAAGAGTCAACTTTTTCACGACCTGAGCAAGAGATATCACATCAAAGTAGTGTTCAATCCAGCTTACCATCCTCAAGCAAATCCAACTCAACGGTTGAACTGTACTATAGAAACTACGATGCGCAACTTCTTAGTTTTACTTCTGGTACTGCCTGCTTCCATCCAGGTTCAAGTAGAAATTTGAGAGGAAAACACCAGAAAAGTTTACATGAAGATCTGATGATGATCGAAGAAGTTGTGCAGTGTCTCACGTTGAAGATAGTTCACTGTGAAAATTTAGTTCAACTCACAACTTCAAGTTTTTGTTAACTTATCGCAACTCTTTCTACAAGAGCTGAATAAAAGCTCAATGCTTGAATTGTCAGAAGAGTAAAAATCTGTCGACTGTTTCGCGTGTAACTGAGAAGAAGATACCAGCTCGAAGTAGTGTTCAATCTAGCCTACCATCCTCAAGCAAATCCGACCCAACGGTTAAACCGTACCATGGAAACTACGATGCGCAACTTTTCAGTTTTATTTCTGGTACCTACTGCCTGTTTTTATCCAGGTTCAAGTACAAATTTGAGAAAAAAACACCAAGAAAGGTTACATGAAAATCTGATGATGATCGAAGAAGTTACGCAGTGTCTCACGTTGAAGATAGTTTACTGCGACAAATTTAGTCCGATTCACAACTTCAACTTTTTGTTCACTTTTCGCAACTCTTTTTAAAAGAACTGAATAAAAGCTCTAAGCTTAAATTATCAGGCGAGTAAAAATCTAACGACTGTTTCGTGTGAAACTGAAAAGAATGTACCAAAATGAATTGCAGCGAAATCAGACTTTTACGGAATTTTCATAGGAAATTTCACGAGATTTCTGCGGATTTTAAAGGCTTTCTAAGAATTTCAGTAATTTTTTAAGGAATTTTCAGGGATTTCTACAACAATTCTAGGGATTTCTGAAGATTTTCAATATTTTCCAAGGATCCCTAATATCCCTAAAATTTCTAGGGATCACAAAAAGGCTTCTGTGGAATTCTCAATAATTTCTGAAAATCTGTAAGCAGGTCTAAAGATTCTATGGAATTTCTAGAGATGCTTATGGATATTTCTACGAGATCTCCAAAAGTTTCCAGGGATATCCAAGGATTCCTACGGGATATTTAGATATTTATAACGGTTTGTGAAAAATTTGGAAAATTTACAACGATTTCCAAGAATTGCCAAGAGTTTTTGGGAATTTATGGTGCGATTCTATGAAAAAATAAATTCCATAAGGGCTCTATTACGTTGTTATTACCTAGGCAACAGCCAATGGCCACCAGGGATTTTTACATAACAGAGCGTTTATGGAATGTTATTTTTTACAGGATAGCACCATAATAAGTGATTTCCAAAGATCTCCAGAAATTCCTACAGGATTTTGTGGAAGTTTTTTTGGGAATGTTGAGGATTCTCAAATTTCTTTATGGGTTCTTCAATTATTTCTGCAGGATTTATAGGAATCATAAAGATTTGTGTTACGTTTCTAGGGACTCCTGAAGATTCTCAAGAGATTTTTGAAGAATTTCTGGGGATTTGTGAAGATTTTCACAAGATAACTGAAGATATTCACGGAATTTCTGAGAATTCCTGTGATAACTTCTAGGGATTTCTGTACAGTCCCAAGGGATCTCTAAGGATTCCTAGATATTCGTTTCTTCCTCTAAGGATTCCTGAAGATCCGTTTTGGATTACCAGAAGTTTCTGAATAATAATACGGAATTCGTGGGGATTTCTAAAGATTGCTAAAAAATTTCTAGGGATTTCCAGAGATTTTTACGGGGTCCACTAGGGATCTCTGAAGATTTCTGAAAATGTCTATAGAGTTCTGAGATTGAGGATGTGTATGTAATTTCTATTGTGTTCAAGATCTTTACAGACAGACTGCAGATTGCATGACGTTCTTTGAGGTTCCCAATGTTTCTATGGGATTTCCAAAGATTTCCAGAGTTCTCTATATTCTAGTCTGGGATCATCTACGGGATTTCTGAGAATTGCAGGGAGTTTTAGGAAGTTCTGAAAATTTCCAAAATTTTCTTGGATTTTATAAAGGTTTTTACAATTTATTACAGATCTCTGGATTTTTCTACAAGATTTTTGAGAGCTTCTGAAGATCTCTGCGATATTTCTGAGGATTTCCTCTCACTTTTCAACTCCATTTCTACTTTCGAATGAGGTTGTTTTCAAGAATTTAGGGATTTCTAGAGATTTGTTCGGGAAGTTTTGAAGATTTCTGAAATGTTTATAGGAAGATTTCTGCTGGATCTCTACGAATTCCTGTTAATCAGTATGAGAATCCTAGAAGTTGCCCAGCATTTTTGAAAATTTCTATTGATTTTTGCAGATTTATACGGAATTTCCAGGGATTCCAAAAATAATTCAGGAAGATTGTGAAAAGATTTTTTCAAATTTGTTTTTGACTCCCAAAAATTTTTATGGATTCTTCAAGATTTCTACGGGATTTCCAGAAAATAAAGATTTGTGTAAGATTTCTAGGAATTCCTGAAGGATTCTGCGGATCTGTGAATACCAAAGGCATTCACAAAATTTTTCAGAGTTTCTGTGGAAATCTGTGCTTCCTTCGTTGAGCGTTTTTATGCGAGCCCTCCCGGTTGCCTGGATCCGTCTCAGGACGGTAGGCTCTGTCCTTGTTTTTATTCTTGTGTTGTATTTTATTCCTATTTGTTCGCATTGTTTGTCGCATTACTTGTTATAATATGCTACTATTGCTACTTTTTTATTTTTATGATTTTTTTTGTCTTTTCCATGACTAATTTTTTTGTTATTGGACAATAAGCCTATTATCTATACATTTCTAGATTGCTACAAGATTTTCAAAGTGATCGAAAGATTTTCACGGGGTTTCTAGAGTTTCTGAGAAATTTGTGATAATTTTCGAAGTTCTTGAAGATTTCAAAAGATTTCTACAAAAATTCGAGGATATTCTGAAGATTTTTGAAGATTCGCACAAGATTTTAAGTGATTAATAAAACTCTGTAGAGAAGAAATGAACATCTGTACGGGATTTCAAGAAATCAAATTGTTCCGCAAGATTATGAAAAACTAGAGATCTAGGGATTACCAAGTTTTACGGGAATTCAAGAAAGGACCCCGCACGATTCTTATGGAAAATGGCTCCCGGTTAAATTCTCTGAATTTTTGATATGTTGTAGCTCATGAGATACTAATCGAATACCGTGAACCCCACACTCAAATAATGGACAGTTTTTTACCCACAGGGGGTTGAAGTTGGAGGTTTTGACGGCTTCAAAATGATATTATGACGTTAATAAAAGCTTTCTTTTGGTTTCTCTTCAAGTTGTGTTTCATGCTAAATCATAGACTGCTAAATGTATTTATTTGACAGAAAAATATCAACCCCCTCCTTCATCCCCAACCCCTATCTACCATCATAAAATTCGAGATTACTCCCAAAAGCCATGCGGATGGCTTTTGTGATTTAAATTATGAATTTTGACATAGAAATTATTTTCCACCCCTAATGTTGGGGTGCCGATTTTCCAATTTTCCTTGGTTAATTAGGCTGAATTTTTGGTATTGTGTACTTCTAATTCTGCTGAACAAAAAGTTCTCATACCAAAACTTATTCCTATGAACAGTTTTTGTTCTGCAGGGGACTGAAGTTCAATATTTATGCTCTCAAATCTCCAACTTCAGTTCCCTGTAGAACAAAAACGGTACATAGGAATAAGTTTTGGCATAGGAACTTTTTGTTCAACAGAATTAGAAGTACACAATACCAAAAATTCAGCCAAATTAACCGAGGAAAATTGGAAAATCGGCACCCCAACATTAGGGGTGGAAAATAATTTTAATGTCAAAACTCATAATTTAAATCACAGAAGCCATCTGCATGGCTTTTGAGAGTAATCTCGAATTTTGTGATGGTAGATAAGGGATGGGGGTGAAGGAGGGGGTTGATATTTTTCTGTCGAATAAATACATTTAGCATGAAACACAACTTGAAGAGAAACCAAATAGAAACAGAATAGCTTTTATTTACGTCAGAATACCATTTTTAAGCCGTCAAAACCTCCAACTTCAACCCCCTGTGGGTAAAAAACTGTCCATTATCCGAGTTTGAGGTTCACGGTATTTGATTAGTATCTCATGAGCTACAACATATCAAAAATTCAGAGAATTCAACCGGGAGCCATTTTCCATAAGAATCGTGCGGGGTCCTTTCTTAAGATTTCTTCGGAAATTCGAGAGATCTCTCAAGGTCTCTCGAATTTTTCTCTGCGCGGGATTTTGAAATTTCTAGAGGATTCCTGGGGAGATTTAGAGATTTTTACGGGATTTTTGATAATTTCTATGGATTTTTACAAAATTTCCGAGGACGTTCAGGGAATTTCTAGGGATTTTGAAAAATTTTCACGGAATTCTAAAAATTTGTATGAGATTTCCAAAGATTCTCAGACACCTTCTAGGATTTTTGGAAATTTCGACGGAACTTCCCAGAGTTTTTAAAAGATTTTGTATGTAAAAAAAATAAAAAAAAAAATACTTGAGAATATGTCATGTCATCAATAGACAGCTCGTCCGACGACGAATATTTGCCTGTAAGTAGCACGAGTAGCGGCAAATTTCTTCAATATGCAAGAACATGGGAAATCACAAAGAAGGACGCAGAAGAGGCCGGTCCATCAAACGTGGTGGAGAGTCAAACTTTTGAAGCCCCCGCCGAGACCAAAGATGAATGCGTTAAATGTCACGACACGATGTCAGCATGCGATTTATGTGGAAAATCTTTTAAAAACCAAACTGGTCTGAAAATTCATAAAGCAAGAGTACACAAGGACAAGGTTTCGACGGATAATAGAATACTTTGTTTTGAAAACAGCATAATAAATGACATTAGAAAGACATGCGATATTTGTGGAAAGAAATTCACTAGCAGAGGGATACAAACACACATTGCCAAAGCTCATCCCGACATCTACAGAAAAAATATGGTTAAAAAGTATAATTCGAATAAAGAGGAACAAATTACATCATCTGAAGGAAGATCTAAAGAGAAGAACAGACCACCAAAAAAAAGTTCCAAGCTCGACTCTGAACTAACTCAAGCCTTCAACAAAGAACTAGAAAAATGGATTCCCATGTTTCGCGAGCCAGTTTCGACAACAGATTTCAACAAACGAGTAGAAAGCTTTTTCAAATTCCTAGCCGAGGCTATACACACACCTCCTGGACCGAAACACCCAGCGAAACGTTTCTTTGAGGCCCGAAAGAAAAAGAAGGAACTGACATCACAGAACGCGAGATATAAAGAATGCAGCAATCCAGAGCGGAAGACGAAGGCAGACCGAAGAAAGCGAAGAGAGAAGTATGACTATGAATTGATTCAGTTCGAGTTTTACAACAGAAGACGAAAAGCGGTGCGACGGATTCTGGATGGAAAGAAGAAGGGGTGTACCTTGAGTCTGGATGAAATTTACGAGGAGTTTTCGGAGAGGTTTACGAGGTCTAATACCCACGTTCGTCGATCTTACAACCAAGACCTGAAAAACGTCGACGTAACTGACAAAGATGTCAACTATGACGTTGAAATCACTCAAGAGGAAATCTTATCAACGATAAAATCAATACGAGTGGATACAGCACCTGGCCCTGACAGAGTGTTAATGCGGGTTTTGAAATATGGGAAGACGGCGGAGGTACTAGCAGATATTGCGACTTATATATCTAGTACTGGATTTGTCCCTAACTGTTTCCACCTAGCTAGAACTGTGCCGATAGACAAAGGGGGTGGTATCCAAAGTATCTAACTGGCGGCCTATCACTATATGTTCGGTATTACGTAGAATTTTGGGAAAAATAATCGACAAAAGACTTAGAAATTATATACTGTTCAATCCAAATCAAAGAGGTTTCGTAAGAACACCTGGCACTCACATAAATACCTCAATAATTCATTCGATTTTAAAAACAGCTAAAATAGAAAAAAGGGACTGCTACCTACTTTACCTAGACATTGAAAAAGCATACGACAATATCGGTCATGATCATCTAGAAAAAACGCTTGAAGAGTTACCCATACCAACGGCTCTAAAAAATTTAATCTTCAACTTACAAGAAAGAAATGTAACCCAAATTGAAACATCTAAAGGGAAAACAAAGAAAATTTTATTCAAACGAGGTGTAATGCAAGGCTCACCTCTATCACCGGCTTTGTACAATCTTTGTATCAATCATATTCTGGACGAATTGTCAGAAGAATCAATTTCAAATCAACTGGGATTCAAAATCAACACTCATACACCACCTGTGAGCATTCTTGGGTTCGCCGACGATACAGTTTTAATCGGCAAATCGAAATTATCAGCAATGAATTTATATGAAACCACACTTCATTTGTTTCAAGAAATCGGATTGAATTTGAACATAAAAAAAACAAAAATAATAAATGTGGTGAACGGACAATTAATCCAAGAGGACATAACTGTGAATGGTACCATCATAAAATCTATAAGACGAAACAATAAAATACTTGGGCGTCAAATTCAACGACGAAATCGATTTTGACAAGACCGAAGTAATGAAGAAACTGGGAACAAAACTTGAAACAGTTGTCTCCGATCCCCACCTGGAAGATGACCAGAAATTAACCATTTGAACACCTATATTTGGTCTACTATGATTTATCAATTCCAAACAGCACCTCTACCAAAACTGGGAAATCAATTTCTCAACGATGTTGATAAAATGATTAGATCTTCCTTAAAGCAAATCCTAGACCTACCCCATGACATACCAAACAACATGCTATATTCAGCGAGAAACCGGAAGGGACTTCAACTATTTAAAGCGAGCTGGGAAGCCTATCTCTAACACATGAACATCTGTTGCCGCCTAGAGAAATGTAGTGATGACATTATACGTAATACAAGACAACTGCTGGATGAGAAGAAAATGTGCCTGTCGAAACTCAACATTACAGATGAAAAATTTCTAAATTCTCCAGTAAAAGATCTCAGGTTTTTCCTGAGAGAGAGGGAGTTCGAGGAATGGGCAGCATTGCCATATAAGGGAAGAGGTGTGATTCTTTTCAGAGAATACGCCCAAGCAAATAATATTTTCAATGAAAACGGGGGTCTAACTCTCTCAGAACGAAAAGATGCCATCAAAATTATTGGTGATGTTGCTCCTGTAAGAGCTCTTCCGGGTAGGTCCAAGGATGGCACCCAGTGTCGACACTGCTCCGACGCTGAGAATTTCGTTCGTGAAACACTGCCTCATGTCCTTGGATCCTGCCCATTTGGAGAGCTCTTGCGGAATCAACGTCACCATACTATCCGCACAATGATAGCAGATGCTCTGAGAGAGTAAGACCTCACAGTCTACGAGGAGGTGGTAGGCTCTGCAGATCTCGGCAGCATTAGAAGAGTGGATATCCTTGCCATTGATTCAAAGAAGAGGGTCGGTTGGATTATAGATCCAACCATCAGATTCGAACTGAACGAACAGCAACCGATGGAAGTCAACATCGAAAAACAAAGAATCTATAATCCAACTATCCCATTCTTCAAAGAAAAATATGGGCTCAAGGACATCAAAGTTCTCGGATTATTGGTCGGAGCTCGTGGAGCAATCACCTCTGCATTCAAAGATTTTTGTTCGAAATTCGGCATTCCTTCAAATTTTTGTAAGTCAATTTCAGCAGTTGCTATCAAGAAATCTATATACATATTGAGAAACCATTTATACAAATTGACCTAGATCGTTTCACCGAACTTTTTTATCTTGTTTACCATGTTATTTGATACTTTTTATTGTATCCCTAGTTTATTTTATTGTTGTACGGTATTCTTTGTTTAAAAGCAGCCCGAATTGTTGGGAAGATGTCATTTATATTTTTACAATAAATGTCTATATATGTAGGTATTTCTGAAAATTTTTGAGGATTCTCAAAAATTTTAATGCATTTGTGTAGATTTCTGCGGAATACCTGAGAGTTTTCCAAGATTTGTATGATGTTTCTAAAAACTCTGGAAGATCACGAGAATTTTCATTTTGTATCCGATTGAATGATTCTGATTTTATTTTGAAGTATGAGAAAAGCTTCACCGCTCATTGATCTTGAATCTCATTGCTCAGCTCGCTGGCGAGAGCTGATGGTTGAAACTTGACTCTAATATGAATAATGTGAAATCGAACGGTGATTTTTGGAAAAGTCTCAAAACTAGTTTGAAAATACGAAGAGTTCATATATCGCTCTATCGGTCCACGATAACGATAACGCTCACCTTTTTGCGGCACGTTCGGCTTTAATTAGAGTTGGAATCGATGTTGGAACTTACCTGGAAAAGATATAGAAAATGTTAATAATTTCTCATTAACTAACACAGCCTTGCTGTACTCAATTATGCCTATGTACAAACAAGGAATAAATGAAAGAAATAGAAAAAATACGCAGCCCGACGCTACTAACCCAGTTCTAATCAAATCAGCCTGATGGAGCTGATGGAAGACTTTCAACTTTCCCAATTTCCTCCCCTTTTACGTGTCAATTTCGTCAACACATACACAGGAAGAATACCAAATGCCATCATCAAAGATACATCCTGACACGATGCCTGATGTGATGTTTATCGAAATACACATCATCCACACAGACACACAAGTAAGTTGGGTTATAAGAACCCCGGCTAATGAAAACGAAGCCCCGCGCCAACCTAACCTAATGGAATTTCCAAACCATCATCCATCGCTTTCCGAGTTTCCGCATCGAGCTTTTCGCACACAGCTGTTCTCCTCCTGCTTCCCAGTTCCACCTTTCCAGCTTCCACTTTTCAGGCTCCGTATATGCTGAAAGAGAATGGAAAAAAAGGATTTCGCGTGAGCGTCAAAAATTCATTCATCCCAGTGTAATTAATGGCATGGGGAATTTGGCCAAGCCAAAGGGATCGTGGGAGGTGATGCCCTGACGGAACCTAATCACTTCCGAGATTACTACCAGGAAGTACAAAAATACACCAAAACACCAGCTCACAAATAAGTCCGTTTATAGTATCCCGCAGCACGCGGTCGTTCATTAGACGCGCAATAATTGATTAAAGTGTGAAAGAGTGAGAGAGATAGAGGAACAGGAAGGGATAAAGTGAGGGATAAAGGGAGGGATAAACAGGCACAGAGCGATAACGAGACGGAGAGGGAAAGAGATGCAGACAGGATGCGAGCTAGCGGAACGTTTTTGGGTCGAATCGATATTCCTGGTAGGGTCCGATATGTTCCCATTCCAAAGAGTCGTATAATGATCCACAATTTTGTCCAAATTCATTATTCAAGGCGATGTGGAGCGGGTCGTGGGAAAAATAAGGATTAAATTCAGTCATTGCACGTTATACGCAACATCCAATAGGAGCAGATGGTCCGTTTTTATCGGCAATTCGGAGCCGGTTCGCAGGAAGTTTTAACACTTTTATACGAAGGAAATTGCAGCTACCTCTCTGCCTCTCTGAATAATTTTAAAACGTTTTATTCTGGCGCATTTTCCTGGAGATTTGCTATTGCCGGTGCTCTGATGTCTGTCCGTCTGTTTGTCTTGTCATCTAGCTTCTCTCGCACTAGCACTAGAGATTGCAAGTGATTGGCTATAAGAACGAGGCGTGCAAAGAAGTAGTCTTTCGCGACTGCAACAAAAGTTGGATAGTGTGTAAACAGTAGCCAGGCTAGGTTGAATGCAAATGGGAGAGTGGAAAATTATACAAAAACAATAATTTCCACTCATACAATGAAACACGCCAACACGTAATTTCAAAACCATTGCTTCCATGCTTCTGGATGAAAAACAATTTGATAACAAAACGAGTAACGAAATTACTTCGGTCTTTTCAAGGCCACAAGAGATACGATTTTTTGTGTGTGCAGCAGAGTAACTATCCTAGCACAATAAGTAATCTAGACTTACCTACGTAGCTGGGCCGTTGCGGTTCGTCTTCATTATGTGAAATAATTGAGCAAGAAATGCACCAGTGAAAATACAGTTATCAAACATTATTCATAGACCTCCATACGTATACGTACCTGACCTGGCCACCTATACGTAAGTACAAAAATTAAACCAGTATTTTGCCGTTTTGAATTGTGATATCGGACTTTTCCATTCATGATCTGCTATACTTCACATTCAGCCAATAATTCAACCAGTGTTTTATTTTTGTTCACAGTTATAAATAATAATAGACAGCCATAACACCATAATAAATTTATTAGGTTATTTGGCTCTGGCAATTTCCATGGCACAGATTTTGGCTTTAATTTGTAATGCCCGATACCTTAATTATGAAATACCTATTACAGTACCTATACTTTAGAATTATTGGAGGGAAAGATTCTTCAAATTTAGCAATGTTTGGATGATTCATTATAAGAGAATGTAATAAGATGTGAAAAAGAACAAGTCAGTCCTTTTTTCTCTCAAATTTCACTTCTTCATTCGGACAGCTATTTCGGCTCATCATAAACTTACAGAGCATGAAAAAACTTGAGTTAGACTATATTTTTATGAGCTGAGTACCTAGTGTTTTGCATTGTCCTATCAGCAATAGCCATTAGAGAGAACCTATCCAGATGAATCCGTGAAAGTTCATATGGACTGGTGCTGGTTTATAGGTATGGAGATTTCATTGGTAACTACTGGTTTGATGAAAAGATTAAACTGCGACAAAAAATAGGTGAGTATAAAATATGTATATTCGTAGTAATGAATCTGTTTTTGTTTCCATGTCTAACAAAAATAAATAAACTCAACTTCGAAAAATCAATAAAATAACAAGGGCTCTTGTTTGGTTTGAATATGTGTTTTAATAGTTCCTAATTTGATCTAACACTGAGAATAGAAAGGAATCTCCCAGTGGGCATGAGGTGTCATAGGAACCATACATTTTTTAAGTTATTCATGCACAATTTCCTATACAATCCCGTAGACACCGTTTTGAAAAGTGTAAGGTTCAAACAACAATCCTTGATGTACTCTCATTGGGTCCCATGTTGAACAAAAAAAAAATGCATTTCCCATTCAATCCTCAGGTGAAGTTCCAATGAAAAATGGTAATGATTACGTAAGTACTACTTTCCAATTAAAATAATATCTACTGACAAAATAGAAAATCACTGGGAACCAAACCTTTGGAAAACAATAAAAAAATTGAAAACATATCCTGTTTCAACTCAAGTACCTACTCAAGTACTCAAGTACCTACAACCTATGCGTGATTTTGTTATGGAAAATTCCCAAAAAAACTAAATTTTGGACGAAGTTTGAACGAAGAAGATAATCATTTGCGAGCCTCAAGTATTCCCTGTACAGTGTACATCTTTGTAGATACCATAGATAGAAAAATGCTTATATTTAGAAATCCAATCATTTCAGAACCACTTGATCCCCATAAGGAAGTTCTGCAGACCGAAAAAAAAAACTAAGCAAACTGACCTAACAAAGAAAAAATTCAAAAACCAATGAGGAAACAATCATGTCGATTGGTTCCGATTTAATTCAGTTTAAGTTCATTCGAGGTTTTGTCATAAGAAATTGACAACAACAAAAATAGATTCCTGATAGCGTCTCATAGAAAACAATCTCTTATGAGTGCCTCATCGATTTTCTGTACAAACCCAATAATACAGGCCCATTAAAAAATTGTCCCAAAGTTTCCATTGAAATACCATTATGAATATCATGATCTCATCGGAAATCTTCTTTCAAATCTCGACGAAAGCAGCCATGATCAACTGAAAGTTGAATCAAATACATATGCACGTATGCTAACTGTTGAACAAGTTATTTTCTCATTTGCAAGAACCATCAAAGAACCACAAATGACACAAGTCATTACAGAAACGTAACCAGAATTTTTATTTGGGAACCAGAATTTTTGGGGGAGGGGTCTGAACCAAGGGCTTGCAAAAAAGTGAGAGTGGGGCGAGCAAAATAGTGCCGTGGACGTAACTTTTTTTCAAAAAAGGGGCGCGTCTATGAGATTTCGAGATTGGACCCCCCTTGGCTACGTCACTGGCCATTATTTGACTTTTTCGATTTCAAATGGAATCTCAATCATGATCGAATCCTATGGGAATTATCATAAACTCACAAATCACTTTGCCCAGACAACCCCAATAGAAACCGACGAGGCCAATAGAGCTTCAAGGTTCTCAAAAAATGTACCTACCGCGGACTAGAGTGAGTAGGTACCCCTAGATTCCATATAGAGCAACACAACCCCAAAACATATCCGAGCTCTATCGGTGAATTCCAAGAATAGGAACAATTAAAATTGTTCGCAAATCAATATGTATAATAAAAGTAAGTGCCAAATCTTCGTGCCGCTAAAACTCAGAAACGAGTACCGCTACGATCAAGGGAGTTATATGGTATGGTAGCCCTATATCCCCCATCGATGAAGGTTTCCGTTTTTACCTAAAGGGCGTGCTTTTGAAGATATAAGAGGGCTGGAAATTTTTAGCTCTCTAGAAATGTCTAGAACAGTCCAGAACTTTCGAGAGTATTCGAGACCATTCAACAACATTCCAGAATGTTCCGGTATGTTCTGGAATGTTCGGAAATATCTTCAACGTTCGAATAATAAAAGAAAGTGTACAGAGGTGCGTGCCGGAACTCAGAAACGAGTCCCAGTAGGATCAAAGAAGTTATATGGTGTGGTAGCCCTCTATGTCCCATCCATGAAGAAGGTTCTTGGCTTTATTTGAAGGGCGGGTTTTTTTAAAGATAAAAGGGCTGGAACTTTCGCCCTCTAGAATGTCTAGAACAGTCCAGAACATCCGGAAGTATTCGAGATCAATCAACAACATTCCAGAATGTTCCGGTATGTTCTACAATATCCTGGAATGGCCTGGAACGTTCGGAAACATCCCGGAACATTCCAGATCATTGTGGAACATTCGAGATCATTCCATAACATTCAAAAATGTTACGGTGTTTGTGAAATGTTCGGGAATAGTCTAGAACGGTCGGAAACATCCCGCAACATTCCAAATCATTGTGGAACATTCGAGATCATTCTACAACATTCCAAAATGTTCCGGTATGTTCGGGAATGGTCGGGAATAGTTTGAGATGTTCGGAAACATCTTGTGATTATTCCACAACATTCCAGAATGTTCAGGTATGTTCTGGAATGGTCGGGAATAGTCTGGAATGTTCCTAAACATCCCGAAATATTCCAGATCATTGTAGAGCATTCAAAATTATTCCATAACAGTCCAAAATGTTTTGGTATGTTCTAGAATGGTCGGGATCATCTAGAACGTTCAAAAACATCCCGGAACATTCCAAACTGGAGATGATGAGTTGGAAAGCGCCAGGAAGGAGATCGGTTGGACGTCCAAAAACTACATGGAGAGATGGGATAAACAGAGCGATGGGGAAGCGAGGATTGAGTGAAGAGGATGCAGAAGATAGGAATTATTGGCGGGCGAGCACGGGCATACAATAATTTGTAAAAAACCCGAAATATATACATAACATTCCAGATCATTGTAGAGCATTCGTGATCATTTCACAACATTACAGAATGTTCGGATATGTTCGAAAGTAGTCTGGAACGTTCGGAAACATTCCAGAATGTTCCATTATGTTCTGGAATGATCGAAAATAGTCTGGAACGTTCGGAAACATCCCGGAACATTCCAAACTGGAGATGATGAGTTGGAAAGCGCCAGGAAGGAGATCGGTTGGACGTCCAAAAACTACATGGAGAGATGGGATAAACAGAGCGATGGGGAAGCGAGGATTGAGTGAAGAGGATGCAGAAGATAGGAATTATTGGCGGGCGAGCACGGGCATACAATAATTTGTAAAAAACCCGAAATATATACATAACATTCCAGATCATTGTAGAGCATTCGTGATCATTTCACAACATTACAGAATGTTCGGATATGTTCGAAAGTAGTCTGGAACGTTCGGAAACATTCCAGAATGTTCCATTATGTTCTGGAATGATCGAAAATAGTCTGGAACGTTCGGAAACATCCAGGAACATTCCAGATCATTGTGGAACATTCAAGATCATTCTATAACATTCCAGAATGTTCTGGAATTGTCGGCAATAGTCTGGAACGTTCTGGAACATTCCGAAACATTCCAATCCATTGTGGTACCTACATTCGAGATCGTTCCACAACATTTCAGATTCCAGAATGTTACGGTACGTTCTAGAATGTTCGAGAATAGTCTGGAACGTTCGAAAACATCCCGGAACATTCCAGATCATTGCGGAACATTCTAAATTATTCTACAACATTCCAGAATGTTCCGGTACGTTCTGGAATGGTCGGGAATAGTCTGGAATGTTCGGAAACATCCCGAAATATCCCAGATCATTGTAGAGCATTCAAAATCATTCCATAACAGTCCAAAATGTTTTGGTGAGTTCTAAAATGGTCGGGATCATCTAGAACGTTCAAAAACATCCCGGATCATTCCAGATCATTGTAAAGCATTCGTGATCATTCCACAACATTCCAGAATGTTCCGGTATGTTCGCGAGTAGTCTGGAACGTTTGAAAACATCCCAGAATGTTCCATTATGTTCTGGAATGATCGAAAATAGTCTGGAACGTTCGGAAACATCCTGAAACATTCCAGATCATTGTAGAACATTCGAGATTATTCTATAACATTCCAAAATGTTCTGGAATTGTCGGGAATAGTCTGGAACTCCCAAAAACATCCCGGATCATTCCAGATCACTGTGGAACATTTCAGAACACCCTTGAAAGTTCCTGCAACATTGTGGACCATTCGAAGCCTTTTTGGTGTGGAGCCACCTATTAGTAGAGGTGCAGTACAGAATAAGTACAGAATATTCGAGAGTATTCAAGATCATTCCACAACATTCCAGAATGTTCCCGTATGTTCTGGAATGTTTGGGAATTGTCTGGAACGTTCGAAAACATCTCGAAACATTCCAGATCATTGTGGAACATTCTAGGACACTCTTGAAAGTTTTTGGAACATTATGGACTATTCGAAGCCTTTTTGGTGTGGGGCCACCTGGGAGGTGCAGTACAGAATATTCGAGAGTATTCGAGATCATTCCACAACATTCCAGAACGTTCCGGTATATTCTGGAATATTCAGGAATAGTCTGGAACGTTCGGCCAGGAACATTCCAGAACACTCTCGAATGTTGTGGATTCTGGAAGGTTGTGGTCCATTCGAAACTTTCTTTTGGTTTGAGTGGGGCTACTCATTAGTAGGGGTATATAAAACAAGATCCGTCGTGGTTTTGAACACCTGTTTCTTGCCAGTTGTTATTGAAAAGTTGATATGATATACATTTTACACAAACGAACGAGGACTAGGTTTCGCTTAGGGGCCGCGAAGCGGCCCCGGCGAAAGCTAGTGTTCATATAAAACACATTCTGTCATTGGAATAAAAAACCTCACAAACTATGAAATTAATCATGGAACCCACTCCAGACTCCAGCTCAAACTTTGAGACCTCAATTTTGGAGAGAATCATTAGAAACCGATTTGGGGAGACTTTCGGACGTGAAAATTTGTACAAAATCAATCGTGTCTATAACCAAACTTGATTTGCTGGAAATTGAGATCACTGCAAAATAAAGTACTCCGCAACGCTCAAATTGGTGTGTATTCATTCAGAATAAAGTTAGATAGCCATTTTTCACATTGTCCTTTCAGCGATAGCCACTGAAGAACATATCCAGACTAGCACATGAAGGTTCATATGGATTGGTGCTTGTTCATAATGAAGACTTCATGGTAACTATTGGTTTGACAAAAAAAAAACTTGGAGTTGTAATGAAATCTGAAATTTGCCAATAAAAATAATAAGAGAATTTTGTTGGTCTCAATTATATAAGATGCTTTAGTACCCATACATTTCCAGCGTGACTTATGCGTTTCCCAAGAGTCCTATGGAAACCTTCACAAGAAATGTGGATATGGCACTTTTTCCATAGAAAATTTTCTCTTTCAATGCTTTGCAGGATGACGTTGACTGCATTGAAGAGAATTGAGAGGTCAAAAATAATAAATTTCTCATTCAGAAAATTTTAGGGAGAAGGGGGGTGGAGTTGAAAATTTTAAAAATATTTCATCATGAAGAAAATTTCATTCTTTTCAATTAGATGTATCGAGAGGTAGGTTGTGTCATTTGAAATTTTGGAGTTGGACTGGGTGAGCGCAAGGGGGCTGAAGATAGAAATTCGCCAATGTATGCTTTAGATATAAAAATCGACCTGTTTTTGCTCAAAGATATTTTCGCCAGGAAACGGGAGTTATTGTAGGTGGATAGTTGACATGATCACCCGGTATAGGTTTCCACCCATTAAAACCAAATAGAACACGAATGCATAAGTTGATATCGGTCACAATGTTTTATACCTGAACGATCGTTTCAACAGACATATATTTTGAAGCCTGGCTTACATTACGTGTAATTAAATTTTGAAGGTCATTAGCACTTATAGCCTGTACAAACTCTATATCCATACTGTTATCAACCGAGCTTTATTCGCGGTTAATTGAGCTCACCGCAAAAAAGAGCTCCACACCCGGCTCCACAACGCTCATATTGGTAAAAGTTCTAAATTTTCATCGTATTTTATAACAAGATTTTCTGGGGTTTGCGGATAGAAAATGGAATGGAAGAAGGTGTAGAAGAACGAAAAGGATGGATTTGATGGGTTGAATGGAGAGAACGATGATTGGCAGGCGGAGAAGATGGTGTGAAGAGATTTTGGAGCTGTGACATATATCTGACAAATTAGTTATTGTAATTGTTGACAGTGTCGAGATATAAACTACCTCCGACGAGGTCTCTCGATCGCACTCTCGATGGCACTATAAATAAATGAAATGGAAATGACATTCAGATTCCATCACGAAAAATAAATCAACTGGTCTTCACTGACTCAAATCAGTAAATAGTATTTTGCCGTAATAATGCTGTCATAAAATATTTGCATAGGATTATATACGAAATTCCCGATTCGCTATCATGAATTGGAAGTAGAATTTGAATTAGTAAACGTGCTTTATACGTTTCCGTCTACAATTTTATAGGGCTCTATAGGAAATATTATTTTTGTGGCGTGCTCAACACTTACTCCATCCATAATTCTTAGTGTTTTTTTTTTCAACATTCTTCCTATAATTAACTAAACTGTGGACGTAAATTTTCATATAATTCAAGCACGATTTATCTTATCCCCAATTCCCAATAAATATGACCCTGCGAACCACTCTATTCATAATTCAAGCCATTATCCAAGCAACAATACATCATATAAAATATTCATGGGTATTGGTAAGTACTTACGAGTGTTTGAATAAGTAATAATAAGTGTGGTGCTCCTTATCGGGTAAATTTTTTGTCGTAGGAGCTGCCCTTTGTTTTGACCTAATTCAACAATCTGACGATAATTTATTTGATATTAAGTTTTATGTTTTATACGATTTGAAACATCTTGAACAAAGTATATGGATAATATAAATCAAACAATGTGAAAAATATCTTTTAATTTATGTTGAGAAATGGAGCGAAGAGACCTAAAAACGCTAGCTGCATTTCCGCGTATTGTACAACCAAAAGTAAAACTTCCGAGCAACTACACCACCACCTGCACCTGTGTCATGAGAAGCTCCAGCTGCAATATTCATCATTTTGGATAATAATAGTTATTCAGTAATTACATAGTCGTGTGTTTGGGCACTCATAATATAATGTTAATCTGTTTCAATAGATTTCAGTGCTATTCCTTGATTTTATTGCAATGGTGGCTCATTGATTTTCTCTATATGAGACCCTCTATGATTATACATATTAGAAATGTACAGTGACGTCTACCTGTATCTATTTATCTACTGATTGTCAACTTTTGTATAAATATTGACGTACATCTTCTCGCCTTTCACCGATTTTTTTTTTGAGTCAATTTTAATTGAGAGTTTTGTGATATTCTGATAGAGAATAATTCTTGGTATGGTGTTTATTGACATCTAATGCATTTGAGATTCATCTTCTACATGTCAATGTAAACCTTACTACCTAGGCTGTTACAAAATACCTAGCAAAACATTGTACTGCAATGTGTCTTTAGGGACTAAGCTGACAAATGGCTGCCAACCTCTTCACTCATCACGTTCTCTGGTTCACATCCCCAATCATAAGCCTCAAAACAAACGTAACGGCTGATGCTTTTTCAAAGTGCGAAAACACCGCAACGACATCATCCCCATTACGGCCCCAGTGCCGAAACAAATATTTACCCATTGTCTCTGTACGTACAGGCGTACGTATGCGGTTTGTGAAAATATAGACTCTGTTATTCTCCTTCAGTTTCCCACACACACACATCATCATCATCAGCTACCAGGGCCATGCTTTCGCCAAAGAAAGCACGTATCGAGCATAAATTCAACAAGTTCAAGAATTCAGAGGTGCTGAGTTACGGTCAGGCAGGAGATGAATTTAGTGCCGCCCTGCATCAGCGCTGCCAACATAAATTCGCCCAACTTTCACCTCTCGCCGCACCCCATGCCCCTCGATGCCTGAAGGTGTGCTGCCAGAGCCCCGTCCCCCAAGGGTTGATTTGGCTAAACTTTATTTGTGTGCTGCTGATGCCTCCCGTACTGCTCGAGAGTTTTCACCAACTGCCCGGGAGTTTTCCGTTTGTTTTGGTCAACGTGACGCGAAAGTATTATTTACTTTATCAACTCTTGTATAAAATTAGATTGGAAACACAAGCGAATCATCGTGAGGTCAGCGGCGAGCACCCTTGACTGAGAATTCGTTTCCGAAACTACCAAACTTGTACATCTCAAAAGTTGCTTCCCTAAGGCTGATTCCAGACAGTTTTTTATTGAGTATGTCTAGCTTCTCCATTGAAAAGCAGAGAAATCTTTTGAACGTTACAGGAATGACAGCAATCATTACTGATAATAATGTAACTGCGGTGCTGTGAATGAGGGGTTTTCAAAATTGAAGCAAAATCTAATAATGCGGGACGTGGCATCATCATTCATCAGCATATGAATAAAGTATTGCTTGTGTTGCGGCTGTGCTTAGTGGTGACAGTTTCAATTGTCCCTCCATGAAATGCAGATTGTTGTTTACACGCAAAAGGTATACACGTATAGACTAGACTGTGTACATTTCCGAATGCAAGCTCGCATCAATATTCATGTGCTTTGGAATTCATGATGTGATGCGTCCAATTTTGTGTTCATTTCAATGAGCGATGCATAAATTGGAAGGGAAAGAGCCGGGCGAGCGCGTTAAAACATTACACGGCGTTGTAAATTGAAATTACGGTTTTGCCGAAAGGCTGTGTGCATGCGAGATGACTGCTTTTATTTGCTAGCATGGCTATTAAAAAACTCTACGCCGGCTCATTTCCAGCACTTTCTTGAAAGTTAATCCTGAATAAACAGAACAGGAGTTGGCAAAATTCTCAAGTTGAGCGTTAAAAATGCCTTATCCTGGTCACTGCACCACTCTGTAATGTAACTCACATCGAGACGAGACGTTTGGCTGCAAGGTCACTGCCCCCTTTTCCGCTTTGTGATGTAACCCATTATTCGACACTTGGTCGCAAACGTCACAACCCAAAATAATAATCATCTTTTTCATGTGGGTGGTCTTCATGATCAAAACCAAACTTCATGTTTTCATTCGCTTGGATTATTTTTCGTTCGATTCAACTTTCTGCACGATCAAAATCTTGAGTAACGCGTTGAAAATGGGCTATCCTGGTCACGGCGCCACTCTGTGGTGTGATTCACTTTTCGACGTCTGGCCGCAAACGTCACGACTCCCCATAATGTTTCTCGAACGTTCTAATTTGAGGTGACAAAAAACATATCATCAACCAATCATTATTTGAAATGAACGTCATTGAGATCATATTTTTATGATTTGAACGTATATTGGTTAAATCTTGAAACTTAACCACAATTTTTGTATTTTTCCTTTGCCAACCAGTTTCGCCTTTCGGCATCGTCAGGGCTCTGTAATCAGTTGTATGAAATAAATTGATATAAAATTTGATAAAAGCTCACTGTATAATATTCAAAAGATATTATTTTTTGAACAAATTTGTAAAAGTTTTGACATTTGTCAAAAATTAATTCAATTGACATAAGTAATAATTAATTTATTTGACATGAAAAAAAGTTGGTTCAAGATAACATGATAACAGTTTATTATAAATTTCAATTTTGAGAATAGAAGATTTGAAAAAGGTCGATTATTGATTAAGGTAGATGTACTCAGCATTTAGTAAAATTTTAATTGTTTTGGCTCCTTTACATCTTCAGTTTGCTCATTTAGGTATTGGTAATTTCGATAATGTTTCAATCTTGAAATTTCTAGTGGTTCAAAAAGTATTATTTGGTTATATTTTGCTGTTGGGTGCAAGAATTCAACATCTGTATTTGGATCAAATTTATGTTTTGCTTAAATAATATGATTTGCAAAATGTGATTTACTACCAATGAGACCAATTGATTTAGATTTGATTATATTTCTGTGATGTTCTCCTATTCGTGTGGAAAATTTTCTACCTGTATGACCTATATATTTTGCATGACATGTCTGACAATTCAATTCATAAACACCAGATCTATCTCCAATTGGTAAAAAATCTTTTGATTCACTTAAAATTTGTTTTAAATTTGAATTGGTTTTGAAAGAAATTGAAATATGTGGGTTGCTTTTTTTTAAATATTAGCTATTTTGTGAGAGGTTGATCCAAGAAATGTCAAGCATTTGAATATTTTATTTGATTTAATTTTTATTTGTTTACTTGTGTGTTTCGGAAGGAAAAGTAAAGAAACACGAAACACACAAGTGAATGAGGTAAAGATTTAGAGTAAATGCACTGTCAGGACTCTCAGGTCTCTAAACAATTCCCGGCATGACTGGTTTTGGTTTTTTAAAGGTCATAGTCCTGATGATCCTCTTCTGCATCCTAAACGCGGTATATATCCTGCAACTGTTTCCTGAACTTGAAACGTTACTTGTAACTTTCGCCCCTAGTTTGGACAAAACAGTAGATTTTCGGAAGTTTAACTTTGCGAACACCATCGTGGATGATTGGGCAATACAAACGATAAAACTACAAAGATTCTCTTTGAAACGCAAATATTCTCTCAGATATGAAAAATCACTACGGACGTTTACCTCCGCAATTTGAAAACTTTCAGAATCAAAACGTAGATGGCAATCTCAGCATAGAACGTTAGAAGGAAGGTTCTTTGATGAATTTGTGGAAAACGTACAGTGAAATTTTTCAAACGCACGTGATTGGTTAAAGATTGAACATTATCTTGAACGTTGCTCTCTAGTAATGGGAAAACGTATATTTCAGATTGTACAGAACGTATCTGAAAATGTTTCATTTATAATTTTGTGAAAATGTATGAAGATAAAAAGCAAAACGTCTTAGGTTTTTATTGCAACGCATTATACTGAGTTTCAAATGGAGCATTCTCTCAAACTTTCATCTTTGCTTTGAAAAAATCGTTCAAGACGTGTATTTTAGGTGTGGTATCGAACGTGAATAAATCCTTTTTTCTGAACCGTAACTCAGCGCCACACCGAGAGAGGGCACCTCGACTCCCAACTCACCGCTTCGGTCAAAGCCATTCCAAGTCAATACAAAAGCTTCCTTGGTCCCATCAAACTTGAAGTAGACGTTTCACTTGTCCTGAATCCGTCAATAACTTGGTCACCATTGTGACTTTCAAGGTGACTTTCGATCCTGCAGCTGGAAAGTTGAACGTTCTGGGAACGTTTCTGGATCACTAAGGGATAAGGGAAAAGGTTTTTGCAATGCTTTACAGTTATGACGTCTAAAACTGAAGTATAAGAATAATTCCAAATTGCGATGGTTGAGGAGCCTGTCGATTGACGGTGAACAAACGTTTTGGAATTACTTTAAAATTGACTTTCTTACATTTTCGCTTGATAGGTGTTTTTACAACGTTTGCTAAACGTTGTTTTGATGTGATGTGAAATTACATGTGATTTATAAAAATGTGGAATTTCACTTAAAGCATTAAATCACAGTTGAATCACAATCTTGGCTGTCATTTATATAATTGATGAAATTTATGCCCAATACAGATGCTACAGCTCATAAAAATAGGTTGGCGATCGTTAAAATCTGGAATTATTTCTGATACAAAAAAAAACTGGTACTCGTAGGTATTATACCATTTCTTTTTTGCCAACAATCATATTCTTTGGCCTCAAAAGCTCATAGCGTCCAAATTATGAATTAAGTACTCAAAATCAGAAATTCTGACAGGAATCCTCAGAAATCTCGTGAATATTGTGAGTAACCCCACAGAAAAAATTCGAGATATCCCCAGAAACTCTGAAAAAATCTCGTGATCTTTCAAAGTCTATAGAAATCTCACACAAATCTTGAGAGATTCCCAGATATGCCGCAGAAATCTTGAGAAATGCATAGTTTCCTGGGAATCCTGGGCAATTTTTGAAAATACCTACAAAATCTTTTAAAAACCCTCGGAAATTCCGCAGAAATCTCCAAAAACTCATAGAAACTGTCAGATCATTCAATCCCATACAAACTTTCAGGACTGCGTGAAAATTTCCAAACCCCTAGAAATTCTCACGAAAATCTTCAGAAATTCTGTAGAAATCCCTGAAAATTGTTAAAGATCTCGTAGAAATCCCTAAAAGTTCTTGAAAATCCTTGGAAATCTTGTAGGAATCTCAAAAAAGATCCCGTAGAGACCTTGGGCGATTCCTCGAATTTCCGTAGTTTTTTTGAGGAATCTCTTGAATTAAATAAATAGATAGATAGATAGATAGATAAGCATTTATTTTCCAACAGGCATCACACCATACAAGTACAATACGAACCCACAACTAAAATAAATATTTATATAGATATAAAATAAATAGATAAATAAGAGTATATTGCGAAATAAAATATACACAAAAGGTAGAGATTCTGGCCAAAGGCCGATCCACCATCTCACCGAAAAAACAAGTAGGTAGCAGACATGAACAACATTACAATATAACACTGAAATAAAGATTGCAACGGTTAGCTTCCAAGAAGGCTCAGCTTGAATTCCCCGTAGATGTGATAAATCTTCAGATCTCTGGAAGTTTTTCAAAATCTTGCAGAAATATTTAGATTTCCCTAGATATCCTATACAAATGATTAGAAATTTCTCTCTATGATTTTTAATGATCCCTGAAAATCTTGTGGGAATCTTCAAAAATCTGTAGAAGTTCCTTGAGTTTTCGTAGAAATCTTGAGAAATCTCGGTCAGATTTGAAAATCAATACGAATTTCTCAACTATTTCCAGAAATCCCTGAAAATCTTGTAGATATATTCAAAAGTTCCTAGAAATCCCTAAAATAAATAGAGAAAAACTATAGAAATTTCCAAAACTTCCTATGAATTCTCAGAAATCCCTGGTAATTCCATAAAAATCTTTGGAAATTCCCATGAATCTTATAGAATCTTCTAGAAATCCCCAAATTGAATAGTAATAGTCTCAAAAATCCCTAGAAATCTTCCCAAATACCGTTGGGAATCTTGGGGACCCTAGAAGAAATTGTATACAAATCTTTACTATAGCCCATAGAACTGAAAATTTCAATACCAGAACTGCATAGAAATTCTCATAAATCTTTGGAAACTCCTAAAGCCTTGTGGAAACAAAAAAAAAGCCTCAAAAATCTTGTAGAAATCTCTGGAAATCTTTGGAAATTCCGTGGGAATATTCGGGAATCCCTAAAAATTCTTTGCGAATATTTAGAAAATTTTTGGATTCCCTGTACAAATCTTCAGAAATCCCTAGAAATTCCTTGAAAATTTTGTACAACTCTTCATAAATTTCTAGAAATTTCATACAAATCTCCATAAATCCCTAGAAATGCCATAGAAAATCTTGAGGAATCAGAAAAGATTTTTTGACGCCCTCAAAAATCTCAAAAAATCCCTTCCAGAAATATCTTAGAAATCCCTGGAAATCCCGTAGAAATCTGCAAAAATCAATAGAGATCTCCAGAAATAGTGATTTTTAGAAATCTCATACGAATCATTAGAAATTCCTAGGGATCCCGCAAAAATTCCCAAAAATCCTTAGAAATATTCCAGAGATCTTCAAAAAAATCCCGTAAAATCTTCAGAAATTCTTGACTTATTGAAAATGAACTCAGTCGAAAGAGGGAATAGAGTTTGAAGTTGAAAGAAAATCCTCGGAAAACTCGTAGGGATCTCTAGAGGCTCCCAAAAATCTTGTAGAAATATCCAAAAATATGTATGTGATCAGCCTTGAAAAGCTCCAGGAATCCCGAAGAATCTTGTAAACATTTTTAGAATTTCCCAAAATTTCCTGAAATCCTCATAAATCCCGCAGAAATTCTCAAAAATCTCAAAAAATTACTTGGAAATCTTGAGACCCCTAGCAATTTCATACAAATATTCATTCTGCCTGTAGAAATCTTGAAGACAATAGAACGCAATTGAAATTAGATACACATCTTCAATCTCAGAATTCTCTACACATTTTTAGAAATCCTTAGATTCCTAACAGCCCCATGAAAATTCTTGTAAATCTCCAGAAATCCCTAGATATCTTGTAGAAATGAACAGAAATCCCTAGAAATTCTCACAAGAATCCTCAAAAATCTCGTAGATATCTAAGAAAATCCTGTGAAAACATTCAGAAGTTTCTGGAATCTTTTGAAAAATTTCGTAGGAATCTTGAGGAATCCCTAGAACTGTAATACAAATTCTTATGGATTCCTAGAACATCTACATCTATGAAATTGCCAGAATTATATTCTCATAACAATATAAATAATAAAGTCTTCACATAACCTGGCGGAGTGTCAGTGTCAGCCGAAGCAAGGTTGTTGTCAATCCCAACCAGAAGACGTCTAAGAAACTTTACAATATCTCAGGTGATCTTTCGAAAATTTTTGTCTGAAAAAATTGGATACGTTTTGATGACAAACAGAAAAAAGTTAGAGGAACGTTGCGATGAGGGATGTTGAGGAACAGTCAGATAAAACTTCACATAAACGTTTCTTACCCTTACACAGAAAACAATAGATCAAGAAAAATAGGTTTTGACCTCCAAAAAATACTGTAGTCGTGAAAATCGCAAGCCTTGTTCAGAATTTTGTGCTCTTTATCAAAATTTTTGGGTTTCAGAGAAATACCAGCCGCAGGCTTTCTGCCATTGTATACCAAAAGGGATACTTTTTTTTGGAAAAGAGATAGGTACTTGATGGTCAAAAAAATCCGAGCGTCATTTGAAGATGTTCAAAATTTTTTGTTCCCAGACTTTTGACAGCTCTAGCAGAGAAGACTCCTCTGGGATTCCTCTGAAACCCAAAAATTTCGAAAAAGCACAAAATTTTTATCAAAATCTGTGATTTCCATTGCTACAATTTTTTTTTGCACTCGAGTGATCTCGCGAGTAATATTTCAGCTGAAATTCTTGGACTAAAATCTAATATAAGTCATGATTTACTGAAAATGACATCTCTTTATTGACATCACGGTAACTGGCTCTTGAATTAATCTTGATGCCGGCTGGAAAGCTTAAACAAAGAATTGCAGTGGCAGCTGAACAATATATGGGACTTTGGTATGAAGCTGAGTCCTGCTAGTCTATTATTCACCACGACTTATTGATTTATCATTCATATCTCTGCTCATTTATTCAACACTCAATAAAGAGTCGCGCAATATCGATTCGGGTACAATAAACCTCACTGCAATTACGCCGTAGGTACTGTACCTACCCACTGCTATACAGTTTCATCTAGGTGGATGTTTAGTGTTGACAAAAGCAATATTCGCTTTTAATAAGCTCCATGAAACTTCATAAGCACTAAAGTGGGTATTTACATAGAAGTAGAAGAGCATAGGCGGAGAACGGAAAAGGATTTCTACGTACCGAGCGACAGTCAGTGAGAAGAGCAGCAAACAAGCTTTCTCGATTTGGGACCCGCGTCTTGAAAGCAATAAAATATTTCCTACAAAACACTAGGTATAGTAAGAAAATTGAAGGGAAGTACTGTACGTAAGCAGCAAACAAACTTTAGATTAACGGGAAGTGGGCAAATGGATGCTTCAGCGGCAAGCAAGCTTTCAAACACAAAGTTTCACCACTGAAATCAATAATAATCGACGCTTTGTTTCATCAGAAATGTGATCGTCTCACTGTCCTTGTCAAATGAAAAATATGAATTGATTATCTACATTGACGATGAGGTTATTTTTTCAGCCTCTTTATATGAACACATTGCAAATTTCAAATCAGTCTTCAAACAAACTTCGGGACATCTGTCAAAAATGCAACTTAACAAAAGTTGATTCCTCAAAAGAGAAGTCGAGCTCTCAAAGTACGTTATATGTATAACACCCAATTTTTTTTTTAAATCCCAGAAAAATCATAACGATTCAAAATTTTTCTACTCACAAAACTGCTTGTGAAGTCAATCATTTTCAAGCTTGTTGGAGTATAACAGACGATCGATTGAATACTTTGCCAAGATCACAAAACTGCTCTCCACTCAATGCTTGGAGAAAGAAATATGAATTGAACATGACAAAAGAATTGCTATAGACTCAATGCTATAGAAATCTAACATCTAGATGAGCTCTGGATTAGCAATAAAACTGGGTGAAACTTTACTAATTTAACCAGCTCGGCAGGTATAATCTGTAATCATGACAAAGCTAAGTAGCGCGAAATTGGAACACGCTGTATGTTGCTTAGGCTGGGGACTAATTACGGGCGTCATTACAAATTCCAGGGAGGATTTGAGAGGTACAGCAAGTATATAAGATTTACAACCATGAACGACGCCCAAGCAGCAGCTTTTGTGACAATTATTATCCAGTCTAGACAAAGCCTACACCTACCCACTGATCAGAAGCTTTGAAAAAAAAAATTGAAAATCTCTTCCATAATATTTTTTCGAATGTCATTATTTCGTTATTCCCGCGACGTATAGTAATATGAGCTTTTAATAAAAAGGCAATTCGAGTAAATATCCACGTAATAAAAATGAGGCAGTGGGACAATGGAGAAGCGAACGAGGACTAGAGCGGCCTGGAATGTCCCACATCCCTAGAATTCCATCCCTGCTTTATCGCACGCGACCTTGGAAGGCTTCGGCTCTTCGCTCTTTCATATTTGAAAAGGGAGCATCATCGGCCAGAGCACTGTACAGCAACTCTCCCTTTAACAAAGCGCTTCCGTACCCATGTTCATCCCGTGTTTCCTTATTCTGATGTCGATTTGTTTACAACGCATGATCCACCCTTTTTTGTGACACGACGCAATTGGAACACTAATAAACTCGGGCGTTATCTACCTAAATATAGAAGCTGTGAAGTTGCTTCGTAGCCTTTTCATGATTTGTATATCGTTAATTATTGATATTCAATTCCATATTTGAATTCCTGATGCAATTTCAAGAAAGCTGATTTGAAACTCGACACATTTATCTTGGAAAACAACCGAGGGATCGACGATGCTGCCTTGATAATGCACCAATCATAGACTGCGGACATTATTTGACATGACGAGCTTGAACTTAAAGTTGATAAAATTTTAAAAGGATCCAAATCAAGCCTTACTTCTTCGCTTTCTCCAAATTGTTCATCGAAATGTTTTTCTGGAACTTTTCTCTGAAATGTCTGACTGGTGAAACCAGATGAAACCTTTCCCGGATGTTCTTATCTGAACATTTTTTTTTACACATCAACATGTTTTCAACAAAAACGTCCCAATAAAATACGTCAGATGTTATCAAAATGTATTCTGGGCGATTTCTAATTTTTGTAACAACACTTTTTCTGACATCTTCAACTATAACGGTTTTTGAACCTTTTCACTCAAAATATCAAGTGAATTTTCCAATCGAAACGTTTTTGTGGCTTTCATCATAACATTTTTTATCATTATTTGATGAAACTTTGTTTGCCGGTTTTCATCACGTTTTCTTAACGATCTTGATGGAAACTTTCTCCGGTCATTGTTCGTCAGAACATTGTTTCACATTTTTATTGAAACTTTCTCTGGATGTTTGGTGTTCATATTGAAACGTTTTGCTGAATAATTGATCATTCTTCATTTGATCTGAATCGTTTCTAGGAAATAATTTCTTACGATTCTCTCAAAATGATTATTTTCAATCAAACATTTATTTAAGACAATCTCCATGTGTTTTTCTGGTATTTTTTTGGAGGTTTGTTTAATTATGTTTTTTCCAGGTTTTGATCTGAACACCTTTCTAACGTTTTAGAAATGACATTCTTTCGACGTTATCTATAAAACGTTTATCTGGTGGGCTTTTTCATCATTCAACACTTTTCCCCTAAATGTTTTTTTTTTGAACGACTATCACTCGCTGGAAAATCTTCTGGCGTTCTTATCCAAAACGATCGCTTGGTTTTCCTCACTTTTTTGGTTGGAACCTTCTTTGTTTTTTTATCAATATTTTTTTCTAGCGTATTTCATTGGAACTTTTTTTTTACCGTTTTTCATGCTTTCGACAATCTCACAAACACCTACATTTCCCCGACGAATCTTATTTGTCATCTACATCAATGTCAATGACTGACAATTATCAATAAATGACGTCCTTCTGATGTCGTATTCTGATGTTCCTGATGGACATCGGATTTCCATAGGAATACTTTGCTGGCGTTCTTTACTGAAATGTCGTTCAGTGTTTTCCATCAAGACGTTCTCCAGATGATTCTCAATAGAACATTTTCCTTGATGTTTCCATTGGAATGTTTTCAAGCATTTTGATCTAACCGTTCATCTGGCGTTGATTACCAAGTCGTCTTCTGACCTTTTTCTATAGATTTTTTTCCATTTTCTCGAGACGATTATTTTATGTTTCTCACGTTCTCCTAACGTTTCTTGCATACAAAATATTTTTTGGCACTCATTTTTATCAAACATTTTTCACGGTTCTGGTCAAAATATTCCTGTCTTTCCAAATTTGAATATTTCCTTTATGGTTCTTGATGGGTCATATAAACAGAAAATAGTCCTGACGCTGAATTGTGTAAAAACGCGTCTCTGACCGTCGTCTTTACCAAAAAATTCCTTGGATTTTCTAATTGAAACAACTTTCTGACGTTTCTTATTCCAATGTTTTTCTTACGTCTTTTGAAACGTTTTTTTGTCCATATTCTACTGAAATATCCATCTAACGGTTTTCCTTTTCCTGGCGTTTTCTATGAAATTAGTTTTTTGGAGTTGTCTATCAAATGATTTTTGCCATTTTCTTTCAAGGCAGGTTTCTATTGAACGCTTTTTGGGGTATTTCCAATGTATACGTTTTTCTTGCGTACATCAAAACATGTCTCTTCCGTTTTCTATTCGAACATTTTTCTGGCATGTTTCATTGTATAATTTTTCATGTTTTCTCGTTGAAACATTTCCCTGTAGTTTTTACTGGTATTTTAAAAATGCTGACCAAATCGTAAACCAAATTTCTCAAGATTTTTAATTGGAACTTTTCATAAATGTTCCTCAATGGAACATTTCGCTGTTTTGAGTGGAACATTGCTCCGATGTTTTCCAATTGAATAGTTTTCCTCCGTTTCATCTCAATTTCAAGAAAACGTCTTTGTTACGTCTGTGATCATAATGATTTTCCAATTTTTTTCAAACTTAACATTTTTCTGAGATGCAAGACAATCTTCTTGTGCTTTCCACAACAACGTGAAACGCACAACGTTCAATGTTTGGAAAACATTTTCAAGAGTTTTATTCGGAATGTTCTACTGAGGTTTTTATCAAGGAATTTTTCTAACGTCTTTCAATTGACATTCTTCTGACGTATTCATCGAAACGTTATTCCGCTGGGCTTTTTTCATCCGAACGTTTCCCGCTGTTCCTCGAAATGTTTTTTTTATTACCGGTCGTCATTCAAATTCAAAGTTGTTCCAGTCACACCATGTAAGTATTGGTTGTTGTTTTTTTTTTAAAAAAAGGTTTCCATTTGACAATTGTTTCGAGGGAGGCCCTCATCATCAGAAAACTGTCAAATAAAGAAAATACTAGAAACAGAAATAAGAAAGAACAATGGTAGAGGCTCACCTATTCAAAAAAGTGTATGAAGTGGTGCTCGTTTGTGAGAGATTTTTAGTAAAAATTGGCAGTAAATTGACAGTAAATAAAAAGATGACATGGTTATCACTTACCAAAATGCTTTTCTAGTGTTTTTCTCCAAAACGTTTGCCTGATAATTCTGGAACGTTTCCTTTGACATTTTTATAAACATTTCTTCGCGTTTTCAGCAAAAAAATTCACTGACGTATTTTATCGAAACGTTTTTTCAGTTTTTTTTAATCACGATTCAGAATGCTTTCTGTATACCTACATTTTCCTGAAGATTTTCATTCGTAATCTACGTCAATGACTAATATTTATTTTACATCTTTCTGGTGTGAAATTTTGATGCATACAAATGAAGATTGATTTGATTTCATCAATCAAAATGTTTTTTGATTATGTTTTTACATTGAAACGTATTCCTGACGTCTTCTGTTGTTGAACCTTTTTTTTGGATTTGTTTGGAACACATTTTGGATTTTTGAATAGAAACGCATTTTTATATCATGTGATGATGTATCGAACAGTTCATTACGATATTTTTTATTTTCAATTGAAATATTTTTCTTATGTTATTCCATCAAAACGTTTGCTGAAGGTGTTCACCAAAATGTTACTTTTCTTACTCCACTTAACAAAACATTTCAATCTTTCTGAGTTGAAAGGTTTCTCTGCCATTTTTTTACTGTTTTTTGAACGTTTTGGATCAAAACGTATTCTGGCGTTCATTATCGAACGGTGTTGGTTATGTTTTTCAATGAAAAGACGCTTTTTGACGCTGCTCATGTCCCTTGACGTTTTTATGGCAATTTTTTATTCTTTTATTAGATATTGAAACGCTTCCTGTATTATTCATACGATTTCCTGATTCATTATCTCCATTATCAGACATTATTCTAACGGTTTTCTTCAAGATAATTTATTGATGTTTGATACCGAACGATTTTCCTGGCGTTTTTCATTGTAACGTTTCCTTGATCGGTTCCCAACAAAATGTTTCTCTGATGTTTTCCTAACCTTCGTCGCCAAAATATTTTGGAATGTTTCTCATCGAAACCTTCTTCAGACGATTTGCAACGAAACTTTCCTCATGGAAGCGGTATTTTGAGTACTGTGCCGTTATTCATCAAATCGTCAAATTGTTTTCTTGACATTTTTTCGTTCAACTTTTTTAAAAATTTCCTCATTGAGAGTTCCTTTCATAATATTCAATCAAACTACGCAACAGTCAATACGTCGCGTCGTTCCAAAAAATTTTGCTAAGCCGTTAAGAAGCTCTTGTTCAGAAAAAAAATCTTGAATTTTTACCACAATACCACAAAGAAGACGAGGTAGGCCTCAAAGTACAGGATGGTGTTTGAATTTTTCACTTATAGACTTTACTTGCAGGGTGAGTACAAAAAATTGTCTCTTTAGTTTCGCGGGGATAACTTCTCTCCTCGTTGGCCGATTTTGAAAATTTGCGGCTCATACTGAAGCTGATAAAACTTGAAGGTTAAGAGACCTGAAGATCAGAATTGACTCGAGACAAACATTCAGAATCAAGGGTTCAATAAAAAGTGGCCCAACTCAAATTTTAAACCAAGAAGAAGAAAACAGCCCCTTGTTCACCCGAAATTGGTCGTAACCAACATTACAAAAATAAAAAACAATGAATTACCTAAACTGGCTGTGTAAAATTTGTCATTGTTTCGATTTTTGTTGTTTTGGTAACGATCATTTCTAGGTGATCAAAAGGTTGTTGTCTCCTTCTTGAACATGCAGTTGTAATTGGATTTCTTCACCTATAATTTTGATTAGGACAAGTAAGAAAAACCTTAAAGTATTCAGCCTCATATTGAGCCCTTGATTGAATGTCTGTCTTGAGTCAATTCAGATCTTCAGGTTTTTTTACCTTCAAGTTCAAGCTTCAATATGAGCGGCAAATTTTCGAAATCAGTCAACGAGGACACAAGTTATCACTGCAAAACTAAGAATATGATTTTTTGTGCTCACCATGTAAGTGAAGGAGACTAGCGAAAAATTGAAGCACCATCCTGTACTTCAAGGTCTACCTCGTCTTCTTTGTGGTAAAAATTCAAGAAATATTTGTTTTCAAACGGGAGCTTCTTCACGGTTGAGAAATTTTGCCCTGTCTTATTGAACACCCTGTGCAAACTTTATGTGAATATCTAGTCTTATACAAAATAATGGACCGATAGCCAAAAGATCAAGTAAGCGAATACTTCAAACAAAATACAAATTCACTGTAGCAATCCAAAGTTACGTCGAATTGAAAAAAGGCTAAAAAAATTGGAACTGTTGCGACTGACTGACTGTGAATTGACTGTTGCGTAGTCTATTACGTTCCCTTAACATTCTTCCCAAGCTATTTTTTCGACACTCATTTCATTCAAAATATCTTTTTGGCGGTTTTAATATAGCATATTCCTCTGACTCTTCCAATTTGAATATTTCCTGGATGTTTCAACGTATTCAAAATTATTTTGAGAAAAAAGAAACAATGTTACACATATTCTGTAAAGATCTAGTTTTGGTCGCTTTTGCCAAAACGGTCATGGCTCTTTATCAAGAGACGTTTCTTGAATCATCTAATTGGAACATTTTTTGAATTATCGGTCTCCTGAGATGTTTTCTTCCCTATATTCTATCAAAACATTTATGGATTGGTTTATATCAAGAGGTTTTTTCCACGTTTTTCATCGAAATATTTTTCTACTGTTTTTATCAAAGTATTAATATTAAGTTTCATCACAATAGTTTCCTGACATTTTCTATCAAAGAAGGTTCTAGATTTTTTTTTAGGTTATGAATATTTATTTAGCGACGTAAAATATAAAAATTGTGTAAATTTCAATTATTAAGAAAATCTTCAGCAGGAAAGGGAAGGAAAGGAAAGGTACAGGGAAGAGTCCCAATAACAGCTTAAGCATTGCCTCTCTGCACCTCCAATGACAACCGCTGACACAGGAACTCGCTGGCACGTTTGTCCCCCAATTGACGCTCTAGCCTTTCGCCAATTTCGTTTACCAGTTGCCTCGTCAACTCTCCAGCTACACCCATAGTTTCAAAAGCAATTGGGTAAAACATATTGAGAAGACCGAGATCCCGATATTTGTCTATTTTTTTTCGCTCGGCTTCGGCCACTGCTGAACCGCAGGATAAACTTGTAGAATTCAAATAGGATGCAGCAAGGGTGTCGACAACTGTCACATCCCACGCAAGAGAACGACCCCTTTCCCAAGGGACAATTGTTACGCCATCAGGTCTTTTTTGATCTCGCATTGTACCATGAGGTTCCAGGATAGATTGTATCTGTGGAGAGGCCAGGCTTCGAGATATGACATGATTGATGGATTCGTGACGAGATATATGTCCAATTGGGTTCTTGTTGGAGCACAAACCATGAGTACCCAGCGAATCGACATCAGCGCCACAGGCACACTTAAATGGCTCATTGATCCTGGCACCGAGGCGCAATGCAATGCAGATCCGTATAGCCTCGTTGGATAAAGAAGTGCCGAGCTGTGGAGATGGAAGAGCTTGGAGCCATTTAAAACTATCTTGGTGACGAACAGCTCTCAATCCAGCGGAGGAACGCAAATCAGCGTTGGCCAAAAATTCAGCGTATCTCTTTTCCAATAATTCTTTCTCCCAAAATTTTTGTGAACGTAGTAAGATTGGATTTGACGTTTCCTCTTCAGTAAGACTACGATTTAATGCCAAAAGAGCTTCAGATGAACCTGTCAGTTGGTAGTTTTTATTATTTCTGAAGCCAATGAAGCAATCGAATGTAGTGAAGAAAGGTGGCTGGTATTGCCAAATCTATCAGTTTTCGTATGCCGAGTCCGCCAAAACAACAGGGTAGTGTAGCTTGATTGTATGCAGAATAGGGTAGTGACCACCATCGAAAAATATTTAAAAAAATCATACTAATCGAATGTAGAGCCTTAATAACAAGACTACGCTTCGTGAAAATTCGAAAAAAAAGTTCCAAGTGTCTCAAAATCTGCCTTGAAAGTGGCTACTTTTGCGAACGATTTCAAATCTACCGAGCTGTAAGGCGGACTGTGACGTTTCAATCTTTTGACAGTAGTGGGGATGACCCCACCTCCGTTGCCGGTGTCAGTGTTGACGTTGACGTTTGCCAGCATAACATAACCATTGAAGTCTGATGTAGTTTTGAAATATTCATAAATCATGAAAGATTTTACCAACTTTCCATATTTTCAAGCAAAACAACTAAACAACACGAATCACCGCACAGATACACAAAGCGTTAACAATATAACAATCAGCTGTTATGAGCGTTGACGGGTTGACGCTAGTGCTTTTTGTAGTAAGTTCTGTAGTGTTTGTTGTCAAGCCTGCTTTTCCGCCTATGAAAGATTGTAACGTCATCGCGCCAAATTTGAAATGATCGAGAACATTCATTTTTTTTTTACCAAGAAAACTTACGAAAAAAAATCTGTTGACTATATAGCGTCACTTATCAAGAAGTGAACTTGTAAAAAAATGATGAAAAAAAAATCGGTCACTACACTATTGTCCATAGTGATGTTGGTTAGCTTCTCGAGGCAATGTTGGAACTCAATATCTATTTGATTTAGGAGGTGAGGATGTTCATAAAGCTGGGAGCACCTCAATAGGTGAGTTAATTTTGGGCCTGAACCAAGACATTTTTTCATTTAATTGGAACGGGTTGTCGGGTGTTTTCTATTGAAACAATTAGGTATCTGTCGCTATTCATTATGTTACATTTGAATTGTTCTTTAGTGAAAAAAAAACGTTCTTTGATTCAGACATTTCTTTTTATATTCCCACGTTTTCCTCACATTTTCAACGAAATATTCTCCTGTCACTCATCTTCATCGAAACATTTTTCTGACGGTTCTTATTGAATAATTCAAAAAACAGAGTATTTTTCTGACCTGACTAAGATATTTCCACATTATTGAGTTTTTTTTTTATAACGTTATATTCTGTAAAGACGTCTCTCTACCCGTTGCTGTCTGAACCTCCATCGCAGGTTTTCATTGAAAACTTTCTTGGATTTTCTAAACTGCTTGTCAAAAGTTAAGCATAGAGCAAAATTTGCTCCAATTTCAAGCGGAGATATCTTGAGGGTAAAATATCCGATTTGAAAAAAATTTATGGTGCCTGGTAGAGCTTTTCTTCAGCTGTAAGACGTTGGCACCATTGACTTTGTCCATGATACACAGGATGCCAAAGGAAGGAGTGTTAAAAGTGTTGATTTTTGAAGTTGTGGAACTTTTTTAGGAAAAATTCCGGATTTCTTTTCTCTTCAGTCTTAGAAAACGGATATCAATATCTCAAAACGGTTTCTGACTTTTGGTCGTATTTTGTTTACTCTTGGACACTCTTTCTTTTGGCATTCTGTTATCGTGGACAAAGTCGATGGTGACGTAAGTCGACACAGCGTCTTGCAGCTGAAGAAAAGCTCTACCAGACACCTTTTTTTTTAAAATCGAATATCTTTCCCCGTATATACCCGTATATCTCCGTATAACGTCGATATACGTTTGGACAAACGGGTTATGTTCACGCGAGATAAGATTTTTGTATGATTTCAGTCATTAAATTTTAGTGCATTTTGAGATGGTTTTGTAATTATTTTCATATTCTCGAACAGAAAAAATGAGTTGGAAAACTTGATGGTATTTAACAGCAAACTCCCTAAGACAAAATGCAAGAAATATTACTTCGAAAAATCTCTGATAAATTAGCTATGATTTCAAATTGAAGTGAAATGTAACATTTTGATACATTGCGACAAACTTTTTTAATTTAATGTTGCGACTAATCAAGGGTAAACCTTGGAAATCTGGTGTACACTTCCATGGAAATCATTGGAAATCATTGGAAATCATTTGGAAATCATTGGAAATCATTTTGGAAATCATTTGGAAATCATTGGAAATCAATGGAAATCTTTGGAAATCTTTGAAAATCCTATGAAAAACCATTGGAAATCGATGTACAAAAATCCCGTCAGTGGTTTACCCCTCGCGACTAACGGACGGTTAACTGAGTCAAGTGTGACAAACCTATCAAAGAATGATCAAGCATGAGTTTTGGATTTTCCAAAATATCTCAAACGGGAAACAATACGTAAAGGAGGCTTAATCTCGTGAGAACATCATGTACATAATATCAAAACGATAACCTGATTAGGATTAATTGCATCGATAGATTAATCGACGCTTTGCACTGGAACCTTTCCCTGACGGTTTTTCATAAAAATATTTTTCGAAGTTTTTTTTCCATCAAAGATATTTTTCGAAGTTTTTTTCCATCAAAACGTTTTTTGACGTTTTCTATCAAAGCAGGTTTTGAGAATTTTCTAATATTTTTTTTTGTACTTTGATTTAAACTTTTTTTGTCGTTATAAGTCAAGAAGAACTTTTTTCGACAACTTATTCTAAAGAATTTTGATGTTGTTCTTCATCCAAACATTTACCTGACGTCTTTCATCATTATGATATTTTGATTGGAACGTTCTCATGATGTTCTCATCAAAACGGTTTTTTTTTAACGTTCTTTATTTGTGTTGTCAATTCCATACCATCATCAAAGAGAATGTTGAGAGATTATTTGTTTTCCGAAAAGACCATTTTCGAACATGTGCAGCTTGACTAAAAACTTCATGCTTAAAACAAAGTTCCATCTGAATATTAGGCGGCTTTTTGTTTGGCAGTTAAAAATAACAAACGAAAAAAAAATATCAAGTAGTGAAGCTTCATTAAAACGAACGGAGAGCATCAGTGGTACCAAACTTCCAAGGAAGTGAACTTAAAACTACCCAAAGCAAACAGGTGGCGCAACGCAATGACATTTGAAACGCACAACATGCCATGTCGCGTGTCTACGCCCCTTTCTCCTTTTTAAATATTTCCTTTCTCCGTACACAAGTACCCACTTCCTAGATCTGAACATAACCTGAAAAAAAAACTTTGGCTGCAGCACATGCACGTACCTCAAAATTTGCTCGCAGTTTTGCACCACGCCACTCATGAAATAATACATCGCAGTATTCGCAGTAGCCCAAGCCTCCCGGTCCCGGTGCGTATTCGTGGGAATCACAGAAACAACCGGCAACGTTCACCACCACCGCGGAAACAGTCGTACCAACAGGCGTGCCGACTACCTGCCACCAGCGTGACATTCCCCGAAAATCCCGAACGGACAACTAAACCGGCCGAGCAGCGTGCTGTGTGTGCCGCTGGCTCCGGCGGCGAGGTCGTAGTTGGCTGCGGCGGCGGCGGCGGCTGAGTTCCTCTTGTGTGGGGTCGCAGCGTGCCGTGGCTGCATTCGCGAGACGCCGCGGGCGTCGCATCTGCGTCTATCATACGGCGTTTACGCCGGGGCGTCTCTCGCAGAGAGACTCGTTCGTGATGCCGAATTTCTATTCCCCGTCATATTTACAACACACATCCAGGCGGCGGCGGCGGCGAGCTGGATCTAGCCGGCGGCGCAATACGTACACGGTTGACGTGTCGCGGGCGTGACATGACCGGAAACTTATGGGATTTATCAAGTCTGCTCTGCCTGATGCCGTGTGCCTGATTCCATTCCGCACCGGGGATTCAGGTAGATCTCGCGATATGTATATCATATTGTCCAAGGTCGCCTGGCAATTTCATTATGAGCGTATTTCGGCGCCGAGCTGGAGGATACCGCGAAGGAGAAAGAGTTGATGGGAGCTGTGGGGTGATGATTACTGAAAAGCACTGTCGCAAGCCTCACGTTAGCTTGTCATTTGATCTTCAGGCGATATGATTACAGAATCTCAAAAGACAAAACTTCCGCAACAAAATTTCTGAAATGCAAGAAGCTTGACGTAACATTTATGGTCTTTCGAGCCGGATCTATCGAACAACTCTCGAGATCTTCGCTGCAAATTCAAATATACAGCTCAGAGTTCTCTACAGCGCAGTTTTAAGCAGGCAATTGAGTCGTTCGACTACTAACTGCATTCGACCGCGGGTCATCAGCATCAACCTCAGAAAAAAACCTCCATATCAAAACAAAGGACTCGAGCAAGGTTTTCAGATTATTATCATTTTTAATGATTTCGCATCAACCACGAAGGGTTATTAGCGACGTCAAGGAGGTTTAAGTACCTGATCTATGAAAAGCTGGTTGAAATAATTGAACAATAAGGACAGCAACAGACAGGGACACATTTTTCACGCCAATGAATTTTCATCAGGTTCAAACCGTCGAAAATAACTCCTAGGAATCTTGCGGACTCAGAAAATTTCAGGCTTTTCCCGTAAAGACGAAGAAGAGGCGAAGTAAGTTGGCGGGTTTTGCTGAAAAACATGCAGTTGTTTTGGGAACGGAAAACTTAAATCCCGATAATTTCCCTCAGTTTCCGATTTTTTTCAGGGTAGTTTGTAGACTTTTTTGAATTAAGGAGATGTCTTTTCCTTTGATTATATTAGTAGGTCGTCAGCAAAAAGGCTACAACGAACTGGCGCTTTGAAAGCTGTCTTCTTGTCTGAATGTCTTCTTGTAAACTTGCTAATGATTGACTGGCGGGTGACCTTGATGGTTGATGGATGTTCTAGCTTTCTTCTTATCCGGTAGAATTTGCTTTTCAGGCCTCGGTTAGTCAAGAGAGGGTGAAGAGTGGACATCATGTTCATGAGATTTTGTGTGTCATCTCTAAAGTTTAGCGATTCAAGATAGTAGTCTGGAGAACCTTCCGTATTCGCTAGAAAGGTTGCGAATGAATCGAAGTCCAACGGATTTTTTTTTTGATTGGATTTGAATTTTTCTTGTAAGGGTTCCAGTGCAGTTACTGAATCAAGAGACTCGTTGGATTCCGATCTTTCCAATGATGGGTCTAGGGGTGCGGCTTTATCGATTTTTATTTTCTCTAATTTGGTTTGGGGCCTAGCAAAATTTGTAAAGATCAGTTCTTGAGTAGTTTGTGACTGAGGTGAGTCAAGGCTTTCAGGGGGAGGCCGGCCGTTTGCCTTTGTTGTTGGTGTTTTCAATTATGGCTGGTGTCGTAATTGTGGTTGGGTTCAGTTTTTGTGTATTCTGTGAGGGGTTTTATTTTGGAAGGAAGTGTTATTTTGTGGGGAGGGACAGTCGGCAGCGCCGTGTCCCTGTTCCCCACACAAAAAACATTTAAATTCATCACAGGATAGAAAAATTCTTTGCTCTGTGTTTTCATCGTTAACAAGTATGGATGATGCTAGCTCAAGGGTATCATTGGGAGCCACATATACCTGGCGCCTCAAGCTCAGTATGTGGATGAAGTCTTCCTCCTGAGAGCCCGCTCTCAAAAAAGAGACTGATGAAACCAGAGTTAGTCCTAGTTCTTTGAAGGCTTCTTCAATAACTGAGTGGGGAATCGTCGGGTATGCATTAGAGATTATCAGACTTTTGGCAGGAGTGATGAGCTTTCGTAGTCCAATTTCAAGGTTGTCGATTTTTATTGTTTTGTGTTGGGTTGTTATTTCGTCGGAAATTTTCGAGTTTGACAAAAAGATGCAGACTCTGTTGTTCGAAATTCTGGAAGCGAAATAAATGTTTTTGGGTCCGACTAAATTGGCTATGGCCCTGAGATGTAGTCGTCGCGCCTCAATCTTTCATCTATATTAAGAATGACGGCTTGATCTTTTTTTTGGAAAGTCAACACTCGGGCGAGCTTTTGCTGCATTAGAGTAAGATTATTGATCTGTAGCAATTTGGCTTGACTGTTGAGATGGTGAAAGTTTGGTTGGGTCCGATTCCATGTTGTCTCTGTAGTCAGAAAACAACAGGATCTATAAATATATGTTTGTTCACCGTGTGGTTTGGGCAAATAATGTACCCAGCTAATTTCACGGGCCTTGTTATCGTATCAAGTTCTTGTTGATGCGATATGGCTTTTTCGTAAAATTATTGAATGTTAATCATAAATATAGCTCATCTGATCAAGTTTGGAGCTCTTTGCAGAATTCCTGGCACAGAATGACAGCATGGGATCCTAGGACGTCGATTGGTCACAGAAAAAACCGAGAAAAACAGTATGTAGCCACTAAAACTCGCGAAATTCTGGAGCTCGAGGACGACACATGTGTTTGCCGATTAAAGACTGACCACGTGATAATTTTCAGATTATTCTTTTAACAAAGTCAAAGGTCAAAAAAACAATGCCTTGATTTCGCCTGTTTCCACAGCACCATTGCAGCGGAGCTGGAGTAGGTATACCGCCATGGAAGTTGAAGGGGGATCGATTTTTGCGCTGGCGGTGTGTTTTATATGAAGAAAGTTTTGAAGGATCGGCAAAGTACGTGGTTGACATGCTGAATGGCGACAATTTGGCGATCAATCACTTTCACAGTTTAATTTCGAGAAGAGCAACCAAGCCCGTGTACAACATTGTCGGTCGCGGAGGCGAAAGCATGAAGTATTCGCGTAATTGGAGAACTTGAACTTGAAGTTTTAAGTGTTCCTAATGGAGGAAAACTTGCAAGATCCTTTCGAAAAGTGCCAAAGTCAACGACACTTGCAAAAGGTCACAGGGGATTTTGGAAGTGATTATAATAATTCAGATGGAATTTGATGCATATTGGTAGTCGACAAGCATGCGGTGGTAACAATGACTGTGATTGAATCGTCATAATTTTCAATCAAAAATCAAATTGAATCTGGAACAATGATCCGATTGCCTGCGTTTGTTGTACGGTTTTCAGCATAATCGAGCTTTGTGGATTCATTATGCGATGCAAGAGGAGATTATCATATTATTGTTATCGAAAACCATATTTTCCGCCCGAAATTAAATTTGCGGGATGAACGATTTGCTTTAGTCAGATGCAAATATGTGGTACATAACATCGTTATTATTCACGCCGCTCCCATTGTGGACAGCCAAAGTTGCCAACGGGTGAATCCGTTGTTTCGTTTCGCTGAAATTCAGAAAACTTCGATTTTCCACCGCGTCAGAGCTTACTATTTTCCAGGTGAAACTAGGTCAAGTTGAAAATAATCGTATATCAAATTGGCGAGCACAAAGAGTCGTTAGACTATGAACTATAAGTACGACTTTCTTGTATAAAAATTGGTCTTGTTGAAGGTATAAGTTTGGCTGTTCTTTTGAGCGATTCAGGTATATGAGATGGTGTGTTCTGCTGGCACTGTTGATTTGTTGATTTATTATGCATTGCTTACTGATGTTTCTGCGATTTTGTTCAACTAATTGAACTTACACTGAATACCGGAATATAATATCAGTGAGTTTTTGTTATTCATTCTGTCACGTATTTGAGAGTCTTCTTCTCTGGGCTTCACTCAGGGGTTTCTTCGACTGAGTTCTTCCACTGAGTGCCTTTTTCCAAATCTGTCACTCTTCTGTTTTTCTTTGACTGACAGTATGACATATTTTGTTGTTGTGCTTTCAATTATTTTTGTTCATTTTGTCTATTGTGTGTCATTTTGCAAGTATGTCAGTCCTGTGTTACGTGTTTTATGAAAAGAATCTGATTCATTGTAATTTTGCTGATGATTTCAATAAAAATTCATTTTGTTTGCTGTCAATCCGTGTTCTTGTTCAATTTTTCAATACAATCCTCATTTCCAAAGTTTCGTTCTCGTCGAGAGTGAACCTGAGTGAAACAACAACGTAAGCAACACGTGGGTAAGAGGTCCAAGGTAGTAGAAGGAGAAAGGGGTGACGACAATCATAGCCAAGGGTCCAAAAGAGAGGAACAGTTCAGACTAATGGAGGTGATAAGGCAACTAATTGAGAAGTCAACTGGTTGACAAATTGACAAGTTAACAAGCTGACGTTCTGATAGTTAACAAGCTATTGAGCTGACAACCTTGACAAAATTTTGAAACTAACAACAAGCTGACGAACTGATGAACTATCAACCAAGTAACGAGCTTGTAAGCTGTGGTTTTATCAAACTAACAAAGTAAGTAGTGGCGAAGTACTGAACTCGAGCTTCCACTGACTACAAATCTACGAGCTAACTAATAGCTAGATATTTCTTGAACCAATGAACTAGCTTGATGAGTAGCTACCAAAAAACTAACTATGGACCTAAGTAATGAGGAAACGACCCCACTGAAAGCTAACAAGCTAACGATTTGATAGCTCTTGAACCAGAATTTTATGAACAAGCTAACCAACTAGCTCAATCAGCTGAGTAGCAATTGTTGAGAAAAAGTCTAGGCTACAAAGTGAACAAAATTACAAGCTTCTGAGCTGAGAAATTCAAGAATAATGAAGACGAACTAATGAATCCTCACCAAAGTAACGAGGTCGTGTTGTAAATTGTGATTCCATCATACTAACAAAAAAGGGCTGACGAACTTATAAGATGAGTTCTGCCAAGCCTGTGGAATACCAGTTGGTTAATTGACAAACTAACGGGTTAACTGGCAAAGTAAGAGGCTAACTGGCATACTGACAAACTAACGAACTGATTGGCGAACAAACGAACTGATGTCTCACGAGCACGGAATTTCGTACTAGTGCTTGTATTTACTCCGTAACTGGGATGACAAACTGACTGATCAACAAGCTAACTGGCTGACTAACTACGAACTTGCGAGTTGACTAACTGGATAATTCGCGAGCTGACGCTACTAACGCAAAACTAACGAACGAGCTGACAAACTAGTGAACTACCAATAAAGTAACGAGCCTGTAAGCTATAGTTTTATGGAGTTAACAAAGAAAGTAGCTGACGAACTGATGATCAAATGAGTAAGCTCATGGAATACGAAACTGATAATCCGATAGACGAACTAACGGGCTCACAAACAGCTAGCAATATAACAAGCTGATGATTCAACAAGAAGCTAACGAAGTGGACAATATCAAACTAACGAATGGCCTAAGCAGCATGAATGGCTAAGTAACGAACAAGCTAACGACTTACCGAACTGCAAATCGAGTAACAAACCAACGAACTTACAAGCTGAGAATGGAGTGACAAGCTTGCAAGTTCTATCAGACTAATGAACTCAGTAGCTGATCAAACTGAATGGTGACAAGCTCTTGAGACATTAAACTAAGAAGCTAACTGACGAACTTATGAGTTAGTTGATACTAGCAAGCTGATGAATTTTGATAAAATAACGGATCGCACAAACCAATCACAAGTAACTGAACAATTGACAAGCTAACGGGCTGGTGATTAACGAGCTTGCAGGTTAACAGCAGGTAAATTACCGAACTAACGAACCCGGAAGATTAGTAGGGTTGTCAAAAAATGTTGACAAGCTTATGGAATGCCGTACTAATTGTAGCCACTTGATAAACTAACGGGTCAATTAACGGCTCAACAAGCTGAATATCTAAATATTCCAATAGTTAATAAGAAACGAGTTGATGAAATAACGAGTGAGCTGATAAACTTATACAGTAGCTAACAACGGGCTAACTAGCTGACGGACTACGAACTTGCAAGCCAAGCAATTAGCGAAGAACTTGCAATTAGCTAGATAATTGTCGAGCTAACAAACTAGCTGTGATTAGTATTTACCGAACAAACTGACCATGGAGGTGATGAGGTAACAAATTGAGAAATTAGCCGATTGACGAATTGACAAGCTAACGAACTGATAGTTGACGAACCAAATTTTCACAAAGGAGCTGATTGAGCAGCTCAAGTGGGGAAAGCATTACCTCTGTTTATTTGATATTGTCATGAACGGGTTGAAGTATAATTGTGACTCGGACGCACAGGGTTAAGCACAAAGTATCTAACAGACGATACATTCGAATGAAGGCGGGAGAAACCAGCAAATCACAGTTTCAGCCCAGTGCATAAGAAAAAGGCGTGGAAACAGCCTGGCAATCAAAAAGTCGAACTCTGTTGAGCTCAAGGAAAAAACGAAAAGCACAACACGAGCTCCTCTCTGCACAATCACCAAATGCGAAAATCTGTGCAATCCTGATAGACGAATCAGCATTTCAACTGCAGTGAACACGTTGACTTAGCGGTTTCGGAGCCGCTGGATTTTTCCATGCGGCGTCGGCGGATTTTCAAGTCAATGCACGACCCATGTGACCGAATAACGATTGAACGAGTAATATGAAAGAACCCAGAGATAAATGGAATTTAACCAATCAGTTAGAGTGATTGTGGCCTTCGGCTCTCCCTGACGAGATAAGATTGTTATAATTATTATTTTGTACTAGAATGAACGAGTAACTGATACCTGTCTGTAGAAAAGTGTATCGCCAGTCTCGGATGTCAATGTGCTGTGAGAAACCCCCTCTTCCTAAATTGAAATAATTTGATTAGCTGTTATACGTCCAGTGAACCTACGTTATGTTTTTCATTGCCGTAGATTTTTATTATCTTTACCTAAGTCATTTGAATCAATTTTACACCCACCTCAACTTCACGTCGTGCTAATACCTCAATCTAACTGTAGTAACCTCACGTTCTTTGAAAGAGGATGATTTAAATTAATATTGAGAAATAAACAAAGTCATTCAACCACACCTTACCTTTATTACAAATTATTCAATCATCGCCAATTTGATGAAGTTCATCTTAATTATCCATTACATGATTTCCAGACGTGCTGACATCAGCTAGCGCTAAGAATTCGTCAAGTTTACATTCGACTTCTGAAAGAAAAACACACCCCAATTACGTGTAAAAATCCTGCGACTAATTAGTGCAACCCTTCCAATTTAATTCCGTTTCGCATTCTTCTTAATTTTCAGAACTATTGTTGAATCCTTTTACCAACGCACTTAAGTCTAATTCCCGGCATAAATAACTAATACTCCGTAGAATCTTGATTTCAACCCTCTTTTTCTTCTTGTTCATGTTTAATTTTGTCCAGAGAGAAATCTCGATTATTATATTGTACTGAGAGAGAGATTGTTGTTCACTGAGTTTTGTCTTGGTATTTCGAATTCAGAGCCATTATCCTAATTTTCGATCGAATAATTTACATAAAATTGAGTGTTCACATTCCATGGATTTTATATCCGGCTGGTGCTGTAGTTTGAACTTACAGCTTCATCCAGCAGTTTTATTTCACGCTGGGTTGAATAACTCCACACACATCTGCAATCAGTTGTACAATTGTCGCGGTGAGCCTTCAATTCATTAGCCTGCAAAATTGATGTTCTGTTCCTTTCCAACTTGAAGTATTTTCGAAACGACACTGAATTTTCTTGGCATTGCTCAAAGGGTTCTCTCTTTGGGAAACTCAACCTTATGCCCATAGACTCTTTGTCGTACGGAAGGGTTGAATATTTTATTCTATGAGGAAAATAACGCGTGATCGAGATTTTGCCCAGATTTGATTTGCATAAATACAGCTAGTGCTTGTCTCAAGTTAAAAGAGTCTACAAAATCATGCTCTGTAGGAAGCTGAATCTCGTCGAAGAGGTTACTGGGGTTTTCACCCTTTTTCTGGCTTCTCGAAAAGAGGTAGCTGAAATAAGGGGCCGCATTTAAAAGCTCAAAGCAACTACAGGGAATTGAAATCGGCTTGACGCTTATCATGGTTGTTCGAAAGATAAAAAAAAACCTACAATCATTTTATGAACCAAACAATTTCGTCAACCCTATTGAACCATTTGCATTTGATTACACTGGAAATCAGACTTGTCTCAGTATTTCCTTCTCGTCACTGATGCACTACAATCAACTACAGTGTATTTAGCACTTCCCTTGATTTACTCTTCTTGAAAAATATGAGTTTTCTTCTCCCGCACATCTGTCATTCTTGACTTCTACCACGCGAATCCTCTACCACCCCCGAGTTCTTCCCTTGGGCCATTCCTTCCTTGCGCTCATCCCCTCGACCAATCTAAACCCCTGGTTCACAAAATCGTTGCGCCGACATACTTTTCTTAACTTTACCAGCTTCCAGCGTGCATTTTCGTCACTTCACCATATCGCCCATGATACTAATTTATTCCTGAATATTTAATTCCCTTTTAATCTATAATTTTGAGGCGTGCCACCACAGTACTAATTAAATTCAGTTATTTGAATGATTGTACTGTTGCTAGAATTGATGAGGAACCAAACAGGGCATTTCTGATAAGGCGAATTTCTGGTATTGGTTGCAACACACTCTCTTGAGGTGAAAGCTGCAAGAAATCATCCCAAATAAAACTGAGCAACTGCTTCCTTGTAAGTCTTTGTGTTAGTCTTTGCAATGTTTACCGGCTTTTTTTCCAAATCACTATCTGGAGCTCATCAATACAATCTGCCGCTTCCCCTGTACCAATTTACCGAAAGTTCAGTCATTGTCTCTTGAAGTTTTCTCGATCATTTAGGGTGGCAATCTCTATACAAAAACAACACAAAGAAATAAAATTGGAAGCGCTGTTGTCTACAACAGAGGAAGTTCCAAGGATATCCATCGAACAGCCGATAGCCTAGTTTTTTGCAAATCTTCCTCTCCTCCTCCTCCTCCTTTCTAACACGCAAATACCCCACAGCAGACGGTGGTAAGAGGCCGTGCTCAATTAAGCGCCTCTTTACGACGCACTTAATTCCCGGATTAATTTTTATATGGGAGTTGGAGCGAGGGAGAGGGCGCGAACAAAGCACGAGGACGAACGGCAAATGGGGAAAATGTGAGCAGCAATTTTGACGGGGGCAGTTTGTCGGAGGGAGGAGGCGCGGGAGGCGGGAGGCAATGCCGCCTTCCAGGCGCCACCGACACTATGCTCGTTATTACATAACTCGGGATTGAGAGACGCGAGCCGGGTCCGGGATAATCCTGGAAAACACCTGAGAACTGCCGCCGTGAGGCCAAACGAGCCGGAAAGTGGGAGACCGGCGGGAGGCGCCGTAGGACCGGGCTGCGGGGCCAGAAAGAAATCTATCAATCAATCGAGATACAAGCGACGCTTTCACGATCCAATTTAAGCTGGTGCTGGGGAGCCGGTAAACTGTTTGTGCTCTCAATATACAGGGTGCAACACTTGCAATTTTTTTGTTATTATTTATACAGTTTGAATTATTCTAAGGTCAAGGCACCAGTGCTAGAGGAATTCTTTGAGAGCTTCCAGTGCTGGAGTAGGTCAAAGTGCGGTATGCACTGCCGGAAGGTCTTATGTCTGTATGAAGCAGTATTGTACGCAATGTAGCAATCACCCTGTACACAAGACAGTTTTTTGTTTACGAACGAGCAGCGTTGTATAACCGACAGTTTGCGTGTACAGAATCTGTGCTTAATTGAAAAGTACTTAACGAAGTTTATACCGCAAACTCTAATTAGGGCTAATTAATACCAAAAGGAAATTTAAATTGGATTTTCCCAAAAGACCAACCGCAATGATGCCGGTCTTGTATATTAGTATAGAAAACAAGAAGAGCATTGGAGCGGTACGGAGAGTATCGCCGACACCAAAACAAATTAGCAAATTGGACCATTTCATCTTCATTATTCAAAATTAAGCGGTGAAAACCGCAAAACGGGTCGACGGCGTAGGGGTGAGAAGCTAGATATCGAGGGCGAGATGGGGTGGACCGGGCCGGTTTGAGGGTTAGATAAAGGTACGATCCTAATTTGCTTAATGCCCGCCGCGTATTTTGTTAATCAACGTCGACGGCGCCGCCGTCCAATTTTTGGCCTTTTACGTCCGACAGAGCGCAAGAATCGTAATTACAGAACAAACACAGAGTGCTCTGGTGCTCACTTTGGCCCGTTTGTGCGTCCCCAGGATCTCACCAATTTGCGGTCGGCTCGATTAATGAGAGAGAGGAAAAATGTGAAATCGGGGAAAACCGGCTCCAGTTCCATTCCATCCGACCGAAATTTGCCTAATCGCAGATGCTCTTCAGTTTCTTATCAAGCCTGGCAACAATAATGTTCAAAATAACTGAGGTTCATCAGCAAAATTTCATGTGTTTTAGGATAAACGACAAAGGTGGAATCAAGTTTGACGTTTTGTTCCAAGGCCCAAAGAGGTGTATGTGCGATCGAGTTCGTCCAAGTTCAATCTCCCTCTTTCTACTCTGTTCAACAACATGCTACTTCGAACTACTTCATTTACTTTGGAAGTTTATCCTCATCCTCTTCATCATTCTCATCCTCCACATCCTATTCCTCATCTTGTTCATACCTCTTCTACTCATATTTCTCCTACGCATCCACATCCTCTTTCTAATTCTCCTTGTGATCTTTCACATATTTCAAATTCTACCGCTCGACCCCTTCCTCATCCTACCTCCACCCTCGTCCTTCTTTTCATTGTTTCCTTCCCCCACATCGTCGCCCTCATCCAATCATTTTCCACAATCATCTTCTCAATCAACCTCGCTTTTATCCTTCAATTCAATGTCATCCTGATCCTGCCCACATGCTCCGCCAGTCTTCCCCACCATCATCTTCATCCGCTACATCCTTATCTCCGTTCACCTCATCCTCCACATCTTCGATCCCATCCACTTCATCCTCACCGTCAGCATCATATTTATTCTCGTCATTATCTCCCTCATCATTTTCTCATATCCTTCATTCCAGCCTTCTTCTGATCATCCTTCTTGTTACTCTCCTCATAATTCGCCTTATCCTCTTCATCCCTCATCCTCTTCTGCATCCTTCTTATTTTCCTTGTTTATATCGTGTGATCAATTGGATTCCTAATTTAGGCAGGCTGTGCCCTAGCCAAATGCAGCTTCGTACCCCTGATTTCGATCAGATCACAGCCTGCCTAAATTAGGAATCCAATTGATTACACTATATCTTCAATTCTTCCATATACTCATCATCATCTCCATTCGCTTCATTCTTCCCTTTGCCCTGCTCCCAATGGTTCTTCTTATCTTTCTTATCTATCTATCTATCTATCTATCTATGTCCGTAAAATCGACGATTTCGCACTTTACGCCCTACTTGGCAACGTCGATACCGGAACACCGTCGATCAAATCAACGGCTCGGCACACTCCGGGACTCCGGGAAAATACATTACCAAACATCGCCCGTCCGCCTGTGCCGGCTTTCTTGACAGCTTCACAGTGTAACAGGGGTAGCAGTATGCACCAGCGGATACAGTAAGTACCTATTTACCTACTTAAAATGCCAATGAGTTGTGGGAAATAAAGTTGAGGTTAAGCAAAGATTGATATTACACAGCACACAGCTTCTAGACGATTGTGTTTGTTCTCTTGAGAATGTTAACGTTTTTAAATTGTATAAGGTGTGATTGTTAAAACTCTCGCTAATCTCATTTTCATAATCTAGTTGGAGCCAAGTGTTTGTCAGCAGATGCGAGATCAGCAGTTGATGCATCTACTAACAGTTAGTACCTACCACAGAGGTACCTACCTACTTATTGTATTCAAAATCAGCCCGAGTTTCCGGCGGAGTCAAGTGTCGTCAATGTTGTCGTTGATTGTCCACCTACAACATTGTCAAGCATACAGCTACAGTGCTACAGTGATAGTTTTCAACCAAGCGCAATCAGGTAACTTGTACGAATTGTCGGATATTATGTAGTTTTTCTACAGGACTATGTTTCAAATCGATGATTTCTTTTTTTTTTTCAATTGTCGGTGTCATAGCGTACATTTTATAAGTCCACTCTACCAACCAATTGGACGTTTCCACATCATCAAAAAACTGGACAATCTATATAACTATTTTGGAAATAACCGAGGAAATAACTGTCCAGCTTCCAGATGAATTGTGCAGCCTGCTCCCATTGTATCCGTGGTCTTATGAATGTTCACGTTCATTTGTTGTAAGATGGGATGATTGAAACCCTCACTAATCTGTTTTGATATTATAGGTGAAGGCAAGGATTTGCCAGCAGGTGCAAACTTAGCAGAGTCGAGGCACCTAGTTATTATACTCAAAACCAAGCCGAGTTTCCAGAGTCCAGTGTCGTCAAAGTTGCCCTTGATGTAGTTGCCAAGCAGACCGAATCAAGCGCAATCCACTAACTCGTATGAACTGCCCGATTTTATGTCACCTACCTGTACACCCAGGTATGGTAGGTACCTAGCTCGGTAGATAGTTTTTTCACGATTTCGTTGAAAATCGATAATTTCTCCTTTTTTTTTTTGCTTTTGCTCCAACGTACATTGCATGAGTCCACTATACCAACCAAATGGACGTTTTCGCATCATGGCCTCATCAAAAACCTGGAAATTTCATGTATTTTGGAAATAACTCTCCAGGTTGAGGTCCTTTTTTGAATCGATTTACAAAAAGTGAAAGCCTTATTTTTCTGTTTATCATCATAACTACCTTCTTAGAATGCTAATCCGTGGCCTAAGTAATAAATGTTAACGTTTATTTTGTTGTAAGATATGATGGTTGATAGTTGAAATCTTCACTAATCTAATTTCATATTCTAGGTGGAGCCAAGTGTTTGCCAGCAGATGCGAGTTTAGCGGAGTGGAGGCACCTACTTATTATAATCAGAATCAATCCGAGCTCCCGGTTCCAGAGTCCAGTGCCGCCAAAGTTGTCGTCGACTACATCATTGTCAAGCACTCAGCCAGTTACGATTTCGAACCATACTATAATGTAATTTGATACTTGGAATAAAATACCCACATAATATTGTAATAATTGGAATCATATCATAAAGGTATTCTAAAGTTGGTGTGAAATTAATCGACATTTTGATAAACAAGTATATTATGAATACCTAACTTAATATTTTTGCCGATGTTTCGCCACCTGTTTCCACATTAAGATATATAAATATATATTATCTACATAATTCATAGAAAATCACATCTAGCTTCAATTTTTGCTATTCGATTCGAAAGGCGTGCTCCTGATGATTTTTTTTCTCCAAATCACGAATAACTTCCCATGTGTTGCGGATGCGAGAACGTTCGATAAACCGGTTGCAGGCTCATAAAATGTAGGTTTTTGCACGATCTAAAAAACTGAATAATTGATTTTCGATATAAAAAATTGTCTTATTTTGAGATATGTAGCTTCCAAATTATGGAGAATGATTGCCAATTCCAAAAAATCGAACTTTCGCTGTTCGAAGTCAATTGATTCTCACTTTTTGAACTAAGATGAACGAAAATCTGGAGTAAGACTGCATAACACCTTCCTTGATATTTTTGCCGAAGTACTGCCACCTGTTTACACATTCAGACATATTATGTCTACATAATTCATAGAAAATCACTTCTAGCTTCAAATTTTGCTATTCGATTAAAAAAAAATCATTCTGATGATTTTTTTTCAAATTACGGATAACTTCCCATGTGTTGCTGATGCGAAAACGTTCGATAAGCCGGTTGCAGGCTCATGAAATGTACGTTTTGACACCATCTAAAAAACTAAATAATTGATTTTCGATATGAAAAATTGACTTATTTCGTGATATTCAGCTCTCAAGCTATGGAAAATGATTGATATATCAAAAAAATCGAACTTTTGCTGTTCAAGATCAATTGACTCTCACTTTTCGACCTAAGATGAACGAAAATCTGGAGTAAAACTGCGTATCACCTTACTTGATATTTTTGCCGATGTTTCGCCACCTGTTTACACATTTAGACATCTTATGTCTACATAATTCATAGAAAATCACTTCTTGCTCCCATTTTTGCCAATTCGGTTCGAAAAAGACGTAATTTTGATGATTTTTTCTGAAATTACGAATAATTTCCCATGTGTTGCGGATGCGAAAACGTTCGATAAGCCGGTTGCAGGCTCATAAAATGTACGTTTTGGTACGATCTAAAAAACTGGATAATTGATTTTCGATATGAAAAATTGTCTTATTTTGTGATATTTAGCTTCCAAGTTATGGAAAATGATTGCCAATTTCAAAAAATCGGACTTTCGCTGTTCAAGGTCAATTGATTCTTACTTTTCGAACTAAGATGAACGAAGATCTGGAATAAGACTGCATAACACCTTCCTTGATATTTTTGCCGATGTTCCGCCACCTGTTCACACATTAAGATATATTATGTCTACATAATTCATAGAAAATCACTTCTAGCTTCAATTTTTGCTATTCGATTAAAAAAAAAACGTCATTCTGATGATTTTTTTTCAATCAAGGAATAACTTTCCATGTGTTGCTGATGCGAAAACGTTCGATAAGCCGGTTGCAGGCTCATGAAATGTACGTTTTGACACCATCTAAAAAACTGAATAATTGATTTTCGATATGAAAAATTGTCTTATTTCGTGATATTCAGCTCCCAAGCTATGGAAAATGATTGCCAATTTCAAAAAATCGGACTTTCGCTGTTCAAGGTCAATTGATTCTTACTTTTCGAACTAAGATGAACGAAGATCTGGAATAAGACTGCATAACACCTTCCTTGATATTTTTGCCGATGTTCCGCCACCTGTTCACACATTAAGATATATTTTGTCTACATAATTCATAGAAAATCACTTCTAGCTTCAATTTTTGCTATTCGATTAAAAAAAAAACGTCATTCTGATGATTTTTTTTCAAATAAGGAATAACTTTCCATGTGTTGCTGATGCGAAAACGTTCGATAAGCCGGTTGCAGGCTCATGAAATGTACGTTTTGACACAATCTAAAAAACTGAATAATTGATTTTCGATATAAAAAAATGTCTTTATTCCTGATATTCAGCTCCCAAGCTATGGAAAATGATTGCTAATTCAAAAAAATTGAACATTTGCTGTTCAAGGTCAAATGATTCTCACTTTTCGACCTAAGATGAACGAAAATCTGGAGTAAGACTGCATATCACCTTACTTGATATTTTTGCCGATGTTCCGCCACTTTCTACACATTTGAACATATATTTACATAATTCATGGAAAATCACTTCTAGCTTCAATTTTTGCTATTCGATTAAAAAAAAAACGTCATTCTGATGATTTTTTTTCAATCAAGGAATAACTTTCCATGTGTTGCTGATGCAAAAACGTTCGATAAGCCGGTTGCAGGCTCATAAAATGTACGTTTTGGTACGATCTAAAAAACTGGATAATTGATTTTCGATATGAAAAATTGTCTTATTTTGTGATATTTAGCTTCCAAGTTATGGAAAATGATTGCCAATTTCAAAAAATCGGACTTTCGCTGTTCAAGGTCAATTGATTCTTACTTTTCGAACTAAGATGAACGAAGATCTGGAATAAGACTGCATAACACCTTCCTTGATATTTTTGCCGATGTTCCGCCACCTGTTCACACATTAAGATATATTATGTCTACATAATTCATAGAAAATCACTTCTAGCTTCAATTTTTGCTATTCGATTAAAAAAAAAACGTCATTCTGATGATTTTTTTTCAATCAAGGAATAACTTTCCATGTGTTGCTGATGCGAAAACGTTCGATAAGCCGGTTGCAGGCTCATGAAATGTACGTTTTGACACCATCTAAAAAACTGAATAATTGATTTTCGATATGAAAAATTGTCTTATTTCGTGATATTCAGCTCCCAAGCTATGGAAAATGATTGCCAATTTCAAAAAATCGGACTTTCGCTGTTCAAGGTCAATTGATTCTTACTTTTCGAACTAAGATGAACGAAGATCTGGAATAAGACTGCATAACACCTTCCTTGATATTTTTGCCGATGTTCCGCCACCTGTTCACACATTAAGATATATTTTGTCTACATAATTCATAGAAAATCACTTCTAGCTTCAATTTTTGCTATTCGATTAAAAAAAAAAACGTCATTCTGATGATTTTTTTTCAAATAAGGAATAACTTTCCATGTGTTGCTGATGCGAAAACGTTCGATAAGCCGGTTGCAGGCTCATGAAATGTACGTTTTGACACAATCTAAAAAACTGAATAATTGATTTTCGATATAAAAAAATGTCTTTATTCCTGATATTCAGCTCCCAAGCTATGGAAAATGATTGCTAATTCAAAAAAATTGAACATTTGCTGTTCAAGGTCAAATGATTCTCACTTTTCGACCTAAGATGAACGAAAATCTGGAGTAAGACTGCATATCACCTTACTTGATATTTTTGCCGATGTTCCGCCACTTTCTACACATTTGAACATATATTTACATAATTCATGGAAAATCACTTCTAGCTTCAATTTTTGCTATTCGATTAAAAAAAAACCGTCATTCTGATGATTTTTTTTCAATCAAGGAATAACTTTCCATGTGTTGCTGATGCAAAAACGTTCGATAAGCCGGTTGCAGGCTCATGAAATGTACGTTTTGACACCATCTAAAAAACTGAATAATTGATTTTCGATATGAAAAATTGTCTTATTTCGTGATATTCAGCTCCCAAGCTATGGAAAATGATTGCCAGTTCCAAAAAATCGAACTTTTGCTGTTCAAGGTCAATTGATTCTCACTTTTCGACCTAAGATGAACGAAAATCTGGAGTAAGACTGCATATCACCTTACTTGATATTTTTGCCAATGTTTCGCCACTTTCTACACATTTAGACATATATTTACATAATTCATAGAAAATCACATCTAGCTTCAATTTTTGCTATTCGATTCAAATAAAACGTCATTCTGATGATTTTTTTCCATATAAGGAATAACTTTCCATGTGTTGCTGATGCGAAAACGTTCGATTAGCCGGTTGCAGACTCATGAAATGTACGTTTTGACACCATCTAAAAAACTGAATAATTGATTTTCGAAATAAAAAAATGTCTCATTCCGTGATATTCAGCTCCCAAGCTATGGAAAATGATTGCCAGTTCCAAAAAATCGAACTTTGGCTGTTCAAGGTCAATTGATTCTCACTTTTCGATCTAAGATGAACGAAAATCTGGAGTAAGACTGCATATCACCTTACTTGATATTTTTACCAATTTTTCGCCACTTTCTACACATTTAGACATATATTTACATAATTCATAGAAAATCACTTCTAGCTTCAATTTTTGCTATTCGATTAAAAAAAAACGTCATTCTGATGATTTTTTTTCAATCAAGGAATAACTTCCCATGTGTTGCTGATGCGAAAACGTTCGATAAGCCGGTTGCAGGCTCATGAAATGTACGTTTTGACACCATCTAAAAAACTGAATAATTGATTTTCGATATAAAAAATTGTCTTATTTCGTGATATTCAGCTCCAAAGCTATGGAAAATGATTGCCAATTCAAAAAAATCGAACTTTTGCTGTTCAAGGTGAAATGATTCTCACTTTTCGACCTAAGATGAACGAAAATCTGGAGTAAGACTGCATATCACCTTACTTGATATTTTTGCCAATGTTTCGCCACTTCCTACACATTTAGACAAATATTTACATAATTCATAGAAAATCACTTCTAGCTTCAATTTTTGCTATTCGATTCAAAAAAAATGTCATTCTGATGATTTTTTTTCAATCAAGGAATAACTTTTCATGTGTTGCTGATGCGAAAACGTTCGATAAGCCGGTTGCAGGCTCATGGAATGTACGTTTTGACACAATCTAAGAAACTGAATAATTGATTTTCGATATAAAAAATTGTCTTATTTTGTGATATTCAGCTCCAAAGCTATGGAAAATGATTGCCAGTTTCAAAAAATCGAACTTTTGCTGTTCAAGGTCAATTGATTCTCACTTTTCGACCTAAGATAAACGAAAATCTGAAGTAAGACTGCATATCACCTTACTTGATATTTTTGCCAATGTTTCGCTACTTTCTACACATTTAGACATATATTTACATAATTCATAGAAAATCACTTCTAGCTTCAATTTTTGCTATTCGATTAAAAAAAACGTCATTCTGATGATTTTTTTCCATATAAGGAATAACTTTCCATGTGTTGCTGATGCGAAAACGTTCGATTAGCCGGTTGCAGACTCATGAAATGTACGTTTTGACACCATCTAAAAAACTGAATAATTGATTTTCGAAATAAAAAAATGTCTCATTCCGTGATATTCAGCTCCCAAGCTATGGAAAATCATTGCCAGTTCCAAAAAATCGAACTTTGGCTGTTCAAGGTCAATTGATTCTCACTTTTCGATCTAAGATGAACGAAAATCTGGAGTAAGACTGCATATCACCTTACTTGATATTTTTGCCGATGCTTCGCCACTTTCTACACATTTAGACATATATTTACATAATTCATAGAAAATCACTTCTAGCTTCAATTTTTGCTATTCGATTTAAAAAAACGTCATTCTGATGATTTTTTTTCCAATCAAGGAATAACTTTCCATGTGTTGCTGATGCGAAAACGGTCGATAAGCCGGTTGCAGGCTCATGAAATGTACTTTTTGACACCAACTAAAAAACTGAATAATTGATTTTCGATATAAAAAATTGTTTTACTTCGTGATACTCAGCTCCCAAGCTATGGAAAATGATTGCCAATTCAAAAAAATCGAACTTTTGCTGTTCAAGGTCAAATGATTCTCACTTTTCGACCTAAGATGAACGAAAATCTGGAGTATGACTGCATATCACCTTACTTGATATTTTTGCCGATGTTTCGCCACTTTCTACACATTTAGACATATATTTACATAATTCATAGAAAATCACTTCTAGCTCCAATTTTTGCTATTCGATTAAAAAAAAAACGTCATTCTGATGATTTTTTTTTCAAATAAGGAATAACTTTCCATGTGTTGCTGATGCGAAAACGTTCGATTAGCCGGTTGCAGACTCATGAAATGTACGTTTTGACACCATCTAAAAAACTGAATAATTGATTTTCGATATAACAAAATGTCTCATTCCGTGATATTCAGCTCCCAAGCTATGGAAAATGATTGCCAGTTCCAAAAAATCGAACTTTTGCTGTTCAAGGTCAATTGATTCTCACTTTTCGACCTAAGATGAACGAAAATCTGGAGTAAGACTGCATATCACCTTACTTGATATTTTTGCCGATGTTCCGCCACTTTCTACACATTTAGACATATAATTACATAATTCATAGAAAATCACTTCTAGCTTCAATTTTTGCTATTCGATTCAAAAAAGACATCATTCTGATGATTTTTCTCAAATTAGGAATAACTTCCCATGTGTTGCTGATGCGAAAACGTTCGATAAGCCGGTTGTAGGCTCATGAAATGTACGTTTTGACACAATCTAAGAAACTGAATAATTGATTTTCGATATAAAAAATTGTCTAATTTCGTGATATTCAGCTCCCAAGCTATGGAAAATGATTGCCAATTCCAAAAAATCGAACGTTAGCTGTTCAAGGTCAATTGACTCTCACATTTCGACCTAAGATAAACGAAAATCTGGAGTAGGACTACATTTAGACATATTATATCTACATAATTCATAGAAGATCACTTCTAGCTTCAATTTTTGCTATTCGATTCAAAAAAGACGTCATTCTGATGATTTTTTTTTTCAAATTATGAATAACTCCCCATGTGTTGCTGATGCGAAAACGTTCGATAAGCCGGTTGCAGGCTCATGAAATGTTTTTTTTGACACCATCTAAAAAACTGAATAATTGATTTTCGATAAAAAAAATTGTCTTATTCCGTGATATTCAGCTCCAAAGCTATGGAAAAGGATTGCCAGTTCCAAAAAATCGAACTTTTGCTGTTCAAGGTCAAATGATTCTCACTTTTCGACCTAAGATGAACGAAAATCTGGAGTAAGACTGCATATCACCTCCCTTGATATTTTTGCCGATGTTTCGCCAATTTCTACATATTTAGACATATATTTACATAATTCGTAGAAAATCACTTCTAGCTTCAATTTTTGCTATTCGATTAAAAAAAAACGTCATTCTGATGATTTTTTTTCAATCAAGGAATAACTTTCCATGTGTTGCTGATGCGAAAACGTTCGATAAGCCGGTTGCAGGCTCATGAAGTGTACGTTTTGACACCATCTAAAATACTGAATAATTGATTTTCGATATAAAAAATTGTCTTATTTCGTGATATTCAGCTCCCAAGCTATGGAAAATGATTGCCAATTCAAAAAAATCGAACTTTAGCTGTTCAAGGTGAAATGATTCTCACTTTTCGACCTAAGATGAACGAAAATCTGGAGTAAGACTGCATATCACCTTACTTGATATTTTTGCCAATGTTTCGCCACTTCCTACACATTTAGACAAATATTTACATAATTCATAGAAAATCACTTCTAGCTTCAATTTTTGCTATTCGATTCAAAAAAAACGTCATTCTGATGATTTTTTTTCAAATAAGGAATAACTTTCCATGTGTTGCTGATGCGAAAACGTTCGATTAGCCGGTTGCAGACTCATGAAATGTACGTTTTGACACCATCTAAAAAACTGAATAATTGATTTTCGATATAAAAAATTGTCTCATTTCGTGATATTCAGCTCCCAAGCTATGGAAAATGATTTCCAGTTCCAAAAAATCGAACTTTTGCTGTTCAAGGCCAATTGATTCTCACTTTTCGATCTAAGATGAACGAAAATCTGGAGTAAGACTGCATATCACCTTACTTGATATTTTTGCCGATGTTTCGCCACTTTCTACACATTTAGACATATATTTACATAATTCATAGAAAATCACTTCTAGCTTCAATTTTTGCTATTCGATTTAAAAAAACGTCATTCTGATGATTTTTTTTTCAATCAAGGAATAACTTTCCATGTGTTGCTGATGCGAAAACGGTCGATAAGCCGGTTGCAGGCTCATGAAATGTACTTTTTGACACCATCTAAAAAACTGAATAATTGATTTTCGATATAAAAAATTGTTTTATTTCGTGATACTCAGCTCCCAAGCTATGGAAAATGATTGCCAATTCAAAAAAATCGAACTTTTGCTGTTCAAGGTCAAATGATTCTCACTTTTCGACCTAAGATGAACGAAAATCTGGAGTAAGACTGCATATCACCTTACTTGATATTTTTGCCGATGTTTCGCCACTTTCTACACATTTAGACATATATTTACATAATTCATAGAAAATCACTTCTAGCTCCAATTTTTGCTATTCGATTAAAAAAAAACGTCATTCTGATGATTTTTTTTTCAAATAAGGAATAACTTTCCATGTGTTGCTGATGCGAAAACGTTCGATTAGCCGCTTGCAGACTCATGAAATGTACGTTTTGACACCATCTAAAAAACTGAATAATTGATTTTCGATATAAAAAAATGTCTCATTCCGTGATATTCAGCTCCCAAGCTATGGAAAATGATTGCCAGTTCCAAAAAATCGAACTTTTGCTGTTCAAGGTCAATTGATTCTCACTTTTCGACCTAAGATGAACGAAAATCTGGAGTAAGACTGCATATCACCTTACTTGATATTTTTGCCGATGTTCCGCCACTTTCTACACATTTAGACATATATTTACATAATCCATAGAAAATCACTTCTAGCTTCAATTTTTGCTATTCGATTCAAAAAAGACATCATTCTGATGATTTTTCTCAAATTAGGAATAACTTCCCATGTGTTGCTGATGCGAAAACGTTCGATAAGCCGGTTGTAGGCTCATGAAATGTACGTTTTGACACAATCTAAGAAACTGAATAATTGATTTTCGATATAAAAAATTGTCTTATTTCGTGATATTCAGCTCCCAAGCTATGGAAAATGATTGCCAATTCCAAAAAATCGAACGTTAGCTGTTCAAGGTCAATTGACTCTCACATTTCGACCTAAGATAAACGAAAATCTGGAGTAGGACTACATTTAGACATATTATATCTACATAATTCATAGAAGATCACTTCTAGCTTCAATTTTTGCTATTCGATTCAAAAAAGACGTCATTCTGATGATTTTTTTTTTCAAATTATGAATAACTCCCCATGTGTTGCTGATGCGAAAACGTTCGATAAGCCGGTTGCAGGCTCATGAAATGTTTTTTTTGACACCATCTAAAAAACTGAATAATTGATTTTCGATAAAAAAAATTGTCTTATTCCGTGATATTCAGCTCCAAAGCTATGGAAAAGGATTGCCAGTTCCAAAAAATCGAACTTTTGCTGTTCAAGGTCAAATGATTCTCACTTTTCGACCTAAGATGAACGAAAATCTGGAGTAAGACTGCATATCACCTCCCTTGATATTTTTGCCGATGTTTCGCCAATTTCTACATATTTAGACATATATTTACATAATTCGTAGAAAATCACTTCTAGCTTCAATTTTTGCTATTCGATTAAAAAAAAACGTCATTCTGATGATTTTTTTTCAATCAAGGAATAACTTTCCATGTGTTGCTGATGCGAAAACGTTCGATAAGCCGGTTGCAGGCTCATGAAGTGTACGTTTTGACACCATCTAAAATACTGAATAATTGATTTTCGATATAAAAAATTGTCTTATTTCGTGATATTCAGCTCCCAAGCTATGGAAAATGATTGCCAATTCAAAAAAATCGAACTTTAGCTGTTCAAGGTGAAATGATTCTCACTTTTCGACCTAAGATGAACGAAAATCTGGAGTAAGACTGCATATCACCTTACTTGATATTTTTGCCAATGTTTCGCCACTTCCTACACATTTAGACAAATATTTACATAATTCATAGAAAATCACTTCTAGCTTCAATTTTTGCTATTCGATTCAAAAAAAACGTCATTCTGATGATTTTTTTTTTCAAATTACGAATAACTTCCAATGTGTTGCTGGTGCGAAAACGTTCGATAAGCCGGTTGCAGGCTCATGAAATGTACGTTTTGACACCATCTAAAAAAACTGAATAATTGATTTTCGATATGAATAATGGTTATATTATGTGATATTCAGCTTCCAAGCATTGGAAAATGACTGCCAATTCTAAAAAATCGAACTTTCGCTGTTCAAGTTCAATTGATTCTCACTTTTCGACCTAAGATAAACAAAAATCTCAAGTAAGACAGCATAATACCTTACTGGATATTTTTGCCGATTTTTCGTCACCTTTTTACACATTTAGACATAATTCATAGAAAATCACTTCTAGCTTCAATTTTTGTTATTCCATTCAAAAAAGACGTCATTCTGATGATTTTTTTTTTCAAATTACGAATAACTTCCAATGTGTTGCTGGTGCGAAAACATTCGATATGCCGGTTGTAGGCTCATAAAATGTACGTTTCGACACCATGTAAAAAAAATCAATAATTGATTTTCGATAAAAAATTGTCCTATTTTTTGATATTTAGCTTCCGAGCTATGGAAAATGATTGCGAATTCCAAAAAATCGAACTTTAGCTGTTCAAGGTCAATTGATTCTTACTTTTCGACCTAAGATGAACGAAAATCTGGAGTAAGACTGCATATCACCTTACTTGATATTTTTGCCCATGTTTCGCCACCTTCTACACATTTAGACATATATTTACATAATTCATAGATAATCACTCCTATTTTCAATTTTTGCTATTCGATTCAAAAAAAGACGTCATTCTGATGATTTTTTTTCAAATTAGGAATAACTTCCCATGTGTTGCTGATGCGAAAACGTTCGATAAGCCGGTTGCAGGCTCATAATATTTACGTTTTGACACCATCTAAAAAACTGAATAATTGATTTTCGATATGAATAATGGTTATATTATGTGATATTCAGCTTCCAAGCATTGGAAAATGACTGCCAGTTCTAAAAAATCGAACTTTCGCTGTTCAAGTTCAATTGATTCTCACTTTTCGACCTTAGATGAACAAAAATCTCAAGTAAGACTGCATAATACCTTACTGGATATTTTTGCCGATGTTTCGTCATTTTTTTACACATTTAGACATAAGTCATAGATAATCACTCCTATTTTCAATTTTTGCTATTCGATTCAAAAAAAGACGTCATTCTGATGATTTTTTTTCAAATTACGAATAACTTCCCATGTGTTGCTGGTGCGAAAACATTCGATACGCCGGTTGTAGGCTCATAAAATGTACGTTTCGACACCATGTAAAAAAAATCAATAATTGATTTTCGATAAAAAATTGTCCTATTTTTTGATATTTAGCTTCCAAGCTATGGAAAATGATTGCGAATTCCAAAAAATCGAACTTTTGCTGTTCAAGGTCAATTGGTTCTTACTCTTCGACCTAGGATGAACGAAAATCTGGAGTAAGATTGCATTATACCTACCTTACTTGATATTTTTGGCGATGTTTTGCCATCTCTTACACATTCAGACATATATCTACATAATTTATAGATAATCACTTCTAACTTCAATTTTTGCTATTCGATTGAAAAAAGACGTCATTCTTATGATTTTTTTTTTAAATCACGAATAACTTCCCATGTGCTGCTGATGCGAAAACGTTTGTTAAGCCGGTTGCAGGCTCATAAAATGTACGTTTTGGCACCATCTAAATAACTAAATAATTTATTTGCGATATAAAAAATTGTCTTATTATGTGATATCCAGAAAGAAGCTCCCAAGAATTCATAAAAATCAGTTCTAGCTCCAATTTTTGTTTTTTGATTCAAGAAAGACGTCATTCTAATGTTTTTTTTATTACGAATCACAGTAATTCTCATTTTTGAGCTCAAAATGAACAAAATTCAAGGTCATTGGATCCCTGTTCTCAGCACCTATTTGATTTAAAATAAAAGCAGTTCTTAGAAATTAAATAATTCTACCCTACTTTTGATTCGGGTCAATATTTTGCACTTTCCCACTTTGGACAGGTTGAATTTCCCTCCATTGATAATCAATTTCAAGTACCTATTGAGAACAATAATAGAATTTTCTCAAAAAGTTTGCATTTTTTTTTTTGAAGAATTTTAAGTACCCAGGTACCTAGAGTGCGAAAAATTCAACGCTCCGAAGTTAGGATATTCGCATCTGGAGGTAGTAACTGAGTAAGAAATATGAAGAAATCGTTGCGGGCATCATATCAATCATTCGCGTTGCGACTTGTCAATTGTGCTAGAACAATTCGTCCCCGGCCCAGACAGTTTGTCCCCACATTCCTGCCATGCTGTGTCTCTCGAGGTACAGCTCGCACATGTTGTTTTGTGTGTCTGCTATCTGTATGTCAGTTGTGTGGAGCCCTATGGTATCTTGTGCTATTTGACCCCTGATGTCCTGTTGTGTGAATAGCAATTTTGATCAGCTCTCTATAATAATAGTGACCGTCTTGTGCCTTCATGTGTGTCATTTATTTAAGTGCCGATGAGCCCCCTTGAATCTTCCACCATTCGGAACTCAAATCAGCCTTTTATTGAGGTAGGTATATCATATCATACGAAGCCCAACTAAGCTCTCTTTTGTGGTTCGAAACCTGAGTGGGCTCTTTCTTGTGCCTTTTGGACTAGCTTTTGGAGTTCTGATTAGATACATTATGTCTTCTTGTAGCTGTCGGAACTGTGAGCCCCTTTGAGTCTTTGTGGATGTTTAGAAGCTCCCTAAACTTTTGTTTCTTCCAGAAATCCAGTGAGCCCCTTTGTGTCTTCATATGCATTTTGGAACTGGATTCAGCTCAACTTTAAAAAATACATATTACTGGGGCAGCGTGTCAAAGCATCGATATGAAGAGTTTTTGACATTCCCGGATTTCTCCCGGAGTTTCAGAGGAATGATGCGATGTTGCCGTAACTTCACGAAGAAAAGTGTGGAATAGTCGATATCATCAGTTGAACGTTTCCGCACTGGTGCGAAAACGTAGCGAAATGCGTCAAAGCGTCGACTTCATAAGAAATTTCACGTCAAAACGTCGATTGAACACAGATATCTATCTATCTATCTTATCTATCTATCTATCTATCTATCTATCTTATTCCTCCCATCTTCCTCGTCGTTTTTCCCCAGTTTTCTCCTCGTTCTATTCTTGACGTCTTCATTCCTCTTCTTATACATTTTGCTCAATTTCCTTGTCATCCTCTTCACTCTACCTCTTATTCTTCTCTTGATCTCCCGCTAGTTCTTCCTACCCTCATCATCATTCTATTCTTCTTTCTTTTGTTTCATAGTCATCGTCCTGTTCGACATTCTCGTTTCTCCTTTTGTCTTGCACTTGATCCTTCCAATCTCCCCTATCCTCTCCATCACGCTCCTTCTCATCCGCTTCCTTATCCTCCTCAACATCCTTCTCGTTATTCTCTCCATTCTCCTTATCATCATCTGAATAAATGAATAAATGTTTTCCTCCTTATCGGCTTCAGTTTTGCCACAGGAGTTTGCCCGTTTATTGTTCAATTTAAATACATGGAAAAGTGCAATTTAAGACAACACAACACCCAGACTTCTCACCGGGAATCGAACCCAGGACTTCCGCACCGCAGGCAGCCACACAACTGCCTGCGCCACGAGTTCGTTATAATCCTCTAACACCTCATTCTCTTCCACCTCAGACTTCTCTACCCCTAACAGTGAAAAAGTTCTCTTGAATTCCAACGAGACATGATAAGATTTCCCAGTATCATCAAAAAAGCTAGCAAATCAAAGAAAACCTAATTGTCAAAGACATAATCTCCTATTCGACGTTTTGTTCAAGAAATAGCTCATTCCCAATCTCGCATTTCTTCCTCCTATGATATTTCGTAACATGCCATCTACAACTACTCGCTGACTTTTTTTTGTCCAATATCATTGGAAGAGCTGTCACATTTAACATAAAACAGTCTATCAAAATTGTTTTTCTCCTTATAGGCGCACATTGGCCATAGGAGTTTTGCCTTTATTCACTCGGTACAATAATAGTGAAAAATTGCAAATTAGACAACACAGACATCCAGACTTCTTCCGGGAATCGAACCCGGAGCTTTCGTGGCCGCAGGCAGCCACACAACCACCTGCGCCACGGGGCCGTTTATTATATGAACAACATCTCTCTCCACATGTTGATTATTCTTTTTATTCTTCGCATCTTCGATATCGTTCACATCTTCCACGTTCATTTTCCCATTTTCTTTTATTCCTGAGTCTTCTGCTCATCTTCCTCCTTCTCATATTTTTCTTCATCATTTGCATCCTCGTCCTGACTCTTATTCTCTGCTTCTTCTCCTAACTAATCCTTTTGCTCACTCTCTCTCTAATATCTTTTATGTTCTCCTCCTCAACAATTTCCTCTTTATCAGGGGGATGAGCGGCAAGATCTTCCTTCTCATCTGCATCATCTTTCTGCTCGTTCCATCCATCTCAATCTTCTCATCAATCGCATCATCATCTTATTGTTAGTTGCATCTTCCTCCCCTTGCACCCTTGTTTCCATCTTCATCCTAATCCCATTTTTTTCATTTTCCTTATATTCCAGCATCCATCTTCTCATTCTTCTTTTAATTTTTCCCCTCGTTTTCCTTCTTATTCTCATTTCATAACTCATCTCACCACATTCTTCTTGTTTTGCTCATTATATTTTCTGTCATACTTAGCCTCCACGCATTCGCCTTTTCCTCGTCAAACCTTTTTTTATTTTCCACATCGTCGCTTTCAATGGCCTTTACATTTTTGCTCTCACTCACCTCATCCTTATCAGTAGTGTAGCTATGAGGGTGCCCCCACCACTTTTTTTTGATTGAGCGATGGGCGGGGCTTGGTGTGTTGTGATTTTTCTGATTGGTTGTGGGCGGGGCTTGGTGTGTTGTGATTTTTCTGATTGGTTGGTGGACGTGTCTTGGTGTGTTGTGATTGGTCGGCGGGGGTGGGGGGGCGTCGGTGGGGCACATGTGTTGCGATTGGTCGAGGATTGGTCGATGTCCGCCATTGGTGTGTTGGGATTGGTCGACCGACATTCCGCCATTTTGTCTGACATTGCTGGGATTGTTCGACCTGCGCAGTCGGCAGGTGAACCCGCGGCGCGGGGGAAGGTTGTATATGAGTAGTTGAACGTGTTTTGAGTAAGATGGAGCTCGATACATTTTTGAAACTGTATAATGATGTAGTGTTGTTGGATCATCGAATGCAATTGTTGTATTTACAAGGAAAAATAAGAAAATTTGCAAATCAGAAGCGGCATTTTTCCCGCCACGGTTCCCATTATGCCAGTTGTTGTTGGTCATCTGATATTGCGGACGAAGGACCCGATACATGCGAATGTAGTTACGCTGAAGAAATCCAGAAGAAAATCGATAAAATTATAAATTTATATTTAAGAATTTTCGTCACAAACTGAAATTGTCTGCTGATAAATTTGTTGGATGTTAAATAAAAAAAATGTGATAAGTAAATAGTGTTTTATTTTCCACCTTACAACATAATCAGTTTTTAGTTGATAATGGGGGATGTTTTTTTCCGCAACTCGACATTAGTTCTTTGTACTGGCAAATTATACAAATTGTATTTTCTTGATCGGTTTCCCCTTGGCATCGTGGACATTTGTGCTTGACGGGAATCGGCATGGTACTGGGAGTAAAACAATTATACATGTGGTTTAAAATATATTTTATTTAAAATGTCATGGATACATATAATTAATATTGATTACTGATGATTAGTGGAAGGTTGCATATCTGTTCAGATGTAAAGCAGTAAAATTGATGTGAGCCAGTATTTGGTTGTAGGTGTCTGAATCCGTCTCGGTAACGTATCTTGCATCTGGATTTTGTTTGAAGAGTAGCTCCAAAATGCCATTGGTTAGATAATATAGTTGATCGCGCAAATACAGCACGTCGTTTTCAATGTTGAAAGGAGCATCACCAATCACCCATCTATTGTAGTCGTCGACCGATGCAGTAAATATGGATTTTTCTCTTGTCGGCAATTGGAGAAATTCTTGAATGTAGGATGCTGATTTATCGCCAAAAACCAACTTCAAATTATGAAAATCCATTTTGGAGGAAAGCTTACGCAGATCGACTGTGACTAAATGTTGGAAAGCAGAAACATTTAATTTATATCACATGCCAGCTGAATCAGGTTTGCGCATCGTACGGGTCATCAAGTTTTTATTTTGTCACACAATGACCTAGTTTATACAAACAAGTCGAAACAAGTTGAACAAGTCGGAACAAGTCGAAACAAGTTGACTGTTGTATGCAAATTAGGATCATCAAGTTTATACAAACAAGTTGAAACAAGTCGAAACAAGTTTGTTTTACAGAATATTGCACAACATTTAACCTAATTAACACAAATCACACAATGGGCTAGTTTATACAAACAAGTCGAAACAAGTCGAAACAAGTCGAAACAAGTTTGTTTTACAGGATATTGCGCAACATTTAACCTATTAACACAAAACCTATTGCAATCACTATGCTAGCATGATGTTTTATGAAATTTCACAAACGACTACTGAATTCGGCAAATTGTTTTCTTTTGATATAGTTTGAAACAAGAAAATAACTAATTGAAATTGTTGCAACAATACAGTAACTTAATAACAATAATTGTGAAATAAAATAATTATTATCATCTAATGTTTTGTTGATTTGGATTTTATGCCAGTCCGATACAATTTTTGTTGTATTTTTATGAATATACATAATTTTGAAGTGCATGAACTCATCAAATGTTTTATTCAAATTTACATCATACTGAAAGTGTAGAATGGATTTGGAAAAAGAATCTTGCATCTTGAGATATGTCTCGTTCCCTTTCAGTAATGGTGCGATAGATGAATTCGCCGTAGAAAACCAAATAAACGCTTCAGCCACATCATGGGGTCGACTTACCCATAACTGATTGTAATAAAGTAAACAATAAAGGAGTGGGAAATATTCCATTTTTATGATGTGATCAGGTTAACAAACTACAACTCATCTGAATAAAAATTTATTGAGTAAACATTTATATAACATGTTGCAATAATTTTAAGTAATTGTCATATTGTACAATTGCGTTACATTTCTAACATCGATCAAAGCAGGTCTGTAAGTCAGAGAATCTGATTTTTGAATTTCACCATTACTTAAAATTAGTTCTGACGTATCCAGTTCTCGATATTCGAAGCATTCGATTTTTAGTGAGCGTTGTTCGAAATTAGAATCGTAGGTGCAACGAATTGGTAGGCTCACTCCATCGGCAAATTGGAGTTTGAAGTGTCTGTAGAACGCTTGTGGACTTTCAATAATTCCAGCAATCTCAAGCTCTTTTTTAATTAAATCATCTTGAAAGGCCTTGATAGCTTGATCAACTGTAAGAAACATCTTCTTCGATGGAGATTCATATGCACGATATGATCCAGTTGAAAAGTTCAATGATTCTGTAGTTGTTTCGTTCAAATCAAATGGGTCGGTTTCTGATGTTGTTGTTGTTGTTGTTGTTTCTTCTATTGTTCCATTTTCAAAATCGAATGGATTATGTTGTGTGGTGGTAATTGTTGTGGAACTGGAGATATTTTGAAGCAGTGGAACAGGAGCGACATCAAATTCCGGTAAATCCTGGCTCGGTGTTAGTAATTTGAAAGATAAATAAATTTGCACCGTTTCATTTGATGGTAGGTTAACATGAAATTTCATTCGGGCAGTGTGGTTTAAATCTCTCAGTTGTATCGGGATGGGGGCAGCATCACTAGGCGTCGCCGTTATTGTGGCAGCAATAAATATGATGAATAGAAAGCAATGATGTATGCTTATCATTCTCACTTATAGTTTTCACAAGGATGAAACAATAACGACACTTGCAGAGTGAATGAGTTCGACGATGTTTTGACTTCTTTATAGATTCTGTTATCTATGAATTATAAAAAAGATACCATATTTGAAGCGGGAGTATAGCGCGCAACACGTTCGTAAATAATAAGACATGATGCCACAGTATTATCCGGGAAAGGTTGACTAGCTTTGAATTTTATTTTAACATCAATTGATTTGCTGTTATCATTACTTTCATCAGACTGATTTGAAGTGTCAAAAATAAAGATGGGCGCATGATCTTTAAATTGTTGCCTTTCTATGTAAGGTTCGTTCGCATCAACATGATGATAATAAAACTTTTGAAAATTACTAAACATATGATACGCCCGACTATAAGAATCTTGAGAAAAATCTAAATTAAGATCTTGATATGGATAAACAACAGAATTTAGAATAACTTTGACGTCTTGCAGGTTGCAGTGATCGAATGTAGTTGCATCTTTAGCGTTTTGATTGCGTTTATCAGTTTGTAAGGCAAACAAAATATGCGAGGGTTTATTGGTTTGTCCGATCGTTGTTACTATCCATGTGCATTCGTTAGTGTTCGGAATTGTGGGCATGTCAAAATATTGCCAACATCGATATGGCACTTGTAGAGGTATATCACTCTCCTGGATATTATTAGCAATAATTTTTTGTTCTTGAGAAATAGTTATATGCGGTATTTCCCATGAAATACTTTCAAGAAGTACTTTTATGTCCTCGTTTTTCGTATTAACAAAACAACTATTGTCCGAATGTGAGCGGAAAAAAATCAATTTAAACTCGCCCGAAACAATCATTTTTTTAAAGTCTTCACAAAATCCGAAAATAAATGATAGCGGAATGATGAACTCAAAACCCCCATTGTTGGATAGTTTTTTTGTTTCAAACGGGAACCATCCGGCATTTGATAACATACGAGTTTCGGCTGAGTTATATGATGGGTAGGCTTTCATAGCAGTGGAAATCCCTGGCGATGTGCAAACATCAATTTGAATGTTATTCATTAATAGACGTATTTCGCTAAACAAGTGTAACATAGCATTATTGCGCAGTTCTACATCTTTTGAGGGGGTGTTATCAGCTTTCAATAATTTTCCTTTTATAAAAATATAACTTTCATGTAGACATGCATATCCGATTCCAGATTTCAATTCTACTGTAATCGATTTAGAATTCCCAAAGTCATTTGTATGTGGATTGAATGGTAGTGTCTTAACACTCGTGATTTTATCATCGAATCGTACTTTTTCCCTAACATTAAGAACCCTAGAATCCATTTTTTATTTTCGCCGAATATTAAAACCTAATTGTTTTAGAAAAATTTTGTTTTCTTTCGTTAAAGGTTTCAATTTTAGACGTTCTTTAGTTGTGCCTCGAGCAGCTCGAGCTTTGTTAATAGCAGGTTTCGTCATCACATCTTCCTTATATGCATTTTGCTCGTAGGAACTGTTATTAAATACGATCATTATTGTATCGGTTTCAAGTGTAAACGCAAACGGATAAGTTCACCGCGGAAATTTACCAATTTATTATTTTGATCAACCAAACGAATCACTAGCTTATTTATAAAAGGGTAATTGACTGGTAAATAAATTACGTTTTGTGGTATGTGAACAATTTTATATCCAGGAGGCACCAAAGGAGTAAACTCTAGAATATTTTGTGATTTGTTGCGGTTGGAGTAGCTGTCGCTAATCAAATTACATTCAACCGAAATGAAATCTACTTTTATAATGTTAACCGGCAAGTCTGAGGTGTGTTTAATGTCACATGATAAATTTCTCTTTTTAAAACCTAACAATGATGCGATAGAATTCTTTTTCCTGAATAAAATTTCTCTTGAACAGATTATTTCAGTTTTCAAGGTATTATTGTTGGCATTAATGTCAATATAATCTTTGCTATCTGGAAAGATATTTTTAAATTGTTCTTTAACGACATTATTGATGTCTTTAAGTTCATATGATCCTTCCGGTATTTGTATCACTTTCCCATCAAAATGCATCAGATTATTTGAATCATCTACATTCGGTATAGAATTGTATACTTGCAAATCAATTAATCCGCAACAATGTGGGCCATTGCTTATATCAATGGGTGGAAAATATTGAACTTCAATTTCGGAAGATGTGCCAGAAATCGAGAGAATTTTCGATGCCATTTCGACAAGAGATTGATGAAAGAACTGAATAAATAATGAAACACTTGTATTATTTATATTTATTTATATTGTCGTATAAAAATTGTAGGCAGAAATGTCCACATGTTACTTGTGAATAATTTTGATAAGAATTGTAATTGTAAAATATTCGATTAGTTTTTAAGTATTGAATCACCTCATTGGGCGGTTGCAAATCGCCATAACTGTCAAAATATGTACTGCATGATTTATTCTTGAAATAGCAAACCCAATGTGTACCTCGATTGGTTGATTGATCTAAGTTGATTATTCCACATTCTTTTTTCCGACTCCTAACCGAAGCTAAATCATCAAGCATGTAAATTTGGCGGAAATGCGGAAACAAGTGGGTATATTTTAACAAATCTTGCGTAGTCAACGGTTTATGCGGTAAAAGTTTCAAAAAGTTCATTTCGATTTTTTGGATTTTTTTTTTTTTTTACGTACACATCCGCCACCTTTTACTGGATAAGGTCTTAAATATAAACCGGCTCCTTTTTTAGATTTGACGGCGCGAGCAATAGATGCTGCACCCCCAATTAGTGATCCAAGTGCTGAAAGACCTGATAAGACCAGAGGGATTGGTAGAAAGCCCCCGCTTATATCATTTAAATTTCTCTTTTTTGCGGTTTTCTTCTTTTTTTTAATGGTTCGTTTTGCTGCAATAACTTTATTGCCTGCCCCCATTTTCACTTTGGCTTTCATAACGCCACTAACACCCAAAGCTGCTAATTTTTCTTTCCAAGAAGAATCACGAGATTTCACCCGACCCCACGCCTGATCGCCTAAAATTTTATCGGCTTTGTGTCGATCTTGCAGAGACTTGCTATTATGATAGGCAATGTCGTGTTCTTTACATGCAGCATCTAAAGGATTAATGGGAACATCCCCTCGTTTTAGTCTTTTTATAAGTTTCGTCCCCGGGCCACAATAATTGTATGTGGGGATGTGTGCTTCAAACGGCAAATTATCAATTGCCTTGTTCACTAATCCTTTGCCAGAATGTACAGTAACCATGCTTCAACTCCGGCAAAATTATAAATAGCAATGTATGAATAGAGCAATCTTCATTCTATTTATAACTTAGTAAGCGCGGGAAAATGCGTTTTCTCAAACAGAAAAATTGCCTATTTCATTCAAAGAGAAATTTTGATGTGCTCAACGCAGATGGATATAACACAGATAATTTTAAATATAAAAATTTGGGTTTAACTAAGAGCATGCGAGCCTTAATTGTAGGGAAATCAGGTTGTGGCAAAACAAATTTAATGTTCAATTTATTACTCGATGAAAACGGTTTGCTTTTCGAAAATCTATATGTCTATTCCAAGTCTTTAATGCAGCCAAAGTATGTAATGTTGCAAGATATTTTATCGCGTGTAGAAGGTATTGGTTATGAAACTTTTTCAGATGGAACGGATGTAATTGACACGTTTCAAACCAAGCCTAATTCAATCGTAATTTTTGACGATATTCAGTGTGAAAATCAGAATAAAATGAGACAGTTTTTTTGTGCAGGTCGACATGCTATATTAGATGTGTTTTATTTAAGCCAGTGTTACACACATGTACCAAAACATCTTATTCGGGATAATGCCAATCTAATTATAGCTTTTCTTCAAGACGAGTTGAATTTGCGCCATTTATATGCAGATCAAGTGAACAGTGATATGTCGTGGAGAGATTTCAAAGAAGTTTGCCGGCAGTGTTGGAGTGAAAACAAATATGGATTTTTAGTAATCGATAAGGAAAGTGAACTTAACAATGGTAGATATCGCAGGGGGTTTCATGAATACATCATTATATAAGGCATTCGTTTTTGTCAATCAACATCAGTTTTAACAAGATGGTGCGTCAGAAACGTATTCAGAATGAAAAAAAACTGCGGAAGGAGAAAGTCGATCAAACAGTTGAAAGGCAACTTGTTAACTCGGCAAAAAAATTGAAAAATAAATTGCTACAGTTGAAAATGTCTGAGGCGAGAAAAAAACAGGAACTTCAAAAATATTTCCAACCGCTCACACAGCCACTACAGCAATTGGTCGCATTGGAAAAAAGAAATAGCGTGAAACAAGAGGCGTCAGAGGTCCAGCCCGAGATCCCACCCATCAAATTAGAGAAGCTGGAGGATGATGATTCTTCAGATTCTGAAGTTGAAACCCCTAATATTGTACAAGAGTATTTCGATGAAATTGACAAACCTAGAGCGAATAGTGATCGAACTTTCGGTTTTCGTAGAAGCGGTGACGATGTGTATTTTGGGAAACTTCCAGTTACACTAGATTCAGTTGAAGACAAAACAACAATTCATTTCGGGAAAATTAATTTTGATGTAACCCCCGGTTTATTGCAATTATTGTTCAAAAAGCAGCCAGAAGATTATACTGCCAGCGATTATGATGCATATAAGAAAATTGTAATAGCTAGCGATATTGCCAGAAATCCAGCTACAGGGAAATTTGTCGGTAGTTATACGAGGAAATTTAAACATTTAATCCGCCCGATGTATGATAAAAAGAGAGGGAAAGGTCTTGTTCCTTCGGCGATGAAAAAGTATACATCTAATAAAATATCTTACAAATATTGGGACGATCCAAATGAATTGGTCGAACGTCTTATGAAATTATATGCATCAAAAAGTTCAGGAAACTTGAATCATGACAATGAAATATTGAGCATTATAGAAGAATTGAAAGAAATAGGTGTAATCTATTAAAAAAAATATAAATAGTTCTTCAGTAAATATATATATAATCAATTGCCATCCGACTGTTGACAATGTCGCTTGATAAATTTGGAGCTTATTCTACAAGTTTTTCCCCAGTTGAAGATGCTGATAAAGTCAGCACACCAAAATTGAACTATTTATTGAAAAATGCTATAACAAGAACCAAAGATGGCGATATGAATATTGGAAATGTTCGCATGGTTAATGTCAAATCGCCTGTGGAAAACCAGGATGCTGTAATAAAATTGTATGTCGACAATTCATTATCGGAGCTAGGTGATGGTATGAATAAAGATATTAAGAACATGTACACAGCGCTCAGTGAACAAATGAGTGACATAAGTAGTTCAGTGAATCATCTGAAAGACTCTGTGAACTCGCAACTGAAAAAAATCAAAGGCGAATTGAAAACTCAATCACAGAGCAATATAAAGCATGGTAATGATATAAAAAGCCTATTTGAACGCATTGTCGACATTGAGAAAAGTAATAAGAAATTGGTGGAAAGTGTGGAGGCTGTGAATATTTATGTTCAGGATACGTTCCAAGAACTTCAAAATTCTAAAATTATTGCTAAACCCGTAAAAAAACCATCTATCAATGAGTAAACAAGAGGTTGTTGACGAACTTCATCGTTCGGTTAGGAAGAATTTTCCACGACGTAAAGTAATAACCAAAGGAATAAATGATGTGTGGGAAGCCGATCTAGTTGACATGCAACCATATGCTAAACAAAATAGAAATTATCGATACATGTTGACTGTAATTGATGTATTTTCCAAGTATGCTTGGGCTCTTCCACTTTATTCTAAAACCGGATTGTCGATCACTAAAGCTATGACGGAAATATTAGATGATAACAGAGCAAGAGGGAATCAAGATCCCAAACACCTTCATACAGACGAAGGAAGAGAATTTCTCAATGTTCATTTTAAAAAACTAATGAAACATCATAATATCAATCTTTATTGGACTTATAGCGGGCTAAAAGCGGTGGTTGTTGAAAGGTTCAATAAAACCATAAAAAATAAAATGTATGCAAAATTTACATTCAATCATTCATTCAAATGGATTGACTTCTTACCAGATCTCATAAAGACTTATAACGACACAGTTCATCGAACAATAAAAATGAAACCGAATCAAGTCAACCGAGCAAATGAAAAGAAAATTTTACAAAAATATTTTTCAACTATTGTTTTATATAAAAAGCCTAAATTTCACTTGCACGATTATGTTAGAGTCAGCAAATATAAAGGCCCTTTTGGAAGAGGTTTTCATGCGAATTGGTCTAATGAAATTTTTAAAATCATCTCAGTGAATCTCACTAATCCTGTCACATATAAGTTGGAAGATTTAAGCGGTGTAGAAATTTTGGGAGGTTTCTATCAGGAGGAACTTCAAAAAACCAACCATCCAGATGTATATTTGGTGGAAAAAATATTACGACGTAAAGGAAATCAACTCTATGTGAAATGGATGGGCTTTTCAAACAAATGGAACAGCTGGATTGATAAATCAAATGTAATTTGAATAATACACTTGTAGATGATTATAAAAAAATTGTTTTATTTGTTAAGAAAATCTTATGTACTATTGGAAAACAGCATTGTATGTTTGAAATAAATCATTTCTTATTATACATTATGTTTATTTTACACCACCTGCACATTACATTCTAATCTTATGCACTAGTGAAAAATGTAAGCAATCATTCGATCATTTCTTTTATTTTATAGTGCCCCCAGCTCAAAGTGTTTACATTATCCGGCAAAATGTATCGCTTATCGTCGTCTGAAGTCAAACAAATTTTATTGCATTCTACACCATAAACTTTATGGTTCTTAGAAGTCAACGTTCTTTGTTTTTTATATAAAGGAGTATAATCAGAAGATGATGGGAAAAGCATGTTATAATAGTCATTGTATGTAATCTCATTATCCAAAACACATTTTTTTATACCTTTAGCTTTTTTTTTCTGCTTTTTCTTTTCATCTTCTTCCAATATATCTTCCAATATGAAGCTATACATTTTTGCTCTGAGACCTACAAATTTCAGAATTATCTTCCCTTTTGCTTCATCAGACATTAGCCCTAAGACTTTCCTGTTAACCAAAGGCATATTATATACATTATTTGGCGGATATTCGGCTGTATCAAATCTGTTGATGTCTTTTTTGATTGTCTCATACATGTCAGTGCCCCGAATTTCATAGATCAATGAATCTGTATCTGTGTATAGCAAGCTTGAATTGGGAAATGCTTGTTTAGCATAATTGTAGTGAAAATTGAGAACGACTGTTTTTGATAAGTCCAAAATTGAACTGCCGATATATTGGGGTTTATCACATTTTACATAATCACGTTTCATCTCCACCACAATCATATTTTCTGAAATAATATTGAATCGTTTCATTTTCATATTGGCTAATAATCTATTTGCTCCATATCTACCTCTCCATTTCTTCACCAACTTAATTATTCGCCTTTTCCTCAAATTCTCCATCAGTTTACCGTATACTACATTTACAAAATTTTTATATAGTTGAATGTCAAACTTATTAATAGATGCTTTTCGTAATCCTGCGTTAAGTTCGACATATTGTTTCAAAAAACATGATTGGTTGAAACTAACGACCCGATGGATTTTTAACAATTTCACGCCAAACTTGAGAGCCTGCTGAAGATTTACAATATGAACAATATATTTAGTTTTATCGTACAAAGTAGCCATCAACTTTTTTGTTGTTTTTGTGGTCGTATGGTGCGGGAAAAATGGAAGATCGTTGCAAAAATCGTGAATTTCAGGTGGTGCCGTTACGTCTATTTCTAGAACGTAACCTATCGAACTATTGTGAAAATCATAATTTTCAATATCCAATTCAGCAATTTCTTTTGCACACAACCATTTAAACCCTGAAGTAGGAAGAGGGAAGGTCATAGTGTAACCGTACAAATTTACAACATCGAAATACCCAATAAACGATTCCGGTTTATTTTCATCAAAATTTCCCATATACTTATTATTGGCTTCTGCATATCGTTTCGAAACCTGAACCAATCCGCCTCTGATAGCACTTTCAAAAAACATGAGCATGTTAACATCCGTTAATAATTCCAATTGAACTTTTGTAATCTTTAACATTGCCGACAGACAAAATGATGGGATCGATAGAAAATGACAAACATCGATGCCAAAAGTTTTCATACAAGTTTTTCTAAATTTCTCAAAAACGTCTGCTAATAGCAATACATCTGTAGTTAAATATAGATCACTATATTTACCTAAATTTTCTATTTGAAAATGATTCCACACATTTACGACATGCTCATATTCCTTGTCGTCAATATCTGTAGAAGTCAATTTATTATGAAAACACTCTTTTGATGGGATGTTTTCCTGGTTCAAAACAGATGAATCAGTTACATAATTATATGGGAAAATTCCTTTTTTATTAACCAAATTGAAAGAGGCTTCATCATTGAATTTCTCCTTCATGAGAACAAATTCTTCAGGTCTTAATGTACTGGCCAGGGTTGCCAAACTATCCGGTAGAAATTTCATTGAATCTAAAAATTTTAATGTAATTGAACCGACGTCGACAGAAAAAGATAAATATTTTTCACTATTGATTGGAATAATTTTGATGTTGTCTGTTTCCAAATTAAAAATTTCATTGTCACCAAATTTTTCAATGATAAAATGGAAATCATAACTACCTCCATTGTGAAAATAAACCGGAACAGATCTACTTCTCCTCAACTGCAAATTACACGAGTTGTGTAAAACAAAGCGAAATTTGCCAGTATAGTGATTATGATCGCGGACTTTTACATCGCCTTCTGTAAATGGTTTTTCGCACAGTTCACATACGGTTGCATTATCGAATCTCAATTGTTCCTCGTCACTTATTTCCATCTCTTTTGACTTGCTAAGTAAATTTTCAATGACTTTACACAATGATTTTAATTGTTTCAGAAAATCTTTAACGCAATCAACACCGTGAAATATATAAAATTTGCTTAAGGCCGGATTGAATGCACATACAACTTTCATTGCCACCGAATATGGAACGTGTCTTTCATAACGATGCGTGTTGGATTTTAAGGGAACACTTTCGATGTCTTTTTCGAGGGGAGAACAATACGCCTCACAGTCGCAATAAATAACAAAATCGATTGGTACTTTGTAAGAAAAATGTTTAAATTCCATGACATTTTGCCCGCTTTTCGGTAGCTTTAAAAGCATGGGTTCATAATTTTCGCAATATGTGTTATGCTCCTCCAATAAATCCTGACTATGAAAATATGCCAAACACCGATCGCAAATATATTTTTTACGTTTATTTTTATTCAATTGTGAACTTATCAATCGGGATAAATCATGTATCAAGCAAAAATGGTGGTTATCACCGGATTCATTTGAAATGTATAATAAATTTACGTGGACATTTTGCTTTTTTTTCGTAAAATGTAATGGACCGCAAATTTCCTGACCTTCGTCGCTTATACCATACACATTTATCGAAATAGAGTTTAATTTTTCAAATTTGCTAATGTCTTGTAAGCTCATTGGGAAAGTAATTCCGGCTAAATTGAAAATCTCATAGAAATTTTGTGTATAGCTAGATACATACTCCTTCATCATTTGAACCGGATATAAATGAGCTAGTAGGCAATATATAAAACAAAAATGATCACTTACATTTTTCACATTTATCACAGCATTTTTTCGTTGAATCCAAGCCGGAGTGGGTATATAGGAAGATGCCTGAAGGGGGTCTACGATTGCCAGATTTACCGAGAGGAAGTCCATAGATTTCAACGCTTTACCAGACCCTCTAACGCAAAAATCTTCCATTTTTGCTAATATTCTGCTGGCGACGTGTTCATCATACAGTTCACTCAGGTTCGAAGCTGAAATGAAAATTGTGTTGAAATAATTTATTTAATTTTTTTCCCAATTTCTTACCTCTTGTGACTAACCGCATTTTGGAGTTGAAATATATGTCTTCCTCTATTTCTGCATCACCCTTTTTAATAATAAATTTAGTTTTTAATTCGACGTTAAATTTGAAATTTGGTTTTTCTAATAATTTTTCCCTGAGTTTCCCCAGAATAGGATGCTTTGCAGCTTCAAAAAATTCGGTAGGAATTTTATATGTTGTATTTGAAATTCTACCCACAATTATTCTTCTGGTAAACGCAGACTGACTATCTACCCACTTCAACTGATTCAACTCTTCAGCATGACGTTTGTTTGCCATCCTAAATTACTACTATTCCAATATCACCCCTATTACTATCCAATATTTTACCCAATACCCACACTAAACCTATAATAAACTAATATGCTATTCAAAACTATAAACCTATGATAAACTGATATGTTATTTTTAAAAATAATCTGTTCTCTGCCCTTCCTCGGTATCGCTGTCACTCTCTGGGATTTTTCGCTTTTTGAGCTGCCCCTGTCCACTTCCAGCAGCGTCTTCGAAGGAATCCTTGTCTTTCCCGACGTCGCTGTCCTGAATTTTCCGCTTTTTGGACGGTCCCGGACTTCCAGCGGCGGCTTCGAATGAATAGTCTTTCGCTTTGCCGATAGTTCCTATACAAACATTATTATCCAATTTAATTAAAAAAATCGAAATTAGAATTACCTTTAAAAATCAAATAATGTGGTGTATTCTTCAGATCGTCCAAGGCCTCTACCACCGGTTCATAATATCGTGGAGGCAGGATTAGATGGCCCTTTTCAAGTTCCGCTTTGATCCTAGGACCGAATTTTGTCGGGAATTTCATGATGTTTTTCATAAGATATCTTTTATTTTTTACAAGATCATCACTACTTATAAATGTCACCAGTTTAGTGGCGGCATTCAATCTTTCTACCATCGACAAAGACATGTTTTTTTACTCACTTTTACGTCACTGCAGAGAACTTTGGAAAACTGATAATTTCGACGTCCAAGCTCCTGTTATTTATACCATGAAACTTTGCTGTAGAGGGGGACCTAACGCGCTATTTTTCCTAGCAAGCGAGATGATGCAACAAACTCGTACCCGGAAAAAATCTGAGGTCAAAGTTTTGGAACCTACTTATTCAGTTTTTTCATGTTGTCACACCATCATACATGTCGACCGCAGTTCATCGACCTGGCTCGCGCATCTTATACATCGATCGGGGTCTGCACACATGCCGAGCGGTCGAGGTACGCGCGGTGAAGGACAACGACTTGTTGCGAAGAGATATGCATATAATATCGTTATCTTTGGGTATTTTTCTTGAATACATTAAAAATAAAACATAAAATAAATTTTAACGCTCGGATTCCCACACATCAGGACATTAACACGGGCTTTGGGTTTGATCGGGGGCGCTCTAAAAGAAGTGTGCACGAGGTCACCCAATGTCTTGTTTTTGGGTATTTTTCTTGAATACATTAAAAATAAAACATAAAATAAATTTTAACGCTCGGATTCCCACACATCAGGACATTAACACGGGCTTTGGGTTTGATCGGGGGGCGCTCTAAAAGAAGTGTGCACGAGGTCACCCAATGTCTTGTTTTTTGATACGCATATAATGCTACCATCTTTGGCAGGACATCGACTCGGGACTTTGTTTTTGAACTGAATTCGTATTTCCAAAGTTCAACGAAGTTTATTGAACAGGGAGGCGACCTTCTACAAAGTTGATTTTTTGTCTTTATCGACTATATAAATTCATTCGCTTAAACGATTTTTGTGCAAGTTAGTTGCTCTCTCTGTTAGAGTCTCGTTGCGCTTATAAGCTCGATTATTTTCCAAGTTCTGCCCGATATTTGCAGTTGCATCCGCCTGTACCGGTAAGTTGAATCGTTTGTTTTTTAAGAAAATTTCATTTGATGTTTTTTTTAATTTCATTAAAGACGTATCTTGACGCTGTGCCCGATCCCTTTTGCGTTAAAACTGTACGTCAACTCTGCTGCTATTATAACTTCAGATATTCGCAGTAGCACATCTGCATCGGTAAGCCGGATCTAAAGTTAGTTTTTTAAGAATTTATTTTGATAGATTTTTTTATTTCATTAAAGATTCATCTTGCCGCTGTGCCCGACTTCTTTCGCGTTAAAACTACGTCCATCAATCCAATAAGGTGAGTTATGGTTTTTCTTTACACATTTTCTAAATTTTCTGAAAATTTAATGGCACATTTTGATTGAGTTTCCCCCTTTTTTTGCTTCTAGTCATAATGTCCGGTGCTAGGAAAGTTGTTGATCAGTTCATTTGTGATCATCTGGAAAGCGATGTAGAATTTAGAGCTACTGTAAAGAAAAATTATCGTGATTTATACGAGCTTTTGTCCAAGTTTCCAACAAACAATTTCTTTTTGGCAGGCGGGTTTGTTTCATACTTGCTAAAATACACCAATTCATTTACTGACATCGACATTTTTGTCCCCGTTCAACATGGCCGTGATATAGAAAAACTAAGAAATGAACTTGAAGATAAAATTCACATATGTATTTCACAATCTTGCACATACGCCGATGGCGATGGAGAGTTTGCCTTATATAACGGCCGTATTTCGGGGATTAAAATAGATTTGATTTTTTACACATCGAGTCGGAAAAATATCTTCAGAAATTGCTTTTATAGAATTATCGATTTCGATCTTGTGGTGTGTAAAAAAGCATGGATACCTCGCAAGAAACAACTCATGATCATCTCCGAGGGTAGAAACGATCCTAAAGCTATCATGCCTCGCATTACTAAATATATCAGTCGCTTATTAAATTCATCGCCAATCAACCCCTCTCAGAATCTTCCATCTTCAGTAGAAGAAGCTCTTAATTACTTGAAAAAACGCAAAATCAGAAAACAACTAACCCGAAAGAGATACATCTTTTAATTTTGTTTTTTTATTATTTTTTTACAATAGACATAAATTAATCATAATAGCGTTTTCATCTGAAGTATATAAATGCACAATACATTTTCAAACATTTTTAGTTTCAAAAGATATTTCAGTATGACAAGACACATTTTTGTCGAGTCGCATAAAAGTAAATTGATTTCTAAAAATAGGCTTCTGATTCATTCCATTAAACATCATAAAACTAAAATTGCTGAACTAACCCGCATGATAGAAGCATACGAAACCAAAAAAGAAATTTTTCAAATGTTCAAAAAGTTGACGCTTTAAATTTTACATCACTTGTATGATGACCTCGATCGAGGATAGTTCACAATGGTAACTATTTTTTTTGATATTTTATTGAATCATTAATAATATTTACTTTCTTAGAAGGGACTCATCTCGCAACAGCAATTTTCACTTTCCGAAGACCTTTCCATAGCCTATGGTATCAATCCTACAAATTCATGGTCTATTGAGCTTCGTCTGTCGGATGATAAGAACATTTTGGTGTTTAATCAAGATGAGTGGGAATCATTTATGAAACTAGAAAGAAAAGTCACAAATTTTCTTGTATTGAAATATCCTGTTGAAACCATTTCAATATCTCCAACCAAAACAATGTATTGTATAAATTTAGAATTCGATGAATGTTTTACTATTGTGAATAAATGTACTTTAGAGAAAATTAATATTTGTAAGGATTCTTTTGAAAAGCTGATTGTAATTTTCGATATTATTAAAAACGATATTATACACCTTAAACATCAAAATTTTTTCAATTGCTACATTAGAACCTTAACCAACAATTATTTATGTGACAATATTTTGGACGAATGGAAATCAATTGTAAAAAAGGAAAAGAACTTTTTTTTCCAAAAGGTGCTATTAACATTGTACTTAGAATTTCCACAAATGTTAATGTTAGATCATTTTAAAGTTCAACAATTTTATGTACATATGACCGATGGAAAATAATTGTGAATAGATTTTCCCCCCTCCAAATTTCCTAACGCTTGATAGCTTCTTGACATGATGCGCATGAGCTGACCCTGCAACATTCGATCTTTAAAAGTTAGTTTTTGTTCTAGCATGCCGATCGCAGTCAAATTCGTTTGCCCATGGTGTAGTGGGGAAACTGAATTTGAGGATGACCCATGCTTATACTGTGCGCGTTGGTTAACCGAAAGATTTGAATATGGGCAAAAAATACCAAAAAATACATCCAGTATGAGAAATCTACCTCCATTTGTCGCTGCAAAGGACTAATGTCGAGTTGCGGTGGGGGGAAAACATTCTCCATTACCAACTAAAACCCGATTATGTTGTAAGGCGAGAAAATAAAACACTATTTACTTATCGCATTTTTTTATTTAATCGACCAATCCCAACACACCAATGGCGGCTATCAACCAATCCGCGGGAAATAAAACACTATATTTACTTATCACATTTTTTTATTTAATCGACCAATCCCAACACACCAATGGCGGACATCGACCAATCCTCGACCAATCGCAACACATGTGCCCCACCGACGCCCCCCCACCCCCGCCGACCAATCACAACACACCAAGACACGTCCACCAACCAATCAGAAAAATCACAACACACCAAGCCCCGCCCACAACCAATCAGAAAAATCACAACACACCAAGCCCCGCCCATCGCTCAATCAAAAAAAAGTGGTGGGGGCACCCTCATAGCTACACTACTACTCTTATCCTACTATTTATTCTTCTCGTCAACCTATTTTTTAATTCTTTTTTTCATCATATTTATCTTTGTTTCCATACACTTTCACATCCTTTTTATTCTCGCCCTTATTCTACGGCAAGAGAATGAGCTAGAAGATCGGGTGGAGAAGTGGATGAGGATTAGAAGGTATATGATGAGGAAGAGGAGAAGAAGGAAGCTGAAGAAGGAGTTGATGAGGAGGATGATTATTTGGAAAGATCAGGATGACAGAATGTAGACAAAAATCAGGAGGCTGAGACAAGGATGTGTAGGATTGAAAGGGTGTGGAGAAGGATGAGGAAAGAATATAAGAAGAATGATAAAACAGAAGTGGATGAGGATAAGGAGATATGTGATAGGGAAGAGTTATAAAGGAGACTGAAGAGGAGGCTGGTGAGGAGGATCTATATTCAGACAGATTAGGATTGAGTTGATGAGAACAAGAACAAGGAGGCGGGGCCAGAGATGTGTAAGATTAGGAGGGTGTGGTGAAGGATGAGAACGTGAAAGATGAGAATGAGGATAAAAACTAGGATCTTGACTGGAAAGCTAATAAAAAGGCGGATTAGGATGAAGATGACAAGGAGCACGATGGAGGTGACAAGGAGAATCACAAGAAGGATGGGAAGGAAAATGAAAGAGATGAGGGGGCCAATAGTGGAAATTGGAATAGAGATGCAACTAGCAATTGAATAATGAGAAGAACATGACGAGGAAGACCGAACAAGAGGACGAGAAGAAAAACGGGAAAGAAGATGATATGGAAGATGAGATTCAGCATGAGATGTAGGATAAGGTGGAGAATGAGGAGGATGATGGAGTGAACGTGGATGAGGATAAAAAGGAGGATCACGAGAAAGAGGATGAGAAAGAGGTTGACAAGAACAAATGGAACGATGAGGTTAATGAGAACGAGAATGTGGAGGCGGATGAAGGCGAGGATGTGGAGAATGAGAAGGGTGGGAGAAGAATTCGGATGAGAAGGAGGCTAAGTATAGGAGGAAAGATGATGGAGAGGACGATGGGAAAGGATGTGAAGAATTAGAGGGAGAATAAGGCGAATGTTGATTCAAAGGAGAATGAAGAAGAGGATTAGGATGAAAACAAGAAGAGGGATGATGGGGATGCCCAGGAGGATGACGAGAAAGATGACAAGAAGGATGGGAAGAAAAATAGAAGAAATTAGTAGGATAAGGATGCAGATATTGATGAAATTTTTTTCAAAGGAATGGTTCAATTCCCAGCCATTTTGCAATGCTTCATTCATCACCCTGTTGAAACTAAATTTTTAATTTTGTGTTATTCCGCTACATTAAAATCTGATACCCGAGAAATCTTGCCATCGACCACTCCAAACATATCCACAAATCGTCGAACGGACCCCCAAGATATCCAGTTTTGAAAACCGATAAAAATTTCTACTATGACACTTATTTTGTTGACAAGTTTATTTCAGTTGAGAATATTTTGAGTTCAAAAAACGCTTGTCGGAGCTAGTTCATATTTTAATGTCACATCAACATCGGAATCGTACCGCTGTTCACTTCTTTCCTCCTTGCAATTCAAAGAGAAAGCTGCAAATGTTGCCACAAAGCGTTCTCCAATGTAATTTCATTGTAATCAATCAACGTCATTGTCTAGTGATTGATGAGACGCTATTGAGACGTCATTTCAACATTACTGCGTTCAACCGAATGAGCCCTTGCTCTGGTATGTGCGTAACACAGTGATCTCCAAGTTAAAACCTTACATAAACGTTATTTTCACGTGACAAATCATCATCATTGTCGAGATTAGGACGTTATTGGAACGTTGAGTCCCGAAGCCTATAAAGTTATATGAACAGTTTGATAAAACTGTTATTCAACAATACATCTCACATATATTGCTTGTGCATCAGCTCCAGAAATATTGAGTACATTTAGGGTCTCATTTCACGTCATCTGAACGTTACAAATCAACGTTTCAGAGTCATGATTATTGGAACCTTCCTTAAGCGTTGTTGTGTCAACTAGAAACTTAAAAAAGCGTTCGGATCACTGAGAGTTTTACAGCTCAACGAAACACGCTTGCTTTATATCAAAAACGTCACAGACATTGAGTGACCTGACGTGATAGAAACGTTTTTATGAAACCTTTTCTCAACTAAATGATTTGTCTTCCAGTTTTTCCAAAAACGCTGTTGCAACCTTTTATTCGTTTTTTTGATTAGAAAGAATCAGTCGTCAATTTCGATAACTTATGTAGGTATGTGTGTAACAGCTTAGTTATCAACTTGAAACGTTGCATTAACGTTTTTCTCGCACCATTGCTCAACCACATGAACATGTTCTGCCATTTTTCTCCAACAGAGCCAAAAATTTCATCAACACCAAAGCAGAACATACATTTCGTGGCTTTGCCATCAAGTCAAAAAATGTTACCGATAGCTTAGTTCGGCGTAATCTTACCGTTACTAATCGACGTTACAAAGTCTAGGTTATTGAAATGACTCTTGAACGTTGTTGTGTCAACTGGAAACTCGGAAGAAGCATTTGGATCGGTGAGAATTCCGCAATTCAAAGTTACAACATCACAATCATCAATGTCGTGACATCACAAAGAAGTATTTATCCAACCCTTGCTCAACCATATGACTCTTCCTAGTTTTTTTCGAGAAAGATTTACATGGTCGCATACGAAGCGTTGTTTTCACCCGTCATTTTAACCCAATTTCAACAGTATAGATTCAAGTGATGAAGCAATTTATACGTGATTCCAACGTTAACGTGCAATAGGCACTGTTTGATTCAACGGTTTCTCAGATACAAGTATCTCAGCTATTCCTTCTGTATGGAGCTTTGAGCTAAAACTACAATTATAATGTTGCCATTCGACGTAATTTTAACGTTGGAAATCAACGTTATTTGTTATGGCTTTTGAAACCGTTTTTCAGTGTTGCTGTGTTCACTGGATTGCGCAGCAAAATTCTATAGCTGAAGATTTATGTAGCACGCCATGATTCCCTATTTAAGATCTTATTATTCATTGCTTCAATGCTTATTGCGCTTGTTTATTATACTCATCAAACTATTTAGTTGAGGAGTTACTTACCGCTTACCCTCTTATGAAATGGACTTTTACAGGCAGATATGAAGTTGGAACTTACCTGGAAAAGAAAAACAAAGTTGTAAAATCATGACGAAATGAATATTTGTCAGTTTATTACACTTATAGCTGACGGAACATTTCTGTACCCCCCTCCCCCCTTCCAGTCGTCATTGCACGCCCAAATATCATTCTTTGAAAATTGCTCTCAAACTTTTCGTATCAATATTCAAATTTTCAATACCTCGGAGTATTAGGTACCTATAACTTTTTCAATTATTGCTTCCCAAGAGCATTGTACCTTCTGACAGCCATCGATTTAACAATTACGTTTGAATATTTGATTGGCGATATACCATTAAAAGTAACTTTAGGCACTCATTTCTAATGCAAGCATCATGAGTCGATAAATCGATACCTCCTAATAAAAACATTGTAACTGACATTTTGGCCATTTTCACTTTTTAGCAGATTTGGTACCTGAGAGTGTAGAAGTTTCAGGAAAAAAATAATTTGTGGCTCTAAAAAATTCCAAAATGTGCCAAAAGTATGATTTTTCGAAAATTGTATCTACCTGTTTGAAGTAATTCCGCGTTAAAAACATTGTAAAAGCCAATACAATTATGATATTGCTCTACTTTGCATTGTATCGTCCTTCACTTTCCTTCATACAGATGCAATTTGCGGTGAAATCATGGTAAAGTCCAATACAATGTTATTGCTTGGATATTCTCCAATTGTAATGAAATGTGATGTGATGGAATGAGTAATTGTAATGTCCTTTACAATTATGACTTTTCGATAACATCCGAGTAAAAACATTGTAAAGGCACTAACAATGCTTTTACCCTTGCAGATAGAAGATTTCTCCATTGTAAGTGACATTAAATTCCTCAAAAAGCTATATTTTCAGAAAATACGGCTCTCAACCTTTTCTGCGGACAATCAAGAACCTTGGAAAACAATAACCGTGCCGCTATTTCAAACAATAGTCAAATAAGATCGATTTCAAATCTCCGAAAACTTTCAAACCGCTCTCCTGTAAAATTGCGTTTTGTTAGTTACAATGTTTTTATTAGGAGGTATCGAAATTTCATATCTTATGAAGTACGAAGTCCCTACCTATTAGTGCTTATGTAGTGTGTACCTATCTTTTGACTGAATCTAAGTTACTCACCTACTCATTTGTATTCGTGACATTGTACGGAGTTCAAAGTTTGCCGCAAAATGCATCGAGAATAAGGAGAGAAGTCGCATCAATAATTCATAAACATGGCGCTTTTCTTTTATGCCGTGCTTTTATTATACTGTTACAACGAATTTGGCGGATTCGTAAATAAGTCAAGATGGCAAGAAGCAGCTACACAATATAGAATTTCATTACTGTGTAGTGTGTAGGTACTAATGATCACGCTTCCGGTGTAAGCAGTTTATTGATTGTTTTTTGCCAAATATAAGACCTCATATATTTCTCGTCATTATTTGCTTTGCACTTATGAGAAAGCTGCGTAACTACGTTAGATAAGTAACAAAAGAAGAATCCAATGAGAAAAGTAGTTTTTATAGCCAAATCGAACAATTGAGCTGAGCCTCAGTTCCAATTTTATTTGATCTTTTGAAAGAGAACGCAACAGCTTGAAAACATTCAATATATTTGAATGAAACTGAGTGACTTTTTTGAATGAACGTATTGTATTTGGTATCATCGATAATAGCTGTATTACACTACAAGTTTCTTGTACAATTTCTTGAATTATCTGCCAAAATGGTGTCAAGAAACAATGAACTTGATTGTGGGTTTGACATATAGTACAAGAAATTGTGTAGTGTAATACAGCTATGAGGTAATTTTCACTGCTACATATCACCAAAAATCTCACTGGATCATATGCTTGATTATATGCTACCGTTCTCGAAATCTGTAATCAATTAGAAAATTTCAAGTCAAAAGATTTTCAAATTGAACCGGCTTATATTCAAATGAAATGAACTGAGTTATAAAGAGACTAAAACAAGCTACATCATAGAAGCGTACATTAGAACTTTGATTGTGAAAAATCTGTTATTTCTGGTCTACAGAATAGAAACTAGAAAATCTTATGTTTTTAAAATTCAAAATTAAAAATTTTGAATTTCAAAATTAAAAATTTTGAATTTCTTTTTTTTTTACGGCCCCAAAATGGTTGATTATTCCCGAATGCAATGTACCTTTTTGCAGGAAGAACAGAGGAAGCTTTCCTGTGATATCAAACGCGATGCTTCTATTTTAAGTAATCGATCACTTTCGGTTTGACAGGCCTATCGAAAGTGGCAATTCCATCAAAATAAACATACTGTGTTGGATATTATTGGCCAGCTCTTTTGAATCGCTTCATAACAGTGAAACTCGCATATAATTATATACTGCCGTTTTGAAGTTATTTGCATTTTTTCATTCCAGAATTTTTTATGATTTTTGAACCCTCAAGAACGCCATTTTACTTTAGAAATGCTTATGCAATTCTCACGAAACAAACTTTTTCTTGAAGAGACTTGAAAAAGCTTCCATATGATATCAAACACGGCATCATTATACAGAGAAATCACTTCACTTCCGGTTTGACAACCTTACCGGAAGTGACCATCATATTGAAATGAACATACCGTGTTTATTATCATTGACAAGCTCGTTCCAACCGCTTCATAGCAGTGCAGTTCCCATCAAAATATATGCAACCGTTTTCAAATTGAAACATCTTTTTTGAAAATTTCTTAATCTTTTATAATTTTCGAAGTTTCAAAACCCTATCACTCCAGAAACGTTCTTGCGATTCTTATGGAATTAAAGAAAAAATCTTGAAGAATTTCCTTGATAAGGCTTGGAAAAGCTTCACACTGATATCAAACACCGTATCATTATACAAAGAAATCAGTGACTTCCGGTTAAGCGGCTCACCGGAAGTGACCATTACGTTGGAATAAATATACCGTATCTAGTATCATTGACAAGCTCGTTTGTACCGCTTCATAGCAGTGAAGTTCCCATTGAAATATATACAACCGTTTTTAAACTGGAACATCTCTCTTAAAATTTCTGAGTTTTCCATAATTTTAGGAGTTTTAAAACCGTATTACTTCAGAAACGTCCTTGCGATGTTTATGGACTGCTCATTTTCTTGATGAAACTTGGAAAACTCCACACTGATATCAAACACGGTATCATAAGACAAAAGAATCAATGACTTCCGGTTTGGCAAGCTCACCGGAAGTGACCATTACATTGAAATAAACATACCGTGCTTAGTATCATTGACAAGCTCGTTTCAACCGCTTTATAGCAGTGAAGTTCTCATTGAAATATATACAACCGTTTTTAAACTGGAACATCTTTTTTTTTAATTTCTGAATTTTCCATAATTTTTGGAGTTTTGAAACCGTATCACTCCAGGAACGTTCTTGTGATGCTTATGGAGTGCACATTTTCTTGATAAGACTTGGAAAAGCTTCACACTGATATGAAACGCGGTATCATTATACAAAGGAATCAGTTACTTCCGTTTGGGCAGGCTCACCGGAAGTGACCATTACATTGAAATAAACATACCGTGTTTAGTATCATGGACAAGCTTGTTCAAACCGCCTCACATCAGTGCAGTTTTCAATAAAATATATACAACCGTTTTCAAATTGCAACATCTTTTCTGAAAATTTCAGCATTTTTTATAATTTTCGAAGTCTTGAAACCGTATTACTTCAGAAACGTTCTTGCGATTTCTACGGAATGAACATTCTCTTGATGAGGCTTGGAAAAGCTTCACACTAATATCAAACACGGTACCATTATACAGAGGAATCAGTTACTTCCGGTTTGGCAGGCTCACCGGAAGTGACCATTACATTGAAATAAACATACCGTGCTTAGTATCATTGACAAGCTCGTTTGAACCGCTTTATAGCAGTGCAGTTCCCATTGAAATATATACAACCGTTTTCAAATTGGAGTTTTATTTCCTAAATTTCTGAATTTTCCATAATTTTTGAAGATTTAAAAACCTAATTTTTTTAGAAACGTTCTTGCGATTCTTATGAAATGGACATTTTTTTGATAAGGCTTGAAAAAGCTTTACACTGATATCAAACACGGTATCATTAGACAAAGGAATCAATGACTTCCGGTTTGGCAGGCTCACCGGAAGTGACCATTACATTGAAATAAACATACCGTGCTCAGTATCATTGACAAGCTCGTTTCAACCGCTTCATAGCAGTGCAGTTCCCATTGAAATATATACAAGTGTTTTCAAATTGAATTTTTTTTTCTTCTCAATATCTGAATTTCCCATAATTTTTGAAGTTTCAAAATCGTATCACTTCCGAAACATTCTTGCGGTTCTTATGTAATGAACCTTCTCCTGATAAGGTTTGAAAAAGCTTTGAACTGATATCAAACACAGTATCATTGTACAGAGAAATCAGTCCCTTCCGGTTTGTCAGGTTCACCGGAAGTGACCATTTCATTGAAATAAACATACCGTGTTGAGTATCATCGACAAGTTCCTCTAAACCGCTTCATAGCAGTGCATTTTCCATTGAGATATATACAACTAAATTCCAATTAGTACAACTTTTTTGAAAAAATTTGAACTTTTCTATGATTTTCGAAATTTCAAAACCGTATTATTCCAGAAACGTTTTGGCCATTCTTATAGAATAAACATTTTCTTGGTGAGACTTGAGTGATCTTCACACTGATATCAATCACGGTATCTTTGTACAGAGAAATCAGTCTCCTCTGGTTTGACAGGCTCACCGGAAGTGACAATTTTATTCAATTGAACATGTTTAGTATCACTGCCTTTGATTGAATTTGAAAATTTCAGAAAGTGTAAATCTGGTCCAATTTCAATTCTCAATACTGTGTTAATTGCTAGCTTCCCCACCATCGATCAATGCCTAACATTCTGCAAAATACTGTTAATTTGAGTACTGTATAACCTTGATACGTAGCTCGTACAAAATATGATCTCATCCCCATCACATTTCCCAGGACACGAGTAAAGGAAACAGAACGAGAAGGGAAGCCATATTTTAATAAAGTGACACATTCCATCTTCACATCATGACACTGCACCTGGGCAATAACACTAACACAAAATGCGGTTTCAAATTTCCAGGCGCCGCCGCCGTCAGAAGAGATGGAAAACACGTGTGTGTGGTGAGGAACGAGGAAACGAGGGAGAATAATAACGTTATCAAGGGAGCGGCTGCGGAATGCCAAGGGTGAAAGTAAGCATAACGTACGAAATAAGAAATGCGAGTTACGATATGTGCGCAGTGCTCGTGTATAGGGCTTCGAATATGCCGAAACAAATGGGACACGTTAAAACAATAAAAACCCACGCACACCACATATGCTCTTTCCGATTCGCCCTTGTTCCCCGGCAAGGGATTTGCGGGGTTCATATAAAGTCTATGGGATTCGTTGCTGGCGATTACGTCGGCTGTGTCGATGTGACTCCTGGTATCATGTGCAGGAAAATGGAAAATGTCGGAAGTTATAAAAAACGGGATCGAGTATGAGTATGGTGTGGAAAGAAAGATTCATTCGATACAGGGTGGTGGATATGGAGACTACTTTTTGAGTTCAAGTTCAAGCCGAGGTTCAGGTACAAGTTTTGATTTTGAAGCTCGAGGTGCGTTACGTGAATATCGCTGATATTACTATGCAGTTATTAAAAAGCATGAGGACTGCGATAGGTGGGAACAGAATCAAAATTGGCTGAGATATAAGGTTCAAATAGCGACATTGGATAGGATTGGTCCCATGAGCGAGCTCTGGGTTGGCGATTGGTGACAGTGGTGCCGTGACCAGGATGATAGGTTTTTTGAAGTGAAACTAAATTACATGAATACGATTGACAGAAACAAAACCAGAAAGAATAAGGAATTGAATAGTGAACTATGATAACTCGCATTATTTTTTTCGTTCATTGCATTATCGTTACTTACATTATTTCATTCAAGTTTTGATAACTTTCACAGTTGGAAAAAAAACTCGAATTGAAAACGACGCCTTCAATTCTAACAAGACCAATTCTCAATAAAGAAACTTTCAAACACTCCCCGGTATAGTGAACATGGCATTATGTATAACGGAAAATCAGTTACGTGGATAGTCAATGAATGAAAATTTGTCGGAAATTTGTCATGTTGATTGTTTACCCCAAGTTGGTAGTACAGCCTAACGTTCAAAACTACAATTACGAAGTTGTGGGAGTTCCATGTAACTGCATTGTAGATGTAATCAAAACCAAAACCTGCCAAGAAGAGTGAGAAAAATCCATCGAATGAATAAGATCGGTCCTGAAAGTGAGCCCTGGGTAAGCGCTAAGTCTACAGATTTTGTACATTCAAAGATGAAGTTCCTTGGCTGTGTAAGCAATGAGACGAATTGAACATTCCAATTGAATTTCACAGCACCACGCACTATTCGTACTGGTAATTTTGCTTTTCCTCACTCACTCGTTGCATCACTGTTTGGGCGTGAAACTCGGAGAAGTTTGAAGCTGAAACTGAGCACTGGAAGCTTTGGAATCATTTTGGATGTGAAACCAAATCCGAATGGAACTATAAATGCAGCTCGGTAGCAAAATTGGACAAGATCGGTCATATAATCGAGCTCTGCGTAAAGGCCGGAGGCTGTGTTTTTCTGGATCCGTTCACGAAATTTCACGACCGTGTCAATTATGGAGGCTGATAACGATATTTCATACTGAGTGTGAGTAGGGTGGTTTCTTGGCACAATTGAGCAGAGTCGGTCCTGAAACGGAGCCTTTGGTAAAAGCTAAAGTCTGTGTTTTTAAAGATTTTCGAAAACTAACTTCTAAGTTATGTTGGTAACAGGCTAGGTAACTGCGTTGTAAACGGACTTAAGGCCAAAACCTGCCAGTAAGAGTGAAGAAAGACAATCGAATAAATAAGATTGGTCCTGAAAGTGAGCTCTGGGTAAACGCTAAATCTACAGGTTTGGTACTTTTGAAGATGAAATTCCTTGGCTGTACGAGCAATGAGACTAATTGAAGATTCCAATTGAATTTTACGAAACCACGCACTATTCCTACTGGTAATTTTGCTTTTCCTAACTCGATCCAAGTTGTGATACTGTTTGGACGTTAAACTCGAAGTGGTTTGGAGCTAAAACTGAGAACTGGGATGCTTTGGAATCATCTCAGATGTAAAACACAATCCGAATGGAACTATGAATGCAGCTCGGTAGCGAAATTGGATAGTATCGGTCCTATAATCGAGCTCTGCGTAAAGGCCGGAGGCTGTGTTTTTCTCGATCCGTCCACAAAATTTCACGACCAGGTCAATTCTGAAGCCTAATAACGATATTTCATACTGTAAGTGTGAGTGAAGTAGGTTCTTGGCACAATTGAACAGAATCGGTCCTGAAAGGGGGCCCTGGGTGAAAGCTAAAATCTGTGATTTTGAAGATTTTCAAAAACCAACTTCTAAGTTATGTTGGTAACAGGCTATGTAACTGTGTTGTGAACATGTAAACGGACTCAAGACCAAGACCTGCCAAGAAGAGTGAAAAAAGACTATCGAATCAATAAGATCGGTTCTGAAAGTGAGCTCTAGGTAAGCGCTAAATCTACAGGTTTCGTACTTTTGAAAATGGAATTCCTTTGCTGTGTGAGCAATGAGACGAATTGAAGAGTCCAATTGAATTTTACGACACCACGCACTATTCGTACTGGTATTTTTGCTTTTCCTAACTCGATCCAAGTTGTAATACTGTTTGGGCGTAAAACTCGAAGTGGCTTGAAGCTAAAACTGAGAACTGGGATGCTTTGGAATCATCTCAGATGTAAAACACAATCCGAATGGAACTATGAATGCAGCTCGGTAGCGAAATTGGATAGTATCGGTCCTATAATCGAGCTCTGCGTAAAGGCCGGAGGCTGTGTTTTTCTCGATCCGTCCACAAAATTTCACGACCAGGTCAATTCTAAAGCCTAATAACGATATTTCATACTGTGAGTGTGAGTAGAGTGGCTCCTTGGCACGATGAACAGAATTGGTCCTGAAACGGGGCCCTGGGTAAATGCTAAAATCTGTGTTTTTGAATATTTTCGAAGACTAACTTCTGAGTTAGGTTGGTAACAGACTATGTAACTGTGTTGTAAACATGTCAACGGACTCAAGACCAAAACCTGCCAAGAAGCGTAAAAAAAGACCATCGAATCAATAAGATCGGTCTTGAAAGTGAGCTCTGGGTAAGCGCTAAATCTACAGGTTTGGTACTTTTGAAGATGAAATTCCTTGGCTGTACGAGCAATGAGACTAATTGAAGATTCCAATCGAATTTTACGAAACCACGCACTATTCCTACTGGTAATTTTGCTTTTCCTAACTCGATCCAAGTTGTGATACTGTTTGGACGTTAAACTCGAAGTGGTTTAAAGCTAAAACTGAGAACTGGGATGCTTTGGAATCATCTCAGATGTAAAACCCAATCCGAATGGAACTATAAATGCAGCTCGGTTGAAAAATTGAATAGTATCGGTCCTATAATCGAGCTCTGCGTAAAGGCCGGAGGCTGTGTTTTTCTTGATTCGTTCACAAAATTTCACGTCAGATCAGGTCAGGTCAGGTCGGGTCAGGTCACGATCAGGTCAATTCTGAAGCCTAATAACGATATTTCATACTGTAAGTGTGAGTGAAGTGGGTTCTTGGCACAATTGAACAGAATCGGTCCTGAAACGGGGCCCTGGGTGAAAGCTAAAATCTGTGATTTTGAAGATTTTCAAAAGCCAACTTTTAAGTTATGTTGGTAACAGGCTATGTAACTGTGTTGTGAACATGTAAACGGACTCAAGACCAAGACCTGCCAAGAAAAGTGAAAAAAGACTATCGAATCAATAAGATCGGTTCTGAAAGTGAGCTCTAGGTAAGCGCTAAATCTACAGGTTTCGTACTTTTGAAAATGGAATTCCTTTGCTGTGTGAGCAATGAGACGAATTCAAGAGTCCAATTGAATTTTACGACACCACGCACTATTCGTACTGGTATTTTTGCTTTTCCTAACTCGATCCAAGTTGTAATACTGTTTGGGCGTAAAACTCGGAGTGGCTTGAAGCTAAAACTGAGAACTGGGATGCTTTGGAATCATCTCAGATGTGAAACACAATCCAAATGGAACTATGAATGCAGCTCGGTAGCAAAATTGGATAGTATCGGTCCTATAATCGAGCTCTGCGTAAAGGCCGGAGGCTGTGTTTTTCTTGATCCGTTCACAAAATTTCACGATCAGGTCAATTCTGGAGCCTAATAACGATATTTCATACTGTAAGTGTGAGTGAAGTGGGTTCTTGGCACAATTGAACAGAATCGGTCCTGAAACGGGGCCCTGGGTGAAAGCTGAAATCTGTGATTTTGAAGATTTTCAAAAACCAACTTCTAAGTTATGTTGGTAACAGGCTATGTAACTGTGTTGTGAACATGTAAACGGACTCAAGACCAAGACCTGCCAAGAAGAGTGAAAAAAGACTATCGAATCAATAAGATCGGTTCTGAAAGTGAGCTCTAGGTAAGCGCTAAATCTACAGGTTTCGTACTTTTGAAAATGGAATTCCTTTGCTGTGTGAGCAATGAGACGAATTGAAGAGTCCAATTGAATTTTACGACACCACGCACTATTCGTACTGGTATTTTTGCTTTTCCTAACTCGATCCAAGTTGTAATACTGTTTGGGCGTAAAACTCGAAGTGGCTTGAAGCTAAAACTGAGAACTGGGATGCTTTGGAATCATCTCAGATGTAAAACACAATCCGAATGGAACTATGAATGCAGCTCGGTAGCGAAATTGGATAGTATCGGTCCTATAATCGAGCTCTGCGTAAAGACCGGAGGCTGTGTTTTTCTTGATCCGTTCACAAAATTTCACGTCAGATCAGGTCAGGTCAGGTCGGGTCAGGTCACGATCAGGTCAATTCTGAAGCCTAATAACGATATTTCATACTGTAAGTGTGAGTGAAGTGGGTTCTTGGCACAATTGAACAGAATCGGTCCTGAAACGGGGCCCTGGGTGAAAGCTAAAATCTGTGATTTTGAAGATTTTCAAAAACCAACTTCTAAGTTATGTTGGTAACAGGCTATGTAACTGTGTTGTGAACATGTAAACGGACTCAAGACCAAGACCTGCCAAGACAAGTGAAAAAAGACTATCGAATCAATAAGATCGGTTCTGTAAGTGAGCTCTAGGTAAGCGCTAAATCTACAGGTTTCGTACTTTTGAAAATGGAATTCCTTTGCTGTGTGAGCAATGAGACGAATTGAAGAGTCCAATTGAATTTTACGACACCACGCACTATTCGTACTGGTATTTTTGCTTTTCCTAACTCGATCCAAGTTGTAATACTGTTTGGGCGTAAAACTCGGAGTGGCTTGAAGCTAAAACTGAGAACTGGGATGCTTTGGAATCATCTCAGATGTGAAACACAATCCGAATGGAACTATGAATGCAGCTCGGTAGCAAAATTGGATAGTATCGGTCCTATAATCGAGCTCTGCGTAAAGGCCGGAGGCTGTGTTTTTCTTGATCCGTTCACAAAATTTCACGATCAGGTCAATTCTGGAGCCTAATAACGATATTTCATACTGTAAGTGTGAGTGAAGTGGGTTCTTGGCACAATTGAACAGAATCGGTCCTGAAACGGGGCCCTGGGTGAAAGCTAAAATCTGTGATTTTGAAGATTTTCAAAAACCAACTTCTAAGTTATGTTGGTAACAGGCTATGTAACTGTGTTGTGAACATGTAAACGGACTCAAGACCAAGACCTGCCAAGAAGAGTGAAAAAAGACTATCGAATCAATAAGATCGGTTCTGAAAGTGAGCTCTAGGTAAGCGCTAAATCTACAGGTTTCGTACTTTTGAAAATGGAATTCCTTTGCTGTGGGAGCAATGAGACGAATTGAAGAGTCCAATTGAATTTTACGACACCACGCACTATTCGTACTGGTATTTTTGCTTTTCCTAACTCGATCCAAGTTGTAATACTGTTTGGGCGTAAAACTCGAAGTGGCTTGAAGCTAAAACTGAGAACTGGGATGCTTTGGAATCATCTCAGATGTAAAACACAATCCGAATGGAACTATGAATGCAGCTCGGTAGCGAAATTGGATAGTATCGGTCCTATAATCGAGCTCTGCGTAAAGGCCGGAGGCTGTGTTTTTCTCGATCCGTCCACAAAATTTCACGACCAGGTCAATTCTAAAGCCTAATAACGATATTTCATACTGTGAGTGTGAGTAGAGTGGCTCCTTGGCACGATGAACAGAATTGGTCCTGAAACGGGGCCCTGGGTAAATGCTAAAATCTGTGTTTTTGAATATTTTCGAAGACTAACTTCTGAGTTAGGTTGGTAACAGACTATGTAACTGTGTTGTAAACATGTCAACGGACTCAAGACCAAAACCTGCCAAGAAGCGTAAAAAAAGACCATCGAATCAATAAGATCGGTCTTGAAAGTGAGCTCTGGGTAAGCGCTAAATCTACAGGTTTGGTACTTTTGAAGATGAAATTCCTTGGCTGTACGAGCAATGAGACTAATTGAAGATTCCAATCGAATTTTACGAAACCACGCACTATTCCTACTGGTAATTTTGCTTTTCCTAACTCGATCCAAGTTGTGATACTGTTTGGACGTTAAACTCGAAGTGGTTTAAAGCTAAAACTGAGAACTGGGATGCTTTGGAATCATCTCAGATGTAAAACACAATCCGAATGGAACTATGAATGCAGCTCGGTAGCGAAATTGGATAGTATCGGTCCTATAATCGAGCTCTGCGTAAAGGCCGGAGGCTGTGTTTTTCTTGATCCGTTCACAAAATTTCACGTCAGATCAGGTCAGGTCAGGTCGGGTCAGGTCACGATCAGGTCAATTCTGAAGCCTAATAACGATATTTCATACTGTAAGTGTGAGTGAAGTGGGTTCTTGGCACAATTGAACAGAATCGGTCTGAAACGGGGCCCTGGGTGAAAGCTAAAATCTGTGATTTTGAAGATTTTCAAAAACCAACTTCTAAGTTATGTTGGTAACAGGCTATGTAACTGTGTTGTGAACATGTAAACGGACTCAAGACCAAGACCTGCCAAGAAGAGTGAAAAAAGACTATCGAATCAATAAGATCGGTTCTGAAAGTGAGCTCTAGGTAAGCGCTAAATCTACAGGTTTCGTACTTTTGAAAATGGAATTCCTTTGCTGTGTGAGCAATGAGACGAATTGAAGAGTCCAATTGAATTTTACGACACCACGCACTATTCGTACTGGTATTTTTGCTTTTCCTAACTCGATCCAAGTTGTAATACTGTTTGGGCGTAAAACTCGGAGTGGCTTGAAGCTAAAACTGAGAACTGGGATGCTTTGGAATCATCTCAGATGTGAAACACAATCCGAATGGAACTATGAATGCAGCTCGGTAGCAAAATTGGATAGTATCGGTCCTATAATCGAGCTCTGCGTAAAGGCCGGAGGCTGTGTTTTTCTTGATCCGTTCACAAAATTTCACGATCAGGTCAATTCTGGAGCCTAATAACGATATTTCATACTGTAAGTGTGAGTGAAGTGGGTTCTTGGCACAATTGAACAGAATCGGTCCTGAAACGGGGCCCTGGGTGAAAGCTAAAATCTGTGATTTTGAAGATTTTCAAAAACCAACTTCTAAGTTATGTTGGTAACAGGCTATGTAACTGTGTTGTGAACATGTAAACGGACTCAAGACCAAGACCTGCCAAGAAGAGTGAAAAAAGACTATCGAATCAATAAGATCGGTTCTGAAAGTGAGCTCTAGGTAAGCGCTAAATCTACAGGTTTCGTACTTTTGAAAATGGAATTCCTTTGCTGTGGGAGCAATGAGACGAATTGAAGAGTCCAATTGAATTTTACGACACCACGCACTATTCGTACTGGTATTTTTGCTTTTCCTAACTCGATCCAAGTTGTAATACTGTTTGGGCGTAAAACTCGAAGTGGCTTGAAGCTAAAACTGAGAACTGGGATGCTTTGGAATCATCTCAGATGTAAAACACAATCCGAATGGAACTATGAATGCAGCTCGGTAGCGAAATTGGATAGTATCGGTCCTATAATCGAGCTCTGCGTAAAGGCCGGAGGCTGTGTTTTTCTCGATCCGTCCACAAAATTTCACGACCAGGTCAATTCTAAAGCCTAATAACGATATTTCATACTGTGAGTGTGAGTAGAGTGGCTCCTTGGCACGATGAACAGAATTGGTCCTGAAACGGGGCCCTGGGTAAATGCTAAAATCTGTGTTTTTGAATATTTTCGAAGACTAACTTCTGAGTTAGGTTGGTAACAGGCTATGTAACTGTGTTGTAAACATGTAAACGGACTCAAGACCAAAACCAGCCAAGAAGAGTGGAAAAAGACAATCGAATAAATGAGATCGGTCCTGAAAGTGAGCTCTGGGTAAGCGCTAAATCTACAGGTTTTGTACTTTTGAAAATAAAATTCCTTGGCTGTGTGAACAATGAGACGAATTGAAGATTACAATTGAATGTCACGGCGCCACTCACTGTTCGTTCTGATAATTTTGCTTTTCCTAATTCGATCCAAGTTATATTACTGTTTGGACGTTAAACTCGAAGTGGTTTGAAGCTAAAACTGAGAACTGAAATGCTTTGTAATCATTTTAGATGTGAAACTCAATCCGAAAGGAACTATAAATGCAGCTTGATAGCAGAATTGGATAGGATCGGTCCTATAATCGTGCTCTGCGTAAAGGCTGAAGGCTGTGTTTTTCTGGATCCGTTCACGAAATTTCACGACCGTATCAATTATTGAGCTTAATAACGATATTTTATACTGTAAGTGTAAGCAGAGTGGTTTCTTGACACAATTGAACAGAATCGGTCCTTGAACGGAGCCCTGGGTAAAAGCTACACTCTGTGTTTTCGAAAAATTTCGAAAACCAACTTCTAAGTTATGTTGGTAACAGGCTATGTAACTGTGTTGTAAACATGTAAACCGACTCAAGACCAAAACCTGCCAAGAAGAGTGAAGAAAGACAATCGAATCAATAAAATCGGTCTTCAAAAACTTTCAAGTGACGTTGGTAACAGGCTATGGTGAATTCCAGCTAAAATGACCAATTTAGTGGAGTAAGGCAACATTTCCTTTTCTGTCGCTTCGGGCAGTTTTGCTTGATCCAGCTCAAGTCACATATTTCCCACATTATTTTGATGACTCAACCAAATGAGCAAAAACACTGAACGAGTCAAGTTCTAGTACATCCTTTTTTGCATGAATGAATAGTCCACAGAACCTCACGTCGATTTCTTTTGAAAACTCGCCGGATCAAGGAAGTCTTCCAGTTTATCCTTTGCTTTCTGCAGATCTAATTGGAGGTGTGCCGAAGCATTCAGTTTCACTTTCTCTCTGTAATTTATAGCCGAGATAAAAAATCCAATTTGTCTTCTTCCCTGCCTGCTTGCTTCCCTGCCTGCCTGCCTGCCTGCCCCATCCCCCGCCGCAAAATTTTCTCTCCTCGCTCATCCTTCATCACCGGCGCTTTTCCAATTACCATTTCAATGAACCTAAAAATCTTCTGCACCTAGCGTGCAAATGATGTAACGAAAAAAAAACCCGTAGACATATGTCTCGACAGTGACATCCAGGGTCGTGCACAAAGTACAATACAAGACACACAAATTGCTCTATCCGTCAGGGCGAGTCCAGCCAGGCAAAACTGACACTAATCTCGTTCGCGCCCCTTCTCCTCCCAGTCCTCCCGGCCGCATTCCTTCCCATGTTCCTTCCTCCCAACGTCCCCCTCGACGTCCTCCACGACCACTGATTTTCGACAGCTGTGTTTTACGACCTCACTGATTACGCTGAGATGCCATCGTTCGACGGGAGAAAGGCGAAACGAGTGGAGAAGGAGTAAGCAGGGATCAGGGGGGCTGCATTCGGGAGGCAGGGTGAAAGGAGGGGGTTAATTTACGCGGCGGTTTTACGACTTGTACACATACACTCGCGCGAGCTAGCAATATTGTGTGCTGTAGAGATATAAACTCCAAGCTCGCGTATAATGCGAAGAGTTGCATGGGGACGGAGGAAGGAGTTCGTACTCGGCGTACTCCCTTCTGGTAGATTTTCAGCCGAAGCACTGAAATCTAATTTAACGGTTTTGTCAGGCGGCCCGGGAGATGTTTGTATCATAAATTGGGAGGCACGGGGGAAGGGAGATTTACGCGGACCGCAATTTAATGCCGTTATGCCTCCAGGCGTGTATACACGGGGAGTGTTATCAATTTTACTCCCATTATTTTCCGTATAGCTCGCATTGTTACATTGTTGCACACGTGTGCGTCCTTGAACGCTCAGTCCTTGTCTCGAAACACACCCGTATTCAAAGTTTCCACAATTATTCAAGCTGGATGCGGTTACAGTTGATGGCTTCCATACGGATCGCTTCTATGGATGGCTTTCAAAGTTGATAGCGCAGACGTTGATGGTCTGCTAAAGTGCACAGCTCAATCAAGCGGGCCAACCCTTTTCGCTCCGGTTCTCCCTGGAAAGCTCTCGCACATATCCCAGTGCCCCGAACAAAGACACGCGAAAGATATTCATCCGCGTATCGATTTCAGGGGGGGGGGGGTTGTGACGGAGCATGGGGATCGGGGAGGGACTGGAGGAAACCGGAGAGGCCGGGGTTTTGTTTCGCTGGCATCAGGACGTGCCGGCTGCAAAAACCGCCAGAGACGAGCGAGACGGAGATAACGCAGCGCTCGATTTGTATGCAACAAGTTAACGGAAGTTCGTCCGTTCTCATCAGCATCAGAAAGAAAAATCACCATATTTCATTTAATAACATAACCGTGACGATGATGCAGTGGGACGGGTTGGGGATTGAGAGATACAAGAAGCGTGAGAGCGGGTAGCGGGTTTCAACCGGAGCCTTTCAAAAGACTTGATTACATTTTTTATATGTATAATTGAGACCGAAAGGTTGTACTAAAAGAGAGAGAGGGTGTTGCAAAGCGGAGTGTGGGATGATCTCTTCATTCGTTTTTGCATTTGGTTGCTCCGTTTCCAGAGTTGTTAGAGTCTTTTTGTAGCTTGGAATAGAACAAGCAAGCTGTCATGAACGAGCAAGAGCAATACGCTGTATTGCTATACTGAATTGGTAAATTCTATCCAGTTTCGCTACAAAATCATTTTGCTCACATTTATCCTATTCTTTTATTGCTCAGTTTAGATCTGGCTGCATGCCCGACTAGTTTTTCTATCTTGTAGAACCACCGACCTGAGTTGAGAAACGGTAAAACTGGCCGGAGCAAAGGACAAAGCCGTAAAATGCACCTAAAATTGTTTTTACGCTGCATGATCGACATGATCGTGACATTTTTATGGACGAATTTGCCAGCACACAACTTCCAGCCCTTACCCAGAGCTCACTTCCAGGACCACTCCTATTCATTTTGCTTATTTAAATAACTTTTCTTGGCAGATTTTGATTTTGTTCCATTCACAGTGAATTCACGTGGCCTTCTTAAAACCTCTCATCTAAATACCTTGTAGGATTTTGCTTTATTTGACCATATCACATGTATTATTATCAGCACGCTGCATGGCCATAATATAGTTTTGGAACTTCGAGATTGTATGTTTTCGAACTGTGTCGAAACGCGCTCAAGCCCATATTCGTACACATGTGTGTTGCACTTGGGGGTCGAGCAATGCGGAGGGGAATTTTTATGCCTTTTGCCTGGTTTCGAGGGGAACAAGCGGACGACGATGGGCCAGACGCGGTCAGCTTCTTGAAGAGGCCAAGTGTTTGTTCCCTTTGTACATTTTTGTAGATGAATATATTGAGTTTTGCTGTATTTTTATTCACTTGTGTATTCGCTTGTCTATTTTATTTTTGAACACTTCTTGTTTCAGTTGCCTATTTACTGTCGGATCAAATAAAATGTGCGTCTTCGTCATAACGTTGAACATGCATTCAGAACCTTCGTTGCCATTCGTCTCTTCAAAGACACGCACGCCGCTCTCTTGCCTAGACTAATTCAGTACAGGGGATTGTTGAATTAAATTTGTCTGCTTGAATTTCAGGCCATTTCATGGTCAGCTAAGTGATTTTGTGTATGATTTGATTCTCCTGTACTTACGCGACTGTAATTTTGAAGGTCCATATTTTAATTGTATATCATTATCTACGCTGAATGTCATTGAATGACGTCCCTGTGCTTTGAGCCATGGTTCCATTTGTCATGTCATTGCTGTACGTCATGATTATTCAGTCAAGGTTCCTGTCCTTTATTGTGACTCTCGATAATTTTTCATGTGATTTGATGAATAGTACTCACTGAGATTTTGCTGTGCTGCTTGTGTATGAGGAAGCCTTTTTTGCGTTAATCAATATTTTCTTGAATACCGTGAAAGTCGAATTTTATGTCATCACCCGCTTTCGCTCAACCTAACTTGACTGTTTTCAATGTTTTGTTCTTTTACATGTTATACCCGCCCAAGCAGTTGTACGGTACTTTTTGTTGGGGTGTGATGTTGATTGATTTTTCTTAGTTTATTCCGGAATGATTTGATGTTACCTTTCAGGGAAGGGACCGGGACAGCCATAACGGATATATGTTTGACTGGTGCAACTTGGTCGCTTGCGACTCGCGTAAAGAGGCACATGTCAGCTTTTGTAGGTTGGGCTCTCTTCGAGTGTCCTCGGATACGCCCGCCACTCCACCATTTTCCATTATTTTGAAGTTGTATTGTAGTGTTTTGGTTAGTATGCTCTGTCTAATAATGTGTCTTCGGTTTTTGTATTCTGAAAGTTTGTGTGAGTTCACTTATTTTGCTTGCCATTAATACCGAAAATATCAGTGAGTTTTTGTCATTGATTGATCACACTACATTGAGAGTCATTCTTCTTCGGGCTCAACTCATGGGTTTGTTTGACGAGTTCTTTCAATGAAAGCCTTTTTCCGAATCCGTCACTCTTCATTTTCTTTGACTAGACAGTTTGACATATTTCGTTATGTTGTTTTCAATTGTTTTGATTGATACTGTTCATTTTCTCCCTCTTGTTCATTTTGTCCATTCTATCACAGTCACATGTTAGGTGTTTTGCGGAAAAAACCATAAAAGACTAATTTTACACTTATCTGTCTCTAGTGAATGCGATTTTCTGTGCAATGAGCGTGTTTCATTGAAGTCCACCTTGAACTCCACCTTCTCCCCCCTCGGGTCGCTTCCCTCATGAGCAAAAGCGGAAACAACGGAAGGTTAGAACGATCACAGGCCGAACAAATGAAATGTCATTGGGGAAGGGAGGGGAACGGGCGTACCATCACAACCTGCTATTGTTCTTTCAACTGGCGACATTGGATTGAAATGATTTTATTCTCACTGTATGACTCATACTCGACTCTCGTGCAGTATACTCCTCGACCAAACTGAGGTCTTTTTGAGTAAAACTTTGTTCCATGAGTAGTATTTCGGACGAGACGAGAAAAATCTTGATCTCGTCTCGATCTCGTCGAGATTTCGAGATGAGATCGAGATCACTTGTAACCTTCAAGGTCGAGAACGAGATCTACCATGTCAAGATCTCGTCGAGATCTCGATAAACCCAAGAGCGCCATCTGAATAGTTCTGGTAGAAGCGACTGACGCTAAAATTCTATCCCGTCGACCTTGACCATCCCTCCTGCCGGCTTGAGTGACAAGTGAGCACAACCTGTAACTTCCAGTAATAAGGTCAAGTACAAATGAGTTACTAATTAGTTCAGTGTTCAGTGAATTCTTCAGCACAATGAGTAATGAAAGTGTGAAATTAGGTAAGTAAGAAAATAACCTAGGTTCGTAAGTACGTGTATCTCAAGGAAAACTTTGGGTCTTCATAAAGTCTTTCGGAAAAACAACCCGGCTGGAGCTTTGAGCAGAGGAATCGTATGTGTGTTGAATTTGTTTATGTTAGTAAAGTTCAGCCAAAATAAAAGAGACATAGGGTAAGGTAAGGATAGGGATAGGATAGGAGGGCTCATGAAAGCGTGCACCAGAAGTAGGTAATGCGTAATAGTAAGGGAAAGAACCAAAGAATCGATGTTACCAGTACGTCGTGTAGCATTGTCTAATAGGGGAATTATCAAACTAAATTAATAGATAGGTCTTAGAGGCGTAGGGATAATGTAGGTGGGTACTTAGGTAGGTACTTAGATTTGAGATTAAACTTTGAAGAGTTCTTGTAGTAAGTAGGTAATTTTTAGATTTTCTCCAAATTTCGATTTGATTGTGAGACAGATTCCCAATTAATTAGGTACATAAAATTACGTCATATTTTTGTCTAATTGACTCCTTTTTTAATTTAGCCGCCTCTTCCTACCTACAGGGTGTTTTACAATTGATGCTACAAATTTCTGGGTTCTAGGGGAGATTCTTCATCAAAAATGGACCAGGGAAAAATATACCTTCGATGTCTCAGAATGTTGATTGGGATTGTGACTGAGGGATGAGATTGTTGTTGAAGTTAAATCATGAAAATCGATTTTCTGACATAACTTATAAACCGTTTGACCGATTTTGTTCAAATTTGAACCAAAATTTACTGCATTAGGTAGTTTATGCGCCTATTCTGAATCTCTGATCATGTTTTCAGACAATCACACTCACTCATTCATTTAGATTGTTTTATCTTTTTTTTTTAAATAATCTCGTCGAGATCTCGGCGAGATTGAGATCAAGATGTTATATTCGAGATTCTCGGAAAATCGAGACGAGATCGTTACTTCCGAGATTTTTCGAGGTCGAGATCGAGATCATCAAAATCTCGTCTCGTCTCGTCTCGTCTCGTCCTAAACACTATCTATGAGAATCGGCGGAAACGGTTGTAGATGATTCAATGCAAGTTGCACTCTAATAAAGCGGTTGAAACAACCTGATCTATGATGTAAAACATAGTTCGTTGACTCAAATAAAAGTCACTTCTGGTCGGCCTGGCAAACCGGAAAATATTGCTTCTTCTTAATAATAATACCGTGTTTGGTATCATAAGAGTTTTTTGTGGCCTCTATTAGAAAAATTTGTTTCCGTCAGAATCGAAATAACCGTTCTTGAGATACGAGTAAACGTTTCTCTAACTTGATAAATGATGAAAAAAATGAAATTCATACATCATAAGCTTCATTTTTTGTAAGACCGGTTACATATATTTTAATGCAAATTGCACTGTTGTGAAGTGGTTGGAATTAGCTGGTCTATGATCTCAAATACGAATTATCAATTTCAATCGAACAGCTACTTCCGGTCGGTCTATCAAACCGGAAGCTGGTGACCCGTCTGCATAATGATACCAAGTTTATTATCACAAGACAGCTGTTTGTGGCCTCAATAAAAAAAAGTCAGTTTCGGGAGAATCGGAGTGACAATTTTTGAGCTACAGCAACAAACCGGAAAATATTGATTTGTCTGTGTAATAGTACCGTGTTTGGTATCAGAAGGATCTTCTTGTGGCCCATGAAAAGATCTTTATTTCGTTGGAATCAATAGCCTTTCTTGAGCTATACATTTCTCAAACTTGATAATTGGAATAAATAAACTAATATGAAAGCTCCATGTTCTTTGAAACCGGTTGCATATAATCTAATAAAAAATACACTGTCAGAGAGCCGTTGAAATTAGCTAGTCTATGATGTTAAACGTGGCTTGGGAATTTCAATCAAATAGTCACTTCCGGTCGGCCTGTCAAACCGCGAAATATTGATTTTTCTGCATGATCATATCGTGTCATAAGCTGTCATAAGATAGCTTTTCATGGCCTCTTCAAGAAAAACTTAGTTCCATGGGAACCGGAGTAATCGTTCTTGAGTTATATGTTCCGCGAACTTGATAAATTGTGAGAAAACTGAAATCTACATAAAAGCTTACTTTTTTCAAGACCAGTTGTATGTAATTCAATGCAAATTGCACTGTCGTGAAGCCATTGGAATAAACTGGTGTATGATTTCAAACACGGCTTATCAATTTCAACTGAACAGTCACTTCCGGTCGGCTTGTCAAACCGGAAAATCTTGATCTATCTGTATAATGATGCCGTGTTTGGTATCATAAGAAAGTTTTCTGAGACCTTTATAAGAAAAACTTCGTTTCTTGAGAATCGGAATAACCGTTCTTGGGCTATACATTTTTCAAACTTGATAATTAAAAAAAAAGAAACTCATATAAAAGTTCCATTTTCTTTGGAACCGGTTGCATATGATTCAATGGAAATTGCACTGTCGTGAAGCGGTTAAAATTGGCTAGTCGATGATGTTAAACGTGGCTTAGGAATTTCAACCAAACGGTTACTTCCGGTCGGCCTATCAAACAAGAAAATATTGATTTTTTTTTGTATAAGAATACCATGTTTGATATCATAGTGAAGACTTCTGTGGCCTTGGTGTGGAAAACTTGGCATCGTGAGAATCGAAAGAAGCGTTCTTGAGCTGTACGTATCTGGAACTTGATTAATTATAGAGAAAATACATTCCATACATGAGCCTAATTTTTCTTGCAGCCGATTGAATAGAATTCAATGGAAATTGCACTGCCGTAGAGAGGTTGAAAATAGCTAGTATATGATGTCGAACACGGCTGAATAATTTCAATCACATTGTCCCTTCCGGTCGGTCTGTCTTACCGGAAGCTGGTGATTTGTCCGCATAATGATACAATGTTTAGTATCATAAGACAGCCTTCTGTGGCCTCTATGAGAATTTGGTTTTGTGATGATCGGAATGACCGTTCTTGAGCTATAGATGCGTTTCCTAAGTTCAATGAATTATTAAGAAAAAAAGAAATTCACATAAAAGCACATTTCTCTTTAGACCGGTTGCATATAATCTGATGCAAATTGCACTTTCGTGAAGTGGTTGGAGTAAGCTGGTCGTTGAATGATGTTGAACACGGCTTATCAATTCCAATCGAACAGTCATTTCCGATCGGCTTGTCAAACGCTTCATCCAAAGTTGATTGCATAAAAAATTCGAAAGATCTGTTCTTGTGCTATAAATTTTTGGAGCTTATTATCGAAAACTGATAAAATTCCAAAAATTTGCAAGCAAATGCAAATAATTCAGACTGGTTCTCAAGCTTGTTGAGCGGTTGGAATTGGCTTGAAATAGTCATTTCCGCACCGTTATCATAGAAGATCTTCCTGTGTCTTTTTTTCTGGAGAAGTGTTTAATTTTTGCATCACTCCGTAAAATTGAGCCGAGTTTTGAATGTTATTGAGCAGTTCAAATTTTTTGGCTACAGTATCAAGTACGATCCAATTTGAAAAATCAGTTATGAAAAAAATTTGGATTCCAAATTTCCAAAGAATTGTATTATTTAGATAGAGTTGCATGAATTATTGCGGGTCTGAATGTCGCGGAGTTATCGAATTCACCTCCTATACGATACGAAGCCATGGACTATAAAAAAAAAGATATTCCGATAATATTGTGGCAGACCAGAAGTCGCTCATCGTCCAAAATAAAAAGAATGTGTTTGGTATCGAATCAGAGTTTTTTTCCTGTCTCTCCACGATGGAATTATGTTCATCCAAATATAATGGAGCTGTTCCTCGGGCATCCAATCCCGGGATCCCGGGATTCCGTTAGATTTTCAATCCCGAAAATCCCGGGATTTTTACACCGAGATCCCGGGATTTCCGGGATTTTTCAAATGATGCATCTGCTCACTTGAATGAAAAATAGAGTTAATAGCGTTAATGCAAGAAACACAGATTATTCAAGTGAGCCCACTGAATTTGAAACCATTATTAGTAATAATTATCATCATATTTATTTTGCTAAAATAAAACTAGTACCCAGTCATCATTTGTTGCATAATAATCGGTGGTAATTGATAGTATTGGTACTTGATGCTGATATTGGAATTAATAGGTGGGGTACATGGTACGTTACACTTAGAGCTGGTATTTTTAGACCAGATACCTCTTCCGGTTACCATACCACCAAACACCATGGTATTTAAGTTCCAGGCAAAGTTATATGGAGTGAAAATAGCGGCCCTTGAAAACTGAAGAACATGTCCAAACACATGAAATAAAACAAAATTGTGATAAATTTAAAAAAAACAAATTCTTTTGTCTTCTTGTGGCAAGTAATTTTTGCTTCCTCGAAGAAAGCACGCATAATTGCGGTGCAAACGCAATGTTTTATTTATTCAAAATAAATACAATAAAATACTAATATTGTGTCAAATGATGATGCACTTTCTTAAGTGATCTGTGTTGCTTGCTTCGACTGTTTTCCACTCAACTTGGGTAAAAAAGCTGCATAATTTGAGAAATCCCGAAAATCCCGGGATCCCGGGATTCGAAATTTTCAATCCCGAAATCCCGGGATTTCGCTCAAGTCTCGGGATTGGATGCCCTAGCTGTTCCTGATCTAGTGCAAATTTTGCTGGTTTGAAATATTGAAAATATATCACAGTTCCAAAATGGTTGGATATAATTCAGCGGGGATATCAACCAAAGAATATTTCAACGATGTAAAGCTTAACTCCTTCTCGAGGTTTTCAAATTAGCTTTGCGGATGTTTACTTATTATGAAGCACAAAGAAGTAAGACGGAATTTGTATACGGAATAGGCATTGTAATTAGCACGGTTCGCAAACAAAAGCGAAGCGAAAGGTAGTAAATCATGGAGTAAATACCAGAAAGAGTGCGCAGAGGAGCCAGCCAGGGCAGCCATAAATATACATTATTCAAACATGGTTAAGCCACTCCGGATCCTCCAGCCATGAGCTTTTGACCAGAGCGAACTTTCACCCCGAAATTATGCCCTCCCCCCCATTTCGCTCCTCCCGCACACACCCCCAAAAGTTCCGCTTTTAGCTTCCATGCCTTTAATTTCCCCTTGCTATGTATAGCACTCCCGCGACTCTCTCCCACTAGCCGGCCCAGTTCAGCCATAAATTAAGCTCTGCTGGTAATATAATTAATTTTTATATGAGGCGCGTTAGGAGGAGCGTTTTATCAATGGAGGGATGTCTTTGAATGATTAATCAAGCGTGCAATGATTGAGTGCTTCGGTTGATTGACTTTTGGCGAGTTTTCATGGCAATTATTATTACTGCTGCAGCTGATGGTTATGGGAGTAATGGGAGGCGACAGAAGGAGAGGGAAGGTGAAGAGAAAAAACAAATGGGGAGATGAGAGGAAGGTGGTGGAACGGAAAACAAGCAATGAGAAGAACAAATGTGTTCGCAACACGCGAATTTGTATTGGAACAATATATCGGGTTTTGAATGGGAAAGAATGGGGAGAAATGCGTTGGGAGAGGGCGCCAGTAAGAGTGATAAATTCGAGTGTGAAAAGAGCAAATCGATAAAAACGTTCTGGTGCTATTTGCGAGAGAGAACTTTTGATATTTCCGAGCAAAAGACTGATTGATTGTTCACCTAATGGGAGTAGATGGGAGTAAATGAGAGAACGCTTGCAAAAACAACGGCATGAATAATAATCGTGCGACATTTCGGCCGCCGGGTGTGCTTTCTAGGCTATCGATTGGCTCTGGAAAGCCAACGCCAATTGAGGCGGCACGAGAGTTGTCATATTTCCAATAGAGAAGGAGGACGCTGCAGAACTACTAAATCAAAGCGATTTATGTAGATATCTGCTTCGAAACTGGTCCTCCATAATTCCTGTGAGCCACAATCGCAGGCAACAACATCGAAAAAAACTGCGGTAAAAAATGGGGCAGAGGAAAAAAGGGCACGGATAAAGCTGCAAATTCCAGCTCCATCGATTCCGCGATGGTCAAGTTCGGGAGTTCATCCCTCACAATGTGCGGTCCCCGATCTCCCGCATTCCCTGCCGAAATAACGAATTCTGGACGCATAACGCTACCCTCTCCCGGTCGTTAGCCACTGGACACAGGTTGTTAATTCTGCCTGGGCCGTTCTCTCGCACCCCTGCGTTCCTCCCCGCGGGCCCCCTTTAAATGGCACCAATTTCGAACTGTACAATTACGCAAATTAACCCTTTCCCGTGACAATCGAGCTCGGCCGGGGCCGGGTGGAACAATGGCCTGCAAGGGAGCAAGGGTGGCTCGCGCGCTATGAAAAACTGAGAGAAAATGGAGGAGGAGAAAATGGAGAACGTGCCATTAGAACGAAACTTGCATCTCGCTTTACATAAGAGCAGAGTGTGAGGTCGGGAGAATGGGAGTAGTACGAGGGAGCAAGGGAATAAGTGCTTTGGAAAACTGGTTGCAGAGTGCAGCGCCATCTGTCGCCGCGGTTTTGCAAGCAGCTGTTTTACCGGCCGATCAATACTGTTGCCTGAAAGCGCGCCACCTGTTGACGACTCGCCGAACTTGCGTCGCGCGCCATCTCCGCATTGAAAGCCGAACTCGTGGGCACGCGCGCTCTGCCAAGAGCTGCCGCAGCGTGGCGCCGTTTGCGGAAAAGCTGCCAAGCTCGTTGCTATTAGCAACGCCGTTTGTTTATGGTTTGAAATTCGACACTTGCTCTGAGCCTGCTTTAAAATATCCTGATTTTGCTTCAGGTATACCATGGTTACCATGTTTCCTTCCGACACTGAATATTAAGTTATATGTTATAACGTAATAGAAGGAAAATATATTATATTTTCATGTGAAATGAGGAATTTCAACCATATATATTTTTATAGTTCAGAAGCACATCTCGCACGTTCCCTGGAGCCTTCAACCGATATTAACGCTGGAGTTCGATGCAATACGCCCGTGGGAGTCGTAGTGCATCACGTTTACAGCGCCTGATGCATTTTGGCGAGAATTTTAACAGCAACAGAGTATTCTGGGTGATTTTCACGGCAAGGAGCTTTTATTTAGTGAAATAGCAAAGAAATGCCGAAAGCTGCAGAGAACAGCATGTCTCAGCACCACTTGCATGTGATTTATTGCGGATTGCTTTATCAAGAAGTGGATAAAATTAGCTCTGATACAATACCAAACACGACGTACTAATTCAAAATACTCGGTTACTTTCGGTTGAACAGGTAGACCGAAAGTGAAGAAGTTTTCGCGATGAATGCACCGTGTTTCAAATCGCTAGACAGCTTTTGAAAGCTTCTTTATGGAGAAGTCTGTTACTCTGTTCCATTGGAATCCGTCAAATCGTTCCTAAGTTATCAATTTGGTCAGCATAATTTTTAAAATACTACTTATAGAATAGAAAAGTACCTGCGATTCGAGCTGCGGATACCTACTACTTTTCATAGAACAATTTGCAAAATACCTATACATGAACCGTTGAATATGGTATGAGATGGGATTTGCATTACTGCAAAGCCATCAAAACTAGTTCCTCCATAATTACAAATGCGGTGTGTTTGTGATGAGCATTGATCTACTTCTGGTGGACCAAGTAAATCGGAAATTATTGATCTGTCCATACAAATATCCCGTGTTTGGTATTGTAACAAATATTTTCCAAGTCTCTTCAATGAAGTGTTTGTTTCATTGAAATTCCAATTTCCAATTCGAGCTTGATATATTTGACTATGAGGTTTTCTTTCAGAGAGAAATTTGCTGACTCCTAGAAATTCGGAATAATAAGGTACGATACCAAACACGATGCATTATTTGGAAAGTGTTGTTTGTTACATAAAAATCAAACTGTTCGCGAAATAAATTTTTTTCAGTGTTCTAACTTCTAAAAATTTGGCAAATTAAAAAAAAAGGTTCATTCCGAATACGACTGCAAATAATAAAAGGATAAGTGAGACTAACGAGGCCACGAAGCAGTTTATATGAACTTGCCAACAATACTGAACACGGTGCCTCTATTTCGCCTTGCTCATTTCCGGTAGGCTCGGTAGAACAAAAGTGATTGATATTTGAAGTAAATCCACCGTGTTTCGTCTCATACGAGAGCTTTTCGACGACTCTTCATGACAAAATCGGTTTTGCTGGAATCAGCATCACCTCCTTAAAGTTACTCATTTTCTCAATTGAAAACTCCATGAATTGAATAATTTTCAAAAATCTGACATAATTCGAAGACAGCTGCATATACAGGGTGTTGCAAAAATAAATGCCACCCTTTCCACCCTAGATTCAGATTTTCAAAATATGGAGATTTTATTTTTTATTTTTCAAAAATGCCCTTAGAAAAAGTAACAGGCCTTCAAAGTTCAATCTCTTATTTCGTTTTTCATCCATAACTTTTATATGGCTAGGCCGATTTTGCTCAAATTTCAACCAGAGTGTGCTGGAATACGTCTCTATTGAACAATGATGGCGTATTCAAACAAAAGTTCCCAGTGGCGTAGAAAGTGGGGGCAGCCTCCTTTTTTCACCCTCACTTTCTACGCCCCTAAGGATTTTCCAAAACTGATTACACTTTTAGATTCCTTGTTCAATTTGCAAAAAAAAAAGTTAAATTTGCAATATTTTGATTAGGGGCGTCATTTTTGAGATATTTGGGTTTGAAACTGTGAAAAACATCTTGGAATCGCCACTTTCCAGGGCCCTAATTGTTTTTTTCCTGAAAAACTTCATGTCCCACAGCAAAAATAGTTGTTCATCAACTTAAAACACCGAAGGAACTTATTGCAGTTAGGAAATCATGAGTTTTCTTGAATTTCAATTCTTAATTTAAAAAAAAAAATTGGGGCCTGGAAAGTGGCGATTCCGAGATGTTTTTCAAACCCAAATATCTCGAGAATGAAGCCTCTAATCCAGATTTTTCAGACGTAACTTTTTTGAAAATCAAACAGGAAATCTAGAAATGTGGTCAGTTTTGGAAAATCTCAAGAGGCGTAGAAAGTGGAGGAAAAAAAGAGGGTTACCCCTTCCTATCTACGCCACTGGGAACTTTTGTTCAAATACGCTATCATTGTTCACTAGAGACGTATTTCAGGACACCCTGGTTGAAATTTGGACAAAATCGGCCCAGCCGTGTTGAACTTATGAATAAAAACGAATTAAAAAATTGAACTTTGAAGACCTGTTACTTTTTTCAGGGGCACTTTCGAAAAATAAAAAATAGCCGCTGCCATCCGTAGGATCGAAAGTCGTAGGATCGAACGTCGTACAATCGAACGTCGTGGGATCGAAAACCCCGCATGCGCTTCACCAGCTTCACAGTAGTCCAAAACCATCGAATTGGAACCCAATAAAATGTAATAAACCTATATTATTAAGCGAACAGAAAGTTCAATGACAGGTTGCCGTCCCACTTTTTGCCATCAATTGATTGACCAGATATGATTGTGCACTGTGTTAGTGGTCAATTTGTTTTTTTTTGTTGATACAAAAAATTTGTTGTGAATTTTCCGTGCCCTATTACCCAAAAAAATGTTCGTAAATTCAGACGGGTTCGAACTGGTGTTTTTCGAAAGAACTGCCGTGCATAATGAGCCCGTTTTTTCTCAATTTTCAAAGGACGAAATTTGTCACAAGTGACCCGGAGTTTCGGGTCGTTGTAGGACTATCGTACTGATATGGGGAGGCGCGAATCCTCCATGGCTGGCGTCCTCCCGCGTTGCAGATTCTCCGTAGTGAAATGGTGCCGTTGTAGGACTATCGATATATTGTAGATAGAACAACGTAATAATCAAGTAACGTCTCGGAAGTCGGAAATCGACAGGGGCCACATTCTAAGTGTAGCACTTTGTATTTCAAGTGCTGACTACCATGGAGATCAAGACCACCGAGGGTTTTGGTTCTTCTTTTAGTACCTGCATATCTATACAAGAAGTTGGGTTAAAATGTGTACAGAAAATACATAATCTCATCAAATTCCTATACCTTGCTGGTCGAATTTTAATTTTTATCTTTTCCGTTAACGCTCCCTGTAAATATGATTCAGTATATAGCTTAAATTACCAGCAGAAATGAAATATGCAACAAGTTTGTACAGGTAGCTGTGTCGGTGCCTAACCACATTTTGTATACTTTTTAGCGGCCACTGGCATGATGACCTTACGATAAAAGGTGGGATTTTCGATTGTATGACGTTCGATTGTATGACGTTCGATCCTACGATTTTCGATCCTACGGGATGGAGCCAAAATAGCACAATCTTCATATCTTGAAAATCTAAATCTAGGGTGGTGAGGATGGCACTTTTTTTTGAAACACCCTGTAATTGGATGAGACTTCCAGGGTCACTGAATAGATGAAATTAGCTCACCTATGATGAAAAATATGATGCATTGATTCCGAAATTCCGGTAGACTCGGTAGACCAGAAGTGACTGATTTTTCAAAATAAATTTACCGCATTTCATTTATCATGCAATAGCTTTTTGACGACTCTTCATAACAAAATTAGTTTGATTTATATCGGCATGACCGCGTTCCAAATAATCTTTTTTTTTCAGTTTGGAAATTCACAAAATTGCAAAATTTTCAAACATTTGACATAATTGAAAGACGGTTGCATATATTTGGATAGGACTTGCAGGATCACGAAGCAGATGGAATCAACTTACTCATTATGTAAAAAACGGTGCATTTATTTCGAAATTTGCTCATTTGATTTAACTGTAACTGATTTTTCCAAAATGAATCTACCGTATTTGGTATCGTGTGACAGCTTTTCGATGTCGCTTCTAAACAAAATTAGTTTTATTGGAATTGGCATTACTGCGTTTAAGTAGCACATTTTCTAGATCAAAGACTTTTTGAACTTGGAAAAATTTTAAAAAAAGACAGGATTTGAAGACGGTTACATATATTTGTATATAACTTGCGGGATCACAAAGCGGATGAACTAAACTTACCAATGATGTCAAACACTATTTGAGCATTAATTTAAAAATTCGCTCGCTTCCGGTGGACTTGATAGACCAAAAGTGACTGATTTTTCAAAATGAATTCACTGTATATGTATCAAACGACAGCTTTTGACGGTTTTTCATGACAATTTTTTTTTTTTTTTTTAAATTGGCATTTTTGAAAAGCGGCTGAAGCTGGCTTGCTCAAGACGTTGATCATGTGCATTTGTTCTGAAGGAATGTTCACTTCCGGTGGACCAGAAGTTAACAATTTTCCAAGATAGACACGCCATGTTTGGATCCCAGCAGGGGGTTCCACTATCTCTCCATGGAGAAGTTGCTTCTGGACAACTTCTCAACGTATCTTTATGAAGAATTTGGTATAATACAAATCGATACAACCGTTTCTAAATTGAAAATTCTCCAGATTTGAAATTTCAAAGAACTTGACTTTTCATAACGTGGACCATTTTTTTAATTTTGACATAATTTGAAGATGTTTGTATATAATTGAATGGAACTTGCACTGCTGTGAGGTGGTTAAGGCTAGCTTGCTAGAAATGTTGAGCATGTGCATTTATATCCAAGAAATGTTCACTTCTGGTGGACCAAAAATGGTCAATTTTCCAAAAGAGACACGCCGTGTTTGGTATCATATCTCTATTATAGACTTCATTATATAAAAATAGGTACAAACGTTTCCAAATTGGTAATTTCCCAGATTTGAAATTTTCTGGAACTCGACTTATCACAAACTGAACAATTTTTTGTTAAATCTGGCATAATTTGAACACGGTTGCATATAATTGAGTAAGATTTGCACTGCTGTGAGGCGATTGAAGCTAACTTGATCAATATGTTGATTAGGTGCATTTATTTTGAAGGAATGTTCACTTCCGGTGGACCAAAAGTTAACAATTTTCCAAGATATACACGCCATGTTTGGAATCCCAGCAGAGGGTTTCGCTGTCTCTCTATGGAGAAGTTGCTTCTGGACAACTTCTCAACGTAACTCTATGAAGAATTAGGTATTTTACAAATCGATACAACCGTTTCTGAATTGAAAATTTTCCAGATTTGAAATTTTAAAGAACTTGACTTTTCATAGAGTGAACAACTTTTTTAATAAATTTGACATAATTTGAAGATGGTTGTATATAACTGAATAACACTTGCACTGCTGTGAGGTGGTTGAAGCTAGCTTGCTTGGAATGTTGAGCATGTGCATTTATTCTCAAGAAATGTCCACTACTGGGTGACCAAGAATGGTCAATTTTTCAAAATAGACACGCCGTATTTGGTATCGCAGGCCCAACACAGCGTTTTGAATTCTGTTGCAAAGAAGTTTTTTTCTGAAAACTCTTTTCCATATCTCTATTAGAGACTTCGTTGTCCAAAAATAGGTACCTACAAACGTCTCTGAATTGAAAATTTCCCAGATTTGGGATTTTCTAAAACTTAACCTAATTTTTTTTGTTGAATCTGGCATAATTTGAAGACGGTTGTATATAATTGAATAGAGCTTGTACTGCTGTGAGGCTGTTGAAGCTAGCTTGCTCAATATATTGATCATGTGCATTTATTTCCAAGAAATGTCTACCTCCGGTGGGCCGGAAGTTGTAAATTTTCCAAGACATATAGCCATGTTTGGAATCCCAGCACAGGGTTTTACTGGCTCTTCACAGAGAAGTTGTTTTTGGACAACTTGTCAACGTATCTCTCTAAAAAATTTGGTTCTATACAAATCGATACAACCGTTTCTGAACAAATAATTTTCCCAGATTTGAAATTTCAAAGAACTTGATTTTTCATAAACTGAATGAATTTTCTGATGGATTTGACATTGTTTTAAGATTTTTGTATATAATTAGCTGAGACTTGCACTGGCTATGAGGTGGTTCAAGCTAGCTTGCAGAAAATGTTGAGCATGTGTATTTATTTTCAAGAAATGTTCACTTCCAGTGGACCAAAAATTGTCAATATTCCAAAATAGACGTGTTTGGTATCGCAGGCCCTACACAACGTTTCAAAGTCTCTCTACAGAGAAGTTTCTTCTCGAGAACTCTTTCACATAATTATCTCTATTAGAGACTTCGTTATACAATAATAGGTACAAACGTTTCTGAATTGAAAATTTCCCAGATTTGAAATTTTCTAAAACTTGACTTATCACAAACTGAACAGTTTTTTGTTGAATCTGGCATGATTTGAAGTCGGTTGCATATAACTGACAACTTCTCAACGTATCTCTATAAAAAATTTAGTCTTATACAAATCGATACAACCGTTTCTGAACAGGAAATTTTCCCAGATTTGAAAATTCGAATAACTTGACTCTTCATAAACTGAATGAATTTTTGAATAAATTTGGTATAAATTAAAGATTGTTTTTATATAAATGAATAGAACTTGCACTGCTGTGAGGTGGTTGAAGCTAGCTTGCTTGAAATGTTGAGCATGTGCATTTATTTTCAAGAAATATCCACTTTCGGTGGAACACAAATGGTCAATTTTCCAGAATAGACACGCCATGTTTGGTATCGCAGGCCCAATACAACGTTTTGAAGTCTCTTCACAGGAACGATGCTTGTCGAAAACTGTCCCACATATCTGTATCAGAGACTTCGTTATATAAAAATAGGTACAAACGTTCCTGAATTGGAAATTTCCCAGATTTGGAATTTTCTAAAACTTGGCGTGAATTTTTTTGTTAAAACTGGCATAATTTGAAGACGGTTGCATATAACTGAATGGGGCTTGCACTGCTGTGAGGCGGTTGAAGCTAGCTTGCTCAATATGTTGATCATGTGCATTTATTTTGAAGAAATGTCCATTTTCGTTGAGCCGGAAGTTCTCAATTTTCCAAGATAGATACGCCATGTTTCAAATCCCAGCACAAGGTTTTACTGGCTCTTCACAAAGAAGTTGTTCTTGGACAACTTCTCAACGTATCTCTATGAAAAAATTGGTTTCATACAAATCGATTCAACCGTTCCTGAACAAAAAATTTTCAAATTTGAAATTTCAAAGAACTTGACTCTTCACAAACTGAATGAATATCTCGATGAATTTGACATAATTTGAAGATTGTTGTATATAGTTGAATAAGACTTCCACTGTTATGAGCTGATTGGAGCAAGCCTCAATGAAATGTTGAGCATGTGCATCAATTTTGAAGAAATGTCCAGTTCCAGTGGACCAAAAACTGTCAATTTCACATGATAGACACGCCATGTTTGGTATTCCAGCACAAAGTTTTGAAGTCTTTCCGCAGAGAAGTTGCTTTTTAGACAACTTCTCAACGTATCTCTGTCAAAGAGTAGGTTTCATAAGAATCGATACAACCGTTTCTGGAATGAGAACTTTCCAGATTTGGAATTTCAAAAAACTTGACTTTTTATCATTTAGACAAATTTGTTCGAATTTGACATAATTTGACAACAGTTGCATATAATTGGATAGGACTTGCACTGCCGTAAAGCGGATGAAGCTGAATTGCTCAAGATGTTCAACATGCCCATTTATTGTGAAAAAATGTTCACTTCCCGTGGACCGGAAATTGTTGATTTTCCAAGACAGACACGCCATGTTTGAAATCTCAGCACAGCGTGTTGCTGTCTCTTCACAGAGAAGTGGCTTTAGGACAACTTTTAAACGTGAAAATATGAAACACTTGCTTCCGTCAAAATCGGTACATCCATTTCTAAACTAGAATTTTTCCAGATTCAAAATTTCAAAGAATTTGACCTTTCATTATTAGGTTATATTTTGTTGAATTTGGCATGATTTGAGTACCATTGTATATAATTGAATGAGACTTGCACTGCTGTGAAGCAGTTGAAGCTAGCTTGCTCAATATGTTGAACATATGCATTTATTTTCAAGAAATGTTCACTCCCGGTTGACCGGAAGTCATCAATTTTACAGAAAAAACACGCCGTATTAGATCACAGCACAGCATTTTGGAGTCTCATCTCAGAGAAATCACTAACAAGTAAATTTTCAACGTGTATCTTTATAAAAAAGTTTGTTTTATGAAAAATCGGCAGATACAACTGCTTCTGAACTGGGAATTTCTCATTATTGAAATTAACAAAAACTCAATTTTTTATTATTTGGACAAATTTAGCTGAATTTGACATAATTTGGGGACGGTTGTATATAATTGGATGAGACATGCACTGCCGTGAAGCGGTTGAAGCTGGCTTGATCAGGATATGGAGTATGTGCATTTATTTTCAAGAAATGATCACTCCCGGTGGACCTAAAATTGACAATTTTACAAGATGGACAGGCCATGTTTGGTATTCCAGCACAGAGTATTGAGGTCTCTTCGCAGAGAAGTTGCTTTTGGACCATTTTTCAACGTATTTCTATCAAAGAGTAGGTTTCATAAGAATCGGTACAACCGTTCCTGGAATGAGAATTTTCCAGATTTGGAATTTTAGAAAACTTGACTCTTCATCATTTAGACAAATTTTGTTAAATTTGACATAGTTTGAAGACGGTTGCATATAATTGGATGGGACTTGCACTGCCGTAAAGCGGTTGAAGCTGAATTGCTCAAGATGTTCAACATGTTCATTTATTTTGAAAAAATGTTCACTTCCCGTGAATTGGGAATTGTTGATTTGTTTTAAGAAATTGGCATAACTGCGCTCAAGTAGCACATTTTCCAGATCCGAGACTTTATAAACTTGGAAAATTTCTCAGAAATGTGACATGATTTGAAGACGGTTGCATATATTTGTGTATTACTTGCAGGATCACAAAGCGGATGAACTGAGCTTACCTATGATGTAAAACACGGTGCATTAATTTAAAAATTCGCTCACTTCCGGTAGACTTGGTAGACCGAAAGTGTCTCATTTTTTTAAAATAAATCCACCGTATGTGATACCATACGACAGCTTTTCGACGTCTCTTCATAATTAAATCGGTTTGAATCAAATCGGTATTGTTCGTTAATTTACAAATTTTTGGATTCAAAACTTTGCAAAAGTGAGAATTCCCAAAGATATGACATGATTTAAAGATTATTGCATATTATACTATACATACATATTTGTCTAGGAATTGCAGGGCCACGGAGCATATGGAATTGGCTCACCTATGATGTGAAACTCGGTGATAACTAATTTCTGGTAGACTCGGTCGGTAGACCAGAAGTGACTGACTTTCCAAAGTCAATTCACTGTATATGTATCAAACGACAGCTTTTGACGGTTTTTCATGATAAAATCGTCTTTTTTAAATTGACATCACCGGGTTCAAGTTCTATATTTTTTAGATTTGAAATTTTATGAAATTGAGGTTCTCAAAAATCTAAGATACTTTGAAGATGATTGCATATAACTGAATAAGACTTACACTGCTGTAAAGTGATAAAAATTACCTTGATTGAAATGTTGTGCACGTGCATTTTATTTAGAAAATTTCTCACTTCCAGTAGACCGGAATTGGTCAAATTTTCAAATAAAAGGCCGTTTTTGGTATCTCAGCACAGCGTTTTGGAGTTTCTTTATAGAAAAGTTGCTTCTAGAGAACTTTCCAACGATTCCCTATGGAAGAGTTGGTTTTATAAAAATCGGTACAACCATTCTGGACTGAAAATCTGAAATTTGGAAAAACTTGACTTCTCGTTATTTGGACAAATTTTGCTGAATTGACATAAAATGAAGACGGATGTATATAATGGGATCAAACTTGCACTGTCGTGAAGCAGTTGAAACTGGCTTGCTCAATATGTTGATCATGTGCATTTATTTTGAAAAAATGTTCACTTCCGGTGGACCGGAAATTGTCGATTTTCCAAGACAGACACGCGTTGTTTAGAATCTCAGCACAGCGTGTTGCTGTCTCTTCACAGAGCAGTGGCTTTTGAACAACTTTTCAACGTATCACTTTAAAAGACTTGATCTTTTGAAAATCGGTACATCCGTTTCTAAATTAGAATTTCTCTAGATTCAAAATTTTGAAGAATTTGACCTTCTATTATTTGGACTTATTTTGTTAAATTTGGCATAATTTGAGCACAATTGTATATAACTAAATGGGACTTGCACTGCTGTGAAGCAGTTAAAGCTAGCTTGCTCAAAATGTAGAGCATATGCATTTATTTCCAAGAAATATGTTCACTCCGGGTTGACCGGAAGTCATCAATTTTACAAGAAAAACACGCTGTATCAGATATCACAGCACAGCGTTTTGGATTCTCATCTCGGAGAAATCACTATCAAGCAAATTTTCAAGTGTATCTTAATGAAAAAGTTGATTATATGAAAAATCGGTAGGTACAACAGCTTCTGAACTAAAAATTTCTCACTATTGAAATTTACAAAACTCAATTTTTGAATATTTGGACAAATTTGCTTAATTTGACATAATTTGGAGACGGTTGTATATAATTGGATGGGATAAGCACTGCCGTGAAGCGGTTGAAGCTGGCTTGATCAGGATATGGAGCATGTGCATTCATTCTCAAGAAATGATCACTTCCGGTGGACCAAAAAGTGACAATTTTACAAGATGGACACGCCATGTTTGGTATTCCAGCAGAGAGTTTTGAAGTCTCTTCGCAGAGAATTTCTTTTGGACAACTTTTCAACGTATCTCTATCAAAGAGTAGGTTCCATGAGATTCGGTACAACCGTTTCTGGAATGAGAATTCTCCAGATTTGGAATTTCAAAAAACTCAACTTTTCATTATTTAGACAAATTTTGTTAAAGTTGACATAACTTGAAGACGGTTGTATATAATTGGATGGGACTTGCACTGCCGTGAAGCGGATGAAGCTGGATTGCTCAAGATGTTCAACATGCCCATTTATTGTGAAAAAATTTTCACTTCCCGTGGACCGGAAATTGTTGATTTTCCAAGACAGACACGCCATGTTTGAAATCTCAGCACAGAGTGTTGCTGTCTCTTTACAGAGAAGTGGCTTTAGAACAACTTTTTCAACATGAAAATATGAAACACTTGCTTTCGTGAAAATCGGTACATCCATTCATCAACTAGAATTTTTCCATATTCAAAATTTCGAAGAATTTGACCTTTCATTATTAGGACATATTTTGTTGAATTTGGCATGATTTGAGTACAATTGTATATAATTGAATGGGACTTGCACTGCTGTGAAGCAGTTGAAGCTAGCTTGCTCAATATGTTGAGCATATGCATTTATTTTCAAGGAATTTTCACTCCTGGTTGACCGGAAGTCATTAAGTTTACAAGAAAAACAAGCCGTATCAGATATCACAGCACAGCATTTTGAAGTCTAATCTCAGAAAAATCACTATCAAGCAAATTTTCAACGTGTATCTCAACGAAAAAGTTGGTTCTATGAACAATCGGTAGGTACAACACCTTCTAAACTAAAATTTCCCATTATTGAAATGTACAAAAACTCAATTTTTGATTATTTGGACAAATTTTGTTGAATTCGACATAATTTGAAGACGGTTGTATATAATTGGATGAGACTTGCACTGCCGTGAAGCGGTTGCAACTGACTTGATCAGGATTTTGAGCATGTGCATTTATTTTCAAGAAATGATCACTTCCGGTGAACTGAAATGTGTGTCTAAAGACAAACAGCACTTTTTGAAGTCGATTAATAGGGAAGTTGCTTTTGTAGAATCGGCCAGAACGTTGCTTGGTATAAACTTGATTCAGTACTATTTCTTGGAGATGTTACACAGCAACGACCGCATTATCAACACAAAGTTCTACAAGACGAAGAGGGAAGCGATTATATCCCTTCAGCTTCTGGATCCTCTCGAGATCATTGAGCTCTGGAATAAAACCATTTTTTCGCTTTTTTTTGTCCCTCCGCTCTGAGCAATCAAGCTAACTTAATGAATGCCATCATTAGCTTATTGAAAGACACAAAATTCGGAAGATGTGTAGGAGATGGTACGATATTGGAGCTTCGCGTAAAAAGTTCATGCGTTGTCAATTTGAGCAGAGCAAAGCAATTCTCTGGCAAAGAAGAGAAACAAGAGCTCAATCAGCAAAACGGCGCAGCTCACGCCCATTCAAATTAGTAGTAATACACTGATGAGCAAAACAAGTGACATACCTACAAAGATCCATTTTTGTCATACTGGGGACCCATCTTTCCCCTTATCTACCAACCAGTTTCCAATTGATCCTGTGGGAATCCAGACTCATTCAAATGAATTCTAAAATGTCTTTTTATTGCGTTTAATTTCACAATCTAAAAAGAGCGCTGTTCCTTTGAGAGCAGTTTTAAAATTCACGCACTAAAAACACTAAAAAGCATTCATGAAATTCCAAGTGAAAGGCCAAAATGAACCCCGAAAATGATATATCATCACCTGCACTTCATCACAACTCGAGTGTAAAACAAGAAGGACCCGGAGAATACGCATCTGGTTCCAGCAAGTACACGTAGTCCTAACATACAATTAATTATTCTCCGTAATCCTCCCAAGTCCTCAGTAACGAAACCAATAAAGCGCACCTCTTCGCCTCCCGAACGCCCTTTATCGGTCGTGTTCCATTGTTTTTCCTGTAAACTCCCGCCGGCAGGGCGTTAGTTCAGACGACTTGATCTCCGCACACACACACACGCGCTCGCTCGCTCATTCTACAACTCCCGAAGTCCCTCCAAATTAACTGCAATTGAATTAACGATTACCGCCGCGATGCTCGGGCCCGGATACGACGAGCAGCGTTCCGGAACATTTCCAGCTGATAATGCGGCCCCTATAACGCGGCCCCGATCCTCGATCCGGCGGTTCCAGAACGGCAGACATCGGTTCCAGAATCCTCCCGATGTACTGAGATTCAATGGGAATGAGCACAAGAATATTTCAATTCGTAGTTCAAGGGAGTAGTGGGATGCGCATTGAATCGTTGAGCTTGTGGCCGGTTTAAGGAAACATAATCTGATCAGTGATTGAAATGAAGTTGTTTTTAGGTAAGTTTCAGCTGCCCAATCAAGATAAACCTTTAAAATCTGTGAAAAGTGGATTGATCATCTTCAATAATACTTCGGGAAACAGTATAGGCCCTCTATAAGCCGATCAGCTGGGATGAACCAAACAAGAAATTTGGTAGTCATTTATAAGGTACCTATCTTTTCTCAAATCCAGCATTAGCGTTAGGCACATTGCATTTTTACTCACGAGCCGTGAACTAAGAAAGACGTGAACGAGAGTTTAGTTGATTTATTCATATAATACTTTTCAATCATTCTAAATATTCACGTGAATGGCCGACATGATACCTCTAGGGCTCTATCTGACATCCGTCCGATGTCCCATCGCTCACTACTGCTGCTATCGCCATTATTCAGCGGCGAGCAGCAAATCGATGAGCCACAAAGTTCCGTTTTAGCTCAACTCAACAACCAATACATTTTTCCATATTCGCAACAGAAATTATTGCAGCAGGAGTTACCGTTATGAAGCTGTAATGAAGATTTATTGGACTTCACCCCTTGAAACGTCATAGTTTTAGATTTGACGGATGCAAATCGATAACCAAATAGGAACGGATATGTGTTGAGAATCTCAAGTCGTGTTGTTTGTAACGCTGTACAAAACATCCGGCGGGTAAAGGTGTCGACCCCAAAGCAGGAATCCGCTGAGTCGACGGCCCAATGACCCGCTGCATGCGGAAGAAGCGGATGTATGACGTGGGGATCCGAGGTTATTGAAAGAGAAAGGAACACTGGAAAGGAGGCTTGATAGGGTTCACAAACCAAGTTGAACATGATATCGAAGTGGAATCATCCAAACCGATGATCAAGAGCTATACAAAGTGTCGGCGGAAGAGAGAGAAATTTTGCACGGAAAATTGATCAAATGCGGAATTCTCATGTATCTAGACGACATTGTCATTTTTTCAAAGACATATGAAGAGCTATGTTGAAACTTGAGAAGGTGCTACAAAGGTAGCAGAAAGCCGGACTCACATTTCACAGCGATGAATGTGTGTTGATAATAGAGGAAATTGATATGCAGGGTGTCCCAAAAATATACCAACAACGTTCTAGGGCAACTTCCCCTCATCAAACTCTTCTTTATTATCCAGGTCCAACCTCCACTCCTTGGAAACTAGACGTACGATGCTAGCTGTTGAATTTCTCCACACCTTATTGGATAATAATTTGGATTGTCCCTATCTTCTTTCCAAAATTATTTTTTCATACCACGTATGAATTCCAGACAGCACACTACGTTCTATAATCCCAGTTCCAGAACCAACGTCATTTTTAATTCCCTCATATCTATTATGTGCCATACGTTTAACTGATTATCTAATGTTTGTGATATTAATTTCAGCACCATTAAGTCCATTATGGTTTCCGTCCTGGGCAATGACTGACTCCACGAAGTCAACTTGCTTATGTTATTGATATTCTTCTGATCTTTTCTTTTTGTGTATCAGCATGATTGTGTTTAATCTTTTGTTTTATATAATTTCTCATTCTATTCCATTTTTTTTTGTTGTATAAAGTTTTCCTGTAATTGGACATTGCCTGTTGGGAAATAAATTCATTCTATTCTATTCTATTCTATTCCAAGGGCAGCTTCTCCTCATCAAACTCTTCTTTATTATCCAGGTTTAACCTCCACTCCTTGGAAACTAGACGTACCATGCTTTAAGTGTCAACAATATGTCATCGACTGATACCTCCGACGAAAATGAATACATTTGCCCAAGAAATGCTGCCTCTTCAAAAATGAAAACATGGCAAATAAATTCTCAAGACACTGGAGACGCCAGTCCATCAAAACTGAGGAGCAGTAATAGATCTTCACACCAAGAACAGAACGGAGTCAATGACAACCAGAAGTTCATTCAGCAGCGAATTCATCAAGCCCCCGGTCGTCTTTGAGAAATTCACAGGAAAATGTCTACCCTGCTACAATGTTCACATGCAATTCTTGTGGCAAACCATTCCAATCTCATCGCGGACTCAAGATTCACATCGGAGAGTCTGTGAAATGCAGCAACTCCCCTTCTACATGTAGCAAGTCAGTTTTTCGCTTCACTCCTTTTGCGGAAGACGTCTACACGTCTTATGCGTCGAATTTCGAAAGCGTCTCGTTCTTTGGCTGCCTCAACTTATACGAAATTATTAAATGCTGTTTTGTCAAAAAATAACGTTGAAAGTTGGAAACAGCTATTTATCTTCTCATACCACGCTTTTGCTCTACCAAAAGGCATGGACAAATGCAGGAAGTCCTTGGCTAAAATTGTCCGTGAAAATCTCCAACGGGATTTGGACCCTGCTGCTACAAAAACAAGAAAATGGAAGGCTGCTTCCCTTAAGACTCTTGTTGAAGCAAAAATTTCAGAAAGAAATATATACGGTGCCCTATGTACATTATCATCTGATAGTGTCGCTTCTTTTGATACGTTGACACATCGAGCCTTGTTAACTAAACGTCCTAAATCTCCTTCTGACTTTGATTTTCCAGAGCTTTCGAGTAGTACTACGCTTCTAAGTGTGAACAATATGGAAATTAAAAAAGCTACCTTTCCTCTTGGTTCTTCAGGTGGTTTGGACGAATTGAGACTACAGCATTTAAAGGACATGGTCAGCTCTGCTAATGGTGACGTAGCAATACAACTTTTAAATGCCCTTTTCCGCCTCGCAGATCTAATGTTCTCTGAATCAGTACTTACAGAAGTATGTCTATGGCTTTATGGAGCTTGCCTAACAGCTTCAAAGAAAAAGACGGTGGTTCACGTCCAATTGCAGTCGGAATGACAATTCGCCGCACGGTCGCTAAAATAGCCTGTGCCAGATCTCATGATGCTGCAGGTGGATTGTTTCGCCCAGTTCAACTTGGATTTGGAACACGTGGCGGCAGTGAAGCTATTGAACATGCCGCTCGGAGGTTCCTATCTTCCCATCATGGAGAAAATATTGTCATGGCTAAACTTGACTTTCAAAACGCTTTCAATTCTATCCGAAGGGACTACCTTCTCGAAGAGGTCCAAAGTAATTTACGATCTCTTTTTCCACTCATGTGGCAATGCTGTCGCGACCCATCAATCATCTCTTTTGGTGATTGAATAATTCTGTCTGAATCAGGAGTTCAACAGGGTGACCCACTCGGTCCACTCGGTTTTTGTCTAACAATTCATCCTATTGTCGAAAACCTACATTCACAGTTTCATGCCTGTTACATGGATGATGTTACCCTGATCGGATCTCCTGAGGAGGATGCCAATGATATCCTCAACATTCAACTTCAAGGCCGTGAAGTTGGCTTGGAGCTGAACACTTCAAAAACAGAGCTTTACATCCCCGGATTACTGTCAGATATTCCTACCTCAATCAAAACCACCTTTTCTAATTTATTGCCAAATGTCAAGTTCCTTATCAATGAAGTCCCACTTCTTGGTAGCCCTCTCACTAACGATTCCATTGAGATAGCCCTGAATAACAAATTCCATGAGCTGGACACTATGTTAACTTGTCTATCCTGCCTCCAAGCCCACTTTGCTCTTTGTCAAATATTGATAACAGACTGAAATGTGCTCTGGAATCAGTCTGCAACCTGACATTATCCGACAAATCGTGGAAACAAGCTCTTCTTCCTGTCCGTGAAGGTGTACTTGGTATCTGCTCCGTTAACGAGTTAGCTCTCCCAGCCTTTCTGGCTTCTTCTCACTTCGTAGCAGACCTCGTCGTTTCAATCCTACCTATCCCTTTGTCTCACGATTCTGTGACTGTGGATGCAAAGAAAATGTGGACCGAAGAGCTGAATTTCGAGTTTCTTGCCGAGATGTTACGAGTCTCCCAGAAATCTTGGTCAGCCAGATTAGATGTTTTTAATGCTGCTGATAATCCTCATGAAGTTGCGCGTTTACTAGTTGTTTCCACACGTGAGTCTGGCTCCTGGTTAAACGCCATCCCATCCTCTTCCTTGGGAACCATTCTTGATGATGATGCGCTAAAAATTGCTCTTGATCTCCATCTGGGATGTTATCTCTGTATCCAGCACAATTGTCACTGTGGCTCACCCGTGGATGTCTTTGGGAGACATGGATTGACTTTCAACGAGTTTGGTAGACGCATACGCCACACAAATTTGAATGAAATCATCCACCGGGGTTTAACATATGCTGGAATTCCTTCAACACTTGAACCATCAGGCCTTTGCCGCAATGACGGTGAACGCCCTGATGACCTGACCTTGACGGCCTGGAAGTCTGGTCGAATGTTGGCTTGGGATGTCACGATTGTAGACACATTGGCTCAAACACACCTTGCTGCTTCTACCAGAGAACCAAGATCAGCTGCCAAGACGGCAGAACGGAAAAAGAGCTCAAGTATTCTTCGTTAGCCAATAATTACATTTTCTCCCCACTTGGCTTCGAGACGTTTGGAGCATGAGGAAGTGATGTCTGCCACCTGATCAAACAGATTGGAAGCCGACTGCGTGACAAGACTATCGAACCTCGCTCACTAGACTTTTTTAGACAGAGAATAAGCATCGAAATTCAACGCGTAAATGCCATTGCGATTATTTCCTGCTTACCGGAGTCGTCACAACTACATGAAGTTTTTTTCATTTGAATTAAATATTTGCTATTATACATTTATATTTAATATCTCAAAGATAAATACTTTACATAAGAAAAGTTTCCATGAACATGGGTCCGGAAACGCTTCTTAAGGGAGCTACAGGCCCCTAAAGGCGGGACCCTGAAGATGGTTTTTATTCAATAGCTCTAAAACCGTTCAAGGGAAATCAATCAAACTTGACACATCCCCTAACCATCTTATGCTCAACAAAATTAGGCAAGAATAGTTCCACAATAATTCACCAGGGATGGGTCAGGTTGAGGTGTGGGTGTAAAAATAACCGTAACTTGTTTGAATGTGAATTGTTTCCAAATTCAACAAAAAATTATAGAATATTGGTGTTTTCTACCAAAAAAAAAATTCTAATTTTGAATTACGGTATTTAAGACGAATGAAAAACTATTTCAAAGCAACTTAATTTTTGTTAGGCATTTGAATTTTGTGAGGCATAAGGGCCAATTCTGTATCAAACCCGTTTAAATTTAAAGGCCGTTGAAAGAAAATCAGCCAATCGTGAAACCCATTTCTGATTGTTACTAGGTTACCGACGCCTTCAAAAACTCTAAGGGGCCTTTAAATTTTACAGAATTGCCATCATAGAAGGTTAATCAATGTATCAACTTTAATTTATTTTCCTTGAACAGTTTTGGAAATATTAAATAAACAACCATCTTCAGGGTCCCACCTTTAGGGGCCTGTAGCTCCCTTATGAATCGTTCTCGGACATATGTTCATAGGAACTTTTTCTCTTATTTTGATAAGAGGAAGCTGTCCTATAACGTTGTCGGTGTATTTTTGAGACACCCTGTATTGGACTACACGGTAAATGCAATTGGATTGGAACGATTTCCCAATTCCGACAAGATCAAGGCGAGAGTAACTTTCTGAAACCCACAAAAGTGAAAGCAGTTCAGCAGTTTCTGGGAATGTGTAATTATTACTGCAGGTTTATCAAGAATAATCAAAAATTACAAAGCCCTCTCATGGAGTTACGAGAGAAAATTAGCTATTCATGTAGAACGGGGAACGTCAGAAGCGAGGTCAGAAGGCTTTCGAGGAACTGAAGCGAAGAATGACAAGCAACCCGTGCTGACCTGGTGCGATCCTACTAGAGATTGGAGATTGGGGAACGTCTCACTCACGGTGGTTTTCCTCAATGTAGGCTTGGATAGCGGTGCCAATAATACGTTTATATCTTTTCACTCAGGTCTTCACTCAGGTCATACTTGAGTAATCGTTGTCAGTATGTGCAGGTCAGGGGTTGCCGTCTCTCTGTTTTTGCGCAACCCTCTGGTGTTCCGCAAGGTACGGTTTTGGGACCGCTTTTGTTCTCCATCTTTATCGATGATATCACGGCAGAGCTCGATGTAAATTGTTTGTTGTATGCTGACGACATGAAGTTGTACCAACCAATCCTCACAGCTGACGACTGCGTCAGATTGCAGCGGAACCTTGATGTTTTGAGTCGGTGGTGTGTTCGTAACCAGCTACCTCTGAACATTGAGAAGTGTAATGTGATGAGTTACCATAGGATAATATCTCCAGTGTTGTTTGATTATTCCATCAGTGGCAAAATTTTAAGTCGGCCAAACACCGTGAACGATCTGGGTGTCTTATTTGACTCTAAACTAACATTTGTTCCTCACGTCGAGTCCGTTATTCCTGATGCGCTGAAGACTCTGGGATTTGTATTGCGTGGATGTAGGTACATGACTAATATTATGACTTTCAGGACGCTCTACACATCGTTTGTACGATCGCGTCTTGGGTATGCCTTGGTTGTGTGGTCTCCAAAGTATGATGTTCACATCGCATCTCTCGAAAAAGTTCAAAGACGATTTCTTAAGACCTCTGCATTTATGTTGACAGGTTCCTATCCTCGACAGAGCACTCCGGAGCATCACCTTTTGCAGTTCGGCATGCAGTTCTTGCGCGACAGGCGTGATATGCACTCTGTTCTATTTCTGTTCAAGGTAGTCAATTCCATCATCGACTGTCCAGAGATACTGTCCAGCTTGAACCTGCGTGTTCCTACGCAGGGCTCTCGCTGTCGTCAACTGTTCCACCTGCCACACGCGAGAACGAATGTGCTGATGTCCTCCCCTCTCTATAAGATGATCCGCAGCTACTCCGACATCGAGGAAGAATGTGACATTTTCAACGCGACTATACCATCTATCCGAGAAATTTTTAACTGTCTGTATCGATAGCCCATAGATCTTTGTGTTTTTAATTGTGAAGTCTCCCAGTTTTGTATTGTCTCATTGCTTTATACATAATTATGTTGTTCACTATTTTTTGTTCATCATCTTGTAAAAAGGATATTTCCTGTAGATGATTCAATAAATTATTATTATTATTATCTTCCGACAAGATTCGCCTGTGGGTGGTATGTGGCGGTTTACTATAAGTTCTGTACCTTGTCTCTCTACGCAGTTTCCGGGATTCCTGACCGATGAACTGCGAGCCATTATCTGCTATTATAGACTGAGGGACATCGTACACAGTAATTTGCTTCACTCTTTCTTGACCCACCCCTGATCAATGTGGAGTCCTTCTCATTGGTCACAGTGTCGTTACGAGTGAGTCAGATCGATTTTTGGAGCAGACAGACTGAAACTTTTCTCGTGAAAGATATCCTTTGGCTGTGGCCTACCAGCTTCGATTTTTCACCGCACACACAAGTTGTAATCAGATAACTTCTCAGCGCGCGCGACAAAGTTCTCTTTGAAAAAGCCCAAAGAACCCGAAAGCGAACAAAGTTATCAAGTAATATAGCACGACACCTGATACGATAAAGCGCGTCACAATTTTGCGAATGAAACCAACAAAGATATTTTTTCGACAGGCAATGACACGGATTGCTCCAGAACTACGCAATAAACGTCACTACCTGTGCCTGTATCTAGCTTTTATCCGATGCCTGTGTGTTGCCATTCATTTCTCCGATGCATAATATTCTCATATCCGCGAGCGGAAAAATGCAGCGTCACCATCAACTCCCGTCACATCCGATGTGATATACGTTTGAGCGAAGTTGCTTCAATTTAAAAACAAATGTTGCGCATGCACATTTTCATACTTTACGGAGATTACAGAACGGCCATGGTACAGATACAGTCGCATATAACAAGTTTTATGCCGGGGTAAATGCTGGCACTGCCCGTTCTCGCAGCGTGAGTTTTAGCAGCGCCAAAAAGCAAAATACAGGGTGTGGCTGAAGTTTTATTTTATATGCATATTTGTTAACTTGATCATTGACATGGTGTCGTAGCTTACTACCTTGTTACTCGACAATTCCGGTGAATTGTGACCGAATAACAAAGAGCACCCGGTCAGCTCGATGTTACGTGTAGAGCGGGGTTATGGGATCCGAAATAGGTTCTGGGGCGCCAAGTAATTCGATATTCAAAATTTAGAAAAGAGAGTTGTCTGAATCACTAAAGACAACAACAAAAATAAAATAAAGATGAAAGAAATAAATGGGGATAACAGTGTTTATTGTTCAATCAAACCAAGAGAGAAATTATCGTAATGAATTCAGATCAGCCTACAAATTTTGACAAATGTTCTTTTAGAAAAAGTGAAATAATGCCAGTACCGAACGTAATAGAAAATGACGATATACCTTTGTGTTTCTTTCGCCGAGTGCACTCCGTAAGATATAACTTTAGGTATCTTTGTAAAAGCTTTGAACCCGTTCGATAATAGATATAGAACACCGTAACAATTGGTAATTGACAGTAGGTAAATAGACAAAAATAAAGGAAATAGGTAAAAATGTAAAAAGGTAAAATCTGGCCTTATGACGTGTTCCGTCAAATCTTTCAAATCGCAGTGTCGGGAATGTCCACGAGATTCACAAATCCTCGTTGGATGAATCGGAAGGCCTACTGCGTCTGCACCACGAATGTCTGCGTCCTCTGTGTCCGAAGAAGAGCAACCACAACGAAGTTAAACTTCCACTCTTGACTCCCCAGACACCGGAAAGAAAACACGTCGGTGCTGGGAGAAATGGTCTTCTTACTTATTATGCGTTCGGCACTCGATACGGAGAATAACTCTTGTTGGGTTGATTCGGCAAAAAGACGAGACGTGTGACAACGACGACTGCACCAAGATAAAGCCTCGGGAAAAAACCCTGGGTGGAGAAAATTGGTCTTAGTTTTGATTTCTCTTCAAAGATTTGAACTTACCTTCGCACTATCGGCGGAAGGGTTATTGTAGGTAACGATAAACGGTAGTTTTTTCGATATTTCAGAGACTTTCTTTTTGACGGCCCTTTTTTTTTGCTTTTCGTCTGACCTTCTTTTTTTTTTTCGCTACCTCTGATTTTATTTTGAATTTTCATTTCAATGAAAATTTTGAACGCTACACATTACCCCCTTTCGTAAGCAAAAGAAAAAGAATTTTTCTTTGATTAAGTCAATTCCTGACACTATCTAACAAAAAATCACTATTTACAAAAACGTAGGTACTTTTTTTGTATTTTTTTTTAAACAGTTTCAAACAGAACGAGACATGATGAGTAACTACGCGTACTAAACGTCCTGAAATAGAGGAGACAAAAACGCTTGAGCGTTGCATGAGGATGTAAAGTCAAAATCGGGAATGTATTGGCATGGATTTTTTTTTTAAAGTCTGCGTCTCGTTATGCGTCTTTTTTTTTGTATCCTACCCTTTAAAACTAACTAATACTAACTAATCTATTTACAAACTATTTGACAGTTTCTTGATAGTTAAATACTATCTAAATTTCTGAAATGTCAAATCAAAAAAATTGTTTTTATGACTTTGTGAAATGCGGTTTCAAGTCTTTGATATGCCATTTTCCGGCTTCTGATCCGTCTTCACAAACTAAGTCATAAATCAATTTTGAAATCTTTCTTCGAACTGTACAAAGCACATAGCGAGGAGCTAATTTTTTGCTGAAGTCTTTGCTTGCGTCTGATAAGACAATATGCCGTTTCCACACGCAATCACCTTCAAAAAATTCAACATCGCGTTTTCTGAGATTATAAGCTCTTTCACCTTTTATATGCGCTGCTTTTAACTTTTCAACTATAACATCTTTCAAACGTGATAGTTTCTGGATTTCAGCGGCATATGCTTCTCGATTTTCACAATCAAAGTTACTGGTTGGTTGATACTGCTTCGAGTAATAATCACCAGTACATGGAATGACTCTCCCAAAATTCAAAAACGCAGGACTATAACCAGTAACTTCATCGACTGCTGTTCTAATTGCATATCCGATTTTAGAAATCTCCGCGTCCCAGTCTTTATGATCGTTTTTAATGTAGTGACGAATCGCTGTGCAAATCGTTCTGTTATATCTTTCAACTGGATTGGCCTGAGGGTGGTATTTGGCAGTGAACCATATATTTTGAATTTTGTAATTCTGACACAATTTCTTAAATTCCCTACTAATGAACTGACTTCCGTTATCGCACAAAACACACTGTGGTACTCCGTATACCATAAAGACTTCATTTTCGAGAAATTTGTTTATGGTAGCGGCGTTAGCCTTACGCATAGGTGACATCAGAACATATTTCGAGAATAGATCAGAAATTACCAAAAGATAGCTGAATCCTTTTTTAGATCTAGGCAGAGGTCCCATAATATCGATCGAAATGACTTGCCATGGAAATTTCACTTTCCGTTCCTTTCCCATCAATCCTATCTGAGCTTGATTAGTCGACTTTTGTTCATTACAACTTTTACACGTACGTACATAATTCAAAATATCATTACGCATCTTGGGCCAATAGTACTGCATTGACACTCGAGAAAATGTTTTCAAAAAACCGAAATGAGCGGCAGTCGGTGTGTCATGGCATTCTTGTAAAACAACGTGTCGTTGACTTTTCGGGACTAAGCATTTCCACTCGGTGGCGTTAGTAGAAAAAGGTAATTTAGATGAAACAAACTTTAAAACACGATTGTTTTGTACTTTCCACTGTGGGTAATCTTCAGGATTTTCTAGAATTTTTGTTCGCATTTGGATGTAAAAGGGATCTAAGTTTTCGAAATTTAAAACTGAAGGAACTTCAACTAAATTGACTTCCGGATTTTCCGCACAACTACGAGACAACGCGTCTGGAACTACGTGTAGTTTACCTTTTCGGTGCTCGAGATCAAAATCGAAAGCTTGCAACTTAACACTCCAACGAGCTAATCTTCCCGTCGGATCTTTCATGTTTTTCAGCCACAATAATTAATAATGATCTGTTATTACTTTAAACCGTGTACCTTCAACGTACGGACGAAATTTAAAAATCGAGAACAACACCGAAAGACATTCGCGCTCAGTAGTGCTGTAGTTTCTCTCCGTTTTTGTCAATGCTCGACTAGCATATGCTATTACCTTCTCTTCACCATCTATCGTTTGTGTTAATACACCGCCTAATCCAGTACCTGACGCATCACATTGAATAACAAAAGACTTAGAAAAATTTGGACCTGATAATATTGGAGTAGATATTAATGCTTCTTTTATCCGAACAAAAGCACTCTCAGCATCTTGGGACCAAATAATTTTTTGACCCTTTTTTGACCCTTTCGTTAAATCATTAATAGGGGAGATCAATGATGAAAAATGAGGTATGAAACGTCTATACCAGGAACACATTCCTTGAAATCTTTTCACCTCGGTCACGTTCTTTGGTCTTGGATAATTAATCATAGCCTGGATTTTTTCTGGGTTTGTTCGTAATCCTTGGTTATCTACTACGAAACCTAAATAATTTAATGATTGTCTGAAGAATTGACATTTTTCTATGTTGACAGTTAAGTTGGCTTCTTTTAATCTACTAGCGACTTCTTTTAGTAATTCCACATGTTCTTCAAAACTAGACGATGTGATAATAATATCATCTAAGTAAACAAAAATTTTTGGTTCCAATTCTGGACCAAAAACTGCATCCATTAATCTTTGTTGAGCTTGCGCCGCATTAACTAGACCGAACGGAAGGACTTTGAAGTGAAAAAGACCTCGTCCCGTTAAAGCAAAAGCAGTTTTTTCTTTTGAAACTGGATCTAAAGGGATTTGCCAAAAAGCACTTCTAAGATCAACGGATGACAAAATTTTTGCATCGTTCAACATACTTAGAATTCTGTCGACGCTAGGAAGTGGATAACAATCTCGTTTTGTTACAGAGTTCAGTTTACGACCATCGAAACAAAACCTGAATTCGCCGGTTTTCTTCTTTACTCCAAGCACAGGACTCGACCATGGACTATTACTAGCTTCTACCACTCCTAAACTTATCATTTTGTCAAGTTCTTTGTTGAGATGACTAAGGACGTAGGGTGACATTAAATACTGCCTTTGCCTGATTGGCTTGGCATCCCCGGTATCGATGTAGTACACCAGCTTATTCGTTTGAGGAAGCCTTCCTTCGTTGTTCAATATTCGAAATAATTGTGTCACTTTTTCAACTTCTAAACGCTGATTTATGGTAAAACTATCTGTACTTTCTAAACAACAGTCTACGGCGTTTAAATTATGTGGAAAATCATCGTAAGAACTCAGTAACTTTGCATTCCTATCACTTGCTCTCCAAGAGTTATTTTCAAAATCTACTGTCAAATTGAACGCTATGCAGAAATCACTGCCGAAAATGAAGGGTTGTGTGATTTGAGGAACGACTAATGTTTTGATAACTTTACAAACTCCATCGACACATAAAGGAAAATCTATAAATCCAATTACTTCTTGTTTCGAGCCATCAGCTGTTATTATATTTTTAATTTTTTCTCGTACTACTCTGAGTTCAAATCTTTTTAGTTGTTCCAAACCTTTTGAACTAACTACCGAACAATTTGCGCCTGAATCTAGCAATCCAGTTATCGTTGTGTCAAAAATGTTGACGGCAATATAAGGACGGTTATCACCTTTTCTATCCAAAAACAAAGGGGTTAATTGTTGTTCCGAACAAGACAATTGTTTGTAATTTTTATAAAAATTTCTAACGTGCGACAACCAAACTTTCCAATCTTTGACTATAGTTTTTGTTTGAACAAAGTTCTTGACCGCATTATTTTTCGAAAACGTGCGCGGGCCTATTCCGTACATTCCCGTCTTCCGTTTCCCTGACACTTCGGACAAGACGCAACGGTTACCTCTTTGCGACCACACTTAAAACAAAACTTAGATCGTTTTAAAGCACAACTTGAATATGTATGATTGGGTTGGTTACAGTTCCAACACACCACAGCAGATATTCCCTTATTTGCACCTTGAAATTTCTTTTGTTTCTTGTTGTCAAAATTATTAGCCTTGAAAAATTTTCCACCTTTGTCATTGTTTTTCTGAAAATTCGAACTCTTCAACAACACGTCATCGCTTTTGGTTAGATAGGCCAGTTCGGGTTCAAGTAATGTCAATTTTTGATTGGAATTGAACGACTTTGTTATTTCGTTGACTTCTTCTAATTTTTTGCAGAGAATCGTTAATTCTGTTACCGAGCCGACGTCAGACAAAGCTAGTTGAGTAAAATATTGTGGCAATAAATTTTTTCGGATGTTTTTGACTTTCGTGACTTCACAAGGGGGTCGACTTAAACGACTGAAGAGAGTTTGCATCATGGCTGTATACATCGTTATAGTTTCATTATTTCCTTGTTTTCTGTTTTTGATTTCTTCCCATAGCTGGTCATCATAATTGGGAGGCAGAAATTCACGTTTTAAAAGTGCAACCAAAGAACACCAATCTTGAACTTGAGATTTAACTGAACGATACCAAATTAATGCTTTGCCGGAAAATAAATCGATAGCGGATGCATAGAGAGCCTCTTTAGGAACATGTCGTGCCTCAGCCAGTTCCTCAACACGTACTATAAATGAATTGACGCTGCATTCTCTAGTTTCGCCGTCAAATTTGATTCCCAACTTGTACACTGGAACACCTTTTGGAGTAACGGTCATCAAGCTTTGTGTAGGAATTGTCTGGATGTGCGCGACAGAACTATTTGAATGAGAAGACAGATTTAGTTCTGGTATCGGATTTAACTCTTTCGCTTTATCGTACAAGTCAGCCTCAAGCATGAAAATCGTAGCCCTTGATTCATTTTTAAAATTTGAAATATTCGTTCTGACTTCTACGTCGTCTGTATCCTCTGCAGGAATTACAATGCGCTCTACACGTCCTAAAACATGCAGTAACCTAGCTTTGGCTCGTTTGAACGTCGAATCATCTTCTGAACCTTCGAATTCCTCAATTACCGATCGTAAGGAAATTAATTTGTTGCCGATGACGTCTTGCTCTTGTTCAACATTGTACTCTGGGTCGACCAACGCCAAAGTTCGTCCTCGTGACCTGTCCTGTAACCGTCTAAAAATCTTACGTTTTTCCGTTACATCTCTCGTAGTTATACAACCTCTTATCTTCAACTCATAGTCTAGTTCATCTACTAGAAGATAGTTTGGATAGATTTGTTCCATCTTTGTAAGAGAAATCAAAAGTAAAACGAATTTTGACCAAAATGTCAAATTGACTTTTAACCAGACTTTCAGACTTCAAATCCAATTTGGTTGTTTACCAACAGGTAGACACCTCTCAATAACAGTAGATATAGGTAGAATTTTGATAGAACAGTTTACGAGACAGTTTACCTTTTTTATTCTTCTGGTTTGATTGAATTTAAACAACTCTATTTCGGGCCTCACGTTGCTGTGCCACTTTTGTCTGCGTCCTCTGTGTCCGAAGAAGAGCAACCACAACGAAGTTAAACTTCCACTCTTGACTCCCCAGACACCGGAAAGAAAACACGTCGGTGCTGGGAGAAATGGTCTTCTTACTTATTATGCGTTCGGCACTCGATACGGAGAATAACTCTTGTTGGGTTGATTCGGCAAAAAGACGAGACGTGTGACAACGACGACTGCACCAAGATAAAGCCTCGGGAAAAAACCCTGGGTGGAGAAAATTGGTCTTAGTTTTGATTTCTCTTCAAAGATTTGAACTTACCTTCGCACTATCGGCGGAAGGGTTATTGTAGGTAACGATAAACGGTAGTTTTTTCGATATTTCAGAGACTTTTTTTTTGACGGCCCTTTTTTTTTGCTTTTCGTCTGACCTTCTTTTTTTTTTCGCTACCTCTGATTTTATTTTGAATTTTCATTTCAATGAAAATTTTGAACGCTACAAGCTTCAAACAGCTAGTTTATGCAGATAGTTACTGACTAACTGAAGAATAGGAATACAGTTAGTACGTATTTCTGGGGATAGAACTTATTTTATAAATTCAAAATGCTGCATTGCTTTTGTGGCAACTGCGCTTGCATATGTATCAGAAAAATGACATATCAAAAATTAAGAGAGCATTTCCAAATTCCAAGCCAACGAGCTTCATATCAATATCAAATATGACCAGACGACCAAATGCCACGTTTGTGTACAGTCAACAATTCGTATATGCACGGCACTAATTAGAATACAAGTCATTTGGCTATTTCGAGTTGAAAATGTTTCCTTGTTGAAATCAGTTCTAGCTTCATTGGAATATTGATAATATCTGTATGTATCACTTCCTCGATTGGAAAGACGCTCACTTTATTAGAGACCCTTTTTATCACACTATCACCATCACCACAATTGACGGACACAGTACGGATGATACCATCGGATCCAGGGTGCGTTTCTGTGATGCGACTCAGACGCCAACGGGTTGGAGGCAGATTGTCATCCACATCATGCAGCAACACAAGTTGGTTGAGTTCCAGATCATTGTTGATAGACTTCCCGGTCCATTTGGGTTGGGACTAAAGCTGGTGTAGATACTCTTGTGACCAATGTCTCCCAAAGTGACGTTGGATGTTTTGAACGTGTTGTCAGTGAGAAAGCCGGTTGACTGGTACATATGTACAATCCGATTTTGGCAGACTGGTCATCGGTGCTCCGACAAGAAAATGAGCTGGAGTCAGCGCTGTCTGGTCAGCGGGATCCGACGATAACGCAAGCTACACAGCGATGCAGGATCCGTCTCACAGCATTGCGTGCTGACAGCGGCCAACATTGCTGACGCAAACTAGCTAATGTGGCTTGTAAGCCTGAATGTAAATTGTCGATATGACATCAATGTATGATCATTTGCGTAACGTGATGTTTCGCGGGAAAAATCAGTGGATGCTTCTGTGTATTTGAAAGATTCAAGTTGTCAAACGACCGCCCACTCTTGGAAGACCAAAGAAATCAATGAATGAATTCAAGAATTTGAGTCGACTGTGAGATCAGATAGGTTCTCTTTATTGTAAATCATTGATTGCAAAGGAAAATGTTTCGGGTTGAGTGATTATGACGATCAGATGAGTTGCGTCTCGTAATTCTTGACATGTTAATGGACCGACAACTCTGGGAATACATCAGTGATGGGCACTATCGATAAATTTTACTATCGAATGATCGACTATCAAATGACTGAAACTATCGAATGAATTATTAAAATTCATTCATTCACATGAATCCGTTGAATTCATTCATGTGCTATCAAATCATTCATTTACTCATAAATTCATTGATTTATTGATTCATTCATCCATCCATTCATTCATCCATCCATCCATCCATCCATCCATTCATTAATTCTCTTATTCCATTTCCAATACATTCATCAATTTGATCCATTAATTCAACTGAGAACATCACAAGATATGAGGTTTCAAATTTCAAAGTTCAGACTGATTCAAACTCATTAATTGTTATTCACGAAACAAAACCTCGTTAATCAACCATTCGTTCCGGAATTGAATTGTCAAGGTAGGCTTTAGGTAGAGGTACTATAGGATTATAAGAACTAGGACTAAGCACTTTGTGGTCAGTCGTCATTGTCGTAAATCGTAGGTAATTTTTGCAACTTAATGGAGTTGACTGAAGCCACATGTCATTCAACGTAGTACTACTTACTGATATCACAAAAATCACTCTGTGCAAGAGTCTAAGTTATAAAATGCACAACTGCAACAACTTGAATGCACCGATGGCTATGAATAATGTTAGCGCGCCGTGGAAAAAACAAAAACTCCCTTCGTCAATTTCATCCGTGTCGACGAGCAAAAAATCTCCATTTGAGTTTTGGGAGAGTCATGCATCTATTTCTCCCGAATTATCTGGAATGGCCCCCAAGCATTTGTCCGTGCCTGCTACCTCAGTACCGTCGAAGCGTGTTTCCTCTAAAACTGGACAAATCACCAATCAGAGGAGAAGTCTGACCGGGAAAAACCTAGATTTGATAATATTTTTGAGCAGCGTTTTTTTTCTTTTTTTATTGGATAATTCCGAGTTCAAATTCAATATGTCTCTCTACTTATTTTGATTTCATTCACTTACCTATGAAAATCAATAATTAAATACATTATAAAATTGTACATCTCATGATTCATTCCAAAAAATCGTCTGAAAATCAAATTGTATGATTCAATGATTGCTGATTCCATAGAACATGAAAAACTGATAATTATACACAGGTATAACAAAAAATTTTAATACAAGTGAAAATTCATCAATTCATTCGTTCATCAAATTATTCTGTTTCGCATCAAAATTATTCAGTTCATCCGTTAAATCCACTTCTATATGGAATCATCCATCCATTTATTCATTCATTCATTCATTTATTCATTCGTTCATTCATCCGTTCATTCATTCGTTCATTCATTCGTTCATTCACTCGTTCATTCATTCGTTCGTTTGTTCATTTGTTCATTAGTTAATCCATCCCTTCGTTCGTTCATTCGTTTATTCATTCATTCAATAATGCGTTCAATCGTTTATTCATTCATTCATTCATTTATTCGTTCATTCATTCATTTGAACGTGCTATCGAAATACTCGATAGCTGACAACTTACATACATACCTTTACAATGATTGATGAATCGGACGCAATAACTTACAAAACTCTTTAACTTGTTGAATGATGAAAATTCAGATCACAAATCCAGTGGAGGCATGGTTTGGATTACCCAACATGATTTTTGTTTTCCGGGCACATTCAGATTTGGATTGGAGGTTAATGAATAAGCCCCAAGATTAGCACTCTGCTGCTGTGATCGAATGGGACCTTGCCACCATAAGGAGTGATTAGTAATTTTGAAAGCAATGAGCCTCGAGACGCGCAATCAGCGGGATTGCCTTCTGACTGAACGTAGAACCATCGGTCAGGGGAAACCTTAACCTGAATATGACTGACGCTATTTGATACAAACGTCTTCCATTTATAGGTTGATGATTTGATCCGTGGAAGAACAGCGGTAAAATCTGATCAGGCAAAATAATTACCAAAATTGATTTTGGATTTCCAAACAGAAATAATAAATTTTATGAGATCCGACAATAATACCGCTGCACAACACTTCAGTCTAGAAATCGTTAGCTTTTTTAAAGCGGCCACCTTGATCTTCGCGCAAACGAGAGACGTATTGACCAAAGTACCGTCGGACTGGATTATGTATATTACTGCTGCGTACCCAATCTCGGAAGCGTCACAGAATCCGTGAAGTTCATATGACGATGTATCTATAATAGGAATGTGTCTCTTGAGCTCGAAGGTTTTGAGCAAGTGGAGTTCATTCTGAAACTGATACCAAGGTTATTGTATGTTTGTTGGAGGATCAGCATCCCAATCAACACCAAAGGTTCATAACTGTTGCAAAAAATGTTTTGCAATAAAGATTATTGGAGCTAGTGGAAACAATAATCTTGTATCATCATCATCAATAAATCCATCTTATTTATCTTATCTCATGTTATCAAGAAACCCAACAGATTGAAGATTCTGGCGTTTTCCGAGAGAATGTGCTCTTAGGTACAGATCTTGCTGTTGAGGTTGACCTTATAAGAAAAACAATCTGTCCGTGGTTGCCACTGAAGACCTAAGATTTTCATGTGCGAATTTAATTCATCTTTGTCCCAGATGGAAGCTTGTCGATGTGACAAAGGAATGAGGTTCAAAACTGACGGTTAAGTGCTAGCTCATTTTCGGAGCTCAAATCCAGCACCGTACAATATCGAATTCAATTCTTGTTGCAAACGAATCGCTTTTTCAATGGTAGAAGTACCTGTGACAACAACATCGACGTATATGTCAGAGAGGAGAGCCTTCGAAGTTACCTCCAGGCGTAACTCTCGCAGAGAAGTTTTTGTGATTGTTGTGGATTTGGAGGAATGTAGACAGAACCGGGTTATTGACACAATTTTTTTTATCCGTTATTATGGCATTCAATTGTCTTTCCACTATAACGTGATAATGGACGCAAATAATATCAGACAGCTTCACAGGTCTGGAAGTGATTCCTTGTACTTCAGTGCAAGAAGTTTACTTCTGGATATAAATATGGCTTGGAGAATATTTATTCTTCAACTCACGTCAACTTGGTAGAAGTGCATTTGGTGCCGCCATACAGCATCAAGCTCGGCATCAAGCATCAAAACTGATTGAAAAACATTTGACTCTATGCTGGAGACCCCATTAGTCACAAAAGAGACGTCCCGTATAACACAATGGAAATAATAATGCCTATCCCTATCTCTCTGGCGCTATTAAGTGAACTATTTTCCTCAAAAAGATAAATATTGACTGTTGCCCGGAAGTCTCATTTATTTCCCATGCCAAGCGCGGTCGGCATCAGCGTTGGCGACGACGTCGAAATTTGTATTACAACAAAGAACGAAGCCGGGTTATTATTGAGATAAATTGGAGCTGCGGTTATCTGTTGCGTGCATATTGAAGCAGCGCAGCATTTTGAAAGGGAACGACCGAGAGACTGAGGGACTTATTCGATTCAGCTCCTCGCCGAGTTGACTTTTATATCGAGAACAATATTAATGAGGGCCAACGAAACGCCGGAGGAGTCTACTGTTGTGTTTCATTCATCTTCTTCTTCGGTTTGAATTAATTTCCCAATGATAATGCAGCCATTTCTATCAAGTTTAAATGTAATAGATATGAAATTATTCATAACCCAGCAGCGGTTCGGTATAAATAGCTCAAAATAACTTATTTGTGAAGATATTCCAAAACACTGTGTTACGATACCAGACACGGCGTGTTTATCTTGAAAAACGACGACTTTCTGTTCACCACAAATAAATGTTTTCTGAAAATAAATCCACGTATTTTACATCTCAAGCAAGCTGGTTTCAACTGTTTTACAGTAGTGCCAGTCCCATTCAAATATATAAAATCATCTTGAAATCCTATCAAATCATCAAGAGTTCGTCAGATTTCACAATTTTTAGATCTGAAAAAAGCACTAGGTATTTATCTTGTGAAGTTCATCACTTCCGGTTTACCAAATTTACCGGAAGTGAGTATAGTCCTCTAATAAATGCATCGTGTTTGGTATCGTGGAACAGGGAATTCAATCCACCATGTGTGTATGTAAGTCTTATGCAAATATATAAAACACCCTTCAAATCACTGCCAATTTTTGAGAATAGTTCTCTGAAATATTAATGACTTTGAGTTGTAGAATCGGATGTGAGAGAACAGGAATTTGGATGGATCTTGCTTCTAGCTGTTGTCCATTAATTGCGTTCATATCCGGCTCGAAGGAGCAATTTTGTCCGCGTTGAGATCTGGATGGAAGCGTTGGGCTTGGGCTGCAGCTGGGATATCTCAGACATAACTCTCGCAGAGGAATTTCGTGTTTATTGGGATTTTGGATGAATGAAGACAGAGCCGGGCTTTTGGCACAATTTTTTGTCTTTATTCGTTATTATGACATTCAATTGTCTTTTTACTATGACGTGATAATGGACGCAAACAATATCAGACAGCTTCACAGGCTATAAATACAGGATGTTTCAGGGATAATAGCAAAAAAATCAACTCTAGGGAGATCTCGTCAAAATATGATGGAACTCTATATACTATTTTGTTGAGTTCGGCCTAATGACAAAGATACAGCCCTCCAAAGTTCAGTTTTTTCGGATTTCAAAAATTTGTAACTCAGGAACGTTTAGACAAATTCAGCTTTAATTAACCAGAGGTTGGTTTGTGATACTTAATTATCTATCAACCTGCCAAATTTGGGAAGAATCCAATCAGTGGCGTAGAAGTTATGAGTCACCTTGAGTCAACTTTTCATCGGATGGTTCTAAATTATTGACCCTCATAACTCTTACACCACTGGTTGGACTTTTTTCAAATTTGACAGGTTGATAGATAATTACGACAAACCAGCTTTTTCTGGGTTGAAGCTAAATTTGTCAAAACGTTCATGAGTTACAAATATTTCATCACTTCCGGTTTACCAAACTTACCGGAGGTGAGTATAGTCCTATAATAAATGCATCGTGTTTGGTATCGTGGAACAGAGAATTCAATCCACTATGTAAGTATGTAAGTCTCATTCAAATATATAAAACACCTTTCAAATCACTGCCAATTTTTGAAAATAGTTCTCTGAAATATTTATAACTTTGAGTTTAGAAAATTAGTAGCTCTGAAACGGTTTGACCAATTTTCATGTAACCAACTTTTCCATTGAAAGACGTTGTAAAGGTGTCTTGGGAGATCAAACACTAGGTATTTATCTTGTGAAATTCATCACTTTCGGTTTACTAAACTTACCGGAAGTAAGTATATTTCCATAATAAATGCATCGTGCTTGATATCGTTGAATAGGGAATCCCATCCACTATGTTAATATGTAAGTCTCATTCAATTATATAGAACAGTTTACAAATCGCTTTCAATTTTTGAGAATAGTTCACTGAATTATTCATAATTTTGAGCTTGAAAAATTAGTAACTCTGAAACGGTTTGACCAATTTCTATGTAACCGACTTTTCCATACGGAGACGTTGAAAAGCTGTCTAATGACACTAGACACTAGGTGATTACCTTGTGAAATTCATCACTTCCGGTTTACCAAACTCACCGGAAGTGAGTATATTTCCATAATAAATGCATCGTGTTTGGTATCGTTTAATAGGAAGTTCCATCCACTATGTAACTATGTAAGTTTTGTTCAATTATATAAAACAGTCTTCAAATCACTCCAATTTATCGAAATAATTCGCTGAATTATTCATAATGTTGAACCTGAAAAATTTGTTACTCTGAAACGGTTCGATCAATGCCAGTATAACTAAGTTTTCTATAGAAAGACGTTGAAAAGCTGTCTCATGATACCACGAAGTAATCATCTCAACAAATCCATCACTTCCGGTCTATGAAACTTACCGGAGGTAAGTAAATTTTTGTAATGTAGATGTATCGTGTTTGGTATTGTTGAAAAGCTAACTTCATCCACATTGTAACTGTCCAAGTTTTATTCAATTAGATCAAGTCGTTTTCAAATCATTTCAAGTGTTTGAGAATGGCAAAGATCTTTCGAGTGTAAACAATCATTTCTGTCTATCTTTTTCTCGTCCATTTGCTCTCAACGGCTCAACTATAACTTTTTCACCAACTTGATGAATGCCATCAAGCAGCTTGAAATCACACAAAGTTTGTGGAAGAACTCTGTGCGATGATTGCACGATATTAAGGCTTCAAAGTTCTCGTCGTCAGTTTGAGCAGCAGTCAAAATGTACAACAGCCTCTCTCTAGCAAAGCAACGAGAGCTCAATTAGCGAAACGGAGCAGCTTACGTCTATTCAAATTAGTAATGTAAGCAAACCCGAGAGCAGGGACGCGTGAAGTGGCAACGCCGGGTGAGCGGCGTGAAAATCGAGGAATGTTAGATGAGGATGATGAGGCGGTTGTGTTCTTGCATTCAAAAAAGTCCGCGTTGTGTGACTGAACCGCGTTGTGAGTTATTTTCTAAAAGGCATGATAACCTAGGTTCTACGTTATACCGCTGTCACTGGTATCATGCAGCAGCCCGCAGCCCTATAACGTCTGTTGATGAAACAATTTATTCCACCAGAATTGGTCTTATCGTTCCAGAGCTATTAAGTATCATTCACAAAGACATATTAACCGTAACAGTAACAGCAACACTAACCTTAGTGTAAAACTTACAAAATAATCAGACTTTGTGGAAGGCTCACGCAAAATTTTCCAAGAAGATTGAAGGTACGAATCCGGAAAACATGCCAGAATATACAAAATTGTAATGCCCAGGTCGCTACAGAGCCAAAAAAATTTAATTCCACTCGGTTGCAGAAAAAACCTGCATGAAAAATTATACTGCTTTGTGGAATGGCGTTGCGTCTCCTCAATGTGGTAGGTACAGATACGGGATGGTACGGCGTCGAGTTGATGGGTTGATTGAACCCAGAAATAAAACAGTTTCCACTTCTTTTGCTTTTACTCGCTCTGATCAGTACCTTGGGCGGCCTTGTCGGCACTCTCACCGGCAAGAACCTGAGTGGGTTGATCTCACGTGGGGCCTCATCGAACATAGGCTTCTTGAAAGGTCCTTGTCCATCCCATCAGGATATCACTAAGGTACATTTGACTCCAAATTTACCTCTTCGATTCACGTTGGGAATTCAGTTCCAACTTAAACGACGAAGAGTGAGCCACAGGTTGGCTCGAGTCGATCCCTTGCATGGTTATTGTTTACTTACTTTCTGTTCTGTATGTATGTATCTGTTGGGTTTGTGATGGGTGACTGCTGGGGAATTTCAAGCGAATGCGTTACAGATACTTCTTCCTTCCAATTGCTTACAAAAGAGTATGACCAACTTCAACTTCTCTACTTATTCATCTATCACCTGTTTCTTGTTTATTTATCAACCTATTTATCCCGCATTTGTTTCTGGTTGATTTATCTACCTATTTATCTCTTATTTATTTCTTGTTTATTTACCTACACTATAACTCATCATTTCTGTCTTGTTTATTTATCTACTTGTTTATCTATCATTTGTTTCTTGCTGATTTATTAACTTGTTTACTGATCATTTGTCTCTGGCTGCTTTATTAACTTGTTTATCGATCGTTTCTTTATTGTTTACTCATCTATCAATTTGACTTCTTTTGTTTGTAAATTGTAAAGTAAAATTAATTGCTGAGCGTAAAGTTTCCTTCTGTTGTCATGTAAATAACTTTCAAACGGAGCAAACGTTTCAAAGAGGTTCAAGCACCGATTCACGCTGACTTGATCAATGCATCACTAGAGTGACTTCTCTGTCATTTCATCATGACTCACTTACACTTGAGTTCAGTTCAGATCATTAAGGAAGGGATTTTTCAGCAACCAACCAGGCAATACGCATGGGTTTCTTTGACGTGTTCTTCCCATGTGTGCCTGTCAGCGAATACGTCATTTTTTTTTTCGATCGAATTGACAGTTTAACATGTTTCATGATTTCTTGTTTTGTTTTGTTAATCTGATTTTGTGTTCATTTTATTGTTGTTAATTCCTGCATTGTCTAAATAATTTGTCATGACCTTTCTTGTTTGTATTTTGTTGCTCTTCATTCATGTTGTGCCATTTTTATCACTGTCAATAGGTGTTTTGAGAAAAGAAACAAATTCATTCAAAAACTTTGCCATTGATTTCCAATAAAACATTCATTTTGCTTGCATTTCATTCGCGTTTCATTCAAGAATCAAACCTCATCCCCAACGACACATTCTCATCTCGAGTAAGAACTCAACACAACGTAGGTAAAATGTAAACGACGTGGGGAAGGGAAGAAACAACGACGATCTCAGCCGAACTGAAATTTTGGGGAAGCCAATTGGACGTTGTTTTCCGAGAATCTCGACGACAAGTGTCTAGGATGGATAGAACCAACAAAAAGTAACTATATCAAAGATTTATTGAAGCGGTGAGCATACCTAGGGGAACGGGATACAGAGAGGAATACATTCCAGGATGGTGCGATCGCAGTGAAGAGCTATAGAAACATTTTCTGGGAAGCGGGAACAGCGAGATTGGCGATGAACTTTCACAGAGTCTGTACACAGCCAGACAAACTGAATAGATTGAAGCCGTTGAGCAGATGGACTTTACTAGGTCAAAAAGGGAAGCATGGTACTGACCATGCTGGCTTAGAAAACTGGGTGGCGGAAAAAAAGAACTCACGCGAAACGAGCTCCATCTCTCCGAACATGATTGCGGCTAGCATCACTCAAACTTCAAGAGCTCCGAAGGATCGAAACCATCCATCAGGGCCAGAAAAGAGCTCTAAGCGCTAAAGTAAATATTTGAAGGTAACATCCAGCATTCCCCATGACCTTCCACAATCGATGAGATTATCGAGGCACTGGAAGATGTGGAACCTGGTAAATCCCCAGGATTTGACGGTATTCATCCAGAAACTCTGATCCACTGCAGAAAGCATGCGAAAAGATGGTTTGCCTTGTTCTTCGCTGACATCCTCAAAAATGGTGATATTTCCCATTTCTTAAAGAGAGCCAGAATTTTAGCTATTCTTGAACCCGGCAAACCCAATAATATGCCTCAAAGTTGTAGTCCAATTGTATTACTCAGTACGATTTATGAACTTTTCGAAAGAGTGATACACAACAGAATAGACGAAACTATCCTCGATAGTATCCCAATGGAACAGACTGGTTTTCGACTGGGCAGAAACTGCACGAATCAAGTTCTTTCTCTAACAACATTTATTGAGGCACGAGTTCGAGAATTGCTTAGAACGTCAGTTGTATTTATCGACCTTACAGCGGCTTACGACACTGTGTAGAGACAAGGATTAATATGCGAATTTCTTAGAACCTTACCCTGCTAGGAAACTGCCAACCTTCTAGATGATAATTATGTTGAGTATATCCCATACACTCTTTATTTTCAGTTGAATGATTTTTTGGAACAGAAATGGAACGAGTACCGCTACGATCAAGGGAGTTAGATGGTATAGTAGCCCTATATCCCCCATCGATGAAGATGTTTTCCGTTTTTACCTGAAGGGCGTGCTTTTGAAGATATAAGGGCTGGAAATTTTTAGCTCCCTAGAAATGTCAAGAACAGTCCAGAACTTTCGAGAGTATTCGAGATCATTCAACAACATTCCAGAATGTTTCGGTATGTTCTGGAATGTTCGGAAATAGTCTTCAACGTTCGAATAATAAAAGAAAGTGTACAGAAGTGCGTGCCGGAACTCAGAAACGAGTCCCAGTAGGATCAAAGATGTTATATGGTGTGGTAGCCCTCTATGCCCCATCCATGAAGAAGGTTCTTGGTTTTATTTGAAGGGCGGTTTTTTTTTAAAGATAAAAGGGCTGGAACTTTCGCCCTCTAGAATGTCTAGAACAGTCCAGAACATCCGAAAGTATTCGAGATCAATCAACAACATTCCAGAATGTTCCGGTATGATCTACAATATCCTGGAATAGCCTGGAACGTTCGGAAACATCCCGGAACATTCCAGATCATTGTGGAACATTCGAGATCATTCCATAACATTCGAAAATGTTACGGTGTGTTGTAAAATGTTCGGGAATAGTCTGGAACGGTTGAGAACATCCCGCAACATTCCAAATCATTGTGGAACATTCGAGATCATTCTACAACATTGCAAAATGTTCCGGTATGTTCGGAAATGGTCGGGAATAGTTTGGGATGTTCGGAAACATCTCGTGATTATTCCACAACATTCCAGAATGTTCGGGTATATTCGAGAATAGTCTGGAACGTTCTGAAACATTACGAAACATTCCAATTCATTGTGGTACCTTCATTCGAGATTGTTTCTCAACATTTCAGATTCCAAAATGTTCCGGTACGTTCTAGAATGTTCGAGAATAGTCTGGAACGTTCGAAAACATCACGGAACATTCCAGATCATTGCGGAACATCCCAGATTATTCTACAACATTCCAGAATGTTCCGGTATGTTCTGGAATGGTCGAGAATAGTCTGGAATGTTCGGAAACATCCCAAAATATTCCAGATCATTGTAGAGCCTTCAAAATTATTCCATAACAGTTCAAAATGTTTTGGTATGTTCTAAAATGGTCGGGATCATCAAGAACGTTCAAGAACTTCCCGGAACATTCCAGATCATTGTAAAGCACTCGTGATCATTTCACAACATTCCAGAATGTTCCGGTATGTTCGGGAGTAGTCTGGAACGTTCGAAAACATCCCAGAATGTTCTATTATATTCTAGAATGATCTAAAATAGTCTGGAACGTTCGAAAACATCCTGGAACATTCCAGATCATTGTGGAACATTCTAGATCATCCTATAACATTCCAGAATGTTCTGAAATTGTCGGGAATAGTCTGGAACGTTCTGGAACATTCCAAAACATTAAAATCCATTGTGGTACCTACATTCGAGATCGTTCCACAACATTTCAGATTCCAGAATGTTCCGGTACGTTCTAGAATGTTCGAGAATAGTCTGGAACGTTCCAAAACATCCCGGAATATCCCAGATCATTGCTTAACATTCTAGATCATTCTACAACATTCCAGAATGTTCCGGTATGTTCTGGAATGGTCGGGAATAGTCTGGGATGTTCAGAAACATCCCGAAATATTCCAGATCATTGTAGAGCATTCAAAATCATTCCATATCAGACCAAAATGTTTTGGTATGTTCTGAAATGGTCGGGATCATCTAGAACGTTCAAAAACATCCCGGAACATTCCAGATCATTGTAGAGCATTCGTGATCATTTCATAACATTCCAGAATGTTCCGGTATGTTCGGGAGTAGTCTGGATCGTTCGAAAGCATCCCAGAATGTTCTATCATGTTCTAGAATGATCGAAAATAGTCTGGAACGTTCGAAAACATCCTGGAACATTCCAGATCATTGTGGAACATTCTAGATCTTCCTATAACATCCCAGAATGTTCTGAAATTGTCGGGAATAGTCTGGAACGTTCTGGAACATTCCAAAACATTTAAATCCATTGTGGTACCTACATTCGAGATCGTTCCACAACATTTCAGATTCCAGAATGTTTCGGTACGTTCTAGAATGTTCGAGAATAGTCTGGAATGTTCCAAAACATCCCGGAATATTCCAGATCATTGCGGAACATTCTAGATCATTCTACAACATTCCAGAATGTTCCTGTATGTTCTGGAATGGTCGGGAATAGTCTGGGATGTTCAGAAACATCCCGAAATATTCCAGATCATTGTAGAGCATTCAAAATCATTCCATATCAGACCAAAATGTTTTGGTATGTTCTGAAATGGTCGGGATCATCTAGAACGTTCAAAAACATCCCGGAACATTCCAGATCATTGTAGAGCATTCGTGATCATTTCATAACATTCCAGAATGTTCCGGTATGTTCGGGAGTAGTCTGGATCGTTCGAAAGCATCCCAGAATGTTCTATCATGTTCTAGAATGATCGAAAATAGTCTGGAACGTTCGAAAACATCCTGGAACATTCCAGATCATTGTGGAACATTCTAGATCTTCCTATAACATCCCAGAATGTTCTGAAATTGTCGGGAATAGTCTGGAACGTTCTGGAACATTCCAAAACATTTAAATCCATTGTGGTACCTACATTCGAGATCGTTCCACAACATTTCAGATTCCAGAATGTTTCGGTACGTTCTAGAATGTTCGAGAATAGTCTCGAACGTTTCAAAACATCCCGGAATATTCCAGATCATTGCGGAACATTCTAGATCATTCTACAACATTCCAGAATGTTCCTGTATGTTCTGGAATGGTCGGGAATAGTCTGGGATGTTCAGAAACATCCCGAAATATTCCAGATCATTGTAGAGCATTCAAAATCATTCCATATCAGACCAAAATGTTTTGGTATGTTCTAAAATGGTCGGGATCATCTAGAACGTTCAAAAACATCCCGGAACATTCCAGATCATTGTAGAGCATTCGTGATCATTTCATAACATTCCAGAATGTTCCGGTATGTTCGGGAGTAGTCTGGATCGTTCGAAAGCATCCCAGAATGTTCTATTATGTTCTAGAATGATCGAAAATAGTCTGGAACGTTCGGAAACATCCTGGAACATTCCAGATCATTGTGGAACATTCGAGATCATTCTATAACATTTCAGAATGTTCTGGAATTATCGGAAGTAGTCTGGAACTCTCAAAAACATCCCGGATCATTCCAGATGACTGTGAAACATTCCAGAACACCCTTGAAAATTCCTGCAACATTGTGGACCATTCGAAGCCTTTTTGGCGTGGAGCCACCTATTAGTAGAGGTGCAGTACAGAATAAGTACAGAATATTCGAGAGTAGTCAAGATCATTTCACAACATCCCAGAATGTTCCCGTATGTTCTGGAATGTTTGGGAATTGTCTGAAACGTTCGAAAACATCTCGAAACATTCCAGATCATTGTGGAACATTCTAGGACACTCTTGAAAGTTTCTGGAACCATATGGACTATTCAAAGCCTTTTTGGTGTGGGCCCACCTATTGGTAGAGGTGATACAGAATATTGGTAGGGGTGGTAGAGGAGGGAGAGAATATTCGAGAGTATTCGAGATCATTCCACAACATTCCAGAACGTTTCGGTATATCCTGGAATATTCAGGAATAGTCTGGAACGTTCGGCCAGGAACATTCCAGAACACTCTCGAATGTTGTGGATTCTGGAAAGTTGTAGTCCATTCGAAACTTTCTTTTTAGTGGGGTCGGTACGCTTTTGGATACTGCACTTTTGAGTAGAGTTATGAAACTTGGCACATAGTTTCTAGGGACCATTGGAAGAAATTTCGCCCGATGTTCCAAAAAAAAAATTCGACGGAATCCGTTATATAGGCCCCTTTTTTCAAAATGGCGTCCAAATTTTGAAAATTGGCGAGTGGTCGTACAGTGGCGCGCAAAGTATCAATTCATAACATTTTGAACATAACGAGTTGATTTAAGTCACCCCTAACTCGATCCGTCTGATATTTTGGCCATTTGGGACTTTTTTCCAAAATGGCAGCCAAACTTCGAAAGTTGAAATTTGGTCCTGTAGTGGCCTGCAAGGTATCAATTCTGGACATTTCGACCATGACAAGTCGATTAAAGCCTACCCCGACTCTACCCAACCTAAATTTTGGCCTCAATACTTGATTATAGTGCTGATTTAGAATTTATATATTTTTTATCTTGAAAAGGGTTGTGAAAAACCCGAGGGAGAACCACTTTTTGGACTTTCTGTGTGTCCAACATGTGAGTAATCCGAAGAGCAGAATCACTACATTTTCCCGAAGAAATAAAAGGCTTCCCACCCTACTGGCAAAACCTATTTCACGCATGTATTAAACTGTAAAAACCATAAAAAATGTCGAAAGTACATACATACCAGCTGCAAGTTGTTCCAGAAGTTGTATTTGTGCTGAAAGATAAGTCAGGTTACATATTACGTTACCAGAAATAACAGTGATTGAGAAATCTGCGCTCTATCGCGTGTATTTGCTGTTTCTCAGTGGTGTTTGGAGGTTAGACTTCTCTCTGCCTCTCAGACCTCAGACTTCGGTTACTTTTCATCAGTGTAGACGAAATGTTGCATGTTGATTAGGAATAAATTCTTGCAAGGTTTGATTTTCTGCATGAGAGAGCATCCCACTGATGTAGAGCATCTGAGTTGACTGTGCACCGAAATGGGATGCAACTTATTTGAAAATTTGCACGTTTGCGTTTGTGCAATTGTGCGAGACGCTCACCTACATTCTTCTTTACTGTTTTCTTTATCTATTACATTGGTGAAGAACAGAACTCTCACCTATCTTGAATCCCTTTTCAATTCTAATTCCCGTAGGTGATCCAATTTCTACATGTTGCATTATATTCGTTTTGTAACTTACAGATACCAAGGTTGGGAAAGAATTATGTACATAAGGCGCTGAAGCTGTAATGCTTTTCTCGAAGATATAATATTCGTCCTACCATAGATACTAAAAAATCTTATAGCGATTCAGGAACAGGTTTCAATTTTAATAATGAGGGACTTTACGGCTATAAGTGCAAAACATCTAACACTGTACCTACATTTTTTGCCAAAAATGTGTCACATGGGACAAACTAAGACCCATAGGAGAGATCTTTGTGCCTTGGACACACTAGATAAGAGTGTGTTGGTGTTGGTATTCAATAAGAGGTACATTGTGATTGTCTTCTGCTCAAATCTTTTCAAGTACAACTTGTATCGACGTATAAATCGGCAAAAACCGCTTATCTCGATCCGTTTCCGTACATATTCGAACAACTTGCACTTCGAAATTTCCTGCGGTTTTGATGCCACGAGATCTTAACTGACAATAGGACAGGACTATAAATGGGGATTGAGGTCAAAATTTGAGTCAAGTCGAGTCGGGAAGGGTATTAATCGACTCGCAATGGTCGGAATGTCCAGGAATGGATACCTTGTGTGCCTCTATACGACCACCTGCCGATTTCGGTTTGGCCGCCATTTTGGAAAGAAGGCCTCAATGGCCCAAATATCAGCCGAATCGAGTCAGAGGTGGCTTCAATCAACTCGTTATAATCAAAATGTTACGAATTGATACTTCGTGCAAACGTGCAAAATTTATAAATAGCGCACAGTCGACTCAGATACTCTACATCAGTGGGACGCTCTCTCATGCAGAAAATTAAACCTTGCAAGGATTTATTCCTAATCAACATGCCAAATTTCTTCTGCACTGATGAAAATTTTCTGAAACAACTTGCAGTTGGTATGTAAATATGTACTTTCGACGTTTTTTATGGTTGTCACAGTTCTATACTAGCGTGAAATAGGTTTTGCCACTGGGGGGAGCCTATGTTTCACAATGGTGGAGCTTTTTATGGAAATGAAATTTATTCTGATTCTGATTCTGATTCCATTCCTTCGGAAAAATGTAGTGATTCTGCTCTCCGGATTACTCACATGTTGGACACACAAAAAGTACAAGAAGTGGTTTTTCCTCGGGTTTTTCACAACCCTTCTCAAGGTAAAAAAAAAAAGTTCTAAATCAGCACTATAATAATTGAGTATTGAGGCCAAAATTTAGGTTGGGTAGAGTCGGGGTAGGCTTCAATCGACTTGTCATGGTCGAAATGTCCAGAATTGATACCTTGCAGGCCACTATACGACCAAATTCCAACTTTCGAAGTTAAGCTGCCATTTTGAATAAAGGGCCCAAATGGCCAAAATATCAGACGGATCGAGTCAGGGGTGGCTTGAACCAACTCGTTATGGTCAAAATGTTAGGAATTGATACTTTGCGTGCCACTGTACGACCAATCGCCAATTTTCAAAATTTGGACGCCATTTTGGAAAAAGGGGCCTATATAACGGATTCCGTCTAAAAAAATTTTGGGAACATCGGGCGAAATTTCTTATTATGGTCCCTAGAAACTATGTGCCAAGTTTCATAACTCTGCTCAAAAGTGCAGTATCCAAGGGATTTTCGTCGCGTACCGTCCCCACTATTTGGTTTGAGTGGGGCTACCCATTAGTAGAGGTATATAAAGCAAGATCCGTCGTGGTTTTGAACACCTCTTTCTTGCCAGTTGTTGATGAAAAGTTGATATGATATACAATTATACATTTTACACAATGCCCAACGTGGAAGAGGAGATCTTGCCAGTTCTGTAGCAAAATGGCGAAAGAAAAAAACGAACAGCGAAAACATGAAAAAGTCGAAGAGCGCGAAGTACGTTAGACGTTCCCAACGAATAAGTAGAATGAGCACCGTTAGATGCAGAGCAGTCACTCATGAAAATATCACCCTACGACTCCAACGAGAAGCGCGAGCGAACGAGGACTAGGTTTCGCTTAGGGCCGCGAAGCGTTCGTGGCCCCTGGCGAAAGCTAGTGAATAATAACAGACAAAAATGAAACATCGAAAGAGATCACCAGAAGAATTTTGCTGGGCAACAGGAGTTACTTTGCATTGCAGGCAATATTCAAGTCAAAAGCAATGAGCAAAAAAACAAAAATTAGGATCTATAAGACAATGTGTGTCTTTTAACATAAATAAAAGTGTTAAAACCAGCCCAATTATACGGAGCTTAAACATAAGGATCAACGAATAGGGGCTGAGACCCAGGCTACGGGCATTCGGGAGAAAGATTTCAAGGAAGATATTTGGTCCTTGCCAAGAAGAAGATAGAAGCTTCAGGATGAGATACAATTTTGAGCTGGATAATGAATATGAAGATGGTAATGGGACTGATGGGCGACAACGACAGTGAAAAGACCAGTGTTAAGGGCATGTGTTGAGAATGGGAGATGAGAGAAAGGCCAAGACTTTTGGAAACAAAAATTGAGGGAGCGAAAGCAAGAGAAACATCAAGTCAGTTATGGTGGGGCACTGTATAGAAGAATATGGGCAAGCAAAACCGGGAATATAGACTGCAAGCGAATAACGAGTAAGTATAACAGACACGAATGGAAGGAAGGTTTTAATAGAGGAGGCTCCGGCCGTCAATGGGCTGTAACGCCACATATAATTGAATAAGGCCCCTTGATGTCGTTATGTGTCATTATCAATGGCCCACTCTCTACATTATTCTATACCACTAAATTTCAATGATGAAAACTGAGAATACCAAACTTGAGTTTGTGGCTTGACCGCACGTTGAAGTCTCCATAGTGAAAACGTATTTGCTGCTGGGATAAAAGATGTTATAGCTGCCTAATTTATGACGGATTAAATTTGGAAATGATATCAAAAAAAGATGAAAGATTAAGTGCGGGTTCCAACAAGTTTTATGAGGCATTTAAGTTCAATATTCTAAGTTAGCTGCTGAGCAACAATTAGCCTTGCTATTAACTGTGTCATAACAAACTCATAATCAAGTTAACTCGCTCATTTAATTTTTGATGGATGAAGCCAGAATTATCACCGCAATTTATTATTAGTACCGGGTGTTTATAAATGTCTGTGATCGCATCGCCTTTGGACGCTTTCGATATAAACTACCTCCGACGAAATCTCTCGATGGCACTATAAATGAATTAAATAAATGAAATGAAATCACTATAATTGCGCCTGTTACTGCGTTTTTGGCCTGACCCATGCCTGCCGTGATCACAGATTCTTATAAACACCCCGTATTACTCGTATCACATATGAGAAAAGAAGCCAAAACAATTGAAAAAAGCTGTTTGTTGCTTGATCGAACGTTGAAGTCTCCCGTAAAACAGCACCTTTTGTGACCATTTCAGCGATCATTATTTTGTGTTACATTTTGATAATCATAACACAACACGACGCTTACAAGATTGTGTGTATTATACATGCAAATTCACTTCATGGAAGCACAAGAAGCAATACTTGAGTACCTGAGCAGAAGCTTAGGCGACTTGAAGTTGTAATGTAACCCTCTTTTTCGATGTTATTGCTGTAGTGTATCCTGGTCTCACGGCATCACTTTGTAGTGTAACCCCGTTTTCAATGTTCGGCTGTGATCGTCGTTCTTGACGTTGTTTACATTTTAACTACGTTGTGTTGTTTGGGTTCTTACTCGAGATGAGAATGTGTCGTGGGGGATGAGGTTTGATTCTTGAATGAAACGCGAAGGAAATGCAAGCAAAATGAATGTTTATTGAAAATCAATGGCAAAGTTTTTGAATGAATTTGTTTCTTTTCTCAAAACACCTAACAACAAGGAATTGACAGTGATAAAATGACACTACAAAACACAGAACAAGAGAAATCATTACAAATTAATTGACAATGCAGGAATTTACAGCAATGAAATGAACACAAAATCAGATTAACAAAACAAAACAAGAAATCATGAAACATGTTAAACTGTCAATTTAATCGCAAAGGAAAAGTGACGTATTCGCTGACAAGCACACATGGGAAGAACACGTCAAAGAAACCCCTGCGTATTGCCTGGTTGGTTGCTGAAAAATCCCTTCCCAAATGATCTGAATAAAAATCAAGTGTGAATGAGTCATGATGAAATGACAGAGAAGTCACTCCAGTTTGCATTGATCAAGTCAGCGTGAAGCGGTGCTTGAACCTCTTTGAATGTTTGTTTCGTTTACAAGTTATTTACGTAACAACAAAAGAAAAACTTTACGCTAAGCAATTGATGTTACACTTTACAAACAAAGAAGTCAAATTGATAGATAAGTAAACAATGAAGAAATGATCGGTAAACAAGTTGATAAATCAGCAAGAAACAAATGATAGATAAACAAGTGAATAAATCAGCAAGAAACAAATGATAAATAAACAAGTAGATAAATAAACAAGAAACAAATAAGAGATAAATAGGTAAATGAATAAATAAGAAACCAATGCGAGATAAATAGGTGGATAAATAAAAACAAGAGACAGGTGAAAGATGAATGAGTAGAGAACTTAAAGTTGGTCAGACTTTTTGTAAGCAATTGGAAGGAGGAAGTATCTATAACGCATTCGCCCGAAATTCCCTAGAAGTAACCCATCGCAAACCCCACAGGAACATACATACAAAACAGAAGAATGGTTAGTAAACAGTACAGGCAAGGGTGCGACGACTCGAGCCAACCTGTGGCCCACTCTTCGTTGCCGACTTAATTGGAATTGAAACCCCAACGTGAATCGAAGAGGTAAATTTGGAGTCAGATGTACTTTAATGATATCCTGATGGGATGGACAAGGAATTCTCATGAAGCCTATTTTCGATGGAGTACACACGTGGGATCAACCCACTCAGTTGCCTGCCGGTGAGAGGGCCGGACAGTCCGTCCAAGGTACTGATCAGAGCGGGGTAAAAGCAAAAGAAGTGAAAGCACTCCTCCAAAATTTAGTGTGTTTACATTCGTTACCGAAGGTGAACACTTATTTTCGTTAAATGCAAGATAAGTGACATTTACAGTTGAGCTTGTGAATTGACATTTTCGGTATTATCGAGGAATGCGTATTGCAACCACAATCATTGAACACTTTCAGACTTCATTCGAGTTCCAACATTCAGCGTACACATTCCTGGTGAGATTCCGTGATACTACCGAATATGTTTATAAATAAATATGCCTGTCGAATCAGGGCAGGAGAAAGAAACAAACCCGAGTCTGAAGCAGCGGCAAAAGGATGGGAAACTAATGTGGCGATTCCCAACAAAAACAACATTCCACAAATGCTCAGTTACATTAGGCAAACCAATAGCCGACAGGATTTCTTTTAAATAACAGCGTATCTACAGAATGCCATCTTTTACAGAATCGCATCATAAGTAGGAACAACAAAGGATCACGTTAAACATTTTGCAAAAGAGATTACATAATTCCCCCCAAATAATAAAATGTTAGTAGATTCAACAAGGCAGATTCATACGAGAAGGTGGACCCCCCCCAGGACACGGAGAAGCGTGAAAGTCTTCTTTCCTTCGTTTACTTTCAGGTATAACCTGGCAATGAACAATGAAATGAGAATGAATCATCAAAAGTACTGTTCTCTACTCAGCGACTGATTTTTGGGCGTAGCAGAGTTTCTTTTTGTCATTTCACTGTTTGTGACGTAACTTGTGGGAAGAAACAATTAATGAAACCTCGAAGTACGCGCGATAGCTCGGCCTTGAGGTCACGTCATGAGTGCACAAAAAGCACACCCACTAGATTTACGGCTGTTGCCGTCAACATTGAGATCATTTGGGAGTAGATAAATTACACAAAATTCAAAGCTGTGCGAAGCACCTTGATTTCAAAGGGGAAAAACTGCGGGTTATGCAATCCCGTGGAGAACACGGAGAACAAAGAGTTTCGGGTTATGTACAATAATTTCGCGGACAAAATAAGTATCGAAATGCATGATTTGGTGAGTGAGTGGAAGCCAAAATTACGATACAATAATCAAAGCAAAACTGACCTTAAATACGTGAAAACGACACACACCGGACCACCTAAAATCACGTGTTCTTCACCACAGCTGATTCTCCTCTCTCTGTCCGCCCGCGACTGCCGGCTTGCCTAGCGCAGCGCCATCTCCCTCTCCCATCGGCAAACGCTACGAACGTCAACGACAGTACCTACTTCAGGTACCAACGTACTAATAAAACAAAGGGGGAATACCACAAAGTATAGGTCAGGTGCTAGTTCGCTTGCGGTTTTAATTAAATAAAACCCGAGCTTATAATACAAGCTTTGATTTCCAACGTCTTGTAAATTTGACCTTTCATGAATACGACTTCCCACGCTTCCTTCTTGTAATCAATTTTTTACATTCATTTTTTTTCATTTTTCCGCCTTAATCTCGACCGAGCTTTACAATTTCTCATCAGCTTTCGACGCGCATACCGACCAAGCGATATTATAAATTATTCCGCTGCCAACTCTCGCAATATTAATTATGCAACATTACTTGCATTGAAAGCTCCTTCCTGAGCGCGCGCAGAGCAGCTTTCCGATATATTTTCCATACAAAAAGCTGATGCGTCTGAGCCCCTGGGAAAAAATTACAATCAACAAGGTTGAGCCCTTTTCTGGCACGCCGTGCCGCTTTCATTCCTCTTGAAATCCCGGAATCCTTGGGATTTTTTTACGCGAATACCTATGGGTGGGGGCCTTACTCCAAGAAGAAGAACGGTACGCGAGGCAGGTATAGTATAGATGCGATCGAACTCCGCGCCTCCGCCCTCGATTCCGTCGCCTCTCGAGAGTAAACAAGAAAAGCCGTATGCAAAGCACGCGGGCGGAAGCTCTCCGGAACGGAGCTTTGTCGTTATACAACAGCAACAATAATCATCGTACGGACTTGGCGCTTTCGAAAGAAAAGCTTAATTATGTCTTTGTTTTTTCTGTCCTTCATTCTTGCCATATACCACTGACATTGCGAAGTAGCTCGGGACTAAATCCCTCTGGATACGCCAAACCTGGAGATGAAATAAGGGATTTCGTTCTATATCTGGTTGGGTGTACTTCAAGGGAGCAGTAGCAGGTGCTTACCTGGACGAAATTGAATAAAAAGAAAGTCATGGTGAGAAATGAAGGGATCGAAAGTGATAATTTGCATCAGTATGCTGTTTTGCCGACACAATTTACCGCTCCTTTCTGACAGCCAAGTGACTTGTCATCTGATGAGTAACGCACTTGGGCATCTCATCAACTATACAACAATTAGTCAATAAATCTCCAGACTGTATCTGCTTGTTCACCATGCCTAGTGCCTACCGCTAATGTTTTCTTCCGTTGTATAGTTGGATTAATATTCCAACCCAAATTGCTGAAGATTGTAACAGCTCAAATTTGGACGAGCTCAGTCCAAGGGGGACCGTTTCCTGGCGACACTAGACCCGCATTCTGTAGAATAGACGATTTTCTTAACCCAGCAGCAAAATCAACCACCAAACCATTTCACCAATTTTCACCAATTCAAAGACCAGATCTACTTACGCTAGAAAATAAATTGTTGAGCTAGAGAAGACGTTTGAAAACAACGAAGAGATGTTAACTGAAATAAACACCCTGAAAATGAAAACCAACATGCTCAAGACGAAGAAAATCCAATACTCAAAACAGGATAAAGGACCGTGCGTAGTCATCGTGGAAAGCAAAGAAGGTACCATTGGCAACATCCACCCAATGGATCTAGGCAAACTTCTACACGACCTCAAAGCAAATGAAGGAATAGGTACGGGAAATCGACAGAAAAGAATCCAGCCGAATTGAATTTTCAAGTGTGTTTAGTGTGTCGCTGCCGGCTTAGCCTCCTCCGTAATCTCCCTTATTTATTTATTCTGCTGAAATCGTACATTCCCCGTTGTTGAGTTTTGATTTTGACCTTACAGCCTTCAGCATCTTAGCCCAGGCGCCAGGGAAAACAATAAGGAAATAATTGTTTCCTGGCTGGAAACTAGCTTAAAACTATCTGTGTAGCCTAGGTTTTGACATACTAGTTTCCCCCCTTTCGGAAATGTCGGCGTCATGTCACCATCATCAACAAGAAGTGCACTAGCGTGGCTTTTGCCGAATATCTTAATTTTGGGTCATCTGACAGCAAAAGATATTAGGAGTCATTTTTAAGCCTATGAAATTGCCTACAGCTTGGTTTTTCAATCAATTTTCTGCGACCTATGGTCTTTGAGATAGAGCTTCTGGAAGCAAGAGTCATTGTCGTGAGAGCTCCATGGCCACTTGACTAGAAAAACTAAAATGTCGATGTGACAAAAACAATTTCAAAATGAGATTACTCCAGAATTCTTCATGCTATAGTTGCGATAATGGTCTTAAACTCTTCCTCTTGAACCGTAGATTACGAATATTGAGAAGTCAAAAACGTCACATTGTACATATACAGGGTGTACTATGGGAATCAAATCAGAACAGAGAAATTTGACATATTTCTTCGATTTAGCCTATGCGAAACTCTAAGCACTTATCACAAGTCCAATATCAATATGCATTGCTCTGTAAGCTTCACTTGATGCACTTAAGAAGTGGTCAGCTCACAGCCTTCCTGTAAAATGTTTTGAAGGCCCTCTGAAATCATCAAAATTTACAGTAGCAAGAAATGTATGTAACAGTATATGATATACCAAGAAACCAAAGTGAATTTTTGATTCCTTGGGTGAAGTTTGTTGCTCGAGGGCCCTTTGGGTCCAAATCCCCAAATGAAAATTCACTTTGGTCCCTTGGTATATAATATACTGTTATATACATTCCTTGGTACTGTAAATTTTTAATATTTTGATGATTTCAGAGGGCCTTCAAAACATTTTACAGTAAAGCTGTGAGCTGATCACTTCTTTAGTGTATAAAGTGAAGCTTATAGAGCAAATCCATATTGATATTGGACTCGTGTTAGGTGCTTAGAGTGTCGCATATAGGCTAAATCGAAGAAATATGTAAAATTTCTCTGATCTGATTTGATTCCCTCAGTACACCCTGTATATGTACAATGTGACGTTTTCGACTTTTCTATATTCGCAATCAACGGTTCAAGAGAAAGAGTTTAAGACCATCACCGCAACTATAGCATGAAGGATTCTCGAGAAATCTTATTTTGAAATTTTTTTGTCACATCGACATTTTAGTTCTTCGAGTCAAGTGGCCATGGAGTTTTGACGACAATGCCTCTCGCTTCCAGAAGCTCTATCTCAAAAACCATAGGTCGCAGAAAGATCATTTGAAAACTATTCCGTAGGGAATTTCATTGGTTTCAAAATAACTCCTTACATTTTTTGCTGTCAGATGGTCCAAAATCAAGATATTCGGCAAAAATCACGCTGGTGCACCTCTTGTTGATGATGGCGACATGACGCCGACATTTCTGAAAGGGGGGAAATTAGTATGTCAAAACCTAAGCCACACAGATCGTTTTAAGCTAGTTTCCAGCCAGGAAACAATTATTTCCTTATCGAGCTGATTTTTGCTCCCTGGCGCCTGGGCTATCTGGTCAGCTCATGTTTTGTATTCTTGTGCCTTCAGTATTTCACCGTGGTAATGCCTGCCACTAAAATTGATCTACGCCTGTGTGCGAAGAGCTGATCTGAGGTCGTTGACCCCTTCGTAAATTTATTGTTCTTTCTCCTTTACATGTCGTCGAGGCCTAATAATGTGTTGGTATTTTGTGTTGTTACAGGACGTCGAACAGGCCCCCCTCTTGCCTTCTCCTTCACTTCAGTGTCCGCTGCACGGCATCGAGGCACCAGGTGCGGAGCAATTCTCTCCAGCGGTGGCGCCAAGACGGCATAAACATAAACTAGGCGGTAAAATCATTCTGGGCCACCTTGGATGCCACCATCGCTACGGCGGGAGTGGAGGCTCGGCCGCCGATGATCCTGGAAGGACACAGAAGCCAGACCGGAGCCAATAATAAGTCGAAAGAGACCTCGGTGACGTACACATTTTTCATTTTCGTATCTACGTAATTTTGAAGGGCCTTCTGCGGTCACTATTATGCAACCCATCTTACAGTAGAGATCCGTACTCCATATCACTACCGTTGACGCACGATTTTGAAGTGAACTTTTTGGTGAACTGGGAAATCGACAGCATGTCACGAAACAAAAAACGATCCAGGTCCTCATCGTCCAGTAGTTCAGAGGACAAGGAGTCCAAGGCTTTGAAAGCAAGACTTGGGCGTCTGAAAAAGCAGCTTCAGAAACGGACTCTCGAAACTCTGGAACGAGAAATTGGGATGGATCAACAGAACGTGCGTCCAGAAAATCCCGAAACACTCGAGATTGATGACAAAAAAGCAGTTTCCGAGATCGAACTCGAAGTTTACGAAAACGAAAGTGAGTAACATAGCCTATATGTTCGAAATAATCTTCTTTTTCAGAAATAACTGCTGGAGACACAAGTTATTGGCTAAATTGTTCAAATAGTTATCTAACCAATTTCCCCTGCGTGTGGAAATATTGGCACTGATCAAATTGCCTCTGATAGCCATCAGATTGGTAGTAAAACTTCAAAGTAAAAAGGGAAGTGGAAAATTACCTTCTTTCTCATATAAGTGAGTTGATTATTCAGGTAGCCACTTGAATAATCGGATGAATAGCTATTTATCCAAGCAATAAAAACTTATTGGAGCTCCAGTACATGAAGATATGCTCGAACACAACCCGTATAACAATAAAGTGATAATAAAATGAACAATTAATTGTTAAATTAGACGCCGACGGGCATAGCGGCCCGCCGCAATTACAAAAATGAATTCGATGAAGAGCTATGGATACTTCCAGATTTATAGGCAACGGGAGACATCGTAGACCAATCAGATTGATGCCCGTTTCCTGGTGCTGGTGAACTTAGTACCACACGAAACATAAACTGCAAAGCGCATCGTTTGCAGTATCAGCATTTCCTGTGGCACCTCGTTTTTTTTGCTGAAGACGATTAATGATTTATTATAATTTATACCTAATAAAATAATTCGTACTTAAGGGATGAGCCTTTCCCTACGGCCCTTCTGTCATGTTCTTGACAATATTAACAAGATGGGAGGGATTCAGTTTCCTCTGTTAAATAATATTGCAAGACAAATCTGGGAGTGGTGCGAAAAAAAGGAAATTCTAATTTTTGCTGCATATATCAATTCCAAAGAGAATTCCGTAGCAGATGCTGAATCCCGGCGTCTACCACCGGTAACAGAGTGAGAGTTATCTCAGAGCGCATTCTATAGGATTACACAAAGATTTGGAACTCCAGAGATTGACCTTCTCGCGTCGCGTTTAAACAAAAAATGCGATATATTCTGTTCTCGTTTCAACGACCCTGATGCCTTGGTGGTGAACGCTCCCACTATACCATCGACAGAGCAAAAATTTTACGCTTATCCCCTCTTCTCAATAATAACTAGAACCCTGCGGAAAGTTATTTCGGACAAGGCCGAGGGAGTGGTCGTAGTTACCTGCTGGTCTTCCCAGTCATGGTACCCTTTATTTCTTTCATTGCTGAAAGAAAAACCAATTATTTTCAAGCCAAATGATAATTTGTTACTTTCTACCAACAGTCTGAAACATCCTCTACGGCAGAAATTTTCATTGGCAGCAGGGCTCTTATCAGCCAGGTCAGGTCAAGTCAGGTGTTCCAGTCAGTTCAGTCCCTGTGATTGTTGCTTCAATTTCTACGTCTACCTTCAAACAATACGGAACGACATGGAAGCGATGGTGAAGTTTCTGCAAGCGATCGGGAAAAGAAGTATTAAACGGGAATGTTGCCAACGTGGTAAGTTTCCTCACAGCCCAATTCCAAGAAGGGGCCTCGTACAGCTCATTCAACACGTCTAGATCTGCCTTGTCGTTTCTCATATCTCCATCCTTGGATGAAGATCATTCGTTGAAGAGATTTTTAAAAGGAACTCACCAACTACGTCCAGCATGCCCAAAGTATAACGTTACTTGGGATTCTAAGGTAGTGCTAAACCAGTTAAGCAAGCTCCATCCAAATGAAAACTGGAGCCTCCAGTCGCTGACACTCAAACTGGTTACGTTATTAGCTCTCATTACGGCACACCGCGTACAGACACTGTCCTTGATCCTTCTGGAGAACATAGAGGAGAATGAGAGCGGCCAAGTAATAAAGATTCCCGATAAAATCAAGACATCAAGAAAAAATGGTTTTCAACCGGTGCTGTATTTGCCTCTCTTCAGAGAACAACCAGAGCTGTGTGTAGCAAGCTGCCTTGATGCTTATTTGCTGAAGACGGAAAACTTGAGAAGCCAAAGCACGAAGAATCTGTTCATTACATTCAAGAAACCTCACCAAGCAGCTTTCACCCAATAGCTCGATGGATGAAGGCCGTCCTTAAGGACAGCGGTTTGGATACATCTATCTTTACTGCACATAACACGCGACACGCCACAACATCGAAAGCCTTGCGGAATGGGGTCAGTTTAGATACAATTCGAAACGCCGCTGGCTGGCCGAGTCAATCAATGACCTTTGCTGAATATTATAACAGACCGCTAGTTACAAACGACAATTTTCATTTTGAGAGAAGTATTTTGGAATAGTTGGAAAAATTCTTGAAGAGGAGCTTCTTGCCTGTTACTTATATCCTATGTATTATTGTTACATTATGTTAATGTTGTTGATTATTGTTGAGATAACTCCTGGTCCTTGGTTATTGACCATTGTTATCGTCAGTTATTGCTGATTAGTTATGAAACAAGAACCTATTCGAATGATATTATTGCGAAGAGTAAATGAAAGAATAATTCAAGATACATTCATCTCTTCTGGTGTTACTTATACATACTGATATAATTATCAATTATGTATTGCCTCACATGCGAGGTGCATTTATAAAATATCGCTTAAAAGCTCTTGTTGGATCACCATTGTTGTAATAAATTATTATAAATGATTATATATTTTGGAAATCTGTATATTGTTTTACCAAATACCTACACACAGATCCACTCAAGTCGCAACAGCTTAAAACATCTACACTGTGATCTCTACTGTGAGATAGGTTGCATAATTTACAGATTAAACGAACTTACCAAATGAAGTTCGATCTGGATTATGCTACCATCTTACAGGAGAAGATCACACCCACCCTTCCCGAAAAGAAGAACTTTTACATAGGATATTATTACTTTCAGGTTGATTTGACTGCGGCTACAGAAAGGACACTATCTGGTTTGGGCAAATTTTGGGCCCGGCGCAATAGGTTTTTTCTCAAATTGTGGTCGATTAGCTGCCGTATTTGCTTATATCAGATCGAAATGATCCTAAGGTAGTGATTTTTAACATTTATGCATAATTTTTTACTCCCCGGTTGTTTTCGAAGTGATTAATTTCAAGAAGAGAATAAGCTCATAACAGGGCCTAGACTCACATCAGGTTGGTAGTAGGTAGATTTTGAAATGTCGATAACTTTTTGATTTTTCAAAATATTTAAATAATTCTTTTTTAATAGTAACGGAGAAACATGGGAAATTTGTTGCGGAATGTCTGACAAATCATATTCATCGAATGTTGCCCGCATGCTTCTACACAAAAACGTCTTTTTCCTGGCCGTTACTACCTTAGACGGCCGCTCACCCTGGCTTTGACTAGGAATACCCGCGTTAGGTGCAGATCTCTACTCAAATGCTCTTTTCTGCTCGTAGATCGCTTTCTTTCGAAAAATTCCAACAGATATCAAAATTGGATTGCATTGAGCGTCGTGCAGGCCTATTTTCAAACTATACACGGTTTCGGTTTTCCGACGGTGATTTGTTCAAAATGAAACTTGCACATTTCGTGATTTAGAAAAAATGCAGTGCGAATTTCGACTGCGGTAAGCCACACGAAATATTCATTTTAGACACTGACTTGCTGCAAGTTATAGTTGGGGAAAAGATTGAATTGAGTTTTGAGGGGGAAATTTCTGAAATCGGACTAACGGATTTTGGAGTTTTCCTCCCAAGAATTATTGCAAATTTTCAACTTTTCGACCCCTAATCAGATTTTCACCAATTATTGTTTTTTAAACGAGACGTTACTGGTTCTTGAACATTTTCCGACAATTTTTGTCAAAATTCTCCCAATTTTCCGAGAGTTTCCTTCCCACAAGAGAATTCAAACCTGGCCTAACTTATCGGAACCGGAACCGGACTCAAATATGCTGAACTTGAATGAAGCTTCAACTCCTGACAATTTTTACAATGATTTTATTTGGAAAAAGCCTCGTGAATTTCAAGAAAATTGTCCTATTTTCGCGTCTAATTTCAATAATTGATCACAGCTTGCCTATCTTCATGTAACTTGGTCCTTCAGAATTGTTAATGTAGGATTTTCAGATAGCAGAGTGAGTAGGTATTGCGATGTAGATACCTTTTGAATTTTTCAATATATTTGACTGATTCTTTTTCCACTTGAGCGATTTTAAAACCCTTAAGGCGGACTGAAAAAATAAAGATGATAAAGGGGACTGAAATTGAGTACCAAGTGTGCGACAGAGAGAAAATACATCAAAAGTAATAAAATGTTTTTGGGAAAACTATTAGTCCAATTTCAAATCTGAAAAAAGGGTTATACTGAGATCTTAATTCTATTTGATGCACTAGTCAAAAATTCCATCCAAAAATTTGTTTCAATTTTTTTTTCCAATTTCACAAATTAATTCCAATTATTTCAAAAATCGCAGTTGGTCATTTTGAAGTACTGAAAATATCAGACATTAATCCGTTTTTAGAATTTTTGTAGCACAAATGGTGCTCTCCGAAACACATTTTGAAAATCTCTCTTCGATATTTGCCGCCCGCTGCAGCTGTTCTCCGCGATGAGTCATTCACGATAAAGGTAGTGTCACTTTCTGCACACATGGTGTCATGATGTTTTCTGAGAAATAGGCGATGTAAATAGAGCAGTAGTAAAGATTTGTGACATCGTGGTATTACGCCGATATATTTCGTTGCTACAATTTCTGAAATTGTAATTTTTTTTTCAAGTTGATCATTTATCTCACGAGATCACACTATCTAGATCTAGAATCACTGATACTCCAAGATACTAATATCCAATTATAAAGGGACAAACATTGTAAAATCATATTGCAATTGCAAAACAATAGACTGCAAGTGCACAAATGTATTTAAAACTAGAAGTAATATACACTGGGAGCAAGAACAAAACTGCAAAGAACTACTACTACTACTACTACTACCACCACTACTCCTACTCCGTCTGTTTGTTTGTGTGCCTGGCTGTCAGTGTGGTTAACTTCATGAATGACCTCAGCTCATTTGATTTTTGTTGAAATCGTTCCATTAGATTGCACTCTTGTTTCGTATAAAATTCGTATTACGTATCGTAGTACGATACGCGTTTGAGTGTCGAAAAGTGGCTAGTAAGAAACGTTGATGGGAAAAAAGTCATGCCATTTAAACTTCCTCGAATGGGCATGCTCCTACAAGCTCGCAGATCGATGATCTCAGGCAATAGAATTTTGATATTGAAGTCAATTTTGTTTTTATTTTGCCAGTGCACTATGTCCTTGTACTTGAAAATAGTGATTGTGTGTCCGTTTAAGCTGAGAATATTTCTCTCCAAACAAAATTTTTGATTGGTCTGTATAGCTTCTTGTATGGTCTTTTGTTTTGCCGACTTCGGGCAATATGTACATATTTTAGAGCTAAAATCATTGATAATAAATTTAATTGATTACTTTCAAATCCAATAGGACATTTCACCCTGATGATAGTACCATTCTGATGAGGAAGAAGCCCGTCTGGCGATTCCGCAAGATATCCATGGGTCGTCGGGTCCACAAACAGGCTTCATAGTTCAACTTTATTCCGTTAAGTTCAGTTCTAATCAAACCATACAACTTTTTTCTTATGGTGCGATTCTCTGACCAAGCGAATACGTCTCATGGGCACGAGGCTCAGTAGCGCACTTCCTTTTTGGAGGATTAGTGAACGCAAGATGTTAAGTGATTAGGGTTCTACCGTCTTGGGCAAAAAATTCCAATATGGCGGCCAAAATATCGACAGAATCATGAAATTCGGCTTGCAAATCAAAATGATTGTACTAGACAACTGTAAGTTCCAAGTTTCATGAAAATCGTTCCACTAACAAAAGATTTCAATATGGCGGCCAAGATGGCGGCCAAGATGGCGGCAGAATTATGAAACTCAGCTTGAAAATAGGAATGATCGTACGAGACAAGCGTAACTCTCAAGTTTCATGAAAATCCTTCCACTTATAAGAGATTTCAATATGGCGGCCAAGATGGCGGGGCAATAATGAAATTTGGCTTGAAAATAAGAATGATCGTACTAGACAAGGGTAAGTTTCAAGTTTCATGACAATCGTTCCACTAATAAGAAATTTCAATATGGCAGCCAAGATGGCGGCCGAATTATGAAAGCCAACCTGCCTATTTGGTCCTTGAGGACCTATGCTATCCACCGGATAAAGTTCAATCTTCAAGGGCTGTAGCTTTATTTCCCGAGGAGAAGTTCAACTTCATCGAAGTGCACAGGAGATCTCTGTTTTTTGAGAATAATGATAACGATGTATGGATAACAAAAACAGTGCCAATTGGCCACCCTTGGGGACATCAGCTATTAATCGGCAAAAAGTTCCAAGACTCTTGTTTCAATTCTCGAGAAGGAGTACAGCGTCTTAATTTCTGCACGGACTCGGACAGACAGACAGACAGCCAGACAGACAAACCGGACACATAAGCGTCATTCTGTTACTTATATAAAAAAAATGTCCTCCGACTGATTTCGACCTCCTGAACACGAATATCGGGTTCACCTTTGAATTGAAACATTTCTTTTTTTATCGAAAAACCGAAAAAATGGTAGCCTGTCACATGATTTTTAGTGATACCTACCTACTTTTTTTTTTGTTATTGAGCGAATATGTTTCGTAATTTGAGTGCCATTATCCTTCAGGTACCTAGTATTGGCTATTTCAAAATGTTCAATTATTATTTCGGCACGTCTGATTTTAAATTTGTAGGGTCGTGTAATATGCGCCGAGCCGTGGCTTTGCGGTCGTTTTCAAAAATTGATAACAATTGACCCGACGGTCGGATCGAAGTGGGGTTTTTGTCAAAAGAAAGTTCAAATTGTTCTCTAAATATAATGCCGTACATGCGGTGATGTATTTCATTAAGAAATTGTAGTTGCCTGCATATCGCAACTTTCTACATCTTACCGCGAATGCCAGCACTTGATCGGCGAAGCCGCCCTACACCAAAATGTTATTTTTGTGATTGTTCATGATTATTTCGGCAACATTTTTCTTGATTCGCGTACCAAGGCCATGAGCTACCCATTCGAGTTGAAATATTTTCTGTATTGAATTTCGTTTTGTTCGGAGGAAAGGATATCAAGCACCAGGAAGCAACGAATAAATCATTTGCGGCCGAGCCGTAGTTTCGGAGTCATTTTCAAAAATTAATAACTATTGGCCTGCACCTCGCACCGATGTGAAATTTTCATTAAAATTTGAACATTAAAGTTCAAATCATCCTCTAAATATAACTCCGCATATGTATTATGGTAAAATGATGAGATCGGGTACTTCCTCGCATGTGATAACTTTCGAGATCAGGCCGGCTTCTGAAATGCAGCATTCAACGGCGATGCGGCGTCACACTAAATTGTTATTATTGTCATTGTTTATCATTATTTCGTCGAGATTTTTCTTGGTTTGGAATACAAGGTCATGAGCTACCCAATGGAGTAAAAATTTTTCGCAAAAACCTTTTCGTCTAGGACTAGATGCTGTGACGGACGGACGGACAAAGCGAGGACAAAAGCGCCTTCCCGTTTGGAGAAGTGCGCTAAAAATTACGTTCCATAAAGGCTCTGTTACGTTGTGATTACTCAGGCAACAGCCAATTGCCGACACTGATTTTTACATAACAAAGCGTTTATGGAATGTAATTTTTCACAGAATAGCACTTTTCTTTTTTTCTTTCTTGAACGGTAAGGCCGCAATGGGGGATATTTACGCTAGGATCGGCCACTGTTTATCTTCCCATAGCTTCCAGTTACTGGGTTCAATGCCTGTTCTAAATTTTCATTGAAATCAAAGATTGAAATTGGCTACTCCCAATGGGCGACAGACTGCTGAGATAAGGTTGTTGTACTTGCACCAGGGTGTACCGTTGGTGTATGGGTGAACTTTTTTTTGAATTTTCGAGTGTTTCAAGAATTTGATTCCAACAAAAATCGACAGAGTTCTTATTTCTTGTGGACTATAAATCATGTATGATGATACCGGACGGGAACCGCTCGCGCTTGCAGGTGGGCGGCACGCGGTGAACTTCAAAGGAATATATTCAAAATTGATTTCGGTCGTTACTATTGATGATATTTGAATTTTGAAAAAAGGTTAATATACAATATTCACCACAAAACAAAATGACCACCTGGAGTTTTCAAAAAAAAAAAATTAAAAATTTGAGAAAATCAAGTTTTGTTTTCCAAAAAATACAAAAATCAAAATTTTTGACTACAGCATCAAATAATTATATATTCTAAAAATAATAACGTTTGAATTTTTAAAATCGGTCTATTGAGTGAATTTTGAGAATGTTAATAGTTTCCGCGCCATCTCGCGTCTCAGAAACACATTATTTTATCGTCCCCTTTAGCCTTAAGTGGACGTTGCTCCTAGAGTATCTTCCATATGATTACATTTGATTACTCAGGGAAGAATTCAGTCAGAGTCCTCCAGAAGCCTGTTAGTTCTGTGAAATGAATGAAACATCTCAAGAAAATTACACCGTGGACATACTACAACTATTTTGCGACAGTGAGTCCATACGGATGCCAATGGCTCCATTTGGTTCAACTAAACAAACCTCATTTCCATTGCGTTTGATTCTTCCTCCCGTAGATTTCCAATTTAAAAAGCGCCCAACTTTAATGTGTTTTTTTGTGAGCTGTAACGTTTCAAATTCACGCAAGCCATCCATTTTCGAACGTGTTATTGCCGCCGTTTTATTACCCAAACACCTTTTTCCTAGCCCACTTTTTCACACCGTTATACAACCCCCATTATATTATCGGTTTTCAGCAAATTCAAGCGCACGTGAAGAGATAGAGAATCGCCGGAACGACGCGACGTCTTGTATGCTGCGGTCATCGTGTGTCGCCCTTATCGCTTGTGTTGCCGCCGCCGTCCATCACGCCGCCCCTTCCGCAGCTTTCGGTCAACAACTCGGCTTTATTCGAACAAATGTTCGAGCGGCGCGCTCCATTGTGGCCGTCTTTGTTGCACACGCCGACTGCTCCGAGCTCCGTCTCTTATTAAAACGAAAGCTCTCGCTCAGCTTTTGCACATAGGCAAACACACAAAAAGCTCCAGCGGCCGCAGCTTCAATCAAGCTTTCGGGTTCTATGAGCTTTGCGCTGTGACAAAAAACTAAAAAATAATTATATGGGCGCAAAAACAACCGCAGTTGAAACCGCAAATGAAACGCGCAGCGTCCGGTCCGCAATTAATTTATGCAAACAATTTGTCATATAGTATGGGCGCGTGCTTAAAGCGCTTCCTTTATAATCCTAAATGAGTGCTTTCAGCAGATAGGACGGCGCACAATGCGAAAGCGGAGTGGAACGTACCCCGGAGCCAGTTAGAAATACTGCTCGGTTTATTGAAGCTCGTGCCGAAGTGAGTATCCATTCTGTGTGGTGGCTCAACCCTGACGGGAGATGTGAAAAGAGATAATTTACATACAGTACGTATCAAGGTTACGACGTTTTGAGACTCTTATCGGGTCGTGACTCGCGCTCTTCATTTATCCTGGACGTAAAATTAGGGTAATGGTTTCCGTGAGGTTGGCTCTGCATTGTCGTACTTGACGTTAGACTGTTTACTCAACGGGGAAGTTGCTGCTTGTTAAACAAGAGCTTTTGTGTTTTACTTGCTGCGTCTTCACTAGGCGCCGACAGTTTTTTGAACAAACGCGTGCATGTTCTGCCAGCTTCCACACAAATAACACAGGCCAACACGAATTTCGTGCCTGAGATCAGTATAGCAAAGAATACAATCGAAGCTGTCGAGGTTTTGGGCCCCACGAGGCCCTTATGACTGTTTCACAATTTTTTGGTCATATATTGGAAAGGTGCCAATCTTCAAAAAAGCGAAGTTACAAAGAACAGTCAACCCTTTGGTCTCCCCCGGATTGTATAATTACGATTTTGTGTCAGAAAGTGCGAGTAAGTGAGTCCAAATTTATGCTGGAGTTTATCTCCCACGAGTCTCAGGTGACAACGTGTGAATCATGCACGCTGAATAAAACGCATTGGAACATCGCCGTGTTCTCATCAACCTCCACCTGGCTTGTTTAGAAAGTTGATGTCTTATTCTAGGCAGCCATGAAGGGTGCGCCAATAGCCCTGCAAAACCCTTCATTTGACAACATAATATTTTAATACACGGTGTGGCATGGAGAACGGAAAATCGGATGCCACCAAAAACAACGCCAACCACACCCGACCGCCGCCCTGCCACGTCATATCCGCACATGCAACACGCGTATTTTTCGGATTCAGTATTCAAGCCCGACAGCGGTAATCCCGACACCTTGAAATCGCGACAGCCTAAATCCCGACACCCCGGCGCATAACGCCGACAGGGTCGAAATCCCGACAAGGCCGAAATACCGACAGTCCGATATCCCGACAGCCCCGAAATCTCGACAGCCCCGGAATCCCGACAGATGAAATCCTGACAGCCCCAAAATCCCGACAGACGAAATCCCGGTGACCGGACAATTCTTCGCGCGGACAATTCTTCGCGGACAATTCTTTGCCGGTAACTTTGGAGCTCTTACGAGGCCTAGTGTGATTGTGATATTCAGAGCCCTATCCCGCCCGCTGAGTTTTTACTTGGAGTTTCAGGCCTTGCTGTGCCCCCTTGTCTCTACAAGGTTCGTTTGGAGACTTGATGAACCACATTGAGTATCTCCAAATTTTCTAAATATTTACTTCGCCCTTATGCCTTGGACGGCTTCTCAGAGCCCTATCAGGCCCTCCTGTCTTCATGTTGCATTTGTAGCCCTGCCGAGCCCCTTTTTCATAGTTTCAGTTTTCAAAGCTCTAGTAAGCTTCTTGTGAGTCATTATGTGTTGGTTGAAGTCCTACAGGGCCCCCTTTGTGTCTCTTAGTATCATTTGAAGGCCTAGTGAGCCCCACCAGGCATTCTTGCAATTTTCAGAGCTCTATCCTCACTTATGTTCGGTGCTAGGACAATTCTTCGCGGACAATTCTTCGCGGACAATTCTTCGCAGGACAATTCTTCGCCGGACAATTCTTCGCACGGACAATTCTTCGCCGGACAATTCTTCGCAAGCATTGCGCCCGTGCATGACCGGGCTTATTGGGGCTCTGAAAGGCACTTTGAGACACAAGGGGGCTCAGCAGGACTTGAAATCCTGAAACGTAGACACAAAGGAGGATAGGGCTCTTAATATCACAAGAAGACCTGGCAGGGCTTACTAGGGCCCCCAACAATACTTCAGACACAAGGGGGCTAGCGGAGCTCAAATCGCCACAGTGTAGACACAAAGCTAGAAAAAAAAATAGGACTTAGAGTAACACAAAAAGGCATATAGGGCTCAATGGGGCTCCAAACGACACTTTAAAGCACAAGGGGACCTATAGGGCTTTGATCAACACATGAAGACAACAGGAGCTCACTATAACACAGAAACAAAGATAGGTTGAATAGGGGCTCAACAGGGCTACAAATGACACACAAAAACATAAGGGGGCCTAATAGGGCTCTGAGGAATCTGAGAAGGCACAAGGGAGCTTTCTTAGATCCGAAAAATATCGCTGAGTCAGAAGGGGATCACCGGGGCTACAAACAACAAATAAGGACACAAGGGGGGTCAATAGGGCTCCAAACGGTACTTGAAGACACAAGGGGGCTCAGCAGGGCTTGAAATTGTCAACGCCCCGGTACTCGGGGACGCGGACCGCTCGGCTAGCTCAGGGTCGGTGAGGGTCGTGCCGACGCACTGCCGGTAACATCGAGAACGGATCAGCTCGTGAACGGAGGGAGAATGAAGATTGATTCGCAAAATTGGTGCAGCTCAGAAGGAACACACGTCACCCCTGACTGACGCGCTTGACATCCTGTCGCCTTCTATTATTAAGACTGTGGGACCGAAGTCAGCCGTGGTTAACGGTAACCATTGGGGAGCTGAAGGCTCCGCAATGACAAAATGTTCCGATGTAGAGCACAAGGGAGAATAGAGCTCTGAAAATCGCAAGAAGGCCTGGCGGGGTTCACTAGAGCTCCAAATGACACTTAGAGACACAAAGGGGGCCCTGTAGGACTTCAACCAACACATAAAAACTCACAGGAGCTTACTAGAGCTTCGGAAGCTGAAGCAATGGAAAAGGAGCTTAGCAGGGCTACAAATGAAACACGACGACACTAGGGGGGCACATATAGGGCTCCGAGAAACTCAAGAAAAAGCACAAGAGAGCTTTCTAAGCTTCCAGAATCTTTGAGAAATCAGAAGGGAGTCACCTGGGCTGCAAACGATAATTGAAGGCGCAAGGGGGCGCAATACGGCTTCAAACGGTATTTAAGACACAAGAGGGCTCAGCAGGGCTTGAAATGCTTCGATATAGAACACAAGTGAGAATAGGGCTCTGAAAATCGCAAAAGTATTTGGGGCTCACTAGGCCTCCAAATGAAACTAAGAGACACAAAGGGGGCCCTATAGGACTTCAACCAACACATCAAGACTCACAGGAGCTTACTAGAGCTTTGAAAACTAAAACAATGAAAAAGGGGCTCAGCAGGGCTACAAATGCAACATGAAGACAGGAAGGCTAATAGGGCTCTGAGAAGCCGTCTAAGGCATAAGGGCTAAGCAAATATCCAGAAAATTTGGAGATACCCTAGGGGGTTCATCAAGACCCCAAACGACACTTGAAGAGACAAGGGGGCCCAGCAAGGCTTGAAACTCTACGTAAAAACTTAGTGGGGGACAGGGCTCTGAATATCACAATCACACTAGGCCTCATAAGAGCTCCAAAGTTCCCCGCGAAGAATTGTCCGGCGAAGAATTGTCCGTGCGAAGAATTGTCCGCGAAGAATTGTCCGCGCGAAGAATTGTCCGGCCACCCTTGTGTTCTACATCAAAGCATTTCAAGCCCTGCTGAGCCCCCTTGTGTTTTTGATACCGTTTGGAGCCCTATTGCGCCCCCTTGTGTCTTTAATTATTGTTTGCAGCCCATGTGACCCCCTTCTGATTTCTCGAAGACTCTGGAACCTTAGAAAGCTCTCTTTTGCTGCTTTTTAGGCTCCTCGGAGCCCAATGTGGCCCCCTTGTGTTTTCATGTTTCATTTCTAGCCCTGCTGAGCCACTTTTTCATTGCATTAGTTTTTGAAGCTGTAGTTAGCTCTTGTGAGTATTAATGTGTTGGTTGAAGTCCTACAGAGCTCCTTTTGTGTTTCTGAGTGTCATTTGGAGCCCTAGTGAGCCCCGCCAGGCTTTTTTCTGATTTTCGATGCCCTATCCTCCTGTGTGTTCTACAAAAAAGAATTGAAGCCCTGCTGAAGCCCCTTGTATCTTGAAGTATCGTTTGGAGCTTTATTGAGCCCCCTTGTGTCTTCAATAGTCGTTTGCAGCTCACGTGCCCCCTTCTGATTTCTCGAAGATTCTGAAGTCTTAAAAAGCTTCTTTGTACCTTCTTAGGTTTCTCAAAGCCTTATGTTGCCTTCTCTCGGGCCTCCTGGTGTTTTCATGTTTCATTGATTGCCCTACTGAGCCCCTTTTTACAATGTGTTGGTTTCTCAAGCTCTAGTTACTAATTACTAAATAGTTACGTGTCTACAAGTGCCATTTGGAGCCCCAGTGAGCCTCGCCAGGCCTTTGTCCAATTTTCAGAGGCCTCTCCTCTTGTGTCTACATTGAAGCATTTCAAGCCCTGTTGAACCCCCTTGTATCCTCAAATGTCGTGTTGGAGCCCTATTGAGTCCCCTTGTGTTTTTAATTATCGTTTGCAGCCCAGGTGACCCCTTCTGTTCTCTCGAGTTTTTGAAATTTCCGGGAGCTCCCTTGTGCCCCTTCTCAGGCTTTTTGGAGCTCCATGTGGCCCCCTGTGTTTCTATGTTCCATTTATAGCCCTGCAGGGCACCTATGTATATTGTGTCAGTTTTCGAAGCTCCTGTAGGCTACTGTGAGTCTTCATGTGTTGTTTGAAGTTCTACAGGGCTCCTTTTGTGTCTTTAAGTGTCATTTGGAGCCCTAGTGAGCCCCTTCAGAGCCCTATTCTCTCTTGTGTTCTACATTAGAACATTTCAAGCCCTGCTGAGCCGTCTTGTGTCTTCAAGTATCGTTTGCAGCCCGGGTAACTCCTTTTGATTTCTCAAAGTTTCTGGGATCTCAGGAAGCTCCTTCGTACCTTATTAGATTTCTCGGAGCCCTATGTGGCTGCCCCCCCTGGTGTTTTCATGTGTCGTTTGTAGCCCGGCTGAGCCCCGGAAGCTCCAGTTAGCTCCTGTTAGTCTTTATGTGTTGGCCTGCAGGGCCCCCTCGTGTCTTCAAGAATCATTTGGAGCCGCAGTTAGCCCCGCCAGGCCTCCGTTCGATTTTTAGAGGCCTCTGCTCTCTTGTGTCTATATTGGAGCGTTTCAAGCCCCACTGAGCCGAGCCCCCTTGTGTCCTCAATTACTGTTTGTAGCCCCGGTGATCCCCTTCTGACTTAGCGATATTTCTGGCATCTAAGAAAGCTCCCTGTGCCTTCTCAGGTTTCTCAGAGCCCTATGCTCTGTGCTTATGCTTTTATGTGTCATTTGTAGCCCTGTTGAGCCCCTTTTCAACCTGTCTCTGTTTCTGCGTTCTAGTAAGCTCCTGTTGTCTTCATGTGTTTATCGGAGCCCTGTAGGCCCCCTTGTGCCTTCAAGTGTCATTTGGAGCCCTAGTGAGCCCCATCAGTCCATCTTGCGATATATTCAGCCCTATTCTCTATTGGTCTACATTGTAGTGGCTTAGGCCCTACAAAATACACCCTTGCACACCCTTGTGTCTTCTAATGTCGTTTGAAGCCCCATTGAGCCCCTAATGCCTTTTTGTGTTACCTACTCGAAGCCCTATCTAGCCTTGTGTCTACATTGTGGCGATTTGAGCTCCGCTAGCCCCCTTGTGTCTCAAAGTATTTTTGGGGGCCCTAGTGAGCCCTGCCAGGTCTTCTTGTTCAAGTTGTTGTCAAACGCGTAGGTGACCGCCCTTTGGGCGTACCTGACGCCTGACGGGGTTCATGTTCACAGCTTTTTCATGTCCCAAGTTGTTGTCGGATAAAAAATCGGTGGTAGGGCCGGAGGCAATTCTTTCTTGATAGAGTGGTTTCATACGAGACTGGATTCCCGCTGCTGGCTCCTAACGTTAAGAATTGTACCGTTCAGAGGTTGTGTTTTTTGATTTTGGGATTTTGGAAATGCCAATGGGCTCAAACCGAAGTACATCCTTATAGCTTTCGAAAGAGACCAAAATGGTAGAAATCCGCCAAGGAATAAACCCAGACGGATTGAGTTCGCAACGCTTATTTTACCAATATGACTCCGTTCTAAATCAGATATTTTTTACAGTCGGCGATTCATCAATGGGTTAGTTTACGATGCAGATGAGGGTGTGATATGTTTTATTGGTTTATTATAATTTTCTTTAGGACGGCTAGACGGAATTATAATACCTAGATATCACATTTTGTAGGACATACCCAGATGACTTGAATGAGTTAAAAACCCCAGCAAATTTTTTACCATCTCCATCAGTTAGAAAGTTTCCGGTTTCAATGAACAGTGGACGCATTCCTTTGCTATCCCAATCTAACAACTTACGACTGAAGGTCTCTTTATCCTTATTTCTTTAACTTCGATGTGAATGGGCAGTAGAGAAAGTCAGCCAAATGCCTAAATGGCCTATAGATAGAGTGAAAGATTATCATCAATTTTTGTAACATTGTTTCTAGCCGAGAACCTACTGCTAATGCATACTAGGTAGGTACCTAAAGTTTTCTTATGGTCATCAGTTTTCTTTGGTCGAAACGAAATGTCATTGTATTATTTGGGCGGCTTTCGACTTTACTACAACTAGTCAACTACCTATCTAATAAAACTGCCCCATACCCGACCCGTTTGGTAGTGAAAGAAAGCGACAGCAAGCATCCTATACGAGTACAATACATAATTTTGTGACCCAGATGGGGTGAGCTCGGCCCATAAACAGCCACTTCGACACTTGGAATTTATGGTTCCATCGCTGAGTAGGTAGTTAGTGAAATCTCGCCTGATTCATCCGTTACCTATAATAGTGCGTTTCGGTCTTTGATAATTATTGGTACAAAAAGTCCATTTTGTTCAAAATAGAAAGTGAACGAAATATATCAAATTTTGAATCTCGTTCTATATGAATAGAAACATTAATTTTGATTTTCTTTTTCGTAATTTCCTTGATAATTTCAGTAAGAATAAAGTTTGGGTCAAGGACGGAGTCATATTGGTAAAATAAGCGTTGCGAAATCAATCGCTGTGCTTATTCCTTGACAGAATTTTACCATTTAGGTCTCTTTCGAAAGCTACAAGGATGTACTTTGGTTCGAGTTGAGCCAATTGACATTTTCAAAATCCAAAAATCAAAAAAATATTTTTTCGTTTTTGGAAATGCCAATGGGCTCAAACCGAAGTGCATCCTTCTAGTTTTCGAAAGAGACCTAAATGGTGGAATTCTGTCAAGGAATAAACCCACAGCGATTGATTTCGTAACGCTTTATTTCAACAATTCAACTCCGTCCTTATGGCTGTATTAATTCTCAGCAGGTCAAAATTATTTTGAGGATTTTTCCCCCAAAAATGGAGATGAAAACTCAATGTTTTTTGAACGGTATACTGGTATATCATAAAATTTGAGTACAGAGCGTTTTTTAGATTATGTGGAAAAAAATTGTCCTTTTTTTTTGTTGACAACTTTTTTTTCAAAAAACGGCTCCATGCTCAATTTTCTACGTCTTTCAAAATTATAAAACAGTTGATAATTTTTTTTGTTTGTCAAAAAATGTCCCAGTAATCCTTTAGAAACTTTTCTAGTGTTTTATATTGGGCTTCCAAAAAAATGTGGGGTACAAAGTGGACAAAAACCATTCAATGGAATTCCATCAAAATCTCTATATCTCTTTATCTTTATTTTTGAGGGGAAATATTGATACCCTGCGTATATCTACAGCCTTATGGTGCTATTCTCTAAAAAATAACATTCCATGAACGCTCTGTTATTTAAAAATTCGTGTCGGCCATTGGCTGTTGCCTAGATAATAAGAACGTAACAGAGCCTTTATGGGAATGTAATTTTTTTGAGAATCGCACCATAAATCGGTAATCAATCAGTAATAGCGGGCATTATTCTGCAAGTTTTTGTGCTGAGAGCGCTGAGCTGCCACTCATAGCAGACAGTAGGTATACCAATATGCTATGTTCAAATTATACCGAAATAGCCGAGGAAAGAGCCAACACTCATAACGGTACCTACTACCTACATCATGGTAGGGGTAGCTGAAGATATTTGAGAATAATATCATCGTATCTCACACGTATACAACTGAATGACAATGTCGGAGTGCAATTTTATCGCATCTTTACATACGATGATACTGGAGCAGGAAAAAAGTTACGATGTTATTGTTTTTCTTATATCTCAGTGAATAAAATTTTTAGAAAAAACTGCTGAGACTGTTAGAAAGAGCTCATTTTTCTGATCAGGATCCATGCAATAGCTCAATTTCGCCCAAAATCGACTTACGATGTTCTTTGATTCGCACGTCGATATTCATAATCACGATGGAAATTAGAATCGATTCCCATATTAAAATACAGGTGTCCAATTCGAGAAAAATCTTAGATGTTGCACCCTGTAAGCGATATACCACAAAAAATGTTTGTCAACAGATTCAAAACCAGCGAAAAAAATTGTATAAGAATCTTTTTCAATTTTGGAAATTATGTTTGGGGGGATGTTTCCAAGGAGGAATGTATACTTCATACGCAAACACCCTGTACAAGAAATAGAAGGCTGTAAGTTGTCAGAAACCGTTTCAAGATATTGATGCGAGGTTTTCAAAAACAAAATTAGGAAAAATCTGACATTGTTTTTGAAAAAGTTACACACGCCTCAAAATTGACCACTTTTAACTCCTACTTTTTTCACCCTGTATATCATACAGTATATTAGCGAACACGATATCCAAATATGGAACTTGCAGTCAGAAGAACGCTTGAATCATTAACACCATCTTTTTTTCAAATCGGTTGATTTTTCGTCACGATATCCTCATTTGAACCTGAGCGAGTTTTTGGGGTTGACCACTTCAATCTTTGATCTGTTCAGTTTGGAAAAGAATACCTAAAATACAATAATTAGCCGTGATTATGTGAGAATGGAAACAAATGAGTTTCACTAGCGACACAAAAAAAAAATAAGTCCAATAAGTCAATGTTCTCTGAAATTTCTGGAGGATGACAGCTCTTCGAATGCCGAGTATGCGTTTTAAAGTAGGTGGAAATGTCACAATGTATGGATTGAGGCCACTTCTTCTCCGTGACAAAACGGTCGATAGAAAAAGCAACGTGCAATAACTGGTAAAAATAAGGCGCAGTCAGTGTGACAGGGAGTACGTGTTGAGAACTAGACGAATGTAGCAGAGTCAAGCGGATCGGGCCTGTTCAACCACTCCAAATAAAAAAAGATTGTTCCAAGCTTGATAAGTTACCTGTAGAAGTGCACAATGCTATGCAATTTATTCGTATTAGTTTTTTCTCTATTTCCTAAGAGCTCTGTTCCAGCATCCACGTATGAGTATTTACAAATAGTCATAATTAACTCACGTTAACAACTTCCACTCTCGCATTTTTCCTTCAGAAACATCCATTAACAGACTGCGAATGCCATAAATCCAGTACGGTTTCGTCGACAGTTTCTGTAGTTTCAACCATAAAACAAACTTCCTCGAACTCTGACGTTAAATGAGTAAACTCCAAAGTATAAAATAAATATACCCAGTAGAACAAAACCAATAAATTCTCCTCCATTACTCCATCCGCCTCCATTAACAACTAAATTACAGGTGCACTGAGCGCAATTTTCGCGCCATTATTTATTTGCCCTCAGGAGAATTGGCTCGCTAACTTACTTTTCATTAGTGTCAAAGGCACGGTGAAGAAAAACGGAAAACCTTTTCACACAGCGGAAATGGCGCTGAACTGCTGAAATTGCTGAAATTCCACTGAAAAATTCCGCAAACGTGATCCAATCCCGGAGTTTTCCCAGCGAGCAAGCGAAAAGTATTTTAAAGTTGAACTCACCACCACAGCTTGACGTAACGGAAAAACGCACTTACCTAGAAAAAAAGAAACGTAACATCAGTGACAAGTATGAAACAGTATTCGGATATGATACACAGCGATACTGGTATTGTTTTCGCATTTCGTTCCGTCTTGATAAATGGGAGCAAATCAAGATTTACTGCTCTGAATAAATCTGGGGAGGAGCAGCGAAATGCGGGAGGCGAAGGAAAATGATAATTCCAACAGTCGGAGCAGTTAGCACTCCGCTCCCTCGCCCTTCCAACGGCTCTAATCGAAAATTTCATGCGATACTCTGCCAATTTCCCGAGGCGGCACCTGGGGTTTTCCACTTCGCCCCCTCGTGCACCGCGGCTCCACCAGCCCCATTTCCTGCCAGCCTCTCCATATTTCCTCCCCGGCACACACAATTCGAGAATTAGCACAAGCTGGAACCTGTTGAGGAGCGGAGCAACAAGCGCATTCCATCGAAACGGTTGCCAAAAGACGTTTTTGCGATTGTACAGGAGGGGGATAAGCTGTGGGAGGCGATCGGGAGGTGTATTATTGGCAAAGAGCCACCGACTCATCCAGCTTGATGAGCCTGATGCACAGCCCGTTTTTGTGTTTGATTAATTAAACGAAACATTGACAGCGGAATACACTCGCAGCCCCGAATAGCAATTTGGTAGATGGGGTAATGGAGTGAACCGCGTCAGAAATTTGAAAAGCACAAAACTGGGTTTTACTCCATTATCCCTGCGCGTATGGGAACTGACCGCGTGTGGTTCAGCTCATGTCTCCATAGAGAACCTGAATATACTTTTGGGAGCATCCAAAAACAAAAGGAGTAGGTAACCTTGAAGAAAAGATCACAGCTAGTGTATTTTGCATTCTAAACTACGCAACGAAAATATTGTCCTACTCCAAATTTTTGGCCTTCTGGTGATAACATTTCTCCTTCTTGACCAATTCTCAAAATCCAGGGCTCATATTCGGGACAAGAAGTACACTTGTTCTCCCCCTTTTGAGAGAAAAAAAGTAGATTTCTATTTCCTTGGTTTGTCCTGCAATTGAAAATGTAACTTTTTCGTAAGTCTGTAGATATTACATTTTTGTAGTGTTGAATAGATTTTTTTCTTGGTTAATCACACAACGTATCACAACTTAGTCACATTGTTATCAGCTGGCTGGAGAAGCTTGGAAATTCTTCAAAATGACAACAAGATCTTTGATTGATTGTGGCGCTTTCAAAAACTGAGGCGCTATAAGCCATTGAGTTGGAGTGCCCCTTCCTTCAAACGCCAAGCTTTCAGGATAAATAGTACTGTGGTGAATAGTACCAATATTAACCACTTATTAATTACACAAACCGCGTGTAACGCACTGTCGTGATGTAGATATTCAACCTACTCAGCGAATATAGGGACTAGACAATAGAGCAACGTTCAGTGGAAGTATAATAAGCGGATAACAATTTAGAGTTAGTGGACTTGTACTATCGACTCCGATAAATAAACATGTGAAAACCAATTCCGTCTTAGCCTACATACGCCTAACCCTTCATGACGACCGTGCAGAGCAATCTGCTGAAAGTACAGTGCCAATTCCAAAGTTGGGCACCGAAAATACTTTGGAACAAGTGAGGCCTAAGGCCACCAAAATAACGCTACGAGAACCAGCCACGTTTTCAAAGCACCGCTGATGAAAACAGCAAGCAGCAAGCAGGAATCAGGAACAGCAGCCATCATTCCCTAGAGGCAGAACAACCAGACCAAAATGAAGAGTCTATTGTCAAATGCAGCAGCCAACATCTGATGTCCTAGACAACCAGACCAAAATGAAGAGTCTATTGTTCTAATAAAACAAAGCTCTCCGACTATCACAACATCAGACGGTCGAACCGCAACTGCACAGATACGTGTTTCGCCCCTACTGGGGGCTCATCAGTGCGCAGGCGTGCTCAGTTCAGCAATCCGATGCTGTGGCAGTCAGAGAACTCTATTGTTTCAATGGCTACACCTGGCAAACGGAGCACATTCCAACCCATGCAGGAACGCTGCATAATCAAGGCCAAAGATGCAACGACTTGACAGCTTAAAGACAACAAAGTGGGCACAAAATCACACAGTATTATGCGAATGGCTTGCCGCAAAATAACGCGAAAGTGCTATTTGAAACTGAGACGATATTTGAACAAAAATTAAACAGAATAAAATGTTTTGTGATGTTTCCGTGGAATGTCTGATGCAACTTCATTGAGACACCTATTTGGAGAAGTTGATGTTTTCAGGCGAAATTTGGAAAAAGATAACCAAGAGCGTAGAACAAATTTGCGTGTGATTCAAGACAAGACAAGTTATCTAGACAGGATAAAGGAAGACTTTGAAGCAACTAAGAAATTGTTCAATAAGACATCTCAAAGCGAAGAATTGTTCAGCACAGTGGAAGAGTACGCAAAGCGTATTGAAGGTGGAATTGATATTATTGCAAATACATCAAACTCGAGATTCGAAGCTATGAAAGAAGACAAAACTGTCAATATGGTGTGAGACGCAGTGCAGTTTTGAACTCATGTGCCAATAGTTTGAAAAGTCCTTACGATGAGGAACCAGATAAACTGCAAACATTTATCGATTCGGTGGATCTGATTAAGGCGTACATCAAACTGGCCATGAGGCACTGGCACTATCGTTTGTCAAGACAAGGTTGACAGGTAGGGCCAGAGCCTTTATCACGAATGACGTAACGTATCACGCTATAAAAAATTCCTGTCGGCCATTGGCTGTTGCCTAGGCACGTAGTAGTACAAGTATTTGAAATACGTAGTTGAAATACAATTCAGTATTTTGTATTTTGTATTCAAATACATTTGATTGAGAAGTATTTGTATTTTGTATTTTGGAATAGTTCAGGCAGCTAGTATTTCGTATTTTGTATTTCAAATACATTTTTTGGAAAAAGTATTTGAATTTACAAAATACAAAATACAAAATACATTTGTTTCCCATGCTCTTTAGTCTGTTCGAGTCGAAATTCTTTTGTTATACTATATTCACCTCCATTGACATTTCTTGCTTTCCTTGCTTAAAGATGCATGCTTAAAAGATTGCATCTTTTACGTTTTACGTTCTACTGGTGAGTGCATCCTACTGTCAGCCACGAGAGGTTCCATGTCGGATGTCGGACAATATTTTTGAAAAGCTGGTTGTCCTCAAAGGAAGTCAACATTTGTAATTTTGAAGAATTGATGAATGAACTGAGGAATTTATTTGAATATGAAGTTTTCTTCACTTGATGTTTATTTTATTTGTCTTTTCATAGTTCATGATAATTTACTTATTGTTGCGACTGAATCAATGAAGTGTTCCCATTGAAATACTTCTATTCAACGGTTTTTCCAATAAAATGGTTGAAATAGGCAATAAGAATGTATTTTGTATTTTGTATTTGGAATAGACTCTAGGTTGTATTTTGTTTGTATTTTGAAATTTCTTGGTTTTCCAAAATACGTATTTTGTATTTTGTATTTCAAAGACATTTCAAGAAGTAGTTTGTATTCTGTATTTCGACTATCTTGGATCGTGTATTTTGTATATAAATACATTTTTTGAAGTATTTTGCCCAGCCCTGTGCCTAGGTAATAACAGCGTAACAGAGCCTTCATGAAATGTTATTTTTCACAGAATAGCACCATTAGAGGAGGATATATTAACACATAAAAACTTTAACGAACAGAAACTTACGTTAACAGATCAAACACCCGTCTACAGAAAACCATACAGACTGCCACAATCGCAAAAACAAGAAGTGAGAAGGCAGGTAGAATTATTGAAACAAAAAGACTTGATAGAAGCGAGCAGGTCACTTTTCAATTCTCCAATAATACTCGTTCGCAAAAAAGCGGAAGACCCTAATGAGAAAAAATAGCGTTTGGTCGTTGAATTCAGACAAGCTGATCAAAAGCTGGTACAAGATAAGTTCTCATTACCAAGAATTGAGGCGAATTCAGATGAATTAGGTAGGGCCAAATGGTTCTCGGTTATCGACCTAATGGCCGGATTCCATCAAATTCCTTTGGAAGAGAACTCACAAAATTTCACATCTTTTTCTATCGAAGGTGCTTTATACAGATTCAAAAGATTGCCCTTCGGTTGGAATGTGTCATGTAACAGTTTTCAGCGTATGATGACAATGGCATTTTCGGGTCTACCACCCGATGTGGCGTTTTTGTACGTTGATGATGTTATGATCACAGGATGTTCAGAAAGGCATCATTTACAAAATCTCAGAAAAGTTTTTGAAGTGTGCTGGAGTAGCAATTGAAAGTTAAATCCTAATAAATGTCAGTTTTTCAAAAATCAGGTCACAAATTTTGGCCATACCATTTCAGACAAAGGAGTCCTACCTCTGACTAAGCAAAATTCGATGCAATTTAAAATTTTCATAGTCCAAAAAACGCTGATGAAGCCAAGCGTTTCGTAGCATTCGCTAATTATCATGGGCGTTTTATGAGAAACTTGGCGGAAATAACTTCTTCACTGAATCAGCTTACAAAGAAAGGAGTCTTGTTCAAATAGTACAGGAAAAATAGTAAAGAAATCGGCGAAACCTCGGAATAAATATGGACGTCCTGAAAATTTGATATTTTGTTCAGAATTAAGTACTCTACAACATATCCAAAATCGCCAAAAATCGCACTCGGGGGTTTTGAGTTATTGGAGGGGGAGTAAAAAATTGCTGGTAAAAATGGAGGGGATGGAACCCGTCAACCTATTGGATGCGAATACATTATAGTTAGACGTATCATATCTCATCGATACCATTTTGGCACGAAAAGTGTCCATCATTGTTGAAGAGGAGTAGTGGGGGGGCGAAGTTCTGCTGGGTGGTCCATTTTGTTTTTATGGCCATGTAGAACCGATCACGACAAGTTTGGTATCTTTTCCGACTAAATTCAATCTCCTGAACTCGTATCCGATGTGCAAATTCGGATGAAAACAAGATTGAACAAGTTGACTTGAGAAAACTGGTTTTTTCTTTGACAATTTTGACGAATTTTTTTTGTACTGTTGGAGGTGTCAATTCTTCGAAAATTTTCAGGGGCCAATAAATTGAAGTGTATTCCCCACAAAAATCATCCACTCGATGTATAATTTTGTTTCTCGAGTTTAAAAAACCGATTTGAACTTGAGCCGCCGCAGCGCGTCGTCTACTACTGACCAGAACACTACAGCATGCACCTTTAAATGGAAACACCTCAAACTATTGGAGAAATAACAACTCATCTTCGAAAATTGGAGGATTTGTGCAGAACTGAATTCCCTATACCATGAACAAAATCGCCATGAATCGCAATGCAAGATTTTGAGTTATTCGAGGAAGAGTATAACACTTTGACAGGATTCATACTCTATGAACTGTTACCTCTCCCCTTGAATAACTCAAAACCATACAGTGCAATCCATGGCGATTTTGTTTATGTTATAGGGAATTCAATTTTCCACAGATCCTCCAATTTTCGAAGATCAGTTCTCATTTCTTCAATAGTTTGAGGTGTTTCCATTTAAAGGTGCATGCTGTAGTGTTCTGGTCAGTAGTGGACGACGCGCCGCGCCGGCTCAAGTTCAAATCGATTTTTTAAACTCGAGAAACAAAATTATACTTCGAGTGGATGATTTTTGTGGAGAATACACTCCAATTCAATGGTCCCTGGAAATTTTCTGGAAATGAACACCTCCAACAGTACAAAAAAAATTCGTCAAAATTGTCAAACAAAAAACAAGTTTTCTCAAGTTAACTTGTTCAAACTTGTTTTCATCGGAATTTGCACATCAGATACGAGTTCAGGAGATTGAATTTAGTCGGAAAAGATACCAAGCTTGTCGTGATCGGTTCTACATGGCCATAAAAACAAAATGGACCACCTAGCGGAGCTTCGCCCCCCCACTACTCCCCTTCAACAATGATGGACACTTTTTGTGCCAAAATGGTATCAATGGGATATGATACGTCGAACTATAATGTATTCGCATCCAATGGGTTGACGGGTTCCATCCCCTCCATTTTTACCAGCAATTTTTTACTCCCCCTCCAATAACTCAAAACCCCCGAGTGCGAATTTTGGCGATTTTGGATATGTTGTAGAGCACTCAATTCTGAACAAAATATCAAATTTTCAGGACGTCCATATTTTTTCCGAGGTTGAAATCTATCTTTCTTGTACTAAAATGGACTACGGATTGTAACAGTGCGTTTTTTGAGTTAAAAAAAGGCATCGATGATGCCGCCAATATTGCAGTATCCAGATTTTTCAAAAACTTTTATACTTCCAACTGACGCCTCAAATATTGCATGTGGCGCAGTTTCGCCACAGGAACACAACGGAAACGATTAACCAATCGCATTTGCATCTGAACAATTCACAAAGGAAGAAGCTAACAAAAGTACCATTGAAAAAGAATTAACAGCAATTCACTGAGCTGTTGATTATTTCAAACCATATGTCTATGGAGAGAGATTTATTGTGAGATCTGATCACCGCCCACTCGTTTATTCATTTTCAATGAAGAATTCTACTCCCAAGCCAACACGTATGCGCCTCGAATTAGAGGATTACGATTTTATAGTCAATCACATGAAGGGAAATAGGACCTGATGCCTTGTCCAGGGTGAATGATGAAGAGCTCAAGGTTGCAAATATCAATGTAGCAAAAATAATGACGCGGGCCCAAACCAGGGAAGGGAAAATTCTAACAGAAACTGACCGATCGGAAAAGGAAACCAGAATAAGCGAAAATGAAGTTGGAGTTTTCGAGGTAACTAACAATAAAGATCCCTCCAATTTACGACATCTGAAGTTCAAAGTTTTCGAAAATCGAATGAGTATGATAATACAGGAATACAATTTACAGTGGGTTGCGAGTTTTGATGGAAAAGTCACTAGTGATAACATAGCTGAGACCCTGTTATCCAGGGTTAAGCCCGGTGATGTAAGAGTACAGGATTATTTTTTGAGTGGCAAAAAGGAACCCGCTAGCGTTACAGTGATCTAGAGCATCTGATAACCAAGTTGGATAATATGGCCGGCGAGAATGAAATTAAAATATTGAAGCTTCAGAACGAGGATGAAATTTCAAGAGTAATAAGCAATAACGCATTCAGAAATATTGGAAATCGAACCCTTACACATGTAAAAATCGCGATTTGTACCCCTATTATCACACTATCCGACGAAAACGACAGAAAAGAAATTTTAAAAACATTCCATAATGATCTACCACTTGGAGGTCATGCGGGCTCCAAGAGAATGTTGTCAAAATCAAAATTGTATTTCAAGTGGAGAAACATGAAGAAAGATTCGGTCCATTCCATGAAAAATTGCGAGTCATGCAAGTTGAATAAACCTTTAAAAGGAGGTTTAGAAAAATTAATTATCACACCAACACCACAGAAAGCATTTGAGCTTTTGATAATTGATACAATCGGACCACTTTCGGTGTCCATCGACGGATATAAAATATGCTCTTACAGTTATATGCGATTTGTCAAAGTATCTCGTGAGTATTCCTATTCCGGACAAGGAATCTGAAACGGTAGCGCGAGCTCTATTCCAAGAGGTTTTCCTTACGTATGGTTTTCCAAAGATAATTAGGACAGATCTTGGTACTGAGTACCTATGAGAATGCGCTATTTGATGAGCTAGCCATTCAGCTAAAGTATCGGAACCATATCGACATGAGACGGTTGGAACAGTAGAAAGGAACCACAGAATATTTATTGATTACGCTCGTCCCTACATAAATGCTACGACGACTGATTGGCATGTTTGGTTGAGAATATGTTTTACTTATAGTACAGGAAAAATAGAAAAAAAATCGGCAAAACCTCGGAATAAATATGGACGTCATGAAAATTTGATATTCTGTTCAGAATTGAGTGCTCTACAAAATATCCAAAATCTCCAAAAATCGCACCTGGGGGTTTTGAGTTATTGGAGGGGGGGGTAAAAAATTGCAGGTAAAAATGTAGGGGATGGAACCCGTCAATCCATTGGATGCGAATACATTACAGTTCGACGTATCATATCCCCTTGATACCATTTTGGCACAAAAAGTGTCCATCATTGTTGAAGGAGAGTAGTGGGGGGGCGAAGCTCTGCTAGGTGGTCCATTTTGTTTTTCTGGCCATGTAGAACCGATCACGACAAGTTTGGTATCTTTTCCGACTAAATTCAATCTCCAGAGCTCGTATCCGATGTGTAAATTCAAATGAAAACAAGTTTGAACAAGTTACTTGAGAAAACTTGTTTTTTCTTTGACAATTTTGACGAATTTTTGTTTTACTGTTAGAGGCGTTCATTTTTTGTATTAATATATGCTCCTAGTTCTCAACCACCCAATCGATTTCTCTTATCTTGGTCTTGAATGAGAGATAATGAATCAAAGTGAATGATATGCGATGAATTTTGTTCAAAATTTGACACTAACAGACTTAATTTCTTGATAATGACACTTTTTTCGTGTTTTTTCTCTTATGCTTCAGTTAACATCTTACTTTTGCATCGACCACTGAATATCACTTGGTATTATTATATGCAGTAGATTCCCTACAGTTTTAGCTTCAAAATGACGTATCTTTTAGCTCCATTGTGAATTGTCCAGCAATTCCAATGAGGATTCTATGAAGTTACGTCAAACGCATTATATGGGGAAAATCACTTCAACATTATCAACCTAGACTTTGATCTGTAATAATTGATCCTACGTTCAATATGCACAGCATCGTACTGACTAAATCTGGTCTGGTAGCACTCGTATAAGTAGGTACTAGGTACAGTTTCGCAATTTTCCTCTATGGTTTTAGCCGAGGGGTTGACCACCCAAGAAATTTGTGTACACCATTTACAAAATTTACAAAATTTACCAAACATTTACTACATTTACTAAATATTTACCCACATTTACTAACATTTACCAACATTTACCAAACATTTACCACATTTACTAATATTTACCAAACATTTACCACATTTACCCACATTTACCAAATATTTACCACATTTACCAACATTTACCAAATATTTACTACATTTACCAACATTTACTAAACATTTACCACATTTATAAACGAAATCCACTAGTAAAAAGCATAAGATGAACTACCTAAGTACTGAAATGTACGAAAACAATAATGGGTAGTAGCATAGAGAAATAAGCATAAGCACTTGCTCAGATATTTGAGGAGTTGCTAAGCAGACTATCACTGGCAACGCCTATGGAATTCAAGCAAATGCTTATGCTTATTCTCTATCAATACTACCCAATTACTAATAATCACCGGAATACCAACTGGAAAATAGGTACCTAACGAACAAAATATCGTCGTACTGATTAAGTCAGCTACTTGTCTCCCGAGTAATTTTGTGTTACCTGTTACCAGTGTCTAGGGTAGAGTTTTTGACTACACATCATTGGAAATTGGAACTCGTCAGAGAATTTTCTGTGAGAAAAATGAAAACCACAGACGTGATAAGTAGTTGACTTTTTCTCATCTATTGAACGGGAAATGAACACAACAATTCCAACATTTATCAAAAACATTCTAAATTTCTAAAATTTCATGGAATCGACTACAAAACGTATCATTTGGGAATTTGAAAAATCTGTTGTGGGCGACACAAAACTTTCCCGACCAGAATCCAGAAACCCTTGGAAATTTTTGTTCGATGTGTTTCTTCAGGTATAAAGTTGGAGTTCGAAAGGTAGATTTTAATACATTCACAGGAAGACGGCCCCGTAGCACAGTCGGTCGTCTGCCGTCTGTGGTGCGGATGGCGCGGGTTCGAATCCCGGTAAGTCATGGATGTTTTGTGTTTGTTAAAAAATTTGCGTATATTGTAATTCCTATGTAATAATTCACTGTTATCAATAAAAGGCGCAAAAACTCCTATGGCGCTGATAAGCCGAGAAGCAGGAAAACATTAATTTTTTTTTAATTTTTAATTTTAAAATACATTCACAGGAAATTGACAATTGGTTCAGAAAATTATTTGATTTTCCCAAAAATACTCAAAGCTATTCGGCGCGTAAACACTCCTAACTAACCACTGTTAAAATCTCTGCTAAGCCTCGCGTAAACAAGCTCTGTCGTTCTTTGATAATGACACTTCCGTTTCACAGATGACAACCAAAAATTAATCAGCTCATTGGACGGCAAGGTCCTGTCTGTATGCGTATATCAAATTTCAAGTCGATCGGGTCAACGGTTCGGCATCAGCTATCGTGTCAGAACGTTTTCCCTGCACCATCACATAACTTTCTCTTTCGAGTGAGGAGACGGGTTGGGAAAGTAAAATGAAGATTTGCATGAAATTCTAGAGTTTACAAGAACTCTTTATCTGAACTTATCGACTAGGACTAAAGAGGAGAATATTTTGGGAATTTTAATTTGTGGTTGGTCATGAACTCGATCATAAACATTTGATTTCAGCAGCCAGGGCAAGGACTTGATAGAGAATTCATCTGATAAAGAAAAATTAGAGATTCGACGACTTGTTCGAAGGTGAAAACTCGAGAATGTTCATACAAGACAAGAATAAGTTCCAAGTTTGATGTCAATCGTTCCACTAATAAGAGATTCCAATATGGCGGTGAAATCATGAATTCTAACTAGAAAATGAGAATGATCACACGTAACAAGGGTAAGTTCTAAGTTCCATGAAAATCGTTCCACTATAAAAAGATTCCAAGATGGCGGCGGAATAATGAAATTTAGTTTGAAAATAAGAATGTTCATACGAAACAAGAATAAGTTCCAAGCTTTATGACAATCGTTCCACTACTAAGAGATTTCAATATGGCGGCGGAATCATGAAATTTAGCTTGAAAATGAGAATGATCATGCACACGTAACAAGGGTAAGTTCTAAGTTCCATGAAAATCGTTCCACTAATAAGAAATTCCAATATGACGGCCAAGATGGCGGCGGAATCATGAAAATCAGCTTGAAAATAAAAATGTTCATACAAGGCAAGAATAAGTTCCAAGTTTGATGACAATCGTTCCACTAATAAGAGATTTTAATATGGCGGCCAAGATGGCGGTGGAATTATGAAATTTAATTCAAAAATAAGAATGTTCATACGAGACAAGAATAAGTTCGAAGTTTCATGAAAATCGTTCCACCAGTGAGAAATTTCAATATGGCGGCCAAGATGGCGGCGCAACCATGAAACCCAATCTGCCCACTGGCCACCCTTGAAAACCTAAGCTATTCATAGGAAGAAGTTCCAGGGCTCTAGGTTCATTTCCCGAGGAGGAGTTCAACTTCTCAGAAGTGCACAGTGAATCTTTGTTTTTTGATAATAATAATGATAACTATGTATGGTTGAAAAAATAATGCCCATTGGTGATCCTTGAAGACATCAGCTATCATTCAAAAAAAGTTCCAGGGTTCTAACTCAATTCCCCGAGGAGGAGTACAACTTCTCAATTTCTACACGGACAGACAGACAGACAGACAGACAGACGGGCAGACAGACAAACCGGCCATATGAGCGTCATTTTCTTACGAAAATGCGCTAAAAATTATCTTGGAATAACTGAAAAACTACAACATTGACCAAACACTTACAAATATGCATCAAAATTTACTAAGCATTTATAAAAATCCGCTAAACATTCACTAAAATTGACTGTTATTCACTGAAATTTACCAAACATTTACCACATTTACAAACATTTACCAAATATTTACCAACATTTACCAAATATTTACCACATTTACTAACATTTACCAAATATTTACCACATTTACCAAATATTTACTACATTTACCAACATTTACCAACATTTACCAACATTTACCAACATTTACCAAATATTTACCACATTTACCAAACATTTACCAACATTTACTCGAGCTTGTACACCACATTTACTAGGTGGTCAACCCCTCGGTTTTAGCGCTACTACTTGTAGCCTTATAGTTTGTTCTTGTTATTGCCGTCTGCAGTGTCCGGCAATAGCTCAGCTACTGAATTTCGGATTGCGCTTGGGTTTTTGCTAGATGATAGCTTAGGTACCTTCTCTAGATGTACAAACAACAAAGATATTTTATTTCATTATTCGTCCGTCCGTCCGTCTGTGTGTCTGTCATTCCACGCAATATCGCGGCTCCTAGACCTCGGATTAACCTCGGGTTTTCGCTAGATAATAATAGCTAAGGTACTCTAGGTGTAAACAAACCACAGGGTGGGCTACGCGGTAGCACACACGTGTAGTTGGTCCCCGTCAAGACGCATCTTCCTCCAGCTCCGGAGACTATTTTGAAGATAGTGTCTTGCAACTGCAAGAAGAACTGCGGTCTAAAATGTAGATGCAGGCGATCTTCCTTGTCTTGTTCGCAGATGTGTAAGTTCTGTAGGGGCACAACATGTGAGAATCTACCCCACCTTGTTGAGTATGACCCTGAGGACGATCTGTTATTTTTATAAACTTATGTATTCAGTCCCTTTAGGTGCTAGATAACTTTGCTATTATTTTAGATGGGTATAGGTACTATCGGTAGGTATTCGAGGTAACTATCGATTTATTGTTTGGAAATCGGTAGACGAGATTTTTACGAAACTAATATTGGACAAAATAAACTAAGAGTATAGATGGTAAGCTAGATGCGATTTTTTTCTGACTACTAGTGAACTTGAAATTATAATGATAATAATTTGATATTTTTTTTGCAGAGAATGGCTATAAAAGTCTTCCTGTGCTGTGCTAGACTTCCAATACATTATTAATATGTAAATACAATGTTGAAGCTCTGATTTGAAAAGATTGTGAGCATTTTTGATTGAAAAAAATGATAATTTGCTCTTGAAAATTGTGGATTTTTGATTTACGATACTTTCACGTTGAGTACATCAATGCTCGAAATTTCGAATAGGATCGATAACTGCAACTATTTCACGCATTAACATCAGGCATTCGACATAATTATCATTTCTTGAATACTATAAAATCGAGTTGGTTTGATGTTCGGTGTAAGCCAGCTTGAAACTGAAAAATGTGGCTATACCCGCGGGAAAATTGCTGTTGTTATATTATCATTATTTTAATGTAGAGTGTTATTTTTTCGGAAGCTAGAGAATTGTTTTGGTTACAAGAAGAAACCTTGAAAGATGAAATCAAAGCCATATCACAGCTACAATACATTTTTTCTCAACTGCGCGGAAATATTTTTGAGTGACATTTTGGACTTCGACATTTTTTTCAATAAATTATTTTTCTTACCTTGTAACCACTCACGTCGCGTTTATGATATGATAGTCTTACGCAGAAAAGTCCATATAGTTCATTCAATCTTAAATCCAAACGATTAATGCATCAAACGCAAAAATAACCCAAACTGAAAAACCGGCTTTATTTCAGTCCCAAAATCACGTTTTTCTGCCGAAAGTTGCTCAAAAGATTTTTTGAACAGAATTTAAATGTCATAATCGGATTTGCAAGGTCAGATTCAGTGGAAAACGATACCCAACATGACAGTATTGTCCGAGGGGTTGACCACCTAGTAAATGTGGTGTACAAGTTCGAGTAAATGTTTGTAAATGTTTGGTAAATGTGGTAAATATTTGGTAAATGTTGGTAAATGTTGGTAAATGTTGGTAAATGTTGGTAAATGTGGTAAATATTTGGTAAATGTTAGTAAATGTGGTAAATATTTGGTAAATGTTGGTAAATATTTGGTAAATGTTGGTAAATGTTAGTAAATATTTAGTAAATTCTGGTAAATATTTGGTAAATGTTTGGAAATGTGGTAAATATTTGGTAAATTTCAGTGAATAACGGTCAACTTTAGTAGCTGTTTAGCGGATTTTTGTAGAGGCTTGGTGAAGTGATGAATATTTGTGAGTGTTTGGTCAATGTGATAGTTTTTCAGTTATTTCAAGATAATTTTTTGTAATTTCCTCGGTTTTTCGGTCATCCTGCAGTTTTTCAAGTTGAGTTTAATAAAAAAAAGAAAGTCCTTAAACCTCTTTTAGCAATGATTTTGATTCTTTGCTATCATTGTATAGTTGTTTTTGTTCTACGATCCAAATACCTATGTATTCAAGGCCACTTATGTTTACAATAATATCAAATGCTTGAACTTAGACTTGAAGTCTTTTAGAATACGTAGTCTTTCTATAAGGGAGGGACGAGGGGAGGATCGAAGGGAGAGTGTAAATTTCTAACATTACAAAAAAAAATTTATTGAAACCGTAATGGAAGTAATGAAACTTTTATTCTTTTCCTCAGTTCAACCCTTAGTTTTCCTTCGGACAAAAACTAAAATTCCGCTGGGGCTTTCTTAATAGGTCCAAAATATTCTCCTCTTTTGTCTTCGTCGATAAGTTTGGATACACCTAAAGAGTTCTCGTGAACTCTTGAATTTCATGCAAATCTTCATTTTACTTTCCCGACCCGTCTCCCCACTCGGAATAATATGATAATGATAAGGGAAAGTAATGTGATGGTGCATGGAAAACGTTTTGACACGATAGCTGATGCCGAACCGTTGACTTGATCGACTTGAAATTTGGTATACAGACAGAGTCTTGTCGTCAAATGAGCTGAATAATTTCTGGCTGTCATCTATGAAACGGAAGTGTCATCAAAGAACGACAGAAGTTGTATCTTACGGAACTTGACTATATGTTATTTGAAAGCCCTGAGTCAGTTGTATCTAGAACAGTTTCAAGTATTTCACTTGTCAGTAATTGGAAGATATGGAAATTCGAAACTTTGACATTTAATAATCTTTCAAAATCTATCCGATGGATGGGAGCCAAATTCGACAGGGAGCAACAACAGGTTTTCCGACAATGATTTTTTCAGAATTGAAATTACACATTCCGTAATTTCAAAAAAAAAACTGCAGAGCAAACTTCGACATGCGGTAATAAGCCCCACGAAATATTCATTTTAGGTGCAGACTTGCTGCCAGTCTTGGAGAAAATATTGGACTGATTTTTGAGAAGAAAATTTTTGAAAATGGACTAATGGTTTTTGAGTTTTTCACCTTGGAAAAACTGCAAAGTTCTAAACTTCTATACCGTGAACGGATTTTCACAAACAAATTCCAACAAGAGTTCACTTCTCAGGCATTTTCCAAGAGTTTCTTTTCTCAATTTCCAAGGTTTCCAGCTAAAAACGAGAAAAACCAACTAATAGCCAAGAGTAGACCTCAATGATGGATTTCAAAATAAAGTCTTAATCGACGATTTTCATAATTAAATGGTTTGGAGAAGGCTTCGAGTGTTTCCGGGAAATTCAAATATTTTCTGAATCAATTGTCAATTTCCTGCAAATGTATTCCAATCTATCTTTCGAACTCCGACCCTTATACCTGAAGAAGCACATCGAACAAAAATTTCCTAGGGTTTCTGGATACTAGTCGGGAAAGTTTTGTGTCGCCCACAACAAATTTTTTAAATTCTCAAACGATACGTTTTGGAGTCGATTTCATGAAATTTGAGAAATTCAGAATGTTTTTGATGAATGTTGGAATTGTTGTGTTCATTTTCTGTTCAATAGATAAGAAAAAGTCAACTATTTATTTATCAGTTTTATCACGTCTGTGGTTTCCATTTTTCTCAGAGAAAATTCTCTGACGAGTTCCAATTTCCAATGATGTGTAGTCAAAAACTCTGCCCTAGACTCTGCGACTCTGCCAAAGATTTGCCGAGCAGCAAAAGATCGAGACATGAACGGAAATGAACGAACGTAGTATTACGAATCAGTTTCTGTGCCCGACCCTGGCCGACCGCAAAACCTCCAAGCTAGGCAACACGATTAATTTATTGCTTCCGCTTTTTTGCACTTTTCTTGAAAATGAAATTTGCAAACGCTAATCGGAATATCTCGAGAAAACACAGTTTTTATCACATACCTAGTACTAAAAATAATAGGTAGGTACCTCAAATGCAAGGTAAAAATAGGGAGAGGTAAGACGGATCGTAAAAATTCCACGGCTATTGCATTCAATCTCCATTTAGATACCTATGATGCGAAACTGGACCATTCAAAATAATAATATGTAACGTAGGTAATACAAAATTACTCGAGAGACAAGTTTATCTAAAGCTGACTTACTCAGTACGACGATATTCTGCTCGGTATTTTCCAGTTGGTATTTTGGTTCTGTACATTTCAGTAGTTCATCTTATGCTTTTTACTAGTGGACTTTGTTTATAAATAATGAGGTGAATGTTTGGTAAATGTTGGTAAATGTGGTAAATATTGGTAAATGTTGGTAAATGTGGTAAATGTTTGGTAAGTATTAGTAAATGTGGTAAATGTTTGGTAAATGTTGGTAAATGTTAGTAAATGTTGGTAAATGTGAGTAAATGTTGGTAAATGTTGGTAAATATTGGTAAATGTTGGTAAATGTGAGTAAATGTTTAGTAAATGTAGTAAATGTTTGGTAAATTTTGTAAATGGTGTACACAAATTTCTTAGGTGGTCAACCCCTCGGTATTGTCTCAATAATAATGAAAACCAAATTTCTTGCATAGGTCACCAATTGCCCCCCTCCCGAGCTCCCCTCACGGGGACCATAGACATCTAGTTTATCAATAAGTTTCACTTATAACCCAATGTATCCAAATATGATAAATTTGAAGCCACTGGCTAGATTACTTTTGTCCTAGAATTTTTTTAATGAAAATTTTGACCCCCCCCTTTTAAAAATTATGACGCACACGGAGGAAAGTTGGGGACTTTTAGTATGTTGTTTAGTAAGGTTAAGTGGGTACGATACCGTGAAGATTGCACGTGGATTAATTTGTTTCATCTTAAATGCTAAAAAGCCTGGGCTATATCGCGATGTAGGTATTTTACCTACTCAGCGAATATAGGAACTAGACAATAGAGCAACGTCCGGTGGAAGTATAAGTATAATAAGCGGATAACAATTCAGAGTTGGTGAACTTGTATTATCGACTCCGATGAATAAACATGGGAAAACCAATTTCGTCTTCGCCAACATACGCTTAACCCTTCAGTACTGTGATGGGAATGCTACTTCGGTATTGCAAACAGTCTTGTATACACCATGAGACTGACGCTCATTTTTATTCCCTTGGGTTATCCCGTATAAAACTTCACCTGCGGGAATAAAAACTCACTTCAGTCCCTTGGTGTGTGGAGTACTATTATTTATGTTGAATGCCTAGGATAGAAATCGCAAAGCTGTGGTGAGCAATTCTTCACAAGATGAATAAGAGAACCGTCCGAATGAATGACTGGAGAAGCCAGATACTGGGATGATAGCCCCAATGTAAACTGTCTATAATGTACCTACTCTATAATGTACCCGAGAGGAATTTGGAAACCGCCGATTTGATATTTCAAATCCACTCATCTCCGTTATCATAAGTTACGGCTGTCCTCCCGTATTACTCCATTATCTCTCGCTTCGATCTCGTCCTGCGAATCCAGCGCATCCGCACACAGCTGAAAAGTGTTTGGACTTGGTCCCAAGCTCCAAAGTTTCAGCATAGTTCCAGCAACAGTAATGGCGCACAAAAGGTCCAAAAGGTGTGCCAACTTACACGCTCGCTCTTCCCAACTTATACACTCATTGTGCCCATCAATACCGGAGTTCATGCTCGTACTCCCGGCTCATGCATATTCATATTCCTCGAACGCGTAACCTTTCAGTTTTGTTCCATATACCGGGGCGGATTTATCTCCGGGGGGGTATAATCGCAGTTTCGGATACGGTCGTGCTGTTGTTTTTTCAGGGAGGTCAGTTTTATCTGGTTAATAAATAAAATGGACGGCTGGAACCCTTCCAAATGGGATTAGTAGGGTCCCGTCTCTCTTGCCCGGCATAAGCGCGTTTACATTCGACGCTTATCTGCTTACATCGCCATCAATCATATTCAAAGTTGCTCGAGGTTTACGATCCACCGGCAATCCTATTACGCGTCTCTTCTTCTGTCAATATCGGCTCGCTCCTTTCGCTGCTCCTCTTACTCCTTCTGCTACTCCTTTTGCTCTATCATACTCCTTTCAGGTGCAATCAACCTATTCCTTTTACTATTTTATCCTTTTTACTATCAACCCAGTAATCACGTAGTAATCACTCATATCAGCGGTAGCATCAACGATGCACTCGGACTCGGGTATAGTGGAGAAAACAAAAAAATCTTCACTTTACAGCAAAAAAAATTGATAAATTTAAAAAAAAAAACAGTCAAGTAAATCTAATAACCAACAAAATACCTTTGAAAACACCAGAGGATCTCAAGAAAGCAATCCTTGACTTGACACAAGACATACAACAAGCAGCATGGACAGCAACACCAGACAGCAAAAAGGATACATTTAGAGAATGATGTCCAGCCAGCATTAAGCAAAAGATCGCTGGAAAACGTGATCTACGAAAACAATGGCAACTTTATCGTACGGAAAGGAATAAACAAAAACTGAAGAAATCGATAAAAGAACTTGGAAAATTACTACTGGACGATAAAAATCAATCAGTTCAAAGGTATCCAGAAAAAACGCCCCCAACAAAAGTAGGTACGGGGTCAGTTGAGCCAGACGTTTCTAGGGACTTTTATCTGGTGACTTTTGGTTGGCAACACTGAATCTAGTGACTTTTTTGACAGGTCGTTAAGCATTGGATCTGCATTACCGGCATTTGACAGGTGGCGCGGGAAATTTGAAAAGTTTTTAGTTTATCTGGTGACTTTTGGTTATTATCACTGAATCTAGTGACTTTTTTGACTGATCGTCAAGCATTTATTCTGTATTACCGGCATTTGACATGTGGCGGATTTTAACGTGCGGGAAATTTGAAAAGTACGTGGAATTTGGATCTGACAGGTTAGGTCACAGATTGTGTTTGGCAGGAGACATTTGTTAGCTTGAAAGCGCGGGATGTTTGAATTCCCTATACCTACTGAAGCACTCCTCATTGTATCTTAACCCTTGCAAACTCTCAAGTGGTTTGGTTTCAATAGTTATTTTTGGTATATAAACGCAAGCAAATAGAACCATTTTATTGACAGACCAATATACTGTGCTAGTTACATAGACAATGATCACATACAGTTCAGGGTAAGACCTCAACATCATGATTTATTTGTAGTTTAATTCACATAACTGCTTACATAGACAATTATATTAAATTCAAAATAAAGCACAAATAGGTGATCATAAACAAATTTACAGTATTGATTATACATACAAACATTAATTACTAAAATTACTTGAAATCGAAGTACGTTCGATAAAATTTCTTAGTTGCTTACATAGACAATTACGTCAAATTAAAATAAGGCACAAACAGGTAATCGTGAACGATTTTTCATAGCTGAGTATACAGGCATCAACTACCTATAATCGAAAAACATCTAATACATGTTCTTAGTTGCTTACATAGACAATTACGTGAAACTTAAAATAAGGTACAAACAGGTGAGCATGAATGACTTTTCATAGCTAAGTATACAGACATTATTCACTTGGAACCGAAGTACATTTGATACAATTTCTCAGCTGATTACCGCATACCATTACATGAAATTTGAAATAAGGCACAAACAGGTGATAATAAACAAATTTACATAGTTGATTATACATAGAAGATATGCACACGAACATAAAATCGAAGTACATTTGACTATTTCTTAGTTGATTACATAATATACAATTACATGAAATTCAAAATAGGGCACGAAGAGGTGATCATAAACAAATTTACAGTGCTGAATAATACAAACTTGAATTACTCAAAATCGAAGTACATTCAATACAATTTCTTAGTTACTTACATAGGCAATTACGCGAAATTCAAGTAAGGCCAAAACAGGTGTTCATGAGCGATTTTTATAGCTGATTACACAAACATTGAATACTTTAAAATAGGAGTAGGTACTTTTAATACAATTTCTAAGTTGATTATACCATATAAAATTATTTGAAATTTGAATTAAGGCACAAACAAATGATAATAAACGAATTTATAGGGTTGATCACACAAATATCAATGACCTGAAATCGAGGTACATTTTTAATACAATTTCTCAGTTACAAACATCATTCACCCAAAGTCGAAGTACACTTAACACGACAACTTGATGGTCGGCAGTTCTGATGTGCCGGTCGCGAGGCAGAATGTTGGAATCATCATCATTATTGACAACAATTGACTCCTTCATGGAGCCAAAATTGAGTAGCTTGGAATTCTTATAGCTCAGTTTGATTATTTTCACTTTGCAAACGACATCACTTCTATTCTCGGGTGCTGGGAAGGCGAAGAGGCCCACTGTAGGCTCTTAGAGAAAATCGTTGATAGTGTGAATTTAGTAACTGGATCAGGTTGACAGTATAATTCTAGTTATTGTAGTTGTGATGAGAACATTCAAGGTGAGTACTACAAAAAAAAAAAGGATATTATAATACAAGTTTCATAAGACATAGTACTGTTGGGGGGTACGGAAAATGAACGAGTGAATATGCCTCCACGACCGTGAGGCTTATTGTTTGTAGGTATATGCATTTCGGCTACCTGAGAAGTCGCACCCAAAATAACGGCTCTTGCCAACAGGGAATTGGTTGAAGGCTTTTTTCTTATAATTTATAAGGTTATGACGGTATTACGGGGGCATAATTATTGAAAATAAAACATGCTAATTGTCGCAAGGCCCTTAAGGTCGTGAGTCGAGTGGCGTGAAAATATCCACCATGTAAACCGTGGTAATAAGTTTGAATTTGAACAATCTATACTGTTTATCCGCGTAACCAGTCTTTTTTCCATCAACTGTAGTCATTTCACAGAGTTTTAACAAGAGATTGATTTTTTTTTTCAATAAAGTTTGACCATCGAATCTGTGGGTGATATATTTTTTTTTGCATAAGCATGAGACATTACATTGAAAAAGATCGATGGAATTGGCTTAGCTTTGCGTGGGGTAGGTATAATATACAGCGAGTTGCGGCTTTGCAGTCGTTTTCAAAAATCCGGAACTATCGACCTGTATCGGCCTGTATCGGGGCCTGTATCGAAATAGAATTTTTTTGTCAAAAGAAAGCTCAATTTTTTTCTAAATATAACCCGTACATATAGTAATGTGTTTCCATGAGAATATGTACTTAAATAAATGAATTGTCCGCATAAACATAGTGAAAATTAAACTCACCCCAAAAAACACAAACACGGCACAGCACCAACCCATGAGGCTGCTAGATAACGAATGCAAACGCACCACCACCACCTGTCGACTGGGTGGTTGTTCGTAACTTCTTACCTGAAAAGCCCTAAGCTATTTATTTTTTTTTACCTGAAAGATCGTGTCTGAACAGGCATTTTTAGTATCATATGCACATACTCACGAAGCCACCAGATAATCAATAATTATTATATAAATAGAAACTTTATTTGAAAATTACTTTGTGCTTATCACATAATGCTCCGACTTGAAAAATATCAGCGCTGAATTTTGTCAGTCCAGTACGGCAATGTAAAAAAAAGTAATAAAAAAATATAAAAGATATAAGTATTCAGGAGCTCAATGTGTTGAAAAGATGTTTTAATAAAAACTATTAACATATGGACAAATTTACATAAAAATACCTAATGTTTTTCAATGCTCAAAGGTATTAGCCTAAAATGTTAGCGATTATCGATTGCATTGAGTACACCTGCCTACTGAAATTTTTCAAGTACCTGAGGGTCTAATATAAACGACTCTAGCAAGCCAGCATTTCATAAGAATTTTCTACTTGACCGACCTTGAATTTTCAATAAATACCCTTTGATTACCAGGTTGAGAAAGAACGAATAAATACGAGAGGTAGCCAGTAGTGTAGGTAGCGCGACCGAAGAAATTAACAAGAGAGTTTTGCAGCATTGCCCACCCGCTGACGAGTGCTCTTCAAGCTACAAATATCTCCGGATCAAATATGTACCAAGCCATATGCGTAGTATCAGAATGGTGCATCTTGATACACAATGTTAATACTTAACTCGGCCCTTCCAGGATGTACCTATGGGAGAAGTTTGTGCAAATAAAAATACGCACTAGTTATTGGTTACAGCTCTGTTCATTTCAGATTAAGAACATTTCCATACTCCTATCCTTACCTTAGATATGAAAGATTTTATTGTATCTATCTATGTGCTAACAAGACTCTAAGAATTTTCATTCACATGTTCAAAAATATTTGCAGTCATTTCTTACAATAATTAAAGGGTTTGACTGTCGAAGAGACAAATATGGTTTTGCCAGCTAATGATGTTGGATATAAGAATCCAAGCTCGCATAGAAGGTCGAACGCAACCCGTTGACGCCTCTAATATTATTATCCTACTTTCTCGTCGTCTTCCTTCCAATAAAAGTACCTCGCCAACATTAGAACTTTTGGAAGTTTTCAAATACACTAACTTATCTGTAACTGCGCCTGGGTCGGTAGGACAGCCATATTCTTCATTTTTTTCAATTCACTGAAATTCTTTGCCACTTTTCTTGAGGCTGGAACCCAACTTGGAGAGATTTCTATAGGTCCTTATTGGTGCAGATTGACCTTTTGTCGAGAATCCAAATCGGCAGCAAGAAGCATCATGGACAAAGTCGTCATCACTCATTTCATCATCCATTGTCTCACCGCTGTCCGTCGTTTTCAGATTTTGAGAAAAGGTTACTTCTAATTGATAAGATCTCGAGTGTATTGCAGATGTAGATGAACTGGTTCCGCACCTACGACGTTGGAATTTTTTTTGTGTCCATACTTGTTTTGTTGAAGATATGTTAGCTCGGGACATATTCTTCAAGAAAACTGAGCTATTTTTAATATTTTGTAGGATATATGCGATGGCAGGGCCTTCTTTGTTTTAGTTTCTCGCACCAAGCGTGCTAACATAGACATAGACATAGACTCGGGCACTTGTTCTAACCTAGGTCCCTCGAAGGACTTTGGTTATAGCGCTTTGAATTTTTTCGGAAATATTTCTCTTGCTTTCTGCAGCTCTACCTTCTATCGTTATCAAAAGCTCGATCATTTCTGGATATTTTGCTCCCGATCATTCAAATATACAGATACTCTTCATTTCACGTTTTACTTATCTCATCATGATGAATAATCTCACCATTATTTTGTCTCCATCGATTGTCCCCTTTAACGTGTCCCTTACGTGTCCCTAACGGGTCCCTAACGTGTCCCTAACGTGTCCCTAACGTGTCCCTAACGTGTCCCTAACGTGTCCCTAACGTGTCCTTAACGTGTCCCGAACGTGTCCCCTATGTCACTTTCAATGTCCCATATGTCCCATGTGTCTCCTTCAATTGTCTGTTTGTCAATTAAATGATTCAATTTGCTTGTGTTTATAACGTGTCACAATGATCAGGTCAGGAGTATAGAGACTTAGCGGTTAAAGCATGGCGACTCGGCGGGCAGAGCATGACGACTCAAAAGGCCGACGTATGCAGACTTTGCCAGTGGACAGCGTATAGCGAGAAGTTCTAGTAGTCATGCTCTGTCTGCCGAGTCGTCATGCTTTAACCGCTAAGTCTCTATACTCCCAACCTGATCACTTGTGCTGTCGCTATCAGCATAGGCCGGCAACTAAGAGTTAACGTTATTGGCGAGTAACATTACCGATGGTGGCGCTGCTTCGCATGTAAACAAACATGTCGGGTAGGGCACGGATTGTTGCCCGCGCGTTCAAAAATCTTATCAGTAGTAAGCGCAGATTTGTGTGGGCTCTTATGAGCGTTGCGGTGTTTGGTGACTTTAATTGATTCCATCTGACTTAACGCGGCGTTGATTTTTTCCAACAAAGTACGTGAGCCACGCACGTTTCATTATCTTGAATATACTAGGTGTCGTCGGTTGCAAAAGCATTGCATTTTTAAATAAGAGTGGCACGTGTACGACGACTGGCAAGCAAAAGTGGCATCAGAATGGGAGGTGGTAAGATTTGTGATTTTGTCATAGTGACAAAAAGTGGCGGAGAATTTGTTGCGTTTCCGAGTGCGAGTCGCGCTGTGGAAACCAAAAAAAGGAAGAGTTACATTTTCACCATTTCCCGTCGAAAGCGAAAGACGCAAGTTGGGTAGTCAAGATGACGAACAAACTTGGCACTGTGGAAAATATGACTACGAGAAAAGCCTGGGAAAAGTGTCGCTGAAAATAGGAACTTTAAATGGCTGCATCGAAGAAGCACAGCTGCGATATGTTTGCATGTCCCGGACTGGCCTGCTTTGCAAGTGCATTTAAACGTTCCATTTTCACAGGAACTCGCAGGAGCTGCTACTACTATTTCTTTTAATTGCGATCTCAGTTGCCTTGTGAGGAGATTCATACAATGCGCTTGTTTGTAAACACAATCCAAATATGTCTATGTTTGAACTGAAGCTTGATTCGGTTCGCTTTCGACCACACAACACAAGAAATTGTGACTTCAGAATTTCCTCTCCCATCAGTATCCCATCACGATACATCGAGATTCCGTTGAGGCTTGAGGCCATCCAGTGATTGAAAACCTTCATAACACTCAATTCGCTTCTGCCATTTTCGACTTCCACCACAATAGGTACTAATTAGCCACGTTTCACGTCTGGAGGACATTAAAAACCGCTTACTACTGATAAGATTTTTGAACGCGCGGGCAACAATCCGTGCCCTACCCGACATGTTTGTTTACATGCGAAGCACATCAGCAGCGCCACCATCGGTAATGTTACTCGCCAATAACGTTAACTCTTAGTTGCCGGCCTATGCTGATAGCGACAGCACAAGTGATCAGGTTGGGAGTATAGAGACTTAGCGGTTAAAGCATGACGACTCGGCAGACAGAGCATGACTACTAGAACTTCTCGCTATACGCTGTCCACTGGCAAAGTCTGCATACGTCGGCCTTTTGAGTCGTCATGCTCTGCCCGCCGAGTCGCCATGCTTTAACCGCTAAGTCTCTATACTCCTGACCTGATCATTGTGACACGTTATAAACACAAGCAAATTGAATCATTTAATTGACAAACAGACAATTGAAGGAGACACATGGGACATATGGGACATTGAAAGTGACATAGGGGACACGTTCGGGACACGTTAAGGACACGTTAGGGACACGTTAGGGACACGTTAGGGACACGTTAGGGACACGTTAGGGACACGTTAGGGACCCGTTAGGGACACGTAAGGGACACGTTAAAGGGGACAATCGATGGAGACAAAATAATGGTGAGATTATTCATCATGATGAGATAAGTAAAACGTGAAATGAAGAGTATCTGTATATTTGAATGATCGGGAGCAAAATATCCAGAAATGATCGAGCTTTTGATAACGATAGAAGGTAGAGCTGCAGAAAGCAAGAGAAATATTTCCGAAAAAATTCAAAGCGCTATAACCAAAGTCCTTCGAGGGACCTAGGTTAGAACAAGTGCCCGAGTCTATGTCTATGTCTATGTTAGCACGCTTGGTGCGAGAAACTAAAACAAAGAAGGCCCTGCCATCGCATATATCCTACAAAATATTAAAAATAGCTCAGTTTTCTTGAAGAATATGTCCCGAGCTAACATATCTTCAACAAAACAAGTATGGACACAAAAAAAATTCCAACGTCGTAGGTGCGGAACCAGTTCATCTACATCTGCAATACACTCGAGATCTTATCAATTAGAAGTAACCTTTTCTCAAAATCTGAAAACGACGGACAGCGGTGAGACAATGGATGATGAAATGAGTGATGACGACTTTGTCCATGATGCTTCTTGCTGCCGATTTGGATTCTCGACAAAAGGTCAATCTGCACCAATAAGGACCTATAGAAATCTCTCCAAGTTGGGTTCCAGCCTCAAGAAAAGTGGCAAAGAATTTCAGTGAATTGAAAAAAATGAAGAATATGGCTGTCCTACCGACCCAGGCGCAGTTACAGATAAGTTAGTGTATTTGAAAACTTCCAAAAGTTCTAATGTTGGCGAGGTACTTTTATTGGAAGGAAGACGACGAGAAAGTAGGATAATAATATTAGAGGCGTCAACGGGTTGCGTTCGACCTTCTATGCGAGCTTGGATTCTTATATCCAACATCATTAGCTGGCAAAACCATATTTGTCTCTTCGACAGTCAAACCCTTTAATTATTGTAAGAAATGACTGCAAATATTTTTGAACATGTGAATGAAAATTCTTAGAGTCTTGTTAGCACATAGATAGATACAATAAAATCTTTCATATCTAAGGTAAGGATAGGAGTATGGAAATGTTCTTAATCTGAAATGAACAGAGCTGTAACCAATAACTAGTGCGTATTTTTATTTGCACAAACTTCTCCCATAGGTACATCCTGGAAGGGCCGAGTTAAGTATTAACATTGTGTATCAAGATGCACCATTCTGATACTACGCATATGGCTTGGTACATATTTGATCCGGAGATATTTGTAGCTTGAAGAGCACTCGTCAGCGGGTGGGCAATGCTGCAAAACTCTCTTGTTAATTTCTTCGGTCGCGCTACCTACACTACTGGCTACCTCTCGTATTTATTCGTTCTTTCTCAACCTGGTAATCAAAGGGTATTTATTGAAAATTCAAGGTCGGTCAAGTAGAAAATTCTTATGAAATGCTGGCTTGCTAGAGTCGTTTATATTAGACCCTCAGGTACTTGAAAAATTTCAGTAGGCAGGTGTACTCAATGCAATCGATAATCGCTAACATTTTAGGCTAATACCTTTGAGCATTGAAAAACATTAGGTATTTTTATGTAAATTTGTCCATATGTTAATAGTTTTTATTAAAACATCTTTTCAACACATTGAGCTCCTGAATACTTATATCTTTTATATTTTTTTATTACTTTTTTTTACATTGCCGTACTGGACTGACAAAATTCAGCGCTGATATTTTTCAAGTCGGAGCATTATGTGATAAGCACAAAGTAATTTTCAAATAAAGTTTCTATTTATATAATAATTATTGATTATCTGGTGGCTTCGTGAGTATGTGCATATGATACTAAAAATGCCTGTTCAGACACGATCTTTCAGGTAAAAAAAAATAAATAGCTTAGGGCTTTTCAGGTAAGAAGTTACGAACAACCACCCAGTCGACAGGTGGTGGTGGTGCGTTTGCATTCGTTATCTAGCAGCCTCATGGGTTGGTGCTGTGCCGTGTTTGTGTTTTTTGGGGTAAGTTTAATTTTCACTATGTTTATGCGGACAATTCATTTATTTAAGTACATATTCTCATGGAAACACATTACTATATGTACGGGTTATATTTAGAAAAAAATTGAGCTTTCTTTTGACAAAAAAATTCTATTTCGATACAGGCCCCGATACAGGCCGATACAGGTCGATAGTTCCGGATTTTTGAAAACGACTGCAAAGCCGCAACTCGCTGTATATTATACCTACCCCACGCAAAGCTAAGCCAATTCCATCGATCTTTTTCAATGTAATGTCTCATGCTTATGCAAAAAAAAATATATCACCCACAGATTCGATGGTCAAACTTTATTGAAAAAAAAAATCAATCTCTTGTTAAAACTCTGTGAAATGACTACAGTTGATGGAAAAAAGACTGGTTACGCGGATAAACAGTATAGATTGTTCAAATTCAAACTTATTACCACGGTTTACATGGTGGATATTTTCACGCCACTCGACTCACGACCTTAAGGGCCTTGCGACAATTAGCATGTTTTATTTTCAATAATTATGCCCCCGTAATACCGTCATAACCTTATAAATTATAAGAAAAAAGCCTTCAACCAATTCCCTGTTGGCAAGAGCCGTTATTTTGGGTGCGACTTCTCAGGTAGCCGAAATGCATATACCTACAAACAATAAGCCTCACGGTCGTGGAGGCATATTCACTCGTTCATTTTCCGTACCCCCCAACAGTACTATGTCTTATGAAACTTGTATTATAATATCCTTTTTTTTTTTGTAGTACTCACCTTGAATGTTCTCATCACAACTACAATAACTAGAATTATACTGTCAACCTGATCCAGTTACTAAATTCACACTATCAACGATTTTCTCTAAGAGCCTACAGTGGGCCTCTTCGCCTTCCCAGCACCCGAGAATAGAAGTGATGTCGTTTGCAAAGTGAAAATAATCAAACTGAGCTATAAGAATTCCAAGCTACTCAATTTTGGCTCCATGAAGGAGTCAATTGTTGTCAATAATGATGATGATTCCAACATTCTGCCTCGCGACCGGCACATCAGAACTGCCGACCATCAAGTTGTCGTGTTAAGTGTACTTCGACTTTGGGTGAATGATGTTTGTAACTGAGAAATTGTATTAAAAATGTACCTCGATTTCAGGTCATTGATATTTGTGTGATCAACCCTATAAATTCGTTTATTATCATTTGTTTGTGCCTTAATTCAAATTTCAAATAATTTTATATGGTATAATCAACTTAGAAATTGTATTAAAAGTACCTACTCCTATTTTAAAGTATTCAATGTTTGTGTAATCAGCTATAAAAATCGCTCATGAACACCTGTTTTGGCCTTACTTGAATTTCGCGTAATTGCCTATGTAAGTAACTAAGAAATTGTATTGAATGTACTTCGATTTTGAGTAATTCAAGTTTGTATTATTCAGCACTGTAAATTTGTTTATGATCACCTCTTCGTGCCCTATTTTGAATTTCATGTAATTGTATATTATGTAATCAACTAAGAAATAGTCAAATGTACTTCGATTTTATGTTCGTGTGCATATCTTCTATGTATAATCAACTATGTAAATTTGTTTATTATCACCTGTTTGTGCCTTATTTCAAATTTCATGTAATGGTATGCGGTAATCAGCTGAGAAATTGTATCAAATGTACTTCGGTTCCAAGTGAATAATGTCTGTATACTTAGCTATGAAAAGTCATTCATGCTCACCTGTTTGTACCTTATTTTAAGTTTCACGTAATTGTCTATGTAAGCAACTAAGAACATGTATTAGATGTTTTTCGATTATAGGTAGTTGATGCCTGTATACTCAGCTATGAAAAATCGTTCACGATTACCTGTTTGTGCCTTATTTTAATTTGACGTAATTGTCTATGTAAGCAACTAAGAAATTTTATCGAACGTACTTCGATTTCAAGTAATTTTAGTAATTAATGTTTGTATGTATAATCAATACTGTAAATTTGTTTATGATCACCTATTTGTGCTTTATTTTGAATTTAATATAATTGTCTATGTAAGCAGTTATGTGAATTAAACTACAAATAAATCATGATGTTGAGGTCTTACCCTGAACTGTATGTGATCATTGTCTATGTAACTAGCACAGTATATTGGTCTGTCAATAAAATGGTTCTATTTGCTTGCGTTTATATACCAAAAATAACTATTGAAACCAAACCACTTGAGAGTTTGCAAGGGTTAAGATACAATGAGGAGTGCTTCAGTAGGTATAGGGAATTCAAACATCCCGCGCTTTCAAGCTAACAAATGTCTCCTGCCAAACACAATCTGTGACCTAACCTGTCAGATCCAAATTCCACGTACTTTTCAAATTTCCCGCACGTTAAAATCCGCCACATGTCAAATGCCGGTAATACAGAATAAATGCTTGACGATCAGTCAAAAAAGTCACTAGATTCAGTGATAATAACCAAAAGTCACCAGATAAACTAAAAACTTTTCAAATTTCCCGCGCCACCTGTCAAATGCCGGTAATGCAGATCCAATGCTTAACGACCTGTCAAAAAAGTCACTAGATTCAGTGTTGCCAACCAAAAGTCACCAGATAAAAGTCCCTAGAAACGTCTGGCTCAACTGACCCCGTACCTACTAACAAAACACCTCCGGAAAAAAACGCCCCCGGAATAAACACCCCCGGGAAAAACACCCCGGGAAAATCGCCTCCAAAAAAAAGCTCCCAGAAAAACCGCCTATAGGAAAAAAGGCCCCCGAAATAAAAGATACTGGGACAGTTCGTTGCGGACAATTTGTCGCAAGCGAGGTCGCAAGAGGAACGACAAAAACCGAAGAAGTTACTAAGTCCTCGGAGCGTAAGGGGGCTTATTACACATGAAACCACAATGGGGCTCAATAAAGGGCACTAAAAACATCATCAAATACAAAGAGATCCGATAGAGTTCCAAAAGTCATGGAAAAATGCAAGAGGGCTTAGCAGGGCTACAAACGATATTGAAGACACAAAGGGGGCCTTATAAAGCTTCATATAACAAGAGAAGACAATTGGGGCTCACTGCTACTCTGAAAACCAATAATAGTCTGATTGGCAGGCTGATTATGGCTCCATACTATACTTGACTAGGGAGCCCGATAGGGCTTTGAGTACCACATGAAGACAGAAGCTGCTTACTACTGCTCTGAAAACCACGAAAAGATGTAAGGGGGCCCAGCAGAGCTTTAAAAGACGTTAAAGAAACAACGGGGCGAATTGAAGTTCTGGACACACACAAGAAGGCAACAGGGGGCTAACTGGAGTTCTATTAGCCAAGAAAAAACATAAAGCGGCTCATTAGGGCTGCAAACTACACTTACGGGCCCAATGAGGTCTCCGAATATGATCAAAGCAGAAGGTGCTCATGACTGCCCCGGAAACGGATGTGAGGGGTCTCAGCAGAGCTTCAAAAGACGTTGAAGGAACAAGGGGGCCTAATGGAGCTTTGGATAACCCAAAAAGGCAAAAAGGACGTACTGGAACTTTATTAGCTAAAAGAAAAAAAAACAAGAGAGCTCACTAGGGCTCCAAACTACACTTGCGGACGCAACGGGGCCCGATAGAGTTTCGTATATCACATGAAGGCACAAAGGACTACTTACACTAAGGCTTCCAGCTATGCAAGAACGCACAAGATGGCTTAATGGAATTCTGAAAGCATAATAAAGGGGCCAATCGTGCATGGATAGAACAAGATGGCGAAAGGGGGCTTAGCGGAGTTCTGGAAGCCATTAACCCTTAGATGCCCAAGCGGGGTAACCTGGGTCCCCCACATTCGGAAAATTGGCTGTAACTTTTTTGTATGTGAGAGTAGGTAATCCAATTCACAGCTATTTGTCAAATGGAATGTGGGCTTGAGTCTCAATGTCAAAATTTGAAAATTCCAGCACAGGTGTAAAATAACTTGGACAAATAAGGTGAGTGGGCCCCCAAAGTACCCCACTTGGGTATCTATGTGATTTTAATAATTTAGCATGCAAAATGGCCTGCGATACTTGTCGAAAAATTTTTTGCGATGTCCATCGGCGAAACATTACTGCTCTCATGTCTGTTGATTTAGTACAGGAAAAATAGTAAAAAAATCTGCAAAACCTCGGAAAAAATATGGACGTCCTGAAAATTTGATATTCTGTTCAGAATTGAGTGCTCTACAACATATCCAAAATCGCCAAAAATCGCACCCGGGGGTTTTGAGTTATTGGAGGGGGGGTAAAAAATTGCAACTTGGAATGGAGGGGATAAAACTCGTCAATCCATTGGAAGCAAATACGTTATGATTCGACGCATCATATCCCGTTGATACCATTTTGACACAAAAAGTGTCAATTACTGTTGAAGGGGGGTCGTGGGGGGGCGAAGCTCGGCTAGGTGGTCCGTTTTGTTTTTCTGGCCATGTAGAACCGATCACAACAAGTTTGGTATCTTTTCCGACTAAATTCAATCTCCTGAACTCGAATCCGATCTGTAAATTTGGATGAAAACAAGTTTGAACAAGTTAACTTGAAAAAACTTGTTTTTTTTTTGACAATTTTGACGAATTTCTTTTTTACTTTTAGAGGTGTTCATCTTCGGGAAATTTTCAGGGGTCATTAGATTGAAGTGTATTCTTCACGAAAATCATCCACTCAATGTATAATTTTGTTTCTCGAGTTCAAAAAATCGATTTGAACTTGAGCCGGCTCGGCGCGTTGTCTACTACTGACCAGAACACTACAGCATGCACCTTGAAATGAGAATAGCTCAAACTTTAGAAGAGATAACAACTCATCTTCGAAAATTTAATTATCTCTGCAGAATTGAATTCCCTATAGCATGAACAAAACCGTCATGAATCGCACTGCAGGGTTTTGAGTTATTTGAGGGGAGAGCCAACAGTTCATAGAGCACGAATCTTGAGAAAATGTTATCCTACTCCTCGAATAACTCAAAATCCTGCAGTGCGATTCATGGCGATTTTGTTTATGTTATAGAGAATTCAATTCTGCACATATAATCAAATTTTCAAAGATGAGTTGTTATTTCCTCGAAAGTTTGAGCTATTTTCATTGAAAGGTGCATGCTCTAGTGTTCTGGTCAGTAGTAGACGACGCGCCGAGCCGGCTCGAGTTCAAATCGATTTTTTGAACTCGAGAATCAAAATTATACATCAAGTGGATGATTTTCGTGAAGAATACACTTCAATCCAATGACCCCTGAAAATTTTTGGACGATGTATACCTCTAACAGTGGAAAAAAGATTCTTCAAAATTGTCAAAGAAAAAACAAGTTTTTTCAAGTTAACTTGTTCAAACTTGTTTTCATCCAAATTTACACATCGGATTCGAGTTCAGGAGATTGAATTTAGTTGGAAAAGATACCAAACTTGTCGTGATCGGTTTTACATGGCCAGAAAAACAAAATGGACCACCTAGCAGAGCTTCGCCCCCCCACGACCCTCCTTCAACAGTAGTCGACACTTTTTGTGCCAAAATGGTATCAACGGGATATGATGCGTCGAATCATAACGTATTTGCTTCCAATTGATCGACGGGCTTCATCCCCTCCATTTTAAGTTACAATTTTTTACCCCCCCTCCAATAACTCAAAACCCCCGGGTGCGATTTTTGGCGATTTTGGATATGTTGTAGAGCACTCAATTCTGAACAGAATATCAAATTTTCACGACGTCCATATTTATTCCGAGGTTGAAATCTATCTTTCTTGTACTAATTGTGCTATGAGAGAATGATCTATTTTTGGCTCATTTTCAGTCATATTCTCTTATTTATAAGTGGACAGTCAGTGTGTTGAGACTATTTCCAAATTTATAAAAATGTGATTCAATTTCTTTCCAATATCTAGTAAAATCGTTCACTATAATAACGTCTAAGTGGTTAATATGGGGTTTTCAAGTGTTGTGAATAATTTGGCAATATCTGGCACGTGAAATTTTTGAAAAATTGGCAGGGGACCCTAGTGACCCCGCTTGGGTCTCAACGTAGATTTGCGTAGCTTGGGTATCTAAAGGTTAAGCAGATAAAGGGGGTTCATTAGGGTTCCAAACTCGGTTCCAAATTATACTTGAAGACACCAGGAGGAAGTCTAATTTGAGACCCGATGTAACATATGCACAAGGGTCTCACTAAAGCTCTGAAAGACTCTGAAAAGTGCAAGGGGGCTCAACAGAGCTTCAAACTTTATTGAAGGCAAGGCAAGGGAGCCTGATGGAGGTCTGTATTACAAAATTACACAAAATGGGGTTCACTGGTAGCTACTCCGTAAGCCATGAAACAAGCGAGGAGAAAATATATAAGGGGGCTCAACAGAGCTCCAACTACATTTGAAGACACAATGGAGCCCGATAGGGGTCCGGACATGAGTTAACGGTATAACGCTGCTCCGAAAGTCCTGGAAAATTCAAGGGGGAATAGGGATTGAATTACGTTGAAGACAAAATAGGGAGGCCCAGTGGAGCTCTTGATAACATAAGACTGCAAATGGGGTCTTACTGGACATCTAAAAGCTATGAAAAACATGAAAGGACCTATCATACTCACTAGTGCTCTTATCAAAGCTCAGAGTATTAGCAGAAAAATACAAAGGGACTAAGCAAAGCCACAGAGACATGACATGAGCCAGGGTGGGCAGGCAGTAGGGCTCTAAATACTACAAAAAGGCATACGGGGGCTTACTACACTGAGAGAAAAGTTTCATTTATAGGTAATAAATACTTGTTTCGTACCAATTCAATAACAAATACTATAACAAGGTATATGTCACCATATGTCGTTTACATCGAATGATTATTTTAAAATCACTTATTCATTATAACCAAGGGGCTTATTATGCCAGTTGTTCATAAGAGTTCATAAGATTCAATGAATATATTATTCTGTATCAAATATTAGTCAAACTTTCCCACAAAATGATTTATTACATCCAAATTGCACATTTTGTTTGTGATTGAGCCGGTTTAATCACTATAAACAAATACATATTGACGGACAATCACCTGTTCTTAACCAACAATATACCTGTGTTCACTTCACTTTGGCACCATTTATTCCTCAATAATAACTGTGGATTATTCACAAACAATCGCTAAGTCACCCTCAATGAATTTAATCACTAGAGTATCTTCGGATATTATTATTTATTATTGCCAATGTAATGCGTTGGTGGGGTGAGAGATTTCCACCCAGCGCCATTATTCGTGCATGGTGTCATTTGTGTCGTATCATCCCATGTCATTCATTGTCCAGTATCTTGTTGAAGAAAAGCAAATTTATTCATACAGGGTGACTCAAAAATGTCGGACCATCTTAAAAGTGCGTAATGTAGAGGTGTAGTAGAGTGCTGAAAAGTTGTTGGAAAGATTCTAATGTCTTCCAGTTTTAAAATTGTGAAGGAACAAAAGTTGGTTCTTCGATCGCTTCTATTTTCGTTGTTTCAAAAGATTTTGGTGAACTGTTTATGGAAAAACAATGAGTGCCAGAAATCAACCTCTAAATCTGTGATGAATTTCTCTTTTGTATAAAGGGTGAGTCATGAATCTTGGGAATTATTTTTTTCCAAAAGTGCCTGCAAACAGTCCCATATCCTATGTAGAGCACAATAAAACACAATTCAGTTTTATAAAATTCTTTGCTCCTGGTTTCTTAGGAAAACTGAATTTTTGTAGTTTATGACTCAACCTGTATAGAAAACAGAGATTCGATACAGATTCAGATGTTGATTTTTCGAATCCATTATTTCATTATATGTAATGGAGTCTTTGCTAAAATCTTTTGAAACAACGAAAATAGAAGAAATCGAAAAATCTAATTTTGTACCTCCATAACTTCAAAATTAAAAAGCCTAGAATCTAAAACAACTCCCCAGTACTGTACTATACCTGCATATCATGCACCTTCAAGGTGGTCCGACACTTTGAATCACCCTATAATCATTAAACAAATTATTAGCTATTGATAATGGATTTATTATGTTTTATGATGATTTGGCAGAATCATCTATAGCCAGCAATAATGCATAAAATTACCTATAAAAACTAAATCAGATCATATTATTCATAGCTAATATTCTATCGTTACCACTCAATAATCGAATTGCTTATTATTATTCACGTTTCTTATTGATAAAACATTATCAAACTGATGTTTTGTAATTATAACCAAATATTAAATAACAGGAAACAAGGTATTTCAACGCTATCAAAATAATCCGCTTGGTGGATGCAAATAAATATTTATTAGGCCGTAATTAAATAAGGCATTTGTTAACAATAAACGAGTCTGTGTTCTCCATAATAAATATTCGAAATCTTTTCTCTCAGTGTAGAGTTCGAAAAGCAACGAGAAAACGAGCTTATTGGAGCTGAGGCTAAGAGCAAAAAATTATTTTGCGACAAATTATTGTCCGTGGGTAGAATTATCGTCCGCGAGACAAATTGTCCGCGACGAATTTGAACGATGTTACCATGACAAAAATGGCCATGCTTTTGTCGTTCAATTCACTAGTCGGCATATCGAAATTGTTCAAATTCTTTTCGATTTTCCTGTTTTGATTCCTCTTTTGGTACCACTGACTAATGCGGTAATTGTACCCAGGTGAATCTTCCTTGTCCAAACGGCTTACGGGCCAGTAATAATAAGGAAAATTGCTGTGCGCAGAGCCAACTGCGACTGTAGTTGGCCGTAAAATTTTTAACGTCTTTACGTCGTTAGATTTTAAAGGCAGCAAGCGCGAGAGCGCCGTAAAATCTTGATGTCCGTCTCGGCACGATAGAGAGGGAGGGGGGAAGGGGAAGGGGCGAAGCCAAGCTGGCACACGAGCAATTCTGGTATCTCGAGTCTCTGGTGTTTTCTGAAATTGTCCTCGTATCTCATACGTGGGAAGATACTACTACTTGTCTTTCGTTATCATCATCAATTCCGTCGTTATTGCATATAAAGCGCAGCAATCCGTGCAATATAATTTTATCGGATCTGCACACACGTCCTGATAAATGACGGCCATTATCGCCCCCCATGACACGGCGCAATATGGAAGTGATACTTCAAATTCGTGCTATAATAATGCCCGATGCCCACTCATGCCGAATCGATTTTGCTAACCTTCATAACCGTTTATTATTGTTTATGTTATCATTGCCATTGCCTTTTGATATTGCATGCGAGAGGTGGATGATTCACGCTTAATTAAATTTCAAACAAGAAACAAGAATTTCCCAACTTGTGCATTTGATATAAAGTTGTTTGGCCGGATGTAGTGCATTCTCGAGTGTATTTCAACGTTTTTGTCAATCAAGTACCGGATGTTTACAGAACGCTTGAGCTTCAACGTTTTTAGAATACCTTTGAAACGCCAAATCAGATGTGTTTGAAACGCTCATTAAACGTGTATGAGACGTTATATGCGGCGTTTATGAGGCATCAGAAATCATCAATTCCAAAACGTGAATTCAAAGGACGCCCTCGAGGACGCCAAAGTGAATACGGAACTTAAACCATGGCGTTGATGATGATGAAACAGCCTGATAATCGTTCGTTTAAACGTTTCTCTTAGGGGGTTTCTGATGCGACTAAGAAAGTTGTTGACGGGAATCGGTTACATTTTATTTTTTTCGTCAAGTAGAGACTCCTACAAAAAGAAAATATACGGGTAATGCTATCAAATTATGAATTTTTTTTTTTAAATATTTGGTAAGCTCTTCTGTATGTTCATTTTTAGCCTGATGAAGCCCAAAATTAGGGCGAAACGTTGCATTATACGACTATAATTCACAAATAGAAAGTTTGATTTCGTCCTATGTCCTCAATTAAAGCGCCATATCGGTTCCTCAATAAACTCACATGCCAAATTCAAACTTTCTATTAAAAAAAAAAGGTACCAAAAATGATTTCTCGTGGACATGAAGAAGTGAATTGGTGGAAATCATTTTTGGTACCTCTATGGCATGCGACTTCCTTGAGGGAAGATGCATTGTCGTTGCTATCTAGTTTTTGAATTTTCAAAAATCGAAATAAAAAATTTCCAAAAATTTTTGGAATTTCAAAATTAGATAGCGATGCCCGTACTGTTTTTCTTGGAGGAGTTATACTTGTCGAGAAAATTAAATATCCTCAGCAACTTCTATTTTTACATAATATTCCTCGTCAACATTTGAAAGTAACGTACAAAAGACATCAAATCGACGATGGTTGTCAGAGTTAGTTGATGCAGTTTGGATTTAAAACTAGTTTGATTTTTTAGTTGATCACTTGATCCGGTGCCATGGGCCTGCGAGGTCACTTGACTTGATGTAACCCGATTTTTTCTATAGGGTTTTGTTTACGATCGAGTGTACGAAGCTGAAGTCAGTACCAAGGAAGATATGTAAGAGATAATTAAGGAGGCTTTCCGTAGCGTTGTTTATTTTCACTTGATAATTTAGTGGCAAAATCTGAAAGTGACGTATATAATAGAAGTCATTTTGATGTTGGTTGTCAAAATTAGTTGATTTTCATCGCAGGTCAAGTTTATTAGATGAAGTTTGAGTGATTTTTTTGAAAATCCTCATCATCTTCCAGACTATCAACTTTTGAGAAAAAAAAAACATGAGAGGTGAAGAGCTGTGGAATGAGACGCTTGATACATTTGAGGGAGAAAAAACAGGGGGTGCCATTTGAGAAAATTGAGTTATGGCCCTTCAAATTTCACCAAAGTCCATGTGTCACAGCAGGGTGATGCCACAACGGAAACAACGGCGATCTCATCGCAAAAAATAGTTTAGTTTAGTTTATTTGACCTTCCCGTTCCCATGTTCTCTGATCAACGCGGTTTACCATGTTGCTGCCATTCAAACGGCGTTTTTTCTAATTTTTAGATAAAATAAGACTTACATTAGCGTGACAAACAAATGAACAAAATTTGATGTCTATTCTGGAAACATATGAAAATAACAACAAAATTTGTACAACAACATTTCACAAGCCATTACTACTATTCTTTCACGACTTCCCGATTTTATGGAATTTTTTTTGAAAATTATGCTAAAATGAGTAGAGCTTATGAATCGTTGACATATTTTTGAGAATTTGCTGGAAGGATATGTTTAAAAAAATGCTCAACATGAATCTATCCTACATTCTAGACACAAGCAGACGTCAATTTCCCTCTGAAAACGCACAAACTTGATGATTTTTTCGAAAAAAAATTGGAATTGAATAAACTGGCTACGGTGAATGGATCGTTAGTATGTTTTCGAAGATTACTTTAAGGGATATGCTCCAGAAAAAATCTGTTTCGAAAATATCCGAAAAAAAATGCTCTGTACATGTACCTTAGGTGTACCTTAGGTACCCCACATGGTAACGGGAAGGTTAAAATCAGGGCCGGTCCAAAGGGAGGGTGTGGGGGGTGTAACACCCCCCAACATTCGTCAACATCCAGTCGGCAAAATCAAGATGAATTGAAAAATTGTTCGCAAAAAGATTTGAAAAAAGTAGGTGCCTAACCACCACGCATAATGCAACAAAGACTTTTGTTGTTGGTGCCCAAGTTTATGTGTATCGTGTGGTATTATTTGTGGTATAACGTATAACTAACATGAAACCAGAACTGAGGTTGAGAAGTTTACTTTGCGTGAAATAGTCATTGTATCAACTAAGCAGGTTTTTAACGTGCTTGTTTCCATAAATCTATCTACAATCTACATATTTCCATCTGTTTAAATCTATTTTTCGAGAATTTTTGCACTCAAGTCTCAACTGAACCTTACGTCCTTGCACTATTGACACATCACCCTGTCAAAGGTATAACCTACTTGTGTCATTTTCTTCTTGACAAAACTATTTATGAAAAAATAAAGAAAAGAAGACAAAATGAGGAGCTTGTGTGGTGATCAGCGCATCCGAATGCAAGCTTCAGAAGTTCGATTTCCACCGAGGGCGGTAGGATTTTCATCTCAAAAACAAGCTTCTCGATTTGTGTGTCTCATTGCACATAAAATGTGTAGGATGGTCCCGACCCTATGTGATGTTTGTAGTCGTTAAAAATTTCTACCGTGGTGAAGCACCCAATCCAAGGTCTCGGCAAATTTTCTGTTATATTGGAGGGAAGTATTCACCGGCGTCGGTGTTAGACCTTATTGCAGAAATAGACCGACTTTATTCAAACGAGAAAAAACAACAAAATGAATTGAGAAGGTTCGCCTTTTGTGCTTATTATTATCAGTATCATTATTATTATGCCAGAAAATTTTTGCCTACGGCGCTGCTAATTCTCCTTCCAGGCATTCAGTCCAGACTCCTTAAAATATGGACTAGAACTTCTCGACCCCCCTGTCCATGAGTCTGGGTACGCCACAGGTCACCAGCACCACTATAATACTCGATATAATAATACATAGTCGGCATTTCAAGATCTTTCACCCTCCCCCCCCCCTCCCAAGCAAATCCGGCCCTGGTTGAAATGTTCACACAGACCTCACATTAATTGAGGTCACTGACACTGTATGGGTACAACACAAACATTATAGGACACGTCTAACACATATGGGTCGAAAAAATACAACAATACATCTGCAATTGGCAAAAAAAAAAATCAAAAAGTGAAGAAATAAAGGGAGAGGTGGATGGTTACTCCACGAAGGATTCCATAGCAGCCTTGAACTATTCGACATAGTAAGAAGCATTCTCCTCGAGGAAATCTTCCACCCTATGCCTGAGGCACCCCAATCTAAGTGCCTTCCACGACGCAGGCAGCAAGTCGAAGAGCCTGAAAGAGGCAAACTTAAAGGAGTGAAGAGTCTTTTCCAGCCTGTGATATGGGAGATGTTTCACATCACTTCTCGTGTCATAGACCTTCACCTTCTTCAGCCATCCATTTGATTCCCTGGCATAGATCAAACACACCGAAACAAATTGATTGACACAATTTAAAATTTTGAATTTGGCAAAAAGTGGCCTACAGAATACCCTACACCCAGCACCCTCCATGACGCAGATCGCTCTCTTCTGTAAGATTCAAATGTTTCCGGCATGTGGGGAGAGGCCCCACAGCAAAATGGCATAATGACATGACCGAATGAAACAACGAGTTATACACCATTACCAAATAATTCGTCGTCACTATGGATTTGACGTTCCTCAACACGAAAATGACCCTCGACAGCCTCTCTGAAAGATGCTCCACGTGAGGTGCCCAAGTCAGCCTCGAATCCCAGACCAACCCTTTCACTTCACGGGCTCCCTGAACTCATCCATACCCAGACTAAGACTGAATAGCAAATCTTTGGTTTTATCCAGAGTTCAACATCAGGCTCAAACCACCAAAATACTCCCTCGCCGCATTCTGAACACCCTGAGACACATCCCCGAAGGATTGACCTTTTTTAGTGTTGACAGGAGAGTTGTGTCGTTTGCATATATGGACCAGTCGTCTGATGCAGTCATGTGGAAAGCTATGTCGTTGATGTAGAGCAAAAAAGAATGGGACCCAACACGGAACCCTGTGGAACCCCGTATTTCAACTCCACACTGTCAGACACAGTGCTCTGACTGACTCCACACAATACCCTGAGCTATTGCTTTGACACAGGCAGAGTCTCAACTTGATATTCTGAAAAGCAAGTGCCTCGCGATTTTTTCAGTAATTGCAATAATTTCCAGAAAAAAATATTAACTTCTGAACGGTTGAAGCGAATTGCAAAAACTTAATGGATTTATATAGTGCCTGAGAAAAAACAAATTAAAATATGCGAAAATATACAGAGGGGTGCCATTTAAAAAAAACTGGTTTGAAAACTGCTCTGCAAAAATGGAACACAATAATAAAAATAAAATAAAAATAGGGCAAAATAATTTTACAAACTGCACTTTGACCTGCTGTTTGCAGTGCCGTTTGATTTATTTCGATAGCGGAGGTGTAATTCTCCCGTGAAAAGGTAAAACCTAGTAACTGCCTTTGGGCAAATTGTGCAGGAGAGAGAAAAGAAATTCCCAGTCTTGCCATAAGGATTGCTATAGCAAAATAGGACAGATATTAGCGGTAATGGGGGTTTTCAAGGTTGAATTTTTCATATTTCATAATATCTTCATGATTTGGGTAGTATTTTGGAAAATAATGCACTGACTATGTTTTTCCATTAGGAATTCCAGCATATTACTTTGGAAAAACCTAGCACAATGGCTTGCTATCGAGGAACTTCTGAGAGTTATCGAATCTCAAATGGAAAAACATAGTAAGTACAATTATCATCATCCCTGTTATGTTATTATATATAAATTTCGTTCAATAATAAAAATATAAATATAAACAACACTGAATAGAATATTCAATAAACGAATGAGTTCCAAGTATATATGTATAAATGGATATATTAATAAATTCAGCCACAAAAAGGCACACCAGCACCATCACCAAATTCCCTCCAGCTCCTCCATCTCTTCCTGTTATGTTAAAAATCATATTTGATGTAACTTTTGACAATAGAACCAACAAACAATCAAAATAGCGTTTCCAGAATAATATTCCTATCGATATAAATTGATATATTTGGCAGGGATTTACTTTCGAAATTGCACGCAAGAAAAGTTACGATTCGAGTTGCGATTGAACTAATCAGAGGAAACAAAATAATCAGTTACATAGGTAACTAACCGAGTAACTAACTGACATTACAAACAAATAAAAAACAACAATGCCTTCAAAGTTTACTTTCAGGTACCTACTCATTAACCAAATCAAAGTATACTTATCTCCATCAATGGCACTTTTTTCTGATGGGTCTAATCACGGTGGCTCTTGTAATTGGAACAATATTGTAATTTTCACAATGAACCATCGTTGTATTATTTAATCGTAACAATAATAGCAAAATCAACAAAATTACGATATTGTTTCAATCACAAGAGCCACCGTGATAAGACCCAAAAGCAGGCAACAAAAATTATAGCTCAAAAATTACACTTTCCCAACTTTATTCAAAACAAAAAAATAAACAACAATCGATGTCAAACCAGAAGATGCATCAGCCGAATCAATATTTTTCCAGAAAAGTCTCTTCACAGGTGGCATTTTGGGCACAATTCTCTCAAAAATTTTGTCTTTTTTCAAATAATTTATTCCTCAATTGTCTTATCTAATAGTTAGGATAGAAAAGTCGGAATTTTTTTGATGTCGGCGCGTCGGACCTACCTACCCTCTAATTAATTACACTTTAATCAATCGGCGTTCTTGGTTGTTGTATTTTTGTGAGACTAAAATAATGAGAGAGTATAATACTAAATTATAATTTTGGAAATATCACGACGATTAGAACTTGAGTGCTCCTGGAACAATGAAATTAACAAAGCTCACGTTTATTAGTAGCCAAAGCTCCGAGAAGCTTTACCCTCGAAGACATTTTTATGCCAGCAAAACACAATTGCTATCAATAATAATTATTAACTAGTTCATCATACGACCTCTTTCTTTGATGTTTTAGCGGGAGAATCGAGTAAGAGCACGTATCGTATAACGGTCCAAACGGCAACAATGGGGCACATGGTGCTAAGAGTGTTTATGCTGGGAGTGTGTAAATCTTTTTGTGTTGTGTTTTTTTGGGTAGAACGCGTGAAAGCGCAGTTGATTTACTTTACCTTCAATGGCCTCTTGAAGTGTGACTAGTAGGTAAATTTAGGGTACCTAGTCAAGCAACGTACTACAAAGTATGAACGGAAGTATGGATTCATAGCATCCATCAATGAACTATCAGCTCGACTGAAAAACATGCACAAAAAATTGGAGAAACCCAGTAAGAGTCATGCTGGGTTCATCTAGATCATAATATCCTGAATAAAACACCGAGAAAACCTAGTAAGCCACCCTCGAGGCCACCCTGCTATGTTTATCCATTGTAAAATATCTACAATGCCGCAAAGATGCTAGGTTTTACCTTTGGAAGGGATACGTGCTATGTTTTTCCACTGTAAAGTAGACTAGAAATGCACTTACCAGGAAATTCCATACGTTCTAATTTATTCATTTTTTTGAATATTGATCCAAAACCAATATCTGAGTGGAGGAAATACTTGAAAGATTCCGAATATGTGAAAAACTCATTTTACAAAAAAATGTGGGTTACTAGGTTTTACCTTTTCACGGGAGAATTGAGAATTCCCATATTGTTGTGTCCAGCCTAAAATCCTCAAAGAAAATTAACAATTGGAATAAATTAGCGTGGGTTGGGAAATGTTGAATGAGAATAGCGTTGAAGAGTGACATTGGAAAGTAACGAAATTGGACAAGAGATTGTGGTGGAGTCACGAAGCTCATTCCAGCGCATTGGTTTTGTAGGCCAGGGGTGGTCACAGCGGAAGGGTAGTAAGAGGGAAAGCTGAAGGAGAAACAGACCGACAAGACGGATTTGAGGGTGGGCGCTAGAAATTGCCAGACGTATGTGTGAGACGCAAAATTCATATTTGTGGAAAAGAGCAAACGAGGTGTACCAGCCAGTGATTATAATTATTGTATAAAAAAAATATATCATTGACGAAAGAGAGAAGCACAAAGGCAAGTTTATCTTCCATGGAATCAATTGATCAATTGGTTCAACGGGGTGGAAGTTATTGTTTTGTTTATAAATTTTATCAAGTTTGCTCTTCGTATTTTTGTTTAGCTGTTTTACGTGTTATCAATACTGGCAACATTCTCCAGAAAGAAAACTTGGCCCCGAGTAAATCACGACCAAGGTACGAGAGGTGTTGGCTACTCAACTGTCCCCTTCAGGAGTACTTCCACAGGGCAGCGGTGCTTCACCTATTTGGGACCGAAATGGTTCAATGCTTTGCCTTCTTCCACAAGAAATATGACCTCTACAGGCAACTTCAAGAGAGAAATCACACGAGTTGTTGTGCGGGCGAAGAGATGTGATTTTGAATTTTGAGCCATTTTGATGTATTCTTTTTCAGCATGTTCACCTTCAAGAGTTTTTTGTTTTGTTTTAAGCTCTTTTTTTTCAATTGTTGGAATCTTTACTGTTATTTCTGGAATTTTATGATTCACAACATGTATTTATAGGTATATTTTTTTATTTTTTATATTTTTTGTCCTCACAGACAGCACTTGTGCTTTGTGTTGTAACAGTTTTTTCACAATGTTTTCTTATAAGTCACATGTAAATATCTGGTTACTTTTGTGAATAAACGTATTATTACAAACAAACCCAATAACTGGGTTTGACAAATGCTTTGTCAAACCCAGTTAAAATTCCGCAAATCGCTGAGAGCTTTTGAATGCAGTATTTGTTTCCAGTTACTCTTCAGTCAGCAGGTGAATGGTGAAGGCCTCAATAACTCTTCTACAAAGAGAAATAATAGCCTTCGACAGGTGATTGTAGGTTCTATCTGCTGAGAACAAAGCGGTAGCAACATTATATGCAATCATACCTGGGCTGAATAAAACCTCGCGGGCACGTTTCCTAAAATGAGAAATATTTAACCCTGTCTCAGCATCTAAAGACCTCCTTTGCATTCAGGTTGAGTTCCTCACAACTGCTTGAGACATGCGAAGAGGAAGAGAATAGAGAGGAAGAGGGTACTATCACAATATCACTGACTCACCCTGTATACATATAACTTTGTACCTTGACTTGAGTAGGTAACTGTTTTGCGTACGCCACCGGTTCAGCAGTCTTTGAAGGATGAAACTGAGTTGAACATTCTCGGTTATAGACGCCCGCCTCTGCCGATATTCTCCCAAGCAGTCAAGAGCTATTCACGTTCAAAATAGGTTTGGTCCTCCACAAAGGCAATCCGTATCCAATTATTGTCTGAGCGGGCAAAGGAAAACCTTGGCCTGGCAAGAGCTCATAAGATTAGTCCGGAAATAAGAAACACGATGAAGATCTAACTTTTTTCCCTAGCCGCAAGGTGGTCACAGCGCGAAACCATAACAACCATATGTTGTCTGTGGTGCCATCTTTTTGCTGCCAGCAGAGTTATCTTCCGCAATCGCCTCTAATTGACGCTAGAGGGGAATGAACACTGCATCAGTTGCTGGTCTTGAACGTCTTCAGGTGCTTTTGGTCAAATTTTTGGTGTAAAACAAGTTTTTTAGGGAACTTTCCTGATTTTCTCATGCAATCGACTTTTTAGTCACCGGGGAATGACTTGTACAATACCTTTTTGCAAATCAACTGTTGTCAGACCCCCTATTTCTAGTGGTGCCAATATGAAACCACTGTGCTTGTAGTGACTCCAAAATTTCCCCAGCATGAGCATATCTTATAAACTCAAGAATTTGACGTCGAACGATGTAACATGCGAGATTGGGAACCTATACCGTCTGATGATGGTTTTGAGGCTGAGGCCGCTGGGGACGACTGGGAGGAAGAAATGACCCTCAAATGGATGACAACATCCCACTAGCGGACGTTTTGGATCCAGATCCAGACGATGACCTTGACGTAAAGCAAGTTGGAACTGAATCCGACGAGATATTACAAAAAGATAGCAACGTTTCAGACTACGATATCTCTTTGGCGCAAAAAATATGGAATAAAAGGGATGTGGCTCCAGCTTTAGGTTCATTTTCCAAGGTCATCGGGTCAACTGCACCCGTGGATGGGAGAAATCGTCCTATTGATTTTTTTTAGTTTTTTTTCCATGAAGACCTTCTGAATGATATCTTGGCTAGTTCATCAGACTAACCTTTACTGTACTTACTCAATCAGCTTCTAATAATATTCTGGTTTTCTGGAATGTAAGTGCCTATATTGTTCTAATAAAAATCTTGCTGACCTGGCAAAGTGGTTTCATCATGAAACCATGTCATATTGGCGAAAAAAAAAACAGATATTATTTGCTTTCATTGTTACTTCAACTCATATCACCAATATCTGGTGGGTGCTTTCCACGGAAACTAATTTTTATCAACTCGTGCTTCGAAGGGTTAACGCAAATGAGTTAGATTAAACTTAAATATAATGAGTTATTACCTGCCCAACCAGGTTTATACACTTATACAGATAACTGGGAAGCTTCAATACATACAAACCGTTGTTGACTAGGTAAACAATTAAACATGGCAGGTATAAATCGGAGTAAATGAAGAATGAATTAACATTGTAAACACGAGCATTGTGTCGAACCCGTATAAAATCCGACAACGCCTCCCCGTGTTTACGGAAATGATGCTCGTGTATACGTTTCTGGATGCTGGAAAACTCCATTCAATTTTGAAATTAGGAGGGCGGATGATGGAGAGGCCTGGCCGGGGTGAGATTTTTCATCAGCAGTGTGTCTGCCGCATCTGGAAGCTTTTTGTTTTCCGCGAAATTCCATGCGTATATCCGCCGAAACCAAGGTCAGAATCGTCATGGAACTTCCGAGGCACTGGCAGATTTTCCTGTCGAGTTTATTGGCGAGTTTGCGGAAAAAACACGTAGTTCACGCAGTGAACGAGCGTTGACAGATCGTGACGTAGAGTGTGTGCGTGAAGCGTGAAAACTCCGTCTCGTAAGCACAATCTGAATCAGGACTGCATCGATAAACAATCATCTCGTCGAAATTCACCGCAAAAAAAAACTCACCTCGGAGTTGGGGTTCAATCTGCCGCCGTAGCTGCTTATAATAATACTTTCTCAACCTATATTGGTGATTATACAGAGTGATCATGAAATGGCGCACCAGAACAGTACTGAGGAATCGGTTGTGTCACTCCAAAGCTTTCCCGACTTATCCCGACTTTCCCGAAGTATCCAGGAACAAATGGAAATTTTGGCTCGAAACGTCCCTTCGGGTGGGAACTTGAAATTAGATGGAAAAATTGAGAATAATTGCAGGGAATTGGAAATTTTGACAGGAAAATTTGAACTCTCATGATGGTGGGAGAATTTATTGCGAAGAACCTGCAAGTGAAGACAACGAGTCAGCGTATACCGTGGGAAAGGAAAACAAACTAGAAAGAGTGGTGGCAAGCGTACGAAACTTTGATGGAGAACTCAAGATCATGCAAGCAAAGAAGAAGCTGTTAGATACTCAAATATATATTGAAAGTGACTTAACAATCAGGGAAAAAACCAATCAAAAAGAAATAAGAGGCATAGTCAGAGAACAGAGAGAGAATGGGAAGATACCTAGTGAAGGTGGGATATCGAAGAATGAACATCGACGGACAGGTATACAGATGGAGCGACAGATAAGGGGGACTCAAAGCTGCAAACATTGAGAACTCGACACCAAAAAAACCGAAGCTGAATGGAAGGAGAGACGACGGAAGAAGAAAGAGAACAAGGACAATGGCAACGAAAATGGACATGATACTGAGCAGGAGGAAGAATGAAATAACGGGACGGGGGAAAGAGGAATGCGAGGAAACGGAGACAATGGCAATAAACACGAAAAATGAAAAGTATACGGATGGAAAGCGTTGCAAAAAGAAAAACCAATGGAGCAAAATTGGAGAAGAGAAGAAAAGTATGCTCCGACTGGAAACTTGGAAAGTTAGAGGCCTGAACGGAAAGGAGGAAGAATTGACGGAAGAGCTGGAGAAACTACAAAAAATGGATTATATAGATGTAACAGAGACGAGAAGAAAAGGCAAGGGTGTGCTGCAATTACCAAACAGTTACTGGATGTACTAGTCAGGAGTGGACAAAGGCGAGAATGCAAGAGCAGAAGTAGCAATACTGATCAAAGAGGACAAGATGAATTTGAATGAATGATTGAATGAATGAATGATTGAATGAATGAATGAATGGATAAATGAATATATAAATGAAAGAATACTATCTGTTGATATCTCGAAGGGGAAAGGGAAAGAAGAATACACTTTCATAGTGGCCTATGGCCCGAACGAGGTGCAAAGAAGGACAAAAAGAACAACTTCTACAACGATGAACTACAGCTGGAGATAGATAGAAGCACCCACAAGATGAAGATAATGATAATGGAAGACCTTAACGGAAGAGTGGGTAGTAAGAATGAAGGAGTGGAGTGGTGCCTAGGAAAGCAGAGAGATATTGCAAGAAATACAAACGGACATAGAATAATAAAACTTAGCCAGGCGAACGGATTAAAAATCGGAAATAGGCACCATATTTACAAAGAAATACATAAAATAACGAGGGAACTACAAAGTAGAAACGAGAAATTGATAATCGATTAGTTTTTGGTGAACAGATGAATATGGAATGATGTGACAGACATAAGAGTGGGAAGAGGACCCGAGATTGGAAGCGATCATTATTCAGTGGTCATGAAAATCAGGAAACAGGAATGGAATATAAAGAGAAGGAAGGTCATAAACAAAATTAAATGCTATACAGGGTGTTTCATGAGGAAACCGACATAGCTTAAGGGTAGGTCCAGTTTTTCTAGAGGAAGTAGGATCTCGCTTTGAAATTTTTCTATCCTTTTTCGTTTTGATGTTACAGGGTGAATCATGTATTTTGTCGAAGTTTTTGATGAGCTATATCTTCCGAATGGCTTATTGGATTGGACTGAAATTTGATAGGTATGATCTTTTAATGATAGCTAATACATTGCACCATAAAGTTGTTCAGAAGTTTCAGGGCCGGACTGATTTTTTTTATTTTCAAAGTTTTTGTTAGAAAAGTCATATCTTTCAATGTTTTTTTGGAAAACCAGTATCAGATTCAGAAGCACCAGGAAAAATGCTACAAGAAACATCCTTCAATTTTTTCGGCACACCGAAAGTCTTCCCAGAAAAAAATATCTTTTGAGTTTTGGATCGGCTGCGATCTAGCGAAAATCAGTCAAACACGCATTCTTTCACGGATCTTTGAGATGTTCATCCTCTAATATAATGCTGTCACGGTTTTTTTCACTATTCCCACATTAGTATCACTTGGTACGGCAAAAAAGACAAAAGTCCAGGACCGGAATCAAGTCTAGTAAACAATATTTCTAAAAATCCGATTTTTCAGTATTTAGTTGGAAAATTACAGCACAAAGTTATGGTGAAGTGGCTGAAAAATGCTCTTTTGTCTACATTTGGAACTTTAAGTCACTTTAGAAACCAGCTGAACAAATTTCTCATTTGTTGATTTCAAGAATACAAAAAATTATTTCCGAAACTTTTCGCTAACAAAATAAAAAGGGGCAAGAAGGATAATTATTCAGAAATGTAATTTCAATGTGTAGAAAACGAACAATATCATTGTTTGTATGTTATGTTTATGTTAATGTTTATCAAATTTCGGAAATAATTTCTTTCTTGTCTGCATTTGGAACTTTAGGTCACTTTAGAAACCAGCTAAACAAATTTCTCCTTTTGTTGATTTCAAGAATACAAAAAATTATTTCCGAAATTTGTTAAACATTAACATAAACATAACATACAAACATTGATATTGTTCGTTTTCTACACATTAAAATTACGTTTCTGAATAATTATCATTCTTGCTTCTTTTTATTTTGTTCGCGAAAAGTTTCGGAAATAATTATTTGTATTCTTGAAATCAACAAAAGGAGAAATTTGTTCAGCTGGTCTCTAAAGTGACCTAAAGTTCCAAATGCAGACAAAACAGCATTTTTCAGCAACTTCACCATAACTTTATGCTGTAAATTTCCAACTGAATACTGAAAAATCGGATCTTTAGAAATAATGTTCACTAGACTTGATTCCGGTCCTGGACTTTTGTCTTTTTTGCCGTACCAAGTGATACTAATGTGGAAAAGTGAAAAAAACCGTGACAGCATTAAATTAGAGGATGAACATTTAAAAGATCCGTGAAAGAATGAGTGCTTGACTGATTTTCACTAGATCGCAGCCCACCCAAATCTCAAAAGATATTTTTTTCTGGGTAGACTTTGGGTGTGCCGGAGAAATTGAAGGATGTTTCTTGTAGCATTTTCTCTGGTGCTTCTGAATCTGATACTGGTTTTGCAAAAAAACATTGAAAAATATGACTTTTCTAACAAAAACTTTGAAAATAAAAAAACTCAGTCCGGCCCTGAAACTTTTGAACAATTTTATGGTGCAATGTATCAGCTATCATTAGGAGATCATACCTATCGAATTTCAGTCCAATCCAATAAGCCATTCGGAAGATATAGTTCATCAAAAACTTCGACAAAATACATGATTCACCCTGTAACATCAAAACGAAAAGCGATAGAAAAATTTCAAAGCGAGATCCCAGTTCCCCTAAAAAAACTGGACCTACCCTTAAGCTATGTCGGTTTCCTCATGAAACACCCTGTAGACTGACCTGCCGGAATGTAAAGGATACATTTCAAATGGCACTGAACGCCACCTTGGAAAAAACGAGACCAAGGAAAACAGACACGGGTATCGAGAAAATATGGAAGAGATTCAAAGAAGGAGTGTTATCGACGGCAGAAGAGAGCTGTGGGTTGACAAGAGTGGTGAACAGAGACACAAAAAAAACGAACTGGTGGACGGAGAGGACCAAGGAAGCAGTTGAAGAGAAAAAACAAAAGTGGAAGAAATACATAGGAACGAGAAAAGCAAGACATTACGGAGAATATAAACAAGCGAATACGCCTCATGGGCATGAGGCTCAGTAGCGCACTTCCTTTTTGGAGGATTGGTGAACGCAAGATGTTAAGTAGTTAGGGTTCCACCATCTTGGGCAAAAAATTCCAATATGGCGGCCAAAATATCGACAGAATCATGAAATCCGGCTTGAAAATCAGAATGATTGTACTAGACAAGGGTAAGTTCCAAGTTTCATGAAAATCGTTCCACTAATAAGAGATTTCAATATGGCGGCTAAGATGGCGGCAGAATCATGAAACTCAGCTTGAAAATAGGAATGATCGTACGAGACAAGCGTAACTCTCAAGTTTCATGAAAATCCTCCCACTTATAAGAGATTTCAATATGGCGGCCAAGATGGTGGGGCAATCATAAAATTTGGCTTGAAAATAAGAATGATCGTACTAGACAAGGGTGAGTTTCAAGTTTCATGACAATCGTTTCACTAATAAGAAATTTCAATATGGCAGCCAAGATGGCGGCCGAATTCCGGAAGCCATTCTGCCTATTTGGTCCTTGAGAACCTAAGCTATCCACCGGATAAAGTTCAATATTCAAGGGCTGTAGCTTTAGTTCCCGAGAAGAAGTTCAACTTCATCGAAGTGCACAGGAGATCTCTGTTTTTTGAGAATAATGATATCGATGTATGGATAACAAAAATAGTGCCCATTGGCCACCCTTGGGGACATCAGCTATTATTCGGAAAAAAGTTCCAAGACTCTTGTTTCAATTCTCGAGAAGGAGTACAGCGTCTTAATTTCTGCACGGACTCGGACAGACAGACAGACAGACAGACAAACAAACCGGCCACATAAGCGTCATTCTGTTACTTATATAAAAAAATGTTCTCCAACTGATCTCGACCTCCTGAACACGAATATCGGGTTCAGTTTTGAATTGGAACATTTCTTTTTTATCGAAAAACCGAAAGAATGGTAGCCTGTCACATGATTTTTAGTGATACCTACCTACTTTTTTTTGTTATTGAGTGAACATGTTTCGTAATTTGAGTGCCATTATCCTTTAGGTACCTAGTATTGGCTATTTCAAAATGGTCAATTACTATTTCGGCACGTCTGGTTTTAAATTTGTAGGGTCGTGTAATATGCGCCGAGCCGTGGCTTTGCGGTCGTTTTCAAAAATTGATAACAATTGACCCGACGGTCGGATCGAAGTGGGGTTTTTGTCAAAAGGAAGTTAAAATTGTTCTCTAAATATAATGCCGTACATGCAGTGATGTATTCCATTAAGAAATTGTAGTTGCCTGCATATCGCAACTTTCTACATCTTACCGCGAATGCCAGCACTTGATCGGCGAAGCCGCCCTACACCAAAATGTTATTTTTGTAATTTTTCAGGATTATAAGATTATAAGGATACTAAGGCCATGAACTACCCATTCGAGTTGAAATATTTTCTGTATTGAATTTCGTTTTGTTCGGAGGAAAGGATATCAAGCACGAGCAAGCAACGAATAAATCATTTGCGGCCGAGCCGTAGTTTCGGAGTCATGTTCAAAAATTAATAACTACTAATCGGCACCTCGCACCGATGTGAAATTTTCATTAAAATAAAGTTCAAATCATCCTCTGAATATAACTCCGCATATGTATTATGGTAAAATGATAAGATCGGGTACTTCCTCGCATGTGATAACTTTCGAGATCAGGCCGGCTTCTGAAATGCAGCATTCAACGGCGATGCCGCGTCACACTAAATTGTTATTATTGTCATTGTTTATTATTATTTCGTCGAGATTTTTCTTAGTTCGGGATACAAGGTCATGAGCTACCCAATGGAGTAAAATTTTTTCGCAAAAACCTTTTCGTCTAGGACTAGATGCTGTGACGGACGGACGGACGGACGGACGGACGGACAAAGCGAGGACAAAAGCGCCTTCCCGTTTGGAGAAGTGCGCTAAAAAGCAAGGAAGCAGGCGAAAATAGTGAAAAACACAGTACTGAAGGACCGAGTGAAGAACTTGAAAGGTAAGACAGCAAGTGAAAGAGGGAGTAGCACCCCAAGACTGGGAAAATGGGTATCATAAGACCGATATAGAAAAAAGGAGATAGTCAAGAATGTCACAACTATAGGGCAATTACACTGCTCAGCAACGCAGCAAAGATATTCGCCAGAATATTAGAAGAAAGACTGAGAGATCAACTGGAGGAGACACTTGAAGACACACAATTCGGTTTCAGACCGAACAGAGGAAAACAAGATGCCATCTTGATTCTAAGGCAAATAACGGAAAAAGCCATACGAGAAGGAGAGACAGTACACCTTTGTTTCGTGGACTTGGAAAAGGCTTTCGACAGAATAGACAGAAACGATATATAGCCCAGGCGCCAGGGAGAAAAAATCTGCTCAATGAGGAAATAATTGCTTTACTGGCTGGAAACTAGCTTAAAACGATCTGTGTAGCTCAGGTTTTGACATGCTAATTTCCCATCTTTCGGAAATGTCTGCGTCATGTCGTCATCATCAACAACAAGTGCACCAGCTTGAATCTTGCCGAATATCTTGATTTTGGGCCATCTGATAGCAAAAGATGTGACAAGTCATTTTGAAACCAATAAAATTCCCTACGGAATAGTTTTTGAATGACCTTTCTGCGATCTATGATTCTTGAGATAGAGCTTCTGGAAGCAAGGGGCATTGTCGTAAAAGCTCCATGGCCACTTGACTCAAAAAACTAAAATGTCGATGTGACAAAAAAATTTCAAAATGAGATTTCTCGAGAATTCTTCATGCTATAGTTGCGGCGATGATCCTCAACTTTTCCTCTTGAACCGTTGATTACGAATATAGAAAAGTCAAAAACGTCACATTGTACATATACAGGGTGTACTGAGGGAATCAAATCAGATCAGAGAAATTTTACATATTTCTTCGATTTAGCCTATGAGCGACACTCTTAGCACCTAACACGAGTCCAATATCGATATGAATTTGCTCTGTAAGCTTCACTTAATACATTAAAGAAGTGGTCAGCTCGCAGCTTTACTGTGAAATGTTTTGAAGGCCCTCTGGAATCATCAAAATATTAAAAATTTACAGTACCAAGGAATGTATATTACAGTATATTATATACCAAGGGACCAAAGTGAATTTTCAATTTGGGGATTGGGACTTAAAGGGCCCTCGAGCAACAAAGTTCACCCAAGGGATCAAAAATTCACTTTGATTCCTAGGTATATAATATAATGTTACATACATTTCTTGCTAGTGTGAATTTTGATGATTTCAGAGGGCCTTCAAAACATTTCACAGGAAGGCTGTGAGCTGACCACTTCATAAGTATATCAAGTAAAGCTCACGGAGCAATGCATATTGATATTGGACTCGTGATAAGTGCTTAGAGTTTCGCATAGGCTAAATCGTAGAAATATGTCAAATTTCTTTGTTCTGATTTGATTCCCGTAGTACACCTGTATGTGTACAATGTGACGTTTTTGATTTTCCAATATTTGTTATCTACGGTTCAAGAGGACGAGTTTAAGACCATCACCGCAACTATAGCATGAAGGATTCTCTAGTAATCTCATTTAGAATTTTTTTTTGTAACATTGACATTTTAGTTTTTCGAGTCAAGTGGCCATGGAGCTTTCACGACAATGACTCTCGCTTCCAGAAGCTCTATCTCAAAGACCATAGGTCGCAGAAAATTGATTGAAAAACCAGACTGTAGGGAATTGCATGGGCTTCAAAGTGACTCACTACATCTTTTGCTGTCAGATGACCCAAAATTAAGATATTCGGCAAAAACCACGCTGGTGCACTTCTTGTTGATGATGGCGACATGACGCCGACATTTCCGGAAGGGGGGAAACTAGTATGTCAAAACCCAAGCTACACAGATCGCTTCAAGCTAGTTTTCAGCCAGGAAACAATTATTTCCTTATTGTTTTCCCTGGCGCTTGGGCTAATAATGAAAGACACTACGAAAAAAAGGAGTGCAGCAGAGCACAGTTAAGAACATCCAAAGCCTGTATAAAAAACAGTCAAATTACGTGAGATCGAAACATGAAACATCTCAAATGTTCGGGACAACGAAAGGAGTAAGACAGGGATGTATATTAGCCCGATGCTCTTCACTGTGGTACTGGACGAGGCTATAAAAGGAACAAGAAAGGATGCAAGACAATACGACATGGGCTACTGGAAGATGCAAAGGATCAAGATTCCCGAAATATGCTACGCCGACGATATGGTTATAATCGCAAAAAAAAAACGAAGAAACACTGAACACGAGGGGTCAACCACCACTTGAAAATTTGTACACGGACTGTGAAAGACTGATGTGACTGTGGTGACTGTCGGGACTGTGAACTTGACTGTGATGACTGCCGACGTGACTGTGATGACTGTTGGGACTGTGAGCTTGACTGTGATGACTGTCGACATGACTGTGAAGAGTGTAGTGACTGTGAGTGAGACTGTAGAGACTGTGAGTGGGACTGTAGAGACTGTGAGTGGGACTGTAGAGACTGTAGGCAAGACTGTTGAGACTGTGGTCAAGACTGTAGAGATTGAGTGCATGACTGTAACATGGAAACTGTGGTTATAAAACCGTGGTGAATACTGCTAGCGAAGCGACAGTGATGACTACGAGCTCAAGTATTGTGATTTCTTTAAAATCGAAAACAACATGATTACTCGTTATAGGTAGCTAGTTATTGATTTTTAGGGATAAATTTCAAATCTGACTTGCAACCTATGAAAAATCAAAATTATGTCAAACTTTCACGACGATTTTTAAGTCTTCCTGGTTCTGATGTTGCACTGATAAGAGATCTTTTGAAGTTTCTGAAGGAGCATTTTTTATTCATACCATCATACCTAGGTACATACTTATTTATAATCAACAATAAATTAACCTAACTTCGGTTGAGGAGCTCATAGTGCAGTGGATTAACGCGTCAGTCCCTTGTGCTTTTTGCCTGGCTCGACCCGGTTCGATTTCCGGACGGGCACAAAAATGTGAGCTCCTTGATTTATTTGCATGCTTGCGGGATGAAAGACCCGTCATGCGTCGCATTAGTACGTAAAACTCAACCGCTGGTGGTTATAACTGTAATAACTGGTTGATTGATGTTCGGTCTTTGAAGATCTCTTCTCTGTGTTGGAACACACAGGGATTCAGCCGAGGATTCAGCAGAAATTTTGGTACAGTGGAGGAAAGCATTCACCGGCGTCGGTGATTGGCTCTGTTGCGAACATAGGGCGACGTCAAATAAACCAAGAAATAAACCAACAAATAAAACAGTCTATCTCCCCATCTTGTGGTGTGTTTAATAGGAAGCCTCGCTTAGAAAATGGACTTACCTCGCAGCAGTCATTCATTTTGAAGAAATGGCTATTCATGCAAAAAGTAAGAAAGCGAAAGTAGAAGAAAAAGTGTATACAACACGTAAGGAATACGGATGATTATTTTACTAATTTTGAAGTTTGAGAGACATGAACAAATCAAGTCCGAAATAAGGCTTTTTCGATGTAGAAATTACAGAGAATGATTTCATCTCCATCATACCTATTTTACGTCAACACCATGGCACCGTTGAGAGTGGTTTTCGTCCCATGACTCGGTTAGCCTAAACGGGAGCCTTGTTTTTTCCTTGTAAAGAGCAAATATCTGATTATTTCTGTGAAAGCTCAGCTTTATACGAAGATGCCCAGCTGACTAGTTGATGTAATGCATTTTGGACAGTAAATATAAGTGGCACTAGTGACATGCACAAACCGTATCTTCATAGTTGTTGGTTGCGTAAAAAAAATCATATCTAAAAAACTGTCTCAAATCAAAAAAATTTGTTCCAAAAAATTCACCAATACTTTGGCCTCATTTTCTTCTGGTTGTACAGAAAATTGTGGAAACAAGAAAGTCCCTCGCTGGCTAAAAATCATGATGCATTCATAGCCGATGAAAATGTTCATAAATAAACTGATAAAATAAATAAATAATAAACCATTGTTCCTCAACCGCTGTCACACTGTTACAAACGTCTGAATACGTACCTACTTCAATTTGAAAGAAAAAATTAGTACATAGCTTCATTAGATCGAAAGATATGATGATGTGAAAAATGTTATATATGCGGTTATTCTATTTAAGATGAGTTCGCGACTTGCGAATACATTTTTTATTGTTGTGAGAGATTGTTTATATTGGACCGATAATCTTCATATTCATCATATTTTAAAAGATCTACTCACAGTTACATTTCTTGCAATCATCGCTGAAACATCCTGTATTATCACAAGGTCAGATTGGAATAGATTCTAGTACGAGCATAGGTAGGTAAGTAGCACGAAATAATTTGATCGGAATAAGGGAAATTTACTGAGATAGGTACCTATACTATCCCAAAAAGTACCTACGATGAGATAGTAACTCCCTAAATCCAATTCAATTTTGTGCCATAGGTACTCACTCTTACCTCGCCTCGTAGTAAATTTCCCTTCAGTTCCAATTTCGTGAAAGTATCTCGAAGTCAATTCAGATTTGTTTACAGAAAACATATGACTCCTCAGAAGCATCGTACGATCCTTACTAAGTACCTACATCCAAGGAAGGCTGTGACAGGCCATTTGGTACGAAATCGGCCAGGTTATCATCTTTCCCGGTCTCCTCTTATTGCATTTTTTAATGACATAGGTGTTACGGTATATCGAATATCAGGCTATTAGAATTGTTGTTATAATCCATCAACTCACGATGTAGCGATTTTTTACGGTGTGCAGTCTTCTCAAAATAGTTGAAGCTAACGAAGGACCCGCCACCAGGGAGATAAAGATCGCCATGTAGGTATTTTTGGAAACTCCTGATGGGATATTTGTTCTTTTAACATTGGCAGGGCACGGCACGGGTCATTTCTTCAGTTTTCTTCAATGTAAATAACAAAATAACACATGTGGACTTTCTCAGGCTGAATGTAGTGGTCAAAAGTAGGTACAAGCCGTAAGATTTCATAAAACACATCACATAGCGATCTTGGAGTCATTCAGTGGTGAAAAAATAACAAAACACGAACCTCGAAATTGGCTTCACGAATAAATTCATGTGCTAAAGCATTGAAAGGGCTGAGATTTAGCACCTATAGTAACGCAAAACAAATGCTACATCGTGCATCAACTCTATTTCTCATATAAATAAGTCTGTCCGGAGTCCGATAAATTATTTTCATGCTTCATTGGCTGGCAAATAAGGCTGAGCCGGGCCACAGCCTGCCTAGAGGAGGGAAGTTTTTGTTCATTCATACGGTACTGGCATTGCTATCAAATTATCGAAATATCAACAGACACAGTCATGGACGAACAATCTCATAAAAGCTGCATACCAGCTGGGCACCGCGCATGCGTAAGCCAACTCCCCTCATGATTGCCAGCTTGACTGTGGAGACTGTGGGAAAGACTGTGAAGACTGTAGAGACTGTCGGCAAGACTGTAGAGACTGTGAACAAGACTGTGGTGACTGTCAGCTTGACTGTGGGGACTGTGAGCATGACTGTCGTGACTGCGATCATGACTGTAGGGACTGTCATGACTGCCAGCTTGACTGTGGTGACTGTGGGCCAGACTGTAGAGACTGTGGTGACTGACAGTCATGACTGTCAGAAATTTGTACACGGACTGTCGATGGTGGTTGACCCCTCGACTGAACAGGAACATTCAGCTATACAAAGGCGAACTTAACAAGTACAACATGAACAATAACCAGAGTAAGACGCGAACCATGACCGTTGGCAAAGAAGCAAAACAACACACAATTAAGCTAAACAACGCAAATTTGAAGCAAGTCGAAAAATTTGAATCCTCAGGCTTAATCGTGTCACAGGACGGAAAGCTGGACGACAAAATCATTGAGAGAGCCACAGCAGCGGGAAGATTATCCAACTCCATGAAAACCACATTCCTAGGAACCAAAGAAATCCTCAAAGACACCAAAACAGAAATATTGAGGAAAGTCGTCACCCCAATCTTGACATACGGGTCTGAGTCTTGGACTTTGACAGAGAAACAAAGGAGAAAGATTGAAGCGACAGAAATGAGATTCTCAAGAAAAATAGACAAGACAATCATGGACAAGATAAGGGACACAACATTCAGAAACAATGCGAAACCTGTAGATCAAACAATAGAGGAAGGACAATCAAGATGGTTCGATCATCTCAAGAGAATGGAAAAAAACAAAATAACCAGGAAAGTGTTGGAGACCAGAACCAGAAGACCTGGACGAACGTAGTGTGATGGAGTTCATAGCTGTGGAGAGAAGGGGAGAGACGATAGAGAGGGCGAATCGGTCGGTACAAGATCGGACAGGATGGAGAAAAATATGGAGAAGAGACCCCACAGAGTACTTGACTCCACAAACCACCCAACACCCGTGAGGGTGAAATAGGTAGAAGGATTGAGTAAGTAAGTGAGTATATTACCGCTTGTTGACAAAAAAAAATGGTAGAAATCTGTTCACGGGATGAAAAATTGAAAGATCTGCAGTTTTCCCAGAGAGGAAAACTCGAAAAACGTGGGTCAGATTTCGAAGGTTTTTCTTGAAAAATCAATTCAATCTATTCTCCAATTTCCATTCCCAGTATGTCTGCACCTGAAATAAATATTCCGTGGGGCTCACCGCATGTCGAAGTTTGCACTGCATTTTTTTTTAATTTACGGAATGTGGAAACTTAATTTTTGAAAAATTACCGTTGGAAAACCCGAACAGTTTAGATTTTCAAAATAGGTCCACACGACGCCCAATCCAATCCACTTTCGATATCAGTTGAGATTATTCGGAAAAAGTCGATTCCCGAGCAGAAATGAATTCTTGAGTAGAGTCCTGCTACAAAAGCTAGTCGTTCTGGTCGAAACACGGCCTTCTTGGGTGGCAACGGCTAGAAAAAAAATTCAAAATTCATAACGCCCGACTGAAAAACGGCAAAAAAATGCAACTGCAGACTTGATTTGACTCCTTCGTTGTGTTGCCTCCTGCAAAATTTTGTTTCAATCCATCGGTCAGATTTTATAATTAACAGATACAATTCTGAAACTTGACATTCTTATTATCAGGCAGATGACAGATAGGGCAATATTTCCAAGTGTTCTGAATACAGCTTTTCAAGAGCTCTCAAACAGCAAGTCAAGTATCGTGAGATAGTATAGTTTCTGATATTTGTTGATAGTGACACTTCTGTTTGACAGATGAGAGCCAAAAACTATAGGCTCATTCCAAATTGGAAATCGATCGGATCAACGATTCGGCAGTTATCGTGGAAGATTACAGACACACAGACAGACAGACATCATTCAGAAAATGGTCTTGCTCGTCTTGGGGGACCTCAAAGTGGATATATTTGGCAAAATCTCGAAACTTTTTTTCTGCACGATTACAATAATTCCATGTTGGTGGAGAGGGGTGGGGGAGAAGTAATAAAAGTCAAAGATTTCAATTTCCAGTGAGCTTTATAAAAGATTCCGTATATTGCAGTACTGTTCTGGTGTAGTGGGGGCACTAGGTGAATGAACCTTGCAAATTGTGATGAAAGCATGAAATTCGGTACACATACTCAGAATGAGCACCTCTCTTAGATAAGAGGTGGAGCCACGCCGAATTTTCACCGGAAGGGGGGTCGGGGGGCTCCTGAAAGTTTAAGGTGCTAGGGCTCCCACCAAACTGCTTACCAGTTCGTTTTATCAATTAAAAAGGAAACTCATGAATATATCGTAAAAATCGACGACGTTTATCGCTTTGTCCCGGGAATTTTTCATGATGAAAAAAAATAAGTTCTTCGGCAGAACACATGAATTGGTTTTATTTTATTTTCACCTACAAAGAATTAATAAGGAGATGTGCAACACGGTGTTTCCTACAAATTCGTATCCTCTGAATTCGTTTGTGGAGTCAAAATTTTGATGGTGTATATTCTTGAAGAGGGGCATTCCAAAGAGTAAGCTATTTTCAACACTAAGTTCAAACAGAGTTTTTTCAATGTTCTGAATCGAAATCACTGAATTTCTTTCAGCAATGCATACCCTGAAACACTATCAGAATTTTTCTTCTGTGATGCTACTATCCACTCTCGACCGGGGCAATTAGGTTCCTAAACAGCATGCGCGGAGTGTATACACGTTATTTCAATATTATGACACAATTTCAACCATAAAAAATTTGACTGAACCGAGAAAATACCCTGCATCGTGTAGCGCGCACTAGTGAGCCATTTCGTGATCACCCTGTATAATACACCATTCCGGAAGCGTACAGGCTGCGTGGGCAGGTGTCGATTAAAAATCCAACGCCTTCATTCCTTTTTCGTGAGAACGTTCTCGTATTCGGAAAATTCCATTTAATTCATCAAATTAGGGTGAACGATTGAGCGACGCAATCCCAGGCAGGCAGGGTGAGATTTTCCAGTGGGTGCGCCACACGTCTGGCGCACATGGAAGTCCTTTGTACTGCATGAAATTCCATGCAAATTCCGTACAAAATTAAAGCCAGAGTCAAAGTCATCACGACGAATCACGGTTTCAGGCAAAATTGCTTCCGGGGATTCAATTTCAAAACAGCTCTTTGCGCTGAGGCAGGTGAGTGTTTATTGGAATGTTTGGTATAGTCTGTTCACCGATAGAACGGACTTTTTTGAATTTCAGTGATGTAACCTATAGCAAACAAAAGCACCAAAGACTGTAACAACATAGGCGCGTTTGGAACTGATATTAGTTTTGTTCGGTTGGTAGTCTTACCCGGGCAAATTATTCCTACGCGAAGCCAATGGCATTACATTCAGCGAGTTTGACACTAACGTACGATTTCTAACCTCCATTTCTCTATTATGTTTGTTATTTTTAGTCGGCTCGGCTGTTGTGAGTGTTGTGTAATAAAATCAGCTTTCAAAAAACAAATTCTCATTCAATCAAATTGGTATTAAACTGGTGTCATTTGAAATTTCCATAGCACTTAGCTGTAATTAGCGGAAATAAGCTCCTCTTTCTAACTGGAATTTCAAATTTCGCGGGTAACGCTCGGGGACTACTTTTCAAGCGGAGGAATCTGGTGGTCCTTTCTACCAGTGTATAGAGTATAAAGCACTGTCGTGTTTCGGTCGGGCTCCCAGTTGAGAAAAGAGAAAACTATAACTTTTTATTGTTCCTGAGATTTCATGAGAGGTAAAATCTAAGGGAAAATACTGCCAAAGGCTGGATGCACGTGACAAAGTGGTGGTGCTTCCCGATTCGTCGTGTCGGCACGTCTGGATGTGAGAACATAAAAACTGCATTTATTCAAAATGCGGTTCTATAAGGAATGCTTGGGAAAAAGGCCCAAGGGATTGAAAAGGAATGGTGAAAGCAAGCCGCGAGAGATGCCGTTGAACAGAGACTTGGCAACAGGCCAATTTAGCGTCATTGGAAATTACTTGAAATTAGTTTTTAATTGAGCAATGAGTGACTACCAAATGTCATGGCCAAGGTGGAATTTGAGCTATTATATCCAACGCTCGATCCAACGACTATAAACTCCAGGGTAATTCCTAAAAGAATGGTCAAGTGAAGTAATTTCAGTTCAATCAAGCGATAAGTATAGTACCGGGTGGATCATAATAAACCGGAATACTTTTTTTTGCCTATAAAATTTTTATTTCCTGACCGATTTTGACGGAAATGGAACCAACGGAAAGCCAATAGACTAGGTAGTACAGCACAAAAGTCAAAATGGCCGTCACTTCAAAATTCAAGATGGCGGAAATGTTTGAATGTTTGAACCTTCTTTTGTTTTTGTTCTTTTTGTTCAAAAGATATGAAAACTGTGAAAACAACAACATAATCGGAAAAAATAGAGTTTTTCTCACAATTCAAGACCATTCCGAGCTTATTCGTTCTATTCGTTCTGGAGTAATAGCGAAATTAAAAAAGGCCTACTTCACATGTTCTGACCAGAAATGGCCACCACCATGCCTCCGATCGACTGACCCCGTGTCCCTAATTTTTTTTGCCAAGTCGTGGAGAGTACTTCCGAAACCTCCGTTCTCTCGACTTTCCTAAGTCGGAGATGATTTGGGCGACAATACGACCCGCATTCAACAGCCCCTTGATAAGAATTTTGTCTTCTTCAGACAACATATTTTTTACTACGATAAGAAAACTCACGGCTTGTGAAAAAAAGTTGTCAAAAGATTTGTTTACCAGCCAACAGTTTTGTTTGTCAGAGCTATCTTCCTACCCGTTGCGCGAAAACGTGGGTAGGGCGTCCACCAGTGATTTCGAACTTTTCGGAAAGATGCGCAAAGCCTTGAAAAAAATCAGGTTCTTTTGATCGCCATGATATTGTCAATAAAACTTATTCAGGTAATTATTGGGTATCTATTGATACCAATTTTTGTGGAATCGGCCCCGAAAAACAAAAATTTGGGAGGCAGGAAACCAAAATTTAAAACCATAATTTCTGGTCAGAGCATGTGAAGTTGGCCTTTTTTAATTTCACTATAACTCCAGAACGAATGGACCGAACAAGCTCGGAATAGTCTTGAATTGTGAGAAAAACTCCATTCTTCCGATTATGTTGTTGTTTTTACATTTTCCATAACTTTTGAACAAAACGAATAAAAACAAAAGAAGGTGTATAACCAAACAATTCCGCCATCTTGAATTTTGAAGTGACGGCCATTTTGACTTTTGTGGTGTATGACCTACTCTATTGGGTTTTTGTTGGTACTATTTCCGTCAAAATCGGTCAGTTGTGGTATTCCCCCTTTGTTTTGTTTGTACGTTGGTACCTGAAGTAGGTACGGTCGTTGACGTTCGTAGCGTTTGCCGCGGGGAGAGGGAGATGGCGCTGCGCTAGGTCAGCCGGGCGAGCAGCGGCCGCGGGCAGGCAGGAGAGAAGGGAATCAGCTGTGGTGAAGAACACGTGATTGTCCAATGCAACTGTGCGTCGGTTTCTCCTTATTTAAGGTCGGTCTTTCTTTGATTATTGTACCGTAATTTTGGCTTCCACCCACTCACCAAATCATGCATTTCGATACCTATTTTGTCCACGAAATCATTGTAAATAACACGACATTCTTTGTTCTCTTTGTTTTCAACGGGCTTGCATAACCCGCAGTTTTTCCCCTTGGGAATCAAGGTGCTTCGCACTGCTTTGAATTTTGTGTAATTCATCTACTCCCAAATGATCTCAATATTGACGGCAACAGCCGTAAATCTAGTGGGTGTGTTTTTTTGCCCACTCATGACGTGACCTCAAGGCCGCGCTATCGCGCGTACTTCGAGGTTTCATCAATTGTTTCTTTCCACAAGTTACATCACAAACAGTAAGATGACAAAAGGAAACTCTGCTACGCCCAAATCAGCCGCTAAGTAGAGAACCGTACTTTTAATGATTCATCCACATTTCATTGCTCATTGCCGGGTTATACTTGAAAGTAAACGAAGAAAAGAAGACTTGTACGCTTCTCCGTGTCCTGCGGGGGGGTTCCACCTGCTCGTATGAATCTGCCTTGTTGAGTCTACTAACCTTTTCCTATTTGGGGGGAAGAATTATGTATAACGACGAAGAGAGGGCCACAGGTTGGCTAGAGTCGATTTTCTTGTATTTACTGTTATTTCTTGTATGTGATTACTGTTTACTAACCATTGTTCTGTTTTGTATGTATGTATGCATCTGTGGGGTTTGTAATGGGTAACTTCTGGGGAATTTCGAGCGAAGCGGTCAAGATACTTCTTCCTTCCAATTCGTTACAAAGGTATGACCAACTCCAGCTTCTCTACTTATTTATCTCTCACCTGATTCGTTTTTCAATTATGTACCTATTTATCTCTTATTTGTTTCTTGTTGATTTACCTACACCATTATTTATCATTTGTTTCTTGCTGATTCATTCTCTTGTTCACTGATCACTTGTTTCTGACTGATTTATTCACTTGTGTTTTGATCGTTTCTTTATAATTGATTTATCCATCAATTTGACTTCTTTTGTTTGCAAAGTGTAAAATGAATTGCTCAGCGTTCAAAGCGTAAGCGAGCGAGTTTTCTTTTGTTGTTACGTAAATAACTTGTAAACGAAACAATCTTTCAAAGAAGTTCAAGCACCGATTCACGCTGACTTGATCAATGCATCACTGGAGTGACTTCTCTGTCATTTCATCATGACTCATTCACACTTGATTTTTGTTCAGATCATTTGGGAAGGGATTTTTCAGCAACCAACCAGGCTATACACAGGGGTTTCTTTGACGTGTTCTCCCCATGTGTGCCTGTCAGCGGATACGTCACTTTTCCTTTGCGATCAAATTGACAGTTTGCCATGTTTCATGATTTCTCGTTTTGTTTTGCTAATCTGATTTTGTGTTCATTTCATTGTTGTAAATTCCTGCATTGTCTAAATAATTTGTAATGCTTTGTCTTGTTTTATTTGTTGTTTTTATTCATGTTTTGTCATTTTTATCACTGTCAATTCCTTGTTGTTAGGTGTTTTGAGAAAAGAAACAAATTCATCAAAAACTTTGCAATTGATTTTCAATAAACATTCATTTTGCTTGCATTTCATTCGCGTTTCATTCAAGAATCAAACCTCATCCCCAACTACACATTCTCATCTCAAGTAAGAACTCAACAACACAACGTAGGTAAAAGGTAAACAACGTCAAGAAGGGAAGGGACAACGACGATCGCAGCTCAACATCGAAAACGGGGTTACATTACAGAGTGGTGCCAAGACCTTGGTACATTACAGAATGGTGCCGTGACCAGGATAAACTACCTTGATACACTACAGAATGGTGCCGTGACCAGGATAAACTACGTTACACTACACAGTGAATGAAAATTTTATAGGCAAAAAAAAGTATTCCGGTTTATTATGGCCCACCCGGTATATAACCCAAGATAGAAATGCAAAGTTCCAATCGAACCTATAGACGGAACTGGAGAAGAGCGGAAAATCTGAAGATCCCTTCAGAATTTGGTGAGTAATATACATATTAAAATTCTCACTCTGTCCGAGGCTTGACATTTTTCCTGCAGAATCCTCATTTTTTCTTACTCCAATCGATTCACATTGTATTATTTCATTGGCTTCAACCAGCCCGTGCCAAGTCTAGGCTTGAGTGAAACCGTCGCGAGGATTTTGCAAGGGTTGAAATTGGTCAAAAATAGAAGCGATTAATGGTAGACTAGATAGCAAGAAGAGTCGTACAGTTGACTTTTCCATTGTGCTAGTGAGCTGGTTTTGAATTTTAAATTGTCTTGTAAAAAAAAGGCATGTCAATGAGTTTGGTCTGATCAGTTGGCTTTTTCAAAATACGTAAACGATGATGAATAAAAAACCGGAACACAGATTATTGTTTTTCGGTTTTTCTACGCTCAGTTTCACGAGTATAGCCACAGAAAAATGCAAACATAATCCAAAGTTTGCCGAAACACGAGCAAATGTGTTTCGTATTATAGTATTTGGAGGTTTAATGGTGCGAGCGAGGGAGAGACGAGGAGAAACAGGCAGGATGTGGGTGATGCGGGAGGCGAAATTGGCAATATCGGTATGAAATACGAGCTTGGCGGGTGTCCCGTGGATATGGAACGCCTCTAACCTGTGGTGGAGGAATTTGGGAAAATTGGAGAATATGAATGTTTCTTGCAAGAGAAGGGGAGAATGCGATTATAATTTTCGGTTGGAGCGAAAAACTGAAAAGATCAAAGCGTTTATGGTTTTATGATGTGTGCAGAGGGTAAGTCGCGACATCGTTTGCGTATATTTACATCCCAATAATAGCTAATGATTATGTATATGCGATGCAATATTGCTCAAGTCAAGGCAAACCAAGCCAGTAAATTCTCATCATGTAAAGTTATGACGCACCCTGAAAACTCCTGGGCTTTCATCATAGGCAGTGGATCGGTTCCCGGCAGCCGGGATCTTCAAACCAAGTCTAAAAGTCCCGGCAGCCGAGATCCTTCCGGATTTGAGCTCGGTTCCCGGCAGCCGAATCCTTAAACTAGATCTAAAAGTCCCCGCAGCAGGGATCTGATCGGTATTGATGGAAAATCCCGGTACTTCCCGGTACTTTCACCTATTTTGTTCTGTAATTCTACGTTTGAGTCTGCATCTGTGTCACAGATCGTTGTCACAGACGTTGCGCATAATAATCCTCTGTTGTAAGTTAGTGGTTCCCCAAAGATTCCCCAAATGCAGGTAGGAGTAAGTATATAGGAATTATTTCAATATTCAACAGTAATATCACAAGTGCTTGGATTTTCACGATAATTTTGGCCAGGCGATCGCGAGTACTGGTTGAAGCGATAAATGCCCGACTCCGTAGGAGGAGGGCATTGATCAAGGGACAACCAGCCCGAGGGAAACGCTTGGCCAAAATTATCTGGGAAAATCTCGAGCACGAGTGATATTTTGATGATTATTGCAAAAAAAGTCCGAGGTGACAGCTGTCAGATTTTGTTGTTTACATCAACTTCATTTCGTTGCCATTGACAGTGGAATCAAGTGAATAATATCCTTGAAGGTCTAATAATCAAAGGCGTTGTATGTAATAATCAACAGTGATATCACAAAAGCTTGAATTTTCACGATAATTTCAGCCAGGCGATCGCGAGTGCTGGTTGTTGCGATAAATGCCCGACTCCGTAGGAGGAGGGAATTTATCAAGGGACAACCAGCCCGAGGAAAACGCTTGGCCAAGATTATCTGGGAAAATCTCGAGCACGAGTGATATTTTAATGATTATTACAAAAAGAATTCCGAAGTGACAGCAGTCAGATTTTGTTGTTTACATCAATTTTATTCCGTTGCTATTAACAGTGAGATTTGGATACCTAGGTGAATATCATCCTTGTAGGTCTAATAATCAAGGGCGTTGTATGTAATAATCGAAGAAATTTGATAATGAAAGTCGGTGATGAGTTCAAGGTGATTTTTTGGTCTCCAGTTTCTTGGGAATTACAGACAGAGGTTTTATCTTTTTTTACATACAGGCTGGTCTAGTTCAAACAATTTGGTTCAAATTCGAACCAAAACTTTACTGAAATTATCTTTTGTCAAACAAGCATAACGTGTTTCATGAAAAAAATCAAGGGGCGTAGATATTGAGGTGTGCCTCCTCTTATTTTTTCCCTTATTTTCACCCCCTAGTTATTTTTGATAACAGTTCATATTTTTAAATTCTGCATTCAATTAAGATCGAAGAATAAGTCATTCGTGCAAAATGTTGATCAGAGGCTTCGTTTAGGTTTCAAGGTTTGGAAAACACCTCAAAAGAACCACATTCAAAGGTCTAATAATTGAAATCCAAAATAACTCATTATTTCTCAGCTGAAATGGGTTTTTCTAGAATTTCTGAGTTGACAAACCACCCTTTATTTTGAGAAACAAGAAGTTTTCAAGGAAAAAACAATTTGGGCTCTGGAAGGTGCGATTTTGGGATGTTTTACAAAGTTTCAAACCCAAATATCTCCTAAACGAAGCCTTGAATCAAAATTGACTGGAATAGTGACTTCTTTTCTGAATTGAACGCTGAATTCAAAAATTTGAACAGTTTTACATTATACAGGGTGGTCCAGCGTCATTTTTTTTCCCCAAAAACAAGAATTTCAGAGGTGCATAATAACGAAGATAAAGCCTTTCCAAGAAATAAAAGTGAGCCCTTGGAAATAAAAAATCGTTTTTTTTAGCATAACTTTTGAACCGTTCAACCGATTTTGTTCAAATCTGAACCAACGTTTACTTGAGTGAGTCTGCATCGAACGATAATAAAGCGTTTTATAAAAACTATCCAAGGCCGTAGATAATGGGGGGCACCCCTCGATTTGCCCCCTAATTTTTCACCTCCTTCGAAATTTTCAGAATTGGTCATATTTTTTAGTTCTATGTTCAATTTAGAAACAAAAGTTACCCTGCAAAATTCTGATTAAAGGCTTCGTTTTCGAAATACCTGAGTGATTCATGAAGTGAAAAAATCCAATTTCTCTCAAAAAAGTCCCCTCTCTCAAAATTCCTCACCACAAAACCGTGTTATCTTCTGATTTGCATCGGTTGAGGGTTGGGGGACCAGTCAAATGGTTCAGATGCATTTTTGAAGAGAAATAATGTTCGAGGTTTCTGACTCACCCCGTATAGAAAACAGACATTGGATACATATCCAGTGGCTGATCTTTCTCTTTAATAATTGTGCTACCATCAGTTCATTGATTTCTTCTGAAATAATGGAACTGAAAGGGTTCAAAGGACCCTTTCAGACCCTTTGACCCTTCATAGCCTCAAAAATAAAAGTGCAAGATTTTTTTTTGGATATTTTTATAGGCTTCATAAAGGATTCCATGTACGGTATATTGGTCTGACCCTTTTGAATCACCCCGTATTTATAATCAGGATAACTAAGTCCATCGATTGTGTTGATGAAATACGGGGTGTTTCGAGAGGCGCTTCTAAAAAAATGCAAGTTTTTTGCGACGCCCTCTATATGGCATGAGATAGAAAATTACACTTGATGAGATATTCATGAACTACAAAAAAAATCGTTCAAGGTAAGATTTCATTCATGAAATTATTGCAAGTGGAGAGTGATCGAATAAATTTCTCCTCAAAGTAGGCCTCGGTCTCCTTGGTAGCCATGTTGTTCCTCCAGATTTTCAGGAATCATAGGCGACTTGAGGGGAAATTTATTCGATCACTCGTTACTTATTACCTATTGGGAATGTTTTGAAAGGGCCGGGTGAGGTATGTGAACAGCTACCTACAGATAGCTAGTAACACGTGATTTTTATAGAACCTCAAAACTTATTTGATCAATGTACCGAGTATTTTTATTTCCTTGTGTCTAGACCGCTGCTTAGAACAAAATAGGTGGGAGTGCCGGGACTTTCCATTAATGATAGGACTGAACCCGGCTTCCGGGACTTCTAGAGATCTGGTTCAAGAATCCCGGCTGCCGGGACCCAATCCACTGCCTTCATCACATTACAGATAGCAAATCTTCCTTTCCAGACCCACACATGCACTCTTATCTTCTTCAATACTTGACACACTGCCGCACATATAATAATTGAAGCAAAACGATGCGTTTATGAAACTTCAGGAAGTATAATAAGCAATGCAATATCGAAGCATAATCGAATCATTAGCGAAGCATTATCGTTATGAACCAAGCATAATCACCAATAAAGCATTACCGAAGCACAACCGAAGTATAACCGAAGTATCACTGAAGCATGACCGAATCATCACCGAAGCATTGTTGGTATCAGCCAAACATAACTGAAGCAGAAATGAAGCATTATCGAAGCATAACCGAAGTATTACTGAAGCATAACCAAATCATTACGGAAGCACTATCGATAATAATGAAGCATAATCGAAACTTATCCGAAGTATAGACGAAAGCATTACCAAAGCATTGTCGATAATAACGAAGCATCAGAGAAGCATTAACGGAACAATAACGGAGCATCAATGACACGTCAACGAAAAACGAGTACATAGTTAGTTTGTGCTCTTTCATATTATAACGTGCCTTTCTGGGTCTCTTATAACGATATGCCCATTTTTCATGCGTGAGCTGGTTTCGTGGCGACCTCCTTTAGAAAATTGCTTGACCCCTTGACTTGGCACTCTTCTTCTCCCAGCCTTGATCACACTGTTATAATAATCTGTTGGCATAGGTATTTCATGTGGTTCTTCGTTGAAATTCCCCTTCAAACCTCAATAGATCCATTCCAGATGGATAGCTACCTCTACCTACTACGAATGAGTTGATTACAGAAAGTTTCTTGAGCAATAAAACTTTGGTTTCCTCATCAAATAATATACCATACCTGCGCCAGATCGCAGCACCTCACCTCAGAGTTGGATTGGTATCCATGCACAAGAAACAAAAGCTCTCGGAACTGTGAACTCCTCCGCATCAAGTTAGCGTTCAAGCGTTTCCTTATCAAATCAAGCTTTGGCGCGCTATTCAACTTAAAAAAAAAAAAACAAAACACAGCTGCAACAGCCACCTGCAATTTATGGCAAGAGTGCGCGATCTTCCCTCCGGAAACAATAGAAATTCGCAGTGCAATTTTCCGAAGCCGTATATAAATCCGGTTATCGGCATCTCAGCGCCGACATGCACACGACGAGTAGGTACCCGCAATCTCCAGCTTGGGTACAATAATAAACGAAGCTAATTGTTCGAAGGCGACTAAAGATGGTGGTTTCCAGTTTCACGGCCCATACCGAAGCCCGTACCAACTTCAATTATGGGCCCCGGAGGTCTCCATCTGCCACCGTTAATTGAATTATTTATTGCCAGAGCCTTTATTGAATTTCGGCGCATACTTCGATACACTTCGCCGAACTATACCTACATTGTACCTACATAGTATCGCAGCCGTAGAAATATGGCCGGAGCAATAGGAATTCCAGGGATTCCCGCAGGAGGCTGCAGGTTCACGTATTGTCTGTTCAAAATCAATTCGGGTGCCTTGTTGTCCGTGTGAATATATTATCAGATTGTTTCAAATAATGAGATCTGAGTCAAGATTGAAGTGAATCGCAGTGGAAGTGGACACCATGTCAAAAATTCTCAAGCAGTTTCCTAATTTACTTGAGTAACGTCTGTCACAACATGTATATAACATAATATAAATAAAACCTTGTTGTGATGATTGTTATTCTCTTGAACACCGCGAAGCAGATGTACACCTATGCCACCGATCGCTTCCGTCCAACGTAACTTGACTGTTTTTCAATGTTTTGCTTTTGCTCGTGTGCCATGGGGCTGTTTCAAGCACGCTGTACGGGGCTTCTTAATGTCTTGTTCATTATTAATTCATTTGGCTTTGTTTATTATGAGACGATTTAATGTTACCTGTTGAGCTGGGACAGAGTCTTTCATGGCGGGTATGCCGTGAGTGTTGTCAACTCTTAGTAAGGAACATGTCAGCTATTCGAGTAAGGCTCTCTTGCAGGTTCCTCGTGTGCAAGACGTGTGCGAATCATAACTCATTTGATAAAACAAATTCATTCATATTTGCGTGTTTGTTGTCTTACAACTCATTTGCATTCCCGAAAGTCAAGATTTTCCAAGAAAAAACCTTAAATTTTCCAAAAAGCGACTTTTGAACATTTCTCTTGGTGAAGCAAACGAGGTTTCGTTTCTCACTATCTTAATCACGCTGTGATGGAACGCATTTTCAGCTACTTTTCAAAAACTTACTCTAATACTTCGACGCGAATGAAATATTTCTATATTAGGAACTGGATGTGAACGTGACGGGAATTTAGGTTGAAGAGGGGACTTGATTTTGTGTGTTCTTCTGGACCAGACGTTCCAAAGACGACGTGTGCCGTAATTCACTACAGATGGGTCGTTTTTAGATTATTTCTTGGAATCATACACTAAATCGCTGTTGGTTTGACTGCATTAGTTTTTGGGTGATTCAATTTCTGTTTTTACGCATGAAGGGCCGAAGTATGAATTTGAACCTGCGTCGGGCGTCAATTTTTATTTGTTTCCGGGAATCAGAACTAAGAATAGGACCGAAAAAGGGTTCTCGCGGTTTTCACAGCCCAGATTGAAGCTGAAATAGAGGCTCCCTACGCGTCTTATGTATTTCACTGATTTTCTGGGATGCCCAATGGCCCAACAGACTCTGGACGTGGTAGTAGGTACTGGTACCTACGCGTTTTGCCCATGGATGACGTCATACGCGTGTTTGAATCACACTTCTTTTCTCAAGGAACACACATCGGTGCCTCGCACGCGGAATTGTGGATTCTAAAAGTAACGCGTATGGGATTTTCTTTGTTTCGCGTTCGAGCTTAGGGGCGTATTCACACGTCCGGGCTTACTTATTATTTCCTATTTGAACTTAATACTTTATTTTTTTGTCTGGGTCTGTTTTACGTTCTAATTTTTGATGTCATTTTTGTTGTCTCACGAAATTTGTAAACTGAAATGAAATGAAGAAATGACCATTTCTTCAATCTTGTGTGTAATTTGATTGTCATGTAATGACTGTAATTTTTGTATGTCCTATTTTTGTCGTCTGTGTCATGATTTGATTTTCATTTAAATGTCATTGTCCGCCGTCTTTATTGACTATCATATTTTTGTCATGTTTTTGTGCTCGCTGCTATGTTTGTCAGATATTCAATGTAAGTATTTTACAGGATCCTACTAACCACTCCTATTTTGTCTTGTTTTGGGTTTTTATGCATTGCTGATCATTTCATCCGCATTGTTGATTTGCTGATTTATTATGCATTGTTTACTGATGTGTTTTACATTTGTTTACTGATGTTTCTGCGATTTTGTTTGTACTAATTCCACTTACACTGAATAAAAAATTTTCACTAACTAAAAATCCTGGAAGCTTTATAACCAAGCTCGGATTATCAAGGGACTACACCTCACTTGCATTCCACATTGTCAGATCTCCTCAAAATGCTCAATTTTTCATTATGATATTTTCTCAAAAATGTATTTTTTCCGGAAACGTCATTTTTTTTTGGAAATATCACAATCTGACTTAATTTAAGTAGCAAGTCATCGGACATGTTTTCCACCGAATCGACTTCGCGAAGTATGTTTTTGACCAAAAAATCGTAAGGTTAGGTTACTATACACAATTTACAGACTCAAGGGAATACGATAGGTACCTGTGTTCTCTCAAAACCGGAGGATTTTTTCAATTATTCTTTTTCTGGAGTAATTTAACTATTGAGTATCTAATTCAGTTACTTTTGAGGGAAGTAATTGGTAATTGGATTCAATTACTTTTTGAAAGTAGTTTGCCCAGTTCTGATTGCAGCCCGTAATTTTTGCACGTGATGTAACGGTAGGTAAGTAATACCTACGTAATAATTAAAATTGAAGTTTTATCAGCGCTATGGAATAAAAAAAGTCTGAAGTCGTTAATACTTGAACTTGAACAGATACCAAACCATCATCGCTTCGCTTCTTATTTTCCTTCGGGACCTTCCTTTGAATCCTTTGTTCTATTTCTATTTTCAAAAATCAAATCGATTGGATTCCATTTATAGTATTCCAGAATCCAGAGGAACCATTCGATATTATGCAATATGATGAACCTTCCTACAAACAACGTCCGATCGATTTATCGTTCAACAAGTTATAAGTGGAAAAGAGACACATTTCGGTTTTTGCAGTGCATAAAATGGCAAAACAAGGTATAAGAACAAATACATTGAAAAGTCACCTAAATTACAATTTTACTTCGAAGGCAGAACAAGTTAGTGGACAATAACGTCTTTTGCCTCTGTATTGATTGGCAAATTTATACGTGTAGCTCGTTTTGCCTCTGTTTCATCTGGGAAAAAGTGATATAACAGTGTTTTCCCACACCATTATTCCGGCTAATTTTTATCGTAGAGTGATAAGAAAAATACCATTGGATAGAGGTGAAAACGTAAGTGAAACTATTAGAAAAACTCAAAATCGCAATTTTTGCGAGTACATTACTTTGCCAAAGCACGGCAGATGAATACTTCATTTTTTTTGTCTGAGTCTGTTTAACGTTCTTACTTTTGATGTCATTTTTGTTGTCTCACGAATTTTGTAAACTTACTCAGTTTCATGTCAATATTTTTATGACCATTTCTTCAATTTTGTGTGTAATTTGATTGTCATGTAATGACTGTAATTTTTGTATGTCTTATTTGTGTCTGTGTCATGATTTGATATTCATTCAAATGTCATTGTTTGTCGTCTTTAATGACTCTAATATTTTTGTAATGTTTTTGTGCTCGCTGCTATGTTTGTCAGATATTTAATGTAGGTATTCCATAGGATCCTACTAACCACTTTTATTTTGTTTTGTTTGGAGTTTTTGTGCATTGTTGATGATTTTATCTGCATTGTTGATTTGTTGATTTATTATGCATTGTTTACTGATGTGTTTAACATTTGTTTACTGATGTTTCTGCAATTTTGTTTGTACTAATTTCGCTTCAATAAATAACGGAATTTATCAGTGAGTTTTTGTTATTCATTTGTCACCTATGTGAAAGTCTTCTTCTCAGGGCTTGACTCAGGGAAACTCTGCAGTTGGTAATAAAGCGTAATAAAGCTCCGAAACTTAACACACGTGTTCTTTGAATGATTCTTAACAAACCTGGATGTGGGGCAGACTTGACAGGTGGCGTATACAGGGTGACAAATTAAGTTGAAAAATTCAAAAATTGTATCTGAAGAACCAAAAGCGCTGGAGTCTTGCAAATCACCATATTCAGGTATAATTTGATGTTCATGAAGCTACCCCAAACAGCTTTAAGATATCTTGTTTTTTTTTTCTGAGATATTTTGAAAAACGTAAAAATGCTCGAGAAAACGGCTTTTTGCCCATGAATCAACAAATTTTGAAGATTTTGAGGTGGAACTTGGTATTTCTACTATGTGCGACGTTAGTAATAGAATAAGATCAGGAGCCTACGCCTTCCATTTTCAGAAATACGATAGTCAATTTTTTGTTGTCTTCACGGCGGCCATTTTGAATTTTCCTGTGATTGAATATTTCAAAACGTGGTCGGCAATTGTAGAGGAGACTACATTGGACCATTATATACAGAAAAAGACATTCTGAAACAGGAACCTTTCTCAATGGAGCGAAGAGGACTATGAGATTTTCATTTAAAAAAAATATATATTTTTTCAAACTTCGCTCACAAGAAATTTCGAAACTGATGATGATGAATTTTGGCACAAGATCTCGGAAAAGATGAAGGTTTGAATTTCTGGTTGTATTTCACTTCTGCAAGTACCACGTCACCTGTCATCCACACTGAAAATGTGTGAAACCAAGGAAAACTATAGACTTACAGATTTTAACTCTGATTTTAATTCACGTAAAAATAACTACTTTCTCTTGCAGAATGACTTTTTCGGTATGAAATGGTCCAATGCAGTCTCCTCCACAATTGCCGGCCACGTTTTTGAATATTCAATTACAATAAAATTCAAAATGGCCGCCGTGAAGACAACAAAAAGTTGATTAGCATATTTCTGAGAATAGGAAGCCTAGAAATTGGCTCCTGATCTTATTTTATTTCTAACGTCACAAAGGGTAGGAATACCAAATTGCATCTCAAAATCCTTGAAATTAGCGATTTATGGGCAAAACGTCGTTTTTTCGAGCATTTTTACGTTTTTCGAAATATCTCAGATGAGCAACAAGATATTCTAAAACTGTTCTAGGCAGCTCCATGAAAATTAAATCAAACATATATATGGTGATTTACAAGACTCCAGCACTTTTAGTTTTTCAGATAGAATTTTTTAATTTTTCAGCTTAATTTTTTATCCTGTATACGCTACCTATCGAGTCTGTCCCACATCCAGGTTTGTTGAGAATAATTCAAAGAACATGTGTGTCAAGTTTCAAAACTTTGTCACCAAGTGCAGAGCTTTTTCCCTTAGTAGGGGAAACAGGGGCTGGAACTAACACGGGTAGGTTGTAAGAGTGCCTATAGTTTCTAGAATTTTTGTAAGATTTCGCTTGAATCCCGTCTGCGATGTTCATCGACATCCACCTCTTTACCCACATCGCTATTTTGCAACTGTCATTCAGGTCAGGTCTGTTGAGTGATTTTATGGCGATCTCCCGAACGCAAACCAGAAGGTAGTACATTGTTATGATCTTGATTATGTTGGCTATCGATGGATGCAAAACAATTTGACGTCGAAATTGCGATTTATTGTGATATGTCTTAAAATTGCGTTGAGTACACTTGGGGTCAAAAATGCCACACGAGCGCAAGCAACAGTGGACGGCTCCCGGAATTTTCACGACATAAAAGTAGCACACATTCACACATTTAAATGCCTCGATCAGTCTCCTTACCTCTAACCTCCATGGTTACAACCAACTCCAATCACTTGTTTCACCGGTAAAATATAATGATCAGATCACTCATGTTTTCACAAAGCTTATGTATTGCTCTCAACAGCGATCCGGACAATGATTTGTTAAATTATTGTTCCTATCTTCTCTCGGTACTTTTTCTAAGTTTATAATGTTTCATTGTGATACGTTTTATTTGACATTTTGTAGATTCCTACTGTGCCAAAGTGTTTCTACATTTCCCTATATTTTTTTTCAAGTCAATAGGAAAGAAAAGATCTTCTGTTGAATTTCAATAATATAATACCCAATAATTCATGATCTCTCATAAATTATGTTGATGTTACAACCTACCCCAAGTTTATTTCTATGATATCACGGGAATAACAGACGGTTTTTTGTTAATTTGTTTCTTTTAATAAATTGCCAACGTTTCAACCTCGTGGCGAGGTCTTTCTCAAGGCGAGTAACTAAAAACAATACAATAAATAGCTAAGAATACATCATAAAATTCGAGAACTGAATTTTCAAAAATTTTTGGCAGTTCCCGTAAATGTAATTGAAAGGACAATAAACATCTTCAACAGTTACAACTCAAAACTGCAGTTCACCTGTGAAATGGAACAAGATAAAAGTTTACCTTTCTTGGATGTGAAAATAATCAGACAAGAGAATGGGTCATTACTGACAGATTGGTACAGAAAGCCTTCTTCATGTTCCAGGATACTGAACTTTAAATCATACCACCCCATGAGTCAGAAGAAAGCAGTTATCCTGAACTTATTATTTAGATCATCAAAACTAAGTCCCCCAAAATTTCATAAAAAGAATACTGAATTAGTTAACCAAATTTTGACATACAATAATTATCCCAGACGATTTATAGACACCATTGTTGATTATTACAAAAGCAAGATTTTAAATTTAGCTAATAATGAGAGTACAACTGGGAATTGTAATATTGATTCTCCAAAGATTTATTGCAAATTCCCTTACCTACCAGGTTTTTCAAATCAATTTTTTTTTAAATTAAATTATGATAGTTCTTTCAAACCAGCATTATATACAGTTAAAAACACATCAAGTTAATATACAAAGTTAAAAGATATTACACCACAATTGAAATGTTCCTAAATTATTTATTCAATCAAATGTAAAGACTGTGATTCAGTCTACATTGGACGAACAAAGCAATATTTAGAAATGCGATTGAAACAACATCAATATAGTTGCCGTCCTATCAACAATAAAAAGAGTGGAATTACAGCCTTAGCTAGACATCATTTTGAAATGAAACACGAATTTGACTTCATTAACCCAAAAATTTTATGTAAAGAAAACCATCTTTTTAGAAGAAATCTTCTGGAAATGATGCACATAAAAAATAATAACAATACTGTAAATTACAGAAGTGATGTCATGGGTTTAAGTGTGGTTTATAGTAATTCACTTGGAATGTGGGGAGGTGGTGTATGATGATTGTTCGGGGGTGTTGGTTTTTTAATTGTTAATTTGACTTTAATGTTAATGACTTTTTGGTTTTCAACTTCAAATTTTTGACATATTTTTTCCTTCTTTATACACTGAGCCTTATATTTTTACAATTCCTGCAAGTTCTCGGATTTTATGATGAATTCTCACTTATTTATTGTATTATTTTTAGTTACTCGCCTTGAGAAAGACCTCGGCACGAGGTTGAAACGTTGGCAATTTATTAAAAGAAACCAATTTACAAAAAACCGTCTGTCGTTCCCGTGATATCATAGAAATAAACAAGAAAAACAGACAAGAAGTAGGATCACCTGATAACTACCCCAAGTATTGTTACTTTCAGCCCCAGCGCTGGCTGGGGCTAAAAGTAACAGCTGTCTTGATCCAGAAAAAAACAATTTTTCTCAGAAATGCTCTATTCAATATTGAAATGAATAGTCGGCATGGAAGTCGATTGTCCAGTCTATCATAGAAACACTTTGAATGGAAAAAAATACTAGTCTGCATGGAAAAAAATAGAAACAAAAAAATTTTACTTCTATCCCCGGTCTCCCCTACCCGGACTATAATAATATGGCGTAATACGGCACTCACTCCAGTTCAGGAATTACAAGATGATTCAGAAGTTGAAGCATGAAAATTGATGATGTCATGCTCATCGTGTGCTTCCGAATATAAAATCGTCTTTTCGGAATTCCTCATATAAAATCAAATTTTCATTTTTTTTCCAGAAGTTATTTCTAAGGGAAAATGATAGATCAGTACTTCCTTTTGGAATGGGAGCCCTGTATGTATGCAGCTCCAGCTTGAGGAAGTAAACCGTCTGCATGAGCAAGAATCACAGCGACTGCTAGAAACACACTTCCGACACCACTTTCGAATGGATAATTTCCGATTTTTTCATCAACACTTTCTTCATCACATTGGATGAATAATTAGTTATTCTTGTAGATCCTGAAACTTGATTACTTGAACAATTACAGGAAAAAAGATGGACAACAAAATCGGGTCCCATACGTAATGAAGCAAATGAAATAAATTACAAGCATAAGCTACGTAGCTACAGGTTAAGATTTTGATATACGGTAAATAGGCACCTATTAAAAATCCCACGCCTTCATCCTCTTATTCACGGAAACGCTCTCGGGTTTGGGAAATTCCATTCAATTTGCAAAATGAGGGTGCACGATTGAGAGACCCTAACCCGCCGGGTCAGGCAGGAATCGGGATGAGATTTTTCAGTATACACGCCATGTCTGGGTCTGGCGCATCTTGGAGTCTTTTGTACTCCACGAAACTCCGTGCATTTTCCGCACAAAATTGAGGTCAGAGTAACTGCGACGATTCACGGCTTCGGGCGAAATTATTTCCGGAGAATTAATATTAGAATCCCCTTTCCGCTGCGGTAGGGAACCACTGTTGAATATTTATTGAGATTATCGCAATACATAACTGGAAGTTTGCGGTCATAATGAACGAAACAGTTGTTCCAGATGGGAATTGTTGGCTCCAAAGCGATAAAATATGTCAAAAAGTGTAAATCAGTGTCGAAAGAGATGAATAAAGAATGAAAATGATCCAGAATATAGGACTTGAGAAGAGTGTCAGCTAAATTGTTGAAAGTTGCAGTATGGTGTAAACCAGCATGTTGAGAATGATGCAATTCACGTTTCCCGTATGTGGATATACGAGTACGCATAAAAGTACGCATGTTGGTATGGTATCGGCTGGCTAAGGTTACGGCTGTTTGACAATAACAATATTAACAATAACAAAATCAACAACAACAATAATAATAACAAAACCAACAATATTAATCAAAAAAACAAAGCAAACAAGATAGAAGCAAGGCTCAGAGAATACCGCGAGAAAGATAGGTTAACGTCAACGTCGACAGTGAACGGCTGACTTTTAAAATTTGACAGACTGCACTTGACGTCCACTTCAGTACAGTGTTGTCAGAATTCCTTTTCTCAATAGTTCAATTTTAATGGGAAATATAAATAATTTAGAAAATAAAAATACCGTTTATTGTTTCTTAAACTATTATGTCAAAAACTTTTTGGAATTTGTGACTGTAAATAATATTTTCAAAGCCTATTTTATTCAAATCGAGGATTGATTTGGCAACGTATGCGTCAATCTATGCGCTGGAAGTATGCTGTATCCCTCTTTTACTACTCCATTAGATACCTGCATAGCGCCATCTCACTTGCACGACACGGGAAACGTGAATTGCCCGGACCCCATCTATACTATATACCAAAATCGTCTAAAACGTCTATAGTGGTGGAGTTAACGGCCAAAAATGGAATGATCTGTGCATTTTGTGATCAAAACATGAAATTTGGCATACTTGTTCAGAAGACTCTCCTTTGCAATTCCAGATGTGGCGCCACGCAAGATTTCGCACCAGGGGCACTGTATTGCGGTTAATATACCTGCTAGGGGTAAATTCTGCAAAAATGGTTCCTGGCCGGTCTCTGGTACCGCAGTCGGTATTTTTTAGTTCTGTTTAGCTAAAACTACATGTAGAAATGAGTGAGGAGTGCATTTTTACAAGCAAAGTTCCAAATGCTGCCTTTATACGTTGTTTTAATACATTTTGAGGCCAACTTTGTTTTAGTACAGGAAACATGGTAAAAAAATTGCCAAAACCTCGGCAAAGATATGAACGTCCTGAAAATTTGATACTCTGTTCAGAATCAAGTGCCCTACTACATATCTAAAATTGCCAAAAATTGCACCCCGAGGCTTCGACTTATTGGAGGGGGAGTAAAAAATTGCAACTCAAAATTAAAGGAATGGAACCCGATGGAACCCGTCAATCCAATGGATGCAAATACGTCGTAGTTCGACGCATCACATCCCGTTGATACAATTTTGGCACAAAAAGTGTCGACCATTGTTGAAGGAAGTCGCGGGGAGGGCTAAACTCGGCTGGGTGGCTCTTCTCCTTCCTGGGCCATGAAGAATCGATCACGACAAGATTGGTATCTTTTCCGACTAAATTCAATGTCCTGAACTTGAATCCGATGTATAAATTTGACAAAAACAAGTTCAAACAAGTTGTCTTGGAAAAACCTGTTTTTTCTTTGACACTTTTCACAAAACTTTCTTTACTGTTAGAGGCATTCATCTTTGAAAATATTTCAGAGACCATTAGATTGAACTGTATTCTTCACGAGAATCATCCATTCGATCTGTAACTCTGTTTTTTGAGATAGAAAAAATCGATTTGAACTTTAGTCGGCACAGCCCGTCGTCTACTACTGACCAGAACACTACACCATGCATATTTAAATGAAAATAGCCCAAACTATCTGAAAAATCATAATTCATCTTTGAAAGTTCGAGGATCTGTGCAGAACTGAATTCCCTATAGCATGAACAAAATCGTCATAAATCGCAATGCAGGGTATTGAGTTATTACTTGAAAGTGCAAGCTGTAGTGTTCTGGTCATTAGTAGACGCCGGGCAGTGCCGACTAAAGTTTAAATCGATTTTTCCCACCTCGAAAAACAAAGTTACAGATCGATTGCATGATTTTCGTGAAGAATACAGTTTAGTCTAATGGCCTCTGAGATATTTTCAAAGATGAATACCTCTTACAGTAAAAAAAGTTTTGTGAAAATTGTCAAAGAAAAAACAGGTTTTCTCGAGTTAACTTGTTTGAACATGTTTTTATCCAAATTTACACATCGGATTCAAGTTCAGGACATTGAATTTAGTCGGAAAAGAAACCAATCTTGTCGTGAACGATTCTTCATGGCTCAGGAAGAAAAAGAGCCACCCAGCCGAGTTTCGCCCTTTTCCACGACCCCCCTTCAACAATGATCGACACTTTTTGTGCCAAAATTGTATCAACTGGTTGTGATGAGTCAAACTACGACGTATTTGCATCCATTGGATTGACGGGTTCCATCGGGTTCTATACCTTTCATTTTGAGTTGCAATTTTTTACCCCCCCTCCAATAACTCGAAGCCTCGGGGTGCAATTTTTGGCAATTTTAGATATGTAGTAGGACACATAATTCTGGACAGAATATCAAATTTTCAGGACGTTCATATCTTTGCCGATGTTTCGGCCATTTTTTTACCATGTTTCCTGTACTAAAACAGAGTTGGCCTTAAAATGTATTAAAGCAACGTATAAAGGCAGCATTTGGAACTTTGCTCGTGAAAATGTACCCCTCACTCATTTCTACATGTAGTTTTAACTAAACAGAACTAAAAAATACCGACTGCGGTACCAAAGACCGGCCAGGAACCATTTTTGCGGATGTTACCCCTAGCAGGTATATTAACCGCAATACAGTGTCTCTGGCGCAAAATCTCGCGTGGCGCCACATCTGGAATTGCGAAGGAGGGTCTTCTGAATAAGTATGCCAAATTTCATGCTCTGATCACAAAATGCACAGACCATTCCGCTAACCCCCCACTACTAAAAAAGGCGAAATAATTATCCAAAATCTTACGACTTGGGAATGGTTTGAGCTCAAATTGAAAAATGCATGGTTTTGGACGAAGTTTCAGATGTAAAGTAGGTACCTGCTCTACCAGAATATTGAAGATTGGATGTCAACAATAACAAAACCAGTATTGTAAAATGACACGGGTCTTTGTCTTGAAAGCTGGTTAATGTCAAATATGGTTTACGTGCCCATTATACTTCGTAAATTTCTCGACAATACTTTTGGTAGTTTTCTACAGTTTTACCGACAAAATTATTATCTCTTGTGGTATAACTGGTGCGACTTAATCTCAATTATAATCTCATGAAAAAAAAAACTGGTTCATGATATAGATAATACCTTATAGTGCAACAAAGTATAAGTTTAGACTAATGTACACGATCTACCCTGGAGAGGATTAATAATGCAATACTTGCATCCTATACTGATGACGCAGATCTGCATTTTATATCATTTTAATTTCACATTCATAATAATTTCATCGCTTGAATATAACATTTCCACTGCAGAAATGCTATTTGTTCTCCGTCACCCGTTCAGTTCTCATCCCTAATTTTTGTCTCGTGAGATTTGTTGTCGGAGTTCAATGTTTTTGTACGTGAGTTATTAAAACTGAAAATGATCGACCATTGCTGGAAGACGATTAATTTCGGTTTCAAGCTGTTGGGAGTAGTAAAACTGAATCCACTAAAAATCACAGTTTTTGCTTCAGTGCTGAACACAACAATTCTTTTGTTACAATTTTACAACTTGATCCTAGGCTTTTATTTGGACAGTGCCAGGAACCGTTTCGACTATGTATTGACCTTCTTCTTAACGACAACCGTAAGAACATGATTTAAGAATATTTGTTCGACGAAAATGACATAAAACCTAACCAGCTTCACGTTTATTTCTTAGATGCTTAGCAAATCGCTTACACTGATGATGAAGCAATCAAAAATTAAACTTTTTTCCGCAAACCTGGAGCAATTTTGGCCATACGATTCCACGGATGAGAAGATATCACGTGAATGCGGCAGAATTTTGAAACGGTTCCAAGTTTCCATGACATTTTTTACAACTTATGGTTTTGTTTGTGTATCAGGTTGTATCTTCTTGACTGTTCTTTATGGCACCGATGTTGCGTTTATCCAGTTTTATCAACCTGAGAAAATTCCATCTGTTCTATTCTACCTTTGCAAAAATATTATACTTTGCCAGTGGATTGTGATTGTAATTGGATGTGATAGCGTATTCATGGGCTCCGTATTTTTGCTGTTGATTCAGTACAAAATTTTGCGAAAAACTTTGTGCGATCAATTCGACAAATTGCCCAAGAACAGTCAAGATTTACAAGATGAGAAGATGAAAGAATGTGTACTGCACCATATTTTCCTACATGAGTAAGTTGAAATCATTGAATGTTCCACTGCTTAAGCAATGACATCAGCAATGTTGAAAATTGTAACAAGTTTTCATCGTCATACTCAAACATATGACAAAGACTGGTTTCAATTCGCATGATGAATCATATTTTATCATCTGATCACACTTTTGTGATTTGCTTCATGAATCCCAATATGTTTTTCATCAATTACTTATGATACATGAATCGTGATTCACCTGTTTCAGACAAGCTAAAATCATTGGAGACATATTTGGATTCATGCAGCTGATATATCTTTGGATCTCTATTGTAGTGGCTTGTCTGTTTTTATATGATGTAACTTCAGGAAGTACTGACAAGTAACGATTCTGAATGCATGGCTATACTCAAAAATATCATGGTTCACTTGACCAATTTTTCCAGGATACGTGCTGAAACTGTCAAGCAAACAGTCGCTGGTCTATCGTATGCTATGCAGTTATTCTTCTTCAATTTTCTACCAGCTCAACTATTATCGAATGAGGTCAGGTCAGGTCATTTTTTAGGACAGCAGAACCACGTCGTGTTACTCAAATATATTATTTTCAGATTGGAAAACTTCCAAACAGTCTGTATTGCACAAACTGGTACAGTCAACCACCAGGCATCAAAAAGTCGTTCCACATGATTCTGATGCGAAGCCAGAAAGATACTTTTCTCATCGCTGGTAAAATTGTGCCCATGAATTTTGAAACGTACTCATCTGTTAAGTCTATGAAACCAATTTCAATTGATTGTATTTCTGATCAATGACTTTTGTAGGTAATGCAAACATATTATACAATTTACACATTCTTTGCAACTGTGCTGAGGCATTGACTTTAACTTCCAAGCTAAGAAACTTTAGTAGGTTGATGAAATTTCACAGAAAGAGATAGCAAAATTACTGATAGCAAAAATGTACACAGTTGAGTAGAAAACACTTTATTTACTTACATTTGACTTCACGTTAATAATAGAAATATAACTACACCATTCACAATTTTCTTGCAACTGTTACCTATAAGAAAATAATCTTAAATTTTAGAATTAAAAAACTTCATAAGCTTGAATAATTAAATTAAATAACTTTATAATCACACTGGCATTCCACAAAAACACATAGCAAATGATTGTTAGCAAAAATGTACTAATTTAAGTAGAAAGAAACACTTCAATTATACACGAATGCACGTTGATTAAAGTTGTAGTTTTGCTATCTGTTCACGGAGTCTACCTCTTACCTCAGGTTCCACCAAAATTTTAAGAGAAAATTAAATCTATCACGCTGATAGTTGCTATGCACCAGCCAATAGGATGACCAGTTGCTTAGTTACTATCAAAGTGTTCAAGTTATCGCGTTGATAAAAGTTTGGTGGAACCCGAGGTTCAGCTACCCAAAAAGGAAATTATCGTTTGATTGGTTGATGCCTTCGTATGATATCCAAGAAAATGCGGAGGCTGCCTGCACTGTACCAGGGCGAGGTTATTCCATTGCAAGTTAATATAAATTATGCTCCTCAGATTGCAAGCCTCCAGAAGGTTCATGCTTTAAACGGTTGCCTAATTAGGAATCAAATAATCAAACAACGAGGTACGGTTCTTGCTTAGGTTTACCTGGATGGCATCACCATTTTTTCGCGAATTTTTGAACAGGATATCAAAAGCCTGCGCATCGTGCTCCAGTGGCTCCAAAAGCACAACCCAGGGTCAATCTGGACGAACGAAATTTTTGTTGAACCAAATTCATATTCTTAGACAATTGGATCGCTTACCAATGAATCCAGACCGACCTTAACAAGGTAACCATTCTCACCTGATATGCAACACCCACCAACGTTAAAGAAACCAGGAGATCCCTAGGGATGTTGTCCTGGTACGTTGGTTTATCGACAACTGATCCTGAATCTCCCATAAACCTCAAGAAGAGCCACAATTTGAAGCAGGGAGGCTTACGGGAAACGCAGGGTTCAAAACGAGGTTCAAAACGACAAAACGCTGAAAATAATTTAAGAACAGAAGTAGTTGAATAATAACAGAAGATCAAGTTTCAGGACGAAGTTATATTGATAAACAAAGCGTTGCAAGTTGGGCGTTGAATAACAGAGAAAAGAAGTTTGGGGTCAGCGAGAAAGAATGTCTAGCAATTGTGTAACAGTACAGTTAATTTTAGGTCTTATTTAAAGGATACCCTTTCTAAGTTATCATCGATCACCAATGGCAGACTTTCAGTTTATCCATCACGATGATCCCAGCCTGGGGTATTTTACAGTCTTCTTGAGTCCATCTTCTTTCTTTCCAAAGGATATAAATCCGAGAAAAAAACGTAGCCTAATCAAGTCGGGCGTAGATTGATTCTAATAGAAGTATGGAATGAGCTTCAAGACAGGAATTTTGATGATTCCATCAAGCTGGTAACCGAAAATCTTCAACCGATATAACTACATCATTCACAATTTTCTTGCAACTGTTACCTATGAGGAAATAATCTTGAATTTCAAAATTGAAACTTTATAAGCCCAATGAAATTTCCCAGAAAAAATTAGCAAATGATCGCTTACAAAGATGAAGGTACCAATTTCAGTAGAAAGAAACAGTTCAATTATACACGGATGCATGTTAATTCTAGTTGTAGTTTTGTTATTTGTTCCTGAAGTCTACCTCTTAGCTACCCAAGAAGGAAATTATCGTTTGGTTGAATGATGTTTTCTTATAAGAACCAAAAGAAAAATGTGGGGGCTGCACTGTACCAGGGCGAGGATTATTCCATTGCAAGTTTGTATACTCCTCAGACGTCAAGTCTTTAGAAGGTTCACGCTTCAACCAGTTGTTTATTTATCAATAAAATCATCGAATAACAAGGTACGGTTCTTGCTCACATTCACCTGGATGGCATCACCATTTTTTTGCAAACTTTTGAACAAGATATCGGAAACCTGCGCATCGTGCTCCAGTGGCTCCAAAAGCACAACCCAGGGTCAATCCGGCCAGACGTCATTTTCGTTGAACCGGATTCATAGACTCAGACAGTCGAATCTCTTCCCAATGAATCCAGACCGACCACAAAGTAATCCCTCTTACCTGATTTGCAACACCCATGAACGTGAGGAGAGCCAGGAGATCCCTAGGGATGTTTTTCTGGTACGTTGTATTGGGTTATTGACAACTGATAGAAAATGCTTGAATCTCTCACGAACCTTCCAAGAAGACTCACAAGACTGACGTGGGAAGGCTAACAGCAAACAGCCTTCCACACATCGGAAATATCAATTCCATCAGAGACTGACTTATACTATTGGATCCAAACAATTGAGAGTGTCTCATTTACATCCACAGTGGGTGTGAGTGAGTAAGTAAACACTTGGAGCGTGGATAACTGAGAGTGACTCATACTTTCCATCCTAGTTCTACGTTCTTCACCGCAACCTGTTCACTTACTCACTCACACCCACTGTGGATGTGAATGAGTCACTCTCAATTATTTCGATCCAATAGTGGAGGTGCTGTCTTTTCCACAGCATAGAAGGCCAAAAAACAGCCACAGCCGAAGCAAGTCAGGCGTTGAATGATAGAGAAAAGGATTCTGCTGTAAGCGAGAAAGACTGTCTAGCTCTCTAGCCATTGAGTACACTTCAATTGATTTTAGATCTTATTCGAGAGGATAGATCTAAGTTACCACCGATCACTATCCACTAACGTTTAGTTTATTGATTGGTTCATAACAATGACCCTAGCCTGAGGTATTTTACAATCTTGGAGCGTCTATGATAAAACAAAAATTTTGACAGCAACATTACATCTGCACTCGCATCTGCATCAGGCCGCTGGGAGTCCTGTCCACCATTTTGCCCGAGTTGCTTCTGATACACCATCTATTCTCCTACCTCAACTTGAAACCGGATCAGATTGCTCCACAATGCTGCTTCCGTTGATATATAAATTTTCGCAGACAAATTTCGTAAAATGCTACAATGAAAAAATGAGCCTGACAAGTGACTGTGGAATTTTTTAAGCCCGTTCGAATTCGACATTTTGAGAAATTGAACATTGGAAAATTTTGATAATGGGAATGATTTTCAATTTTGACATTGTTTTTGAATTGAAATTCTCGAAAACTTCAACAACGTGAGGAAAATTGACAAAAAATTGACATTTTTGGAAAGTTTAACACTGAAAACGGCACTAGAGAAAGGAGGCATTTGAGGAACTTTGAAATTTGAAGAAAAGAATACCGTGAAGGAGTTTCACAGAGAATCGACCTCCTTGAGAAACTTGACATTCCAAAACATTTTTGTGGAGAAATTTGACCATCAGTAACATCCTATTTTCGTGAGATTACAATTTTGCTAAGTTAGTTATTTTAGAATAATTCAACATAAAAACAAAGCTGAAACAAATTGGCATCGGGGAAAAAATTGAGCAGAAACTGGAAACTATGACCACAGACGTCTTTGATGGTAGCTTTGACGCCTGTCCTTTCTAAATTATAGGGATCTGAGGAAAAGTCGTAGCTTAGTTGAGTCGGGCGTAGAATGATTCAAAAAGAAGTTTGGAGTAGGCTTCAAGATGAGAACTGTGATGTTTTCATCAAGCTGGGAACCGAAAATCTTCAACCGAAGCCATCCAAAAAGGCAGAAAGGTTCATGGTTTTGTCTTCGATAACAGGAATTGAACAAGTTCGTCGAAGCATACTTGGCCGGGCTGAAAAATCTGTCGAAGACCCGCCAGTTTTGGACGGAAGAGCAAATTCAAGATTGCCTGACGGACCAATTTCCATTAGGTATGAGAAACAAACAATTCGTCAATATTTGTTTGTGGAAGAGCAAGGCTGATGTGGGAGAGGACCTAGTCTACAAAGAGGCGGTAGGAATGGCTTTGAGCATGGAAGCGGCTGAAAACAATGCTCAGATGGTGGAAACATCATCGTGTTCACAAACGCCATCACCAGCAGTGAACAGTATGTCCCCAGTTGGAGCAAAATTTGGCTGAAACAGGAGATGCCGGGCTGTATTTCAACAAATTGAGGCTGGCCCACAACGCAAGCCACAACGTTAGCCATGACGTGTCCTAGATTTTCTCTCACCTCACTTCAACAACTCACTATTTCTCAAGCTAAAGTCGAAAGAATTGGAAAGTTGAAAACCATGGTTACTTTTTTTTGTTTGCGTCAAATTCAAAATTAACAAGATTCAATTATTTTCAAAATGACGTTATACTCGGCTCTTATTGGAATTCAGAGATTCCAAATAGGTGATCTTGGAAGTTGAAATATAAAATCGACTTCTCGGAATTCCCTAGGAGAAATCTTCCCAAGCTGGTGATTGTCACATATGGTTTACGTGTCCATTATACCTAAATACTTGGTAAATTTGTCGATAATACTTTCGATAGTTTTTACAGTTTTACCGACAAAATTATTAGCTCTTGTGGTATATTTAGTGCGACTTGATTATAGTCTCATCAAAAAAACTGGTTCATATAGATAATACCTAAAATAGTGCAACAAAGTAGGTATAACTTCAGACAAATGAACACGATCTACCCTGAAAAGGATAAATAATGCAAGACTTGCATACTGGTACTGATGACGCACATCTGCATTTTATATTATTTTAATTATACATTCATAATAATTTCATCGCTTGAATATAACATTTCCACTGCAGAAATGCTATTTGTTCTCCGTCACCCGTTCAGTTCTCATCCCTGATTTTTGCTTCGTGAAATTTGTTGTTGAAGTTCATTGTTACTGTTTGTAAGTTATTGAAACTGAAAATGATCGACCAATACTGGAAGACAATCAATTTCGGCTTCAAGCTGCTGGGAGTAATCAAACTGAATCCACTGAAAATTACAGTTTTTGCTTCAGTGCTGACCACAACAATTCTTTTGTTACCATTTTACAACTTGATCCTAGGCTTCTATTTGGACAGGACCAGAAACCGTTTCGACTATGTGTTGAGCCTTTGCACAACGACTAGCGTAAGAAAATTCTTTATTGATATTTGTTCATTGAATACGACATGAAACCTAACAAGCTTCACGGTTTTTTCTTAGGTTTTCATAAAATCGCTTACAGTGATAATGAAACAATCAAAAATTAAAGTTTTAGTCGCAAACATGGAGCAATTTTGGCCATACGATGCCATGGACGGAAAGATATCACGTGAATGCGACAGAATTTTAAAACGGCTTCAAATTTTCATGGCATTTTATCCAATTTATATTTATGTTTTGATATTGGGTTGTATCTTTTTGACTTTTCTATATGACACCGAAGTTACGCTGACCCAGTTTTACCGACCTGGGGAAATTCCACCCGTGGTATTTCATCTGTGCAAAAATATTTTAATTTGTGGGTGGGTTTTGATTTTTTGTGGATGTGATAGCATATTTGTGAGCTCTGTATTTTTGCTGTTGATTCAGTACAGAATTTTACGAGAAACTTTGTGCGATCAATTCGATGAATTGCCCAAGAAGAGTCAAAATTTTCAAGAAGGAAAGATAAGAGAATGTGTACTGCACCATAATTCCCTGAATAAGTAAGTGACAATCAATAAATGTTTCAGGGCTTGAACAATAACATCAGCAATCAGCAATGGTGAATCCTGTAGAAAGTATCAATCACTATCAAACTCAAAGTCCAAAAAAAAAACTGGTGTCAGTTCGTTTATTGGAGCATGATTCATGATCTGATCACACTTTGTGATTCGCTTCATGAATATTGATCATGCTTCTCATCAATTATGATATATGAATCGTGATTCACCTGTTCCAGACAAGTTGAAATCATTGGAGACATATTTGGGTTCATGCAGCTGATATTTCTTTGGATCTCTATTGTAGCGGCTTGTCTGCTTTTATATGATGTAACTTCAGGAAGCACTGACAAGTAACGATTTTGAATGCATGGCTATACTCAAGAATATCATGATTCACGTGACCAATTTTTCCAGAATACATGCTGAAACTGCCAATCAAATGGTCACTGGACTATCTTATGCCATACAGTTATTTTTTTTTAACTTTCTACCAGCTCAACTATTATCGAATGAAGTCAGTCATGTCTTTTATAGAATGGCAGAACCACGTCTTGTTAATCAAATATATTTTTCTCAGATTGGGAAACTTTCGAATAGTCTGTATTGCACAAACTGGTACAATCAATCGCCAGGCATCAAAAAGTCGTTCCACATGATTCTGATGCGGAGTCAGAAAGATACTTTTCTCGTCGCTGGTAAAATTATGCCCATGAATTTTGTAACATACGCATCTGTAAAGTTGATGAAACCCATTTCTGTTGATTGTATTTCTCACCAATATTTTTTTTAGGTGATGCAAACATATTATACCATCTACACATTCTTTGTAACTGTGATGAGGCAATAGTTTCAATTTCCAAGCTAAGATTTTAGTGAGTTAATGGAATTCCACAGTAAGCGATAGGTAGCAAATTACTGATAGCAATAATGTAGGTACACAGTTGAGCAGAAAACACTTTGATACATTCAAATTCACGTCGATAATGCAAAAATATAATTACATCATCTACAATGTTCTTGCAATTGTTATCTATTATAATAAATCAATTCAGAACTTTAGAATTAAATAACTTTATAATCACACTGAAACTCCACAAAAACACAAAGCAAACGATTGTTAACAGAAATGTACTAATTTGTGTAGAAAAACAACACTTTGATTACACTTGATTGCACGTTAATCCAAAATGTAGTTTTGTTATTTGCTTCCGAACCTGTATCTCCTACCTACTCACAACGGTCATCATCGTTTGAAACTGACAGGTGCGTTTTCATGAACCAAGAAAAACGGGAACTGTCTTTATGGTACCAGGAAGCGGATAATTCCACTTTAGGTTTAGATGCCCAAAAAAATTCACATAAAATGCCTCCGACGCTTGTCTAAGTGCCTGTCGAGGTGCCTGTCTTTTTCAAAGAACGAAAGTCCTAAACAAGTAACAGTCTATGGAAGTCACGCGTTGAATGATGAAGAAAAGAAACTTGCAGTAGAAAGAATGCTCAGCCATCATCCAAACTCTGAGCAAGTTTCAACCTCACATGGAAGGATACCATTCCAGAGGTATCACCAATCACTAGTCGCTAAAGTGGCTGCAAAATCCTAGAAAACCTAGTGAACAGTGAACGTTCACATCTCACATTAATTAAAAATTTGCAGTTTGTATTGAATAACCAATGACACCAAGTAGCCGCCTCACTTGCGGCTACTTTTGAGAATCTCTCAAAAGAGACCTTGAGGACGTCATATCCTACTAGAGAAAATGGCTAAAACAGACTGCGGATTAGCTGTAGAGCGAAAGAGAAACAGAAAGATTCTTGTGGCGTGAGTTGCTACCAAATCTGTGCAGCTGAAGATGTAAGAAAAAAAAAGTTATCTAAATCTAGGCTGGTAACAGAATGAGGGTCTTTTTTTGGAAAATGGATAGGAATTTCCGAAAAGAAATCGAGTTTTTCGAATTTTGAAATACATTTTTCGTTCACATCAAGACACATTCCCTCAAAAAAACAAGCTTCAAGTTCCATCAACCATCATCTTCTGGAAAGAGCAGGAACAAAGCTAATGGTGATTCCAGTCAAAATGTGAAAAATAGTGACAGAAAAGGAAAATTTTTTATGGAGAACCTGTTTGAAAATCTGACTTATAGACTGGGATCATTTTTGAAAGAGTGGCCTGGAAAGTGGTTCTAGAGGCAAGCTATGTTGAAGTTTGACAACATACGTTTTAAGGATATTTGGACCTTGCACTTGCTGTATATGAAAACCATTGTTGCCAAGCCGAATTTTGCACCGGAAGCCCACAATGGGGAGGTGAAGGGGAAGGAAGACCAAAAATCACCACTTTCCACCCTTTTGATACCGAGACTGAGACCGGTAATGTGAAGTAAATTACATCGTATCTTGATAAACTGAGGTCTTATACTATCATCTTGACATGATAACTGGCAAATTTTCCACAGGGGGGTGACTGGTGCGGGGAATGTTGACTGTGTAGATGACTCTTCTTTTCTCTTGATTTTGAGCAAATATATACATGTTTGGTATCTTTTCCTATCAAGTTCCATATTCTCAGTTCAATTATGGTGCCAGAACTGCAATAGAAGCAAGTTTTAGAAAGTTTTAGATGTTAAAACATGTTCTTTTGTCAATATTTTTTTACCACTTTGAACTGTGTTCTTTATTGCAAATCGGCATTTTTCCTTACAGTTCTTGCGTAGTTTGTTAGTCTAGTGTATTTCACACAATACAGCATGTAACTGATGTGCCTCCACCCTTCAAAATAGAGAAAAAACCTTTTTTTGTGGAAATTGTTTGGCGCTACTTCTCAGCTTTATTTTTTGCTATTACTTATTCCATTGTATGATAACAACTGTGGTTCTCTACCTCATAGTTATAAAGAAAACCTTAGCTAAAATATTCTAGAATGTACTTTTCTTTAAAGACGAGATTTCCATGCAGAGCCTGATGCCCAGTGGGCAGGAGTACTCTCAGAGAGGCCCGAGATGTTTTATTGAGCTCGAGAAACGGTCACCTCTTCCAAACGGCTTTGAGATGTCCTCTTTAGATACAGAGAGGTTACCTTTCTCCAAGTTTTTTGTGATGTTTTCTCAATATCTTTGGATTCCGCATAAAAATAGAATTATCTTTCTTGAGATTGAATCAATCAGGTTGGTTTTTTCACAAAAAAATTCTCAACTTCTTTCTGCATCTTTCGTTTGCTGGATGTATGCATGTATCTAGAACAGTTTGCAGGATTCCTCGTAGAAGAAGTTCATATTGTAGCATTAAGAATCAATAAAGGAAGAGTCGCGAGGCGGAACCTTTTCTTAAAAAAATTATATCTTCTGTCTTCTGTACCGTGCCTCGCAGAGCACGTTAAGCTGTCGGTCCACGGTTGAGTAGAGTAGCTATTGGCTAGACTTCGCCGTTACAAAGACGAAATTATCATTATTATTATTATTATTGCAATACAGGAATCAAAATAATTCTTTTAGAATGTATCCATCAATTTCCGCATATTTTGTTCGCTGCATGTATGCATGTATCTAGAACGGTTCGTGAGATTCCTCGATGCAGAAGTTCACACCATAGCGTTGAATACCGACTTTTTGAACATTTAAATTTTTTTCTTGCAATCGTGCAGTCTGACCAAATATTTTTTGAGCCTATTACCATCCGCAGACAATCAGCATTGATTTGCAAAAAACCCGATACCGCTACGACTTTTCGTTTGGGAGGAGTTCAACTACAAAACGCACAGACGGACAGACTGACAGACGGACGGACATCAAAGCGCGGCTAATAGCGTATTTCCTACGAAAATGCGCTAAAAATATTATACCGTGTGTTTTTCGAAAACCGCACCAGCCTATAATTTTTTTTCTATGGAATACAGAATGTCCCAGCTGAAACAATCCAGCGCGATTTTCTCAGAAAATATCAAGGCAACAAAAAAAAATTTCGATTGGGGGGAAGCCTGACCTTTTATCTTTTTTTTGAGGCGGCGCCGAGGCTTGTAGGTACTAAAGTTTCCAAGATCATGTAGTTTGAATCGGGCAAGTCACAAGAATTCGAAAATTCATGACCGACAAAACAAAATACCGCAGATGAAAAAAAATCCCCCTTATTTGGGCTTTCCATTGATGTGTCGCCGATGTCTGTACCTGGCCCAGTGAGCCAGAAACTTTGCCTCAAAGTTTAGCAAACACAATAATCAGAATCCGTGACGTCACCGATCACACATTTGTTGATTTCAACACCAGTCGTTACTAGGACTTTTTCACTTAACATACTTGATTCTCCATAGTAATGAATACTGGCTGATGTGAAAATCAACAAGTGTGTGTGATCGGTGACGTCGTCATGAATTCCTATTATTGTGTTTGCTGGACTGTAAGGTAGAATATCTGGCTTACTGGGCCAGGTACAGACATCGGCGACACATCAATGGGAAGTCCAGAAAAAGAGGTTTTTTTTCATCTGGAGTATTTTGTTTTGTCGGTCATGAATTTTCGAATTCTTGTGACTCGCCCGATCCAAATTGCATTTTCTTGGAAACTAGAGCACCTAAAAGCTTCGGCGCCCTTTCAAAAGAAAGCTGAAAGATCAGGTTCCCCCAATCGAATTTTTTTTTTCTGTTGTCAATATATTTTCTAAGAATATCGCGCTGGATTGTTCCAGCTGGGACACCTGTATATAGATTTGAGATATTCATGGGATCTTGGGACTACTTTCGCTATTTGTTGCAATGATCATAAAGCTGCTCTCACTTCCAGAATTGACCGGAAGTGACATCAAGTTTCGATTCTCAAATCGAACACGCCGTATATTTGCTGATATTTGGATAGTTTTTTTATTGACACAGTGATGGTCTTGAAAATTGTTCATGATAAGAAATGACGATTCCATAGGGCATTGAATATAACTGAAATTTATCAAATTATTGGCACCAGAAGTGGCTGCGGCCACAAGAGAAAATCTGAAGTTGAATGTTTGTTATTTGTTCATGTCAGGAAGCTTTGCTGGTTGACATTCTGAATTCTGAAACAATAATTGACAACAGTCGTGGAAAAATCAGTTTGCAAATATTGTGAGGTTTGTCGACTAAGCGCAATTTGTAGACCCAAGGGAATACGAAACGGGGGATACATCAATTCCATGAAACTGTTGGTCGCCTTGCCATGCGGGAAATGAGGAAGTATCTGAAAGGATTTCTGATGAAGGGAATGGAAATGGTCCAGGTATGTTCAAATAACACTAGAACATTTTGTTTCGGCAACTTTGAGCGAACTGTTCGGAAGTGCCATTAATTTCAACTCCGTTTAGGTCGAGGTTTAGGTCTTCTCACCAGCGAACCCAGAACAACTCGTACTAATTTGGATTACGGTCTTAGCGCTATCTTATTCTAGTCAATACCCGTAGTTTGGACCTGTCTTAACTTTCAGTGAAAGTTTTAGATCTGGATAGCACCAGTAGGTGAGTACCCATTTTTTCAGACACTCGGGTGCACCTGGCTGGATTTCAACAAACTGACGTTGGCCCACAACGCAATCTACAACGTTAGCCATGACGTGTCCCAGATTTTCTCACCTCACTTCAACAACTCACTACTTCTCAAGCTAAAGTCAAAAGAATTGGAAAGTTGAAAACCATGGTTACTTTTTCTTTGTTTGCATCAAATTCAAAGTTAACAAGACTGAATGATTTTCAAAATGACGTTATACTCGGCTCTCATTGGAATTCAGAGCTTCTGAATAGGTGATCTTGAAAGATGAAAAACTGAATCGACATCTCGGAATTTCCTAGAAGGAATCTTCTCAAGCTGGTGATTGTCAAATAATGGTTTACGTGTCCATTATACCTAAATACTTGGTAAATTTGTCGATAATACTTTTGATAGTTTTATACAGTTTTACCGACCAAATTATTAGCTCTTGTGGTATATTTAGTGCGACTTGATTATAATCTCATCAAAAAACTGGTTCATATAAATAATACCTAAAATAGTGCAACAAAGTAGGTATAACTTCAGACAAACGAACACGATCTACCCTGGAAAGGATAAATAATGCAAGACTTGCATACTGGTACTGATGACGCACATCTGCATTTTATATTATTTTAATTATACATTCATAATAATTTCATCGCTTGGATATAAAATTTCCACTGCAGAAATGCTATTTGTTCTCCGTCACCCGTTCAGGTCTCATCCCTAATTTTTTCCTCGTGAGATTTGTTGTCAAAGTTCAATGTTTTTGTTTGTGAGTTATAAGAACTGAAAATGATCGACCATTACTGGAAGACAATTAATTTCGGCTTCAAACTGCTGGGAGTAATAAAACTGAATCCACTGAAAGTTACAGTTTTTGCTCCAGTGCTGACCACAACAATTCTTCTGTTACTCTTTTACAACTTGATCCTAGGCTTTTATTTGGACAGTACAAGGAACCGTCTGGACTATGTATTGGCCTTCTTCTCAACGACAACCGTAAGAACATAATTTAAGAATATTTGTTCAACGAAAACGACATAAAAACTAACCAGCTTTACGTTTTTTCTTAGATGTTTGTCAAATCGCTTACACTGATGATGAAGCAATCAAAAATTAAAGTTTTAGTCGCAAACATGGAACAATTTTGGCCATACGATTCCACGGATGAGATGATATCACGTGAATGCGGCAGAATTTTGAAACGATTCCAAGTTTCCATGACATTTTCTACAATTTATTGTTTTGTTATGGTATCGGGTTGTATCTTCTTGACTGTTCTTCATGGCACCGAAGTTGCGTTTATGCAGTTTTATCAACCTGAGAAGATTCCACACGTACTATTCTATTTCTGCAAAAGTACTATACTCTACACGTGGGTTATAATTGTATGTGGATGTGATAGCATATTCATGGGCTCCGTACTTTTGCTGTTAATTCAGTACAGAATTTTGCGAAAAACTTTGTGCGATCAATTCGATAAATTTCCCAAGAAAAATCAAGATTTCTAAGATAGAAAGATGAAAGAATTTGTACTGCACCATGTTTTCCTGAATGAGTAAGTTGAAATCATGAATATTTTAGGGCTTGAGCAATAGCATCGGCAATATAAAACTTGTGAAAAGTTTCATCATCATGCTCAAGGGACCTCGCACAATTCCTTTGGAAAATGGGTCTCGGTCAATTCCCTAATTTTTCAATATTTTGTAGCCCAATTTGACACGAGCCAAAATCCATCATCCGTTACCCAAAAAAAGGACAGTTTTTTTCTATAATGCGTTGAAGATGGGCTATTTCAAGATGAAGAAATATGTTCCAACGTAAGTGAGAACATTTCAACGTCCTTTATAACATATATGGCTCATGACAACTCCCTTTTTCTTATGTGAAAAAATCAACACCCTCTCTCACCCCCAACCCTCACTTGTGAGTATCAAATTCGAAATTACGTTAGAAGTCATGCAGATGGTTCGATTTTGTCGAATTATGATCTATGGCACAAATTGTTTTTCCAACCCCCAAATAGGGGGTGAGGTTGGAAAAAAAACCATCGATCAATTCAGCTGAATTTCTGATATTGTGTTTCATCAGTTACGCTGAACAAGATGACCAAAGGAAAACTTATTCGTATGACCAGTTTCCTGGTCCATAGAGGGTTGAAGTTGACTGTAATGAAGCATAAAACATTCTTCCATGTCATGAACCAAATGAATGAGAATAGTGGACTTTCATATCGTCTTGTTTTGTAAAAATGTCTATCCTTCAAAAATAATTTCAACCCCGTCTCTCATCCCCTATCCTTGTTTCTGAACATCATATTCAAAATAAATCTTGAAAATGTAGGAGAAGGTCTATGGTCGGATTCTCTGCATCTGATTGTGAGTCCCCTCTAAAAATTCACTTTCACTATGCTTACGTCAGAGTGCTTACATAAGCAAGGTGGGATATATATATATATATATATATATATATATATATATATATTATATATATAATATATATTTGTTATGATCTTTGACTGGATTATTTTTCAAAATATTGGTGTTTCTATCAAGTTTCAACTTCACAGCAAGTTAATCATGTTCACCTGTACATAATTCCCAACTTTTTTCTTCTGTACGGATACACCCTTATAATATGAAGATAATATGTAGGTCCACAATTTCCATGCATTTGGTTTATGACATGGAAGAATGTCTTATCCTTCATTATAGCCAACTTCAACCCTCTGTGAGGTGGAAACTGGTTCTACGAATGAGTTCACCCTTTGTAATCTTGTTAAGCGTAACTGGTAAAGCAAAATCTCAGAAATTCAGCCGAATTGGCCGATGGTTCATTTTTTTTAACCCCACCCCCTATTTGGGGGTTGGAGGAATAATTTGTGCCAAAATTCATAATTCGACACAATAGAACCATCTGCATGACTTTCAAACGTATTTTCGAATTTGATATTCACAAGTAAGTGTTGGGGGTGAGGAATGGGGTTGATTTTTTCACAAAAGGAAAAAGGAATTGTCATAAGCCATATGTGTTAGAAAGAACGTTGAAATGTTCTCACTTACGTTGGAACATATTATTTCACCTTGAAATACCCATCTTCAACCTCTTATAGACAAGAAAAACTGTCCTTTTTTTTTTTGTTACAGACGATGGTTTTTGGCTCGTGTCAAATTAAGCTACAACATTATTATAAAAAACTCAGAGAATTTGTCGGGGACCTAAACAGGTCAGCAATTTAAGTGGGCCACCAAAAATTTTCATCCTTTTTCAAATATAAATATCAGCGGAAAGAAGCAACCGATTTCAAAACGGTTCACGACGTCTGATAGAGTGATCCTTTGTCTAAGACGTTTGATGTCAGTTTTTTTCTATTGTCGGCAATATACATGATATACAGGGTGAAAACGGAAGCTGTACCGAAAGGGTCAAGTTTGAATCATGTGTAACTATTGTAAAAATGATACCAGACTTTTTGTGACTTCATATTTAGAAAGCTCGACTTATTGTCTCGAAACGATTTTTTAAATTCCTGTCTATCTCTTTCCATTACAGGGTAATCTGAAAAAAAATTTTGTTTTGCATACTGATAATGGGTCTCCTTGTTATCCAATTTCCAAAATGTAGACGGCGAATTGAATCTTTCATATTCTGATTTCCAGGCCCCATTTCCCGAAGAATAAGCTTTAATTCGCCGTCCATATTTTGAAAATCGGATAACAAGGGAACCCATTATCAGCGCAAAACCAAAAGAGAAATTTTTTTTAAAATCACCCTGTAATTGGAAGAGATAAACGGGAATTTGACCGTTCCAAGACATTGATTCGAGCTTTCCAAATATGTAGTCGCAAAAAGTCTGCTATCATTTTTACAATAGTTACACATGATTCAAAATTGACCATTCCGGTACATGTTCCGTTCTTACCTTGTATATTATGGAGATTGCCGACAATAGAAAAAATTGACAATACACATCGTGAACAAAGAATCACTCTATCAGACATTGTAAACCGTTTTGAAATCGGTTGCTTCTTTCCGCTGATATTTATATTTGAAAAGGAACAAAATTTTTGGGTGGCCCACTTCAATTGCTGACCTGTTTATTTTCCATAGAAATCGTGCGGGGTCCTTTACGAAAAAAAAATCTGGTTCCAATTTGATGGACAATGATTCATGATCTGATCACACTATTGTGATTTGCTCCATGAATCTTAGTGTTTTTTTTTTATTCATAACATATAAGTCAAGTCACCTTTTCCAGACAAGTTGAAATTATTGGAGACATATTTGGATTCATGCAGCGATATTTCTGTGGATCTCTATTGTAGCGGCTTGTCTGTTTTTATATGATGTAACTTCAGGAAGTACTGACAAGTAACGATTCTGAATCATCGCCATACACAGAAATATCTTAATTTACTCAACACCAATTTTTTCCAGGATACGTGCTGAAACTGCCAAGCAAACAGTCGCTGGACTATCTTATGCTTTGCAGTTGTTCTTTTTCAATTTTCTACCAGCTCAACTTTTATCGAATGAGGTCAGTCATTCGTGTCATAGGACGGCAGAACCACGTCTTGTTGATCAATTTTTTTTTTCAGATTGGAAAACTTTCGAACAGTCTGTATTGCACAAACTGGTACAATCAACCGCCAGGTATCAAAAATTCGTTTCATATAATTCTGATGCGGAGCCAGAAAGAAACTTTTCTCGTCGCTGGTAAAATTGTGCCCATGAATTTTGAAACATACGCATCTGTAAAGTTGATGGAACCCATTTCAGTTGATTGTGTTTCTGACCAATATTTTTTTTAGGTGATGCAAACATATTATACCATCTACACATTCTTTGTAACTGTGATGAGGCATTAGTTTCAGTTTCCAAGCTAAGATTTTAGTGAGCTAATGGAATTCCACAGTAAGAGATAGGTAGCAAATTACTGATAGCAATAATGTACACAGTTGAGTAGAAAACACTTTGATACATTCAAATTGACGTTGATAATGCAATATATCTACATCATCTACAATGTTCCCGCAATTTTTATCTATTATAATAAATCAATTAATGATTCTATAATTGAATAACTTTATGATCACACTAAAACTTCACAAAAACACATAGCAAACGATTGTTAACAGAAATGTACTAATTTGTATAGAAAAACAACATTTTGATTACACTCAATTGCACGTAATCCAAAATGTAGTTTTGTTATTTGCTTCCGAACCTATATCTCCTACCTACTCACAACGGGAATCATCGTTTGAAACTGACAGGTGCGTTTTCAAGAACCAAGAAAAGCGGGAACTGTCTTCACGGTACTAGGACGCAGATAATTCCACTTTAGGTTTACAATAAATGCCTCCGACGCTTGTCTAAGTGCGTGTCGAGGTGCCTGTATTTTTCAAAGAACGAAAGTCCTGAACAAGTAGCAGTCAATGGAAGTCGCGCGTTGAATGATAAAGTAAAGAAACTTGCAGTAGAAAGAATGCTTAGCAATTATTCACACTCTGGGCAAGTTTCGACTTCACTTGAAAGTCTACCATTTCAAAGGTATCACCCTCGGTATCACGAATCACTAGTCGCTAAAGTGACTGCAAAATCTTCTAGAACCTAGTGAACATAACATGAGACTCATTTGTGACGTTACATCTCACATTTATTGAAAATTTGCAGTTTGTGTTGAATAACAGTTCATACTTGACGAGGTCGAATATTTTGAGGTGCCCCCTTTGTTTTAGTTCATCACGGAATAAATTGAGGCAACAGAGTTTTGCCAGGATGCGTTAGGATAGAGAAGAAATATATCTGTGCACAGAAATAAGGCTCTCTCTTAGTCGTTTGGCCGCGTAATTAATTTCAGGACAGAAGTATAAAGTACGTCCTTTAAATAGGGTTCGAAAGGACTAGCCACGGGTAGGTACTGATTTTCACCCACAAACAACAAGTAGTTGATACGTCAACTATCATCTACCTGGTATGTAATGATTCACTTCCCGTGCATATAATACGCGAAGAAAGTGACAGGTGCGCCCAGTTTCCCTTGATTGCTTCGTTGACACTTGGACTTGACTCCGCAGGAAGTTTTGTTCAAAAATTATTATTTTATTGAACCCATTATCATTAGCTTGTTGTGTTTTGTGGGTAAAATCGTATACATACCTCCACGGTAAATACGTTATTCCAGCTGTGGGCTTCCAGCTATTAACACCCTCAGCAGTAATGACGACTCCTGTGTCGGTATGTAAGATACTATTTCAGAGAATCGCACCATTAATTTCCCCAGTTATTAGAAGATACAGGGAAGAGGAGTGTCAAAATTATACATGTATTTCACAAAAATTCTCAAGATATAGCTATATGATGCGAACGGTTAATTTAGCTCCTGCAGCCCCCCTAAGGGATGATTTCGAGGATGATTTTTTTGGTGCTCTGAATGGATCGACTTTGAGAACCCTGAAGAGCAATCCTGCCGAAGGAAACTGCTCCCTCATCTTATGCCGTATTCTTCCAAATATTAGAGTTTACCGCGGCCACTATAAGGTCCACTCATGATGAACTTTTTTTGTTCCCGAGTCTCGAGTCATGCTTACCCATAAAATCAGGAAACCCGAAAGTTGAATTTCAATTGGTCCTAAATCGAGCCATGCGAGAACTTTTCCAATTAACGTTCGTAATTAGGACTACCGCCCGATTGAATATACCAAACTCACACACCTACGTATTGTTTGGAAAAGCGTCGATAACTGCACAAACAAGGGCTCCATACTCCGGTTGTACGGTTTTAACATTTGATTTATTGGGTAAACGCTACACTGGCACACAAGCTGTAATTTTCCATGCGGGTGAATGGATAGGAAATCATGTTTGATGGTTGGAGTCGGCGCTGGATTGCTTCAGTATTTCAAGTAGTAGTGATATGTCTCTGTAACCTGGTGCTAGGACAATTCGTCCCGCGGACAATTCGTCGCAAGTGGAGGCTTTGAAACGTGAGGGGGTTTATTACACATGAAAACACAGGGGAGCTCAACAGAGGGATCTAAAAATCTTTAGCAAATACAAGAAGGGGTTCCAACAGGGATCCGAACGCCACGGAAAAATGCAACGAGGCTTAGCAAGGCTTCAAACGATATTGAAAACACAAGGGGGCCTTATGGAGCTTCATATAACAAATGAAGACAAAATACGGCTTCTTACTGATACTCCGGAAGCCGATAAAAGCCTTGGTGGACCAATAATTAGGGCCCCACACTACACTCGAGAGACAGGGGGGCTCGATAGGGCTCCAAATGTCACATAACAGGACAACTCACCGACGAGACAACTCGACGACAGGACAAATAATTGAAGGTGCTGGGACAATTCTTCGCGCGGACAATTCTTCACACCGGGGGGCCACATAGGGCTCTGAGAGGCCTGATAAGGCACAAAAGGACCTTTCTAAGATTCCAGAAACTTTGAGAAATCAGGAGGGGGCACCTGGTCTGCCAACGATAAGTGAAGACTGAGGTGAAAACACAAGGGGGCTCGATAGGGCTCCAAACGATACTTGAAGATACAAGGGGGCTCAGTAGAGCTTGAAACGCTTCAATGTGGACACAAGAGAGGAGAGGCCTCTAAAAACCGGACAAAGGCCTGGCGGGGTTCACTGGGGCTCCAAATGACACTTGGGTACACGAAGGGGCCCCGTAGAACTTCAACCAACACATGAAGACTGACAGGAGCTAACTAGAGCTTGGAAAACTGACACATTGAAAAAGGGGTCCAGCAGGACTACAAATGAAACATAAAGACACAGGGGGGGCACATAGGGCTTTGAAAAACCTAATATGGCACAAATGAGCTTTCAAGATTTCAGAAACATCGAGAAGTCAAGAGGGGGTAACCGGGTCTGCAAACGATAACTGAAGACGCAAGGGAGCTCAATAGGGCTCCAAACGGTACTTGGAGATACAAGGGGGCTCAGTAAGGCTTGAAACGCTTCAATGTAGACACAAGATAGGAGATGCCACTAAAAATCGGACAAAGGCCTTGCGGGGCTCACTGGGGCTCCAAATGACACTTGGGTACACGAAGGGGCCCCGTAGAACTTCAACCAACACATAAAGACTAACAGGAGCTTACTAGAGCTGGGAAAATGACACATTGAAAGAAGGGGCTCAGGGCTACAAATGGAATACTAAGACACAGGGGGGCCAAATAGGGCTTTGAAAAACCGAATATGACACAAAGGAGCTTTCTAAGATTTCAGAATCATCAAGAAGTCAAGAGGGGGTAACCGGGTCTGCAAGCGATATTTGGAGATACAGGAGGGCTCAATAGGCCTCCGAACGGTACTTGAAGATACAAGGGGGTTCAGTAGGGCTTGAAACACTTCAATATATACACAAGGGGGAAGATGCCTCTAAAAATCGGACGAAGGCTTGGCGGGGTTCACTGGGGCTCCAAATGACACTTGGGGACACGAGGGGGCCCCGTAGAACTTTGACCAACAGATCAAGATTATTAGGAGCTAACTAGATCTTGGAAAAATAACGCATCGGAAAAGACGCTGAGCAAGGCTACAAATCAAATATAAAGACACATGGGGGCCACAAAGGGCTTGGAAAAACCTTATATGGCACAAAGGAGCTTTCTAAGATTCCGGGAACATCGAGAAGTCAAACGGGGGGAACCGGGTCTGCAAACGATGATTGAAGACACAAGGGGGCTCGATAGGGCTCCAAACGGTACATGAAGATACAAGAGGGCTCAGTATACTTGAATAGCCTTCGTCCGATTTTTAGAGGCCTCTCCTCTCTTGTGTCTAAATTGAAGAGTTTCAAGCCCTATTGGGCCCCTTGAATCTTAAAGTATCGTTTTGAGCCCTACTGAGCCCTCTTGTGTCTTCACATATCGTTTGCAGACCAGGTGACTCCCTCGAGATTTCTCGATGTTTCTGAAATCTTAGAAAGCTTCTTTGTGTCTTATTAGGTTTCTAAGAGCCCTATGTGGCCCTCTTGTGTCCTCATGTTTTATTTGTAGCCCTGCTGAGCCCGTTCTAACATTGTCTTAGTTTTCTAAGCTCTGCATGGTTGGCTCCTATGAGTCTTAATGTGTTGGTCGAGGTTCTACAGGGCTTCCTGAGCACCCTTTCTATCTCAAAGTGTCATTTGAAGCCCTGGTCAGCCCCGCCAGGCCTTCTTCCAATTATAAGAATCTTATCCTCCCTGATATCTACATTGAGGTGTTTCAAACCCTGCTGAGCCCCCTTGTATCTTCAAGTATCGTTTGGAGCCCTAATGAGCCCTCTTGTGTCTACAACTATCGTTTGGAGCCCCGGTCACCCTCTTCTGACCTCTCGATATTTCTGACATCTTAGAAAACTCCCTTGCTATATTCACAGCCCTTTCCTTTCTTGGTCTACATTGTAGTGGTTTAGGCCCTGCTAAGCACCCTTGTGTCTTCTATTGTCGTTTGAAGCCCCATTGAGCTCCTCAACCCTTTTTGTGTTATTCGAAGCCCCATCTAGCCTTGTGTCTACGTTCTAGCGATTTGAGCCCTGCTAGCCCCCTTGTGTCTTAAAGTATCGTTGAGGGCCCTAGTGAGCCCTGCCAGGTCTTCCTGTGATATTCAGGGCCCCATCCTCCCTTGTGTATACATTTTAGGATTCAAAGTCTTGCTGAGCCCCCTTGTGTCTTGAAGTGTCCTTTAGAGCCCCAATAAGCCCGATCATGCGCGGGCGCAATGCTTCATGTCGGCGAGTTGTCCTGTCGGTGAATTCTCCTGTCGGCGAGCTGTCCTGTCGGCGAGTTGTCCTATCGGCGAGTTGTCTTGTCGATTAGTTGTCCTGTCGATTAGTTGTCTTGTCGATGAGTTGGGTGTCGGTGAGTTGTACCAAACCCCCTAGCTAAACTCATGAATAAAAGGGGGCTCACTAGGGCTCCAAGCTACACTCATGGACACAAGGGGGCTCACTAGGGCTCCAAACTACACTTGCGGGCACAAGAAGGACCGATAGAGCTCCAAATATCGAATTAAGGCGCAAGGGACTCACACTAGGAGGGCTTGCTAGACAAGATGACTCACTGGAATTCTAAAAGCCACGAAAACACATGAGGGGGCTCATTAGGGCTCCAAACGACATATAAGGCACAAGAGGCCCAACAAGAGTCTGGAAATCACGGGAAAATGCAAGGGGGCTCCGTAGAACTTCATATGATATTGGTGACACAAGGGGGCCCAAGGGGCTCTCATAACGAGAAAAAGCAACAGGGAGCTTACTGTATGGTACTCTGGAAGCTAACATAAGTGGACTGACTAGGGCTCCAAACTACACATAAGGGTACAAGGGGACTGGATAGAGCTCTGTGTAATCAAGGTTTCCAAATATCATATGAAGGCACAAGTAGTCCAGTTGAAATCGACATTGTCTATGGTGGAGGAGAGTCACACAAGCTGAAATTTTTCGTTATTGGTACGTAAGTATGACATTCCAGAAAGGTCCAACATTTCGGAAGAAATTGGTTCTTGAGAACAAAATTGACAGATCAAAAACTTTCTACGTTTCAAAAGAAATAAAATTTTTCCTCGATCAAATTAATAAACATCTTGAAAAGTCTCAACAAAAGAATGTGACACTGATATTTTTTGGCCCTTGCCTGCCTAATGCTTTTGGAATAAAGCACCGCAGAATGCCTCTGGTAGATGGCGCCGCTTGGGAGACTCACATATTAGGAGTCCTCCAATGTGTAAGTTACAAAGATTTTTGTTACTGTGTGGCAATGTTGTAGCCCATGAGATAATGATCGAATACCGTGAACCTCAACTCTAAATAATGGAAAAAAATTTACCCACAGGTTTGGGGGGAGGGGGGTGTCACAGGATAATCCGCCCGGGTGCCAAATACGCTAGGTACGTCACAGAGCCGGCTGAGTAGATTTGACCGCGCTGGTGAAACAAAACATTAGCGCACAGCAGCCTGCGATTATGCCGAAGCACTGGCACAACCACCTGTGATTATTCCATCAACAGGAAAAAAAAACCGGGGCTGAAGACGGCGACGACAAAACAATCAAGTGACACTTTTCCGATATAATAAATCTGGAGAATATCGAGTGGCCTGTATATACCTACGCAGCGGGCCTCTCATACTATGTTCCCGAAGGAAGAACCGAGGAAGAAATAAAAGTAATCCAATAAGACGTAAAATTCGTAAAAACTTGGGGACAAGACGCGCGTCTTTGTTCTTGCCGACGTCACCCGGACAATTTTATTAGACGCTCGACTGTATACATTTGCGAAAGAAAGAAACGAAAGGATTCTGCTCGTTAAACGGCGATAATGGAGGATGATCCGTTTCTTGTCGGCTGCGTCTCGTGGTGCTTGGGACCGGTCCTCGCCGCTTTCTCCGGATTTTTTCTGGCTTGTGAAAAAAAGTTGAGCAAAAACTGGAATTGAATTTGTTGTTTCTTATGGGGTCCGCGTGTATGGAAATTTGGTGGGTTTTAGTCTTGGAGGCGTATTTTTTCATTTAAAACGAAATTACTCTCGTTTTTTCGCTCGAGACGGCTTGCGAATTGGCCGGAATTGCGCAAAACAAAGCAACAAATCACTGTTTCTATTTCAGAGTGTTCAGTGATTGGAGCTGTTGCCACTTTTTGCGTATCTGTTGATGACCAGGAACATTCCGGATCAATAATAATGCCGACCCGACAAGTTCGCATGGGACGACGACGTTTCCAAAAAAAAGTCAATTATTATTAAAAAATTTTGACAATTATTGTGAAATTTTTGATGTCCTGGAATCAGGCAAGTGACGTATCGTTTCCTTCACTGAAATCATCACATTCTGCGACTTGATTAAATGTAAATTTAGTCCGGCACAAAATGCACCAACGAATACTTGTGAATTTTGAGCATTCTGGAACTGACATTATTTATAATGTGAGGTGAAAATCAAGGCCAGAAACGGACTCAGCGCTGTAAATTTAGTGACAAACGGTACCCTGTTTACCTCTTGGAACCAATTTTGAGTTCCCAAAAAACTTGTCAATTTTGAAATTAAGAGAAACTGACAATTTTGAGTTTTTTGACGTTTTTGAACAATGCAATAAGGGCACAATTTTTTGCTTGATCGACCGCAGTTATAACGGTTCTGCGGTTGAATTTCATGTCAGTATATTTGGACACAAAATCTATTGAAGAACTAGCGACAGGAGACTTAGTAGAGCGACCACACAAAATGCGAGGTAAAAATCAAAGCCAGCATCGTTGATTTAGTCGGAAACCATACTCATCTTGTTTTTCCAAAAAAAGTCACTTTCTAAAAAACTTGTCAATTTTGAAATTTCCATAAAAGTTGTCAATTTTGAAATTTCCGACATTTTCGAGCTACGCAAGTGGGGTATTGTTTCTTACTGAATCGGCCGCGGGAATTACGATTATGCGATTCAATTTCACGTCAGTTGACTTAAGACACAAAATATATCGAAAAATACTAGTACAGTTGTGATTTTTGGCACGCAAAACTGTAGTCCATACAAAAAAAAACATTGAGAAATCGACAAGATTTACCTGAACGCTAGAAAAGTAGACGTCCAAACTACCGAAAAATCAGATACTAGTACAAAAAAAATACTTACAGTGATTTGGATAAAAATTTGGAGAGAGTCTTGTCGACCCTGAGACCATCCAGCAACTCCATTAAAACCCTGAATTACACTGAGAAACATTCAAAGAAGCACTTGGATTTTTGTTCAACACTATCATTTACATCTTTTATTATTAGTACCTGCTATTAAGAGCTCTTAGTTTAAATTGTGTACGTGTCAGTCTTATTAGTTCCTTTGTTACTTTTATCGTTATTTATATCAGAAACGGTTATTGGGGTACTAGAGAAATCTCGGCGGGGCGCAACACTGTAAAAAAAAGCATACCATCAGTGTGAAGTTGCCAACAACACGAACTACAAGTAGGCTGGGGGGTGCAAATTGTCATCTCCTGTGGAAGTAGAGTACGGAAGCGCGATGAGGAGGGTAAGGGGGTGGGGAAGGCAAAGGCGAACTTTACCGTACATTACGCCATGAATAATACATGAGACGCGTAGTGAGGCTGCGAAGGATTTGATTAAATATTAACATGGGGATCGTAGTAGTCTGGCGAAGGAAAAAAAGTTGAAAGCACAAGATCTTTTTATTCCGCGTCTTAGCAACGCTTGTATACAGAGAGGGTGCTGGGTGTCGGTTGGATCTTGACATTCTCAGCTCGTGTTGCCGATTACCGATTCAGAAAAGGTAATTATGCACTTTGATCTATTGTTTAGTCTCACTTGAATCGTTAGCTTTGAGATAATTGACACTTCAATGTTATGGTGTATAATCGCCACAGTTGAGAAACGACACCCTGTATAACGCAATCCATCTTCATGTAAATCGCAGCCGCCTTTCATCGATGAAATGACTACAAATGTCACGGTTTTAAGAATTAAGTGCTTCAAATTATCCAAAGTTATACAAGTGGTGTGTGTTTCATGTCAAAATGGAACATCCTGCATATTATCTGAAGGCGATTTCAGGCAATGAGACTTCCTGAAGGAAATCATGAAATTTCTGCCTAAGTTCTCAAATAATTTTTATTGAATTCATTCAGCTTGGGTATGTAGGTACCTATACAAAGTTTCGTTATAACCTCGTCCTCATCGCACAGCCTATGATAGGTTAGTTCCATAATTTTAGCTGACTCACTCAATTAACTACAAAAAGTTTAAACCTGAGACAGCATTCATCTAACCAAAACCAGTTCAATGTTTCTTTGTCTTGAGTTAGCTCTTGTTGAAAGTCTGGTCTTGCTCCTCGTTCTGATCTAGTTCAGACTGAAGCTGGTACAGTTCAGCTGACTTCTAGCTTTGATTAGCTAGAATAATTATCATAGTTGAGCTCGAGGTTGAGCTCGACTTGTATCAACTCATTTACTAGGCAGCTCTAGTTCGGGTTTGCTTAGTGGAGCTCCCCCTCAAAATAGCTTACTTTAGCTAAGCTAGCTAGCTCAAGTAGCACTGAAAGTCAACCAAAAGTAGTTTTACTGAAAGCTTGCATCCAACATTTAGCTAAGTTCAGCTGACTTGTAGCTCAGGTGAGCTTTAGTTAGGTTTACCTTGTGGTATTCCCCCTTTGTTTTGTTGGTACGTTGGTACCTGAAGTAGGTACGGTGGTTGACGTTCGTAGCGTTTGCCGATGAGAGAGGGGGATGGCGCTGCGCTACCGGGCGAGAAGCAGACGGGGCCGGGCCAGCGAGCCGCAGGCAGGAGAGAAGAGAAGAGAATCAGCTGGTGTGAGGAACACGTGATTTTTCAGTGCAACTGTGCGTCGGTTTCTCCTAATTTAAGGTCTGTCTTTCTTTAATTATTGTATCGTAATTTTGACTCCACTCACTCACCAAATCATGCATTTCGATACCTATTTTGTCCGCGAAATTATTGTACATAACCCGAAACTCTTTGTTCTCTTTGTTATCAACGGGCTTGCATAACCCGCAGTTTTTCCGCTTTGAAATCAAGGTGCTTCGCACTGCTTTGAATTTTGTGTAATTTATCTACTCCCAAATGATCTGATTGTGGACGGCAACAGCCGTAAATCTAGCGAGTGTGCTTTTTGCGTACTCGTGACCTCAAGGCCGCGCTATCGCGCGTACTTCGAGGTTTCATTAATTGTTTTTTTTTCCACAAGTTACGTCACAAACAGTAAGACGACAAAAAGAAACTCCACCACGCCAAAAATCAGCCGCTAAGTAGAGAACAGTACTTTTTATGATTCATTTACTTTTGATGATTCATTCTCATTTTATTGTTCATTGCCGGGTGATACCTGAAAGCAAACGGAGGAAAGAAGACTTGCACGCTTCTCCGTGGCCTGGGGGGGGGAGTCCACCTACTTGTGTGAATCTGCCTTGTTGAGTCTACTAACATTTTATTATTTGGCGGGAATTATGTAATCTCTTTTGCAAAATGTTTAACGTGATCCTTTGTTGTTCCTACTTATGATGCGATTCTGTAAAGGATGGCATTCTGTAGATACGCTGTTATTTAAAAGAAATCCTGTCGGCTATTGGTTTGCCTAGTGTAACGGAGCATTTGTGGAATGTTGTTTTGTTGGGAATCGCCACATTAGTTTCCCATCCTTTTGCCGCTGCTTCAGACTCGGGTTTGTTTCTTTTTACTGCCCTGATTCGACAGGCATATTTATTTATAAACATATTCGGTAGTATCACGGAATCTCACCAGGAATGTGTACGCTGAATGTTGGAACTCAAATGAAGTATGAAAGTGTTCAATGATTGTGGTTGCAATTCGCATTCCTCGATAATACCGACAATGTCAATTCACAAGCTCAACTGTAAATGTCACTTATCTTGCATTTAACGAAAATAAGTGTTCACCTTCGGTAACGAATGTAAACACACTAAATTTTGAAGGAGTGCTTTCGCTTCTTTTGCTTTTACCCCGCTCTGATCAGTACCTTGGACGGACTGTCCGGCCCTCTCACCGGCAGGCAACTGAGTGGGTTGATCCCACGTGTGTACTCCATCGAAAATAGGCTTCATGAGAATTCCTTGTCCATCCCATCAGGATATCATTAAAGTACATCTGACTCCAAATTTACCTCTTCGATTCACGTTGGGGTTTCAATTCCAATTAAGTCGGCGACGAAGAGAGGGCCACAGGTTGGCTCGAGTCGTCGCACCCTTGCCTGTACTGTTTACTAACCATTCTTCTGTTTTGTATGTATGTTTCTGAGGGGTTTTGCGATGGGTAACTTCTGGGGAAATTCGGGCGAATGCGTTATAGATACTTCTTCCTTCCAATTGCTTACAAAAGTCTGACCAACTTTAAGTTCTCTACTTATTTACCTTCCACCTGTCTCTTGTTGTTTATTTATCTACCTATTTATCCCGCATTGGTTTCTTGTTTATTTATCTACCTGTTTATATCTTATTTGTTTCTTGTTTATTTACCTACACTATTACTCATCATTTCTGTCTTGTTTATTTATCTACTTGTTTATCTATCATTTGTTTCTTGCTGATTTATTAACTTGTTTACTGATCATTTGTTTCTTGCTTGTTTATTAACTTGTTTACCGATCATTTCTTCATTGTTTACTTTTCTATCAATTTGACTCCTGTTATTTGTAAAGTGTAAAATAAATTGCTTAGCGTAAAGTTTCCTTTTGTTGTTACGTAAATAACTTGTAAACGAAACAAACATTCAAAGAGGTTCAAGCATCAATTCACGCTGACTTGATCACTGCAACTGGAGTGACTTCTCTGTCATTTCATCATGACTCATTCACACTTGACTTTTGTTCAGATCATTTGGGGAAGGGATTTTTCAGCAACCAACCAGGCTATACGCAGGGGTTTCTTTGACGTGTTCTTCCCCATGTGTGCCTGTCAGCGAATACGTCACTTTTCCTTTGCGATCAAATTGACAGTTGAACATGTTTCATGATTTCTTGTTTTGTTTTGTTAATTTGATTTTGTGTTCATTTCATTGATGTAAATTCCTGCATTGTCTAAATAATTTATAATGATTTCTCTTGTTTCATTTGTTTGTGTTTTTCTGTTCTTCATTCTTGTTGTGTCATTTTATCACTGTCAATAGGTGTCTTGAGAAAAGAAACAAATCCATCTAAAACTTTGCCATTGATTTCCAATAAAACTTTCATTTTGCTTGCATTTCATTCGCGTTTCATTTAAGAATCAAACCTCATCCCCCACGACACATTCTCATCTTGAGTAAGAACTTAACGCAACGTAGGTAAAATGTAAACGACGTGGGGAAGGAAAGAAACAACGACGATCACAGCCGAACATCGCAACGAGAATACATTACAGAATGGTGCCGTGAGACCAGGATACACTATAGCAATAACATCGAAAAAGGGGGTTACATTACAACCTCAACTTCAGATGAGCTCTTCGAACTAAGTAAACTGTAAGTATGAGTTGTCTCGGTTCAGTTTAGACTCAGTCTAGTTCTCAGTGTAGCTCGACATCAAAGTGAGCGTGTTCCCAAACTAGCTCAAGTTAGTTTGTTAGTTTCATTCAAGTTCAGCTCAGTTCAACTCATATGGACCATGGCGGTTGACAGTTGAGCTTGGTACAGCTCAATTCTAGTTCAGGTTAGCTGGAGCTACATCCAGGTCGACTCAACTGACTCAACAGCTTAGTTAAACTACTAGGTGAGCTACATATTGGTCTATCTCAGTCTAGCTCTGTTCTGCCTCAGTTTAGCTCAGCCGCAAGGTTGGGTTCTTTGTGGACTAGCTCAGGTGAGCTCTTGAACAGTAGCTAGTCCACGCAAGTTATAGGCTCACAGCTGAGCTGAACTAAGCTCTATGGTTAACTCAAGTGATTCAAGTTTTGCTGAAAGTTATCAGTTATCACTCAATCCAGCAGCTTCGCTCACTCGAATTCTAGCTTGAGTCGATGCAAATGATTAAAAGTTAGCTTGTAGGTTAGTTGAGTATAACAGAACAGCAGTGAAGCAGAGTTTAGTGATACTGAAAATAACTGGCAGTTCAATTCATTTCGGCTTTGTTTAGCTAAGCTGGAGCTCAAGCTAGTTCATCCTTCTAGGCAAAGCTCAGCTCCGATTGGCGTAGTATTACTACAAGCTATTAACTATGCCCCAGCTCAGTTAACATCCCAGCTTAGTTTAGTTCAATTTAGTCTCAGTTAAGCTAGGTTAAGTAGGTATAGCCAGAGTGAGTTCATTATTTTGGCCGAAATTCAGCTCAAATAAAAACAGTGATCGGCTTAGTATAACTGAGTGATGATATCTAAGGCTCAACTCAGTTCACGTTGATTCTAGCTTAGTATAGCGGCATAGGAGGGGTTTTAGTGGTTACCCGGTAGCAAGTGGTTACGACAGAAAAAAAAGCTCAGCACAGCGAAAATTGACTTGAGTTCATGTCAAGCTCATACAGCTCAGCTAAGCCAAAAAAGTTCAACCTGAAGATTAGCTCCGTTTAGTTCTAGTTTGGCTCGAATAAGCTTCGTTATCAAGCTCAAGTTAGCTCATGGTTGGGCTGAAATTCAGCGTAGCTCAAGATATACAGATCTAGTCTAACATTTGCTTGGTTGACCTATCCAAACCACTTTTAGCTCAACCTAATGTTGATTGTATCTGGGGTTGACTCAACTTATTCTAGCTCATATAAGAAGAAGCTAGCTTGTATCAGTTCGACTTATAGCTAAAGTCAAATCAGCTGTCAATAAATCTAGCTCAATCCAAACTACAGTGAACTCAGCTCTAGCTTATCTCCAGCTGAGTTGGGTCAACTGCCAGGTGAGCTACTACAGCTCCAGCTTAAATTAGCTTAGTTTAGTTCTGATTCGGCTCGAACAAGCTTCGTTATCAAACTCAAGTTAGCTCATGATTGGGCTGAAATTTAGCGTAGCTCAAGATATACAGATCTAGTCTAACATTTGCTTTATTTACCCATCCAAACTACTTTTAGCTAAACTCAATGTTGATTGTATCTGGGGTTGACTCAACTTATTCTAGCTCATTTAAGAAGAAGCTAGCTTGTATTAGTTCGACTTATAGATGAAGTCAAATCAGCTGTCAATAAATCTAGCTCAATTTAAACTACAGTGAACTTAGCTCTAGCTTATCTCCAGCTTAGTGAGGTCAACTACAGGTGAGCTACCACAGCTGAGTTTGAGTTAGCTCAGCTTCAGTCAAAGGTAGCTCAGCTCTAGTTGAAATTAGCTGATATTCACTTGGTGATAGGCTCTTATTGAAGTCAGGTTAGCTCTAGCTGGAGCTTGATTATTTCTAACTAAATTTTAATCCAAATACAGCTAGAGCTACATCTTATTTCAACCTCAACTGAGGTTTTACTGAGGTTAGCTGAGTTCTGGCGTAGCTTAGTTAGGCTCGGTTTAGCTCAATTTCATCTCTTCTCAATTCAATCCAGCTGAGTTTAGCCCAATTATAGCTGAAGTCCAGCTTACCTTGGCTGGATTTTACTTGATTGTTATAAAGCAAAAGCCTAAATTGAACTGAACAAATTAGGCCCATCTCTTGTTCTAGTACTTCGAACGAGACTAGTTTTGAAGACTATCAAAAGCTCAGCTCAGCTCAGCTTCAGCTTTACTTGAGCTCAGGTTAAGCTGAAATCATCTTGATCAAGCTCAACTTCAACTGCCTTGACTCAAATACCAGGCGTTTTGGTAAGCTCGGACCAGCTCGACTTGATTCAGTTTGGCTTGAGCAGCTCGATCCAACTTGATAGCTTAGCTCGAGGCTTAGCTCAAAGTCAATTTAGTTCAGTTCAGACTCCACTGAAAGCAAGCACTTGATCCTTAGCTCAGTTCAGCTGAATTGAGAGCCAGTTTGACAGAGGTTATCTTTATTCAACTCACCGACTGAAGCTAGGAGCTGGCTCAATTCAGTTCAGTTCAAACTCTATCCAGCTAAGCTCTGAGGCTAGCTTTTTTTAGACTGGCCGAGTTGCTGCTTCGGTTTGGCTCTCGGTTTGGCTCAAATTGGTTTCAGGTCAACTCATAAAAGTCTAGTCTTACTAAAAGTTTTCATGGAATCCTCAAAATCACTAAACTAAATTCTAGCTTAGGTTAGCTTTACCTAGATTCTAGTAAGGTTCAACTTTAGGTTCAGTTCAAGCTAGGTGAACTGAGTTGAGTGAGTTATAGGGAGGTGTTATCATTCTAGTTAATTTTAGATCTAACGCAGTTCTAGCTTCAGGTACCTCGATATTATTTCAGCCGATATTCATTTCAGACTAGCTTTGATAGACGTAGTATCACTGGAAGCTATCATTTGCATTTCAGCTAAGTCTATATCCATTCTAACTTTGTTAAGTTCACTTTCGACTCAGCTGAGGTGAACTGAGTAGATCTAGCTTACACATTAGACAAGTTCATCAATTCAGCCAGAATACAGCTCAAATTTCAGCGCTGATGAGCTAAGTGTTACTAAATGTTGGTATTTATGCCTAAACTTAGTTCACATAATCTTGGCTCAGTTTAGCTTAAGTCAACTAAGTTTGAGTCAACTTCATGCAGCTCAACTAAGCCAAGTGAGTTCCATTTGACAATTAGCTTAGTTTGGTTCTAATTTGTCTCGATTTAGCTCGTTATTCAGCTTGAGTTATCTGGTTAGCTGGGCTAAAATTCAGCTTAGTTCAACTCAGACAGGTCTAGTTCCACTAAAAGTCAGTTTTGAATTTTGAGACCAAATTCAGCTGAGCTGTAGTGTAGGCTAGCTGAGTTTTAGCTAAGTAATTTATAGTACCTAGTTTACTTAGTTTACTTACTCAAACTTCAGCTGACTTTATCTGGAAGCTCAACTCAGATAAAGCGGAGCTAACTTGAACTGGCTTAACTACAGCTAAAGCAAACTATGCTCTCAGATAATCCAGCTCACTTTGAGGTACAGTTATCTCAGCTCTAGCTCATCTCCAGCAGCAAGTTCAATCACAGGTCAGCTAGCTCAGATTAGCTCTTGTTAAAGTTAGCTGAGCTCTGGTTGAAGTCAGTCCACATTTACCTAAAGATCAGCACTGAATAAAGCCAGATTCGCTCTAGCTGAACTTTGATTATCTCCATCTAAAACTTGATCATCTCCAGCTAAGCTAGCTCATCTTCAGTTGGAGCTCAAGCAAACTCAGATATAGCTAAAATAAGTGCATATTTGGCTTGAATTTGTCCAGATTTGGCTACAATCGTTCGTGTTCAGCTAAAATTAACTTGGCCATGGCTACATTCAGTAGGTTCAGATTTGAAGTCGGTCCGATCAGAAGTGAAATTAAATTATACTGGCACAGTTAGTTCAGCTAAATTATGATTCTAACACAGATTAACTTATATCGACTCACGTTTCATTTATCCAAAGTGGATTCAAGTCAAATGAACCCTACCTCAGAATCAGTTCAATTCAGATACAGCTAGTGCGACGTCTCATCTTCACTTTAACTCTTAGTTTCAACTTGATCCAGCCCAATTCTAGCTCAGTTCCGCTAAATTCTAGCTCAGTTTAGCTTAGCTCAAATATAGCTCAGTCTAGCTCAAATCCAGCTTACGCTGGTTAGGTTTGACTTAATTTTGATGAAGGTATATTAATAAAATTACTAGTTGAATTCAGATCACCTCTTGTTCTAGTAGTTTTGAACAGCTTATTTTGTGGACTCTCGGCATTAAAGATTCAAAACATCAAATTATGACTTAGCTGACCTTAGCTCCAGCTCTACTCTAGCTCAGGTTACAGCTAGCTTCGTTTAGCTTAGTTCTAGCTTAAGCAGCTGGAATCACTATGCTAAGCTTGACTTTAGCTGCCTTGACTAATTTGAAAGACGCCTGATAAGCTCAAGTTAGCTTCGTTCATTTCAATTTGGCTTGAGCAACTGAATTCTTACTCAGATCAGTTTATTTAAGCTGAACTCCAACTCAGACTAGCTCGGGTGATCTCATGAGCTTAGCTCGAAGTCATTTTATTTTGGTTCAAGTTTCACTGAGAGCAAGCAAAGGAACCTTAGCTTAGGTCATCTGAATTGAGAACCAGATTGGTGGAGATTATCTTTATTCAACTCACGACTAAAGCTTGATGTTAGCTCAATTCAGTTCAGTTCAAGTTTGGTTCAGCTAAGCCCTGAGCTCGGCCTTTAGGCTAGCTTTTTTCTCAGTAGCTCAAGTCACTGCTTTAGTTTGACTCAAATTTAGCTCAGGTCAACTTTTGAAAGTCTAGTCTTACTGGAAGTTTCTATGAACATTTCAGCCCCACGAAACTAATTTCTAGCTAAGGTAAGCTTAACTTAAATTCTTGTTCAGTTTAGCTCGAGATTCAGTTCAGTTCCACTGGAAATAAGCTTCAAATCTTCAGACAGGCTCTGAGTTAGTTCAACTGTAAGTCAGCTAGCTCAGCTGCAGCTAAAGTCAGTTCAGCTTTAGTCAAAGTTAGCTCAGCTCAAGGCTCAGCTATGGTCCAAATTAGCTCACTTATACTTGAAGATGAGCTCTAGATAAGGTCAGCTCAGCTATAGCTGAAGTCTAGTTACATCCAATTGAAGTTTGATCATCTCTAGCTCAACAAACTGTTTTTTAGCTGAGCCAGCCCTCGAGCCAGCCCTCGAGCCAGCCTCACCTTTAGTTGGATCAAGTCAGCTCTAGCTAAGGCTGGCTCAGATAAGGCTGGATTTGATTCGAATTCCTTTTAAATCGACACACCCTTAACAATATATTCAGTGTTAAGCTTGGTGTGACTCAAACTGGAATTAGCTAGCTTCCACTAGCACAATTCAGCTGAATTATGGCTAAACTAAGACAAGTTAACTGCAAGTTATGTGACATCTATCTATTTATTTCCACTCCAACTTGGGTTTTACCGAGGTTAGCTTAGTCAAACCATGGCTCGGCTAGGCTCGGCTAGGCTCGGCTAGGCTTGGCTAGGCTCGGCTAGGCTAGGCTCGGCTAGGCTCGGTTAGGCTCGGCTTAGCTCAATCTTAGCTCAACTCAGCTCAATTCCAGCTTAGCTTAACTCAAATATAGCTCAGTTTAGATCAAATATAGCTCAGTTTAGCTTAAATATAGCTCAGTTCAGCTGAATATAGCTTACGCTGGTTGAGTTTGGCATGTCTAATTCTAGTAATTTGGCAAAGCTCAGTTTTGCAGAATCGCAGACTGAGTGAATTGAAGATTCAAAATATCAAATGGTGGATCAGTTCAGCTCCAGCTCCACTCTAGTTCAAGTGAGAGCTAGATTCGTTCAGCTGGATTCTACCTCAGGTAAGATGGAATCTCTTAGTCATTTTAGATGCCTTGATCTAGCTACCACGCGCTTGATTAGCTCGAGGTAGCTCAAGTTAATTTTGGTTTAGTCCAATTTAGTTCAGCTCTAGCTCAATTCAGCTAAACACCGGAGCTACTTTGTCCAAGCACTACTCAAGTTACCACGTTAGCTTGACTCTAGCTCAAGGTAGCTCGTTATTTTAGTCATTATTCAAATCAGGTTTAGTATCACTGGATGTGAGTATTCAAGCTTCAATTGAGTTTACCTCGACTCCAAATATCTCAACTCAGTGGATGCCAATTTATGCTCAGTTCAATTCAATTTTGACTGAGTTCAGCTCAGCTCTATCACAAGGTTCAATTGAATAATCAGGTGGGTTTGAAATTCAGCTCAGCTCAAGCCAGATAGCTTCAGCTCTACTGAAATTTAGCTTCCAATCCTCAGATCAGATCAGTTCATTTCTAGATTGGAACAGCAGTTTATTTCGACTTCAATTAGCTTGACTGAGTCAAATGTGCTGTATCTTAAAGTTTGGGCTCGAAGTTAGCTTTGTTAAGTCACAATTTGGCTCTGCTCAGCTAAGATATGGCTTAACTTGGCTTGTCAATTTGGTCACAATTATTCAAGTCAAGTTAACTGATATGAGTCTAGTTTTTCTCGAGTTTCACTGGAGTTAGCAAGCAAGCTTTCACCTTCAGCCGGATTCTAGTTCGGATAAGCTTAGGTAACTTGGTTCAGCTTGTATCTAAGTGAGATTACTAAGCTATGAGGAAACCTGTAGTTTGGGTTAGCTCAATTTGATTCAGTTTCACGTCAGTATTACTTGGCCACAGATCAGATTAGTTCTCGATGTCCAACTACAGCTGGAATTGCTGATCTTGACGAATCCAGCTGGTGACGTAATTAGCTTTAGTTTATTTTTGGTTCAATTTAGTTTCGCTCTTCCATCTTAGCTCAGTTCTAGCTCAACTTAGCTCTAGCTCAACTGTGCTCAGCTATAGCTCAGTTCAGCTCAGCTCTAGCATACTAGCTCAATTTAGCTCAGATCTAGCTCTACTTAGCTCAGCTCCAGCTCAAGTTGGCTCATCGATTTGACCGCAATTCAGTATAGGTTCACTATAAGCCTAGTAGTTCCACTGAGAAATAGCAATAAGCGTTCAGCTCTAGCTGAATGCTACCTCCAGATAAGCTAAATTCAGCTGAGCAATAGTTAGCCCTGAATAGCTCAGCTGAGCTATACAAGGTGAACTGAATTTAGATTAGCTCAACAAGCTCAAGCATCAGGCTTAGCATTCAAAGTTAGAAGATTGGCGTCCAAAAACTGAATGCACCTGAGGTTTAGCTATAGCTGGATTAGCTAAGTTAAGCGAGTTGGATCTGAGGGCTAGCTCAGTTTTGTTCAATTTTTTCCACACAAAAAGTTACTCAGTCCCTTATATCAACTTAAGCTGTACACACCCTGAATTGCAGTGCGGAATAAAACCATTATCTAGTCTACTCGCAACGAGATCAAGGTTTTCCAAGTCTTGAAGTAGGTACTCGAAGCTCACCTAAGAATCGGCAAGAACTTTATTGTACACACTCAACAGCCAACAGGGCCATTAACTTTAACAGACATTTCCTACCACGTAAGTACTCTTGCTTTATTATTGATGAAATGATGAAAGTTTCCAAGTTTCAAGAGCTTTGCGGTAACATTTCGACACATCTATTATCGTGCTCGTATTAGGCCAGGTACCTACTCGAACATTAATTTTGTGGAACCAGTCCAAACTTTTTATCGCCTAACAAATCAAGCAAGTCATATTGTACCCATAAGGTGAGTTTGCAGGAATTTTCCAGCTTCAGTTCTGTGAACAGACTGAGTAGCCTTGAAATTTCAAGCCAGATTTACTAGTGTGTAAAAGTATTTCAGCATTGTCCTTGGTACATCAAGTAGCATGAAAAAGATACATCGAAGCTAATAAGTATAAAAAAAAACACCCTGTGAGTAGACAACCTGGAGTTGACGTTTTTCTGTGGTGCCACAACAGCAGGCGACGAATTAATACGGTCCTGCACGTCCTCTATATCTTCGGACGTACGTGCGTCGAATTTTCCCCACACAGCTCTCCCCCGCTCACGTCCCACCCCATCCCCCCGTTTCCTCCACGACCCTACATTCTCATTTTTGCAAAGAGGGGGTCAAGGGAATGTGGAGAGTCGTCGACAAGGACGTATTGTGTGTGCTTTATTGCCGCCGCGTGAAACTTTCCCTCCCGACGAAATCAGTCTCGTCATATCAAGATTAAATTGTTCGAGGCGGTGGGGGGCACGGCCCCCTCATTCGCCACTCCTCGCCCTGAGCCCGTTCAAAACGCCTCGTGAACTTATTTTCCACTTCATTGTGTCTCCCTCCGTGTCCTCGCATCCACTTTCGACTATTCCTTTTCCTATTTTCTCAATTTATATGTTAGTTGCCATGGGAACGCACCTTTTGCCCCACTGTGCCCTATTTATCTTATCTGTATTGTTGTAAAAGAAGCATCTCTGTACTGAAGTGTCCATAGCAATGTTTCAACTTCGTTCCCGACAAAAAAAAACTACTGCAGAGTTTAAACAAAAGTTTCATGATATATTCCAAGATTCTTGTAAACTAAATAGCTTCAAACTATAGAGGTGTCCCGTTTTGACTGTAAGTACCTACATACACCACTCTGTTTAACCAATAATAGGTATGCTCAAGCAATCTGAACCAAATATAATTCCGACTGAGTATCGTGATTCATCACAATACAACGATTCCTCTTTCCATTTCTTTCTCTTTTCTCTATCACTATTTTCCACAAAATAGTTCAAGAGCTGAATTCCAGCGACGCTATGAGCTAACTTAGGTAACACGAAGCTAAGCTGAGCTACAATTGGGCTGAGTTAATCCAACTCCCTGATAGGGCTGAAGCTACATCAATCTTATTTATAAGTTTATCCTAGCTAAGCTGAGGATTGAATGCCAGCTTTTAATGAAACTAAACTCATCTGAGTTGGCCTGTACCGAATTTGAGCTAGCTAACTGGAAAAAGTTGAGGCAAGCTAATCTGAGCTGGGGCTGAGTTATTCCGAGTCAGAAACAAACAGCAAACATACTAGATGAGTTGAAATCAAGCTTTAGGGATAATTTCAGCTAGCCTGAGGTTAAATTGAACTGAAATGAAGTAGATCTAACCTGAACTAAAGAAAAACTGGAATTGTAGCTGAAACTGTGAATAACTATAGCTGAGCTAGAGTTAAAATACTTAGGTTAGAGTCAAGCTCACTCTAGCTAGAGCTTGGCTAGCTTCAACTAGAGCTGAGTAAGGTTGAGCTATAGTTGAACTGGTTCTTCGATGAAGCTGGAGCTTACTTCAGCTACAGTGAGCTTTCTTCATTCCAAGCTGAGCCAACTTTGATTAAATATGTGCAAATACTAGTTATAGATATATGAGAAAAATCTAGCTAACTTGAGCAACAGCTGAGCCAAGGTTAGCTGGAAATCTGCTTGCACTAGCTAGGGCTGAGAATGATTCAGCTTGAGCTACATTGATTCCCAACTGTATCAAATTTAAGCTTTATGGAGCCTAATTTCAGCTTAGTTAAAACCTAATCCAGCTCAAGCTACAGCTGATATTAGCTAGAGTTGTGCTAATTTCAAATAACGTTGATCTGATCTTGGTCAAAGCTCAACTAATCCCAACCAGAGCTAAGTTTACTGAGCTAGAAATAAAATTACTTAGCTACAGATCAGCTGTTTTAGCTAGGACTAAGCTCGCATCAGCTCAAAATGATCCAAGTTGAACCAGATAAGTTACCTTCAGTTAGAACTGGAAAAATTTCAGCAAATATTAATCTGACTTTGGGCTGAACGCAGCTATATTCAACTAGAGCTAAGCTTACTTAGCTGGAAATAAGCTGTACCAGCTAAAGCTGAGCTTATCCAGCTGAGATTTACCTCATCGCCTCGAAATGATCTAAGTTAACTAGCCTAATAACTATCAGGCATAGCCGCGCTGATCACGCTATAGCTGAGCTTATTTTAGCAAAAGCTTGGCAACATTTGACTAGAGCTGGGTCAAGCTCAGCTATAGTTTCAATAAAACTAGAGCCCACTTCAGCTGGATCTGAGCTATTTTCACTGGAACTAAACTTTCTTCAATCGAAAATGAACCAACTTCAGCTAGATTGAGGCTAATCGTAGCAAAATAACAATAAAAGAGCTACATGACTTTTCAGCTACAGCTAGCTTTAATTCAAACTAGAGCTAAGTTGAGCTACAACTGGGCTAACTTGGGCAACAGCTGAACGAAGGCTAGCTAGAGATGAGCTTACACCAGCTAGGGTTGGAAATAATTCAGGTTGAGCTAAGCTGGTTTCAGCTATACTCAATTCAAGCTATATACCTCAATTTCAGCTGAATCTGAACTGTTCTCAACCTAAGCCACGGCTGCTTTTACTTGAACTATACAGCTCAATTTTAGCTGAATCTGAACTGATTCCAGCTGAGCCATAGCTGATTTGAGTTACAGTCAAGCTAACTTCAAATGCTGTTGATATGACTTGAGCCAAAGTTCAGCTGAATCCGGCTAAAGCTGAGCTCATTTAGCTAGAGATAAGATGAGTCAGCTACAGCTGAGCTTACTTAGCTGAGGCTGGACTCGCCTCAGCTTAAAATGTTCCAAGTTGGAGTAGCTGAGCTTTTTCCAGCTCAAGCGGAAATAATCCCAACCAAAGTTGATCCGACTTTTAGCCAAATGCAGCTAATTCCAATCAAATTTGAACTTACTTAGCTAGAAATAAGCTGGTGTAGATCGAGCGGAGCTGATTCAGCTGAGTTCAAACTCATCGCTTTAAAATGATGTGATAATTGAACAAGCTCAGCTACCGCCAGCTACAGCCGAATCAGATTGAAGTTGAGTTCATTCAGACAAAGCTTTGGTATTTTTTAAATAGAGTTGAGTCAACTTCAGATCAAGTTCAACTGATTTAGATGAAGCTAGAGCTTACTTCAGTTGGATCCAAGCTATTTTTGATTTTGTAGCTGGTTCTAAGCTGATAATAGCTGAGCTAACTTCATCTGAATCTAAACTAAGCTCAGCTAGAGCTACACTGACCTCAGCTTGAACCAAACTCAGCTCAGATAGAGCTAGACTGACTTCACTTTGAACTAAACTAACTTCAGCTTGAACTGAGCTGACTTCAGCTACACCTTAAACTATTCCCGCTGAACCTAATGGAGCTAGAGCTTACTTCAGTTGGATCCAAGCTATTTTCGATAAAACTGAACTTCTTTTCATTAGAGCTAAGATGATTTCAGCTGGTTCTGAGCTGATAATAGCTGAGTCAGTTTCACCTGAATCTAAACTAAGCTCAGCTAGAGCTACACTGACCTCAGCTTGAACCAAACTCAGCTCAGATAGAGCTAGACTGACTTCACTTTGAACTAAACTAACTTCAGCTTGAACTGAGCTGACTTCAGCTACACCTTAAACTATTCCCGCTGAACCAAATGGAGCTAGAGCTCACTTCAGTTGGATCCAAGCTATTTTCGATAAAACTGAACTTCTTTTCATTAGAGCTAAGATGATTTCAGCTGGTTCTGAGCTGATAATAGCTGAGTCAGCTTCACCTGAAGCTAAACTAAGCTCAGCTAGAGCTAGACTGACTTCAGCTTGAACAAAACTAAGCTCAGCTAGGGCTAAACTGACTTCAGCTGGGACTAAACTAAGCTCAGCTAGAGCTGGACTGACTTCAGCTTGAACCTAACTAACTTCATCTTAAACTGAGCTGAATTCAGATACAGCTTGAATTATTTCCGCTGAACCCAAACTAGCTTCAACTACAGCTATGGCTAGGTTCCGCTGAAGCTAAACTGATTTCAATTGAAGTTGATCTGCTTCCAGACAAAGCTCAGTTCATCTCAACCTGAGCTGAGTTGACTTAAGTTGAAGCTAGACTCACGTCAACTGAGCCGGCTTGATTAGAGGGTGAGCTAAACTAGATCTGAGCCAGTTTGTAGTTGTGCTGACTTTGAGTGAGTTGATTCAGAATTGCTGCATCTAAACTAAATAGACCTATGCTAACTTGAGCTAGGTGATTGAAGCTATAGATGATCCAGACTAGAATATAAAAATAAATGAACGAAATAGAGACAATCTGAACTAAAGCTTATCTGAACTGGAGCTAAAACTAGAGCCAATCGTCACTGGAGCTTTGTCAACGTGAGTTATAATTGAGAAATGTCAGCTATACCGGAGCGTATCCAAATTTGAGCTAATCAGAGCTAGATCTGATCTCAACAAGATGTCTGCCAACTTGGGCTAGAATTAAGGACATTTTAGCCAAATCTGATTCAAACTGGACCAAATCTGAATTAAAGCTTAAGCTAAACTACAGATAAGATGAACCAAATCTATGCTAACTTGAGTTGTAATTCAGATATTTTTAGCTAGATCTGAGCTAGGTGATGGCAGAAAATGGGAAGAGAATTGATCTGAACTGGAACTGTGCCGATTTGAGCTGGAATTGAGATAATTGCAGCTAAAGCTAGACTGAACTTGACCCATCTGGATTAGCCGATCTGGATTGGAGCTGAATCTAGACTAGAGCTGATATTAACTACAAATGATCTGAACTAGAGCCAATCTGAACTGAAGCTCATCTGAACTGAAACGTATCTGAACTGAAGCTCATATAAACCAGAACTGATCTGAGCTAGAGCTTATTTGAATTGGAACCAATTTGAGCTGGAGCTAGTCTGAACTGGAGCTCATCTGATTCTAAGCTGATCTGAGTAGAGGGAAAATAAACCAGTTCTATGCTGACTTGAGCTAGAATCAGGATAGTTGGGCTAATAGCAAAGCTAAACTGGCATTGCAAAATGATAATCTAAATTGAAGCTAATCGAAACTGGATCTGCTCACTTGAGCTAGAATTGCGTTAATTCAAGGTGAAGCTGAGTTGGACACAGCCAATCTCAACTAGAGCTAGTCTGAACTAAGCTTATCTGAACTGGAAATGATATAAGCTAGATTTGCGATAGCTTTGGCCAGAATCGAGATAGATCTAAATGGAACTGCAAGTAAGACCTTTGTTTTTCAAACTTTCATGTCTACGTTTATGTCACTGCGTTGAACTGACGAGCCTAGATTATATGACGAAACACAATTCCATTTTATACCAATTTTACTATATTTCGTTTGTACTTTTCAGAAAAAGTCAACCTGAGAAATATTCCCGCGAATGGATTTGTGTAGGTAGGTATAACTTTGTACTAAACTGCCTTTGGCAAATGTTCAGCAGTAGCGAAGATTGTGCCCTTAGGCAAAACTAAGCCTCTGTGTTGTAACACTTACCTAAATAGCAATATTTCATGCCACAATCTGCTTTCACAATATTGTCAACATATGTTCCGGGAAGCTTGAAAAATACCGAAACCAACAACGTTTTTTTTTATCATCATGCATTGCTCCGGATTATAAAGCACCCTCCGAATAAGGGCGCCTTGGGCAAGGACACGCATAGATTTCTGGTTTTCTACTGCCATGACGATAACCCTACGTGAGTTGATATCACCCACGACGCGCTATATTTAACGATGCACGTTTCCGGAACGTTATCTTCCAAAAATGGATTGAATACTACAAACGTACACCACACACACACAACCGAAGGATATATGCGTATAAAGCGGGAGAAAGTGGGGCAGGTTTGGGCGGAGAGGGTGGCTTGGGGGTAGCAAAACGATAAGCTGGAGCGTATGACATAACTCATGACTTATTACGCAGTTCGAGCCAACAAAACCAAGCTAATTGTGTTTGTGTGCGGCAAATATTGGAAACCTCCACAGTTACTCCCGCTTAACTCCCATTTCTTGAGCTATTACTCCTTGCTGCTTATAGAGACATATTTTTGGTTTTTATCGTCGTGCTCATTCAGAAAAAACAGCCGCCCACACTTCTTTCACAGTAGAAGAATAGTCGATTTCTGAACTTCTATTACCGCCACAGTATTCACTTCTTACAACAAAATGGTGACTTTTTCACTTGATTGGCGTGAGAAGTCACTTGGAAGCTGGATTATATTCATACATCATAGCTAACAAGGATTATTTCAACTGAACATTATTGATCCATCACTTCTCGGATTTTGCACATACCTTGACTTCCAAGCAATTACTGTAATATTGCTCCCACTGCTACTCCTTAACTACTCCCATTATCAGGTGCTTCCATTATTTCCACCGTATTAGCTACTTGGGAATTAAACCTCATCAAATTAAGTTCACACTAACGTAGGTTTAGATTTCTACAGCTAATTCTGTTCTCCGGAACTACTCCTCCGCTATACTCCCAATGTTACTCCCACGACCTTCCCCCTACTTCTCCAGCCTCATGCTTCAAATTCATGCCGAAAATGGGCGCTCTGTTTACGCTGAACATCTCGATATATCATTTCATCACCCGGCTTTTTTTTTGGCATACGCGCGAGACAAAACAAACACCAGCTGGGGGATCGGGGGGCGAAAAGGGAGGTGACGTAACCCCTTGGCGTAGAATTTGCAACATTTCCAGCCCAGGGCTTGCTCTGATTAACGGCCTCCACCTTTCGGAACGCGGCGGTTAATTAAAGTCTGGAATTATTGCCCTGGTGGCGGGCATTATTAATCCGTTTAGTGCCAGAGTGCGACTAATTCACTTTAGAGGGGGGGGGAGCGTGCAGGCAAGGCCGAAAGAGGCGGGGAGCGGGGGAGGCTTAAGTAAGTTGTTAAAAAGGGCAGAGCGGCGAAGCTCGAGAGGACGTAAGACGAAAGCTGAAAGATGGATTCAATTTATTCGCGCGAGGCCGGGAGTGGGCTTTGAAAAATCTTGGATCAAGTTATGGGGAGGGGATGCAAGAATCAGGAGTTGGAGAAGGGGGCATGGCAATAAAAATGGGAGATAATTAATTCTGGAAATTGCTGTTCTTTATACATTTCTGTTTGATGTGAAAGCGTACTGGATTGATTGTTGGAAAGGTTGAAGGAGCACTTGCATGCATACATAAGCACCTGCCGTGAATTGGCACCTTCTAGCTGAACTTTACTCAGCTCTAACTCAATTAGATTGTCTCCAGCTACATATCCTCAAATATAGCTTGAGTTTAGCTCTGGGTAAAGTGAGCTCAGCTCTAGTTAATCAACACAGAAAAACATCTAGGAAGTTATCTTGACCATGTTAAATAAGCTTAGCTCCAGTCAAGGTATGATCAACTTTGTTTGAAGTTAGCTCATTTCCAGCTAAATTTAGCTCTAGCTATAGCTTGAAGCAGCTCAGTCGTAACTGAAATCAGCTCAGCTCTAGCTAGAGCCTATTTCTAGCAAAATTCAGCTTAGTTTCATCCCAAGCAAGCTTATCTCTAGCTGGACTGAATTCTAGATCTGACTACTATTAGCTCAACTATAATCAAAGCTCAGCTCAGCTCAAGCTTGAATAAATATACCTTTGGTGGAAGTTAGCTTCGTTCTGAGTAATGAACCCAGCTTTCAAACATAGCCTCAACTTGCGAAAAGTAAGCATAGCTCTAGATGAAGCCAGTTCAGCTGCAACTCCAATCAACTGAGCTATAAAAATTACGTCTGCTGTGACTCGAGTAAGCTCAGTTCTAGCTGAACTTTTCTAACTTCTAGCTGAATCAACTCATTCAAGCTGGCGGAACCTCAACCAGTTCAGCTCAATTTCAAGTTAGCTCAACTCTTCAGTAGCTCAACTCCGAGTTAGCCAAAATTCAAGTTAGCTCAACTCAAACCAAGCCAGTTCAGTTGGAGTGAGCCCAGTTTTGGCTGAAGTTGGCTCAGCTCCAGATAAAATCAGCTACGCTTTTGCTAAGGCAGATAAACTTTGATTGACGTCAGCTCAGCTTCAGTTGAAGTTGAGAATAGCGGTCATGAAAAAATTCAGGTTCAGCTGAAATTGGGGTATAGCTGAATTCAGCTGAGTTCATGCTGAGGTAAGCTCAGCATAAGCTAAAGTAAGTTTAGCTTGAGCTGAATCACATCAGACCTAGTTGAAGTGAATTTATCTTAAGTTGAACTTGGATCAGCCGTGGCTAAGGTGAGCTCAACTTCAGCTCAAGTCAAATCTAGTTGCAGCTAAAAGTACTGCAGCTATAGCTGAAGTTTTGTTTACATCTGTAGCCACTATCGGCTCATATCTAGCTGAAGTAGGCTTATCTGTGATTGAAGGAGGCTAAGTTCTAGCAAAAATAACTGTAGTTGAATGTAGCTGAGATAACTCAAGTTTGATCATTTTGAGCTGACGTGAACTTACTCCATGTCAATCAGTTCAGTTCCAGTCGGATCAGCTTCTAGCTAAATGAGCTTAGCTCTAGTTGAAATTATCTAAGCTTTGGCTCAGTTGGATCAACAAGTTAGCACAGCTGTAGCTTACGTCAGCTACAGCTTCAGCTTGAATCAGTTTAGGCTTAGCTAATATTGATTTGATTTAGTATAGCTGAGATAAGCTAAGTTCAAGCTGAACTATTTTTAGCCTTAGCAAGTGTGAGCTAAACTCCAGCTTACCTCAGCTCAGCGGTTACTTACGGGCTCATCTATGGGTTGAGTTAGATCTAGCTGCAGCTAGAAATGATTAAGTTAGGGCTAGATTTACATTTTATCTCACTATTAGGTATTTGCTCAGATTTATTTGAAGTTAGCTCAGCCCTGGTTTGAATTACCTGAACTACGGCTGAAGGCAGATCGACTTCGATTCCATCTTAGCTCCAGTGAAAGCTTGCCATAGCTATGGTTGAAATTATTTCAGGTCTAGCAGACATTATTCAAGGTATAGCTGAAATCAGCTTCGATCAAGCTGAAGTTAGTTTAGCTGTAGGTAAAGTTGACTTAGCTTGAGCTGGAGTATTTCCAGCCCCGAGAAAAGCTTATCTCTAGTTGAGCTTGACTCAGCCGTAGCTTAGGTTAGCTCAGCTCCAGCTGAAATCACATCTAGCTGGAGCTGAATATAGTGCCGCTATGACTAATTTTTTTTCTCCATATTTAGCTGTTGTAAGCTCAGCTCTAATTGAAGAAGGCTTAGTTGTAACGAAAGTAGCTCAGATCCAGCTGAAATGAACTCTAGCTTCACCGAAGCTTGTTAACTATATCAAAACTTGATCCAGCTTAAGTAAAATTCACACAAGCTATAGCAGTGAAGCAATAAATAAGCTTACTCCTAGACTGATAAGTTCAGCTCTAGCTTACGGTAGCTTGGCTGGTTTGAACTCTATCAGTTTGGGGTAATAAGGCAAAGCTCAGCTGAATTAGCTCAGTTCCAGCTAATTCACTTCATTTCCAGCTGAGTAAGCTCAGCTCTGGTTGGAATCAGCTGAGCTCTCGGCTAAAATAAGATAGACTTTGGCTGAATTCATTTCAGCTCTAGCTAAAATCAGTTGTAACTTCAGCTGAAATCAGTTGAGATCCAGCCAAAATTGAGCTTCATATTTAGTTTGAGTTGAGCTTAAGAGCCTGAGCTTTGGTTTTGGTTGAGGCAGATCAACCATGTCTGACGTTAGCTAAGTTTTATTTGAAGTTGACCATAGCTCCAGTTAAAATTAGTTTTGGTTCAGCCGAAATCAATTAAGGTAGCTGACAGCTCTACTTAAAATTGCCTCAATTATAACTCAAATTAGCAAAGCTTCAGTGATGATTAACTTCAGTTTAGATCAGCTGTAGTTGAGATTATCTTTATTTCTTATCATTTTTATTCTCATACCCTTGTTCAGCTCAGATCTAGCTGTAATCACCTAGTTCAAGTTAGCAAAGTTCTAGTTTAATTTCGATTATTTGCACGAATTTATCTTAGCTATAGTTCAAATTCGATATAGCTTAGCTCAGCTGCAGCTGGAATAATCTCATTTCTGGCTGAAGATGTCACAGACCTAGTTTCGATTGGATCTAGAACAGATTAGTTTTTGAGCAGCTGAATTCGAGTTGAAAGAATTCAATTCTAGCTTAGTTAAGGTGAGTTCTAGTGACGATTAGCTCTAGTTCAGTTCAGTTTCAGTTTGGAGATTGGCTTTAGTTCAAATTAGCTCTATTTCTTCTCAACTATTCCTATACTATAGTTCGGCTGAGCTCTATACGTAATCATCTTCATCCTAGCTCAAGTTGAAACAGGTCTAGTTCAAGTTGACTGCCGCTTGGATCGACTTCAACTCAGAGCAGCTAAGATCAGCTCTAAATTCATTGATAAACTGTGGTTCAGATTAGGTCTAGTTCAGTTCAGTTCAACCTGAAATCAACCCAATTCTAGCTCAAGTGAGGACAAATCTGGTTTGGACTAGCTTTAGTACATATAGCCCTACTTTAGATGAGCTTGAGCTTAGCTTTAGCTTGGATGATTAAATTCAAGCTCGGGTTGAAAAGTTCTAGATATTACCAGCTTCAGTAAAAACTACTTTTAGTTTAGAGTAGCTCCAGCTTAGATTGGCTCCAGCTAGAATACTTCGATTATATGCTGGCTCAAGTAAGTATCTTGTTAAGATCAGCTCTGATTGATCAGCTCTAGTTCAGATTAGCTCCAGCTTTCAGAATAACCCGTAGATCAGCTTTAGTTTAGCTGCTGTAGCCTTGATTATTGAACCAAATTTAGCTCAGTCAGGTCACTCAAGTTTCGGGCTAGAGTCAGAAGAATCATAGCTCGATGCAATTTGATGATTCAGCTGGAATCTAGCTCCAGCTAGCTCAGTCAAACTCCAGTCAAAGATATCTGAAGCAGACCAGTTCAAGATTGGCTCGGGATGGTACGTTAGGCTAAGCTCAGTTTAGTTGAACTACAGCTCAGTTTCGACTCAGACACAGCTCATTCCAGTTCAGCTTGGATCACTCCAGCTAAACAATCCTAGGTCAAACTGATCCAATTCAGCTAAGCTTTTCTCAGGTTTCAGGTGAGCAAGCTTCAGCTGAACTGACACCAGCTTTGGAGTCTGACAGTCTAGCTTGATCAAGTTCAGCTTCAGATGGAAGTTTATAGCAGCTCCAGTTTGGATGAGCTTCAGTTAACATTAGCTCTAGTTTAGCACCTGAGTTCAAGTTATTCAAGCTCAGCTTAGCTCAGTTTTAGCTTTTTAGCTTGATTTAGTTCTGTCTGCTAAGCTGTTGTAGCTCAAATTACTGTCTGTCAATGACTATCTCCATTATAAAGTTTAACTTCAAGGTCAGCTCACCTCAAGTATTAAGCTTAGGTCAGATGAATCCTTACTTTTAACAGTTGGAAGATTTAGCAGATTTTTCAGGTCGAGCTAACATGTTGTAATTTGGTTGAATTTTAGCTCGAACTGTCCCAATTTAGCTAAGTTTCTGGTTAAAGTAAGTTAGGCTTACTTTAACCAGTCACCCTTTATTGCTTGCGGTTAGCTTTATTCGATTCAGCTTCAGATAGAAGTTCTCGGCTCAGCTGGATTCTAGCCCAGCCAAGCTGGATTTTACACTAGTTCACAATAATTTGAGCCCAGTTCAGCTGAATTTCAGCTCAGTTCAGCCTAACTCCAGCTTAGTTTAGTCAAGTCCAGCTCAGGATAGCTTATCTATAGCTTCAAGAAGGTCGAATACATTTATTTATTCATTTATTTATTATCTCAGTCACTAAAAGCTCAGGTAAGTTTTATTTCAGTTGAGTTCATCTGATAGCTGAGATCAATTAAGCTGTAGCTCGGACTAGCTCAGTTCAGTTCCGCTTTGGTTCAATCAACTTGGATTGAACTATTTAACAGTGAGGTATGGCTCAGTTGCCCAGTTTTAGCTCGGCATATTCCAGTTTATTTGTAATTCAAATAAATGAATCATAATAAGTGTTTATTGTTTCATAAATACCATACAGGTATTATAAACAAGGGTGAGGAAAAATTATTATTCACAACTTAAAACTAAAACTAGAGGATTGAATACGCAACAAAAAGAAAACAATCAGATAGACAGTTGAACTGTTCAAAGCCCCAAAAAAACATATGAACAGAAATACCCTTCTTTTTTTTATTTGTAATTCAAGTCAATGTGGTGGTTCATCTGGAAAACAATCCATTGAACTAGTTTGCTACTGCAAAAAACTAGCGTTGTTTCGAGACTCAAATCTTTGGTTTAGGTTGTTTCAGGTTCAGTTCAGCTCAGCTTGAGCCAAGAAACTTAGCTTGAGCCAAGTTCAACTTAGCTTGAGTCTATTCCAATTTAGCTCCAGTCTAGTTCAACTTGACTTGAGTTCAACTTAACTTTGCTTGAGTCTAGCTTAACTGAGTTTGAGTCTAGCTTAATTTGGTTTAAGTCCAGCTTAGCTTAGCTCAGCTTAGCTCCAGCTTATTCAGCTCAACTAAACTCTAGCAGGCAAGAACAAGCTTATTTCAGCTAAGGTTTAGTTGAAACCAGCTGAATCTAGATCTACCTAGACCTAGATAGACCTAGATCTAGCTGAAATTAGCTCTTCATTGAAGTTGTCTTGCACTTATCAGCAGTACAACAATTCAACGGAATCCTAGCTCAGATTAGCTTGGTTGAGATTACCTCTAGATTAGCTCTGGTTTGGGAAAGCTTCAGCTTGGAATAGCTTAGGTTAAATCAGCTCAAGTTAGGATCAGCCCAAGTTAGGATTAGCTCAAGTTTGGATTAGCTCGAGGATTAGCTCAAGTTTAGGTAAGCCCCAGCTTGAGTAAGCTCTGGTTTAGATAAGCTCCAGTTCAAATCAGCTCAAGTTTGGATAAGCTTTTCTTTCGTCTGATTCTAGTTGTAGTTCTAGCTGAGCTAAGTTCTTGAAAGCTTGTATCACATAATTGGATTTCTGAAGGCAGAACTCTACGTATACGTGTCTCGGTTTGGATTTGAATCTTGCCAGTCCAGCAGTGATAAAGCCCAGAAGCTGGACTACAAATCACTTGATCAGACGCAAGAGAAACTTGCTTGAGTGAGATTCTCATATGGCGCCATCTGTTTTCATGGAAGCCTATAAAAAACGATTGTTCCTTTTGAGGCTTAACATGAACACGTTGGCTTGGTCGAAAGAAAATTGGGTTCGGTGAAATTGATTTTCAACCAGGGTTATAAGCAATGAATATGCTGACAACAAAAGTCACCTTCATGTTTAAACAACGCCAGCTAGGCACATCGCAACGTGCCAAGCTGCAAGCTTGAAGTTTACTAGTAACTACTGGTAGAGGATCAAAAAAGAGGGCATTTTGTTGATGAGACCCATCAATCATCGGAATCGAATCGTAATGTGCCGCGATAAGCGAATCCATCACGGCCTCTCTTATCCCTTTCCTGCTGGAGCTCTCTCTTGCCAGCCCTGATACTCGCCCAATTTTTTTTTTTCAATAAGAAAAGTACACAGGCCATAACCGCTTTTTACGACATCACTATTTCGGCATACAACACACCACATGGCGCCCCCCGAGGTGGTGTTTTTCCGCGAGCGGCTTTTCCGTCCTTATCGCGTCCTCCGCGAAATCCCAGGTTTTTTCCGGCGAGATGAAAATGCGCGACGATTCCACGGCGACCCCGTTTTTTGCGCGGATCCGGCTGACGTCACACACAGTTGCAGGTACAGGGTGCTCCAGCGATGTCCAAATGACGATTCAATTCGAAAAAAACATCATTCCAAGAAACCAGAACAAAATATGCTTCGGTGTAAGGGAGCGTTAGTTGGTCCGAAGGGCATGAGCGTAAATTCATACTGTATTTGGATGATATACTCGAGCTAGATGCCCAGTTCTTTGCGGTGAATTTGCCATCGTGGAAACAGCAGTGGCAATTCTGAACATCCCCGTAGGACGTTCGCTGCTGCTGCTTTTAATTCTGATGAGCTCGTTTTCCTTTTGTTGTACCTCGCGGCAAATTTGTTCGCTCTCTGGATTAAAATGACGTCGACGACAACGCACTGGGGAAAACCGGAACTAACAAGTTTTCGACTTGGTGCGCGCATTGATGGTGCTTTTATCTGTTGTGTTCCGGTGCTCCATCGGGAGGATGTGCGGAGACAGGGGATGGGAGGTGAATAGGAGAGAATAATGACACGTTTTAATGGAGCCAAATCGAATTTCATTTAATGAAATTCTCGAACACTGGATGCGAATCAAAATGGACGCTGAGCTGGGTGGGTGATGAAAAACGCTAATTATAACGTTCTAGTTGCACTTACTGCCTTTTTCATTTCTGTTTTATTCATAGTCAGCGTTTTTCGCTTGGATAAATAGAACGTACCCAGGTTTCATTATCTTTATATCACTGGTAGTTTTGCTTTATTACAACAGCTATCGAAATAACTATTAAAACGTACGTTTTTCTGATTGGATGATGTTTAAGAATCTCTGTCAAAAAGCCATAAATTGTCAGGGATTTCCATAATAATAATAAACTGATGGCTTGAATAAACTTTAGACTTGGCTCTGAGTTTCAAGCTGATATATTGCAAGGGCAATGTTAATATTTAACGGATCTCCATGCCGGAATTGGAACTGGCGGACGAGATAATATGAAATTTGTATGTCCTCCGGGATTGGAGAGCACTCACGTTCGACAATTGCTTCGCTATTTTATTACCTGCAAGGTATCGTTGTCTGCATGTGAACGATAATGATTACTGTATGTAGACGTACACCAGAGCCACACTAAATCCAAAAACTTTATTCCAATGGGCAAGTAGCACTCAAAAAGTACATAAAAGTTCCTCGAGGGGATTCATCGGGGAAAGAACTCACGGAAAATTCTCACTTCAGACACCAGATTGCCGTGGGTAATTGTAACGAACTCTGGACCGGTACTTCAATCACCTAATGAAGTCTTGATTTGGCTATTTGGCAAATGAGCGTGGTGCTCTTCATTTATCTGCCGCATAGCTTCTTCAGAACTTTATTGGGAAATGGAAATACCGGCCATTATTTTGTTGATAGCTGAATAAACTCAACATTGGTTTGATGGTTTGATAATGATCATTGTACTCATGTGACATACCTAAGATATATTTACACATTTATGCAGATAGCCATCTAATCAATCGAAAGGAAGTGATTGATTGTGAAGTGAAGAAGTGAGCGAATGGGAATTGGGAACCGGGTCGAAACTACTGGGGGTAATTTCTCTAGAAACTCTCACTTCTGACACCAACCAATTGTTGTGTATTGGTCGTGAAGATTATTGTAAGCTGGTCTTCAGTAGATGGGAAGATATGAACCAACATTTGTATAGTGATCAATCTACGTACATAAATATGACAGATTCACGCAGAAACAGTTCACTTAACCAAAGAATTGCAGCAGATTTTTTATTAGGAAATACGGGAAGAAGAATCAAAACAAGTAAATTGGAAAAGATGCCTATTTCTGACACCAAATTGTTGTGTTTAGATCAATGCGACAGAATTTTGATTGATGACTGAAAAAGCACTAGAGGAGAACAGATAATTCCGATCTTTTATTTTTTTGACATGAGTTCTTGTTTTCGATGACTTGAGAGTGTTTTTTCCTAATCAAATGGATCAAGCCGCTTTTGATTGTTTTCAATTTTTTGGTAACTGATATTTTACAGGCTTTATCAACCCTTTGATTTCAAATGATCAAATCAGAAAGAAAAATTCATGCTACGGCAATATTCAGCAGAAAAGTCGTACTTCTGACGCCCAATTATAGTCTTACACTCCAAAATCATTTCGGCAACAGCCACGTGAGTCTACATTTCTCATCAATGACTCGCAGTTTGACTCTCAGAGGCTCAGCTCCAGCAAGGCTTAGAGTGGGCTAAAATAAGCTGTTGTCTCATTTTAGCTTGATTTTGGCTCGCTTCAGCTCAGCTCAAGTTAGATTGTCTTTGCAGCCAATGTTAAGCTCAGATCAGCCTTGAAAGGGTTAGTAGCACTGAAGAGTGAAGGTTGATATCTAAACTTGAGTGACTTGAGTAGGTTATCCTGATCGAGCTCAAATCTGGGTAGGGTAGCTACCCACTGAAAGTTGGTTTTTACTAAGCTTACGTCAAAAATCTAGCTATGAGTCAATGAGCTGAAACATGGCTTACTATCAACTATTCAACTATGGGTGAGTTGAATGTTGGCTCTGCTAAGCCTGGATTTATATCAAACTAGCTAGTCAATTTGGTGAGTTAACTGGAATAAGTCTAATTCAACTGAGAGTTTGCCTATAAGTGTCACCTTCAACTGAATTTCAGTTCAGATTAGCTTGGGTCGAGGCTTGGGTTAGGTTAGTTCAGCCTAAATCTAGGTAGAGTAAATAGGCTACTAAATATACTGTGACTCGGGTGGGCTAAGTTAGGTTGAGTTCCAGTTTAGCTAAGCTGAGCTTGTAGCTCGACTTGATCAGCACTTGAGGTTAAACTCTAGCTGAGTGAATTAGTCTAAATGGGTGAAGACCAGCTGTGACAAACTCAGTTCGTTATGATCTTGACTCAATTTAGTTTAGTAACTTGGCTTAGTTACAGCTCAATTTGACTCCGTCCCAGCTCAACTCACCTCGTCAGTTTGACTAAATTTAGCTCCGAATAACTGTGATAAGCCTAGTTTGACTAGAAAATAGCCTGCAAGCCCTCATCTGAACCTAGCTCCAGCTGAAACACTCTCAATTCCAGCTGAAGTAAGCACAGGTCTGGTCTAGATAACACCTTCAAACTTGGTTGAATTCAGATTAGCTCTAGTTCAGCTCAGATCTAGCTGGAGTTATTGAAACTCTAGCTCAAGTCAACAGAGTTTTTTATATGCTTGATTTATCCCAGTTTGGCTCAGCTGCAGTTCAGATTATGAAACTGTGTTTAACTTAGCCTTAAGGATAACTCAATTCTCAATCTCAAGTCCGGCAAATCCTTACTTCAAGCCACTCATAATTTCAACTGAAATGTACCTACTTGTTACGCTAGTTCAGTCTAGCTAACGTGTAGCGCAGGGAATGGTTAGCTTCGTTAAACCCCAGCTAAGCTTACTTGAAATAGGCTGAGTTTAGGGTTAGCTCGGGATGATAGAGCTGAGCTCAGTTTAGTTGAGCTACAGCCCAGTTCGTTTTCGAAATCTAGCTCAAACTGGCATAGTTCAACTAGGTTTCTAGTTCGGATGAACAAGCTCTGGCCGAGCTAATACCAGCTTTGTGAGTCGCTTGCTGGATACTCTGAACTCTGGCAGCCTAGCTTGATTCAGCTCCACATGCGAGTAGGTATATTAAAAGTTTATTAGTTTAGCAGAGTTAAAGCCCGGATTAACTGGATTCAGCGCAACTTTAAGGCTAGCTCACCTCAAGTATTGAGGCTTAGGCTGGATAAATCTGGAACTGGAGCTGATAATTGATTTTTTTGAATTTCAGCTCAGGTTAGCTTAGGTGAGCTGGATCGTAGTACAGGAAACCGTCAGCTTGGTAGTATTGAGATGAGTTTACCTAGGTTAAGGCCCAGTCTGACGCAGCTCACGCGTCAGCTAAGCTCGAATTCTGGCTGAACTAAAATACCAGTTTTGGTTCGCTTACTGATTATCAATAATTTTCTCAAGTTCGAGTTACCTGGAAGTTAAGCTCAAGTTAGCTGTAGCTCGAGCCAGCCCAGTTTAGTTTGCCAACAGTTCAACTTTGCTTGAACTCAAGTTACGTCATCCCAGTTTGAATAAGCTGCCCAGTTGTAGTTCGGCTTCTCAGTTCAACTCGAAGTCCAACTGTAACTTTGATCAGTTCGGTTGTGTGGCTTGAGCTACTAAGCCAATGAGCTGCTCCAGGGAGTTAAGGCTAAGGTAGGGCTCAGTCAAGTGGAACTTTTGCTTTGCTTAGTCTGGATTAGGCTCAAAATAGGTATAGCCCAGGCGCCAAGGAAAACAATAAGGAAATAATTGTTTCCTAGCTGGAAACTAGCTTAAAACGATCTGTGTAGCTTAGGTTTTGACATACTAGTTTCCCCCCTTTCGGAAATGTCGGCGTCATGTCGCCATCATCAACAAGAAGTGCACCAGCGTGGTTTTTGCCGAATATCTTGATTTTGGGTCATCCGACAGCAAAGGATGTGAGCAGTCATTTTGAAGCCTATGAAATTCCCTACAGTTTGGTTTTCATTCAATTTTCTGCGACCTATGGTCTTTGAGATAGAGCTTCTGGAAGCAAGAGTCATTGTCGTGAAAGCTCTATGGCCACTTGACTCGAAAAACTAAAATGTCAATGTGACAAAAAAAAATTCAAAATGAGATTACTCAAGAATTTTTTATGCTATAGTTGCGGTGATGGTCCTCAACTCTTCCTCTTGAACCGTAGATCACGAATATTGAGAAGTCAAAAACGTCACATTGTACATATACAGGGTGTACTACGGGAATCAAATCAGAACAGAGAAATTCGACATATTTCTTCGATTTAGCCTATGCGAAACTCTAAGCACTTATCACGAGTCCAATATCAATATGCATTGCTATGTAAGCTTCACTTGATACACCTAAGGAGTGGTCAGCTCACAGCTTCCCTGTAAAATGTTTTGGAGGCCCTCTGAAATCATCAAAATTTACAGTAGCAAAAAATGTATGTAACAGTATATCATATACCAAGGAACCAAAGTGAATTTTTGATCCCTTGGGTGAAGTTTGTTGCTTGAGGGCCCTTTGGGTCCAGTTTCCCAAATTAAAAATCCGTTTTGGTCCCTTGGTATATAATATACTGTTATATACATTCCTTGGTACTGTAAATTTTTAATATCTTGATGATTTGAGAGGGCCTTCAAAACATTTTACAGTGAAGCTGTGAGCTGACCACTTCTTTAGTGTATTAAGTGAAGCTTATAGAGCAAATCCATATTGATATTGGACTCGTATTAGGTGCTTAGAGTGTCGCATATAGGCTAAATCGAAGAAATATGTGAAATTTCTCTGATCTGATTTGATTCCCTCAGTATCCCTGTATATGTACAATGTGACGTTTTTGACTTTTCTATATTCATAATCAACGGTTCAAGAGAAAGAGTTTAAGACCATCACCGCAACTATAGCATTAAGGATTCTCGAGAAATCTCATTTTGAAATTTTTTTGTCACATCGACATTTTAGTTTTTCGAGTCAAGTGGCCATGGAGCTTTTACGACAATGCCTCTCGCTTCCAGAAGCTCTATCTCAAAAACCATAGGTCGCAGAAAGGTCATTTGAAAACTATTCCGTAGGGAATTTCATTGGTTTCAAAATGACTTTTCACATCTTTTGTTGTCAGATGGCCCAAAATCAAGATATTCGGCAAAAACCACGCTGGTGCACTTCTTGTTGATGATGGCGACATGACGCCGACATTTCCGAAATGGAGGAAATTAGTATGTCAAAACCTAAGCCACACAGATCGTTTTGAGCTAGTTTCCAGCCAGGAAACAATTATTTCCTTATTGAGCTGATTTTTGCTCCCTGGCGCCTGGGCTAGTAGTCAATTAGGCCGCAACTCATGTCGGGTTAACCAAAATAGACATGGTTTTACTGGAAGTTCTCTAGTAAGCTTTTACCTCCAACTAAATTTCAGCTTGATTTGACTCAGTTCAGCCTAGATCTAGGTGGGATAACTAAGCCATTAGATGAACTGTTTATAGCTTGGTGAGCCTTATTCAGTTCGAATTCGGCTCAGTATGGCTTAGAGTTGGGTCCAGCACTGAAGGTTCAACTCCAGCTGGTTGAATAAACCTCAATGAATGACGACCAACCCAACAACTCAGTTCGGTTGATTTTTGGCTAAATTTAGTTGAGTCTTGGCGCGACCTAGCTAAGCTCTAGCTCAACTTGGCTCAGCTCTAGCTCAATTCACCTCGATAGTTTGACTAGATTCAGTTCAGATTAACTTGAATGAACCTAGCTTAACGAAAAATAGCCTTCAAACTTTCACCTTAACTTGAGTCCAGGTTAGCAAAAGTCAGCTTAATGCGTAACAGTAGTTTCGATATAGGTTAACTATAGTCAAGTTAAATTAGGTTTTCATCTCGCATACAATCATAGGGTTCCAATTTTTTCGGGAATGTGTAGAGGGTGGTCCTCTGAACAACACCTGATGAAGTCCTTTCGATTTTAGGCGCCACCGGGCGGGAGAAGGGGTGACAAATGTCACTTTGGTCAATTATCACCGTTCATCTCGAAAACGGTGCGTCGCACAGAAATTTTACACGTATCTAAATTAAAGCTGATGGAATTCTCTTCAAAATAATGTATCCATATAAACTGAAATTTGTCACCCCTTCCCCCGCCCCGCGGCACATAAAATCAAAAGGACTTGGCGTTGTATTGTTCAGGGAACCACCCTCTACACATTTCGCGTATTTTACTCGCGGGTAATAGCTATTGATCATTCGGATGCTTTACGACACTCGCCGAAGCTCGTGTCAGCAAACTGCATCCTCATGAGTGAGGAAGGGATTTGGAAGGGATTTTTCAGCATTCAATCAGGCAATACGCAGGGGTTTCTCTGACGTGTTCTTCCCATGTGTGCCTGTCAGCGAATACGTCACTTTTATGTTGCGTTCACTGACAGTTTGATGCGTTTAATGATTTCTTGTTGTGCTTTGTTAATCAAATTATGTGTTTATTGAGTTGTTGTGAATTGCTGCATTGTCTAAATGATTTGTAATGAGTTTCTTGTTTCATTTGTGTTTGTGATTTATTGTTTTGATCCATGTCATGTCATTTTGTTCCTCCGTCAGTTTATTGTTGTGGAGTGTTTTGAGAGAAAAAAGACAGATTATCCCAAAAAAACTTTGCTAACGATTCGAATAAAAACTTTAAAAAGCCGAAAAGTGGGTAACATTTAAACATATCAGAAGAACGCTGAACGTTGGTTTCTTCTCTTGAGAAAAAAATTGGAAAAATCCCACCGCTCACACCAAATTTCTATAAATGATCGTGAAGACCAATGCGACTGTTTTGGTTTTAGATAGAAAACAAAAAACAGTTTTGATTGTGAAATTATCCTCCAGCACAAAGTCTCGTTCTAGATTATATGGGAATATTTCTTACTATTTAACTGAAACTGGCAGCCTTCTGTCTTGAACATAACACTCTAAAAGCTTTTATAAATCTCTCAAATTTCTGGTGGTTTTTTAAGAAGAACTGTTATGGCAATGATCAATAGGAAAAACTCACGGCTGACACCATATTGTTGGAAGATCTGGAGACTACACTGAGAGAAAAGTTTCATTTATAGGTAATAAATACTTGTTTCGTACCAATTTGATAACAAATACTATAACAAAGTATATGTCACCATATGTCGTTTACACCAAATGATTATTTTAGAATCACTTATCCATTATAACCAAGGGGCTTATTATGCCAGTTGTTCATAAGAGTTCATAAGATTCAATAAATATATTATTCCGTATCAAATATTAGTCAAACTTTCCCACAAAATGATTTATTACATCCAAATTGCACATTTTGTTTGTGATTGAGCCGGTTTAATCACTTTAAACAAATACATATTGGCGGACAATCACCTGTTCTTAACCAACAATATACCTGTGTTCACTTCACTCTGGCACCATTTATTTCCCAATAATAACTGTGCAATATTCATAAACAATCGCTAAGTCACCCTCAATGAATTTAATCACTAGAGTATCTTCAGATATTATTATTTATTATTGCCAATGTAATGCGTTGGTGGGGTGAGAGATTTCCACCCGGCGCCATTATTCGCGCATGGTGTCATTTGTGTCGTATCATCCCATGTCATTCATTGTCCAGTATCTCGTTGAAGAAAAGCAAATTTATTTATACAGGGTGACTCAAAAATGTTGGACCATCTTGAAAGTGCGTAATGTAGAGGTGTAGTGGAGTGCTGAAAAGTTGTTGAAAAGATTCCAATGTCTTCCAGTTTTAAAGTTGTGGAGGAACAAAAGTTGGTTCTTCGATCGCTTCTATTTCCGTTGTTTCAAAAGATTTTGGTGAACTGTTTATGGAAAAACAATGAGTGCCAGAAATCAACCTCTAAATCTGTGATGAATTTTTCTTTTGTATAAAGGGTGAGTCATGAATCTTGGAAATTATTATTTTCCAAAAGTGCCTGCAAACAGTCCCATATCCTATGTAGAGCACAATAAAACACAATTCAATTTTATAAAATTCTTTGCTTCTGGTTTCTAATGAAAACTGAATTTTTGTAGTTTATGACTCAACTTGTATAGAAAACAGAATAGTTCATGACTCAACCTGTATAGAAAACAGAAATTCAGTACAGATTCAGAGGTTGATTTTTCGATCCATTATTTCACTATATGTAATGGAGTCTTTGCTGAAATCTTTTGAAACAACGAAAATAGAAGAAATCGAAAAATCAAATTTTGTACCTCCATAACTTCAAAATTAAAAAGCCTAGAATCTTTAAAACAACTTCCCAGTACTGTACTATACCTGCATATCATGCACACTGAGAGAAAAGTTTCATTTATAGGTAATAAATACTTGTTTCGTACCAATTTGATAACAAATACTGTAACAAAGTATATGTCACCATATGTCGTTTACACCAAATAATTATTTTAAAATCACTTATTCATTATAACCAAGTGGCTTATTATGCCAGTTGTTTATAAGAGTTCATAAGATTCAATGAATATATTATTCCGTATCAAATATCAGTCAAACTTTCCCACAAAATGATTTATTACATCCAAATTGCACATTTTGTTTGTGATTAAGCCGGTTTAATCACCATAAACAAATACATATTGGCGGACAATCACCTGTTCTTAACCAACAATATACCTGTGTTCACTTCACTTTGGCACCATTTATTCCCCAATAATAACTGTGCATTATTCATAAAAAATCGCTAAGTCACCCTCAATGAGTTTGATCACTAGAGTATCTTCGGATATTATTATTTATTATTGCCTATGTGATGCGTTGGTGGGGTGAGAGATTTCCACCCGGCGCCATTATTCGTGCATGGTGTCATTTGTGTCGTATCATCCCATGTCATTCATTGTCCAGTATCTCGTTGAAGAAAGGCAAATTTATTTATACAGGGTGACTCAAAAATGTCGGACCATCTTGAAAGTGCGGAATGTAGAGGTATAGTAGAGTGCTGAAAAGTTGTTTAAAAGATTCTAATGTCTTCCAGTTTTAAAGTTGTGGAGGAACAAAAGTTGGTTCTTCGATCGCTTCTATTTTCGTTGTTTCAAAAGATTTTGGTGAACTGTTTATGAAAAAACAATGAGTGCCAGAAATCAACCTCTAAATCTGTGATGAATTTCTCTTTTGTATGAAGGGTGAGTCATGAATCTTGGAAATTATTTTTTTCCAAAAGTGCCTGCAGATAGTCCCATATCCTATGTGGAGCACAACAAAACACAATTCAATTTTATAAAATTCTTTGCTTCTGGTGTCTTAGGAAAACTGAATTTTTGTAGTTTATGACTCAACCTGTATAGAAAACAGAACTTCAATACAGATTCAGAGGTTGATTTTTCGAATCCATTATTTCACTATATGTAATGGAGTCTTTGCTAAAATCTTTTGAAACAACGAAAATAGAAGAAATCGAAAAATCAAATTTTGTACCTCCATAACTTCAAAATTAAAAAGCCTATAGAATCTTTAAAACAACTTCCCAGTACTGTACTATACCTGCATATCATGCACCTTTAAGGTGGTCCGACACTTTGAATCACCCTGTATTTAATCAATGAATAATTAGCTATTGATAATGGATTAATTATGTTTTGTGATGATTTGGCAGAATCATATATAGCCAGCAATGATGCATAAAATTACCTATAAAAACTAATTCAGATCATATTATTCATAGCTAATATTCTATCGTTACCACTCAATAATCGAATTGCTTATTATTATTCACGTTTCTTATTGATAAAACATTATCAAACTGATGTTTTGTAATTATAACCAAATATTAAATAACTGGAAACAAGGTATTTCAACGCTATCAAAACAATCCGCTTGGTGGATGCAAATAAATATTTATTAAGCCGTATTTAAATATGGCATTTGTTAACAATAAACGAGTCTGTGTTTTCCATAATAAATATTCGAAATCTTTTCTCTCAGTGCACCTTCGAGGTGGTCCGACACTTTGAATCACCCTGTATTTATTAAACGAATTATTAGCTATTGATAATGGATTTAATATGTTTTATGATGATTTGGCAGAATCATCTATAGCCAGCAATAATGCATAAAATTACCTATAAAAACTAATTTAGATCATATTATCAATAGCTAATATTCTATCGTTACCACTCAATAATCGAATTGCTTATTATTATTCATGTTTCTTATTGATAAAAAATTATCAAACAGATGTTTTGTAATTATAACCAAATATTAAATAACAGAAAACAAGGTATTTCAACGCTATCAAAACAATCCGCTTGGTGGATGCAAATAAATATTTATTAAGCCGTATTTGAATAAGGCATTTGTTAACAATAAGCGAGTCTGTGTTTTCCATAATAAATATTCGAAATCTTTTCTCTCTATACTATTGGGCGTGAATTGTTGTTCTCGACTTCTATAGTATCGTTTGTTCCCCAACTTTAGCAATGCTAATTTAGAGCGTTCACAATTCTAGTAACCTTGAATTTCACTTGGAATTTTGGTAATCATGTTGTTGGATCGCTCAAATTTTAATCTTATGGAAAACTGGATAAAAAAAATGAAGCATCTTCCACCTTGAAATTTATGGCTAATAATGTTAGACTATCGTTACTTCCATTATTTGGAATCTCCACCAACTTATAAAGCATATCGCTCACTCTGTATGCGGAAGTGCTTCTTACGCTTTCTGAATTCTGACCCTCATCCTCGGAAGATGTTTGCTCTGCGGCACATTCCTCCGGACCGCCCCCACAAAGCCTTCACTTTGAACCCCGTGCGTCCTACGTGTGTGTGTAAGTGCCGGTCTCTCTCCTTAACCCATTCCTCCTCTCTTCCCAAAACGCTTTTGTTCCTCGAGTCCCGCAAGCAACAGCTTGGTCCTTGGCGAACTTAATCAATCCGGTGTATTTATATTCCCCCCTTACCCCCAACACACCCCTCCTCAGTCCTGCAGCAGCCCCATTCCCGAACGTGCCACACAAAGACATATCGTTTTGCTTGGAATGGTGACGGTCCAAGTCACACAGATAGGGCGGCGACGGCGGAACGAGGAAGGTCGGGGGCGCGGGGGGGAGAGCGAGAAGAAAAGGGCCGAGAAGGGAATACTCGGTGGTGGCGGCGGCGGCCGCGCGATCGATGTCAGCTGTGTCTTACACATTTCGGCGGTCTGGCTGATGTGCTGCCGGGGCAATCCCGCCAGCGACGGCATGGGAATATTCACGGATGGGATGTGTCCGGGGGACCTATATCGGATATTGGCCTAGTTTTTCTTTTTGTCCCTTGCAGCGGTATACGCGAGACAAGTAGCGAGGATCTTTGTGGAAAGAGCTTTTGTTACAGGACCTCATCAATTTGGAGTGTTCTTGAAAGTTTTATTTTGTTAGTATATTTGCTGGCTTTCCTTGAAAAAAAAAATGTAATAAAGAGAATTTCTTATTGATGGAAGATGAGTACTTAGTACTTTCGATGAGTTTGCATTCTGTTGATTCTTTTCAGCAGTTTTTGCCTACAAAAACACGCTTTGTGTGTATAGAACACCCTGTGTTCTAGCTTAGCCTTGCTCACTCAAAGGGGGACTGTGGGTAAAATTTTGTGTCAATTTTAAAATTTGTATAGCTGCGGGATGGCTTCAGTTGATTTGAAGTCAAAATCGCATCAAAAAATTCCAAGCCGTTACGAAGTTATCGTAAATTTTGTGGGCTGATTATGACGTCATACTGCGCACCAAAAAGGACAGGTCGGCAGGGCAAGGCACCACGCCAACAATTACTAGACCTTTATAAAATGAAACAAGTTTACCAAACGGTAGACGCAGGTCATTTGACTTTAATTTCAAAGTACGGTGAACCTAATTTCAGTAGATATTTTTAAAAACATAATTAAAGTGCGACTCTATCTGTCAATGGAATAGAGCGGCAACATGGCGAAATCGCGAAATAAAATTCGGCAGCTTGACAGAAGCTTGACAGTATAGGAAAGTCACAGTCTATCGTATAACCCTGAAAACTTCTGTCAGTGAAATCTGTTGGTGGATGAAAATAAGAGATCAGGTATATCAGGCTTGGAATTTTTCGATGCGATTTTGACTAAAAATCAACTAAAGCCATCCCGCAGCTATATAAATTTTAAAATTGACACAAAATTTTACCCACAGTTCCCCTTTAACATGCAATCGGTTCATTTAAATTGAGCTGAAACCGAAGTTGACGAAATTTGATGGATCAATGCAGAGTTTATTGAAGAATAACTTACTGAAATTCCCGAAAATTCAGGATAGTCCAGTCATTATGTGCAAAAAATCGTATCAACTTCGAAAGAATTAGTAGAGGACTGCAATTTCGTACACGCATTCCTTTGATTGTCATGAATGGCCTGTGAAAAGTTCTCCAAAATCAAAGCTTAGGAACTTCGAATAGTCGCCATCAAGTGTTGAAAAGTCGTTTTTTCAGCGGAGAAGTCATTTCTTCATTGCAATATTGTCCATTTTATTATAATTGAATGATTGCGTATTGCCATCTCGACAATCACCATTCATTATTTCTACTGTTGCGTATGTGGCGAATCCAAGATGGCGGCCAAGAAGTAAAAACAGTTGACTGTCTTATTTCCAATATTAGCAGACTTGAAAAATGTCTGATGATTTCATTTTATCTCTGACACAATTTATCATAAAAATACCAAGTGATAAATTTCATCAACTCATAAAAACCGCTGACGGCAACCGAACGACCTGCCGTCAGATTTTGTGAATACCAAACGTCGGATTTTGGCGGGGTATTTTTTTTTCAATTTTCGCAAACAAACCGCATCTCAAGTTGAGGATGGGAATTTTCCAAATTTTTTGCTGATTCTTTGTCAAGATTTTTCGAAATTTCATAATTCATTCAAAATTTTACAAGGAAACCGATGTTCGAATAATCCATTCCAAATACCTTGACACGTTTTCGCGGTGAAAACTCGGCTTTTCGGAAATAATTTTGAGAAATTTGGTGTGAAACGCCGACCGGGGGGTTTCGGGGACCTAGAGTGTCGTCCGGTGCCATGCGGTGGCGTTTTTCTTGAAATTTCGGCCTATAATTGATCAAATTCGACCACGGCACGGCCAAAGTGACAGGAACGTCAATTGACGCTCTGGGTTTTGGGAAACTCAACACTTCGGGGCATTTGAACAGTGTTTGTGGAGAAAATGTACCGTGTCAGCGTGCGAAATTGAATTGTGGTCTCGAGGAGACTATTGAACGTCCATCAGACATCACAAACCCAACATCTCCTTCAAATTCGACGGCATTTCGGTTGAAAACTCCCAGGCCGGGCCAGACGTTGACGGCGTATTTCACAAAAACAGACAAGGCAAAACACGTCTGGGGGGTACTCACAATTCATTTGCAATTACCAGCGGCTTCACATTTCGAGAAAGGGGCCTTTTCGGTCCTCCAGAGCACATTTCATGTCGGTTACAGGGGTTCCTTGTCGCGACTTGTTCTCTACGGAATCCATGATAATTCCATCGGACGTTCTGGCCAGACCTCCAAAAAGGGTCTGTGTTTTGATTTGCGTCCTTGTTTCGAAGCTTTTTTTGTCAATTTTTCCAAAATTTCACTACAAACTCAGCGACATTACTCAGCGTCGCAGTTGTTGTGCTGTGCCATTCGCAAATGTCAATGTAATGTCACAGCACTTCTTGGGTACTTTTTCGCGGATTTCTTTGGCAGGTTTTCGCGAGTGCCGTCCACATCCGTGCTGTCAAATACGTGGTACGTCGCGATGATGTTGACAGTCATGGACGTTTTCGCGAGTAAATATTGTAATGATGAAAGCGGAAATCGTTACATGACATTTACTATCATCATTACCACAAGATCCGATTGGAATTTTGAACCTATGCCAACTTGAAATGAACAATCTGAATGCATCTGTCAAATTTTGATTTTTGACGTTTGAGAGGCCGCCATATTGAACTTTCTCATCTTTCAACCTATCCGATTGGGACTTTCAACATAATAGGTACCCACTTGAGGTAGACAATCGAGGTGTATCTATCAAAATTGACGTTTTGACAGTTCCAAGGCCACCATATCGAACTTTTGCATTTTTTAACCGATCCGATTGGGATTTGAAATCTATAACTACTTGAGATGGACAACCGGAATGCATCTATCAAATTTTGATTTTTGACATTCCAGGAGGCCGCCATATTGAATTTTTGCATTTTTCAACCTATCCAAATGAGATTTGAATAAATGACAACTCGAAATAAGCAATCTGAATACATCTGTCAAATTTGTCGTTTTGACAGTTTTAATTCCGCCGCCATATTGAACTCTCGCATTCTTCAACCTATCTGATTTACTTGATTTGTTTAAGCAGTCGGGATGCATCTGTCAAATTTCGATTTTTGACGTTTCTAGAGGTCGCCATATTGAATTTTTGCATTTTTCAACCGATCTGATTGACATTCTTAACCTACACCCACTTGAGGTTTGCTATTAAAATGCGTTTGTCAAATTTCAATTTTTGACGTTTCAAGAAGCCGCCATATTGAACTTTTGCATTTTTCAACTGATCTGATTGGAATTTTGAGCCTATAGCCACATGAGGTTGACGACCAATATGCATTTGTCAAATTTTGATTTTTGAAGTTTCAAGAGGCCGCCATATTGAAATTTTCCATTTCTAAACAGATTATGTTGAGATTTTGAACAAATACATGAACAATCGAAATGCATTTATCGAATTTGACATTTTGGCAGTTCAAAGCGCCAGCGCCGTATTGAACTCGTGCTTTTATCAACCGATTTCATTGGGTCTTCAAACCTATACTTGGTTGAGGATGTTCAGATGACAGTTACGTTCCAATATATTGAAACGTCCAATATATTGGAACGTCCGTCCAATATACAGGGTGGTCCTCGTTTTATGTCATTAAATTCAAGGATCAATAGAAAATGGAAAATGAAGGGGACTTTCTTCAGAAAACATATTTGAGAAATGCCCAATAACAAAGATACAGCCCTTCAAAGTTGGAAATAAATGATCGTTTTTTCCGCATAACTTTTGAACCGTTCAACCGATTTGATTATAAATAGAACCAAAGGTTCACTGAAATTATCCTTTGTCGAACAATCTTAACATGTTCCATAAAAAAGTTTCAGGGGCTTAGACATTAGGGGGTGACCCTACTTTTCCTCCCTTATTTTTCACCCCCCTAGTTATTTTTGGAAAATGTTTATAATTTTGAATTCTACGTTCAATTTGGAAGAAAAAATCACTTCTGCAAAATTTTGATTAGAGGCTTCGTTTAGGAGATATTCGAGTTTGAAACTTTGGAAAACATCCCGAAATCGCCACTTTCCAGATCCCTAATTGTTTTTTTTCCTGAAAATTTCCCGTGTTTTGGAAAAAATGATGGTTTATCAACTTAGAAATTCTAGAAAACCTATTTCAGCTGAGAAATCATGAGTTTCTTTGGATTTTAATCATTAGACCTTTGAAAGTGGCGATTTCGGGATGTTTCCCAAAGTTTCAAACTCAAATATCTCCTAAACGAAGCCTCTGATCAAAATTTTGCAACAGTGATTTTTTCTTCAAAATTGAACGTAGAATTCAAAATCATGAACAGTTTCCAAAAATAACTAGAGGGGTGAAAAATAAGGGGGGAGAAGTAGGGTCACCCCCTAATGTCTAAGCCCCTGAAACTTTTTTATGAAACATGTTATGATTGTTCGACAGAGGATAATTTCAGTGAACCTTTGGTTCTATTTTTAATCAAATCGGTTGAACGGTTCAAAAGTTATGCGGAAAAAACGATTACTTATTTCCAACTTTGGAGGGCTGTATCTCTGTTATTAGGCATTTCTCAAATATGTTTTTTGGAGAAAGTCCCCTTCATTTTTCATTCTCTATCGATCCTTAAATCTAATGACATAAAAGTCGGACCACCCTGTATTGGAACGTAACTGTGTAATTTTGAATATATTGGAACGTTACTGTGTAATTTTGAATTTTGGGCACATTTTTATTTCTCCCTAATTTCTCCTATACATATTCAAAAAGGCTCCTAAACAACACAGTTCTCCTTTTCTTTCCACTGCACGGTGTATTTCACGGCAGCACCTTGTTCACGGTTCAAGTTTCCACAACACATATAGTCGTTTCCAGTATTTTCAGTGGTTGAGTACCTTGAACAGAAGTAGAAATACATATTTATGAACAAAGTATAATGGTGTCCCAATTTTCCCCAACAACTCTTCACTGACCAGACACTACTCTCAGTGACATGCGTTTTGTTCACAAGAACAAGAACCCCACAAGTCGAGGCAGAAATTTCAAAACACGCGAAAAACATATTTTCTCGAATTCATGTTACTTTTACCAAATCAATTGCTCACGCCTCTTTAACAACTTTATCTGACCAAGACATTATCGACGGACATGGATAAATTACTAAACTCGCAAAGGGAAAACTTGACATCCGCCTAAAACAACGGAAAATCAACATCATGTATAAAACGCCCTTTTCACTTGCTTGGTGTCAGTGGAACAAATTCCCTGGCTACTTTTCAACCAATGCTGTCACCCAGGCAACGGCTTGTCGGCACCGGTGACAGCTAGTCAATATCCGAAGAAATCACTGATTTATTGAGAAAAGTTGAATTGTGAAAAAATTTCAGGTTTTTCGGAATTTAAAATTTGTCGAAGGTGTTTCGGAACCGTCCACAACATCTTCGTAAGGATAAAATTACGAATATATAGGGTGATTCAAATGTTTCCAGCTGTTTTAGTTCTTGAGATCTTATTTTTCATTTTTCACTTCCCTCAACCTACTGAATCCGGCGTTTGCATAGGTGTAGCTGATATTCACCCTGCAACTTCATTCACAATTCATCAAAAACGAGTAAAAACATGATGTGCAAATGATTTTTGCATTGTGGCAATTTCTTCAGCCTAAATAACGGTAATACCAAAAGCGTCGAGAAAAAAAATGAATTTTTTTTTTCGGAAACTAAAATAGCTGGAGACATGAAAATCACCCTATATGTTCGTTATTCCATGCTCACGAAGATATTGTGAACAGTTCCAATATATCCTTGACCGTTTTTTGAATATTCTGCAAAAACTGAAAATTTTCCAAAATTCAACTTTTTCTAATAAATCAGTGATTTCTTGAGATATTGAAGTATAATTCAATATTTTCATGATAAATTATGTCAGAAATAAAATGTAATCATCAGACATTTTTTAGATCCGCTACTATTGGAAATAAGACAGTCAACTGTTTTTACTTCTTAGCCGCCACCTTGGATCCGCCACCAGTGCAAAAGTGGGAATAGTGTATGGCGATGGTCAAGATCGTAACACGCAATCACTCAATTACAAAAAAGACAATCTTGTAATAAAAAAAATGGCTTCTTCGCCGAAAAACGACTTTTAACACTTGATGGCGAGTTCCTAATCTCGGATTTAAGGCGACTTTTCACAGGCCATTCATGACACTCAAAGAAATGTGTGTACGAAATTTCAGCCCTCCACTAATTTTTCCGAAGAAGAAAGACATAGTGACTGGACTAAGACTTGAGTAGAAATTCCTTGTAATATAGGATTTCAAGGATGGCGCTCTTTGATTGGTCCTGAGAAAAATTCTCCGCCTTGAAATTTTTAAGAATTTTAGTATGTTATTCTACAATAGTAAATTTTTCATTGATCCACCAAATTTCGTCAATTTCGAAATTTATTCCGGGCTTCGGCAGATTTTTGCTCAATTTGACTGGACTTAAGAGTCCTCTGTACGCTTAAAGCAGCTCCAACTAAAAGGCCTAGAAATCGAAGGCGGTTATTCTCTTCCAACTGGTATTTGGTGATTATACTTCACATTTCCATGAAAACACGTGAAAGAAAAAAAATCCGAGAAAAGCCGATCACAGCCGAAGATAGTCAAATTTTACGGGCGCCATCCTAGAGCCTTTATTTGACTTGGAAGAAAATTTCTTTTTCCAAGGTGGACTCTCTACAGTATTCTGCACCAACGTACCGGGTGATTTTTCAATAAAATATCTGGAGCCGAAGTTATTTGGCTGTGAAAATTGTTGAAAAAATGCTCAAAAATTTGGAGCTTCATATCTTCAGCTGAAATTTTTTTAATGAAAAATCACCCGGTACGATTGTGCAGAATACTATTGAGAGTCCTCCCTGGAAAAATGATTATTGTTTCAAGTCAAATAAAGGCCCTAGGGTGGCGCGCGTAAGATTTGACTATCTTCGGCTGTGATCGGTTCTTCTCGGATTTTTTTCTGTCAACATGTTTATATAGAGATATGAAGTGGAATCTCCAAATGCCAGTTTAAAGAAAATCACCGGCTTCGATTTAGAAGCATTTTAGTTGGAGCCACTCTGAGCGTACAGAGGACTCTTAAGGGGAAGTGTTGCTATTAACTGGTCGTTTTCGTTGTATCTGCACACATCAAAAGAATCTAGGGGACAAGCAAATTCAGACGATTTCTAAAATCATCATAACTTTTGATTGCCGTCAGCAATTTTATGTCTGTTTTCAGTGTCCGATAGCCCAATCCTTAGTTTTCATGTCTTGATCACGTCGAATACGAACAATGTTTTTCAAAGTTTCTACAGGGTGACCAATGAAACAGTGTAAAATTGCCGAAAGTTCAGTACGAGCGCGATTCCTCAAAAACAAATTCATATGCATTTCAATAGCACAGTTATGAAAACTGGTATTTCAGCTTCAGTAACGTTTTTGAATTTTGAAAATCGAAGGTAAATTGTCAAAGATATTGATCATTTTGTGCCGCCATGTTGAACTCCCAAGAAGTGATCCGATTTCATTGAAACTTGGATCACATTCATGTCTGGTTTCAGTAATTGGAATTTCAAGGTCAAAGGTCTTTCTCGGTCACTTCCAAGCCGCCATTTCAAACTTTTATGTAAATGATCCGATTTTAGTGTGTTCCAAGTTTCATTCAAATTGAATCATTTATGTAAAAAATTCGATATAGCGGCTCGAAAGTGATCGAAAGTGACATTTGACCTTGAAATTCCAATTACTTGAACTAGACATGAGTGTGTTCCAAGTTTCAATGAAATCGGACCACTTTCTTTTTTCTTGGAAATTCAACACGGTGGCACAAAATGATCAATATCTTTAGCAATTCACCTTCGATTTTCAAAATTCAAAAACGTTACCGGAGCTCAAGCACCGATCTTCATAACTGTGCTATTGGAATGCATGAAATATTTTTTTTGGGAAATCGCACTCGTACTGAACTTTCGGCAATTTTACACTGTTCCATTGATCACCCTGTAGAAACTTTAAAAAACATTGTTCGTATTCGACGTGATCAAGACATGAAAACTAAGGATTGGGCTATCGGACACTGAAAACAGACATGAAATTGCTGACGGCAGTCAAAAGTTATGATGATTTTAGAAATCGTCTGAATTTGCTTGTCCCCCAGATTCTTTTGATGTGTGTAGTAAGGGAAAGCCTGATAACTAGTAGCTTGAGGCGATCGCTACTAAGTTTCACATCACGATTTGTTCAAGCTGTGAAAAGTATCACTTTTTCACGTAGTATCACTTCTTCACGTTCTTTTTTACAATGTGAATGACTTCACTGTACACAAAAGTGTTTTATTAACAAATCAATACTCACAGTGATTGCGAAAGAAACCTGGAGAGGGTCTTGTTGTGCCTCAGTCCGTCCAGAAACTCCATTAAATCCCTCAGTTACACACCCGAAAAACATTCAAAGAAGCACTTGGATTTTTTGGCACAATTTAATTTTTTTTGGTCTCGTATTTCGTTATTTTGTTTTTAGGAGCTAATTTTTGTTGCGTGTGAACCAGTCTTTCGTTTCTTGATTTTGTTTTATAAATAATTTAGTTCCATATTTGTATTTTGGTACTCAAGCATATCACTGTAAGCAAGAACTCACGATGAGCATAACTGTGAAAGCACACCACACAAAAAGGCACACCAGTGACATTGCAGCACGGACAGTAGGCCAAAGGGTGCGGATTGTCATCTCCTGTATTGAAGTGTGATAATAAGAGAGACAAACAAAGGTGGTGGTGGTGGTGGTGGTGGTAGTAGTAGTAGTAGTAGTAGTATTAGAGTAAAAAGTTCGTGTAACATGCTTTGGAATAAAATTCCAAAAGAAGTGCATATTAGTCAAGATAGGAAGAAAATATACGTTCGTTGGAATAGCCCACAAAAAATGTTCCTACATCTTTTGAATAACTATAATTATCAATAGGTACTTCGGTTTTGCAAACTTCTAGAGGAAGAAGTTATACATTTCCCATTGTTTCGTGACGAAGTGGTGGTTTTCCCTTGAGTTTTTCACTTCGTTTTGCCGGCACATATTGATAAGAAGACCATAAAACCGCATTTCTTTGAGACGCGGCTCTTTTAGAGATGTCTGTGAAACAGACCTCAAGCGACTGAAACAAAATGATCAAAGCAAATGCAAAAGTAGACGCCAACGACTTTGTCACTGGAGATTTTTTGGAGTTATCGTCTCACTGATAAGATGTAATGAGTAACTAACGAATGCTGTGACTTAGATGAAATTTGAGATTTCCAACGGCCACAAACTCGAGGGTATTTCATAAATGAAGGAATGAAGCCATTCCAGTTCTCTCAAGTCATAATGACGTCAAAACTAATGAACACAAAGCTCAGGGTGTAGCCCCAGCGTACAGTTTCAAGGTCGGAACTCTGTCTTATAAATATGAGTGATGAGAAAACTGAAGTTCAAAAATTTGCAGTGATCTACCCAAACTCTTTAATTTACACTTGGCGATGAACTCCTTCCAAAATAATAGCAATGAGCTTCGTAAATCATGCAGTACTTTCCGTAAACTTGAGCGTTTATCAAGCTGGAGTATTCACCTTAAATTCGACTTCAAACTTCTCAGCAATATTCTCTCCGAATCCATGTTCTCCTTAAACTTGTGTATGAGATGTCCGTTACTGTTCACCTCATGCTTGATATCGAATATTTCGAAGAACTTATCTAGTTTTGTTCGAAACGTAGGCAATATTTCCTTCAGGTTGGTGCGTTCCAACTTTAATTCTCCTTAAACTTGTACATCCTAACAATTGACCTCAATATTCACTGCACCCGAGAACTGAAGTCATTACTGAGGGGAGTCTGGGCTATGTTATTCATAAACTTGGCTACTAATTCACTTGAACTATCTACTTTCATCAACTTCGAGTTTGATTTATTCAAAAAATTGGCTAAGATCGGATAAAATTCTTTTGAAATTTTTAGTGATTTCTCTTCAAAAATGGCGGATTATTTTTGGAACCCAAGTTATATCCTTTTCAATTTCATGGATGAATTCACCTTTTGTCTGTCTAAAACCAAAGCAATATTCTCCACAATTTTGTGTATGAATTCACTCAACCTCTTGTCCTTCAACCTCAAACTTGACACTAAACTTATTCACCAGGCTATCAAACTATTGAAATAAAAGTGAATCTCATTCCCCCAAAAGGTAAGTTGTCTTGAAAACTTTGGAAATATTCTTCCTCAACTTGCGAAATCATTGACCTGGACCCTATACCCAAAACTTGACAAAATCAGATGAGCTTCGCTGAAAACTCGAGTTATTTCTTCTTCAACTTGTCAATCATTTCACACAAATATTCTCCCCAAAAATAATATCGGATTCTCTTGAAAACTTGAACAAATTATCCCCAACGCTGGAAATATTAGGACCTTTGAATGAATTCACAACAAACTATTCACCTCAAACTAGACAAATTTTTTTGAGAAAGAGCGAATCATTTCTGAAACTTAGAGATATCCCTTTCAAATTCATAAATAATTTTGTATTTTGTCTACCTAATAGGTGAAGTCCCATTCTTCCTGCAACTAACAAAAATTGCCTTTAAAACCTAAGCAATACATAGTATTTCCCAAAATTTGTGCATGTATTCACCCAAGCTCTTGTTGTTTAACCTAAAAATTGACACTTTGAACTCAATTGCCAGCCTTTCAAACTATCAAAGTAATTTAGATCTGATTTCTCCAAAAACTAAGGCAGGTTGTCTTTAAACCCTTAACAATAGTCTTCCAAACTTGCGCACAAACTCAACCGAATGCTTCACCTCAAACTTGACAATGAACCTTCCTTTAAATACAAGCAATTTATTTCGTTGAAAAGTAGGCGAAATTTACAATAAACTTGAGCATTTATCAACCTATTAGGATTAGGTCTCAAACGCAAGGTTAATTTATTTTCAAAACGGGCAACTATTCACTGGCAAAATTTCTGGAATAGAGTTTCTTGGGACACTCAGAAGTAGATCATCAACATATAACTTGAGGATTGGGATGTAATGTTTGATTGATTTGAGTTTATTTTCAATAAGATAATCCATCACAAAGTTAGCCAAAACGGGACTGGCCGGATTTCTCATGGCTGTTCCGTCAAGTTGTGAATACAAACAATTGTTAAAGGAGAAATATCTAGTTTCAAAACAGTGATCTATAATAGTCAACAAAGAATTCTTAGGTAATTTTGTATAATTCGATATGAACGACCACCTCTTATTTATTACCTTTAAGACCAGCTGTTTTGGGATGTTAGTGAAAAGTGAAACTACGTCAAAGGACATCAATACATATCCCTCTGGTAAAACAACAGATCCAAGTGATTCTACTAACAGGAAAGAATAGGCTACTGGACATCAATCGCATTTCAGTATAAAAGTATCGTAAACCTGATGAATATTGAATGACGAATTTGTAGTTGGAAAAGTTTTCCGAAATATGATTTCATTTCGGTAAAAAAACAATTTGAAAGTGGACTTTTTCAAATCAGGAAAAATATGCTACGTCACAGCTTGAAAATGGGCTAGGAGGTGAGAGGGAGGAAGGAGAGGGGAACGCATTTGACATTCGACCGAAGCATTCGTTCTGGATCTATTACGTAGTGGTGTATTTTTACGTGCGAGCACAACTTTATCACAAGGAACTTATTTTTGATGCCATTGTATGGAGTTATTAAGTATTATGAAGCGAAATTGTATAAAAAAAAACTAGATTATTTGACGTGGGTTGACATATGGCATGCGACACTCGCAGTACTGCCACTCATATGGCACTAATAACACTGTTGTGACATTAATCCGAAGCCTGCACGAGCAAAAATAAGTGAATTTCAAGGAAGAATCGACCAAAATGTGAGGTCAAACCCTAGCACTCCAGCATTTCATTATATTTTTTTGCTATAAATCAGTTCAAAACGAGAAGATTTTTTTCAGTCAATAAATGGCCAACTAGAGTTTCTATTGGCTCTTCAAAATGTGACGTCACGCACTTGCCGCGCCATTCAAACAGACAAATCTTTTTCATGTTTTTTTTTATATGTACAAAAACTTTTTTAAACAAAATCATCTTGCCAATGCAACAATTTTGAGAGGATCTTTCATACAAAGAAATAAAAAAAACATGTCCACTAGCCTATTGTTCACATTATATTTGAAAACTGACGTCACTGGAAACAGGAAGTTGTGTAATAGTTTGGCTATATTATAAGAGGGTGTATTTATACAGCTTACTACAGGTCTCAGTGCTAGTTCAGGTTTATGTGTTTTTCGCAAACCGTATAACTTGAAACTCTATTCCAGAAATTTTGAATGAATTCAATAGATTTCATCTGAGATTGAGGTTAACCTGTGAACATCAAAATGGAGTAGACTATTCAATACCCTTTTAAGATGTCTTGATTTTGAGAGAAGGTCGCGGATTAAAGACCAAGTGGTACAGAAAACCGTCCAGTTCGGGACGATTTATAAATTTCAATTCAAAACAGAAGAAGGGACACAAGATCAATGTAGTGGGAAATCTTGTACACAAAGCTCTGACGGTTGGTCATAAGATAAGTCATATCACCAGGAAAACAATTATAAAAAATCTTTTAAAATCCAACAAATATCCCAAGAACTTCGTAGAGATCCATGTTAAATTCTTCAAGGGTCAATACCTCAGGAAGAAAAAATAAGAATAAGGACAATACCGTGAATAATAATGATGAATCCACCAACAGAGAGTCATTAACTTTTTTTAGATACCTTTTATACCTGGCGTATCAAACAAAATAAAACACACAATCAAGAGAAACACTTTCAAAGTTGTTTACTACAATAAAATTACAGCTGCTCCATTATACACAAAATTAAAAGATAAAATACCTAAACTCAAACAGCCCGAGTTAATTCATAAAATTCATTGAGAAGAATGTGATAAATGTTACGTGGGACAGACCAAATAATATATAGGGAAACGCCTCCAACAACATAAATATGATTGTAGAGATCTCAGGATGGATAACAAAGACAAAACAGCTTTAACCTCACACACGTTCGATCAGATACATGAGTTCGATTTCAATAATTCAAGTATATTGGGGAGAGAGACAAACCAGAGAAAGAAGAATATAGCCGAAATGATATACATATATCAAATTAGAAAACTCCATTAATTTTAGAACTGATGTTTGTCCCCTCAGTAAGTCATACTCGGCCATTTTAGATAGAATCAAACAACCGAGCAAACAACGTTTAAATTAATAGTAGATATAGGTGGATTGTGATTGTTGTACCGTCTCCTGACATTTTATAAATTGATATCTGACTTTCTCAATTTCTACAAATATGTCAAAAACTTCCAAATCTTTTTAGTTTTATACACTTCATATGGTATGTTCCCTATTTTTAAGTTGTGTTCATTTTTGATTCTTTATACTGTGTTTTATACAGATCTTGAGAATGAGTAAAAATAAACTCCAAACGTCGATCATCAGGTAAAGTTTCTATACCAAGTCTTGTCCTATACTCTAAAAATTACAATATTCAATTTTTATAAAGGACAAAGGGAAAAAAAAACACATGAATTCTCTTCGAGCTTATGCCCCTAGGAATAATTAACCTAAAGTTTGACTGTGATTCCTCTTGAAGCTCTGGCTTGTTCCTCCTCAAAATCCAATTCCCTCTTCAAACATGCGTATGAGTTTTTCCTGACCACTTTTTATCTCAAGCTTAATTTAAGCTCAATTAGTTGTCATTTGTCATCGAAACAAAGACAATATTCCCTCAAAATTGGTGTTTGAAGAATTCACCTCAAAAAACCGCTATTATGTAAAAAATGTGAGTGATATTGTCTTCTAACTCAAGGCATTAGTTTCTGCAAACGCTGGAAGAATAACACCAAGATCCAAAAAAAAGTACAACACCAATATGTCGTGAATCAACTTTTGATCAAATATTTATGGGAAATGTGTTTTGAAGACTCGAATCTACCAATGGACCAAGGAGAAAAATTGTGAATGAAAGCACAAATCTGGTCCTCGGGTGGCATAAGCCAAGTCACTGGAGCTGAATAATGATTGAAGTATGTTTCCATGGACTAATGCCAGTAATTCCACTTTTGTCTTGGAACGTATGACGATAGTAGGGAAATCATTGGGCGCTTATTCTTCTCAAACTTTTTGTATCCCAGTAGTTGACCTCAATATCTACTGTAATGCTCCTAAGAACTGAGAGTCATATCCTCCCTGGAACTTGGGCAAGGCTCCCTTCACCCTGTGGATGAATAATTCTCCGTAACTATTCACCTCAAGCTTGACATCGAGTTGTTCTGAAAAAATAGTGGTCTCTGAACGAGGACAACATCCATCTTCAGTTAGTGTGTTGCAACTGTTTCTCTCGATCTCAAGCTCGTGCATCTCAATAGTTCACCTTGATATTCACTATAATTCCCCTGGAAACTGTAACTTATATTGTCTTCAAATGAAGGATTTTCTCTTGAGGTAGATTTTTGGACACAAATAAGTAAAAACTCCAGGTATTTGCCGACGTTTCGATTTAATTGAAATCTTTTTCAAGGCTCATGACTAGGGAGCGGATTTATATGCGGTAAAAAAGCTTGGAATATGTAAACTGCTTGACAATTGAACTGCAACACCTAAAAATTAGGTGCGCTTTCAAATTGAGATAGCTTAAAAAAAAATCTGACGGATTCCAGAAATTCAGGCATGTGAGGAAAGATCATTTCTTTGACTATCGAGTGCTGGTATTGATGATAAGTTTGATTGCACAATTTGTCATATACAGGGTGCCAACAGAGAGCGTGCAGATATGGGCAATCTTGCACCTTGTGCAACTTTCGAAAAAAAAGTCCGAGATTTTTTCTATCGCGTGCTTTTGAAAGGTTGAATCATTGTGCCGAAACTGTTTTGGAATTTTGACCCTAACTTTTGTTTTCAAAAAAAATTGTGCTCAATTTTCTGAAATATGCACTTTCTGATAAGGAAAAAGGAATAGAGACATTGTTTGTTTTCAAACGGCGTCCATATTGAATTTACTTACGGAGATTTTCATTTGAGCCTCCACATCCCCTAGAAACTACCCCTTTTGGGACACCGTCTCACAACAAGATATGCAATGCTTCATTTAGAAGGCCTGAGCAAAGTACTCATCAATAATTGGATTGGAATAAGTATACTAGGACGACTCCACACGTACAGCTCCCTAAAAACTACCCCTTGACTTCAAGGGACAGGGTTGGTATGATAAGACATGCAATATGTACATGAAAATTCCAAAAAACGTCTTTTTCAACTGTTCTACTAAAAAAGTGATGCTACACGATGACCCTTCACGTAGGTCATCCCAACAGTAGCTACCCTCTCGGAAAAAGAACTACCCTTCAAAAAACCAGTACTTCCGCGATACCTCATTTGTTAGGATTTTTTAAAAATCTGTCGCAATAGTTTGCCGCTACGATGATTTCATTCACATATCTACCCAAAACTACCCCTTCAAATACCCCTCCAATATCGCATAGCCTCTACCTTGATGCGTTATTTACGAGTTGAAAGAACTTTTGCCTAATTACCGTTTCATTGAAATGATGGTGTTTTCTACGATGATAGTACAAAACCTTTCCTGAAACTACCCCTAGAAATCGCCCCTTTAGTAAAAGGTATGCAATACCTCGTTTGGAAGCTCAGAGAAGGTGCGATTGAATAAGTTCAAAATGATTTCGCGATGACCTTACACGCATCAAGGTAAAGGCTATGCGATATTGGAGAGATAGTTGAAGGGGTAGTTTCGGGTAGATATGTGAATGAAATCATCGTAGCGGCAAACTATTGCGACAGATTTTGAAAAAATTCCAACAAATGAGGTATTGCGGAAGTATGTACTGGTTTTTTAAAGGGTAGTTCTTTTTTCGAGAGGGTAACTACTGTTACTATCGTAACTATCGTGTAGCATCACTTTTTCAGTAGAAGAGTTGAAAAAGACGTTTTTTGCAATTGTCATGTACATATTGCATGTCTTATCATACCAATCCTGTCCCTTGAAGTCAAGGGGTGGTTTTTAGGGAGCTGTAGGTACGTGTGGGGTCATCGCAGTATCCTTATTTCAATCCAATTATTGACGAGTAATTACCTTATGCCTTTTGAATGAAGCATTGCATATCTTGTTGTAAGAGGGTGTCCAAAAGGAGTATTTTCTAGGGGATGTGGAGGCCCAAATAAAAAGCTTCGTAAGCAAATTCAATATGGACGCCGTTTCAAAACAAACAATTTCTCTATTTCTTTTTCTTAATCAGAAAGTGCATATTTCAGAAAATTAGGCACAATTTTCTGAAAAAAAAAGTTAGGGTCAAAATTCCAAGACCGTTTCGGCATAATGATTCAACCTTTCAAAGGCAGGCGATAGAAAAAATCTCGGACTTTTTTTTCGAAAGTTGTACAAGGTGAAAGATTGCCCATATCTGCACGCTCTCCGTTGGCACCCTGTATATGACAAACTGTGCAATCAAAATCATCATCAATACCAGCACTCGATAGTCAAAGGAATGACCTTTTCTCACATGCCTGAGTTTCTGAAATCCGTCAAACATTTTTCGAGCTATCTCAATTTGAAAACGCACCTAATTTTTAGGTATTGCAGTTCAATTGTCAAGCAGTTTAGTTTATATGCGCTTAAAAAGTATCAAAATATGCGGTAAAAATGTCCAAATGAACCAATATATGCGAGTAAATATGTGATATAAGCTGCAAAAATATTGAAAATTTCAACAATCACATGTATAACCAACCAACCAACTCAGACCATCGAAGTAAAAAAAAAAATTTACTTCGAAAATTTTTAATTTTTTTTTTCTTAGAATGAAAAAATCATGATTTTTTTTGCACATCTAGATAAAATGGCCAAAACATTGACAAATATTCAGTTATATGCAAAAATATGGACTAAATATGCGGCTATATGCGATTATATGGACTATCAATTTATATGCAGTAAAAACTTAAAATAATAAATTATATGCGAAATAAAACTTGGTATTTGGGTTCCTTATAGATGGAAACGTCAAGCTGCAAGTCGACAGTTGCATCCAACTTAGCGAATAGATCATGTAAAAAATTATAAATCCGCTCTCTACTCATGACCTATTTAGCCTTGAAAATGATTTTAAATCAATCGAAACGTCAGCAAATACCTAGAGTTTTTACTTATTTGTGTCCAAAAATCTACCCCAAGAAAAAATCCTTCACTACTAAATCCAAATGGACAAGAATCAGAATCAAAATTGTCTTCAAATCTTTGAAACACAGGTAGGTAATGCTCTCCCCAACCTGTGAATGGATTATTCTCCTTGACTATTTACTTCAGCTCAAGCTGTACCTGATAGTTCTTCAGAAAACTAAGAGGCTGATAATCAATAGAACGTAACAGGGTTCTATTTCAATTTGTCCATTATGAAATTTCATTTTAAATTTGACATCCTAATTTCAATAATTCTGCCACTTCTGGTTCTGTCAGACAATATCAAGCACACTTTCTCCGTGATTACAGTGCTGAAACTTGATAAAACATGAAGCGCTCGAGATAAAATTTCTCCTGGTATTTTTTAAACATGTTGATCACGTCGAACCCTCTTCCTACCTCTGGAAAACTTGAAACTCTACTTGTGCCGGAACATGAAACGAAATAATAACAAGAAAGAAGGCCGTGTGCCGACTTTCCACTGCCTCCTCGTGCCTGCATGAAAAATTGAGAGCCGAACAGAAAAAAAAAAAAAGGGAAAACTTTTCGCTGACGCTCGATTCCACGGCCAACTCCAATTCCTCCATAAACGCCGTGCCATTATTACTGGGCGATCCAGAGATGAGGGTTTGGCGATCCAGGAATGGTCACGTTCTATCCACGCACGGACGTGACGATTGTCGATAAATGCCCGGTGTAATTTACCATGTCCCCGGACCCGGCCCGGAAAAACGCTCCGGTGAAATTAGTATCGGTACGGTCGGTTATACGTCAGCAAAGAAAACCTTTGATTGATCGTGATTCGCATCAGCCATTGGGTTATTGGCATTGCATTCCCATCTGAATTGGATTGACGTGCCGCGCCTTGTATTCACGCGTTGGCGGGTGATTACAGACAAGCCAGCCAGACAGACGTATACAAAAAAATTTGAATAATTGAAGAGCGATCGCGTGTACACCCGACACTGAATTTGTTCATTGCATTCTCGCGCCTCTGAGGGGCGTCTCAATCGCCGTCGCGATGCCGCCGTCATCAACTTTGCCAATTCCATTCTTTCAAGACAATCGTCTCTTGTCCCCTTTCTTTGCAAAAGTCTGAGCCGCTCTGGATATAAACTGAAAATTGGAATTTCGACCTCTTCTCGTCTCTTAGCACTTTCTCATACCAACCGCTTTATCCTCCTTCAGGATGGTAACAACCACCTATAGAAAGGACGCGAATGGCAACATCACCGCCAAATTATACATTACCGCAAAGCTGGAGGGATTGCGGGGGCGAAGGAGGGGCCGCTGGCAAAGCAATAGAACCAAGCATGACCGAACAAGATGAACTTTAAGCCTCCGGTTAAAGTTTACGGCACGGCCATTGTCTGGATTGTCTGCAGTTCTTCTCTGGTGCTGTGTGCGATGCGCAAAAGCTAATTGATCTGCTTGAGTGGATGAGTCAGAAAGTTTTCAAGTTGGAGACGGTTATGCTTTTATGATGCGGATATGCCGTCCGTAAAGCACCAGATGCATTTCCTTAGCTTATCCTGATGCATTCTGTGATTCTCTATTCATATGCTTCTTTTATGTGATAGCAGCTATGTGATAAGCGTCATGTGATGCAAGTTATATTGACAGAGATTTTGTCTCTTGGAAGTTTCACAAGGACGTAATCGTATCTGCCGTTTTATTTGCGGGAAGATGGGACATGACTCGTCTACGTGCGCTTGAAGTTGCCCGCATTTCCAGGATAATCCGCTGTATAAGATAATTCAGCCGTAAGTTTGAGGAAGTCAATGCTTGAGATATGAAAAAAATTAGTCGCAATTCTTGGAGGAATTGATCGTTGGGGTGAATTTCTGAAAGCAATATTCAAGTTTGAATTGAATACTGCTCAGTTTTCAAAAACATCAAACGTTTTTAGAGATTTTATTCAGCAAGATTTCTAGAAAACTTCTAGGGATTTTTGAAGATTTCTACGAGATTTCTAAGGATTCTCAAGAATTTTAAGGGTATTTCTACGAGGTATTCAAATTTTTTGAGGATTTCCACAGGATTTCTGAGGATTTTTGTGAGAACTTCTGGGGATTTTGGGGAATTTCCACGGGATCCTGAAAATTCGTATATGGGATTTCTGAAAACGTTTCTATGAACCATTCCTATGGAATTTTGGAGATTTCTACGGGAGTTCCGAGGGTGTCTGAAGAATTTTGAAGGTATTTCTGAAGTTTCTTGAGGATTGCCGAAAAATTCTATCCATTTTTCAAGATTTCTGCGGGATATCTGAGAATCTTCGGAGATTTGTATCCGATTTCTAGGAGGGAAATTATAGAACTCTTGAAGAATTTCAGAGTATTTTTGGAGGTTGCTGTAAGATTTCTCGGAATATTTAGGAGATTTCTGAGGATGTCTGTGAGAATTTCTGATTTTGAGTGATCTGTTATTCTGATGCTATGATGAGCTATCGAGACCAGAATATATGATTGTTGGCAAAAAAAAAGATGTATACTAGTGACAGTTTTTTGTAAGGGAAATAACTTGAGATTTCAATTACTAGTATTTGAAACTTTTGAGTTTATTGGACAACGTTTATTTTTTTTTATTTAGACTGCCGACGTTTTGTCGATGGTACGTCGACTTTATCAAGGCTACGGTGAATATCATATGTATAATAAATTAGATTAAAATGAAGCTTACCTTCTGAAAGGAATACAGTATAAAAGATAACATGATGATTGTGTTAAGAGCTTAAATATGTAAACTAATTTGTAAATCATGGATGACAATGACATATTTTTTGACAATTTGTGTGATGACTGGTCTGATGGTTCGTGGTCAATTATTGTGATAGGTGTTGATATTTACCCAAAATAAAACTGTAAATCTTGCTAAGTCCTTCCGTGACTGAACGTTTATTGATTGTCTTGTTCAAATTGATGAAAATCATCTCACTTAAATTTCTCTCCTTTCCATTTGTTTCCCGGTCTAGAATTTGTGCGTTTTCAAAGTCGAAATTATGATAAGCAATAAAATGGTGATCCGCAAAAGCGGTTTTTTCAATTTTTTTTGAATTTTTATCACAACAATCATCACTATATGTTGGCGGATACGATTTTTCAAGTACATATTGTTTAATTTGGCCAATATAGGATGCATTGCAATCGTTACAAGGAATTTTATAAATTAGGCACGACTGATTATTCTCTTGTATTTTGCCTTTCAATTGTGTATGAACAATGTTAGTAGACTTTACATTATAATATGCTAGTTGGTAATTATATTCATTGGAAATTTTGTTTATGTTGAACGAGATATTTGTGATATAGGGAAATTTCAGATATGACAACTTTCTATTTTTTTGTTGTTGTGTTTTTATTTTTTGTTTTGTCCGGCTGAGAATTTGATTCATCAAGGAGTTTGAGTAATTGTTGGCATTAAATATGTTTCTAAGTTTTATATAGTTTTTTGAATGATAACAAGGGTTACTCAGTTTTATCATTTTACTGGTAAGACCTTAACTGATTGCTATTTTCATGTGGAAAGGGTGATTGGAATGAAAGTTGAGTAACCTATTTGAATTGCAATTCTTGGTATACCAATTTGTCGTCAAGTGTGAATTTGATTTTATTATGTACACCATTCAGTGATTGTAACATATTGTCAACTTCTGATTCGGGCAATGCTATAATTGTATCATCCACGTATAACTTGAGTAAAGGTATATTGAAATTCAATTTTGATGTTGCAGAACTGAGTATGTAATTCATAACTAGAGAGCGGATTTATATGCGGTAAAAAAGCTCGAAATATGTAGTTTATATGCGCTTAAAAAGTATCAAAATATGCGGTAAACATGTTCAAATAAAGCAATATATGTGAGTAAATATGTGATATAAGCTGCAAAAATATTGAAAATTTTAACATTTCCATGTAAAACCAACCAACCAACTCTGACCATCGAAGTAAAAAAAATAATTTCTTCGAAAATTTTCAATTATTTTTTCCTTAAAATGAGAAAATCGTGATTTTTTTGGCACATCTAGATAAAATGGCCAAAATATTGACAAATATTCAGTTATATGCAAAAATATGGACTAAATATGCGGCTATATGCGATTATATAGACTATCAATTTGTATGCAGTAAAAACTCAAAATAATAAATTATATGCGAAATAAAACTTGGTATTTAGGTTCCTTATAGATGGAAACGTCAAGCTGCAAGTCGACAGTTGCATCCAACTTAGCAAATAGAACATGTAAAAAATGAAAAATCCGCTCTCTATTCATAACTATATTGGCTAAAACTGGGCTTGCTGAGTTGCCCATGGCTGTACCGTCTTCCTGTTTGTAAAAAATGGCAACTAATGAAAAATAACTTGTTTCAAAGCAGTGACTTATCAACTCAACTAGATCAACATAAGACATTTCGGTATAACATTCAAGTTTCTTCCATTCTTTGGTGATGAATGAAATAACTGAATATTTTGGAATGTTGGTGAATAAAGAGACTACATTGAAAGATACTAAAACGTAGTTTATGGCTAGAGTTATGTCAGAAATGTATTCTACTAACTCCAACGAGTTTTTGATATTATAGTTGTATGTGGTATAGTGATAGGATAAAGTATATTATGTCAAAACTTTGTTAGATTATAGGAAGGTGAATTTATGCAACATACAACAAGTCTGAAAGCTCTTTTTTCTTTATTATGTATTTTTCTTGAACCGTACAGTCGTGGGGTTACGCAGTTGTGTCTCTTCAATTTGATTTTTTTTTGTGTTAATAATGATACCTTTCTCATGTGAATTGTCAATTAACTTGTTAGACTTTGATTGAAATATATTAGTAGGATCACGATTCAGTTCTTGATGTGTGGAAGTGTCTTGTAACATTGTATCCATAACATTGTTGTATTCAGTTTTGTACATAAGGGTTGTGACATTCCTTTTATCAGATTTACTGATAATCAAATTTTTGTTCATTTTCATAAAACGAATAGTTGAAGAAAGCATCGTGTTGAGTTTCTTTGTGTAGTTGTTATGTATTGTAACAAGACTTGTATTGACTCAGCAAGATTTACAGTTTCATCTTGCATAAATATCAACACCTATCATACCACTAATAGACCACCAACCATCAGACCAGCCATCACACAAATTGTCAAAAAAATATGTCATTGTCATCCATGATTCACAAATTAATTTACATCTTTTAAAGCTCTTTACACAAACATCATGTTATCTTTTATACTGTATTCCTTTAAGAAGGTAAGCTTCATTTTAATCCAACTTATTATACATAATGATATTTATCTTATGTAGCCTTGATGAAGTCGACATACCATCGACGAAACGTCGGCAGTCTAAAAAAGGAAAAAATAAACGTTGTCCAATAAACCCAAGAATTTTAAATACTGATATTCTTCATGGACGAGAGAAGAAATAAAATTTCAATTACTTTCTTGACTAGCATCAGAAATTTCGCTAGTAATTTGGCAGAAACATCAATAACCTATTTTTATGAGCTGGTAACAGCTGTATTGAGCAAACATTTCAATAATTACATTAATGACAGCCAAACTCGTAAGTCAGCTGAAATTTGAAGTGTGATTTTACATTTCTATACATTACACGTAATTCCACATCACTATTCACAGGTTAAAGAGAAACTTCTCTTTAATTTCAAGGATTCAGGGAAAATATCAGTTATAGCTCTCAGAAGATTGACAGTGAATATTGGAGGGGAAGAAGCTCGAGGAGAACAGCTGACACGTATACCAATTTGATTAGAATATTGCCCGAGTTTTGAAGACAACTGACTTCAGTTTTCAGAGCACTTGATATCAAATTTGAGATGAACAGTGAGAGAGGATAATCGGTCCTCTGGTTGAAGAGGCTAAGAGGGTGAAGAGAAGGTTTTCCAAGTTTCAAACACATCATTCGTCACCGTTTTTATGATAATCCCAGTGAGTACTGAGGTGAACTATTGTTGGCATGAGCAAGTTCAAGGAGAATGGTTAGAGCGCATCAATTTTGATAGACAAGATTAGTTACAGCTCTTAGAAGATTTACCGTAAATATTGAGGTGAATTACTGGAATGCACAAGTTCGAGGTGAATAGTTAAGTTGCACCAATTTGATTAGAATATTGCCCGAGTTTTGGGGACAACTGACTCCACATTTCAGAACCACTTGATATCGAGTTTGGGGTGAAAAGTTCAAGCGAATAATTGGCTTTCGAGTTGAAAAGGCTAAAGGTCAACATGTTCATGGGCAATCCACATCACAGGATTCAAAAGGCGTATTTTTGATTCAATCAAAACTTGATGGCTTTGTGAATACCTACGCTACGGTCCGTACGTACATAAATATAAAATTAAAAGGTAGAACTAGAGCGAATATAAGGAAAAGCTCTTTTTGTGATAATAACGGAACACGAAACCCCTTAGAAACTACAAATCCCGTCTGGAAAAGCCGGGGCAGGCACGATACGCGCCCGAGCTGGAAAAACGAATAAATACACACTTCTTGGGACAGGTTATACATACAGTACAAATAAATAAAGAAACAGCCAGCGCAAATAAACTGGCTGCACTCTTTCTCTCTCCGTTTCTCTTTCTATTTCCCACTCTCTCTCAATTTTGCTGTTTCTTGAATGTCCCTTTCTGAATGAGGAGAAGTTGGGGTGAAGTGGAGTAAATAAAAAAGGCACCTCCGCCAGTCAGCCCGGCATCAGAGCCGACTTGGGGACAATCAATTTCGCGAGCGCGAAAAGTTGAGAAAAGTTTGCCGAGAGAGGGCTCGCGCCGGCACCACTGAAGCCTGAAGGGAAAGCTCCGCGAGCTTGTGTGTAAGTTGATGACGATGATGGGCAAAGGGTCGGAGGTTTTCACTCGACATTCGGCGTTATTGCAGCGGGCGCGGCACGGTCGTGTCTTTTCCGGTCGTTTGAGCTCTTCCGGTCATTAAAGCTGCGACACGCTTTGGGAGACGTCGAGCTAATTATTTCTGGAAAGCTCCCCGATGGATGCAGGCGCCGGCGGATGGAGCACTGACCTTGTGGGACCGAAGCTCCAGCCCAATGAACTCCTAACTCTAGAAGATTGAGAGACTTGGTAATTCAGGAAAAAGTGACTTTGACATCAGATTTTTCTTGAAAGTAAACAAATTGTCCTTAAAACGTAGACAATATGGTGGAGGCAGATTGTCTTTAAAACGTAAGAGGTTAGTTTTTTTCAGAAATTTGTAAAGTATTACCTCTTACCCTATCTCCATCAAACTTGCCTGCTAGCTCGAAAATTTTTTTGTCCGATTAGTTTTCGAAGCAACGTTGCCAGTTTTCTTCATGCGAAAAAAAGTGATTTGATACTAGGACCAAAAGAGCACATGTGACGTAAAATAACCGTCCAGCATCGTATCGGGCGTGATCGGTTTTTGAAAAAATTTCACATAGAGGGTGTCCCAGCTTGAACAATCTAGCGCGATTTTCTTAGAAAATATCAAGGCAACAGAAAAAATTTCCGATTAGGGCGAAGCCTGAGCTTCTAGCTTTCTTTTGAGGGGGCGCCGATGCTTGTAGGTGCTCTTGTTTCCAAGAATATGCAATTTGAATCGGGCGAGTCACAAGAATTCGAAAATTCATGACCGACAAAACAAAATAGGTACTCCAGATGGAAAAAAAATCCTCTTCCTCTGGGCTTTCCATTGATGTGTCGCCGATGTTTGTACCTGGCCCAATAAGCCAGAAATTCTACCCCGAAGTCCAGGAAACACAGTAATCGTAATATTACACTCGTAACAATAATTTACATTTTCGAGAAAAATTGACAGAATTGAACGGAATGTCGAAATTTTCGAGAAACGTGAGTTGTGTCCCTTCCCTTACTAATCCGACTACGATCAGTTTGATTTCAAACTCAGTTTTTGTCTCCAATCAACTTGCACAGAGAAAAGGATTTGTTTGAACTAAATAAAAAAATTTTGAATCAAATAAATTTGTTCTTTGTATACGGGGAATGAAATGTTTCTTTGATGTACAAGAATCATTTCTTTGAAAGTTATAAATAACCATTTCTTTCGCATAGCACAAGTTTCTTCAACTTGAATATGGGCGTTGCTATTTGTTACAACAAAATATTTCATTAAATTGAATAAAAAAATTTCTCAATTAAATATTAGGTTCGCCATATACAATGAACTAATCTATTTGATTCAAATAAATTTTATTCAGTTCAAACAAATCCTTTTCTCTATGTTTATATTGTGCTGTAACTGATGCAAAATGGCGGATTCCTCAAAGGAAAAAAATGTTTCACATTTCCTCTGCCTCTAACGGTAGGTTAGTAACATTACTCGCTGCTGATTATTGAGACTAATATCATTGATAATATGATGCACAATAAATATATCTTTTGCTGTTTTACTGCTTCCCCATGTGATTTACTTGTTCTTCACTTCAACAAGTTGACCATTTACTTTACAAATAATCAAACCTGCTTCACTTACTCAAAAGCAACATATCATAGGTATCGAGATCTCAACCAAAATTCGGAGCCGCTGCAAGGGAAACAGCTTAAGGAATATTGAGCAACCTACCGTTGAACTAGTTTCAATAATCAGCAAAGTGAATAATGTTACTTACTCTTGGAGACGAGCAAAGATGACCGAGTTTGTTTCTCTTTAAAAAAATTTCCATTTTCATCAGTCACCACACAACATACATTCAGCACAGTTCTGCCGTTCCGCATGGAAGGTAGTTTGATACTAGCGATGCTGCAGGTGGAGCAGGAAGTCGGGAACAAAGTCCTTATCCGTAAAACACATGTAATCTTCACTTGAAGAAATATTTCTTTGCTTCAAACTGCAAGGTTTTGTGTCAAATAGGGTTACCATACGTCCGGATTTACCCGGACATGTTTGGGTTTTTGAGGCGTCCGGGGAAGTCCGGCCGGAAAAGTTGATAGCGTCCGGGAAAATGAATACATATGATCGCCTATCGGACAACGCATGCCGCATACCACCATACCCAACAGCTGATTTCGCTCTTCCGAATTTGGCGCCGCGCAGTGACTTTCAGCAGTCGTACCACCATAACCGATAATGATCAAGTCGGCAGGAATCCTTTTGCTAACTTGCTAACCTTGCAGTTTGTAATCGTAATTTCATAAAAAAGTGAAGAAAAAAAAAAAATAAAAAAGGTCATGCTCGAGGTCATGCTATATGCACCTACCTAAGAATGTCCGGATTTTGAGAAATTATTGTCCTGGAAACTGAGAAAGGCTTATGGTAACCTTAGTGTCAAAGAAAGTAGTTGTTGATGGGCGAGATCCCAAAAAATAGGAATAAATATTTCTTTGAACGAAAAATACTACTTGTTTGATCAAATTTCTTCCTATATTTATTTGTTTTTTAAATATATTTGTTTGCATGTAATAATTTAGTGCTACTAAAATTCAAACAAATTCGGGAACCAAATAAAAAAAACTAATTTATTTATCACAAAGCTATTTTACTTGATGCAATAAAATGTGATTTGTCTGAATCAAATCTGTGTCAAATAAATGAAGATACTAGATCCAAATAATCCTTTTTCTCTGTGTGCAGGGCGAAGTTTTTGAATCATCTCAATGATTTTTTGTAATGTTTTTCGAAATTTTATACTTATATAAATTCTAAGTACGATCGGCATCAAGCTGATAAAGGAACCAAAAGATATAAACGCAACTTTGCTTGTTATATATTTTTATACATGGTGCTAAATTACTTTTTTGGGAAATAGACGAATGGAAAGTGGTCCGGGCCTAGTAGCGGATTAGTATAAAATTTACTTCGATCTCTAGTTCTATGTCGCTTCGTTTATTTGAATTATGCACCCACCGGCCAACTAATAGCACATAATATCAATATTGATAATTGTGTTACAAATTGTGAGTTTATCATCTCCTGACTGGTAACTTTCTTCTGTGTACCTATCGAGGTACCTACCTGTTTTGCGTTAGTTGCCACAAGGGCAAGGCCACAGAGGACAGACACAGCAAGGTATTTCGCAATTAAAACTTAGACTTGAACATTGTATCGCATGTATGTATTGTATCCACTGTTGTGCTTGAAATGAGACAAGTTTTACAACCCAATTAGTTGCAGAGCGAACAATTCTAATTCTGTTAAACCTGAATGCGACCATCCACATATAAGTTTCTGCGTCCCCAACATTGTGGTACTTGTAGTATTACAAACATGAATTTGCAGTAAGCAAGTTTAATGTTATCTACAAGTAGTGTGCAGCGGTGTCCAAACTTTTCCTGCTATCTTCGTTAGAGTATTTATCATACGTAATGCACAAAGAAGCACTCGGGGATTAGGCTGCAGGTTAGGGTGGGCCGAAAAATCATATTTTCGATTTTTTTATTCTAATAGTGCGGAAAAGATGCATAATCAGATCACAAAAAGAAATCGTTTCAGCGTTTTTGAGAAAAAATCATCACTTCAGGGTCCGCAATGACGTTGAAATTTCTATATTTGAAAAAAAAATTGCAAATTTTTATTGGGCCAGAAAATGTTTAAAAACATATTTACAATAAAAAAAATATGGAATTAAACAGTCAGGCACAAAAAACTCGTGTTCCAGTATTGTTTTTTCAATCACAAAAAAACAAATGAAATTGAATTCACCGAAAAAGCCCAGTTGCCTTGCAGTTGCAAAAATAGTCACATTAAAAATTGAGCAACTTTGGGCGAAAACTTCAATTTCAACTGTTTCTCATACAAGACTTTCAGCAGTGATGAAATAATATCATACATCAATTAAAACGTTATTGAAATTGTTAAAAGAGACCACTCAAATGTAAAAAAAACTTTAAAATGTCAAATAGCATTACCTAACTTGTGACACATCAAACTGAAGATAATAGAATTCTCTTTCTGACAAACAAATTATTAATTTTTGAAGTCACCTCCCAACCCTTGCGGAAATTCTCGCATCCTTAATCAGAGGAAAGCTTTTCTCGATCCTATCAACTATCCCGATTCTTGGAAAAAATATTTTTAAACGGAAACAGGTCGGTTCTTATTTCGAGGGTGGCATGTTGTCACAGTTTTATTTTCAACCCTTTCAGCCCCATCCTAGCCTACTTCAATTCTAATAGCAATAAATTATCTACCTTGTGATACATCAAATTGAAAGTATGAAAATTTCCTCTATGCAAAAATAATTTCAAATTGCCTAAATCACCCTCGAATCCTTTTCAAAAATTGTCTTAATTGGGAAGAGAATGCAATGAAGATAAAAATTTGGCAACACATGTCTCAGATGTTCCCCTCGAAATAAAAATCGCCCTGTTTTTGCTGGGAAATCCATTTCTCAAGAATCTGCAGTTAACAGAAAAACATTCCTTTAATCAACAATGAGAGAATTTTTAAAAAAGTTGAGAGGGTGGTTTCAAGATTTCAGACGAGATTTCAGAGTATGTTTAACGAAAACAATGTTATTGCCTTTAATTTGGTGTATCACAAGATAGGTAATGCAATTTGAAATTTCAAACTAGGGTAGGGGGTGGGGGCAAAGGGATTGAAGATGAGAGTTTGGCAATACGTGTCCTAGATGTCCCTCTCAAAAAGAAAATCGACTTGTGTCAGCTATTTCTCAGAAAAAAAATGTGCAGCGAGAGATTGGAGGTGAGTCCTTTCCAAAAAACCACCCCGTATGACGGATAATGAACTAAAAGAATTACTGAATGCTAACGATATAGTTCCTCAATTAGAATTTCCACGATTTCCCTGTTACACTCAATCAGGAGAACGATTTGTGAAAACAGTTCAAGAAGCAGCATCAGCAGTTTGTGGAGCTGAATCAAGATATGGCTCTATTCACAGCAAGAATGAATCTAGGAAACTAATGCCCATATTGGTAAGTCAGAAAAATTTCAACCCAGAGTGACCTAAAACAAAAAATATTGATGAAATATTGACAATTGAAGTCTTATCACTTCATTTCTGCCGAATAAAGTGTATTATCTATTTTTTCACTAAGGTATTTCAACAGTTTTCTCCATAACTCAATTCGTTATCTTGCCAAAACTGAATGTTGAGATATTTCTGAGACACGTCTTGCGGAGGCTGAAGACGAAAACTTGGGACAAAAAGCTTCTAGATATTTGGAAAGTATATGAAACTGCAACTTTTCCGCGCTATTAGAAGTCCGTATCATGAAAACAAAAAAAAACACACCTATAGCAGCGGCCCACCCTACTGCAGGTATTGTTGGGAGTTCCCGCGACTGGCATCTTGAGAATATTCTGAGGATATCTTCTCTTGGACTCTCGGAATATCGCCAGAAAGTTTAACTTGAACTGAGTGATTCTTTTGATTGGTTCCAGAAAAATATCTCGAGCAACATATTTTCGTATTGAATACGTATGTTTTTAGAGAATGGTCATGTTTATGGAGATGGTGTCAGGAGATGAAATGTGGTAAGTTAACCATGGAGCGCCCTCTCTCGGTGTAGAGGAACAGTATTTTTTCATCATGTATATGCGCCAATGGAAATAAGGTATCCTACACAGCTGATGAGACCCAAATAGGTCGAAACACGTGTCTGTTGGGTTTCGATGGTGGTGCTCGGTCGGTCTAGTGTGTAGGATTCCTCAACCTCATTATTTGACAAGTTCAAATAGACTGACTTCGTTCATGACAAGCTTTGAATAGACGTGATATAAACGCCCACAAAAGTTATCAGTATTTTCAAAGTCAGTTCTATACTTTGATGAAATACGAGTATAAGTAGGTTGAGGTATGCATATTTTACTAAGTAGACTTAGAAGACGTAGAAGTAGACGTAGAAGTAGACGTAGAAGTAGACTTAGGGGAGATCGAGCAAAGTTTCGGTGAAATACAAGAAAAATTCGGTTGAAAATTAGATGGAACTGTTCTAATTTGAGCTCAACTCAATCTTCTCAAATATAATTCCAGCTAAATTAATTGGAACTCGGTTGAGACGGCGACGAAACGCAAAGCGCTTCGAATGCATCCAAAGTGAAATTCACTCGAAATTCATTTGAAATTTTGATGAAATTGGTGAAGAGTTCAAATGGAATTCAATTGGAATTCGGGATGAATTCAATTGAAATTCTGGTGGACTTCAAATGAAACTCAGGTGGAACTCGAGTGAAACTCGAATAAAAATTTGGGTAGAATTGAGATGAGATTCGAACGAAGTTTGAGCTGAATCCAGAAAAAAATCAAGTGTGGTTGGCAAACAACAACAAGAGAAAAATCTGAATCAAAATGCAAACAAAGAATGGAGAATGATTCAAGTCTGTGTGAGAGAATATTTTGGGGATAGTCAAACGAAATTCATACGAAATTCGAGTGGGGTTCAAATAAAGTTCTATCGAAATTCGGGTGAAATTCAAGTGGAATTTGTATGAAATCTAGTGAAATTTCAATGAATAGCTATTAAAATTTGGATAGAATTGAAGTGAAATTTGGATAGACATCGGAAAAAATTCGGTTGGAATTCGAGTGAAATCTGGTACAAATTGTGGAACTCACGTGAAACTCGAATGAAATGTGTATGACATCAAAGTGAAATTTAGGTGAAATTCCAGTGAAAATCAGATAAAATTAGAATGAAGTTCAGGTGAATTCCAAGTGGAACTACAATAAAATTGGGATTAAATTGGGATGAAGTCCAATAGTGAAATTCTAGTGATGGAGTTCTGGTGCATTCCGGGTCAAATTCAGAAGAAATCCGGCTGAAACTGAGCTGGAATGCAAAAAAAAAGGTCCAATTCAGTTCAGCTCACTCAAATAAAATTCTAGCAAGAATCAAGTGAAATTCAATATAAATGCCGATGGGAGTCGAAGTAATTTGGATGAATCTTGAGTGGAATTCAAGAGTCCCTATGCAACAGCCCACCGAGAAATCAAACCTACCATTAAAACATCCTACCGGAGAAACAGCCACCGCTCATTTTGCCACGAATTCTGCAACCGTGCAAACATGCTACTGCTAAATCAACACACCGGAAAAAGTGCAACCACGCATTTAGCCACCGAGACCGCTACCGCGCATTCATCCTACTGCTAAAGCAACACACCCGGAGAAACAGCCACCGCTCATTTTGCCACGAATTCTGCAACCCCGCAGACATGCTACTGCTCAATCAATAACACACCGGAAAAAGTGCAACCGCTCATTTAGCCACCGAAAGCGCTTCAGCAGTAGGATGAATGCGCGGCAGCGCTCTCGGTGGCTAAATGAGCGGTTGCACTTTTTCCGGTGTGTTGATTGAGCAGTAGCATGTCTGCGGGGTTGCAGAATTCGTGGCAAAATGAGCGGTGGCTGTTTCTCCGGGTGTGTTGCTTTAGCAGTAGGATGAATGCGCGGTAGCGGTCTCGGTGGCTAAATGCGTGGTTGCACTTTTTCCGGTGTGTTGATTTAGCAGTAGTATGTTTGCACGGTTGCAGAATTCGTGGCAAAATGAGCGGTGGCTGTTTTTCCGGTAGGATGTTTCAATGGTAGGATGATTCCGCTGTGGGTTGTTTAGTGGGCTCCCGAATTCAAGTAAAATTTACTGGAAATTTCAACTAAATTCGGATACAATTCAAATGGTTTTCGAGTGAAATTCAGATGCGATCCAAGTGAGATAGATTCATGATCAAAATCCATATTGACAAAATAGAACTGTTCAGTGTTCAGTTTAGTTAATTAAGAGAGAAAAATGTTCACTGGAAAATCATCTTCCACATGTGCTATTATTATTTTAATTTTTGTTTAATTCTCATTGAGTCACAATCAAGTACTTATTGTTCCAGTTGGGACAGATTGTATGGTTTTCATGGGTAAAAAAACAAAGTGAGATACAGATTAGATTCAAGTGGAATTCAGACGAAATTCGTGTGATTTTGGATGAAATTTGAGTAGAATCCTATAGAAATACAGGTGAAATTTCGGTAAATTTGTTGAATTCACGTGGAACTCGGATGATGAAATGTTAAATTCAAGTAAAGTTCGAGTGGAGTTCAGATGAAATAGAGTGTTTTAGGTGCTTCAAGTTAAGGTCAAGTGCGAGTGCAGTTCTGTGGAAATTCTGATGAAATTTAAAAAAACTTCAGGTAAAAACCAGATAAAGCTCAAGTGAAACCAGGGTGTAGTTCTACAGTGGAATCCAGAAAAATCCTGGCCTAGTCCACAAGATCAAATGAAAATGAGGTGAATTCGGATAAAATTTAACAAAAATTCTGCTGGGAATCAGCTGGAATCCGAATGAAATTGGTTCGACTCGAATCAAATCCAGTTCACTCAAATGATATTCCAGCGAAAGTAAGTGGGATATGGCTGAAATGGCGAAAAAACTCGTGGGAATTAAAATGAGTCTCAAGTGAAATCCAAGTTGAATTCATTATAGTCCAGTAAAATGAGGCGATTTTTAGGCCAAAGTTGGAACAAATTAGGGGCAGGATGAAAAAAATATGGCGATGTAGAGAATGGAAAACTGAATAAGAAAAACTAAACTTTCATTTCCAGTCACCCCGGGAACCATGGAAAAAAAAATGGAGAAAATGGAAAAACATACGCCGTGATCTTTCTTTTGAAACGGTGAGAGAACGGTAAGAGATGTGTGAAAACTGTCAGGGACAAAGTTGTAGAGAATTCAATAATCTACAAAAAAGTCTGTGGAGGCATATGTCTAACTTCTTTGGTTTAGCCGTTTATCGCAGTCAAAGTTTGGCGCCGGTCTAGTGAAATGGAAAAACTGTCCACGTGACCTTCCCTCTTGGATGCTGTGAGAACGACAAGAGATATCAAAAAATTGTAAGCGACAAAGTTGTAGAGAATTGAATGCTTCACTAGAAAATCTTCAAGGCCAATTATTATCACTTCTAGTTCAGCCGTGAACCACGTTCGAAGTTGCGTGACAATCCTGTTGATAAAGTGGTTCTTCTGGAAAACTTACAAAAACCCTAGACGCAATGAAAAAACTATGACAATGTGAGGGATGAAGAACTGGATCTGAAAAACCAAAGTTTCATTTCACACCGTTCCGGGAAATCTAAGAAAAAAAAAAGAAAAAGTTGGAAAGTAGCGATTTGCACTCCCAGCTTCCTCATTGAATACTGAAATAAACGTGATAAATATGGAAAATCTGAACAATCTAGCTTGTAGAGGATTAAATCATCTATAGAAAATGCCGTGATGACATGTATGCATCTTTGTCGACTTAGCTGCGGAGCGCTATCAAAGTTGGGGTACATAACTAGTGACGCGTCGCATATGTGGTCAAACTGTCACGACGTTGCGGTCATTGTTCAATTGATTATGAAACATGATTGAATGATTTGAAAAAATTGCGTGCTTTGTTGAAGGTCTGGTAACTATTGTTGGGAATGTAACTCCGCGGATGAACGCTTTGTTATGTATAAAGTTTCTTGTTTGGCAAAATTAAAGTCGTGAGTGTCACTGTACTATTTTCGTCATATTTTCATTCTAGAAATCTAGGACAAGAGACTAGGTTGCTAGGGGATTTCTGAATTTGTCGTTTCTAATCATATATTTATAGCATCAAAATAGTACGAAAATAGTATCGTGACACTCAGGCTTAAAACTGAGAAAGTACTCGTATTTTGCAACACAATATGTATAATAATTGAAAAACGTGATTCACGTTAGATATTGAGATGTTTTTCAACTGATTTCTGATGAACAAAGATCATTCAACAACAGCTCAGAGATAATAAACAACTGTCCACCTGAACATTGGGGTTGGAAATTGAACATTTCTCTGTTGATGCCTATTAGAACCCAGGATAACGTAGCTCTCGAAAATCTGCTACGGCTGATTTCCAGCAGATGCTTGAAAAACTGCGAAAAGCTTTGTGGATGCAGAAAAGCTGACCTCAAGTGTACCAAGTTTTGCCACCACTGCCATGGAGCCACCTGTTCTCAAGCTTTCTGCATTGTCGTTTCGGAAGACGATGATGATGACTACAATGATAATTCTAACAATAAGTAGCTACTCAGACGTTGAACAGAGCACGCAATTTTTTCAAATCATTAAATCATGTTTTATAATCAATCAAACAATGACCGCAACGTCATGCCAGTTTCACCACATATGCGACGCCTCACGAGTAATGTACCCCAACTTTGATAGCGCTCCGCAGCTTACAACAAAGACAAAGATGCATACATGTCATCACGGCATTTTCTATAGATGATTTAATCCTCTACAAGCTAGATTGTTCAGATTTTCCATATTTATCACGTTTATTTCAGTATTCAATGAGGAAGCTGCGAGTGCAAATCACTATTTTTCAAGTTTTTCTCTTTTTACTTTCCCGGCCCACCCACGAACACGGAGGGAAAGTATTGTAATCGTGCAGAAAAAAAGTTTCGAGATTTCACCGGATATATCCGTTTTGAGGTCCTCCAAGACGATTAAGACCATTTTCAGAATGATGTCTGTCTGTGTGTGTGTGTGTGTGTATGTGTGTGTGTGTGTGTTTGTACCCCATTAACTGTGGCGACTTGTGCGTGCAACGACCTATGCTGTGGCGTCCGCTCTAGTTGTGGCGTCTTACACACGGTTGCCACAGCAAAAACCTTCACTGTCTCAAAAATAATCACCGCTTAAGGCTAGAACTTATAGAACAGCTTTTATAGAAGCATATTGACTTTGCATATGAAGGAAATCCTAGGATCTTCAAAACTTAGTGGTGTATAAGTGAATTCATCAGGTTGCCACAAGTAATTAGAAGTGCTTTGTGCAAGTTTGGGTATGACACCCATTTGTGACCTCCTGTGCTGAAGCGCCCCCTTGAGTTCACACACTAGTACTAAACCAAGAATATATTCAATGGTGTGGGTTGTTCTTTCGCAATCTGCACACACACATGATGCATCAGTGTACTTTTGTGGCACCCACCTGCAAAAAGTCGTAGAAAATTCAGATTTTTTAAAATCACCAACCTGAGCATAAAAAGATATTTCCAAACGTACCCCCTTTGTCCCCACTCACCCCCTTCGACTCCACTCACCCCCTCTCAAAATGACAAATATAATCACCTGCTTTGAGTACGTCAAATTGAAGACATCAAATTCTCTTTGTGAGAAAAATATTATAATTTTTTTTTGTTCAACCCCCCCTTTTGCCCCACCCACCCTTAAGTTCCAAATTTCAAATGGCACCACGTACTTCTGATTAACCAGATTGAAGAGTCTTGAATTCTCTTTCTGAGAAAAATATAAACATCATCAATCACCCCCTGTCGTCCCCACCCTACCCCTACTTATAAAATTTCATGTATATAATCTACTTTGTGGTACATCAAATTGAAAACATCAAATTCTCTTTGTGAGAAAAATATTATAAATTTTTTTGATCAACCCCCCTTTTGCCCCATCTACCCTTACATTCAAAATATCAAATGGTATCACGTGCTTTTTGGTTCCCCAGGTTGAACACTCTTTCTGAGAAAATTATAAAAATTTGTAATAACCCCCTTTTGCCCCCACCCCCCCCTAATTTAAAATTTCATGTAGAATAATCTATTTCGTGATACATCAAATTGAAGACATCAAATTCTCTTTGTGAGAAATATATTATAATTTTTTTTGTTCAACCCCCCTTTTGTCCCACCCACCCTTAACTTCCAAATTTTAAATGGCACCACGTACTTCTGATCAACCAGATTAAAGAGTCTTGAATTCTCTTTCTGAGAAAAATATAAAAATTATCAATCACCCCCTGTCGTCCCCACCCACCCCTACTTAAAAAACTTCATGTATATTGAAAAAAACTGAAAATTGCAAATTGAAAACATCAAATTCTCTTTATGAGAAAAATATTATAAATTTATTTGATCAACCCCCCTTTTGCCCCATCTACCCTTACATTCTAAATATCAAATGGTATCACGTGCTTTTTGGTTCCCCAGGTTGAACTCTCTTTCTGAAAAAATTATAAAAATTAGTAATAACCCCCTTCTGTCCCCACCCACCCTTGATTTAAAATTTCATGTAGAGTAATCTACTTCGTGATACATCAAATTGAAGACATCAAATTTTATTTGTGGGAAAAATATCATGAATTTTTTTGATCAACCCCCTTTTTGGCCCACCCACACTCAACTTCTAAATTTCAAATGGAACCACGTACTTTCGGTTCACTAGATTGAAGAGGATTGAGTTCTTTTTCTGATGAAAATATAAGAATTTATAATTACTCTCTTTCGTCCTCACCCACCCACTTTAATATTTCCTGTAGAATAATGAACTTTGTGATACATCAATCAGAAAAAATCATATTCTCTTTGTGAGAAAAACATTTTTTTTTCTATTAACCCCTCTTTTGCCCCACCCACCCTTGATTTCCAAATTTCAAATGGAACCACGTACTTTTGCATGGTTCACCAGATTCAAGAGAATTGAATTCTCTTTCTGAGAAAAATATAAAACTTATTTATCACATCCTGTTGTCCCCCCCCCACACCCACTTGAAAAAATTCATGTAGGCTTATCTACTTTGTGGTACATCAAATTGAAAACATCAAATTCTCTTTGTGAAAAAAATATTCAAACACCCTTAGCTTTCAAATGAAACCACGTACTTCTCGGTTCATCCGATTGAAGAGAATTGAATTCTCTTTCTGAGAAGAATATAAAAAATATTAATCACCCCTTCTCGTCTTCACCCACCCTTACTTTAAAAACTCATGTAGGATAATTTACTTTGTGATAAATCAAATTGAAAACATCAAATTTTCTTTGTGAGAAAAATATTATAATTTTTTTTAATCAACCCCCCTTTTGCTCTATCCACTCTTTTAAGTTCCAACTAAAAATGATAACTGACACGTACTTTTTGTTTCACTAGATTAGAGAGGATTGAATTCTTTTTCCAAGAAAAATATAAAAATTATCAATCATCCCCTTTGGTCCCTACCCACCCTTTTACTTTAAAATTTCAAATGAAACCACCTACCTTGTGATACATCAGAAGAGAATTGTACTGAGAAAAATATTCTAAAAATTTTCAATTTTCCCCTTTTGCCTCCACCGACCTCTATTTTACAATTTCAAGTAGAAACATCTATAATATGCTGTTCTTCACGTTGCAAATTCAGCACTAGAACTTTTGGAATCAAAAACAAAGTGATAAGTTAGAGGGCTACGGCTACGGCTGATGGGACCTGCAAAGTTTTGGCGCAAATCTATCAGGGCCCATCAGCCGTATACCTTTCCAGATTTTCACTTTATTTTTGATTAAAAAATTTCTTGTGCTGAATTTGCAACGTGAACGGGCATTACTTTGTGGTACTTACATCAAATTGAACAAAATTATTATCTTTTTTGTTGAGGAAAATATTATGAATATTTCTTATTACCCCCCTTTTGCCCTCACCCACCTCAACTTTAAAACTTCAACTAGAATTAGGTGCCTGCGGTACGCAAAAAAAAAGTGGCATTTGATGATACAAGCAAGCCATTTTGCACAGTTGTTGTCCACACCCATCAGAAAGTTTTGACCCGCAGCACCTAAAAAATGTTCCCTTAGGACTCGAGATTTTAGAGGGCAAAGGGGACCCCATGAAAAAATCTAAAACATTTTAAATAAAGCCTGATTAGTGAATCTCAGTGTCAACATAAGCATACACTGTCATTTTCAAAATTAGGTTAAAAATAAAAGAGTCAGTTTTGAGCGTCATACAATATATTTTATCAATATCAGAGTACAAAACATGTAACCCACAACCTGTATAGTAATTATATTTAAATAAACCGTCACAACGAAATTGGTGAAAATGTGATTAGGAAATGCCGAGTTTACAATAGAGTATTATATTTTGAAAAAAATATTTTGTTTTCGATGGGAACAGAAACTACATTGAAAAATAACTGACCCATATTTTTTTGTTTAGCCAGAAATCGAATCGTTTGGCCGCAATAAATAAACGAAACTCTTGAATTCTTACTAGTTCTGACGTCATTTACAAAGGCAGTCACAAGTAGTTGATCTTCTTTTATCGATTACGCCCAAACGATTCGATTTTCGACCGAATAAAAAAATACGGGTCAATTATTTTTCGATGTAGTTTCCATTTCGACAAAAAAACATTCTAGTATAATACTCCATTACGTTAATTTCACAGGGTGTCCATATGTCCATGGTTATGTTTTATGCTCTGCTATTGATAAAAAAATATTGTATGAAACTCAAATGATTCCTTTTACTTTGAATAATATTTTGAAAATGACAGTGTATGCCATGAGTGTATGCTTATGTTGCCAATGGCATTGGTGAAACATTTACGTAAAACATCAAACACGACAAATTATCCTACCCGTAGTTTAGGAGGATATCTTAAATAATATTTCCAACATGTCAAAAAATGCGCCAATATTTCCAATAAAATTTAAAAAAAAGTTCAACTCTACGCGCATTCGTTCTCGAATTATCGATTTTCAACATTCGGAATTAATAACCCTGTACAAAAATGACCAGAAGGGGGGTGATATCGTAACCATGGTAATTACGATGTGACATGAAGTTACTGATGTTACGTCAAGATCCCCGAATTGGTAAACGCATCGTATCCGCCACAGCATGCTTCATTTCAACCCATTCCAAAAGCGAATGCTGGCGTCCACCGGGTGGCAGCCCCCTTGGGGGTCGTTGGGGTGAATTTTTTCGTGGGAAGGTGTATTAAAGTGAGTTTATGCATATCTGCCAAATTTACGTCAATAATATGGCCAATAAGAGAATTGCAATAAAAAAATGTTAATTTTTGAAAAAATCACATAGCCTTTGAAAAGAAAGAAATATTTGAAAATTAAAAAACCATTTCGGGATATTATTGATACCTTTCAAAAAACGATATTATAAATAATCTACAATTTTTTTTAGAAAAGTGACACAACGTTGACAATTTACCCTTTTGGCGCACTGTATATCATGTACATTTTCAATTATGAAACTATCCTTTACATCATCACGTAGCCGAAGTAGGCCCTATCTGGCGTTGTCTTCCTTTTTGAAATCGGAGAATTTTTGTTCGAGATATTCCCATTTTACAAAATGCGGAAATTTTCATTACCCCTATTCACTTTTGAGCAGTTTATAAAGGTATGTATGTACCTACATGGAAGAAAGGGATAGTACAGAAACTTGAATTTGAGCCAAAGCAACAATACTTAATTATTACCATTTAAAACAAAAATAGAGTAATACTTATACACACTTCTTTCCATTCGATCTTCCGGAAATAATCGGAAGAGCCATCAACATTTGATTTTCAAATACGACACCATATTGTTTAATATTAGCATTGGGATAGATATTATATCTCCGCGAGATTCCCTATCAAACATAACAAGTGAGTATGCCTTCACGTGCGTGAGTCTCAGTAGCGCATTTTCTCAAAGAGCCATATTGTGAACGTAAAGAAATTTGGTTGAAGGAGAAACACCATTCCTTGCCCACTTTCTTCATTCGGAACTCATTGTGATATTTCGTTATCAGAATGGGGTACTTGCCAATGAAATAGATTCGAATGAAAATTCTTTCACTCATCAATATTTTTTTGTTTGAGGGCGGGAGCTGGGAGCGGCGACTAATCAACAGTAGTCTATTCTTTCCCATTTTTAGTCGGCTATCCATATAGCGAATAAATTAGATCGCTATGTCTTCGGGTTTATGTTTTCCATTTATCTCTTACTTTGAGGGCAGCGTGAGGGGGGGGGGCAGCATTCAGCAAAGTAACTGTTGCACAGTTTGAGTTAGGAGTGTTCCTAAATGTTTAAGGAAATATGACAATCAGTGAAAATTGTGAAAGTTGAATTTTTTTTGTTTGGGGGCGGGAGCTGGAGGCGACGACTAATCAAAAGTGGCCTATCTCTTCCCATTTTTAGTCACCTATCTATATAGCGGAACAATTAGATCGCTATGTCTTCAGGGTTATGTTTTACATTTATCTCTTACTTTGGGGGTGGCGTGTGGGAGCGGCAGAGTTTGGCAAAGAAATTCTTCCACAGTTTGAGTTGGGAGTTTCTGGATGTTTGAGGTAACATTAAAATGTAGATCAGTGGAATTATTGAAAGTTGCACTTTTTTTCTTTTGGGGGTGGGAGTTGGAGGCGGCGCCATATCAAAAGTAGCCTATTCTTTTATAATTTTAGTTAGCTATCGATATAGCGAAAGAATTAGATCGTTATGTCTTCGGGTTTATGTTTTTCATTCATCTCTCACTTTGATGGCAGCGTGTGGGGGCGGCAGCATTCGGCAAAGTAACTGTTGCACAGTTTGGGTTGGGAGTTTCTAAATGTAAGGGAAATATGACAATCAGTGAAAATTGTGGAAGTTGCATTTTTTTCTTAGGAGGCGGCAGCTGGAGGCGGCGGCTAATTGAAAGTGGCCTATCTTTTTCCAATTTCAGTTAGCTATCAATATAGTGAAAGAATTAGATCGCTATGTCTTTAGGTTCATGTTTTACATTTATCTCTCACTTTGGGGGCGGCGTGTGGGAGCGGCAGAGTTTGGCAAAGAAATTCTTGCACAGTTTGAGTCAAGAGTTTCTAAATGTTCGAGGTAACATTATCAGCTAAATCAGTGAAAATTGTTGAAAGTTGCACTTTTTTTCTTTTGGGGGCGGAATCTGGGGGCGGCGACTAACCAAAAGTAGCCTATCCTTTTCCATTTTTAGTCAGCTATTTATATACCAAAAGAATCAGATCGCTATGTCTTCGGGTTTATGTTTTTCATTTTGAAGTGATTGGGGGCGGTTTTTAGCAGTTTTTTCATGTCGGCGGCGCATATTGAAGACACAATGTTTCTTGGCTTACGTTTATAAGTGGCAACTATGTATTATTCAAAAAATGAGAACACTAGAGCATCAGGTCTGGTAGAAAGTGCAGTATTATGTTACTTCAAGTTTATCGGGGGCGGTTTTCTCTATGTTGGCGGCGCAATATGGACATCCAATATAGCCTAACCCTCCTTTGGGAGTGGCAGCTATGTAACAGCGAAAAAATTAGAAAGCTAGGTCGTCTAGTTTGGGAGGAGTTCGAGGAACGGACGGACGGACGGACGGACGGACGGACAAAGCGGTTGCAATAGCGATTTTCATCAAGATGGAAAATGCGCTAAAAAGGCCTCTCTAAATCAAGGAGTTTGAAAATTTGCCCCTCCCCTCTTCCCCGGTTTCAAGGATGTGAGGGATTAAGTGTCATGGAATTTTCTTGTCCCCGCGAATTCTCTTATCCAACCGAAAAATGCCGGTTTAGATCGGAGCTACTTGGAAAAAGGGGGTGGTTTTTGAAAGAGTGGAGTGAGGTGGGGGTTGCTGGGGAATTTGTGCAAGGCATATACTCAGGAGATTTTCTCTCCGCAAGTTTCCCTATCAAACAAAAAAAGGCTGCTCTAAATCGAAGAGGTTAAAAAATTTGCCCCTTTCCCCTTCCCCTGTTCACGGATGTGGGGGATGGTAAGTGTCATGGAATTTTCTTGTCCTCGCGAATTCTTCTATCCACCCGAAAAATGCCGGTTCAGATCGGAGATAGGTACTTAAGAAAAGAGGGTAATTGAAGGAGTGGGGTGATGCGGGAGTTGGTGGAATTTGTGAAAGGTTTATAGAAGATTCTATCTCCGTGAGTTTCCTCTTGAATAAAACACTAAAAGGCCAAGGGGGTAGTTTTGAAAGGGTAAGGTGGGGTGCGGGTTGGTTGAATTTGTGCAAGGTATTATGCGAGTTTTCTCCCCGCGCGTTCCTCTCTCAAACACAAAAAATCCGCTCAAAATCAGAGAAATAAAAACTTTTTGCCCCCCCCCCCCTCACTCGGTTTTGCGAGAGGGGAAAGGGACATTGAGTTTTCTTCTCTTCAAGAGTTCCTCTATCCTAACCAAGAAATTCCGGTTAAGATCGGAGATTCTTGGGAAAAGGGGGTAGTTTTGAAGGGGTGGGGCGGAGTGGGTGTTGGTTGAATTTGTAAAAGGTACAAAAGAGGTTTTCCTCCCGCGAACTTCTCTATTTAACATAACAATTCTCTTGAAATCATAGAAATTAAAACTGTTCACTCTCTCACCTGGTTTCGGGGGGGGGGGGGGGATGTTGAGAAACATTGAGTTATCTTCTCTTCGCAAGTTCCTTCATCCAACCGAGAAATTCCGGTTCAGATCGGAGCAACTTGGAAAAGGCGGTAGTTTTGAAGGAGTGGGGGTTGGTTGAATTCGTGCAAGATACATGGGAATGTGTACAAGGGAGTGTGTGTAAATGGGGCTATCAGCCAGTCTAAACAGATTCAAAATCTTCCAAAGCAATCCAAAACTGTCGCGCTTTGAAAATTGTTAAAAATATCGACATAATCACTTAGACACTATAGACAAGACACCTTTGATACACAAACTATACACCGAATTTTGACGTCTTCGATACACAAACTATACACCGAATTTTGGCGTCTTCGATGCACAAACTATACACCGAATTCTGGCGTCTTGGATGCACAAAAACTTGACACCTAATTGTGGCAGCGACGCCACTAGTTTGTTATATGCACGAATATTCGGGGACATGCTGCGCCGCCCCCATGGAGTGTATAACCAAATGGGTCAGTTTTACGGGTTGCTAACGCAAAGGGGTACCCAACCTACATGGTTTCATCAAAGCTGCCACAATTTGGTTTGATGCACGGTTGCCACAAACCTACACCGGCGGGTATGTGTGTATGTGTGTGTGTGTGTCTGTCTGTGATCTTCCACGATAACTGCCGTAACGTTGACTGGATCGACTTGATATTTGGTATACAAACATGGTTGTTTCCTGAAAAGAGCCCATCAGTTTTTGGCTGTCATCTGTCAAACCCAACTGTCACTATCATCAAATGTCAGAAGCTTTATCTCACGGAACTCAACTTGCAATATGTCATTTGAAAGCCCTTGAAAAACTGTATTCAGAACAGTTGGAAACATTGCCATATCTGTCATCTGTCAAAAAATAAAAAATGTTAAAGTTCAAAACTTTACCAATTAATTATTCAAAATCTATCCGAAGGATTGGAACCAGATTTGGCAGGAAGCAACACAACAAAAAAGTCAAATGAGGGCCGCAGTTGCAGTTTTCCACCATTCTCCAGTTGAGCGTAATGAATTTTCGAAATTTCTCCTGGCCGTTGCCACTCAGGAGGGGCTCTCGCCGGTGTTTCGACCAGCACGACTCGCTTTTGTAGCAGGACTCCACTCAAAAATTTATTCCTGCTCGGGGATCGACTTTTTTTTGGAAATTTCAACTGATATCGAAAGTAGATTGTATTGAGCGTCGTGCAGGTCTATTTTCAGAGTTAACACGGTTTCGGTTTTCCGACTGTAATTTTTTCAAAATGAAATTTGCACATTCCGTGAATTTGAGAAAAACGCAATGCAAACTTCTGCATGCGGTAGGCCCCACGAAATATCAATTTTAGGTGCAGACATGCTGTGAATAAAAGTTGGAGAAAAGATTGAGCTAATTTTTGGAGGAAAAATTTTCGAAATCGGATCAACAGTTGCCGAGTTTTCCTCTCTGGAAAAACTGCAAATTTTTCAACTTTTACTTTCCCGGCCCACCCACGAACACGGAGGGAAAGTATTGTAATCGTGCAGAAAAAAAGTTTTGAGATTTCACCGGATATATCCGTTTTGAGGTCCTCCAAGACGATTAAGACCATTTTCAGAATGATGTCTGTCTGTGTGTGTGTGTGTGTGTGTGTGTATGTGTGTGTGTGTGTGTGTGTGTGTGTATGTCTGTCTGTGATCTTCCACGATAACTGCCGTAACGTTGACTGGATCGACTTGATATTTGGTATACAAACATGGTTGTTTCCTGAAAAGAGCCCATTAGTTTTTGGCTGTCATCTGTCAAACCCAACTGTCACTATCATCAAATGTCAGAAGCTATATCTCACGGAACTCAACTTGCAATATGTCATTTGAAAGCCCTTGAAAAACTGTATTCAGAACAGTTGGAAACATTGTCCTATCTGTCATCTGTCAAATAATAAAAAATGTTAAAGTTCAAAACTTTACCAATTAATTATTCAAAATCTATCCGATGGATTGGAACCAGATTTGGCAGAAAGCAACACAACAAAAGAGTCACATTGAGGCCGCAGTTGCAGTTTTCCACCATTCTCCAGTTGAGCGTAATGAATTTTCGAAATTTCTCCTGGCCGTTGCCACTCAGGAGGGGCTCTCGCCGGTGTTTCGACCAGCACGACTCGCTTTTGTAGCAGGACTCCACTCAAAAATTTATTCTTGCTCGGGGATCGACTTTTTTTTGGAAATTTCAACTGATATCGAAAGTAGATTGTATTGAGCGTCGTGCAGGTCTATTTTCAGAGTTGACACGGTTTCGGTTTTCCGACTGTAATTTTTTCAAAATGAAATTTGCACATTCCGTGAATTTGAGAAAAACGCAATGCAAACTTCTACATGCGGTAAGCCCCACGAAATATTAATTTTAGGTGCAGACATGCTGTGAGTAAAAGTTAGAGAAAAGATTGAGCTAATTTTTGGAGGAAAAATTTTCGAAATCGGATCAACAATTGCCGAGTTTTCCTCTCTGGAAAAACTGCAAATTTTCCAACTTTTCATTCCGTGAACAGATTTCTTGGAATTGTTTTTTTTAGAGAATAGATAACTGGTTCTGGAACATTTTCCAATAATTTCTCTCCAATTTCCCGGAAATTTTCGTCCTGAAAATATAAAACCACTCATGCGATCGTACAAATTAAGCGGTTCTGTCACGATAATTACCGAATTATTGATCCGATCAAATCGAAATCAGGTACGGAGGCCTAAGTTCAGCCTGGAATGTTCTGATTAGACTTTGGGTGGATGATTTTGATCGGAAGCCCTCAGGTGGCACATTGGGTCTGGGTTTGTCCGCCCAAGCTCTAAATTGAAAATATAGAGTTGAAATTTGACACACAGATGCAGTGAAAGTTTTCAATCAAGTTTTTGTAATTTCATCATCATATCTGAAGTAGGAACAAAAATTTCAATAAGGAACCAGCATTGCATTTTTGAGATATCACAACAGTTAGCTACAGTTAGTTCTACCTTTTGGATCATTTCATCACCTTGGAAAACCGACCTAACTTGTCATTTTTTCTGTCCGCTCAACAATGGATGCAGGATGCTCGCTAAACGCTCGACTAAATAGAATTTTTTCATCAATTTCTAAATCGAGTCGCCCCCTCCCGAAGGGACACTTCGATCAAAATCATTACTGACGTCTCTGGATATTTTTCTCAGATTTCCCGAAACGGTGTGAGATGAAACTTTGGTTTTTTAGGTCCAGTTTTTCATCCTCTACATTGTCATAGTTTTTTTATCGAGTCTAGAGTTTTTGTAAGTTTTCCAGAAGAACCACGCTATCAACAGGATTGTCGCGCAACTTCAAACGTGGTTCACTGCTAAACTAGAAGAGATAATAATTGGCCTTGAAGATTTTCTAGTGGTGCATTCAATTCTCTACAACTTTGTCGCTCGCAATTTTTTGATATCTCTTATCGTTCTCACAGCATCCAAGAAGGAAAGTCACGCGGACAGTTTTTCCACTTCACTAGACCGGCGCGCAACTTTGACTGCGATAAACGGCTAAACGGAAGAAGTTAGACATATGCCTTCAGGGACTTTTTTGTAGATTATTGAATTCCCTACAACTTTGTCCCTGACAGTTTTCACACATCTCTCACCGTTCTCTCACCGTTTCAAAAGAAAGATCGCGGCGCATGTTTTTCCATCTTCTCCATTTTTTTTTCCATGGTTCCCGGGATGACTGGAAATGAAACTTTAGTTTTTCTTATTTAGTTTTTCATTCTCTACATCGCCATATTTTTTTCATCCTGCCCCTAATTTGTTCCAAGTTAAATCCTTATTTTACTGGACTATTAAAGATTTCAATAAAATTGAGTTGAAATTCAAATTGACTTCGGAAGAAATTCCAATGATATTCAGGTGAAATTCGAGTAAAATCCTTTAGGAATTGAAGAAAAAGGTCTGTGGAACTCAATACATAAATGAAGTTCAAGTTGAGTCCAAGTAAAATTCCAGAAAAATTCGTATAAAACTGGGATGGAATTATAGTGAAACTCGGGTGGGAATAGAATGAAATTAAGGTGAAACTCGGGCTAAACTCAAATAAAATTGAAGTGTAGTTCTCTGAGAATATAAGAAATATCTTGGCTTAGTCTGCAGTTTTAAGTGAAACTGAACTGAAATTTTGGGCAAATTCACAAAAAATTGGTCAAAGATCAGCTGAAATTAGAACAAAATTGGTCTAATTCAATTCATCCCGGAAAAATTCCAGCAAAAATCAAGCTAAGAAAATGACGATGAAACTTTAAACAATTCAAACAAGTCACAAGTGGAATTCAAATAGAATTCATCTGGAATTCCAGAGAGATTAAATTGAAATTTGAGTGAGAGTAGAATAAAATTCGAGTGAAATCCAGATTAAATTTGATTGAAATCCGAGCGTAATTCAGATGGAATTCGAACGATATTTAGGTCAAATTTGGATGAAGTACAATAGAAATTCAAGCAAAATTTCGATGAAATTGTTGAATTCACGTGGAACTTAATCTGGAATGGAATGTGAATGGAAAAGCGGTTTGATACAAAACACACTAAAAACACATGTGCCGTATAATTGACATCCAGCATTGTATCGGGCGTGACTTGATTCAGAAGGAAACGACAGGCATCTTGCAATTTTAAATGTTTTCAAATCATTAAATTTTAGTTTTCAAGAGAAGCTGACGTTTTCTAAAAAAAAAATGATAGGAAATCTAGATGACATTTTTGGGAAAACGCAAGCGGGGTGCCGTTTCTCACTGAATCGACCACGTTCAGCTCGACTCTCAGCTTTGTTTTTGTCTCCGATCAAATTGCAGAGCAAATTTTCAAATTTTCCTCAAGATTATTTTGGAATTTTCTGAAATGGTCCCGGAATTTGTATAACCGATCTAAATACAGACAGCATGTTGATTGAACGACGGGCATCTTGCCATTTCAAATGGTATCAAACTTGACGTTTCCAGAAATTGCTGACGTTTTCTGAAAAAAAAAACCGCAGAAGATCTAGATGACATTTTTGGAAAACGCAAGTGGGGTGCCGTTTCTCACTAAATCGACCACGTTCAGCTCGACTCTCAGCTTTGTTTTTGTCTCCGATCAAATTGCAGAGCAAATTTTCAAATTCTCCTCAAGATTATTTTGGAATTTTCTGAAATGGTCCCGAAATTTGTATAACCGATCTAAATACAGACAGCATGTTGATTGAACGACGGGCATCTTGCCATTTCAAATGGTATCAAACTGGACGTTTCCAAAAATTGCTGACGTTTTCTGAAAAAAAAACGCAGAAGATCTAGATGACATTTTTGAAAAACGCAAGTGGAGTGCCGTTTCTCACTGAATCGACCACGTCTAGCTCGATTCTCAGCTTTGTTTTTGTCTCCGATCAAATTGCAGAGCAAATTTCCAAATTTTCCTCAAGATTATTTTGGAATTTTCTGAAATGGTCCCGGAATTTGTATAACCAATCTGAATACAGACAGCATTTTGATTGAACGACGGGCATCTCGCCATTTCAAATGGTATCAAACTTGACGTTTCCAAAAATTGCTGACGTTTTCTGAAAAAAAACGCAGAAGATCTAGATGACATTTTTGGAAAACGCAAGCGGGGTGCCGTTTCTCACTGAATCGACCACGTTTAGCTCGACTCTCAGCTTTGTTTTTGTCTCCGATCAAATTGCAGAGCAAATTTTCAAATTTTCCTCAAGATTATTTTGGAATTTTCTGAAATGGTCCCGGAATTTGTATAACCAATCTGAATACAGACAGCATTTTGATTGAACGACGGGCATCTCGCCATTTCAAATGGTATCAAACTTGACGTTTCCAAAAATTGCTGACGTTTTCTGAAAAAAAACGCAGAAGATCTAGATGACATTTTTGGAAAACGCAAGCGGGGTGCCGTTTCTCACTGAATCGACCACGTTTAGCTCGACTCTCAGCTTTGTTTTTGTCTCCGATCAAATTGCAGAGCAAATTTTCAAATTTTCCTCAAGATTATTTTGGAATTTTCTGAAATGGTCCCGGAATTTGTATAACCGATCTAAATACAGACAGCATTTTGATTGAACGACGGGCATCTTGCCATTTCAAATGGTATCAAACTTGACGTTTCCAGAAATTGCTGACGTTTTCTGAAAAAAAACACCGCAGAAGATCTAGATGACATTTTTGGAAAACGCAAGTGGGGTGCCGTTTCTCACTAAATCGACCACGTTCAGCTCGACTCTCAGCTTTGTTTTTGTCTCCGATCAAATTGCAGAGCAAATTTTCAAATTTTCCTCAAGATTATTTTGGAATTTTCTGAAATGGTCCCGAAATTTGTATAACCGATCTAAATACAGACAGCATGTTGATTGAACGACGGGCATCTTGCCATTTCAAATGGTATCAAACTAAACGTTTCCAAAAATTGCTGACGTTTTCTGAAAAAAAAACGCAGAAGATCTAGATGACATTTTTGAAAAACGCAAGTGGAGTGCCGTTTCTCACTGAATCTACCACGTCTAGCTCGATTCTCAGCTTTGTTTTTGTCTCCGATCAAATTGCAGAGCAAATTTTCAAATTTTCCTCAAGATTATTTTGGAATTTTCTGAAATGGTCTCGGAATTTGTATAACTGATCTAAATACAGACAGCATTTTGATTGAACGACGGGCATCTTGCCATTTCAAATGGTATCAAACTTGACGTTTCCAAAAATTGCTGACGTTTTCTGAAAAAAAAAACGCAGAAGATCTAGATGACATTTTTGGAAAACGCAAGCAAGGTGCCGTTTCTCACTGAATCGACCACGTTTAGCTCGACTCTCAGCTTTGTTTTTGTCTCCGATCAAATTGCAGAGCAAATTTTCAAATTTTCCTTAAGATTATTTTGGAATTTTTTGAAATGGTCCCGGAATTTGTATAACCGATCTGAATACAGACAGCCTTTTGATTGAACGACAGGCATCTTGCCATTTCAAATGGTATCAAACTTGACGTTTCCAAAAATTGCTGACGTTTTCTGAAAAAAAAAAACGCGGAAGATCTAGATGACATTTTTGGAAAACGCAAGTGGGGTGCCGTTTCTCACTAAATCGACCACGTTTAGCTCGGCTCTGAGCTTTGTTTCTGTCTCCGATCAAATTGCGGAGCGAGTCTCACAATTTTTCTTGGAATTTTTTGGAATTTTCTAAAATAGTTCCGAAATTTGTATAACCGATCTAAATACAAACAGCATTTTGATTGAAAAACCAAGTTGTATTTGATGCTCACAACTCTTTTTTCTTGTATACGTTTTTTGTACAATCATGGTAATTATTCTCTAGAAAAAAATAGGGGAAAGGGGAATGGCTCGGGATTTATAGCGAATCAAGTAATTAAACACAGTGAAAAATTCAATCAGATATCCAGTTGTACGTCGCAACAATTAATTGCGTGTACACCCGACCCCGATCAATCCACGGCCAACTAACGGCACAGAGATTGATAAGCTGAAGCTGCACAAATCGTGACGTCGCATTTCGTTTAGCACAGACTGACTGATTGGCGACGATCAGAGTGACGCAACAAGTGATCGGAAATTGTGACGAAACGTTTCACCATCATCATTATCATGAGCTTTCGAACCGCGAACGTTTTCGGTTATGGTGGCGCTGCCAGGGCGGGATTTTTTTATCGCCGCTAAATGGAGCAGAGCAGAACGAAAGTGTGAAAAATTGCCCGGCGATTTTCGTTTGTGAAATGTGAGGGTTTTCGGGGTTAAGTGTGGCAAAATCCCTCTCACAAATCCCTCCTACCCACCTATATGTGTGCGAATGCTTGCGTAATGTTCTCGCAATTTCCAACTTGAAACGAAGCATTCATATAATTTTTTCCATGCTCGTGACAGATACGGAATGAATTTATGAATTACCCTGTATATGCGCGAGATGTGGAAAAAAAACAAGCAATTATACAAAAATGGGTGACGATGTGGAAGGTGGAAGTACAATTTCAGAAAGGAGAGATTAAAAAGAGTTTCAGGGCTTTCGAGGCGTGAAGAACAAAGGGGTGTCGATTTTTTAATAATCAAGATAGCCGCGGGGGCGAATTAAAAAAAGCTTTTTATTACTCTGTACCCGGTTTCATCCACTTTTACAAGCAATAAAACTGAGCGAATATTTAACGTCTGGCGCCCATTAAAAAACGCATATTTGATGGATTGTCGAGTAATTTATTATTTTTTGAATTTATGCGGTGATAAAATTATATTCTAGCATGAGTTAAAGTTATTATATATTGGCGCAAAACTGGCATCTATTTCATGTCAAAAAACAGCTCAGCGTTCGACAAATGGGCCATAATATGAAATTATACCCTATATTGTCATTTTAATCTGGCTGAACTCTAGTTATATTTCCTGTAGCTTTGAATCAATATCCAGTCTATTCAAAAAGTCACTGTAGCTGATTCGAAAAAAAAAACTACCGAAGGTTTTCCAGGAATTTCACCTGAATCACCCTGTATATCGGAAACGGGGGACGTACAAAAAATTTCGAAGGCAGATTCTGATTCGCCTCGAGAAAGATCATCCACTCTTGAACTATGTCGGTTACTTCGTGGGACACCTGAATCGTCTCTCACTAAACCACTCACGCCCGATACGGTACTGGACGTCAATTTTACGTGTATTTCTACTGGCTTTTGTGTAATCTCTCCATGTGAATCAAACTGGGAAAGTTGTTTCCAAAACTAGTCGGACACAAAAACTGACGTCATAATCGCACGCTGCAATTCAATACTCAAGCTGTGTCTTGAGGCGCTTCAGAGCCCCTACATACAGAAAAAGTACCCATTTGCAGTTTTTGAAACTTGCCAAATTTATTCAAGCTCTATTGAATGGAAGCTCGGAGCTTTTTTAAGCCTGTAATGAGCTCTTTCAAGCCCACGGTAAAAGCTGAAACTGTTCTTCAAAAATTAACTGAAAACCTTCTAGCAGGTTCCTTCTATTCGAAGCTTCAGAGGATAAAATCTCTGAGCAATGCTCTGGGCTCTTTGAAGCTGGTAAAATGCAAGCTCGAAACTCCAACTTCAAGCTTGATCAAACTTAAAAGAGCGTATTGCATAAACTTGAACTTTCAAGTATGGTGACTCCATGTTCCCTATTTTTTTGTATCTTGGTTCAAGCTGAAAGCTTTATAGTTTGCAATGATGGCTCGAAGCTTCATTTGCAAGCTCATTGAATCGCGAAGCTTTGATGCATCAACTTTGTCCTTTGAAAAGCCCCTAGTGTGGAGAAGAGGATGTAGACGAGAAGTGGATTGGAGTTGCTAAAAGGGTTGCTAGTTAAACTTTAAAGCTTGTGCAGCATATCAAGCTTGACTCAAAAAGCTTTCAAAGCTCAACTGCTCCAGTTTCAAGCTTGATTGAACTTTCAAGACTATATTCAATGAGCTTTGCTTTGCAAATGAGCTGTATCTGATAAGATGACTTTAGGGATATTTGCATTTTCCTCAAGCTTTAACTGGAAGCTCCCTCTCTTAAGCTTGCAATAAAAGCTCAAAATTCGTGCTTAACAAATTGCAATAAAAAAACTGCTTTGAAAACTTCCAGTTGATTAAGTTCGAGTTTCCAAATATTTACAATTTGTTTCAGTTTTGGAGGAGAGCTTCAAGTTCTTATAAGCTTTAAATTGAAAGACAGGAACGCTTCAAAAACCAACGAAGCTCCCAAGCTTGTATTGCCTTACAAAGCTTTCGGTGCTCAAACCTCGGCTTACAGACAAGTCGGTTGGGCCTTCAGACATTAGCAATTGAAGTGAAGCTTCAAATGATACCTCTAGGCAGACCACTAGAACTTCTAGTGAGAACTCAAGCTCCAAATTGGGACTCGAATGACCTCAAACCAAGCTTTGAAAAACTTTTGGTCATTATAAATTCTAATTGGGGCTTTCAAATATTTGCAATGTGAATTCAACGACAGGTGAAAGCACTAAGGCATGATATGAATAAGCGTTTACTTCACCCAAATCTCACCGCAATCTCATTCAAGTTTTCATTGAAATTTCATCCCAGCTTCACTTGAACTTGGATAAAATTTCACTAGAATGTCATCAAAATTTCACTTGACTCTCACCTAAATTTCACATGAGTTTTATTCAAATTGCACATGAACTTCATTCGAATTTCAAAGAAATTTCGTTCGAATTTCGGTCGAGACTCAGTCCAACTGCTTCGAGTTTCGTCTTTGTTTTTATTGAATTCCACTTGATTCTTGCTGGAACTTTATTCGAATGAATTAAATTCAAACAAGCTCATTCGAAAACCAGCTGATTTTCAGCTTTCCCTTAAATTTTACCCAAATCTCGCTTGAACTAGGTACATCCTTATTATCATACCCGAGTTCAATCAGATTTTCACTTCAATTTTATTCCAATTCCGTCTGAATTTCACCTTTTCACCTAAATTTCACCCCACTTTAATCCGATTTTCAATTGTATTCCACTCGAGCCTCAGCTCAACTTTGTCCCAATTTTAACTGAAGTCCACTCGAGTTTCACTTGAATTTGATTCGAGTTTCACCTACATTCCATTCAAGCTTTGGGTAGATTCAAGGATTTCAGCAAAATTCCATTTGAATTTCTATAGAATTGTATATGAATTTCACCTGGATATCAGTCCAAATTCATCTGAATCCCATATAAATTCCACTTGAGTTTTATCTGAACTTGACTGATTTCGTTGGAATTAATCCTCAATAATACTCGAGTTTCGCGCAAATTCCACTGGAATTTTATTCCAATTCCACCATAATTTCACTTGAATTTCACCCCAATTTCATCAGAATTCAAATTGAATTTCGGTCGCACTTCACCTGGACTTTATTTCAGTTTCATCTAAGCTTGGCTCGAGTAACACGTGAATTCCACTTGAACTTCATACAAATTTCATTCGAGATTCACTCAAATTTCACATATTCCATTCGAATGTCACATTACTTTCACAATTCCATCAAAATTACACGCCCTTTTCTTAGAATCTATCTAATTCTATCTAAGTTTCAAATGGATTCATTTGAGAATCCCACAGAACTTCATCCAAATTTCACTTGTATTTTACTTGAATTTCATCTGAACTTTGAGTTTCACTCGCATAGAATTCTAAATTCTATCAATTTCACTCGAATCTTGTAGTTTCATCCAAATTTCACTTCAATTCCATTTCAATTTCACCCCAATTTGATTCAAATTTGAATTGTATTCCACTCAAACTCAAGCTCAATTTTATTTAATTTCATCTGATTTTCATTCGGATTCACTTGAATCTGACTTGGTTCACGCACATTTCATTCAAGCTTTAGGTGGATTCAACGATTCAAGCTCCATATAAATTGAAAAATGATAATGAAATAAAAACTCCTGTTGAATTTCACCCGAATATCACTCCAATTCCATCTGAATTCCATACCAATTTCACTTGAATCTCATCTGAATTGAACAGAAACTTCATCTGAATTTCAATTTTAGTTGAATTTCAGGCAAACTTCGTCTGAATCACTCAAATTTCATTAAATGTTCACCCGAGTTTTGTCTGAATTCCACTAGAATTTCAATATAATCTCATCCAAATTTCACTGGAGTCTCATTTAAAAACTATTGGGATTTCATCTAAAAATCATTCGAATTTCATCTGAGTTTCATACGAATATGTCTCGGATTCCAACGCACTTCACTTGAATGTTATCCGAGCATTGATATCGCTGATATCGCAGTTATCGCTTGAATTTCTCCAGAATTTCATTATTACTTCATCAAAAATTCACTACAATTTCTTCAAAATTTCACTTGAATTTCACCCCAGTTTCATCCAGGTTCCAGTGAATTTCACGCGAATTTCACCTGACACTCATTCAAACTTCATTCATCTCAATTTCGCTAGAATTTCACCTATATTACTCGCAAAATTTTACATAAGTACATTCTACTCGAGTTTAACTTGAATTTCACAATCTCATCTGAATTTTGCTCGGTATTACGTCTACCTGAATTTCCCACGAATGTCACTCGAATTTCATCAAAGTTTCACTCGCATTTTATCTTAATCTTACTCAAATTTGATCTGCATTTCACTCTAATCTCTTTTAAATTGCATTTGAATTTTATTCGAATTCCATTTGGATTTCATTTCAATTCTATTTGAGTTCAACTTCATTTGGCATTTGAATTTCACTCGAATTTTGTTTGATTCCATTGCAATTTCAATTTAATTAACATCATCCGAATCTTCCTTGAACATCAGTTGAACTTCATCTGAATTTCACTCGAATGTGATCTGAATTTCACTTGGATTTCATCCGAATTCCATTTGAATTTCACTTGAATTTCACTCGAACTTCACTAGGTAGAATTTAACTGCAATTTCGCTTCAATCTTATTCGAATTTCACTGGAATTCCATCCAAATAACATCTGCATGAACTCTACTCAAATCTCATCCAATATTCATCCAATTTAATTATATCAAAATTTCACTGGAGTTTCATCTGGAATCACTCAAATTTTATCTGAATTCCACTTGAATTCAATTCGAATGTCATTCGGATTTCACTCGAATTCTATTCAAATTATACTGGAATTTTATACGATTTTTCTTCTGAATTTCACTTCAATTTCACTCAAATTTTCTTGAAGTCCAATCAAATTTCGCATCAATCTTATTTGAATTTCTAATGAATTTTACCTAGAATTCATTCGAACTGCTTTGAGTTCTGTCGCAATTTTAGTCGCATTCCCCTCAATTTTTGCTGGAAATTCAATCAACTGCACCGAATTGAATCTGAGTTGAGCAAATTCCATTGGCTTTCTAGCAGATCTTACAGAATTTCACTTGAATTTCAGAATAATTCAAATTTCAAACGAGTTTCACTCGAACGTCACCTGAACCCGGAACTCCATCCAAATTTGCCTGAATTTCTATGAAATTTCACGCGAATTTACCCCGAGTGTCACTCGAATTTTACCCGAGTTCCACTCAAATTTCAATCGGGTTCTATTTGTATTCCACTCGAATTCCATCTGAACTTCATTTCAATCTCACTTAAAATTCTAGAGTATTTCATTCAAATTTCACTTTAATTTCGGCCGAATTTCAGGCAAACTTCATTTGTGTATCAGCCTAATTTCATTCAATGCTCACTCGAGTTTTATCTGAATTTCACTTGAATTTCAATTATTCAATTCCATCCAAATCTCACTGGAGCTTCATTTGAAAATTATTTGAATTTGATCTGAGAATCATTCAAATTTCATCTGAATGCCATACGAATTACACTTGGATTCCAATTCAAATCAGCATCATTTGGAATTCGTTTGAATCTCTCTAGTTTCAATAATACTCCATCAAAAATTCACTCCAATTTTTCCAAAATTGCGCTTGCATTTTACCCCAGTTTCTTCCAGGTTTCAAGTGAATTCCACGCGAATTTCACCTGAAACTCATTCAAACTTCATTTAACTTGAATTCGCTAGAATTTCAACCATATTACTCGCAAAATTTCACATACATTCTATTCGAGTTTTACTTGAATTTCACAATCTCATCGGAATTTTGCCCGAATTGACGTCTACCCGAATTTCCCCCGAATATCACTCGAATTTCATCTGAGTTTCACTAGCATTTCAACTGAATCTCACTCAAATTTAATCTGAACTCCACTGGAATTTCTTCTAAATTGTATTTGAATTTCATTAGAATTCCATTTGAATTTCACTTCAACGCCATTTGAGTTCCACTGCATTTTTTATTTGCATTCACTCGAATTTCATTCAAATTCCATTGCAATTCCATTTCAATCTCATCCGAATTTCCCTTGAATATCAGTCAAATTATATCTGAATTTCACTCAAATGTGATCTGAATTTCACTTGGATTTCATCTGCTTTCCATTTGAATTTTACTCGAATTTTACTCGAATTTTACAAAAATTTAGCTGCAATTTTGCTTCAATTCCATCGGAATTCTACTGGAATTTCATCCAAATATTGTCTGACTCTACTCAAATCTCATCCGATATTCATCGAGTTTAATTATATCAAAATTTCACTGGAATTTCATCTGAAAATTAGTCGAATTTCATCCGAGCTTCACTCCACTCAAATACACTACTTGGACTACTTCTAAAATTTCCTTTCATACAGACCCAAACTATCCCCGCGGTTCTTTTTGTGTATTTTGCTGAATATTGAGCTAAATTGTATCCTCGGACTTCTTGGTTATGTTTGGATGTGTTCCCAAGCTTATTGAGACAGATTTTTCCTCAAATTTTCCGTAATCATCCCAAGTTTTCCCCGGAGGTTTTCCTGTTCACTTTCGTTGGTTTAATTAGAATTAAATCATACATATTATATGAACCTTGTATTTTCCGACTTTCATCTGATGTTTTCCTACTGTTTTCTCCGGAGCTGTTCCTGGAAATATTTTTCACTTCCTTCCCAGCTTTCTTCCAAACTTTTCGCTACACTCAACACTACATATCCGCAGAGTTTGACAGCTCCCCTGTAACTAGTGAAGATTTTATTCGGACGTTATCCAATAACAATAATAATAGTTGTTTCATTCAAACCTTACGTCATCTGATCTAATTGAATTTAGACTGAACTAGCCTAAGCTAATTTAGCGGCTAGCTTGAGCTAATCGAACCTAATTTAAGCTAAGCTGATTCTAGGCCAACTGATCTTATCCGACCCGAGCTCTCACCTACTTCAATGAATAACAAATACATATAAAGTACAAATCGAGATTGCGCCATTGGGACACTCACTGAATGCACATTGAACCAGACAGTTTTGCGCCACTTTCTCCCTCCCCCACCTCACAAGAACCCAAGACGCAACCACACGAGGGAATTGGCGTCGCCGTCGAGCTTTCGTAGCTTTCAGAGGATTATCCAAGTGGAATAATCGAAAATTGTCCGGTGTTCGGAGTTGGCTTTGGAGGTTTCAGATTATTTCTTTTCGCCGACGCCGACCGTGATGCGGCGCATCAAGTTCGGACGTTGTTTGCAAAATGCATACCTCTACCTACTACCTGAAATTTCCCAACTAATTTACATTTTCTCCTGTATTTGGCCTGAATGTCATCTGAATTTTATTTGGTTTTCACTCGTATTTCATCCCAATTCCATCAGTACTCCATTTGGATTCCACTTGAATTTCATCTGAATTTCACTTGATTTCCACTCGTAACTATTGTATCTCAATTCGATCTGTATTTTATTTGAATTTTACTCGAACTCCATCCCAATTCCACTTGAATCTTTTCCTCATTTCACTCCATTATCACCCGATTCAATCAAAATTCCAAATGTACATTTTCTGAACATCACTCGAACTATTCTCAAAATATCCTCCTACAGGTACTGACGGACCAGGATTTCATTCCACTCTGTTTGAATTCTACTGAACTTTCAGCCTGGATGTATTCTCGGATTTCTCGGTTATACGGAGTTTTCTAAACTGCGACTTCTGGGCTTGACCCATGTCTGCCGCGAACATAGACATTCAAATAGACTTGGTACTTGAATCTTTTTCCATGTTTCAGAAATAAATTCTATTTCGAATTTTTCCTTCACTCAGAGTTTTCAGGAAGCTCTCCTCGAATAATAAAAACTGCATTACATGTGAGCTGTGAGGGAGTTTAGTTGAGTGAGTTTCGAATAAAGTGAGCGACTAGGTTTCAAAATAGATTTATAAGTTGTGACTACGATATCACTGGCTAGTGAATATCAGAATAATAAAGTTTTAATAAAGTCCATGTAAGCTGTTCAGTCAAAACTCAGGAGTTTCGTACTTAGTTTGAAAGTTGTCAGCTTGCAACTCCATTCAGTGGGCACGTTGGCATCTAGTTACGGTACTGATATGGTTTCATTACTCAACATGAATGAGTGTAAACATTAACCCTGTAGAATTATTTGCGGTCAAGACGGAAGGATATAAATGATCTTCACAAATATTGGCTTAGTCCTGTCTCGTCCTTTTGCTCGTTTCCTTCCAGCGTGTACGTCACTATAGCTTTACCCAGCTGGTATCCACAGACACGCTCCGTCTATATTTACCTGAAACATCATACCTATAACGCTGATAAATTGGGTTAGGCAGTCGTTGAAACTGCAAGCTGGAGCTGTACGCAACCCGAATGGCATAACAATAAACCGTAAATGCGTAAAAAATATTATTGTTGGGTAGAATTAGCGCTTTCATTGAATAGCTTTTTAAAGAACCCTCTGCAAAAAATAAGCAAACGAAGCCTAAAATCGATACACGAGAACCCCGAAGGCTGCTTTTAATTGGTTCTCCAAATGAAACTCGATTGTTCGTGAACGCCACAGACATGCAAAGTTAAATATCTGTTTTAACGAACTTTTATTTCGGGCCTCCGTAAAAATGGTCTGCATAAAAGAAAAGTCGGGCATAAAGGGGTAGAAGAATAACACCGTTTTCAATTAGTGGGTCAAATCCGTACTGAATCGAAGCCCGAGTTGAACCGAATCCCTTGATTATCCTGCAGCCGCACATATAGCGCCTTTTATAATTAAATTTCATAACGGCCACAAACGCATAGTGTAACACAAAACAACAAAGGAATCGCATGGATTAATTTGTCGACAGCTATTACTCATCAAACATTCATTCGGGACGAGCTGTAGCTGTATGCTTGCATGTATGTGCTTCAACAATCTCTATGATGACGAGGCTTTGTTCACGCCATATTAAACTTCACAATAACATATAAATACGGCCTGGCTTTTCATATATTGTATACGTGAGCATGGCATGGAATATCCGCGAGCGAAATATTTGCGTGTAAGCATCGTGACACGGCCAGACTCTAGAGCAGTCAGGAGGCAAGAGGAAATGTAAATTAGTTGGGAAATTTCAGGTAGTTGGTAGGTAGGTATGCATTTTGCAAACAACGTCCGAAGTTGATGCGCCGCATCACGGTCGGCGTCGGCGAAAGAAAAAAACAGCTGAAACCTCCAAAGCCAACTCCGAACACCGGACAATTTTCGATTATTCCACTTGGATAATCCTCCGAAAGCTACGAGAGCTCGACGGCGACGCCAATTCCCTCGTGTGGTTGCGACTTGGGTTCTTGTGAGGTGGGGGAGGGGGAGAGTGGCGCAAAACTGTCTGGTTCAATGTGCATTCAGTGAGTGCCCCAAAGGCGCCATCTCGATTTGTACTTTATATGTATTTGTTATTCATTGAAGTAGGTGAGAGCTCGGGTCGGATCAGATCAGTTGGCCTAGAATCAGCTTAGCTTAGATTAGGTTCGATTAGCTCAAGCTAGCCGCAAGATTAGCTTAGGCTAGTTCAGTCTAGTTTGGATTAGATCAGATGATGTAAGGTTTGAATAAAACAACTATTATTATTGTTATTGGATAACGTCCGAATGAGATCTTCACTAGTTACAGGGGAGCTGTTAAACTCTGCGGATATGTAGTGTGGAGTGTAGCGAAAAGTTTGGAAGAAAGCTGGGAAGGAAGTGAAAAATATTTCCAGAAACAGCTACAAAAATCTGTAGGAAAACGTCAGATGAAAGTCGGAAAATACAAGGTTCATACAATATGTATGATTTAATTCAAAGTAAACCAACGAAAGTAAACAAAAAAACCTCCGGGGAAAACTTGGGATGATTACGGAAAATTTGGGGAAAAATCTGTCTCAATAAGCTTGGGAACACACATCCAAACATAACCAAGAAGTCCGAGGATACAATTTAGCTCAATTTTCAGCAAAATACACAATGAGAACCGCGGGGATAGTTTGGGTCTGTATGAAAGGAAATTTTAGAATTAGTCCAAGTAGTGTATTTGAGTGAAGTATAGCTCGGATGAAATTCGACTGATTTTCAGTTGAAATTCCAGTGAAATTTTGATATATAGTTAGATTCGATGAATATCGGATGAGATTTGAGTGGACCTCAGATGATATTTGGATGAAATTCCAGTGGAATTCCGATAGGATTGAAGCGAAATTGCAGTTAAATTCTGGTAAAATTCGAGTGAAATTCGAGTAAAATTGAAACGGAATCCAGATGAAATCCAAGTGAAATTCTGATGGAAATTGACTGATATCCAGGGATAATTCGGATGATATTAAAATGAAATTGCAATGGAATTCGAATGGAATTCGAATGAAATTCGAGTGAAATTCAAATGAAAAATGAAGTGGAACCAAATTGGAATTGAAGTGAAATTTAAATGAAATTCGAATAACATGAGGAGGAAATTCGAGTGAAATTCAGATTAAATTTGAGTGAGATTCAGTTGAAATGCGAGTGAAACTTAGATGAAATTCGAGTAATATTCGGGGGAAATTCGGGTAGACGTCAATTCGGGCGAAATTACGATGAGATTGTGAAATTCAAGTAAAACTCGAATAGAATGTATGTGAAATTTTGCGAGTAATATAGTTGAAATTCTAGCGAAATTCAGTTAAATGAAGTTTGAATGAGTTTCAGGTGAAATTCGCGTGGAATTCACTTGAAACCTGGAAGAAACTGGGGTAAAATGCAAGTGCAATTCTGGAAAAATTGGAGTGAATTCTTGATGGAGTATTAATGAAACTAGAGAAATTCAAACGAATTCCAAATGATGCTAATTTGAATTGGAATCTAAGTGTAATTTGTATGGAATTCAGATAAAATTGAATGATTTTCAGATGAAATTCAAATAATTTTCAAATGGAACTCCAGTGAAATTTGGATGAAATTGAATTGAAATTCAAGTGAAATTCAGATAAAACTCGAGTGAGCATTGAATGAAATTAGACTGATACACAGATGAGGTTTGCTTGGAATTCGGCCGAAATTAAAGTGAAATTTGAATGAAATACTCTAGAATTTTAAGTGAGATTGAAATGAAGTTCAGATGGAATTCGAGTGGAATACAAATAGAACCCGAGTAAAATTTGAGTGAAACTCAGGTGAAATTCGAGTGACACTCAGGGTAAATTCGCGTAAAATTTCATAGGAATTCAAACAAATTTGGATGGAGTTCAGGATTCAGGTGACGTTCGAGTGGAACTCGTTTGAAATTTGAATTATTCTGAAATTTATGTGGAAATCTGTGAGATTTGCTGGAAAGCCAATGAAATTTGTTCAACTCGAATTCAATTCGGTGCAGTTGATTGAATCTCCAGCGAAAATCCAGGGGAATGCGACTAAAATTGCGACAAAACTCAAAGCAGTTCGAATGAATTCCTGGTAGATTCGAGTGAAATTCATTTGAAATTCTGATGAGATTGATGCCGAGTTTTATTCAAATCCAAGAAAATTTTAGTGGAATTGAAGTGAAATTCGGAAAAAATCGGATAAAACTCTGGTATAATTTGAATGGAATTCAAGTGGAATTCAAATGACATTTGAAGTGATTTCACGTGAAATTCAGATGAAATTTGGGTGATTTTCACATGAAACCCCAGTGAAGTTTTGATATAATCAAATTGGATGAATATCGGATGAGATTTGAGTAGAGTTCATGCAGATAATATTTGGATGGAATTCCAGTGAAATTCAGATGGGATTGAAGCGAAATTGCGAAATTGTTGAATTCTACCTAGTGAAATTCAAGTGAAATTCGAGTAAAATTCAAATGGAATTCAGATGAAATCCAAGTGAATTTGTCTGAAATTCAGATCACAGAATTTGAGTGAAATTCAGATGAAATGCGAGTGAAACTTAGAGGAAATCCGAGTGATATTCGGGGGAAATTTGGTTAGGCGTAAAATTCAAGTAAAACTCGAATAGAATGTATGTAAAATTTTCGACAAATATAGGTGAAATTTCCGTGAAATTCACTTGAAATCAGAAAAAACTGGGGTAAAATGCAAGTGAATATCTGGAGAAATTGAAGTAAATTTTTGATGGAGTAATGATGAAATTTTGAAGCAATTGGAATGAATTTCAAATGATGTTCATTTGAACTGGAATCCAAGTGTAATTTGTATAAAATTCAGATGAAATTTCAATGATTTTCGGATGAAATTCAAATAATTTATAAATGAAACTCCAGTGAAATTTGGTTAAATTGTATTGAAATTCAAGCGAAATTCAGATAAAACTCGAGTGAGCATTGAATGAAATTAAAGTGATATACAGATGAAGTTTGCCTGAAATTTGGCTGAAATTTGAGTGAAATTTGAATGAAATACTCTAGAATTTTAAGTGGGATTCAAATGAAGCTGAAATGGAATTCAAGTGAAATACAAATAGAACCCGAGTGAAATTTGAGTAAAACTCAAGTAAAATTCGAGTGACACTCAGGGTAAATTCGGGTGAAATTTCATACAAATTCAGGCAAATTTGGATGGAGTTCAGGGTTCAGGTGACGTTCGTGAAACTCGTTTGTAATTTGAACCAATCTAAAATTCAAGTGGAATTCTGTGAGATTTGCTGGAAAGGCAATGACATTTGTTCCACTCAAATTCAATTCGGTGCAGTTGATTAAATTTCCAGCAGAAATCCAGGGGGATGCGACTAAAATTGCGACAAAACCCAAAGCAGATCGAATGGATTTTAGGTAAATTCAAGTGAAATTCATTAGAAATTTTATTAAGATTGATGCGAAATTTGATTGGACTTCAAGATAATTTGAGTGAAACTGAAGTGAAATTCGGAAAAAAATCGTATAAAATTCTAGTATAATTTGGATAGATTTCAAGTGAAATTCAAATGACATTCGAATTGAATTCAAGTGAAATTCAGATGAAATTTGAGTGATTTTCAGAAGAAACTCCAGTGAAATTTTGATATAATTAAATTGGATTATTATCGGAAGAGATTTGAGTAGAGTTCATGCAGATGATATTTGGATGGAATTCCAATGAAAATCGGATAAGATTGAAGCGAAATTGCAGTTAAATTCTACCTAGTAAAATTCGAGTGAAATTCAAGTAAAATTCAAATGGAATTCGAATGGAATCCAAGTGAAATTCAGATCACATTTGAGTGAAATTCAGATGAAGTTTAACTGATATTCAAGGAAGATTCGGATGATGTTAATTGAAATAAAATTGCAATGGAATCAAACAAAATTCGCGTGAAATTCAAGTGCTAAATGAAGTAGAACTCAAATATAATTGAAATGAAATTCAAATGGAATTAGAATAAAATTCAAATGCAATCTAAGAGAAATTAGAGTGAAATGCAGATCAAATTTGAGTGAGATTCAGATAAAATGCGAGTGAAACTTAGATGAAATTCGAGTGACATTCGGGGGAAATTCGGGTAGACGTAATACCGAGCAAAATTCAGATGAGATTGTGAAATTCAAGTTGAACTTGAATAGAATGTACTTATGTGGAATTTTGCGAGTAATATAGGTGAAATTCTAGCGAAATTCAGATGAATGAAGTTTGAATGAGTTTCAGGTGAAATTCGCGTGGAATTCACTGGAACCTGGATGAAACTGGGGTAAAATGCAAGTGAAATTCTGAAGAAATTGTAGTGAATTTTTGATGAAGTATCAATGAAATTCTGAAGAAGTTCAAGCGAATTTCGAATGATGCTCGGATAACATTCAAGTGAAGTGCATTGGAATCCGAGTGAAATTCTTATGAAACTCAGATGAAATTCGAACGATTTTTAGATGAAATCCGAATAGTTTCCAAATGAGACTCCAGTGAAATTTGGATGAGATTATATTGAAATTCTAGTGAAATTCTGAATTTTGTTCTATTCAGACAAAACTTGGGTGAACATTTAATGAAATTCGAGTGATTCAGACGAAGTTTGCTTGAAATTCAACTAAAATTAAGTGAAATTTGAATGAAATATTCCAGAGTTTTGAGTGAGATTCAAATGAAGTTCAAATGGAATTCGAGTGGAATACAAATAGAACCCGAGTGGAATTTGAGTGAAATTCAGGTAAAATTCGAATGACGTTCAGGGTTAATTCGGGTAAAATTCCAGAGAAATGCAGGCAAACTTCTTATCAAAATTCATGATGAATTTTGATGAAATTCAGGGCACGTTCGAGTGAAACTAGTTTGAAATTTTAATTATTATAAAATTCAAGTGGAATTCTGTGAGATTTGCTGGGAAGCCAATGAAATTTGTTCAGCTCAAATTCAATTCGGTGCAGTTGATTGAATTTCCAGCGAAAATCCAGGGGAATGCGATTAAAATTGCGACAAAACTCAAACCAGATGGAAAGAATTTCAGGTAAGTTCGAGTAAAATTTATTTCAAATTCTTATGAGATTGATGCAGAATTTTATTGAAATTCAAGAAAATTTGATTTAAATTGAAGTGAAATTCAGAAAAAAATCTGATTGAATTCTAGTATAATTTGGATAGAGTTCAAGTGGAATTCAAATGACATTCGAATGGAATTCAAGTGAAATTCAGTGAAATAAAAGTGAATTCAAGTGAAATTCGAGTGATATTTGAGGGAAACTCAGATGTATTCGTGAAATTCACAAGAAACTCGAATGGAAGGTGAGTGAACCTCAAGTTGAATAAGGTGAGGTTTTAGAGAGATTCAGATAAAGTTGGAATAATTTTCAGGTGAAGTTTGAATGAAATTCGATTAAAATTTGGATGAAATTGAGATAAAATCAAGTGAAATGCGGATGAAGCTCAAGTTAAATAATTGAGATGTAGCTCTAGCAGAATTCAAGGAAACTCTTGGCTTATTAGTTCTCAAGCTCAGTGTCAATTCAGGTGAAACTCACGTGAAATTCACGAGAAATTCAAGAGAAATTCGGCTGGAATTCTAGATCGATTAAATGACGACGAGACGTGACGCAATTTCGAAGAGAGTCCAGTTGAAATTAGAGTAAAATTGACTAGAAATTCCAATGAGATTGATGCCAAATTCGGATTGAATCGAGCGAAATGGAGATGAAATTTGAGTGAAATTTTGGTGGAGTTCCAATGAGAGAGATTCAGATGGAACTCAAGTGAAACTCGAATAAAAAATCAGGTGAAATTGGAATGACTATTTTTTTCAAGTTGGAGAAAAATCCAGATAAAAAACTTATAGATGAGTCTGAAAGTGAGTGTGAGTGACTGAAGAAAGTGATGAGTGTGAGAAATTGAGGTGGAACTTGAGCAAAATTCAGGATGAATTTATAGTGAAGTTTGGACAAAATCAAAATAAATTTTGGCTCAGTCTGGAAATTGGAGCTTTCATTTCTCACATCATAACTTCGAGCTTTCACCTGCGCTTGAATTCATATCGCGAATATTTGAAAGCTCCAATTAGGATTTATGTAAATCAAAATCTACTCAAAGCTGGGCTCATATTCTACCAGCTATTGAGGTCAATCGAGTTAGAATTTGGAGCTTTGAGTTCTCATTAGAAGCTTGAGGGAGGTTAGAGCTTCCATTGAAAGCTTCTCAACTGCTAGTGTTTGAAGACTTCAACCAAAAGCTTTTTCAAGGCTAAGTTCATGAATTTATGATGCAATATGAGCCTATGAAGTTTTGTTGGTTTGAAGCTTTGAAGTCTTTCCATTGGAAGCTTGAAAGGTTTTGAAGCTTTTATCCAAGGCTCTAGGAAATTGTAGATATTTGGGAGCTCAAGCTCATTATACTTAGTAGTTTTCAAAACAAATGCTTTTGCAATTCGCAACAGAAAGCGGAAACTTTGAGCTCCCATTGCAAGCTTAACTGATAGAGCTTCCATTCAAAATGGAAGAATGTTTTGGAAATTGGTAGTGCAAGTGTATTTCCTGAAAGTTAATTGAAATTTGATTGTAATTCGGGTGAATCTCGGAGAAATCCTGGTACAGTTCGGGTACAATCAAGGTTGAACTGAAATGAAATCAAATTAAATTCGGCTGAAGCCGTAAAGTGAAGTTTGGGTGAATTTATTGAGGAATCCAATTCAAATGTTTAGGACAAATTCAATCAAAATAGGGTAGGATTAAGTGAAACGTGACTGAAAGTCATTAAAATGCGGGTGACAGCTGGGTGAAATCCAAGTGAAATTTGTCTAGAACTCAGCTGAGATCAAGCTGAATTCAAGCTGATACAGATGGAATCTTGGTGAAATTTGAGTGGGATTGAGACGAAATTTGGTAAGTCTTGAATACAGTTGAGTTGGAACTCGAATTGGATACAGTTAGATTTCTAGGAGAGTTCAGATGAAACTCGAATGAGATTCAAGTGTAATTCGAATGAAATGGAATTGGGATAAATCATGAGAAATTCTGCTAAAATTTGAGTGGAATTAGGGTCGAATTCTGATGAAGTTCAGAGAGAGTCGCCGCTTGAAGTACAAGCTCATCAAGCCTGGGTGAATTTTGGAACAAACTCAAGGGAAATTCAACAAAACGCAGCTGGAGTTCGAATAAAATTTATTGAATTCAAATTTAGTGCGCAATTGATTCAAATTCCCGAGGAAATCAAGTGGAACTCAATTTCGATCGCGATAAAACTCGGAACAATTCGAATGGATTCTAGGTGAAATTCGAATGAGAATGGGATCCAAATGGAATTCCATTTCAAATAATTTCAAATTCAAGATTGATACAGATTTCGAATGGAATTCAAAAAGAATTCAGATGAAATTCGAGTTAAATTTGGATGAAACTTGGAGTCAAGATGAAATTCTGATGAATTCGAATAATATTCGGAGGAAATTCAGGTGAAATTCTGCAGGAATTCATTCAAAATTTTAGTGGGATTGTGAAATTCACGTGAAACTCGACTGTTATGTACCTACTTATGTGAAATTCAAGTAAAATTTAAAAGAAGTTCTAGTAAAAATCAGATAAAGTTGGGTTCGAGTTCAAGTGAAGTTAAAGTGGAATTCGATTGAATAACGATGAAATTAGGAAGAGATAGAGTGTAGTTCTGACGAAGTTCGAAGGAAATCTTGGCTTGGTTCGCAAGTTCAAGGTACAATTCAGGTAGAAATAAAGTAAAACTGAAACGGAATGTTTGGGACAAATTCAACTAAGAAGGGATATGTTTAGGGTGAAATTCGATTGAAATGTATCAGAATGCAGGTGAAATCTGCTTGGTATCGAACTGAAATTTGCCCAGAATTTCGCTGAGATTTAGCTGAATTCTAGTGAATATCAGATGGAGTGGAATCTCAGTGGAATTCAAGTGGACTTCGGACGAAATTCGTGTGAAACTGGAATAGAGTTGAGTTGGAATTTGAATTGGATGCAGCTGGAATTCCATTAGAATTCCAGCTGCATCAGATTGAATTCAAATGAGGTTCAAGTAGAATTTGAATGAAATCCAAATGAAGCTGAGATGGATGAGGTTTTATCAAAACAAAACTAGCTTGAAATACAGAAATAAAATGTGGTTTTGAGTGAAATTCAGGTGAGATTGAAACTTGTTTGTGATTCTGGTGTTTTTGTAGTAAAATAACTTGAATATGGAATGGAATCCGGTAGAGTTTAAGTGAAATTTGAATGAAATCTATATGAAATTTTGATGGAGCTCAGCGAAATTCTTTGGAAGAAATTCAGCGGGAGTCAAATGGGAATTCATTCATGAATTTATTCATGTAGGTGAATTTTGAGTGAAATCTGTTCGAAACTGAAGGATGATTTTTTTTTAAAAAGCAGGAGAAATCAGAGTAGAATTCAATTGAAATGAAGATTGAAGTTGATCAAAGCTTTAGTTTGATTGAAGTGGAAGTCTGGTCAAGGTTGAGTGGAATTCAAGTGGAATCCAGGATGAATTCAAATAAAGTTCAGGCGAAAACCATGTGTAATCACAGCAAAAATCATAATATGGCATTTGAATGTAATCAAAGTGAAATTCAAGTGAAGTTGTGATAACAATTCGGATGATATTAGAGTGAAATTCGAACGATATTCTAGTGAATACATGTTTAGTTGGACTAAGATCCAGAAAAAAGAAGAAAAAGTTTCAATCAAATTCAGCTGAAAATCTACTGAAATTTAGCAAGAATCCGTCGCAGTTCGAATGGAATTCATTGAAAGTTTGGCTGGAGCTTGAATGAAATATTGTTGGAATTGAAATGAAATTCAGATAAGACTGAAAATTTTTCCAATTTTCCAATTTTCAGAAATTGAAATAACATTCGGGGATATCTTAGTGCAATCTAGGTGGAGCTCTGGTTGAATTTTACTAAAATTCAAGTGAAACCGAAGTGAAACCCGTGTGAATCTCGAATGGAATCCAGGTGGAATTAGAGTGAAATTCATTCGGAATTCTAATGGAAATTGAGTGAAATTGAGATGATATACAAATGAGATACAAAGGTGCAATTTTGATAAAACTCTTCTAAAATTTGAATGAAATTTTGCTCAAACTAAGATGAAATCGAAATATAATTTAGGTTGAATTGAAGTAAAATTCGTGCAGAACTAAAATGGAGTTCGCCTATAACTGAAGTGGACATTTGATGAGATTTGAGTGGAATCTAGGTGACATTGAAGTGAAATTGAGGTGTGAGTCCACTGGAATTGAGGTCCAGTGCAGGTTGAACTAGAATGAAATTCAAGCAAATTTTATGTGAAGTTGATTCTGAATCAACGTGTAATTAATCCAAACGGTATTCAGGTGAAATCTCGGAAAGATTAGACTGAAACTTCATCGAAACTGTGATGATTTTGAGGTAAAACTTGATTGAAATCAGAGTTGACTTCTGGTGAATTTGAACAAAATTCAAGAGGGAGTTAGATGAGAGAGTTGGGAGTAAGTTGCCTTTCTGCTGGCTTCTCGAGAATGTGAGGCCACAAATCCACAACTTTGATCAAATTATGGCAATCTTTGTTCTATTTTCTAAAAATTGAGTGATTACACTTATTCGTGGATGGTGTTTGTTCCCTCTGAATTGAGAATATAATTGCTTCTGTTCAAGTGGAGATATCTTAAGAAGAAATCGACCGATTATAGAAATTTTCATGGTGTTCGATAGAGCAAATTTTCGATCACAAGGTACTTTCTTAGATCACTAGATCACAGATTCTATGTAGGGTACACAGGGTGACAATGAAAACAGAGCAAAAATGACCTGAACGAACTAAGGTTTTGAGTGAACAAGTTGCAAAATTTCTCCAGTCACATTTTGGGAAGGCGTACATCAATTCGAAACGGTTTTGGACTTTTGATCGTGTTTTGTATTCCTAAAGCGTAACTAATTTTAGGATTTTTGTATTTTTTGGTCATGGAACAAAAGAGTGGTGAGTGTAGTTTTCAAGATAGGGTGACTCAATATGCCTGGCCAATTGTGTTTGGTTTCTTCTAAATAAAATTTGCTAATAATGAAGTCTGTTTTGTATAAGTCTATTTTTTGTTTCTATACAGGGTGTTCCCAAAATGGTGAGACAAACTTCTAGGAAAGATTCCCCATCAAAAATGGACCACGAAAAAATATACCTTTGTTGTCCTGAAATGCTCCGTTAAAGTTACAGGATGTTCAAGTTGAATCTTCAAAATCGATTTTTCGACATAAGTTTTGAACCGTTCAACCGATTTTGTTCAAATTTGCAACAAAGGTAGCTGAATTGAGTCTCTATCAAATAATAGTAACGTGTTCAGGAAAAAAGTTCAGGGGTGTAGATAATGAGGGGTGTCCTTATTTTTACCCCTCTATTTTTTTACTAGCTATTTTCCCAAATTCTTCTTTTTTTTGAGTTTTACGTGCAATTCAGGGAAAAAAGTAACGCTTGCAAAATTTTGATTGGAGGCTCGTTTTCGAGGTATCTGGGTTTGAAATTTTGGAAAACATTTCGAAATTGCCACTTTCAAAGACCTAAAAATTAGAATTAAAAAAAACTCAAAATTTCTCGGCACAAATAGGTTCTCTAGAGTTTCTCAGTTGATAAACCATTATTTTTTCTGAGAAACGAGAAGTTTTCAGAAAAAAAAAATTGGACTCATTGAGAGTGGCGATTTCGAGATGTTTTCCAAAGTTTAAAACTCAAATATCTCAAAAATGAAGCCTCTAGTAATCAAAATTTAGCAGGAGTATTTTTTTTCTAAATAGGGAGGTTGAAAATAGGGGGAGAAATATGAAGACACCCCCCATTATTGACGCGCCCGATTTTCTTCTGAACACGTTACTATTATTAGATAGAGACCTGGTTAACTTTGCTCCAAATTTGAACAAAATCAGTTGAACGGTCCAAAAGTTATGTCAAAAAATAAATTTTAAAGAGTCAATCCGTATCTTTTTAACAGAGCATTTTAGGCCATCGAAATTATATTTCTCCCTGGTCTTTTTCTAATGGGAAATCTCCCCTAGGAGTTTGTATCACCATTTTGGAAACACAAAGTGAGAGGTTGCTTCAATTGTTTCTGGTGTCTATAAACTGCAAATAAACTAAGAAAATTGTCTTTGCTGCTTTTGAATGTAGTTCAAAAAGATTCTATTGCTCTTGCTCCTTCTATGACACATCAAGTCTTTCATTCATTCAAGGGTAACACACATGTTTCTGTTTCAATAGAGAATGTAAAACATCCTTGGAAACAACATTTTCCTAATCACCATTTGGAATTAGTTCACTGAAACTAACGATTAAGGCTGGTTCTTCTGATGAGCAGACTTCAAAACCTTTTTTTAATAAGAGCAATCAAAGGTTTCTTTCAATGGGATATGCTTTTCATCAGATTATGTAAAGCATTAATCTCCAGTTTCCTGTTCACTTTGAACTTCATTTTCTTCATTACTAACGGGGCTTAGTTCGCAAAACATTGGAGAGATAAATCTTGTTGTATAGCTGATTTTGTGAAACGACTTGCAAAAACCTTCTCAAGATTATAATAGACGAATCTGAAACGCAAAAGTTCACTTTCCTCCATTATTCACCGGTGAAGTTTAGCAAACAGAAACTAACTGGCTAGACTGACGTGCTCCAGCTGGTTTCGCGCCAGAGCCCGCTAATTCAACTGAAGGCAGGTTATTGTTTTGTAATGAAACCGACTTTGAATAATAATGGGCATTGTATTTGCAGACTTGTGTCGCATAAAGGGCTCAATTCCAGATCGACGGTTCATTTCTCAGCCTACGTTTTCATTTACTTTAGTAAATAGTACAGCCCAGCCTCCAGTAACTGAGATAAATGAACCGAAAGAAATCTAGACTAATCGGAAATCACGCGTGTAACGACTATGGAATCTGAGGGTTCAATTACCTAAGAGGGATAACAAAAGATTGTTTAGTTCAATTTTTGTCTATAACAAAAAAAATTGTTCCATTTTCATCAAGTAAAACGCTTGTTTTTTTTTGCGTTCGTGGTTCAAGAGAAAAGGGCCCAAGAAAGGACCCTTTATCACAAGATACCCTTACAATGGTGAACATGATCTTACGACCATGTTCATCAATAATTAGTACCTATATTTTTTATCTTTTTTGCTATTCATACCTACCCCAAAAGCTCTGTTCTTGTAGCTTTTGATTATTACCTCGATTATTACCGAAACTATCACCAAATCCATATTCGTAATACGTACGAAAAAAGAAGTGCAGCAAGTGGAAAGAATATAGAGACTTGCAACTTCATAGCGTAATGTACGGTATGTTCAAAGCATAGATGGTGGATACGGACAAATGGATACGACAAATTCGATTTGTGAAAAGCATGCAAGTTTCCAGTTGTTTACTTTGTGAGGAGATGACAAAGGGCACTACACAATAAAGAAGAAAAAGATACAGACCTTAGGCGCAGCGCTTATTTTTAACAACAACTTTAAATAACCATCAGCCACAAAAATATAGTATAACCTCTCTGCGTTGAAAATTTTAGAACCGCGTTACGTCATAAAGCACGTTTTGGAACAACATCAACATCGACAACATAACCAATAAATTTTTATTAATTTCTCATTTGTTTCAAACTATTTTTTTTTTTGGCACTGATTTAGCACAAACACAAGAAGTTGACACACCGATGAAGAAGAGTAGAGCCGAGTAATAGTTTCACACTAAACACACATGCACATTTTTTTTCTTTCTCTCTCTCGATCTGTCCGTTTTTGTTTTTTTGAAAATACGAGTTCCAGAGAGCGGAGAGAAAAAAGCGGGAAATGTAGCAAGAGAGTTGGCGCGAGAGTGGCCGTCAAGAGGAGAGAAAAAGTTGAAGCGTGTCAGAGTGCGCTAGATGGATCGGGTATTTCGAAAAAGCCCGCTGAACGCCAGCATCGTGCGGCCAAAACTGAAGCACGCTTCTGGAGTGCGCGGCGAGTTTTCGGATGCGGGGAGGGGGAGGGGCAGGCCGGGTCGCCGCCGTCGCGATGCACAAGCCGCAACCTCCTCGACGGCGGCGGCCGAAACCGTGGAGATAATCATCCGCGCTCTGTCCCGCCTCCCCCCCAGTGCAGCAGCAGCAACAACAACAACAATCCTTGCTTCGCCAACCTCCCCCTCCCGTTCACGCGCTCTCTACCCCTCGTTCACCGCCCCCCCGCGCGCCGGCTCCGTTACAATCAATCAATCAGACGGGCGAGTGGTTCCCTTGTCGACATGACTACTTGAACGGCAATAAAACCTTCAATTAATCATTTTGCGTTCGGGTGGCTGTGATCCCCGATGCAGCTCCTTCCAGCGCAAGTTCCTCCCCGTAAGCTTTGCCACTCCAGTTAGCACGACATCGTTACTAAAACGTTTGTAACAGGTAGGGAAAGTAACGTCGAAAACGTCCGAAAAGTAACGCTGAATAGTGAATACTTAGCCTGAGTCGCAGATTTAAACATTTTTGTTCGCCAAGTATTTAATTAGGTGTATGAGACGCTTCATACAACGCTAATCAAAATGATTAACCGATTAACGCCGAGAAAAATTGTTTTTTGCAAATACTACTTTCTCGACAAAAACTAGTCAATTGGGACCATTAGAAGAGGAATTCATGTATGGTGTTTTTTTCTCATATTAAGAAAATACTCAAAATGGGTGGGCCCATATGGGACCGATAGGCGCTTGCATAGTCAGAATATGAAATTAAAAAAATATACAATTTCTTTCAAAAAAGGTGAAACGTTCAAGAAATCATAAGTAGGCTACGTATTCATTTCGTCATAATTTTTTCAAAACATTCTACACGTAGTCCTATATCCTACATTACATCTTTCGCACATGGTTCCACCTTTGCCGGTGCAGTTGATACCTGAGCACCGTTGCCTCTTTGCGTTCGGGAAAGGAATAAAAAAGCGATTATGACGATCAAATCTAGCAAAGTGCTCAACAAAATAAGTGCCGCAACAAAAATTTTTCCCCAAATTTGAATCAACAGAACTTTGGATTCTCACGGACGATTTAAATTTGGTTTTCACTGGTCGATTGCCTAATCTTTTGGCTATTCACCATGTTCAAAGATCACCTGAGAAGTTGCACATAAAGTTTCTACAGGGTGGTAAATAAAGCAGTTCATAATTGTTAAAATTTTAATGAACCCCCGTTTGAGCTTAAAATTTTTCTGTCAACAACCGATAACAAAATAATGGAGAATGATGACTTACCTCAGAACGGTTTTCGAATTTCCCGGATTAAAAGTGAAATAGCCAAGATACGATTTTTTTGCTGGGAATGATTCTTTTCATTCCTTCTCCTTCATAAAAAATCAACGGCCTCTCGATGTGAGAGCATATCTTTCGGCAGGCTTGCTCATTAGACGATTCTAAGCAATTTGTTGTCTAGCGCACCCCCTGTTGTGTCTTTTGGGGCTGAAATAGGGCGTACTTTTTTGTGAATTCGCCACCAATTCCACAACCTAGGCTTGTTTGGTATCAATTCTTTTGAATGAGGTTCGCTGAACAATATTATCTTGGTGAAAACATTCTTCTGTCTGTCTGTCTGTCTCTCAGTCATCTGTTTCCATAACTCCCGAACGGTTCATCGAATTTGACTGAAATTTGGTGAACATGAAGGTACAGTGTCGATCGAAAGTTTGGAAACACTTGTCAAGCTTGTCAATTTTGGAGGTTGAATTAAGACTGAATGAAAAGGATTTGAGAAGGTGACATGCACTCAAAATTTGAAGAAGACATCTTCTGAACTGTGAAAGAGAACACTTTTTTGTCATATCACATCTCGTATCACATTCAATTACGTGTGCAATTTGACTTCAAAAATTGACAGTTTTCAAAAGTGTTTCCAAAGCTCAGTCAGTGTACATATGCGGGCATAATTTCAATTTTCGAGTAAGTTGATGAGATTTTAGCTAGAGTCGGTGCACTGGAGGGCGCACCATCCCGTAATTAGCTATCAGTTTTTTTTCAAGCATTTGCAAGATGGACCTCAAACTTACCAGGTTTGTAGGTAGGTACTAGGTAAGTAACATTTTCCTTCCAGTTTATGATTTTCAGTTTAAGATGCTTAAATTATCAATATTTTATCGGTCCCCTTCTTGCCTGGATCAGATCGAGCCATTACTTATCTCGATATGCTCTCCACTAAAGCCCGCAGAAAATTCTAAGGAATAGCCTTCCATTCTTCCTGAACTGCAATCGCTAAGTCTTTCAAATTGTTCGATTGTCCTCCTTTTCTTTCAATTTCAACTTTATCCTACTCCATACATGCTCGATAGGATTAATATCTGATGAAGACAAGGGTAGCCAATCTATTCTTCCAATATTGTGATCCCCTAAAAATTCGTTGACAATTCTACCCCGATGAAGTTGGACGTTGTCGTCGATCAACATGAAATTGTCACCAAAATTGTAAGCAAAGGGGACCACAATATCCTTTATATACAAATCCATGTATCTTCCACCATTCCCTCCTCCTCCCCCATCCACTCTCTCCTCTCAGTATCACCAAATCACTTATTCTTCCAGTCCTCATTTCTCCCCAAACAGTCACTCTTCCACCTCCAAAAACCACCCTTGCCTCTATGTGTTCTTGTTCTTCCAGAAGTCTTTCGTTCCTCTGTCGCCATACCAGAACCCGTCCATCCGACCTCACAAATTGAACTTACTTTCATCTGAAAACAAGCACCTACTCCACTCCTCTATTCCCCAGTGCTAATATGGTTTTGTGCCCATCTTAGGCTAGTAGCACGATGCTACGGTTTCAGCAGAGGGCATGCCGCTCTTCTTCTGTTTTCACTTAATTTTTTCAAGTCCAGAACAACCACACATGTACCTACCTTGATCGACAATTGGAGACAAAAAATACCAAGTGTTAAATTCGATAGAAATGAGAAGAAATGTTCATGTATTCAAAATTGATCTTGCGAGAGCAAAAGAAAAGGAACTGATAAGTAAGTAGGTATGGTGCGGTCTCTTAAGACCTTTTGAGATATTGTGGGGTCTCTGGAAAATTTGAATTTTAACCTTCATGAATCATGTCTATACTAAATTTCAGTTAAATTCGATGTACTGGTTCGGAAATTATCGTAACATTATAACAGACAGACAGACAAACAGACAGACAGACAGACAAAAAACCATTTTTATCAATATAATCTTGTGCAGTGAGCCTTGATCAAAAGAACTGATATCGAACCAGCCTGGGTTCACTAGGTTGTGAAATTGGAGCATATTGTAACATGTTACAGACAGACAGACAAAAGACTGTTCTTATCAAGATAAGCTTGTTCAGCGAGCCTTAATTAAAATAATTGATATCAAACAAGCCTAGGTTGTAAGATTGGAGCATATAACATCCATATAACATACTAAAGACAGACAGACAGACAGCAGACTGTTTATATCAAGATAATCTTGTTCAGCGAGTTTTAATCAATAGAATTGATATCAAACAAGCCTAGGTTGTGAAATTGTAGCATATCGTAACATGATACAGACGGACGGACGGACAGACGGACAGACAGACAGTCAGACAGACAGACAGACAGAAGACTGTTCTTTTCAAAATAATCTTGTTCAGCGGGCCTTAATCAAAAGAATTGATATCAAAGAAGCCTAAGTTGTGAAATTGGAGCATATCGTAACATGTTACAGACAGACACACGGACGGACAGACAGACAGACAGACAGTCAGACAGACAGCAGACTGTTTTTATCAAGATAATCTTGTTCAGCGAGTTTTAATCGAAATAATTGATATCAAACAAGCCTAGGTTGTGGAATTGGAGCATATCGTAACATGTTACAGACGGACAGACGGACAGACAGACAGTCAGACAGACAGAAGACTATTCTTATCAAAATAATCTTGTTCAGCGGGCCTTAATCAAAAGAATTGATATCAAACAAGCCTAGGTTGTGAAATTGGAGCATATCGTAACATGTTACAGACGGACAGACGAACAGACAGACAGTCAGACAGACAGAAGACTGTTTTTATCAAGATAATCTTGTTCAGCGAGTTTTATTCAAGAGAATTGATATCAAACAAGCCTAGGTTGTGAAATTGGAGCATATCGTAACATGTTACAGACAGACACACGGACGGACAGACAGGCAAACAGACAGACAGACAGGAGACTGTTTTTATCAAGATAATCTTGTTTAGCGAGCCTTAATCAAAAGAATTGATATCAAACAAGCCTAGGTTGTGAAATTGATGACGGATTCATCAAAAAATATACCCAATTTCAGCCCCAAAAGACAAAATAGGGGGTGCGCTGGACAACAAATTGCTAAGAATCATCTAATGAGCAAGCCTGCTAAGAGATATGCTCTCATATCGAGAGGCCGTTGATTTTTCATGAAGAAGAAGAGATGAAAAGCATCATTCCCAGCAAAAAAATCGTATCTTGGCTATTTCACTTCTAATCCGGGAAATTCAAAAACCGTTCCGAGGTAAGTCATCATTCTCCATTGTTTTGTTATCGGTTGTTGACAGAAAAATTTTAGGCTCAAACGGGGGTTCATTAAAATTTTAACAATTATGAACTGCTTTATTTACCACCCTGTAGAAACTATATGTGCAGCTTCTCAGGTGATCTTTGAACATGGTAAATAGCCAAAAGATTAGGCAACCGACCAGTGAAAACCGAATTGAAATCGTCTGTGACAATCAAAAGTTATGTTGACTCAAATTTGGGGGAAAATTTCTGTTACGACACTTATTTTGTTGAGCACTTTATTTCCGTTGACCCGGAGATCACTGCTCGCTGCCCTTGGAGCACATCCTGAAGTTTTTGGATAGTGGACGTGGTAGGAAAAAACAAGTTGCAAATGATGATAAAGGCAAACCACTTTGCAGGATCGTAACTAAGACTTGAATAAACGATTTGACTCGCAGTGCTTTTTTTTTCGTCCCTTAGAATTTGAATGACGCCCCTTTTTCAAAATGGCGGATTTTATCTAGGGGCAGAAGGTATCGAGTAGCCTGGTGATGTCCAGCTTCGTTAAAATATATGGAGCTATGTCTCGATCGGTCTCTGGGACATCAAACACTATTTAAAAAAATGGTGGAACATTGACATCTGTCGCAGGTAAAATTGGTGGAGGCGCCAAATTGAATTTAGTACGGTCATAAGAAAATTGCTGTAAAATTTTCATTTTCCATCCAATTTTAACAAAAGACATCTCATTTTGTGAAAAAGTAAATTCTTCATATTATCTTATACCTTCCATGAAAAAAGACATTGAGGAATGTTGAATGAAAAATTAAAAAACAATTTGAAAAAAAGGTAATTTTTAATTTTTTTATTTCCATGAAATTGCCCTATTTGTAGATTTTAATGTGCTCTTTCTAAATTTGCACTTTTCCGATTTATATCTTTGCAGTGCGCACCGCCATGTTGAAAAAATGATATCTGAAAAGAAGTTTTTGACAATATCAAAATTTTAGAGCATGCGAGATTGAAATGTTCATGTACCTACGAAAGCACATTCAATTCTCCACGATTTGACACCTGAACCATCTCTGTGCGACTCAGGGTTCTTGAGCTAGAGCTTCCGGAAGTATCAATTTTCGGTGTCAAATAGTGACCGCGCCTACGGGATTTCACCACTGGATCACCTCCATGTCCTAATCAACTTACCCATCAATAACGCGTCGTCATATATCACAAATCATGAACATTGGTGGACCTGGCACAGCCCCAAGAGGCGATTTTTTATTCTTTTGGAACCGAAAATTGATACTTCCAGAAGGTCTAGCTCAAGAACCGCGGGTCGCACAAAGCTGCTTCAGATGTCAAAGTGTGGAGGATTAAATGTACTTTCATATGTTTATCAACATGTTAATGTCACAAGGGCCAAAATTCAGATATTGTCAAAAACTTCTTTCCGGACTTCATTTTTTCAATATGGCGGCACGTGCTGCAAAGATATAAATCGGGAAAATGCAAATTTAGAAAGGGTACATCAAAGTCTACAAATAGGGCAAATTGCATGAAAATAAAAAAATATTGGAAATCTTTTTTTTTTCAAATTTTTTTTTTTTTTTCCAACATTCCTCAACGTTTTTTTTTCAACGGAAGGTATAAGGTAACAAGAAGAATTTACTTTTTCACAAAATGAGATGTCGTGTGTCAAAATCCGTTCAAAAATAAAAATGTTACAGCAATTTTCTTATGACAGTACTAAATTCCTTTTGGCGCCTCCACCAAATTTGCCTGCGGTAGATGGCAATGTTCCACTATTTTTTTTTATTAGTGTTTGATGTCCCAGAAACCGATTGAGACATAGCCCCATACATTTCTACTAAGCTGGACATCACCAGGCTACTCAATACCTTCTGCCCCTAGATAAAATCCACCATTTTGAAAAAGGGGCGCTATTCAAATCCTAAGGGACGAAAAGAAAAGCACTGCGGGTCAAATCGTTTATTTAGGTCTCAGTTGTAACCATGCAAAGTGGTTTGCCTTTATCATCATTTGCAACTAATATTCCCTATTTCGGTTGTACCACGTCCACTAGGAGTAATTTTAAGAACAGTCATATTGTATGTCTAGAAATGAAAGTTTATCAAGGAGCTGAAATCACTCCTAAATTTCTTGGCTAAGTCCTTATTGAGAATGAGAGGACATGTTCTTGGAATAATTATGTTCTCCCTCACAGTTCCGGTTGTTCCATAGTCAGATTGGCTTTCAGGGTCGTTGGAAGATCTATTCCAGTGGAAAGGTTATCAGAAAAAAGTTATGGAAGAGATTGCTTTGAGATGGTTTCTTCACAATCGTCCATGACATTTTCAACATGCTGCTGGTGGTACAGAGATATTCCCACAACAACTGGTTCTTCTCATTCGAGCACATCGATTATAGCACCAATCTTTAGATCATTGAGCACAATTTTGGCACCAACACCAAGCTGTCTACTATTGTCTGAAATTGCCTGCTAAACCACTAAATCCTCATCAACTTCGTCAGTCAATATGCGACCCTCAGGGGCTCTATAGTCTATATAGATGTCATTCACTTCGTAATTTGCATTTTCCTCATTAGTACAAGAAAGATGGATTTCAACCTCGGAAAAAATATGGACGTCCTGAAAATTTGATATTTTGTTCAGAATTGAGTGCTCTACAACATATCCAAAATCGCCAAAATCGCACTCGGGGGTTTTGAGTTATTGGAGAGGGGGTAAAAAATTGCAGATGAAAGTGGAGGGGATGAAACCCGTCAATCCATTGGATGTGAATACATTATAGTTCGACGTATCATATCCCATTGATACTATTTTAGCACAAAAAGTGTCTATAATTGTTTAAGGGGAGTAGTGGGGGGCGAAGCTCTGCTAGGTGGTCCATTTTGTTTTTCTGCCCATGTAGAATCGATCACGACAAGTTTGGTATCTTTTTCGACTAAATTCAATCTCCTGAACTCATATCCGATGTGTAAATTTGGATGAAAACAAGTTTAAACAAGTTAGCTTGAAAAAACTAGTTTTTTCTTTGACAATTTTGACGAATTTTTTGTTTTACTGTTGGAGGCGTTCATTTTTAGAAAATTTTCAGGGACCAATAAATTGAAGTGTATTCTCCACAAAAATCATCCATTCGATGTATAATTTTGTTTCTCGAGTTTGAAAAATCGATTTGAACTTGAGCCGGCGCGGCGCGTCGTCTACTACTGACCAGAACACTGCAGCATGCACCTTTAAATAAAAACACCTCAAACTATTGAAGAAATAACAACTCATCTTTGAAATTCAAAGGATCTGTGGAAAATTGAATTTCCTATAACATAAACAAAATCGCCATGAATCGCATTGCAGGGTTTTGAGTTATTTAAGTGGAAAGGTAACAGTTCATAGAGTATGAATCCTGTCAAAGTGTTATCCTCCTCCTCGAATAACTCAAAATCCTGCATTGCGATTCATGGCGATTTTGTTCATATTATAGGGAATTCAGTTCTGCACAAATCCTTCAATTTTCAAAGATGAGTTGCTATTTTTTCAATAGTTTGAGGTGTTTTCATTTAAAGGTGCATGCTGTAGTGTTCTGGTCAGTAGTAAACGACGCGCCGTGCCGGCTCAAGTTCAAATCGATTTTTTAAACTCGAGAAACAAAATAATACATCGAGTGGAAGATTTTTGTGGACAATGCACTTCAATTTAGTGGTTCCTGAAAATTTTCTGAGAATGAACACCTCCAACAGTAAATAAAAAAATCGTCAAAATTGTCAAAGGAAAAACAAGTTTTCTTAAGTTAACTTGTTAAAACTTGTTTTCATTCAAATTTACACATCGGATACGAGTTCAGGAGATTGAATTTAGTCGGAAAAGATACCAGACTTGTCGTGATCGGTTCTACATGGCCAGAAAAACAAAATGGACCACCTAGCAGGGCTTCGCCCCCCCACTACTCCCCTTCAACAATGATGGACACTTTTTGTGCCAAAATGGTATCAAGGGGATATGATGCGTCGAACTATGATGTATTCGCATCCAATGGATTGACGGGCTCCATCCCCTCCATTTTTACCAGCAATTTTTTACCCCCCCTCCAATAACTCAAAACCCCCGGGTGCGATTTTTGGCGATTTTCGATATGTTGTAGAACACTCAATTCTGAACAGAAAATCAAATTTGCATGACGTCCATATTTATTCCGAGGTTTTGCCGATTTTAAGCGCATTTTCCATCTTGATGAAAATCGTTATTGCAACCGCTTTGTCCGTCCGTACGTCCGTCCGTCCGTCCGTCCGTCCGTCCGTTCCTCGAACTCCTCCCAAACTAGACGACCTAGCTTTCTAATTTTTCCGCTGTTACATAGCTGCCACTCCCAAAGGAGAGCTAGGCTATATTGGATGTCTATATTGCGCCGCCAACATATAGAAAACCGCCCCCGATAAACTTGAAATAACATAATATTGCACTTTCTACCAGACCTGATGCTCTGGTGTTCTCATTTTTTGAATAATACATAGCTGCCACTTATAAACGTAAGCCAAGAAACATTCCGTCATCAATATGCGCCGCCGACATGAAAAAACTGCTAAACACCACCCCCAATCACTTTAAAATGAAAAACATAAACCCGAAGACATAGCGATCTGATTCTTTCGGTATATAAATAGCTGACTAAAAATGGGAAAGGATAGGCTACTTTTGGTTATTCGCCGCCCCCAGACTCCGCCCCCAAACGATAAAAAGTGCAATAAAATGAAAAACATAGACCCGAAGACATAGCGATCTGATTCTTTCGGTATATAAAAAGCTGACTAAAAATTGGGAAAGGATAGGCTACTTTTGGTTAGTCGCCGCCCCCAGATTCCGCCCCTAAACAATGAAAAGTGCAACTTTCACAAATGTTACAGACTGAGATGTTCCCTTAAACACTTAGGAACTGCCAACTCAAATTGTGCAACATTTGCTCAGCCGAACGCTGCCGCTCCCACACGCCGCCCCCAAAGTAAGAGATAAATGGAAAACATGAACCCAAAGACAAAGTGATCCAAATTTTTCGCTAAATGGATAGCTGACTAAAAATGAAAAAGGATAGGCTACTTTTGATATGGCGCCGCCTCCAGCTTCCGCCCCCAAAAGAAAAAAGTGCAACTTTTAACAATTTGCACTGATTTAGCTGATACTGTTACCTCGAACATTTAGAAACTCTTGACTCAAACTGTGCAAGAATTTCTTTGCCAAACTCTGCTGCTCCCACACGCCGCCCCCAAAGTGAGAGATAAATGTAAAACATGAACCTGAAGACATAGCGATCTAGTTCTTTCACTATAGTGATAGTTGACTGAAATTGGAAAAATATAGGCCACTTTTAATTAGCCGCCGCCTCCAGCTGCCGCCTCCAAACAAACAAAAAATGCAACTTTCACAATTTTCACTGATTGTCATATTTCCATCACATTTAGAAACTCCCAACTCAAACTGTGCAACAGTTACTTTGCCGAATGCTGCCGCCCCCACACGCTGCCCTCAAAGTGAGAGATGAATGAAAAACATAAACCCGAAGACATAACGATCTAATTCTTTCGCTATATGGATGGATAGCCAACTAAAAATGGGAAAGAATAGGCTACCTTTGACATGGCGCCGCCTCCAACTTTCACCCCCAAAAGAGAAAAAGTGCATCTTTTAATAATTCCCACTGAATTACATTTTAATGTTACCTCAAACATTCAGAAACTCCCAACTCAAACTGTGGAAAAATTTCTTTGCCAAACTCTGCCGCTCCCACACGCCGCCCCCAAAGTAAGAGATGAATGTAAAACATAACCCTGAAGACATAGCGATTAAATTGTTCCGCTATATGGATAGTTGACTAGAATGGGAAGAGACAGGCCACTTTTGATTAGTCGCCGCCTCCAGCTCCCGCCCCCAAACAAAAAAATGCAACTTTTACAGTTTTCATTGATTGTCATATTTCCTTGAACATTTAGAAACTCTCAACTCAAACTGTGCAACAGATACTTTGCAGAATGCTGCCACCCCCACACGCTGCCCTCAATGTAAGAGATAAATGGAAAACATGAACCCGAAGACATAGCGATCTAATTCTTTCGCTATATGGATAGCCGACTGAAAATGGGAAAGAATAGACTACTGCCGATTAGTCGCCGCTCCCAGCTCCCGCCCTCAAACAAAAAAATATATTGATGAGTGAAAGAATTTTCATTCAAATCTATTTCATTGGCAAGTACCCCATTCTGATAACATAATATCACAATGAGTTTCGAGTGAAGAAAGTGGGCAAGGAATGGTGTTTCTCCTTCAACCAAATATCTTTACGTTCAAAATATGACTCTTTGAGAAAATGCGCTACTGAGACTCACGCACGTGAAGGCAAACTCACTTGTTCTACTATTTTTCCTGTACTACATACTTACGCAATGTCTAACGCTTCTTGCAACGTAATACCACTGAAAAACAAAGTTTTGAATTTTTTCTAATAAAAACTGAAAAGACCACGCAAGCGCCTATCGGTCCCATATGGGACCAGCTACGTTCACATAAAACTGCAGAAAAACTGGGAAAGCAGTTCCACGTAATAGGTATGGCATTGTCAATGCCAGTTTTATAAGGTCCTAAGGACCACTTTTTCAAATGTCCATAACTTTCAAACGCGTTTTTCGGTTTCGACAAATTTTTGCACAGAGGTGGCCTAATGTATTGTTGGGCTGAGCGGGGCCTCAAATGACGTTGAAAAAACAAGGGAGCCCTAGGGGGACAGGACACTAGGGGCTCTTATAAAGCAAAAAGGCACAAGGGAGCTCACTGGAACTGTGAAAGCTACAAAAAAATGAGGGAGCTCATCAGGGCTCCAAACGATAGCAGGGCTTCAAAAGACATTAAAGAAACAAGGGGGCCCTTGGAGAAAAAGACGATATTCAATCCAGAACGACTATCGAGTATCTAGATGGATTTGGCTGCTCCACGTTGGATGGGTTATACCGTGTGATTCAAACCACTCCGAATCGGGGTAGGCTGTGGCTGTGACATGGTCAGATTCCGGGATGTCAAGCTTCTTTTCGCCACGGCACAGCTCACTCCAATTTGGAATGGTTTGACACGGTACTTTAGCATTTATTGAGGATGCCTCCCATTGAAGCAGTGAGTTGGAAGTCGAGGCGCCTTCTCTCGGTGTGGCCCGGACTTAGTGGGCCCACTCGCTAATTTTCATTCTCGTTGCGCAATTCATGGAAATCAAATACGATTCGCTTAGGCTATTGAGTCACTCAGTTTTGAGATAATAACGACAAAAATCACTGCCACCCCGCCTCGTAATTACGTAGACTTAAATTGCATGTGCAATTTTTCCATTCCATCTACTTACATTTCTTTGGGGCCATTAATGTTACCAAAGGCTGCACTAAACTGAGTGAATAAGAGCGGAGACATAGGGAAATTGAGCTTTGGTTCGAATTCAAGCATTATTTAAGCCTTTTATACGGCACAAATCTGCAATTACAACGCCCATTACCATTTGGAGTCGGATTCATTAGGGAGCAATACAGCTTACCTTCAATTATTGAATTAACGCGCTTTGGCGCGAAGCAGCCAGAACACATCAGTCTAGCCACTTAGTTTCTGTCAACCAAATTCTGGAGGATAACAGTGAAGTTTTGCGGTTTACATTTTGTAATGAAACGTATTGTTACGTATTTCGCGTACGGGTTCGAATATAATCGAGTTTTAAAACACACTGTTGATTTCTGCGTACAACAAATAAATACACGCCAACAATTATTTACTTAGAAATATCACTGTGATTACTACTCGCTTTTAATCCGCTCGCTACCACTTCGCATTCCAATTCATAACTGCTCGTGAGGCGACGATTGACGCCTGATATAGGTCCGACTAATTTATCTCGAATGTCTCATGCAATCTCCATCAGTTTCCATAGTGACCCGAAATACGGTCTCCATGCGACTCCCGAAGAATCCTGCACATTACCCGTATAATTCTGCCGTGTTCCAGAACCGGCGCCTCTCTCGTTCCATCCTCGCTCGTTGATCAAAATTATAAGAATTAGCTTGAATTGCTATTTCTTGTTAACTTGGCTCGGTTAGTAAACTAGAAAGTGGACTTTCAGGTACCTCGCAGTGGAACCAACGGCCAGATGTAACGCATTTGAAGGTTGGAGTCGACCGAACGTTCCTGAAACGATATAACGAATCGCTCAAAGGACGTGAGCTTTAACGCTTTCAAACGTATTTTTCAGACTTTCATATTCACTTAACTGGCTTCGACTGAAGCGGTGAGTTAGAAGTCAGGGCACCATCTCTCGGTATAGGTCTGATTCACTGGAGCTACTGGCACATTCTAGATCACGCACTTTGTACTTTTTAAAACGTTTCCATCAAAATCAAACACTTATTTTAAAAACAAAGAAAGCTTTTCGAATCATCGATGACGCTTACTGAACGTTTCTCAAGTTCCGTTCATTTACCAATGATTTTGAGAAAATAATATAACGCTTCACTTTCTATATTTTGGAAACGTTTCAAACAAAGATAGAATTGAGTAAAACGTTTATTTTCTAACCAAGGAGGTTTTTCAAATCATCACAAAAGCTAGTGAGGCATTTTTCAATTTCCATTTATTTAACGATCATTTTTGACAAATAAGCACTTTGCTTGAACGTTTTTGAAATGTTTTTATCAACAATCGTTGATTTTTTACCGAGTTCTCCAGTCACTTACGTTGAAAAAATGCTTTTCAATGGCCGTTTATCAAACAATCTATTTTTGACAATAATATGACGTCCGACTTTGTACGTCTTGGAAAGTTTCTCATCAAAATGAGAACAATACGTTCATTTTCTAACCAGGGGCGTTCTTTCAGTCATCACTTACGCTAATAATAATTAACCGTTTTTCAAATTCAGTTTTCAAACGATCATTTTTCAACAATAACATAACGCTCTACTTTGTACTTAATAGTCAAATGCCATCTGAGCGGTACTCAAATCTCAACTGAGAATGTAATCCAAACTTCATGTACATTGATGTACATCACATTCGAGTATCAATCGAATTCCACCAAAGTTGAATTTCATTTGAATTTATCTTTTATTTCAATAAAATTGCACAAAAATTATATCCAAATTTCACTTGAATCTCAACTTTTCTTTGAATTCTAGTCAAATTTAACGTAGTTCTGAATTCACCAGAAATTCATTCGGGTAATGAAGTGAACTTTACATGTATTCCATCCGAAATTCCGGCCAAATTCAACCGACGACGATATTACCGGAATCGCGCTTGAATTTCAATCAAGTTTAACCGATTTTAACTTGAATTTCACTAGAATTCATCCAAGTTCAACTTGGATTTCATTGGAGCTCCAGGCTGGGTTATCTGCAAGGGTCAACTTTGGAACCGTTCAATAACGATATCATATCAGAGAAATATGTAATGCAATATAGAATCAATGGTGTGAAGTCGATATTAAGTTTACGCCTATAAAGAGATTTCTGATGCCACTAGTGGATTAGTTATTTCTATTAATCACTTTTGGTACTTTATGTTGGAAATAGGAAATTCAAATTTGTACTGTATGAGCAGAGTGGTTTTTTTCTTTGGAATTTGAATAGTTTTGTTTATACATTTTTCTTCAAGGGAGTCGCATGCCAAATATAGGTATTTTTGAAAGAAAGCTACCTACCAAGACTACCAAGAGTGATTTCTACTGAATTCTTACGCATTGTTGTGATTAGAACTTTGATCGAAATAACCATGTCAGCCTTTATGTTTAAATTGTTGCAAGGTATTTGGTCTTTCTGATTCACAAACGACGTTTCTGCGACGTTCAAGTTTGAACGAATCAACAACGTTATCACGTCGAAGTTGAGATGCAATGTTGAATCATTGATGTAAAGTCGATTTTCAATTCACAATCACCCAACGTTACTGTTACGTGGTAGATGGCAGTGCTGTCACTAGTTTCAACGTTCATCAAATTGTCGAATGGAATTGATTTTAGAGTTCACAATCAACGGTACTGCAAGGTTTGAGTCGATGTTCCACATAAAACAGCGAGCACTCCCACTCTCTTTCTTTTCCACCTTCCTCAACAATTTTTTGCTTGGAAAAGTTTCGAAAGCGGAATTTAGGTACCCACTCAGAATTTAAGTGTGGAAGGTAGGTGTACGTAGGTACGCGTCATTTGTAACGTGGGCATGAAAAGGGTAGGTGAGGTATATCCTGAGAAGTTGGAGCTTTAATCGGAGTTGTTGCAACACCTCGAGGAGAACAGAGGGGGCTCCTTTTCAGCCGTAGTAAACCGGCGGCAAGGGGCGTATATTAAACCTTTTTGGCGTTAATCACTGATGTCGTAGACTCGTAAAAGATGCGATTAGGGCTAATTTGGGTTGTAATTGGAGGCGTTAAAGTTTTAAACAGCGCAGAGATGGAAAGGGGCATAGGGAGGGCTCTTGTTGAAAGACCCTTGCCTAGTTGCAATTTATGTGCCTACTTACATAATATTGTCATGTTATTTGAAATCATTCGATTGAAAAAAAAATCTGACAGTTGATATGCAATTTATTATAAAAAAAAATAATATTGTTTGAACGTAAATTGTTATCAGAAGTGCTCAGCTCTGGGAACCAACTAGTCACCTTTAAAGCTCAACAGATGAATTAGCCGAGTGCTGGATAATCCCCTCGAGTCAAATGTCATACACTGAGAAATGCTTCAATTACCCAACTAACGCCCTAGTTTTGCTTCCCGCCAGCCCTTTCACATCATCATTACCACCATTTCCCTTAATAACTCCGCTCTATCCACTCCCTTCCCATTGTATATACCTACCCTTTTCCATTTTCCCGGAAACTCCGGAGCAAAAACACAACCCCGTCATTATTCATTACATACGCGCACATGTGTTTTTGACAATGGCCTGAAAAATTAGAAGAGGTAGCAGCAATTAGCCACCCCCCCCCCCCTACTCTGCCCTTGCGCTTCACTAATTTCCGTCGAAATTGATGCGTAAAACCACCACGCATTTTGCCAACTTTTAAATTGAGTTATACCCCGGAACAAAAGTTGGCAACTGAGAGTACTATACCCATATCTTGTGCGGGACCTTATAATTAAATCCTCAAGTTTCACGATTCGTGTTCGACTAAATGAGCTTTGGGGAACGGCAGCAACGCTTGCCTTCTTGGAATTTTAAAAAAATGCTGTAAACCAAACAAATTGTTGTTTCGAAAACTTCCAAGCGAATTCTTGATGAGTTACTGCGAACTTCCGGGAAAAGGCCATCATCGTAAACAAAGTGAAACGGAGTTTGAAAAATTTAGACGGATTATTAATCGACGTGTTGTTCTTGCAGGGTGCCCTTGAACCCCGGGAGAAGACGCGGCTGAAATCGGAACAATTTATGTGTCTCGCGGGATAGGTAAGTTCGATTTTCAGGGTCGCGTTTTCGTACACACAAAACCTGGATATCCTGAAGAGATTTGGCGGGAATTAGCAATGGGCCCGACGATACGTCCACGCGGACTATCGATCGTCCCGACTGTGGGCGTTCAGTGCATCCAGAACTCTGGCATGTTGTTGACTCGCTATTCAAAAGCCATAGGCGCAGACGGCCTAGACCCATTTGCTCTCCGACAAGGTTCTGGCAGTTTGGCACATCACTATATATAAACCCGATTTTATGACACTGTTGACATTTGGCCTGTCAATACAGCCTGCTTTATCTTGATAATGAAACTTCGATCTACCAGATTATCATAACAAAACAGTTGTTGGTGATGGTGCTGTACATACCTTTCGTCGTTGATAATCTGTAGCTATATGAACCGCATTAGTTTAACTCATCACAGCAGAAGTTGCAATTGGGTAATTCGCCGGGCGCGAATCAATTGTTTTGACGGTAATGGAATCTTGTGGATCATGCACAAGCACATAATATAGTTCTAATTCCAACATGCTTGACGTGAGCTGGCTGTATGTAAAGGCAATTTGCATATGCGACATTCAAGATGGTTGGGGATTAAATGAGCCGGTTACAATTTACGCGATACACAAGTATCTAGTGTTCTGACGGAGCATTTCCTTGCTTGGCTATAGCTAGCAGTGGTGCCATCCTTATGCCGACAAATTGGCTGAATGTGTGTGAGCGACACGAAGTTTTAGGGTGTCTGTCTGGTATAAAACGTGGTTGTATGGTCGCTGAAGCAGAACGATAGTTGGCAGCTCTTGCATCTAGATATCCACCTAGCTGGCAATGAAGTTATAGGTGAGTTATACACTCGCCAGCAGAAAAAGAGCCCACTTGATCTATGACGGAGACGACTATTTGCTTGGCCTGCTCTACCGTAGGTAGAACCTAGGTAGGTATACGGGATGAATGGAAAAATGTCGCTCTTGAAGAGGACTAGCATGCTTATTCTGTATCTCGTAACGACCTTGTTATGTGTATGCTATCTTTGTCTGTATTTATGAATCTCCTATACCTCCTTCTCTGTCTACCTGGCGTTAACGAGTCGTTACGAGATACAGAATAGCCCAGTAAGTAAACAAAGCGGGTGTTGGGTCGACGGCCTTTTGTGTTCTCTGTATCACCGTGCGTGAGTCTACCTAGGTACCACCCACAATAGAGCAGGCCAAGCAAAGTAGTCATCTTCGTCATAAATCAAGTGGGCTCTTTTTCAGCTGGCGAGTGTATAAGAGATGAACAAGAGCGGCAAGCAACTCAATACAAAGTTTAAGTCAAGCATCCTTAGATCAGAAAATTATTTTCTGGACAAATCATATGCCGAACGTTTCAGAGTGGCGGAAGAATTTTCAAACAAATTGGCATTCTTGTGAATTTCGAGTGGTTGTGTGGTATTCCCCCTTTGTTTTGTTTGTAGGTTGGTACCTGAAGTAGGTACGGTCGTTGACGTTCGTAGCGTTTGCCGATAGGAGAGAGAGATGGCGCTGGCCGGGCGAGCGGCAGCCGCGTACAGAGCAGAGAAGAGAACCAGCTGTGGTGAGGAACACGTGATTTTCAGTGCAACTATAATGCGTCGTTCTCTCAATTTCATGGTCGGTCTTTTTTTGATTACTATACCGTAATTTTGGCTTCCACCCACTCACCAAATCATGCATTTCGATACCTATTTTGTCCGCAAAATTATTGTACATAACCCAAAATTCTTTGTTCTCTTTGTTGTCCACGGGCTTGCATAACCCGCAGTTTTTCCCCTATGAAATCAAGGTGCTTTCCACTCCTTTGAATTTTGTGTGATTTATCTACTCCTCAAATGACTGGATTTTGATAGCTAAGGACGTAAACCAGTGGGCGTGCACTTTGCGCACTCATGACGTAACCTCAGAATTGCGCTGTCGCGCGTATTTCGAGGATTCATCATTGTTTCTTTTCCACAAGTTACGTCACAAACCGTAAGACGACAAAAAGGAACTCTGCTACGCCAAAATCAGCCGCTAAGTAGAGAACAGTACTTTTGATGATTCATTCACATTTCATTGTTCATTGTCGGGTTAAACACGAGAGTAAAAGAAGCAGAGAGAGACTTGCACGCTTCTCCGTGTCCTGGGGAGGGGGTTCCACCTTCTCGTATGAATCTGCCTTGTTGAGTCTACTAACCTTTCCTTATTTGGGAGGAATTATGTAAAATGACGAAGAGAGGGCCACAGGTTGGCTCGAGTCGATTTTCTTGTATTTACTGTTATTTCTTGTATGTGATTACTGTTTACAAACCATTGTTCTGTTTTGAATGTATGTATGTATCTGTGGGGTTTGTGATGGGTAACTTCTGGGAAATTTCAGGCGAATGCGTTATAGATACTTCTTCCTTCCAATTGCTTACTAAAAGTATGACCAACTCCAACTTTTCTACTTATTAATCTCTCACCTGTCTCTTGTTTATTCATCTACCTGTTTATCTCGCACTTATTTATTGTCTATTTATCTACACAATCACTTATCATTCGTTTCTTGCTGATTTATCCACTTAATAACTCATTATTTGTGTCTTGTTTATCTATCTACTTGTTTACCGATCATTTCTCTATTGTTTATTCATCTATCAATTTGAGTTCTTTTTTTTTGTGGAGTGTAAAATAAATTGCTGAGCGTAAAGTTTTCTTTTGTTGTTGAGTGAATAACTTGTAAACAAAACAAACTTTCAAAAAGGGTTCAAGCACCGATTCACGCTGACTTGATCAATGCATTACTGAAGTGACTTCTCTGTCACTTCATCATGACTCATTCACACTTGACTATTGTTCAGATCATTTGGGAAGGGATTCTTCAGCAATCAACCAGGCTATACGCAGGGGTTTCTTTGGCGTGTTCTTCCCATGTGTGCCTGTCAGCGAATACGTCACTCTTTCTTTGCGATCAAATTGACAGTCTGACATGTATCATGATTTATTGTTTTGCTTTGTTAATTTGATTTTGTGTTTATTTTATTGTTATGAATTCCTGCATTGTCTAAACAATTTGCAATGATTTGTCTTGTTTCATTTGTTTGTGTTTTTCTGTTCTTTATTCTTATTGTGTCATTTTATCACTGTCAATTTCTTGTTGTGAGGTGTTTTGAGAAAAGAAACAAATTCATTCAAAACTTTGCTAACTGATTTTCAATAAACATTCATTTTGCTTGCATTTTATTCGCATTTTATCCAAGAATCAAACCTCATCCCCAACGACACATTCTCATCTCGAGTAAGAACTCAACACAACGTAGGTAAAATGTAAACGCCGTGGGGAAGGGAAGAAACAACGACGATCACTGCCAAACATCGAAAACAGAGATACACTACAGAAGTGGTGCCGTGACCAGGATTACACTACAGAATGGTGCCGTGACCAGGATACTATAGCTGAATTCAGCCTTCTGTTTTGGCAATACATAATTCGTTATCGGGTATCCATAACAATAAAAGCATTTTTTATTATTATTATTATCTTATAAGTACGTCTTGAGAATGTTTTCATCAAGATCAAAGATTCACGTTGATTTCTTACCAGTAATGTTTTTTGAATCATCATCAATAACGCAAGTTGAACGTATTATTCAAGTTATTTAGCACGATTTTCCACACGATCTCTGGCATACACATGTCTGGAGTTTGCGTTGGTATAGGGCATTGGGTGTATATATCAGTTTCTCTGAGGTTGCGTTCCCACTCCATATAGCTGATTTCCCGCTTGCTCCCCCCACCACCTGTTTGGGTGAATGAACTTTCGAGGGTAAGGTGAAGGTCGAGTTCAAAGGTCAATGACCTCTCAAGGTCAAGGTCAAGGTCAAGGTCAAGGTCAAGGTCAAAGGTCAAAGGCCAAAGGTCAAAGGTCAAAGGTCAAGGTTAGGGGTCAATGAACTTTCAAGGTTGTCCCCCCCACCACCGTTGCACGCCCAAAAATTATCTACTTACGTTAGTTCAACGATCTCTGGATTTTGCACGAACTTTACCCGAATTTCACTCCAGTTTCGCTAAAGTAACGCGAATTTATTTTCAAGTTTACTGAAGTTTCATTCAAATTCTACATTTATTTCATCAGAGTTCCACTCCAATTTCATCCAAGGTTCACGTCAATTTCACCGGAAGTGTACTTTTATTCTATCTGCATATTATAGCCTGGATTTCAACGGAGTTCCACTGGAATATCGCCTGAATTTCACTGGAATTCACCTCATCTCCTTTTGAAATTCACCTGCATTGTATCGTCTCTCGTACCAGATTAACTCAAATTTCACTTGAATTTTATCTTAATTCCGTTCAAATGTAATTTGAAATTCGTTTGAAGTTGACCTGAATAAGACTCTGATTTCACATGAATTCAATTTGGATCTCAACTAAATCTTACTGGAATTCACTAGAATTTCCATGAAATTCCAATATAATTTCACCTGAAGTGACTTGCATTTCACTTCTTTTGCGAATTTCATTCTAATTCCACTTGGATCTCTCTAAGATCACATTAATTTAATTTGAATTTCACTTGAGTTTCACTAAAACACTCGAATTTCACTCGAATACTTGAATCCTATTTCAATTCAAATGATTGCAAGTTTCATCTGATTGTCGTCTGAGTTGAGCCAAATTTCAAACAAATGTGACATGACTTTCCTTCAAATTCCAACTGTGTTTCATTCCAATTTTACCTCAATCTTGTCTGATGTTCACCCGAATCCTCAGCTTTCATCTTGTTTTCTTGAATTTCAGCTGAATGAAACTAAATCTCACTTGAATGTCACCTGATTTTTTTTTTAATTTCATTTGGACTTCACACAACGTTCATCTGAATTCCACTCGAGCTTGATGCGAGTTCCATCTAAGCTTCACTTGGATTCCTCCTGAAGATCATAAGAATTCCATCGCAATTCCATCTGAATTTCAGTCGATTTTCGCTCAGATGTCACTTGAGTTCTGTTTCAATTTCACATGAATCTATGTCGAACTTGACCAGAATTCCATTAATTTCCATTCGAATGTCATCTGAGCTCTCCTCAAAGTTCATCTGAATTTCGTTTGAATTCTTCACACGAATTCCACCTGAGCTTCAATTGAATTTCACTTGAATCTAATTGAAATTTCACTTGGGCTTTGTTTGAAAAATTTCATCTGAATTAACTGTAGCCCCACCTGAATTGCGCTTGAATTTCGATCGCATTTCACTGAACTCCACCAAATTTCACTTCCATTTCACCTGGATAACACCCGAGTTTCACCTCATTTCCACACGGATTTCACACGAATTTGGAGAGTCTCACTTAAATCTTACTTGAATTGAACTTGAATTTCACTCAAACTCTTCTGGAATTTCAGCGGAATTTCACTTGAATTGTAATCTATTATGTTCAAAAATCTAGTCCCAAACGTTCTTAAATTCACCTGAATTCCATCAGGATTTCTTCTGAATACCACATGAATTTTATCTGAATACCATTTAAATTTTGCACATGAATTTCACTAGGACTCCATTTAGATATCTCCTAAAATCATCAAAATTCAATTTAAAATCACTCAATTTCATTCAAGCCCCAGCAGAATCAATTTAATTTCCACATTTCACTCTAATAGCGCTTGAATTCCAATCCAATTTTACACGAATTCCTCCAGCATTTCACCTAAAACTTAAAGTTCACCTCAATATTGCTCGAATTTCGATGAAATTTCATTTGAATATCTCTGATTCTCACTCAAGTTCATCTGATTTCCTTCCCTTCCTTCCTTAATTCCCAAATTGCACCCCAATTTCATCTGTTTGGCCTAAGTTCCACTCCGTACAGCGTCTCTGGTAGACAGTCCCACAAATAATGTCTCTCAAATGTTTGTATGTATGTAAATCTCCAGAATTTGTATTTGTATTCAAGTGTCTCTAAAATCAAAAATTCCACAATATTTCTCAAGAATGTCTCCAACTGTCTCAAAATTGTCTTCATCTCATACTTTTCCCCGATTTATTTATTTGTCGATTTCTGTCTATTTGTCTTCAAAAGTTTTCGCATGTGTCAGAAATGCATATTTGTCCCTAGAGTGTATCCGTTTCAAGAATGTCACATGATGCTCCAAAAATGTCCCAGTTTGTCTCCAAAACATCCACAAATATCTGTTTTAAGAATAACATTGTCGAAGTGTTTTCATGATATAGCGGAATGTCTTTATATGTCCCCACAACATATAATCTTTTCTGAAACTGACAGTAGTGTCTCTGAATTCATGAGCAACGCGATAAAATTTCTCGTTCAAAAGCTGATCACTCTGATTTTGTGAAAAGGGTTCTCAACTGTTCAAGAATATCTCGATGTCTCCAAATGTTCTCAATTTTGCCAAAAGTCTCTTTTCTTCCAGATGTCCTCTATATATCATCAAAATGTTCCAATTTGTCTCCAAACCCCTCTAGCTATCAACAAAATGTCTTTTACGGTCACAAAAAAAAGACATGACAATTGATTCTGGAACTGAAGGTAACGTCTTTTACTGACAGGCACATAACTATCCTTAAATTGTCTGGAAGCTTATCTCCAAAATGTCAGTTTGTTTCTCGATTTGTCGATTTGTTACAAAAATAAGTCTCCTAAAAGTCTTAATATGTCCATGAAATCGCTCAACTTATCTTCACAGTATTCATATCTGGGTCTAAAGAACCTTCATTTCATGCCCTTTCCCGATCCATTTCGTCATCACTTCTGCAGCTGATAATAACTTCGCTAGTTAGTGAGCACAGGAACCAAATTTTTTCACTGATCACTGTGATGGTGTTGTCCCTATCTGTCTACGAAATGTCTTTGTATGTCTTTCTTGAGGATGATTTTCATGTCTACAAAATGCGTATTAGTTCGTGAAACGTCCGTTTCAAAAGTGTCTCTAGCTGTTTCTGAAATGTTCTCCAAAATGTCTGTATTGGTAACAAACACGTCTGTATTTGTCACCAAGATGTCTCTATAAGTGTCCAAAATGTCCTCAGCAGCCCCAAAAGTGTCTGTGTGTCTACAAAATGTCTCCGTCTGTCTGCACACTTTGCCAGCTGTCTACAAGAAGTCTGATATTCCAAAATGTGCATGCCAAGTACCGATGCGACGTATACTAATAAAGAAGCTGCACTTATCATCCGCAGGTCGTATCTTGGATAAGATTCGAAGGGTTATTTAAGTTTTTATGCAAGAAGCTCGCACACCGTCCACTATACCTCCTGGGTTTTACAGTTAGCTGTGCTGCTGCAAGAACATTCCGGATTTTTACAACCTCAGCTCTCTAATGGACGGCGAGGAGTGAATGCGGAGAATATAAAAAACCCACGAGAAAAGCCACTAACGACGCAGTTTTTACAACCTTTAGCCTCGATTTCTGCCACCCACCGACCCCCATCATATCAAATATTAAAAAAGAGCATTTGATCTATGAACTATTGTTGTTTATTCGTATAGAAAACGAGCGAGTTCTATTACGTTCGGGCCTGCCACACAGATAAAGCGCGCACAAAACGAGGTTATGTCCCTCGGGAAATTCTTGTACCCTTTCCGTGTGATGCTTTTCCAGAGAGAAAAGATGCGAATTTATACATCTCCCTTTATCTGGGGCATCAGGGCGGCAGGAGGAGGCTTTGCAGTTGAATTTTGATTTTATTACTGTCACCTTTACGGCTCCTTGCTTCGCAGCCTGAAAATTATAACACTGTGAAATGTGGATGGGGATGGAAAAAATTGCGTGGGCTCTAGGTAGCTGGATCTGATCCCGGTTGCAAACGAGACCCGCGGGCAAAAAAGCAGGGCTTAGTAATGTGGAAAAAGGTTGTTTTTGTTCGTATACAGGGCAGGCCATCAGAGTATCAGAGTATCCCGGCTACAATTACAAGGGATTTAATTACGTGGCGCCAGACGTCCCCGCGGGCCATTGTGGGGATTAGGGGTTTACTCATTTTCTTGTTGTGTTTCTGCCGTGTCAAACAAAGCGGGCGACGTCTTTTTCGAGGCGGCCCGCCGGCTCTCTCCCGGCAGACGGGACAGTTTATTGGTTGCCGTGACGACGTCAATCAGGACTATCAAGTGTGCGTGGAGCCCGCTCTTAAAAATTCATGGCATGTCCGATTTGACGTGTTTTGTATCCACCGCCACCGGTCCTAATTCCAATTTGCGCGAGGATACACGTGCAGAATAAATGTCAATATTTAACGTCCTGAAGTTAATGGCATTACAGCTGAAATGTGTCACAAACAAAATCTTGTGTTTCTAGCTCTGTTTCCAGAGATGGAAGCTGACACGATTATTATTTTCTAGATTTAGCGCCAGCAATGGATAGCGCTCGGCAGGAGCTTTTCAACGATATGCAACTCAATATGATTCGGACGGATAAAGCAACTTCAAAAAACGGAAGTTTTGTGATTTTTTTGAAAACTGGAGTTTTTTGAAGTTGTCCAATAAACAACAACCATATCGAGTAACACCTTGTTGGAAAGCTCTTGATGAATGCTATTCACTTATTGCGGTAGCTTTCCAAAATTGCAGCCGTGACCACCTTTATTGCAAAAAAAGCCAATTGTGAAAGTGTATCTAGATATTCTGGCTTGGAAACTTCACATCGTTGTTGATTTGTTCACTTGCAGAGTGTTTATTTGCTTTGTTAGTAAAGATTCGTGGCAAAAGTAAATTGAAAAGTTCGGATGAAGTTGTAACTCTTGCTGGAGAAGTTGGCAACACATCTGTTTCGCCAATAGAAATAAGCACGCTTGATATTGTTGAGATTTAGCACTAGCAATGGATAGCGCTTGGTGAGAGCTCTTCAACGATATGCAACTCGATACGATTCGAACAAATGAAGCAACTTCAAAAAAATGGAGTTTTATTTTTATTTTTGGAAATTGAAGTTTTTTGGAATTGTTTGATGAACCATTACCATATCAAGTGACACCTTGTTGGAAAGCTCTTGATGAATGCTATTAGCTACTTGCAGTAACGTTTCAAAATTACAGCCGTGCCAACCTTTACCGCGAAAAAACCTAGTTGTGCAAGTGTATCGAGATCTGGCTTGAAAATTTTACACCGTTCTTGATTTGTTCACTTGCAGAATGTTTGCTCGCTTTGTTTGTGGGGATAAGTAGCAAAAATTCATTGAAAATTGCTGAAAGTTGAAACTTTCGATGGAAATTGACAACACATACTGTTTTGCCAATAGAAGTTGGTACGATTCAATTTTTCCAAACTAGCATTAAAAGTGAAAAGCATTTTTGTCAAGTGCTTTTTAGCAATATGTAACTTGATATGATTCAAACCAATTGAACAATCTCAAAAACCCGAAGTTTTTGAAATTTTTTGAAATTGAAGTTCTTTGAAGTTGTCCAATAGACCAGAACCATATCAAGTGACCCCTGTTGGGAAGCTCTTAATACATTCTATTTACTCATTATGCTACTCATTACTCATGAAAAAAATGACGTAATCGTAGTTGTCGGGAAATTTATCCAAAATACAGGATGTTCGAGAATTCGCGCCCACGAAATCCAAGGCAGTTTATTGAAATTCTTGGAAAGTTCAGAATAGAGATTTATTATGAAAATTTGGGAATTGGAAATTGAAAATATGATGGTTGAAATTCGTAACTTCAGAACAGATTTTTGAAAACTGAAGTTTTTGAAGTTGTCTTATAAACCAGAACAGTGACGCTTTGTTGGAAAGGTCTTGATGAAACAGTCGTGCCATTCTTTACATCATCATCAGTCAAAAATCTAGTTGTAAAAGTACTGAAAGTGGTTCTTTGAGCTCTTCTAGTTCTGTTTTTAAAAAATATTCAGGCAAGTGTTGATTTTCTACACAGCGTGAGGCGAAAACTTGAGAGAAAAATTAACATAAACATGCCTCCACGCCATTGGGTTGTTGGTTTCTTTGACCGATGCGAATAAAGCAATTCCAAGAAAACTGAAGTTTTGTAAGATTTCTGGTAATTGTAATTTCTTGTTGTCCAATTTTCAAATTGCCCTTGATAAGTTCACTTCCAAAATGTTTCATCGCTTTGTTCGTGAGAATTAGTAGCAAAAATATATGAAAATTTCCAGTTGAAGTTGAAACTCTCACTGAAAGTTGACAACACATCTGTTTCGCCAATAGAAGTTGGTACGATTTCAATTTTTCGGAACTAACACCGATAGTGAATAGCATTTTTGTCAAGCGCTTCTCAGCGATATGTAACTTGATATGATTCAAACCAATGAAACAATTTTCAAAAACTAGACTTAATTGAATTTTTGGAAATTGAAGTTTCCTGAAATTGTCCAATAAACCAGAACCATATCAAGTGACACCTTGGTCCAAAGCTCCTAATAAATACTATTCACTCATTTTATTACTCGTAACTTACCAAAGACATGATTGTAGTTTTTGGAAAACTCATCCTAAATACAGGATGTTCAAAAATTCGCGCCCCGGAGTCCAAGGCAGTTCATGGAAATACTTGGAAAGTTCAGAAAAATATTGAACAAAAAAAAGATTTTGAAGAATTGGAAAATGGAAATTGAAGATATGACAGTCGAAATCCATGATTTTAAGAAATTTTTTTGGAAATTGAAGTTTTCTGAAGTTGTCTCATGAACCAGAAGCATATCAAGTGATACTTTGTTTAAAAGGTCTTGATAAATGCTGAGTATTTATTCACTCCACTAACTTTTCCAAGCTACAGTCGTGCCATCCTTCACAGCAAAATATCTAGTTAAGTAGTGGTCCTTCGGGCTCTTCTAATTTTGTTTTTGAAACATATTCAGGCGAATGTTGATTCTCTATACAGGGTGAGGCAAAAACCTCCAAAACTATTTTCCCATAAAAATGCCTCTAAACCATTAGGTTGGTCACCTTGACCAATGCAAATGAAGCAACTTAGAAAAAAACTGAAAGTTTGTAAGATTTCTGGAAATTGTGATTTTTGAATTTGTCCGATTTTCATATTTTTCTTGATAAGTTCATTTGCAGAATGCTTTCTTGCTTTGCTCGTGAGGATTAGTAGCAAATATGATTTGAAAATTTTCACTTCCAATTTGAAGTTGAAACTCCCATTTGAAGTTGACAACACATCTGTTTGGCCAATAGAAGTGGCCACGACTGTCATTTTTCCAAAGTAGCACCGATAGTGCATGGCATTTATCAAGCACTTTTCAGCGATGTATAACTAAAGTGTTCAACAATGAAAGTGTTACAAAGCAAAAATTCACACAATTTTGAACCGCTGTAACTTTTGATTGGCACAAACGATTCTGATTCTGTTATAAGTACTGAAGAGCCCAATTTTTTGGCCATCTTTCTTGTCAATAAGGAATCCATACAGCCCTTCATAAAACTTCTACAGGGTGATTAACAGAGCAGTGCAAAATTGATGAAAGTTCAACATACCCCCGTTTTCGTTAAAACATTTTTTTGGGAGTATCAACACCAAATTTATGAAGAATGATGTACTCCCTCGAAACAGTTTTAGAATTTTCGGGATTCCAGTCGAAACAGCCAAAATGTGATTTTTTATTGTGAATACTGTATATTATTCCTGTAGCAGCGCAAAAACATTAGAACTTTCCATATCAAGATGACGCCACTTGGTAGGCTTGTTCACTGAACAATTCTGTGCAATTTGACTTGCAACACGTTCCTATTGTCTAGTGTAGGGGTGAAGAAAAGCCCAATTGACAGCGTACTTTTTGATACTACTCCTAACATTCGGGTTTTTAGCATTGAAAAAAGGTTAATTTTTACTTTCTTTGGTCAACATGGGACTACGTCATTAGAATTGGATTAACCACATTTCCGCCATTTTGGAATTTTTTGCCTTTACCTTAAATCCTTAAATTTCAAAACATAGGCATAGGATTCTGCCGAAAAGACTGTCTATCTGTTTGCTAATCTATCTATCTCTTTCCGAAAAAATATTTATAGAATTTTAACCCCACCCCCCTTCTTCCTGAAATTCTCTGAGTGTCCAATTTAATATTCTTGACCTCTCAATTCTTTTCAATGCAGTCAACGTCATCCTGCATAGCATCGGAAAAGATAACTTTCTGCGGAGAAAATGCCACCCAAATGTCACCCTTTCGCTCCCTACACCTCATCTCAAAAATCTTGAACGGCAATACCTACTTTGTGATATATCAAATTGAAGGAAATTGAATTCTCTCCATGAACAAATTTTTCTCAAATTTTTTAAAACCCCCATTTTCCTCACAAAACACCTCAAATGTCTAATTTATTTGGAGAAGGGTTGAAAATTTCAAAAAAAAGTGTTTTCGGAAAGAGAATTCAATTCCTTTCAATTTGATGTATCACAAAGTAGGTCGTGTTTTGTTAAATTTTGGAGCTGAGGTGGGGGAGAGCAAAAGGGTTAATTTGAGTAGCACTTTTTTCACCGAAAATTCTTCTTTTCGATATTTTCTATGATGACACTGACTGAAATAAAAACAACCGAGTGGTCCAGAATTGAAAAAAAGACAGTCAGAGAATTTTTAGGGCGAAGGAAGGTGGGGTTAAAAATTTTGTAAATATTTTTTTCAGAAAGAAAATTTGATTCTCTTCAATTTGATGTATCGCAAGGTAGGTCATGTCATTTGAAATTTTAAAGTTGGGATGAGTGGGGGCGAGGGGGCTCAAGATAAAAATTTGCCAATTTATGTTTTAGATGTCCCCTTTGATATAAAAATCAACCTGTTTTTGCTCGAAGGAATATTCACTAGGAATCGGGAGTTATTGCAGGTGGATAGTTTTTAAATGATCACCTGGTGCAGCCCAACAAACACCATCACATTTATTCTATATTGAGCCAACGTTGAACTGTTGAATTCAACGTTACACGTTGAAAAAATCAATGTTGATTAACAACCGCTTTTTCCCATAACGTGGTTTTCACGTTGATTACCAACATGAAAAATAGGAAAAATGGCCACTCCACTTTTATTGAACGTTCAAAATACGTTAAAATTTAATAACGTGTCTGCATGGTCTGTTGGATAACTGACGTTGAAAAACACTGTATTAAATAAATTACAAAAAAAGTTAGGCGTTCACGTGAAGATACTGGAGTATTATCACAAGCATGCAACGTCATATTTTCACATCCTTTTAGACAACCAGATAATAACGTCAAAAACACGTAACAAATGAACAAAATAAATAATCTGGTAGGTAAATGACGTTAAAAACAAGTGCAGAACAAGTATAGAGTGAAACGTTTAATGTTCACGTGAAGTTGTGCGACGATTGTCACCAGAATGTAACGTCACATTCTCACAATAATTTCGTCACCTTGACAATCTCGTTATCAACAACCAACAAATATGGCCACTATTTATTCTGGTCGGTAAGTGACGTTGAAAACAAGTGCAAAACAAGCCATACGAAAAACGTTGAAAGTTCACGTGAACTTGTGTGAGGAATATCACTAGAAAGGAACGTCACATTTTCACAATTATTTCATCACCTTGATAATCTCGTTGTTGACACGTCACATATATAACCACTATTCATTCTGGTCGATAAGTGACGTTGAAAACAAGTGCAAAGCAAGTGACACAGAATACGTTGAAAGTTTACGCGAATTTGTCTGAGGATTGTCACTAGAAAGTAACGTCATATACTCACAATAATGTCATCACCTTGATAACCTCGTCATCAACCACTAACAAATATACCCACTATTTATTCTGGTCGGTAAGTGACGTTGAAAACAAATGCAAAACAAGCCATACGAGAAAACGTTGAGATCTCACGTGGACTTGTGTAAGGAATATCACTAGAAAGGAACGTAAAGTTTCCACAATAATCTCGTCACCTTGATAATATTGTTGTTAACACGTCACATACATAACCACTATTTATTCTGGTCGGTAAATGACGTTAAAAACAAGTTTAGAACAAGTAACACAGGAAACGTTGAAAGTTTACGCGAATTAGTGTGAGGATTGTCATTAAAAAGTAACGTCATAATATGCTCACAATAATTTCGTCATCTTGATAATCTTGTTTCAAACACGTAACATATAAAACCACTTTTTATTCTGGTCGGTTGAACACAACGTTTTATTGAGGAACGTTGAAAACAAGTGCAAAACAAGCCATACAGAAACGTTGAGAGTTCACGTGAACTTGTGTGAGGAATATCACTAGAAAGGAACGTCCCATTTTCACAATAATTTCGTCACAGGCGGATAAAAAAGGCTGTCGACACGGCTTTATTGAATATTGGGACGTGCCGTTGTGATGTGGGAAAATTCATTTTTTTAAATACAGTTGCACTATGACGTTTCATTTATTTCTTTTTTATAAGGCAAATACACGTTTTTATAAGGTTTCAAAATAAATCATATTCTGATGATTTGATACAAAAAAATTCTTAGTTATAGAAAAGTATTACAAAATAGGTACTCATAAACACTGAAATGTTCAAGATGGACGGACGTCATATTTCTACGTCGCTCTGAAAATTACTTTCGACGTTGAAATCTACCTGTTGTAACTTGTTAAAACAATGATTAACTAACGTTGAAAAACAACGAGGATGTTACATTGAATAATATTGCCACTTTCTATACTGTGAGTGTTGGCAATTCAACTGTAATATAACGTGATTTTTTGGTATATTTGGCGTTTGAGACAACTGGAAATTAACTGTTCCTTTGTAACGTTATTTCAACTTAGTTTGTTTTAGACGTTCTATCAAAACGTTGAAACAATGTCAGATTCCAACTTGTTTTTCTGATAAGTTGTTGAACAATTCAGAAACGCTGACACACGACAAGGATGTAACATTGAACAATACCGTTACTTTCGATACTGTTAGTAGCATGATCTCAACGTGATAATTCAACCATATTATAATATTATTTTTCGGGACATTTGGCCTCTGAGATAACTAGAAATCAACTATGGTTGTCCAACCTGTCCACAACGTTGTTTCAACGAGAATGTGTTTATTGGGAGTATTCACAATGAAAAATCACATTTCAGCTGTTTCGACTGGGATCCCAAAAATTCAAAAACCGTTTCGAGGGAACACATCGTTTTTCATAAAGGACCCCGCACATTTTATGGGTAAAATGGTTCTTGGTCAAATTGGCTAAAATTTGGATATTTTGTAGGTTTTGGTCCACAAAGGTAATGCTGTGAAGCATAATCTATTTGTATGACCAGTTTGCCCCCTACAGGGGGCTAAAGGGTGACTCAGTCTTGCTTTTGCTGATTCATTCAGGAACAAAGCGATAGTTTCCCGGGAAACGTCGAAACAATTGGATTTTCTATTCGAGGGATGCAGCTTTCTGTCATGAATTCACTCATTTTAGGTCAACCCCCCTAAGGGGATAACTCACCCCCTTAGAACATTATGAGCAACATTAGTCCGGATGCTAGTTGAAAGTACCTTGCATTTTTTGATGAGAATTTGCCACTCGGTGGAAATGTTCTTTGCATCGTACTCTTCCGATCCAGAAAGGTAGCCATCAGCGCCATCCATGCCGGCGGCGTATACAGGGTGATACAGAAAAAAAAAGTTGAAAAATTATATTTAATTAACCCAAACATGTGGAGACGTGTCACTCACAACATACAATAACTATTTTATGCTTATAAAGTCGCAGCAAACTGTTCTTGATTACCTTGAACCGTCTTTGAAATATAGGGGAAAACCAGAGAAAAAAACCAAACGACTCTTTTTTCCATAAATAAGTGATTCTTCGAGATATTGACACAATACTTGGTATTTCTACCAACAGTAATGTTAGAAATAATATGAGCTGGGTAGCCAATTTCTAAGCCAACTATTTCCAGAAATACGATTGTCAACTTTTTTTTCCTCTTGAGCACCATCTTGAATCTGCCCTGTGAGGCATCGTTGAAAAAGTGATTGGTTATTATAATAATGGTAACATGGAATCATTGCATCGCAAAAACAACCTCCTCATCATAATTTAGTGACCTCTTCGGCGAAAAAGAATTGTCATTCACGTATTTTTTGGCTCTTCAAAGCTTTAGTGCTCATGATGGCATTTGCAACACCTGGAATGGTGAAATATATTACGCATTATGAACCTTGATGTACTTTGAGGTAACCTACCAAGTTTCACCGTCATCAATTGAGAGGTTTGTTCTTAAAAGCTGTTTGAACAAAATTTGTGTCGTTTTTTTTATGAAAAATACAAAATATTGGGTCTCTCACCCTCACTTGATCCCTCACTGAGGATAGCCTGAAACCGAAAGTCTCCGAATTTTTCATGATAATGGTTCAGTGGGAAGTGCTCTTCAATGTTTAGTTGTCAAAAATTGCATAGTGGCGTTCAGATTTCAGACAAAGAGCGACAAAGAAGTTCATGCAGTAAAAAAAGACATAAATTACAGTCGAGAAAAAACTAGTCCAGAGCTAGACTGAAAGCAGCCTGGAGACCTTGCTTTTCATAACATAAATGTGCAATTTGGTACACTGTTAGAGCCCTTAGTTAGTAATGTTTCAAGCCTTTTACCCACGCTTGAGAGTCTCACAGAACCTGTGTATTGCGGGAAGCCTATCTAAAAGGGACATTTCCAGGATTTTTCCGTTGCATTGAAAGCTGTGTCTTTTTCCACTGCATGAACTTCTTTGTCGCTCTCTGTCTAGAATCTGAACGCAACTATGCAGATTTTGACAACTACACATTGAAGAGCAGTTCTCAGTGAACCATTAGCATGAAAATTTTGGAGACTTTCGGTTTCAGGCTTTCCTCAACGAGGGATCAAATAAGGGTAGAAGATACAATATTTTGAATTTTCCATAAAAAAATTAAACAAATTTTGTTCAAACAGCTTTTGAGAACAAACCTTTCAATTGATGATTGCAAAACTTGGGGGCTACCTCAAAGTACATCACGGTTCATAATGCGTAACATATTTCATCATTTCAGATGTTGCAAATGCCATCATGAGCACTAAAGCTTGGAAGAGCCAGAAAATACGTGAATGGCAATTCTTTCCCGCCGAAGAGGTCACTAAATTATGATGAGGAGGTTGTTTTTGCGATGCAATGATTCCATGCTACCATTATTATAATAGCCGATCACTTTTTCAACGATGCCTCACAGGGCAGATTCAAGATGGTGCTCAAGAGGAAAAAAAAGTTGACAATCGTATTTCTGGAAATAGTTGGCTTAGGAATTGGTTACCCAACTCATATCATTTCTCACATTACTTTTAGTACAAATGCCAAGTATTGTGTCAATATCTCTAAGAATCACTTATTTATGGAAAAAAGAGTGTTTTTGTTTTTTTTTCTGTTTTTCCCCTATATTTCAAAGATGGTTCAAGGTAATCAAGAACGGTTTACTGTGCCTTCATGAGCATAAAACAGTTGATGTATGTGGTAAATTGGACGTCTCCACATGCTTCGGTTATTCAAATATATTTTTTCAACTTTTTTTTTCTGTTTCACCCTGTATACGCTGCCGGCATGGATGGCGCTGATGGCTACCTTTCTGGATCGGAAGAGTATGATGCAAAGAACATTTTCACCGAGTGGCATCTTCTCATCAAAAAATGCAAGGTTCATTCCATTTTATGCAACTAGCATCCGGACTACATAGGTCGAGTTGCATATCGTTGAAAAGGTTTTTCGATGCTCTTTGCAACAGTGCTACGCTTTTTCAATTCAAGACTATTGTTCTTGAGATAATGAATTCCAAACTCTCAGGCAGTCGGTCATTTCCAAAAAAAATAACTGAATTCAGGTTTAGGAATTTTATTAAGTTAGTGTGGGTTTCTAAACTATGAACTAACGATATTATAACCTATCGTAACAATTTGACTTGATCTGTAATCCACAGTTTAATACACAGAATAAGAAATTACTTTAGCGTTAAGTTGCTGATCTCACCAGGTTCGAGGAGGGGTTTTAGTGGGTATTCTTTCGAAACTGGTACCTGGTAGTGTGGGACTCAACCACTACCAGGGTACCACCCCAGCCAGGGTGTGCATGAGTGCATTTTCCCTTCTCTCAAAAAAAGGCCGCCATCGGTGATTCAAGGTTCATCAGAGACTCCCACATTGACAAAATGGAAATTCTTCAACCTGAATTCGTTCAATTTCTTTGAAATCATTCGACTACCTGAAACGTAGAAATTCATTATCTCAATAAGGACGACTACCCATCGATCTTTATTTGAAAAAGCTCCCACTGTAGCAAACAGCGTTTAGTTCATGTTGAGTTTAGCTCAGCTTTTTCAATTCAAGATAGTCGTTCTTGAGATAATGAATTTCAAAGTTTTAATGTAGAAGGTCTCCATAAGGAATTGACAGAATTTAGGTCAAAGAATTCTGATTTTGTCAATGTGGGAGTCTCTGAATCTTGAATCACCGACGATAGCCTTTTTTTGGGAGGAGGGGAAATGCATCATGCACACTCTGGCTGAATAGTACCAGGGTAGTGTGAGACTCGCAGTTTCGAAAGCATACCCGCTGAAGCCCCTCCTCGGACCTGGTAAAATCGGGACATCCTAACGCCAAAGTAACTTTTTTGTCTGTGTAAGAATGTGGGTAGCAGACCAAGTGAAGTTGTTAGGATAGGAAATGTCAGTAGTTCAAGGTTTAGAAACCCCCACTAGCTGAATAAAACCGGTGACGCTGAGTTCAGTTACTTTTTTTTTTAATGATCGACTACCTGTAAGTTTGACATTCATTATTTCAAGAACGACTGTCTTGAATTGAAAAAGCGCAGCATTGTTGCAAAGAGCGTTAAGAAACCTTTTCAATGATATCCAACTCGACCTATGTTGCTCATAAAGTTCTAAAGGGGTGGGTGACCCCCTCAGGGGGTTGACGTAAAATGAGTAAATTTATGACAGAAAGCTGGACCCTTCAAATAGAAAATCGACCTGTTTCGGCGATTTTCGTGAAAGTATTGTCTTGCTCCTGAATGATTCCACAAAAACATGACTGAGCCACCCTTTCGCCCCCTGTAGGGGGCAAACTGGTCATACAAATAAATTATGCTTCACAGCATTTCCTTTGTGGACCAAAAGCTACAAAATATGCAAATTTCAGCAAATTTGACCGAGAACCATTCACCCATAAAATGTGCGGAGTCCTTTGGCGTTATTACTCCCAAATTTTATGGGTGAATGGTTCTCGGTCAAATTTGCTGAAATTTGCATATTTTGTAGCTTTTGGTCCACAAAGGAAATGCTGTGAAGCATAATTTATTTGTATGACCAGTTTGCCCCCTACAGGGGGCGAAAGGGTGGCTCAGTCATGTTTTTGTGGAATCATTCAGGAGCAAGACAATACTTTCACGAAAATCGCCGAAACAGGTCGATTTTCTATTTGAAGGGTCCAGCTTTCTGTCATAAATTTACTCATTTTACGTCAACCCCCTGAGGGGGTCACCCACCCCTTTAGAACTTTATGAGCAACATAGGTCGAGTTGGATATCATTGAAAAGGTTTCTTAACGCTCTTTGCAACAATGCTGCGCTTTTTCAATTCAAGACAGTCGTTCTTGAAATAATGAATGTCAAACTTACAGGTAGTCGATCATTAAAAAAAAAAGTAACTGAACTCAGCGTCACCGGTTTTATTCAGCTAGTGGGGGTTTCTAAACCTTGAACTACTGACATTTCCTATCCTAACAACTTTACTTGGTCTGCTACCCACATTCTTACACAGACAAAAAAGTTACTTTGGCGTTAGGATGTCCGGATTTTACCAGGTCCGAGGAGGGGCTTCAGCGGGTATGCTTTCGAAACTGCGAGTCTCACACTACCCTGGTACTATTCAGCCAGAGTGTGCATGATGCATTTCCCCTCCTCCCAAAAAAAGGCTATCGTCGGTGATTCAAGATTCAGAGACTCCCACATTGACAAAATCAGAATTCTTTGACCTAAATTCTGTCAATTCCTTATGGAGACCTTCTACATTAAAACTTTGAAATTCATTATCTCAAGAACGACTATCTTGAATTGAAAAAGCTGAGCTAAACTCAACATGAACTAAACGCTGTTTGCTACAGTGGGAGCTTTTTCAAATAAAGATCGATGGGTAGTCGTCCTTATTGAGATAATGAATTTCTACGTTTCAGGTAGTCGAATGATTTCAAAGAAATTGAACGAATTCAGGTTGAAGAATTTCCATTTTGTCAATGTGGGAGTCTCTGATGAACCTTGAATCACCGATGGCGGCCTTTTTTTGAGAGAAGGGAAAATGCACTCATGCACACCCTGGCTGGGGTGGTACCCTGGTAGTGGTTGAGTCCCACACTACCAGGTACCAGTTTCGAAAGAATACCCACTAAAACCCCTCCTCGAACCTGGTGAGATCAGCAACTTAACGCTAAAGTAATTTCTTATTCTGTGTATTAAACTGTGGATTACAGATCAAGTCAAATTGTTACGATAGGTTATAATATCGTTAGTTCATAGTTTAGAAACCCACACTAACTTAATAAAATTCCTAAACCTGAATTCAGTTATTTTTTTTGGAAATGACCGACTGCCTGAGAGTTTGGAATTCATTATCTCAAGAACAATAGTCTTGAATTGAAAAAGCGTAGCACTGTTGCAAAGAGCATCGAAAAACCTTTTCAACGATATGCAACTCGACCTATGTAGTCCGGATGCTAGTTGCATAAAATGGAATGAACCTTGCATTTTTTGATGAGAAGATGCCACTCGGTGAAAATGTTCTTTGCATCATACTTTTCCGATCCAGAAAGGTAGCCATCAGCGCCATCCATGCCGGCAGCGTATACAGGGTGAAACAGAAAAAAAAAGTTGAAAAAATATATTTGAATAACCGAAGCATGTGGAGACGTCCAATTTACCACATACATCAACTGTTTTATGCTCATGAAGGCACAGTAAACCGTTCTTGATTACCTTGAACCATCTTTGAAATATAGGGGAAAAACAGAAAAAAAAACAAAAACACTCTTTTTTCCATAAATAAGTGATTCTTAGAGATATTGACACAATACTTGGCATTTGTACTAAAAGTAATGTGAGAAATGATATGAGTTGGGTAACCAATTCCTAAGCCAACTATTTCCAGAAATACGATTGTCAACTTTTTTTTCCTCTTGAGCACCATCTTGAATCTGCCCTGTGAGGCATCGTTGAAAAAGTGATCGGCTATTATAATAATGGTAGCATGGAATCATTGCATCGCAAAAACAACCTCCTCATCATAATTTAGTGACCTCTTCGGCGGGAAAGAATTGCCATTCACGTATTTTCTGGCTCTTCCAAGCTTTAGTGCTCATGATGGCATTTGCAACATCTGAAATGATGAAATATGTTACGCATTATGAACCGTGATGTACTTTGAGGTAGCCCCCAAGTTTTGCAATCATCAATTGAAAGGTTTGTTCTCAAAAGCTGTTTGAACAAAATTTGTTTAATTTTTTTATGGAAAATTCAAAATATTGTATCTTCTACCCTTATTTGATCCCTCGTTGAGGAAAGCCTGAAACCGAAAGTCTCCAAAATTTTCATGCTAATGGTTCACTGAGAACTGCTCTTCAATGTGTAGTTGTCAAAATCTGCATAGTTGCGTTCAGATTCTAGACAGAGAGCGACAAAGAAGTTCATGCAGTGGAAAAAGACACAGCTTTCAATGCAACGGAAAAATCCTGGAAATGTCCCTTTTAGATAGGCTTCCCGCAATACACAGGTTCTGTGAGACTCTCAAGCGTGGGTAAAAGGCTTGAAACATTACTAACTAAGGGCTCTAACAGTGTACCAAATTGCACATTTATGTTATGAAAAGCAAGGTCTCCAGGCTGCTTTCAGTCTAGCTCTGGACTAGTTTTTTCTCGACTGTAATTTATGTCTTTTTTTACTGCATGAACTTCTTTGTCGCTCTTTGTCTGAAATCTGAACGCCACTATGCAATTTTTGACAACTAAACATTGAAGAGCACTTCCCACTGAACCATTATCATGAAAAATTCGGAGACTTTCGGTTTCAGGCTATCCTCAGTGAGGGATCAAGTGAGGGTGAGAGACCCAATATTTTGTATTTTTCATAAAAAAAACGACACAAATTTTGTTCAAACAGCTTTTAAGAACAAACCTCTCAATTGATGACGGTGAAACTTGGTAGGTTACCTCAAAGTACATCAAGGTTCATAATGCGTAATATATTTTACCATTCCAGGTGTTGCAAATGCCATCATGAGCACTAAAGCTTTGAAGAGCCAAAAAATACGTGAATGACAATTCTTTTTCGCCGAAGAGGTCACTAAATTATGATGAGGAGGTTGTTTTTGCGATGCAATGATTCCATGTTACCATTATTATAATAACCAATCACTTTTTCAACGATGCCTCACAGGGCAGATTCAAGATGGTGCTCAAGAGGAAAAAAAAGTTGACAATCGTATTTCTGGAAATAGTTGGCTTAGAAATTGGCTACCCAGCTCATATTATTTCTAACATTACTGTTGGTAGAAATACCAAGTATTGTGTCAATATCTCGAAGAATCACTTATTTATGGAAAAAAGAGTCGTTTGGTTTTTTTCTCTGGTTTTCCCCTATATTTCAAAGACGGTTCAAGGTAATCAAGAACAGTTTGCTGCGACTTTATAAGCATAAAATAGTTATTGTATGTTGTGAGTGACACGTCTCCACATGTTTGGGTTAATTAAATATAATTTTTCAACTTTTTTTTTCTGTATCACCCTGTATACGCCGCCGGCATGGATGGCGCTGATGGCTTACTTTTCCGTTATTACTCCCAAATTTTTTTTTTGCGAAAACAGGGGTATGTTGAACTTTCATCAATTTTGCACTGCTCTGTTCATCACCCTGTAGAAAATTTATGAAAAGCTCTATGCATTTCATATTGACAAGAAAGATGGCCAAAAGATTGGGCTATTCAGTATTTGAAACAAAGTCAGAATCATATGTGCCAGTCAAAAGTTATAGCGGCTCAAAATTGGGTGAATTTTTGCTTGTAACACTTTCATTGTTGAGCAGTTTAGTTTGCGAGCACTCTCTGTAGCTTTCGTACCTTCTCAAGATCAATGATCAATGTAACAGTTGAAGTTGATTTTTTGGTTATGAAAGTTGTCAAGACTGATATCTATAGAATCTAGCGTCGATAGTGAATCACTTAAGTCAAGAGCTTTCCAACGATATGTCACTCGATATGCTTCGGAAGAATAAAACAACTTAAAAAAAGTGGAGTTTTCACAATATTTTTGAAAAACTAGGTTTTTTGAAATTGTTTAAAGCATCATTACCATATCGAGTGACACCTCTTTGGAAAACTCTTTGTGAATGCTCTTCATTCCTTGCATCAGTTTTCTCAGATTCCAGTCGTGCCAACTTCAACTGCAAAAAAACAACTGAAAGCAGCTCTCACGGAGTAAGAATTGCAGTTGGAAGTGCAGGGCCGTTGGGGTGCTCACTGGAAACGCACATATGCACTTTGAAGTGTCGCGTGAACAGAGCCCGTTGTAACCGTTTTTGTCACGGCCAAATTCACCCTGTATAACGAACCAGAAATTCAAAGACCATTGTTTGAATACCAAACGCCATAAACGACGTTTATTTACACACGCACGCACAGTGCAGCCTCAGGCTTGAAACGGCGCCGGGCGGTTGATGTGGCGCAAAATGGGAGAGGGGGGGGGAAGAGCCGAGGTGAATTTGTGAGTGTACGAACCCAACGCTCCCATTAACAAAGCAACCTTTGATGTTTCACCCTCGTGCCTTCTGCCCTGTGTGACCCCCGCCTATCTCTAATGTCGGTTTTTCGCAACACGTTATACCTGCAAGTTTTACGCCGCAAGGCACGTATTTTTTTTTGTTGACAGAGTTGGCGGAAATTATTAGTACTTTTTTTCGTTGTCAAGTTGGCAGGGCAGTGGGTGGATGAGTAGATATGATTTTTTTGCGTGTGACCCACCCGAGTAGATTAAAACCGTGACAGTGGCCTGCAGGCAGGCCAACCGCATTCCCATAAATTCCAGAGGCGTCATTACAAGCTGTCAGCTGTCACAAATTGAAAAATGAACTACACCCAAATACTGACCGTCACTGGATTGCAATTTCAGTTGCTGCTCTGTGCAATAATAATTATCGTTGCAGATAAACAGATAATTCAATGGGAGAGGTCCTGCTGTTTCCTCTATGACCGCCCCGTCCCGTTCTGTGCAGCTGCCTACTCCCGTGGTCCTACTCATCCTCCCCCTCCCCCTCCCGGCAAGCAAAACAGGAATTATCGCTTGGGCGATCAATATACCCAACGCTCATTTGTTGACACCTACCCACTCGTGCTGATCTGGTTCAGAGGAATTAAGTTCTAGAAATGGGGAAAACACGGGAATATACAGGAGCAAACGAGGGGAGTAGAGGCGACTCGACAGGCGATTACCTTCAAGAAGAACTGGCAAAAGGATGAGAAAGAAATAAAAAGGTAACGTTTCGAAAGTGGACTGGGAGAGGAGAGACGTATGATGGATGAATCAATAATATTGTTTGTAACACGCATTTTGTGCCGTCAGTCTCAATCCTTCTTAAAAAACGTCAATTCCACCAATAATGGGGGCGGGTGGGAGCGGTGGAAGGGCGAGAGGGGGGACGCAGGCAGAAGCTAGAGCTTTTCCGATACGATGGGCACGTGACGCTGGCGAATAATAAGGACAGACGTCTGGAACAGAAAAGCGAAGATTTTTGCACAAAAAGCTTTCGCTCTTAACGAGACTGATATTCTTGGTGCTGCTTGAATTAATTTATTGTTTTTGTGGGATGCTTTACAGGGTGGTTTCTCTTCGCTCGAGACATCAAATAATGTCAAAAGAAAGTGGAGCGTAATGAGCACGGCATAATAGCCGTTGGAGATGACTGAGGGAAAGTACAGATCACAAGTTTTGGGAGACTGAAAAACTGGTTGTTCAGAATCCAGCATGGTCTTTGAAGTATCTTGAATTTTCCCCAAAACGTGTCAAATATGCAAAATGTCTCACGAATTCATCGAGACTTCTTGACGGAAGCAACAGATGTGGATATCACTTCCGTTCATTTAGAGCAAACGATTCTTGTTGTCTTTAAAATGTCCCAAATAGTATCTTGAACGTATTGAGTACAGTTTGGGTGCCAGCAGTTGAGTACCAGCTCTCACAAGTTTGGAGAGAACACTACTCGAGTTTCAAGGAGAGTTTGCTTCAGTGTTAAGTGGGACTCAATGTCAATTTTGAGGTGAATATTATCAAGCCAGGTCAAGTCAAGTCAGGTCGGGTCAGGTCGGGTACCTAATTACTCAGCCGTGGAACAATTGACTCTCACTTTACTTTAGTACTTTACTTACTTACTTTTGGATCAATAAATATTCCAAAATAAACAAAATCATTGGAACCACACCTCATCCCTTTGTTCACCGAATTATCAACGTTCGCTGATTTAATCAATCTAATTACCTCAATCACTTCATTTAAATTATTCCTTCATTACATACCCCCATATGTGCTGCCTCCAGCTAACAATAAGGAATCAGTTAATTCAATTTAAATTAGGTTGCTGATGTATGAATAGAAATGATTTGATGATATATTTATCAGTTATACCTTCCAATAATGATGTGCAAGATAACTCAGTTTTTAATTAATAAAAAACCCGCAATATCCGCTTCAAGAGACGCGCAGTGTTACTACCTGCAAAAATCCACACCTAATCAATTCCACGCTCTGAATCCATTCCTGTTTTCGTATTCCTAATAATTCAAAGTCAGCAACCTAGTCGGTAGCACAGTGGGCTCGGCCCCGCTTTAAAAGGCGAGGGTTTCGGGTTCAAATCCACACTGGGCCAAGTGGGCTTTTTAACGCGTCTCTTAGTACTAGGGCATCTACTATCGTGCAATGATGCCCCGGGAAAAGGGATGAAACATGGAAGCCATCAAAACGAAACCCCACTGACATATCCTCCACTGATCCAAAAATGTAAATCTTACAGTACTTCGTTGTTATCGTTATCATTGTTATCGTTACAGGGAAAACCACCAATAACCTAGTAGTTGATGCAGGGCAAAAAAAAATAGAGGCATAGATGAGTAAGGTTTTATCGTGAAAGGATTCTCTTAATGGAGGCATCTTGTGGAAATAAAGTTGTATAAATAATCTGTTTCTCCATGTAAATTGTATAAATATATTTTGCTGACGCGTTTCGGTCTTACAATTGGGGGTAAAGGGCCATCCCCAAAGCAGTGAAGATGTAAAATGTATAGTGTCAAAGTCAAAGTACACAATTAAATAATAAAAACAATCAAAACAAAGTTGGTTAGAGACTAGGTATGTATTATTTTGCTTTATTGTTGAGAATTTTGAATTTTTGTAGAAGGATAAAGAAAAGAGAGTAAAATTGATGAATTAGAATGAATTTGGTCGTTCAAACAAATATTAAGGAATTTGGAATGTAACTTCCAATGACCTGACTCCTCGAGATAGTTACATAAAATTCTATCATCTGTTGTATGTAATACTTTTTTGAAAAGGGTTTGATCTATGTGATGGGATGAGAGTGATAAATGAGGTGTGAATGCTGAATCATTGTCGAAATTCAAAGTATTTAGAGGTCGCAGGTGTTTTTTAATCCGTACATCAAAATTTCGATAAGTTCGGCCAACATAGAATCTTCCACAGCTACATTTCAATTTGTGGACGACACTTTTTGCAAAAATCGGAATAAATGTTTCGTTTTTATAATTGATGATTTCAAAGGATGAGGTATCGAAAAAGAAATTTCAATATTCTGACTTTTCAACCTTCAACTATTCGCGCTGGTGTATTTTGTACACCAGTGACTTTAAATTAGCTGCCACTTTTGTTCCAACATGTCATTGCATCAATGGGTCCTATCTAACCTATAACTGAAGTGTTAGCTACAATGTAATGTCAGTCCCGTCACTCCAGGAAGCGAGTAGTCCCGTAAATCCTGTTTTGATCCTGGGAGTGTTCCAGTATGGTATATAAAGTCAGTATTTCCAAGTGTTTCAAATTAGTTTACTTTCTTCAAAAAAAAAGGTATTTGGGCATTTCTCATGCTCATCGACATAACGGATGATTTTGAAATTGAAAATTGAATTTTTGGGCATCGTTTACCGGTTGAAGTCAGATTTTGTAACATGAATACTCGCGTGATGTATTTTATACACCAGTACCAGAAAGGGCCCTTATTCGTTCATTTGTTATTTCCTTAAATGTTACGTCCACATTATCCATGTATGGTAACTATCTAGGTGACTATTCTATGTTGAAAACTGATAGTTTTTCGTAAATAGGACCCTTTCTGGTACTGGTGTATAAAATACACCACGCGAGTAATTATGTGACATAATAGGGCGCGAGTAGTTGAAGGTTAATAGTTTTTTCAGAAATAATTGGAAAATATGGTAGAGAAATATATGTAATTCTCGAATATTCTTGAGAAGGATTCAATGAAGTGACTTGATCAATTTGGAATTTGTTAAGTATTTTCTGATATAAAGTATTAATCAACTTCAGGGGATAGTAATTGTGTCCTGCGATTTGTTTGATTACATTCAATTCTTAATTGAAATTTAAATCATCCATTGGAATAGAAAATAAACGATTGAGACTTGAATGGAAAAATGCTAGTTTGTGCGACATGGGATGAGATGAAAAAAATTGAATGATAGAATCTGTAGAAGTTGATTTATGATAAATTTCGAAAGAAAATTTATAGTTTATAATGGAAATAAATAGATCAAGATGATAAATTTTGTTGTCTATGCTGGATTCAAATGTGAATTTTAAATTTGAATGAACATTTTTCATGAAATCTAGAAACATTCCAACTTCATCTTCAGTTCCAATAAAGATGTCATCAGCATAGCAAAACCAGTTGAGTATATGACGTGAAAATAAAATATTTGTTGGAATCTTTCCCTCTTCAAGAGAATTTAGAAAAACTTCAGCTAAAAATAGGGAAAGTGGGGATACCATACCTAGTTCAGTTTTTTGTCTATCAATTTTATTGTTAAAATTGAAGAAATTTTGTTCAACAGCAGTTTCTGAAAGAGAAAACAAGCTATTTGAATAATTGTTCAAAAAAGATTAATTGAATAGCATATTTTCTATTGAAAGTAGACATTCTGCAATTGGAACGGATGGGAATAAATCTGTGACATCGCAGGAAATCAGAAATGAATTTAGTGGTGGAACAATGTTTTCAATTTTGTTGATCAACTCGGTTGTGTTTTTCTGACACTAAAATTTGGTTCAAAATTCAAAATATCCGTTGAAATTCCACCAAGGAATTTTGATAATTTATGGGCAGGAGAATTTATAAAAAAAACAACGGGTCTTATCGGATTGTTTGGTTTGTGAATTTTTGGAAGAGCATATAATTGAGGATTAGTTAACATCAATGAATATGAAGAATAATTAAAATGTTCAATCACTTCTGACTTGATTTTGATATTGTTTCTAATTGAAGTGATTGATTGATTGGATTCTTTCTCAAAATTTCAAAATTAGGAGAATTTAAAAAGTTTCTGTTTTTTCGATGTAAGTATTTTTATCTAAAATAACAACACAATTTCCTTTGTCTGCTTTACTAATTATGATGTTATCATTTAAAATAGGGTTTTGTATTGGCTTGATTTCTGAAATAATTTTTTTAACATTATTTGGAATTGATGATGGTGAATGATCAAGGTAAAGGATTTTGAACATTTTCCACAATTTTTAAAGATTTTTCTGTTGAAGCTATCAAAATATCTCAATCTTGAGGAGTTAGTGGAAGAATTATATTTTAAACCAAAATTTGAAAGTTTTAACCAAGAATGTGTGGAATTTGTGGATGATAAATTCAGAGCTCTTTGGTGAAATTTGAAATGAAAAAAATAATTTGATGTAAAGTGGTTGTTCGATAAACTTTTTGAAATCAAATTGTTGAGTTTGTTGTTGGGTCTTTTGAAATTTGAGTCACCAAAATATGCAACCTTGTCTCTCACCTTTCAATCAAAAGAATCAAAAATAGCAGGGTGTAAAATGAAAGATATATCTTTCTGGATGATCCAAATGATGAGTTAGGTTTTCCTAACACACTGAGTTCTGATCCCCTGCCTGATCAATTCTTCAATTTCAACCAACCCTCCACTTTCAAATCAATGTTCTATAACGAAGTCCTACTTGTACTTAGAGAGATATAGGTCACGCCACTTTAACAGAGATTATTATTTACTAGGTATTGTCTTTGTATTTCTGAATTATAGCCATTTTTCAATGATTGATCAAATCATTCACATACAATGCGCTTCTGAGCTAGTAGTCGATGCGCTAATGAACACTCAATTCTGATAAAAATATTATAATAATTTACATGACGTTGAGTGTTTTCGCTTGATCAATTTACATCTAGCTGGTGCTGTAATTCCAACTTACAGCCTTGTCACTCAGCTCTGTATCCCGTTGTGTTACATAACTTCACTCAGATACGCAATGAGGTGTGAGCCTTCAACTGATTAACCTGGAAATTTATATAATTTTTCGCTGTCTTGTTGATATTTTCTGAGCAACAATCGACCCTTGGCTTGTCTCAAGCGGTTCTCATGTCTCAAGGAACGCTACTTAAACACAAAGGAGGCCACTTGATGCTGAAAAAGGGGTCAATCTCTTCTAGTCTATGAGTGAAGATAACGCGATATTTTCGATGTCTTGTAAATGTGTTTCTAAGCAGCAATCGACTCGTTGGCCATTTCGCAGGCGGTTCTCATGTGATAAGGAACTCAACCTATTGCAAGGAAGCCTCTCGACTCCAAGAAAGGGTTAAACATATTCTATTTTACGGGGAAAGATTATCGCCATATTGTAATTAGCCCAGGTGTTGAATATATGTCTTCAGCACTTTGTTCTCAGCAGAAAAGACCTACAAGCACCTGTCTGAAACTATATAACTTCATAAAGGGTTATTGGAGCTTTCCACATTTTCCTGGTGTCTGAAAGTAGCTGAAACCATAGTATGTAATCCCACAGCTATTTGCAAAGTCTTGGATCGTTTTGACATTTTCCGTGGCTATCCGAAATACCCAGAACAAACTCTTTGTATATCAACCAATCTCTTTCGCCCCGTTGAACAATTATTATTTTTACATAGAAGATAGACTTTCCTTGATGCAGTATTCTCTTGTAAATGATGCGCTACGATTTATAACAATGGGTTTAGCACCCTCAAACATTTACTCCTGTCTGAGAGTGACTACTCAGATCTGGGGAAAATAGTAGTGTGTAGGCACAGAGTTCTGTCATACGTTACAAAAGTACATTACCTCAGTTTTCAGGCGAATAATTTGTCTGGTAAAAATTCAATGGAACTTTCCTACATTGTCTCAAAGTTGACTAGGAATACTGTAGGTACTAGAAACGCGTATTCACCCGATCATTTTTCAAATTATCTTTATTTCATCACCAAGCTTTCAAGGTTTTGGATTGATTGATTTTTTTTCGTGAAATAAACAAAATTGGAGACAGCCTAATGCAATGGATGCTTAGAAATTGCTTCGGAATTACCTTATAATTTGTGGACTATTCCTGATGTAACTGGAAAAAATATCAAAAATTTGTCATCATTTCCTTTTGAAAGCCAATCACGACACGACACTGAGTTATCTACTTTGCGACTTGCGTGCGAGGAAGTCCTAATTTCCTATGGGATTGATACCAACAATTTATCACAGTAGGTGAATGGAATCATTAGCTGCTTCTTGGGTGTTTTCCGAGAAAGGGAAGCGCTACCCTTTACAGTAGGCTGTGTTCACGATTAGTAATGGTAAGCTACTGGGTCACGCTTTACGCTTTATAAAACTTATACGAGAACATCAATATACAGGCAATTATATTTGAAGGTTTTGTGGGAGGTCAGAGAGAGCTACCCTGTACAGCAATTACTGGAGATACACTTCAGCTACCGGTAACATAACTCAAGAAGTTGAGTGTCTAGTTACTGTCTATATTTTCTGGAATAAAGTTTTGCATTCTAGGTTAAGAAACCGGTATGATGGTACAATCAGGTAGATACACACCCGCAAACCTTATAAGTGAAGCTGGAGAGGAGCAACGACGAGAACAGACGATCAAACAAATGGTCGGAATAGAAAATAAGACAATGATGATGGAACTTACCCCAATGTTTTGGTGGATATGAGGGGCGTCTTGAGGCTGAGGAATCCGTTCAACCGCGACTTTTTCTCCTGGCCGGGGACCTCGAGGCGCGAGCATTTCGCGTCCGGAGCGTCCTCCTCGTCGTCGTCGTCGCGCTTGCGGCGTCGCTTGTGGAAAAAGTAGCACGCGGCGCCGATGCCCGCAATCAGGATCAGGGCGGCTAGGCTCGAGAAAACGGCCGTCAGCACGATGTCGCGCTTCTGCATCATCAACTGCAAAAAACAAAAAAAACCGGTGCAAATTAATACCAGCATACCAAAACAATTGGTTCGAGACAACGTTAATTTCAGATTCAGTCTGATGAAAAGTTGATCACGGTTAAAAATTGTTTTGATAGAAAGGATTAGAAAGGATTGTTTGATAGAAGATAGGAATTATCAATAATTTCAGATACAAAACTCCATAGATTTAGTTGTGATGTTTTTTCACCGAAAATTCAACTTTTTCCCGAAATTTTAAACTCAACTTTTTTGAACTTCAAAATCACAAGAAATTTCAGAATTTATAGTTTATTAGTTCCAATTTGCAATTATTGTATAGAGGATTCAAGACGTTTGACAGAAAAAAATTGAGTGCTTGAAGAACAAGAACAAGTGGTCCTAGGTGGCGTTGAAATTCAAGAAATTTTGGCAGTATTTTGAGATTTATTCAAAATGAACATTTCAATGGTCAAAATTATGCCGCGCTTCTATATCATCTACTGCAAAAAAAACAAGGATGCAAATAATCACCCACATACCAAATAAATGAGTTCGAGAGAATGTAAATTTCGAATAAAATTTTCGAAAAAAATAATTTTGGATGGAAAATATGATAGAAAAGATATCCTTGAGTTTTCAGATTTCTTCACAGATTCAACTGTGATATTTTTCTACCAGAAAATCAATTTTCCTTGGGAACTTCAAACTTCATTTTTTGAACTTCAAAATTATACAGGAATAATCATAATTTTCAGGTTTACAGTTTTATTTTGTTATTGTATAGAAGACCCAAGATATTTCAAGAAGGAATTCGAGCAATTCAAAGAACAAAATTGAGTGATGGAACAAAGCTCTCCGACTCCGGGCATCTGTTCATTGAAAATGCGAGGTGCCTGCTATATGTATAGCCCTAAAAGGCGCAATATTCATATTTGCATGTTTATTGTCCAAACACAAGTGATCCCAGTTGACATTGAAATTAAGGAAAATTTTGGCGATATTCTTAGGCTCATTGAGCCTGAACTAATCAAGGGTTCGCACAATGTCGCGCTTCTATATCACGTACTGCAAAAAATTGCAAATTCATACTCGCACACCAAATCAATTGATTCGATATAATGCAAGTTTTGGATAATTTTTTTCACAAACTCCAGTTCAAGAATATGATTACAAAATTAGAATTCCTTGGATTTTTTTCACCCAAAACTCAATGAATCTATCAAAAATAGTTTCGGGGACACGGGTGGAGCTTTGCTATGGTGGAAAAAGCTGCACCTGTAAGGGGCGCTCTATGAAATTACGCAACACAACTGCAACGCAGAGCACAACTTTTCTGATTGGCTCGCAAGCCTTTCGCGTCGTTGCGATAGCTTTGCGAATACCTTGCGAGCCAATCAGAAGCGTTGCGCTCTGCGTTGCGGTTGCGTTGCGATTGATGCGAATTTTCATAGAGCGGGCATAACTTTGCCCAGTTTTGGCAACATTTTGAGAATCATCTCTTGCAAGATTTTGTTGAAATTTTTGAACTTCACTTTCATCAAAACTGAAAATTCGGAAATTAAAATTGAAAAAAATTCGTCAAAAAGTTCGTCACTATAACGGTATCATTTGCTGAAGACCAGGCCAAATTGCTTGGAAAGAAAATTCGCATTGTTGAATTCACGAGGAATTGATGAACAAGTCAGGTTCAGTGTCTTCAAAAACCCAGATGTTTTTTTTAAGATCAGACGTCATCATTCAGCACGATGTCACGCTTTTGAACCACTCACTGCAAAAAAAAAAATGCAAAGGACCCCGCACGATTCTTATGGAAAATGGGTCTCGGTCAAATTCCCTAATTTTTTTATATGTTGTAGGCCAATTTGACACGAGCCAAAAACCATCGTCCGTTACCCAAAAAAATGGACAGTTTTTTTTCTATAAGGGGTTGAAGATGGGTTATTTCAAGGTAAAAAAATATGTTCCAACGTAAGTGAGAACATTTCAACGTCCTTTTTAACACATATGGCTCATGACAATTCCTTTTTTCTTTTGTGAAAAAATCAACCTCCTCCCTCACCCCCAACACCTACTTGTGAGTATCAAATTTGAAATTACGTTTGAAAGTCATGCAGATGGTTCTATTTTGTCGAATTACTAATTTTGGCACACATTTTTTTTCCAACCCCCAAATAGGGGGTGGGGTTAAAAAAAAACATCGGTCAATTCGGCTGAATTTCTGATATTGTGCTTTACCAGTTAGGCTAAACAAGATTACCAAGGGAAAACTCATTCGTATGACCAGTTTCCACCCCACAGAGGGTTGAGTTGACTATAATGACTCATAAAACATTCTTCCATGTCATAAACAAAATGAATGAAAATAGTGGACTTTCATATCATCTTGTTTTGTAAAAATACATATCCTTCAAAAATAATTTCAACTCCGTCTCTCATCCCCTATCCTTGTTTCTGAACATTATATTCGAAATAAATCTTGAAAATGAAGGAGAAGGTCTACGGTCGGATTCTCTGCATCTGATTGTGAATCCCCTCTCAAAATTCACTTTCACTATTATGCTTATGTTAGCACCCTTACAGCAGGGTGGGACATACATTTGATTGAATGATTTTTTGCCTGGATTATTATTAAAAATATTGGTGTTCCTATCAAGTCTCAACTTTACAGCAGGTTAATTATGTTTACCTGTACCTACACAGTTCCTAACTTTTTCTTTTGTACGGATACACCTCAACTTATAGTTTAGATTGAAGAATTTTATGTCATTTGGAGCGAAAGCTGCTCAATCAAAGCAAAATATTATGTCACACTCTTATTCTAGCTACTGCGACTATTTGAAGGATGAAATAAAAATTGATATAATTTCCAAGATTTGTTTCGAATATGATGTTCAGAAACAGGGATAGGAGATGAAGGACGGGATTGAAAGTATTTTTGGAGAATAGACATTTTTACGAAACAAGATATTATATGAAAGTCCACTATTTCCGTTCATTTGGTTTATGACATGGAAGAATGTTTTATGCGTCATTATAGTCAACTTCAACCCTCTGTAGGGTGGAAACTGGTCATACGAATGAGTTTTCCCTTGGTAATCTTGTTAAGCGTAACTGGTAAAGCACAATTTCAGAAACTCAGTCGAATTGACCGATGTTTTTTTTTTCAACCCCACCCCCTATTTGGGGGTTGGAAAAAAAATTTGTGCCAAAATTAATAATTCGACAAAATAGAACCATCTGCTTGACTTTCAAACGTAATTCCGAATTTGACACTCACAAGTAGGGGTTGGGGGTGAGGGAGGGGGTTGATTTTTCCACAAAAGAAAAAAAGAATTGTCATGAGCTATATGTGTTAAAAAGGACGTTGAAATGTTCTCACTTACGTTGGAACATATTTTTTTACCTTGAAATAACCCATCTTCAACCCCTTATAGAAAAAAAACTGTCCATTTTTTTGGGTAACGGACGATGGTTTTTGGCTCGTGTCAAATTGGGCTACAACATATAAAAAAATTAGGGAATTTGACCGAGACCCATTTCCCATAAGAATCGTGCGGGGTCCTTTATACCCGCATACCAAGTCAGCTTGTTCGAGACAATGCAAATTTTTGATCATTATTATTATTTTCCATCTATTTTAGCCACGCTGCCTCCCCAAAAGTTGTTCGACAAAATTTTTTACATTTCACGTTGATTCATCATATCTTACCCATCTTTTCTTTCAATAAACAACTTCTGAAAAAAAAATATAAAGAATTTTCTGAAAATTGGTTCCGATTACGTCTTAGGGTATTTCTTCAGCAGTTTACGAGAAATTGCTGAAAGTTGGATCAACTTAGAAAATCTATTGAAGCAATGAAAACTCCTAGGGCTTGAGACAGCTTTGGTGACATTGCGAGAATTATCAAGATGAACAAGTCGAGTTTGATATCCAAAAAAGCAGAATTTTGCTGAGAACTCAAATTCACTACCTGGGTATGTCTTCGATATTTCAAAATTTTCACTTTTTGATCAAATTCACTATCTGGGTATGTCTTCGACATCCCAAAATTCTCACTTTTTGTCAAATTTACAAAAGGAAAACTCTCACATTTCCAGAAATTTTTTCACAACTTTTTTCCAAATTAAGTACACATTACTAGAAACAGGTTCTAATTGTCATTGACACACATATATGCCGTTCACGTTTTAAATTCAGTAGGATGACTTTTTGGAGCTAAAATAAAGTGACATGCCGAAGGGCTACGACTACGGCTGAGGGCAGATCAGCAGCCATCAGCCGTATTATCCTAGCGCTCTAGCTTGTCACTTCGTTTTTGCTTCAAAGAGTCATTCCATTGAAAATGGAAAGTGTACAGGGTATACACACAAATTTGGCAATGCAAATGGGAAATTGTGATTTTGGATTGTAATAACTTGTCAGCACCACTTTGTTTTTTGGAAATTATATTTGTCCGTAAATTGACGACTAGTTTCGGCTATAGAAAATAGCCATGTTCACATCAAAATTGTGTAAAATTGAAGTTAAAATGATGGTGTATAAAATTCTGATTGGCAATGTCATTTATTATTATTACAACTTTTATACAAGATATTGTTCACCACTGCAAGAAACATGTTAGATTTTTTTGTGTTTTCAGAAAAAATAAAGATGGTAGGTGGCGTTGGAATCAGAAAGAGTTTTGGCGATATCTTCAGAACTGTTTAAGATGAGCATGTAACGTCTCGTATCTGAAAACCCGAGCAAAGAACGTATCAAAAACGTACAATACTGAGTTGCAACAGCCGTTTAAAGTTGAGGCTGAGATAATTTTCATACAGTTTAAGCGATTTGAATCAAATTTAGCGGGAGTGATTGTCAAGTGAATTCCCAAAAAAATGTTTTCAACATATTCAGTGGCGCATGGCATGTATATTGGTCAGCTCGTTACTATTCTTTTCCCTTATTTCTACGCCGCTGAGTATTTTGCAAGAACGTTCAGGTTCAGACAGCTGGACACTGCGATGAATTCATAAGGAAACATTGTTCCAACATATTTTGGTAAGAGACCTCGTTTTTGAGATATTTTATTCCGAATGTTTGAAAAACACCAATTTTAAAAGCCTAGGGATGAAAATCAAAAAAAAAACATAACTACTCCATTGAAATTGATTTTATAGGTTCCTCTAGTTGGAAAGCCATTTATTCCAGCTGAAAAACAAGTTCTCAACAAATCAAATTTCTTGGCTATTTTCAAATATCCCAAGAACTAAATTTCGAATCAAAGTTTATCAAGAGTAAATTTTCCTTTTAAATCAGTCTTACAATCGATCTACCTGAGGTTTTTTTGCAAAAAATCAGTGCCGTAGAAATTCAGTAAATAATGACAGGGACGACTCCACAATATTGACGCTACTAGTTCAAGGTGACATCAGAATCCTACGAAGGCAATTTTTTGTAATTCACTTGACAATTACGTATTCTGAATTTTGGAAAAATTTGTTCAACAGTATGAGAATTATGGGGTAGAACGATACAATAATCACAACTCTGGAGAGCTGTTTCTTAGTTATTGTACGTTTCAGAGCGAAATGTTCTGAACAAATTGTTCTAATCTTTATGCTCTATCAAATGACGAAATGTTCCCGATTGAACACCGGACACCCTGTATTCACAATGAATTGACTGAGCTTGGTATCCAAAAACGCTGAGATTCATGCTCAAATCAATTTTCCAATATTCCCCGCAACAAAAGTCAATTTTCTATCAAAAATATTGAACATCTTTTTTTTTAGATTTTGCATGATTATTAAGTTTTCCAAAATTTTCCATGTTCTCACAAAATCATGGAAATTTCCACAGTACTCACTCATAGTCTGAGAAGCAGCTCCAAATCAGTGATTCTATAGTAGATTGGAGCCGTTTGAGCAAACAAACTGAGCGTTTTCAGGAGCTAGAGCAAACGATGGTGAGAGGCGTTGGAATTTAAGACAATTTTGGCAATATTTCGGAACATTTTCAAGATAAACATGTCAGGCATCATCACAATACCGAGCCTTTGCATCACCACCAACTGATGAAAAACTAGAAAAAAGTACAAATTTATACCCGCATACCTAACCAACTGGTAAGAGACAATTCAAATTTTTGGAAAATTTCCAATGATTGATCCGATTTTCTACTTTCCTTGGAGAAGAAGACTCTTTGTAGAATTCTGAGATATCTTTACAGTGCTGCCAAACTCAGGGTATTTTTCTTTGGCAGTTGCCGAAAACTTGCTTGAAGTTGGCGTAACTTGAAGCGTCTATTGAAGCATGGTGGTACCTGGAGCTAGAAAAGTTTTGGAAGCATTTCGGAGAAACTATTCATGATGAACGCGTCAAGTTTGGTAACCAAAAAGGCGGAGATTCATTCAGAAATAAAATCCACTACTGAGGTGTGCTTCTAAAAATTTTGAATCTTCACTTTTTGCCAAATTTACAAGAGATGCTTCAAAATTCCCAGATTTTTTCAGTCTTTGAACTAACAGATTTTATAAAAAATTCTGAATATTGTACACATCACTGGAAGCAATTCCAATTGCCCCTCTATGCTTATAGAAACTTATGAGCAATTCAAATAAAAGATTGAGTGTCTTCAGCAATAAAAATTGAAGATCGTAGTCGGCGTTGGAATTGGGGAGAGTTCAGGCAATATCTTGATAATTATCCAAGATTATGTCGAATCTCATATCTGAAGACGCAACATTTCAAGGCAGTTCCAAAAATAATGTTATTTTTTGAAATTCAATCGGGAATGAAATCAGGATTACAACTCAGTCAAAAACAAACAAGCGTAGATTTTTATTGCGTAACTAACTACAACAAGAGGAAAAATTTAGAATAAAACTTCAAAAACTCTCATCAGACATGCCGGCACTGCTAAAACGTGCTCCTTTTCTTCTGGCCCTCAACCCTTCGAATCGGCGCCTCAATTTCTCAGCCCAATCTTGATCCCCGTTGCCATTACTGCCGCCACCGGACGGGATCGTGGCCGGGATTAGCCAAGCTGGCGCTGCATTTACCACTCGACCGCGGATGGCCCTCGTGTCGTCATACAATACGTAACTCCCGCTGCCACTCTGACGTCCCGAAATCGACTCCCAAGCATACTTGACGACGTAGCCGCTTCGATGTGAAACTCCCTCGTTCGAAGGAGTTTGGCCGGAACAGAGGGGCGGCTGTGGAAAAAAAAGCAAGAGCGTTGTTGCCACGACTTGAAAAATCAACAGACCTGTGCAAAAACAACCACTAGCAGCAGCAGAAGCACCTTGATTAGGAACATGTTACCGAGCATGAGCATGTAACTGGATAATTTTAGAGCTCATGTGATGGCTGCTGTTACAATCAGTGTCAGTTCCATTGAAAACTTATTATAAAACTCGATTAGGTACCTGCTATTATCATATTATAATAACTAGAAAAAAACGGTATCAAAACAAGAAAACCAAAACAAAAAAAAAACCAAAAATGCATGCAAGGTTAACAGCTATATCTGAACTTCCTGCGTTTTATCCATGGCTTCATTGATTAGGTATTTTACGGGAGGATAAAAAAGGGGAAATGCAGTTTTTCACTTCGCACCAGATGCGACTGCAATTTTTTTGCCAAGTTGAAGTTATTACGTATTTAATTAACGGTTAAAGTTTACGGCCTCCGGCTATAAAATATAGGAGCATCCCAGCGGGCGCTGCAATAAAATGAAACGTTTTCCAGTGGCGTTTATTGCTTTGATTGCTGTGATCGGCGTGGTAAGGTTTTATTTCTCTTATGATGATAATAATAATAATATAGGGCGATTCATATATAGATAAAAAGAAGAACACTGTATTCTATGAAAGAGGCTTTTCTATACTTGAAAGCTAGGTGATTGCAGTGATATCTTGATTCTTTGATGTAATTATTATGGTACACATTAAAAGTTGTACTATAAGTTGGAGCGAGTTCACTTCACTTTTTCTATTATTGTCGTATCAATTTTTTTTCGCAAAACTGGAAAAATTTGGAAAGAGTTAAATCAATAAGTTGTGCAATTTTTCATGACTATACTGAATCACCCTGTAATATTTTTGGGATATTTATGATACGGGTTTTTATATCGGAGAATAATTATTGTGTCGGGGAAAATCTATAAATCTGTGTTTATAGGTCAGTTCGCAGCCTCCAGGTGGGGGCGGAGGTCCACCCAAATGGCCTCCTCCGGGATGCACGTGCACAGGGGAATACGCAGACCATCCCCCGCCACCTCCACCAGTCTGGCCACCGCCAGGATGTATCTGTGAAAGCTCAAGTCCTCCTTGGGAACAAGGAACCAAAGCCTGAGTTATGGTTATCGAAGAACTCTACGAAATATCTCGATGAAACTTTTTAGATCCGTCACACTCTGAGCACTTATTTTTTTGGAACAACATGGAATAAAATGATTTTGGTACCGTTTTTTTGGAATTTATTGAAATCTGCCTAGTAGCCCAGAAATTTTAGCTCAAAACTGGCCATTACCTGGAAAAAAATTAAATCCCAACTTATGACGATTGATTTTGGCTTCTCACATAGCACTCTACTACCGGAAAGAAAGTCCCCAGAAATCCGGGCTTTGGAAAATTTACAGGAGCCAATCGAAAAATTGCAATTTTAAGTGAACTACTAAAAAGTTACGCTAACGTTTGCAACCCCCTTATATGGTCTTATTATGGTTTCCAAAATGGTTTATTATGGTCGGACCGAAACTGCACAGACACGTGTTTTGCCTCTATTAGGGGCTCATCGGTGCGCAGACATTCAGTCAAACCATCCGATGCTGTAGCAGCCAGAGATCTCATGGTAATATACACCCAGGAGGACTTCTGATATGCGAGTCCTCCAAGCGGCGCCATCTATCAAAGGCATCCCGCAGATGCTATATGCCGATCAGCTTTTAAATTCAGCACTAGAACGGTAATTTTTGCACGCCAAATTGGCAATTCTGTACTATTTGGAGATGCTCAAATTTGTAATGTTGGATCAATATTTCTTCAGATGACCTTGAATTCGTATTGTCAATCGAGTACAGCGCTGTTGCAAGATTGTATGAACGCTCAAGGCGTTTTGATTTTGGTAGACTTTCTCCAGTTTGAATGGGCGACTGGTGAACAGTTTTTTTTTTTATAAAATAGTGAATCATACTATACCATCATATCATATATGTACTAGGTTGAGAAAACTGTTCTAATGTATGGTCAGAAATGAAAGCCTAGTGTCTAAAACCTAGAACGGCTCGGCACTCTGTCACTTACCTGCCATTCTGACAAGATGACAGTCATAACAGCCAAGGCAACACTGTAGCGGAATATGATGCAAGGAGACGCCAGAATTGGCATTTCATGTCAAAATTTCCTAACCTCACTGGACTTCGCCACAAAGAAACCCGTTTCCACGTAACTTGGTCTGTCAGCGTCCGTTACACCCTAGGGAACATGGCCAACCGCGTTTCAATTTCTACTGAATTTAAAACGTGACCGGCATATATATTTCATGGCATCAGGCAGGCGAGGGAATTGAACATAGGGTGGTATGATTAAAAAAAGTATTTACTTTTACTTCAAGTAGAAGCTTTTACTTCGTAGTATTTTGTGAAGCATAATCCTATACATGAAGTAAATACTTCGCCTAGAAGTTGTTACTACAGTGACAAACTTCAACGTTAACGTCACCTGAAAAGTCTTTCGTTCTGAACGTGATCCTGGCTTTGAATCCATTTTGTGGCCAGTATGAGTTTGAGTAGAGACAAAGAAAGTGCCAGCGAAAACGGTGTAGCAAAAAGCGAGGAAGATAAGGATCTGCAGATGGCCTTTGTGATGCTCTTGCAGGACCGCAGAATCTTGCGGGACAAGGGGAAGGCCCCAGCAATAAAAGCAAAAAAGATAATGCAGCCACTGAAAGTGCAGAAATGTATATTGGAAACATCAAAAATAAGAATTTCGATGCAAAAAGGGTGGGCTTCAAACAATTTTATTGGGGACCTCTTTGATAATTTTTTAAACACTTTTTTTGGACTACCAAGTCTGCAAGTCTGCCCCAAGCCAACTTGAAAACCGGGATTGCCTAAGCGTCTGAGGAAAATCTCCATTTTGGTTTTGTTGCCTGGGAGCTGCCCCTCCTCTTTCGACGTGAGTCCCCAAAAATATGGACATATTCTGCATCCACTGCACGTTGTCTTTGTTTTATCTAAGTATACATCTTTTCCACAATTCCTCCTCTTGGCTTTGGACAAGTAACATCAATTTACTTCCTCAGCGCTGAAAAGTTGAAAATGAAAGAGAACTGACCGATACTTTCTATATTGCGCTCCTCCATAACGCTCCTGTTTTCCAAACTTCTCTACAGTTTATTCCGAGACTAACAAACATGGCCATTTGACCACTTTTGAATTGAATTTCAAATGCGAAGTTGCTTCTTGATCAACTCCAGCAATACTATAGTATTTACTTCACTTCGAAGTAAATACTACACAAAATTAGCATAAGCTGTAGTATTACCTTCTATTTACTCGAGTACATAGAGTGGAGTATGAAGTAAAAGCTTCTACTTCTTACTTTAGTTTTTCTTCAAGTAGAAGGTGAAGTAAATACTACGGGATTCGAAGCACTTACTACTGAGTGAAGTATTTACTTGAAGTAAAAGTAAATACTTCTTTTAATCATACCACCCATTATCCCACGTAAGACCGACCGTTGTCAAATCAACTTGAATTAAGTTTACCAAATGTTTAATTCCCCCGCCTGCCTGATGCCTTAGAATACAGCATCTGCGGGATGCCTTTGATAGATGGCGCCGCTTGGAGGACCCACATTATAGCAGTCCTCCGGGGTGTATATTGCCATTTCGCTTCCAACTGTACCTACGTCCGATACATATCTAATGAACGTTTAATGAGTGTCTTACAAACGGGTCTTGGCCAGGGCCAAATTGACATGTCGGATGCCCCTGATCTCACAGATATCATGAGGCCCCCCTCTCAAGCAATATCAAGAAAAAGTAACAACAAAAATACTTTTTTTTCTCAAAATTTTCAAATAACACAAAATCTCGCAAAAAACTGAAGATTCCTTAACAATTACGGGGAACAACAATTGTATTGAGATTGAATGAGAGGAGAGCAATTCAAAAAATGAACTCGCCCCCTGAAAAACCAGAAACTTTCTTCTGGACACCACTGAGGTCTGAGTAATTCAAAATATCACTTTACAGCTGAATATTCCAACCATGGACTTGGAATTTTTTGTTGGAAAAAAAAATGAAAAGCTCGAAGCCCTTTAGACTGTGGTATTCCCCCTTACGGCAAAGGCCGTAATCCAGTGGGTGTGCACTTTGCGCACTCATGACGTGGCCTGGAGATTGTGCCGTCGTGCGTATTTCAAAGTTCCATTATTGTTTCTTTTCCACAAGTTACGTCACAAACAGTAAGACGACTAAAAGAATCTCTACTACTTCAAAATCAGCCGCTAAGTAGAGAACAGAACTTTTTATGATTCATTCACATTTCATTGTTCATTGTGGGGTTATACGTGAAAGTAAAGGAGACTTTCACGCTTCTTCGTATCCGGAGGGGGGTCCACCCGCTCGCATGAATCTGCCTTGTTGAGTCTACTTACCTTTTCTTACTTGGGGGAAATTATGTAAGACGACAAAGAGAGGGTCACAGGTTGGCTCGAGTCGGTTTTCTTTCATGTGATTACTGTTCACTGGAGTACTCGGAATACCAGAGGGACCTGTGGGCGGAGCCTCACTGCGTGAACTGAGTTCATCTAGTGGTGCACCTAGATTTGCAGTTAGATTTCAGGTTCGCCTGTCACCTGGTAATGATCCATCACTCCATCTGACGATGTTGCTCTCCTTATTTCAACACATGGACTCGTTGAAAACGATTTTGGCTTTTCTGTTCAGCCCCGCTCACAGGTCCCTGTGGTGTGCCGTCAACTCTAACCATTCTGCTGTTTTGTATGTAAGTGTTTGTATCTGTATCTGTGGGTTTGTGATGGGTAACTGCTGGGGGATTTTGGGCGAATGTGTTATACAGCGTGTTCAACAATGATTGTCCTTGCCGCCTTTTCGAAATTTGGCCCGCATTAGACATGCGCCGCTTCAAGGAAATCATTTTGCAATACCGCAGTTACAAAGTTGATAGACGTCACGTTACACTAACTGATATCAAATTTTAGGTTGACAGTGACGGCTCTGACTGCTGGTAAATAGTGAACAAGCAACCTGACGGAACGGGAATGAATCAGCCGCCAATGCCGTCACTGTTAACCTCAGATTTTTCATCAGTCAGTGTGACGTGACGTCTATCAATTTCGTTGCTACGGTATTCCAAAATGATTTCATTGAAGCGGGGCATGCCTAATGCGGGCCAAATTTCGAAAAAGCGGCAAGGACAATCATTGTCGAACACGCTGTAGATACTTCTCTCTTCCAATTGCTCACTAAAAGCGTTACCAACTTCAACTTCTCTACTTATTTATCTCACCGGTTTCTTGTTGATTCACCTACACCATTACTTATCATTTGTTTCGTGATGATTTATCAACTTGATTACCTACCGATCGTTTCTTTATTGTTTACTCATCTATCAATTTGACTTCTTTGGTTTGTGTAGTGGAAAATAAATTGCTGAGCGTGAAGTTTCCTCCAAAGCGTGAGCGAGCGAGTTACCTTTTGTTGTTACGTAAATAACTTGTGAACGAAGCAAACGTTCTCAAGAGGTTCAAGCACCGATTCACGCTGACTGAATCAATGCATTACTGGAGTGACTCCTCTGTCATTTCATCATGACTCATTCACACTTGACTTTTGTTCAGATCATTTGAGAAGGGATTTTTCAGCAATCAACCAGGCAATAGGCGGGGGTTTCTTTGACGTGTTCTACCCATGTGTGCCTGCCAGCGAAAACGTCACTTTTTCTTTTCGATTCAATTTGACAGTTTGACATGTTTCATGATTTCTTCTTTTGTTTTGCCAATCTGATTTTGTGTTCATTTCATTCTTGTGAATTCCTGCATTGTCTGAATAATTTGTAATGATTCGTCTTGTTTCATTTGTGTTTGTGTTTTGTTGTTCTTCATGCATGTTGTGTCATTTCTATCGCTGTCAGTTCATTGTTGTGGGGTGTTCTGAGAAAAGAAACAAATCAAAACTTCTGAAACTTGCAATTGATTCTCAATAAACATTCATTTTGCTTGCATTTCATTCGCGTTACATTAAAGAATTCAACATCATCCCCAAGGACACATTCTCCTCTAGAGTAGGAACTCACACAACGTAGGTAAAAGGTAAACAACGTTGGGGAGGAAAGGGACAATGACGATCACTGCCAAACATCGAAAAGGGGGTTACACTACAAGATGACTGAGGCCCCTGGGCTGCAGCCTCTGAATATCATGCTATGATACGGCCCTGGGTGTTGAATGTACGAAGAAAACGTTCATGATTGTGTCCAAATTTTATTTTATTATCCATCACATATTGGTTGGAACACTGCTCAGTGCATATATCGTCTTCAGCACACTCTGGTGAAGTGAGAATTCAACTTTATTCTGCAATTTGCACTATACTTATGCCGAGACTCATGCCGAGACATACACTAAACATTTCGGTACATCAAAATCAACAACTACATAGATATTATTTTTCTAAACAAAATAAGTAACCTCAAAGAAAATTTTTGGCATAGGCTACAAAAGTGAAATCAAATTTGGCCCAGAAAAGTCTTGTTCGTGACCACTCTTGCCAAATTCAGAGCGTCCAGTCTGTATCCAGTTTCACTTGTAGCTTCTTCCTCAAAACCACTCGAATATTCTATCCATCTGCAACGAAGCTGCGTTTTGTCCAAGTTGGACTTTTCTTCGGGAAACGGCAAGTGGATTTCGAAATCGAACAGTTCGTCGGATCCAGAATTCGACGACGAATCAGGACTTGACGCGATATCGCCGAACATTGTTGTTTCCAAGATTACTTCATCAACTTGAGCGATCTGTCAAATAAAACCAAGAATTTTCAGCAAAATTAAAAGAAAATATTTGGCTCTAATAACTCCTCGAATATTTCTGAGGTTTGGCCTCGGGTTTGGTCAATTGGGTTAAATAAAACCAGGTTGTATGAATAGATTTTCGCTGATACCTAACTCAAAAAAGCTTCTTGAAACAATCCTGTAGATACTGAGTGTGGAAATTCTTACTCGCAAATGACAAAGCATTTTGTTTTTGTCATTGAATCATCATTGAATCAGGTCTTTTCAATAGGTACCTTCAGAGTTTGAATTCAAGTTCTTTGCATCAATGATTTTTGCAAAAATGTGAGCACGAGCTATTTTATCCCAAAGATAAAATATATATGGCAAGTATAACTGAACCGAACTTTTCTTGGGGTACAATCGAGGGCAGAATGTATGGCTACAAAAATTGCTTCGAAGCAAAGTTCGTGATTGATAGTGTGCGCGCCTTTTTTTTTTTCAACAATACAAACGTGACAGTAGTAACAGGAAAAAATATTTACCGCCGTGCCGACAAAAGCGCCAGCAACAAGTAGTGCCAACAAAGCGGCCCATTTCTGTGCCGCCATCAGTACTGGTGACATTTTATTCATTTGCTTTCTGTTTTTTGGGCAGGCTGCCATCCACGGCCCGGGTTTTATATCGCTTTTCGTTGGGAATGGGAGGGTCGGGGGGCATATCAGCCTGATGGTTGTATACACTACGGGCATAATGGGTAATAAATTGCTTGCCATCATAGCAAATTATTTCACGCCTCATTTAGGGACGATTTATTGGCCGGAGCGAGTGCGGCATTTTTTTCGGGGAGGGAACAACCGTGTGCGGAGCAGGCCGTGAAAAATGTTTTTGAGGGTCATTTTTTGGGTGGCGTCCTTCGATACTTGCGCCAGGTCAAATTAGTCGGTCGATTTTGAGGCCAAAAAATCTGGTAATCAACATAACAATAACAGAAGTTGAGCTCTTTGATTATTTTAGTAGGTATAATGGCTGAGTATTAACCGGTGTAGGTAATGGGAATGTTATTATGGAATGAGAGTCGAGCATTGAGCTAAACTGCTCAACAATGAAAGTGTTACAGAGCAAAAATTCACCCAATTTTGAACCGCTATAACTTTTGATTGGCACATATGATTCTGATTTTGTTTCAAATACTAAATAGCCCAATCTTTTGGCCATCTTCCTTGTCAATATGAAATGCATAGAGCTTTCAATAAATTTTCTACAGGGTGATGAACAGAGCAGTGCAAAATTGATGAAAGTTCAACATAACCCCGTTTTCGCAAAAAAAAATTTTTGGGAGTATTAACACCAAATTTATGAAGAATGATGTGTTCCCTCAAAACGGTTTTTGAACTTTTGGGATTCTAGTCGAAACAGCCAAAATGTGATTTTTTTTATTGTGAATACTGCACCGGGTGACCATTTGAAAACTATCCACCTGCAATAACTCCCGATTCCTAGTGAATATTTCTTCGAGCAAAAACAGGTCGATTTTCATATCAAAGGGGGCATCTAAAACATAAATTGACAAATTTCTATCTTGAGCCCCCTCGCCCCCACTCACCCCAACTTTGAAATTTCGAACGACATGACCTACCTTGCGATACATCAAATTGAAGAGATTTAAATTTTCTTTCTGAAAAAAATATTTACAAAAATATTAACCCCACCTTCCTTCGCCCTAAAAATTCTCTGTCTTATTTTCAATTCTGGACCTCTCAATTATTTTTAATTCAGTCAGTGTCATCATAAAAAACATCGAAGAAAAGAATTTTCGGTGGAGAAAGTGCTACCCAAATTGACCTTTTTGCTCTCCCCCACCTCAGCTTGAAAATTTTACGAAACACTACCTACTTTGTGATATATCAAATTGAAGGGAATTGAATTCTTCTTCCGAAAACAACTTTTTTGAAATTTTAAACCCTTCTCCTAATAAATTAGACATTTGGGGTGCTTTGTGAGGAAAATGGGTGTTTGAAAAAGTTTGAAAAAATTCTGTTCATGGAGAGAATTTAATTTCCTTCAATTTGATGTATCACAAAGTAGGTATTGCCATTTTAGATTTTTGAGATGAGGTGGGGGGAGCGAAAGGGTGAGATTTGAGTGGCATTTTTTCCACAGAAAATTATCTCTTCCGATGCTATGCAGGATGACGTTGACTGCATTGAAAAGAATTGAGAGGTCAAGAATATCAAATTGGACACTCAGAGAATTTCAGGAAGGAGGGGGGTGGAGTTAAAAATTCTATAAATATTTTTTCGGAAAGAGATAGACAGATAAACAAACAGATAGACAGATCTTATTGACAGAATCCCATTTAGGAGACCAACACTTCAAGAAATGAAGCCAAACATGCCTATATTTTGAAATTTGAGGTAAAGGCAAAAAATTCCAAAATGGCGGAAATGTTGTTGATCCAACTAATTACGTTGTCCCATGTTGACTGAAGAGAGTGAAAATTAACCTTTTTTTAACGCTAAAAACTCGAATTTGAGGAGTAGTACCAAAAAGTACACTGCCAATTGGGCTTTTCTTTACCCCTACACTAGACAATGGAACGTGTTGCAAGTCAATTTGCTCATAATTGTTCAGTGAACAAGCCTACCAAGTGGCGTCATCTTGATATGAAAAGTTCTACTGTTTTTGCGTTGCTACAGGAATAATATACAGTATTCACAGTAAAAAATCACATTTTGGCTGTTTCGACTGAAATCCCGAAAATTCAAAAACAGTTTCGAGAGAACACATCATTCTTCATAAATTTGGTGTTGATACTCCCGAAATTTTTTTTTTAACGAAAACGGGGGTATGTTGAACTTTCATCAATTTTGCACTGCTCTGTTCATCTCCCTGTAGAAATTTTATAAGGTAATCTATGGATTCCATATTGACAAGAAAGATGGCCAAAAGATTGGGCTTTCCAATACTTGAAACAGAATCAGAATCGTTTGTGCCAATCAAAAGTTACAGCGGTTCAAAATTGGTTGAATTTTTGCTTTGCAACACTTTCATTGCTGAGCACTTTAGATTGGTCCTGAAAACGCGCAATTTCAAAACAAAGCAGTGACGTGAAATTGGAAGCCAGAATCGTGTTTTTCGTAGTCAGAAACGATAGTTCGCTCAACATTTGCAAGTTGTCAAACTTTTGAAGCAAAATCAAGAATGTCAAAATTTCAAAGAAAAATCGAAAATGTCAAAAGTTTCAAAAAAAGATGCCAATTTTTCCATTTTGTGTCTAGTGACGTGTCGTTTCTTGCTAATTTGAGCATGGTAAATATGATAATGCTGTCCATTTTTGTGCCAGAAGCCGCTCATCAGACGTTCACTGGACGTAGATTAGATATTCATAGGACGTTCATCAGACAGTCCCTCGGACTTTCCACAGAAGTTCATCAGACGTTTATGGAATGTTTAATAAACGTTCACATCCATGATCTCAACTGGACGTTCATTAGATATTCATGAGACGAACAACAGACGTTCATCAGACGTTTAGTGGGCGTTCATATTAGACGTTCATAAACCGTTGATGAGAATCCATCAGACGGTCAATGGACGTTCAACAAAGTGAAACAGACGTTAAAACACTGAGAGAAAAGATTTCGAATATTTATTATGGAAAACACAGACTCGTTTATTGTTAACAAATACCTTATTTAAATACGGCTTAATAGATATTTATTTGCATCCACCAAGCGGATTGTTTTGATAGCGTTGAAATACCTTATTTCCTGTTATTTAATATTTGGTTATAATCACAAAACATCAGTTTGATAATGTTTTATCAATAAGAAACGTGAATAATAATAAGCAATTCGATTATTGAGTGGTAACGATAGAATATTAGCTATGAATAATATGATCTAAATTAGTTTTTATAGGTAATTTCATGCATTATTGCTGGCTATAGATGATTCTGCCAAATCATTATAAAACATATTAAATCCATTATCAATAGCTAATAATTCGTTTAATAAATACAGGGTGATTCAAAGTGTCGGACCACCTTGAAGGTGCATGATATGCAGGTATAGTACAGTACTGGGAAGTTGTTTCAAAGATTCTAGGCTTTTTAATTTTGAAGTTATGAAGGTACAAAATTTGATTTTTCGATTTCTTCTATTTTCGTTGTTTCAAAAGATTTTAGCAAAGACTCCATTACATATAGTGAAATAATGGATTCGAAAAATCAACCTCTGAATCTGTATTGAATTTCTGTTTTCTATACAGGTTGAGTCATAAACTATTCTGTTTTCTATACAGGTTGAGTCATAAACTACAAAAATTCAGTTTCCATAAGAAACCAGAAGCAAAGAATTTTATAAAATTGGATTGTGTTTTATTGTGCTCTACATAGGATATGGGATTGTTTGCAGGCACTTTTGGAAAATAATAATTTCCAAGATTCATGACTCACCCTTGATACAAAAGAGAAATTCATCACAGATCTAGAGGTTGATTTCTGGCACTCATTGTTTTTCCATAAACAGTTCACCAAAATCTTTTGAAACAACGGAAATAGAAGCGATCGAAGAACCAACTTTTGTTCCTCCACAACTTTAAAACTGGAAGACATTGGAATCTTTTCAACAACTTTTCAGCACTCTACTACTCGGAGCTCTACTACACCTCTACATTACGCACTTTCAAGATGGTCCGACATTTTTGAGTCACCCTGTATAAATAAATTTGCTTTTCTTCAACAAGATACTGGACAATGAATGACATGGGATGATACGACACAAATGACACCATGCACGAATAATGGCGCCGGGTGGAAATCTCTCACCCCACCAACGCATTACATTGGCAATAATAAATAATAATATCTGAAGATACTCTAGTGATTAAATTCATTGAGGGTGACTTAGCGATTGTTTATGAATAATGCACAGTTATTATTGGGGAATAAATGGTGCCAGAGTGAAGTGAACACAGGTATATTGTTGGTTAAGAACAGGTGATTGTCCGCCAATATGTATTTGTTTATAGTGATTAAACCGGCTCAATCACAAACAAAATGTGCAATTTGGATGTAATGAATCATTTTGTGGGAAAGTTTGCCTGATATTTGATACAGAATAATATTATATTTATTGAATCTTATGAACTCTTATGAACAACTGGCATAATAAGCCCCTTGGTTATAATAATGAATAAGTGATTTTAAAATAATTATTTGATGTAAACGACATATGGTGACATATACTTTGTTATAGTATTTGTTATTGAATTGGTACGAAACAAATATTTATTACCTATAAATAAAGCTCTTCTCTCAGTGAACAAAGCTCGTTGGACGTTCTTCCTTGAACATGTAGTGGGCGTTTGTTATTATGTTCGTTTGACGTTTCTTGAACGTTCTATTCAGCTTTTGAACATACCCTGTTCGAAAATCAAAATTTTGAGATTGTGTTTTTTCAGTTTCGACATTTTGAATCGAGTTTTGAATGTGTGGCGGCTCGCATATGGGCATGTGGCGGGGGAACTGTTGTCTCCCCGATAGCTTGGTGGTCAGAGTATCCATCTGGCAAATGGTAGACCCGGGTTCGAGTCCCGGTCAGGCCAGATACTTTTTCTCCGTCACATCGCGCCATAAATGGTGACCCCGAACAAAAGCAGCACGCACGCAACAAGTTACTCAAACAAACACGTACAAAGCAAACAACGAACAAATAAACAGCCCCGCCACTTCTCTGTCCTACGTCCACCCACGTCCTATCCGTCGCCCTAGGTGGGGGGTACTGAACAACGGTCAATGATCCATAAGTACAGCGAACGCAGGAGTACAAACGAGACGAACGACGTCTCTGGAGGGGGAGCACTGTAGCGGCTCTCATAATGGGCATGTGGCGGAGGAACTGTTGTCTTCCCGATAGCTTAGTGGTCAGAGTATCCATCCGGCAAATGGAAGACCCGGGTTCGAGTCCCGGTCAGGACAGACACTTTTTCTCCGTCACATCACGCCATAAATGTTTTATGTATTTTGAAGTTTTTGTCTGATACAAAAGTAACGTCAACCAGGATAAGGTTGTCCCAGTAATGGCGCATAAACTCTCCAGTACGTTGTAGAGGGGTCATCAGGGAATCAAGATCAAAAAATGTTCTTCCTTAAAATTAGATTGAACAAAAAAAACTACATTTGAAAATTTTCAACTTGGACGCTGGTACAATCAGTTCCGTCTAGCATGTCAGTGTGATATTTCTGGTTATCTCTCTGAATAACGGAAATATATCGATATCTGAGTTTTCATAACGCAAAGAATATTCAACCAAAAATATTGTTACCATTTTTTCACGACTCTATGATGCCCCTCCTCTCTCACAAAGTAATTGACAGGTTATGCGCCACTTCTAGGATATTCTGTAAGTAGAAAATCAAAAACTAGTGAATCTACACCCGGTGGGTGATATTATGCTTATTCATAATTCTGCCACCGACTGTTTTCGAAATATTTTGGAATAACTAAAATAGAAAAATTGAAAAATATCAAAACAGAATGTCGGGGGGTAAACTACCTTGGAAATTTGGTGTACACTCCCATGGAAATCATTGGAAATCATTCAGAAATCATTTGGAAATCATGATAAAATCATTGGAAAATCATTTTTTTTTTTAATCTCGAATGTTTTATTAGAACATAAATATGTGTATAATAATAAATTGGTGAAAAAACTAAAAAAGGGAATTATCCGAACGAACGAAGGTCCCCATCACACTCGCTGCATTGGCTCGTTGAATCTCGATGCCTATTCTTTGTGTCAAGAATTTTGTACAGCGAGGGTCTCCTGTCACACGATGAAGTCTCGTACTTAAATCATCCATAAAATCAGAGGCTGCTTCGCACCAACAACCGAAAGTCTCCACAGCAAATGGCAGAAAAATATAATCTTGGGCGATTGTGTCTTTATATTTATTCTTCCTTCTTGTCGCCGCGAATTCAGCAACAGCGCCCGGTTTTCTCGAGGAGAGCCCGCTGTATGATTGTGCCATTGTGTCACTGCAGGTGAAATCCCATACCAAAACTTTCCCATGACGCCAGGGAACCAGTGTCATACCATCAGGTCGTTTGCCGTCATCACGAACAAGGCCGTTTGGCTCTAAGCAAGCGGGGATTTCGGCAGAAATCAGAGCACGTTTGATGGTATCTTCAATTTTTCGATGACGATAATATCGACCCAAACTTTTCGAACAATGCAAACCATGATGTCCAAGCTTATGCACTTGTGACCCGCAGACACACTGATGTGCTTCACAAATTTTTGCTCCAAGACGAAGACCGATTGCAATGCAGAAAGCGTTGTTGTCTAGGAGGGTGTCTAAGCTTGAAGAAGGTGAAGAAGGTAAAGCAGACAGCCAAGCTGAAGATTCCAATCTTTGCATTGATAAAAAGCGAATTTTGTCGATTTCCGAATCAAAGGTGTGAGATTCGATGATCCTCAATATATTCAGATCGTCCCACTTCCTTTGCAAAGAGGTCAAATCTGGAATCGCATTATCGTTCAAAGATCTCCACTAGGACATAGCTTCTTCGTATAAACCAACTCCCGACAAGTCTTTGGATGTAGGATATATGGAATTGACGAGATCAGAAGTGTAATATAAAGAAGATGAGAAAGCTGGAAGGGCAAGGTCGGAAACTTTTCGGATACCAAGACCACCGAACTTGACTGGCAGTGAACATATCGACCACTGGGAATCATCCAAGCTGATATTTATTGTATATCCAATTCCAGATTTTATCAATAAATCTGCATTTTTTAAAAATTCAATGTTTTTGAACGAAGGTGAAGTGCGAAGTGAGTAGGTTAATTTTGGGATCATCAAACAATGTCGAAGGAGGTAGAAGCCAATATGAGATTTTAATGAAGACGTGCGGGTTATCAAACGTTGGATTTCTTCTAGCTTCTTATCAAAAACTCCTTTCATTGCTTGTTCTTTTATTGGAGCACCAAAGAGAGTGGCTTCGCAATCTGAAATAACTCTAATACCAGGACAAAGTTTTCCAAATTCGTTCAAAACGGTGATATTGTAATCACCAAGAAACATTCACATTCACATCGTCAGTTCACATTTTTGTGTGTTAATTTCCAAACCCATCAGAAGAAAATTATTGATTAGAAGAGAAAAATTTTCCAAAACATTTGCTGGCTCCCCAATTATGGTGCCATCATCCAGGTACCAAATATTTATTTCAGAATGCAGTGTTTTGATGAGAGGATGGATGCTTAAGCTGAAGAATCAAGGTCCACTTGGGTCTCCTTGTTGGACTCCGTTTTCAGACTTAATCACCTGAGAACCGTATATCAATGAAGATGATGAGCTGTAAGCTTGCAGGTAAAATGGATAAAGCGAAGGAATATTTTCTTGGATGGTTGTCAACATCGTGTCTCTATCAAGAGAATTGAAAGCATTTTTCAGATCTACTTTCAATAGAACTTTGCTTGATCCTTCGTTGGAAGATAGAAAATTACGAGCGGCATGAATTGCAGCCTCACAGCCTGATCTAGTCCCAAAACCAAGCTGATGAGGCCGAAGATGTTGTCCAATTCCAGAGTAAACCGAGGAGCAAGCAAGTTTTGATGTTGCGAAAAACGTTTCCAACTGCAATTGGTCTTACACCGCCGTCTTTCTTGGAAAGAGCGCATAAAGAGGCGCCATACAAAAATGGTAGAACTTCATCAATTATTTTTCCAGACAACATCATGTTACATAGTTTCGTTATTGATCTTAATAACTTCTTTCCCGAATTTCCAACTTGTAGGCAGGGCTGGGCAAAATACTTTGAAAAATGTATTTAAATACCAAATACAAAATACACGATCCAAGATAGTCGAAATACAAAATACAAGTTACTTCTTGAAATGTCTTCGAAATACAAAATACAAAATACGTATTTTGGAAAACTGAGAAATTCCAAAATACAAAATACAACCTAGAGTATTCCAAATACAAAATACAAAATACATTCTTATTGCGTATTACAACCATTTTATTGGAGGAACCGTAAAATGCAAGTATTTCAATGGAAACACTTTATTGATTCAGTCGCAACAATAAGTAAATTATTATGAACTATGAAAAGACAAATAAACCAAACATAAAGTGGAGAAAACTTCGTATTCAAACCTATTCTTTACTTCATTCATCAATTCTTCAAAATAACAAATGTTGATTTTCTTTGGGGACAACCAGCTTTTCGAAAATATTGTCCGACATCCGACATGGAACCTCTCGTGGCTGACAGTAGGATGCACTTACCAGTAAAACGTAAAACGTAAAAGGTGCAATCAAACTAATTATCGATCCCAGATAGTGTGCAAAAGCAAGAAATGTCAATGGGGTGAATATAGTATTACCAGAACAATTTCGGCCCGAACAGACTAAAGAGCATGGGAAACAAATGTATTTTGTATTTTGTATTTTGAAAATCAAAATACTTTTCCGAAAAATGTATTTAAAATACAAAATACAAAATACTAGCTGCCTGAACTATTCCAAAATACAAAATACAAATACTTCTCAATCAAATGTATTTAAATACAAAATACAAAATACTTAAATATATTTCAAATACGTATTTCAAATACTTGTATTTGAAATACCGCCCAGCCCTGCTTGTAGGCATAGATCAAGAAGATGCTGAGGTCTGAGACCATCTAAACCACCAGAAGAGCCTTTTCGGAAGCTTATAATAGATGACAGTACTTGTTCCTCATTGACATGATAAGGGTTGACACTGACATTCGGTGTTGAAGGTGTTGACGTGATGTTGGCACGAGGTGGGTGTTTTTCTGAAAGTTTCCTGAATATATCCATGTTTTCTTCTGCTAAATCTTCAGAAGATGCAAGAAGTTTCACGGCACCTCTGATATCACCATCAGAAACTTTGTTTTCCACTCTCTTTTGCAAAATTTATCGTATTAAAAACTGACGAGTTTGTAGGCGAAGTGAACGACGGGTTCTGAATATTTTTCTCAACATTATAAGTGAGCGATTTGGAGCTTCGGTCGGGAACTTTCAAAGAGGAGAACGCAAAGGTAAGTAGAGCCTCCCATGAATGAACATCGTTTTTATCCACACAATAGACCTATTTCTTATGGGGAACAGAGACGTTCAGACAAGGATGAACAATTTTAAGCCACACCCCTGGCCAATTAAAGGCCTTCAATTATTAGGCGCGAAATTCGAGGGAGGCGATACTGTCACAATGAATTAGAATTGTCACTGTCACTTATGACTGCAAACTGTGTCGTGTCGCTACACTGATCGAATAATTCGAAAAATGCTCGTATATTGTGTGAAAAGTTGTCCGCACAAGTCCAAGGGAATATTTCCCTCAAATGTTTCGTTCTACGGTTTTCCTGCCGACGAAATCAAGCGAAATAAATGGATGGCCGCCACTGGAAGACACCGGCACCAGGAAGAATTTGAAGGCGAACGAATCAATTTCAGCTGTTTTACAAGTTGCACAAAGCCAAAAGCGGGGTCACCCAAATTACCGTTCAAAGTGCTGGGAATGCTATCTCACCTTCCTATTTGGCGATTACCCACTACAACTTCACAACAAAACCTCAATATTTTGCTTCAGTTTTGGTGTGCTCACGGCACTTCAGAGTGGAAGATTTCTATTCATCCAGTGATAGGTACAAAGATGACGCTGAAAACAAATGCTGTTCCGGACATTTTCTTGAGAAGCTTGTTTCTTTTTCTGGCTCCTGTAGCACTCTGCTTTTACCTCCAGGTTATTCACAAGTACGTCTTCAAAATATCCTTTCACACTATACTTCAACCCCTTATCACGCTGGTTCCCCTTCATTATTTGATGCTTGCACTACACTCTTGTAAAGAAGTAAAGCGTTGTCGAGTCTGTAGGTTGCAGGTTGCAGCGTGGCAAGACTTTTGGTTCTGTTCTACTGGAAACTGATGACAAATTGTAACATATCAGCCGCTTTCTTTCGGTCAAGATCACGGATCATGATCCGGAAATCCGCTCACGGGGTTGGTTGGCTGTGTCACGTGCAACCAATCCAACCAATCCAGTTAGCGGATTTCCGAATCATGATCCGTGATCCTGACCGAAAGAAAGCGGCTATCGTTGTCGGGGGTAATGACAAGGAGAAAGTCAGTGGCACTGACAGAGTTGCTACGGGAGATTGTGAGGCAAATCTAGCCAATGAGCGGCGATAGGAGGCAAAAGGGGCGTGAAAAAGAAATAGGTCCATTGTCAATGACTGCCGAAAGACTGTATGCAGCAACTATACGAGCCCCTTTAGGTATTCTTTTGAGTATTCTGGTGTATTTCTTTAGATGAGCGATGTGATGTTCGAAATTCATATGGGATGTTGATGATGCATAAACATTGTCTTCAGATTTATCCGAAACAGGATTGTTTGTAGATTTTTTGTCACAGCCGAAATTACTGATAACTGACTTGGACCCCATCGAAGGATGTTTTCTCCCTGTATGAATTCTCAGTCCGTGATTGGTTTTGAAGGACTGTTTGCAAATAGAACAAGAGTTTGGAACTTCTTCTACAGTAACGTCTGTAACTGGTGGTGTCAAAACATTTTTCAAATTGGGAATTCTCTCTCTGTTCCTTGAATCAGCGATGCCGTTTGATGGACCAGCTTCATTGCGATCCTGTGATGATATTTGGAAGTTTTTGATAAAGGAGAGTGATTTTTCTCTGGGATATCTCCGTAAATAGTCTTCATCCGAATCACTGTTAGTTGATGACATTTTCACTTATTAATATTGAAAATCATTGAAAAATCATTGGAAAATCATTGGAAAATCATTTGGAAATCATTTGGAAATCATTTGGAGATCATTGGAAATCATTGGAAATCTTTGGAAATCATTGGAAATCAATGGAAATCATTTGACAAATCATTGGAAGTCGGTGTACAAAAGTTCCGTCAGTGGATTACCCCTCGGAGTATGTTCATCAAGATATCAAAAAGTTTGACAAATCTCAGAAATCTCAATTTCTAAATAACGTCTCCGTCGAGTTTTCCATGACCGATTTAGTAGGAATGGAGACTCCGTTTAATTTCTCCAAACAAATATCAAAATAATGTAGCGATTTTTAAAATTTCTGATGTATTTTATTGGGTATTTGTGACTTGTTTTGGACATGTCAAGTGAAGTATATTTTCTTGGTAAATCGAGTGCGAAAAACACGATTCTGGCTGTTAATTTCATTTCGATTTGTCGCTTCTCACCCAGTGTGTGATTTCTGGGCATACCTTCTTCCTATATTTGGCTTCCAAGCGAAAAGTTAATTTTTTTTATATTATCAAGAAAAATTGAAAAAGAAGTACCTACTTGGATGTTAACATATTTGAATGATTTTTAAAATGGATGATTGGTATCTACATTTGATATTGCACGATTGCAACTGCAGAGGACAGGGAATAAATCAAACAAAACTAAGTTCAATAATATGAAAAAGCGCACCAGCTAACTCCCCAACCTCCGCGATACTAATTCTATTATTCTTCAAACTTTTCGTTTTCCGTAAAAACAGTTCGTTATGATGTAATGAATTCCCGCGGTACCGCCAGTGCTCCGGCGAGCGCATCGGGTGGGGAGGTGCACTCGCGCAGCGAGCGCGCATCTCTCCCACCACCGACCGCGTCCATATAACGGCGCACACGGCCACCGGACGGCCAGTCTCGTGTTGGCTTCGCTCCGCAAGGAACTCAGCTAAGACAACGACTCCGCCTAGACGTGCTGGTGACAAACCACACAGGCTCTCCTCTCCATAGCGCCTAGACGTGCTGGTGGTAAACCGCACAGGCTCTCCTCTCCATAGCGCCTAGACGTGCTGGTGACAAACCGCACAGGCTCTCCTTTCCTCCCGATTTGCCCAACGTGTCTGGTGTCAAACCACACGGGCTCTCCTCCGACTGACCCAACGTGTCTGGTGCATAACCACACGGGTCTTTCCTCCCGATTCGCCCAACGTGTCTGGTGTCAAACCACACGGGCTCTCCTCCGACTGACCCAACGTGTCTGGTGCATAACCACACGGGTCTTTCCTCCCGATTCGCCCAACGTGTCTGGTGTCAAACCACACGGGCTCTCCTCCGACTGGCCCAACGTGTCTGGTGCATAACCACACGGGTCTTTCCTCCCGATTCGCCCAACGTGTCTGGTGTCAAACCACACGGGCTCTCCTCCGACTGACCCAACGTGTCTGGTGCATAACCACACGGGTCTTTCCTCCCGATTCGCCCAACGTGTCTGGTGTCAAACCACACGGGCTCTCCTCCGACTGGCCCAACGTGTCTGGTGCATAACCACACGGGTCTTTCCTCCCGATTCGCCCAACGTGTCTGGTGTCAAACCACACGGGCTCTCCTCCGACTGACCCAACGTGTCTGGTGCATAACCACACGGGTCTTTCCTCCCGATTCGCCCAACGTGTCTGGTGTCAAACCACACGGGCTCTCCTCCGACTGGCCCAACGTGTCTGGTGCATAACCACACGGGTCTTTCCTCCCGATTCGCCCAACGTGTCTGGTGTCAAACCACACGGGCTCTCCTCCGACTGGCCCAACGTGTCTGGTGCATAACCACACGGGTCTTTCCTCCCTATTCGCTCAACGTGTCTGGTGTCAAACCGCACGGGCTCTCCTCCATACGCACACGTCCAAGCGCGCCAAGCCTACACAGACTCGTGCAACGTTTTCGCTAACAAATCTCTTTGTCCTCGTGCCATCATCTACGACCCCCGACTCTCGAGCAGGAATCTACGATCACCCCCCCCTTTTATTTTTCAAATAAAAGAATCTACAGACCCTCGTCTTTTCATTTTCCACGTTTTCAACAAAACGTGGTGGCGCCTGAGCACCTAACCGACCCCCTACCCTCGACTAGGTCGAGGAGAGTGCACGCTACCCAAGCAGTAGCGTCACAGATTAGCGCCCGAGCAGTTTCATACCTTGACCTGAAGCTCTACAAGCACCTGGACATCACAGATTGGCGCCCGAGCAGCTCAATACCTGGACCCGAAGCTCTACAAGCACCCGGACACCACAGATTGACGCCCGAGCAGTCTAATACCTGGACCCGACGCTCTACAAGCACCTGGACACCACAAGATGACGAAAACCAAAAGCAAGAAAAAGCAGCCACCAGCTCACACCCCGAGCATACTTGAACAAACACCAAATGACGAGAACAACGCGTATGGTCTCGAGGTAGCTGACGTTCGCCATGGTTGGATCTTTAAATTACCAAAATACGAATTAAGAAACGAGCTGGAAAAATTCAACTTACACTCAGAAGGGACCATAGACGAAATGCGAGAACGATACCTCAAGTTCCTCCGACACGGGAAAAGCGCGTTGCCTAAAAACCCAACACCACCCACGTCTACCCCAGACGAGCATGAAGAACACATCATGGGAAAAATCTTCGCACCTGCAGAGCAACACAGACGAGGCAGAGAGGACCAACACAGACCCTCCATAGGAGACATACTGAACCAGGTCCGGAACTGGAGCATACGTTTTAACGGAGACCAAGAACAAACGCAAACGTTCTTAGAGCGAATTGACGAACTACAGGAAGCTTACAATTTTGACGAGGATGACCTCCTACGAGCAATGCCAGAGCTCCTAAGTGGTAACGCACTCGCATGGTTTCGCAACAACAAATGCAACTGGCAAGGGCGATGGGCATTCTTCGTGTACGATTTCCAAAAATTCTTTCTGCCCCACGACTACAAAATCCGACAAGAGGAAGAGATACGGGGAAGAAAGCAAAAACCAGACGAACCAGTGAAAAATTTCATCACAGAAATTCAAACACTTATAAGAAGATATGGTCGTCTGACCGCCGCCGAAGAATTAGATAGAATCCACCAAAATCTCCTTCCTACATACAAAAGTTACGCACGCCCGAGGGACTTTCGAAACATAGAGGAACTATTAGAACTAGTCGAGGAGTTCGAACAACTTCAAAAGGAGACACAAAGGATCCAAAGCTCTACTGGTGATTACCGTCAAAATCAGCCGGACAGAAGTAACACCTTCAGAGACAATCCGCCGCGGGCTAAAGAACAAATATCACAAGACGCACGTCAATACCTTTCCAATTTTAATAAGGAAAAAGACTGCCGTAAATGCGGAAGCAGCACCCATTCACAGCAGAGATGTAACCAGCCAAGCAAGATATTTTGTTGGAATTGCGGAAAGATTGGCACGCTAACAAAAGACTGCCACCCAGATTACAGGAGACAGGAAAACTCCCAACCGGCCGGAAATGTGAGAGGGGATTCCGGTCAAGGAGCCAACCCTCAATAAACTCAGCGATAGCCAGCATACAAACGGCACTACCGCCTCAACAGCAAGAGCCACCACAAACACCGCAGCACCCATGCCCGACATGCGGATGCAGAGAAGAGCACATAAAGAAGAAAAGGAAAGCGTTCCGGACGAAGTGGCCTGACGGACAGATGAGGCGAGTTCACTACTGGGAAGTGCCAAAAGTGAAGTGATATATTTTTTTAAATCTTTTTTTCGGTCTTAAATATTAGAACGTTTTGTACCTGTGTTTCTTTTTATCTTAGGATTTCTCTCCATGTATATAGTTAAGAGAATATTTTTGTTTACTTGTAAGAATATCTTTGTAAGCGATTTCTGCTCGAACAGTACCCCTCTTCCCCAGAAAAACACACACAAATTTTTGTATCTCGCCCGCAGCCCAGAACTCCGTGCTCGGGAGAAAAATTCTTGCTCCACACAGCAAGAATTTTTCTTCGCAACGAGGGAGGGGTGTAATGAATTCCCGCGGTACCGCCAGTGCTCCGGCGAGCGCATCGGGTGGGGAGGTGCACTCGCGCAGCGAGCGCGCATCTCTCCCACCACCGACCGCGTCCATATAACGGCGCACACGGCCACCGGACGGCCAGTCTCGTGTTGGCTTCGCTCCGCAAGGAACTCAGCTAAGACAACGACTCCGCCTAGACGTGCTGGTGACAAACCACACAGGCTCTCCTCTCCATAGCGCCTAGACGTGCTGGTGGTAAACCGCACAGGCTCTCCTCTCCATAGCGCCTAGACGTGCTGGTGACAAACCGCACAGGCTCTCCTTTCCTCCCGATTTGCCCAACGTGTCTGGTGTCAAACCACACGGGCTCTCCTCCGACTGACCCAACGTGTCTGGTGCATAACCACACGGGTCTTTCCTCCCGATTCGCCCAACGTGTCTGGTGTCAAACCACACGGGCTCTCCTCCGACTGGCCCAACGTGTCTGGTGCATAACCACACGGGTCTTTCCTCCCGATTCGCCCAACGTGTCTGGTGTCAAACCACACGGGCTCTCCTCCGACTGGCCCAACGTGCCTGGTGCATAACCACACGGGTCTTTCCTCCCGATTCGCCCAACGTGTCTGGTGTCAAACCACACGGGCTCTCCTCCATACGCACACGTCCAAGCGCGCCAAGCCTACACAGACTCGTGCAACGTTTTCGCTAACAAATCTCTTTGTCCTCGTGCCATCATCTACGACCCCCGACTCTCGAGCAGGAATCTACGATCACCCCCCCCTTTTATTTTTCAAATAAAAGAATCTACAGACCCTCGTCTTTTCATTTTCCACGTTTTCAACAAAACGTGGTGGCGCCTGAGCACCTAACCGACCCCCTACCCTCGACTAGGTCGAGGAGAGTGCACGCTACCCAAGCAGTAACGTCACAATGATAAATCAGTATAATTCACAATAGCAGGTACATTTAATTTGATTGCGTGCCCATTTACCCCACATTGTAAATGACACGTCCCAAAACAAATTAACTTGAATCGAACAGTGTTTTAGCAAAAGCCCGCTTTTACAGCAGAATTTACCGCATCGTTACATAAAAATAGCCATCTAACCGATTCAAAACAACAAAACAGATTCCAAATAATAACAGATTCCAAATGAAAACAATTTCTTCCATAGCCACAGGGTGGAATAATTCAATTACGGAATTATAACCTTGTTGTTAAATTACCATGTTGAAATAATAGGCGCCTGAAAATCACAATAATGAATTTTTAATGCCGTTTCAAGCCGTATAGGATCACGGTGAACGGCCAGGTTGCATCGAAATTATATAATATAACAAACTCATCAATTTCCTATTATGTATGGTTTAGATAATGAATTTCTCAATTTTTTCAATTTTTTTTTTGCTTTTCAACAGTTTTTGAAGACTTTTGATTTTTCGGTTCTTGGACCTATGTATTCAAGTATGTATTTAGGTAGCAGAAGGGAAAGGCGAACAAGAAACCGTGGAGTCGGCTAGATTGAAGAGAGGATCGAAACCAGAAGAAACCGACTCGGAGGATGCTTCGTCAAAAGGAAGTTCGCAAGGAAGAAACGGGAGCAGTGGCATAGAACTTTCGCATCCTGGCCCTTGATAGGAAACGATATGTCGCTTGTCATTTCCTGAAAAAGTTATGACTCAAAATTTTTCAAATACATATGTTGACATTTTGACCAGTTCTCAATTTTTGGCATTTTTGACATGTCAACTGTGTATCCCAGTAATTAAAAAGCGGGTGATGCGATTCTGATCTCCCAGTTCACGCCACTGCCTCGCCTTCTTCTCAATATACGTTACAGAACAAAACCGGAAAATCTATAATACAAAAATCAACTTTATAATCGTGCTTCCTGTACTTACTTAAGCTAGTAGGAAACGTTACTTATCAATAAAAATATATATAATCAACTGTCTTTTTGAAAAAAATTGACTTTTTTTAGTCAAATTACGATCTTTTTTCATTAGAAAATTTTTGAGTTTAAAAAATGTTCCGGACGGAGACACCGTTTCTTAGTAAGTTGGATCAGAAACGCGATTCCCACTTTTGAATAAACTGCTTAACAAAAGTTATATCAAGCATAATAATCCAGGCCCTAGCAGTACTTCTGTAGGAAAAACGATGTAATCAAAATTTTTTGTCTGGAATCGTTAGAGGATCTTCCCAGGACAAATAATCACTCGGGTGCTTTCGCGATTTCTGGTACATTTTCCAGCAATATCGCATCAAAGTTGGCGGCTGGTCAATTCTTCAGTTCGCTGATATTTCTTGGAGTTTTTGCGATTTTTTCCAAATAAAAGTACTAATCTACCCAAAAAACAATTCCGGATTGAATGGTGCTGTCAGATTTTGAGTACTTACGTTATACCGGGTGAAAAAAAAAATAAAACGAGTTAAATAATTTTTTTCCAACTTTTTAGTTTCTTGGCCGATGTTCACAAACTTTATGTCAAAAGCTCGCTGACTAAATCGTCTACTCAAATCAATTGTCAATATAGCCAAATTATCAAAAATCAAGATGGCGGCGGTGAACCCAAATAAAAATGTGTCGTATTTCGAGAATTATTTTTTTATTTCTAAACTTCGTAAAGAACGACGCTGATGGTGGATTCTGGAAGATTCAGCTTTCTTCTGCAATTTGGGACTAGATTTACTTGATTCGCACATTCCACTGTGAAAATATAGTGAATTAAAGGAAGGTCCACTTGTAATTTTTTCCAAATTCACAATAAATCAGCAGTTTAAAAACCTCCCGCGAATCCTTATTTCTGAAGCAATTTCTACACACTTGGTAGTGATCGTAAGCTGTGTGCATAGGCTACAAATACCGTGTTGGTGCATGGCCGAAGTTCCGAAATTTTAGACGATAGATGACGTAAATGGTGGAGGTGCGCATGTCAAATATCGAATATTCTACTTTTTGTTCTCACATGTTCTGAACGAAATTTCTATAAATGGTTGGCTTAATGGTCAGCTGGATAAACACGCAACGAGAGTCAAATGTTGAAAGAGTCGAAATGTGAAATTTTCAAATAGACGACTTTACTTCTTTGGAGAAAATAAAACGGTTCTATCCGTTGGTCCAGGAATTTTAGCTGTTAAAATTGCAAATAGCGAACAAAAATGAAAGCCAGCTGGATTTTTGTATATAAGCTCAGTTAAGCATGTAGTTCAACATAGTCAAAGTTCTCAAGAATCCGGTGTGAGCTTCGGCCGTTGTGGCCTCGAGAAGAACTTGAGGATCAGTTTTTTGCGTCTATCTCGTGAACAATGGCACTTGGGAAGAACGTGCTGGGGAAGAAATTGTTGAAAATTTTATTGTCTATAAGAAAGGTCCTTACACGTTTCATCGTCAGTCCACTCTTTCTTTGTCAAAACACAAGAAAATTAAAATAATCCAGATGCTCGATGCTGAAGACTGTATGGACCTTGAGTTCTATGATGGCAAAGTGCCACCTCGTAGAGGTGTTGGTTGGTCCACTATTTCTTGTATGAAACTTGAAGCTATCAATACGAACTATGCCGGCGGCATATACAGGGTGAAATAAAAATAAAATGTTGAACATTTGTTCCTCAAGAACCAAAATAGGCGAGGACATGTAAATCGCCATAAATAATTCTGATTTCATGGTCATGAAGTCGTCGTAAACTTGATTCAGATATCTTGAGCCGTTCTTAAAAAATCTTCAAAAGACTGAAGTTGTTACCGAAAAAATGATTGTTTTCGTCTACTCATCAGAAAAAAAGTTGACTGTGTTTCTTCTTAAAGTAGTTGGCCTAGAAAGTGTTTTTCACTATTATTTCATTTTAAATGTAATTTATCATTGTTTTGATTCAAAACATCAAGTCTCGATTCAATATCTGAAGAGTCACTGATCGACGGAAAACTAGTTTTTTTTCGTAACGACTTCAGTCTTCTGAAGATATGTCAGAAATGGCTCAACATATTTGATCCAAGTTTACGACGACTTCATGACCATGAAATCAGAATTATTTATGGCGATTTACATGTCTTCACCTATTGTGGTTCTTGAGGAACAAATGTTCAACATTTTAATTTTATTTCACCCTGTATATGCCGCCGGCATAGTTCGTATTGATGGCTTCAAGTTTCATACAAGAAATAGTGGACCAACCAACACCTCTACGAGGTGGCACTTTGCCATCATAGAACTCAAGGTCCATACAGTCTTCAGCACCGAGCATCTGGATTATTTTAATTTTCTTGTGTTTTGACAAAGAAAGAGTGGACTGACGATGAAACGTGTAAGGACCTTTCTTATAGACAATAAAATTTTCAACAATTTCTTCTCCAGCACGTTCTTCCCAAGTGCCATTGTTCACGAGATAGACGCGAAAAACTGATCCTCAAGTTCTTCTCGAGGCCACAACGGCCGAAGCTCACACCGGATTCTTGAGAACTTTGACTATGTTGAACTACATGCTTAACTGAGCTTATATACAAAAATCCAGCTGGCTTCCATTTTTGTTCGCTATTTGCAATTTTAACAGCTAAAATTCCTGGACCAACGGATAGAACCGTTTTATTTTCTCCAAAGAAGTAAAGTCGTCTATTTGAAAATTTCACGTTTCGACTCTTTCAACATTTGTCTCTCGTTGCGTGTTTATCCAGCTGACCATTAAGCCAATCATTTATAGAAATTTCGTTCAGAACATGTGAGAACAAAAAGTAGAATATTCGATATTTGACATGCGCACCTCGATCATTTACGTCATCTATCGTCTAAAATTTCGGAACTTCGGCCATGCACCAACACGTTATTTGTAGCCTATGCACACAGCTTACGATCACTACCAAGTGTGTAGAAATTGCTTCAGAAATAAGGATTCGCGGGAGGTTTTTAAACTGCTGATTTATTGTGAATTTGGAAAAAATTTCAAGTGGACCTTCCTTTAATTCACTATATTTTCACAGTGGAATGTGCGAATCAAGTAAATCTAGTCCCAAATTGCAGAAGAAAGCTGAATCTTCCAGAATCCACCATCAGCGTCGTTCTTTACGAAGTTTAGAAATAAAAAAAAAATTCTCGAAATACGACACATTTTTATTTGGATTCGCCGCCGCCATCTTGATTTTTGATAATTTGGCTATATTGACAATTGATTTGAGTAGACAATTTAGTCAGCGAGCTTTTGACATGAAGTTTGTGAAAATCGGCCAAGAAACTAAAAAGTTGGAAAAAAATTATTAAACTCGTTTTATTTTTTTTTCACCCGGTATAACGTAAGTACTCAAAATCTGACAGCACCATTCAATCCGGAATTGTTTTTTGGGTGGATTAGTACTTTTATTTGGAAAAAAATCGCAAAAACTCCAAGAAATATCAGCGAACTGAAGAATTGACCAGCCGCCAACTTTGATGCGATATTGCTGGAAAATGTACCAGAAATCGCGAAAGCACCCGAGTGATTATTTGTCCTGGGATGATCCTCTAACGATTCCAAAAAGAAAATTTTGATTACATCGTTTTTCCTACAGAAGTACTGCTAGGGACAGGACTATAAGTTCAATTTCAAGCAAGGATATCTTAGGAAAAAGATATCCGATTCGAAAAAACTTTATGGTGCTTGGTAGAGCTTTTCTTCAGCTGCAAAACGCTATGTCGACTTACGGCACCATTGACTTTGTCCATGATACACAGGATGCCAAAGAAGAAGTGTCAAAAGCAGAGATATCACATCCGAAAATTTCAAGTGACTTGGGCAGTAACAAAATAACACATGATGGGACTAATTGGTAACTATGGTGACTTTGTTGCAACGTATAGTTACAAGTCTTGCATTTTTATTTCTGCTGGAGTGAATAAGTGTCAATCTGATGTCGCAGCATGCTTTATTGAGCATCTCCCCCGAATAGGTCCAGAGGATAACTTCTTCTGGTGATCCATGGGGTCAAATTTTCTCATGGTATAATTCATCCAGCAAATGTGTACGTTTCTGTGAATTTTCAAGAAAAAGCAACAGCTCTAGCAAATTCTGTATCAAAAAATCCAAATTCCACAAAAAAGTGAAGAACTTTTTGAAGAAACAGAATACGATCGAGAGTCAAAAACCGTTCCGAGATATTGATATCCGCTTTCTAGAACTGAAGAGAAAAAAAATCCAAAATGTTTCCTAAAAAAGTTCCACGACTTCAAAAATTAACACTTTTGACACTTTCCTTTGGCATACTGTATATCGTGAACAAAGTCGATGGTGACATAAGTCGACATATAGCGTCTTGTAGCTGAAGAAAAGCTCTACCAGGCACCATCAATTTTTTTTTTATTCGAATATCTTTCTTCGAAGAAATCCTTGCTTGAAATTTGAGCAAATTTTGGTCTATGCTTAACTTTTGACGAGCAGTTTATACGTAGCGTAGCCACCTCGCTTCTTACTCAGTGTTTGGTTTCTTGACTTATTTTGCCATGTTCTAAATAGGACGAGGTTTCTTTGTCCAATAACACAATAAAAATTTTCGCAATTTTTTTTTTACAATTATTCCTACCCACATTTGATCTGGAGCTCTCACTGGATGTTCCAAGAATATTTCCTTATTATTCCACGGATCAACTATTCTCGTACTATTGTGTACCTATGTACGTGAAGGGTGATTCCGAGGATGATTCAGTAACTAAATTTTCTGTCAAAAACTGAAATGAACGTTCCCATCAAGTCCACCGTGATCGATTTGGCTGGAAACGATTCTCCGCTTGATTAAAAAAATAAGTGTCAAATTTGGCAATACAATTTTTTTTTCAAATGTTGATTTTCTCCAAGTTTTCATGTTTTGAAAAAGTCGAATGAGGGATCGCTGTATAGTAAACCGCGAGGTATACGATTTTTGCTGTTGATTCCACTTCGGTTTGTCGCTTCTCAACTTCTTGACTCCAGGTAGGTCGCAATAAATCAAATTCACCTTGCACATGACTAGGAAAATATAAAAAACTAGAACAAATGCTGTAAATTATCTTCACTTGTCATTTCCAAGAAAGTCCAAATTTGTCATAATTTGGATCATGTTCAGGAAGTGAGATATTCTGAACATGCGTCTAATGAGGTGTCTGGTGTCTTTTCTTGGTAAATCAAATATGAAAAATACGATGCTGGCTGTCAATTTCCTTCAAAGAAATCAATTTTCATCGTAAGTAGTTACCGTCATGCAAAGTGCTCCCCAATACTGTGAACTGAACTGAAAAGATCAATTTCATCACGTTTCCCGTTAAATTTTCGTCTGACACACAAAAAAAAAATGGTCATTTTCATTGTGTTTTCAATTGCGAGGGAGAAAAAAGCTCCCAAATAATCATTCTAGAATCTCACATAAATTTCAGCTATCGTAGGAATTTCCATTACCCATTCACTCATTGATCTCCCAGAAAAAGCACCTCTATACAAGGTGTCCCAAATATTGTGACGTAAGCTAAACAAAAAACTATGCAGATTTTTTACTTTCTCGACATACTTTTTTCACCTGTTCACATCGTATTCTTTAAGTCCGAGTTTGTAAGAAATGATGCCCCACTTGATTTTTCGAAAAAAATGTTGGATGGATTGTGACATTTGATTCGAGTTTTGACAATTTTTAGAAATTTGTAAAATAGAAAAACACTATTCTGGCTGTCAAATTCATTTTGCCTTGTATTGTTGCTTCTCAGTCAGGGTACGGATTCTTGGATCTAATTCGATCAATAAATAATGTTGGCTCCTAGCCGCAGTGGAATTTTGTAATTGATCCATCCTACCTCATTGCTCCAGATATCTAGCAAAATATGACCATTTTGTGAAATTATTCAGAAAATTATTCCCACTTGTCATCTCCAAAAATGTCAAAATCTGATATTATCGTTGCTTTTTTTAGGAAATGTTGACATTTTTGAAATTTCGGGCAAAGGTTTTTGATGAACTGATAATGTGACTGAAAAATGATCATTCACGCTATCTGTATACTTAATTTTCGTTTGATGCTAAAACTATCCGCATTTTCTCACGACAGATCCAGTGGATAACAAAATTATCCAGCTTAATGTTTGAAAGACGTCAAAAGTGAGGAGAAAATCCGACTTTTTAAAATTTTGGCGAGTAAGGTATCGTTTTTTGGTAAATCTAGTGTGAGAAAAACGACTTTCGCTGTAATTTTCATTTCATTGTGTCGCTTCTCACACGGTGCCCGATTTTTTGACCTATTTTGACCAAGTTTTGGCTTTCAGGTTGCGGAGTGAATTATTTCTTTCTTCTAAATATCTAGAATATTGGGCTGGAAACAGATCTAACTGGCACGCTACAAATAATTTGGTCCAGAAACTGTTCGCCATTGTTATTTGAAACATAAAACTGCATACGATAATGCTTTGGTGGAATTCGATTTATTTTTACTTTCGTGTTTTGGATTTGAACAAATTTGACACCTTCAATCAGTGTCTTACACCTCGGTCTCAGTTGAAAACGTACTGTTTTGAATCGCTATTGTTAATTTAAATCAAAGGTTTGAGGCGTACCGCTTTTATCCGGCGAAAATAATCGGAGGCAGTGCCGGATCTACCTACATATTTGCCGCCCCTAGGCCTGATCCAAATTTGCCCCCCCCCCCTCCCCCTTCCAACGACGAAATCATACCAACCGAGATAGGTACCAACGAATCTTCACTGATCACAACAAATTTTTTCTCCGGGTTTTTATTATCTCAATAATTGGACAAAAATGTATCACAAAGCTCAAAATTCAAAACATGAGACTTGAAAAAATTACACTTCTGAACAGAAAACAAACCGGATCACCGGACAAACCGAACTAAACGAAGCGTTAAATCAACAAAACCGGTAATGACGAGTGTCACAATAGAAGTATTGTTAGGAAAATTGCCTCGACTTTGCCGCCCCAAAATTTTGCCGCCCTTAAGGCCCAGGCCTTATAGCCCAGTCAAATTAGGTTTTGACCTAGAAATAATTCGCCCAAGGCTGAATTTTTGCACATTGACAGTTTGGACTTAGTACAACAACATATCAAAATACCCAAACTTTCCCCTGTCCGCGTCTTTGATTTCCAGGTCCTCAGGTTCTTGAAGTTGCATCGCTGATCTGCGACTCACGCCGTAGCATTATTCATGGACCTATCAAGCTCAGGCTGGGCTTGAATTGAAGATAGAAGATCAAACAATGATCTTCTGGTGCAAGTGGCCCACATTCAATGCGCGGCAAGCCGTCAGACCCGCGAAATTCAAAATTAACGCTGCTATTTGCGACGACTTGTTACGGAATGCTCGCTTTGTATCGTTTGTCAAGAATTAACAGTGACAAACCATAGATCAATGCATTTAGCAAATCTTCAGCTCTCCAGCTGTGTATCTATGGTGCCTCCCTATGGTGCCTGTGGAGGCACCGATTGCAAACATATACAGCTAAACGCGGGTCAGGGTAACGCGATCTCTGTCTTGCGCCATGTAGTACAAGAAAGATAGATTTCAACCTCGGAAAAAATATGGACGTCCTAAAAACTTGATATTCTGTTCAGAATTGAGTGCTCTATACAACATATCCAAAATCGCCAAAAATCGCACCCGGGGGGTTTGGACTTATTGGAGAGGGGTAAAAAATTGCAGCTAAAAATAGAGTGGATGAAAATCGTCAATCCGTTGGATGCAGATACATTATAATTCGACGCATCATATCCGGTTGATACCATTTTGGACAAAAAAGTCGATTATTCTTGAAGGGGAGTCGTGGGGGGGGGCAGCTCTGCTAGGTGGTTCATTTTGTTTCCCTGGCTATGTAGAACCGATCATGACAAGTTTGGTATCTTTTCCGACTGAATTCAAACTCCTGAACTCGAATCCCATGTGTAAATTTGTATAAAAACAAGTTTGAACAAGTGAACTAGGAAAAACTTGTTTTTTCTTTGACAATTTTGACGAATTTTTTTCTTACTGTTAGAGGTGTTCATCTTTAAAAATATTCCAGGGGCCATTAGATTGGAGTGTATTCTTCACGAAAATCGTTCACTCGATGTGAAATTTTGTTTCTCGAGTTTAAAATATCGATTTTAACCTGAACCGGCCCGGCGCCGCATCTACTAATGACCAGAACACTACAGCATGCACCTTCAAATAAAAATAGCCTAAGCTATTGAAAAAATGATGACTCATCTTTCAAACTTCAAGGATCTGTGCAGAACTGAGTTCCCTATAACATAATTCAAATCGCCATGAATCGCAAGGCAGGATTTTGAGTTATTCGTTATTCGAGAAGGGGCATAACATTTCAGCTAGATTCATACTCTATATTTCAAATGGGAGCTGTTACCTCTACCCTCAAATAACTCAAAACCCTGCAGTGCGATTTACGGCGAATGTTATAGGGAATTCAATTCTGCACAGATCCCCGCATTCTCAAAGATGAGTTTTTATTCAACCAATAGTTAAGGCTATTTTCATTCACAGGTGCATGCTGTAGTGTTCAGGTAATTAGTAGACGGTGCGCCGCGCCGGCTTAAGTTCAAATCGATTTTTTAAACTCGAGAAACCAAATTATATATCGAGTGGATGACTTTCGTGAAGAATACACTTCATTCTAATGGCCCTTGAAGTATTCATAAAGATGAACACATCTAATAGTAAAAAAAAATCGCCAAAAAAATCGCAAAAAATGTCAAAGAAAAAACAAGTTTTTCCAAGTTAACTTTTTCAAACTCATTTTATCCAAATTTACACATCGGATTCGAGTTCACGACATTGAATTCAGTCGGAAAAGATACCAAACTTGTTGTGATCGGTTCAATATGACCCAGGGAAAAAAAGAACCGCCTAGCCGAGCTTCGCCTCCCCACGAGCACCCTTCAACAATGATCGACACTTTTTGTACCAAAATGATATCAACGGGATATACAATACATCGAATTACGATGTATTTGCATTCAATGGATTGACGGGTTTCCAACAATCGCCTCATATGGCGCAACACAGAGATTGATACCCTGACCCACGCTTAGTCTGGGGGTTTATATCTGCAATCGGTGTTTCCACAGGCACCATATATAGATACACACTTGGAGAGCTGAAGAATTGCTAAATGCATTGACTCCTGGTTTGTCACTGTTTATTGGCCACAAACGATACAAAGCAAGAATTCTGTGAGAAGTCGTCGCGAATAGCAGCGTTCATTTTGAATTTCGCGGGTCTGCCGGCTTGCCGCGTACCGGAAATGGATTTTTTGCACCAGAAAATCGTTGTTTGGTCTTTTCTCTTCAATTCAAGCCCAGCCGGAGTTTGATCGGTCCAGGAATAATGCTACGGCATGAGTCGCAGATCAGCGATGCAACTTCAAGAACCTGAGGACCTGAAAGTCAAAGACGCGGACAGGGGAAAGTTTGGGTATTTTGATATGTTGTTGTACTAGGTCCAAACTGTCAATGTTCAAAAATTCAGCTTTGGGCGAATTATTTCTAGGTTTTGTCGATTTTTGACCTAAAATGCCTGGGCTATTAATCGGGCACTGATCGGAGGGAAAATAAATCACCGTGGAATCGAGTTATGTGAATATTCAGAGCTTGATTCAGAGTCAAGTCATCATTAACAGATGTCGCTAGTCATTTAATTCATACGTGCGAGCTGAGCCCATCTTCATAACATGATTCAATACCAACACATCTGCACCTTGGCTCCGCATACCAGTCTGCCAGCGCGGCGTGACATTCAATACTCACGCTAGATCAATTAACCTGATGGGGATATGTTTCTACGAGTATACGCTGTTTGCTCTAGTTTTGGATGCAGAATATGGAATTCCGAGTGGCTTGGGATGGTGGAGTATCAAAGGAGATTGACCGTTGTATCTGAACCGATCCACCTGGGCTGCCGTCCGTTACCTACTTGTCGCATCCGTTACCGAGTGTTTCTGAGGGTCTGCTGGAGAAGAGTTTCGACTCACCTCGAGAATACTGAGTTGAGACCCGTTGATGCTATGTGTCGACCCACCTGGAGAGCGAAGAGTTGAAACCCCGCCGACAATGAGTTTCGGTCCCCCTTGACATGTGGAGCTGAGACCCTGGTTGATGCGCTTCGATCCACCTGAACAATGTAGAGTTGAGATCCATTGATAAGGAGTTTCGATACCCCTTGATGATGCAAAGTTGATACATATCCAAGATAAATTTTGACCCACCCATATGTTATAGGCACCCGCAACCGCGGAAATATCTTTTCGAGCATTGAGGGCGATTCACAGCAAAAACAGAGTAAAAGCTCCCACAACGGTAAGCCATATCCATTTATTTAATCATTTTCAAACGGAAAAAAGATAGTCATAATCCAAAAAGAGCGCCAGCCTTTGAAGAGGCTCCACAAAAAAGGGGACTACCGCACCCACCCTTCTCTTTAAAAGCTTCAACACTTACATGAATTTAAAATGTGATTGAATCACAAAACAGCTCTGAACCACGAAAACCAGCCAGAATTAAATATTGGTCAAGGTGTAGAATCAGGTGTTCATCGGAGAGTTAGGGTATTGGGGACTTCTAAATAACTAGAGGAGACTCATCTCTTGGAGAACAGCTTAGATGATTGAAATCTTCCAGCATGCAATGTGGAGGAAGGTCTAGGTATAAGATCGAGCCATTATTAAACCATTTTGACTTGTACATAGGAATCAATAGATTGATGTTTATACTGACTTTATATTGACTTATAGTGTGTCTTATTGTGATCAAACTCGTAGTCAGGTCTGCCTCAAGACCCTCAAGAGCTCTATCCACAAACAACAAGACAAGCGGCACAACAGGATGGCATCCTGATCCTGGTACTGGAATTCAAATGAGTGGAATTTAATTGAAGTATGATGAGTTGTCTACCCATCCAGAAGTATAAGCACGAGTATTTAGAGAGTTTCAGGTTTGTGAAAGAAAAAAACTTCAATCAGTGCCTATTATAGATATTACTCTTAGGCCAGTCAAATAAGGAAAGCTGGAGGGAAAAAACTGTTGGAGTTTTGTAAATTTGACGGTAATGTCCGGTAAGGTGTACTGTTGAACATATTGAAAGTCCCCAACTCTACCTATTGAGCTCGAGCCGTCATCTTGGAAAAATGGTCCTTCGATCCAGTTTTCTGCTCATATTCCGCTAATGATCAGAGATATTCAATTAAGTTTAATAAAAAATCAAGGCTATAAAATCGTCTTCAAAAATTGTTTCATACCGATTTTTTCTCGTATCTGTTGAAATTAATTAAATTAAATTAACAAAAAGAAATTAAAAAAAGCGATTTTTTGCCTATGGCTAGAGATATTGTCTTCAAAATTTGTGAAGATGTTGGCAGTCTACATCAAAGCTAAACGTGACAGTTGAGATAGAAAAAAAAATTGCGAAAATATTTTTTTATTTTTTTTTTAAATTAAGCAAAAATTTGGTTTTTGAGTTTGACATTTCCAACACGGCGGAGTAAAGGTTTCAATCGAACATCAATCAGTTTTGATATTTACATATTGCAAGACAAGATTTCATCAGTATTGTGCCTTCACGAGCTTCTGGAATGCTCGATATGAATTAAACTGAAAGAATAATAGCTAAGTCAAAAAAGTGTTGTCGATTGGTTCTGAAGGAAACATTTTGAAACAAAAGACATAAGCAAAGGATATACAGGAGGTCCAAAGGTTATTCAACTGTATATGAGCCCCATATTGACGTGCCTTATCCAAAATAGTACAAAAGAAATAATCAAAATGTGAAAATCCACCCTGTATAACAAAAAGTAACGATACAAAATGAAAGTAGTAGATCATACCTGGTGCCAAAAATACAGCTTTTACATTGCTGAAAAAAAGAACAAAATTATTTGATTTATTTGAAAGTTATTAGTCTTCAAACTTGACTTCACGAATTTCAGCCAGTCAAATAGGGAAAAGTAGAGAGAAATAACGGTCGGAGTTTCAGAAATTTGACAGGAATGTTCGCTAAGGTATACTTATAAACATACTAAAAGTCCCCGCCTCTACTTATTGCGCTTGAGCCGCCATCTTGGAAAAATGGTCCTTCGATCAAGTTTATTACCATTTTTCCAAGATGGCGGCTCGAGCACAACAGGTAGAGGCGGGGACTTTTAGTATGTTTATTAGTATACCTTAGCGAACATCTCTGTCAAATTGCTGAAACTCCGACAGTTACTTCTCTCTACTTTTCCCCATTTGACTGGCTGAAATTTGTAAAGTCAAGTTTGAGGACTAATAACTTTCAAATAAATGAATCAATTTTGTTCTTTTTTCCAGAAATGTAAAGGCTGTATCCTTGGCACCAGGTATGATCTACTACTTCCATTTTGTATCGTTACTTTTTGTTATACAGGGTGGATTTTAACATTTTGATTGATTCTTTTGTACTATTTTGGACAAGGCACATCAATATGAGGCTCATATACAGTTAAATAACCTTTGGACCTCCTGTATATCCTTTGCTGATGTCTTTTGTTTTGAAATGTTACCTTCAGAACCAATCGACAACACTTTTTGGACTTAGCTATTATTCTTTCAGTTTAATTCATATCGAGCATTCCAGAAGCTCGTGAAGGCACAATACTGATGAAATCTTGTCTTGCAATATGTAAATATCAAAACTGATTGATGTTCGATTGAAACCTTTAAGTGGCCCATACACACGCATGCAAGTGCTAAGACTTACCTGCACAGGTCTAGGCTCGCATGCAAGTATCAGTGTGTATGTGTCAAAACTGACGGCGCGTTCAGTTCTAGGCACGGCTCGAAGCGAATCTGTCAACGACTGATTTTTAGAGCAAGTGCGAAGGTGAATGTGTGTGTGTATGTTCAGATTACCCTTCGCGCCAAGCCCAGCTGGACATATTCTACATATTTTCGTTTCACTCAGCGGCAGGATCCCCAAAAATGGCAAGATGGTCCAGGAAGCAAGAAGCCGTCCTGAGGGAGTTGATTGAATTATGTAAATAAAATTATTTTTCGTTCATTTTGACAGCTTTTTAACCTCGTTTTTGACTGAACTGACAAATCTTGACGTACTTGCCTGAATCTCGGCCTGAATAGTGTGTGGTGAAAAACACGTTTCGAACCTGCGCGCGGACTTACCTGAACGTGCTTGCTCGCGTGCTTGCATGCGTAGTGTATGGGCCACTTTACTCCGCCGTGTTGGAGATGTCAAACTCAAGAACCAAATTTTTGCTTAAATAATGTTACGGGCAAGATTTCATTTATTTTCAAATGGATACAAAGATTCAAATGGTTCGCGCCTTATCAGGCGGATAGTTGCAACTTCGTTTTTGCGGCTCTGGACTGATAAGGAATTTAAATACTTGACACCTGTCAGATTCCTTTTGTACGGCACCTTGCTTGTAACAGTTCTGCGATATTAAAAGTGCCCCGTGCGCTGTAAGGGAAGAGATCGTGAGTTGAGGACTCTGGGAACGATCTCGTTGCAAGTCAAGGTGAGTACTTGAGTTTGAATTCGGTCCAGAGCCGTAATATGTTTTGCGCTCCGTCAGGTGCCAGGGTACAGGCCAGCGAAGCCATCCAATTTGGCAGTGGCAGCCACGAAGGCCCGTGGGGTTTCCCTAAAAGGAAAAATCATAGCCGTCACCCCAGCCAGACTCGGCAAGTAACACATACCACGTCGACCATCAGGTGTTTCACCTAAGGCGAGCCATTTTCCATCGTGGGACTTCAGTCCCCGTCTGGCGACGACCAACACACTTCCGAGGCCGACTACTGGTACCAGCGAGGTCGTCAACTACCCCCAGTTACTCGTTCGCCTGTGCTGCAGCTACTTCGTGGTCCTCCAGACATCGGTGACACCGGACCGTCGTGGAGACCTTCCTGGCTACTGCTGCTGCTCCTGGACTGTCGTGAGGATTTCTCCCGTTTCTTTTCACTAACCCTCTGATTCTGTAAGAAGGCGTAGAGCGCGGCATTTCGTTCGGTGCACGTTTGCACAATAACCACTGCGTAGGTTCGGGTTATCCAATTTCGTCGCCGGGTGAGCTCACTAGGTCGCGGACGGGACACCCTTCCGAGAGGTGCGTTACGTGAAGCTTTCGGCCGTGTTTTGCGTTTTCAGAGCGGATTTAGGGGGCCCTGCGATCAGGAACATAACCTCACTTCACCTCTTGGGGGTGGTGGTGGTGCCGCAGGCGGTCAAGGCGGCGGTCAAGAGGGCTGGAGACAAGTGTCGTGAACACCAAATACGAGCTATAATTAGCGCAGCTGAACTTACCCAGTAATAAAGGATAAAATCTGTAAAGTGTCGTTTGTCTACTTATTTATCTGGTTGTTCTGTCACTTGACAGCAGTGACAGATTTCGCCGAACCCGCGGCACTAGGCCGGTGCAAGTAAGGCAACACAACGGGACTAAACACACTAACAATAAAAAAAAAATAAAAACATATTTTCGCAATTTTTTTTTTCTATCTCAACTGTCACGTTTCGCTTTGATGTAGACTGTCAACATCTTCACAAATTTTGAAGACAATATCTCTAGCCATAGGCAAAAAATCGCTTTTTTATTTATTTTTTTTTGTTAATTTAATTTAATTGATTTCAACAGATACGAGAAAAAGTCGGTATGAAACAATTTTTGTAGACAATTTTATAGCCTTGATTTTTTATTAAACTTAATTGAATATCTCTGATCATTAGCGGAATATGGACAGAAAACTGGATCGAAGGACCATTTTTCCAAGATGGCGGCTCGAGCTCAATAGGTAGAGTTGGGGACTTTTAGTATGTTCAACAGTACACCTTATTGGACATTACTGTCAAATTTCCAAAACTCCAACAGTTTTTTCCCTCAAACGGAAAAATTTGTTCTAATTTGACTGGCCTACCTGTTCAACATCCGGTTTTACGCTTTTTATTTCAGTAGTGAGCGTAGGTAATAGTAGATAGTGGAAGATAAAACAAGCATGCTCAGGTTCCATTACGCCCACACCAGGAGTATCTCTACTACTTACACGCGAAAAGGAAAGCTCTCCCGCGTGTACACCGCCGCCGGACTGAGTGTGCTTTTGGTGACTTCATGGCCGTATTGTTGGCAATGCCGCAAACGAAATTGGTTTTTAAGTGTTCCCGGCTTGCGTAATTTGGAGTTTCCGACGAGAATATCGCTCCGCTGGAGGAATATCCACCCTCGATTGCGCTCAATTAAACTACACACAAGAGGGTAGGTATCTGGCGAGCAAGCATACTGGGCGGAAAAAGGAAAATGACCTTAAGAAATTATCTTTATATCTTCCTCTTCCTCTTCCTCGCGTTACGACTACCTAGCTGGCTACATCTAGATTCTAGTTGCGTGCGTACAGACACGTTTCTAATCTCAGCAAGCCATGCATACGGTTATCAACCTATACTAGCTCTGGATAGAATTAATCCAAAGGGCGATTTTCCTTATTTTTCCGGCCATGTTTCAACTGTTCCTTATTTTCCTCAGAGACGGAAATTTTTCGTCAATCTTTTCGTGTTCTTGTTTCTGCTAGTTTATATTTTCAGTTCTCAATATAAAAGTCGCAATTTCCTGGAATACACAGTGCGGATCTCGCTTCGCAATTTCCTTGCTGGTGTTGCAGGAACGTCCAAGGCGTTATATAAAGGGTGCATCAGGATGCATGCCCCTATTCCCAGAAGCTTTATCTCGATTACCATGAGCCGTGAAACGGTGATTTATACATCAAATTGTACAGAGCTTTACAAGCCACAAAGAGCATCTTGCAAGATTTTTTTTTATTGAAATACTCTGCACAAACAGGAAAAACAGCACTTCTTGTTAATAGTGACGACATAAAGCCGTCTAGCTAACAAGCAATAAACCCTCGAATGAACCATTATTATAGCCTGCGAGCTGCAAAGATGGCTTTAAGCTTTGCTTGACTCCGATATAAGTGAGCTTTCGAGTAAGCAGTATCGTTTACAAGTTCTCTTTCTGGCTTTCACCTTCTACAGAAGCCTCCTACAGGAACATCTGGTCACCCTGTATAAGTATATGATGAAAAACGCAAAGTATTCATGCTATGGCGTATATTTTTGCAGTTTATTTGTCGGTGTTTGATACGAATTCAAGACGACCTCATTGCCTGCTGCTGGCTGCTCCAAAATTGGGAAGGTCCGACGTCCTGTTCGATCCGCCTGTTCCTTGCAGCTCCCTCATCCAGTTGCGGGCTTTGGCGCTTTCGTCGATTGGCATACTTCTGGATGCCGCCGGTCCGTTCTGGCTATTTGTTCTTTCTTTGGGAAGGCCCCTGCCGCGACGAGGGCCACCATTCGGAGGTCCCCTGCCACCACGGCCGTTCTTTTCTCCCCGGCCTCCTTTTGACGCACCCTGTGAACTGGTTTCTTCCGGCTTCGCTTTTTTCTCTACTGCGGCCGACATCGCTGGCTCGTCTCCGTCTTGTGCTTCTGCTAACTGCGGAACAATCAAAGTTTGGAAACTGTCTCGAGCTAGGTATACCAAACAGGAAGCAAAATTCATCAAAACTAAAAAATGTCAATGAATTTGAAAAAACAATGAGGAATTAAAGTTTCAAATGATTACCCATTTGGAAAACTTGGAAAAATGAAGAATTTGGGAAGTTGAAAATCAGAAATCATATTTTTCGATGCAGTAAATAAAAAACTTTACCTGGAACACCATCAAGGTGCTGATCACAACCACGAAAAACAGAGTGATTTTCATTCTTGTTGCTATTATGGTATTCTTTGGCGTTTTGTCGGAACAGGGAAGAGTGTGCTTTGACTGGTCGCCCACTGCAATTTTATACCAGCTTGAAACGGTATTAAAAATTCATTATTGGGAATTTTGAGACGCCTATTATTATTCTATTACCATAACAATAACGAGGTTATAATTTCGTTATCAAATTATTTAACCCTTTGCTATTGACAAAATGGTCATGATTTTGAATTTGAAACCTGCTGTGATTCCGATTCGGTTAGGTGATTATCATGATGGCAGGACGCGGTAAAATCCGAGATAAAACGACGCTTCTGTCCGGAAATAGTTTATGAATTATTGAATAAAATGCGCGATTCGAGTTAATTTGTTTTGGGACGTGTCATTTATAGTGTGACGTAAACGGGTACGCCTGTACGCAATTAAACTAGATGCATAGTGGATGACGTATTTATTATAACGAGCTGATTGTTTGGGAAATGAAGAGTGTGAATGTAGAGCTCAAAATAATGAAATTATTGTCAGAGGCAGAGGTTAGGGAAATGTTATCATGTGGGTTTTCACAATTATCTGTATTATGAAATTAATTGATTCATTCATTCGTGAACTATTCATCAATTTTGTGTCCTGCAATATTGCAGTCATATACTTTTTTGATATCCATTGAATTATTGCAGGTATTAGGTATTTGTTCAATTTTACCAACAATTTGATCTTTCTTAAAAAGTTTGAAGAATGAGTCGGTCTCACGGTTACAGATCCAAAGTACCACCATGTGGGAAGATGATGATTGGTGTAGTCGCTTTTGGGAAGCTCGCGGCCATTGTTGCCTCCACTATACACATGGCGAAAAGCCGCTTATAGATGGCGCCGCATGGATGTCTCACTTGTATCAGCACCTTGAGAGTGTTCATATAAACAGGTGATCAATTGAACGAGTTCACCCAAAAATCTCACGTTACTTCAAAATCGAAAATCTTATCGAAAAAACAACCGACCTGAAATTGAATGAATGTGGTCATGCCAGATAGGTCATTTTATCTGACTACAAAATACCATGCTTTGTCATGTGGACGTTTAAATTGTTCCCCATGTACAGGCTGACAACAAAACCAGTGTTAAAATGGCCAATTTTTGACAGTGCACAACTTTTCGAAAAAAAATCATAGATTTATTCCCGAAGAATTTTTGAAAAGCTCATTACAATATCTCGAAATATTTTTGATTCATCCCGCCATCTGAGCTTTCAAGAGAGGTATGTCCAAACTCTTGCTTCCCTGTGAATTTTAGAGAACATCGGAAGAACTGAATTTCTCTCTGGAAAAAGCAAGTGGAAAAAAATTTCAAGTTAATGTTCCTGAAATTGAATTATTTAAAAGTTGATTATCCGAACTCCTGCTTCATCTCCGAATTCACGTATCGACCTCCATCTTAATCTCACATCATCATAAGTAAATATTATTATTATTCAATCAAGAACCAAATAATAAAAGTAAACAAGGAAGTAAACGAATAATATATTATATCATAAGTTTAATAAGTCATCTATCTATTTATTTGTTATTTTTTGAATTTTTGTCATTTGAATACTCTTGTTGATGTCTAATGGAATCAATAGTAGTAATAGTACCGATGTCGAAAAATATGGAACAGGTCCAAGAATAGAACATTACGTAAGGAGCAGGACAGTCAAGTGAAATTGGCAGCCGGAATTGCATTTCTTGCTTTATTCAGTCAGAAATGATAGCCCACTCAAAGTTTCCAAAATGTCAAAATTTCAACAACAACAAAATGTAGAAATTTCCAATTTCAACTTTTATTCAAATTGACGAGTGACGCATCGTTTCCTTTTGCATCATCCTTGGAAAATACGACGGAGATGTTCATTTTCGAATGTGCTTTAGACGGCAAATATTTTCTGTCATGGTTGGCTTTTTCCATTGGATGACACTTCATAATATGTTGGAAACTCCAATGTATTTCATACAGGGTGATTCATAAAACATGCTCACCCCCTTTTTCTCAAGAACCGTTTGCGATATTGAGTCGCGAGAAAAATTGTTGAGTTAACCATGACTCTAAGGTAACATTTCATATGCCACCAGATTTTTTCACCAAAACTTTCTTTACTCAGAAATCTCAAAAATCAGTTAATTTTTTTACACTGTAAAATGTTGAGTGACATGTCATATGAGAGGGCTTTGAAAAATCAATAAACAAGTGCAAGAAGCTTTGAGAAATTTCCAGCAGTTCACATTTTATGATAAAAACAAAAACCTGGGGAAACACGTTTTGACGTATAGAATGAAAATGTGAAGATGAGAAAAAAATTGATATTTCTCCAAACTGCAAACAGCAATTGATAGAACTTATCAATCAATCAATCAATCAATCATTTATTATCTCTTAAAAGGAGTTAACATGTTACAATGAGCATCGTCACATTTACTCAATGAGCACGGTGTGTAACTCAATATACGAAGATTATTTCAAAATTTTCAGGAGATTCAATTTTATCCTTTTACCCATTGAAATTTTGATCCTAGAAGATCTCAAAATTATAAAATAGTCATTGCATATTGAGTTATACATCATACTGACTGTTTCGATGAGTTCTATTGGATGTGAATATGTCGTTTGCAGTTTGCAGAAATATCCATATACAGGGTGTTTCGCAATTACGGTTACAAAATTCTAGGGGAGATTCCCCATCAAAAATGGACCAGGAAAAAATATAACTTTGATGTCCTAAAATTCTCCGTTAAAAAGATACGTACGTACGTACGTACAAAAAGTTCAAGTCAACTTTTTTAAATCGATTTTTTGACATAACTTTTGAACTGTTCAACTGATTTTGCTCAAATTTATCACAAAGGGTGCCAGAATAGTTCTCTATCGAATAACACCAACGTGTTCAGAAAAGAAATATCAGGGGCGTAGATAATGGGGGCTGTCTTCATATTGGCCCTCCTATTTTTCACCCCTTTAGCTATTTTCTCAAATTGTTCTAATTTTTGGTTTCTACGTCCAATTTGAAAAAAGAAGTTACTCCTGCAAAATTTTGATAAAAGGCTTCATTTCTGAGATATTTGGGTTTGAAACTTTGAAAAACATCTCGAAATCGCCACTTTCAATGAGCCCAGTTTTTTTTCCTGAAAACTTCTCGTTTTTCTGAAAAAATAGTGGTTTATCAACTTAGAAATTCTAGTGAACCTATTTCTGCTGAGAAATCATGAGTTTTTTTGGATTCTAATTTTTAGGCCTTTGAAAATGGGCAATTTCAAGATGTTCTTCAAAGTTTCAAACCCGGATATCTCAAAAATGAAGCCTCAAATCAAAATTTTAGTGAAGTAACTTTTTTCTTTAAATTGAACGTAGAATCCAAAAATAGAAACAATTTGGAAAAATAGCGAAGGGTGTAAGAGATAGGGGGGGAAATACGAGGACACCCCCCATTATTTACCCCCCTGAACTTTTTTTTCTCAACACGTTGCTATTATTCGATAGAAACTTATTTCAGCTAACATTGTTCAAAATTTGAACAAAATCGGTTAAACGGTTCAAACCTTATGTCAAAAAATCAGTTTTAAAAAGTCAACTTGAACACCCTGTAACTTTTCAACGGAGCATTTCAGGACATCAAAGTTATATTTTTTCCTGGTCCATTTTTGACGAAGGATCTCCCCTAGAAGTTTGTAACCGTAATTGCGGAACACCCTGTATTTTCATTTTATACGTGAAAACGTGTTTTTCCAGCCTTTTTGTTTTTGTTACAAAATGAAAACCGCTGAAATTTTTAAAAACTCTTTGCACTTTCCCACTGAACTCCAAAGCCCTTTCAGATGACATATCACTCAATATTATACAGTGTGGAAAAAAACTTCACAAATTTTTGAGGTGCCCCCGTACAGAAATAAGTAACACCCTGAGTAAGTATTCACCGTAATTCTCTTATACTGAGCCCCATTTTGACTGGACTCATCATCCTTCAGACTGTTGTGTAGCATGATATTCCATTTTTCGTATTAGTTTAAATTTAAGTGAAAGCTTAACCTGGAGTCATTTGGACCCTCGTAGTTTTTTGTCGAAAAAGGATTTTGTTTTTATAATAGTTTCACACAGGTGTCTATTTCCAGACCTCCCAACCCAGATTTCCCGTCACCAAATTTTTTTACAGGTAAAAGCCGGAACAAGTCGTTTTTTGCGAGAGGAACATCTGGGACACGTATTGTCAAATTTTTGTCTTCACCCCCTCCGGCTCCACACTACTCTACTTAAAACTTTTAAATAACATTACCTATCTTGTGGAACATCAAATTGGAGGCAATAACATTTTTTTGTCTGTCAATCATAATCGAAGAAGAAGTAAGTCACCTTCCAAACTTTCATAAAATTCTCTTATAATTAATCAAGAGAAAAATTCTTCTCTATTCGCTTCCAATTTATGAGAAATGGATTTTTCAAAAAAAATTCTGAATATTTTCATTTCGAGGGAAGCATCTTAGAAATATGTAGCATAATTTCCATCTTCAACTCCTTTGCCCCCCCCATTACTTCATAATTTCAAATGACATTAGGTACCTTCGAGGGTACCTTCCTTGTGATTCATCAAACTAAGGGTGATAGAATTGACTTTCTATGAAGAAATGTTTCAAATTTTTTCAATCACACATTCTCAACTGGGGGCCGAAGGGATTGAAACTTGGCAATACGTGTCTCAAATGCAGGGTTGGCAAAAACCCATATATTCGAAAAAAGGGGGTGGGATTTTGGGTTTTTGTTGGGTTTTTGTGTTTTTGGTGGGTTTTTGTGTGGCGCCATCTATATTTTGTTGTAAAAATTGCCTATCTGTCAAATCAATGCACAGTTGCAACCAATGAACGACAGCCAATTTCACGGCTCACCTGTATTTTTCGAATTCGAAAACTACTGACAGTTCGAACTAGGTAGGTACCTACATGATATAAATTTTGTTGTCCAGCCGTCTGTTCAAATGTTCTTCAATTTCCAAATATCTAAATGTTTGTGTTTCGCTGTTCCAGCTGTTCTACATTTCATAAGGATTTTTGTGTAGATTTTTGTGTCGGTTTCCGTACAGCTACTGGTTTTCGTGTGGGTTTTTGTGTGGGTTTTTGTATGGGTTTTTGCGTTGGTTTTTGATAAAAGTCCAAGGTGGGCTTTTGTGTCAAAAACTTGGTGGGTTTTTCAAGTGGGTTTTATTCCGTGCCATCCCTGCCTTAATGTCCCTCTTGGTATAATGATCGACCTGTTTTTGACGGAAATTATATTTCTCAAGAATCTGGAGTCGAAAGCGGGAAACTTCCCTTCAATTAACAATAAAAGAATTTTGAGAAGGGCTGGAGGATGATTTCAAAATTTTCAAAATATGTTCGGCAGGTACAAAATTTTGTAACCTTCACTTTGATGTATCACAAGATAGGTAATGCTATGTATTTGAAATTTCAAAGTGAGGTAGGGTGGAGGCGAAGGGGTTGAGATAGTTTGGCGATACGTGTCCCATCCCCACTGGAATAAAAATCGACTTTTTTTGGCGTTTTCCTAGAAAAAAATTTGCCGGCGAGAAATCTGGGCCGGAAAATATGGTGTGCTTGGATGATACATCTGAATTGAAGAGCATGGGGCCGTCAGGGGAATGAAGTTGTTGGAAAAAAAATTTGGAGTCAGCAAAGATCTGGTGGAAGAAGACGGGAAAAATTGGGATCTTCACGCTTCAGATCATGGAAAAGGGAAGTTTATCTACAAAGAAAATAATAATTAAGTTCATTTCTGTATTATAGCTGTTTTACACTACACAATTTCTTGTTCAATTTCTTGTACAATCTGTCAAGTCAACAATCAAGTTCATTGTTTTGTGACACTATTTTGGCAGATGGTTCAAGAAATTGTACAAAAAATTGTGCAGTGTAATACAGCTATTTGACCAATAATACGTCCCTGACCAGGTAGATTTCTCCATTCCGATATTACAATCATGGTTTTTTATTATCATTAGGTTTTGTACTCAAGGGGAATAACCATGCCATACAAATTCCTCAATTGACAACAGAAAGGTGAGCAACAATAAGCAATTATTTTTCAATTTGCTACTTTTTTGCAGCTTGTTGTAAATTCATGGAACGAATCCACATTTTCAGTTGAAAATCTCTTTTATCGAACAAACATGAAGGTGAACGCATGCCTTTTGTCGATTATCGTGGTGGGCATTATGTCTGTGAGTATTCAAGAAATTGACCGATAGAATCCTCACATTGATTATTGGAAAAAAATCAGGTTTTTATTTCAGAAGTGGCATCGCAAAACGGTCAGAAAAACCGACCGAGCACCACAAAGAGACCAGTTAGCAGAAAAAACCCCGCTGCAGTGGTGCCCAAACCTGGCAATAAGGTATCTGCCTGATTATTTTACAGTATTTTTTATACAGGGTGATTTGAAAATGTTGTTATCAAGCTCCAGTTAGTTAGCACAGTATAGTGACACTCCGGCAGTTCTGTTCCATTTTTCAACTATTTTGGCAAGTAGGTACAGACTTGAGAGTTTAACTTCCGGTGTTTCTATAGTTCAACAATTCATGACTATGATAACTTTACTATTTTTTCCTTGATCCCTGAGGATTCACCTAAATCATCTTGGAGCCTGTGTCTACTAATTTAAAGAAACCCTGTATAAAATCAAAATGAATTATCATCTGAATGATTTTAACTTATACTTTGAAGCCAGTAGCGGTTAGACCTGCGGCAAGGCCTGGCTCTAAGGCCCAAAAAGGCAAAGCCAAGCCTGTCGCAAGAGCACAAAGTGGCAACAAAAAGAAAAACGGGAAAAACCCGGGGAAAAGACAGAAACCTGCAACGTACAGTTCCCCGCTACTGTACAGCATGCCTCTAGATTACGAAGCTGATACAACCGGAAGTCTCGGCGCTCCTCACGATCCCGTGAATGTCGAAAAGTTGGTTGCGGTAACGCCAATGCCATCAGACGACTACGATACGGGCACTAATAGTCGTAACGGTAACAGAAGAAACAACAGAGGCACCGAGGGAGGCGCGACCAAAATGACCAAGAATAAGTACAGCAGTCGGAGGAAGCACAATATCGAAGAAGAGGAAGAAGAAGAAACGATGGTTTACGAACAGAACGGCGGAAGAAAACGAACCAGTGAAGGTCATGGCGGAATTGAAGAATACGATTATGGAGATTACGCAACTTGAACTCAGCTTCGCCTATTCTGATTTGTCAAACAGTATCAATAAATCAAATAAATTGAAAAAAAAAACTCTTTCTGAACTTGATTGGCGGTTATGTGCATGTGTTAGAGTCTTTTTTAAATGAATTACTACCAAAAGATTCTAGGTAACAACATTTTCAGTAGTGTTGCCGTCTAGAGTTAGACTTTCTAGACTCTTGTCTTGAAAAGACGTCAAGACTAAGACAAGATCTCTAGAAACTCTTGTCTTGAAATTTCTAGACAAGACAAGAGTAAGGCTGTCAAAATCAAGAGTCTTGATTAAACTCTTGAAAATAAAGATAGGAAAAAATCATATATATATTCCTCTCTGTAGACGCTTTTCATTGTCTACTGAATATGTGATCTGCTTGGATATTTCTTACAGAATTTATTGACAACATAAAATAACATTAATAAGGGTAAAAGGTATATTATACAGGGTATTTGCAAACTTTGGGGTAGAAAATCGAACCGCCGTTACGGAAATGCTCCAAAAGTGTCAGACAAAAAATTTAGGGTTCCTATTTTTGAAAATATGGAGGGTCAAAAGGTGGTCCTTTGACCCACTCTAATTCCGTTATTTTGAAAGATTTTAGTGAATTGTTCTCAACAGACCAAGAAGCAATGTTTTTGAACCTTTGAATGTGTTTTGTAATTTTATTCACTATACAGGGTGAGTCGTAAATCCTGAAAACCCAGTTTTCTTGAAAAATGCATGCAGAAAATTTCATATGAGAACTATTTGTTTATAACCTCTAGAACCTTTCACGGCCATTTTCGAGGAAAAATAGATTTTTGCGATTATGACTCACCCTGTACACTAACTAAAACTACAAGACATATTCAAATGTTTAAAAAATTTGCTTTTTGGTCTGATTGTGAGAGTTTCCTGAAATCGTGAAAAAAACGAAAGTAGAAGGGGTCGAAGAACCATCTTTTGACCCTCCATGTGACTCTTTTTCGTTGACTGTTTCTCGACGTTCATGTGACAACCTGATACTGTTCTTGGCTTGCTTACTCACTTGATTTGAGCAGATGGACTGCGGTGAGCTGAATTTTTATTTTCTATCGCGGTGCCAGATTTTTGAATACTTTTTTAATTGAACAGTAGTTGACTATATTTATTTATTAGGCATGAAACCTACGGCAATAAAATCGTATCTTGTCATTTTATATAAGACCCCATTGCAGAAATACGTCTACTAACAGATCAGGGGTAGCGGTGGCAACCTTTTCTTTCAGCACTCACACCAATGATAAATTTCAGTGTGAATAAAAGTGGGTCTTTGTTTGGAAATTTCAACGTGAGTATACCCAAGTAGAATGTTTTATTGGAGCGCAGTCTCTATTCGAAGGGTCTCCTTGCTCCTCACAGTTTCTTTGTTTTTGTTTAAAGATATTTACATTCCTGTCACGTATTTTTATAGGAAGAGGGGTTTTATGGAATTATAATTTTAAATTTCCATCAAGAGTTAAAGTCTTGAGACAAGACAAGATTAGGGCAACTCTTGTCTTGTCTTGTCTAGACGGCAACACTAATTTTCAGCTCTTGATAGTGGGGATTGAGAAAAGGTTTTTGGAGTTTTGAATCCAAATATTCGGGAAATGAAGCCTCTCATCGCAATTTTGCAGGAGCTTGGTCCATGTGGTGTAAACGATATCAGACAAGGACCAAATTAGGACCGAGTAGCTTTGGTCAGGTCTCCGGTTAGCCGTGGACTGAAGTAAATTTAGTTTTCATATTTATTTAGCTCAAGTTCATATTTTAAAATAAACTGCGCAACAAATATGTTGTCGCGAGGGAAAAATCGGCCCGAATTTGGACCCCAATAACTTTTGAATGACAGAAACCATTTCGATTCTGTTTTGACGGTTAGTGAGATCATTTTTTCCATTATTCACCTTCAGGAGGTGGAGACCTGGAAGCTCCATGTAAAATATCCACAGGGTGAAATGTAAAACAGTACAAAGTTTTAGGAAATTAAACGGACCCCCATTTTCAGATTTTTTTTTTCTCAAATGCAAATAGAAGGATTATAAAGCGGTATGTTTTAGCTTGAGCCCAGTTTCAAAATTTTTGAAATCGGAAGTCTGGTTCTGACTTTATGATTTTTTTCTCTTGGAAGATGCTGATTTATCCTATCGGTACAAAGAAGACTATGTTATTCTGATGATGAGAGGTTGCAATTCACAAATATTGTTACTTAAACGGCTCTCAGCAACTTAACTTGCAGACCATCTGAAATACCTTGATCAAGGCTTCAAAAAAGGGGCCCATTCGAAATGAGCGACACAGCTGTTTTTCTTGAAAATTGAATTTGATCAGATTTTCACAACTGAAACAAACTTTCTTTGTGACTTTGACCTTATGATATGAACTTGATGCTGATGGTCAATTTTAGTTTTTGATGATGACAGGCTCCCTGGGCAACCATCGTAACGAAAATCGGAACAATCACAGGCTGGTCTGTCACGGTTTGTCATCGATTGTTGTGATTTTTGTTACGATGGTTACCAACAATGCCAGGTGGACAAAGGCCCAGTTTCTCCTCGGAAAACAAGCAGTTGTAGTTTGGTTTCTTCATCAACAGTTCTACTCTTATACAAAAAAAAACATCTTCAAGTGTTCAGAATTAACGGTTCTTTCGAAGGTTATTTGATTTTCAATCGATTCTTTTCCCAACCCAGATTCCAAGAGCTGCTCAGATTTTGGTCACTTTTGATGCGACCTTCTCTTCTTTATGTTTGTTCTAAGTTGATTTCAATTCTCTGGTATTCCTACCAGAATCTTCAGTTTCAGTTTCAAAATGAGCCTAAAATTTGAAAAATCGGTCAACGAAGAAAAAGTTATCACTGTAATACTAAAAAGTTGACGTTTTGAAGTCACCCTGTAAATAAAAGAGATAAACTGAAAACGGAAAAATGATCCCGATGTATAGGGTCTACCTTCATGTCAACGGTTCTGAAATCCAGGAGAAAAAAATTTTGGTTAAGCGGGGGCATGTCAAACTTTTAGGAATTCTGCATCAGTCCATTGAACACCCTGTAAAAACAACTAATGTGGAGTATCTTTTTTTTTGTAAAAAGGTGCATCGATAGCTGAACGATTGGACTAGTGGAAGTATGAGGATTTATTTGAATTGCTTGTAGCAATCCAGAGCTCTCCAGTTTTAAAGTCAGGTCAAATTTTGCAGGGTGACACTTATTTTGTTGCGTAGTTTATGATACTCAAGTTGCCTGTTCTAACTGGGACGAATGTTGGAATACAAATGTCAAGGGTTTAGACAACGATTAACATGATTTTGTTACGTCAATTATACGTACCCCTGCTTACTGGACACACAAGATAGGTGTCTATATAATATGAAAAAAATCCTTCTATGTCCCTTTATTTCCAGAAAAGATGCTTCGAGTCTCAAGTTTGAATCACCATGTATAACAAGCATCAATGAAAAAATTGCCTGACCTGACTTTTCTAGTGCTGCTCACACGTCTCCAGGTGTCTAAAGATGTCTCCAATTTTTTCAAGTATCGCTAAAGCATGCAAAATGGTTCGCAGATTGACAGCGACGTCTTCAAATTGACGGGCAATGCCATAATTCATGAAATAAAACCAACACTTCTTTATAATGCCAAAAAATAGCTCGTATCTGCCCCCGAATTGTCTATATTTGTCTCTTAAGTATCACAGTACCATAAACACCCAAAATATTCCTTACATTGACAGGAGCATCTCAGATTTGACTATCAGTTCGAATACCGGATACTTGGATATTTTACTCGGGCTTTTGCAGTTTTGTTGTATCGTTCCCAGCTGACTACATTTTTCCAATAATGAATGTCTGAAATATCTCGGAGCATGCAAGAAATCTCTCGAATTGTCATGACGTCATGTTGCAGAATCCTGTATAGTATCGCCAAGTTGCAAAATCGAATGAGCATCGTTAATAATAATATATCCATTTATACATATATACTTAGAACCCATTCGTTTATTTAATATTCTATTTAGTGTTGTTTATATTTATATTTTTATTGATAAATCATCTACTGTTTAAAAAATGAGCATCGTACTTATCAGTTCTGATATCTTTTGTTGACTTATTTTTATAACCTTGTCTTGATTTATCCGTGCTTGTCTTGAGCTTGTCCATGATAGTCTCTATAATAGTAATTATTGTCTCTTATATCTCAAAAATCAACAGAGTATGTCAAGAATAAAAAATTAATAAACAAATAAGAAAATCACAAATAATGAATGCTTAAAGTAGAGAAAAAAGTATAATTAACAAAGAGGAAATTTCTTAATATTCATCGGATGAAACATCCTTGAGCTTGAGGCTGTATTCTCAGCAGGGCGAAATTATTGTTACGTATTTCGCGTACGGGTTCGTTCAAAGTTGAGACGATTGTTTTAAAACATACACTGATTATTACTGCGTACTACAGTTGATATACACCAACAATTATTTACGCTTGGAATATTCCTGAGACTACTTCGCCTTTATCGCGCTCGATCACTTCCAATTCATAACTGACTGTCTGGGCCGAAGACAGTGCTGCTTTGTATATGCCTTCGACTAGTAAGTGTTCTCGAGCCTTCCACGGGTCCTCCAGCAATTCCACAGTGAGCCGCCATACGATTTCTAGACGACTCCTGAATAATCCTACACATTTCGCGGGCATCACCAACGTGCGGTGACTACGGGACCATGGACAGATGTGTCTTGACCCACCGTTCAAGTCTCTGATGTACTTCAAACAGCAAGCCATCGCGTGCATTTTGGAAATGACCAGAGCCTTGCATTTGTACACTGCGACCTAATGGTTAGAGTCCAGAAAAATCGCGTGTTATCCAGAATCGCCGCCCGAAACATTACCTTCAAGGTTCTTTCCTCAAAAATTGAGATAAAAAAACTCATTTTTTTTTCAAACGGTGTATTTACTGAGTGTAATGAAAGACTTGATACACAGCGTTTCTTCAATCAAGTAGAATAAAAATACAATTTTTTCCAAAAAAACGGCCATGTAAGTATTCAATTTTCCACGTCTCTCAAAATCATAAAACAGTTGACAATTTTTTCGTTTGTGAAAAATGTCCCAGCAATGTCTTGGAAACTTCTCCAGTGTTTTAGGGATATTTGGCTTCTGGAGAAATGAGGGGGAATCCAAACGGAAGCATTACATCTAATGAAACCCCATCAAAGTCTCTATATCTTATATCTCTTTAGCTTCTTTTTGAGAGAAAAATATTGATAACCTGCGAGTACACCCTTTAAGAGTGTAGTGTGCTATTTCTATCTGCGAGTTGCGACTATCGGGGTTGAGAATTTTGAGGTTGTTGATTGGAGTTGGCTTGGCAAAGCTACCATTGCAATTTACAATGTAAAGCTCTTCAATTTAAATAGGTTATGAAATGGGGTCATGCAATAGAAATTATAGTTTTTTTCGGTACGATGGCTACCTGTGCAACTCCAAGCGTTTCACAGCCACGTTCTTGAATGTCTTCTGACGCACAATGCGAAAAGCTGAGCATTTTTCTGTTGTCTTCCATCAATCTGAAGTCCTCACTCCAGAGATCATGCTGCGGCCTTCCCGCCATGTTGTGGGCAACTGAATGTACTCGATTATATCGCGTGAATCATAATTTTCTATGTATTGTACATTATTCTACATATTCTACGTGGTTATTTACACTCGTGCAGAAAATTTATTTTCTACTTGTAGGGGAAGGACGGGGAATGGCGGCCCCCGGAGCAATTTTGTGAATTTTAGCGTTAATTGTCAATAATTATGGCCGGAATTGGCGTCAATAACAGTCACTTATGAGTGAAATATGAACATATTGCTGAAAATTGTTCAAAAGTAAAATACAAAGATTACAAAAAATATTCAAAAGAAATAGTGCTGGCCGCCTTTGCCCGCAATGATAATAACTGTTTCTATAAGCGAGGTATCTTAAGAGCACACGTAGTCTCTTTTCATCCCGGCCAGCATTACCCCCGTGGCCGGCATTCCCCGTCCTTCCCCTAACGACCCAACCCTGAACCCTGCCACAAGCTCTTAATTCAAAAGCTGCTGCTACACTGATGACGAGCTGAATGCATCCTAGCTTCCTCTGATGGCTTCATCAACATTGCAATTTTCTAAGACTTCAGCTCACATTAACGAGGCACACTCTCTTGACAAGACAAATTGCGGTTTTCTCCTCCGATAAATAAGCGCCCGCCTCTGAACTATTCCACCCCCTTGCCCCCGTGCCCCTCGTCGTGCCTCAGCCCCCCCTCCCCCATTGCTACCACCGAGCGTTAAATGGCTGCCGGGTGTTTACGAAATAGTTGCGAACCCCTCCTCCAGAACTGCTACTCCCATCATCAAAGTGCAGCACTTTACCCTCTGCTCTTCCTTTATCTGACCTCCTCCCCCCGCAGGCCTCACCCGCTCTAATTTATCCATCGATGAATATTATTTGCGTCCCTCTGATGATGATGAAACGCTGATGGAAAATTACGAGGAAATTACGAGAAGGAGTAGCGGAAGGAAACTCGAATGGTAATTTATTGGTGGGTGGTGATATGCTTTTATTGATAATCTAATCAACTACAGCTATTATTGAAGCACATTTCTGCGTCCATTGCCGAGGCTGAGACGGTTCCTGAGCCGGTTCATTAGTCTCTGGAAGTTTTCCGCCATCGCATCTCCGTCGTCGGCTGCGGCGGTCGGGGCTGGGGAATTGAAAAGTTTGGTACTAGATTTCTTGAAAAGTGAAAATTCTTGGAAACTTGAGAGGAGAAGCTGTTGAAAAGTCTAACATTTCGTTTCTCGCTTAGTGTTTTTGGAAAATGATTCGCACTGCGCTGATCTACACAAGAAACAACACTAGAAACAAAAGCCCAGTCCACGAGTAGGAGAAGGGCTAGACCTCCTTCTATGTGTGACAATATGTCAGAAAAATTATGTCAAAAATCATATTTGGAATTGGATGTAGGAGCAATTATGTCGTAGTTACTATGTCAAAATAAAGATGTCGGAGTAATGACATATTCAATGACAGATAATATGTTATTATGAATATGACAAAATAAATGAATATGTCAGAATGAATACGCGAGAGCAAAGATTAACATTAGAACAAATACATATATCACAATGATTACGTCGGAGTCATTGTGTCTCACTTAATCTAAATGAATAACCAAGTCAGAATGATGATGCCAGATAAAGTGTCAAAATGATTTGTCAGAACTAATAGGTCATAATAAATTTTGAAATAGATATATCAGAGAGAATAGATCAGAATGAAAATGGCAGAACAAATTAGTCAAGGTGAATGTCAGAGCTGATATGTCGGAGAAAATATGTCAAGATAAATATGTCGGGATGAATATGTCAGATGTGAGAATGAAGAGTGAATATCGCTGTACTAGAATGATAGTGAGACAACTTAAAAAACATAGTTTCGAGTAATCGCCACTTGAACATTTCAGAAGAACGAAAAACACTCTTCTTCTCGAAATTTCAGGGATTTTTACATTTTCCAGTTGTATTTTATCGCTCCTGATAGACCTGTGAGAAATTCATTATGAAATCACAATTACTCTTTGAGAAAAAAATCAAAAAGTGAACATATCCTTGTATATCGCTAGAAATAATGGTTCTGTTGGAAGTTGTCCGTTTTTTCATGTAAGTTATCCTACTATTCGTCAGGAATCCGTAAAGTGATTTTGAATTTGTCCCTCTTTTTTTTCAAGTTGTCCGAGTATTGCACAGTAAGCATAGCCTGGTTCAACATATTTTTCATAGTCATCCTTAAGTATTGTATGATATGGAATAGGCCCATTAGTTTTTGGCTGTCATCTGACAAATAAAAGTGTCACTATCAGAAATTGGAAATTCATTTGAAAGTCCTTGGAAAACTGTATTCAAAACAGTAGATAGTGTTTCGCTAACTGTCGTGTGTCAAATATTGAAAAATGTCAAAGTTCATAACTTTGTCATTCAATTATTCAAGATTTTTCATCGAACATTTCATCCTGTGAACCGATTTTCACGATTTCTTTTACTTTTGGCAGTCTTGGACATAGCTATAACCAATATAGTCTGCCTCCGCATCTATCCATCGTTTTGGTTCAGTTTTACCCAATACAAACTGACCTGTGGATAACGAAATCATGGCAATGTACATTGGAGATAACTTAAAATTATTAAGTCATTTCAAACAATTCACGGAACATTTCTGGTCAAATAGTGGGACAACTTAGAGAAAAGTAAGATATTTTACAAACGCATGAGGGTATGTTTGTGCAATAGTGAGTTAAAATGAAATATCTGAAGACTTTCATTGAATCAGTTGGTTTTTTTGGTATAAGAGTGAGACATCTTTCACAGTAAAATACTAAGATAACATGAAAAACAAGGACAACTTGAAATTTCCAAATCAGATTTGTTGTAAAATTGGGACATGTTGAAATGTCTTCGTATTATACCAGGAGGCAAGATCAAATTCGATCTATTTCTCAGTAGAAGAAATAGAACATTTTGAGATGTCCGAGTATTAGACCAGAACTGTTCAAAAAACAGATAATTATAACAGTGAGATATTCATTTTTCATGTACTTCCATGATGATTCTGAGTAATTCGATTTTTTTACCAGGTAGAGAATAGCTTGGAGCTATAGATTTTGAAATAATCCGAAAATCAGAAATTTGAAGTTATCTTACTATCATTCTAGCACAGCGATATGTTGAAATGAATACGTCGGAGTAACAGGATGGAAATGTCAGAATAATTTAGGCAAAACAGATATACAAAAAAATATTAGATCAACGATCAACCGAGTGACTTCTCGAATAAGCTTTATAATGCCTGACCAACTGTGAAACTCATTTTGGTAGAGCTCCAGCACCAACAGAAAGTGGTTCTATGAAATAGACGTTTTGGAAATTTATTCGAAATCTTCTGTAGCAAAAAACTTGCTGAGTAGTGAGTATGTACAGGGTGTTCACGTACAAATTATACCCCCTCGCCTCCCTTCGAAGGTTTCCCCTTGAATGGAATTCCAAAAAAAAAAACATGATTCTCACATGATTTTTTCCGAAGGTTTCGAATCTCTTCATTGAATTTTTCTGTGGCATGTCGTTCACAAGGTGGAACATCAAGAAATTTTTACTGTGACTGTTTGCAGACACTTTTGAAAATAAATATTTCCAGGATTTATGACTCACCCTGTATACAAAATCAAAATTCATTAATCAATCAATCAATCAATCAATACAGGTTCAATTACAGGTTCAGAGGATGCATTTTTGTACTCATTGTTTTTCCATAAACAGTTTACTGAAATCTTTTGAAACAACAACTGAAATGGAAGCGACAGAAGTATCAACTTTTGTCCCTCTAAGTATAACTTCAAAATAAAAGACATAGAATTTTTTCGACAACTTTCCAGCACTCTACTACACCTCCATATTACGTACCTTCAAGATAGTCCGACACTTTTGGATCACCCTGTACCTATGTTAACACGATACTAAGTCAAGTTGGGGAAATCAATTACGAGCGAATGGACAGGCGAGAGGAATAGTTAAAACTCGGTGAAGTCAGAAGGGATATGTCAAAAAATACATGTCAGAATGAGTAAGTATGTCTAAAGCAGGTAATACGTCAAAATTGATATTGACATGACAAAATGAATATGTCATTATGAATATGTCGGTGTAAATAATTTGACATAATAAAGATATCGAAATGAATACGTCAATCGAGTGAAATCTCATACAGAATCTCTTGTTTATGCTCATTTAACTATACTGTGTATCTTATTCTGGTGGGATACAGTCGGACGATTTAGGGTGCGATTCTCTATAAAATAACATTCCATAAAAGCTCTGTTACGCTGTTATTACATAGACAACAGCCAATGCCCGACGGGATTTTCTACATAACAAAGCGTTTATGGAAAGTTATTTTTTACAGAATCTCACTGTCTAATAGTACATGAAATTTCATTTTAACGAGTAAAATTAAAGCCCTTACCGTGGGTTCCACCAAAATATTTAATTTTTTGGTGGAACCCGTGGTAAGTTGTTATTTATTGGTTATTTCTATTTATGTTTGAACGTTCAACGAGGTTCCCAACAGGTTTAATTTTCTTTACCCAAAGTTCAGGAAGGTCGGCATACAGTTCCCTGTTCGCAATCGTAGCATGAGAAAATAAAAAACTTGTTATTTTATGAAAGTAACAGCTGACATTTGAAGTGTACCGGCTCAATAAAAATGTTCAACAAGTATCACAAACCGGCCGAACCTTATTGAACGACTAGGTTGAAGTTTAGTCTCACTTTTGAAATGAAAGCAAGAAATTCAGTTATTATATATAGTTATTTCTCGGGTCGGGCATCAGAACTTGTATGGGTAGGTACTACTTATTGAGTTTCAACAAGGCAACAAGGCAACAAGGAACATTTTCATCCTAATCTCAAACCTAACAGGAGCTAATACAACTGAATAATCACCTGCAGTAGCAGGAGGGGCACTCCCGCCCCCTCCATTGCCTCCACGGTTTCCTCCATGGCAATCTGGCTTGCGTTCCTTCACCAACTTAGCTGGAAAACATTTTCAGGATGGACTTCTCTCAATTCATTTTTTTAATTTTTTTTCACTCACAAAGCCTTTCATGTCCTACATGAGCTCCTCCAGCAATTTGAAAGAGAAACACTGCGCTAAAAACCAAAATCAAGCCAAAAACTTTCATGATTTTGGCAGTAGCATAGGTAGTATTTTATACTCGATTTTATATAGAATATTGGCAAACGTACGATAGCACTGATAGGACTTCAGGTAGGTGTTCACACACATAAAGATCATTTTTATTCAATTCTGCATGACGATTATAATCATTATTGCCGACCGGAAAGTGCGAAAATGCAAGTTTAACATTTCCGTTTGTGTTTTAAAATAACTAGGTGTTGGTAGACACAACGCTAATAATAGGAAGTGGGTAGGTAATCGATAATTGAATAATTACCTTCAACATTTTCATTTGCATCAATGACAAAAGTTTTTTAGGTAGTACTGGGATTTTTCATTGAAAGGTATCGGTAAAGAAATTTGTTGAACCGGTGCCGTGATTCATCCCTGATGCAAATCGACACGACACAAACGGGACAAGAACACGCTGGACCACTGCAAAGGCTGTCGTCCCCGTATCATTTTTTGCGAACGTTTCTGGTGACGATCTGAAACAACTGGGGAGTAGTTTTTCAGAAAATAGAATGTACGTTTCTTGCAAAAATATAGCACATGGAAATCTAGGAGGACGTTCACAAATTGGTGACAGTTACGCGGTTTTCCAAAAATTTGCTTATTGAGGTATCCAGGGCAACAAACTGTGAGGGCTGGAACTTCAACAAGGGATTCTTGACAATTACTGAACACAAAAAAGTCAACAAAAAAAAACGATCATATTTGGACGTCATAGCAGAGTTTTGAGTCCTTGAGCTTGTTGTTTTTCATTCAATGTAACCGCAAATTCCGTCTCATCGAAACTTGATTTGTTTACGATTCCTCAATTCAATGTTCTAGTTTTTCAAATTGCATTTTTAGCCCAGGCGCCAGGGAGCAAAAACCAGCTCGATAAGGAAATAATTGTTTACTGGCTGGAAACTAGCTTAAAACAATCTGTGTGGCTAAGGTTTTGACATACTAATTTCCCCCCTTTCGGGAATGTCGGCGTCATGTCGCCATCATCAACAAGAAGTGCACCAGCGTGGTTTTTGCCGAATATCTTGATTTTGGATTATCTGACAGCAAAAGATGTGAGGAGTCATTTTGAAACCAATGAAATTCCCTACGGAATAGTTTTCAAATTACCTTTCTGCGACCTATGGTTTTTGAGATAGAGCTTCTGGAAGCGAGAGGCATTGTCGTAAAAGCTCCATGGCCACTTACTCGAAAAACTAAAATGTCGATGTGACAAAAAAAATTCAAAATGAGATTTCTCGATAATCCTTCATGCTATAGTTGCGATGATGGTCCTTAACTCTTTCTCTTGAACCGTTGATTACGAATATGGAAAAGTCAAAAATGTCACATTGTACATATACAGGGTGTACTGAAGGAATCAAATCAGATCAGAGAAATTTTACATATTTCTTCGATTTAGCCTATATGCGACACTCTAAGCACCTAACACGAGTCCAATATCAATATGGATTTGCTCTATAAGCTTCACTTAATACACTACAGAAGTGGTCAGCTCACAGCTTAACTGTAAAATGTTTTGAAGGCCCTCTGAAATCATCAAAATATTGAAAGTTCACAGTACCACGGAATGTATATAACAGTATATTATATACCAAAGGACCAAAGTGAATTTTTAATTTGGGCATTTGGACCCAAAAGGCCCTCGAGCAACAAACTTCACCCAAGGGATCAAAACTTCACTTTGGTTCCTTGGTATATAATATACTGTCACATACATTTCTTGCTACTGTAAATTTTGATGATTTCAGAGGGCCTTCAAAACATTTTACAGGAAGGCTGTGAGCTGACCACTTTTTAAGTGTATCAAGTGAAGCTTACAGAGCAATGCATACACGGAGAAAAATGCTTTAGCGGAAATCTGTAGGCGTTACAGGCTCAGGTCATTAAATATCTGAATTGCTACCAACCATTTCAATACGTGAATATCCAGGTGGTCAATATTTATTAACTTTGGTAGTGATTATTGAGTTTTTGGTAGTAGTTCAAGAAACTACTGCCTTCAGCATTATCCAGTATCACCCCAGGATAGCAAATATTACAGTTCACTGTTTTCCGAACCGGCAGGTAGTGACCATCACTGACTCAAGTAGGTAAAATATGTAGAGACAGGTCAGCGACAAATGCAGACAATTGTTGGCTTCAATCAGTGCTGCACCAAAGCTGTAATTATTACATACCTGAAGTCTGTAACTAAGACTACTCCTTGCCATCAATAATACTTGTGCGATGAATGACTGCGACGCTCACTCTCCTGGTAGCATCAGAAATTACATACCCAGACTTGCAATTCCGTATGCGATGAATGACTGCGACGTACACAGTCCTGGGACCATTAGAAATTACATACCCCAACTTGCAATTCTGTCTGGTAATGACCGGGATATGTAATGACCACATTTAGGTAGATATCCTTTTCACCAATCACGTGCTCGACTGTGGAGCAAAGGCCAGATTGAAGCCAACGCCAGTCAGTCCGGTAGGCATCGTCTTCGAGTAAAGATACAATGACCCAGTGGAGTCAAATACTGTGCCAGTGGGCACTTCCAGAACAAACACTGAAGCATTTGTCATACCACAGCTATAGTGTGAAAGCTCGCAACGAATTTCTCATTAGATTTTAATATGAGTTGGCTTGGAGCCGGTATTTTCATATTCTAATCAAGTTGGTGCCTTACAACATTATTCGGCAGATAAGTTCCAAGAAGACCATGTGTATGGTGCATGTAGGTACCTACTTTTGAATGTATATCAGCGAATCTGCGGAACATGCGCCACTATCTAGTCGTCGCTCTGGATCATCAGATATTACATACCTGGCTCTAACTTATGCGGTTACATACTTGCGCCGTTATCTAGTCTTCCCTGGGTCATTAAATATTACATACCTGGCTCCTTACTCGATTACATGCCTGCGCCCTTCTTTGCTGCTCTCTGGATCGTCAGATATTACATACCTGAGCCATCAGCATTATGACCTACCTGGGTCATTGATTTTTACAACCTTCATTTTTTCGAAAACGAGGTATGTAATTGTTACAAACCCACATACGTTGTCACCAAAATGTTTTCTGGACCACTAGGAATTACATACTTGAGCTTTTAAAAATTGCAGTCCTACTTTTTTCCGTGTATTGATATTGGACTCGTGATAAGTGCTTAGAGTTTGCATAGGCTAAATCGAAGAAATATGTCAAATTTCTCTGTTCTGATTTGATTCCCGTAGTACACCCTGTATATGTACAATGTGACGTTCTTGACTTTTTAATATTCGTAATCTACGGTTCAAGAGGAAGAGTTCAAGACCATCACCGCAACTATAGCAGGAAGAATTCTGGAGTGATCCCATTTTGAATTTTTATGTCACATCGACATTTTAGTTTTTCGAGTCAAGTGGCCATGGAGCTTTCACGACAATGACTCTTGCTTCCAGAAGCTCTATCTCAAAGACCATGGGTCGCAAAAAGTTTATTGAAAAACCAGACTGTAGGGAATTTCATAGGCTTCAAAATGACTCCTCACATCTTTTGCTGTCAGATGACCCAAAATAGAGATATTCGGCCAAAACCACGCTGGTGGACTTCTTGTTGATGATGACGACATGACGCCGACATTTCCGAAAGGGGGGAAACTAGTATGTCAAATCCTAAGCTACACAGATTGTTTTAAGCTAGTTTCCAGCCAGGAAACAATTATTTCCTTATTGTTTTCCCTGGCGCCTGGGCTATTTCCTCCGTCCTAATCTCCCTGTTTTACAAATTCCGCATTGTTTCGAGCTTTCGTTTTTGGATGCAACTTTTACAGAAGACAGAGGATGGGAAGCATTGCTCTCCTGTATAATTACCGTGGAGTTTGAATCCCAAACGTGCTAAAGATCCCATCTCCTGGAAAAGCACCAACTCCGCCCACCCATGTACAGGCACACGCCAATTATTCCGGTAAATTGTGCTTGTATTATAATCGCATTACCCGTGACATCACACGCCGTCTCCCCCCTCTCCCTCTACCCTCCATTGTGTATGCTCAAACAAAACCCAAATTATACCTGTACGGGTATAGGTATGGCTATGAGCCGAAAATCAAGTAACGAGCTTTTAATAACAATTGTTTCATGGCTACCTAGGCATAGATGTTCAGAATGTAGTTAGAGTCGGCTGTGTGTGCATCAATAGTTGAAAAATACAACAAAAATAACAGAAATAATGCGACCCTTTCACGTGCTAGTGGTGTTCTTGATTCTTGTCGCCGTTGCGCTTTTCAACCCGGAAGTAAGTTCGTCCAGGGTTCCCCTATTTGTTGAACGCCACTTGAAGGCTTTGTGATTTTGGTTTTGTGACGTTGCAGTTGACCGAGGGAAGCGAAATCGGGAACGCGATGGCGAAGCGCCGCGTGCATCACGTCAACGGCGGCTTCGGAGTCAAAGGCTACCAGGACGAGTCCAGCGACGAGTTCATGGGCTACGACGTCAAGGGTGCGAGGCGAAAAGTGAGCAGGAGGGGCAAGGTTCCGAACAAAAAGATGGACAGGGGCGCAGGGGGAGCGCCCAAGGAGGGGGAAATGGACGCGGAAAGGGCGGCGAAAACCGGAGGCGGCGGTGGAAATCCAGCATCAGCGGCCAACCCCGGTATTCCAGCCGCTGCAGATACTTGAACCGACCCCCGTATACGGAAGTAGAATGTATTATATTTATTAGGTAGCCATACAGGAACAAGTATACCTAAGTACGTGAATTTTATATTTATTCTATTATGTAACTTTGACGTTTGTAATAGGTTTGTTTTGGCAGCGATACACAACCGTTTCCAACCGTTTGGATTCTGCGCGCTTCCGTTAAGCCGTTCGGGCAGTGTAAACTTCGAGTTGCCAACTGTTTGTAAGCTGTTTGGGCAGGTGCCTCCAACGGTTTGAAAACAGTTTGTGGACGGTCAGAGGAGTTTGAGAATTAAAAAGAAACTGGTGATCAGACGCATGCGTACGCCTTTCTTCGCAATCGGGCGATCTTTGATTGATGGCGTGGCGCGTAATGTGACAGTGTGACAGTAAAGGTAAATAAAGACGCATTTTCGAGGTTAATTTAAAATAGTTTTACCTGCTGAAAGTTACATATTTACATTAATTCGGTCAATTTATTAAGGGGTTTCTGATGCGACTAACAAAGTTGTTGACGGGAATCGTTTTTTTTTTTTTTTTTTTTCGTCAAGTACAAACTCCTCCAAAAAGAAAATGTACGGATATTGCTATCAAATTTTGAAAAATTTTTATTTTGATTTTTGAAAATCCAAAAACTAGATAGCATCGACAATGTGTCTTTCCTCAAAAAAGTCGCATGCCAAATATGAACTTTCATTTTCAAAAAAAAGGCACCAAAAATGATTTCTCGTAGACATGAAAAAGTGAATTAGTAGAAGTCATTTTTGGTACCTTTTTTTGAAAATAGAAAGTTCAAATTGCATGCGACTTTCTTGAGGAAAGATACATTGTCGATGCTATCTAGTTCTTGAATTTTCAAAAATCAAATTCAAATATTTTCAAAATATTTTGGAAATTTTCAAAATTTGATAGCAATGTTTGTACATTTTCTTTTTGGATGAGTTTGTACTTGACGAAAAAAATAAAATGAAACCGATTTCCGTCGACAACTTTTTTAGTCGCATCAGAAACCCCTTAAATAAGACCTCGGCTTGGCGGGGAAAACTTGACAAGTTGTTGTGTCCCTAGTTTCAACTGGAACCGCTCGCTACGCGTTCTTGCAGCAAAAACTTTCCAACCACTTGAAAACTGGTTGGAGTCGAGTATGCGCGCTGAATCACAGTTAGCAAACCGTCCGCAACTCGCTGCCAAAACAAACCTAATATATCCACAAGTAAGCACCTGCTCCAGGTGAAAATCCAATGACCTTGAACTAGTGTTGTGTTTGTGTTGTGTATGGAATTGTGGAAGCATCATGATGAGGTTGGAAATTAATTACTTTTTGAATGGGGGGCGTGGAAAAGGACGTGGTGGAAGACGACATATTTTTTATGGCCATGCCAGATTTCCTTTTAATTGCTCGCAATGAGTAATGCAGTCTACAGGGTGTTTCGCTTGTGGAAGTCGTCAAATCAACAAAAGCTTTTACACAGGTATTGGTGTATTGTAGTGGTAGTAGCTTTATTTAACTATACGGTTTCACAATCCTCGACTCACATTTTACAACAAACTGAAGTTATTAGAAACTTATTACATATTCTTAAAAAGAAAATTGAACTCTTTCTCATGTTGTCATGACTTCCTTCATCAATTTCAACCCTCTTCCATCTTCTTTCAGTGTGTTCTTGATTCTTTCTTCACTTTCTCGCATTTCTGTGCATTCCTTCAACAATTGTGCTCCATTGCCGCTCTTTCATTTCCACACATTCGGCATGCTCTTTCATTTGCCTCCAACTCCATCCAGTATTTATTATCTCTCTCCTCATTTCCGCATCTGAATATCGCTATCATGTTTCTTTCCTTCATGTTTTTTCTCTTGAAATATTTTGGTTCTTCTACTGTTATTAGAGTTTCGTATAATTTATTATATATCTCGAGTTTCTTATTCGTTCTCTCCTTTCCTGGCTTTCCACATCTCTACTTCTCACTCTCAGTTCCTCTGCCATCCGTCCTCCACTCTCTCTTATTCTTCTGACCTCTTCGCTCGAGTAACCGCTTCTTCTATACAGGGTGATTCAAAAATGGCGCATTTCCTTTCGGGCACGTTATAGTGGACGTTAACGGAGCATGGGAAAAATAATAAAAAAAATTAATCGGCTTCGATTTGCAACTTATTAACAAAAACAAATCTGTCCAACCTGGCAGCATCGCATTAGTACCTACCTGGCACCTTTAGATCAAAGAGGTACATCACAATAGCATTATTGTATTGTTACCCTGGAAACTCCGTAGAACCTGCCAGACCATACCAAACATACTTGCCAAATGTATTTTCACGGCACTTTTGAGGTAAAAGACGAAATTTGAAAATTGAAAATACGACTCAAATCTCAATTGCAAGAGAAATTTTCAATCGGGAACTACTAACGACATGTGACTCTTCGCAAGTAACAATGCTTTGCTTCAAAATCATGCACACTGAAGAAGTTAAATTCTCAACTTCACCTCTTCATAACTCGAAGGATAAATGAGCCTTTTTTTTTCTATTTTTTCCGTGCTCCCTTAACGTCTCCCACAACGTACACGGGAGGAGAGGCGCCATTTTTGAATCACCCTGTAGAAATTCTTTATGTCTTTTAGTGTTCCTCTTTCTGCATTCTTCAGTTTCTCTTTCCAGCATTCTTGTGAAATTTTGCAGTTTTCTCTGTCTTCCTTTTTCTCTTCGTACCTGACCACTTTTCTTCCTGTTTCAATTCTTATCTTCCATCTCTTTGTTTCTTCTCTCACTATACAGGGTGTCCCGTTTTTCAACGCTCACTATTGGTATCTCGGAAACGGTGAGAGATACAGAGTCGGTTAAATTACAAAAAAGTTGCGCAATTTTATGACTATCTCAAATATCTCAAGATATCCAAGATATCTTCTGTCATTTCTGAAATATCCCAAAAAAACTGAAAAATGCCGAGTTCGAAAATTTCAAATAATTTCTTTATTATGACAGCTATCAATTTGAAAATTGGCATCTTGACATTTTTCAAGGTCCTTGATCGACTGACGTTAATAATTTTTTCCTGCACTCACTAGTTTTTGAGATATGACAGTCAACTTCATTCTTTCTTATGGACACCATATCATTTATCCACCCCATAAAACTCATCTTTTCTTCCTCTTTACAAAGATATAAAACACTTGTAGCAATTTTGTCAAAATAACCTGTAAAAATTGGAAAAACTGTTTCTGAGGTGAAAAAATCGAGTTACCGCTTCGGTTGCCATGCTCTTGTGGCATATAAACAATGGCATTTGGTTGCTATGGTCTGTTGATTTTGGAAAAAGTTCAGTTACATTCCGTTTTTGTGTATTTGATAATGATAATGAATAACAATAAAACAAATACAGAACTAAGTATAACACAAAATGACATAGCAATAGCAATAAACATTCATGATTTACAATTGTCCGAATTGGAGTCCATTTTGCTATATGAAGAGTTGTGTGCCTTTCAGCCATATTTTCAACGGCTGCGCTGATATCGTGTGGGTTAATTGACTGAAACGCATCATCAACTCCTTGCTTCCAGCTCTTGGTTGCTTTCTGGGGTGTTCTGTCATGAGCCACAAATTCGATCTTTGAGCGTTCCCCGCAAAATGGACCCCATTTCGAGTAATTGTAAATTATAAATGTTCATTGCTATTGCGATGTTATTTTATGTTATACTTGGTTTTGTATTTGTTTTATCATTATCTATTATCATTACAAATACATAAAAACGGAATGTAACTAAACTTTTTCCAAAATCAACAGACCATGGCAACCGAATGCCATTGTTATTATGCCACGAGAGCATGGCAACCAAACCGGTAACTAGATTTATACGCCCCAGAAATGGTTTTTTCAATTTTTACAGGTTATTTTGACAAAAATTCTACGAGTATTTTATATCTTTGTAAAGGGAAAGAAAAGATGAGTTTTATGGGGTGGATAAATGATATGGTGTCCATAGGAAAAAATTAAGTCAACTGTCATATCTCAAAAACTGGTGAGTGTAGAAAAAGATTATTGACGTCAGTCGATCAAGGACCTTAGAAAATGTCAGGATACCAATTTTCAAATTGATAGCTGTCATAATAAAAAAGTTATTTGAATTTTAGGAATTCGGTATTTTTCAGTTTTTTTTGGATGTTTCAAAAATTAACAAAGATGTCTTTGATATTTTGACATTTTTGGAAGTCATAAAATTGCGCAACTTTTTTGTAATTTAACCGACTCTGTATCTCTTACCGTTTCCGAGATACCAATAGTGAGCGTTGAAAAACGGGACACCCTGTATATAAGCCATATAAGCGTCATTTCCTTTCTACAATGCGATAAAAATAAGATTGAACATACGAGACAAGGGTAAGTTCCAAGTTTCATGAAAATCGTTCCAATAAGAAATTTCAATATGGCGGCGGAATCATGAAATTCAGTTTGAAAATGAGACTGAAATTATGTACGAGACAAGGGTGAATTCCAAGTTCAATGAAAATCGTTTCACAAATCGTTCCACTTAGTGGGGTCGGTACACATTAAAATACGGTACTATACGGCATTTAATGATACAGAAAATTCCTTTCGCATGAGTGTTCTGCAAGGTCTATCAAACGATATTAGAAGGGGAAGCACAAAAGCTTCCCCTTAAGGGGGCCGCAGGGGGCCCTGTCAAGTTGAGGGTCCAAGAACTCCTACCAAACCATCTTTCAATTTCGTTGTATCACTCAAATGGGGATGATGTGACTCCATTGTGAATCTCGATGGCATTGGTCGCCATGTCTCTTTCATCCTTCATGCTTGAAAAAATAATTTCTTCGGGAGGTCAGAGAAATCACTTTTTATTTATTTGAACATACAAGAGGATGCGAAGTTGGCATGTTTTGTGTCTTAACCTGTTATTTGGCATTACCAAGATCCTATTTCGAAGTCAATTTTTCAAATTCTCAATTTTGGGTTGATTGGTAGGCTAAGAAGTAGGTATTTTTTAACATCCAGTTCAGACAAACTTTTTTCAGTGTCCAACTGGGAGTTATTGAAATCATCATCAAGGGTGGATCCACTGAACTATTTTCTGAACATAATGTCAAGAACATCAATCATAAACCGCGAATAGAGAGTACACAGATTATTTTTCTTTCGGTCGGTTGAATTGCGATGCCTACTACGCCCGTCAAGTGGAACGCTGAGCATCGCCAGCCTAAACTGGTATGAAAACAGCCTAAACAAATTTAAAACTGACTAAAACTCTGGGTGCTGACTCAGAATTGAATGTCGAACCACACAATGAGTGTTTCCGGCAGTTTTGAATTCGTTCAGGCTGTTTTCATACTAGTTCAGTCTGGCGATGCTCAGCGTTCTCCCTGACGGGCGTAGTAGGCATCGCAATAGGGTAGTGACCGATTTTTTTTATATAATTTTTTTTCAAAGTTCACTTCTTGATAAGTGACGCTATAATATTCAACAGATTTTTTTTCGTAAGTTTTCTTGGTAAAAAAAAATTATGAAAGTTTTCTATCATTTCAAATTTGGCGCGATGACGTCACAATCTTTCATAGGCAGAGAAGCAGGCTTGACAACACTACAGAACTTACTACAAAAAGCACTAGCGTCAACCCGTCAACACTCATAACAGCTGATTGTTATATTGTTAACGTTTTGTGTATCTGTGCGGTGATTCGTGTTGTTTACTTGTTTTGCTTGAAAATATGGAAAGTTGGTAAAATCTTTCATGATTTATGAATATTTCAAAACTACATCAGACTTCAATGGTTATGTTGTGCTGGCAAACGTCAACGTCAACACTGACACACAGGCAACGGAGGTGGGGTCATTCCCACTACTGTCAAAAGATTGAAACGTCACAGCCCGCCTTACAGCTCGGTAGATTTGAAATCGTTCGCAAAAGTAGCCACTTTCAAGGCAGATTTTGAGACACTTCGAACTTTTTTTTCGAATTTTCACGAAGCGTAGTCTTGTTATCAAGGCTCTACATTCGATTAGTATGATTTTTTTTATATTTTTCGATGGTGGTCACTACCCTATTCGACCGACGGAAAGAAAAATAATTTGTGTACTCTCCATGTGCAGTTTGGGATTGATTCCCTTGACATAATGTTAGGAAAATAGTCCAGTCTATCCACCCCTGCGATTATTTCAATAACCTCCAGTTGGACACTGAAAAAAGTACGTCTGAACTGGATGTTAAAAAATACCTACTTCTTAGCCTACCAATCAACCCAAAATTGAGAATTTAAAAAATTGACTTCTTAATAGGATCTTGGGAATGCCAAATAACAGGTTAAGACACAAAACATGCCAACTTCACATCCTCTTGTATGTTTAAAAAAATAAAAAGTGATTTCTCTGACCTCCCGAAGAAATTATTTTTTCAAGCATGAAGGATGAAAGAGACATGGGGACCAGTGCCATCGAGACTCACAATGGAGTCACATCATCCCCATTTGAGTGATACAACGAAATTGAAAGATGGTTTGGTAGGAGTTCTTGGACCGTCAACTTGACAGGGCCCCCTGCGGCCCCCCTAAGGGGAAGCTTTTGTGCTTCCCCTTCTAATATCGTTCGTTGGGCCTTATAGAACACTCATGCAAAAGAAATTTTCTGTATCATCAAATGCCGTATAGGAATGGCTACCAACCCCACTAACTGAATTTCATGATTCCGCCGCCATCTTGGCCGCCATATTAAAATTTCTTATTAGTGGAACGATTTTTATGGAATTTGAAACTTACCGTCGCCTCGTATGATCATTCTTATTTTCAAGCTGAATTTTATATGATTCAGTTGCCAACTTGGCCGCCATATTGACACTTATTAGTGAAACGATTTTCATGCAACTTGGATCTTACCCTCGATCTTACCCTTGTCGCGAATGGTCATTCTTATTTTCAAGCTGAACTTCATGATTCCGCCGCCATCTTGGCCGCCATCTTGAAATCTCTTTATTTATTCAGTGGAACGATTGACATGAAACTCACTATTGTGCTTGTTGCGAATGAACATTCCGAGGAACATTATTTCTTATTTTCAACCTTGACTTTCATCAATGACAGATCTGCCCTAAAAAATATGCGTTATTTCGACTCACGCACGTGAGAGGATATTCACTTGTTTATTATGCCATGAACCTCGCCACAGAGGTACCTGGTAATATTTCCGCAAGAATTTTTAGCGAATCTACAATATTCTTTATATTAGGTAAACATGAGGGTAGATAAACAAGATCTAAATAAGCTGTTGATTGTATAAAAATTCTCGTATATTATTACTACTATCGTATGATCAAAAACTTTTTCCCTCTAGGCAGGCTGTGGTCTGGTCATTGACAGGCAAACGAGGCTGATTTTGGCCAGGCCACGCAACCTGCCTAGAGGCGGAAAGTTTTTAATCATACGGTATTTTACGCATGCAGGGGAAGCAATGTTTAAAAATGTATGACAATTTGGTTTCCACTTCCCTTTAATTACGCTTTTTCCCAGAAATTCATAGCACCCATAGACAAGGACAAAAGTAGAAGAAGGAAGAACCACTGCGCATCCATTTCAGCCGATATCGCATGGGGTCCGCCATTTTTAGGTCATAACGGTTTTTCCAAGGCGGCAATTCAAATGGGGGTAGTACGCGCGAGTCAAAACCATAGACAGACGTCAAAACAGATGACAGTCATGAGACAATTTGTAGGCTATACTTTGTAAATGAAACAAATAACTCAAGAATTTCTGCTCACGGCCTTGACTAATCCTCATACTCATAGTCAATACTTCGCTCGATCTCCGACTTCGCATGTCTCAAGTCCTTGGGACAATCGGAGACCGACTGCGAGTATGGGCCATACACGTATGGGCATAAGCATAAGGCCCACGATATGTGCTTAATTTGAGCTACAGAATAAAATTTCAAGAAAAATATTCAATGTTTTACTTGTGATAAAATAATACAAGTTTGAAAGTGTTCGTTGAACATCACACTGAATCAGCTCTTCGCTTTACGTTTTGGCTAGATTGTGCACCTAATCTTATTTTCAAATAGCATCTTACAGTTCTTTCAATTAAGATAGAATTGTTTGTTTCAAAATATCATTGTCCGAAACGAGGTTCTGAATCGGGTCCTGGGAGTCTGGAGAAAATTTTGTTCACATTACTTCGAAATGCCTCGAACAAATCAGCAGCACCGAGCCTTTCTTTTAAGACGTTTCCAAGTTATTCCTTCATCATTCCAATTGCCTCGAGCCACAATCGAAACCCATCACCCCGTGGAAAACTAAAAACAAAACTTAGTTACCGGAGTGAAATTTGATTATTTAAATTCAGTGTTACGTATGAAAGGAAAGGATATCTTCCCATCTCTGGGTTCATCAATCGCTTGATATTCTTGCAAATTTCGATAGGTATAACAAGACATCCTGTATTGATGCATTAGCTGAGTTCGATCAGGTTCGATCAAACTTATTACACAGACAAAAACGCCAAACGAACACTTCACACAGAGGCCTCGATATCTGTTTCACAGCTTCTAAGTGGAGATTGAACTGCGGACCCCATTCTCCATACTTCCATAGCGGCTTTCTTGCTTCACTTTCTTAACAAAAAGTCATCAAGTACAATGCACTCGACAATGCATTAATAATGCAATGCATCCCAGGAATATAAATAATATCCGGTCAAAAAGTAGAATTCGTGGAAACGAACATTGAATAACACTCAACATTGAATTCTATTGTTATGTTTTACACAAAACCAAATTTAGGCGCCGAGGAAAGTTCGATCACAACAAATCAATCTAACCTAAAACTTCGTAGCTGTCATCAAGTACACTGTCAGTACTGTCACCCACCTGTCATAATTAAAATTGCCGCCAGGAAAAACCGTTATGTAATCAAAATGGCCGGCCTACAAATTACACAGCCGCGCAGGTATCTTGCCTCTTCTACTTTTGTCCTTGTCTATGATAGCACCGTTTCCTTCACCCTTGAACTGTGTTGTTCTCTCAGCAATATTTTTCCTCTAACAATCGGAAACGGCTCGTCTCCCCCGATCTCTGGTAAGATTTTCTGATACAAGTGTTTCCTCCTATAGGTATTCCTAGATATTTCATGATATTCCCGCATATTCTCGAGTATTCGCAGGTATTCCCAAGTATTTCCGAGTATTCCCGAATATTCTTGGTATTTCCATGTATTTCCTAGTATTCTCTAGTATTCTCTAAGTATTCTGAACATTTTGTACAGGTATTCCCGGAGTGGTTGGCCCCTCGGACGTGATAGAAATTCGATATGAGATTAAAAAAATTTATGAAAAACTAACCAAGAAAAATTTTCACCCGACAAAAATTTGTTGAGAATAAGAAAAATGATGGGGGAGGGGTCAATTTCAGGAAGACATCAGCTGTAGGTACCTACCTACCTATACGCCAAATAATAGAGTGCACGCGTGTAAATCAAGCTTTATCCAATAATGCGCGCTGCAAGCACTCCTCGAAAAACAATACATTCGACGTGTAATCTACCCGATAAATATATATGCACAGAGCGTAGGTATTTTTAGCTGGATTTTTAGCGAACAAAAAATCGATGACCTAAACTGGCATAGACTAGTGTATTCCATTCAACAAAAACGAGAAAATCCCACCGAAAATGCCTAAATAACGTGAGTAATAATGCATCAAACACTGCTGCACTCGAATCAAGTTCAAATTAACGTCCAGATATACACTCATTCACACAACCTGCGTCGCTTTTCATCCAACTATTCTTTCATACTTGGGTATTTATAAAAATAGCTCCACCTTACACGTACATCAATCCTTGCACAGTAGAATTCCCGCGAATGAAACGTTGCAAATTGGTCCTAATGTTACCTTTATTAACAAGAGAAAAATTAGTTACTCACTCAAGCTAAGTTAACTGGCAAACTGGCTATTACGCAAGAATTACGTAATAATATTTCAGTTACGTAACCAAACGGTGCCCGAACTAGCGTGGAGGAGTGTAGGTAGGACGCGCGCGGGATCGATAACTCGGCGCATGGCCGCGACGCAGTAGGCCGCGCGCTCTCCTAGTCGATAACAGCGGAACGCTCGCCGCTCAGCTGTTTTGCGCCAAGCCCCGGCCTGCTAGTTTCGGCGGAGATGTCACCGCAGACGCTGGAAACGTCCGATTTGCACGCGAAAAAGGCACATTTCGTCCATTCGAAGCGCAAAAATTGAAGTTTCTTGTCGACGGAGGCGGCACGGGGACGGCCGGCGGCTCTGCGGACATGACGCGACACCTGTCGGACGAATTCGTCGGCGGCGTCAGGGATCTGGTGAAGAAAATCTCCGGATTCGAGGTTGGTAGTACCACTTTTGCAATTTTTGTTTGTTTACCGAGCCTGTCAAGCCGCAGTTACTTGATTCTACGTTTAATATAAAGTTCTGGCGATTGTTTTATTTCTGTAGTACGTGTTTAGTTCCCAAGGGGGTTCGCTTTGTAAAATAAACATTAAGGGTGTTCGCAGCTTGATTAGGGTAAAGTTGAGTAACTCGGTGCAGGCAAAAACATGCCGCAAAACACGTCAAGTGTTACAAAATTCACAGGGAGATAGATAGTTAAAAAATAAGAAGACTTCTCTCAATAAACATACCCTCTCAAATGTATATTAACGGAGATACAGGCCTTCAAAGTTGTTTTTCAAAAACAGTTTTTTCTGCATAACTTTTGAACTGTTCAACCGATTTCATTCAAATTCGAATCAAAGTTTACCAGAACAGGTTGCAATTGAACAATGATAACGTCTTTTATTTAAATTTTTCAGGGGCGAAGATAATAGGGGTTACCCTCCCCTTTCTTCCCCTATTTTCAACCACCTCAAAAAATTTCGGAAATGGTTCCAATTTTTAAATTCTACGTTCAATACAAAGAAAAAAGTTACTCTTGCACAATTTTGATAAGAGGCTTCATTTTTGAGATATTTGGGTTTGAAGCATTGGAAATCATCTTGAAATCACCACTCATTTCCAGGGCCTTAGAATTAAAATTCAAGAAAACCCATGATTCGGCAACTCGAAATTCGTCGTTTTCTGGGTGTTATTAGTTGATAAAACACCGTTTGGGCTAAGAATAGGGAATCCAATCCCGCAGCAAAATTGATCCCGGGATTGAATCGGCAAGATTGAAAAAAAACGGCAATCCCGAACAACCCCGTCTGGGATTGTACGGGATCTTGGATTGATATTTGAAGCCCCCTCCCCCTCCCGTAGCTTGGAATGGAAAAATTTAACTAGAAGTTAATTTAGTGAGCAGGGTCGTCTGGGTCGTCATCGTCAATCCTGTCAATCCTACGGGAAGAAGTGGATGACGTCTGTGGGTTCACGGTCGTGGATTTGGAGGGGGCCGTTCCAGTCACTTTTATTTTCTGGATTGTGACTGAATATACAGGTGTTACAGGTCCTGCAACAGTGCCTTGGGCTTTCCTAGCGGATAAGGTCAATTTTTTTTGACATCAGGCAATCGCGGCTGCCAAAAGTGAAAAAAATAATTGTCGAAAATACTCACATTTCTACGAAATGACATGAAAATTTCAGGCCGCGGCGAGGTACAAGAAAAATAAAATTTTGTGTATCTATGTCCGAGATCATAATTAGGAGATACTTTGGGAAAGTGTTTTAAACAAAATCCAGTCTAAAATGACGTTTTGTTCTTGAAATATTCTTTTAAAAATCAACGGCGAATTTTGTGTTTTAAATTTCTCTATAAATCTTTGTTTCATTATACAGGCTGTCCGTTTTTCGAGGCTAAGCATGGGTATCTCGCTTATCTTCAGAGGTACAGAGTCGATTAAATCAGAAAAAAGTTGCGAATCTTCATGACGATCAATGATCCAAAAAGATATTCGACTTGTCAGTTTTAGTTTTCGAGATATCGAGAAAAAACAAAAATTTGTAATTTTTGTTTCTATTTTTTATTTGCAAAACGTTTGAAGGTAGTCTTTTCTAATTCAGACATCTTGGAAGCACTTTTTCAAGGGGAATTCAATGTTGCCAAAATCTTTATTCTAGCTTTCAAAACAACCGAGATATGACATTCAACTTTTTTTCTCTTATGGGCGCCATATTGGATTTTGACATTTTTGAATACAATATTTTTTTCTGGTTACAACGATGTGTCACATGCCACTGTTGAATTCATGCTTTTGAGCAAAAACATTTTTTTAATTTTTCAAAGAGTGCTTTGGAAACAAAATCAGCACCGACAATAAAACAAAAACGTAAATGTTCAACATCCATTCAACAGTGACATGTGGCACATCGTTGTAACCAGAAAAGAATACTGTATTCAAAAATATCAAAATCCAATATGACGCCCATTAGAGGAAAAAGTTGAATGTCGTATCTCGGTTGCTTTGAAAGCTAGAATAAAGATTTTGGCAGCTTTGAATTCCCCCTGAAAAAGTGCCCCGACAATGTCTAGATTAGAAAAAGCCACCTTCAACTGTTTTTTGAATAAAAAATAAAAACAAAATTCAAATTCCTGTTTTTTCACGATATTTCAAAAACTAAAATCGATACGTCAAATTTCTTTTTGGATCATTGATCGTCATGAAAATGCGCAACTTTTTACCTAATTCAACCGACTTTGTATCTCTCAAGATAAGCGAGATACCCATGCTTAGCCTCGAAAAACGGACACCCTGTATTTCTCCGGAAATAATCCACCGATGCTGATGTAACTCAGTACAGGGGTTTAAGGTGGAAGCCTTGGCAAAATTACAGCCGCCACAATTGTATTTTTTCACCTCATCGAAAACATTATTCATCTTCAACTCTTTCCACAGAGGAAGAGAAACCTGCCAATTTTTCTGTTACGGTTGATGCTTTTTATTGATTTCGGTCATTTTTACAGGAGGGCACGGACAACTTCAAGCAATGCGAGAAGAAGGCCCTCGGCATCATCCTCAAGGGCGACACGATGCTGTTCTTCAACAGCCGCGAGATCCAGCGGGAAATCAACAGCATGGCCCAGAAGTTCAACTTTCACGGCTACTCCAAGCACGCCGAAAATCTGGAAATGCTCTACTCCAAGTACGTGCCGAAGACCCTCAAGGGGCACGATCTGGAAACGAGACTGCAAACCGTCAAGTTCCTGCTCACGATGTCGGAGAGTCCCACGACGCAGTTCTGGCAACATCCGGAACGGTTCCAGTTCATTGAGGCCAACAAAGCCGAAGAGGAGGTCGTCAACTGGGGCGAGTACTTGAACGAGGGGATCGGGAGGTGGTCGCCCTGCAGGGACGGAAGCCCCGTAAGTTGATTTTTATAGGTTTCAATTTGTTCAGGCTTTTTGTTGCAATTTTTCCAAGCCAGCTCTAAGTATTCAACACTTGTGAATTAGGCACCCTTCTAGTCAGAATTGACTGTAGAGTGCAGCACCTCTGTAGTCAAATTAGTTTTTATTTACGTGTAGTTATTAGTAATTACTCTCTACGATGAATGGTTTCCACAATAGCCTTCCTTGCTGTCAGAATTATCATCTCTTGAGCTAGGCGCCTCTGTAGTCAGGATGGCAGAACTGCTTCCAACTGGCGTCAACTTTATAGCTCAAAGATCAAATGCGAGATGAAAAACAAATATTTCCAAAAAGCAACATTGTGCCGCCTCTGAAGTCAGTGGCATCAAGAGACAGCCCTTGTAGTCAGAAATGTACGTGTAATGAGTGCATTGTTGTTTTTCAGGAAACATCTGAGGTGTTCTTGGACGAAGGCTTCGACGAAGTGGAGTCCACCAGCGCCGCCAAAAGCGCCAATGCTCCCTCCTCGGTGGTCATCAGCCAGAAACCTGAAGTGCGAATGTACGACTTCAAAACGTCCCGGGAAGAACTCCTGGCTTCCATCCAGCACACTTGGTACAACATGGAAAAACCGCAGACGTTGCCGACCAGTGCTTGGTTCGAAGCCAACGTTGCGCTGTTATGGTAAATTGGCTCATAAGTAGTGTCTGAGCACTTGGATATAATTTTTGTTCCGATTCAGTGCTTTTTGCAGCTGAGCAAAACTGGTAGCTCCACAAGTCGTTGAGTTATTGGAACTAGTCTAATTGAATCTAGATTTCTTAGTTACTTAGTTGCAAGTTGTCAAATTGCGAGCTAACAGAACTTGACTCAACTATTTCTAGTTTCTGGTAGCAAAATCCAAAATATTCATTGCTTGTCTCAGGTTGCAATTTTTAGTATAAGAAAAACCGTAATGCGACATTTGTCCACCTAAACCCAAGGTTTTTAGTTACTTAGCTGAAAAATTGTCAAGTTGCAAGTTATCAACCCAAACTTGACGATTTCTAGTTTATGGAGTCTAAAGTTAAATTCATTGTTTGTCAGGTAATAGGTAATGCCTAATAACAGAAAAAATCATGACTTGAGATTTGTCAACTTGAATCTGGTGTTTTCAGTTACTCACTTGAGAATTTTTCAAGTTGCAAGCTACCAGAATTTGACCTAAAGATTTCTTGTTCCTGTGGTCCTAATTTGAATTAATTGCCAGTGTCAGATTTTTATTAGTACCATAAGAATCGCAACTTGAATTTCTCAAGTTGAATCTGGTGTTACTAGTTACTTGGTTGATCAATTGTCAAGTTGCAAGTTATCAAACCCAAACTTGACGATTTTTAGTTCATGGAAGCTAATGTTAAATTCATTGTATATGTCAGGTAATATTTAATTCCAGAAAAATCGTGACTTGAGATTTGTCAACTTGATTCTTGTGTTTTCAGTTACTTAGTTGAGAAATTCCCAAGTTCTAGAAGTTACTAGAAGTTTACCCAAAGATTTCTTGTTCCCGTGGTTCAAATTTGAATTCATTGCTAGTGTCAGATTGTTATTGGTACCATAATAATCGTAACTTTGCTTTATCAAGTTGAATCAAGTGTTTCTAGTTGGTTGGTTGATGAGTTGTCAAGTTTCAAGTTACTAAAACAAGGTCAAACGATCTCTAATGCCATATTTACTGCTTTTGTCAGGTTTTGGTTGGTATTGAAATAAATCGCAACATTATGTCAACTTGAATCTAGGGTTTTTAGTTACCTAGCTGAAAAATTGTCTAGTTGCAAGTTATCAAACCCAAACTTGACGATTTTTAGTTCACGGGAGCTTATGTCAAATTCATTGTATATGTCAGGTAGTGTATAATTCCAGAAAAAAAAACCGTAACCTAAGATTTGTCAACTTGACTCTGGTGTTTCCAGTTACTCAGTTGAGGAATTTCCAAGTTGCAAGTTACTGGAACTTGACCCAAAGATTTCTTGTTTCTGTGGTCCAAATTCAAATTCATTGCTGGGTCAGATTGTTATTAGTACCATAAGAATCGTAACTTTGATGGTTCACCAAGTTGTATATGGCGTTTCTATAAAGTAAGTATAGAACAACATGGATTTTTACCTATTTATGGCGTTTCTAGTTACTTGGTTACTAAAATGTCAAGTTTCAAGTTACCAAAACAAGGTCCAACGATTTCTAATGCCAAATTCACTGCTTGTGTCAGGTTTCAGTTGGTATTGGAAGAGTCGTAACTTGAAGTTGTTCAATTTGAATCTAGGGTTTTTAGTTACCTAGCTGGAAAATTGTCAAGTTACAAGTTATCAAACCCAACCTTGACGTTTGTTTAGTGTATATGGAAGTTAATGTCAAATTCATTGTATATGTCAGGTAATGTTTAATTCCAGAAAAATCGTAACTTGAGATTTGTCAACTTGACACTGGTGTTTTCAGCTACTTAGTTGGGAAATTTTCAAGTTGCAAGTTACTAGAACTTTACCCAAAGATTTCTTGCTCCCGTGGTCCAAATTTGAATTCATTGCCAGTGTCAGATTGTTATTAGTACCTACCATAAGAATCGTAACTTTGGTTTATCAAGTTGAATTTGTAGTTTCTAGTTACTTGGCTAAGAAGTTGTCAAGTTACAAGTTAACCAAAACAAGGTCCAACGAGTTCTAATGCCAAGTTCACTGCTTGTCTTAGGTTCTGGTCAGTATTGGAAGAATCGTAACATTCTGTCAACTTGTATCTAGGGTTTTTAGTTACCTTGCTGGAAAATGGAAAATTGTCAAGTTGTAAGCTATCAAACCCAAACTTGACGATTTTTAGTTAATGGAAGCTAATGTCAAATCCCTTGTATATGTCAGGTAATGTTCAATTCCAGAAAACACCTAACTTGAGATTTGTCTACTTGATTGACTCTGGTGTTTTCAACTATTAAGTTGGGAAATTTCCAAGTTGCAAGTTACTAGAACTTCACCCAAAGATTTCTTGTTTCCGTGGTCCAAATTTGAATTCATTGCCAGTGTCAGATTGTTATTAGTACCTACCATAAGAATCGTAACTTTGGTTTATCAAGTTAATTGGTTTATCAAGTTAAATCTGTTGCTTCTAGTTACTTGGTTGATAAGTTGTCAAGTCACAAGTTACCAAAACAAGGTCCAACAAGTTCTTATGCCAAATTCACTGCTTGTGTCAGATTCTGGTCAGTATTGGAAGAATCGTAACATTCTGTCAACTAGTATCTAGGGTATTTAGTTACCTTGCTGGAAAAAGGAAAATTGTCAAGTTGTAAGTTATCAAACCCAAACTTGACGATTTTTAGTCCATGGAAGCTAATGTCAAATCCATTGTATATGTCAGGTAATGTTAAATTCCAGAAAAATCGGAACTTGAGATTTGTCAATTTGACTTTGGTGTTCTCAGCTACTTAGTTGGGAAATTTTCAAGTTGCAAGTTACTAGAACTTTACCCAAAGAATTTCTTGTTTCCGTGGTCCAGATTTAATTTCATTTCTAGTGTCAGATTGTTATTAGTACCACAAGAATCATAACTTTAGTTTATCAAGTTGAATCTGGTGTTTCTAGTCACCTGGTTGATAAGTTGTCAAGTAACGAGTTACCAAAACAAGGTCCAACGATTTCTAGTTTTTGAAGGTGTAATGTTTCAGGTTGCATAATTATAGTAGTAGCTTGAAATCTGTCAAATTGAATGTAGTGTTTCTATTCAACTTAGTTAACGAATGGTCAAGTTGCAAGCTACCAAAACAAAACTCAAAATTCCTAGTTTCTAGTGGCTGATTTCAAATTCATTCTTTGCGTCCGGTTGTATCCGTATCAGAAAAATTGTAACTTGAAATTTGTCAAGCTGTGTCTAATATTTCTAGTGACCGAGAGCTCGATACCAAGTTGCAGGCGCCAAATTTGGGACGGCGTGACTCACCAAATACAGCGGTCCAATTGGTTGGTATCCGCCGTTGCTATGGTAACCGCACTTACGGCGGTCCCAGCCCCAACTTGGTATCGAGCCGTTAGGGCTGGATTTCAAGTCGGAGATCCGCCCGCGCAAGTGTAGCGTAAGTCCCGTCACTATGGCAACATAACACAATCCGACGCGATGATTGGCTTATCGATGCCGTAAATGGGTGGCGTAAGTTGCGCCGCTAACTTGAAATTCAGCCCTTAGTGAATAAGTTAGTCAATAGTTATCAAGTTGCGAGTTAAAAATGCTTTTTCAGGGACAAACACTTGACGCAATCGGTCCACAACTTGATACCGGTCTCGCCGGTGGGAATCGTCACCGAATACCAAGCGATGCGAGAGATCCTGTGGCAAATGTGGGGCCCGCACAACTCCACCTTGTTCGCCCTGTCCGGCGATAAACTCGTCGTCAAAGAAGACATCACCATTTCCAGTATTAGAGCCGTAAGCATCTTCACCTCTTCCTCATGCTTTCAAACCGTTTCCAAAATCGCCGCATGTTAAGGCCGTTCTCGTTGGTTCTCACTGATAGCTGACATCTATGCAGCTCAACTGACATTTGACAGGTGTCAACGAGAACCAATAGGATGCCTTCTCCAGATTCAAAATTGGCAATGAACTCTTGGAAGTTCCGTTCAAGTACACACAGTGTAATAAGTGCAAATAAAGCGAAGCTTCCAAGCCATTTATTTCTAATCAAAGTGTACAATTCCAGCCAGCTTTTGAGCACTTCTTGCAAAGCGTCTTTATCCCTTACATCGAGCTTCTAGACGAATTCCGGAAGTTCTTCCAGGGTCTGGACAGGGAAATCCTGGAAGACAACAGAGACTTGCCGGAAACGTACCAGAGCTACGGGCAGGCTTTGAGGAACATCTTGCGGCCAGTCTTCGAGCAGCTCGTGAAAATCGAAGACGAAGTTCGAGCTCAAGGTAGAGTACTTTTCCATGTAAATTAACATTTGAAGCTAGGTCTTAGTAAAGTTCCAACTGAAGTTAGAGTGAACTTCAAATCAAAACCTAAAGTGAACTTTTAAGTAGAGCGAAATCCAAATTTCAAAAAGCGTTTTCGAGTCGCTAGAGCCGAGCCGGTTCGGCTCTATAATCAAGGGATTTGATTGGTTCTCAAAAATCCGTGGCCAATCAGTGATAGCGATTTACGAGCTGAACTGGCTCGGTTCTGATGACTCGAAAACGCTAAGAGTAAGTTGAATGTAAAGTTCAGTGTAAAGCTTGAAGTTGGACGTGAAGCTTATAGAAAAGAAAATATTGAATACGTTTCATTATATTTACAGAAACCACCATTACACTTCTGGACCTGGCTGCCAGATTCGAGCAAGTCTTCAAGCACATCTTGGTGCTGAGAAACGTGCATAACGATCTTATTCTGAAGGATATAAACCAAAAATCCAGACTGTTTCTGGCCCTGGACCTGCTCACGAGGCTACGCATGAGTCTGAAATCGCCTTTCTGTAAAATCGAGCAGGACTTGAGGCTGGCCATTTACGTGGAATCCCTGTATTATTACTTCAAAGTCGTCGATTCGTGGCTCGTCAGAAATCTGCTGGCGGATTACAGCGAAGAGTTTATTGTGCTAAAGTGAGTACTCAACCGTATAAGTTAGGTTGTTTTCACGGCGTTGCAGTTGACAGAAACGTAGTGAGCCGATTGAAATTCTCAAACTAGGCGACTAACTAACAAACTAAAAAAAATAGGAAATTTGTGGCTGCACAATCTGAAATTTGGCAAAATAGGTCTAAAAACCGTGCACTGGGTGAGAAGCGGTGCAGTGACGTGGGATTCACCGCCGGAATCGCATTCCTCGCATCCGATTTAGTAAGAAACGATGCCCTGTTCGACATTTTCAAAATGTCAAAATTTGAAAAATACTCGAAAATGTCAAAGTTGGGAAAATCACAGAATGTCAAACTTCACTTTTTTTCTGGAAATGATCAAGTGACGTGTCGTTCCCTACTAAATCAACTACAGGAAACATGATGGCGGTGTTTATTTTTGTATCAGATGAAATCTGTACAGAGAACGTACATTATTTTGGCCATTTCGCAACTTTTTCTCTCTAGCTATCGCAATATTTCAGACACCTTGTATGAGGTACTTGTTTTCGGAAATCAGTGATGAAAGCAAACGCTCATCAAGAAAATTGCAAATTGCCAGTTTAGGTAAAGATAAGTATGATTTTTTTCCCATTTAGACTTGAATAAATATAGTGAACTGGTTTGAGTTGAAGATATTTTATTGGACACTGACTCTTTAATAGTGATAAGCGTCTTTGTCAGTTATAATCGAGTAAGATTGGTCCTGAAATCTTGTACCAAGTGAAAACTTATCGCTGAATATTTTGAATAGAAAAAAAATAGACAAATATACAATTTTTGGCTCTGTAAGCAAACACTTAGTAGAATAGACTTGAAAACTCACTGGGTAAGAGGCGAAGCAGTTCAGTTTACTTGATAACAATATCTCACTTGACTTTTTTCGAAAGGTAAAACTTGGATAAAAAATCAAAAATGTCAGAGTTTGAGAAATCCAAGAATTTCAGTTTAAAACAAATCCAAAAATTTTGGAAATTGAAATTTTTTGAGAGAACTTGAATAATTCTGGTAATTTCGCAAGTTTTTTTTTTATTTCGTATAACAATACAAGAATAATGATTAAGTAGGTATGTATATCTAGTGCTTGAAAAACTCATAATTCAATGTCCAGATGTCTTAAATATTGGACTGCCTCAGGAGCAGCTGTATGTAGAGTGGGAAGGCCAGGGACGAATTTCCGTATAGGGCATTCGGAAATAATGTGTGAAGTCGTCTGTTCGGCTGCACCGCAATCGCATGATGGTGAGTCAAGGAAGCCCCATTTGTGCATGTGATACGCACATTTACCGTGAGTTGTTCGGAAACGATTCAGGGATACCCATTCTTTACGCCGAAGATCAAATCCAGGAAGAGTTGTGGTCGGATCGTTGACTAAGTATTTATTTGTGACCTCAGAATTGTCCCAAACTTCTTTCCATTTTTCTTTGATATCAAAATCGTCTGTGTTGTCAAATTGTGGTATTCTCGACTTGAGTCTCGTTTCTGGTAAACTTTGAAGTTCTTCATAAAGTGATGAGTTCTCGAATGAACGGCATTTCTTCAGTTCACGGACTGCTGAAGCCTCGCGTCTAAGTTGAGGGGGAGCGATGTTTGACAGCACTGGGAGCCATGGTAAGGGTGTTGATTTGACTGCGCCAGATATTATTCGCATTGCTTTATGAAGTTGTGTATCAATTTTGTGAGTGTGACTACTGTGAAGCCAAACTGGAGCACAATATTCAGCAGCAGAATAAACGAGTGCTAGTGATGCAATGCGCAGCGTTTGGGCGTCTGAACCCCAATTCGATCCAGCCAACTTTTGTATAATATTCACTCTGGCATTGATCTTCATCGCTGTTTTCTCAAGGTGAGGTCTAAATGACAGTGTGCGATCCAACGTTACACCTAGGTACTTTGGATGAACATTATAGGGCAGCTGAACGCCTTCGCTATCTATTTGAAGTTGACGATGGGCTTCTTTGTTGTTCAGATGGAATGCACATGTTTCTGTTTTGGTCAAGCTCGGTCTCAGTTGTTTGCTCCTAAAATACGTATTCAGAGTTCTCAGATCATCTTCCAGAATTCTCTCACATTCCACCAGACTTCTCTCTTGTTTTGCAACCACTATATCATCCGCGTATTGGAAAATCTTGGATTGTAGTACAGGGATGTCCGAGACATACAGGTTAAATAGAGCTGGAGCTAGTACGCTGCCTTGTGGAAGACCATCATTCAATCTGCGCCATCTACTGGTTTTATTGTCCAAACAGACTCGGAAGTAGCGATTTGAAAGCATGTTGTTCAGTAATTGACATAGTTTGGCGCAGGGAATAACCTCCATAATTTTTACCATGAGATTTTCACGTCCAACAGTGTCATAGGCCGCGGTCAAGTCAACAAAGACTGCTCCTGTTTTCAGTTGCCGTTGAAAACCAGACTCGATGTGGGTACAGAGCGCCATTACTTGTTCAGTACAATTCCGGTTTTTACGAAATCCAGCTTGAAATGATGGGGTCACTTCTTCGATTTTTGGCAGGACACGTTCCAGGATCATTCTCTCTAGTAATTTATAAGGAACACATAGCAAGGAGATTGGTCTATAATGGGCAGCTTCAGTACAGTCTTTCCCGGGTTTTGGTATAGCTATAACTTGTGTTTTCTTGAAGATCTTTGGGAGGCTACCGGTGTTGAGGATGTTATTGAAGAGAGTTATAAGCCACTTTTTAACTTGTAGTCCTGCATGGATTAAGAATTCGCCATATATGCAGTCTAGTCCGGCCGCTTTACCATTTTTGATGCTTCGAAGGGAATATTCGAGTTCTTGTAACGTGAAGGGACTTGAAAAATTGACGTTCGTAAGCGATAAGCAAAGCAGTGACGTGCAATTTGCTGTCGAAATCGTGTTCTTTTCATTCGATTCACCAAGAAACGATACCCCACTCGACATTCCGAAAATGTCAGATTTATTGAAAAAATTACAATTTTAATTTTCTTGAAATCGCACGCAACGTGTCATTTTCTACTAAACCGAGTATGAACAACATGATGGTGGTGTTTGTTTTTGGATTGGACTAAACTATAGAAAGAACTTGAATAATTTACCAGTTTTTACCTTTTTTTTCACCATAATACATGAGACATCCTTTGAAGAGGTACTTGGACTTGAAGACTACTAATCTAGAAGAAATTAGGAAAATTGTGGCTCTACAATCGAAAGCTTAGAAAAGTAGGTCCAAAGACTGACCAAAGCCAGAATCTGGTTACGCATCCAATAATTTGTGTTGTTGTATTTTATAGTTGTTTCGATCTGACCACAACAACTATATTTGAAGAGAACGTGGATAAATTTTGCAATTTCAAGACACCCTGTATGTGACTCTATATTCTTGTAGGTTTTTGATCGAGAATAAAATAGAGCAGCTGTGAGTTTACAATTGAAGACTCGACAAAATAGGTCCAGAAACCGTGCACTGGGCAACAAGCAAAGCAGCGATGTGGGATTTGCTGTCAGAATTGCGCTCCTTGCATCCAATTCTCAAGAAACGATACCACACTTGACATTTTCAAAACGTCAAAAAATGTAAAAAATCAAAAAATGTCAAATTTCACTTTTTTGAAAATGGTGAGTTCTGTATCGTTTCTTTACAAATTGACCATGAAAAACATGATGGTGATATTCATTTTTTGATCAGACAAAAACGATACAGAGAACATAACTGTGGTCACCTTACCACGTCATTTCGTTGTTTTTTCCTTCAATCACAATTTTAGGGACACCTGTATGTGAGTATGTACTCTTGTAAGCTACTGACCTGAAATGAAGTAGAGCAGCTGTGGATTTGCATCCCAAGACTAGACAAAATAGGTCCAAAAACCGTACACTGGACGAAAAGGAAAGCAGTGACGCGGGATTTGCTGATAGAATCATTCTCCTTACATTCGAATTCCAAGAAACGATACCTCACTCGACATTTTCAAAATGTCAAAATTCTCAAAAAAATAAAAAATAATCGAAATTTTACTTATTTGAAAATGGCAAGCTACGTATCGTTTCCTACCAAATCGACCGCAAGAAACTTGATGGTGATGTTTATTTTTTGATCAGACAGAAACTATACGGAGAACATAGCTAACTGCGACTATCCTACAACTTTCCCTGGTGTCAAATGTCAAATTTGGACTGTTTTCTAAATAATAAGTGACGTGTCATTTCCTACTAAACTGACTATGGGAAACATGATGGCGGTGTCCGTTTTTTTGATCGAGTTAAAACTATTGAAAGAACTTGATGATTTTGGCGATTCTACCAATTTTCTCACCACAATACTGGGAATAGAGATGATTAAACTTGAAGACTACTAAGAACAAAGAAGGGGAAATTATGGCTATATTATCGAAGACTGGGGAAATGGGTCCAGAAACCTTGCGCCTGACAAAAAACAAAGCAGTTACGTGAGAATTGCTGTCAAACCTTGATCCCTTGCACACAGTTATTTTTCATGGAACGATATCTCACCTCACGTTTTCAAAATGTCACAATTTGAAAGCGAAACCAAAAATGTTATAGTTCGGTTCTTTGAAAAAAGCGAGTGACGTATGTTTACTGAAACACTAAAAAAAAATTGCGGTGTTCATTTTTTGATCAGACCAAATTTATGCAGAGATTTTAAAACAATATTGAAAACACTCTGTATGTGAGTATGTATTCTTCCAAGCTACTGACTTTGAAATTAAACAGCTGTGGGTTTACAGTTTACATTTTATGACTCGACAGAATAGGTCCAAAAACCGTACACTTGGCAAGAAGGAAAGCAGTGACGCGGAATCGGCCGCCAGAATCGTGCTCCTCACATTCGGTTTTCGAGAAACGATACCCCACTTGACATTTTCAAAATGTCAAAATTTCCAAAAAAATGGAAAATGTCAAATTTGGCTCTTTTGAAAATGGCAAAAGACTTGTTGTTTTCTACTAAATCGATCATTAGAAGCCTGATAGTGATGTCTATTTCTTGATTCGACAAAAACTATACAGAGAACATGTCTAACTGTGGTTACCTTACAACTTTTTCTGATGTCAAATGTCAAGTTTAGACCTTTTTGAAAAAAGCAAGTGACGTATCGTTTCCTACTAAATCGTTTATGAGAAACACATTGATGATGTTCATTTTCGTATCAGAACACAACTGTAGAAGTAAATTCTCATCAGGTTTGCGTATGATATGCCAATGTGCCTGAGTGTATGACAGATTTTAAGTTGACAACTCATTACGTTGAAAGTCAATTATTTTTGTCAAGTTATTGGGACGTGCGTGTAGTACCTAGGGCTTCTGTCTGGTTCACAATTGAATTATTGTTTTACGTTTTGCAGCGCCAACAACGAACCTAACATGGACGAAACTTTGACGGAAGACTGGAAAATGAAGTTCAGGCTGCGCGATGGCATCGAAGAATTTTGTGAGAAAGACGGAATCATCAGGATAATCTCGGATCAAGTCCTCCAAGTCGGCAGAAACTTGCACTTGTACAGGCTTCTGGTCAAACACGGTGGCAGCATGAAAAGTGAAGGTCGGCATCACCGATTGCTTGATGTATTGAAGTTGACACTGACATACTGACGATTTGACTAATTGACAATTTGAGTAGAAGACACTTTGACTGAATCACCAATCGTCAATTTGACTAGACGACAGTTTGACAAGCGGCTATTTGACTACGTGACAATTTGACTGAACGGCAATTTGAGTAAACGACACTTTGACTAAACGACAATTTCACTAAACGGCAATGTGACTGATTGACATTTGGACTATATGACAACTTGACACATGCTGATTCACAAAATACTTGAATCACTGGATTTCAGAAACTTTTCACGAAGAATTCACGAGAAAGCTGCTGGACGAACTGCGCGTCTACTTCGACCACAAGCCCGAAAACGACGACGACCTCGACCAAGTCCCGAAGAAAAACGAGCGAAAATCGAGCTTCGATGACTACGTCGACACGTCAGACGGATTCCTGATGAAAGCTTTCGAAACGTACATGCAGGAGGACGAGCAAGAACTGGACAGGGCCAGACCTCGAACGCTGTACGAAAAGATCAGCCAAATCACCGAAAATCTGTTCCCGTTTCGCGATTTTCCCGAAAAAATCCTCAGCGGCATCATCAAGGAACGGTTCACCGTGTCCGGGTTGATGGTCAAGAAGTTGCTGATCGAAAAGTACAGCCTGGAAAAGCAGTTCGATTTTTTCAGCAACGTCTTCCTGTTCAGGGACGACTTCACGTTTCCTTTCTACAGACGTTTGTTCGAAAAGGTATTTCATTACATTTCCATTATATTCAAATCCAAGTGAGCTATATTTTTGACAAATCAAGCAGGCAAATTGTTGACATATAACATGACATGGTTGACATGTAATATAGCATTGATTGTTGATATCATGGTTGATATGTAATGTGACACTTTTGACTTGTAATCTGACACTGTTGACGTGTGATGTAACGTTGTTGACGTGTAATGTGACACTGTTGACATATTATTTGAAATCGACATGTAATGTGACTTTGATGACACTTCTTTTTGTGTCGATTGACAGATGGAGAAGTCGAGCAACTGGGGCAACAGCGTGTGGCTGACGTCCAACTTGCACGACGTAATAATGGACGCGTACCCGAACTTTTACGAGCACTGCGTCGTGCAGGTCAACGACACCTGGCGGGCGTACTCGAACTCTGCCGAAGCCTGCTCGTGCATCAACTTCAAGTACGCCATCAAGTGGCCCCTGAATATCATCATCACGTCGAGCCACCAGGCCCTCTACAAGCAACTGTTCGGGTTCATTCTGAAACTCAAGTGGGCCCTGTACACCGTCAATCATTTGTCTTTCAACGGTAATTTGATTTGTTTTTTTGCTGGAGACGTGTTTCGTCTGACATATGTAGTATTCTGCAGACTTATGAACATGTTCTTTTTGTTCACTTACCGTGGGTTCCACATGAACAATAACACAAGACAGGTTGATTCGCGTTTTTTGTTTGTCAGTTTGTAGCTGACTGATCAATGGAAATGCTGGTTCATCTGTCAATAATGAAAAGATGATGAGTCAAGTATAGATTTCAGGCATTTTTTGTGGTCAATCGACTATCATTCAGCAGAAGAAAGCTAAGTTTATCTGTAATTAGTCTAATCGCTGATCATCTTTTTTTGTGGAACTGACGGTTAGACATTACAATTTGTTCAAAGTTTCGTCTTTAAGGACTCTTTTTCAAATTCAAAGTTCCTTCTCATCCAGAGACTCATCAGTTCATTCTTCAGTTTGCATTTTGTCTTAGACTGCGTCCTCTTCAAGGACTAATCAGTACGTGATCTCAAATCCGATAGCGTTACTCATTCAATTATTCATGAAACAAGTAATTTTAATTATGCTTTTTTCACAGATTTGAAAGCCAGCAAGGCGGTGGTCAACAAATTGAAGTACTTGCGATTCGCTCTGATCGACATACTCAACAGCATTCAACACTACGTCTTTGGCTACTTGTTGAGCACTTGCCAGGCCAAATTCGAGCTGGATTTCGAAAAATCCAACGACTTGAAATCGCTGATGCTGGCCCATTCGAATTTCATCAATTCGCTTTACGTGAACTGCTCCTCCATTTGGGAAAGAAACGGATTCGGTGATGTACGTATCGCAATTTTTTTATCGTATGTCGAGGGTGGCTGTGATTGACGTAGTTTCATCAAATGCTGACACTCCACTGTCAATTATTCAAAGCCAACTTCCCATTTGAATGACGTCAGCATGATGTTTCACACGGCTTCGACGGGTGGCAGTGACAGTATACCTTGTCAGTTCGTTTGTCGGTAGTTGCCATGGAAACTGTGAGAGAAACGCCGACTTGATGAAACGTAACCGTGTTCTGAAAATTTGTGAAATTCGGTTTTGTAATGGAACGTAGAGAAAAGTCGAGCTTCTGATGACAAAGTTGCGTTTACGGTTCTTTTCTGCCAAATTTTATAAATTCCAGTAAGTTTATATGGCAATAGCTGCGTTCCTTTTATCATCTGAACTGAGAATTCTCACTTCAATTGCTAGTTGTGCTCTCTCCCTCTCATGCAATTCTCGCTTTTTCTCTCGCTAACTGAGGTGAGATTATTTGAGATTTCGTATAAAAGGAATGCAGCTAAATAACTAGACTGTTGTGTGTGACAGTTGTGTGTTTTGACAGTTGTGGCTCAACAATAATTGACAGTTTGCCAAAACGTCAAAAGCGATTTGTACAAACATTACGACGAGTGAACGTTGGCAAGGTCTTGTGTTTGACTTGTGTAATTTTTTGACAATTGTTTTTGATAATTTGACAATACGTTCGACAGTATATTAGATGACAGTTGATTGACAGCTTTGATTCAGCACGAAAGTTTGCTTTATAGTGACGTTTGCTTCTATACCCGAATCTTTAGGCAAGGCTATGTTTTCGATAGATAAATTATTGTTTCGATTGTTGTTTTTGACAGATAAATTGTTTCGATTGTTGTTTTTGACAGACAAATTGTTCCGATTGATGTTTTTGACATTTAGATAGTTGACAGTTGTCTGTCAATAAGTGAATTACGTTAGCAAGATCTTCTCTTTGATCGATCCATATTGATTGTTTTTACATTTGTTTTCGACAGAACCTAAACGATTAGTGGATTGACAGATGTTTGACAATACTCATTTCAATTCTGAAATTGACTTCTCCATGACGTTTGCTTGTATACCCGAATATTCAAGCGATTATTGTTGGAAAGTCTATGCTTTTGATATATTACATCTTTTTGACTATGTTCTTTGACAAGTGTTCTGACAATTCCATAATTTGACAGGCTTTCGACAATTTTGACTGACAAAAAAATTGATAGTTTTCACACTGTTCGCTGTTCACCCCTGACTATTGAAGCAATTTACGCCAACTAAACTTTTCTGGCGGTCAAAAATTGTTTTGACAGTTGTTTTTGACATCAAAGTTGACAGATGTTTACAGTTTGAACTCGAAAAAGTGATTAGTTTCCCATAACGGTTGTCCCTGAACCTGAACGTTCAAGATATTCACGTTGGCAAGGATTCATTCAGAGAGATGTCAATTACGTTGACATTTGTTTTTGACAGTTTGAAAGTTGAGCTCTTTCACGGAGTTCATTAAAAAAAAATTGTTGACGTATGCGAGCAAATTCAAATATTCATTTGGATCAACTTTGACCAGACTGTTTGACATTTGTTTTTGACAGATCAATTTAAGGTATGTTGCGATATTCAAATCGGTTAACCAGCCGGTCGAACAATTTTTCAGTGGGTGACTTTTGAAAGAAACGGATTCAGTGATGTGCGTATCGTAATTTTCCTATATCATGTCTAGGATGGCTGTGATTGACGTAGTTTTATCAAATGCTAACACTCGACTGTCAATTATTCAAAGCCAACTTCCTATTTGAATGACGTCAGCATGATGTTTCACACGGTTTTGACAGGTGGCAGTGACAGTATACCTTGTCAGTTCGTTTGTCGGTAGTTGCCATGGAAAATTTGAGAGAAACGCCGACTTGATGAAACGTAACTGTGTTCTGAGTGAAATTCGGTTTTGTAACGGAAAGTAGAGAAAAGTCGAGCTCCTGATGACTAAGTTGCGTTTACGGTTCTTTTCTGCCAAATTTTGTGGATTTTTGTGAGTTTATATGGCAATAACTGAACTGTTATGTGTGACAGTTGTTTGTTTTGACAGTTGTGGCTCAACAATAATTGACAGTTTGCCAAAACGTCAAATGCGATTTGTACAAACATTACAACGACGAGTGAACGTTGGCAAGGTGTTGTGTTTGACAGGTGTAGCTTTTTGGCAATCGTTTTTGATGATTTGACAATACGTTTGACAGCATATTAGATGACAGTTGATTGACAGCTCTGATTCAGCATAAAATTTTGCCATCTCGTGACGTTTGCGTCCATCCCCGAATCTTCAGGCAACTTACGTTGGCAAGGCTGTTTTTGACAGGTATAAATTGCTAAGATTGCTATTTTTGACATTTTGATAGCTGACAGTTGTCTGTCAGTAAGTGAAAACTTTTCTGGCGGTCAAAAATTGTTTTGACAGTGGTTTTTGACATCAAAGTTGATAGGTGTTCACAGTTAGAACTCAAAAAAGTGATTGTTTCCGTATAACGGTTGCCCCTGAACCTGAACGTTCAAGATATCCACGTTGGCAAGGATACATTCAGAGAGATGTCAATTACGTTGACATTTGTTTTTGACAGTTCGAGGGTCTTTCACGGAGTTGACTCTAAAAAAAATACAGATGACATATGCGGGCAAACTCAAATATTCAAGTGAATTAACTTTGACCAGACTGTTTGACATATTTGTTTCTGACAGATTAATTTATTGTTCAGCAGTTGTTTTGTTTGGCAGTTTTGACTCAGAGAATGTATAGCTCCCCATGACGTTTGCTTCTAGATCCAAATATCCAAGCAATTAATTCTTGCAAGCGTTTTTTTTTGACAGACATAGTTGTTTGACAGCTTATTCCGACAAATTGACAGCTGACGGTTGTATGACATTTCTGACTCTTATAAATTTACTGATACGTTTTTTTTAAATTTTTAATGATTCAAATGACAGAACTGTGCTCTCGACAGATAAAATTGTTCAAAAGTTGATTCCTACAATGTAACAGTTGACAGGTGTTTGACAGTTTTGACTCTGAATAACCAATAACTTTAGATGACGTTTGTTCCTACTTCTAAATAGCCAAGCGATTCACTTTGACAAACCTATGTTTTTGATAGACATAAATGGTTTTTAGAGCTTATTTTGACAACCTGACAGTTGACAAGCTGTCGACAGCTTGGCTTGCGTTTATGACAGATAGTATTTGTTTTGACTCGACGATGTGACAATTGATTACTGAATCAGTATTGCCAACAACTTGAGTAATTGATTGACGTTGATGACAAACAAGATTTTGACAGCTCTTGTGACAACCAATGACGGTTCATTATCTCCCGTTATCATTAGTTATCGAAAAAGAAAAAAAAAAGAAAAAATTACCAAACTTGGTGACGCGAATTTTACAGGAGTTTCTAGGGAATCTCATGTGGAGCGTTGGCAATATCAAGGATGCTATTATTTGACATGATCGATGAGTTGACAGATTAGTAGGCAGATGACAGATTTGTGACAGACTGTTGCGAGAAATAATGACAGATCATTCATGACTACATTCAGTTACAACTGACAACTGTCGCAGAACGCCAACGTAAATAAACGTCAGCACTGAATTCCTCAGAAAGCGAGAAGTTATCACTCAACTTGATTTAATGGAGCATCTATGGATTTTGTCAGTTTTCTAGGGGGTTTTTGATATTGAATTTAACGTTGGCATTGTTGGCAACTAGAGCTTCGCGACACTTTGACAGTTCCTATGGCAACATAGCAACAAAAATAGTTGTTGTTACAAGTTCAATCACAGTTGTGATCAAGGTAACCATGGAAAATGTCGCAGAACGCCAACGTCAATGAATGAAAGCACTGAAATCACTGGAATGAGAAAAGTAATATAATTTTATGCAGTTCTTGTGGCAAAAAAAAAAACAACAAACTGCGACATTTATGACGAATAATGACAGCTGCAACTACAGATACTATGAAAACTAAATCAGAAAGCCAACTGTGATAAATATGACAAGAGAAGTTACTGGAATAAAGTGAGTTAAGAAACTTGATTTCAGATGTACTCATGTTTTTTTCCAAGATCAAATTCGAAATTTCAAGTTTGCAGCTTCCTAATTCACATCACATCACAGTGTAGCCGACTTTGTGTACATTTGTCAATTTAAATTTTCAGGCTTTATTTCAATAACCAATGATTGAAGAACGTGAGAAATTAGCAAAAGTCATGTAGCAGTAGTCATGACATCCACAAAAGCTCAGAATAGCACTAAACTACCATAATGAGCTTGTAGAAGGGAGTATTATGTGGTGGCGTAATAAAAAAAGCTTCCTTTTTTTACATATCTCAATCAAGCTGGCTTTCAATTAACTATCCGTCTGGCAACAAAAAATTACCAACTTGATTGCCCGCGTGGATTACGAACAACGTACAAGTCACTGTCGCCATAGAAACTTCACCCGGGCAACACCAACTACACTGTTATTCAATTACTGCCGCTTATTTACGATATTAAAAGCACCAAATTCGATAAAACAAACCGCAAGCCTTCTTGATTATGCCTCTTTCACCGCAAATTAAGAATTAAAATTTCATGAGCTAATCCTTTTATCTGACGTTGTTTTTTTTTCTTGTGCTTACAGGTTATGGAATGCGTCAAAGCGTTGAAGAGAATGTGGGGCGCCGGCGAGGCCGCGTCCTTTGATCGCTTGGAAGATTGCTACAAGCTGTACAAAAGCTCACACGACGCCATAAGCCATATTGTGAACCCCGTTTCTATTTTGTACCATTAAAATTTGATGTTATTTCCAAGCTTGTGAAATATTTTCATTTCCATATACCGCCGCGAAGTTATTCATGCTTCATAAACGAATCTGGTACTTGTATACGGTTTGATAATGTCGCGAGTTTGTCTGGTTGCGTCCTCGAGGGCATTAATGAAAAGCTGGAATAAAAGCTAGTAGAAAAGCTAAAAAGAAAGGTAATATAACAGTATTAGAGCCAGTATTAGAGCTGAAGTTGGAGCAACTGATAGACAGCGATATAGTCGAGTTGATAGTTTAATGAAGTCGGCTTTGCATAAGCTGTCAACTTGAGACGAAACATTTCCACGGCCAGCTGTATGTATATTAGTTTTACTTAACTCAGTACTTAGTTTATTCAAGGATCTGTTCCATTCTGCACGAGTCCTGCCGCACGCAGGGCGCACTGTTGTTTTAATTAAACGCCTCTGAATCCTCACCGCGGTCTAATTACTGGAGCTGAATGGATTTTCCGTTTATCTCAACCGTCTCACGTTCCACGCGATCGTCCTTCCCATCCTCCTTTTCCCCGTTCTCCTCCCTTTCGCCATCCTTTTTCTCGTCCTCGCACCTGTGGTGTTCCTCCGAACAAAAACCCAAAAAGCTCCTCCGCTTTTCGTCTCCCGGTTCCCACGTGCTTCCCTTTAAAAGCCACTGGGAAGGGGGGCGGTGGGGGGTTTTAATTAAAAAGACGGACGCCCAGCGACAAGAAATAGTGCCTTTGGGATACATCGATTCCGCTCACGATAATTATATTTGCGAGGTGAGAGGCGCAAAGTGCGTACTTTGCTTCCAATTTGGAGTTGAGCAAACGCGGTTTCGCCGCCTTCACATCGAGTTTAAGGTGGGGAATCGCTGTCGCGTGGTATTCCAGCAAATTATCATCATTTTTATCACGAAAAGCTCACGCAAAACGCACTCGACAGCTCCCAGTTGGCCGTCTGATATTCAATGTCGCACATTTTGCTTTGATCTTGATCAGACTGGACATAGACCAATAGAAACCAGAGATGTGACATTGGGAAAACTCATTTATTCATAGATCCCAGAGCATTTTAGAACGAAGCTTTTCTAATTTTTAGATTTCTAGTGGTATATCGGACATTTTGCTTCATTTCCCATCAGATTTGGAATAAACCAATAAAAACGAAAGATGGCAATCATATTGGGAAAGCATAATAATCAATTTCACGGCTTTCAGCATCTTCTGATTTTCCCATAGGTTGCTCTCAACCTATGGAAAAAATGAGTTGCGTTGGTACGGATGACACGTTGACGACTTATTGGCAGCTAGTTGTCTTTATGTGCAATTTTAAATGTGATATTGCCACCGTCTCAGGGAGTCATGCACGCAAAAGTGAAAATGTTCGAGAATATGCGAGGAATTGTTAGTTTCCTTCGAGTGATTTGCAGTCTGGACGATAAGGGACATTGTCGTCACTGGTTGGTGAGTCTTCGCCAAGGGTATTAGGTTTTTGCCAGCCGCTAAGAAAATTCTGGCGAAAGTCCGTGATGCCATGAAGAAGTGGAATGTAAAAAAGGAAAACCCACCGCCCAAGAGTAAACTTATTCTTTGGATCGACAATATGGATGGTAGGACAATAATTCATGAAGTTGAACTGTAGGAGACGAGACAATTTGGGCGTGAGTAGGTAGGTACACTGTGTTGTCTGCCAGCATGTGTCTTTTTACCTTGCTTGCTGTTGCAGTAGGTATATTAGGTAGAGCTAGAGCTGGTACTCAGTACTCACTACTCCAGTGATGTGCATCAGAAGATGTAGCCTTTTAGGCGGTGGGCCTTTGCATCCGAGTAGTAGGTATCCTGCCGATCTTCGACATGATTCATTAGTAGCCGCCAAAAACCTAACAACCTTGGCGGAGACCCACCAACCAGTGGAGACAATGTCCCTTATCGTCTACACTGCAAAGCACTCCAAAGAAACTTGCGATTCCTGGCACATGCTCAAAAATTTTGATTCTCGCGTACATACCTCGATACACGGTAACAGGGTGTCGATTAAAAATTGCACGTATAGACAACTGGCTGGCATCCCTTATAATCGTATCATTCGTACCAATACAACACAATTTTTCCATAGCTTGCTCTAATGCAGAAAGCCGTAAAATTGATTATAGGAATCTATTTACGGAGCCCTGTGTATTTCTATGGGCAAACTTTGAGGTCGCAAATCTCTTCTTATCCCTCATCAGTGGTCATAATGGAAATGAACCAATAGAAACGAACAAATGGAATATTGGGGAAAACCTATTCAATTGTTGATCTCAATGCGTTTCGAAATTAAGCTTTTTATTGACGTGGATACGTCTATGTTTTCGATCCATAAAGGGGATCATTTCATGATCAGGAGTATATGCACGAGCGCCATCTGTTGGTGCAGTTGTGAACGAAGCCGGTAAGTACGAAATCTACTGAAATAGAGTGGTGTCAAATTGGTTGTATACCTACATACTCTTCTTGTCTGTTCCTGTCTATGTGATGAAAGGTAATCTACCTATCGACAATTGTCGATATCAATATAAAGGGTGTTTCCAAAATAGTGATACAAACTTCTAGGGGAGATTACCCATCAAAAATGGACCAGGAAAAAATATACTTTTGATGTCCTAGAATGCTCCGTTGAAAAGTTACAGGGTGTCAAGTTGAATCTTCAAAATCGATTTTTTGACATAAGTTTTGAACCGCTAAACCGACTTTGTTCAAATTATCAACAAAGTTAGCCAGAATAAGTCTCTATTGAATAATAGTGACGTGTTGTCTTCATCTTTACACCCCTTTTTTTACACCCCTAGCTATTTTCCCAAAATGTTCTAATTTTTGAATTCTACGTTCAATTTAGAGAAAAAAGTTGCTCTTGCAAAATTTTGATCAGAGGCTTAGTTTTCAAGATATCTGGGTTTAAAACTTTGGAAAACATCTCGAAATTGACACTTTCTGAGGCCTAAAACATGAAATCCAAATCAGCAGAACTAGGTTCTCTAGAATTTCTAAGTTGATGAACCAATATTTTTTCTGAGAAACGAGAAGTTTCCAGGGAAAAAATGGGCTCATTGAAAGTGGCGATTTCGAAATGTTTTTCAAAGTTTCAAACCCAAATATCTCAAAAATTAAGCCTCTAATCAAAATTTTGCAGGAGTAATTTTTTGTTTAAATTAGATGTAGGACTCAAAAATTGGAACACTTTGGGAAAATAGCTAGGGGGATAAAAAATAGGGAGGGGAGAATATGAAAACACCCTGCATTATCTACGCCCCTGGATTTTTTTCTCTGAACACGTTGCTATTTCACGATAGAGACCTATTCTAGTTAACTTTATTCCAAATTTGAACAAAATCAGTTAAACGGTTCGAAAGTTATGTCAAAAAATCGATTTCAAAGAGTCAACTTGAACACCCTGTATCTTTTTAACGGAGCATTTTAGAACATCGAAGTTATATTTTTTCCTGGTTCGTTTTTGATAAGGAATCTCCCCTAGAAGTTTGTATCATCATTTCGGAAACATCCTGTATAAGTACTTATTTATATGAAAAAAATATTAAACTGAAAATTAAGAAGGTTCCTGAATTCATCTGCGTGTTTTTGAAGACACAAGGGCTGGAAGTTTCGCCTCCTAGAAAAAATCTAGGACATTCCAGAACATTCGAGCATATTCGAGATCATTCCGCAACACTTCTAGAATATTCGGGAATAGTCTGAACACCAGACCAGGACGTTCGAGAGTATTCGAGATTATTCCAGAACATTTCAGAATGTTCCGGTATGTTCTGTGATGTTCAGGAATAGTCTGGAACGTTCGGACAAATCCCGAAACGCTCCAGGTTATTGTGTAATATACGAGATCATTCTACAGCATTCCAGAATGCTCTGGTATGTTCTGAAATGTTAGGGAATAGTCTGGAACATTCAAAAACATCCCGGAACATTCAAGATCATCCTACAGCATTTCAGAATGTCCGGTATGTTCTGAAATGTTCGGGAATAATCTGGAACGTTCGTAAACATTCCGGAACGTTCCAGATTATTGTGTAACATTCGAAATCATTCCATACTTCCACAGCACTGCAGAATGCTCCGGTATGCTATGGAATGTTCGGGAATAGTCTGGAACGTTCGAAAACATCCCGGAACATTCCAGATCGTCGTGGAACATTCAAGAGCATTTTACAACATCTCAAAATGTTCCAACATGTTCTGCAATATATGGGAACAGTCAACATTCGTTCAGAACGTTCGAGAGTATTCGATATTATTCCAGAACACTTCAGAATGTTCCAGTATGTTCTGTGAAGTTTCAGAAATAGTCTGGAACGTTCGGACAAATATCGAAACGTTCCAGATTATTGTGTAATATACGAGACCATTCCACAGCATTCCAGAATGCTCTGGTATGTTCTGGAACGTTAGGGAATAGTCTGGAACATTCAAAAACATCCCGGAACATTCAAGATCATCTCACAGCATTGCAGAATGTCCGGTATGTTCTGGAATGTTCGGGAATAATCTGGAACGTTCGTGAACATTCCGGAACGTTCCAGATTATTGTGTAACATTCGAAATCATTCCACACTTCCACAGCACTGCAGAATGCTCCGGTATGCTCTGGAATGTTCGGGAATAGTCTGGAACGTTCGAAAACATCCCGGAACATTCAAGAGCATTTCACAACATCTCAAAATGTTCCGACATGTTCTGCAATATATGGGAACAGTCAACATTCGTTAGGAACGTTCGTCGTTCGAGAGTATTCGATATTATTCCAGAACACTTCAGAATGTTCCGGTATGTTCTGTGAAGTTCCAGGAATAGTCTGGAACGTTCGGACAAATATCGAAACGTTCCAGATTATTGTGTAACATACGAGATCGTTCCACATTATTCCAGAATGCTCTGGTATGTTCTGGAATGTTCGGGAATAGTCTGGAACATTCAAAAACATTCCGGAACATTCAAGATCATCCCACAGCATTTCAGAATGTCCGGTATGTTCTGGAATGTTCGGGAATAATCTGGAACGTTCGTGATCATTCCGGAACGTTCCAGATAATTGTGTAACATTCGAAATCATTCCACACTTCCACAGCACTGCAGAATGCTCCGGTATGCTTTGGAATGTTCGGGAATAGTCTCGAACGTTCGTAAACATCCCGGAACATTCCAGATCATCGTGGAACATTCAAGAGCATATTACAACATCTCAAAATGCTCCGACATGTTCTGCAATATATGGGAACAGTCAACATTCGTTCAGAACGTTCTAGAGTATTCGATATTAATCCAGAACACTTCAGAATGTTCCGGTATGTTCTGTGAAGTTTCAGGAATAGTCTGGAACGTTCCGACAAATATCGAAACGTTTCAGATTATTGTGTAACATACAAGATCGTTACACATTATTCCAGAATGCTCTGGTATGTTCTGGAATGCTCGGGAATAGTCTGGAACATTCAAAAACATCCAGGAACATTCGAGATCATCGTACAGCATTTCAGAATGTCCGGTATGTTCTGGAATGTTCGGGAATAATCTGGAACGTTCGAGAACATTCCGGAACGTTCCAGATTATTGTGTAACATCCAAAATCATTCCACACTTCCACAGCACTCCAGAATGCTAAGGTATGTTCTAAAATGTTCGAGAATATTCTGGAACGTTCAAAAACATCCCGGAACATTCCAGATCATTGTGGAACATTCGAGAGCATTTCACAACATCTCAGAATGTTCCGACATGTTCTGCAATATATGGGAACAGTCAACATCCGTCCAGAACATTCAAGAGTGTCCGAGATTATTCCACAACATTCCAGAATGTTTTGGTATGTTCTGGAATGTTCAGGAATAATCTTGAACGTTCGGAAAAATCCCGAAACGTTCCAGATCATTGTGTAGCACACGAGATAATTTCACAGCATTCCAGAATGCTCTGGTATGTTCTGGAATATTCGAGAATAGTCTGGAACATTCAAAAACATCCCAGAACGTTCGAGCTCATCCCACAGCATTTCAGAATGTTCTGGAATGATCGGGAAGTTCCACCCCCTAGAAATTTATGGTACAGTCCAGATCATTCAAGAGCATTCGAGATTCGAGATAATTCCACAACATTTCAGAATGTTCCAGTATGTTCTGGAATATTCGGGAATAGTCTGGAACCTTCAAAATTGCCCCAATACCCTCTTATAGACGTATCCACGTAAAATTTGCAGGTGTATCTAGATACAGCTGGTGCCCGAGCGTAGCGAGGCACTCATTTTTAGAGTTTCAGTCGCATTCAGCTTCATCAGATTGGAAATGAACCAATGAAAACCAAAGACTTTTCTTGATGTCCATATAGGTTTCACTTGTTTTTCATGTACTTTTGAAGTATTTCCTACTGGTCTAGCGGTGGTTTTTACATGGAAGTAGTTGGTTTGAAACTGAAGCCAAACACGACTGGAAGCAAGTGAAGCTGCCAACGCAGCCTAATTATAAGGAGCTAGAAAGGTTATACGGCAGTTTAGAAAATCTGTCCGCTAGTGTCAAACTGACGTGCAGTTTCCTAACAAATCAACACAATTCCCAACAATTTCTACAGTTTTCGATGATTTTTCTGATGGTAATTTCTTGGACGGTCGTAATGGTACTCACCAGAGACGACGCATTGTGAATGAGTGCAAACATAACTTTATTCGGACCTATTGACAAGACGGTACAAGACCTAATCTGTCGACTCTTTTGAGAAATGTCTTGATGCCAAATATCACACCTCACAAACCAGTAGAAAACCCATACAAATAACTGTGAGTTCTCATTGTGTTTTCTAGTGGTTTTTCTTGACTGGTAGTTACTGGCACTTGCCGGAGAAGTAAAGGAGGACTGCAGACACAACCAGAGGTAAGTGCAAACGCGGCTTCATCAAAGCGAGCTGATAAGAAGTATATTCAATTGACCCTTGAAAGAAATAGCTGTTAGTGTCAAAAGTATCCCAATAGTCCCCTCATGAACCAGCCGAGACCCATACAAATTTCAATGAATCCAAATATGTTTTCTACTGGTCAGTTTCAGTGACAGTCCCCTCACAAACCAGTACAACTAAATCAAAACCAATAGGTTTGATCGTTTCTAATGGTCATTCTTTTGAAGTTATTCATTGGTTCTTGCGGAAAATTTTTGGGCCTTGAGTATCAATATTCCCACTGGATACGTATTAAATAGATACAATCTGTTGAATTCACTATCTATAGAAAAAATGTATACTGAAATGATAACTTTAAAAGTCCCATTTAGAATACTATAGGTCAAGCTATAGGTATGTAGGACTTTTCCAATAGAAGTAATTTTGTCGTAGATGTAAACTTGATGAAGGCTCCATGAATAATACGTTGTAAACTGAACGTGAACAGTCTTGATAAAATTGGTAGGCAAAGTACAAACGCTACCGATAAAAACCTAATAATGAGAAGTTCTATGTGTTTGAATATGTTTTGAAATTGTTATATACCTACAAAGTAGAATTCTTATAACTTCAGCTCGCGGTAAGAAGGAGCGTGTCGAGAAGCGTGTTCATAACTTTTTTCTGCATCTTTTTTCCCAGTAGCATGGTTCTTTTATACAACTACCGTGACTCAAGTAAAATCCAATTATTTCCCTGACAAGCTGGAGCAATAAACACACCCTTGAATCCTGCATCTGTACAAGTTTCGTTGTACAAGAGCATGTTGTATGATGTTATGTAATCGGCGGGGCTTCAAAGGAATTTCCGAGGGAAATTCTCAAACACAAGAAACGTACGGCGCCAAGTGGAAACTAAGTTGTGTGCTGCAATGCTGCGAACAAGAGAAGTGTTTCATAATTTTGCTCTTTCCTTGTCTGTTTCTCTCGGCCCTCTTTCAATTTCGCTGTTCGTTTCTCTGGAAATTAATAATTGCGAATGTACGTAACTATTCTGCCAACTTCAGTTATGTTTTTCTTCTGTAAAATTGCGACGAAAGTAATTTTGCATGTACCGGGTGGGCCATAAAAAACCGTACTGTTTTATTTTCATCGCTGATTTTTTGTTTCTTGGCCGATTTCGACAAACTTGGCATCATTGTGTAGCTAATCGAAAAGGCTATCAGAGCCATATACAAATGGTTCCCAAGTGTCAAAATTCAAAATGGCGGAAACAACTAAAAATAGGCTTTCTTTTGCAGTCGTTTTTTTAAATTAGAATTTGACAGAATAACTGAACTAAAGACATTTTCTGAAAGAATCAACAATTTTCTACATTTTGAGACCACAACTAGCTCAATTGGTTCATTCGTTGAGGAGATGTGGCAAATTGAAAAAAAGCTTATTTGCCATTGTTTCTATCCAAAATGAATAATAGAAAATATTGTTTTGCCTGCCAAATTTTTGTTTCTGGGGCGATTTTGACAAGTTTAGTATCATTGTGTAAGCAATTAAATAGGCTTCAAGTGTCATATACGAATATGATCAAAATGTCGAAATTCAAAATGGCGGACACAACTGAAAATGAGCCTTCTCTCGCAGTCGTTTTTTTAAATTGAAATTTGACAGAATGACAGAACTAGAAGCGTTTTTTGGAAGAACGAGCTGTTTTTTACATTTTGGCACCACAACTAGCTCAATTGGTTCATTCGTTGAGGAGATGTGGCAAATTGGAAAAAAGCTTATTTGCCATTGTTTCAATCCAAAACGAATAATAAAAAATATTATTTTATTGAAAACTATTTTGAATAATTGAAAATTATTTTACAGGGTGTTCACTAGGTAGGTTCTTATCTATGGACGCGGACTCTCTGGATGCAAACATTTGAGGACTATCCTCTATTTTTTGTATTTGTGTTGGTCAAAGTTGTTCTTGATTACTTGAATCCATTGTTAGCCTCAAAATAGACATGTAAGATGTAAGACATGTGAGGTTTTAATTTTATTGATGGTAGAAAAATAATCTATTAGTCTTTTCCACAACATTTGCACATCATTTTTATTTAAAAAGCTCATTTAATTCTGTAATTCTGTTAAATTTCATTGAAAAAAAAAGACTGCAAAAGAAGACTTGTTTTCAGTTGTGTCCGCTATTTCGAATTTTGACATTTAGATCCTTTTTCGTACATGACACCCGTAGCCTATTGGCTACACAATGACAAAAAACCAATCATAATCGCTTCAGAAACAAAAAATTTACAGACAAAACAATATTTTTTATAATTCATTTTGGATTGAAACAATGGCAAATAAGCTTTTTTCAAATTGCCACATCTCCTCAACGAATGAACCAATTGCCCTAGTTGCGGTGTCAAAATGTAAAAAACAATTCGTTCTTTCAAAAAACGCTCCTAGTTCTCTCATTCTGTCAAATTTGAATTTAAAAAAACGACTGCCAAAGAAAGCTTGTTCAGTTGTGTCAGCCATTTTGAACTTTGACAATTTGATCATATTCGTATATGACACTTAAAGCCTATTTAATTGGTTACACAATGATATTAAACCTGTCAAAATCGCTCCAGAAGCAGAGATTTGACAGACAAAAGACAAAACAATATTTTTTATTATTCATTTTGGATTGAAACAGTCCCAAATAAGCTTTTTTCAATTTGCCACATCTCCCTAACGAATAAACCAATTGAGCTAGTTGTGGTCTCAAAATGTAGAAAATAGTTCATTCTTTCAGAAAACGTCTTTAGTTAGGTTATTCTGTCAAATTTTATATTAAAAAAACGACTGCAAAAGAAGGTCTATTTTCAGTCGTTTCCGCCATTTTGAATTTTGACACTGAGGAGTCATTTGTATATGGTTCTGGTAGCCTCTTTAATTGGCTACACAATGATACTAAGCTTGTCCAAATCGGTCAAGAAACAAAAAATCGGCGAGGAAAATGAAACAGTACGGTTTTTTATGGCCCACCCGGTATACAGGGGTTTCGCAATTACGGTTACAAAGTTCTAGGGGAGATTCCCTATCAAAACTGGACCAGAAGAAAATATAACTTTAATGTCCTAAAATGCTTCCAAAAAGTTACAGGGTATTCAAGTATCCAAACCCCTCTATATGCTCAAAATGGATTGTATTGGTTTATCTGTGAGGTTATATGATATGTACAAGTTCGCATTATTCATTCCTCAGAACAAAAGGATAAAAAATCAGCAGGTGAGAACAACTCCTCGTCGTTTACCATTAGAAAACATATTAAAACCGATTCAGAAGCTCATAACGGATTGATTTTCTCATACTGTTGATTTCAACAAACAAACATGCAATCATATCTCGAAATCAGAATTGAAACAAATCAGTTGAGAAAATAAAATGTAATTTGCCAGAAATCACCATTAGAGAACATATCCAAACACATATAAGAACTCTTATGGGATTGTATCGGTTTCTATTGTGGATTACTACAGAACTAACAATATTAATATAAGTGCTCATTGGACAGAAAATAATTACTTCCTTCATTCAAATTTTAATAGGTATAAATAAGTTATCATAATACAGAACAAGAGAACATGAAAAATCGATTGCAAAGAGCCATTTTTTTTTTTAAACTGCCATAAGAAAAAATATCAAACACAAAACTGAAAACTTCAATGTTTTAACAACTGAATTTGGCTTCAATTGAGAGTAAACTTCAGGTCGATAGGCCTACTGGGAAGCAAGTTGGGCTTCATTTGTGTCAATTGCAGAATCTCACGAACGAGCAGGGATATCACACACCTGAAAACTTCATTGTAATGACAGAGGATTTGGCTTCAATTGACATGAAATTCCAGGTCGATAGGCCTACTGGAAAGAAAGTTGGGCTTCATTCGTGTCAAACGCAAAATCTCACGAACGGGCGGGGATATCACAAAACTGAAAACTTGATTGTAATAACAAAAGATTTGGCTACAATTTGGAGTAAATTCCAGGTCGATAGTCCTACTGGAGAGGAGGTTGGGCTTCATTCGTGTCAAACGCAGAATCTCACGAACGGGCGGGGATATCACAAAACTGAAAACTTCATTGTCATGACAATGATTTGGCTTCAATTGACAAGAAATGCCAGGTCGCTAGGTCTACAGGGAAGGAAGTTGGGCTTCATTTGTGTCAAACGCAAATTCTCACGAACGGGCGGGGATATCACAAAACTGAAAACTTCTTTGTAATAACAAGAGATTTGGCTTCAATTGACAAAAAATTCCAGGTCGATGGGCCTACTGGGAAGGAAGTTGGGCTTCATTTGTGTCAAACGCAAAATCTCACGAACGGGCGGAGATATCACAAAACTGAAAACTTCATTGTAATAACAAAAGATTTGGCTTCAATTAAGAGAAAATTCCAGGTCGATAGACCTACTGGAGAGGGAGTTGGACTCCATTTGTGTCAAACGCAGAATCTCACGAACGAGCGAAGATATCACAAAACTGAGAACTTCATAAAAGATTTGGCTTCAATTGAGAGAAAATTCCAGGTCGATAGGCCTACTGGAAAGGAAGTTTGGCCTCATTCGTGTCAAACGCAGAAGAATCTCATGAACGGGCGGGGATATCACAAAACTGAAAACTTCATTGTAATAACAAAAGATTTGGTTTCAATTGAGAGAAAATTGCAGGTCGATAGGCCCACTGGGAAGGAAGTTGGGCTTCATTCGTGTCAAACGCAAAATCTCACGAATGGGCGGGAATATCACAAAACTGAAAAATTCATTGCAATAACAAAAGATTTGGCTTCGATTAAGAGAAAATCCCAGGTCGATAGGCTTACTAGAAAGGAAGTTGGGCTTCATCCGTGTCAAACGCAGAGTCTCACGAAAGCGCGTGGATATGTTGAAATTCCAAGAAAAATATATCGGTTTGTATCGTGAATTAACGTTACGTACATAGAATCATGTTGATGAGATGATTCGAATAAATTTTTTTGACAGTCATGGAAAGAATGATTTGCCTAAAAATAATCAAAAAGAATAGGATCCAAACCATGTAGAATAGTACATTACGTAACAAGAGTAGTAAGTAGCATATTACGCACGCAGGGAAAAGTTGCGCACGAGCGAGCGTAGCGAGCGAGTGCAGTACTCCCTGAGTGCGTAATTGCTTTACTACTCGTGTCATGTACAGTACTTTACCTACGACCCCAATCCAAAGCGGTATTGTAACTTTGTGAGGGACCCAGAATAATTTTCAAAAAATCCAAGGTAATAAAACAGTCCTACATCAACAATAACAGTAGATATTGACTTGAAAGCCATAATTAACGTGAAATGTAGCCAGTGGTATTGTAAACGGCAAAAATTATAGGTAAAAAAGCCACGTATTTCATGAAATACCTACGATTTAAGTTCTCCCCTGATTCAAAATTCAAATAAAATCCCGCCGTATGCAGATTGTGTTGATTGGTCGGTGCGAAGTGTGCCTTGACACTCTTGACAGGAGAAGCACGCACCGCATAGCAGTGTCAGCGGCCGTCATCCGTGTTCATAATATTAATATCCGTGTTCATAGGATACTAGGTTTTGCTAAATTTAGAGCAAGTAGAGCAAGTTAGAGCGAGTTGATTACTTTTATTGTATTTAAATAAGAATAATAGTATTATGTATCGCATATTATACACTTTTGAAAACTAAAACTACAGTAAATCGGAGAAGGGGGGGGTACTTTGATTGGTGTTTACGGCCATCAGATTAATCCAATGTCAAAGACGGATAGCATTTTCAAACTTTGGTGTCTGCTGGCTCGGTGGTTGTCTGTTGTACAACGTTTTTCGTCAAGACCTGAAAGAAAAGCACCCAAAAATCGATTCTTGAAAATTGAGTGTTCACTTACTGTGCCTAAAGCGAGGCCTGAGGTGTATTTAGAAGCGTACCTACCTATAGCCATTCAATTACTCGTTCGGCGTGGTGATATAATTGGATTACAACACTGGGACATGAATACTGGACAGCAATAAATAGTATTATTTGAAAATTATCGAACTTAGGTAGGCAGGCAGCAGAGTACCTGTCATCAGACATTTGATGCTTGTTGTAACTGTCTAATTTTTACACCTACTTGATCCCAAGTTGTTGTTGACTGCGGATAGTCCTTGCATTGATATTTTGAATCTTTTTTAATAAATCTCGCAAAATTATTGTGATCAGGTAAAAACTAAGCCCTACAAATGCAAGCTAAAATTTAATCAAGAAATTCTCAAATCCCTCACTTGGAAAAAAAATCTGGACGATTTTGTTGTTGATACATCTCACTTCTATGGCCATGCCTTCGCTACGAATATATACAGCTAGTCTCGCCTATGCTTTCGGTGTGAAAGGTGCTACCGGGGCACGCGTCAGATTCCCGTGAAATGCTCCCATTTTTGAATGTGAATTATTTGAAAATGTCTTTCGATAAAAATTCCCCCAACATCAGAAACATAAATACCCTAACTGTGCGATTTACTTTACCATTACCGCACGCTGTGCGATTTACTTTACAGAATACGTCACGATGTGCGTAAGGGCTCACTTACTAAGGTTCCGAGTTGTGCGGTATACGGCACTTACGGTAGTGGTCGTAGGTAAACTCGTATAAGACCAATGGAAAAGTACCTATAAGAACACGTTTCTTGTTATTGAGCCAATGGATCGCATGGTTCTATTGGTTCAAATTCTCTTGCAGAATTCAATTATAATTCTTAAGAGTTCATGCTTTATCTGGTATATCCCATGTTATAAACCCCAAATATCTGAGCTGAATGAGGACAGAGAAATACCTGATAATACACTGTTTTTTGTCTGCGCTATTTTACTATTTCATTTTTCTGTGCAAATATATCTTTTTTTTTTGTGTCAATATTCTGTGTCTATTGTATGTAGCTCTCAAATATTTCCATTTTTTTTTGTTTTTTCTCACTGTTATTTTGCAAATGGCGCTTGCCAGTATGATCGAGCCTTGATGTACCTATTTCACCATCATTTTCTCGAATAGAAAGTCGTTCATGTACTGTCAACCACTTCTACCCAGCCTAAAATTGCCTGTTTTACAATATTTACTTTTTGCCTATGTATCGGGGGCTTTCACCGTCCAAGCAGGTTCTACGGTACCTTTTGTTGGAGAGTCATATAAATTCATTTTGCTTTTATTTGTTTCGAGATGATTTGATGCCACTTGCCACGGGTGGACAAGGTCAGCCTTGGTACCTAGATATGGAAGATTGGTTGCAACTTGGTCGCTTGCGACTCGCGTAACGAGGCACATGCCAGCTTTTGTGGGATAGGTTCTCTTGCAGGGTCCTCGAGTACAGATTTGCAGAAAAATTACCTTTGTTGTGTAGTTGTAGAATTTTGGATTGTTTTGTAGTGTTATGTTACAAGTGACAGATCGTAATTTCATCAATTTTTATTGGACTTGGAAAAACAATAAAATCTTTCAATTTATATTCTAGGTAGGTAGATACTCAATTTTTGTCCAAATTTCTAACCACAAGTCACTTTGCAATCAAGTATACTGTCGCAATGATACAGTATTTCGATAGAGCGACGAATCATAATTCTACTAAATAAACTTGCAGGGAAAAATAATTTTGATTCTATTGTTCAAAACAATTGATTTATCGTAGAAATCTACAATCTGAAATCACTATGCACTTCAGTATACTATCGCAATGATACAGTATTTCGTTTGACTCTCCTGACTTCTGACTCTTATTTTGAACAACTCATTTATGGTAGAAATACACCTGAGTTACTGCGCATTCCAGTTTACTGTCGTAATAATACAATTCCGCTTGAGCCACAGATCATAATTTCACCACTTCCATTGAACTTGGAAGAACAAGAAAATCTTTCAACTCTCATTTCAGGTAGGTACTCAGTTACTGTTCAAATTACCAACCCAAAGTCACCTTGCAATCAAGTATACTGTCGCAGTGATACAGGATTTCATTTGAGGATAGTTCAACTTTTTTCACAAACAATAATTTGGACAGTTGGACAATTTGGACAATTTGACAATTTGGACAATCGGAGATAATTTGGACTGTAGTATACTGTAGCAGTGATAGTTACAGAATTTCGCTTGGCCTAAAAGGTCAATTTTGTGAAAGTGATCCACTGAAGGGTACTTTGCACTGAATAATACTGTCACCATGATACAGTTCCTTCGCTTGAGTGGCAGACTACCTATATACTTACAGTTTTACAACAGAATAACAGAATCAGAAAAACAAGAATTTTAATTTTTGGTTTCATTCAATACGCTCAAACAACAATAATCATTTTTGTTGCAAATTTGTTAATTACGGTCGTATTGTTCACCTTGAAAGGCACTTTGCACTCAAGTATACCGTCACAATGATACAGTATTTTGCTCAACCCTTAATCCTGACGGTACTTTCGAGTCCAGCCAATCTCCAACACCGTATAATTATTATTAGATCATTTCAAGAGGTTCCAGACCGAGCGGTAAAATAATAGTATATTATTACCTATACGAGTTTCATGAGACATAGTATTGTGACACGACTGGTTTTGGGGCACGGGCAGGACAAGCTTGTGAAGAGTTTCCCAAAGGAAGGAGTGTGACAATACGTCTTATTAAACAAGTGTAATATACAATTTCATCTAGGTACTTCACTCTGATAATCGCCCAGAAATTCTGGCTGCTGAAAATAGAAATGTTTGTCAGGTGACAACAGGGGTGGGTCCTTTCCAAAAAAGTCACCCTGTACAAAGGTTTTGTTTTTCATCAATTATTAGTAAAGTTAGTACGAACATGAATGAGAATTTGTCCTTTAGATCCCCACATGATGGAGTTGGAATCGATGCCCCCTTCACCTGGAAATATTTTACAAACAAGGTTGACTTTAGCGCCCTCTGCTCTGGGGTGGGTGATTTTCGCGACACAAAAAATTTTTGGTTGAAACTTGTAGGGACAGGAGCTACAACTTTTGTTGTGAATTTTCTCCATAACTATCATAGAAAAGCAGATAGAAAATTGTGAGAAAGCCACCCCCTGAAAAACGACGGTTTTCGGCATATGGCACTTTTTCTCGACAAGTTATTGAAAAGTTCTGAACACAACTTGTTCCAAATATTTTTTCGAACATTTCAAAATGAAGCAAATTGAAATCCAACCAATAGCAACCGAGATATGGAAAAACACCCTTATCTCGGGAAGCTCAAAGAAATTCTGGTGGACTTTCGCGGTTCGGGGCTCTGTGGGGAATTCCCTAGGTGTATGCGAAAATTCAGCCAGAGGATACGTTTTGCCATTCCAAATTCGCTATAGACTGGCCTATACACGTGACTAGCAATACGACGTGAGAAAAACAAATAAAACGATCAAAATGTCATCATTATTTGGTCCTGCACCTACGCAACTAGCTGGGTGACTCGTGTTGTCGAACTTCATATACCATCAACGTGATTTTATCCATCAATAATTGAATAAGGGGAGGAGCAATGACATCACGGCGATATACCGGGTGTTTATAAACGTCTGTGATCGCATCGCCTTTGGAATCCCCTCTCGATCACTACAATTGCGCCTGTTACTACGTTTTTCGGCCTGACCCAAGCCTGCCGCGATCACAGTCTCTTATAAACACCCCGTATTATATATTATTGAATGATGATGTTATTGCTGCAACAACGTCAATGTCAGGACTGATGCTAAACCAGACTTCGCAAAAGCAGTAAACAGTGGAAAACATGGTTTCTACTGCGATATTTATAAATATAATGTACTGGCATACAGCTTTACCCTGTATAATTTTCTAATCAGCCTCTCAATTATTAAACCCGAAACATAAACGATAACGGAACCATAAAACTGCCATATAGCTCGCCCATATAATAAGGTTATAACCGTGAAACCGTATTATGTCTGCTCATTTTTTAAGCCGCCTCCTCGGAGCTCCCTGGCGTGGTTGAAATGAATTATTCTGGGTGCTCGCGCCTACACACCGTCGCCATAGGGAACACAGCACCAGTTCCATTAAATATTTCAATGAAATATAGCTTTTTGTCGCATTTCGCCTAAACTTTTCGTCAGTACAGCAGCCAAACAAATGGGCTGACTATATTTGCTTGCGTAAAACAGCTAAAAAATCGTGGAAGAATGTATAAAGGCGTATAAATCCATCCAAATTCGTAACTACCTCTGCAGCTTAGTTTGCAGTTGAATGAGGAAGGGAGTAATTATGTGATGATTGAATATCAAAGTTTCGCTTCTTAGCCAGCCGTTTCTTGCAGCAGACATACTTTTTCTGCGAATAACAGCAATTGAGATCGTTGTGATTTCAGCCCATCAAAGATCACAAAGTCATAGTATCCAAAATCACAGTGCAGTTGAACGCCGAAGGGAGCAATTGTGATGATTTGAGTTCGCTTCCCACACAGCTTCCATGTAGGTATGGCTAATTCAACCATTTATTTGTGCTTTCATGAACTCGTGATCATGGTCGCTGTATAGCTTCCACGAATAATCAATTAGATATTAGGCATTTCATGATAGGGGATTACATGCAATAATTTGTTGTACACGCACAGGTGAGGTAGGTATGTCTACATTCTGTATTACTAGTCGAATAATCAAACAGAATACAATATGAGCACCGTAATTATCTCTGCTGATGGCACTCTAGAGAAAAGCCCAGCTTTCCATTGTTGTATAGGTACCTACGTAGTTGTCACGCTACTCCATAAAAATAGCTTGTTGTCTGAAAATTACAAAAAAAGTTCGATGTACTTTCTGCATTATTCCTTTCCATTTTTCTTTCAACGTGTATAGCCTACGTATTGTGTATACCAACCTCAAATCACAATAGTTATCTCTTCAATAGACCTAGTCGGCTATAAAGATAGATTTTACGTCGACAAGTTGGTGTTATTGAATTACGTTGGCAACAGTGTGGGAAACGAAATGGATTAGTACGGAATTGGGTGCGGGTTCGCTACTATACAATCACCTAATTAGATGTGTGCGGTATATCAAAGACGAACCTAGAAGAGGTTGGTCATCCTGACCTCAGTAACTGCCTATGTATTGTTGGTATACCTGAGTCTCTGTGAAGTAGCTACCCACTGTAATTACTGTATAATGGCAGCTTCTCAATTATAATTCTGCAAAGGAGAGTGAACGCCAACTATAAAACTGATAAACTTCCATGCAATTACCGTTCAATTTTGCATAACTTCATCTTCCAGTTTCTCAGACGAACTCATTATTGATGAATTACAATATTGAAAAGGTATGAGAAGCCCGATAGTATTACTATAGGCGAAACTTGGGGTTCGAACAAAGTTTCGCGGCAGGATGCCTTCCCTCGATCTGAAATAATTAAACTTTGCCTGGAAGGAACGGATTGACGTCACGATTTTCTCCAACTCCTTATTATTCTCCCTTGGATGCTTCCCTTCTCCCTGAGGGCGTGTGCAGGTATAGGCGGGCAGGTATAGACAGGCAGGTATATGATAATCTGCTTAGTGCTTATGCACGGTTCCGAGGTTTTTTCGATATATCCGAAGACGAGAGACGATGATGAACGGAAGATGAAAACGGAAAAAATAAACACAGATTTGCAGAGAGGATTCGTTGAATAAATGTTTACTTCCTACTTAGGTAGGTACACATTTCTCGCTGGCATGATACTAGCTTTGAAAAATGAAACATCTTGAAGCGAAAAATTATATAAGTACCCACTTTCCTGTGAGGCTTTGGCAAAAAATCTACAATGATTTCTCCATAATAACAATAACAGTGGAAATATTTTTTTATTTGAGTGGGCTCAACAAGCTGCAAAGTCAAAGTTTGTCGCTCAAAAAATGTATTATTACGACGCAATATAGAATACAAAGTGCGTTCTAAATAAACATTTCCAAAATAATTGGCTACCTGACAACAAAAGTTGAAAGTGAATGTCAAGGTGAATATTGTCCTTCGAGCGTGTTTAAGACAAAGTTGAAATTATATAATTTACAATTGACGCTTTCTGAAATTGAGCTGACTAATCTGAATCACAATTGATATTTTCTGAATTGTAACTGATGCTTTCTATATCAGGTATAGCTGGAACAGGTGTAGAAGAGTGTAGAAAATTTAATGATTCGTTTCACCTTGGAACAGAAACCTTTTGATTGAAGTTTTTCCTCTTGACGTTACCGTCCGGTTAGTACACGCCAAATTATAGTTGAGAGCGCATAGAGAAAAGCCACCTGCCCCAGCGGGATTTGAACTCCGGACCTCTGGGTTTGAAGCCAGAGACGGAGCCCACCGAGCTACCGCCAGGATATTATTGGAGTAATTTTACTATGAGATTATCGTTTTTGTTAGAAATGAGCAATATTTTATCGAAACCGTTGCAAATTCCATTTATTCAACGATTATATTTTGAGTTCTAGGAGAATTTGTCGCACGGACAATTCGCAAAAGAACCGAAAAAGAAGCATGATAAAACCACTGAGGCTTTGGAACGTGAGGGAACTTGTTATATGCACATGAAGACACAAGGGGACTAAAAAGAGTTCAGGAAAAAAAAAAACAAGAAAACAAGGGGGTCCAATAGGTAGGGCTCCGAATATCACATGAAGGCACAAGAGAGACTTACTGATGCTTCGACAGTCCAACAACCAAAAAAGGCACGAGGGAGCTTAGTGAAATTCTTATACAGCCACAAAAAAAAACACATAAGGGCTCATCAGGGCTCCAAACGACACATAAGGACAAAAGGGAGTCCGATAGAGGTCCGAAACCACGGGAAAAAGCAAAAGAGGCTTAGCAGGGCTTCAAACTATATTGAGGACATAAGAGGGCCCAATGGAGCTCTCTATAACAAAACAAGGCAACTGTAGTACTCTGAGAGTCAAGAAAAAACATAAGTAGGCAAATAGGGCCCTAAACCACACTTGGGGACACAAGTGGGCTTGATAGGGCTCCGAACATCTCATGAAAACACAAGGTGCCTATTTGGGCACCAAAAGTCAAGGGAAATGTGGGAGCGCTCAGCAGGGCTTCAAAACAGAAACAAATGGAGGAACAATGGAGTTCAATGAAGTTTGCTTTAATTCAGATCGCTGGATGTGAAAAAACATAAGGGGGCTAATTTGGGCTCCAAACTAGCCTTTTCAGACACAAGGGAGCCGATAGGGCTTTGAATATCACATGGAAGCACAAGGAACTCACTAATGCTCCAGAAGACACAGAATAAGGTGAGGGGACTCAGCGGAGTCCCAAAAGACATTGAAGAAACAATGGGGCCCACGAAGGATCACTAGGGCCTCTAACAGCGCCAAAAGCACGAGGGGGCTCACTGGAATTCTGAAGGCTACAGAAAAGAAGGTTCATCAGGGTCCCAAACGATACACGAGGGCACTAGAAGACCTGATAGAGCTTCGCAAAGCACGGAAAAAAGCTAGGGGCTCAGCAGGGCTTTAAAAGACGTTGAAGAAACAAGAAAGCTCTTGGAGGGCAACTAGGATAGCAAGGGGGCACACTGATATTCTCAAAGCTACGGAAAAAATGATTGGGCTCATCAGGGCTCCAAACGATACATAAGGAAAAAAGGAGGCCGGATGGAGCTCCGTAAGTCTTGGAAAAATGCCATGAAGTCCGCGCAGGGCTTCAAAAAACGTTGGAGGAACAAAAGGGCTCCTGGAGGGCCACTAGGGCCTCTAATAACGCCAGAAGGCACAAGGGCTCACTGGAATTCTGAGAACTATGGAATGAGTAAGGGGGCTTATCAGGGCTACAAACGATATATGAGGAAAGAAGGGGGCTCGATGAAGCTCCGTATGCCACGCAAAAATGCTATGGAGCTCAGCAGGGCTTCAAAAGACATTGAAGAAACAAGGGGGCTCTTGGAAGGCCACTAGGGCCTTTAACAATGCAAGAAGGCACAAAGGAGTTCACTGGAATTCTGAAAGCTACGCAAAGAATGAGGGGTCTCATCAGAGTCCCAAACGATACATGAGGACACAAGGGGGCCCGATAGAGCTCCGTTAGCCACGGGAAAATGCTATGGGGCTCAGCAGGGCTTTAAAAAACGTTGAAGAGACAAGGAGGGCCTTTAGCGGGAAACTAGGGCAACAAGAAAGCTCACTGAAATCCTGAGAGCTACGAAAAACATAAGGAGGCTCATCAGGGCTCCAAAAAATACATTAGAGCACAAGGGGGGCCCGATGGAGCTCCATGACCCACGGAGAAATGGTTGGGGACTCAGCAGGATTTCAAATTATATAGAAGACACAATGGAGCCCAACGGAGTTCTGTTAAACAGAAAAAAGGCGAAAAAGGCTTACCTCTGGGCTTACTGGTACCCTGAAAGCCATGCAAAAACATGACGGGGCTAATTGAAACTACACTCGCAGACACAGGGGGAGGAGGGGCAACAAGGGTCGGATTACTTTATAAAGACACAAGAGACTTACTTATGCTTCGACCGATAAGGCTCCGAATGACATGACGGCACAATGGTACTTAGTGCTCCAAAAGTAACGGAAAATACAAAAGAACTCAGCAGGTCTTCAAATTACATTGAATACACAAGAAGGGGGCCTAATGAAGCTTTGGATAATACAAGATGATGAAAGAGGGTTCAATGGAATTCTGCAAGCCATGAAATACATGAGGGCACTTGGGTACGCAAGAGGGTCCAATAGGAGGCTGAATATCACATTTCGGGAACGCACAAGGGGTTTGCCAGTGACCGAAAGCTTTGGAAAAATAAAAGGGGGCTCAACAGAGCTTCAATCGATGTTGAAGACACAAGGGGGCCTACTGGAGATCTGTAAAACAAAATAGGCTTATTGGTACGTATTTCCTCTGGAAGCCTATCAGCTCTGGGGCTTATCAGAGCTTTGATTACATTTTAAGAAACAAGGAGCCCGGTAGGGCTCCCAATATGACATGATGGCACAACTCTGCTTGCTGCTCCGGAAGTCACAGGAAATGCAAGGGGGCATAGCAGGGCTTCAAATCACACTGGGACCCAGTGGAGCTCTTGATAACACAAGTTTGCTGAATTGGGGGTTGCTGGAACTCTGAAAACCATTAAGAATATGAGAAGGGTCATTAGAGCTCAAAATTACACTCAAGGACGTAAGGAGCCCGACAGGGCTCCGAACACCACAATTAGGCACGAGGGGCTTACTAATGCTCCGAAAGTGACGGAAAAATGTGAGGGGGCTCAGCAGAGCTAAGAAAAAATATAAGGAAACTCATCAAGATAGGGCTCCGGATATGACATGGGAACACAAAAGTGCTTACTACTACAAAAGTCACGGAGAAATGCAAGGGGCTCACCAGAGGCATTAAACTGCACTGAAGACACAAGGAGGCCCAATGGAGGTCTGGATAGCACAAGAGCGCAACAGAGGGCTTGCTGGGATTCTGGTAAACATGAAAAAACCTGAGGGGCTGATTAGGTCTCCAAACAACACTTGCGGACACAAGGGGCTTGATAGGGTTCCAAATATCACATAAAGGCAACAGAGCGCTTCCTAGAGTTCCGGAAGCTCGGTGCACTACTAGAAGTGCGCGGAGTAATGCAAGGGAACTCACTAGAGGTTCAAAGACATTGAAGAAACAAAGGTGTCCGAAAGGGTTTCAAATAATACAGTAAGGTATAAGGGGTTCACTAGAACTCTAAAAGCGAGAGAAAACACAAAACGGGTTAGTAAAACTAACGCAAAGGGCAAAAAAAATTGCGACGAATTGTCCGTCCGACGAACTGTCCGCGAGGAATTGTCCACGCGACGAATTGTTCGGTCACGCATTATTTGACAATAATCAAACGCTCTACTCTGGAAGTCTTGGAAGCATTTCCATCATAATTGGAATAAAATGTCCATTTTCTAGCAGGAGATGTTTTTTGAGTCACCTTCAACTCCAAATTAACGAATCCGTGCGCGCGAGTTTTGCAACACCCTGTCGAGCACCCTGTATAGTTCAGGAGTTACAAATCCGAATAATAACGTTACTATGTCATCGTCTCTTTACGTAGCTACAAGACCAAATAACGACGTCATCTTGGTCGTCTTTATCACGTCTTGTTTCGTGATAACCATGTCGTTTTCTAGCAGCGCAGTTTGCCATAAAATCGAGAGACGGCTATCTTTGTCTAGCCCGCCAAACTGTTGCTTCTGCTGGTGCTGGTTTTTTTGGACGTATCGCAGAAGTTTAGGGTAATCGAACTAGGTCATCCTGTAGAAAGCGCAAATGAAGCTAAGGAAATCACTCCATCACTAGTACGTGATTGTTACGTCGCATCTAACGTGAATATATGATTGAAAATGACGTGAATTCGACGTAACTTTGACGTGATATAGACACGACATGATGTTTGCTTTGTCTAATTCAAGTTGAAAGAAAACTTACGTATCGTCGAGAGATCTTGTGTTGTTCGATAAGTTCCAGTCAAGGAAACACTTACCTGGAACAAAATAAAGAAAGATTAGTTGATGCGTAGGTTTCAGCAAAATTCACACTGAATACATCAAATATTGATTCAGTTTAATGAAAAACAAATGCAAATGTCTGTTCCTGAAACACATTTTGTTTCTCTGACGTTTTTTTTTTAACACTTATAATAACATAAAACATTGCACCTAGTTGAAAAAAAACTAACTAACCAATTGTAGCAATCTCACGACATTGAACTCAAACTGATGTAGCAGTTTTTACACAGCTTTTTCGGAAGTTTAGTGTATGAGAGAGTCTCTTATTCTTCTTTTTTGTATGTACAACTTTTCACCATAAAAAACCAAACAGATAAGATATCGATACATTACACCCTTCCTCCTTCAGATAAATTGATTGGAGGTGATGGATTATTATTCACATAATTTAAATTTATACATAGCTAAAACTACCATGCGATCAACAAAATTCGGAATTGGGGTAGGCTGTGACCTGGTCAAATTTCAGGATGTCAAGCTGCTTTCGGCCAGGGCACAGCCTACACCAATTCCGAATTTTGTTGATCGCATGGTATTTATACATTACTCACAGCGAGACTTACAGTACATTTTCAATTATATACAAGTCTGTCGGGTTTTTTCGCTACTCTCTTAGGTCTAACAATTGATTCATTTTGAATATGATTATCCTCTGAGATATTGCCGTCGCTATCAGGTTTGTCACAATCGGGTACCTATATCTAAATTATCAGTTTCCTTGTTGTAGGGTAATGTTGGAATTGAAATTGCTTTATGCTTGAAAGAATTGATTTGATTTGTATGACGTTTCCACGTTTTGTTTAGTTTAGGTATTTTGACCATGTAAGTACACCGACCAATTAGTTTTTCAATTATCCCTTCAGTCCAACTACTAACATTTACGTTTCTGTAATCTTTTACAAACACTTTCTCCCCTACCGAAAAACTACGCTCCTTTCCCCAAAAATTTCTCCTTTGTCTCTCTTGAGATCTTTCGACGTTTCTGGCAATTTGACTTTATTTCGTTACGTCAAATCTGGTACGAACTTCGCGTTGGAACATTAATTGAAATGGAGGAACACCGGTAGTGGAATGTGGAGTTGGTCGGTAGTCGAATAGAAAATTATTCATGATTTCGTTCAAATTAACACTTTTTTCACTTCTACTGAAACAATTTCTGATTGCATACTTCACAGCTTCAACGGCATTTTCTACAGCACCGTTTGACTGTGGATTAAGGGGAGCAGATGTGAGATGTTCAATATTACATTTTTTCATACAATTTTGAAATTCAGCACTAGTAAAACTCCGTGCGTTATCTGAGACCAATATGCCTTAGGCATTCCGAACCTAGCAAAAGTAGCATGCAAAGCTTTGATGATAAGAGAACTAGTTATAGTCGTAGTAGGAAACGAGGTACGGAATACTTCAATCCATTTTTAATGTGCACCCAAAACTACTAGAAAAAACATGTTTAGAAATGGACCAATATAATCGATATGTATCCGCGAAAATGGTTCTTGAGGCCATTCCCAAACATGCAATTTTGGTTTAGGGGAATTTGTCTTATTTACAGAACATTGTTGGCAAGTATTTGCTAGTTCCTCGATATTTTATATTTTGATTGATACACCAGGCCAGAAAAAGTGACATCTTGCAAGTGCTTTCATTTTAACAATACCGAAATGTGAAAGGTGTACCTAATTGAGAAAGAACTTTCTCTCTCAACGTTTTAGGAATTGTGATGCGGTGGTTCCACAATATTTTCGATTGATAACGGATAACAAATTTTGTAATACACCTTGAAATCGACGTTCTTTTTCGCTGTTGTTCATTTGTCAATTTTCGTATTTTTTTGAATCTCTTCAAAATTGACTGTGATTTCCGAATTTGCAAAGTAGTGAACATAATTTATGTCCACGTCTTCCCAAACTTCACCTTCTTCATTAACGATCGGTAGACGTGACAAAAAATCCGCAGAATTTCTCTTAGAAGGAATGTATTCAATTTTATCTGGTATGGGATGCAAACCATGTTTATCAATCATGAACCCTAAGTAAGAAACTTTATCTTTCAAGAAATCACATTTGTCCAAAGCCACTTTGAGTTTTGAGTCCAGCATCTGCCAAAATACCGAGTACTTTTCATCCAACCTTTCCCAATGCTCGTATTTTCCTATCACTGATCAAACTATCGTCGAGAAAATATGCACACCCTTCTATCCCTTGCAACAATGACGACATTATCTTTTGAAGTTTGCCACAAGCTGGCGAAACTCCATAAGGGAGTCTTTGGTATCTGAAAAGACACTCATGTGTTGATATTGTCACCAGTTCTTTTGATTTTTCATCGAGAGGAATTTGTGCGTATGCTTGGGATAAATCAATTTCCAAAAATACCGTTTCGCCCTGTGATTCAGCAAAAAGGTCATCGATTTTAGGTAATGGGAACTGATCTATCTCGAGCAAGGGATTGATTGTGACTTTGAAGTCACCGCAAATCCTGACTTGACCTGACTTTTTTATAACGGGCACAATAGGGGTTGCTCAGGCTGAATAACTCACTGGCTGCAGAACACCACTTTCGACCAAATTGTCCAACTCACATTCTGCTTTCTGTCTCAAACCATAGGGTAATGGTCGAGCTTTTACAAATTTTGATGTAGCTTGACTGTCTTTAGTTCCAAAGAAATTATATCTTTATTGAAATGTCCCAATCCTTTAGAAAAAACTGACTTATGATTCTGAACCAAACTTGGAAAGTCAATACTGCAATCTGCATAATGAGCATTCAATCCAACATCAAACATTGACATGAAATCTCATCCTCATCCAAACGGTGGACATCCGTTTTCAATCACATAAAATGTTACCCTTCTTGTCATGTTTTTGAATTTCACATTGCAATCCAAAGTTCCCAAGTTGACCATTCTGGAACCATCATAAACATTCAGTGAACGGTTACTGGAAGACAATTTATTATCAGCAAAATGTTCTTTCGAATAGTGATTTGATATCACACAGAGGCACCAGAATCTTAGTGAAAAATATGTTTGTTTTCACCTATTCCGACCTTGATAAGAAATTGGTTTTTAATCTTACAACTGTTGACTGAAAAAACTTCTTTACTCTCGAAATTCTGAGCTTGATTTTTACGAATATTGGAACTTTTCAATCTTTTTTTTGCACACATAGGAGATAAATATGACTTTTTACGTGACATGTATAACAGGTATAATTTAAATACCGACATTTTGACGTAGGATGGTTGCTTCGTCCACAACACTCACATTTTGTACCTTGCTTGTCACTTGCTTGTGATTGATTTCTTCATGCTTTATTCTATCCATCTTCACTGGGACATACTGGGAGAAGATATTAGTCGTAACAACTTCAAACTAAAAGTGTTTCATCCTTCCTTTTTGTATCTACAACTTCTTACCATAAAAAACCAAACAGATAAGATATCGATACATTACATCTTCAACAACTTTTGCACAGCTTTCTTGCAAGTTCTAAGAGCAAGGTTCGTCTTGTACAGGGTGCGGCGCGGCAGGTTGACGGTTTTTAAGTCGCTATAACTTTTGAATAAAGGTACCGCTTTCCACAATTATTGATGCATCCAAAGCTCGGAAGCTTTGGATTTATAGTATACTTGTCATTGGAGTGAAAATCAGGCCGTAGTCACGTCAAGAGCGGATTTGCGCTGAGCAAGCAACTTGAGGAAGTTTTTATGCCTGATTTAATCTGATTTTACAAAGTAAGTTAGGTAGGTACTGGAATTTTTTCCCTTGTACAGGTGCTTCAAATTGGCTCTGTTCTTCTTTCTCTATGCGGTGAATCCTTTTTCAGGTTACAGGAGCGTTAGTTAGCACAGAGCCAATTCGAAGCGCCTGTATAGGTGGGAAAAATCTATGTACTGTACAGTTCTTGAGTCACCGAGCACTATTTGTAAGGTTCTGGTCATTACGGCAACCTTTTGTAACGTTCTGCGTCACGACAACTATTTTGTAACATCCCAACCTCACGGTAACACTTTGTAATAATCCTCGTCACCGGCCCCTTTTTTGTGATACCCCCCCTTCCCTACATTAATTCAATTAAGCTGTGATGCGTCTAATTACCCTAAGTCGTATTTCGTTGTGCCGTAGATTTTATTTTACCTTTACCTAAGTCATTTAAATCAATTACACCTACCTCAACTTCACGTCGTACTAATACCTTAAGCCTACTCTAGTAGTAACCTCACGTTCTTTTAAAGGGAATGAATTGAATAAATATTGAGAAAATAAACAAAGTCATTTAACCACACCTCAATTTTATTGCAAATTAATCAATCATCGGCAACTTAATTAAATTCACCTTAATTATTCATTTTATAATTTCCTGACGTGCTGACATTCAGCTAGCGTTCGGAATTGTTTTATTCAGTTTACATTCGGTTTCTGAAAGAAAAGTACATCCTAATTCCGAGTGCAATCCTACGACAAATTTGATCAACCCTTGCGAATTAATTCCGTTCTCATTCTTCCTAATTTTCAGAATCATGGGTGAAGCCATTTCCTAGTATACTTGAGTTTAATTCCCCGCCTTATTTATTAATCCTTTGTCCAGTTTTCAATTCAACCCTTTCTTCCCTTCCGCCCATTCACCCTGGTACGGGAAGGAATCTTTACTGTTTCATTGTACTTAGAGAGAGATTGTTGTTCACTGAGTCTTGTCTTGATCTTTCGAATTTATAGCCATTATTTTAATTATTGATCAAATAATTTACATAAAATTTGAGTGTTGACAGTCCATAGATTTTATATCCAGCTGATGCTATAGTTTACGATTTAAGGACTTAACGTGGAAGCCTCCAGATCCACACTAGATGAAACTCTCAGACCGGAGGGTACCTTATTGGTAGCCACTATGGAGGATAATGGATTCTTAATATTGAACGGCAGAACTAAGGGGATATTCCAGCTCAATTCACATTTGTAAGTAAGCATGGTAATTCTGTGATTGACCTGATTTGGATCGCAGCCAGGGATGTGGCAGCTGTGGAATCTCTTTTGATCGAGAGTCACCTGGTTTCGGATCATTGTGCTTGTCACTTGCGTTTGCGAATGTCAGGTTCATATTCCAGTTTTCCTTCTCACTCATCACACGAAAATGTCACAAAGAAGACAAAAAGATTCTTGGTCCTACCAGACGCAAAGACTCGACCATTTTCAAATATAATGGCACAATCTCATAGACTCAGCTTTTTTCCCAAAAACGTAGATCAAATGTATGAGAATTTCTTGTTAGCCACTTCAGAATGTGGCAAATTTCTAGGGTTATTCAAAGAAATTAGAATTAATACTAACAACAGGTTGCAAAAAAATGCCTGGTTTGATTCAGAGTGTAGATCACTGAAAAGGTCCGTACGTCATCTCTTTAGGCTTTGCAAATCGAACAAATTCGCTAAGAACGATCTAAACATGTACTTGTCTAAAAGGAACAAATATACAGCGCTTATCAAAATCAAGAAAAAAGAAGAAAGGCAAAAAACTATTCAAAAACTTAACAACATTAATAATCCGCAAAAATTCTGGCGCACTTACAGCAGCTCTATCACTTCACAGAAAAAAGCAGTTGAGATTCCTCAAACCTATTCAGAAATTTTTTATAAAGAATTTTACTCAGACGACCGTGCTTTTGACTTGGCTAATTGTGATTTCATAGATGTTAGACATCCTTATCTCGATCAAGTAATATCAAAATCAGAACTGCATAAAGCCATTACACAAGCAGCTAAAAACAAATCCCCTGGGAACGATGGGTTGAAAAATGAATTTTTCCAAGCACTACCTGTTGATTGGCTGGGATATGTACATGAGGTTTTCAATTTAATTCTGGAAAAGGAACAGATTCCGAAAGATTGGGGTAACATCAGACTTGTACACTTGTACAAAAAAGGAAACCCAAAGTTGATACAGAATTACAGGCCTATCGCTTTGTTGAATCACATCACTAAGTTGTTCACATCCATCCTAAATTCTAGACTGATCACCTTCACCGAGAGTGCTGATATTCTACCAGAAAGCCAGAACGGGTTTAGAAGAAAAAGATCATGCCAGGATCATATATTTGTATTGAATACCTTGATAAATAACAATCTTCGGTTGAAAGGACGGAAAGTTTTTGCTTTTTTTATCGACTTTAGGAGGGCGTTTGACTCTGTTAATCACACACTTTTGTGGCACCAACTGTTTTCCGTCGGGATCAGTTCCAAAATGGTGAGAATAATAAGTAATCTGTATGCAAATGCTAATCTGCTTTTGGATGGAAGCGTAGAATCGATAAAGATCACGAAGGGAGTGCTACAGGGTGACTGCCTCAGCCCCACACTGTATATGCTTCACACCTGCAAGATGGAAGATTACTTTTTGGAAAAGGGCGCCAGGGGAGTACCACTAGATGGAGGTAAAGATGTACTTATGTTACAGTATGCTGATGATATAGTACTACTATCAGACTCACCATCCTCTATGCAAAAATCAATGAACATCTTGGCATCATACTGCAATGAAATGAAGCTCGACCTAAACACTGAAAAATCAAAGGTTGTTGTTTTTAGAAGAGGTGTCAAATGCAAACCCTATAAACTTTTTTTTAACAACGAAGTAATCGAAATAGTTCCAGGGTACAAGTACTTGAGAGTGTATTTCAAATATAATTGCAATTTCGCTGACCTCACCAAGTCCGTTGTGAGCAGAAGTGGCATGTCGGGTGGGATAAGTAGAGAGAGAAGAGGGCGACTGAATCAAGTCTCATTACCTGTAATTACAGAGGAGGTAATTACGACGTCGGTAATTAGACCGGTCCTACCGCTCTACAGTACACTCTTTAGGGTACGACGCCGGGTGCTATAGAGACGTGATATGGGTCAGGATCCTGAAACCGAGCTCATTAATTATTGAGGTAATTACTAGAGAGGTAATAACACCCTGAGAGTATGTGCACACCAGTTTTACCGTTGCGAGCTTGAACCCGCGGTTTACCTGGACCGTCGCTTTCCTCCTCCTCCTCCTCTTCATGCCTACCGCTGCAGGTGCAAGCAGAGGCAGTGGTAGGTGAGCGTGCCAACACGCTTTCTCAGTCGAACCTTCGTCGTTTCCATTTGTTCTGCGGTTGAAGGAGCGAGATGGAGCGTACGGGTCGCGTTCCCTCCTCGTGTACATAGCTCCACCGATGCAAGCCTCTAGAGACAATGGCAGGTGCATGTGCCATCGTGTCTTCTCAGTCGAACCTCCTCCGACACCGTTTGCGCTATATTGGTAAGAGCGAGATGAAGCGCTGCCATCCTCTTAACACAGCTCGACCAAGCGCACAGCGGTAGGTCTTCTCCTCTCGCGCTCGGTTCTACCTGCTCTGCACGGCACAAAACCGCCGGATCGTGTTTTATGGCTGCTTCCAATCGAACATGCGAAGGAGTCACAAAGGTAGGTCCTTCGCAAGGTCCTGATGGTCGGAGGTCCTTGCACATATTGGGGGCATGAGCGCTGCATCTGAGAGAGAGAGAGAGAGAGAGAGAGAGAAAGAGAGAGAGCTATTTCGCTCCCACATCTCTGTCTATCATCCTATGCAGTGGTGGCCCAGCCAAACGCAGAGGTTTGAGAGAGAACCGTGGGCTGTGCTTTTACTTACCTACGGAGAGGCGCACGACGTTTTAAAAAAATTAGATGAGGTACCTAATTTTTCTGAGATGAGGTACCTAATTTTTCTATTTGCTCGCGCTTCGGTGTACGGTTTCATTTATCGACGCTCACAACATGGGAACGAAGGGATGCACGACGCTTTAAAAAAAAAAAACACTGAGAGGAGATACCTAATTTTTCTATATGACCGCTACGTCGCAATGTTTCAATCATAGCAAGGAGGGAGAATATGAAATAGATAGCTCTTACTTACCTACAGAGAGGCGCACGACGTTTTAAAAAAATTAGATGAGGTACCTAATTTTTCTGAGATGAGGTACCTAATTTTTCTATTTGCTCGCGCTTCGGTGTACGGTTTCATTTATCGACGCTCACAACATGGGAACGAAGGGATGCACGGCGCTTTAAAAAAATCAATGAGAGGAGGTACCTAATTTTTCCATATGACCGCTACGTCGCAATGTTTTAATCATAGCAAGGAGGGAGAATATGAAATAGATATGGAAGCAGAGGTGAGGCGCACAGCGTTTTAAAAAAATTAGATGAGGTACCTAATTTTTCTGAGATGAGATATCTAATTTTTCTATATGCTCGCTACGTCGGAATGTATTAACCAAAACAAGTCGACATGCTCTGGACAGATGAACCGATACATAGCTAACTGTTGTACTAATCATCATGATGTTTTTGATGGTAGGGGGTAATAGATACCTCGGTACATCATCTAGCTGTGTTTTAACGGCCATTTTTACCTTCGTCACAATTCAAAAATTCAAATATTCAAATCCACTATTGGTATGATATCCCCTGCCAGAGGGTGGAGGGTAGGGAGCGGCGGGTGGTAAACCGGGATTGTTCGATGAGGTGAGCGAAACTGCATGTTAGATATAGCTCGTCTATGGATTGTAAACCGGCGAATTAAGGGCTTTTTCTCGCGAGAAGACCTAAGCGCCGCATATGACAAAGCGCGCTATATCGGCTCCATCCCTGTCTATCATCCCACATCGAGATGGATATATTTGAGGCCTGTTAGATGCATAAGGTTAGGTTTCCGAGCGAGGGTCTGCAGGTATAAAGTGCTATTATCATACAAAACCGGTAGGTAGCTGCTCTTTAAAAAATTCATGCTCTCAAAGCTCGGGGTATATTATAGAATTATGTGCCATCATAGTTTCGAGGAAAATGGTGATATGATGGTGGTGTATGGAGATAATTCTACGAGCACTTTGGAAAAACCATATAGCAACACAACGAGACGGCTTCTATACCACTTTCTAAAGCATGGGGAAGCAGTGCCACTTGGGTGAAAACTACGAGTGCACTCGCTTTTTTTATAAACCCAGCTGTGAATGAGCATAATGAACACCGTTTACCTGGAATCGCCTCCTTTCTGAAAGAATGGCTAGTCGCATCAGCTATTTTTTTCCTATGGCAAAGAACTGAGTGAACCGAGAAATATTTATTTGATAGATAAAAACCTTATTTAAAATCTCCCGTCTTGTTTATCATGGTGTTACGGGTTTAAAAAAAAAAAAAGGGTCGTACCGGTGCGAGATTTTTGTTAAAATAAAACCCGAATCCACCTTCAAACATAACTCCCCATATATAGTGCTATGTAGTGAGAAGGGCTACCTATCCCACCGCATGCGTGTACATACTGGATGTCATAAGTTCGCTAATGATCTGGGTGTAGGTACCCACGTGATAACCTGCCTGTCTGTTTTCATCTTGAACAAATAAATGATTCTATTTATCTATCCATCCATCTATAATATGTCTCAATAGATCAGTCGGCTGAACCATCACTAATTGAGCATGCAACATGGCTGCTGGTGTAAAATTGCGATACGTATATAGTAAGCGCTGATGTATTGTAAATGCCTAGCGAATAAAAACCAATTTACCCCGGGTCGAACAAAACAGCGCAATTTCGAGCGATGACATCATAATGAGGACCGTAGAAGAATCTCGGAGCTCGCGAAGAAATCCCAGCCATGCCACCTGTTTTGATGCAGGTACCTACATAGTCCTGGCCATATGCAGGTATTATAGGAGAAGCTTCGGGCGCACGCTCTTTCAGACCTATTAATGGAGTTAATTATATAGTAAATATTTATGTAGAAACTTAATTGAAAGCTACTTCTTTCTTTTGCATGCCATAGTGCCATGAGTTGGAAAATATCAGCACTGAATAATTTTTTTCAACCCAGGATGCTTGCGTGAAAATAGTAGAGTATAGAGTGATAAGTATTTGCCTAAATACCCAAGTTCGCTTCAAAATAACCACATACGGAAAGAAAAGAATATGATATACGTATGAAAGCATTGATTTAAGAGAAAATCATGTATAATAAGCTGGATTATTCTCGCTACGATAATTTTAAATAATACGATGGTCGGAACACTACGCTCCAGATAGCTTACTTCGCAGGCTCTCTGATGATAAGCGTGATCGACGAGGTTGACGGTTCAAACAACATCTGCTCTCGTAATCCGTCCTCGACCGCAAAGTTCGACTCGAAAAAACCCCCCATCTGAGATGGGAATGTTGGAAAAAATCCAACCAAATGACCGGAGAACCGGCATCTTCCATATCCCCCAAGTGTTAAACACGATGGATTTTATCGTACTAGCAAGAGCATAGAAATTTTCATTCACATGTTTGAAGGTATTTGCAAGCATTTCCGAGAATAATTCATCGGTTTTGACGATAAGCTAGAGGGTGAAACATGTTTTATATGTTTTATCTGATTTTCTGAATAAAATTGGATAGGATAATATTATCTAGTTTACTCGAAAGCTCAGAGATTTCCGCAAACCATATAAAAAATTTGTATTTATAATATCTCCCTGACTTGATATACAGCTCGAATTAGGTGCTGCTTCGCCTCTTTTGTGCAGGGAGTTGCCAGGGAAATTTGTCTCTAGCAACTCATTGCATGGCCAAAATCTGCAAAAATGCATGATGCTACAGTAGCTAGTACCCGCAGTGATTGCAAAAATATAAATTTTTGATTTGTCTCGCCAAATACGGTAGACGTTCCTTCGAAGTGGGTAAGGCTATCATCCGAATTGATGTGGCTCAGGAGAAGTAAAAGGGAGCCAAAAAGGATGTCTCACCTTGCATACCATGTTCTAGCATCAAGGAATGCACCATTTTTATATATTGAATGAGAGATTATAGACTTCTAACAGAGCCGGAATTGGACTCTGCCCGGACTGATTCGGGTGGGATAAAAAGTACAAGAGCTTTGGAGGGTTTCTACAGTCGAGACTATTCTTTCGCGCGAGCTCACTCTATTTATTTGACATCTCTGAATTCTTTTTTCTTTTCTTTTCTTTTTTTTTTTTTGATAAATATGAATGTGTCCATGAGGCAGGCATTCCGCAAACCCTCACCTTATGATTCGCTATTGAGACAAGTATGGGCATCACAACCAGGCATATAGGATTGGTGATTATGACAGTGAAAGAAATATGCTCTATTCAAAAGTGTTCAATATCTTTATTTCCACGGAAATATTCACTACATCTTTAAATGGCTAGGTAGGTAGGTAGGTATTAGGTATTAGTTGATACAAATTTCCGATCAATGTCCCATTCGATCGTGAATAAAATATGGACATTTTTACGCTATTGAGGGTATCCAAAAAAAAAAATGTTAGTATATTACTTCAGCATCTCGGAGAATTTTTTCCAGCGATACTATTTCTCGGACGACTCCGACGTCCCCGGTGTTCCGCTGTGCACTCAATGTTACTAATCGATCTATAACGCCATTTATGTCAGTGAAATATTCACCTACTAGGGACCTCTTCGCAAATCGCCGTCGTCCCATATCATTCATAAAGGAGCCATTCCCCGCACGATCATCAATGTTCTCGAAGTCGCTCCCCGAACACCTCTTATCTTCATCCTTAGATGAAAAACAGTGCTTGTACGCATTCTGATATCCGCCACTCGGTGTAAGTCGCACCCTTGAAGAAACTTCTTTTGTATTACTGAAGCTCTTACACCACATGTTTTGATCCTCGTCCTCAGATGAAAAACGGCGCTCATATGCATTTTTATACCCCGTACGCGGATTGATAAGCGAACTCGAAGAAAGTTCTTTGGCAGCGTTGAAATCACCAGAGCTATCGTATAACACATCGTCACTATCAGCTTTCAAGACAGAGTCCTCCGAGGATTTAGCAGTGTTCGCATATTTAGAAGCGAGACGTGATTTGACTTGATCTCCCGATGAAAAACGTGGTCTGAACACGCTAACATAATTATAGGCTTTGGACGTCCCAACCTGAGAGCTGTGAAAATCTTCTTTATTACCGGAGAACTTGGTAGTGGAGTCCTCATTTGCTCTTTCATAACCATCTGCATCCTCGTCATCATACACATCTGATGGTTCCGATATCATGCTGGCTGATGATGACAGCACTGGCGAAGGTCCCGGTTGAGGCCCTGATGATGCTAGGAGCTGTAGCGACGTATTCGAGGAAGCTTTGGTTGGATACTTCATAACCATAGTCGAATTATTCGAGCTGACGTCAAAAGTCTCGAGATTTTTACAAGAGACGGTCTCAGCCGCTTTGTCAGGATCTACCACTTGCTGCAAATTGCGTTCCCTGCAGCCTCTAAGTGAAATGTCTGGATGCCGTTTCATGAATCCTCTGCACCAATCAAAAGATGCTGCTTGTTGTTTATCCCAGCGTTGTGGATAGCTCTTGTTTAGCAGCCTAGCCTGTTCTAGAGCGAATTTACACACGTGCTTGCGTGTCACGCCATGTGGCATTTTCGATGCTGCTTTGATATAATCAGCGAGCATCAACTCCTCATCTTTTGAGAAGATTCTCCTATTCCCGATATTTGGATTATAGACATACACGCCGTTCACTTTCTTAACCCGTCGCAACAGCCGCCCCAGTGTAGATGCGGGAATACATAATGACCTAGCGATCGCTCTGCGCGAGCCACCACGTCGGACTTCGGCTACAGCCTTTTGAATTGTTTCAGAACTAATTTGATTTCTCATGTTTCTTTCAGGATCAGCAGCTTCATTCACTGAACAAAGATCGCTCGCGACTGGCTATTAATCGGAGGTGTTCGAGGTTTTATAGCTATAACCGCTATGGTGCAATGTTTCAACCATAACAAGTCGGCATGCTCTGCTAGATAATTGGACATGTGCCAGCAGCACTAGTCGACATGTTTTATCCGTAGAGACGGCATGGTCTGAGAGTCAAAGCGCTATGCATTAACCATCAGTCGTCATGCCATATCACCTAGATCATCACGTTTTAAGCGTCGGGTCGGCATGGGCTGCTAGCAATGACGTCATGACTTACCCAACAGCTCGTCATGCCATAATCAGCTCGTGATGTTTTAACCGACGACCATGCGGAATTAGGCAAGGTTCAGCTGGATGATCTATTGAGGTATATTATAGATGGATAGATTAATAGAATCATTTAAGCATCGGGTCGGCATGAGCTGTCAACAGTGACGTCATGCTTTAACCACCAGCGCGTCATGCCATAAGTCGGCATGAGCTGTCAACAGTGACGTCATGCTTTAACCACCACCGCGTCATGCCATAAGTCGGCATGAGCTGTCAACAGTGACGTCATGCTTTAACCACCACCGCGTCATGCCATAAGTCGGCATGAGCTGTCAACAGTGACGTCATGCTTTAACCACCACCGCGTCATGCCATAAGTCGGCATGAGCTGTCAACAGTGACGTCATGCTTTAACCACCACCGCGTCATGCCATAAGTCGGCATGAGCTGTCAACAGTGACGTCATGCTTTAACCACCAGCGCGTCATGCCATAAGTCGGCATGAGCTGTCAACAGTGACGTCATGCTTTAACCACCACCGCGTCATGCCATAAGTCGGCATGAGCTGTCAACAGTGACGTCATGCTTTAACCACCACCGCGTCATGCCATAAGTCGGCATGAGCTGTCAACAGTGACGTCATGCTTTAACCACCACCGCGTCATGCCATAAGTCGGCATGAGCTGTCAACAGTGACGTCATGATTTAACTGGCAGCTCGTCATGCCATAATCAGCTCGTGATGTTTTAACCGACGACCATGTGGAATTAGGCATGGTTCAGCCGGCTGATCTAATGAGGCATATTATAGATGGATAGATTAATAGAATCATTTAAGCGCCGAGTCGGCATGGGCTGCTAGCGCGTCTGGGTAAATACAAAGTACTTTTTGAAAAAGGTTATACCCCCAACTGGACGACGGAGCTGTTTCGCATCAGACAAGTGAAACCGAACAGCAATCCACCTACATATCTTATTGAAGATCTAAAGGGTTCGCCGATCATGGGATGTTTTTACGAACGAGAACTACAGAAAACTAAACATCCCGAGATCTATCTGGTGGAAAAAGTTTTGAAAAAAACCGGTTCGAGGCTTTACGTTAAATATTTGGGCATGCCCGATCGAGGGTGGATTGCGAGAGCAGACGTTGTTTGAACCAGCAACCTCGTCGATCACACTTAACGTCAGAGAGCCGGTGAAATAAGGTGTCTGGAGCAAAAACGTCCCGATCACAGCCGTCATAAACTCCATCGGCGCTATCGCCATAAGCAACGTAGGCATCATCACCAACAACGTGATAACATCACCAGCAACTCCATATCATCATAAAGCAACATCACTGTTATCGTCATATCATCGCAAGCATCATCATCTCTATCGTCATATCAACGTAAGGATCATCACCGCTATCGCCATATCATCACAAGCATCATCACCGCTAACGTTATTTCATCATAAAACAACGTCATATTATCATATTCATCACCCTCGCTATCGTCATATCATCGCAAGCATCATCACCTCTATCGTCATATCAACGTAAGGATCATCACCGGCATATCGAGATAAGCAGCTAGCATTATAAGCATCGTAAACATCTTCATAGCATCGCCAGCACCAACGTCAAACAAAAAGAGAGATGCCCACCTTGTTCAGCCCCTGGCAGTCTATCGAAAAAATGTTACGGTATTATGACGAAGCCATCGTTCAAGAGACCGAATTACTATATCAAACAACTCTGAACGGATCAGCTGCAAGGATACGAGTTGGGCTTAGCATCGCCAGAGGACTCTCACCAGCAATCATCATCATATCGCATGCAAATTCGAGCCGAATATCTTTCACCATGCGGGAATGGAGTGAATTAATAGAGCTCTTGCCCTCTTCGACTGCATCAACTTCGAACGTTCCGAATGGTGATATGAAAATTTTCGAGAACTATACTCTAAAATTGGGTTCATCTGCAGGCATCGGACATCTACATAGCAGGGCCCAGACCGTCTATCTGCATGAAAATTTTCTACAACAAATTGCACGAATGAGAGATATCATTAGCTATAGATTAGAGGCTCTAGAATCAATGAATTTTAAAAAATTTTATACTGATTTATTATCAAGCTCCTTTAAAATAACGAGCGACGTATCGAACTCGAACGTTTCTATGTATAAAGTTCTCAAACAGATTTTGGCTGGTTTCAAATCTAATGAAAAAGTTTCATGCATGCTAGAGTTCCTCGAACTACACTACGACGATGTATTATCGGATTATGAACGACTGAAGACATGTATTAATTTTTGAATAAAACTCTTGAAAAAATGATTGCCTGGTTTTTTTCAACGGCTACTGCTAATTAACGCATGCCGAACTGTCTCATACCCCACAACATCTTTACAGCTAAACCATGCGATTCCAGGTAAACGGTGCTCATTATGCTCATTCACAGCTGGGTTTATAAAAAAAGCGAGTGCACTCGTAGTTTTCATTCAAGTGGCACTGCTTCCCCATGCTTTAGAAAGTGGTATAGAAGCCGTCTCGTTGTGTTGCTATATGGTTTTTCCAAAGTGCTCGTAGAATTATCTCCATACACCACCATCATATCACCATTTTCCTCGAAACTATGATGGCACATAATTCTATAATATACCCCGAGCTTTGAGAGCATGAATTTTTTAAAGAGCAGCTACCTACCGGTTTTGTATGATAATAGCACTTTATACCTGCAGACCCTCGGTCGGAAACCTAACCTTATGCATCTAACAGGCCTCAAATATATCCATCTCGATGTGGGATGATAGACAGGGATGGAGCCGATATAGCGCGCTTTGTCATATGCGGCGCTTAGGTCTTCTCGCGAGAAAAAGCCCTTAATTCGCCGGTTTACAATCCATAGACGAGCTATATCTAACATGCAGTTTCGCTCACCTCATCGAACAATCCCGGTTTACCACCCGCCGCTCCCTACCCTCCACCCTCTGGCAGGGGATATCATACCAATACCGGATTTGAATATTTGAATTTTTGAATTGTGACGAAGGTAAAAATGGCCGTTAAAACACAGCTAGATGATGTACCGAGGTATCTATTACCCCCTACCATCAAAAACATCATGATGATTAGTACAACAGTTAGCTATGTATCGGTTCATCTGTCCAGAGCATGTCGACTTGTTTTGGTTAATACATTCCGACGTAGCGAGCATATAGAAAAATTAGATATCTCATCTCAGAAAAATTAGGTACCTCATCTAATTTTTTTAAAACGCTGTGCGCCTCACCTCTGCTTCCATATCTATTTCATATTCTCCCTCCTTGCTATGATTAAAACATTGCGACGTAGCGGTCATATGGAAAAATTAGGTACCTCCTCTCATTGATTTTTTTAAAGCGCCGTGCATCCCTTCGTTCCCATGTTGTGAGCGTCGATAAATGAAACCGTACACCGAAGCGCGAGCAAATAGAAAAATTAGGTACCTCATCTCAGAAAAATTAGGTAGCTCATCTAATTTTTTTAAAACGTTGTGCGCCTCTCTGTAGGTAAGTAAGAGCACAGCAGACGGTTCTCTCTCAAACCTCTGCGTTTGGCCGGGCCACCACTGCATAGGATGATAGACAGAGATGTGGGAGCGAAATAGCTCTCTCTCTTTCTCTCTCTCTCTCTCTCTCTCTCTCTCAGATGCAGCGCTCATGCCCCCAATATGTGCAAGGACCTCCGACCATCAGGACCTTGCGAAGGACCTACCTTTGTGACTCCTTCGCATGTTCGATTGGAAGCAGCCATAAAACACGATCCGGCGGTTTTGTGCCGTGCAGAGCAGGTAGAACCGAGCGCGAGAGGAGAAGACCTACCGCTGTGCGCTTGGTCGAGCTGTGTTAAGAGGATGGCAGCGCTTCATCTCGCTCTTACCAATATAGCGCAAACGGTGTCGGAGGAGGTTCGACTGAGAAGACACGATGGCACATGCACCTGCCATTGTCTCTAGAGGCTTGCATCGGTGGAGCTATGTACACGAGGAGGGAACGCGACCCGTACGCTCCATCTCGCTCCTTCAACCGCAGAACAAATGGAAACGACGAAGGTTCGACTGAGAAAGCGTGTTGGCACGCTCACCTACCACTGCCTCTGCTTGCACCTGCAGCGGTAGGCATGAAGAGGAGGAGGAGGAGGAAAGCGACGGTCCAGGTAAACCGCGGGTTCAAGCTCGCAACGGTAAAACTGGTGTGCACATACTCTCAGGGTGTTATTACCTCTCTAGTAATTACCTCAATAATTAATGAGCTCGGTTTCAGGATCCTGACCCATATCACGTCTCTATAGCACCCGGCGTCGTACCCTAAAGAGTGTACTGTAGAGCGGTAGGACCGGTCTAATTACCGACGTCGTAATTACCTCCTCTGTAATTACAGGTAATGAGACTTGATTCAGTCGCCCTCTTCTCTCTCTACTGGGATAGTAAGAGGAATAATTAACAACGACAACATCACAAATTGGGACTGCATCAATAAATTGTACTCTAGTATCATTGTGTCAACTTTTACTTACTGCATGGTGACTTGGGGTCCAAAAAATATAAGGGAGTTGGAAAAGTGTCAGCTGAGTTTTTTCAAAAAACTCTTACATTTGAAATCTATTACCGCTGGTTACATTTTGCGAGTCGAACTACATTTGAGCAGAATCAATTATATTTTTGTGAAAGAGGTTCTCTGCTATCTGAAAAAAATTTATGAGATGTCGGATCGAAGACTACCATCGAGAGCAATGCATAGGCTGATTCATTTGCACAAACATAACACTACTGCTGAACAATTTAACTGGTACTCATACTTTCAAAATTTACTTTCTCCCTATGACGTAGATCTAAAATTAGACAACAACACAAAAATCACTAATGACCGAATAGAATCAATTTTGAATAAGATCCTTAAACTAGACAGTGACTCAGATTGGAACAATATTCTTCTATCTGTCAAAAACCCGGAGTACAAGTTCCTGAATGTTATGCAGAAACCTTATGATCTCTGTAAGCGGGATGAACCTCTGTATCTGAAGAGATTCCACACCCAACTTCGGACATCACACGACTCCATGATCCAATTATACAGTAGGGGAGTTTCATACAGAGTGGATACAAGTAAACTATGCGGCATTTGCAATCTCCAAAAACACGAGTCCCTCGCTCACCTTCTTTTTGAATGCCCAATGTACAATGAGTTCAGGGGTGGTCATGGCATATTTTCAGGCTTTCAGGACCCGCGAGAGCTGCTTGCAACCACGGACAGAAGAATAATTATTTATTTGCACAATTATATTTTCAGCTGCCTGAGGTTGAGATCGTTTGCCCTGTCAGAGTGATTTTTTTTTCTCTTGTTCGTTTTCATGTTCATTTATTTAATTGTCTTGCTAAAAAACTGTATATAGTTTATATGCAATAAATCTAAATCTAAAAATCTAAATCTAAGTCATTTAAATCAATTACACCTACCTCAACTTCACGTCGTACTAATACCTCAAGCCTACTCTAGTAGTAACCTCACGTTCTTTTAAAGGGAATGAATTGAATAAATATTGAGAAAATAAACAAAGTCATTTAACCACACCTCAATTTTATTGCAAATTAATCAATCATCGCCAACTTAATTAAATTCACTTGATTTATTCATTTTATAATTTCCTGACGTGCTGACATTCAGCTAGCGTTCGGAATTGTTTTATTCAGTTTACATTCGGTTTCTGAAAGAAAAGTACATCCTAATTCCGAGTGCAATCCTACGACAAATTTGGTCAACCCTTGCGAATTAATTCCGTTCTCATTCTTCCTAATTTTCAGAATCATGGGTGAAGCCATTTCCTAGTATACTTGAGTTTGATTCCCCGCCTTATTTATTAATCCTTTGTCCAGTTTTCAATTCAACCCTTTCTTCCCTTCCGCCCATTCACCCTGGTACGGGAAGGAATCTTTACTGTTTCATTGTACTTAGAGAGAGATTGTTGTTCACTGAGTCTTGTCTTGATCTTTCGAATTTATAGCCATTATTTTAATTATTGATCAAATAATTTACATAAAATTTGAGTGTTGACAGTCCATAGATTTTATATCCAGCTGGTGCTATAGTTTACGATTTAAGGACTTATCCAGCAGCTCTGTTTGATGCTAGGTTCAATGCCATTACACAAATTTACAATACGGAGTACAAGTCATCGCAATGAGCCTCTAATTAATTAGCCTGCAAAATTTTATGTCTCGTTCATTTCTTATCTTGGGAATGTTTTTCGAAACGACACTGAATTTTCTTGGCATTACTCAAGGGGTTTCTCTTTGGAAACTCGGCCTCATGCCTTCAAACTCTTTGTCGCGCGAAAGGGTTAAATATCTTATTCTATGGGGGAGATTTCGCGTAATCAAGATTTTGCCCAGATTTGATTTGCATAAATACTGCTAGTGCTTGTCTCAGCTAATAGAGCCTACAAAATCATGCTCTGTCGGAAGCCAAATCTCTTAAAAGGGTTGCTGATGTTTCCACCCTTGTTCTTGTGTCTGGAAGGTAGTTATCTGAAAACAAGTGGCGGCATTTAAAAGCTCAAAGCTACTACGCAGTGAATTGAAATCGGCTTGACGATTCTCATGGCTGTTCAAAAGATCAAACAAAACCTACTATCATTTTCTAAACCAAAACAATTGCTTCAAACTTATTTAAACAATAAGCATTTGATTACAATAGAAATCAGACTTGCCTTGATGCTTTCCTTTCACGTCACTGATGTACTACAAATCTATCACAGTGTTTTAGCACTTTTCTTAATTTATTCTTCTTGAAAAATATTAGTTTTCTTCCAGTCAAATACACCCGTTGTGCTCGACTCTTACCACTCCAATCCCTTCCCACCGTGACTGTTCTTGGACCTATCCTTCTTTTCCCACACCCCGTCTCCCGTCACAACCCTCTGGCCTACAAAACCGATGCCTGCATGCTTTTCTGTGTCACCCCGATGCTGGCCGGCAAACATCGATCTCTTCGCATTCCTTCTCCTATTTTTTTCATTTCGCGATATCGCCCGTAATGCTAATTTTATTCCTAAATAGTTAATTCTCTTTTATTTTATAATTTTGAGCCGTTCTGCTACAGTACCTAACCTACTTCGTGGAACTAAATCAAATCGGGCATAAAAACTTAGGTAACAGGAGTAGGATTTTAGACGCGCGAAAAAGAGTTACTCAAGTCAGGTGCGATATTCCGAAACGAACAAACCCAACAGTGTGACGTTAGGAGCCTACTAAACAGACGCTATCTTAAAAAATAACGGGTCGAGATTTCACCATGAACCATGCTGAATAAAAGCAACAATTACCCAATTAAAAGGGGTAATCAGCATGAGTTGCCGACGATAGGACGGACTTGAAGAGACCTGTTTGGAAAGATGCTCGCCCATAAACGAACTGGTCAGGAACGTTGAGCACATTCTCATGGTGCACATGGGTACACTGAGCACATCCTCGTCATAAACAAAGCCATGGTGCATATGGGTGTTCCAAAATGTGCCCATGGGCATTTTTTTATCGAGGAATTAGACTCATTGGAGGCTATTTGGTTCGTTACTCAAGAGAAGATTATGAATTTATAGTTTCCTTGTACAAAGAATGGTTGACAAACACGTCGACAATTGCTACTAACATTTCCAATGGTTCCAAGCTTCCTTTATGTCACATGACAACATTCAATGGTCGTTTTGTGGAAGTTCTTGCATCTCAAAAGTTTGGAGAGCCCCCATTCGCCTCCTTATTGACAAAATTCTAAGTGCTGCAGGTCAAACCATGCCTATTTGTCTTAGGTTTGCACATGAAAAAATTCGTTGCCCTGTCCCAAAATGCGGTATCCGTGTATCCTTGAAAATGTACCGCTTGCATTACTCGGTATTCCGATTCAATATCAAAACTCGACCCTTGCAACCACGAGACAGTGACTGAAGACTTTTGAGGATCATTATTCGACTTTGAAAGTCGGCTACATCCACAACAGAATTCCACATATATCTGCAATCTGCAACAATGAAGGCTTTCCGTAGCCCACTCAGATACTCACCTGTGGTGCACCGTATAGTTGAACCCTACTTTACCACACGCCATAAAGGGAATTCATCCCTCGCGGGCTGTGCCAATCTAACTTGAAACTTCACCGCTTCTCTCCTCCTCTCCGCACCTCATCATCAAAACCCGCTTTAAGGCTTCATAGTGTGCAATTACCGCCGCCCGAGCATTTCGAAAATTGTTTTCCTTCCGCATTTTGCCAAAGTAACCGGGCCCTTACAAGGCCCTAGAATTAATTCTGGAGTGACTATTTATTTAAACGAAATGAGCTCCAAAAAAATCGGGAATGCATTAACAGATTTGTTTGTCGGAAATTGGAAGGCCGAACGTTTGGATCCTGAACGCGTCCGCGTAATAATGTTAGCTTTGGAGTTGGAGCCGCCGCCGTCACCACCGAAATGCAAACAAACCATTAGATTGAGGGGGAGGAGGAGCAGCGACGAGACGGAGGCTTGGGGGAGGTTTCACGGGCTGGGTATAGTGGGTGAAGGAAAGGGCGGGGAGGCCTAGTTCAAGCCCCGCGACACTTCTAGAAGCTACGTTTGTTCAAGAGGATTCGATCGTGGACTTGAGGGTCGGACTGCATCCCTGGTATACTTAACCTCATCTTAATTTTCGTGAGTAGTAGTATTCATGCAGCGTAGTATCCAGTACCTTCACACTGCCCTTTTTTGGTTCCTATTAAAGTAGCACTTCTAATTGAAGAAACTATTGTAATCTTGTTGATTTTATACGATTGTCACAATAGCTTCTTATCTAGATCATAACATTATTTCAACCACAAGAGCCACCGCAATAAGAGTCATTGTATAGATCGAGGTATAGATAGTCAGCTGGAACGTTCCATTATGCATAAAGGACGCAGAGGTACCTATAATGGATGAAAAAACTGGGTTGACTTTCCAATTTTCCATTTCAGCCTCGGCCAAAGAAGACAACATCAAAAACCGCTGAGTTTCATTGTGTGTTTTGTAGAGGGAATTTTGGCCACGGGCGCGGCGCGTCACCTTGACGTCTGTCATCAGAGCCTTGTCAAAATGTACATAACCTCGATAATATGCGGTGGTTTTTACACGCTGTCTCTCCCGTTTATCTTATTGCCTATTGCGTACCGGCTGGTTATCGATATTGTTCCTGCATTTTATCTAGTTCAGTGTCATTGTGTCGAGTGTTTTTCTGATCCGGCTTTTCAATGCCGGCGCTCGACCAGGCGTGACTTACGTTTGAATCGACTACCGTCACTTTGGGACACGGGGAAAATTGAAAATTCGTGGCGCCCGTATCCTCAAGCTTTAACGGTGTACGCACTTTTTTTTGGCGCTTGAACTTAGTTTCAGAACTGCCTCATATATTACCAATTACCGGCATTTATGACAGCAGTCATCTATTCAATAATGTCAGTCATTTTTTTAATAATGTGCATCAGTACTGATCTGGTAAGACCCCTTCACCTTCCTCTTCTGTAAATCTCTTGATGCCATGTGGTTTTCATCTTAGCCTGAAGATGATAGTAACTATTTGAAACGAGCGAAACAGCTGTAAGCTGTAACTAATAGAATAGGTATATCTCGTGAAGGAAACAAACATTTTGTTTTTTTAAATAATATTAGGTACACCTTCACTCAACGATTAGCAAGAAATTCAATCTGAAATAATGTTGTTGAGTCCAAAAAGCTAGGATCCCCAATGCCGGAGTATGAAAATTTCAATTTTGTTCAAATTGAACGTGCGACGTAACGCAACGTAGAACGTGAAAACTCCCCTAACCAATGAATTGCAGATAACAAACTCGTCAATTTACACGTTGAAAGTTACGTTACGTCGTACGTACGTGGGCACGCAAACTCCCCATTTAGGTTGCCCAGCTCTCTGGTGACAAATCTGGTGATATTCTTGTAACATTGATACCAACACGATAGATGTCAACCTAAAATTGGCACTTCATTAAAAAATGTCTTTGTCGGCATTTTGGATGGATGACATTAGCGCTCGAGTGACGTATGTGACAATTGTCGTTCATAGTAGGTGATAGGTGACGTTAGTGTCAGTTGATGACATGTGACGTATGTGAAACTTCCATTTGGCAAATGACAGGTGACGTATGTGACAGTCGATGACAATTGACGTGAGCGGCAAATGAAAGGAGACATAAGTATTACCATAAAAAAAATCGGTTCTCTTACCTGTTATCCAAAAGCACATTTTCGCACTTTCAACTTGAAAAAGCTCACTGAACAAATGCATGAGCAGATCACATATCTCGATAGCATGCCCATCAATGATAGAATGACACGTAGAAAACAAAATATACGCAGCTTCAGGTGAAATATCAACTTTTGACTGATGTCCAACTATTGTTACATCAGCATTTTTTCCTCTGTCACTATGCAGGGTGTGAAATATACTCATGTACCCACTACCTACCTACTGGTGGTCAATATCTGCAGTCTCATTTTTAATGTTCCGGAAAACAGTTTTCCCAGGTATTTGAATTCAAATTTCTCCTCCAAAATGCCGGTACTACAGATCCAATACTTAATGATAATGACATTTCAAAAAAAGTTACTAGAATCAGTAGTTGTACAAATCAAATGTTACTTGACAAATGTCATTATTCGGATTTTCCTCCAAAATGCTGATACCTATGTAATACAGGTCCAGTGCTTAACGTTATCTTGAAAAAGTTACCAGAGCCAGTAGTAAATGAATAAATAATGAATAAAGTTTATCGCTTCAAGAACAAATTATGAGCGAAACAATCCCAGAAGTAGCAAGAAGCCATTTCAATCAGATATAAGAATAGACCAAAGAATTATAAAATGGATGAATTAATAAATTTAAAATTACTTATTACGACAGAATGCTCTAAAATGTATAAACGTAAAAACAAAATCATATGATACCTTCAACAACATGTTTCAGTTTGAACCATCCAAGACAATGAGATGATCCAACGTAGAGACGGGTACATGGGACAAAAAAAAAATGTGATTCATATACCTAGTCAAGAAGGTAAAAACAAATATCAGTAGAATTAATCAATTAGATAACAGTTACCAATTAAACTCAGTTTTATGATTATTTTGTTGTGAACTCTCGAATGAAATGCATGGAAATTTACGCAAATGGAAGAAAATTGAACTTATTAGGACAAAAAAAACAACATTTCTCTGAAGGCAGACAAGAGCTCGATCTCACAGGCCCGCAGAAGAATCAGTAGTACCAACCAAATGTCACTGGAGCCATCTGCATTAAGTGCCTCCAAACCTACTCTTGCTACACACGCTCAGATCACTAATCAGATATTACGACGAACTGTCGTTATCGAAAAAACATCAAATCCAATGACGTAAAAATGGTGTTAATGAGAATAAACAAATGAAATGAAATGGAATTACTTCAGTCACATACAAACCGTATCGCGTTTCACAAACTGAACGCGAACAGGTTAAGAAAATTGTGGATGAACTGATGTTTCGAGGAATCGTGAATCCAACAGTTTCTCCTTTATGTTACTCTTAGATTGCTTATCCAAAAAAAAGTCAGTCAATTCAATTCAGCAAAAGTTGCCCTAGCTTAGCAAATTTCTCCGTTTAACAAGGTTGAACAGTGGGTGGCAAATGTAATCTGGTCTTGAACTTGATCGCATTAACTGTCTTGTATTTCTGATCAGAAGTTGAGACTTGTTGAGAAAGAATGCGTCGCTGTATGAAACTAATAAACAGACCCCAACTTTAGAAGAAGATTTCACGTTCCAGAGACCAAGTGGGAAGTTTTCGATGATGGGTCCATCAGTACTAGATGTTTACTTCAGTTTAAACGTAATGGATAATCTTATCAAATGTCATGTCTTTACTGTAAATAGTTCCGCCACTCTTAATGTTTCAAATCAGTGGGAAGAACAGACATTTGTGTACCACATCATAACCAAAAATCTTGCCCCTTTCTGCTCTTCTTGATTTTGTTGATTTTTCCTTCTTGAATCAGAAAAAAATCAAATAAAGATTGAAACTTTTATCACTGAATATATTCAACCTGTTAGCACTGGAAGTGGTATCAAATTTGTATCCAACAGTGCCATTTCCTTGTCAAGCTTTATAAATCCGAGAAAAAAACTTGGCGGAGATTCGACCCTGCGACGTAAGAATCCAAATATTTTTTAACAGATCATTCGACTATAGTAATAGAAGAAGTGGTAGTAGTAGTAGTAGTAGTAGTAGTAGTAGTAGTAGTAGTAGTAGTAGTAGTAGTAGTAGTAGTAGTAGTAGTAGTAGTAGTAGTAATAGTATCCACTGAAACTTGGTGTATTTGTTGGGAAAATAGTCAAGTCGGTGGTATGATAGTAAGGTACAGGCAATTATCACAGATAAGTAAGTTCCTAATGATAAGAAATAGATATATCCAATGTGGAACATGAAATTTTGAATCCTATTTACCTCTATGTGCGTCGGTGTCGAATGATCGTCGACTATCGTGAATTGAACTTGATCACCGTAAAAGATTGATTCCCGCCGCTATTGATAAAAGATCTGCTCAATAAGGTGTCCGGAAATCAGATGTTCACTACTCTCGATTTGCGGTCAGGATATCACCAAGTGCCAATAGCAGAAGATAGCAGGAAGTATACTGCATTTGTGACGCCCGATGGACACTATGAGTACAGGAGAGTTTCTTCAGGATTAGCTAACGTTCCGGATATCCTGATAGCATCCAAAGCTGAGTCGGGAGGACAAGAGAGGTGAGGCACTGTGTTACACGCATTAAACGAAGCGGGTCTCACCCTGAACTTGGACTAAAGTGAATTTTGAAAGGATCCCTAGACAAAATTCGACACGGCTGCACTTCGAACCCTTGATCTTCTGGTTCAAAGTCACATTTGTCTCTATTGTGCTATCTGGCGAACAACCTCCGGTTCGCTTCACCTCGTCATAACTGAACAGCTAGTTTTTAGACTGACAGTTAGGCGTTCCAAATCGTGTTTCTATGAATGAAAACATTTCAAATTGAGCTGAGCCAGCTGATTGAGCCAAGTGAGCTGAGGATGACCCAGTGAACCATGGTCGCAAAGCAGAGGTCAGCCCAGTGAGCTACGAAAGGTTCAGTCAAGGGTTCAGTGTACTTTCACCAGTCCAGTGTACTCCTAACGATAGTCCAGTGAACTATAAGGGTCCAGTCAACCTCAACAGCTGTCCAGTGAGCTGCCAAAGAGTCCAGTGAACTCTCACGTAGTTAAATGGTGAAGAGTGTCAACTGCTTCATTCAGATGGCTACAGGACCCAAGACCGACGGAGGAGACTAGACCGCAAGGACGCGACCCTCGTCACAATGGCCGAATGTAAGGGCACAAATCCATCTGATAAGTTGACATTGGAGCTTGTTCATGTTGAATTTCATTTTACTCGTGAAATAGTGAGTGCTAATAAATGCTGAGGCGAAGTCACTGATGTCTCAAGTCTCCGAGAGTTTTCCATTTTAAAATAAGTAACCGGCCTGGTTTATCGAGACCAGACTCAAATGATAGAGCTCAAAATGAAGCACTCATTGGAGAAAATATCTCAGTTCTCCAATCTTTTTCTCAAATTCTAACTTCTCACCCGAAGGGACGTCTCATGATAAAATTTTCATCCGTTCCTTGCTACTCGACGGGCAAGTTCTGGGGTGACACAACCAATTTTCAATTTTCCCGACCCACCACCCAACGAAAAGGGGAAATATTGTGAGCAATTTTTTTTTTCAGGAAAACGCTGGAACAAGTCGATTTTTATTTTGAGGGGGACATCTAGGACACACATTGTCAAATTTTCATCTTCAACCCCTTTGCTCCCTACCCTACCCTACTTCAGAATTTCAAATAGCACTACCTTTGTTTTGATACATCAAGTCAAAGGTAATGAAATTTTTTTTCTGTCAAACATCTTGAAATCTTTCAAACCACCCCCAACTCTTCTCAGAAATTTTCCATTGTCAAATGAAGGGAAATTTTTTATCTATCAACTGGCGATCCGTGAGATTTCTCAGCAAAAAAACGTCGATTTTGATTTCAAATGAGACACCTACGTCACGTATTACCAAATTTTTATATTAAATCCCTTAGCCTCCCAATTAAGAAAATTTTTGAAAAGGGTTAAAGGGAAGTTTAGAAAACTTGGAATTCTTATTCTTCACTTGGGGAGGCCGACTGGCGTTTTAGCAACTACTATGCGGGTGGCAATTTTTGCTATTAAGTATATTTTTGAATCCGATACTCAGCTTACAACTTGGGTTGTATTTCTATGGGCAGAAAATGTCATTCAAACGTTCAACGATAACATTGAGATCACGTCGAAAAACATCAAATTGTAGGTAGTCAAGCGTGATCGACAATAACTGTAACAAGCTAATATTCGGCATTTATCTGGTGAAATGTTACCGAAATCGCATTATCAAGAAGTCAATTCTGTAGATTTCTTGCTATTATCATCAATCAGTAAACAAAGATGGTTAGAGAATTATCATTTAATAATAATTATAGCATTACAAGACAGCCGGGTATGCAGTAGTAATAAGTAGTAGTAATAGTGATAATTAGGAAAGAAGCTTGAGAGCAAGTAAAACAGGAAAAATCAAAGTATAAATGAATAAACTCGCTACTGATCTAATGGCAGTGTTGCATTTGTCCGTATAGCAAAGGTGGCACTCCACAGTAGGCTCAATAGTAAACTTTCCCAAAATTACGGTTGATTTTGGAAACATCAACTTTGAATCTTCACATGGATCACGGCCGGAGGGCGTCGTCGAAGCGCACTGTCTTCTGATAACAATTTTGCCATCTGAAACAAAAAAAAAGAATCATAGATTGCTTCATTTTGCTAAAATTGATTGGTTCATTATTATTATTATTATTTTGATTTCTGCACGGTTTGTATTTTCTTGTTGGTGATGTATCCCATACACTTTCTATTCACAGTAGAATGACTTTTAAGAGAAAAAATAAAGTGACAAGCTGGAGCGCTGGAAGAATACGGCCGATGGCCGCTGATAGTTTCTCTCCAAAACTTTGCAGGTGCCATCAGCCGTAGCCGTAGCCGTAGCCCCCCAGCTTGTCTCTTTATTTTTGCTCTAAAAAGTCACTCTACTGAAAATAGGAAGTGCATGGGATACAATAATAATTTCTCTCCAGAGATATTAATATTTATTATTGTTGCAAGTTGACTCTGACTAATCAGAAAGGTATACTTAACTGTCTACCTCCTTTCCTGTCGCAATCGTTTTCATGCAAATTCTGTTTTCATCAGGGCCCAAGCTGTCTTCCAACATTATCCTGTTCGTCTTCACGTGGATCGGTTGCATCGGGTTGCCCACGGCGGCGGCTATTTTTGCCTGATCATCCACTATTTTCTCTATGGTGCAGCTTTCGGCTTCCCCCGTTGTCTTGTCGCAGTCTTTGTCGGGGTCATCGTTTCCGGTCAAGCAAGAATAGCATTCCAAACCAGAACCTGCCGATGAATGTCGGAATTACAATAGACTAGGTGGTGCAAGTGGGTCAACCTCACCTGTGGCGAAACAGGCCATCGTGAAGATGACAATGATACGCATCTCGTAGCTGTGTCTGCGGAAGACCGAGTAAAGACTGTTGTTGTTCTGGAGCCAGAAAATCGCAGAGAAATTGATGTGACAGTCAAATTATGTCACTTATGTCAGTTGAGTGAGTTTTCACATGGGCTCTAGTTCTTTTGATATGACAAAATGCAATTTATTTGGCATCTGATGAGCAACTTCGGACTGGTTGCGCAGTCATCCACCATGCATTTTTTCAAAGATTATCGTACCTGGAGGTCCGCATTATACAGTTTGCCGTACAGATTTGCTCTTGCGAAGTTTGGTGTTCTTCACCTCACTGCGAAAATCCAAGTTTAGGCCCATTAGGGATTAAAGCGCATTCAGCGAGAACCATCACGTGAAAGGGCACTATGTTAAGAGGTCCTGAGGCGACTACAGAAGGACAACAACAGGCGCAGAACAGGAGAGGAGGAGCTTGTGGTGGGCCGTGGTTGTTAAAAATCCCTACTCTGGTGTTACTGTTAGAACACATAGGGGTTTGGCTAAATTTCCGGTATTCAGGTACCTCGTATCAATATTCTATTAATCTATTGGGATGGTTCCCACTCAAATTCAGTCAAAGCTTCAGGGATTCTTGAAGCTTCAAGCAGCGTATGATAGGTAGGATACTCATCTTTTTTGTTCTTGTTCTTCGAGTGAGCGAGACTGTATACGAAGGAGAATATAACAGGCGTCTTCCTTGTAGTCCATTCTTCACAGCCTGATGTCGAGTCTTGAAAGTCTAGACTCGAACAAATGAAATCTGTGAGCAATAGACGGGATACGGACATTTCACCGACAACCAACTCACCGACTGGACATTTCACCGACACCCAACTCACCGAATCGCCGATTCGCCGACAGGACATTTCACCGACTCGCCGTTTCGCCGACTGGACATTTCACCGACACGCCGCACATAGGGGTATTCAAGCCAAATAGCTGGACAAAAGTCAATTTTACAAAAGTTGCCTTAGCTAAGCCAATTTCCCCGTTTAATAAAGTTAAATAGTGGATGGTACATGTGATGTGGTTTTGAACTTGATCACATTAACCGTCTTGTCGTATTTCTGATCAGAAGTTGTCACTTGTTGAGAGAGAATGCGTCGCTGTATAAAACTATCAAACAGACCCCAAGTTTAGAAGACGATTTTACGTTCCACAGACAAAGTAGCAAGCTTTCGATGATGGATCCATCAGTGCCAGGTATGTACTACAGTTTAACGTAATGGATAATCTTTTCATGTTTTTACTGTAAGCAGTTTCGCCACTTTCTTGTGTTAAGAATTTTGGGAAATTTTTTCGCGAATTCCAAGTTTTCAAAATTGATTTAGTTACAAGTTTTGCTGGGTTGTGTAAAATGTTTCATACCATTGGAAAGAACAGACATTTGTGTGCTATATCATGAAAAAAAATCCTGTCCCTATCTGCCACTCTTGATTTTATTGACTTTTTCTTCTAGAATCAGAAAATACAAAAATCAATAAAAATTTCAACTCTGCCACTGAATATATTCAACCTGTAAGTACTGAAAACGGTATCAAACTGGTATCAAACAGTGCGAGTTCTTTGTCAAGCTTTTTAAATGCGAAAAAAAACCAAAAAAAAAGAGACTTGGCGGAGATTCGAACCTCGAACGTTTGGATCCAAATACTTTAGTCCAGACCATTCGACCATTTACCCCTATGTGCGCCGATTCACCGACAGGACACTTCACCGACTGGACATTTCACCGACACGCCGATTCACCGACAAGACATTTCACCGACAGGACATTTCACCGACACGCCATTTCACCGACAGGACATTTCACCGACACGCCATTTCACCGACAGGACATTTCACCGACACGCCATTCCACCGACAGGACATTTCACCGACATGCCATTTCACCGACACGCCATTTCACCGACAGGACAATCCACCGACTCGTCGATTCACCGACAGGACTGTAGCGTTTTGAGTTTTGGACCATAGGTACCTACATTTGAAAGATATATATGCTCTATTCCGTACCAGTGCGATTCCGAGCATGGTTGGTGTTCAGCGCCAAAAGTGTATTCGATAACCAGATAAGAATCTGATTTTCACTTAAGTATCTTCCTTCTTTTCAGACCCACCTGATGAGGAAATGTTTTTTTGCTTATCCTTTTTTTTTAGACCCGCCAGTTGAGGAGTTTATTTTTGACTAGAGCATCGTCCTTCTTTTTTGACTCAAGTCTAGTAGTTAGTTGGTACTTAATTACCACCAGATACACAGTCAGCTCCTAAATTTTTGACTCAAGCATCCTCCTTTTTTTCAAACCCACAAAATGAGGAGTGTATTCTTAACTCAAGTATCATTTTTTTCGGACTCATCAAATAAGAAACCGATTTTTGACGCAAGTATCATCCGAGGTATCATCCTTCTTCTCAGACCCACCAGATAAGAAGTTCATTTTCTATTCAAGTATATAATCCTTCTTTTGAGACTCACCAGATAAGGAATTAATATCAGACTCAAATTTTATCCTTTCGTAGACTTAGACCTTAGACCCACCAGAAAAGATTATTTCTTGCTCAAGTATCACCCTTCTTTTTAGCGCCACCAGATGAGGGTTTAATTTTTGAGTCAAGTATTCTTGGGCCTACCAAATATGGAGTTTATTTCGAACTCGAGTATGATCCTCTTCCCTGACCCACCAAATGAATAACTGATTTCCACTAAAGTACCATCCTTATTCTTTTCCAACTCACTACATAGATTATGTATTGACAAGAACACTTTTTCTACCCGCTAGTTCAGGAGTTTATTTTTGATTGAGTACCTATCATGCTATTTTTTAGACTCACCATATACAGAGCCTATTTTTGAGTTTTTGATTCAAACATCGCTTCCTTTCCAGACCCACCAGATAAGAAGTTCTGGTTCTGGTTCACTCAAGTATCATCCTTCTTTTTGGACTCACTACTCGTATTAGGAGTCTATTTTTGAATTAAGTAACCTTAGGCATACTAGATATGGAGTTTATTTTCGACTCAAGTATCATCCTTCTTTCCATGCAGACCTACCAGACCAAGAACTGATTTTTGACTCAAGTATCATTCTTTTTTTTGAACTCACTGCATAGATAAAGTCTATTTTTGACTCAAGCATTCTTCTTTTTTTAGACCCGCCAGTTGAGGAGCTTATTTTTGACACGGTAACCGTACGTCCGAATCCAGATTGGTTGGGGTCTAGATTTGATGATAAATTTTTGCATTTTATCATACCATTTTTATTTTCCTCGAATTTTCCGGGAAAACTATACAGACAACAATCTGTTTTCCACGTTTGAGCCTTAAGCAATGTACAGGGTCAATGTGAAAACATGAAACCTACACAAAAAAAGTTTTTTTTCGCATTCGCCAATACCAAACACGATATGGTTACATTTTGCAGCATTTTCCAGGAACTCATTTTCAAGCAAAATTTGCAAATTCGGCGAGTTAGTCAAATTTCCTGTCGGTGAGTTGTCGAGTCGGTGAAGTGTCTTGTCGGTGAAATGCCCTGTCGGTGAGTTGCCTTGTCGGTGAAATGCCCTGTCGGTGAATCGGCGAGTCGGTGAAATGTCCTGTCGGTGAATCGGCGAGTCGGTAAAATGTCCTGTCGGTGAATCGGCGAGTCGGTGAAATGTCCTGTCGGTGAAATGGCGTGTCGGTAAAATATCCTGTCGGTGAAATGGCGTGTCGGTGGAATGTCCTGTCGGTGAAATGGCGTGTCGGTGAAATATCCTGTCGGTGAAATGTCCTGTCGGTGAATCGGCGTGTCGGTGAAATGTCCTGTCGGTGAAATGGCGTGTCGGCGAATTGTCTTGTCGGTGAAATGTCCAGTCGGTGAATCGGCGAGTCGGTGAAATATCCTGTCGGCGAAACGGCGTGTCGGTGAAATGTCCGTTCGGTGAAATGGCTGTCGGTGAAATGTCCAGTCGGTGAGTTGGTTGTCGGTGAAATGTACCAAATCCGAGTGACAATCTTCGTGAACTTTGAAAACGCATTTTGAACCAGAACATCAGCAGAGATATCTCGTTTCTTTTTCACACAGCGATATTTGGTGAGAATGTAAGGCTAATGGTGATATACAAACGTTTCTTACCGTTGCTGGTGATACTATAGGAAAACAGTGAAATATGAAATCGAATCCACGAAAAGACAATTTCCGAAAATTCCTTGTTTTGCATACAACAATACTCGGTGAGACTGTAATACATAATGGCGGGACACAAACGGTTCTCATTCTTGGTGTTGATTCCATCAGAAGCAAATCTATTTAAAAACCGCATTCTCGACCAAAATATTCTCAAATACAGGGTGTTGAATGTAACTTCTTGAAATCGTTTTTTCACCGTAACTTTTGAATCGTTGGCGTTGGACCGATTTTGGTCAAATTTAAACCAAAGTTCAAGTCAACTGAGTCTTCATCGAAAAATAATACCACAATTTATCAAAAATTTCAAGGGGCGTGGATAATGAGAGACTGCCTCCTATTTTCGCCCCTATTCTTATCTCTTCTAATTCGTTCTCAAAATTGTTGATATTTTCGGATTCTACGTTTAATTTGAAAGAGAAAGTTACTCGTGCAAAATTTTTATTAGAGGCTTCATTTTCAAGATATTTGAGTTCGACAAATTGGAAAACAACACGAAATCGCCACTTTCCAGGGCCCGAATTGTTTTTTCCTGAAAAACTCCATGTTTCTTGGCGAAAATGGTGGTTTATCAACTAAAACACCTAGAAAACTCATCCCAGTCGACGAATTATGGGATTTCTTGAATTTTAATTTCAAGGCCTAGGAAAGTGGCGATTTCGAGATGTTTTCCAATGTTTCAATCTCAAATATCTCAAAAACATAGCCTTCAATCAAAATTTCACAAGATTAACTTTTTCTTTCAAATTGAACGTGGAATTTGAAAATATCAACAATTCAGAAAAATAATTAGGAAAGATGAAAATAGGGACGAAAATAGGAGACAGTCTCCTATTATCTACGCCCCCAGGAATTTTTGATGAAGTGTGGTATTATTATTCGATGAAGACACATTTGACTGAACTTTGCTTCAAATTTGATCGGAATCGGTTCAACGGTTCAAAGGTTACGGTGAAAAAACCATTCAAAAAAGTCAACTTCAACACCCTGTATCTTTTTAAGGAAGCATTTTAGGACCATGAGTTTTTTGTTCTTTCGGCCTGGTTTCTGATGAGGAATCATCCCTCAAAGTTTTTAATAACCAGATTCGAACACCCTGTACAGGTTGTCCCGAAATTAATGCAACAAAATTCACAGGGAGGTAGAAAATTTCAAAATAAGAGTACTTCCTTGATGGAAATACCCTCGCAAACGTTATAGCGGAGATACAGGCCTTCAAAGTTCGCTTTTGAAATCAGTTCTTTTTTGCATAACTTTTGAACCCTTGAGCCAATTTCATTCTAATTTGAACCAACGTTCACTAAAATAGGTCTTTATTGAAGAATAATAGCGCATTTCATCAAACATTTTTAGAGGCAAAGATAATAGGGGGTACCTTCCTCCCTTTTCCCCTAATTTTCAACTCCCTGAATAATTTTGAAAATGTTTGCAATTTTTGAATCCTACGTTCAATTTAGAGAAAAAACCTCAGAAAAAACTTACTCTTGCAAAACTTTGACTAGACGCTCCATTTCCGAGATATTTGTGTTTGAAACTTTGGAAAACATCTCAAAATCGCCACTTTTCAGGGCCCAATTTTTTTTTTGAAAAGCTTCATGTTTTCCAGCGAAAATGGTAGTTAACCAACTTGAAACATCTGGAAAACTTATTTCAGTTGAGGAATCTTGAGTTTTATCGAATTTTAATTTTAAGGCCTTGAAAGTGGTGTTTTCGAGATGTTCTTCGAAGTTCCAAACCCAAATTATTATTATTATTATTATTATTATACCGGGTGATCATTTGAAAACTATCCACCTGCAATAACTCCCGATTCCAAGTGAATATTTTTTCGGGCAAAAACAGGTCGATTTTTATATCGAGGGGGACATCCAAAACATACATTGGCAAATTTCTATATTCACCCCCCTCGCCCCCATTCACCCCAAATTTGATATTTCAAATAACACTGCCTATCTTGCGATACATCAAATTGAAGGAAATTGAATTTTCTTTCTGAAAAAAATATTTTCAAAATTTTCAACCCCACCCCCTTTTCTCTAAAATATCTCTGACTGTCCCATTTTATATTCTGGACCCCTCATTTTTTTCTCAATTTAGTTGGCGTCATCCTGGATAGCATCGAAGAAAAAAAATTTCGGTGGAAAAAGTGCTACCTAAATTCACCCCTTTGCTCTCCCCCACCTCAACTCCCGAATTTAACAAAACACCACCTTCTTTGTGACACATCAAATTGAAGGAAATTGAATTCTCTTTCCGAAAAGAATTTTATTGAAATTTTCTACCCTTCCCCCAATAAATTGGCTATTTGGAGTATTCTAGGGGAGCAATGGGGGGCTTTAAAAATTGTGAAAAAATATTTTTCAGGGGGAGATTGCAATTTCCTTCAATTTAATGTATTACAAAGTGGGTATTGACCTTTTAAATTTTTGAGGTCAGGTGGGGGGAGCGAAGGAGTAAATTTGGGTGACACTTTTTTTATAGAAAATTTTCTCTTTCGATGCTGTGCAGGATGACGTTTACTGTATTGAAGGGAAATGGAGGTCAAGAATATTAACTTGGACACTCAGAGAATTTTAGGAAGAACAGGGGGTGGGGTTGAAAAATTTCAAAATATTTTTTTTTAGAAAGAGAATTAAATTCTCTTTAATTTGATGTATCGCAAGGTAGGTGGTGTTGTTTGAAATTTCAAAGTTGGGGTGAGTGGGGGCGAGGGGGCTCACGATATAAATTCTCCAATGTATGTTTTAGATGTCCCCCTCGATATAAAAATCGACCTGTTTTTGCTCAAAGACATTTGCACTAGGAATCGGGAGATATTGCAGGTGGATAGTTTTCAAATGATCACCCGGTATATAAAATATCGCGAAAATGAAGCCTTCAATTGAAATTTTGTAAGAGTACCTTTTTTCTCTAAATTAAACGTAGATTAAAAAAATTGAAACCATTTCCAAAAATATCTAGGGGGGTGAAAAATAGGGGGGAAAGGGGGAAAGTACCCTCTGATATCTTCGCCCCTGAAAATATTTGATAAAATGCGTTATCATTGTTCGATAGAGACCTATTTTAGTAAACTTTGGTTCAAATTTGAATGAAATCGGCTTAACGGTTCAAAACTTATGCAAAAAAATGTAAAAAAAAAACAACTTTGAAGGCCTGTTTCTCCGTTATCACTAGAGAGCGGATTTATAATTTTTTACATGTCCTATTTGCTAAGTTGGATGCAACTGTCGACTTGCAGCTTGACGTTTCGATCTATAAAGGAACCTAAATACCAAGTTTTATTTCGCATATAATTTATTATTTTGAGTTCTTACCGCATACAACTTGATAGTCTATATAATCGCATATAGCCGCATATTTAGTCCATATTTTTGCATTTAACTAAATATTTGTCAAAATTTTGACCATTTTATCTAGATGTGCCAGAAAAATCACGATTTTTTTCATTTCAAGAGAAAAGTAATTGGAAATTTTCGAAGAATTTTTTTTTTACTTCGATGGTCAGAGTTGGTTGGTTTGTTTTACATATAAATGTTGAAGTTTTCAATATTTTTGCAGCTTATATCACATATTTATCCACATATTGTGGTGATCGGCCTAGCCTAAAATTAAAATAGTTAACTTAAGCATGAGAGCGTAGCTGCAGCTGGCGAAATTCAGAGAGTAGGAGGGGAAAGATGCATGGCTTGAGGAAGCCGAGAAAAGGACGCAAGGGATGGGTTGGTGTGTGAATGCAACACCGATAAGACGAATGCCGAAGGTGCGGCATTGCGGAACGAGTCAGCAAACTCCAAGTGATGTCCGGAGCCTAAAGATGTCACCATAAATTAAGGCTAAACAAAAGCAACAATTACCTGACCCAAAGGGGTTGATCAACAGGCAGTTAGCGACAGGACAGAGTTAACCCGAATCGTCTGGAAAGATATTCGTGGCAATAAATCTCTGGAACCTGGCCGCAACCGTCGCGAAGCGGTAGAAAATAAGAGCGGAAAATTGCGGAAATTAGGAAATGCAAAGCGCGAGAAATTCCCTACACAAAATCTGAAAAGCCAAGTCATTTGAAGCTAAATGAAATTATTGGTTGTCTTGTCTTCCCACAAGTATATATTTATTATAAATGTTTTGATCGGTTTCGGGAACCTCTGGTTTCCCGTCGTCAGAGTTTTAAAAATATAGTAAAATTATTATAATATCGTGTAAAGTATCAAAAATCGAGTAAAGCAGGAAGTAAAAGGCAAAAGTAAAATGTTTGACTTTCTAATGTCATTTAAAGCTACCTGATACATGATCGGAAATAGAGTTCTCTCCGAAAAGTCTATTGAAAGGACTTTACCAAACAAAGACCCAAAGGGTTAATTCATGCCCATCATACCTGTGAATAAACCATCAACTAAATTTCGAGTTGAAACGCATGGTATCAAACTGACGACATTATGACAATAATTGGGAACCTACAAGACTGGGAATTATTGCAGTTATAAACATTCCAATTTAACTCTTTCGATTAATAACCCTTCAACAGGGGAACTCCACAAATAATGAATTTGCCATGCTGTTCGAAATGTGATTAAGATTGTGTGAACTATTGCTAAAGAAGGCAATGACGTTATCCAGGAATTAAATTGTATTGGTTACGAATCTAGTTTGATTAAGCAGTGAAATGAAGAATCAGACAATGAGATTCAGTAAAAGCAGAAGGCTTATGTTTGTTCAAACTTAATCAAATAAAATAAAGGAACGTGTGATCTGAATTGTTTGCTTCTATGTAGGAAATAGATTAATTTGGTCCTCTCGTGGGTAAAACCAATGTTTGTCAACAAAAGAAAGGGGTGAACTAATTCACGAGAAACAAAGGGTTGAAATACACAACGTAGATGGGTTAAAAGGAGGGGTGAGCGGTACAATATATTGCTTTATTTGAACATTTTTACCGCATATTTTGATACTTTTTTAGCGCATATAAGCTGCATATTTTGAGCTTTTTTACCGCATATAAATCCGCTTCCTAGTTATCACGTTTGCGAAAGTATTTTTATTGAGGACGTCCCCTTTTTTTTCAATTTTCTACCTCCATGTGAATTTTTTTGCAATAATTCCGGGACACCCTGTATATGTATATATATATATATATATAATTTCTTTCTCACACAGCGATATTTGGTAAGAGTGCAAGGATAATGGTGGGATACAAACGTTTCTCACTTTTGCCAGTAATCCAGTCGGGAAACACTGAAATGTGAAATCGCATTCTCAAAAAAAAAGAAACGATTGTCGAAAACTCGTCGTTTTGCATACAACAACATTTGGTGAGACTATTATAACAACAACAACAAAATTGATTTCCGATAGGTAAGTAAACCCAGAATAGGTGAATAGGAATAAATAAGATACATAAACGCTACAACAGACTAAAAGAGACTTCTGATTCGACTCAAAGTGGAAAAGTGTGAATCTCAGTCCTCGGAAACAGAATTGAATGTATCACACATATAAAATACTGGAGGAGATCTTTGCATCAGGTTGGTGTTAGGACGGTCACAGAAAAAAGTGTGCAGGAGTCTAGATGACGATCCAGGCACGAGAAATCTCAGCTGACCCAGCAAATATGAACAGTCTAACGGCTCGATTCCAAGTTGGGGCTGAGACCGCTGTAAGCTAGTGCGGTTACCATAGCAACGGCGGCTACCAACCAATCAGACCGCTGTATTTGGCGAGTTATGCCGTCCTAAACTTTGCGCCTGCAACTTGGTATCGAGCCCTATGTCTCCTCGACAGAGATGCGCAAGAAATGTTACCGCAATCTTCGATTTGCGCCTATCCAGAGAGTCAACATTGAACTCACTCAATGGAGAATCGTGATCGTAACCTTTCGCTGGGTAAACTCCATCTTTTTTCAATTTTGCGAATTTCAAAAATCGTCTCTGGACGGCCTCAATCGATTTATCATCCGAAGCATGAATGGGATGCCATATTAGTGCCCCATATTCCAGCCTTCTGTGCTGTGCCGAATACAACACCATCAACCCTGAGACATCGCGGGAATATTTACAGTTTCTGTAGATAAAACCAGACATCGCCGAAGAAGATGCTGCACATTTCTGGATGTGTCAATCAAATGTATATGTATAAGAGACTTCATTGTATTTACTTACATTGAGGTGAAACCTGATTTTTTCACACCAATCTCCAATTGTGTTGAGATCATTCTGCAAAACGACACAATCGACAGTTGACAAAGTACAGTGATAGATTTTCATATCGTCAGAAAAAAGTATAGATTTGGATATTTCAAATTATCAATAACATCATTGATGAAGATCAGAAGCAGTGAAGGTCCCATGTTTGAACTCTATTATGCTCGTGGGGGGTCCACTGATGATATTCAAAAAAATGTTCCATGAGAAATCGCATTCCTCAAGACACCGCACTTACCATCGGTTTTTTGCACAGCGCCACTCTGAGAGAAAATAATTCTCATGCTAGAACACAAACGTTTCTTATCATTGTTTTCGATCTAGTCGGAAAAACATTTATATGAAAAATCACCTATTTGAATGACATCCTTCAAAAACTTACCTTTCTGGCACAAGGTTATTTGGTGAGACCGTGATGCCTATGGTGCGACATCAAGTTTCTGATTGCTACTGATCCTATAATGAAGCTCCATAAGAAACCGCATTCTCGATTTCTCGATTTCTCGAGAAAATAATTCGCACAAATCCATAGGTTCCTTTACAGCGACATTTTTGTGAAAGTGTAATTCTCATGAGAGACGAACGTTTCTCATAATTTTTGTTGATCTCGATGGAATGTTGAGAGGATTTTTTGTTCTCTTCCACATGGCGACATTTGTTGAGAATGTAATGCTCATGGTGAGATACTTTAGGTTCAATTTCATTGGAATCTAATCAGTCGAATGGCATCAGCTATAGTGAGGACTTGCCTCGGGACTTGCATTCTCAAAAGGACAACGTGTGATTATCAAGTATAATCACGAGTATAAGTTCATTTTATTATGATCGTCATCTATAGAGGAGGCTTGTCAACAAATTATAATTTATTGATATTTCTCACGTCACAAGACAAAGCTCTATCAAATAAAGGCAATATTGGTCAAACAAACAATTTCAAAGCAACTGTGAGTGATAGAAACGAAGGAAAAAGTGAGAAAACCGATTTTTGTCCAACCACGGAATTGCACAAATCCGACTTAGCACAAGTGAAACACTGCACATCAGGTATGTCAGAAAATACACGCGAAGCATTGAGATTGTATGCAAGCCGCGTCTCCCAGGGGTCACAGGGACGCGCTCTTTGAGATTCGTCAGGCCATCGTGTACCGCAATATCTTGCAATGAATGTTTCAGCTCCTTAAAAAAAAACAAAAAAAAAATATTATAAAATGTTTGATTCTCACCATTTTCTGCACACTTCGCTGGTACTGCCCAAGAATCGATGCGAAAATCATGTTTCACGTCCTCGATCAAATGAGAAACGGTACTTTGATCGACACCGGTCTGCTAATTGGAAAAAACACGCCGCCATTTTGGATTTTCAAAGTGACAGCTGCGAGACAAAATGGCGTCGCGATGAAAACGTGTTGATTGGTGTTGAGTGAGATGAATTTATTATCACTTTCTCGGCATCAATCTTGAACGTTCAAAATTGATTCGGTTTTATAATGGGTTGATGGATTCGTTACCCAAATAAGGAATTTGGTTTTCATCACAGTTTTTTGAGAGAAGTAAAATTGATCAAGTTTTGTTTTAGTTTGATTGAAGAATGCGCTACACAATCTATCAATTTTTTTCTGGTTTCATGGAAGCTTTTATGAAGTGACTTTGGATATGTCTTGCCTCGGGTTCCATCAAACTTTTATCAACGCGATAACTTCATCACTCTGATAGTAACTAAGCAACTGGCCATCCTATTGGCTGGTGCATAGCAATTATCAGCGTGATAGATTCAATCTGCTCTTGAAATTTTGGTGGAACCCGAGGTTGAAGATCCAATGAGCCCCGGGAACAGGGATGAAACGAGAAAGCCATCGAAGCAAAGTCTCCCACTGATCCCAAGATAAAAATCTTGAATCCAGAAACGAATTTCCCGAGGAATTTCTCTAAAACGAATATCTCCGGGATTAATTTCCCGGAAGAAATTTCCCCTGGAGGAAATTTCCTCACAATGAATTCCACCGGAATGAGATTTCCTCGGGAAGAATTTCAGGATTTACTGGAACTCTGAAAGCCACGAAAGAACATAAGATAAGATAAGACTTATTATGCCACATTATATGATCATACATCAGTTTAATAACCTTACAAACAAACGACACATTGCGGCATAAGGAGGCTCAATATGAATCTGAATAGTACGAAAAAATGCAAGGGGGCTCAGTAGGACTTCGGACGATATTGGTGATACAGGGGCGCCCACGGGGCTCTATACAACATAAGAAAGCAAAACGGGCCTCCCTGGTACTCTGACAGCCAATAAAAACATAGGTGAGCTGATTGGAGCTCAAAACTACACATTTGGGTTAGAGAAGAAACAAGGAATTATACATATAGAGCTCCAAAAGTCACAGAAAAACGACAAGCGGGCCTAATGAAGCTGTGTGGAATAAAAGAAGGCAAAAATGGGTTCCCTGGAATTCTTAATGCCACGAAAACATATATTCTGATGCCACGAAAACATGAGGGGGGTTTCAGGGCCCCAACTACATTTGAGGAACCAAGGAGGCCCGGAAGGACTCCGAATGATATCAGAAGGGTGATTTGATTACCATCCTCTGGAAGTAACGGAAATGTGAGAGGGCTCCTGGATAACATGGGATAGAAAAAGAGGGCCTAGTGAAATTTTGGAAGCCATGACGTACATGGGGGGACTCATTAGAACTCCATCCATGGAGATACAAGGGGGTCCGTTTTGTGACCGAATATCGCATACAGGCACAAGAGGCATACTAGTAGTGCACCGAAAGCCTAAAAAAAGTGCAAGCGGGCTCAGCAGAACTTCAAACGATATTGAACACACGAGAGGGGGCCCAATGAAGCTCTGTATAACGCAAAATGAGGCATACTGGTACCTATAGTCGGAAAGCCATGAAAAACATGAGAAGACTCAACAGGACTCCGGTTACACTAACTTGAAGACAGAATGGGGCCTGATTGGACTCCGAACATGATATGACGGCACAACGCCGTTTGCTGCTCCGGAAGTCACACGGAAAATATAAGGGGGCCCGGCATGGCCTCAAATGCACTTTCGGAGCGATAAAATGCCTCTTGTGCCTGTATGCGATACTCGGTCCCAAAACGAACCCCATTTTGGACTTCAAGGATAACTGGAGCCCTAATAAACCCCCTTATGTACTTCATGGCTTCAAAAATTCCACTAGGACCTCTTTCTCCATCTTATGTTATCCATATTCCAATGGCTCCCTTATTGTGTATCCAATTTGATTTAAAGCCCTGCTGAGTCTCGTCACATTTTCCGTTACTACCAGAGGATGATAATCACCCTACGGTTATCATATCATTCGGAGTCATTTCGGGCTTTCTTGGATCCTCAAATGAAGTTGGAGCCCCGAGAGTCTTATGTGTTTCCGTAGCATCTAGGATTCCATGGAGCCCTTGTTTGCCTTCTTTTATTTCACACTGTTTCATTGGGCCCCTTTGTCGTTTTTCCATAACTTTCGGAGCTCTATCGGAGCTTACTTGTTTCATTTCCAACCCAATAGTGTAGTTTTGAAGTCCAATCAGGTTTTTATGTTTTTATTGGCTTTCAGAGTACCAGTAAGGCCCGTTCTGCTGTCTTCTGTTATATTATATATATATGTTATATTATATATGTTATGTTATATTATATATTATATTGTGTTATTTACAGTGAATTGTTTTGCAAATTTGTGAAGTCCAGTCCGAACAGTTTTCGCAGGATGGGAAACGAGACTGAAATTAGTACTCGGGCGAGGTCCGGGACCAAATCGAATCCTCAAAGTGATGGCTCACTTTCGAAGGAAGTACTCAAGATCATGGAGGACATCGTTGAGAGACACACACAAAAACTGTTGACGGAAATTTCATCTCTGAAAACACAGGTACAGAAATTAACGGAAAGCAACGAAGACTTAAAGAAGTTGTTGAATGAACGAAAGGAGCCCCCTTGTGCTCCCGAAAGTGATGTTGGAAATTCTTCACAGGCTAGAAATTGCCACAAGTCCACTATCAGCGATGATAGTGCGGCAGACAAAAAGCAAGAGCAAAAAAGTGAACCCAAATCTCGCAAAACAGCTGATGGCATGGTTATTAAAAGTAAACAAGGCGAATTCGTTCCAGCCAGGATCGTGAGAGGGACGGCCTCTGACGAGGGTGGCGGCCACGAGTTTTCAGCTGCTATGAGAAAGACTTGGCTATACGTGGGAAGATGTAGACCGGAGACAACTGAGGAACACATCACATCGTGGTTGACAAGCAAATTTCCAGGGCGATCCTTTACTGCCAGTCCTCTTCAGTCCAAGGGTTATCCATCTTTCCGGGTGGGTGCTGACGCTGCTTTAGAGGATGTCTTGTATGAGGCTTCCACCTGGCCAAAAGACGTTTTAGTGAAGCGATTTAAATTTTTTCGATCAGACCGCCAGCAATCCCACGCTGGTGACTTCCGGTCGGGAAGAATCCAGGATGGTAGCGGCCAACGATAGCATTTTAGCGAAAGAGTCCATTATCGGTAGCGGTACTGGCAGCCTTCTCAGTGTAATTCATATAAATATTCAATGTATCCGAAATAAGGTAAATCAACTTGAGGCGTTTCTGCTGGATAAGTCATGTGATGTGTTGTGTATAAATGAGCACTGGCTCTCTTGCGATGAGGCCCTAGGCTTCGGGCTGGGGGGTTTCACTGTTGGATCATTTTTCGCCAGGCAAAATCATATTCATGGGGGCACAATGATTCTGACCAGGTCTTGTTTGGGTGGTGTTTCGGGGTTGGAGGATTTGTCGGCCCTTTCTGTCGAGTTACACTGCGAGATCTCTGCTATAAAAATTCAAAAGAACGACATTTATTTGCTGTCAGTTTACAGGTCACCGAGTGGCAGCCTAGAGGTGTTTCAAGAAATTATAGAAAGAGCTCTAAAATTGATAAAATTAGAAAACAAAATAATCTTGTGTGGTGACTTCAATGTCAGGTTTGGCGCGGAGCAGAGTGAGTCGAGGACGCTCTGCGACTTTTTCTCCACGTTGGGCTTTGGGCGGACTGTCTTTGACAGCACCAGGGGGGAAAATTGCCTCGACAATTTTTTTGTAAATTTCAATGTAAATGAGTCCAGGGTGTATTCGGCTGGATTGTCGGATCACCGGGCTATTGGTTTGTGTGTGTCTTCGGCCGTTGGCGACGACGAGCCGGGGGGAGGGGCATATTGTCTGTGTAGACCGGTGACCGCTCGGGGCGGGAATCTATTCCATCGAAGTGTTTCTGAGATGGACTGGAGTTTTGCTTTGGAGCCGGACCTAACCTCGGATTTAATGTTTGACAGGTTTTTCGGAGTGATAATCGACTCATACCGGAGCTGCTTTCCCGAACGCAGCGTTCGGCGCGTGGGCTGTGAGGGGTCGGTGTCGGCGTCGGCTTCATCATGGTTTACGCGTACCCCTGAGCTGCGGGGGATGAGAGAGCGAATGAAGCTGTTAAATGAAATGTGTCGAGAAGTTGAAACCCGGGATTTAATAGAGTACAGAGATAAATTTAGGACGGCATATAGGCGCAAATTAAAAAATGCAAAGAAAGAATATAACGATAGCTTGATCAGATCATCAAATTGCCCAATTCAGACTATGTGGCAGATTATTAACAGTAAGAGAAAAAACTGTAGTAGGTCGCTTGCACCAAAGAATATAGAACCAGATTTCGCAAATAGTCACTTCATCAACGTAGCAAACGAATTATCAAGTAGACTTTTGAACGACGGGGTTAAAGATTGTAACATTGATAGCATAAAAATAAACAGCGAGATGCACTTCTCATTTCGTGAGGTATCATTTGTCGAGGTACGTGATATTTTGCACTCCCTGAAAAATAAAAAGAGCAGAGATATCTATGGCCTAAATGTGGAACTAATTAAATCTGTAAAGGAACAAATCGTCATACCTCTCACTAAAATAGTAAATCATTGCATTCGCGAGGGCCGTTTTCCCAGTGCACTAAAAAAATCTGTAATCAAACTTTTACACAAAAAAGGTGATCCTTCTAAGATAGATAACTTCAGACCTATTTCATTGTTGCCAATACTGTCCAAAGTTTTTGAGAAGGCTCTTAACTCGCAGATTCTAGAGTACTTTGAAACAAATGGTCTTTTTACATCGTGTCAATATGGATTTAGGCGGGGTTTAAATACCACCGACGCTGTGCTTGATTTTATAGATAAGTGTCTTGAGTGCTTTGAGGACAAGCAGTATTTGGCGGCAACATTTTGTGATCTTTCCAAAGCGTTTGACTGCGTAAATCATGATATTTTATTGAAAAAATTGAAACGCTACAATTTTGACAAACGAAGCTTGCAATTGATTCAGTCTTATCTCTCTGGAAGGGTCCAGACGGTGTCTATTGGAGGAAAACTCTCCGGTGAGTTGGAAGTGAGAGATGGAGTGCCTCAAGGGTCCATATTGGGGCCATTACTATTTTTAATCTATATAAATGATCTCCCGGGCGGTGTGGATGGTGCTGAATTTATTTTTTTTGCGGATGATACAACTGTGATAAACCGTAGCAGCGATCTCTCTGTCGCTGATGATAGGAGTCGTTTGGCTCGGTCGGACGTCGAGGCCTGGTTCGCTGCCAACCACCTCTCTTTGAATGCCTTGAAGACACACACAATGTTTTTTGGACTGAGAGAACTTGAAGGGTTTCGGGATGTCGAGTCAGTTAGATTCCTGGGTGTTTTTTTTGATCCCAAGTTGAAGTGGGATGTGCATGTTCATAAGTTGTCGAGTAAGCTTGCAACAAATGTATTCGCGTTGCAAATGTTGTCGGACAGTGTCTCAAGGCCTACACTCCTGCAGGCCTACCATGCTCTGTGCCATTCCGTGATGACTTATTCAATTTTATGTTGGGGTGGCGCGTCGGATTGGTACAGGGTTTTTGGCTTGCAGCGTAGAGCGGTCAGGATTATTTCTGGCTTGGGGTATAGGGACGACTGTAAAAGCGCGTTTATTGATAACAACATACTTACTTTTCCATGCGAGTATATATACAGCTGCCTGATGTATCTGAAGCAGAACGAAGATCTTTTCGTCACCCACGAGAATATTCATAATTATAAGACCAGAAATTGTGAAAATATATTGCCTCAGTTTTCTCGACTAGTTAAGGGCCAAAAAAATCCGAAGCATATGGCCGCTAAATTTTTCAACGTGTTGCCTGCTTCAGTCAGAAATCTGCCAGTGAGGCTTTTTAGCCGTGTGATGAGACGGTTCCTCAGCGCAAGGGCCTTTTATTGCTGTGACGAATTTTTCCGCTTGAAACCGAGCGATTTTTTCTTGTAGATATGTCTGATGAAGGTTGTCCAGACTGCTTGTTTGCTCTCGTTTTCATCGAGATGTGATAAATGTTAACTGATAATTTATGTTTAGATAATGTTAATGATTTATATTATCCCATCTGTGATAAAGTGTGTTTTTAATTTTAATTTAAATGTTTACCTTATTGTTCTGCTTGACTCGTGTAGTGCGTTTATGCACAAGAACACTTAATAAATCTATCTATCTATCTATCTATAAAGCCCCTCAGGCCCACCTTGTATCACCAATATTGTCCGAAGCCCTATTAAGCCCCCTTGCATTTTTTCGTACCGTTCGGATCCATATTGAGCCGCTTTATGCCGCAATGTGTCGTTTGGGGCCTTAATGAGCCCCCTTATGTTTTTTCGTGGCTTTCAGAGTTCCAGTAGCCTCTCTCTTGTGGAAGTTCTTCTCGAGGGAATCTTATTCTGGTCGAATCCATTCTGCGGAAGTTCCTCCCAGGGTGAATAATTTCCGAGGAAAGTTCTTTCAGGGGAAATTACTTCCGGGAAATTACTTCCGGGAAATTGATTTCGGGGAAATTCCTTCCTGGATTCAAGATCTTTATCTTGGGATAAGTGGAGGATTCATCAGTGGGATTGATTTATTGGCTTTCAGAGTACCAGTGAGGCCCGTTCTGCCTTCTTCTGTTATATAGAGCCCCTTGGGCCCCCTTGTATCACCAATATTGTCCGAAGCCCCACTGAGCCGCCTTGCATTTTTTCGTACCGTTCGGATTCATATTGAGCCCCCTCATGCCGCAATGTGTCGATTGGGGCCTTAATGAGCCCCTTTATGTTTTTTTCGTGGCTTTCAGAGTTCCAGTAACCCCCCTTTTGTGGAAATTCTTCCCCAGAGAATCTCATTCCGGTGAAATTCATTCTGCGGAAGTTCCTCCCAGGAGAAATAATTTCCAAGGAAAGTTTATTCTGATGGAATTGCTTCTGGGAAAAATTTCCTCCAAGAAAAGTTATTTCCTATAGGAAAGGTGATTCCGATGGAACTGTTTCTGAGGGAATTTTGTTCAGGGGAAATTATTTTCGGGAAATTGATTCCAGGGAAATTCGTTCCTGGATTCAGGATCTTCATCTTGGGATCAGTGGAGGATTCATCAGTGGGGTTGATATATTGGCTTTCAGAGTACCAGTGAGGGAGTCAGGCCCGTTCTTCCTTCTTCTGTTATTTGAAGCCCCTAGGGCCCCCTTGTATCACCAATATTGTCCGAAGCCCTAATAAGCCCTCTTGCATTTTTTCGTACCGTTCGGACTCATATTGAGCACCCTTATGCCGCAATGTGTCCTTTGGGGCCTTAATGAGCCCCCTTATGTTTTTTCGTGGCTTTCAGAGTTCCAGTAACCCCCCTTTTGTGGAAATTATTTCCGAGGGAATCTTATTCCGGTGGAATTCATTCTGCGGAAGTTCCTCCCAGGTGAAATAATTTCCAAGGGAAGTCCATTCTGATGGATTTGCTTCTGGGGAAAATTCCCTCTAGGAAAAGTTAATTCCGATGGAACTGTCTCTGGGGGAATTTTGTTCAGGGGAAATTACTTCCGGGAAATTATTTCCGGGAAATTGATTCCAGGGAAATTAGTTCCTGGATTCAGGATCTTCATCTTGGGATCAGTGGAGGATTCATCAGTGGGGTTGATATATTGGCTTTTAGAGTACCAGTGAGGGAGTCAGGCCCGTTCTTCCTTCTTCTGTCATACATATAGAGCCCCTTGGGCCCCATTGTATCACCAATATTGTCAGAAGCCCTACTGAGCCCCCTTGCATTTTTTCGTACCGTTCGGATTCATATTGAGCCCCCTTATGCCGCAATGTGTCATATTGAGCCCCCTCATGCCGAAATGTGTCAATTGGGGCCATAATGAGCCCACTTATGTTTTTTGTGGCTTTCAGGATTCCAGTAACCCCTCTTTTGTGGAATTTTTTCCGAGGGAATCTCATTTCGGTGGAATTCATTCTGCGGAAGTTCCTCCCAGGAGAAATAATTTCCAAGGAAAGTTTAGTCTGATGGAATTGTTTCTGGGGAAGTTCCCTCCATGAAAAATTACTTCCTATAGGGAAATCAATTCCAATGAAACTACTTCTGTGGGAATTTCTTCCAGGGGAAATTACTTTCGGGATATTAATTCCGAGGAAATTCGTTCCTGGATTCAAGATCTTTATCTGGGGATCAGTGGAGGATTCATCAGTGGGGTTGATATATTGGCTTTCAGAGTACCAGTGGGGCCCGTTCTGCTTTCTTCTGTTATATAGAGCCCCTTGGGCCCCCTTGTATCTCCAATATTGTCCGAAGCCCTACTGAGCCCCCTTGCATTTTTTCGTACCGTTCGGATTCATATTGAGTCCCCTTATGCCGCAATGTGTCGTTTGGGGCCTTAATGAGCCCCTTTATGTTTTTTCGAAGCTTTCAGAGTTCCAGTACCTAGCCCCTCTTCTGTGGAAATTCTTCCCAAGGGAATCTCATTCCGCTGGAATTTATTCTGCGGAAGCTCCTCCCAGGGTAAATAATTTCCAAGAGAAGTTTATCCTGATAGAATTGCTTCTGGGGAAACTTCCTCCTGGAAAAGTTATTTCCTATAGGGAAGTTGATTTCGATGGAAATACTTCTAGGGAATTTCTTTCAGGGGAAATCACTTCCGGGAAATTAATTCCGGGAGATTATTTCCGGGGAAAATACCTTTCTGGATTCAAGATCTTCATCTTGAGATCAGTGGAGGATTTATCAGTGGGGTTGATATATTGGCTTTCAGAGTACCAGTGAGGGAGTCAGGCCCGTTCTTTCTTCTTCTGTTATACATATAGAGCCCCTTGGGCCTTCTTGTATCACCAATATTGTCCGAGGCCCTACTGAGCTCCCTTGCATTTTTTCGTACAGTTCGGATTCATATTGAGCACCCTTATGCCGAAATGTGTCGTTTGGGGCCTTATTGAGCCCTCTCATGCTTTTTCGTGGCTTTCAGAGTTCCAGTAACCCCCCTTTTGTGGAAATTATTTCCGAATGAATCTTATTCCGATAGAATTCATTCTGCGGAAGTTCCTCCCAGGGGAAATAATTCCCAAGGGAAGTTTATTCTGATGGATTTGCTTCTGGGGAAATTTCCTTCTTGACAGTGAAGGATTTATCAGTGGGGTTGATATATTGGCTTTCAGAGTACCAGTGAGGCCCGTTCTGCCTTCTTCGGTTATATAGAGCTCCTTGGGCCCCCTTGTACAGCAATATTGTCCGAAGCTCTATTGAACCCCTTCATGCCGCAATGTGTCGTTTGGGGCCCTAATGAGCCCCTTTATGTTTTTTCGTGGATTTCAGGGTCCCAGTAACCGCTCTCCTGTGAAATTCTTTTCAAGGGAATCTTATTGCGGTGGAATTCATCCTGCGGAAGCTCCTCCCAGGGGAAATAATTTCCAAGGGGAGTTTATTTTGATAGAATTGCTCCTGGGGAAATTCTCTCCAGGAAAACTTATTTCCTATAGGAAAGCTAATTTCGATGAAACTGATTCTGGGGGAATTTCTTTTGGGGGAAATTACTTCCGGGAAATCAATTCTGGGGAAATTCGTTTCAGGATATAAAATCTTCATCTTGGGACCAGTGGAGGATTTATCAGTGGGGTTAATATATTGGCTTTCAGAGTACCAGTGAAGCCCGTTCTGCCTTCTTCTGTTATATAGGCCCTTTGGTTATGGCTATATATTGGGACTTGTAGCACCAATACCGTCTGAAGCCCTACTGAGCTCCTTTGCATTTTTTTGTAGGTACCGTTTTGATTCATATCGAGCCTTCTTCTGACGCAATGTGTCGTTTGGAGCCTTAATGAGCCCCCCCTGTTTTTTCTTGGCTTTTAGAGTTCCAGTAGCCCCTGTTTTGCCTACTTTTATCATACAAGGCTCCATTGGTTCTCCTTGTAGTTTTCCCATGGCTTTCGGAGATCTATCTGGTTCGGAGAGTTTATTGTACAGAAATTCTTCCCGAGAGAATTTCGTTCGTGGTACTCACAGAAAATATAAGGGTACCCAGCAGGGCTCCAAACTACATCGAAGACAGAACAAGGGGGCCAAATTGAGCTCTTGATAACATAATACTGCAAAAGGGGCCTTACTGAAAGTCTAGTAAGAGGGCTCATTTTGGGCTTGAAAATTATACTAGAGAAGATGAAGGGCTTTATAATAGAACCCGAATATCACATGTAGGTAGAAAGGGCTTACTAGTGCTCCTAAAACTCGGTGGGAATGATGCAAAGGGACTAAGCAGAGCTGCAAAGACAGAAAGAAACCAGGGTGCACAGTAGGGCTTCAAATAATACAATCAGACATAAGGGAGCCTACTGAAATTTGAAAAGCAACGAGAAAACAAAAGTGGATTTATCACAGCTAAGGCAATGGGTAAAATATTATTTTGCGACAAAGTGTCCGCGAGATAAATTGCCTGGCCACGTCCCTCTAAAGAAGGAGGAAATTCGATATTGTGTTTTGAGATACTGTTCCCTCCAGGGGGAATCATTACCGATGGAAGTTTATTGTGGTGGAAGTGATTCTTGGGAAATGATCTCCAAAGAAAGTTCATTCCGGTGGAATTAATTGAAAATCACAATCAGAAGTTTGTGATTAGGAATCTGTGAATTCTTGTGATTTCTCACCAAGGCTGAGGTAGAAAACGTGCTGCGCGACCTTGAATAAGTTCATTTCACTAACCAACAACACGTTTCCATCATCACCACGCCATTTTTCTCGCAGCTGTCATTTTGAAAATCCAAAATGAGGGCGGTTTTGGCTGACATGTCTTCAGAAATCACGTGTATCAAATCTGTTGCTTGTATCATGAAATGCAGTACCTACCTATTCTTTACTAAACTGCTTGACAATTGAACTGCAACACCTAAAAATTAGGTGCGTTTTCAAATTGAAATAGCTCAAAAAATATCTGACGGATTCTAGAAATTCAGGCATGTGAGGAAAGATCATTTCTTCGACTATCGAGTGCTGGTATTGATGATAAGTTTGATTGCACAATTTGTCATATACAGGGTGCCAACGGAGAGCGTGCAGATATGGGCAATCTTTCACCTTGTGCAACTTTCGAAAAAAAAGTCCGAGATTTTTTCTATCGCGTGCTTTTGAAAGGTTGAATCATTATGCCGAAACGGTTTTGGAATTTTGACCCTAACTTTTTTTTTTCAAGAATTTGTGCTCAATTTTCTGAAATATGCACTTTCTGATTAAGAAAAAGAAATAGAGACATTGTTTGTTTTCAAACGGCGTCCATATTGAATTTACTCACGAAGATTTTCATTCAAGCCTCCACATCCCTTAGAAACTACCCCTTTTGGGACACCGTCTCACAAGAAGATATGCAATGCTTCATTTAAAAGGCCTAAGAAAAGTACTCATCAATAATTGGATTGAAATAAGTATACTACGATGACCCCACACGTACAGCTTCCTAAAAACCACCCCTTGACTTCAAGGGACAGGGCGAGGGACAGGGCTGGTATGATAAGACATGCAATACATAAAAATTCCAAAAAACGTCTTTTTCAACTGTTTCACTGAAAAAGTGATGCTACACGATGACCTTTTACGTAGGTCATCCCAACAGTAGCTACCCTCTCGAAAAAAGAACTACCCTTTGAAAAAACAGTACTTCCGCTATACCTCATTTGTTGGGATTCTTTCAAAATCTGTCGCAATAGTTTGCCGCTACGATGATTTCATTCACATATCTACCCAAAACTACCCCTTCAACTACCCCTCCAATATCGCATAGCCTCTAACTTGATGCGTTATTTACGAGTTGAAAGAACTTTTGACTACTAACCGTTTCATTGGAATGATGGTGTTTTCAACGATGATAGTACAAGACCTTTCCTGAAACTACCCCTAGAAATCGCCCCTTTAGTAGAAGGTATGCAATACCTCATTTGGAAGCTCAGAGAAGGTGCGATTGAATAAGTTCAAAATGATTTCGCGATGACCTTACACACATCAAGGCCAAAGCTATGCGATATTGAAGGGGTAGTTGAAGGGGTAGTTTAGAGTAGATATGTGAATGAAATCATCGTAGCGGTAAACTATTGCGATAGATTTTGAAAAAATTCCAACAAATGAGGTAGGTATTGCGGAAGTACTGGTTATTTAAAGGATAGTTCTTTTTCCGAGAGGGTAGCTACTGTTGGGATGACCTACGCAGAGGGTCATCGTGTAGCATCACTTTTTCAGTGGAACAGTTGAAAAAGACGTTTTTTGGAATTTTCATGTACATATATTGCATGTCTTATCATACCAACCCTGTCCCTTGAAGTCAAGGGGTGGTTTTTAGGGAGCTGTACGTGTGGGGTCATCGCAGTATTCTTATTTTAATCCAATTATTGATGAGTAATTTCCTTATGCCTTTTAAATGAATAATTGCATATCTTGTTGTGAGACGGTGTCCTAAAAGGGGTAGTTTCTAGGGGATGTGGAGGCTTAAATGAAAATCTTCGTAAGCAAATTCAATATGGACGCCGTTTGAAAACAAACAATGTCTCTATTTCTTTTTCTTAATCAGAAAGTGCATATTTCAGAAAATTGAGCACAATTTTTTGAAAAAAAAAAGTTGGGGTCAAAATTCCAAAACCGTTTCGGCATAATGATTCAACCTTTCAAAAGCAGGTGATAGAAAAAATCTCGGATTTTTTTTTCGAAAGTTGTACAAGGTGAAAGATTGCCCATATCTGCACGCTCTCCGTTGCCACCCTGTATATGACAAATTGTGCAATCAAACTTATCATCAATACCAGCACTCGATAGTCAAAGGAATGACCTTTCCTCACATGCCTGAATTTCTGGAATCCGTCAAATATTTCTCGAGCTATCTCAATTTGAAAACGCACCTAATTTTTAGGTGTTGCAGTTCAATTGTCAAGCAGTTTAGTTGGATGCTTACCGCTGGAAACATTACCGACTCCTTGTTTTCTTTCTGTCGCAATGGCCTTAACGCAAACTGGGTAGGCGTCGTCGTCCGAATCGGGCCCCGCCATCTCCCTCTGTGCTTGTATCTGGATCGGAAGACAAGCCGTGCGCCCGCCTTTCCGCATTCTGATTTGCTGATGCCTCAACATACTTTCTACATTGCAGACACTTTCAATCCCCAGAGTCAAGTCGCAGTCACCGTCTTCGTTTTCGTCATCGCTTGTGCAAAAATAACACTTCAGACCAAAACCTGACGTGAACATTTCGATATAAGAGATAGGCTGGTGGAGCCTATAGCTAGCTATAGGAATTCTTGTCTTGGGCTTGTTTGGACGGTCATGAGGCTCAGTTCAAGCTCAAAATCAATTCATCCTGATGCACCATGGAATTTGAGATTCTAGTTCAAAATTGCTTTTGGTGAGTCAAATTGAGTTCTTTATCAAAAATTATCGCCATCATCATCATCATCATCATCATCATCATCATCATCATCATCATCATCATCATCATCATCATCATCATCAACATCACAAAGTTTTCACTGTTTTCAGTCCTAAAACTGGTCGGTTGTATTTTTCCTTTTATTCATTGTTTCCCATAGACTGCTCTCTTCCCCCTCACTTTCTAGTACTTTTCTATCGCTGAAGCTGTATCACACGGAGCTTGACCTTGTAGCATGTCAGTTGAAAGCCCTTGGAAAACTGTGTTCAGGACCAGTTGGAAGTATTGGCCTTTCCACTTTTGATGACAGCGGCTCGGCTTTATGCTATTCTCTGTATCAAATTCTCAAATTTGTGATCACATCTTTGATTTTGAGCTCGATTTGGCTCAACAAAAGCATTTTCTTTGATTCAAGAATTCCGCGGGCACCTTATTTTGAAACAACGTACAAGTAAAATGAGTGTTTAGCTTGGAACTAATTAAGTGCTCAATGAAAAAAATATGACAATGTGGAGAACAAAACTGAATAAGAAAAACCGAAGTTACGTTTCCAACCGTACCGCGAACCATGGTGAAAAAAAATGAAGAAGATGGAAAAGCTTGCGCCGCAATCTCCATTTTAGAACTATTGTAAGAGATATATGAATATATATAAAAAACCAAAATGTAGGAAAGGATATCAATGATCTACAAAAACAGGCTCCAAAAGCGTTGTCCCACTTCTCCAGTCTACCCGTTCATCGCGTTCAGAGTTGCAGGCCAATAATTCTCATATATCTCTTACCTTGGCTCTTTCGTCGTTCCATGAGAAATATCACAGCACAAGTTTTCATATCTTCACCATTTTTTCTCTGGTTCAACTCTGGTTTTCCCCATTCTTTTTGCCATTCTCATATTTCTTCCATCGAATCCCTAATTAGTTCCAACTTTAGCATGGGAATCGACTCATTTTCCTGGACTATATCTCACCTGAGCAGAAGCTTCCTCAAGATCCATCAAGCGAATTTCTTTGATGCTGAGATGATTAGAACGGAATTTGAAATATCGTTCTCACCTGTAGTGAAACAGGCCATCGTGAAGACTGCGAAGGCATGCATGATAGCTGGCAAGTATGTTAATCAAGGGCTGAAAGAAGACTTTGGACGTTCTACAGACAATGTCACAAAAACGCACATCAGTTTGACAAGGCAATTATGACACAACCACAACAAAGGGTTTCTATCTGCTGTTTTTTCATGCAATTCATGTCATTCTGACAATCTGTGGTAAAATTGTGTCAGATTACACAACAATACTCGGTAGATACCTATTGTTCATAGTCCGATGAAGCTGAACAAAAATATGAACAGAGTACTTACGACTTCTTTCGTTTCGACCAAGACCTCCCGAGAGCTGAAAGCGAACGCCTTGTCGCCCTTGGCCGCGTGCTGCCCGCCGGGGCCCAGATGGACCATTTTCTCTGCGTTTAGATATCTAAAAATACAACACGACCTCGATGTATGCGGAAGCCCTTGCCGGCGAATCCCTCAAACCACATCCCCTATATTCTTCCTGAGCACCACTTGTTCCAATATTGAAGGGGTTATAAATGGCAGAAGGGTCCTCCTAAGTGAATTTCCGCCCGATCCCTTCTATTTCCAGCGGAGGACCGGAGCACGGTTTACCACCACCGCCATCATGAAATTCAAATTATGTACACGCGGAGGATTCTTGATGGTCCCTGCGTCACTACAGCGCAGAAGGACCACCAACAGACCGAGGATTAGCAGGAAATTGGAGTTCGGTGATGCGGGCTGGGAAAAGGGCAGCTTTTTTCCCACGCCGCCTGCTCGGCCGTATTAACAAAGAGAGAGGGAGAGAGAGGGAGAGAGAGAGAGAGAGAGAGAGAGAGAGAGAGAGAGCCAACAGGGCCCTTCAAAGGCATATCTGCGTGGACGTGGAAAAAATTAATTATACCCTAAGCCAGATAATGTTCCAGGGCGTTTTACTTCTCTCTGTTTTAATTATAAAATTTTAAACAAACCGCTCATTATGCGACGCTTTCCATTAGAATACAGGCATACAGGGTTAACCAGCTCCACTGGGGAGCATGAAAACAGCGACAAATGAACAAGTTACGAATAAGTTGCGCGACTTCGTGAGAATCTCGAAGGGTTATGCCGGCTTCGTGTTATCTTATTTGGGCTTGACTGTCACTTTTGTAAATCAAAATACAGGAAAACAGGGTGGCTCAGTATAGCATGAATAGCATGTGATAAAAGAATAAAATGTAACATTACAAGTCATGAAGCATCTTGGTATTCAATTCCCAAGGGTTTAGCCAGTCTTATACCATTTGGACCAAAAAAAAAAACATCAATTATTACTTATTTTCTTGAATAACTGGGGGTTTTAGTAGGCTTTTGAGTTGGTGTAAAATTATTACTTATTCCTTGTCGAAACAGGGTGTCCCAGCTAAAACAATCCAGCGCAATTTTCTCAGAAAATTTCAAGGCAGCAAAAAAAATTCAATTGGAAGGAAGTCTGACCTTTCAGCTTTTTTTGGGGGGGGGAAGAAAACGCAATTTTAATTGGACGAGTCACAAGAATTCTAAAATTCATGACCGGCAAAACAAAATACTTCAGAAAAAAAATCCGCTTCTTTTGGGCTTGCTGTTGATGTGTCGCTGATGTCTATACTTGGTCCAGTCCAGTAAGCCGGATATTCTGTCTTACCGTCCAGCAACCACAATAATCGGAGTTCATGACGTCACCGATCATACACTTGTTGATTTTAACATTAGCCAGTAATCATTGCTATGGTGAGTACAGCTATGGCAAGTGGAAAAGTCCTAGTAACGGCCAGTGTTGAGTTCCACAAGAACAATTCACTTGTCTCCAAAAACCCATGAGAGTACACCCCATTTTAATTTTTTATACAATTTTTCAACTTTCAAGAAATCAGTGACTTATTTCAGAAATTGGAAGGAATTCCTTTCCTGAATCGCCTGAGTATAGAAGCACGTAATCGCAACGCCCATGTTCGGTTCTAGCAGGAAAAGATGCCCCACTTTCACTTGTCAAGAAAGTCAAAATTACTCAAAAGGGTTCACAAGTTTTACAAATTATCAACGAAGTTATCCGAAGTTATCACCAATTTTCAAAACGTCAAAATGGATTTTCTGTAAAATGCGAGTAGGGTAGGTATTTTTTTTATATTTGTTGAGCCAAGCACAATTCAGGTAATTATTCCTCTTTCCTTTAAAGCCAGGGGTGTTCAAATGAGGGTATAGGGCAGTAAAATGGCGGTATTTCTTGTCTGATTCAACTAACATAAAACTTAAACTCGTGATCAAGTTCCTCGTGCTTGGTTTAGTAGGCAGGACAGGATACCTCACTCAATTTTGTAATTAATCAAGTCAAAAAATTTAAAAATATGAAAAATTATTGAAATTCGCATCGCCGAGACCTGACGACGGGCTACCAGCGGTGACCTTTGTGAAGAGCGTTTGTTTCGATGACCCCATGTCCGGGGACATTTTGTCACAGCGACGTTTTTCAGGAGATGTTTTGGCAGGGACATATCGCCACAACCTGACGACGGGCTACCAGCAAAAAGCTCCGTGGGGACAAACGTTTTGTTCATAGACCAAATGTTCGCTCTACACCCAGGATGTGCTGAATATTCGAAATATCCAGTAGATATATGTAAGAATAAGCACTAGATGCTTTCTACGATGATTTTATGGACGATTATTATCATTATTTTATAGATATTTATTATTTGTTTATATCGGGTGATCATTTGGAAACTATCCACCTGCAATAGCTCCAGATTCCTAGTAAAGATGTCTTCGAGCAAAAACAGGTCGATTTTCATACCAAGGGGGACATCAAAAACAAACATTGGCGAATGAATTGCTATTTTTAGCTCCCTCGCCCCCACCTACCCCAACTTTGAAATTTGAAATGACATTACCTATTTTGCGATACATCAAATTGAACAGAACAAAATTCTCTTTCTGAATAGTAATATTTATACCATTTTTAAGCCCACCCCCTTTCTTCCTAAAATTCTCTGAGTGTTCAGTTTGATATTATTGACCTCTCAACTATAATCAATTTCACGGCTATCCGCATTAGAGCAAGCTATGGAAAAATTATTTTTTGTTGGTAGGAATGAGTAGGAATCCATAACCGTCGTCGCAGAAGGTTTGTGTAAATGTGGTATGTGAAAAGGTTAGGTATTGTGGCATTTGTGGCAGATGTCACCCGTCGCGCGGTGTGATGCACATCAAGTCAAAATGTTTAGTTTTATTGGAGATAAACAGATAAACACGTGTTCCTCGGAGTGTAAATTTGCTGGTCACCGTCTTCACGGGTTGGTGGGTCATTGCTTGTGCTCTGGTAGTGGCGGCCAGTGAGCCAGTGTATAAAATGACGCCAAAGGAAGTCAGCGGCAGCACTAAAGGGAAGAAAAATTAATGAAAATGCCTGTCCAGTGGGCCCAGTGAGGTTGAGAAAATTCGCTTCCATGGACATTGATTTATGGAGTTGCACTGTACAAGACAAGACAGTCGAGACACGACGCGTGAGTGCACTCTGTGTTGGAAGATCTTCTCAACATAAAATTATTGACCATTTCATGTATGTATTCCCTTCTTCATCTTCTTCTGGCTTGTATGCTGTTTTGGTGTTGTAGAGCACGTAGTTCTTCCTACTATCAGTCCTACTTCCCTTTAGTGCTGCCGCTGACTTCTTTTGGCGTCATTTTATACACTGGCTCACTGGCCGCTACTTCCAAAGCACAAGTAAAGAGCCACCAACCCGTGAAGACGGTGTCCAGCTAATTGACACTCCGAGGAACACGTGTTCATCTGTTTTCCCCAAATAAACTTAACATTTTGACTTGACGTGCATCACACCGCGCGACGGGTGACATCTGCCACAAATGCCACAATACCTAACCATTTCACATACCACATTTACACAAACCTTCTGCGACGACGGTTATGGATTCCTACTCATTCCTACCAACAAAAAATAATTTTTCCATAGCTTGCTCTAATGCAGATAGCCGTGAAATTGATTATATCTTCAATGCAGTCAACGTCATCCTGACCAGCATCGAGAAAGAAAATTTTTTATGGAAAAAGTGCCACCCAAAATCATTCCCTCTGCCTCCCCCCATCCCCATCTCGAAAATCTAAGAGGGAAAACAGTGTCAGTGTCAAAGTGTTTCCATTCATGAGCTCGTAATTATTCATAGCCAGTCATACGATGTTTATGGACATTCATTAGGCGTTTATGAGACGTTTCTTGAATGTTCATTTGACGCCCATCAGCTCATCTGATGCTCATTAGATCTTCTCTCTTTCTCCAACTCTTACTTTCTCAAACTTTTATTTCCAGCATGTCTGCACCTAAAATGGATATTTCGTGGGGCCCATCGCATGTCGAAGTTTGCACTGCAGTTTATTCAAATTCACAGAATGTCCAAATTCCATTTTGAAAAACTACCTTCGGGAAACCTGAACCGTGTCGATTTTGAAGATGGATCTACACGTTGGAAATGGTCTTAATCGTTATAGAGGACCTCAAAACGGATATATCCGTCAAAATCTTGAGAACAATTTTAAGCGCGTTCACAATACTTCCCCTTTTCCTAGGGTGGTGGGTCGGGAAAGTAAAAAAATCATATCGTCATTGTTGGACTTCTGATCGGAAATTCGAAAACTGTTTCGATACTAGACATCAGGCTTTATGAATAATTCATAAGAAATCGAAAAAAAAATCAGAGAAACGGGGATCGGTCGAACTTCGCACAATTTTGCAATGTTTTACATTCCACCCAGTGAAAACAGTAATCGAAACTAAAAACAAAATCTCGTCAATGGGATGAAATGCTGAAAAATGGATCTAAAAAATGGATCTGAAAAACTGTGAAAACAAATTCAAAATCGGTTGTGTCAATCCAAAGCTACGTCATTTTGAAAAAGGGCAAAATTTTCGATATCGTCATTCCAGTTGTTGAGCAGTTTAGTTTCCAATTAAGTATACCTGAAGATTCTCAACATTGTTGAGATTTCATGGGAACAGAAAGAGTTTTCAAAGAACAGACAAATTCTTGAAATCATGGAGACATTATGAATAATGGATATTCTGAAGAACCAAAATAGGATGTTCAAGACCAAATTCTTGCAAAAATGGAGATTTTGTATTTCTTGGAGAGATTTTGAAAGACAACCAGAGAACCTGAAAAGCCGAGTGATTACGAAGAGCCAGGGAAAGAGACTGTGAAGTAACAGAGATTCTTTAGAACCAGACAGATCATTTGTAGCTCATGAAGATGAACAACAGGGAAATATTCCAGAGATTCTGGAAATAGCGTAGATTTTGGGATCATGAAGATGAGTAGATCGCAAAGATTACAAAGAACACATTTGAAGATTATGAAGACTGTGGATCATGGAAATTCTTCGGATCATGATAATTTTGAAAAACAGCGATTCTATAATGATTGTTCAAAGATTGTGAAGATCAAGAAGATCCTTTAGAACATGAAGATTGTGTAGATCAAAAAATTCCTCAAACAACACTCAGTTATTGGAAAAGGATGGTAGAAAAACTAAGCACGTGTATGACGAAACGTGGGTTTCACATTTTTTACAGGAATAATGCGATACAATAACAGGTTCACTGTACAAAACAGGTACTACCTCTCGCTAAAGCAGCAGAGTTAATTAATTATTCAATTATACTTGAAGTTGGCGTTCGGGGGTGACTGCTCGAAATTCGTGTTTTTGTTTTCGGCAAACGCCATAATTTCCTCAGACAAAAGCCCCGTTCGACGGAAACCATCAACGCCGTCGTTGTTAAATAATTTTAGCCGTTTTCATTGTTGTTGTCTGGAAACACACCTTTTCGCCAGTTACAAATCCATAGCCGCCTGGATCGAGAGGAAATTTGGCTTGCTCCTTTCAACCCTCCCGGCATGTTAGCTCCGCCGTACAAACAGACCCACTTAATTATTTCAATTATAATTGTTCAGTAATGTGGTTATTTTGTATATCACTTTACGATGAATATGGCTCCAAGCTCGTCTTGTTCTTGGGTTTCCAGGTTGGTTTTGTATGTGAAAAATTGGGTAGGCTATTCCATCAGAATTTCAATGAGTGCGGAAAATGGATTCAACTTTTCTCTTCCTTGGAGCAGAAGAAGAACACAGAATTCAGCACGAAGTGTTCTTGTTATGATGTCCTGCAATACCAATCACCAGGTCGAGTCCGGAGCAACCCGCGTGACAACATCAATAATTCAAAGATCTATTTATTATACAGGGTTGTTCTCGAAGCTGAGTCATTTCTTTCAACACGCTGTTGCGGTTATTTCAAGCTATCAGGCTAAAATAGTGAACAATTTTCACCTCAATTTATTTCAAATGCTGAAATTTGATACTTATGATAGCATATTACATACCGAGGCGGGAAGTGCTCCATTACTGCTGAGTGCAAGATAGTTGCTCGCAGCTATGCTCGGAGCAGGAATGAAGCAATTACCGCCGAGAGTATGTATACTATTTTATTCACAACCATTCAGAATGGTTAGAATAAAGATTCGGAGTTTAAATAGTGGGTTGAGGCTATCAGAATCATAAATTATTATATCATCAACACCATACCATAACATCAACAGGCACCCTTTACCTCGCAAAACTGCGTTTGACGCTCCAATTCGAGCCTCTCCACACCTGTCATTCCGTCACCCATCTGTCAGTTGTCAATAAGAGAAGGAGGCCATGCACTTTCCGCCCTCTGACCGGGGCGAAAAGTGGTTTCGGAGGCGGAAAAAAAATCATCAATTTTTTTCAACTTTTTAAAAGTCAGTAATGAGTCTATTACTACCTAACTATAGTTAGTGTTGATTAGTAGTGTTGTGAATAAAAACTCTTGTTACCCCATGTGGAAAAATTTCGCTTAGAATTACAAAATGTCTTTTCATCCCAAGTGTTTGCAAAACTTGAGGTGGAAACTTGAACTGCAGTTATGGAAGTGCTTCAAAAGTGCCAGAAAAATGTTGAAAAAATTCAGGACTTCAATTTTTGGAATTGCTGGCAGTTCAAGGGTAAAGTCTTCCGGTAGTTTCCAGTTTCTTCATTTGAAACAATCGTAACTCTTCTAACACAATTAAAAAACACTTTTTGAACGTTTGAATGTGTTTTCGAATTCAATGTTCAACACAGGATGAGCAAGAAATCTTGAAAATCCAATGTTCTTCAAAAATAGCCGTGAAAGGTTCCAGAGGTTCTTAAGCTCATGATGAGCAAGAGATAAATCGATCTGTTCCCATGTGAAATCTTCTGCGTGCATTTTTGGAGAAAGTCGGGTTTTCAGAGTTAATGACCCCACCCCAAAATTGCTTTTTAGTCGGTTTCAAAGAATTTGAAATAACGAAAATAACTCGAAGCACGATTATGTCGACACGACTTCTTGCTTGTATTTGAAATATTCGAGGAAATATTATGTGGGTATATCGAACAATGAAGAGGCTGTACCTATACTCGTATGTGTGTGCGATAACATGACATGACCTTTTGTTTATTCCCTGGAGAAGCAGGTGGTGATGATTATAAGTTAGCTCCCCAGCATGCTATAAAACCGCAGAAGCGTATTCTAGATATTACGTACGTAAAACATACGACCACGCTTTTGTAAGTAATGAAAGCAAGCTTTATAGACGTAGAAAATTAATACAAAGAACAAAAGCAAGACGCCTCCCGTGGAGATATTTAAATGTAATAAAATGATTTTTGGAAAACTCTGCTAGTGGACAGGGAGCGGGTGCCTCAAAACTTACGTCATAAGGTAGGTACATGGTACATGATTTTGACCCTGATAGGTCTAATGTGCGTTGATAAAGTTGTTGAAAATTTCTTTGTCTTACATGTCAGACCGGAGGCTTTAGGCTGGTATAGGCTTGTCAATTTTCGAAAAATGTCAAAAATTTATGTCATAAGGTACATGAATGAAACCAACGGGCTTTTGTGTGGAAATATCCCCTCAATCAAAAATCGGGCCATGAGACAAAATTTTTGGGGGCTCTTGGTCCATAAGACAAGTTTGAAATTTTCAAAAAAGGCCAAAATTTACCTCCTCCTGGAGATTTCTCCTTTGGCATAGTTTTAGGAATGGAAAACGATTCTTACATGATTTTTTACGCAGGTTTCGAATCTGTCCACAAATTTTTTTCAAGCTACATCGCTTAGAGGGTGCAACATCGAAAAAAATTTCTTAAATCGTACACCCTGTATTTTAACATGAAAATCGATTCCGTTTTTCATCTTGATTACAAATATACAGGGTCTTTTTTTATGGATGTCATCATTTCAATGGCTTTTGACAGGCGAAGTAAGAAACTCATCAACAGGGGCATGGCAGCATCTTGTAACTTATAGTTTCAAGTTTTGTTTGACACTACAACCACAGTGGACAGTCATCAACTTTGTCTGCACGGTGCGAGAGAACAAAATTTTGTGCTTGGCCATAGAGGGAAACAGTGTTAAAAAGTCGTTTTATTTTTTCTTTGTAGGCATTCTCAAAGACAAGGTATTCAAAGACGTAATCAGGGTTATTCGTTATTTTGAGAAGAGAATAAAAAATATCTGCACTGAAGTTACGTTTCGAGATTCTGTGACACCCGCCGAGCACTGCATTTCTGATTGAAGACTTTTTCTGGAAACGGCGGCCATCACCCTGAAGTTGCACGAAGACAACTTTCACCGTATCAAAATTCAAATTCTAGGTTTCAATTTGTTTCGAGTTAGTGTCAAGTGAATTGGTACAGAAATGGAGGAGAATTTGCAATTTCAAAATTAAGAAACAAAAAATTTGCAACTTTCAGGCTCTTGGCACCGTGTACACGAAGTTGATGACTGTCAACCATGGTTGTAGTGTCAAACAAAACTTGAAACTGTGAACTACAAGATGCTGTCATACCCTTGTCAAAAAGTTGCGTACTTTGTTCACCAGAAGCTTCCGGAATAGTGACATTGCTGAAAAAAGACCCTGTGTATCACACTTGGTGGGTTAGTCAACAAAACGCCTCTGAAGAAATTGATAGATTTTGGTCCTTTTTTGAAAATTTCAAACTTGTCTTATGGACCAAAAGCCCCCCAAAAATTTAGTTTTACGACCAGATTTCCGATCAAGGGGATATTCCCACATAAAATCCACTTGGTTGCATTCATGTACCTTATGACGTAAAGTTTTGGCCATTCTTTCGAAAATTGACAGGCTTATACCAGCCTAAAGCCCCCGGTCTGTCATGTAAGACAAAGCAATTTTTACAACCTTATCAACGCACATTAGACCTACAAGGTTAAAATCATGTACCTTATGACGTAAGTTTTGAGGCACCCAGCTCCCTGTCCATAGGTATACATATTTGCACTTGCATGAAGTCGACAACATTTTAATTGAGTATACTTTCAGAGCCTTGTGTTGCTTATAGACAAAAATGGAAGTCAAAACCGATATGGGTGTCATCGATTTAGTGGGGAATGATATCTCACTTATTGCTTTTTCTGGAAATTTCCAAAATTACATTTCTAGAACTTTTTGGAAAATTTGACATTTGTTAATACAGAAAAACTGTGACTTTGTTCAAAAGTGCAAGTGAGGTATCGTTTCCAACTAAATCAAACACAAGAATCATGATTTTGAGCTTCAATTTTCGAATCGGTGAGCGGGCAAGCCGGTAAATTACTCAACAGTTAAAATAGCCCATAGTTTGTTGGGAACATAAGATTTTATATACCGTATGTTCATTAAAAACTTCAATAAAGGGAGGCTGTGACGCAGGCCATTCGATCAGAAAACGGCCAGGTTATCATCGGTCCACGGCCTCCCATTATTGAATTTTTTAATGAACATACTGTACATATTTACATTGTTCAATTCTCAGTAAGTCAGCTAATCTACATAGGCCAGTCAACCCATAAACTTCTTCTGTGTTTGTTAATTTGTGTATGACCGAGTGTATGACAAAGAGACATTTTATTGTTTTGTTTTGTAAAATTTCAAATTTTCTGAACAAAGTAAGGGAACAAGTTCCCCAGACATTTATTAGGTACCTAAATATGCTCCCATAATAAGCGTGATATATACATTTTCTTGCTTTAGTTGCAAACGCTCCTTCTGTTCTTTATACAGCTCCCAACAATTTTATTACTTTTTCACACAACATGTCATAATGCTTATCCCACATAAGCTTATTATCTATTTGCATCCCCAGGTATCTGTAAGTTGTAACTTCTTTTAATACATCTGTTCTGATTCTAAGATTAAATTCCTCGGCACAATAATATTCATTTTTCTGCATAAACATCATGTAAACTGTTTTGTTTTCGTTTATTTTCAACTTATTTCCAGTACATAATCCATCTGCTTTAGTTTTCCAAATCTTCATCCATGACCTTTTGCATGAATGGGAAAGTTTAAGATCAATATTCCAAGAATGGAATAACAAGAAAACTTTTTACCCACAACCACTATGGTAACTGTTTCATTACATACCTAGTAGGAGGTCGGGAAGTGACCCATTGCCGACCTCCCGAGAAAGTGAAGAAATGGTAGCTTTAGAAGGGAAATTTCAAAATATGCATCCAACCAAACAATAAGTGTGTTATTCAGTATTTCCTGAACCACGTTTCAGCAAAATTAATCGGCCTATTTGGAAGTTATGACAAAAAGGTTATTTTCAGATTTCAACTTTTGAACGCCTGTAATCCTGCAAGCTGAGTACATGGTTGTAAGTAAAATAGTATACATACTCTCGACGGTAAATACATCATTCCAGCTTCGGGATAGAGCCTCCAGGCCCTCAGCAGTAATGATTCCCGTTTCGGTCTGTAATATACTATTATCTACAAGCGTTAAATAATACCCGTCACTTTTAGCACGTCGTCATGGGCGACGTGAAAAAATGATGATTCTGCGCATTCCTGTCATATTTTCAATAAATTCTGACATTTACTAAACATTTCAAAGACCATTGTAGATAAAATCCTGTACGATACACGCGTTAAAAGTGTCTTATTTTGTTCGCGGGGTTGCTCTACTCGCTAATGCTCGTTTCGCAAGCGTCCCCGCTCACAAAATAATACCTGTCACTTTTAACACTCGTATCGTAAATAGCTATTATTTTCACTTTAAACAGTGCAAAACCAAAAAATTGTTTTTTGAAATCTCTTGTTATTGGAAGAGATGGGCAGAAATTTTGAATACTATTTGGAAAGGCATATTGACTCGAACTTTCCAAAAGTGACGTCAAAGAAATTCTTTTTTTTATAGAAGTTACGAGTGGTTCAAACCTGACCATTTTGGCCTATCTTCCGTATCATCCTGTATGCATCATTAATTTTGCCGACAACGACGATAAAAGTTGATGTGGCATCTCGTACACTTTATCAGACAACGTGAACTATTTATCGTGAACTTTATCGTGAACTGTTTCAAAATTGGTTTCTTTTTCAACAGTCATTTTTACTTGAAGTGAAGTAAATTTCTTGAAGACCAACTTCAATTGCTGAAAGCTGAAAACAATAATTACTTACGACTTTTTTCGTCTCGACCAAGACCTCCTGAGGGCTGGAAGGGAACGCCTTGCCGCCCTCGGCCACGTACTGCCCGCCAGGACCAAGATGGACCATTTTCTCTGCGTTTAGATATCTAAAAATACAACACGACCTCGATAAATATACAAAAGCCCTTGCCGGCGAATCCCCAAACCACATTCCCATTTCTTTCCAGAGCACTTGTTCCAATATTGAAGGGTCAGAGATGCCAGAAGGGTTCCTCCTAAGTGAATTTCCTCTCAATCCCTCCTATTTCCAGAGAAGCAGAATACGATTCACCATCACCAACACTGTCCTTATGTGAATCAAATCGTGTACATGCGGAAGAATATTGATGATCCGCTTGATGAACGTCCAGAACAGCGCAGAATGACCACCGGACCAAGAATTAGCAGGAAATTGGAGTTTGGTGAGGCAGACTGGGAAAAGAGCAGTTTTTTTTCTCAACTCGGCCGTAGCTCTTGGAAGAAAAAAGCGGGAGAGACAGACAGACAGACAGAGAGAGAGAGAGAGAGAGAGAGAGCAAGCGCTAACAGGGCCATTCAAAGGCATGCGTTTCTGGGTGACTGAACATAGCTGAAAAAAAAATCAAGGAGTTTTAGTTTATCTGCTGTATGTGTGTCGTTCTGTTCAATTTTCAACAACCTGCCCTTTACATGACGCTTTTCGACAAAGAGGAAAGAAATCTGAATAAATAAATAAGTTATGTGAATCTTTTGCGGGAGATTTCACATCAGGCCTCAGACGAATCATAATCTCCACAGGAGGTTTCTACTCTTGTTCTTGTTCTTGTCTTTTGCTCTCTATGCACCTACAGAGGAACACAGTATACCTACGTAAAATCTAGAACGCTGGCGGGGAGCAAACCAATATTCATAGCCTGCTTTTCCAGGGAATAAACAAAAAGTCATGTCAGGTCATCTCACACAGTCAGCTTCTTTAGCGTTCAATATATAATTTATATGGGCACAAAAGTTATATGCGAGATCCAGGTATATTGCACGAGGAACCTCGGGTGAAACCTGCCTTCACCTATATACCTATATCCAGAATTTATTTATGGATACGTATTCTGGAGGAGCTTCATTTCGTGCGAAGTTTCGCCGAACAAATGTGGTAAAATATAGCAAATTCTCGAGGGAATCTTTGAATCTCGCTTTGAATTATTGATGTTATCCCGTGGGTTATTTCTGGACACGGACACGTTCTGATGATTGGCGTTGCAGGACTTCACAACAAGGCAACGTTGTGCTGAATTGTGTTTCTTTCTAATTCAATAAAATAGAAAAAAATCGCACTTGAATTGTCTATGAATATAAAATAAGAATTCCAATTTTTTTTACATAAAGCCATAGGTACCTGGAAACTCCGCAAAAACATGACGAGGTTGGAGAAAAGCTCGTCGTTGAGTGATGGGTACAAAATAACTGGATAAATTAATTGAACAAATAACTGGAATAATTGACTGAATCATTTGCAAGGTAAAGCTCAGGCCGGCGGAGTTGAAAGTTGAAAGTGAAAGGAGCAAACCGAATGGCATCCAGAATGAGGAGCTCAAGGATTTGTAACAGGCGAAAAGGTGCCCTCGCTGACAAACAGCGATGAAAACCAGCTCAAATTAATTTAATGACGGTGGCGTTGACGGTTTCCGTCGAACGGGCTTTTGTTTAAGACAAATTAAGGCGTTTGCCTGAAACAAAAACACGAGTTTCGAGCAATCAGCCCCAAACGCCAGCTTGGAATAATTGAATAATTAATTAATTCTGCTGCTCAAAGTAGTGTCTATATGGCCCCCTTCTAACAAATGAGTGAGCTTGAACAGGTTTTTTTCACGAGAACTAATCATAAAGCTCTGGAACTGTTAGCAAACAGGTATTTTGAGAATCTGTTTGCGAAAAATATTTCATTCCATCTGGTTTTTGAGGGTTTTTTCTGAAATGTTTCTGGCTAACTTTGAGATGTTTCAAAAGTACGGCATGTGGCCCTTCATGAATAAGCTGTTTTTGACACGAACTCAAATTGCTGAGTGAATTTCAATAGATCCAATAAAACACGACTTTTTCGGTGCATTAAAAAGGCAAGTTTCCTGGAAATTCAAGTGAATCCATGTCAACTGGGCCAAAACGCCGCAATTTTGGCAGATCTGTTCAACAAATGTCATTTTTCAGAAAAATCGAGGAATGAATGTTTTTTTTAATTATGAAATTCGACTTAGAGGCAATTTCCAACATTTCCGAATGATATTTGAAGACAGAAGCTGAGATCTCTTTCAAGGCATGCACGATTGATTCAATTTCAAGGGAAAATTTCATGTCAGTCGAATCAAACAAAAATCACAGCCGTTTCACTCAAAGCCCTAAGTTTGGAAAAACATGGTAGAGGACACAGTTTTTTCTTTCAATCTACTGTGAAAAAACATCCCGCTTGCTTGGAAAAATTAAATGCCGAAGCCGTCTTGGATAACTTTTGAAGTTTTTGATCAATTTTTACGTACCTACTCAGGAAATTTTGACATTTCAAAACAAAAAAAATAGCAACTGGGGCTTGGTTCCCTATTGAATGGGGTACTTGCACAACTTTTTTTATTGGCTCAATGGATAGTATGGTAAAAAATAATGTACCCGTGTTTTTCCTTTTTCCTGAATTCTCAAAACTACGGCCGTGATGCGTGATTTGAAAATATATTTGTGACGTCACAAATATACAAAAAACTAAACAAACAGCATTGTTAGATTGAAAACTCAAAAAACTGTCAGAGTGGCATAACCATATTTGAAAAATACAGACATGAAAATCCCACTGAAGTTTCTCAACTGTTACCAACCATTTGAAGAAAAAAATTTTCTTTTGGTAACCAATGGATATTTTTTCCGGAAATTTAAAGAAAATGCTCTTCATACTTTTGTTGATGATTGAAAGTATTTTGAGTCAAATCTTGTTCATTGGCAAGTACCCCATTGAGCACAAGCAATCCGGTTCCGAGCTTCAGTCTCATCTCGCCAACTTCATGGGCCACAATATTCAATAAAGGTCCAACTACATGAGAAATAGAGCCGTTTCACTCTTGTGAGAGCCTTGATTTTGGAAAAAATACAAATACATACTAGAATCGTACCAGGAGCAGTCGGTTCAGTAAAAAACCGACATATCGCTGCTTTTCCAGATGAATGTCAGTCAGTTTTTCAAAATTTTAACATTTTGAAAAAATTTGACACTCTTCAAAAACGCAAGTGAGATATCGTTTCCCACTAAACCAAGCGGTATAAATTTGATTTCGTGTCTAAATTTTACGTGGATTCGACCAGAGAAGAAATGAAGTCATTCTATTAGCTTAAGCGCCCCTACTAAAACTCATAACTTGAAAAAAAAGACATTTTTTTTTTTTTTTTTTTTAAAGCAAGTGGATATTTTTTTTTACTGAATCGAGCAATCGAGTTTGCCCAAAAATGACAAGGTTTGACGTAATAGGCAAATTCCGATATTTTGGAATAATAATATTCAAAGACCAAAGTTTTTTTTGCATGCACGGGTGATTCAATTTCAAGGTGCAATTTCATGCGAGTCCAATTATACAAAATTCACAGCCATTTTACTCAGAGGCCTTATCTTGGGAAAACATGACAAATAAAAGTCAGAGTTACACTAAACATGGTCAGTCTAGTGTAAAACGATATCCTGCTCACTTTTTGTTTGGATTAAATATTCAAAGGACCAAAAATACAGCCTTTCCATCCTTATGTGAAATTATCTTGAGAAAAGTCACAAATGAATAACAGAATCGTGCCAGGCGCGGTCGATCAAGTGACAAACGATACCCTGCTAGCTTTCCCAGGAGTGCCGATTCTCCAAAATCGACAAATTTTGACATATTAGAAATTTGATTTTGAGTCTACATTTCACGTTGGTTTGAGCAAACAAGAACTGAAGCCAATTCATTGGCCTGAACCCCTATAAAAAAGCTCACAAATTTGGAAAAAAAACATATTTTAGACTTTCATCGAAGAAGCAAGTGGGGTATTTTTTCCTACTTGATCGAGTACACGCAACTCGATTTCAAGCTTCATGTTATGTCAGGCACGGACCGAGCTGTGCAATTCCTTTTCTTTCAACCAGATTCGTGTGAAGAGGCAAAAATCATCAAAAGTACAACTAGACAACAAATATAGAGCCGTTTTATTCCTCCGAAACTTTCAATTTTGAGAAAATTTACAATTAAATTATTATTAAAACAATGCAGGCAGTGAGAAACTGGATCACACTTGCTGTTTTCTGAAAATGTCAACATTTTCAATGCCAATTTTGATATTTTGAGAAAAATTGAGCCATTTTATTGCCCTAATTCATAATAAAACCTTCCAAATAAAATGACTCAGAAAATAAATACTTATTACGTGAGCAGTCGATTTTTTTTTGAAAATTATACCTCACATACTTGAGGTACTAGACATGCTAGACACTTTCTGAATTTTCCACAAGTTTTGAACGTTTCAAAAAAAAACAAGAGGGTATATCTTTTCCTACTTGACTGAGCATGAGCAATTCGATTTCAAGTCACTAAGTCAACTGGAAGAAATATTTATAAGTGTAATTAGACAACAAATGAAGCCGTTTTCCTTCATTGTGACTTCTGATTTTTGGAAAATTTACAAAAATCACATCAGAATCTCGACAGGCGCAGTCAATTTAGTAGGAAACGACACCCCGCTCGCTTTTCCAAAAATTGTCAAATGTTGTCATTCAAATGACATTCTGAATTTTTCCTAAAATTGCAACCTTTTCAAAAAAACAAGTGGAATATCGTTCCCTACTAATCCAAGCACGACAAATTCAATCTCCAGCTTCAATTTAAGTCAGAAAAAAAGTAGTGCCATTCATTTACTGCTCCAAAGTCCAAAATTGAATTGAAAATTTGGGGAAAATGAAAAACTACTACATCAGAATCGGTGCTAGGCGTAAAAGATGTCATAACAAACAATACCTCCGAGAATTGCATTTTTCAAAGATTTACAACTTGACGTTCTGAAAATTTGTTACCATTGCATTGGGAGTATCAGTGACATTTAGACTAATTCCGAGTGTTTTTTTTTGAAAATTTGGCCAAAAATATAGCCACTTCTTTGTTCCAGGGCCTCATCAAAGCCCTCAGCTTGGGAGAAAATCAAAAATAAAGACCGTTAGTCGTGCCAGGCATGAGCAAATTAGTCAAAAACGACCCTCTGCTTGCTCTATCCAAAAATGTGAGAATTCTGACATATTTCCTTGAGTCTTTGACATTCTCGAAGAAAACGGCACTTTTCAAATAAGAAAGTGAGGTACCGTTTTTGACCATCAGAGACCTGAGCATGGGCTTTCATTCGAAGCCAACTTGACATTTTTGAAAATTTCGCACATCTGACAGATTGTGACAATTCTAAGAATTATTTGACAATTTCCAAGGGAGGGTATCGTTTCCTACTAAACCAAGCAGGTGATATGCGATTTCGTACTTCGTTGCTCTATCAGACAAAGTTGAGCAAAAAATATAGGCACTTTTTTGTTCCAGGTCCTCATGAAAGCTTTCAGCTTGAGAGAAAATAGAAAATTAAGACCATTATCATGCCAGGCATAAGCGAATTAGTTAAAAACGACCTCCCACTTGCTGTTCTCAAAAATGTTCAAATTCTGAAATTTTTCTCTAGTTTTTTCATATAAAACGTTTATTAATAGGTGAATATCACAAAGATAATATATAGTGGCCAACAAAATAAGTGTCATAGTCGATATTTTCATCGGTTTTCAAAACCAGACAGCTTTGGATTCCTTTGGTCGATTTTGGATCTGTTCAAACTGATCAATGGCACCATTCTTTAGCTATCGGAAACAAGTACTGTGAAATGGAAGAAGAGTCAAATAAAGTTTATACAGGGTGTCAAGTAAAACCGTGCAAAACTATTGAAGATTTGTTCATGCCCCATTTTGACAAAAAAAATGTTTTGTCGATACCAGCACCTAGGATATGAACATTGACATCTTACCTTGAAACGGTTTTTGATTTGCACCCGTATTATGATTTTGGACAAAGTTGGGCCATTTTTTCTTCAATGTCCACCTTATTGCAAATATCCTCTCAAACTGGTCTAATTATCGAAGCAAATTTTGAATAATCGATAGTTTCACTTGAAAAACCATCCCTTCTGGATGTTTTTCTCACCCACTCCTGAGAAAGATTACCCCCGCGGGTTAGGGTGTCCCTTATATTGTCAAAATTTCGTTTTTTCCCCAAGTCACTCCGAAGTCTTTTCATTCGTTTCCATTTCCGAAAAGGAGTTTTTATGCAAAATTTCAACTTCACCAGTTGATTTTTCACCCTGCCACAAGAGATTTCAAATTTTGTTTAAAATCAGGTCATGCGATCAGCAATTTTTTTCATAACAAGGTCATTATACTAAATAATTGTTATAATTGTTGAATAATCAAGGCAGATAGGGTGTGTACTGATATAAAAGAATGAGATAATGGGAAAAAATATCACGTGAAACTTGAAAAAATATTACAAGTATAAAGCATTAAACTTACAATATGCTTTTTTTTTTTTTTTTTTTTTTTTTTATTATTATTATTTTTATTGTCACACAATATCTTTTTATTATACAAATTATGAAACTACAAAAATAAATTACAGAGAATAAGTAGTGTATAAATGAGAGTAAATGAGAATTAATTGTATAAATGCTTAATTTAAATAAACAATATGCTTTTTCATAGAGCTTCTTTAGTACAGTGAATTTCTCGACGAGAGACCTGAGATACTAATGGGTTTTGAAAGTTCAAGGATATGTGCAGAATTGAATTCCCTATAACAAAAACAGATCGCCATGAATTGCACTGCAGAGGTTTGAGTTATTTGAGGAGAAAAATAACATTTCGGCAGGATTCATACTCTATATTTCGAACGAGAACTGTTACCCCCTCCCTTCAAATAACTCAAAACTCTGCAATGTAATTCATGGCGATTTTGTCTATGTTATAGGGAATTCAATTCTGCCCGGATCCTCGAACTTTTCAAGATGAGTTACAATTTTTTTCGATAGTTTGAGCTATTTTCATTTGAAGGTGCATGCAGTGTTCTGGTCATTGGTGGACGCCGCGCCAGGCCAGCTCAGGTTCAAATCAGTTTTTATTCTCGAAAAACAAAACTATTATACATTGAGCGGATGATTTTTGTATAACAGTAGCCTCTAACAGTGAAAAAAAAACAATTTGTCAAAAATGTCAAAAGAAAGCAAATTTCTTCAAGTAACCCAATTGAAACTTGTTTTCGTCTAAATTTACACATCTGATTCGAGTTCAGGGGATTGAGTTTAGTCGGAAAAGATATCAAACTTGTCGTGATCGGTTCTATATGGCTAGGAAAACAAAGAAAACCACCTAGCCGAGCTTAGCCCCTCCCCCATGACACCTCTCCAACAATGATCGACATTTTTTGTGCCAAAAAGGTATCAACGGGATATGATGGATCTAATTACGACATAATTGCATCCAATAGGTTAACGGGTTACATCCCTTCCATTTTATGTTGCAATTTTCTAAACCTTGTGGTCTTGCTTGAAGCTCACAAAGATATAGGGTGTGTGCGCAGGCCAGAACTAATAGTAATTGTCTTTGACTTGTGAAAGTGACGTTGGAATACATAGCCCACTTTGTCTGTGACTTGTTAAAGTGACGTTTGAATGCATAGTCCACTAACAATAAACACAAAAAGTATGAAATGAAGACCAATACTCATATATGAATACTCATGCTACCAAGCAACTTTTCAACGACATTCGAGACCTTGTGGCAGGGTGAAAACTCAACGTATCGAGTTCAAATTTTGCAGTGATGCTTTAAAATTCAGAAGAATCAAAATAAAAGAAGTTCACGTGGTCCATGAAAATGTTCACTTTTAAGGGACACCCTACCGCGGGTAGTGTCCAACCCATGTGGGCCGAAATACTAGGGCTGGTTTCACAATGAACCAGTATGATACCGTGTCGTGTGAGAGATAATTTTTGTTTCAAGGAGAAAGGATTGTTTTTAAGAGTTGTTTACATAAACTGATGTATCGATATCTCGCGAACAAAAAGAATCTGAGAAACATTGCATAAACTGACGCAAATTTTTCAAGAACATACAGGCTGATACCTAACATAGGTCGGGGATGTGCTTCACAGCAACCCTTTAGCAAGGAATGGAAGTGGTTTTGTAGAAGTGTTTGGTATCATTTCTCAAGATTTTGTTCTTCTGAATGTGATTTCGGTGATGAAATTCAGCTAAAAGAAGATTTATCATTACTCTGGAAAGAAAGAAACAAGCTCTTTGACGACTCTTCCAATTTCAACGGGAATAAGTTTTATAATAATCTCAAACAATGTTGCTCAAAATGCATATTTCCGGCAATTTCTTGGAATCTTTTTTGCTTTTGGAGATATCAATTCTCCAATTCATGGAAACAACCCTTAAAAACCATCCCATTGACCTTGAAACAAGAGTATCTCTTTCATGACATTACGCTATTCCAGTATCGTAGGTACCGATTCTGGCACCAGCCCCAACATTGCGACCCACAATGGTTAAGCATTGACCGCGGGGGTAGCTTTTATAGAAGTGATTGAGGAAAATGTTGAAAAGGGATAGTTCTAAATCCAACTTCAAATTTGATAGCAGTGTTGCAATAAGTGTACATTGAAGAAAAAATGGCACAACTTTGTCCAAAATCATAATAAGGGTGCAAATCAAAAACCATTTCGAGGGAAGACATCAATGTTCATATTTCAGGTGCTGGTATCGACCAAAATTTTTTTTTTCCAAAATGGGGCATCAACAAATAATCTTCAATACTTTTGCACGGTTTCACTTGACACCCTGTGTAAACTTCATTTGACTTTTCTTCCATTCAGGACAGTACTTGCATCCGATAGCTAAAGAATGGTGCTATTGATCAGTTCAAACTGATACAGAATCGATCAAAGGAATCCAAAACTGTCTGGTTTTGAAAACCGATGAAAATATCGACTATGACACTTATTTTGTTGACCACTTTAGTAATAAAAAAAGAAGTGTAAATAAAGACATTTATGCAACAATATGAAATATTTCTTCCATTTTTTGGAATGAAATTGAGCGCAAGGTGGCCAATATGCCAGCAGCATTTCCACGTTTCTCTAGTTTGAACATTCTCGAAAAAGTCGACATTTTTCAAATAAGCAAGTGGGGTTTCGTTTCCTACTATGTCGAGCATGAGGAACTCGAACATGGGCTTCAATTTCACGCTAGTCAAGCCATATCAAAATTATGAGTGAATAGCTCACAGGAGAACTGCTTTAATTTTGCAATATTTTTCGTGAAATTGTTAAAACTGGAAAATTTTGACGAAGCAGCTACGTATTGGACACGTAGTCACTGGAAGCTATTCAGCTAATCTGCCGTCCCATTCTGAGAAATATTCACCCAGAACTATAGTTTTTTCATTCAGTACATTGCCGAGTTCCAGCTCTAATAAATTGATAGATAGATATTTGGTATATTGATTCAATAATAATAATATAGTTTTCTGGCCTCTTTTAATGTTCGCTATAATATTGTGAAACGCACATGAGCAGATATTTGATATAAGACATAAAGAATCCATATCTCCCTGTCTCATATAATCACGTGTTTCCTATAACATTATCTCTTAAAACGCAGCACTTTTGTAATTTCCCCGAGTCATTTCCAACCCAATAACCTTTCCGATCGACGAACAATAATTGGGTTCTCGGTTTTTTCGTGGCTTTTCATAGGAAAAAGATCTGCAAAAGATCTTACATCTTCGGCGTCGAGCGAGCCAGAGCATTTCCAGAAAGCTCACGATCCAGCTAAAATAACTTTTCATCAAGTATCGCAGACATCCTTTCAGATTACTATATATTTTTTATATACTTAGGTACTCGCATACAGGGTGTGTTTCTTCCAGTCTTAGTAACGATTTGGTTCCAATTTTGTCCATGAAAATTTGCTTCATGAACTTTCATAGCGTTTCAATGATTTTGATGATGAAAATTGGAGAAGCTTTTCTGGAGCAAGCAGGCAACCTATAGCTAGCAGGATTTGATAAAAACGAGTACAGAGATCGCCCTGTTTATCAAGCAAGTCAATGTCCTTGGAAGTTTTCGCACATCGGTCGGAATCCTACATATTGCCGTCCCACGCGCTTCAGAGAGTTTATTGGTCAGTTATTTGACGCAGAGTAATTGGGAAGCAGGAAGCAGGAGGCGGGAACATGGCGAAAAGTTTCAGCAGGATTTTCCAGGGTGCGCTTTACGGCACGCTCGCGGACCTATACTGTCAGTTTAGTCGGATTATATCATGCTGAAATCTCGCTTATATCCTGCAGTGGGTTATTAATTCCAGTTTTGTCCTGCACGTGCTCCCAGAAATGAGGACGCTGCAGTAACTTTCGCAGGATGAGCGGAAATAGCGGCGAGACCTCTCGTCGTGGGCGTTACGCCCCTGCAACCTTTTTGAATAAAATATGAGGTTTCACAATGGCAAACACTTGAGGATAAACAAGGAAAAATTTTTACTGTAATTGTTCTCTTTTCTTTTAATCAATTGTAAACTTAGAGAGTAGTCACTTGTAGAGAAACGCAAGAATGAGAAAAGCCAGTTTAAGAGAGCTACTGCCTGCTTCCCGTAGACTACCTTTTTTTATATCAAAATCAATGGAAGCTATAGTATTATTCAATTATGACTCAGATATGCAGGTATGGAACAAAATTGGCAGGAAATTTTCCAATTTCCGTCCCTCTGGCCCGCTCTCGTGTTCTAATTGATTGTATTCCGCGTATTGAATCAACACGGACGCTTTTCAGCACCATCAGGAAAATCTCGCCCACACATGCATGAAATTTCCAAGCTTTTTTTGTATACTTGTTTGCCCCACGAGATTGCTCTGTTGAAAAATACGCGATGAGTTTGTTTGATTCGTGAAATCACGTTCATGCAGCAGCAGGAGTAACGGGAACGCCAGGAATTGCAAGCGGCACATCCAGCAGGAATTTATGCGAACCTGGATGCATGCATCCGAACAGCAGGAGGTCGTTATTTTGAACTTCGAGTTAGTTTAGCCAGTATATGTATACAGTGAAAGAGATGTAACAGAGGATACTGGATATACTGCGGCAGTTTGCGTAAGGAGGCAGGGATATGAAGCGAAACTGACGCGCAAAATATGGCAGGTTTTAGTACCCACTTCGACAACGAGATCGTATAAAGTTTCATTTTAATATCAGCGGGATCACTTCCGGATGCGATCACGGAGCAACTTGATGAAATGATGAAACTGCAAAAGGGTTACGAATTATTGCGTCAAGTTGGGTGGAGAATATAAAAGTTTAACCAATTTTTTTCAGTTTCAAAACTACACAACTGACAGGTTAAGAGCTCTTGAATAACTAATGGATATCATTAGGTATGGTATCTTGGGGAAAGGTATGGGGTAGAAATTCATGCTTCGGAAAATTCCAGTCGTAAAGCGAAAAATCGAGTCTACATGAAAGAAACTGAAGAAAATTCGCAGGTCGCTTGTAGAAATGTAACGTGAATACTGTCCAGAATGATGTGACGTAAGATTAGAGCTTAGAATCGTAATGCCCGTACACGATATAGTAGGAAACGATACCTCACTTGCCACTCTCACAAAATGTCAAAATTTCTCAAGAAGTCAGAGTTTTTCGAAAACTGTCACAAAATGTCTAAAACGTCGTCAAACTGAAATTTTCGGAAAAAAGCGAGTGGGGTATCATTTCTTGCTAAATCGATGTCGCTGAAAACGATTCTGGACTTTCTTTCCATCTAGTGTGTTTCAAATGCCCAATTTTCATGAAAATCCAAGAAAATCACTAAATTATGCCCAAAATGGTACAGAAATTTGCCACCAAGTCACCTCATGGAAAATATAAGCCAAAAATTGTGATGCCCGTACTCAATACAGAGTGTTTAAGGGATGATAGCAAAAAAATCAACTGTGGGTAGATCTCGTCAAAATATGACGAAAACCTATATACCATTTTGCAAAGTTCGGCCCAATGACGAAGATACAGCCCTACAAATTTCACTTTTTTCTGATTTCAAAAATTCCCGACTCAGGAACGCTTCGACAAATTCAGCTTTAATCTAGCATATAAGCTGGTTTGTCATAATTATCCATCAACCTGCCAAATTTGGAAAGATGCCAATCAGTGGCGTGGAAGTTATGAGGGGTCACCTCAAGACAACTTTTCTTCGGACGCTTCTAAATTATTGACCCTCATAACTCCTACACTACTGGCATTGATTGGATTCTTTCCAAATTTGGCAGGTTGATAGATAATTATGGCAAACCAGCTTTTGCTGAATGGAAGCTAAATTTGTCCAAACGTTCCTGAGTTACAAATTTTTGAAATTCGAAAAAAGTGAACTTTGAAGGGCTGTATTTTCGTCATTGGGCCGAACTTTGCAAAATGGTATATAGGTTTTCGTTATATTCTGAGGAGATCTACTTACAGTTGAATTTTTTGCTATCATTCCTGACACACCCTGTATAGTAGGAAACGATACCCCACATGCAGTTTTCAAAAAATGTCAAAATTTCTCGAAAAGTCAGACATTTTCAAAACTTGTCACCAAAGCTCTAAAACATCGTATTGAAATTTTCGAGAGAAAAGCGACTGGGGTATCATTTCCTGCTGAATTTTTGTCGCTGAAAACAGGTCTGGGCTCTGTTTTCATCTGGTATATCACAAATGCCCGTTTTTCATAGACATTCAAGGAAATCACTGTATAAATTGCAAAATCGAACAGAAATTCCCCACCAAGTCGCCTAATGAATAATTTAGGCAAAAAATCGTTATGACCGTACCCGATGTACTCGTAGTAAGAAGTAAGGAAATGATACATCCCACTTGCAATTTTCACAAAATGTAAAAATTTCTCGAAAAGTCACAAATGTTCAAAAACTGTCACCAAATCTCTGAAACATCAAATTGAAATTTTCGGTAAAAAAGCGGGTGACGTATCATTTCTTGCAAAATCGTGGTCGCTGAGAACAGTTCGAGGCTATGTTTCCATCTAGTAGGGTTCCAATGCTCAATTTTCATATAAATTCAAGGGAATCACTGGATTATTCAAAAAGTCGTACAGAAACTCCTCACCATGTCGCCTAATGATAAATTTAGGCCAAGAATGGTTATGCCCGGACCTGATACAGTGAAAAACGGAACCCCACTTGCAATTCTCATAGAATGTATTTTTTTTCTAAAAGACAGAAATTTTCGAGAACTGTCACTAAAACTCTAAAACGTCAAATTGGAATTTTTGATGGAAAAGCGTGTGGTGTATCATTTCTTGCTGAATCGATGTCGCTGAGAACGATTTTGGACTTTGTTTTCATATGGTATGTTTCGACTGAACGATATTTATAGAAATTCAAGAAAATCACTGGATTGTTCCTAAAATTGTATAGAACCATTTCCATTCTCCACCATGTCGCCTGATGAATAATTTAAGCCAAGAATCGTGATGCTTGTATCCGATATAGTGGAAAAATAAACTCCACTCGCAATTCTCACAAAATGTCGAAATTTCTTGAAAAGTCAGAAATTTTCAAGAACTGTCACCAAATCTCTGAAACGTCAAATTGAAATTTTGAAGGAAAAAAGCGAGTGACGTATCTTTTCTTGCTGACTCAAAGTCGCTGGGAACAGTTCTGGGATCTGTTTTTATCTAGTATGTTGAAAATGCCTGTTTTTAGTAGAGTTTCAAGCAAATCACTGGATTATTCCCAAAAACGTCTAGAAATCTTCCACCAATAGTCCCCTGATGAAAAATTCAAGCCAAGAATCGCGATGCTCGTACCCGATATAGTGGGAAAATACCTCACTCGAAATTCTCACAAAATGTCAGAATTTCTCGAAAAGTCAGAAATTTTTGGAAACTGTCACCAAAACTCTGAAACGTCAAATTGAAATTTTTGGGGAAAAAGCGGATGAGTTATCATTTCTTGCTGAATCGAGGTCGCTGGAAACAGTTCTGGGCTTTGTTTTCTATCTTGTATGTTTCCAATGCCTAATTTCCATAAAAATTCAAGAAAATCACCGGATTTTTCACAAAATCTGATAGAATTTCATCGCCTAATCGCCTAATGGGAAATTGAAGCTAAGAATCATGATGCCCGTGTTCGATATAGTAGGGAACGATACCTCACTTGCACTTCTGAAAATGTCAAAAGGTTTTCAAAATGTCACAAGTTTTCGATAACTGTCATCGATTTGCCAAAAATGTCATATTGATTTTGAGGGGGAAAGCGAGTGAGGTATCGATTCTCACTAAATCGACATGGCTTGGAGCCGATTCTGGACGTTGTTTTTGTCTAATATGTTTCTAATGTCCGATTTCCATGGAGACTAAAAAAAATCACCAGATTTTTTCAAAATCGGACAGAGTCTCTGCGCCAAATCACCTGATGGCAATTGAAACCAAGAATTGTGATGCCCGTGGAATTCAGTAAGAAACGATACCTTTCTTGTGTTTTACAGAATGCCGAAATTTCTCGGAACTGTCACAAGATTTCTGAAACTGTCATATTTCAAAACTTTCCACAGGAATTCTTCCATCTGTAGTGTGTTTTCTAATAAATGTGTAGTTCTTCTGTCTACACTACTTTATAAAGGCGTTGTCTATTTGACCAATATATTATATTTCGAGCTAGCGCTCATCATCAGGGTTTTTTGTTTTTGGATTTTTGATTTTTTTTTTTCAAATAAAATATATAAAAAATATATATTGGTCAAATAGACAACGCCTTTACAAAGTAGTGTAGACAGAAGAACTACATATTTATTTTTCAAAACGTCAAGTTTAAAGCTCGGTTTGAGACTTTTAAGAGATGCAAGCAGGGAATTATTTATTACTGGATAGACATCGTTTAAAAAAACTCTGGTGTCTATTTTCACCTAGTGATTTCCATATGACAGATTTCTTTCTGTGAAATTTTGGGAGAAACTTGATTTTTACCAAAATTTGAGAAAATTTTTGGGTCAAATTGCCAAACAAAACGATACCCCACTTGCCCTGTTCAAGAATGTCAAGAAATTCTCGAACTGTCACGAACTTTTCGAAACCATCACAGATTTTCCAAAATGTCAAATTTGTGATTTTTGGGAGATGCAAGCGGGATGTCATTTCTTATTGAATCGACATCGCTTAGAAAAATATGTTGCTCCTAATTTTTTTGTGACAGTTTTGTAAATGGTCCTATTGTGGGAGATTTTTGAGGCTTGGAGCAGAAGTGACAGGTTCGTAAAATTATGGTACTTCAGAAAACTGATGGCAGTTTTTTGACAGTTTGGGAACTCAACAGCTTCAATAGTTATTGATAATAATAGCTTCGACAGATTGTCGCCATCATGCAAATTGTGACAGTTTTTTTATGATAGTGCTATTTTGGAAGATTTGTGATAGCTTCAATCAATCGATCAATCATTTATCAGCTCTTGATGAAGAGTAAACATGTTGCAATTAGCATCGTCATAATAAATGAATGAATATAAACAATATGTAACAATAAATAAATGAGAATAGGCACACTGAGATTATTCTTAGCAATAATGGCAATAACACAACCGCGCCTGTAGCAATAATTGGAGCAATCATTATTGGAACAATAATGACAATTTTATCAATACGAGTTCTTTAAAATTGTGTCATTTCGGAAATTTATTGACAGTTTGGAAACAAAGGGTGAGCGTTTTAAAACATTGAGAGATTTTTTTTTTGAAATCGTGACAGTTTCTCGTAACTGTGTATTCTGAAAACATTTGACAGCTTTGCAAAACGTACTGTGATAGTGACAGTTCAAAAAACTTGACATGAATTGCAAAATTAGTTTTTGGTTTACTGTGTCAGTTTCATAGAGTTATGATAGTTGGGAAAAATTGACTTTCCCAAAAATGTCAGAGTTTTGCACATTTATAGCGGTGAATAATATAAGGGAAGAATATAGAAATGAATAGGTAAAGAAATAGTGACACATGTGCGAAATTGTGATATTTTTGTAAAATTGTGACAGTTCAAACAGTTTGTGATAGAGTTCACGATAGTTGTTTTTTTCTGGAGAAATAGTGGGTTTGGAAAAAGTTCCATGCTTTTGTAACGGTGACAGTTCCTAAGGAACTCGACTATTTGATAGTTTCAAAAACTTGTGAACTTACTTAGGTACTTAATCCTCTTGCCTATTTTACCCTTACGGGTGTAAGGCGGTTTCTTCTCCATATTTCTCTCCATCCTGTCCGATCTTGTACCGACCGAGTCGCCCCCTCCATCGTCTCTCCCCTTTTCTCCACCGCTTTCCGCACTTCATCACACCACGTTCTTCTAGGTCTTCCCCTGCTTCTTTTCTTTATTGTTATAAAAAAACCTAAGAAACTTAAGAGAAATAGCTGATCTCGAAGAATTGACAGTTTTGCATTTTCAGTTTCAAAAATTCCTGCAGTTTTTGCAATTTTCGGCATCAACTTTGCGTCAGACAATCCTCTGGAATTTGTTTTTTTTTTTTTTAATTTGACTGTTCTGGGATTAGACTCTATTTGAATTGATCTTGAACTACCTATGTTACATTTTTGAAAGATATTGGGTATTTTTATTCCAAAAAATGTCCATCCTCCCTTGATTTTTCATATGTATAAAAAATGAACGATAATAAACGACCGTTTCTACGCATGATGCCTCAACGTGACCTGGAGTGCGTTCATAAAACCTTACAGTGAGTGACGTCAGAGTGATGCGAAAGTCACCCGGGGTTTCCATAGAGTGCTTTTAGTTTCTGAACGATTATTTGTGATTGTGACAGTTGTTTAACAACTGTCAATGACATACAGAGTTTTTACCTCGGTTTTTCGAAATTCAAATATCAAACTATAACCCAACCTAACCACACTTACCCTTATGACTTTGAACGACTAGCTTGCCCTCTGAAATTAGCGGGGAACCATCTGGGAGAGTTACTAAACCGAACTGCAAACTATTCACCGCCACTTCTTATGTCATGTTTTGGTTATTGCCATACACCTTAATTTTCTTTTCATTATTTTTTTCACAAAACGTCCGACAAAACCGACAGAAAACTGAGCACCTACCTAATGCGCATGTCGAGTGATTTTCGCCGGTGTCTAGAGACCGGCGATTTTCGAGCACCCGCGGAGTGTACGAATTTAGGGTTTATGAACGACCATTGGCTGGAGCGAAAGTTGCCAGGATCAGTTTATAAACGGTTTTTGTGGGAAATTCACCTCAGAGTGTCGTTTATGAACGCACCCCAGTTCGGAAGAAGCAATAGAATTCATTCTTGTTCTCTTATTCAAAGCAGTAAACTTGGGATCCTGTACGTACTTTATGTGATCCCGCAGGAATTGAGGTGCCATTAGCAGGAAATTATGCGGCGTCATTACGGGAACCATTGTTCCAAGCGCGTATTACATAGTTGCCCTGTGTTCTTGTTGGAATCCCGGCACGGCCTGCCAAAACGGGCGTGTTGCATGTTTAATAATTCCGCTGGTCCGAAAGTACGCTCTTTCAATTAACACCATCAGCAGGAACTGTCCAAGAATATTCGACTGAAGCTGTGTTCATTTTCATTCTGTACATACAGGGTGATTCAAAAGTGTCGGACCATCTTGAAGCTGCGTGATATGGAGGTGCAGTAGATTGCTGGAAAGTTGTTGAAAAAATTCTATACCTTTTAATTTTGAAGTTATGGAGGGACAGAAGTTGGTCCTTCGATCGCTTCCATTCTCGTTATTTCAAAAGATTTCAGTGAACTGTTTATGGAAGAACTATGAGTACAAAATACAGCCTCCGCATCTGTAATGAATTTCTGTTTTGTATACAGGGTGAGTCACGAATCCTGAAAATCAATTTTCCCTGAAAGTGCCTGCAAACAGCTACAGTGGTATTATAACCTATGCACACCACAATAAAACACAATTCATCTCAATAGAATTCTTTTTACTTCCCCGACCCCCCACCAACATGTAAGGGGAAGTATTGTAATCGTGCAGAAAAAAAGTTTTGAGATTTCACCAGATATATCCGTTTTGAGGTCCCTCAAGACGATTAAGACCACTTTCAGAATGATGTCTGTCTGTGTGTGTGTGTATGTGTGTGTCTGTCTGTGATCTTCCACGATAACTGCCGTAACGTTGACTGGATCGACTTGATATTTGGTATACAAACATGGTTGTTTCCTGAAAAAAGCCCATTAGTTTTTGGCTGTCATCTGTCAAACCCAACTGTCACTATCATCAAATGTCAGATCCTATATCTCACAAAACTCAACTTGCAATATGTCATTTGAAAGCCCTTGAAAAACTGTATTCAGAACAGGTGGAAACATTGCCCTATCTGTCATCTGTCAAATAATAAAAAAATGTTGAAGTTCAAAACTTTACCAATCATTTATTCAAAATCTATCCGATGGACTGGAGCCAAATTTGGCAGGAAGCAACACAACAAAAGAGTCAAATTGAGGCCGCAGTTGCAGCTTTCCACCATTCTCCAGTTGGGCGTAATGAATTTTCAAAATTTCTCTTGGCCGTTGCCACTCAGGAGGGGCTCTCGCCGGTGTTTCGACCAGCACGACTCGCTTTTGTAGCAGGACTCCACTCAGAAATTTATTCCTGCTCGGGGATCGACTTTTTTTTAGAAATTCCAACTGATATCGAAAGTGGATTGTATTGAGCGTCGTGCAGGTCAATTTTCAAAGTTGACACGGTTTCGGTTTTCCGACTGTAATTTTTTCAAAATGAAATTTGCACATTCCGTGAATTTGAGAAAAACGCAATGCAAACTTCTACATGCGGTAGGTCCCACGAAATATTAATTTTAGGTGCAGACATGCTGTGAATAAAAGTTGGAGAAAAGATTGAGCTAGTTTTTGGAGGAAAAATTTTCGAAATCGGATAAACAGTTGCCGGGTTTTCCTCTCTGGAAAAACTGCAAATTTTCCAATTTTTTATTCCGTGGACCGATTTTGACCATTTTCACCTGAACAAGAGGCAACTGGTTCTTGAACATTTTCCAACAACTTTTTCAAATTTCCCGGGAGTTTTCCGGCTGAAAATGATTTTCTCCAAATTATTTTCAATCTTTTTCTGTAATTCCAACTTCCCACCCTCGTTCCCACCCGAAGGGACGTTTCGAACAAAAATTTCCATAGGTTCCTGGATACTAGTCGGGGAAGTTTTGGGGTGACACAACCGATTTGCTTCTGTTTTCTTATAGTCGTAGCGGTACACCAAATTATTCTGCACTTCTAACGATTTCGATTATTTTTGGCACAGATGATCATTGGACCTATTTAAGCGTTTTGACCCGCAGCACCACCAAATTTGCCTCTCAGGAATGGAGAGGTGGGGGTATCTTCAGAATTTGAAGCTCCAGGTCTAGTATGGTCCAATGAAGACCCACAAAGGCAAGTGAGTAGTCATTTCCAAATGATTTTCATCCGCTGATATCGATTCTGACGTGAAAAATGAGTTGCGCAATCATTTGACAAAGATAATTGGTAATAATAAGAGATAAAGATGAAATCAAGTGGTCATCTATTGAGCTCTGTGGGAACTTGTTTTTTGTGATAAATACATGAAACTTGGGGTGACTGTTCATTATTACTCACTTCCCAAATATGGAGGGAGCACCACGCGTTCCGACGGATGACGTCGCGACGGAATATCAAAAAACAGTGGTCGTCATTTCCAGAACAGTCGATAGGAATATTATAATTTCTTTGATTTCTTCCATCAAGCCATATGCTTTCAAGATTCAATATCATATTTCTGTCGATTTGGGGAAACGGTGGGCTACCAGTGGTAAACCAGGTGCCTGTAAGGGGAACTGTGAGGTTTCTTCACCCCCAAATTTCCGCGGTCAATATTTTCGGATAAAACCGAGGATAAAACCGAGGATAAAACTAACTATTTTGAAGTCTGTGCATACGAATATGTTATCTGGTTAACATTTCTCGTGTTTCGTCTTTCTAGGGACTCCTCAGTATGTTTATACAGATCTAGCGATCAAATGAAAGGCACTCAGAAAGGTACTTTTGATTACTGGAAAAAAGTGATATTTAATGTTGTACCATATTAGGTACATACTCGGTTACAGAACTCTTACAAACTAAACTATAAATCATTATAACGATTAATCGCCTGTTAATATCGATGCCACCGTACTGAAAAAAAAAATCGCTTTGTATGAGACCGTATCAAATGATTGAACCATTATTGTTTGTTTATCTGTTGTTTTTATCCTTATCGGCATTTCTTATGTCATAGGAGTTTGCTGAATTTGATTCCCAAATATCACAAGCTGAGAAACTTTGTTTCTATAGCACAAAGCACTGTGCCGGGAATCGAATTCAAGAATTCAAGTTTTTGATATTGGTGCTTTTTTCAGACGTATTTACTTCATTCATATCCGAGACTTTATTCATACCCTAACACTAGAATCGCAGAAATTGCATTTACTCCTTTTTTACCCATTTCAAACAAAACGGTATTCCAGAATCGGTTACTTTACTAGGTAGTCTAAATGATCTCGCGCGGTTGCGAAATCTGTATAAACCATACTGAGGAGTCCTTAGAAGGACGAAACATGGAGAATGTTGACCAGATGACATAATTATTCATATGGACAAACTTGAAAATAGTTTTATCCGAAGATGTTGACCGTGGAAATTTGGGGGTAAAGAAACCTCACAGCTCCCTCTAGGAGACACCTGACTTACCACTGGTAGCCCACCGTTTCCTCAAGTCGACAGAAATATGTTATTGAATCTCGAAAGCATATGGTTTGATGAGAGAAATCAAATAAACTATGATAATATATCGACTATTTTGGAAATGACGACCACTATGTTTTTTGACATTGCGTCGCGACGTCATGCGTCGGAACGCGTGGTGCTCCCTCCATATTTAGAAAGTAAGTAATAATGAACAGCTCTACCAAGTTTCATGTATTTATCACAATAAAACAAGTTCCTACAGAGTTCAGTAAATGACCACTTGATTTCATCTTTATCTCTTATTATTACCAATTATCTTTGTCAAATGACTGCGCAACTCATTTTTCACGTGAGAATCGACATCAGCGGATGAAAATCATTCGGAAATGACTACTCACTCGCCTTTGTGGGTCTTCATTGGACCATACCAGACCTGGAGCTTCAAATTCTGAAGATACCCCCACCCCTCCGTTCCTGAGAAGCAAATTTGGTGGTGCTGCGGATCAAAACGCTTGAATAGGTCCAATGATCATCTGTGCCGAAAATAATCGAAATCGTTAGAAGTGCAGAACTTGGACGATTTTAGGCCCGTACCGCGACGACTATTAGGAATACAAAAAAATGTCAGTTTATGACTCATCCTGAATGAAAAACCAAAATTCAATACAGATTCAGAGGTTGATTTTTTTAACTCATGGTTTTTCCATAAACAGTTTACTGAAATCTTTTGAAACAACGAAAATAAAAGCGATCGATGGACCAACTTTTGTTCCCCCATAACGTCAAAATTAGGACAGATTTTTTTCAACAACTTTTCATTACTCTACCGCATTTCCATATTACGCACCTTCAAGGTGTGACACTTTTGAATCACCCTGTATAATGTTCTCTATTTTATATTGTTCAAATTTTTCTACTTATCTTATTCAAATTCTCTACTTTGTGGCGCTTGATTATTGTTTTTAGCCGATGAGACAGGAAGAAGTGATTTTCTAGCCTACTACCAGCCACAAAATGAACGATTGCTTCAGTGCCCCAGTAACGAAAAATAACAGTACGATGATTGCGTCGTCGGCCATGAATATGGCACTTTCTGTACTAACCACACAATGTATTATTTGTGTATCCAGTACAAAAAAGTGCTTTTCAATCTGGAAGTGTCCAATAATCACTGTCAAGATTTTGTAAAGTAGAATTATCATTGTTGAGGAACACGGAACACGGCCACGTAGGTGTTTCAGGTGCATTGGAAATTCTGGTAGGTACGAGTTGACCCGGTGTATTCCGAGGTACCCGGTGGATGCTACGACTCCCATACTCCCAAAGATATTTTGCCCCCCCTTCCCACAAGATGAGTTATGACTCCGCAAAGATGACTTGTGACCATCCGGAGACGACTCATGACCCGTCCTTTAGGAGCTGCGTAACGACCTTTATCAAAAATTCTCAGACAAATTTTTGTTCTTCTCAGCAGCAAAATACTTCCGTCTTGAAACGTGAACCGATTTTTCCTTAAAGGGATTCCGCGGAAACGAAAATCAAAATATGTCAACGTTTCTTTCGTGTCGATTGAACTGTGCCCTTCCACAAGAAAAAATTCGATCGCTTCTCTCGCAGAGACCCACATTCGAGAACCACTTAGTACTTAGTGCGGAAAATCCGAACGAATGTTGCAAATAAATTGTGAAAGAGACACACAAACAGCGGGGACACAAAGAGCGTCAGATTTTCGCGCAGGGGGCGCGCACCCAGCAGGAATCGGGATATTCGTGTTTCCTTCGCTCTTAAATAATTCATAAGCGAAAGCTCCGTCGTCGCTCGCGCATAAGCTTTTTATTTTTTTTCTGCCGCATTCAAGCTGCTGAGATTTCTCGGCTTAATTTTTTCCTGCCTTAATTTTTTAAGGCGAAACCCAGCGGGGAGACGGACAGAAATTTGAATATCCATCAAAAGTTTTTTTTTTGGTACACGCCGGAGAAATGGAAATATAAATGCTTTCAACTTCTGTATCAAAAGTTGATTGTTCAAAACTGACGTCGTTTATTTCGTTTAATTGTAGAATTAACAAGAGAGCTTTTATTGAACAAAAATTGGTTGTGTCATCTTAAAACTTCCCCGACGAGTAGCGAGGAGTGGATGGAAATTTTATCATGAGATGTCCCTTCGGGTGAGAAGTTGGAATCTGAGGAAGAAGTTGAGGTGGTCTCTAATAAGGGATTCATTGTTGAGCTCCATTATTTAAGTCTGGTCTCGATAAGCTAGGCCGGTTACTCATTTGAAAGTGGAAAACTCTGGGAAAACTTGGAGAATTTTTTAAGAAATTGTCTGAAAATGTTCAAGAATTTGCTCTTTGTTTACAAGCTAAAAAGTAAGGAATTTGCTGTTTTTCATCAGAAACCAAATTATGTAGCATAAAACGCGAGTGAGGCAGTCAGACGCATTAGTACATGGATGAAGGTGAACAATCTGAAACTGGCACCACAGAAAGATAGAGAATAATTTGCAGGAAATTGAAAATCCTGAGAATTTGAATTTTCCGGGAAAACCTCAAATCTTTTTCCCAATCATCCTATTCGCGATTTAAATTAATTTTTCCCGCCACAAAATGGCTGCGAAAGGCGGAATTCAACTGACAGCCCGAGGTGACATGAGATGTCACACTCACAACTTACAACCTCACTTTTATTGTATCAGTCACTCACCACTCAGTGTTTACTGTTTTCTCCAGTTTACTCTCGGCTTGGCTTCCTAGTGTGGTCCCAGTTAGTGATAGTGCGTCTGTTTAGCTGTAGGTATTCTAGTGTTGCGAGTGAATTCAAAGTGATTGTTGTGTTTAGTGGTATTACTGTAACCCATCGTCAGTCACAGAACGTGAACTAGGAAACTTTGATGGACAAGAAAAATGGAAAGAAGAAAGAAGACTGGGCTCAACAAACTGTACCCGAATGACGTGACCTTCACGCGCATACCAGGGTTCTCCAGAGGTCTTCGTGAAGGTGACACCTGAAGCTGCCGATTGCCTGGGGAATATGGACTTGGACTTGAAACTTTTTGCCAAAATCAGTCCATTTACCTATGGTACTTGTTCCATATAGAACTATGTGGTTTGTATTTACTACCTACCTACTGCTTCACCTTCCACAAAGTTCCGGGAGCTTGGAGAGGCGCCACGCAAATAATTGTAAATTTTTGGAGTTGGTTTTGGAATTTGGAGTTTTTCCAAAGATGAATACTCGGAAGCCGTGGGTCCGATTTCAAAAATTTCCTCCAAAAAATTGATTCAATCTTTTCTCAAACTTTCATTCCCAGCACGTCTACACCTGAAATGGATATTTCGGGGGCTCACCGCATGTCAAAGTTTGCATTGCAGTTTTTTCAAATTCACGGAATGTGCCAATTTTACTTTGAAAAAATTACCGTCAGAAAACCGGAACCGTGCCGATTGTGAAAATAGGTCTACACGACGCCCAATCTAATATACTTTCGATTACAGTTTGACTTCTTCGAAAGAAGCCAATCCTGAGCAGGAATGAATTTTTCGAGTGGAGTCCTGCATCGAAAGCTAGTCATCCTGGTCAAAATACGGCCGAGAGGCCCTCTCGGGTGGCAACGGCTAGGAAAAAATTTGAAAACTCATAACGCTCGACTGGAGAATGATGGGAGATTGCGGATACAAACTCAATTTGACTCTTTTGTTTTGTCGCTTCCTGCAAAATTTGATCCAAATCCATCGAATAGATTTTGAATAATTATTGGGTAAGATTTTGAACTTTGACATTTTTAATTAACTGGCAGATGACAGATAGGGCGATGCTTTTGACTGTTCTGAACACAGCTTTTTATGGGCATTCAAACGGCATATCGCAAGTCAAGCTCGGTGAGATATAGTTTCTGTTATTTTTTGATAGTGACATTTCCGTTCAACAGATGACAGCTATAAAGTAATGGGCTCATTCGACGGTGAAGCTTTGTCTGTGTACTAAATTTCAAGTCGATCGGATCAACGTTGCGGCTGTAATCGTAGCAGATTACACAGACACACAGACTTGCGCGTTCACAATACTTCCCCTCCTCATTGGGTGGTGGGTCAGAGCATTGAAATCATGAAAAATTCAGTGATCTTATGTGACCCAGATTAAAACAATCCGGCGGGGTCAAATCGGGAGATCTTGAAGGCCAAGCATGGAGACTCGGCCTGTTTATCCCTAGTAAACTGAGCCTCGTCAGTCATCAGTAAAACAGAATTCGAGCGATGTTCTTTTGATATGGCCGGAGATCCCACGATGGTTGAAGCCTCCAGACTTGTTGAATGTGATAAGGATGGAGATATCCGCTCTTACTGGGTATGCCTACCTTCCAAACTAAATTATGATCACTCTGCTATGTTGATACGTGTAACAATAAACGAACCGCAATATTGATGCAGTATAACTAGAGTATAATTTCGGATTATTCCTGTGAAACCCATTTTCAGAGCAAATAATCCACAATTAGTGAGACACGGTTGATTGATTCGCACACATGCAAAATAAATGCAGATTCATGTACCCGCATCATTGTTTCCGCATCCCGTAGGCGGGTTGTTATTATAAACGACTAGGGAATGGAAGTTTGAATAATTACTTAATTGAAATTTTTTTATCGATTTTCCAGTGGGTTATAATCTGGCATGAAATGAGCGTAACAATGGCATTGTTATCATTACCTTGATTAATTTTCGTTTGCACTCACAGAGTATTGTTATGGAGGTTTCTCTTGCGAATATTGAAAAAAATCAGGGATGTCAGGAGAACTTGTGTTTTGTCGAGTAATTTTTGAAAGGAGAAAGAAAGCTCTTGTGTTGCAATCGAATCTAAGCATCCAGGCACCACTTTGCGGCTCGGTGAGTCCGGTTGGTGGGGCACAATAAACATAGTTTCAGTGCAGGGTCAACCCAACCCACAATAATAATGACAATTCACCTCACTCCTTGAAATAGTGGGCCGTATAAGTGTATTACCACCAAGGTCATTGTTGAAAACACCCCTCCAGAATGACCAACCTCAAACATTCAAATAGTTTTCACTATTTCAGGAAGATTTTCAGTGTTGTTCGGTTAATTGTCTTAACCAATACACCTCTAGGTTCGATATACCTATTATCGCTCACATAACGATATACGAATAACGTAGAATTGAGTTTGAATCTTCTGTAGGTACTGTTTATTCAAAAAGTTGTAGAATAATACAAAAAGCCAAAATCATAACGAAAGCAAAAAAAATGGAAAAGACAGATATACCTGATTCTACATTTTGAATATAAAACTGGAGTTAAAGATAGACTTTGTTCAACCAGAGTCTGGAAAGAGGTGAGGATGGTCAGAAATAAGGGATTTTTATAGTTAGGGTTTTGATCCCTTACATAACAACAGGTTGTACCTACATAGATAATAATCAGTATGTAATTGATAACCCATGGAAAAAGCTATTGCTCTACGAAAACCGATGATGCTCGAGATGTTTAATGGTCCCCAGTGAATTATTTCAAGTACATACTTTCAACGGATCCCATAATTTTGGATACAGGAGATAATACAGAACAGACCCCAATGGGTCGCGGTCGGGTAACAGAATATCCCACCCAAAGATAGTCCGTCACAAATATCCCTGCAATAATATTCCAACCAAAAATATCCATGCGACAAAATATCCCATGCCAAAAATATCCCCGCCATAATCATCCCCGTCAAAAATATCCCAGGCCAAAAATATTTCCGCCAATAATATCCCAGCCAGAAAGACCCATCCAAAAATATCCCCGCGACAAAATTTTTCGATCTGAAAATATCGTGAGGAGGTAACAGCTCTCCAGCCACCGGATCTAGGAAAAACCGTCCCCCGCAAAACGTCCTCGGAAAAAATGTCTTTCACAATACGTTCCGTGGAAATTACGTCCCCGGGAAGAAAAATATCCCAAGAAAAAACATCCCAGGGAAAAGACATCCCCAGGAAAATATGTCATCGGAAAAAAAGTCCCCCGGTAGAGACGTCCCTGGAAAAATACGTCTCCCTTCTGGATTACTCTGGATACTCACTCTGATGAGCTTCTTTGTGTCGTCTTATTACTTCTGAAACTCCAGTGGAGACTGTCTCTTGTGCCCTTTATGCGTGTGCTCAGCAGAACTTCGAACGATATCGAAGACACAAGGGGGCCCAGTGAAGTTTCATCATAGTTTGACATAACATAAAGGCAAAAGGGGTGATTACTGGTACTCTGAAAGCCAATAAAAGGCTGAGTGAGCTAATTAGGAGTCCATACTACACTTATTGAGGATACAACGGCGCCCGATATAGTGCTCCGAGTATCACATTAAGGCACAAGGTGCTTACCTCGGTGCTTAGTTATGCTGCGGAAGTCTCGGAAAGATGCAAGGGAGCTCAGCAGAGCTTCAAAAGACGTTGAAGAAACGAGGGGGCCAAATGGAACCATAAGTAACACAAGAAGGCAGAAGGGAGCTTACTGTGAATCTGAAATCACACTAAGGTTTTCAAGCCTGGGGCTTACTGAAACTCTGAATGCCACGAAAAAAAAAAACAAGGGGCTCATTAGGACTCCAAACGACACATAAGGACACAATGAGGCCCAATAGAGATCTGAATGCTACAGAAAAATGCAAGACAGTGAGGCTTCAAACGATACTGAAGACACAAGGGGCCCAATGAAGCTTCACATAACAATGAAGGCAAAAGAGGGCTTGATGGTACTCTTCAAGCCAATAAAAACATAAGTGGACCAATTGAGCACCATCTCGGGCTCTGAACTACACTTGAGGACACAAGGGGGCCCGATAGGGCTCCGAATATCACATCAAGACACAAGGCGCTTACTTATGCTCCGAAAGTCTCGGGAAAACGTAAGGGGGTTCAAGAGGGCTTCAAAGGACATTGAAGAAATAAGGGGCCCTATGGAGCTCTGGATAACAGGTATGCAACAGGGGGCTCACTGGAATTCTGATAGCCATAAAAAAGCATAAGGGGGCTAACTAGGGTTCAAAACTATACTTCAGACACAAGGGGCCCGATATAGCTCCGAGAGCAATAGAAAAACTATAAAAGAGGCCCAATGAAGCCATATAATAAGAGAGAGCAAAGGGGGGTTACTAGAATTTTGATAGCCATGAAAAAACATAATGGGGCTCATCGGGGCTTCAAATTACACTTGAGAATACAAAGGAGACCCAATTTGGGGCCGAATATCACATGAAGGCACTAGTACTCGGAAAGCCTTGGAAAAGTGCAAAGAGGCTCAACAGAGCTTCGAACGGTATTGGAAACACAAAGGGGCCCAATGGAGCTCTGTGTAACAAAATTACTCAAAATTGGACTTACCGGTACCTATTCCGGAAACCATGAAAAAACATAATGGGTTCCAACTACACTTGAAGTCACCGTGGGGGCCCGATAGGGCTCTCAACATGACACGATGGCACACCGCTGTTTGCTGCTTCGAAAATCATGAAAAATGGAAGGGGACTCAGCAGAACTTTAAATTATACTGAAGACAGATTAAGGAGGCCCAATAGAACTCTTGATAACACAAGACTGCAAAAGAGGCCTTACTGGAAGTCTGGAAGCTATGAAAAACTTGAAGGGACTCATAAGGTCTCAAAAATTAAATTAGAGGAATGAGGGGTCCGATGGGGGCCGAATATTACATGAAAGTGAAAAGAGGCTTACTCTTACTTGTGTTCCTGAAGTTCGGTGTCTAGCAGAAATGTTCGGGAGGAAAATACCGGGTGATCATTTGAAAACTATCCACCTGCAATAACTCCCGATTCGAGATTTTTATATCGAGGGGGACATCCAAAACATACATTAGCGACTTTCTATCTTAAGCCCCCTCGCCCCCATCTACCCCAACTTTGAAATTTCAAATGACACTACCTATTTTGCGATACATCAAATTGAACAGAATTATATTCTCTTTCTGAAAAAATTTTTCCAAAAGTTTTAACCCCTCCCCCTCCTCCCCCTGAATTCTTTGAGTGTCCAATTAAATATTCTTGACCTCTGAACTCACTACAATGCAGTCAACGTCATCCTGCACAGCATCGAGAGAGAAAATTTTCTATGGAAAAAGTGCCACCCAAATTCACCCCTTCGCTCCCCCCTCCTCACCTTAAAAATCTAAAACGACAATACCTACTTTGTGATACATCACATTGAAGGAAATTGAATTCTCTCCCTGAACACAATTTTTTTTTTATTTTTGAAACCCCCGTTTCCCTACTAAAAGACTCCAAATATCCAGTTAGATGAGGGAGGGGTTGAAAATTTCGAAACAATTGTTTTCAGGAAGATAATCTAATTTCCTTTAATTTGATGTATCACAAAGTAGGTATTGTCATTTTAGATTTTTAAGGTGAGGAGGGGGGAGCGAAGGGGTGAATTTGGGTGGCACTTTTTCCATGAAAAATTTTCTCTTTTGATGCTGTGCAGGATGACGTTGACTGCATTGAAGAGAATTTAGAGGTCAAGAATATTTAATTGGGCACTCAGAGAATTTAGGGGGGAAGAGGGGTGGCGCGGGTGGGGTTAACACTTTTAGAAACATTTTTTCAGAAAGAGAATTTAATTCTGTTGAATTTGATGTATCGCAAAATAGGTAGTGTCGTTTAAAATTTCAAAGTTGGGGTAGGTGGGGGCGAGGGGGCTTGAGATAGAAAATCGCTGATGTATGTTTTAGATGTCCCCCTCGATATAAAAATCGACCTGTTTTTGCTCGAAGACATTTTCACTAGGAATCGGGAGTTATTGCAGGTGGATAGTTTTCAAATGATCACCCGGTATATATGCTTGTTTATTTGTAGCCTTGATGAGCTCTAATAATAGTAGTTCCTTTTTCTGGGGACGTAATTTCCAAGAAACATAATTTTAAGGAGACTTAATATGTAGGGGACGTAATTTCCAGGGGATGTAATTTTCAGCAGAGCATATTTTAAGGGATTTTAAGTGCGCGACCAACAGTTATGATGCTCCGGTTTGGCGCCGCAAACGAAATTTTTTTGAAATTCAGACGGGCCAGGGAGTCAAACGGCCCTTATTTTTTGAAATTACAAAAATCTTTTCATTCAAGGTCATTCCAGAAATTCAATGGAACTGCAGTTAGGAAAATACTCCAAAAGTGCCAAAAAAAAGTTTGAAAAATTCATGATTTTTATTTTTGGAAATATGGATGATCAAAAGGTGGTCCTTCGGCCCCTTCCATTCTCGTTATTTCAAAAGATTCCAGGAAACTCTTTCCATCAGACCAAAAAGCAAATTTTGTGAATCTTTGAATGTGTTCTGTAATTGTATTTAGTGTACAGGGTGAGTCACAAATCGTTAACATTTATCTGCCTCGAAAATGCCGGTGAAAGGTTCTAGAGGTTACAAAACTGATGCCGAGCAACAAATAACAAAAATGGTTCTCTTATGAGATTTTCTGCATGCATTTTTGAAAAAAAAAAACTGGATTTCCAAGGTTTACGACTCACCCTGTATAGTAAATAGAATTACGAAACACAATCAAAGATTTAAAAACATTGCTTTTTGTTCTGTTGAAAAGAGTTCACTAAAATCTTTCAAAATAACGACAATAGAGGGGGCCGAACTTGACTACGACTACGATACTAATGAAGGAGTCACCCTTCTCCTAGAAACAGTTTCTCCCAATTCATCTTCATCATTCGGGCCACTGGCTCCTGTCGAAAAACCTTCCTCAAACCCACCAGGATAAGGAGCTTTTTCCATCATCAGATTTATTGACTAGATCACAATTTTCTGTGAAATTCCAACGTCACAAATGGTGAACTTTGATTGTGGATGTCATTTTGATTTAAAAAGAAATTGGGTATTGTTGCTTTATTAAAAAAAAATCTTGGAAGTACTTACTATACTAGGTAATAAAATGTAGCAAAGGAATATTTTTTGACTGCGCGACCAAACTTTGACTACGCGACCAAACCTTGTCACTGGGCGACCAATTGACCTTTCCAATTTTAGGAGATAGAAAGTACATGGTTTTTCGAGGTCACCTTTGACGTTTTGACGTTTATGACGTTTGGACGTTTCGTTTCAGACTTTTGCGGGAATTTTGAATCGGTTAGCTATACTGTTCCCATTATCATGTGGGGAAAGTCACCAGAGCCCATAAGGGAGTACTTAATGGACGAAGTAATAGAGTTTTTTCGTAGTAAGATGCACGTGTCTGGTGCAGCGTGATCCCTGGTGGTGCTGGTGCAGCCACACTTCCATCAAGTTTGGGTCTTTCCTGAACCGGTGCATGGTGATGCCGGGTGTATTCGTCTTATTCTCGCACTCGCATAGAGCGACACAACACCCTTGAACCATTTCTGTAAGTATCTTCTCAGTTTTCCGATACATATAACACACTTATTGGCAAGAACGAGGGTAAGAACAAGTGAAATCATGAAATCCATGCTGAAATCAAATAAATACACGACAGAGCGCTTGTCAGATTCGAAAAATTTCCCATTGTCAGAAACGAAATGTCATATCTCAAGAAACATAGGACGCTTTCCAATAACTGCGACAAGACGGATACACAATGTCAAAGTGCACTTGCCAGCTCAATTATAAACTCAGCCTCGCCAATGTTTCGATTGTGTCGACATGTGGTGCTATTACTGCTATTGGAACGCTAGCTGTGTCAAATTGAGTCGAATTGTGTCCTTATACGCCTTATTGGGAAGCGCCCAATGACCTCGATTAACCGTATCTTATACGCATGACGTCACAGTAAAGAGAGACAACGGAAAATTGGAGACCTCAATTGGTCGCCTACTTTAAATGTTATTTTATGCTCTGATTTTCAGGGGACGTAATCTCCTGGGAACGTTATTCCCAGGGGACGTAGTTCCCTGGGGACGTTTTGTGGGGGATGTCTCTTCCAGATTCGCAATTACTCATCTGATGGGTCTGAAAAGAAGGCCGATACTTGAGTTAAAAATGTAATTCTTATCTGGTGCGTTCAAAAAGAAGGAGATGAGTCAGAAATCAGTTCTTCATCGGTTGGGTCTGAAAAGAAGGATGATACTTGAGTCAAAAATGAGCTCTTTATCTGGCGGGTCTAAAAAAAGGACGATACTTGAGATGACATAGACTCGTTATCGAGTGGGTCTGAAAATCTATATTTATATCTAGATATTCATTCTATACCTAATCTTTCATCTATATTTTTGCCCGGGACAATATTGGAGGGGATAATATTATTGACAGGGATATTTTGTCACGGGGATAATTTTGGCTGGGATATTTTTTGCGGGGATATTTTTGGCCTGGGATGTTTTGTCGCGGAAATATTCTTGGCTGGGATATTATTGACCGGATATCTTTGGCCTGGGATATTATGCCGCGGGGATATTTGGCTGGGATATTTTGTCGCCACACACCCCCTAATGTACCTAATCATACTTCCTGGTGCTCTTGACCACAATTCTTCACTCCAAAAAACAAACCGCTGGTCAGACTTGCTAATCTTAAGCTAGGTAGGTACTATGCACAATTTGTATTTTCAAAAGAATCATCCAATTTGAAACAATGGAACGCTCTCCGGAAGCAAGAGAATGCCAGGCGGAAACGACGGATTTAGTTGAACAGTTTTCCACCTGCGCTTGCCGCTACAAAACACGTATTTTCTTCACATGAAAAGCTCCGAAGTGCACCGGGAAATGCACTCGAGGACTGCGTGGTGTGCATTTGGCACAAAACACACAGCTTACGTGATCGCAATCTGATGACTGCACGGCACACAATGCATCCACTGAAATGCAGGTGTGTGACCAGGTTAACGAACAAAACCTGAATAAAGCTGCAATTTTTCCGGTGCTTTGTTTTCTAGTCAATACAGGTACATCCTTGCCCACTATCCCTAATTTGTGTTTCATTTAATTTGAAATAATATTGATTCGGTCGCGGATTTCGTCATCATAGCATGAATTTCTGCAAAAATAACGTGGATTTCAAGATTGTGGAAACTGGACAAGTTTGGAACACCACCTAGGCTACTAGACGTCGAAGTATGTGTTCTTCTCAAAAAATTCCTCCACGATCAAGTACCGAGCTCTACACCAGGTGGCGTTTTTTAAATGTAAATCGCCAATTACTCTATCTATTATTACATTTTTCCATTATCACTATTCACTATCATAAATGTTCGATGTCTTCAAGTTGAGGTCTGTTGCAAATTTCTTTCTACAGAACCGCGCTACAGGACAATTTCAATAATTATTTTACCCTGTATATTTATCCCCTTAATAATCAAAACCCTATTCAGACATAATGCCATAGCCAGCAACACTCGTATTTTTTCCTTAGAAACGTCAATTAAAATTTCGAAGGGATACCAACCTCAACACAACAGATTTACTTAATCACTTTTCCAGCCTGCTGCGCAATATTTTTTGCATCCTCGTTTTTTGGGGGGAAGGGGAGGAAGGGAGGACAGAGGGGAAAGTTCTCAGGAGAAAAAAAATGATGTATATGCACGCTCCGACAGTTCTACCAACTTTGGTGTGTGTGTGTTGATAAATGATGCACACTTCCCGCACAATTTATGTCTGCAGTGTTGGTAGCCCTTGTACACAGTCTTGCGTAGGCGTATAAAAAACAGAAAGAACAACAAACTCGACACCGTGCCACGGAGAGAATCAAGAGTGCGTCTGCTGAGTTTTTGTCCTTTGCTTTTCATCTTTGTTATTTCGCTGTGGCTGTAGAAGCGTTCCATTATTTTTTTCCAGAAAACGGAGTTGGCTTCGGAAATGGCTTTCGCTTTGTTTCGTGTGAATACAAAAGTGCCAACTTGAGAGAAAAATGTTACCGTTCAAACCGAGTCATTTCTTTGCATAACCGCGACGACTTTTTTGACATTGACGTTTGAGAATCGTACCAATCCAGAAGTTAACTTGATTATTTTCGATTTGATTGTAGGTAAGCACAAGTGGTGTAAGACGAGTGACTTGTGCTAGTTTTTTAACAGCATGCAAACCAGCTATTGGAAAAGAATCGCCTGGTAAAAATGTTACGTCGGAATACGCTCAGTTAGTGTGACGTCAAAACGTGGGTTTTGTATGAAAACAACGAACACCTAAGTTGGCAACACTTCTTGTCAAAGTGACAGCCAATGGAATATTCGCGGATGAATAGTGTTACCGGTATTTTCCCTCCTTGATGGTGGTGCTCGTGGCTGTCACAGTGACAGGACGCGTGTTTTTAATCAAGAAACGACAGAGATGGTGATCAACAAAAACACGGCTAGCGTACGGGAGCAGGAAACTAATAATAAAAGTATAACAGGCGGTGAAAAAGTGAAATTCGTGTATTTGGCACGATGCCGATGGTTAACACGGTGAGTTGTGCCACCGGAAAGTAAATACAGGGTGTTGAATAACGCTTATTCCAGGGACGTGCCAGGTGGTCGGTGGACCCAAGTGAAGTGGCGTCCCGAAGTCCGAGTCTTACCACCAATCCACCAGTCCACTACAGCAAGAAGTACCTAAAGGACCGTTTATCAGCGTACGACGTGTCGCAGTACCCTAATGTGTGAGCTCACCTATCAGTTACGACATGAAACGCGAAACTTCAACACCGGGGGTACGGGACTTACTGCAGGAGAATAGAGAAAAATGGCAAGAGGGGCTTACGGACGCTTGAGGCGATGACAACCTCCTCCCACGTGGCCGTCCGGATCACCGCTACTGAACGCGAAGTTCGGGTCGGGGCCCTTCTCCGCAGATGGAAGGGATGGGTTCGGCTTCTGTTGGTCCACCCTGGCCGAAGAGGATGTCGTGGAGGCGAGTGATGGTGCTGTGGGGTTCTGTGCCAGCCCGGCTGTCGATGTTGCCTCGTGGAATGAGGCACAGGATCCCAGGAACCAACAATTGGCCACGAAATAGTTCAACCAGAGATGGTGGTGTCGAACGTAACCTCACTCCGGTGGTGGGCAACAGGTGATTGTGGGGTACGGGGATCGTACTTCGTGAACCGAAGGTGTATAATAAAAACCTAAAAGATTACCTTTCAGTGACTGTAATCAAAGAGGAAGGCACCGCAGTGCGACATACCCTAGATGGGGAGGGTTTTTCCACGCAGCGAGTGGGCTTACTTGCTGTTTCGCTCCGGGGTTCGCCGTTGGGACCGAGTCTGCTCCTAGACTTGGCGGTCGCCGATGAGGAGGACAGAATCGAGCTGTCGATATATATATCTGCCAACCTCCTACGAGAAATTGACCCCTTTTTGAAATTGCCACTGCACTCGTGTGAGAAAGTTAGAGGAATAAAGATGGCTCTCCCTTATCAGAACCAATATTTTTATTCAATAAAAACTGTCCCCTCCAAGAGATCGAGGGAGGGAGTCCGTCACTAAATGACAGATGTCATTGTCAGGTTTGTTTACCTTTTCAACGGATGTTGATCTCGGCTTCTCTCTTCCGGAGAGAATTTCTGTGCGTAACAATAGTTAACAGATATATATCGATCTTCCTGTTGGGTGTTTCGTAACCAAAAAGGCCTTCAAGGGTGGGATAATGCTGGTTGAATTTATATTTTACATTTTGTTTGACAGCTGCAGTGGAGGATGTGGGAAGGGGAGAGGGTGGGAATCAGGGGTGACAGTGAGTGCCGCCAACCTAGCAGAGATTGTTTTCATACAAATCCCAAATTTTTGACGTCATCACTAATTGAGCGTATAAATCATATTGAAACCAATAAAAACTCTTTGAGCTTGTATTGGGCCATGTATGGACTTCATTTGATACTATTTAGTTCGACTTCCGGTTTGATCGAAGTATTTTCATATAAGTAGGTACGTAATCAGTTCCAATGTTCACAGATTTAAATGGAAAAAACCCTTGAATTATTCGCTCGATTTCCTAATGGAATTCCACAGGTTCCAATGGGATTCCCTTGATGATTGAACGGAATGCTTAGGAGTAATTCCAAAGGAATGTTCCAATTTTTCCTTGGTATATTTCTGCAATAAAATTGAATCATAGCAATCCACATTTTGTTATTGTTCTGCAATGGATCCTTATGAAATGACGTGGCATTATGTAAAGAACACTGCAGTTCTGCTACAAGGTATCTTATGTAATTGTATGGGGGATATGTCATTCACTCCAGTACAAGAGTTTCCTCGGGAATTTCGTATATAATCTCATAGGAACTTTCCAGAAAACATTTATATCACTTCCTGCGATAAAAGTATGTGAGTAGTAACGATTCACATCTTTCATTGCTCTCTATTAGTAGGGCCGTTACGTGAGAAGTTACTGCACTTAATGTTGGAGCTATGAAATTTGGTACACTTCTTCAGGAAACTGTTTGGAACGATTCTGTCCGAGGTGCTCTTGAAAATTATCGCCGCTTCCAAAATGGCGGCCGTTTTCCAAAATGGCGACTTTGATATGTGAAAATGTCATATTCGCCCCATTGTATAACGCAGGATGTCGATTTCCATACTAGCTCTTCTCAAACTGACGGTAACCATAATAATCGTGACAGATGCTCAATTTTCTGTATACAGGGTGTACGCGCGAGGTGAAACCCTCCCCCCACCAAACGGTTCCCCATGGAGTTATTTCGAAGAAACAAAAACTAGTTCTTCATAATTTTTACTGTAGCTCCCGGATATGCTCATTATATATTTGTTTAACTCATAATGTACAGGGTGTTAAAAAAAAATCACAATTTTTGCGACACCCTGTATATAATTATTGTGATCTATGTAGCTTTCTACGCTGATTATAGCATTGCTTGACACTCATGAGTTTCTCTTCAAATAACCTCTAAAAAATAAATTAATCTCAGTTGCAAAGATTGTATTCTAGGCAGCCAGGAGATACACAACACTTCATGTTAGAGGTATGAAACTCGTCACATTCCTGTGAGAATCTGTTTGAAACAATTCTGTCCGAGGTGCCAATCAAAATTTTGACTGCGTCTAAAATGGCGGTCGTTTTGCAATATGGCGGCTTACATATATGAGAATCTCGTATTCGTTCGATTATATCCCGTAGGATGTCGATTCTCATATTTTCAACTATTCCGAGATCAATGGTGAACACAATTATCTTGACAGATGCCTAATTTCCCATGTACAGTCATTTCAAATTGAAAGGAAGACCTAACTATAAAGCCCTTGAGACGGCGTTACTTTTTTATGGCCTCTCGCGTGAACACCCTATACATGGGAGAATGAGCATCTGTCACAATTGTTGCGGTTACAGTCAGTTTCAGAACAGCTAAATCTATACGAATCGACATCCTGCGGGACTAATTAGGACGAATACGAGATTTTCACAAATGTAGGCGGCCATATTGGAAAACGACAGCCATTTTGTACCCAGCCATAATTTTGATTGGCACTTCAGACAGAATTGTTTCAAACAGTTTCCCAAAAGAAGTGTAGCAAGTTTCATCCCTCTAACATGAAGTGTAGTGTATCTCCTGGCTGCCTAAAATACGGTCTTGGCAATTTGAATTTATTAATTTTTCAGAAATTATTTGGAGAGAAACCCACAAGTGTCAAACATTTTTGTAATCAGCATAGAAAGCTACATAGACTACAATAATAAATCACAGGGTGTCGCCAAAATTTGGAAAAAAATTTGAACACCCTGTATATTATGAGATACAGAAATATATATTGAACACATTCGAGAACTACGGGGGAAACTATAAAGGATTAGTTTTTGTTTTTTCAAAATACCTCCAAGGAGAAGCGTTTGGTGGAGGGGAGGGTTTTCACCTCATGCGAACACCCTGTATAAAACAAATTGATCATCTGTCACAATTACCGTAGTTATCGACAGTATAAGAATAGCCAGTGTGAAAATCGACACCCTGCAGGATACAATGGAGCGTGTATGACATTTTACAGATTCAAGTCGCCATTTTGGAAAACGGCCGCCATTTTAGATGCAGCGACAATTTTCGTGGGCACCTCGGACAGAATTGTTGCAAATAGTTCTCTGAAGAAGTCTACAAAATTTAATAGCTCTAACATGAAGTGCAGTATATCACTTTGTTTTGTCGCGTAGCGGCTCTACTATTTATATGAAGTTATTTGAGAAATGAAATTATCACTGCTACAACTTTTGTTGTTCTACTCAGTCACTATGAAAATTTGTAAGGACCTATAGGGAATTTCGCATACAAAACAAGCCAAACGTGAACGGATAATTCGTCGCACGGACAATTCGTCGCGCGGACAATTTGTCACACGGACAATCCATCGCACGGACAATTCGTCGCATCGCGGACAAATTGTCGGTTTGTCGCAGGCAGTTCGTCGCACGGACAATTCGTCGCAATTTTTTTTTGCCCTTTGCCTTGGTTTTACTAACCCGTTTAGTGTTTTCTCTTGCTTTCAGAGTTCTGATGAGCTCCTTATTAGTCCAGTCAAAATAGGTTTTAACCGGAAATAAATTCGGAAGTTGACAAAATTTGGTGGATCGATGCGGAATTCAACGTCGAATAACATACTGAAATTCCCGAAAATTCCAAGGCTTGGCTTTTTTTCTAGGGCCAATAAAAAAGCGCCATCCTTGGAAATTTTCGGTTTTTTCTGAATAACTTGTGAACTATCACTTTTAGAACACAAAGACCAGCAAAGCAAATGTAGCCCGTTAAATTCTCAAGAGATCAGTACTAAATTTATTACTCTATGGTCAATAGCCTCTGAGATACAGCGTCTGCCAAGACGCAGTGAAAATTACTCAAAATTCATTTCCGGATTTTACGTAACAATTTGCATAATATCAGTTTAGGGGCTGTAACGTGGACAGCAGATGTGCGGATTTTATTGTGTTTTACATTTTTGGAAAGCCAATTCAACCTTTGGTATCACACTTTTGTCTAGAAGTCGCCAACTCCAAAATGGTACTTTTCCTCGACCTCTGAAATTGATACTTGATTACCCGAAGAATCCCCAAAAATCGATTTTTTTCATAGCATGCCATTTGCTCAATTTTCCAAGTAGACCAAAACCATCCAGGGAATATATGAAGAATTGAATACCAAAAAAACAACATGTTCCGGAATCTTTTTCCCAGTGATGGTTCCAGAGTTTTATGAGTTGAAAGACTAAAACGACCTATTTGGACAAAAAACTGGGTGATCCGACACTAACTGCTGAATACTGTACGGACCTTGCATTTGAGGTGTAAGATGTCACTTGGCAGACGTGGAAAGTACATAAGTATATTCAATACGTCTGCTTAGTGGCATTTTGCATCATCAAATGCAAGGTCCGTACAGTATTCAGCAGTTAGTGTCCGAACTACCTATCTTTCTTCCAAATAGATCGTTGTAGTCTTTCAATCCATATAACTCAGGAACCATCACTGGGAAAAAAGATCCCGTTACATGTTATTTTTTTGGTATTCAATTCTTTATATATTCCCTGGATGGTTTTGCCCTACTTAGAAAATTAAGCAAATGGCATGGTATGAAAAAAATCGATTTTTGGGGATTCTTCGGGACATCAAGTATCGATTTCAAAGGTCGAGGAAAAGTACCATTTTGAAGTTGGCGACTTCTAGACAAAAGTGTGATACCGAATGTTGAATTGGCTTTCCAAACACGTAAAACCGATTGAAATCCGCACATTTGCTGTCCACGTTACAACACGTGAACTGACACTATGCAAATTGTTACGTAAAATCCGGAAATAATTTTTGAGCAATTTTCACTGCGTTCCGGCAGACGCTGTATCTCAAAGGCTATTGATCAGAAAGTAATGAGTTTAGTACTGATCTCTTGGAAATTCAACGGGCTACATTTGCCTCGCGAGTATTGGTGTTCTAAAGGTAATAGTTTACAAGTTATTCAGAAAAAAACGAAAACTTTCAAGGATGGTGCTCTTTTATTGGCCCTAAAAAAAAATCCAAGCCTTCGAATTTTCGGGAATTTCAGTATGTTATTCTACGTTGAATTCTGCATCGATCCACCAAATTTTGTCAACTTCCGAATTTATTTCCGGTTTGGCCCGATTTTTGCTTAATTTGACTGGACTATAGGCGATTGAATTTTAGGGTTGCTAGATTATCGACAGCTTTGGCTGTACAAGGGTTACGCAATCATCCGTTGCTAAGGGCCGATGGGAGGAGCTAAAATTCAGCTATGTGTCAAAATTTATCATGAGCGGAGAGAAAAGGAAATTTGCGGGGTCCGGTGCTGTTGCTTGATGTCCGCAACCGAACATACATGAAAATTTCATTCATATAGCAGCATAAAAGACGTGTTTTGAAACTCATCGGGCAAGTCATATCCACTTCTCACACGAATTTGTACACCTAAATCCAAAATAAACACGCTCTTGACAGCTAGAGCCCGTTGAGACGGACGCCTATGGCCTTCCGTGATGCCGACAGCTGTCACTCCCTAACTCCGTGAGGCCATATAGTAAACAAACGCTCAGCCAGAATGCGGTACCCTTACGCCGGCCGACCGGTCGCGTGATAATTAGGTTCCCTATTGAATTTAAGATCCCAGCGCCAGGTGGCCAATTACGGAACTGTCCGAAACAACTTTACAGATGACAATTTGACCTTGAACTTGACGGTTCGGATTTATAATTCAAATGAACTGTCACCTCGACTGACACTTTTTAAGTTTAAAACTCGCGCTTCGTTTTCATCGTGATGAAATATCAACCAGAATTCCTGTTCTCGAAGAGATTCTGCCTAAAGGATCTAACAGCTAATGCGGATGTCCCAGGCCCAGGGTGTCGGTGTCAATAATATAATGTGAGCGCTGAAACGACCGGCCGTTGGAAAATACCTCGGATTTGATGGATTTCTTGTCTAGGACATCGTCCTTAGCTGGCGGATGTCCTTCGAAGCAGCATCCTCCCCGAAAATGGCATAAAAATAAAAGCTTTTGCCACCCACAAGAGTGCTGTGTGGTTGTCGATGATGGTAAAAGGAACCCAAGGTGTGAGGTTATGTTTTAATCTTGTTTTGCTTTCAGTTTTTGGAGAAAATATCTGGGTTCAGAGAGCGTTGTAGCCCGTATCCTGTTCCCAAGTGGCTCCCCGAAATTTTCCCTGTTTCCTTCTGGTTTCTCCCCTTCGTCCTCATCAAAATGAAAAACGTCCTTCCCTTAATCGGCTGATATATTTCGCCCCAATTTATTAGGGCTTCTTTAGAGCATCTACATGGTACATGGATGTTACTACAATGTTACAATACAAAAATGTGAACTACAATAATAAACTTTCTAATTTAAAACGGGTTCTCTTTCTCGAATGAATTTTTCAAGAGGGTGTAGAGGTGTACCCGCACATTTCTCAACACAATTTCGAATTTTGGGGCGGATCACTATAGTCCAGTAAAACTACGGTTTAACCTCGAACTAATTGCAACAGAAATAATTTCTTGGCCATTAAGTTTCGTTTAGCTGTCTGAACAACATATTAAAAATTAAGAGAAATTTGAGTAGGGGAAAACGTCCAAAATGGTATATCCAATCCGGTCGAAGGACGTTTACCATACTTCTTGATGAAGAATCTATAATAAATTTAATTTTTGTTGTTCGTCAGTTCAGTACACCTATACGAACAACACATAAGAAATATGAAACAATATAGGTAGGGGAACAAGTCCAAAATGTCAAAACTTATCCGGAAGTAGGCGCTACGTGAACGATTTTCGTTTCTGTCAATATCGGATCAATTCTGGCAATTCTGACATCGTTTCCTACTAAATTTGACGTTGTGAATTCAATAAAGGTGATTTAATTGTGATTGAAACATGTTTAAGCAAGTTCTACTGAAAAAACACGTTTTTTTTCGGACATTTTTTTCTTTTTTTCGATTTCATTTGTGTCATTGTTGAAATAATTTATCATCACAATTCCTGCATACTTCATCTATTCCAAGTATATTACATACAAAAATCATGCACTGAATGTATCTTTTGTTTTAACAAAGTGATATAATCAATTTGTTGCAAAAGCTGCCTAACGACCATTTTTGCTCAAAAAATGTACGCACTCTTGCGGTAAAAAAGATGCTGTAAGTGGATTATACATTTGTTTTGAAGTTTTTGGACTGCAGATTATAGATAAAGCATTCCTTTTTTCGTTCAGTAGAGACAGTCGTACAAAAGTTGTATTTTGATGGACGCAGCATAATTTTTGCGTGAACCTGCGTAAATTTTCGAGTGAAAAATTAGCGTTGAACAGTTTCCGCAACAAATCAATTTTATCAATCTGTGAGAACAAAATGCCATATCCAATGCATAGTTTTTATGTGTGGAACGCTTAAAATTAGTGAACCATGTAGCAATTTTCACCAAAATATTTTTTTAAAATGACCAAATCGAAATTAAAAAACGGCAAAAAAATAAACCTCAAAAACGTGTTTTTTCAAGTTCAACTGGTTTCAACGTGGTTTAATCACAATTTTACGTCTTGTTGTTTGTTTTGATAAATAATAACGAAGAAGAAACATATAGTTTCGCCCAAATTTTTTTTTATTCCCTTGAGAAAGTCAGCTAGCCAATATTTCGATTTCTGACTAGGTGTTTTTTATTTCATTTTCCTCCATATTAGAGCTACCGCGTCAAGTTAGGTATTATTTCCGACAAACTTCTACATTCTGAATTCAATGATGACCTCAAAATTACAATAGAAACAAGTTTGGACAAGTTACCTGAAGAAAAAATTCCTTTGGCATTTTTCAGTTTTTTTTTTCAATTGGTGGAGGCATTTGTGTTCAGAACTATTTTATACGTCACTACTTTGGAGTGTATTCAAAATTATCAAAAGCATGGACCCAATACCTGCGTATTTTGCTTTTGGAAGCTGAAAAAATAAAGAAAAGTGGAAAATAGTTTTGGATGTCTCCAACAATAAATACCTACTGGAAAAATCAAATTAAAGAATATACCTTATAAAACACGGTTTTTTAAGCTAACTTATTCAAACTTGTTTTTATTCCAATTTTGGGGTTATCATTGGATTTAGAATGTGGAAATTAGTCGAAAATGATACCTAACTTGACGGTATAGCACCAATATGGAAAGAAGAAAATTTCACAAACCTCTAGTTTACACCCCCATCGTGCCCCCCACGTTATGCAATAATACATTTTTTGTAAAAAATGGCACATTCGGGCTTCGACACATGAAAAAATTCGGGAAAATTGTTTATTTGAGTCAGTATAAGTAATAGGTTCTAAGTTCTAACCCTGATGCATTTTAAATAGCAATTTTAACTTCCCCTTCCCTGAATAACACAAAACCCTCCAGTACGATTTTTATCGTTTTTGGATAAGTTATACGGCAGACAGTTCTGGACACATCCTGACATTTTCAGATTTCCATGATTTATTTTCAGGTAGAAACTGATCTTTTATGTACTATAAGCAAAAACTATGCAAAGTGACACAGCCATTTTTGATTCGCCATTTTGAAAACTTTCCGCCATTTTAATTTTTCTTAATTTTTGATATGTTGCTTGTAGGACTTCAAGGTATTTCATAGCGAAAGAATTATTTCTGTTGCAATTAGTTTGAGGTTCACCCCTTTTTTTACGTAGGTTTACTGGACTACTAGCACTCGCTTCCATTTCAAAATCCTCTTGATTACATTTCCGAGTGCCAGTGAGAATTTCTTTACTGTGGCTGTGGAAACATCTCAGGAAATTACTGGAAAGCGATGTTCCGGAGTATGGAAAAACTTCAGAACTTTTTTCAACTTTTGACGTACTTATGTCAAATAAGCATCAATTTCGCGCCACAGCCATCGTGACCACCGTGCGTTCCGGCTCACTCATTTACAGCTTTTACAGCAAAGCCCGCCCCTCTAGCTTTGTTTTGTTATAGAGAGCTCCATTAGGCTCCCTTATGTCCTCAATATAGTTTGAAGCCCTGCTGAGAACCTTTGCCTTTTTTCCGTGACTTCGGAGCTCAATCGGGCTCCCTTTTGTCCTCATGTGTAGTTTAGAGCCCTGATGACCCCTATGTGTTAATTGTCCGGCCACGCATCGAGAAGTGTCGTTCCTTTTGCGACGAATTGTCCGCGACAAATTGTCCAAGCGACGAATTGTCCTCGAACCCAAACACACGATAACAGATCATAGCGATCCATGTGGTGCACACATTATCATTTGGCTATGGTATATCCCCCTTTGAAATATTGTATCCGAAATAGACTACTCTTACAATTATCTTGCAGGAACAAATAGGGAATTCCCTAAGGAGCTCCTCATGTCATCCCATACACTTCTCGGAATTCCTATGATAGTCCCAAGAGAATAATACAATATAGATGTTCCAAAATCTTGTACTGGTTTAAAAAGGATTTTTGTGAAAATGACATAAGTTGACACATTTTGGACGCTTTTTCTCCAAACGCAAGCGGGATATCATTTCTCAGTAGATTAGCCAGGCTTGATACGATTCCGGCATCTATTTCTACTTCACGCCAGCTGTACCAAGCAATTTACTTTTTTTTTTGGCCTAAAATGCTTGCTAAATCACAAGTTTTTCCAATCCCCATTCAGTTTAATGCAGCGAGTCCGGCCATGCGAGGTACAAAATGCGGATTACCATTCTGAATGCCATTCACAGAGCCGGAATGCAAGCGCCGTGCACTAGATTCATTATACGAAAACCGCAAACGGCTTTTCTCTCTGGGAATTTTCCACAACAGCAGGATTTCCCGCGGCACTGGATGGCGGCCGGGGGGAAAAGAGACGAAAATTTCCATAACTAGGTGCGGGGTATACCAATCACGCGTTTCCGTCCCAATTTGAAGGATTAGAAAGCTTTGACTCCGGCGGTCGGGTTGCCAACCCACAGCATGTTTCACGTCATGATGCCGAAATTCCCTTTGCCAAGCCAACGAAAATCCTGGTTGGGAATTCCTGCTGTCATACTAAGCGATGCAGTCATTAGCATTCTGTTAGCAGATTTCGAATTTTGTGCCATAGCAGAGCCTGGTTTTATTACTACAAGTTTTATGTGGCACCCAGCCCTACGGTCGAAAATGATGCTGTAATTCCGTCCAGATATCGACTTTCATAAACATTCGTCAGTAATGTAGAACATGCACCTTAAAATCACTATTACTATCACCCAAGCCAATTTTCACTTCACGTTTGACAGCTCATAGGTACTACGGTCAATCATTCTCGTTCCCTGGTGCTGTGATTACGTACAGCTTTGATTTTAAACTATAACGATAAGCCAACGTTACGAAAGTTCCTCAATTGTATGTTCAAGTATTTCAATTGAGACCAAATGATCTAATCATCAATCAGTTTGAAACGTTTGATGACCATATTGCTATTGCAGCCAAACGTTCTCGTTCAATAGTGCGGTAGTTTCGTTTTGGCTGCGTTGTTGCCATATCACCAGTGGCATCGAGCACCATGTACAATTTGTAACCATAAAGCTACAGAATAGACAGAAAATTGGAACCGCGTCCCATAATTTACATTTATATCAAAACCCGAGTCCATTTCCAGAGCTTCCGCTCACCTTTGTGTTTCCCCGTCAATGCATCCTGCAGGATAATGGAATGACGGACATTACCTATACAACCGCACGCGGGAAGGACGAAATATCCTGCGTAACCCATGCAGAACAACGCACGCCTCTCAATATAGAAACGGTTTGAATTACTGAAATTACCTTCCTCTCTCTATCCTCCCACCGTCTTTAATCTATTCAATGTCAAGTAATTGATTTAGCCGAGGCCGAAAGCTCTTCTCAAGGAGAATAATACGGGAGAGCTCTGCTGAAAGTTCATTGAAGAGACTTTATTTTCTATTTTGTTGCTTATCGGTCGGGTAGCATCTCGATGCTTTATTGCTCAGGGGAGCTGAAAGTGTCATTTCAGAGTGGGCGGGAAACGGGAATACCGCATGGGTAAGTCAAGTTATAGTGTCTGCCCGTGTAATAAAATGAGATTTCAGTTGATTTCGTATCAGTTCAGTAGCTGCTTGTAGTTGTGTGTAAAAATTGCAAACTAAGGAAGAAAATCTGTTTTTTTTCACGAGAGACCTATTCGCAAAGTCAGTGTTTTAGTGACAGTGCCATGTCATTTCATAGAAAAAAAAATTGATAGAAAATCATTGAAAACCAATAAGAATCCAGTACATTCACGTGGTGTTAAGTGCTTCAATGATCTCAGCGGAACTGTGAGTCCTATAAACCCCCTATAGACAGAACGGTAGAGTTTCCATTTAGATACCATGCAATTTTCTTGGAAAAAAAAATAGCTAATCAAACAATAATGATACAAAATCGGTGAATCTGTAATGTATTCGTAGTAACAGAATATTGGAAATTTTCAAACGTTTCTATGGGGTTTTTATAAGGAACTCCCTAAAGGGCGCTCTATGAAATTACGCAACGCAACCGCAACGCAGAGCGCAACTTTTCTGATTGGCTCGCAAGCATTTCGCGTCGTTGCGATGGCTTTGCGAATACCTTGCGAGCCAATCAGAAACGTTACGCTCTGCGTTGCGATTGCGTTGCGATTGCTGCAAATTTTTATAGAGCGGGCATAAGGCCGCTCTATGAAATTAAGCAACGCAACCGCAACGCAACCGCAACGCAACCGCAACGCAACCGCAACGCAACCGCAACGCGACCGCAACGCAACCGCAACGCAGAGCGCAGCTTCTCTGATTGGCTTGCAAGCCTTTTGCGTCGTTGCGATGGCTTTGCGAACACCTTGCGAGCCAATCAGAAACGTTGTGTTCTGCGTTGCGGTTGCGTTACAATTGCTGCGAATTTTCATAGAGCAAGCATTATTCACTTTCACTAGATACTACTGAAAAAAAAAAACGGTTGTGTCACCCCAAAACTTTGCCGACGAGTAGCAAGGAACGGATGGCGAATTTTGTATGAGACGTCCTTTCGGGTGGGAAGTGAGAATTTAAGAAAAAGATTCAAGAATTGGATAGTTTCCTCAACAAGGGCTCCCTTTTGAGCTCCTTCCATTCCATTCGAAACTCTCAAAAACTGCCGCAAAACAAAACATCATGAAGCTTTGATTTTTGAAAGCCTGAATGCTCAAATTGCTCAGATCAAAGAAAATATGAATAAAACCGAAAATTCCACGCAATTTGTAAAAAATGCAGTTATTCCTCTTTGACAGCTCAAAAGCTCGAATGGCTTCCACAGCTTTTCATTACCGCAAAGCTCTGTTTTTCAGACTTATTTATCGAACCATATCTCTGATAATAATGGCGTTTCATTCATTGAGTTTCATCATGACCTATTGAGCTTTTTTACCTTGAACATAATTATTACGGAAACTGGAACACTTCAAAGATTTCTGGTAACAAAGCACAAAGCTTTACTATACAGCTTTCTCGGATAAAACCTCAAGTGGAACCTTCAACAAAACGCTCAAAAGCAAGCATCTCGCAAATCGAACAATACAAGCCTTTTTTCAGAAAGCCCAAGTAGCCCAGGCGCCAGGGAAAACAATAAGGAAATAATTGTTTCCTGGCTGGGAACTAGCTTGAAACGATCTGTGTAGCTTAGGTTTTGACATACTAGTTTCCCCCTTTCGGAAATGTCGGCGTCATGTCGCCATCATCAACAAGAAGTGCACCAGCGTGGTTTTTGCCGGATATCTTAATTTTTGGTCATCTGACAGCAGAAGATGTAAGGAGTCATTTTGAAGCCTATGAAATTCCCTACAGTTTACATTTTCAATCAACTCTTTGCTACCTATGGTCTTTGAGATAGAGCTTCTGGAAGCGAGAATCATTGTCGTGAAAGCTTCATCAGTCGAAGAAATATGTAAAATTCATCTGATCTGATTTGATTCCCTCAGTACAGCCTGTATATGTGCAATGTGGCGTTTTTGACTTTTTTATATTCGTAATCAACGGTTCAAGACAAAGAGTTTGAGACTATCACCGCAACTATAGCATGAAGGATTCTCAAGAAATCTCATTTTGAAATTTTTTTGTCACATCGACATTTTAGTTTTTCAAGTCAAGTGGCCATGGAGCTTTTACGACAATGCCTCCCGCTTCCAGAAGCTCAATCTCAAAAACCATAGGTCGCAGAAAGGTCATTTAAAAACTATTACGTTGAAAATTTCATTGGTTTCAAAATTACTTCTCACATCTTTTGCTGTCAGATAGCCCAAAATCAAGATATTCGGCAAAAACCACGCTGGTGCACTTCTTGTTGATGATGGCGACATGACGCCGACATTTCCGAAAGAGGGGAAATTAGTATGTCAAAACCAAAGCCACACAGATCGTTTTAAGCTAGTTTCCAGCCAGGAAACAATTATTTCCTTATTGAGCTGATTTTTGCTCCCTGGCGCCTGGGCTAAAGGGGTTCGGACAGCTTTGTCAACTTTCTAAATAATCACAACAGTTCGGCCTTCATATAAAAACTCAGATCTTGAATCAGCTTTTTAACAAATATAAACTCAAGCTTCCCTATAGACAGGTTTCACCAACGAGCTTTTCAACTTTGAAGCAGTTCTATACTCCGAAGATCCAAACCTCGGGAAGCTCAAATTTTTAAAGCTCAAGGACAGTTGATTCAAACTTCATGAAACAGCAAATAGTCGAAAAATGCAAGTTATTTTGTGAAAAGTTATCTTGATTGAAAAGCTTGGAAGCTCTGATCACCCGCAGTGATTTTGCATAATTACTCGCATCATTACAAAAGCTCCGTTTTCCTAGAGAGATTTAGGTATTTCAACAAATATGAAGTATGCTTTTATAGACAGTTTGCAATCGAAGACATGATTTTGATTCAAACTTTTATACTTGAAAGCTCCCATGCACGAAGAGCATAGATTGTTCGAAGCTCGACCCCTCAAATGAAATTGTAATGTGAGAAAAGCTCAAGGCCACTTAGATCGCAAATTTAGGCTAAATTTATCGAACATGCAATTTTTCACTGGAAGTTTAAAAGCTCTGTTAGCTTTCAAAACTGTTTATGGTTTTTCTAGACTGAGTCAGATTTTGAAACTTCAATTCCTGTGTGTGGAGCGAGGTGTGGAGACATCCATTGAAGCTTTGTTCCGAAAAGTAGTTTTGAAAGCTCAATCGCGATTTGTATGAAGATCAAAAAATGAATATATACGAAAATCTATCTTCAAATGTCTTTGTGATATTTGTAAAAGCTTTCATAAGTCCTTTTTATAAAGCCTTATTTGCTCAACTTTACCTTAGTTTCAGTTAAGAGGTGAGCTCGTTGGATATCCTCCCAGTAATAAAGAGTAGATATAGATGGTTCCTTCAAGCACATTTTGAGGAGGGTCTCAACTGCGCATATGCGAAAAAAGTGGAGGGGAAGATATAGTTATATCTCACATTATGAAAATTAAATCTTATTGCTGATGGATATAATCCTATGACTTATTGATGCGAAAAATCGAGAAATCGATGATTCTGTAATGACAGGTTCGTTCACTGATTATTTTCATTGATTTCTCAATTTTCCACATCAATGAGTCATAGGATATTATCCATCAGCAATAAGATTCAATTACCATAATGTGAGATATTACCATATCTTCCCCTCTCCTTTATTCCGCATATGCGCAGTTGAGACCCTCCTCAAAATGTGCTCGAAGGAACCATCTATATCTACTATGAAGATTTTCTGTAATTGTAGCAAATTAGCTTTGTACCCCTAAGGCTAAGAAAGCTTTGGTAAAAGCTTGAAACAAAATTAGAGTCGTTTGGTTTGATTACGAATCATAGCTAGCTACAGCTTTTATTTATAATTCGTCTTTGAAAGTTTTCTTACTTCGCTCTTCGGAAGTCTTTAAGTTCCAGAACTTTTTCCTTTGGGAGCTAGAATTTTGAAAAAGCTAGAATCAAAATTCATAAACTTCAATCAAAAGCTTTTTCATTTCTCGATTATTCTTTCCATTTTGCTTATGAAAGCTGAATGAGTCGACAGAGCTGGAACCAGTTGAATCATCATCACAAAAGCTCGACAAAAGATCGTTTGATGCTCTCCAGAGCTCTTTTCGTTTATTTTGTTTATAGGCTCTGAGTTTGGGAAAAAAGCGCTAAAATCTGATAATAAACGACAAGCTTGAAAGCTTCGTTTGTGGGTACCTATCGAGGTACGTACGTACACACATCAAATTGCAAAAAGTTGAGTTTTCAAGCTTTTTTTACGTTGGGATTCATTCCTCTTGAAACTTTCAAGCTCCACCAGTTTTTCAAGCAGTTAAAAGCTTTGCCTAAGCCTTGTACCGAGTTGCAATAAAGCTTGCGTCGGTGTGCGCCCAGATGAGCTCCATGAGCTATTTCCATGTTCCATATTCGGTTGTTCACTAACAAAAGCTTGGACGTTCCATTGAAGCTCAAATTATATAAAGCTCTTGATGAAATCAAAGATATTATGTCTGTACACAGAACAAAGGTATTAAAAAAAAACTGATGTAGCCTCGGATGTAGCGATTCTCTCAGTAGTTATTTTCGGATTAAAAATTGTCTGGAGCATTTAAAGCTCAACAACATTTTTAAATTGGAAAGCTTCCAGCTTCCGGAAATTCCAAGAAGCTTTTGTCGGGATCAATAACATTTTCTTGATTACTCGCAAAAGCTCGTCTTTGCAGAAGTTCAACAAAACTTCAGTTCAACAAATAATTGAACAAAATCCAAATCAAAGCTTACTTGGTCTCTGGAGCCTTTTCTCATTGATGAACCCTGATTCTAAAAAACCTGCCAGGTAAGATCTTGACCAGCGGAAAGCTGCATTTGTATGGGTATATCGAAGTATGAAAATTTGAAGAGCTTCCAAGAACTTTCAAGTTTCCACAGCTTCTTTTGTTACTATGAAGGTGGGGTACTTTGGAAGTACCTGAGATTTTAACAGAAAGCTTTGAACTTTGAGCTTGATATCTTACAAAAATACAAAACTTCTAAAGCTCTCAAAAACAGTCACCGCAGTATACAGGGTGTCCACGGTTTAAGTGCTCCAGCTGTAGGGTTGTATTCTTTGGCCAAATGCAAGAAAATTTCTCCCATAATTTTTTTCGTTTCGGGCTTCAGTTTCCAAGTTACAGAGTGTCCAAAAATTGGAAAATAAAATCTTTTTTGCTATAACTTAGTAACTACTATTTTCACGAAAACCAAACTTGGTACGATTGATAGATTATTAGTCAGCTTTTATTCAGGGTTTACCCGAGGGTTTACCATTACTTTGTTGAAAAGCCAGTGGTGTAGATATTAGGGTTACCGCCAGTGCCGGATTAACGTATTCGCCGCTCCTAGGCCTGTCTCCAATTCCCCCCCTCTCCAGGGAGCAAACCATGCCCACGCATGTTTACCGGTCACAACGAACTATTTTTCAACTAGAGTTTTTGTTATCCTAATAATTGCACAACAACTGTATCATAAAGATCAATATTCAAAATATGAATCTTGAAAAAGCTCAAAAACCACAATCGCCTGTGATTTGTTTTTTTTTCAAGTTGGACAATCTGGTAAGTTGATGGATTGAAAAAGTCAAGATGATTTTAATTGAATTTGTCAAAATGATGTTTGCAATGCTGAACTGCTCGTTTCATTTCAATTATTGAAGTCAGATTTTTCGAACTGACACATTATTTCTACCTTTTTTTGTCTTCAGACGCCCCTAAGCACGTTACTTTCGATAGTGAGAAGTGCTGGAAGGTGCAACAATGACAAAAATATAAGCACAAGATGTGATAGAAAATAAACAGTTTGAAAATGACTAAAGAAGGCCAATTTCTAGCACCGGAGTGTGATTTCGTCGCAAGTGATCTTGTTTATGAGCTATCACCCACCTTATCAACGAAAGACGCGGTCAGGTGAGCTCGTGAGTGTATTGTGAGTAGGTGAAGCTTCCTTGTGTCAGGACGACATTGAACATCAAAAATCAGGTACACAAACAAATTTTGGATTTTTAATGGCAAGCTGTAGTTTTTCTTGGCACTTGAAGCATAATTTTTGCTAGATGTCGGGCTCGGCTCAGGAGTAAACCTAGCAGTGTTTTATTCATTTTTTAATAACTCACTTTCGACGGCCAAATCAATTTTTACAATAAAAGCATTATTTAAAAACAATTGCCTCGATTTTGCCTTCCTCAAAATTTTGCCGCCCTAGGCCTCGGCCTCGTTGGCCTGGGCGTTAATCCGGCACTGGGTTACTCACCAATTAGCCCAGGTTATCTGCACGCCACTGAGATGAAATCAATCTTTGATAACATTCTCTGATTCCCGGACAATTCTAAGCAAAAAAGGTGCTCTTGGTCCGAAGCTCTTAAGTCAACCATTTTCGAGAAAAACGGCATTTTATGCTGGAGAACATGCAAATCGATCATAATAATGAATTGACTGATGAGACTTTTGTAAGCTGCAGTATTATTGAAAGTATTGAAATAACTGAAAAGAAGACTTATTAGAAATCATTGCTCTTGTTCAGTATTACTCACACTAATTACAAGATAATTTATTGAAAAATGAGTTAACAACTTTTTTTCTAATTTTTTGACATCCTGTAACTTGGAAACTGAAGCTGGAAGAAAAAAAAAAGGGAAAAATTCTCTTGCATTTGGCTAAAGAATATAACCCTACAGTTAGAGCACTTCAACCGTGGACACGCGTATATCTGTTTTTAAACCTAAATCTTCAAATACGGTGTGTGTACTTGAACCAAGCTACAGAGAACCGGAAATTTGAAGCAATATATGAATTTATGATTGGTCACAAGTTCATTTCTTTTATTTTGTATGTTCAAAAGCTCGAATAGCTTCAAAATTTATTTATTTACACAGAAACTTTGTTTTTGAGCGACATTCGATTATTCAACAACACAAAAATTTTAAAATTACACTTCATTCACTACCTACTATATAAGTTGTTTGATTTTAACTCAGGGAGCTTTCAATCTTAGACATGGATACTTAACCACTTCAAAGCTTTCTCTTTACAAAAGCTCTGAAGGGTTTCCAGCTAAGAGCTTGAATCGAGGCTTAGATTTTAAGCTCAAAAATTGGCTGAAATTTGGATATTATGCTGGTTTTGGGTCCACAAAGGAAATTCTGTGAACCATACTCCATTTGTAGGACCATTTAGTCCCCTACAGAGGGCGAAAGGGTGGCTCAGCCGTGCTTTTGCGGAATCATTCAAGAGAAAGAGCAATAATTTTCCGGAAATCGCCGAAACAGGTCGATTTTCTATTCGAAGCATCCCGCTTTTGGTAATGAACTCACCTATTTTGGGTCAACCTCCTAAAGGGGTCACTCACCCACGAGCTCACCCCCTCAGAACTTCATAAGCAACGTAAGTCGAGTTGCATCGTTCAAGAGGGTTTTCAACGCTCTTTGCAACAGGCTACGCGTTTTCAATCCAAGACAGTCATTCTTGAGATAATGAATATCAAACTTACAAGTGGTCGATCATTAAAAAAAAAATAGCTGAAATCATGTTCAAGAATTTTTTTAGCTAGTGTGGTAAACCACCTCGGAGATCTGGTATACACTTCCATGGAAATAATCGGAGATCATTTGGAAATCATGTGGAAATCATTTTAAAATCATTTGAAATTATTTGAAATCATTGGAAATCTTCGGAAATCTTTGGAAATCATTCGAAAATCACTGAAAATTGGTGTACAAAAATTCCGTCGATGGTTTATTCCTCGTTTCAACCTATCCTAACAACTTGACTAGGTCTGTTACTCACCCTTTACACAGAAGAAAAAATTACTTTGGCGTTAGGATGTTGATCTTACCAGGTCCGAGGAGGGGTTCTAGTGGGTATCCTCTTTCGAAACTGCGAGTCTCACACTACCCTGGTACCACCCAGCCAGGATGTGCGTGAGTGCATTTGCCCTCCCCCCAAAAACAATAAGGCCGCCGTCAATGATTCAAGGATCAGAGACTCCCATCATTTTCAAAGAAATTGAACGAGTTCAGGTCAAAGAATTTTCATTATTTCAATGTGGGAGTCTCTGAACCTTGAATCACCGAAGACGGCTTTTTTTCGGGGGAAGAGGGGGGATGCACTCACGCACACCCTGGCTGGGTGGTACCAAGGGTAGTGTCGGACTCACAGTTTCGAAAGGATACTCACTAAAACCCCTCCTCGGACCTGGTAAGATCAAAATCTTAAGCTAAGTAATTTTTCATATTGTGTATAAGAATGTGGCTTTCAGATCAAGTCAAGTTGTTACGATAGGTTGAAATATCTTTGGTTCAAAGTTTAGAAACCCACACTAACCAAATGAAATTTGTACACCTGAATCGAGTTAATTTTTTTTTTAATGATCGACTACCTAAAAGCATGAAATTCATGATCTCAAGAACGATAGTCTTGAATTGAAAAAGCGTAGCACTGTTGCGGAGAGCGTAAAAAACCTATCAAACGATATGCAACTCGACCTAAGTTGCTCATAATGTTCTAAGAGGACGAGTGACCCCCTTAGTGGGTTGACCTGAAATGAGTGAATTTATGACAGCAAGCTATTTCTTTCGAATAAAAAATCGGCCTATTTCGGCAATTTCCGAAAAACTATTGTCTTGTTCCTGAATGATATCGCCAAGGATACCGCAAAAACATGGCTGAGGCACCCTTTCGCCCCCTGTAGGTGTAGGGGAGAGACTGGTCATACAAATAGATTATGTTCCACAGCATCACCTTTGTGGACCAAAACCTACAAAATATTCAAATTTCAGCCAATTTGACTGAGAACGATTTTACCCATAAAATGTGCGGGGTCCGTTACGAGCAAATTTTGGTTGTTGAAGGTTCAGGGAGTTCAAGGACAGCTTCGCAGCTTTCTGTATCATCAAAAAGCTCTTTCATCCACGTTTTTAGGTGCTCAATAAGATCACAACTATCTTTTCATTTATTGAAGCGTTCTTTTTCGAAAAAGCTTTTCCATCCGGTATGTGAACCAACACACAGAAGTTCGGAACTCGGTTCTGAAGCTTTGCCAAAGCTCTGGGTTCTGGAAGTTTCAAAGAGTTTTTTTTTCAATTGCAAAAGCTGTTTTTTGCTCGGTTTTGATTTGGACGATCCAAATAAAAAATCACGCAGGGAACTATGGGTTTGATAGTATTACAAAAAGCTCTTCCACTTCGTGCATCAATACTCGGAAGCACCAGAGTCACGCTATTCAAGCATTGTGAAAAAAAAATGTAAAAGTTCTTCAAAGCTCAGTTTTTTACTAGCAACATCAATTTCAAACTCGATTTCGAGCATTCCTTTTCAGATTTTTCCCCTAAAAAAGTGCAAAAGCTCGGCTAGCTTCCCATTGCCAAAGCTCTGATTCTGCAAGGGCACGTAGAGATATTGAACAAAAATCACTGGAACCAGTTCGAGCAGGTGTTTCTCCCAAAGTGATTTTCACTTTGGATCAGCAGTACGTGAAAACTTCAAAGCTACTTTCGTAAAAAGCTCTGCGTCGTGAAACCTCAAAGTTTTGTTAGTAAGCGAGTTAGGAAGAAGCATAATTGTCATATATTTCCAGAATCAGAACGGTGAGGACGTTGTCAAAATATTTGATGTTGAACCTGAACCATTCCGTATATCTACAGGTGTTTGCAGGAGCTTTTTTTCCCCTTTTTCTCTTTCTTTCTACAGAGAGAATATGTGTGGAGTACTTATAACCTTCTTGTCAGTTAGTTTCAAAACTATGAGCACCTGCCCAAAAAAAAATTCCAAACTGCCTTTTCAGGAACGGTTTGATCGGATTTATCAGTAAGTTTCGAGAAAAAAACCTCACCCCTTCCCTTTCGCCCGTTCCCTTCAACATTGGAAACAAGTGCAACACGTTGCCGTCGTCTCGGCGGTCATATTTACCAGCAAACGGCACCTCCTGCTGCCAGATGAAACGACCCGAAAAAATCCGAGGCCGGAAAAACCAGCCGAAGTCACACACGCAGCCGGCTGGGTGATTTCCTTGCGGGGGGCGAGCGGGTGTGCCGGGATGAGAAAAAATCCGCGCGCGATCTAGCGGGCCGCGATTATGCCGCACCGACGCCGACTTGATTCGACTTGCCGCAGCGCGCCACAACAAACAAAATCGCGCAAACGGACCGCCGGCGGAGCCGCCGCGTAAAGCTCGGCGCCTTCGGCCGCGCGCTCGGCAGGTTCCGGCGGGACGACAAGCGAAAATCGCGTCGCGGCCCGCTGCGTGATGAGGCGATGACGATAATTACGAGCGCCGGACGGCAGTAGGAACCGCGATCAAGTTGGCCTAGGGCAGGGGGCGACTCGACATACACAACCGTCGCCTGCTTGAGTATTTGTATGTTTGTACGAGTATACCTCTCGTATACCCGCTACCAGTGCCACCTGCAATTTCTGTATACGTAGCAACGTCAAAAATTCTTCGATGAGGGGAAGGATGGAGGAAGGAAGAAGGGGACTAACGGAAGTAAGAAGCGAAGTGAGAGGAAGGGAGCGGGGAATCGAAAAGGAGATGATGAAGTTCAGGTGGCGCTGAAACTTCCGTAACAACAGAACAACTATGATGTATCGTGCGACGCGTACCTACCTACCTGAACGTTTGAAATATTAATCCCGGTAGGCTTCGGCGGGTTTTGAAACTTTGGACAAGGAGCTTTGAGTTTTTAAATTATCGAAGTTGTTATTGCAAAAATACCAGGAATTGATGCCAACAGTGACAATGAATTTTTGATGTCACGATGTTTAGAGGTAGTTTGGAGGGTGATGGATGATACAAATGTAACTTTTTGGGTGATCACTTCTTCAAATAAAAACAAAAAATCAACAATTACATCCTGGCAGTGAGAAGTTTTCCATTTATTATAATTAAGGGTGGTTCAGGGGTGATTGATACTATCTATCTAAGTTGTAGGTTTTATTCTGGGGAGAAATTCAAAGTTGTAGATCAAGCGAGAGATCAAGTCCTGCCAGATAGACGGGCAGACGGATGAAAAGAAACATAGAGAGACAGACGAACAGACAGACGAACCAACAGACTATTTCATGCCAAAAAGGCCTCGTGCCCTTTCGGTGCGACTTACCTTTTGGTCCGTATTATTTAAGAACTAGGCCCGCCAGCTGATCAGAGGAGATAGGCCGGGGTTCTTGGATGGTTGGGGGGGCGCCACAGTATCGTGAGCCGAATTTCCAAAAATAATTAAAGCACCAAGCAATGACTAATACAATATTGGAGATGAAGCAAAATTTGGATAACAAATACAAAGTTTAAATCACAAAATGCGAAGAAAATCAACAGGTGCTGGATGGCTACTCTTGCAATAAATGAAATATACGAGATTGAGATGTCAATAATATTGCCACAATGGAGATTATACCACACTCTGGAAAAAAGTTCGGCTTCAACACAAGCCGAAATTGGTTAAACGTTATCTGTTCAGGCAAAGTAGGTACTTGCCGTCCGATTTTAGCCAGCCAGATAACAGTACAAGCCGAGTTGAAACTAACGCGGCACGTTAGGTACCTAGCTTGACAAGACGCCACAAAGAAAACGTTATCGGGATCTTTTCTCCAGGGTAAGTCATTGATATGGGCGAGCTCAATTACACCTACGCCATTATTGATATCGAAATGAACCAAACAGCACTGCAAACGGGAGGTCAAAGTGCAGTTTGTAGAATTATATTGCTCTATACAGGGTGTTCCATTTTTGCAGAGCAGTTTTTGAATGAGCTTCTTCAAATGGCACCCCCTGTATATTTTTGCATATTTGGATTTGCCTTTCCTCAGGCATTACAAATTCGTTCAGTTTTTGCAATTCGCTTCAACTGTTCAGAAGTTATTAATTCTTTTCTAAAAATTAATGCGTTTGTAGGCACTTACTAAATAAATCGCAAGGCACTTGGTTTTCAGGTTATCAAGTTGAGACTTTGCTTGTGTTCAAGCAATAACATAGGGTATCTTTTGACGGTAATAACGCCTATTTCCGTCTCGATATCACCTTGCTGTGACACATTGATTTTGGTGAACTTTAAAGGGCCATAACTTCATTTTCTCAAATAGCGTCCCCTGTTTTTTATTTCTTATTCGTATCAAGCGTCTCATTTCACATCTTTTTTACCTCGTATGTTTTTTCTCAAAAATTGATAGTTTGGAAAATTATTCGGTTTTTCTAAAAACTGGACACAAATTTCATCAATTAAACTTAGCGTGCAATGAAAATCAACTAATTCTGACAACCATTGTCGAAGACTTTCAAATTTTGACAAGAAATTTTGTCATCTTCACAGTTTTCACGATTGCAAATGTAGTAGTAAATGTTATCACTATTGATTTGTTGCACTACCTTAATAAATAATATTGTTTAGTTCCTTGTTCCGACATTTTGAGTTTTTTAATTTTTAGAATTTTAAGAAGTCATATTGACGTTGGTTGTCAGAATTAGTTGATGCAGTTTGGCTTTAGAATTAGTTAGATTTTTAAGTTGATTACTTGATCCGGTGCCATGGCCTGCGAGGTCATCTGACTTGACTAACCCGATTTTTTCTTCAGGGCTTTGTTTACGATCGGGTGTATGAAGCTTGAGTCAATACCAGGGAAAATATGGAAGAAATAATTTGAGAGGCTTTCCGTAGCATTCTTTATTTTCACTTGATAATTTTGTGCCAAAATTTCAAAGTGACGTACAATAGAAGTCACTTTGACATTGGTTGTCAGAATTAGTTGATTATCATTGCACGCTGAGTTTAATCGATGAAATTTGTGTCCAGTTTTTAGAAAAACCGAATTATTTTCTAAACTATCAACTTTTGAGAAAAAACATGGGAGGTAAAAAAGATGTGATTTGAGATGCCTCATAGAAATAAAAGAAATAAAAAACCAGGAAGTGCTATTCGAAAAAATTAGGTTATGGTCCCTCAAAGTTTACCAAAATCAATGCGTCACAGCAAGGTAATACCGGAACGGAAATAGGCGATTTTACCGCCAAAAGATACCCTATACTATTGCTTGAACATAGGCAAAGTATCAACTTGATAACCTAAAAACCAAGTGCCTTGCAATTTATTTCGTAAGTGCCTACAAACGCAATGATTTTTAGAAAAAAAAAATAACAACTGAACAGTTGAAGCGAATTCCAAAAAAAATGAACGAATTTGTAATACCTGAGAGAGGGCAAATCCAAATATGCAAAAATATACAGGAAGTGTCATTTAAAAAAGCTCGTTCAAAAACTGCCCTGCAAAAATGGGGCACCCTGTATAGAGCAAAATAATTTTACAAACTGCACTTCGACCTCCCGTTCGCGGTACCGTTTGGTTCATTTTGATATCATTCATATATATTATTCATATTCATTTATTAACCCTTTTTCTGTACATTGCACAATAGGGCAAGTCTATCATCCATATAAGTAACAGTTGAAAATAATACACAAAAACAACAGTTGAAAATAATACACAAAAACAATCACGCTCACGCGGCAAGACAACGACAAAACTACACACAAAAAAAAAGAACGCCAAGGTCCACAGACCTCCAAAGAGTGACCAACTACTCGACCCCCACAGAAAGCTCTAACGGTCCGCCGGTCGCCGGTCGCTCCCACCCCCCACCTGAATCCATTCAACGAACTCAGGCAAGCTGTAGAAGCAACCACCAACCAACAAAGACTTCAACATCTTCCTAAAGCCAACAGTCGTCGGGCATGACCTCAGAGAATCCGGCAATATATTGTACAATTTACATCCCGAAAAAACAGGCGACTTCTGAAAAAAGGCATGCCTCGCCCTCGCCAGGCTGAATCGATCCCCCCATCTAGTACTGTAGTGGTGGTTGTGGCAGTTCAGTGGGAATTTCTGCTTATTTGAATGGATATAGCACAATAAGTTCAAGATGTAAATAGAGGTCACTGTGAGAATTTTCTCCTCCTTAAATATCTCCCTACAGGATGACCGACACTGAAGTCCGAATATGAGTCGCAGAATTCTCTTCTGTAAAATAAATACACGATCAACCTCACTTGACTGGCCCCAGACCTCAATGTTAAATTTGATTGCGGAGTATACGTGAGCGTAGTATACACTCAACAAAACGGGTCTGTTTACGCTTTCTTTGAGAGAACGGATTATGTAATAACTCTTCCCAAGCCTATCACAAACCGCTCCCACTTGTGCCCTCCAGTCAAGAGAAGTATCCAGCCATGTTCCCAGAAATTTGACTTCATGTTTGGTGTCCAAAACATGACCATTAAATGTGAAAACGCTATGTGATGGTTGTCTGTACTTGTTGTGGAACTCGATAACTTCTGTCTTTCCCGCATTAACAATCAATCGATTCGAGTGACACCAGGCACTGAAGCACTGCAACATCCCATCCACTTTGGCTCGTAAAGTGTCACTATCGGGATCGGAGATGACGACGGTCGTGTCATCTGCATACATAAACACCTTTCCCACAGGTAGATGATTGGGAAGATCATTGGCGAACAGTAAAAAAATAAGCGGTCCGATATTTCCCCCCTGAGGAGTGCCTCCACTCAAGGAGAATTCATCGGACACACTTCCTCCCACCCGGACCACAAACTTCCGGTCACTTAGATAGGATTTAATCCATTCAAGAATAGGACCCCGAAGTCCCAAACTATTTATCTTTTTGCATACGAAGTCAGTGTTAATCGTGTCAAATGCCCTGGTCAGATCAAACAGAACAGCAACCACGTACTCATTGCGATCCATTCGTTCGCCTATGTATTGTGAAAGGTCGATCGTGGCAGAGGTGACAGAGCAACCCGCCCGAAATCCGTGCTGACAATCCGTAAGTAAACTAAATTCATTTAAAAATTGATAGATTTTTTGGCTCATGATCTTTTCGAATATTTTTGAAAACACGCTGAGTAAGGATATAGGTCGGTAGTTGCTAATACAGGTCGGATCCCCAGGTGATTGATGGCGTAGGTGAAATTGAGCTCGCCCATATCAATGACTCACCCTGTATATCTGTAACAATATTTTACGTACAAAGGTTAGACATTAAGATTTTGAAACTATCTTTTCACGAGATTCAATTGCGATTATTCACGTCAGACTAGGACTTTTCCCCCTATAAAATTCACGTTGATTTCAAAGTCACCAGCAATGATGTACCCACAAGACTGTCGATGGCACAGTGGCGGACTAAGGGAATTGGGGGCCCGGGGCGGAATTGTGAGATGGGGCCCCTAAGGAGTGAAAGTTGAGAATATAAAGGGGGGCTGGTAGACTTTTTGGCCCGCCCTGCCCCGCCGTAATTGAGCAAAAGCCTAAGGAACAAAAAATGAGTTGTTAACTTGACTATAAAACACACAGTAGCGCAGTCAGAATTTGAGGACGGAGAGGGCAAAGGCAACGGCGAGGGTGCAAGTCAGGGAAAAGTAGCGCCGCAGGCGAAATTTTTTGGGCATAATAATAATGATGCTGATGATAATCGGTATATTTCATGCGTTATACGATTTCGGTTTTTGACGTTTTCACCAAAATTACTTGATAATCAAACTTCTTTCCAGAAAAGTTTTGCGCTTCTTGAAAATTTTCGCCAGAATTTTTTTCTGTATCGGTTTAGTGTGGGATGAAGTGCCGTGGGCGCTTGGGAGGTAGGAGAGTGGGGTCATTCGCCCACTTTCGCCCCCCTTGGCTATGCCACTGATCACCCCAGTACCTACAAGAAGTTTTCAGTTCCAGCTTTGGATGTTGAATTGGATCTGAACTGTTGACTTAATGCTAAAACCTACTCGTATATACAAAATTAGGAATAATATGAATTTCTACTACCTGCAGCGCGCAGACAAGATAATTTTGTTGTTTTGTTTTTCCTTCTTTTGAAAAAAAATTATAAAATACAAAATATCAAAACTCTTGAGGGCCCTGGCACTGTGATATCCGGGGCTGGGGCCCCTAAAGCGTAAAGTGAAAATAATTCGCAGGGATTCCGTGATAGAGATACACCTCTATTGCCTGTGTGTAGGCGGGTAGGCCCCCAAACCTGTTGTCATGGAGCCTGCTAAGGTAATTTTAAAATGGAAAAAATAGGAAAACAATGTTTCTCACCCAAGTAATATGCGAAAAAAATGATCATCGAAGGAAAAAATTGAAATTTTTGGATTTTATTCCAATTTTTTTGAGGTATTTTTTACAAACAATAGGAATTGGAGGCCCCATCAGATGATTGAGGCCCCGAGGCCCGGGGCGGACCGCCCCCGCCGCCCCCCCCTTAGTCCGCCACTGCGATGGCAAAACTACAAGATTTGTGCACCGATTCCAAAAATGTGATATTGATTTGAACAAAGAGCATATACTCTTGGCGGATGGTCGAAAATGGCAACGATTTCCTTGCGAGCAGACTGAATTCCAATTTTGCACTTTATTGACCCTTGAAAACCGTTAATCTATTTTTCTCCTGTTTTTTCACTAGGACAGTACTCGAGTAGTGCTCAACCAAATTATCAACAAGAAAAATGATTATAGTTTACACATTTTCAGTGAAACACGATTAATAGAGGCGAAATAAAGTAACACAGGAGGCGAAATGTCGCCGCTTACTTGATCAAATCGCAAAGCGGTACACACGGTGATGGCGTAGCCCACGGGTCCACCTAGTACCGAGAGTTCATAAATTAAATGGGTCAAGGGTGCCTGTGAATTCAGAAACGTCTGTCGAAACTAGCGTAATCCTTCTGTAATAAATTTGTCAAACTTTGACAAGTTACGTCCCATATTATCGATTTCTGATCTGCCATAAGTGCACGAGAATACTTCAAGTTCGAAAATACCCCTCGATCATGTAGGTTTTGTGCCCTGCCGTGAACACCACATTGAAAATGTTCCGAAAACGAAAACTGCGACTGGTTTGACAAATTACGATAACCAAAAAATTTCAGACATCAAATGAACGATGCTAGTTCCGACAGATGTTTTCAAAGTCACAGGCACCCTTGACCCATTTAATTTATGAACGCTCGGTACAATAATAAAGCTTAGCTCACAGCCTTTAAATTTCCCCATCAAAAAGAACTTGTCATTAGCTTTCTGAGTTCAAGATCAAACTCCAAGCTTCCTCTTACTTTCTCCGAGTGGAATTATCCGCTTACTGAAGCTATCGTTATTATCAGATTTTTTTTGCCGATCCAAGCTGATTCAAGATTTTTTAGACAATTCAGTAAGAAACACACTACGAAGGCGCAGAGCGGACATTATATGTCTTTTTATGATTTCAAAAGAAAACGAAATTTTGAGATTAAAGTCAGAATTCTGAGTTTAATGTCGGAATTCTGAGTTTGAAAGTCAGATATCTGAATACAAAGTCGGAATTCTAAGTTTAAAAAGGCAAAATTCCGACTTTAAACTCAGAGCTCTGACTTTTGAACTCAGAATTCCGACTTTAAACTCAGAATTCCGACTTTGAACTCAAAGATCGGATTTTAACTACGAAAGCGCAATGCGGACATCAGAGTTTCTCTCATTATCTAAAAAAAAAACAAAATTTTGAAATTAAAGTCAGAATTCCGAGTTTGAAGTCGGAATTCTGAGTTTGAAAGTCGGAATTCCAAGTTTAAAGTCGGAATTTTGAGTTTGAAAGTAGGAATTCTGAGTTCAAAGTCGAAAATCCGAGATTGAAGTCAAAATTCTGAGTGTAAAGTCGAAATTTTAGTTTGAAAGTCAGAATTCTAAAATAAAGTCGGAACTCTGACTTTAAAATTCGGAATTTCGACTTTCGTTTCTGAATTCTGACTCAAATCTCAGAATTTCGATTTTAAACTCAGAGCTCTGACTTTAATCTCAGAATTCTTAATTTGAACTCAAAATTCTGATTTTAGCTACGAAGGCGCAATGCGGACATAAAAGTTTTTTTTTATTATCTTAAAAAAAACGAAATTCCAGATTGAAGTCAGACATCTGAATTTAATGTCGGAATTTTGAATTTGAAAGTCAAAATTCCGACTTTAAACTCAGGGCTCTGACTTTGAACTCAAAATTCTGATTTTAACTACGGAGGCGCAATGCGGACATCAGAGTTTTATCATTATCTAAAAAACAAACGAAATTTTGAAATTAAAGTCAGAATTCTGAGTTTGAAGTCGGAATTCTGAGTTTGAAAGTCAGAATTCCAAGTTTAAAACCGGAATTTCGAGTTTGAAAGTAAGAATTCTGAGTTCAAAGTCAAAATTCTGAGTGTTGAGTCGAAATTTTGAGTTTGAAAGTCAGAATTCTCAAATTCAAGTCGGAACTCTGACTTTAAAATTCGGAATTCCGACTTTCGTTTCAGAATTCTGACTCAAATCTCAGAATTTCGATTTTGAATTCAGAGCTCTGACTTTAGTCTCAGAATTCTCAATTTGAACTCAAAATTCTGATTTTTGCTACGAAGGCGCAATGCGGACATGAAAGTTTTTTTTTATGATCTTGAAAAAAACGAAATTCCAGATTGATGTCAGAGTTCTGAGTGTAAAGTCGAAATTTTGAGTTCGAAAGTCAAAATTCTGAAATTAAAGTCGGAACTCTGAGTTTAAAATTCGGAATTCCGACTTTCGTTTCAGAATTCTGACTTTAATCTCAGAATTTTGACTTTAAACTCAGGGCTCTGACTTTAATCTCAGAATTCCGACTTTAATCTCATAATTCTTATTCTTGAACTCAGAGTTCCGACTTTGAACTCAGAATTCCGACTTTAAACTCAGAATTCCGACTTTAAACTCAGAATTCCGACATTGAACTCAAAATTCTGATTTTAACTACGAAGGCGCAATGCGGACATCAGAGTTTTTATCATTATCTCAAAAAAAAACGAAATTTTGAAATTGAAGTCAGAATTCCGAGTTTGAAGTCGGAATTCTGAGTTTGAAAGTCAGAACTCAAAGTTTAAAATCGGAATTTTGAGTTTAAAAGTAAGAATTCTGAGTTCAAAGTCGGAAATTCAAGATTGAAGTCAAAATCCTGAGTGTCAAGTCCAAATTTTGAGTTTGAAAGTCAGAATTCTGAAATTAAAGTCGGAACTCTGACTTTAAAATTCGGAATTCCGACTTCCGTTTCAGAATTCTGACTCAAATCTAAGAATTTCGATTTTGAACTCAGAGCTCTGACTTCAATCTCAGAATTCCTACTTTGAACTCAAAATTCTGATTTCAGCTACGAAGGCGCAATGCGGAAATGAAAGTTTTTTTTATGATCTTAAAAAAAAACGAAATTTTAGATTGAAGTCAGAATTCTGAGTATAAAGTCGAAATTTTGAGTTTGGAAGTCAGAATTCTCAAATTAAAGTCGGAACTCTGAGTTATTCGGAATTCCGACTTTCGTTTCAGAATTCTGACTTTAATCTCAGAATTTTGACTTTAAACCCAGAGCTCTGACTTTAATTTCAGAATTCCGACTTTAATCTCAGAATTCTTACCCTTAAACTCAGAATTCCGACTTTGAACTCAGAATTCTGACTTTCAAACTCAGAATTCCGACTTTGAACTCGAAATTCTGATTCTAGCTACAAAGGCGCAATGCGAACATGAAAGTTCTTTTTATGATCCTTGAAAAAACTAAATTTCAGATTGAAGTCAGAATTCTGAGTGTGAAGTCGACATTTTGAGTTCGAAAGTCAGAATTCTGAAATTAAAGTCGGAACTCTGAGTTTAAAATTCGGAATTCCGACTTTCGTTGCAGAATTCTGACTTTAATCTCAGAATTTCGACTTTAAACTCAGAGCTCTGACTTTGATCTCAGAATTTCGACTTTAATCTCAGAATTCTCACTCTCAAACTCAGAATTCTGATTTCTGATTTCAGCTACGAAGGCGCAATGCGGACATAGAAGTTTTTTTATGATCTTGAAAAAAACTAAATTCCAGATTGGAGTCGGAATTCTGAGTTGAAAGTCGGAATTCTGAGTTTGAACGTCAGACTTCTGAGTTCAAAGTCGGAATTTTGAGTTTGAAAGTCAGAACATCCAGATTAAAGTCGGAAATCTGAGATTAAAGTCAGAGTTCTGAGTTTGAAGTCTAAATTCTGAGATCAAAGTCAGAATTCTGAGACTGAAGTCAGAATTCTAAGTTTAAAAGTGAGATTTCAGAGATTGAAGTCAGAATTCTGAGTTCAAAAGTCGGAATTCTGTGTCAATTCAGATCCTCCAATCCTTGAAACTGAGAATTCCAACTTTAATTTTAGAATTCTGACTTTCAAACTCAGAATCCCGACTTCAAACTCAGAGTTTCGACTCCAAACTCAGAATTCGGACTTCAATTTAAAAATTATTCCGGCTTTATTCTTAGAATTCTGACTCTTAAACTCAGAATTCCGACTTTAATCTCAGAATTCAGACATTCAAACTTAAAATTCCGATTTTAATTTTGGAATTCTGACTTTAAACTCAGAATTCTGACTATAATCTCAAAATTTTGACTTTAAACTCAAAATTCTGATTTCAATTTCAGAATTATTCAGGCTTTAGTCTCAGAATTCTGACTTTTAAACTCAGAATTCCCACTTTAATCCCAGAATTCAGACTTTCAAACTTGAAATTCCGACTCTAAATTCAGAGTTATGACTTCAGTCTCAGAATTTCGAGTTTTTTCCGAAATTATAAAAAAACTCTGATGTTTGCTCTGCGCCTTCGTAACCTACATAACGTTCAGATCACTGGACTACAAGAAAAAACGATAGATATGAAATTGATGAAGTTCTCACAATAAGGTACTTGAAGTGTTCATATGGCAATAGCACAAACCTAAATAGTAGGTATTTGAAATGTTCATATATCGCCAAGTTTCGAGTGAAAACAAAGTCGTTCAAAATGATCGTATAGTGAAACATAGCAAAAATCACAGCAAAAGCTGAGGCTAGAACAAAGACACTTCGCCTAGCCTACAGCCTACATTATAGCACTAATTGTGCTCTTGAAACTCTGTTAGTTAGCGTGAGGCTCTCGTATTCCCATTTTATTCCAGAGCAGGCACGGAGCTAGACTTTCAATGTCAGGTGGGTCAGGTCCGGGTCCAATAAATCGATGGTGGGCACAATAGGATAATAGCGCCGCAGGCAAAAATTTTTCAAATCAATGATAATTATGCTAATAGTAATAATACTAAGAACATGAATCTCAATTGGTTTTTCCTATTTTTATCTTCCAATTTTTCGAGAAACATTATGTACTCACCTAAACGGGATTTCTTGTTTTGAATTTTTCAGGTGAGTAGTTTCAAGTGGATAGGTACCGATACTTATTTTTTTATTTTTCCACCATTAATAGTAGTTATCTACTTATTTGTCAATATATTTATCTTCTTCAGAAATTTGATCTACAAATAATCCTTGTGTTCTTCAAGTGAAGTCCAATGGGCTGCATCAATTTGACTTGCCACCGATAATAATTGTGTCTGGGATTTTACTGTTGAAAAGTTGATCCACTCAACATGCCAATTTTTGTGTTCTGCAAACTTCCGGTTATGGTAGAACGAGACGACGAATGTTGTGCAATATTGTTCTTTGAACACCATCATCGATTTCACTAGCTTTTTTCTTTATAACATTTACCAACATAATCGCGCAATGTTCTTTTTGGAGTCATTTTACATCTCTATTCTCAAATATTAGGAAATACCCAGTATAACGGATGGAGAGTAGGCAGCCAACAATACCGGCTGTCAGAACTGTCAAGACTATTCAAGTGACTTTAGTGTGAGGGGGTTGTCGATGAAGTTCGTTATGAGTGAGATTAATAATAAGAATGATGGCGTTATCCGAAGATAATAATGGAGAAAAATAATGGAATGGTTTTAATAATTGCAACTTTTTTGCTGAGTATAGGTACACTTATCTACCCACAGATTCTTATCCGGTTTTTATTGCGAGTCCAATAGTCAAGCTCCCTTGATCGCAACTGTTACCTCCTTCTTACATACACAAAATACACAAGCTTGCATACAACTTGGCGGCTTGGCTCTCGGAAATTGTTTTTTCAGCTTATTCCTTCATTTTAGTTATCTATTTTTGTGATATTTTCGTCGGCATAAAAATGTTAGAATGCTTTGGGTGGGAACAAAAATTTTGGGAAAGTGCTCTACTGTAGCCGGTTAGTTCATCCGTCCGTCCGTCTGTCTGTTTGTTTGTCTATCTGGCTGTCTGTCCATTTGTCCCTGTGTACAAATTTTTGAAGTTGAACTCCTCCTTGATGAAGGAGTTGGATACCTGCAACTTTTTTCTGTGCGATAGCGTTTCTGTGAACAAACACGGAAATGTGAACAATGGGCCTTTTTGTTTTACAATTGTGACGTTATTGCACTTTCACATCAACCAACCAATTGTGATGAAATTTAGATTTCACTCGACGTGTCTTGACGAAACCGCTACGCGTCGTGATAACTCCTCAGAACGGAACTATTCTGTTACTGAACGTGAAGTCTTAATTCTTCACCTGTTCCTGTTTTGTTCGTTTCTTAAATACACTTGACCAATTTGGATGTAGCCAAGATTCCTGAACTTTTTATTTCGGTTTTTTGCGTCATCTTATCAGCTATTGTATCTCCATGCAAAGCTCCGACATTCTTTCAGGCATCGTTTTGTCCCATCCATAGCGAATGCATTCGCGAAAGTCGCCCTGTTCCAAGCAAATCTGCGACTGACGCTATTCTATTTTCAGGAATATCCCGCCGGAACGCACCGTATACATAGATATACCGATCGCTATATCCCCGACGACAAGGAGATTGAAACAAGTGAGCGCTACAACAATAAAAGAGAACTTGACCATGTCTTTGCTTCGCCTGAGTCAATTTTTTTTTGTTCTTCGCCATCTCTCGTAAATTTCATCATTTCCTAGCTCGCTCGCGTATATACCTACTCCCAAATCAAATTACGTACGGCGCCGCGACGCCTTTCGAACGTCGGATATTCGGCCGTCGTTCTACAATATCGCATATACGGAGTTTTTGTGTTTGTGCTTGCGCCTCAAAGGACGTCATCTTATTGGGCTGCTCAGATATCTCAACTGAGCTTTTATACGTATTGTAGATACCCCACCACTCCACCTATACGGTTTAAATCGAGGCTTAAACGAATTTTTTTCTTGAAATTCTCTCTGGATTTCTTTTTTTTTTTGTAGGTATAATTCAGCGATATCGTTCATTTCATTCGAGTTATTCTATGCTTTTTGATGAAGAATATGTCGGAGAGGAGGAAAGTGATATGGCCAGCAAGAAGATAGTAAAGGGATGCGATGAAGCGGATAGCCTCCGGAGACGAGATTTCTATTTTGTGGCTGACGCTGGGTTTGTCAATGCGGGAAAAAGGGAAATAAAATGTTTGCTTGCGGTTTTCCCGTATACTCGAGCCGTGAGAGGGAACGTGGTGCAGAACATTACGTTCACCTGTCGTCGTCTTTATTTTGATCCGAATTGTAAGTAAGAAGGTAGTAGGTTTACTCTAAGATATAGACTATACCTATCTATAAACTTATACGTTGCCGTATCAGGTATCTTGTACTTCGATAAAAATTGGATGAAATCTGGAAATAACAACAGCTTCATGTTCAGTTACAGAATAATTCCGTTGAGAGTAAGTGAGAGATCACAACGCGTAACAGTCCGGTGGAACTAGAATAGCACAAATTGAGATTATTCTGGAAATTATCATAAGTTATGTTGGAGATGATTATGGGGATGAAAATTATTATTGCCGCTCATGCCAACAATGTCATAACGGAAGTTTTGAATGAGGAGGATAATTGAATATTAGACTGAGGTACATTTTGATGGTACGTGATTCTATTATCACGTTGATAAAAGGAGGTACGCCCTTATGGTCGGATAGAAGATTATATCTGGAGTTTAGCGTGTAGCTGCCATCACCAAGCCGAAAAAGATTCAGCTCCTGGCTTGGGCCAAGGAGAAAGGAAAGAGGGGAGCAGTCAGGGTCGTACATATTGGATTTTGACATTTTTGAATACAGTATTTTGACGCGGCTAAACTCATCCACCAATGAAATGGAAGCAAGACCGCAGTTGACATAAAGCAGCGTTGCCACGTTGTCATCATTTACATGTATGTCATTTATCATGTATGTTCATTTATCCCTGATTCCTCTTCGAGTTCCTCTTGTTGTGAGAGTTTGCGGTCATGTTTTCTGAACGTATTGAGCTGTTTTTTGACTTTTTTGTGCTAAATTGGAAAAAAATAGGAGCTGGTTTCAAAGAAGCCAGCGACAGAAATCTCCCAGAAGTCGATGCGGACATGGTAGACAATTTTTATAGAAGAAACGCAGATTTTTTCGCACATGGCGTAAGACATGTTAAAACTAGCAGGTAGAGCTTTGTGACTCATAAGCAAGCGGCAAGCGAGCCTCTAGCACCTACCTGATCCCAATCAATTAATCATTTCTTTTCTTGCAGAAGTAGCAAACAAATATATGGAGACGAAGCAATAGGGTTTGTACAGGTGAAACGTGATGAAACGTTATGTACTGTCAAAGCCAAAGTAACACCGGAGCACAAAGTCCGAAGTACTCCATATGCTGTTACAGTCATCATTGAAGAAGAAACAGAGGAGGTTGTCTCATGTACCTGTGGAGATTGTGCGGCTAGTTCAGGTAGGGTGCGGTTTTAGCAAACTTCATACGATTCAAGTTTGACGAAGTGAAGGATATCATTGTTTTGTAGTTTGGTATCAATGAATTTGAATTGAATTGAGATTTTTTGTGTGACTTTGTTACAGGAGGCTGTAAGCATAGCGTCGCTCTCCTATATTGGCTACTAAACAAAAGCCAAAATCCATCAGTAACCTCCACAGAGTACTATTGGAGAGAATCTGCTTTAGCCAAAGTGGGAACTACCCTTAAAGGACAAACACTCCAGGAAATTTTCAAAGTTAAAACTAGTACCACTAAATCAACAACCTCAGATTTCAAAGATAAAATAGTTAAAAGTGGATTAACATCAAATTCAGATGAAATTTTATTCACTTTTCATAGTGATAAGGAAACCGATGCACAGAAGGTTTCCCTTCATCATTCCTTTATCAAGGACACTATTATCTTTTGCTTGGGAAAGAGGATCTAGTGGAGTATTTAGTACATATTTAGGATTTGTTATTAATTAGTATTAGTACACGCAATGCAATGCATATTATAAACAATAAAATACTGGAAACTGAATAGTATATGAAGAACAGGTTCATTTGTTTTAATTTTTATACAGTTGACAACTGAATGTTTCATTAAAGTTGATCAAAATGTAAAAACAGAACATGTTGGGTGTAGCTAATTTGCAGACAGAGTACCAAATCTTCGATTTGGAAGCAAAGCGGTGAGTTGTTCTACTTAGTTGGGAGAACCATCAAGCTCTACGGCCTGTCAATTTGCTATATTGCTGATGGTGACGATAGCTGTTGTAGATCCTTGCTAACACCTACCTAGATAGTGGCATATGATTTCACTTCCTGCCACATTAATTTCGAAGTGTTGCTTGGAATCATTTTCTTCGCATACCTCCACGATCTGCTGCCAGTGGGGTAGTGAGCTCATATTTCTTTTTCTTTGTAAAAGGAGTTAGCTGAGGCTTCTTTTTCAGCTCAATTTTTGAAGGGGTGTACTACCTATTTTTCTTGAATGGTTCTTAAGCCCACAACCGAGCCCACAACCTTATAACATACTACTACTTCTAGCTTGGGGCATCGGATTCCAGCTGTGAAAAACCAAACTGTTGCAGGTAAGGGGTCACAAACTTCAACGATTCTACCTACATTGGAATGATCTTCACAGCAAAAATATCCGCCGCCCCATGGGGCTGGGCTTTTCTCGCCGGTAGCTGTATGGCACTTGTTTCTCAGGGGTTGAGACTTGGGTACGCTGATGACAATTTTTTGTGGGGCACTTGAAGAGGTGTTGGGATATCCCTCGAAAATGCATGTTTTCGATGACAATATTGTTTATTTGCAGAATGTACCGAACAAATATTTCGATTTAACCACCATTCTGTCAAAAAAGACAATTAACAAGGTGGCAACTGTTAGTAGAGCTAGGCAACCAGTTATACTGGTGCCTACCATGTCAACCTACCCCCTACTCGCTACCGACTTGACGGTTAGTGATTACGGGATTCGCCGCCAGTTAGAGACTGACACTGTACCAAGACGGTCCCGAGTCGTTACCATTGTTACTCAATAAATACGATCTAATGCAATCTCGAGTGTCTTTTAATACACCCATTAATATCAACAACGTCGTTAGAATAACGTTTTCTTGTTGCAAAGCTGCCAGATTTATAATGGACTCCCATGGCAAACACCAGAATTGATTGTTCATGCCTCAAAAATGTATTCCATTTTATCCAAAAACATACCACCTAACGTGCTGTTTTGTCGAAGTGATTTTTTCCAAGGAATATCAAAGTATTCATGCAAATCTTGACTGTCTGTCACACAATTTGACAACAAGGCTCCAGCTACGACCATCCCATTGCGCAAACTCAACTCGTCCGCCTACGTTATCAGACGTTGAAGTTTAATCAGGGTTATTCCCGCCTCCATTTTCAACATTTAAAAAAAAAAGGTAGAGGCTTTTGAGACAAACTGTTATCATTCATATAGCAAACTTACCTTGTAGAACATTTTGAAGCAATGAAAAAAAATCGTATGGGACCCTATCAGGTATATAGGATCCTGATACGAAAATAGCTCGATTTTAAAATACCGGTCGTAGTTAATTGAGTGTGTATACCCCTATTTTCGATCCTGTGATGTAGACGGTTATTTTTAGATGGCGCATCCTGCAGGATGAGCTGGCTCGAAAGGCTTCGCTTAACTTCTGCATCTGACTGATTCTGAAATCTGAATTTGAACAGCGGAAAGAGCGAAAGCTCTCGTTAAGCCCCGAGCCATTGTCGAGAAAAGCGGGGAGTTGTTTTATTTCACCTACGTAAAGGTGTTTTCTGCATTCTAGAAGCTCGTTTGTGAACCTGGATCTATCCTAGGTATTCAAGTACCTATCAAGATGAAACTTCAAGAAAATGAATTGTTGCAGTGTTTTCCGCCAGCAGATTTGTTCATAAGAAAGACAAAACCATTTCTTGCTTGAATGAAAAAGTTCCTGCGGACTGATTTTAAGCAATGAATACTGGACTCGGTGGGTTGTAAGAAACTCAAAAAAATTATCATTGAGACAAAGAAAAAATATATAAAGGGATTCTGTTTGTGTCACGGCCAGTTCCACCAAAGTTTTACGAGCAGATAAACTTCAGGTATCATGCTGATAATTGCCACGCACCAGCCAATAGCATGGCCAGTTGCTTAGTTACTATGAGAGTGATGAAGTTAATTCGTTCACGAAAGTTTGGTGAAACTGGAGGTGAATGCTCAATGTTTTTTTTGGTACATATATGGAAAAACACAGAAGCAAATATGTTGCAAGACCGTAAGCGACCAAAACCATATGCTTTTAAGCAGCTCGTAGATTTGCTGCAGGACAAGAAATACTGGGAAGAATGACATTACAAAAATATATATCCAATGAAAATGAAGCGCCTAAAAATCATCCTCATAATAATATATACCTTCAAAAGATAACCTTTAACAATTTACATTTTGCGTCATTGAGCCCTAAGGACATGTGGGAGAAAGGAAGCCGCTGCCATGGGGCTGGGGAATTGAATAAAGTGCAGCTTTCCAATTATGCGGGCGTGAATATAAATACCGACGAGAAAAGTCCTGGAAATGTGACGATGGTAATATTCTCCCCAGTTATTGGAGCAGAGTTGAGTCTTTGTGTTCGCTTTTCTCATCCTCCCCCATGCCGCACTTGGGAGAATATTAAAGTCTCGATTAAAGTTTTCAAAATGGGTTTTACGCCAGGTTTTACGCTTCAGGTAAGTACTTGTAAATAAGACGTAAGTCTCGCCGCACACATACGTTGTCCGCACCTGCTCGTAGATCACGAGCAAGTTCATAAAAGCGTCGATTTACGGCTTGCGTTAGATTTCAGCGGGACGTCTGATATTTTCCTGAACATATATTTCCACCCCGTACTCACCCATAAATTCGTTTTCCAAATCAGCGGGGTTATATAAGCAATCGATTGGGTACTTTAATCTGAGTTTACAAAATAACGATGTATGTGGGTAGGTATAATCAATTCCACGGCTTTTTGCATCAGAGAAAAGCCGTGTCCCCGTGTCTATGGAAACATTGTGTTATGTTGGTCACGAATGATACGATGACAAAGGGGATTCCAGCCAGTTGTCTACACGTGCAATTTTCAATGTGACACTCAAAGGAAACTAAATAACAATTCCTCACACATTCTCGGAAATTTTCACTTTCGCGTACATGACTCTCCGAAACACGGTGGCAATGTCACATTAAAAATTGCACATGAAGATAGCTAGCTGCCAACAAGTCATCAACGTGTCATTCGTACCAACGCAACCCATTTTTCCATAGCTTGCTCTAGTGCAGAAAGTCGTGAAACTTATTGTATCTAAAAAGAAGACATAAGAACGTCAGCGCATTAAATTGTTAACATGTCTTATAAAATAATACGTTAGTACCTATTGTGAGAAAACTCCCCTTCACCCAATTATTTAGCCCATTTTACTTCAATCATATGAATAAATTCCGAACTCCCTCAATCTCCCGTCATGCTAGTACCTACCACAGGTTCATTCGGAGGAGAACGATCAAATAAATATTGCAAAATAAACAAAGTCAATAGAACTACACCTCATCTTTCATTATGAATCAATCAAAAATGGCCAATTTAATTCAAGTACCTATAGTTAACCTTAATTACTTCATTTGAACTAATTATTCATTTCACAGTTTCACATCGTGCTGCGTTCAGCTAGCAACAAGGAATTAGTACCTCGTTGATTTTAATTCAACCATCCCTTCTTTCTAGCCCATTTTTATTTGTGCGGAGAGAAATATCGATCATTCAGTTGTACAGAGAGAAATCATTATTCACTGAGTATTGTCTGTGTTTATCGAAATTATAGGCATTATTTCTTTTATTGATCAAATAATCCACATAATTAAGTATTTTATTTCATTTCATTCATTTAGAGTCTACAACTCGCTCTATACAATGACCTTAGCCTGAGGTATTTTAAATCTTTGAAAGTTGGATGCTTTCGTTGAATCAATTTACATCCAGCTGGTGCTGTGATTTCAACTTACAGTCTTGTCACTCAGCTCCGTATTACGTTGTGTTACATAACTTCACTCAAATAATGTGCAATCAGGTATGAGCTTCCAATAAATAAACCTAGTGTGACATATATGCTAGTGCGGATGGAACCTACCCTGACCTTGCGAAGGCTAATTTTGGTTGTTGTGTCACCGTGGTGATTCACCTGAATCTTTGAAGGTAATAATTAGACTACTGGAACCAATCTAAACTGAGACAGCTATTGTACAGTGCAGGAAGAGAAAATGTTCATTAGGACCGCAACATGCCCACATGTTCCTGCCTTGTCAAAGGTTCCAGACGAACGAAGGAAGTGGCAGCCCTGAGTGTCATTTACGTCAAGTTTTTCATGAAAAAGTTTGTCTAGCCACTTAATGCATTCCTTTTAAATTTGAATGCAGTACCTACATGAGCACTAGGGAGAATCGGCGTGAAAAAATGCGGTGGTACAAAAAAAAATTAAACTTTTCAAAAAACCGCACTAGGATCAAACTTTGAGAACCGTTGAGGGATATTGATATGTGCTTTTCAAAACTGCACTTGATTGCATCTGAGATTTTTTGCACAGAAGCGGGGCATTGAATATTGTGGACCGGTTTTGCACTTCTTCCGTTTCCACCCTGTATAGCCCACTTGACGTCGTTGAGCCCCTGTACCATCCAAGTATCTCACAGCCAAAAGAATACGCTATCCAGCATGACCACGATTTCCGATATCGTTCCATGTTTTCTCATGAGATATCCACATTTGAAGTGGGGTAAAATTTTCGGGTGGATCACTTTCAGCCCAGTTCAGTTGGAAGCTCCCAGCTATATTGCAGATATGTCAACTTGGCTTTTGGCCGTTCTCGAAATACACAGAACGAATTCAATGAAGTTTATAAACAAATAATTACTTCAACCCCGTTGAACAGTTATCATTTTATTACAATAGAAGATAGACTTGCCTGGGTGCTTCCATTTCTCGTAAATGCTGCACTGCAATTATCAACAATGATTTTAGCATTCTTATTGAATCATTCTTGACGGATCCTCATTTTCTCCTGTTACACATTCGTTAGTGTCGACTGCATCCAGCCACTTCCGCTTCTTCTACTACTAGGCCCTTCCTATCTCGCTTTCCCAACACCCACCTATGCTGGAATGTCCCTTGATCCCCAAAACTGATCTGCCGGTGTGCGGTGTCACCCTCGACACACAAGGCGGCATGTCGCTGTTCTCGCATTCCTAAACCAAGGCTAATTTATTCCGAAAATATGATTCTTTTTTTTTTTTTTTGAGCTGGCCATCACAGTATGTACAGGGTGATCACGCGAGATGGATACCTCCTCATGGAAAACTTATCCCTCGAAATAATTTGGAGAAAAAATTGCCTGGAACAATTGTTTTCATAGTTTCTGAATGTGTCAAGTATAATTTCCCATTTCGTGCCAGATACCTGTCCCAATTTTTTCTGCTTTTTTTCGAAACAACTCTGTATTTCATCAACACAATAGATCCACATTGTTATCGACATTACAAATATGCATGACAGTTCTTAATTTTTCACTGAATAAAAAAAATTAAAATTTTACGTTCGCATCTCAAATTTTTTTTTCCGAGAATGATCGAATGAATGAATTTTTTTCAGGAATCAAATATGTCCTGAATATTTGTTCAGTCATTTTGTGTCATTCCATGTCACTTTGAGGTGGAACAAAATATCCTGGACATATTTGAATTCTGAAATGAGTCCATCATTCTCAAAAAGATAGACGTTTTGGAGATGACATTGTGGAATTTTTGATTTGAAAAAAAAATCCAGAAGATAAATGCATATTTGTAATTAAAATAACGATGTGCATCAATTGTGCTGATAGAGTACAGGGTGTTTGGAAAAAAGCAAAAAAAAAATGGTACACCTGTAAGTATATGACACAGAATGGAAAATTATACTTGGCATATTCAGAGACTATGGAAAAAATTATTCCAGAAAAGATGAATTTTTTTTTAACTATCTCAAAGGGGGAGTTTCTTTATGGATGATATCCGTGTCACGTGATCACCCTGTACCTATATCTCGTTCACTTGTTGTTTTCAGTAGAACGACTTTTTAGAGCAAAAATAAAGTGACAAACTGGGGGCTACGGCTACGGTCGGTGGCAAGTTCACAGCTTATCCGCTTACAGGTGCCTTTTTACTAAATGAAACGATGACGTATTGCGTATTATTGTGTAGTTATTGCTATTTTCAAAATCGAAATTGGTCGCTCTAGAATTTCTTTTTCTTGAAATCTACTTGTGGAAATCGATGTAGAAATTTCTGTAGATTTGATAAATGCTCAAAAGTCAATTTCGTGGAAATATTATACTGCCTTTTTCCTTATGACGGCAGATCAGCCGTCCGTATCCTCCCAGCGCTCCAGCTTCTCACTTTATTTTTACTCAAAAAGTCATTCTATTGAAAAAAAAAGTGAACGGAATATACCTACAGTAAAAAAAAAGTTCCAAAGTAGAAATGAAGCAAAAAGATCTTTATAGCTAAAAACATAAAATCGGTCATAGCAATTACATTAATGTAATAAACTTACGAGTGTTGAATAATCTGGATTCGTCTTCGGAAATCTAGCGAAACCAAGACATACCTGCAACAAAGAAACTCTCACTTAGGAAGATGATACACAACAAAAAACAGTAACAAACAAAATAATGACCAATTGCAATCGGCAACTAAGTGGTCATACACAAAAATCAAGCCCAGAATTGTTCTCAGCGACTTGGATTTACTGCGAAACGATATCCCACTTGCAATTTCAAAAAAATTACATTTTTCACGTTCTGTAAAATTTGAAGTTTTGAGATGACAATTTTGAACAACTGATATTTTTTAAAAAACTTTCTGTTTCATTGACATTTTTGTGAAGTGCGAGTGAGGCTTCGATTCACTAGGAGACGATATGGCACTTGAAATTTCTAAATGTCTACATCTTTCCACGTTGTGGAAAATTTTGAATTTTTGAATGATTCCGACAGTTTTTAGAAACTGATATTTTTGAGATTTTTTGTTTTATTGACATTTTTGTGAAGTGCGAGTGAGGTATCGTTTCTTACTAAATCGCATATTGGCATCACGTTTCTGGGCTTCAATTCACCCTCTACTCAGGCTGTTCAGCAAGGAGATTCTTCAAATTTAATTCCATAAATGGACTAGTTCGAAGACCAGTTACATCCCGGAATTTCCGCAGAAACCAGGTGTGAAGAGCGCAACAGGCAAAAACGGAATCCGGGATTGTCATTATTGACATTGATTTATCAGGGAATCGATTTACAAAAAATTACACATTTCGATGATTTGGAATTTCTTGGTATTTTTGATACAACGGTACCTTGGCTTCTCCCAACGTGGATACTGATAAAGGGCGATTATTAGTAGTGTGGCTCCACATCCCATTGAGGTACTTGACCTACAAAGCGAACCCCTGTTCTTGAAGGCCCGGGGTGATGTGGTAAGCATCACGCCTTAGACAACTGCCATGACCCCTGGTTTACACTGAACGCAGGTACATTTACAGCGACTGGATTAGTCACTTGCCGGAAAGATTGACAACAGCAGTGAATTTTCCATCAGTGCTGCCGCGTGGTATCGAACTCACTACCTTTAAGCTCGCAGTCCAGCGCTCCAACCGCTGAGCTACCACTGGTGGAAAGGGGGGACTAGTGTCTATGTATAATATCTGAATTCAACCACTATTGAGTGTTTCTACCGGAAGTTTCCTGGAATTATAATTTGCAGTTAGTCAAGTATGAAAGTGAAAAAGTATGTTCGTGACTTAATCCAAAGCGTGCTCTTGAAGCAGTCAGCCAGGCAACGCGGGTAGGGTAATCAAGTCATGAACATACCGGGTGGGCCATAAAGAACCGTGCTCTGAATTTTTCCTTCCAAAATGTTTATTTCGCCACCGATTTTAACGAACTTTTCAGCATTTGCTAGCCAATTGAATAGGCTATCATTTCCGTTTCTCAAAATGACCGACATTCCAAAGTCCAAGATGGTAGATACAATTGAAAAAATGCCTTCACTTGTTCCCGTTGCTTTTTATTGAAAGTTAGCAGAAAGTCAAAACCAATAATTTATTATGAAAGAATAGACCTTTTTTGTCAATTCAAGACCACAATCAATAAAATCGGGTCATCGGTTGAAGAGCTATTGCGAGTTGAAGCGAGGCCTACTTCCCGTCTTTTTAATTTTTGCATTATTGATCCAAATTCAGGTATCCTGTCCGCCAATCCGCCATTGGCTAGCCGCCATGGCTAGCCAATTGGACAGGCTATCTTTTCCATATGAGAAAATGACGTACATGTCAAAATCCAAGATGGCTGAAACAATTGAAAATAGAATTTCTTTTGTCCTTTTTGCTTTTTGATAAGAATTAGCAGAAAGTCAAAACCAATGATTATTATGAAGGAATAGACCTTTCTTGACAATACAAGACCGCAACCAATCAAGTCGGGTGATCTGCTGAGGAGCAACGGCGAGTTGAAGCGAAGCCTACCTACCGGTTCCTTTATTCCCACATAAATGACCCAAATTTAGGAGCCCTGCCCGCCATATCCTTATTTTCCAACCGATTTTTTCAAATTTGGTATCAATGACTAGCCAATTGAACAAACTGCCATTTTCATATAAGAAAATGGCTAACATGTCAAAATTCAAGATGGCGGAAACTACTGAAAATAGGCCTTATTCGTCCTTGTTGGAATAGAAAAACGGAAAGTAGGCTTCGCTTCAACTGGCCGTAGCTCCCCATCAGATGAACCGATTTGATTGATTTTGTCTTGAATGGTTGAGGAAGGTCTATTCCTCCATAATAATAATTGGTTTCAACTTTTTGCTAATTTTTATTGAAAAGCAATGAGGACAAAAGAAATTCTATTTTCAATTGCTCTCGCCATCTTGGATTTTGACAAGTTGTCATTTTGCCATATAAAAAAGGTAGCCTGCCCAATTGGCTAGCCATTGATACCAAATTTGAGAAAATCGGTTGAGAATGAGCATATGGCGGATTGACGGGCAGGATACCTAAATTTGGGTCAATTATGCGGAAATGAAAAAACGGAAAGTGGGCTTCGCTTCAACTCGCAATAGCTCATCAGCAGATAATCCGAAAATATTGATTGTGGTCTTGAATCGACAAGGAAGGTTTAGTCCTTCATAATACATTATTGGTTTTGACTTTCTGATAACTTTCAATAAAAAAGCAACGAGAACAAAAGAAGGCCTATTTTCAATTGTTTCTGCCATCTTGAATTTTGGTATGCCGGCCATTTTGAAATACAGAAATGATAGTCTATTCAATTGGCTATCCAATGCTGAAAAGTTCGATGAAATCGGTGGAGGAATGAGAATTTTAGGAGGAAAAATTCAGAGCACGGTTTTTTATGGCTCACCCGGTACGTTTCTACTTCAAACTCACAATTTACAGAAAAGAAACACCCGGTATATTGCCTACTCTAAATGCAACCAGCTACCTATCTTCTTTGTAGTTATTTTTCTCTATGCCGACAAGCGACAACGACAATATTTGGGAAGGAAAGCATTTATTAGTTCGCTGTGCATAGCCAAATATCAAATAACATTACTGTAGCACACACTATGATATGGTTAGTTGTGTTTGTGTTCCAGTCTGTGTGCAGTCAGTAAGCCTGCAACTTGGCATGCGAACATAACTTGGAGCCCTGCAGGCGCTTGAGAACATTCTGTTGTTGCCAAGTAGTGTGTACCTATGTGTTACTTATACAGGGTGTTTGAAAACTTGGGGTGGAAAATTGAACCGCAGTTAGAGAAATGCTTCAAAAGTATGAGAAAAATGTTGAAAAAATGTGGGGTCCTCATTCTTGAAAATATTGTTACGAGCGGCGATCCCGTGCATTCGGTAAACACGCGATCTCTCTAGATTCTTCCCTCCATTAGGTCGCGGTGTAGATACAAGTGCGGAGCTCTGGACATTTCCAGAAGTATACGCGATCACTTGGCAACCTCCAACGCTCGATCAAGACATATCTGCTCATTTTGGCGGAGGCGCCGGTTCTACAGCACAGCAGAATTATACGGGTATTGTGCAAGATTTTTCCGGGAGTCGTATGGAATCCGTATGTCGGGTCACTGTGTAAACTACTGGAGAATGCATGGAACATTCGAGATGAACTAGTCGGACCTATATGAGGCATCAATCGTCGCCTCACGAGCAGTATTGAACTTGGAAGCGAACGAGAGCGATAAAAAGCGAAGTAGTCATCGGCTATATTCCTAAGTAGATAATTGTTGACGTGTATTTATTGTAGCAGGCAGTAATAAACAGTGTGTGTTTTAAAATTGATTGTCTCCAATTATGATCGAACCCGTACGCGAGATATGTGGCAATATGGAGGGTCAAAAGGTGATCCTTCGACCCCCTTCCCCTTTATTTTCTTTATTTTGAAAGATTTTAGAAAACTCTTACAAACAGACCAGAAAGCAATGTTTTTGAACATTTGAATGTGTTTTGTAATTTCATTTACTATACAGGGTAAGTCGTAAATCCTGAATATCCAGTTTTCTTCAAAAATGCATGCAGAAAATTGGATATAAGAATATTTGTAGAATTTGTCGCTCTAGATCAGTTTTATAACCTGTAGAATTGACAGAACGGAACGCCGCGCCATATTGATGTGTAAATATAATTATTTTCGTCACGGAGCCTGCCACGAGATAAAATCTCTCCAAGCTTCAGGTAATTGCTGTCGTCCCTTCTTTGGTCCTGTGTCCTTCGTCCACTTTGCTGCTGAGCCCCATAAAACTTCTCCCACCCACACGTTGAGTAGAGTATTTTTTATTATTGTGCGTCTGTGTACATGGATGGAGTTATAGCCAAGGGCTTGCGATGTTTGAACTTAACAAACGAGGTTCGCCCTATACTTAATTGGAGGAAATATATCTAAAGATACCTTCACCCTCGCCTTCACCTGTACCACCCACGTCCAAGCAGGTGCTTTCTTTGTGATCCTGATGGATTAAGTTGGATAATGTGGAGTTCTGGTATAGAGGCTCGTTATTTTAAGATTAGGTAGACCTCGAGGTAGACCTAGTCTTTGGAATATAAATTCCTCGATAAATTCGACCAGTTTCCTCGAGTTTCAACCAGTGAAAAAGGTAAAAGTTCACTTGCCAGTTCGCTTGAGTGGAAATTGACGAGAATATAGGGGATATAGAGAAAACTATTCTCATGCATTGAAATGGACAAATTATCAAATGAAAGGTACCTACATTGTAACTCTAGCATAGTTCTTCGTGTGAATAACACGCCTTGTCTCATCAAGCTGTTGACATGAGATATCTCAAGAAACAAGATTTCTCTGTGACTTCATAAGAACGGGGAGGAATTTCATCAGATGATATTTGTGTGTGGAATAGCCCAAGCCGACTGTTCAAGTCAAAATCATAGTAACAAATACTTTGGGTCACGATGGAACTAGAATTACAAATCATCGATATGAAGGGGGAAAAATCGAGTTTTTTTCTAATAAAACCAGGTCAAACACGTCTCTATGGACATTTCACACTTATTTTTGGAATCGGAATGTGCGACTCGGTTGAGAAATGATGCCAAACATGTTAAAAATGGTATTAGTTACGGTTTGATACAGGACTTTGTGGAAAGTCGTACCCCGGCTCCTTCGCAGCCGTCTGTTACGCCACTGGTGCATCACACATACTGAAAGCTCATTGCATTGTGTTCCTCCATTTTGAAGATATATAGTCCGATGGAAAAAGTCCAAGAAAGCAAAGATCCTAAAAATGGTAACTTCTTGGACATTCGACCACCAATACCAAGGATCTGCCAGGAGTGGCAAGGGGGGCTCCATTTCTTAAAATGAACTATAGGGTATGTACAAAGTTTCTGCCGAGTGGCACCCCGGCATCATGATTTGCAAGATTGGACCCAAATAGGGCGCTTACCATACGGACTATTTGTCTCGACGGCCATGTCCAGAACATTGCAAGCATTTTTCGAAGCAAAAGGATAAGGAAGTGGTGATAAACGTCGTTAAAATTGAACAATTTGTATGTGGCGGTTCAAAACTGAGGAGAAATAAAGAAGGCGCAAGACGAAGACATCCTGGGACCTCTAATTGGCTGGTTAGAGAATATTCGAGAACGCGAATGGCAAATGAAGATTGCGCAGTGCAGTCCGATGCTGGAAGCTTACCTGGTCCAATGGAAATCGCTAAGAATCAGAACAGCACGCTGACCAGACTATGGCAAAGAGCTGACGGCAAATGCGTCAGGGACAAAATCGTGGTTCCAAAGAAGCTTGTGGGAGAAATCTTAATCCAGCTTCATGATACTGTCAGCTCTGGTCATCTTGGAGTGAAGAAAACCATTGAGAAAATTCGGGAGAGATTCCATTTGGTAGGGTATCAATAGGAAGTGGAAACTTACATCAGAACCTGTGAGGTAAGTATACAAGTCGAGAGAATGGTCTCACTCAAGACAACATGCCAAGATGCAGCAATGTGAGAGCTTCACTTGAGAAATTGACGGTCGAGTTGACGGTGGATATCCTTGATCCACTTCCAGCGACAGAGTGAAGAGATAAATATTTTTGCTTGTCTTGGATTATATCTCAAAGTGGCCAAGGCCATACCGATCCCAAACCAGGGAGCTCAAACCGTGGGAAAAGTCATGGTGGATCATGTGATATCAGGAGATGGAGTGCCGTTGGAGTAACATTCGGATCAAAGGAGAAATTTTGAATAGGAAGTAGTAGTCCACGAGCTAATGAAGATTCTTGGTACCAACAAATCAAGAACCACTTCACCCTCAGTCCGATGAAACGACTAAGCGGTTCAATCGGACCCTTCTTTGAAAGCTGCCGAAATTTGTGAGCGAGCATCAAAGAAACTGGGATAAAAAGATGCTGCTATGTCTCTTGGCATATCGTAGCTACGTCCATAGTACGAAATACAGCCCAGCAATTATAGTGAAAGGGCAAGAACTGAGACTTCCCGTCGACATGGTGTGCGACTCCTTTCAGAAGAATCCCGAGATCATGCCGAGTAGCAGGAGAGACTATGATCAGTGCACGAATTTGCTCGAAGCCACAACCAGACAGCAAGCGACCGTATGAAAGCCCGTAACGACTTGGAAGACACTGAACCTAAGTTCAAAGAAGGCGATCTGGTGTGGTTCTACAATCCCAAAAGGCGGAAGGAAAGGTGCCCGGAGCTACAGCGGGATTGGAAGGGACCGTACGCAAATGTCAAGTGTCTGAGGAATGTCGTCTTCCGGATAAGATAAACGGTTCTGTGCTGCTCCGTTACCTCCAGAAACAGATCTAGAGCCTGCGTTTGACGTAGTGATAGAAAAACAAGGGCTAATAAAGCAACTACAACAGACGACAGCACCTGTTTGTCAATTCTGACACTGGCGTTCCGTACACAAAAATAAAACTCAAAATGAACCACGAGAACGATTTCATTGATGAAATCAACTTGATATATCCCGGCACATCTGTGTTGAGGCGCTTCGCAAGATGGTGCATCAGGGTATTCGTGGCGACCGAATGGATCGCCAAGACCTCCACCAGAAACCTGAAGAGCCGCGCTTCCGTGCTGCTGGAACAAAAGCGCCAGCTGAAGTACTTCCCCTGCGCGATACACCCTTGCAGCTCTTTCAAGTGAGATCCTTGAAATGCCAAAAAATACATTGTTACGTGATCAAGCCCAACGAAAACAACTACACTTTTTCTCTAGACATTACTGGGACTGCTTCATGATTGTGGTCAACTTCATCCAACTGATTATAACTCCGATAGAATGTGGCCTGGGAGCTTTACCCGCGCACTTTCCGTTTGTCAACTCGGTGCTGTTCCAGGCAGTGAGATTCTCTTTCGATCTGTTGTGCTGCTGCGACATCCTCATCCGATTCAACACCGGCTATTACGACGACAACCTGAAAGAAGTTCAGTTGGATAAAAGCGAAATTGCCAAGTAAGTCTACGTGATGCGGTGTTTGCTCGACATCTTGATGCTCAATACTGCCTTTTTTGTTCAAGGCACTATTTGAAAAGCGACTTCACGTTGGACCTACTGGCGTCCATTCCGACCCAATGGGGTTGGTTTTACGACGGATCAGATTACAAGTCAAAGATGCTGATGGCCAGCAGAGGCGTGGCTCTTTTGAAGCTGCTGCGTCTGTACATTTTTGGAGTCTACGTCAAGCGGATATCAGACGTGAGATACGTTTCGTCAGCAATTCCTAATATCAAAGACATCACGCCTACCAGCAAATTTCACTCAGCGAAAGTTGTAAAGTTGGTTTTTCTTCGCTTGATTTCAGACCTACAGAATCAATTTCTACGTCTATCAGATCGTCTACGTCACATTCTTGTCCCTATTAGTCTGGCACATCATATCGTGCATCATTTTCTACAACATATATTGGGTGGGTAACATCAAACTAATGTAGTAAGTACAGCCAATTAATATTTTACGGTGGAGAATATTTTGACGTGAGCAGTTGAGCTATGGAGTTGGGCCCTTCACCATCTTTCTGGCGCGTGGTTTGGAATAATCTGCGCATGATGCCGTGATAGGGTGTTTCCACAATTTTTTGTCAGTCAAAAAACAGAAAGTACTTGGGGTCTTTATCCCACTAGTAAATTTAGTTCTACTCAAAATTCCTCACAATGATCTAAAAGGGGATACAAATTTGAACGAAATTTTCCCCAGCAAAAAACTAGCAAGTGACGTCATCATCCGTAACCCGGTGGCCGGCCTGGCCCAAGGAGGTTGGCCGGCCGGGCTGGCCGTCGTGATGGCTTTGAATATCAGCTCGACGTTGTCATCAAACTTCTGTGTTAACAGATCTTGTATCTTGGATGTTATCAGCTGTCAAAATCGTACTGGATAAACCGCGGAAACTTCAAGAAGCGCACTTTTTCAGTTCCTGTCATTGAGTCTGCTTCTCTTGCAGGTAGATGTTGTTAACGGAATATGTAGAATAACTTGTGCCCAAAAGAATCCTGGTTACAGAAAATGTCTCTTCCTTGTAGTTCTTGGAATATATGCGTCCAACGAAAAAAAGTAGAAATTCAATTAGAATGCAGCCCCTTCTGGTTTGAAAGGAATTCGAACTTAGAATGGACCCCTCCCCCCTCGAATCATGCAATAATTCACCTCACGATCACTATATTGTTATAGGTATCTGGTGTAAGATATTCAATATTTTTTTTGCAGATGAAACTTTTGAATAGAAACCTTATCACGGCCGAAATCTTGAGAATTTGTACTTTTTTTCGTTGGACGCATATATAGTAGGTTTACTTGTACCGTGATTCTAGTTGGCTGTGAGATTTTGTTTCTAAGTTTTCAAATCTGATATTTGAAAACTCCCTAGAACTTGGCAGCTGGTTGCATTGAAATTTGAAAGTTTAAGCTTGACGACAAGATCAATAACTTTACCGTTTGTCAGATCGAGTGTCAAATAGACTGAAAATCACGAGTTTCACGAAAATTGTGGTGAAATTATGCCCATTACTGTGAAAACTGTGTTTGCGCCTCAGCTTGTGTCTTGAACAATAACGTCCAGTGCCCATTTTAAAGTCCTCGAGAGTGCCATCAAGAACTCGCTTCTGGGAGAAAAAATGGGCGGAATAGGTGCTGGGCATGTACCCCATAACGTTCAGCTTTGCGGAGAAGACGTGAATCTATTTTCAAAAACCACATAATATGGAAGCATTGTGAACTATTCCTGGTTTTTAAAAGAAGTACCCACACTCTGGAAGGCTGGAAACGATGGGAAGCTGAACCCTCCTAATTTTTGTGGGGATGGGATTCATCGGCGTTATTACTTGATTTCACTGCTCAGGACATCGTACTGGAACAAGAAATTTGCGGAACTTGTGAAAGGTGAACAACATCCACTTCATATTTGCAATTTGCAAAGTTGATTTTGGTAAATTTTCCATTTTTGACAGCAACAGTCAACACACCATCACACCAACATAACCTATCTTTCGAAGCCAGACGCTCAGGCGCACACTAGGCAGTTGGACGTGAAGTCTACAATGCCAAACTGTGAAATTTGCCCAGCCTACTAGAATCACGGTACAAGTGAACCTACTATATCTTGGAAATTACAAGCTGAAGTTTTCTGTAACCGGGTCTCTTCGAAAGATACCTCATTCTGCATATTCCGTTGATGGCGTTTACCAGCAGGAAAGTCAGACTTGATAACAGGAACGGAAAAATTGCCCTTTTTGAAGATCCCGCGGTTGATCCAGTACCAACTTTGACCGCTGATAACGTCTAGATACAAACTGTGACAGCATTGCAGTGGGAGCATACTGAAGCCGGTTCAATTGTCTTTCAAGAAATGTTCAGCACAACCATATACACTGATCCACAAAATTAATGCACCACTAAAAAATTGCCCTGAGTTTGACGCTTTTTTTTTCCGGATCTACATATCCGATTTTGATGATCTCCCCATCAGATTGTAGCCTCATTCATTAGGAATGTCACAGTCTCCCTCATCTTTGGTTAGCACTCCGATTTGACTATATACTGGGTGTTGCGATGAAGGTGATTTTTTTACCGCAAGTTTGAGGCACCCTGTGGGAATGACCAGCAGCAACATCAGGCCATATTACAGACTAAATTCAAGCCTTGACTTTCTTCAACACTAGGGTTGCCAGATTTTTTTGAATCATATATATGAGACACCTGAGAAATATATATGAGATTAGCAAAAAATACATGAGGTCCTATTTTTTGTTATGATTATCCAGATCCACATCACAATAAACATTCCGTAAAAAAGACAAATAAAAAATGAACAATTTGAAAATCTGATGAAATTTAATAAAGTTCTAATTTTACCTGGGGTCCTCGCAGGTTCACCTATATTGGCGCCATCGCCAACCCCAACCCCAACCAGCCAGATGGATAAAGCGCTCCCGGTTAAACAGCCAATTAAACCAGTGAGCTTGTATACTTGAAGACCTGCGCACGAGCTGCGAGCAAAAGGGAACCGCCTATATGGGAAGATCTATTCTATACTAACTACCTACCTCTATCAATAACAGTTAACAGTTCGCTCATCTTTGAAAAAGTAGGTAGGTAATCTAAAGGAATTCAACGATGAAATACTCTTTTATCAAGTTAAGAAAAATAACTTCATTCAGGGCAATAATTCCGACCCTTCCATGTAATTTTTAGAAAATAATAAGCACAAAACTAAGTACAGACATATTCAAAAATATTTTGCAGCTGCAGCTGCCGATTTTCAGTAGCTTTTTTGCTGATGCCTTCTCCTGGACATCCGTTCATTAGTGTCTCATGATGAAAAAAAACCTCTCAACTTGAGAAAGAATAAAACATTCCAGTTCAGAATTGTAATGCTTGAATTGCAGCGCAAAAATGAAAAAATATATTAAAAATTAACAAAATTATGTCTGAAACAGCTAATAGCTGAAATTATATGAGATTTGCTCATATATTTGATGTGTGGTATGAGGTATGAGATCTTGTTGAAATATATGAGTCTCATACCAAATATATGAGATCTGGCAACCCTATTCAACACATCCGTTTCGGTTTTGTTTTAATATCTTGATTTTTACGGAAGGTGCACCATTTTATTGCACAGCCTGCTTTTATTGCCTTTTTGTTAGGTAGGGTCGGAGGATCTAGCCGATTTCGATGGTCTTTATTACAGGATGTGAGTTCATTCTCCTAGAATGTTATCAATATGCCCATCTTAAAAATATCCAATTTGGCCCGCATACTGGGTGTTTCAATTGAGCGATGTTTTTTTCGAAAATTTGGGACACCTGTAGAAACAACTAGCACCATCGTCGAGACATATTGAGAACCAAATTCAAGCCTTGCCTTTTCTCAACACAACCGTTTTGGTTTCACTCCAATATCTTGAGTTCTAGGGGAGATACACCATTTTATTGCACACCATGTTTTCTAATTGACTTGACGCAGGTAGGGGCCGACGAGTGTGCACTGCCCGAATTTTGTAAAAGTTCAAAGTTGATTTATTCAGAAACTATACGCTTGATTTGGATAATCTTTTTGTTACATTGTAGATGTGTTCTTCGCGAGTATTACTGATCTATCGATTTATGACAATTTTTCAATTTTGCCCTTATACCGGATGTTACAACGAAGGTGTGTTTTCTCAAAAAATGAAGACACTTGGTAGAAGTCAATAGCACCAACCGCATATTCCAAGGTTTATTAACTCAAGAATGGATCTACAATCTGCAAAAGAAATGATCGAACTCAGTTCTACATCTCACAAGGAACCGAATAAAGTTGACCTCCAACTTGGTCAATTTTTGGATAGTACGTTAATTTTGTGGGTCAGTACAAGAAAAATAATGAAGTGCAGCAGATATGGAAACGTTAAACAAAGAGAAAACTGCAGTTTTCTCTTGATAGGAATATGCCTCGGAATATGCTGTTGGTGCTGTTGACTTCTACCGGGTGTCTTCATTTTTTGAGAAAACACACCTTCGTTGCAACATCCAGTATACGGGCAAAATTCAAAAAGTGTCATAAATCGATAGATCAGTAAGATTTGCGAAGAATACATCTACAATGTAACAAAAAGATTATCCAAATCGGGCGTATAGTTTCTAAATAAATCAACTTTAAACTTTCACAAATTTCGGGCAGTGCACACTCGTCGGCCCCTACCAGCGTCAAGTCAATAAGAAAACATGGTGTGCAATAAAATGGTGTATCTCCCCTAAAACTCAATATATTGAAGTGAAACCAAAACGGTTGTGTTGAGAAAAGGCAAGGCTTGAGTTTGGTTTTCAATATGACTCGACGATGGTGCTGGTTGTTTCTACAGGGTGTCCCAAATTTTCAAAAAAAGCATCGCCTAATTGAAACACCCAGTATGCGGGTCAAATTGAATAATTTTTGAAGATGGGTATATCGATAACATTCTAGAAGGAGGAACTTACATCGTGTAAGAAAGACCATCGAAATCGGTTACATTCTCCGACCCTACCTAACAAAAAGGCAATAAAAGCAGGCTGTGCAATAAAATGGTGCACCTTCCCTAAAAATCACGATATTGAAACAAAACCGAAACGTATGTGTTGAAGAAAGTCAAGGCTTGAATTTAGTCTTTAATATGGCCTGATGTTGCTGCTGGTCATTCCCACAGGGTGCCCCGAACTTGCGGTAAAAAAAACACCTTCATTGCAACACTCAGTATACAGTCAAATCTGAGTGCTAATCAAAGATGAGAGAAACTGTGACATTCCTAAAGAATGAGGCTACAATCTGATGGGAAGATCATCAAAATCGGATTAATAGATCCGGAAAGAAAAGGCGTCAAACTCAGGGCAATTTTTTAGTGGTGCGTTAATTTTGTGGATCAGTGTATAACGTCCATGGACAATGACAGTATGGTTTCTTGAGTAAGAACCTGTAGTTTGACGGCCAGAATTCGGCTGACAACTTTGAGCGATTTTCAGGGTCGACTTCCGAAGGCTGTATTTCGGTAACCGTTTATTGCATAGCAATGGCTGTGGCATCATTTTGTTCAAATTGTGATGCTCTTTGATTTGCCCGTGAGACATTTTGGGTCGATAATTACCGTTTACGAGTTATACACGAAAGACGTTCGATTTCCACGAATCGGGCCCCTTGGGGCCACATAATTTTTTTCCTGGATCAGGAACTTCCGCGAATTTTGATATGTTGTTCCTCATGATACAGCGTGTTCAACAATGATTGTCTTTGCCGCCTTTTCGAAATTTGGCCCGCATTAGACATGCGCCGCTTCAATGAAATCATTTTAGAATACCGTAGTAACGAAATTGATAGACGTCACGTCACACTGACTGATAAAAAATCTGAGGTTAACAGTGACGGCAATGACGGCTGATTCATTCCCGTTCCGTCAAGTTGCTTGTTCCCTACTTACCAGCAGTCAAAGCCGTCACTGTTAGCCTCAAATTTGATATCAGTCAGTGTGACGTGACGTCGATCAACTTGGTTACTACGGTATTCCAAAATGATTTCATTGAAGCGGCGCATGTCTAATGGGGGCCAAATTCCGAAAAGGCGGCAAGGACAATCATTGTTGAACACGCTATACATAGTACCCTCAACCAAAAACTCAGCCAGTAACCAATTTATCCAAGGTCTAGAGCCATAATGACTGGGCTGATAGTAATTCGCATTTCTGGCGCCTGTGATGGGTTACCAGAGATTTCGAAGAGCAAAGTGAGTTCTTCGTCGCAACACTACATCCATTTTGAGATTGAATAACAAAATTCATCATTATCGGTCCACAGGTGAACTTTTAGTGGCTTTTTGAAACCAATCAACGCTGGAATGTTTTGTGAGATTGAAGCCTATATTCTTGAGCCAGTAAATGTTGGACACATGCCTCCGGTTGTTAGAGGAAAGACATGGAAAGCGTGCATGCAAAAAAAAAAAGAGTTGTGTTACCCCAAAACTTCCACGACGAGTAGCAAGGAACGAATGGACATTTTCGTATACATTACATTCCATTTCTTCACAGCATCACGGACTTTCGGCATAATTTTCTCAAAGGCCTGCAAAAACCTTGGCGAAGACTCACCACCCAGTGGAGACAATGTCCTTCATCGTCCATACTGCAAATCACTCAAAGGAAACTAACGATTTCTTGCATATCCTCGAAAATTTTCACTTTCGCGTACATCATTCCCCGAGACGGTGACAACGTCACATTGAAAATTGCACATGAAGACAGCTAGCTGCCAACAAGTCGTCAACGTGCCATTCGTACCAACGCAACCTATTTTCTCCATAGCTTGCTCTAATGCAAAAAGCCGTGGGATTGACTATACTGGGTAGTGGGAGGGTTAGCGGAATGGTCTGTGCATTTTGTGATCAAAGCATGAAATTTGGCATACTTGTTCAGAAGACCCTCCTCTGCAATTCCAGGTGTGGCGCCACGCGAGATTTTGCGCCAGAGACACTGTATTGCGGTTAATATACCTGCTAGGGGTAAACTCTGCAAAAATGGTTCCTGGCCGGTCTATGGTACTGCAGTCGTGACTTTTAGTTCTGTTTAGTTGAAACTACATGTAGAAATTAGTGATGAGTACATATCCACAAGCAAAGTTCCAAATGCTGTCTTTATACGTTTTTGAATACATTTTAAGGCCAACTTTGTTTTAGTACAGGAAACATGGTAAAAAATTGCCGAAACCTCGGCAAAGATATGAACGTCCTGAAAATTTGATATTCTGTCCAGAATTATGTGCCCTACTACATATCTGAAATTGCCAGAAATGGCACTCCGAGGCTTTGAGTTATTGGAGGAGGGGTAAAAAACTGCAACTCAAAATTAAAGATATAGAACCCGATGGAACCCGTCAATCCAATGGATGCAAATACGTCGTGGTTCGAGGCATCACAGCCAGTTGATACAATTTTGACACAAAAAGTGTCGATTATTGCTGAAGGGGGGTCGTGGGGAAGGGCGAAACTCGGCTGGGTGGTTCTTTTTCTTCCTGGGCCATGAAGAATCGATCACGACAAGATTGGTATCTTTCTCGACTAAATTCAATGTCCTGAACTTGAATCCGATGTGTAAATTTGGATAAAAACAAGTTCGAACAAGTAAACTTGAGAAAACCTGTGTTTTCCTTTGACAATATTCGCAAAACTTTTTTGTTACTGTAAGAGATATTCATCATTGAAAATATCTCAGAGGTCATTAGACTAAACTGTATTCTTCACGGAAATCATCCATTCGATCTGTAACTTTGTTTTTCGAGGTAGGAAAAATGGACTTGAACTTTAGTCGGCACTGCCCGACGTCTACTAATGACCAGAACACTACAGCATGCACCTTCAAGTAATAACTCGATACCCTGCATTGCGATTTATGACGATTTTGCTTATGTTATGATAGGGAATTCAGTTCTGCACAGATCCTCGAACTTTCAAAAATGAGTTATAATTTTTCAGATAGTTTGGGCTATTTTCATTCAAAGATGCATGGTGTAGTGTTCTGGTCAGTAGTAGACGACGGGCTGTGCCGACTAAAGTTCAAATCGATTTTTTCTATCTCGAAAAACAAAGTTACAGATTGAATGGATGATTTTCGTGAAGAATACAGATTAGTCTAATGGCCTCTGAGATATTTCCAATGATGAATACCTCTTGCAGTGAAAAAAAGTTTTGTGAAAATTGTCAAAGGAAAAACAGGTTTTCTCAAGTTTACTTGTTTGAGCTTGTTTTTGTCCAAATTTTATACATCGGATTCAAGTTCAGGACATTGAATTTAGTCGGAAAAGATACCAATCTTTTCGTGATCGATTCTTCATGGCCCAGGAAGAAAAAGAGCCACCCAGCCGAGTTTAGCCCTCCCCCGCGACCCCCCTTCAACAATGATCGACACTTTTTGTGTCAAAATTGTATCAACAGGTTGTGTTGCGTCGAACTACGACATATTTGCATCCATTGAATAGACGGGTTCCATCGGGTTCTATACCTTTCATTTTGAGTTGCAATTTTTTATCCCCCCTCCAATAACTCGAAGCCTCGGGGTGTGACTGTTGACAATTTTAGATATGTAGTAGGGCACTTAATTCTGAGCAGAATATCAAGTTTTCAGGACGTTCATATCTTTGCCGAGGTGTTGGCAATTTTTTTACCATGCCTCCTGTACTAAAACAAAGTTGGCCTTAAAATGTATTAAAACAACGTATAAAGGCAGCATTTGGAATTTTGCTTGTGAAAATGCACTCCTCACTCATTTCTGCATGAAGTTTAAGCTAAACAGAAGTTAAAAATACCGACTGCGGTACCAGAGACCGGCCAGGAACCATTTCCGCAGAATTTACCCCTGGCAGGTATATTAACCGCGGTACAGTGCCTCTGGTGCGAAATCTTGCGTTGCGCCACATCTGGAATAGCAAAGGAGGGTCTTCTGAACACGTATGCCAGTTTTCATGTTTTGATCACAAAATGCACAGATCATTCCATTTTTGGCCGTTAACCCCGCCACTAGGGGTAATGATTAGTCGTATAGCGATATAATCATCATCATGTCAACGATAACTCTAGCTAAGAACAAGTTGTTGGAGAACATTTCAAACGGAGATTACTATTGCCCCCCTTCCCATCACACACCACCTCCAGCATCTCCCCAATGAGCCAGAACCTACCTATTCCTTCTACTGAGGAAGCAACCCTATAGCTTGACTACTGACGTATACTAAATTTAACATAATTAAATGTAATGATGAGGATAGTTTTATAAAAACATATTCGTTATCACAATTTGTTTCAGTTCAAAACCGAAATCTGGATTTGCAATTTTGAGATTGATCATCTTCATGTATTATCGTGGTGCTTTGCGTACCACCTGTAGTGCAGGCAGTGTCCCTAGCAACGCCGAGGATAGGAGTGCCATGGCTTTCATTTTACAAATCGCACAGTTTGTCTACTGTAAAGTTTTCCTGATCTACATTTTGGGTATGTCTAACATATTTAAGTTTCACCCTAGGAGGATATAAGAATAGGGAGGGAGGGTTCGTCATAAAAAGTGAAGCCATGGAAATGTCATATCCGCCATCTTTGTACGCCCAAAATTTTTATCACTTTACCATTGAAACTGAATATTGCCACGTCAAGTTCTGCGAGCTGTCGCTCTTGTCAGTGTCAGTCTATGACGCTTTGTGCTGCACCAGATCCAGCCACATCCTTCCTAAATATGATCGTTGGATTACATAAAGGAATTTCATCACAGACTTCACCTGCTTCTACTTATTAGCATTTTCGTCACTAACTTCGTGGTAGGTGATAGTCCGTAGCAAGATAGAAATTCCAGCAAGATAGATACCTAGGTGGGTACTTTTCATTGTAATTTTGCCATGAACCTTGAAGTCTACACAGGCCTTAAAATTGGCTGATGATGAGGTTTCCAGAGTACCTACCTCCTATCACTGTTCAGTGTAGATCACAGAGTGTAGATCATCATTAGGTGTATTAACAATGCTGACCTCACAAATACGTGGTAGAATCTAGGAGGAAAGAATCGAACTGCTTATTTTCTGCTCATTATTTTTGGAATTTGCTGGTCATTCTCATCCTTTCCTAACATTCTACTGAAACATCAGGCGACCCCATACTACAGGTAGGCATCTTCCCTTTGGCAGCTCCGGCTCGCATTGATGGAATAGGTATTCTTCATACATGATATTGTATCCAGCGCACGTAGCCTCTGTCTTTCCCACACCTGGGAAAGCTGATCTATTCAGCTCCTATAGATGAAGCACCATCCAAACAAGATCCAGGCACAAAGATAAAAGATATCAGGCAGGACTCATTTTATGTCAATCAAAAAAATCTCACTAACCTCAAATAGTTTCAAATTATTTCAATAACGTCAATAAATTCACAAAAGTCAAAAGACTCCTGTAACTAGATGCAATATTTGGGCGTAGTTGCTACCTCACCCCTTACGTCTCCCGGCTTCATTTCCCCCCGCCCAAAAGCTGGGCTATACTCCCTCCCTATTCTTATATCCTCCTAGGTTTCACCCCACACCTCCACCACATCACCACTGCACTGTTATCAACTCCATACGTAGGATAACACCCTGGAGTCCAATTTTCAAAAGCAAGAAACAACTCGTTATGTGATGCTCCCTAGATGACAGCTTATCACAGGCCTACCTAGTTGCCCAGCTACTTCACATGCGGATAGATCACGTGTGTCCCGAGAACAGGGCCTCTGGCATCATTAGGAGCCACATCTGCGTTCATCAGAAATATGGTTTCCAAAGAGCCAGTAGTGGTCGAAATTTTGTAATTCGTACACTCATGTTTTATCACTTGTGAAGACATGCTATCGCGTTTCGTCCAGGCTTGGTACCTTTGTGGTCTCGCACTCCATGCAATCATTAGGGAGTTTTGCAAAGCGTTTCCACCATTACTACATCCAATGCCGTGAATGATGAAATTCGCCTCACAGAATACTATAATAGCCGAGCGATTGGAAAATTCCTTGACAGTCGAACTTCGATCCATCTCAAAGATGTGTTTCAGCCCACGCCATCACAGTGATCAAGGCAAAAAGATCCTCCACGAGAACCTACATCGGCATAGCCAATCAAGTCACAGAGTTCATGCGCCACAAGCAGCTTCCCGTGAAGGTCCAGAAACGCATCACCGACTACTACGAGTACCACTACCACAAGGAGTTCTTCCGCGAATCAGAAATTCTTCATACCATTTCCGGCCAGCTCAGACGCGACATTATGATGCAAAAGTGCATTCTGTTCACCAGCCAGGTGGAGTTCTTTAAAGGGCTGCCCATGTACTTGCTGGAGAGAATCGTGTCTTTGCTCAAGCTGCATACCTTCATGGTCAACGATTTGATCATAAAAGCTAGCACGGAGGGCAACAGAATGTTCTTCATATCATCGGGCACCGTGGCCGTGTACAGTCCCAAAGGAAAAGAAGTGGGTATATTCAAGCATGTGAATGGGAAATTGTTCAATTGTTATCTTTGCGTAGGAGCTCTTTTGATACACTGTACTCACTACATGATTGTGGCGTTTTTTTGCAGATATGTCACTTGAATGACGGAGAGTATTTCGGCGAGGTCGCACTGCTCCAAAATGACTCGATGCGTATAGCTACGGTGGTGGCTCTGGAAACAACGGAGGTGTTTACCTTGAGCCGCAAAGATTTCGTGCACACCATCACCCCTTACCCGGATCTCTTGGACAAAATTAAACGCGTAGCCGCCGAAAGAATTGACTACACCACGTGCATCGACGTCAAGTTCGATCGCCGTCCCAAAAAATAGCTTCCCGTTGTTTAAACTTTTCATTCTCTCTCTTTGGGAGTCTCTGAATTTCAATCTCCAAAAACCTAGATATAGCTTCTGCAGCAAATTTCTGTTGCCACGATTTTCCGTAGTTATTTAGCCTAGCAACACCTACGTGTGGTGAAACTAGACCTAGACAGCTTGTTCTTAGGAAGTAACTTATTAAATGTAATTGAAAAAATTAGATTCTAGCCCTACTGAAAATTATGGTGATGTCCTTATTCGTCTCATATCAAACCTTTTCATAGTTCTTACATTAAAGTCAGTTCCAAACAGGAACCATGGACCTTATTCAGAATAAGATTTATTTGTACTTGGACGAATGAAGTTGTATGAAGTATGGATACAAGTTCTTTCATTATAAAAATAATCAGAGGAATAATTATAGAAAGCGAGGGTCCTTCGAGATAATCATTCCATACGGATCTTTGGAGTTACAAGACTTTAAACTCCAAAGATCCGTACTACCTCTTCCGCTCCTCCACCAATTAGTGTGGAGGTGTGCGATAATTAGCTACAAATAACGATAAGGAATAAAATGCCAATTGAAGTGAGCATAATCAGTAAACTCAGAGTCCGTGAGAAGTGGTGCAGAAGCGGAATGTTCCGGAATCCAAATTTCAACTGTGAACTGCTGATTAGGAGCAAACTGATCTGTCAATACGGCGATTTCTTGAAAATGCGAATAATTGTCGAATGAAGACACCGAACGACCAGAAGCATGTCGCAAAATAAGAACAGGAGAGAACTTTGACAAGCTTCATGACGATGACGATGATGCAGGAACAAAAGAAGGTACTGGAAGCCCGAAAAGTGAAACGCTTCAAAGAATAGGAGGAATTCACGGAAGCTCTGGAAGAACAAGATAGCCGATATCTGGAGAAGCCCAAGAAAGCCCAAAAGCAGAGTCGCCTCGAGAATACGAGGTATCCAAGAAGATTGTATGAGAAGAACTGCATCATTTACAAGAAAGGGAAGCATGGGGTACCTGGTTGAAATCTGACACTCTATACGTATAACGTAAACAGGGTGTTTGCAAACTTGGGGTAGAAAATTGAACCGCAGTTACAGGAATGCTCAAAAAGTATCAGAAAAAAATTTAAAAAGAATTTAGGGTTCTAATTTTTGAAAACATGGATAGTCAAAAGGTGGCCCTTCGACCCCCTCTATTTTCGTTGAATTGGAAGATTTCGGTAAAATCTTTTAGAAGGACCAAGAAGCAATGTTTAACAACCTTTGAATGTGTTTTGTACTTCCAGTTATGTACTTCCAGATATGAATTTTCACGCGTACGCCGCGCCGATGACATAGGTCGCGGTCTTTATCATAGCGTCAATAAAACCAGCTTGCGCAACTCAATGTAAACCATCCAAAATATGATACACGACATTTCGCAAAAACACTTAAACATAATCTCACGTTAAATATGAAGGAATGTGCCGTTTAATTGTTTGTAAGTGAACATGACAGTCAAATAATAAAACGAAAACGATATCCTTTCTTATAATAACAACAAATCTATTCCGAATATTCTTGATTCTTGAATTCCTTAGTTCTTGATTCATCATCAAAATTCAGTATACATATAAACAAGCTTCTACAGAGGACATACTGTAGCTTGAAATGGCTTTATGCGAATCATCACCTCCTGAATGATTAACTCCGAAAAAAACTTACCATGCAATTCTTTGGTTCTCTCGCATCTAGGTTATTGCAATTTCATCTATGCGTCGTGCTTGGACTAAAGCTTGCCTCCAAAGAGTTCAGAACTCTTGTTGCAGGTTTGTGTTTGGGCTGCGGATATATGACAGGACTTCCGCAAAAATCACAGAAAAAGAACTTAATTGGCTGAATATTGAGAACCGCGTTAAATTGCAGATTGCGGTTTTTACACATAAAGTCCTTCGGATCTCCACTCCTCCTTATCTGAAAACGAACAATGTTATATGAAGTTTCAACAGGGTGGTCAATGGAACAGTGTAAAATTGCCAAAAGTTCAGTACGAGCGCGATTTCCCAAAAAAATTGTTTTATGCATTTCAATAGCACAGTTATGAAGACTCGAGTGAAGACTGGTATTCAAGCTTCAGTCAGGGCCGGGTCTGGTCTATTTGCCGCCTGCGTGCCACCGAAAAATTGCCGCCCCCCTCACTAGCAGTGGAGACACCCTCCCAAAGTGCGGGAATGGAAAGAATCCTTTGGATATCAATGTTACGCACAAAAAGATTATTTAATACCGGGTTGCGAAGAGGAGTGGAAGCAGTTGTCTTTTAAATTTAATTACCCAAACACAATACATTACATTAACACACTTTTTGGTTAGGGGTAGGGGAATGTAAACATTGTTCTTCTCTCGATGACGTCGGGAGCTGGGAAAAAAAGGTATCTATACTGATAAGAGAGAATAGGTAGCCATTTTTGCAGATCGCATAATTTTGAGAAGTTGGGCATTTTACCTTAGTCAATTTCTTCGTGTTGACCATTAAATCTTTGCTGAAGACGGTCTTTGTGGTTGACAAGGTAAATCACCGCTACGTCCACTCTGGATACTGAGAAAACCCACAACATCCGACGGGTACGTTCTTCACCTTTTCATTGGCTCTTGTACACCCTAGTTACACCCTTCTCAGAACAGTGTAAAATTGCCAAAAGTTCAGTACGAGCGCGATTTCCCAAAAAAATTGTTTTATGCATTTCAATAGCACAGTTATGAAGACTCGAGTGAAGACTGGTATTCAAGCTTCAGTCAGGGCCGGGTCTGGTCTATTTGCCGCCTGCGTGCCACCGAAAAATTGCCGCCCCCCTCACTAGCAGTGGAGACACCCTCCCAAAGTGCGGGAATGGAAAGAATCCTTTGGATATCATGTTACGCACAAAAAGATTATTTAATACCGGGTTGCGAAGAGGAGTGGAAGCAGTTGTCTTTTAAATTTAATTACCCAAACACAATACATTACATTAACACACTTTTTGGTTAGGGGTAGGGGAATGTAAACATTGTTCTTCTCTCGATGACGTCGGGAGCTGGGAAAAAAAGGTATCTATACTGATAAGAGAGAATAGGTAGCCATTTTTGCAGATCGCATAATTTTGAGAAGTTGGGCATTTTACCTTAGTCAATTTCTTCGTGTTGACCATTAAATCTTTGCTGAAGACGGTCTTTGTGGTTGACAAGGTAAATCACCGCTACGTCCACTCTGGATACTGAGAAAACCCACAACATCCGACGGGTACGTTCTTCACCTTTTCATTGGCTCTTGTACACCCTAGTTACACCCTTCTCTACGAATAAATTCGTTCTTAGGTTTTTGTATGTGGCTGGATAACACCCCCAGCATTTTGAACAACAATCTCACCACGACCAAATTCCACCCCTTTGACGAGCATATCAGCTACAACTCCGTAGTCCTCATCGTGCAACCCGGACTCTTGAGTGTTGTGGTTTTGGCTAGCCGTCCTCTCGGACCACCATACCATCGCCGGGCACAATTACGTCCACCACGAGCAGCCGAATCAACACCAACACTCCTAACCGCTTGGACCCACGCACCACCCTTAGAGACGGGATCCCAATCCAGTCTCTAGCTAATTTCTTCGGCGGCGTAACACCGGCAGGCCAGCGGAGGCACATCACCTCGGGGGCGGCTGTAAGTCTTGTCTCCACTTCTAGCATTACTGGCGCAGTAGTCGTACTTTCTATTTCTCGGTATATGTTTCGCGAACCGTGTCGCATCTAAAACACTTGAGCTCAGGTAATTTTAGGCCGTGTGACTCGTCGGTATCACCTACCCGGGGATCGTACCCTAATACGCGAGAAACTATTGTGGCAGTTTTCAGGGATTTGGGGCCTGGACCCAGGTCTTGTCTTCGAGGGAGATTTAACCTCAATCTTCAACCTGCAACAGGGAAACGTAGTCAACCACTATTGCGTAAATAATATCTATCGCTCATTTACCACGGTGTACAACAAACGCAAAAATAAAGACTACTTTCCTTCGTCGAAGCCACAAATTATTACTGTTTTTTTTTGTTCTCATAGCTCTCCGACCAAGTTTCACTTTGTTGGCAGTGACGTTCTGTCACTTCTCACCCTAGCTTTCATTATTACAAAACACGCTAACAATTTGGCGCCCAACGTGGCGCCCTTTTTAAAAATTTAATCGTTTGTTGTGTTGTTGATAGTGATTTGAAATTTAGAACAAGATAAAATTTTCCGTGGTTGCGTTGCACTGTAAGGTCGTGGTCGTGAATATTGCCGTTTTAGGTTGATTGTTTTTTCGCAATCTTGCTGGCTGTTTTATGGAATAAAACAAGTCAGTTGTAGATACTTGTAGTTGGTTGTATATATTATATAATTAGTTTTAGTTGAATAAAGTTTAGATATAGGCCTATAGTATAGTAATATTTGGGACTACCGGACAGCGTCTGATCAGCGTTTTCTTGTGTAGCCACACCGTTATTTTTCGCTGCGAAAAATATTCCTCGTACGGGGGTAAGTTTCGGCTTTTACCGAAAAAGTTTTACCGATTATATCGTACCTGTTCTACAGTTCTATACGTTCTCAAGCGGCGGAAGAATTTTTTTTATTTGGATTTAATTCAGATTTTTTCTTTGTACTGAACTTAATTGATTTGAATAAGTACTCAAGTTATTTTTTTTCTGTAGTTGGGTAGTGTAGGTTTTTTTTTCTCCTGCCTAACATATTTTACAATTTCAATTGGATTTCTCTGCGAATTTTCCATTTCTTGCACACGTGCATTCGGAGTTCGGCCGATTACCTGAAGTATGGATCCTTCCACGGCAAAGATGAACCCGCACCGGCTGGTGAGCGACGAGCTCAAATATGAACTCTCAGTGAGAGGGGTTCGTCCTGCGGAGACGGTGGAGGCAAATAGGACGCTTCTGAGGGACGCGTTGGCAAGAAATACTCCTTTTGCGGACATTCGACTGGACCCTCTGACAGAATTACTTCAATGTAAAATAAAACTGGAAGAACTCTTGAACCGGGTTCAGAACTTTGCCTTCCACAACAGAGTCAATGATTATGCGTCAATTTCTAATCGATTGATACATGTAGCTGGACGACTACACCGGATACAAGTGACCGAAGAGTTGAGGGCTAACCGTGAGGAAATGGTTCGCTTGTGTGCCGACATAAATAGACGTCTGACGGACTTGTACGACAAGAGTGAGCTGCTGGGTGCGGAGGTTGATGGCGCTGGAGCTGTGGAGAGAAAGGAAAACACACTGGGAGCGGAGCAACTCTCAGACCAAGAGGTGCTGGCTGTTGAGGCACTCGACATGAGTGGAGAATTCAGAGACCAGTTGGAACGGATAACGTTTGACCCTCCTACTGCAGTTCAATCAACGAGGGAGACAACCATTACAACTACAACTACGGTGAATTATCTGCAAAATTCGACGCCACAGGTCAATACTACTTGTCAACCAACAATATCACAAGGGGTGGGAATTTCGTCTACTGTTGGGAATCTCCTACAGAACCCACACTATCACTCGACTTCAGTATCACAGGCCGGATCCTTATTGTCAGCAGCACAGTACTTCAGCCCAAGCACCGGCTATCCTGTTCCCACCGGAACGAATCTGACTTATTCCCAGTCGTATCAACCACAGATGTCAACGAACGCCTACCCACCTGCTCAATACACAAGTTCTCAGGCAGGTTATCCTCAGTACAGCGTGCCCACTGCAAGCGTTTTCACCTCGGTTGGTAAACCGGTGAATCCGGCTGGACAATTGTATTTTCCCCCTACATCGTTGCCGCAAATGTATCCTTCTTTCTCACAACAGGGCTACGGTCATCCCTCCTCACAACCACCGCCGTATGGTACACCAGTTATCAGTAAACCTGTTCCGACATGGAAGTGGGGCCTGAACTTTGATGGAACGTCATCGAGCTTGGCTTCTTTTATTCTGAGGGCCGAAGAACTTTGCGTCTCGAGAGGCGTATCCAGCCAACAATTGTTCCACTCAGCTGCGGACATCTTGACAGGAGATGCCTTGAATTTCTTCAGAGCCAATCGTGGAAATTTCTATTCGTGGGAGTCTCTCGTGGATGGATTGCGGTTCGCTTTTAGACCATTCGACTATGATCGACGATTGTGGGATGAGATTCGGGAACGGACTCAGCACCCGGATGAAGGAGTAATCCAGTTCGTCTCAGCCTTGGAAAATTTATTCATGAGGATGTCCACACCGGTTCCGATTCCGCTTCGTCTTTCTACTATTCGATCGAATCTTCTCCCTTACCTGCAAATGGAGCTCCACCAATGTTACGCGCAAACAGTTGAAGAATTGACGAGATTTTGCCGGATGGTGGAGGATAGCCGTAGTGCCGCGGCTCGGTACAGGCCCCCACCGGTAAACAGGGGTCAACTGTTGGAACCCGACTTGGCATTTGACAGGGGAGGTGGTCGATCGAGGCCAAGGGAAGGTGTTTCGATTTACACGGGAATGCCACAAAATGCAGGGATGCCTGCGAGAGCTGCTGCTGTTGTTTCACCGCCTGACGTTGTACGGGAACAGGCGGTTTCGCGTTTCGAGCGGAGAGGCACCGTTGTGTGCTGGAATTGTCGTCAACCGGGTCACACCGCAGGGAAATGCGAAGCACCAGAAACTTTATACTGCCACAGGTGTGGACAGCAGGGAACCTCCTTCTCCAGATGTACGAAGTGTAAACCGAAATCTGGGACAAGCACAAGAGATCACCAGACTTCGGGAAACTAGACTGTGAACCTGCTAGAGACGAAGTGCAGAGTTCACCAAAGCAAGTAATCGTCAAAAAACTTCGTCTCAATCTATCTGAAACACGGAGCGATAATCGTCCACATTTGAGAGTCACCATTTTCGGAGTGAGCTTGGTTGGACTGGTTGATACGGGAGCGTCTAGAACCTTGGTTGGACCTGCTGGAATCCGCGTGTTGGATGAAATTGGATGTCTGCGGGTCCCATCACGTGTTGCTGATTGTAAAGTCGCCAACGGTTGTAGAATGGAGATCTCAGGAGTTTTTAGAGTGCCGATCAGGGTTGGGGAAGTGGAGAAATGCTTCGAAGTAATGGCGATTCCCACCTTGTCGTACTCTTTAATCCTGGGTGCCGATTTTCTCCGTCGCATGAAGACAGTCATCGATTTGGCTCAGGATTGGGTGGAAATCGGTCTACAGTCTCCGGAGATGGCTAGTGTCCAAGTTCAATCTGACATACTGGAGGATCAGAGGAGACGCCTGGATGTACTGCTCAAGGAAGCGTTTTCCAAAACCACCGCGGCTTTAGGATGTACCAACATGACAGAGCATAAGATCAGAGTAAAGCCAGGCGTAGAACCAATCAAGCAGCGCTATTACCCTGTCTCTCCCGCCCTTCAACAGCACGTTCACCAAGAGCTAGACAAGATGCTTGAGCTTGGTGTGGTGGAGCCCTCCTTGTCACCGTGGGCATCGCCAATAGTGATGGTGAAGAAACCCGATAACTCCTACCGCTTTTGCGTAGATTATCGCAAAGTGAACGCCGTCACCGAACGTGATGCCTACCCTCTTCCTTACATATCGAACATCTTGGACCGGTTGGGGAAAACTAAGTACCTATCATCGTTGGACATTAAGAGTGCCTATTGGCAAATTCCCGTCGAAGAGGCATCACGCCCGATAACCGCTTTTACTGTGCCTGGGCGAGGGTTATTTCAATTTCTTCGGTTGCCGTTTGGCCTCCACGGAGCTCCAGCCACGTGGCAACGGCTCATAGATCGCGTGTTGGGTGCAGAATTGGAGCCTTGGGTATTTGTATACCTCGACGACATTATCGTGGTAACCGAGGACTTTGACAGGCACTTGGAGGTTTTGAAGGAGGTCTTCTCGCGTCTGGCCAGAGCTGGGTTGGCCGTTAGTCCAGAAAAGTGCCACTTTTGCCGCCCGGAACTTAAGTACCTCGGATATATCGTGGATTCTCGTGGACTTCGTGTAGATCCGGATAAGGTTCGTGCGATCCTTGAGATACCGGTTCCGAGGAAGGTGAAGGAGGTACGCAGAGTTTTGGGCATGGCGGGGTGGTATAGGCGGTTTGTCCCCAGGTTCTCCACCGTGGTCGCACCACTGACGAAACTCCTCCGGAAGGGTGTATCCTTCGACTGGGACACCAGTTGCGACCGAGCTTTCACAACACTCAAACAATGCCTCGTCACGGCACCGGTTATGACTTGCCCAAATTTTTCAAAACCTTTCACCGTACAAACCGACGCCAGCGACTATGGGTTGGGGGCAGTCCTGACACAGGACGGTGACGATGGCGAACAAGTAATTTCTTACATTTCTCGATCGCTCACACGACCAGAGCGGAATTATAGTCCAACGGAAAAAGAGTGTTTGGCGGTGGTCTGGGCGATCGAGAAATTCAGACCGTACATCGAGGGAACGCATTTTTCCGTTATAACGGACCACTTTGCCCTGAAATGGTTAAACTCCCTCAAAGATCCAAATGGTCGCCTTGCAAGATGGTCCGTCCGACTTCAACAGTTCGACTATTCAGTTCTTCACCGCCGAGGCAAGGATCACGTGGTACCGGATGCTCTAAGCCGCGCCGTCCCGAAGGTGAAAGTTGACATCGGTGCCGTGAGCTTCGAGGATGTTCAAGACCCGTGGTACGTGGGCATGAGAAGACGGACGTTGGAGTATCCCGAATCATATCCACTCTGGCGAGTGGAGGACGGAATCCTGTATAAGAGTTGCAAGAGGCTAGATGGAGTGAACGTGGACCAACGAAGCTGGCTTAAAGTGGTGCCAAAGAACCATCGCCTACAAATAATATCGCAACATCACGAACCTCCGACAGCAGGACACTTGGGGATAAGGAAAACGTTCCTCCGGATCGCACAAAACTTTTACTGGCCGAAAATGAGACTGGACATTAGTCGTTTTGTGATAGCTTGTAAAGTTTGTCACTCACAAAAGCCTGAACAGAAAGCACCGGCAGGTCTCCTTTGCGGACGCCCAGATGTGACTTGCCCATGGGAGTTGATATCTGTTGATGTAGTTGGTCCACTTCCCAAATCCACCTCCGGTAATTTATATATTCTCTCCGTCGAGGACTACTTCAGTAGATTTACACTTTTCTTTCCGATGAGAATGGCAAATAGTAAGACCATCGTCAAAATTCTGGAGACACAGATATTCTTGGTTTTCGGTGTCCCACGGAAGCTTGTCTCAGATAATGGCACGCCTTTTATCAGCCATCAATTCACTGGTCTGTTGGAAAAGTATGGTGTGAAAGGAGTTCGGACAGCGAAACATCACCCACAGGCCAATGCCGTTGAACGCGTACACCGTACCCTTAAGGTGATGTTATCCTCCTATGTACGCGAGAATCACCGGAATTGGGAGAGTTACTTACACCAGGTAGCTTGTGCATTGCGGACCGCTCAACATGATGGGACCCAATTCACTCCGTATTTTGTTAACTTTGGCCGTCACATGTGTCTGCATGGCAGCGATTTCGATAGCAAGTGTACACAGCCAGAACCAGCCATTCCTCAGTCTGAACATTTCCGTCGCATCTACGAGAAGGTCCGTCAAAACTTATCAAAGGCTTTCGAGCGAAGTAAAAAGCAGTATGATCTCAGGCGACGGGATGTCCAGTACGATGTTGGTGATAGAGTTTGGCATCGAGCTTTCCCTTTGTCGGATGCGGGGCGGTATTTTTCTGCTAAATTGGCTCCAAAATTCTTGGGACCATTCCGAATTGGGGAAAAATTATCACCATGGACTTACCGACTAGAGGACTTGCGGGGTCACTCGGTTGGCGTGTACCACGCGAAGGATCTGAAGCCCGATCGCACTAATACCGACGAGAATGACGACCTATCTCAACACGACGATGACGATCTGGGAAACAACGAGTAAAGCGTTCGGACTCGGAATCCTCTCCCATTGCGGTTCGATCACGAATTGCGGGGAAAAATGCTTTCGTCAATTTTTTTTTTTTCTTTCCAATTTTTCTTAGGTTCTTCATCCATTTGTTTTCATTTCTGGTCCTTGAAATTTTCCTTCAGAAAATTTCTTAGAGGTTAGGGGGGAGTTTGTTACGCACAAAAAGATTATTTAATACCGGGTTGCGAAGAGGAGTGGAAGCAGTTGTCTTTTAAATTTAATTACCCAAACACAATACATTACATTAACACACTTTTTGGTTAGGGGTAGGGGAATGTAAACATTGTTCTTCTCTCGATGACGTCGGGAGCTGGGAAAAAAAGGTATCTATACTGATAAGAGAGAATAGGTAGCCATTTTTGCAGATCGCATAATTTTGAGAAGTTGGGCATTTTACCTTAGTCAATTTCTTCGTGTTGACCATTAAATCTTTGCTGAAGACGGTCTTTGTGGTTGACAAGGTAAATCACCGCTACGTCCACTCTGGATACTGAGAAAACCCACAACATCCGACGGGTACGTTCTTCACCTTTTCATTGGCTCTTGTACACCCTAGTTACACCCTTCTCTACGAATAAATTCGTTCTTAGGTTTTTGTATGTGGCTGGATAACACCCCCCAGCATTTTGAACAACAATCTCACCACGACCAAATTCCACCCCTTTGACGAGCATATCAGCTACAACTCCGTAGTCCTCATCGTGCAACCCGGACTCTTGAGTGTTGTGGTTTTGGCTAGCCGTCCTCTCGGACCACCATACCATCGCCGGGCACAATTACGTCCACCACGAGCAGCCGAATCAACACCAACACTCCTAACCGCTTGGACCCACGCACCACCCTTAGAGACGGGATCCCAATCCAGTCTCTAGCTAATTTCTTCGGCGGCGTAACACCGGCAGGCCAGCGGAGGCACATCACCTCGGGGGCGGCTGTAAGTCTTGTCTCCACTTCTAGCATTACTGGCGCAGTAGTCGTACTTTCTATTTCTCGGTATATGTTTCGCGAACCGTGTCGCATCTAAAACACTTGAGCTCAGGTAATTTTAGGCCGTGTGACTCGTCGGTATCACCTACCCGGGGATCGTACCCTAATACGCGAGAAACTATTGTGGCAGTTTTCAGGGATTTGGGGCCTGGACCCAGGTCTTGTCTTCGAGGGAGATTTAACCTCAATCTTCAACCTGCAACAGGGAAACGTAGTCAACCACTATTGCGTAAATAATATCTATCGCTCATTTACCACGGTGTACAACAAACGCAAAAATAAAGACTACTTTCCTTCGTCGAAGCCACAAATTATTACTGTTTTTTTTTGTTCTCATAGCTCTCCGACCAAGTTTCACTTTGTTGGCAGTGACGTTCTGTCACTTCTCACCCTAGCTTTCATTATTACAAAACACGCTAACAGCGTCGTGCTTGGACTAAAGCTTGCCTCCAAAGAGTTCAGAACTCTTGTTGCAGGTTTGTGTTTGGGCTGCGGATATATGACAGGACTTCCGCAAAAATCACAGAAAAAGAACTTAATTGGCTGAATATTGAGAACCGCGTTAAATTGCAGATTGCGGTTTTTACACATAAAGTCCTTCGGATCTCCACTCCTCCTTATCTGAAAACGAACAATGTTATATGAAGTTTCAACAGGGTGGTCAATGGAACAGTGTAAAATTGCCAAAAGTTCAGTACGAGCGCGATTTCCCAAAAAAATTGTTTTATGCATTTCAATAGCACAGTTATGAAGACTCGAGTGAAGACTGGTATTCAAGCTTCAGTCAGGGCCGGGTCTGGTCTATTTGCCGCCTGCGTGCCACCGAAAAATTGCCGCCCCCCTCACTAGCAGTGGAGACACCCTCCCAAAGTGCGGGAATGGAAAGAATCCTTTGGATATCAACTTTAATATTATATATATTTTTTTTTTTTTTTTTTAATTGTCTTATTTTACGAGGCGGCATTCAGCTATAAAGCTGCTCTACCATGCAACCTCGGGGACAGCACAAAATATCCATGGATGAAGTAGGATTCGAACCCACAGCCCCTATGACTTGCCGCCTGCGTGCAGGCACGTATTGCACGCCTGTTAGGCCTGGCCCTGGCTTCAGTAGCGTTTTTGAATTTTGGAAATTGAAGGTGAATTGCCAAGGAAGCTGTCAAAAAAATAATAAAATGTTCAAATAAATTAAAAATCAAAAATTACGCGACACCCTGTATTAGGAACAGATTGGACCATTTATCCATGAAGAGTTGAATTCTGCAGATAAAATTTTGGTGATATACCTGAGAGGAAAAAATCTTACATCGATGCAAAAAATCCTTCAAGCAACATTGCGTAACATAGAAAACTGGTGCTCAACATTAGGTTTTAAATTTTCTACGCAAAAAACAACCTGCATCAACTTCAGTAGGACCAAACAAATAAGCTCCCCTCTCCTTCGACTGAACGGCAGAAGCTTAAAATTCTCTGAATCAACCAAATTTTTAGGCATTACATTTGACCAGAAGCTATCTTGGAAACAACACTTATCACAACTCAAGACATCATGCCACCAAGGTTTAAATTTAATGAGAATTTTGTCCAACCACACCTGGGGAGCAGACACCAAAACATTGTTGATGATCTATCGCAGTCTTATAAAATCAAAACTTGACTATGGAGCAATTGCCTTCATGACAGCCAAAAAGTCGTACCTCAGATCCATCAATGCTATACAATCATTGGCTATCAGAATAGCAACAGGAGCGTTTTGTACCACTCCGGTGGAAAGTCTCCTAGCGTTGGTGAACGAGCCTCCTCTCGAACTCCGTAACAAACGATCCACCCTGAACTTCGCTATAAACACCCTCTCAAATCCACAAAGCCTGAGTCGTGACTTAGTGTTCTCAACTAGGCCTGAAATCACTTTGAACGGGAGTGTAGCTCCACCAGTTCATGAAAGAGTCGCTTGCACCCAACGAGAAATCAACTTCACCATCCCTGAAACTCTTCCTTGGCAAAACTCCTCGGTCCCACCATGGAAACACTCTAAGGTTAAATTGATCTTTGATCTTACAAGGTTTGACAAAACTGAATCGAATCACACTCTTATCAAGACTCATTTCCTTGAAATAGTCAATGGTTTTCCAAATCACAAACTGATTTTCACCGATGGCTCCAAAATTGACGATAAAGTGGCATCTGCCCTAATCACCCCAACATCTGAACAATTCTTTCGCCTCCAAAACTACAATACTATCTATACAGCTAAGCTCTATGCCATACTTCAAGCGTTAATTTACACAAGCACACACCCTGAAATGAATTTTATTATTTGTTCAGATTCTCTAAGCTCACTAGAGGCCTTGAACCATCTTTACCCACGAGATCCCCTTATACAAACAATAAAAAACGAACTGTCCGATAGGGTTGACAAAATAGTTTTTATGTATACACCATCACACATCGGAATAGATGGTAATGAAAGAGCTGACGATCTGGCCAAAAAGGCAACATCATCGAACAATCTACCAATTTGTCGAATTAATCCCCCAGCTGACCTCAAAACATATGTGAAGGTCAGTATATCTCGTATCTGGCAGCAGTGTTGGGACCGAAAAGACCACTATCTTAAAAAAACAAAACCACTTATCTGTACAGTTCTCACCTGCCCGGAGAAAAGAAACGAACAGGTTAAACTCAACAGGTTGAGACTGGGATACTCCAGACTTACCCACTCTTTTTTGTTGTCAAGGCAAGATCGTCCAAAGTGTCCAACCTGCGACATCCATCTGTCAATCGACCATATCCTCTACCATTGCCCAAACCACCATAATCACAGATCACTATATGGTGTTGCAGAGTCTCCAACAACTCTTACAGACCCTAACAAATATGATAAAGTTCTAACTTTCCTGAAAGAAATCCAAATATTTGACTCCATCTAACCCGTACGTCACACTTCAGTAGCTCAAGTGAGCTGCTAATAACCTTCAATGGTTGATGCAGCATTGTAAATGTAAATTAAAAAAAAAATTCATCTATGCGCCGTGCTTGGACTAAAGCTTGCCTCCAAAGAGTTCAGAACTCTTGTTGCAGGCTTGTGTTTGGGCTGCGGATATATGACAGGACTTCCGCAAAAATCACAGAAAAAGAATTTTTTTCCAAAAAAATGATCCGATTCCATTGGAGCTTGGATTACACTCATATCTGGTTTCAATAATTGGGAGTCCAGGGTCAAATGTCTTTCTCGGTCACTTCCAAGCCGCCACATTGAACTGTCATGTAAAGTCAAAGTTTCAATTCAAGATTCATTCAAATTGAATCATTTACGTGAAAAATTCAATATAGCGGCTCAAAAGTGATCGAAATTGACATTTGATCTTGAAATTTCAATAACTTGAACCGGACATGAGTGTGTTCCAAGTTTCAATGGAATCGGATCACTTTCTTTTTTCTGGGAAGTTCAACATGACGGCACGAAATAATCAATATTTTTGGAATTCATTTTCGATTTTTTTGAATTTGAAAACTTTACTCAAGCTGAAGCACCAATCTTCATGACTGTGCTATTTTTGATGCATGAATTTTTTTTTTTGAAATCACGCTCGTACTGAACTTTCGGCAATTTTACACTGTTCCATTGATCACCCTGTAGCAACCTCATGGAACAGCGTTCGTATTTGACCTGATCAAGGCATGAGAAAGAAAAATTGGGCTATCAAGCACTGAAAAACCGATATGGAATCGCTTACGGGAAACAGAAGCTATGTTGATTTTAGGAATCGTCTGAATTTGCTTGTCCCAGGGCTCTTTTGATGTGTGTACATGATTTGGACATTCGCCACCTGAATACATTGAGCCTTCCAAAACATTCCACATCTTTATTGAAGCCCACCGTTTGTACGGGTCAAAAACACGCGGAGGAAAAATCAATAAGAGTATTGGGAATTGAGCGTGCGGTATTCAAATTCACGGACCGTGTGGGTATCGCCGAGTAACCGAGGTAAACTTGAGTGCGTCATTTGCCTTCAAAGAGATTGTATAATTTTATATCCATGGGGTTGGAACCCTTTACACAGAACGCTGCCTGTTGGAAGAGGAACTCGCATTTAGTACTCGTAATCTGTCCCTGACAATAAGCTTCTCCGTGGCGTGCCAGGGCCTCCTTTCGGGGTTGTGTCCAGGCCCTCTACTGAACGGGTCGGGGCCCCCTTCAGCGTTGTCTCCTGGCCTTCACTTGCGATGCGTCATGGCCTTTATGGGGGGTTGGTTCCTGACAGTTCACTGGCTGCGTCTGGGCCTCCTCGCGGGGTGCGTCTTGTCCTGCTTTGGTTCAGCTAGGCTTCAGGAGTGGATGCTTGTGATTGACAAACGGTACCTCGCGGTGGAAAATAAGCGATCTTGTGGGGAGGGGTAGACGGCCTACGATTGAGATTTGCAATGCCCTAGAAAGCCACGATCGACACGGGGGTAGACTTCAACTCTTCATTTGGTGGTACCCGCAGTTCAGGGGTTGGAGTTGGAACTTTGACGGAGCTTTTGGGGCGACTCTTCTGAATACGCGCTGCTGAGTCTAGAGAATCACGAAACGAATACTAAATTGGAGTAACTGAATTCGCGTTTGTTCGAACCAGGGTTCGGACCCTTTCGTAGAGTCGCAATTGTTGATAGTAATCGGTTTAGGAAAACTCCCGCCCCCTCCTTGACACTAATATGACTTTGTTTTGGCGTGCAACTGCAGTTATTCAGATTTTCATGTTGGTTGGATTATTAGGTACAAGAGAATTATTATTCATGAGGAATGTTATGAAGAGGAGTTTCACCTAGAGGGACGTTCGGTTCGGTCATCGCGTAACTAATCGATTTGTTGCAGTATTCACCTGAACTATCAGGGATTGTTTAACCGTGAGATGGAAAATCCATGAAAGGCTGTTCGTACAATTACCTGGATATTCGATGACGCGACGATTCCATGAATTTGTACCTAAAATGAATTATTACGGCTCAATAGTTGGTTAGCGATCTGATATTTATTTATAGGGAGAAAAAGTTGTTTCGAAGCCTTCTGGCGTCAGTTCGTCGGCGAGCACCTTGTAGGTTTTTAGCAACAATGAGTTCCACATCACACAAAACAGAATGGGGTTCAATTAACGGGTCTTAACACGAGAGTCTGTACCTTGACTTGAGTAATTGTTCGCGTACATCATTGGTTCCGAGGTTTTTGGAAGGGTGGAATTGGGTTTTACATTTCTGGCTATAGACACTCGTGGTCGCGATATCCTTCTAAGCTTAAGGAGCAATTCAAGGTGAAGATAGGTCCGGTTCTCCACAAAGGCACCGGCCATATCCAATTCTTTCCAAAACGGGCAAAAGATTATCATAGCCTAAAAAGAGCCAGCAAAAAGAATAGTCCAGAGATAAGAGACGCAGCCTTTGGGAAGAGATTCATAATAGGAGGAGCCCCGCACACACCGGCCCACGAGCTTAGATTGAAGGGAGCAGGGGAAGCAAGAGAAAAGAGAGGGGGAAGTTCCCGTCGCTCGCAAAAGTCACTCAATCCTGTTTCAGTGTCTAGACGCTGGACCTAACCCTAACATAACCTATAACACTAACTTAAATGTTGAATCTAATGAAGCCACGATAAGAATTTCGAACCACGCTCCACAGAACAAAGTTCAAATGTAGGTCAAGGTGTAGAATCGGGTGTTCATCGGAGTACTGATGTGTGACGGCTTTCAAATAATTATTAGGGGGAAGTCATCTTTCAGGGAACGTTTAGAAAACTTAGCTATTATAGTTACCAACGTTGAGGTAGAGTCAGGTATAGGAACAAGCCTTTATTCAAATACTTTGACATGTAAATAGAAGTCAATATAATGATTTTATGTTACAACTAATTCCTGCTCTTATTGCGTTCAAACTCCGATCTCAACACGCCCAGGAGCTCTATCCTCGAAACACAAGAAGAAAGCACAACAGGATGGTGTCCTGATACTAGACGATCACCGGCCAAAGCTGTTCCAAGAGCGGGAAAAGTGATTGAATTCAAATAAGTTCAATTAAATTGAAGTATGTTGGGTTGCCTACCAATCCAGGCGCATTAGCTCAAGAGTTGCGGGTGGGGGCTTCTTCACAAGAGAAGAAGATTTTTCACAAGTCATCTTGATTTCTCAAAATTCAGCGCAGGCGCAACATTGTATACGAAAAAAGAACATTAGTTTCAACCAGCGAAAAAGGTGAGAGTTCACTTGCCAGTTCGCGTGAGTGAAAATTGACGAGAATATAGGGGATATATGGAAAACTATTCCCATGCAATGGAATGAATAATGTAATGTAATGTAATGTATCAAATGATTTTGGTACATTGTAACTCTAGCATAGTTCTTCCGGTGGATGGGACGCTTTGTTTCATCATGCTGTTGACATGAGATATCTCAAGAAACAAGATTTCTCTGTGACTTCATAAAAACGGAGAGAAATTCCATCAGATGATATTTTACTCACAACCACTATGGTAATTTATTCATTACATACCTAGTAGGAGGTCGGGAAGTGACCCTTTGACGACCTACCGAGAAAGTGAAGAAATGGTAGCATTAGAAGGGAAATTTCAAAATATGCATCCAACCAAACAATAAGTGTGTTAATCAGGATTTCCCGAACCACGTTCCAGCAAAATTAATCGGCCTATCTGGAAGTTATGACAAAAAGTTGATTTTCAGATTTCAACATTTGAACGCCTGTAATCCTGCAAGCTGAGTACATGGTTGTGAGTGAAATAGTATACATACTCTCGACGGTAAATACATCATTCCAGCTTCGGGCTGGAGCCTCCAAGGAAAGCCTGGAGGCTCTCTGTGCCCTCAGCAGTAATGATGTATTTCCCGTCTCGGTATGTAATATACTAAAATTTGTGTGTAAAATAGCCCGAGCCAACTTTTTTTTTTTTTTTTTTTTTTGAATGATTTACGACGCATCAACTACGAGGTTATTAGCGTCGACGGGACATTCAGTGGGTTTTTGGTACACGTTTTAATTATACTTGAATTGCCTACTGTTAACTATGTGAGGCCTCAGTACTTGCCAACTTGTTCACGACAAAATCATAGTTGAAAATACTTTGGGTCACGATGGAACTAGAATTATAGAACATCAATATGTGGGGGAAAAAATCGAGTTTTTCCCTAATAAGACCGGTTCAAGCACGTCTCTATCGACATTTCACACTTATTTTTAGAATCGAAATGTGACTCGGTTAGAAATGATGCCAAACATGTTAAAATTGTGTTAGTCACGGTTTAATATATAGGACTTTGTGAAAAGTCGTGCCCCGGCTCCTTCGCAGCCGTCTGGTACGCCACTGGTACCAGACGGCGTACCGGCGTTTTTACATTTACTAAAAACTTATTGCATTTTGTTCCTCCACCTTGAAAATATTTAGTCCAATGAAAAAAGTCCAAAAAAAGCAAAAAATTCCAAAAATGGCAACATCTTGGACATTCGACCACCAATATCAAGGATCTGCCAGGGGTGGCAGGGGGGCTCCATTTCTTAAAATGAACCATAGGGTATGTAGAGCATTTCTGCCAAGTGGCATCTCGGCATCATGATTTGCAAGGTTGGACGCAAATAGGGCGCTTAGCATACGGGCTATTTGTCTCGACGGCCATGTCCAGAAAATTGCAAGCATTTTTCGAAGCAAAAGGATAAGGAAGCGATGAAAAACGTCGTTAAAATTGAACAATTTGAATGTGGCGGTTCGAAACTAAGAAGAAATAAAGGAAGCGCAAGACGAAGAAATCCTGGGACCTCTAATTGGCTGGTTGGAAAATATTCGAGAACGCGAATGGCAAAAGATTGCGCAGTGGAGTGCGATGCTGGAAGCCTACCTGGCCCAATGGAAATCGCTCCGAATCAGAACAGCACGCTTAACAGACTATGGCAAAGAGCTGATGACAAATGCGTCAAAGACCAAATCGTGGTTCCAAAGAAGCTTGTGGAAGAAAGCTTAATCGAGCTTCATAATACAGTCAGCTCTGGTCATCTTGGAGTAAAGAAAACCATTGAGAGAATTCGGGAGAGATTCTATTTGGTAGGGTATCAATAGGAAGTGGAAACTTACAAGTATGCAAGTCTCACTTAAGACAACATGCCAAGATGCAGCAATGTGAGAGCTCCACTTGAGAGATTGACGGTGGATATCCTTGATCCACTTCCAGTGACAAAGTGGAGAAATAGATGTTTTCTGCTCGTCATAGATTAAATCTCAAAGTGGCCCCAAAGCCATTCCGATTCCAAACCAGGGAGCTCAAACCGTGGGAAAAGTCATGGTGAATTATGTGATATCAAGAGATGGAGTGCCGTTGGGAACATTCGGATCAAAGGAGAAATTTTGAATCGCAAGTAGTATTCCACGAGCTGATGGAGATTCCCGGTACCAACAAATCAAAAACCACAGCTCTTCACCCTCAGTCCGATGAGATGACTGAGCGGTTCTATCGGACGCTTCTTTGAATGCTGTAGAAATTTCTGAGAAAACATCAAAGAAACTGGGACAAAAAGATGCCGCTATGTCTCTTGACATATCGTAGCTACGTCCATGAAAGTATGAAATACAGCCCAGCAATCATGGTAAAAGGGAAGAAAGAACTAAGATTTCCCGTCGACTTGGTGTGCGGCTCCTTTCAGAAGAATCCCGATATCATGCCGAGTAGCAGGAGAGACTATGGTTAGAGCACAAATTTGCTCGAAGCCACAACCAGACAGCAAGCAATCGCGATAAAGCCCATTACGACTTGGAAGACACTGAACCCAATTTCGAAGAACGCGATCTGGTGTGGTTCTGCAATCCCAAAAGGCGGAAGGAAAGAGGTGCCTGAAGCTACAGCGGGATTGGAAAAGACCGTACGCAATTGTCAAGTGTCTGAGCAATGTCGTCTTCCGGATAAGATAAACGGTTCTGTGCTGCTCCGTGACCTCCAGAAACAGATCTAGAGTCTGCGTTTGACGTAGTGATAGAAAAACAAGGGCTGCTGAAGTAACTACAAGAGACAACAACACCTGTTTGTCAATTCTGACACTGGCGTTCCGCATACACAAAAACAAAACTCAAAATGAGCCACGAGAACGATTTCATTGATGAAATCAACTTGGCATATCCCGGCACATCTGTGTTGAAGCGCTTCGCAAGATGGTGCATCAGGGTATTCGTGGCGACCGAATGGATCGCCAAGACCTCCACCAGAAACCTGAAGAGCCGCGCTTCCGTGCTGCTGGAACAAAAGCGCCAGCTGAAGTACTTCCCCTGCGCAATACACCCTTGCAGCTCTTTCAAGTGAGATCCTTGAAATGCCAAAAAATACATTGTTACGTGATCAAGCCCAACGAAAACAACTACACTTTTTCTCTAGACATTACTGGGACTGCTTCATGATTGTGGTCAACTTCATCCAACTGATTATAACTCCGATTGAATGTGGTCTGGGAGCTATACCCACGCACTTTCCGTTCGTCAACTCGGTGCTGTTCCAGGCAGTGAGGTTCTCTTTCGATCTGTTGTGCTGCTGCGACATCCTCATCCGATTCAACACCGGCTATTACGACGACAACCTGAAAGAAGTTCAGTTGGATAAAAGCGAAATTGCCAAGTAAGTCTACGTGATGAGGTGTTTGCTCGACATCTTGATGCTCAATACTGCGTTTTTTGTTCAAGGCACTATTTGAAAAGCGACTTCACGTTGGACCTACTGGCGTCCATCCCGACCCAATGGGGTTGGTTTTACGACAGATCAGATTACAAATCAAAGATGCTGATGGCCAGCAGGGGCGTTGCTCTTTTGAAGCTGCTGCGTTTGTACATTTTTGGAGTCTACGTCAAGCGGATATCAGACGTGAGATACGTTTCGTCAGCAATTTTTAATATCAGAGACATCACGCCCATCAGCAAATTTCACTCAGCGAAAGTTGTAAAGTTGGTTTCTCTTCGCTTGATTTCAGACCTACAGAATCAATTTCTACGTCTATCAGATCGTCTACGTCACATTTTTGTCCCTATTAGTCTGGCACATCATATCGTGCATCATTTACTACAGCAAATATTGGGTGGGTAACATCAAAAAAATGTAGTAAGTACAGCCAATTAATATTTTACGGTGAAGAATATTTTGACGTGAGCAGTTGAGCTATGGAGTTGGCCTCAATCTTTCTGGCGCATGGTTTGAAATAATCTGCGCATGATGCCGCAATAGGGTGTTTCCACAATTTTATTAGTCAAAAAATAGGAAGTACCTGGGGTCATTACCCCACTAGTGAATTTATTTCTGCCAAAAAATTCCTCACAATGATCTGAAAGGGGATACAAATGAATGTTGTTGAAAACTATAGACCCATTGCCATAGGCTGTAATTTCAGTAAGGTGTTTGAGATCCTTATGCACCGTAAGATTTTATGTCATGTAGGTCCTATGCTGTCTGACAGGCAACATGGTTTAATACCACGACGGTCCACCGTAACTAACTTTATGGAGATCACCCAGTTCTTGTCTGAGAGGTTGGATAGGAGAGCGCAGGTGGATGTTGTCTACACCGATTTTTCCAAGGCATTTGATAGAATAGATCATTCCATACTGATGACGAAACTGGCTTGGTACGGTCTGTCTCTCAAGTTCCTGGCTCTGATACAATCGTTCTTGACAGGTAGGCTTCAGTATGTGCAGTGCAATGGTTTTCGTTCTCGGATGTTTGCTCAGACTTCTGGTGTGCCATAGGGAAATAAGCTTGAACCATTGTTTTTTGACATATATGTTGATGATATCGGTGACTGTGTTGAGGCTGGATTTCTGATGTACGCTGATGACCTAAAGTTGTATAGTGAAATAGGTGCTGTGGCTGACTGTGAGAGACTTCAGGCTGATTTGAACAGGGTTAGGAGATGGTGTCAGACGAATCACCTGCCACTTAATCCCAGTAAATGCTCGATTGTTTCGTATTGTAGAGCTAGAAATGTAATACAGTTTGACTACGCTATTGGTGAAGTTTTGATGCCAAGAGCGAATGATGTGCGTGACCTGGGGGTTCGCTTCAATTCTCAGCTTACTTTTGTTCCACACATTTCTGATGTGACTGCTGCTGCCTTCAGGAGTTTGGGTTTTGTCTTGAGAAATGTCAGGCCCTTTGCGAATCTGCCTTTGGAGACTGCCTGTCTCCTTTATTCGACATTTGTTAGGCCTCGTCTTGAGTATGCTTCTATCATTTGGAGTCCTTTATATTCGGTGCACGTTTCCGCTATCGAGAGAGTTCAGCGTCGATTCTTGAAGTTTTTGCATTTCAGAATTTGGGGTACTTATTTTCCTAGGGGATGTCCCCAGAACATGTTGCTGGCACGGACGCAGTTCGTCAGCCTACAGTCAAGACGATGTTCGCATTCCATTGTTTTTCTTTTTAAACTTGTCAATGGTTCACTCGACTCCAAGGATTTGGTGCAGAAATTGATGTTCAGGGTTCCACGCGTAAATTCAAGATGCATCGAGACGTTTTACCTCCCTACTACTAATACTAATGTTCTTAAGGCTTCTCCCATATATCAAATGTGCTCTAATTATACGAGTGTCCAGGGTCGAATTGACATATTCTTTTGTTCTGTTGGCCAGATCAGGTCTTGCTTTGACGGATCTGCTTCTGGCGGTGTTGAGTGATCGCGGTTCTTTTCTTGTTGTCTTTTTTTTTCTCCTCTTCTCTCTTAAGTGGCCCATACACACGCATGCAAGTGCTAAGACTTACCTGCACAGGTCTAGGCTCGCATGCAAGTATCAGTGTGTATGTGTCAAAACTGACGGCGCGTTCAGTTCTAGGCACGGCTCGAAGCGAATCTGTCAACGACTGATTTTTAGAGCAAGTGCGAAGGTAAGTGTGTGTGTGTATGTTCAGATTTCCCTTCGCGCCAAGCCCAGCTGGACATATTCTACATATTTTCGTATCACTCAGCGGCAGGATCCCCAAAAATGGCAAGATGGTCCAGGAAGCAAGAAACCGTCCTGAGGGAGTTGATTGAATTATGTAAATAAAATTATTTTTCGTTCAATTTGACAGCTTTTTAACCTCGTTTATGACTGAACTGACAAATCTTGACGCACTTGCCTGAATAGTGTGTGGTGAAAAACACGTTTCGAACCTGCGCGCGGACTTACCTGAACGTGCTTGCTCGCGTGCTTGCATGCGTAGTGTATGGGCCACTTTAGCTTGATGTGCGCCTCACTCTGTTAATGCATGGGTATCTACATGTCGAGTGGGAATCTCAATAATAAAAGTTGACGACGTTAACATGATTAACAAATATATGACCATTTAGTATTATGTATGCACTAATAACTTATTCAAGCTTTCACATATATGTATTAGTAGGTACATAATTATGTGTGATTTTGGAAGATCATTGATACAGTGAGAACACCGAGGAAAACACCCTATTGCTAGGTCGATCACCGCCTTTGCTACCAATAGTAGTGGGTACCTACTTATTTATCAAAGTATTATCTTCTTCAGAAATCTGATCTACAAATAGTTTTTGTTCTCTTCGACTAAAGTCAAATGGACTGTATCAAATTTGAATTGCCAGCGATAATTGAGTCTGGGATTTGATTGTCTAGGGATGAAGCCCCTGGCAAAAAATTCTTATAATAATAATACTGTTGACAATAATGAGTGATTTTTCATTTTTAGTCGAAACAAATGACCTAAAAATTTAACGACTTTTTGGCATTAACGAGTGTTGTCGCGTGCCTAATAATCGAAACAACAATCACATTAGTTTGAATCGATTCCATGAATAATCGTATACAGTTGAATCGATTCAACTTTTCAGATGCATCGTTTCCATTGAATCGTTCACATTGAAAATTGCACACGAAGACAGCTATCTGCCAACAAGTCGTCAACGTGCTGTCGTACCAACGCAACCCATTTTCTCCATAGCTTGCTCTAATGCAAAAAGCCGTGGAATTGATCATACTGGAGTAACGATTTGTCGTACATCGATATAATTATCATCATGTCAACGATAACTTTAGCTAAGAAACAAGTTGTTGAAGAACATTTTGAACGGAAATTGCTATTGTCCCCCTTCCTACCACACACCACCTCCAGCACCTCCCCAATGAGCCAGAATCTACCTATTTCTTCTACTAAGGGGTCAACCCTATAGCTCGACTACTGACGTATACTATACTACATTCAACATAACTAAGTGTAATGATGTGCACAATTTCATTAGAACATATTCGTTATCACAATTTGTTTCAGTTCAACTCCGAAATCTGGATTCGCAATTTTGAAATTGATCATCTTCATGTATTATCGTGGTGCTTTGCGTACCACTTGTAGTGTAGGCAATCGCGCTGGCGGCGAGACTAAGAGTGCCATGGCGTACATTTTACAAGTCGTACAGTTTATTTACTGTAAAGTTTTCCTGATCTACATTTTAGGTACGTCTAACCTATTTAAGTTTCACCCCATACCTCCACCACATCACCACTGCACTGTTATCAACTCCGTACGTAGGATTACACCCTGGGGTTCTTCTTTCAAAAGCAAGGAACAACTCGTCATGTGATTCTCCCTATAGGTGACAGCTTATCATAGGCCTACCTAGTTGCCCAGCTACTTCACATGGGGATAGATCACGTGTGTCCCAAGAACAGGGCCTCTGGCATTATTAGGAGCCACATCTGCGTTCATCAGAAATATGGTTACCAAAGAGCCAGTAGTGGTCGAAATTTTGTGATTCGTACACTCATGTTTTATCACTTGTGAAGACATGCTATCGCGTTTCGTCCAGGCTTAGTAGCTTTGTGGTCTCGTACTCCATGCAATCATTAGGGAGTTGGGCATAGCGCTTCCACCATTACTACATCCAATGCTGTAAATGACGGAATTCGCCCCACAAAATACTATAATAGCATAGCCGAGCGATTGGAAAATTCCTTGACAATCGAACTTCGATCCATCTCAAAAATGAATTTCAGCCCACGCCATCACAGTGATCAAGGCAAAAAGATCCTCCACGAGAACCTACATCGGCATAGCCAATCAAGTCACAGAGTTCATGCGCCACAAGCAGCTTCCCGTGAAGGTCCAGAAACGCATCACCGACTACTACGAGTACCACTACCACAAGGAGTTCTTCCGCGAATCGGAAATTCTGCATACCATCTCCGGCCAGCTCAGACGCGACATTATGATGCAAAAGTGCATTCTGTTCACCAGCCAGGTGGAGTTCTTTAAAGGGCTGCCCATGTACTTGCTGGAGAGAATCGTGTCTTTGCTCAAGCTGCATACCTTTATGGTCAACGATTTGATCATAAAAGCTAGCACGGAGGGCAACAGAATGTTCTTCATATCATCGGGCACCGTGGCCGTGTACAGTCCCAAAGGAAAAGAAGTGAGTATAATCAAGCGTGTGGATGGAAAAATTGTTCGATTGTTAACTCTGCGTAGCAGCTCTCTTGATACACTGTTGGTACTCACCACATGATTGTGGTGTTTTTTTTGCAGATATGTCACTTGAATGACGGAGAGTATTTCGGCGAGGTCGCACTGCTCCAAGATGACTCGATGCGTATAGCTACGGTGGTGGCTCTGGAAACAACGGAGGTGTTTACCTTGAGCCGCAAAGATTTCGTGCACACCATCACCCCTTACCCGGATCTCTTGGACAAAATTAAACGCGTAGCCGCCGAAAGAATTGACTACACCACGTGCATCGACGTCAAGTTCGATCGCCGTCCCAAAAAATAGCTTTCCGTTGTTCAAACTTATCATTCTCTCTCTTTGGGAGTCTCTGAATTTCAATCTTTAAAAACTTAGATATAACTTCAGCAGCAAATCTCTGTTGCCACGATTTTGCGTAGTTATTTAGCTTGACAATACCTACGTGTGGTGAAACTAGGAAGCTTGTTATTCTTATGAAGTTACTTATTGAATGTAATTGGAAATATAAGATTCTAACCCTACTGAAAATTATGGTGATGTCCTTATTCGTCCCATATCAAACCTCTTCATAGTTCTCATATTAGAGTCAGTTCCTGACAGGAACCATAGACATTATTCAAAATACGATTTATTTGTACTTAGATGAATAAAGTTGTATGAATGCAAGTTTTTTATGGATAAGAATAATATAATAAATAATTGTAGAAAGCAAAGGTCTTTCGAGAGAATCATTCCATACGAATCTTTGGAGTTACAAGACTTTCAACTTCAAAGATCCGTACTACCTCCTCCACTCCTCCACCACTTAGTGTGGAGGTGTGCTATAATTAGATCTACATAACGGTAAGGAATAAAATGCAAATTGAAGACAGCATGATCAGTAAACTCAAAATCCGTGAGAAGTGGTGCAGAAGCGGAATGTTCCGGAATTCAAATTTCAACTGTGAACTGCTGATTAGGGGTAGCGCAAACTGATCTGTCGATACGGCGATTTCTTGAAAATGCGAATAATCGTCGAATCAAGACACCGAACGACCAGAAGCATGTCGTAAATTGAGAACAGGAGAGAGCTTTGACAAGCACCATGACGATGGCGATGACGATGATGCAGGAACAAAAGAAGGTACCTATACTAGAGGCCCGAAAAATGAAACGCTTCAAAGAATAGGAGGAACTCACGAAAGCTCTGGGACAACCCGATAGCAGATATCTGGAGAAGCCCAAGAAAGCCCAAAAGCAGAGTCGCCTCGAAGATACGCGGTATCCAAGAAGATTCTTTGTGAAGAGGAACTGCATTATTTACAAGAAAGGGAAGAATAGGGTACCTGGTTGAAATCTGACACTCCATACGTATGATGTACCTATACAGGGTGTTTGCAAACTTTGGGTTGATAATTGAATCACAGTTACAGAAATGCTCCAGAAGTATCAGAAAAAATGTTGAAAAAAATCTAGGGTTCTAATTTTTGAAAACACGGAGGGTCAAAAGGTGGCCCTCCGTGTGTCAAACGGGCCACCAAAAGGTGGCCAAAAGGGGGCCATCAAAATGACCCCCTCTATTTTCGTTGATTTGAAAGATTCCAGTAAGCTCTCTTGAAAGGACCAAGAAGCAATGTTTTATAACCTTTGAATGTGTTTTGTACTTCCATTTATGTACCTCCAGATATAAACTTTCACGCGTACGCCGATGACACAGTAAGGTGAATGCTCCAATGCCTGACACTTCCAGAAAATGTAAGCCGTTAGATCGTTATAAATTTGATGAATAATAATTTTCAAATGAAGTGGCTGTATCTATAAATATTATATCAAAAGGTTGAGAGAATAAAATGAGGAGAAATAGAATATTTTAGCTTCAAATTTATAAAATAATCAATTTTAGTTATGGCGCAATTGACCCAATACATGACACAGTATATTTGGAATGTACCTGAAGGTGACATTTTTGTTCCAATAGGTGACAGTGGCCAGTGGTCGGATAACTTGGGTGTTGCAAAAAATTGACAGAGAAATGAATCTTTCTTGACAAGTTTTCGTATAGAATTCAAATTTTGACACCAAAACTTTTTACATCTTGCAGTATGCGAAATGTTTCAAGAAAACTTTCAAAGTTTTTTGACATCCTGTATTTGAATATTAGGGTTGCATTTTGACCGGTCAAATAAGATTTGATCAATTGACCGGTCAATTGACGGTCAATTGACGGTCAAATCGGTCAAATATTAAAAACATACGCCTAAAACAAGTTGTTCTATATCATTCAACATTATATTGGAATCAGACAACAAATTGAATATCTCGTTAAGGCTGTATTCTCAGTAGATAAAAACTTTCTAGAGGATTTCTCCTCTTAAAAATGGAGATGAAAACTCATTTTTTTTTTATACGGTGTACTGAGTGCATCACAAAATTGAGTACAGAGCATTTTTTCGAAAAATGTGAAAACAAAATTCTCTTTGTTGACAATTTTTTTCAAAAAACGGCTCTGTACTCAATTTTCTACGTCTCTCAAAATCATAAAACAGTTGATAATTTTTTTGTTTGTCAAAAAATGACCCAGTAATCCTTCAGAAACTTTTTTAGGGTTTTAGGGCTATTGGGCTCCTAAAAAAATGTGGGGTAATCCCTCGGGTAATCCAATTGGGAGCAAGGTGAACAAACATTTGATGGAATCCCATCAAAATTTCTATATCTCTTCATCTTTGTTTTTGAGAGAAAAATATTAATACCCTGCGTATAAAGCCTGTAAGTACCGTATGATCAAGAACTCTCCTCTAGGCAGGCTGTGGCCTGGCCAAAATTAGCCTTGTTTGCCTGCCAATGACCAGACCACAGCCTGCCTAGAGAAGTAAAATTTTTGATCATACGGTACTATATTTTCCTCGATTCTTTATTTTATTTCAAAACAAATAAATTTGAATGAAAATATATTTCAACTTTGATTTTTGGTAATTATAGGTAGGTGCGCGAACATCGTAACTAACTCAGTTCAGGTACTCATACAAATATGGTATATGATATAACATGTTCCAAAAATTAAACTAATATTTGGTTTTATTTCTAGACTTTATTGAATTTAAATTATTATAAATCGTGCCAAACGAGGCCCGGGGGTTGAATGACCGGTCAATTGACATCGTGCAACCCTATTAAATATTGAAAAGGATGCTGTTTCTTCTTTCAAGTCTAGAAATAATGGTCTGATATTTTTGATAATGATCATAAACAGGCAACAGGTGTCCATTTTCAAACTATCCACCTCAGATTTTTTGGCACCAATTTTTTTTTTCAGGAAAACGCCAAAAAAAAGGGCGATTTTTAAGTGGGACATCTAGGACACGTATTGCCACATGTTTATCTTCAAACTCTTCGCCCACACCCAACTTTATTTTTGAATTTTCATAACATTACCTCTCTTGTGGTCCTGTCCCCAGCAGTACCTACTTCTGTGGGAAAAACGATGTAATCAAAAAACTCCCCACCTAGGGAGGAGTCTGTGGCGCGCAGATAGGTATATGTCAAAGAAGAGCTTTAAAGGAAAATTTTATGGAGTTATGTCCCTGATATTTTGTGAGCCCTTTTATGTCATCCCATGTCAATTAAGAGTGTAACAGAATACCCTGGACACATTTCAATTCTGGAATTATTCCAGCATTCTCGGAAAAAGTGTTTTTTAAGATGCCATTCATACGGGAAAAAATGTTGAAGAAAAGTTTTTTTTTCAGATTATCATGAAAGAAGAGTTTTCAATAATAGGGGGGATTTCAATAGGTGCCTTACTTCAGGTTTAAAAAAGAAAAGTTCCCGATAGGGTAGAGGGGGGGAGGAGGGGAATATCCGTCTTACGTACGGATATTCCCCGGTGGCATAAAATTTCATTTCTTAATCACAGTTATAAGTCCTACTGGCGAGGGTACTAGGTACTCCGCCTTTTATGGTGCGATTCTCAGAAAAATAACATTTTTTACATATAACAAAGCGTTTATAGAAAGGGTGATATTTTTCGATCCGACAAAAAAGGGGAAAAAAACGACAAAAAAGGTAAAGATCACGGCAAAATAGTGGTTTACGCGACAAAGAGGTATTTTGAACGCCAGACATAAAGCGACAGAAGAGGTTGGAATAACGGCAAATTTGGTGCTTTTCACGGCAAAAAAAAAGGAAAATCACGACAAAATGAGGGTTTGCACGACAAAAGATCACTATAAATTGGAGGTATACATATACCGGGTGGGCCAAAAAAAATTGCACTAAAATTATTCCCTTGTAAAATTTTTATTTTTCTTCCGATTTCGACGATCTTAGTATCGATGGATAGCCAAAAGAATAGGCTTCAAACCCCGAAAATTAAAATGGCCGCATCTCCAGAATCCAAGATGGCGGATGCAGTTAAAAATAGGTCAACTGTAGAGCTCGTTTTTTTTTATTGGGAATTGTGACAATAAGAAAGCCGATGGTACATACCAATAGAATGGACTATTGGCAACATTTTAAGACCAAAATAAAAATAATCGGCCGACGGAATGCAAAGAAATTGCGAATTGAAAAAAGGGCTGCTTGGCGTTTTCAAAGCGCGAGCAGTGAGAACATCATTTCGGTATTCGCACTGCTAGATTTTTGTTTATAGTCCGATATTATGGTATCGGATGTCACTGGATGGCCAATGGAATGGGCTTCAAACGCCGATATCCAAATAGGCCGCTATTCCAAAATCCAAGATGGCGGATGCAGTTTAAAATAAGTAAAGTGAAGAGCTCGTGTTTCTTTTATTGAGAATTGTGAAAACAAAAAAGCCAATGGTACATGTCACTGACATAGGCTATTGGCAACATTTCAAGACCAAAATAAAAGAAATCGGCCGACGGGTTGCAAAGAAATAGCAAATTTAAAAAAAGGCCTGATTGGCGTTTCCAAGCGGGAGCAGTGAGAACATCATTTCGGTATTTGCACTGCTAGATTTCTGTTTTTAGTCCGATATTATGGTATTGGATGTCACTGGATGGGCAATGAAATGGAGTTTAAACGCCAAGATCCAAAATTGCCGCATTTCCAGAATCCAAGATGGCGGACGCAATTGAAAATAGGTCAACTGTGGAGCTCGTTTTTTTTTTAATGGGAATTGTGAAAATAAGAAAGCCAATGGTACATACGAATAGAATAGGCTATTTGCAACATTTTAAGACCAAAATAAAAAAATCGACCCACGGGTTGCAAAGAAATAGCAAATTGAAAAACGGCCTGCTTGGCATTTTTGTTATTCTCCGTACCGATGATCGAGAGATGCCTGGATAAAATATTTTCATTGTGAATATTCAAATACTTGATATGACTGATGGGTAAGTTGATTTCTCCGTATCAATCTGCTGAAAAATCAGGTACGTACCTGTGATATTTGCCACTTGCCTTGTGGTCTAACTGGTTTCAGGCCTATTTTCCGGACTACGAATTAGTTCTCTTCCTCTTCAGCGTTTTTCTTGGGAACAATAACATCAAAATGTTTCCAGAGCCCACTTGCAACTTGAACGTGATTGTTTCCAAGGAAATCTCTGAATAGGTCTTGGAACTAATTTCCAAAATAAGTCCGAAAAATAGACCTGGAACCAGTAAGACTACAAGGCAGGTGGCAAATATCGCTGGTACGTACTTGGTACTTGATCAATTTTCGTATAAGAACATTCAAGATTTAGATGTTTCGATAGTTCTGCGTCAGCTTGGCTTGTGTATTGTAGGAAATATGTTCCTGATCTGGACAGAATAACTCACCAACCAGTGTATCCCTTTAGGATGGTGTACCTGCCCATACAGCAGCTACAACTGTTGACTACCTGAGAAATGGTGGCACAAATTTCACTGAGTCAAAAAGCTAGCCACCTTGTAGCCCGGAACTTATTGCCTTAAATTACCTCATGTGGTTCTTTTCTATTCAGCGCTCACATAACAATAAACGTAATCAGTTCAGAGACATTGAGGAGCTGCGAGATCAAGTATTCCAGTATTGAGAAGAATTTCCCGGAATTCCAATTTTGAGTGGTGGTTCTAATTCTCCATTCTCCTTCCGATTTTTTCATTATTGTCATAAAATGTTGCCGAGAGATGTATTATTGGATTTCTTATTTCTACAATTCCCAATTAAAAAAAAAAGATCTCATCAGCTGACCTATTTTCAACTGCATCCGCTATCTTGGATTTTCGAATAGCAGTCATTTTGAGCTCCGGTGTTTGAAGCCTATTTCACTGGCTATCCAGTGACATCCAACACGATAATATCGGAATCGAAACAGAAATCCAGCAGTGTAAATACCGAAATGATGTTCTCACTGCTACCGCTTTGAAAACGCCAATCAGGCCTTTCTTTGAATTTGCTATTTCTTTGCAACCCGTCGGCCGATTTTTTTCATTATCTTGAAATGTTGCCTATAGCCTATTTTAGTAACATGTACCATTGGCTTTCTTGTTTTTACAATTCCTTATAAAAAAACACGAGCTCTTCAGTTTACCTATTTTAAACTGCATCCGCCATCTTGGATTTTGGCATAGCGGCCATTTTGGATATTGGCGTTTGAAGCCCATTTCATTAGCCATCCAGTGACATCCGATACCATAATATCGGACTATAAACAAAAATCTAGCAGTGCGAATACCGAAATGATGTTCTCACTGCTTGCGCTTTGAAAACGCTAAGCAGGCCGTTTTTCAATTCGCAATTTCTTTGCATCTCGTCGGCCGATTTTTTTCATTTTGGTCTTAAAATGTTGCCAATAGCCTATTCTATCGGTATGTACCATCGGCTTTCTTATTGTCATAATTCCTAATAAAAAAAAACGAGCTCTACAGTTGACCTATTTTTAACTGCGTCCGCCATCTTGGATTCTGGAGATGCGGCCATTTTGATTTTTGGAGTTTGAAGCCTATTCTTTTGGCTATTAGGCCAGTCAAATAAGGAAAGCTGGAGGGAAAAAACTGTTGGAGTTTTGGAAATTTGACAGTAATGTCCGGTAAGGTGTACTGATGAACATACTAAAAGTCCCCAACTCTACCTATTGAGCTCGAGCCGCCATCTTGGAAAAATGGTCCTTCGATCCAGTTTTCTGCTTATATTGCGCGCTAATCATCAGAGATATTCAATTAGGTTTCATTAAAAATCAAGGCTATAAAATTGTCTACAAAAATTGTTTCATACCGATTTTTCTCTCGTATCTGTTGATATTAATTAAATTAAATTAACAAAAAAAATTTTGAAGAAAAGCGATTTTTTGCCTAGGCTAGAGATATTGTCTTCAAAATTTGTGAAGATGTTGGCAGTCTACATCACAGCTAAACGTGACAGTTGAATTAGAAAAAAAAATTGCGAAAATCTTTTTCAATTTTTTTTTGAATCAAGCAAAAATTTGGTTTTTGAGTTTGACATTTCCAACAGGGCGGAGTAAAGGTTTCAATCGAACATCAATCAGTTTTGATATTTACATATTGTAAGACAAGATTTCATCAGTATTGTGCCTTAACGAGCTTCTGGAATGCTCGATATGAATTAAACTAAAAGAATAATCGCTAAGTCCAAAAAGTGTTGTCGATTGGTTCTGAAGGAAACATTTCGAAACAAAAGACATCAGCAAAGGATATACAGGAGGTCCAAATGTTATTCAACTGTATATGAGCCCCATATTGATGTGCCTTATCCGAAATAGTACAAAAGAATCAATCAAAATGTTAAAATCCACCCTGTATAACAAAAAGTAACGATACAAAATGGAAGTAGTGAAGCATACCTGGTGCCAAAAATATAGCCTTTACATTGCTGAGAAAAAGAACAAAATTGATCGATTTATTTGAAAGTTATTAGTCCTCAAACTTGACTTTACAAATTTCAGCCAGTGAAATATGGAAAAGAAGAGAGAAGTAACTGTCGGAGTTTCAGAAATTTGACAGGGATGTTCGCTAAGGTATACTAATAAACATACTAAAAGTCCCCGCCAGTACCTGTTGCGCTTGAGCCGCCATCTTGAAATAATGGTCCTTCGATCAAATTTATTACCATTTTTCCAAGATGGCGGCTCGAGCACAACAGGTAGTGGCGGGGACTTTCAGTATGTTTATTAGTATACCTTAGCGAACATCCCTGTCAAATTTCTGAAACTCCGACAGTTACTTCTCTCTACTTTTCCGTATTTCACTGGCTGAAATTTGTAAAGTCAAGTTTGAAGACTAATAACTTTCAAATAAATCGATCAATTTTGTTCTTTTTTTCAGCAATGTGAAGGCTGTATTTTTGGCACCAGGTATGTTGTACTACTCCCATTTTGTATCGTTACTTTTTGTTATACAGGGTGGATTTTAACATTTTGATTGATTCTTTTGTACTATTTTGGATAAGGCACATCAATATGGGGCTCATATACAGTTGAATAACCTTTGGACCTCCTGTATATCCTTTGCTGATGTCTTTTGTTTCGAAATGTTTCCTTCATAACCAATCGACAACACTTTTTGGACTTAGCTATTATTCTTTTAGTTTAATTCATATCGAGCATTCCAGAAGCTCGTGAAGGCATAATACTGATGAAATCTTGTCTTACAATATGTAAATATCAAAACTGATTGATGTTCGATTGAAACCTTCACTTCGCCCTGTTGGAAATGTCAAACTCGAAAATCAATATTTTTTGCTTAATTTGAAAAAAAAAAAACAAAAAATATTTCCGCATTTTTTTTTCTATCTTAACTGTAACGTTTAGCTTTGATGTGGACTGCCAACAGCTTCACAAATTTTGAAGACAATATCTTTAGCGATAGGCAAAAAATCGCTGATTTTTTTTTTTTTTTTTTTTGTTAAGATAATTTTATCAATATCAACATATACGAGAAAAAAATCGGTATGAAACAATTTTTGTAGGCAATTTTATAGCCTTGATTTTTTATGAAACTTGATTGAATATCTCTGATGATTAGCGGAATATGAGCAGAAAATTGGATCGAAGGACCATTTTTCCAAGATGGCGGCTCGAGCTCAATAGGTAGAGCTGGGGACTTTTAGTATGTTTAACAGTACACCTTACCGGACATTACTGTCAAATTTCCAAAACTCCAACAGTTTTTTCCCTCAAACGGAAAAATTTGTTCTAATTTGACTGGCCTATATCCATTGATACTAAGATCGTCGAAATCGGAAGGGAAATAAAAATTTTACAAGGGAATAATTTTAGTGCAATTTTTTTTGGCCCACCCGGTATACTGACGGACAAAATTAGCGTTACACTTTTTCAAAATACTGGTACAGACGAACCCGTCAACAGATTTTTCCAAAATTTTCCAAGGAGCAAGCTTGAAGTGTTTTCCTCAAGTCCACAAACGCGCAAAGACGTGGTCCGCAAGATGACTGAGTTGTACGGTCTGAAAGGTAGAAATGATCAGAAAACATTTTCGTAGAATTTTTCAACACATTCAACAGATCTTCCTAAGGCTGCAGAAGAGATGGTTTTCACTTAAAATCGTGTCAGTAGGTGATTCATACCCTCTGTAGTCTTCCTGCATGATTTAAACCGTAAAAAATGTTCACCCACTCGGTGTTAGTTCTTTGTTCAATGAAATGAGAAAATTTCCATATGATTTCCAAAAATGCTTTGTGTAATTGGAAAATCTGTTTTTCACGTGCTTGAGAAGGTAATGCAGCAGAAAATGATTTGAAAAATTTCTTGTCTCTTTCGCAACCTCTTCATGTGGTAAGTCATTTACTTACCATGAGCTGATAATCCGTTGTCGGCAGAATCGAATCAGTCCCAGTGATACCTGAAGGTTCATTGAAACCTCAGAGCGCCATCGGCTTGGTATCCGATCCTCGAGGTCCTCGATTAACCATGATTCAACACCTTGTTGGAACCCTCTACAAGAATGGTGAAGGAAGCAGATTTTCTCAAACTCGCTCGAAAAAATGCTTTTTCATTTGCAACTTATCCGATCTGTCTAGTCAATTGCACAGAAAATCCTTATCTTGTGATTTGAGGTCAATTTTTGTGACTTCCGTGCATCAACTTACACCCAGTGCAACTTTGAGGATTTTTATCGCATTTTATTCAGCGTTCGTCAAGAGAAATCTCGATGCCTTCATTAATCAACGTGATCACGAAAATGCATACACAGTTCCTCAGAGGATTAAAAAAGCAGTCGTCGAGAGCGGACGTGTTTTTGCTCCGATCGTGCGGCTGTTTTGTGTACATTACGATAAGATTTTACCAAGTTTTTTCAATACGGAGTATCAACATAAATTACTGAATTATTAAAGTTTCGGCGAACAAAATTTATAAATTGGTGCACCCAAACCTAAGCATTCATGCTGCGGGACGGTGCACCCCAACAACACGACCAAGTGATGAAGGTAGCAACATCCCAGGAGAGCATTTTGAGCGAAGGCACCTTTTACAGCCCAGACAATAAAACCCCAAGGAACGAAACCACCAAAAAGAGAAGAATAATGTCTAGCCCGGACCTACTTTATGCAGTCAATGAAGAAGAGGGCGTCGCGGAGGATGAGCTGGTCGAAGACATTTTTACAGCACTGAAAAAGATCCAGTTAGCGTCGGGAAAAGAAGAAAACGGTGTCTTGCAATTCCAGCGAGCTGACCAAATCAAAATTCACAACCAGATAACAAAAATACACGAAAATATTACCAGATTAGTTCAGAAAAAATGGAAACTTGAAAGAGAACTAATGCGAAACCAATTTAAATCAGTAACCGAACGGGCGGAACAGATGCGTCACCAACCAACAACGGAACAACACCCTGACCCAATTGAAGAAGAAGGGGGAATTTCAAGAAGAAAAACTTATGCAGCGATCGCAACAACAACAGGAAATCTGAAGTCATACGGACAATTCCCACCAAGGCCAGAGTCAAACAAACCGAAGGAACCGTGGAAGACACCACCGCAAAAACAAGAAAACCGGAACGAAATCGTAATAACAACAGAGAAAGAAGACATCGATGACAAATGGAAGACGATACAGCAAACAATAAACCCGAAGGAAATAGATGGCGGCTTAAAGAACACTGTAAAAATCGGAAAGAATAGGATAATTTTGGAAACACAAAACGAAGCCCAAAAGTACAAAATCGAAGAAATTCTTAAAAGAAAAAACATCGAAGGACTGCATATTGAAGATAGAAACTGGAGAAACCCTACACTGCAGCTATGTGGCATACCAACCGAATTGGACGAAGAAGAAATAAAAAACAACATTCTGCAACAAAATGAAGACCTAATTCAAAAGTTTGGTGCAGATAACATGAAGAAGGGCATCAAAGTAATCACGAAGAGGAAATGTAGAAATCAGATGAGAAATAATTGGATACTGGAAGCAACACCTGACGTGGCAAACTACATTCTGAAACAAGGAAAAATTAACATAAACCTCACTAGTGTTTATGTGATTGAAACATTTTCTACCCCTATCTGCTTCAACTGCTGCATGTACTCGCACCTTGCCAAGAATTGCTCCGAGAAACCAGTCTGCCATGTATGTGGCAAACGTGAAAAACACCAAGATTGCACGAGACCGCTAAACTGCATCAACTGCCAACGTATGGGTATCGAGGAGAGAACACATTCGGCCAGAGATAGGAACTGCCCCTGCTACACGAGAAAAATTGAACAAATGAAGAAACACACCAGCTACACCTCATAGCAAAAAAAGACAAAAGAACAGAGGAAACTGAGACAAGAAGAAAGACGCATCCCAGGAGAACAGACAAAATCCAATGAAGAGGAGTGCACAAGAATAGGTTGTAGCTTGATGTTTTGGAACATTAACGGTATCAAAAACTTTTTAAATTTAGATGAACAGGAACTGGATCTTATCTATAACAGCGACATAATATTTTTACTAGAAACGTGGGTGTATTCGAACGACTTTTTTATACAAACTCCAACGGGCTATAAGTCTTTGATATTTCCAGCCCAGAAAAACAAATCTAAGGGCAGGGCCAGCGGAGGCATTATCGTGTTAGTTAGTGATAAGATCGAGGTTTCAGTCATTGATCAGTCAGACTTGTGGGCAGTACTTATGTGTAAAACAATCGACCTAACTTTCGTAGCGGGAGGGTTTTATATTTCGCCGAGCTTGAATGACGAAGATTGTATAAATAAAATTTCTGAGCTTCTTAGTGATGATAAATTGAATTCTAGGTTACCAACGTTCCTGGGCGGAGACTTCAACTCCAAGGTTGGCTCTCTGAATCAGGGAGAGGAATATGTGTTTGAGGGGACGAGATTCACGGAACGCCGAGAGACCACTGATGATCGATGCGACGCCAGGGGTCGAGCACTTCTTGAGTGTGTGGAGTCGGGAGGGTTCTGGCTGCTGAATGGAAGGTCGGGAAGAGACACCCCGGCACAACCAACCTTCACAAGTAAAAACGGTAAAAGTATAATAGACCTGATGTGGACAAACGTGGAAGGCTTAGGTCTTTGCGGGGATTTCGAAGTGCGCTGCGATTTCTCGAATTCGGACCACTTCCCAATCTGCGCAAGGATATCGGAGAGGGGGGATTGTACGGATTCGGAAACTCAGATCAACCAAATTACTAACCCTAAATATACAATAAATTTTGCCTGGAATGACGAAAAAAAGAACACCTATCAATACCACCTGAATGTAATCCTCTCAAACCTTAACAAACACGATACAGTATACACGACGACAGACATCTATGAACTCGTAAATAATAGCCTTAAAGAATCAGCTGCCAAATCGGGAATGCTACAAGTAAACAAGTGTAGAGAAACAAATAATTCATATTATCTCAGGACAGATTCAAAACCATGGTTTAATTATCCCTGCAAAACAGCAAAGAGAGAAGTCAAAATTAAATTGCGCAAATGTAAAACACATAATTTCAAACAAAAATACGTCACAGAATATCACGAATCGAAAAACGCATACAAAAGATTACTATCGAAAACAAAAAAAGCCTTCTATGATTTGTGTCAGAAATCGCTGTCGGATGTGAATAATGCAGGGGAATTCTGGGATGTGTTGAAAAAATTCAAGCCTAAAAAGAAAATCACTCACAACACAATAATTGATCCACTACAATGGGATATGTACCTTAAGTCATACTATGGACAACAACTGATAAATAACACAACCTACTTTGACGCATCCCACCCCTTCCTAGACGATCCCATAATAGTGACGGAGTTAGACAGAAACATACAAACTCTCAAAACAGGAAAAGCACCAGGGCCAGACAGTCTGACAAATGAATTCTACAAGAACCTCACAGTCGAGTATAAGTATGTTTTACTAGAATTGTTCAATAAAATAATAACAGATGAAAAACCCCCAGCAGGGTGGGGTGGGGCTAATTTAATAATGATCTATAAAAAGGGTGACAAGGACAAACCAGAAAATTACAGACGCATAGCACTGTGTAACCATATATTTAAATTATTCACCCGTATATTGAATAACAGACTTACCACCTGGGCGGAAAGCAAAAAGATGATCCCGGAATCGCAAGCGGGATTTCGCGGGGGAAGGGGATGTGCCGACAATATCTTTGTGTTGATGAGTATAGTACAAATACACTTGCGTGCACCCAGGGGTAGGATATTCGCTTGTTTTGTAGATTTCAGGGCTGCTTTTGATTCGGTAACACATCAATTATTATATGACAAACTTTATAATATGGGGATTAGTGGCAAAATAGTACGAATTATCAAGAACCTATACAGTGGCGCTACAGTTCGAATTAAAGGCAATACAGAATATGGCGACCCAGTTGAGGTAACCAAAGGGGTACTTCAGGGGGATATCACTAGCCCACTATTGTTCTCTCTTTTCATAAGTGACCTCGAAAAAATCTTCAAGGAAAATAATTGCAGAGGAGTCAGCATAGATAGAAATAGCGAAGTTTCAGTTTTGATGTACGCGGACGACTTAGTGCTTCTTTCTGATTCCCCAGTTCAACTTCAGAGAAAGCTCGATGTGCTGCATAGCTATTGTATCAAGAATGAACTAATAGTGAACACAGAAAAGACTCAAATTTTGATATTCAGTAAGGGACCAATACACTGCTCATATAAATTCAAATACGCAGAAACACAGGTGAAAGTGGTAAATAGATATGTATACTTAGGAATCCCTTTCACTTCATCGGGCCTATTTCAGAAAACAGCCGAACATTTTTCCAGTAGGGCAAATATAGCAATAGGAACAACAACTCAAACCTTACGCAACTGCAAATCTAACTGCTGGGAAACCAAAATCCACCTGTACCGCACTATAGTCCTGGCAACACTCCTGTACTCAGCAGAGGTTTGGGCCCTGAGATATGAAGATATCCTGGAACGAGTACAGATGAGGTACATAAAATCCCTACTACACTTACCAAACAATACTCCAAATTTCTTTATACGTCTAGAAACGGGCCTCTTAAAAATAAAAGTAAACATCCTTGAAAAAAGCCTGAAGTGGTGGATCAAAGTCCTTAAAATGCCTTCGTATCGCTTGCCCAAGTTATGCTACGATAGGTTAAAATCACTAGATGCTAACTCGAACAACATTAAGCAAAAATATAATTGGGTGTCACAGTTTAGGGAAATGCTGAGTGAAAGTAACCTAAGTGAGGTATGGGAAGAACAGAGTTTCCTGAGAACAGAAGCAAGACTAGGGGAGATAATAGAAACCTACAAAAAACAAACAATATCAACTGATATAGACCGACTGAATATATCCTCTTATAACCCCATGTTTAAAAAGATCTACCATTCCACCAGTAACACTTTCTACCTCAAACTTAACATAAACATACACAAACTTAGACTTATCAGCCAACTGAGACTTGCGAACCATAAGTACCCCAAATTTTATATAAAAGGCCTTAAAACCTCCCTAGACACAACCATCGCATGCACGCTATGTAACACACGGGAATCCGAAGATCTCTACCACGTATTCTGCGTTTGTCCATTATACCGGGTATATCGCCAAAAATGGTTGAGTCAATACATCCCGAAACCTGATGCTCAAAATTTCTTTCCGACCCTCCTGACTCGGCTCACTCGGGAGAAAATCGACCATCTGTACTTTTTTTGCACCTCGGCTTTTCGTACTCGTTCTCTCATCATAGACGAATTCATTTAAAAACGAGGCATGAACTCACTTGGGGTTTCCGCCGGGGGACGTTTTTCTGTTAAATGTAGTATGTCGTGATTATGTTGCTACACTTCAGGTATACGTACTGTAGATTGTAAATCTGTAAAACTGTAAACTTGTTGCTTGTCAAAAATTCAATGTTACATTTATTTAAACCTTTGTATTTACGTGTTTATTTATTTATTGTAATTTATATACCTATATATATATATATATATATATAATTGTTGTAACACATTCTGTGTTAATGAACAATAAATATTATCTTATCTTATCTTATCCTCAGAGTCACGCAATCAGCCTTCATTTCAGATGTTGCAATGGGTTTCCCCAGGTGCAAACAGCTGGTCCGGTTGGCGGGTTGCTATGCTAGAGTACGTGGCTCGTACCCAGGAAGCTTTTCAAAGTTTATTCGTCATTCTGCGCAACCAAAGAAGCCTTCCAAGGACTGGTGGTACCTCGTATTTCGAGAACAAAGGTCTACCCGAAGATTTTCAATCCTTGCAATTCTATCGTCGGTAATTTTGTATCGTCCGAATATTTTTTTCTGACAAGCGTCAACGTCAGGATCAGGCAGCAGTACCTTATTAATTGTTGTTAGTTCACAATAATAAAAGGTATGATTCACATTCTGCAAAATTATCAACGACAGGATTGCAAGGATTGAAAATCTTCAGGTGAACCTTTGTTCTCGAAATACGAGTTACCACCAGTCCTTGGAAGGCTCCTTTGGTTGCACAGAATCACGAATAAACTTTCAAAAACTTCCTGGGTACGAGCCACGTACTCTAGCATAGCAACCCGCCAACCCGACCGGCTGTTCGCACCTGGGAAAACCCACTGCAACATCCAAAATAAAGGCTGATTGCGTGACTCTGAGGAACTGTTCATGCATTTCCGTGATAACGTTGATGAATGAAGGCATCGAGGTTTCTCTCGACGAACGATGAATAAAATGCGATGAAAATCCTAAAAGTTGCACTGGGTGCAAGTTGATGCACGGAAGTCACAAAAATTGACCTCAAAACACAAAATGAGGATTTTCTGTTTATTTGACTATACAGATCGGATAAGTGGCAAATGAAGAAGCATTTTTTCGAGCGAGTTTGAGAAAATCTGCTTCCTTTACCATTCTTGTAGAGGGTACCAACAAGGTGTTAAATTATGGTTAATCGAGGACCTCGAGGGTCAGATACCAAGCCGATGGCGCTCTGAGGTTCCAATGAACCTTCAGGTATCACTGGGACTGTTTCGATTCTTTCGACAACGGATTATAGCTCATGGTAAGGAAATGACTTACCACATGAAGAGGTTGCGAAGGAGACAAGAAATTTTTCCAATCATTTTCTGCTGCATTACCTTCTCAAGTACGTAAAAAACAGATTTTCCAATTACCCAAAGCATTTTTGGAAATCATACGGAAATTTTCTTATTTCGTTAAACAAAGAACTAACACTGAGTGGGTAAACATTTTGTGCTGTTTAAATCATGCAGGAAGACTACAAAGGGTATGAGCCACCTACTGACACGATTTTAAGTGAGAACTGCTATTTCTGCAGCCTTAGGAAGATCTCTTGAATGTGTTGGAGAATTCTACGAAAATGGTTTCTGGTCATTTCTACCTTTCAGATCGTACAAATCAGTCATCTTGTGGACCACGTCTTTGCGCGTTTGTGGACTTGAAGAAAACACTTCAAGCTTGCTCCTCGAAAATTTTTGAGAAAATCAGTTGACGGGTTCGTCTTTGCCAATAATTTTAAATAGTGTAACGCTAATTTTGTCCGTCAGTATAGTTCCTCTCATAGATTTAGACATCATATAAGACATACGTCGAAATCAAAACGTCGCAGTCACGTTCCAGTCATGCAAGTTTTGGAAGACTACGATGAAAGTAGCAGGGCTGATGAATCCTCGCCTGTGAAGAGAATAAGAGGAAAGGAAAGAATTTTGAATGGGGAAAAGTTCTATTCGCACGAAGAAGCGGAAGCATGTTTCTTCTGAGAGATGGTGGAACGAGTGGTGGAGCAAGTCGTCTCTAAAATCGACTCCATACGGCGAGAGGGTGGACTGCTGCTGCGTTGCCGGAAACAATCGCCAGCAGGATCTTTTTTTATAGCTCCAGACTTCCAGTAAGGGGCCTTTTGCAGCCTTGTGTTGGCGTTATCAAGAACTTTATTGGGTCCCCTTATTCTGTTTCGAATGTAATTTGAAGCATTGCTGAGCCCCCTGGCACTTTCCGTGACTTCCGGAGCAACAATCAGCGTTGTGCCGTCATGTTATGTTCAGAGCCCTATCGGACACCCATTGTGTCTTCAAGTGTGGTTGAAGCCCCGTTGAGCTATGTTTTTTTCATGGCTTCCGAAGTAGGTACCAGTAGCCCCATTCTGCGTTATTTTGTTATACAGAGCTCCATTTGACCCCCTTGTGTCTTCAGCACCGTTTGAAGTTCTGTGGGGCCCCCTTGCACTTTTCCGACGCTTTCGGAACACTGGTGAGCCCCTTGTGCTTGCATGTGATATTCGGTCCCAAATCGGGCCTCTTTCTGTCTTTAAGTATAATTTGGAGCCCCACTGCGTCTCCTCTGAGTACTTCATGGCTTCCAGAGTTCCAATAAGCCCCCTTTTGCCATCCTGTGTTATTCAGGCTCCATTGGGCCCACCCATTGTTTTTTCAATGTGATTTGAAGCCCTGCTGAGCCTCTTGACATTTTCCGTTACCTACTTTAAGACCATAGCAATCATTATTGTGCCGTCATGCCACTCGGAGTTCTTTCGGGTCCCTTGGGTCCTCAACTGTAGTTGGAGCTCTAATGAGCCCCCTCATGTTTCTTTTTCCGTGACATTTCGACTCCCTTGTGTCCGCAAATGTAGCTTGGAGCCCTAGTCAGCCCCTTCATATCTTTTCATGGCTACCAGAATTCCAGTAAGCCCCCTGTTGCCTTTTTCTGTTATCTACAAGCCCCATTGTCTTTTGAAGTTGAAACCGTGCTCTGAGCTTCGTTCCTTACATCACTCTGTAGGTTTCGGGGCATTAGTGAGCACTTCATGCCTTCATGTGGTATTCGGAGCCCTATGGATGACCCTCTAACGATTCCAAAAAAAAAAATTGATCACATCGCTTTTCCTACAGAAGTTTTGCTACGGCTTAGATTACCTGCGCTGCTCCGTGACCTCCAAAAACCGATCTAGAGTCTGCGTTTGACGGAGTGATTGGAAAACAAGAGCTGCTGGAGCAACTACAACAACAGACAACAGTACCTGTTTGTCAATTCTGACACTGGCATTTCGAACAAACAATAAGATTCAAAATGAATCGCGAGAACGATTTCATTGACGAAATCAACTTGACTTATCCCGGCACATCTGTGTTGAAGCGCTTCACAAGATGGTGCATCAGGGTATTCGTGGCGACCGAATGGATCGCCAAGACCTCTACCAGAAACCTGAAGAGCCGCGCTTCCGTGCTGCTGGAACAAAAGCGCCAGCTGAAATACTTCCCTTGCGCGATCCACCCTTGCAGCTCTTTCAAGTGAGATCCGTCTTCGACATGCCAAAAAATACGTTGTTACGTGATCAAGCCCAACGAAAACAGCTACATTTTTTCTCTAGACATTACTGGGACTGCTTCATGATTGTGGTCAACTTCATCCAGCTGATTATAACTCCGATAGAATGTGGCCTGGGAGCTATACCCACGCACTTTCCGTTTGTCAACTCGGTGCTGTTCCAGGCAGTGAGGTTCTCTTTCGATCTGTTGTGCTGCTGCGACATCCTCATCCGCTTCAACACGGGCTATTACGACGACAGCCTGAAAGAAGTTCAGTTGGATAAAAGCGAAATTGCCAAGTAAGTCTACGTGATGCGGTGTTCGCTCGACATCTTGATACTCAATACTGCCTTTTTTGTTCAAGGCACTATTTGAAAAGCGACTTCACGTTGGACCTACTGGCGTCTATCCCGACCCAATGGGGTTGGTTTTACGACAGATCAGATTACAAATCAATGATGCTGATGGCCAGCAGGGGCGTTGCTCTTTTAAAGCTGCTGCGTTTGTACATTTTTGGAGTCTACGTCAAGCGGATATCCGACGTGAGATACGTTTCGTCAGTTATTTCTAATATCAAAGACACCACACCCACCAGCAAATTTCACTCAGCAAAAGTTGTAAAGTTGGTTTCTCTCCGCTTGATTTCAGACCTACAGAATCAATTTCTACGTCTATCAGATCGTCTACGTCACTTTTTTGTCCCTATTAGTCTGGCACATCATATCGTGCCTCATTTATTACAACATGTATTGGGTGGGTGACATCAAAGCTCAGTAGTAAGTACAGCCAATTAATATTTCACGGTGAAGAATATTTTGACGTGAGCATCAGTAAGTTGAGCTATGGGGTTGGGCCCTCCACTATCTTTCTGGCGCGTGGTTTGAGACAATCAACGCATGATGCCGCGATAGGGTGTTTCCACAATTTTTTATCAGTCGAAAAATAGACAGTTCTTGAGGTCTTTATCCCACTAAGGAATTTAGTTTTGCCAAAAAATTCCTCACAATGATCTAAAAGGGGATAAAAATTTGAACAAAATTTTCCCCGGCAAAAACAGCATGTGACGTCATCATTCGTAACCCGGTGGCCGGCCCGGCCCGGCCCAAGGAGGTTGGCCGGCCGGCCGACCGTCGTGATGGCTTTGAATGTCAGCTCGATGTTGTCATCAAACTTTTGTGTTGGATACACGACAGTGTACACATGCGCTCAGAAGCTTCTTCCATCTACTCATGATTTGACACGCACACTCGACCGGAGAGCAGATTAGAAGACTGAAGAGCAACCATATTTATTGTTACGTCCACTTTTACACTTTTATGTTATACACTAATTCGTTAGAATAAACGAAGCTATCTGCCAAAACCCACTTCTTCCGAGCATCTACAACACCCTGCACCCTGCAACCCCAACAGTGGCGACGAGGACGGGATAATCCGAAAAAAGCAGACATGGAAAATTTCAAGGCTCTACAAGATTCCATGATGCAATTCATGAGGGAACAGCAGGAACTCGCAAGGATGCAGCAGGAGCAGTTGATGACAGCACAACAAAATTTTATGTTGCAGATTTGTTCGAAGATGGGTGAGTCGAGTCAGAAAGATCAGGAGTTTCGGATGGACACGTTATCAAACGGCATTGCGGAATTCATCTACAGTCCGGATGACGCCATCACTTTCGATGCGTGGTACAAGAGATACGCAAGTATATTCGTCGAAGATGCCAAGAATCTTCCAGATGAGGCAAAGGTTAGACTGCTACTCAGGAAGTTGAACACAACATGTCACCAGCAGTACCTTAACATCATCTTACCAAAAGAATCGAAAGAATTCACCTTTGCAGAAACGGTGCAGAAACTGACTGAGATGTTTGGCAAGAAATACTCGCTATTTCACCACAGGTATCAGTGCCTGAAACTCGCAAAGAAAAGCTGTGATATCATATCGTATGTAGCAGATGTGAATCGATACTGCGAAGAGTTCAAAATCTCCACGATCAAGCCTGATGAATTCAAAGCGCTAATTTTCGTTTGTGGCTTACAGTCTACAGAAGATGCAGAAATCCGCACGAGGTTATTGTCAAAACTCGACAGCGAGCCAGGCATAACATTGCAAGAGATCATTGCCGAGTGCCAACGATTTCAAAATCTCAAATCGGACACAGCCTTGGTAGCTAACAGCGACAACGATTTTTCAGTCAACGTGGTGGGCCACAGTAGGTTCAACAAGAACAAGAGCCAGCAGTATTCTCATGCGAAGCAAACGTCACCGAAGACTTCGATTCCCAAGACTCCGTGTTGGTTCTGCGGTGGAATGCATTACTCCAACAAGTGTGGCTACAAGAAACACAAATGTAGTCAATGCAGCAAGACAGGTCACAGGGAAGGCTACTGTAAAGCCAACAAGCTCAAGTCTCAGCATTCCAGGACAAAGTCAAGCACTTCGAGTAAAACTAATCTCATAGCCAGCGTCCACAACATAACCTCAAAACCGGCGAGAAAATTTGCACAGGTGAGGATCAACGGTGAGATTGCAAGACTACAAGTGGACACTGCATCGGACATTACCATCATATCGCATCAAACGTGGCAGCGCTTGGGAAAACCAATTTTCCAGCCAACCAAGCACAAAGCGAAAAATGCTTCAGGCAAGACACTTCAACTGAAGGGCGAGCTGAGATGCGACATTGAGTTCAGGGGTCAATCCTACAGCGGCACATGCTTCATAACTCCGCTGGAAAATTTGAATATCCTGGGCATCGACTGGATCACAAAATTTGGATTATGGGACGTTCCGCTAAGCTCTATTTGCACACAGGTGTCAATATCAAGCAATGTATGCAACCAACAACGCATGCAAGCACAACAAGAAGCGGAGTGGATCATCAAACAGTTTCCAAATGTTTTTGATGATACTTTGGGACTTTGCACGAAGACCAGCGTATCATTGCACCTCAAGTCCGACGCAAATCCAGTTTTTCGTCCAAAACGGCCCGTAGCATACGCCGCCGTCAGCGAAATTGATCAAGAACTGAAGAGATTGCAGCAATTTGGAATAATCACACCTGTTGATTACTCTGAATGGGCAGCACCAATCGTGGTTGTCAAGAAGACGAATGGAAACGTTCGAATATGTGCAGACTACTCGACGGGACTGAACGATGCTCTTGAACCGCACCAGTATCCATTGCCACTGCCAGAGGACATTTTCAGCAGGCTCGCAAACTCCAAATTGTTCAGTGTCATTGATCTTTCGGACGCATTCCTTCAAGTCGAAGTTAATGAAACGTCGAGAAAGTTGTTGACGATCAACACTCACAGGGGACTTTTCCAGTACAACCGACTCCCATTTGGTATCAAAGTTGCAGCAGGCGCTTTCCAACAAATCATGGACCATAATCGAGAGAGTCGGCAACGTCATGTACAACGTCATCAACGAGAGCAGCAAAGTACTCAGGTTTCACGGTAACCAGATCAGGCAGAGGTACACAAGAGACGAGGACTGCAGTAAGACATCAAAACAGAGCTTACCACTGCAAGTATTATTGGATAGCTTTGACATCAAAACATCCATACTACAACAGCAGCACCAGCAGGTGGCACCACAGTCCGTACAACAACCACAGCCTGTACAACAACCGCAGCCCGTACAACAGCCGCAGCTCGTACAACAACCGCAGCCTGTACAACAGCCGCAGCTTGTACAACAACCGCAGCAGTCTGTACAACAGCCCGTTGTACAACCATTGCAGCGTACTCAACAACAGCCTCCATCACCAGCATCGGGTACAGCGGATTTACCACTGACTCTACAACCAGAACCCGTAGCAACGGCAGAGCCAGTCAACATCCGACCATCACGGACCCGAGTTATTCCGAAGCGTCTGGAGGATTTTGTCCTTTAATTCGTTCGGGGGAGATGTTGGATACACGACAGTGTACACATGCGCTCAGAAGCTTCTTCCATCTACTCATGATTTGACACGCACACTCGACCGGAGAGCAGATTAGAAGACTGAAGAGCAACCATATTTATTGTTACGTCCACTTTTACACTTTTATGTTATACACTAATTCGTTAGAATAAACGAAGCTATCTGCCAAAACCCACTTCTTCCGAGCATCTACAACACCCTGCACCCTGCAACCCCAACATTTTGTATAAACAGATGTTGAAGAAATAGGGGTGGTATTTTGTGACCACGAGAGATGCCCTACTAAGTTGCTCCTGAATGTTCCCGGAAGGTGATCATTTTCGAAAATACAATAGTTCACACATCATCAGCGTGAAATCTATTAGTAACAGTACGTGACAGTTTGAATGCCCTGTTTGTTATTCATTATTGGATTTTTTCGTAACCTGAGTGACAATAACTTTTCAGGTGAATGGGGGCGATTTTCTTCATTCAAACATGCAGGAGGACTATTGATTTTGACGCCAAAAGTTTTTGAGCCAAATGAACTGAAAACCGTTGCAAATTGGTCACAACGAGTTGCTCTCTCGAAAACAGCTGTCAACTTAATTGCTGGTTCCCACAAACAGATTTCAGATAGCCCAGGCATATTAGGTTTTAACCCGCAACAAATTCCCACAAAGCTGAAATTTGGTATACGGGTCTTGTAAGACCTAAGGAATAACATATCAAAATACTCGGTGGCACACCCTTGTGCGTCATTGATTGTGGGGGAGGGGGCTAAATATTGCCATTTTAAATGCGTAAATGACACCCTGTAGCTTATATAAATAAAAAAAATCATATTTAGATGCCTCAAGGCTTCACAATATTTGCTTGACGTTTGAATTGTTGATAAGTAGTTTGGGTTGCCTGGAAAAAAAAAGAAGATCGGCAAAATTTATTTTGTTTTTCTCTCAAAAACCTCGAATTGATATCGGCAAGTGTGGTATCGTTTCTAACTAAATCTTGGCCTCTGATATCAAATATGGTGTTTAAAATTGAATTGAAACACCATTAAACAAGTTTTACTGAAAAAACGACGATGTTTTCCATCTGAAATTGTCGTTTTGTAATTTCGGTTTCCGTATGGTTAGAATCATCTCAATTGAGTATTTCCAACAGGATTCATTGTTCCTAACCATTTTATACCTGAAAACGATAAAAACAATGTGCCTGTATTCATTACAAGATCAGAAAATTGATCTGTTGTGAAAGTGATTATATGCTCAATTTTCTCCCGAAAATGCATACAATTTTTGCAGTTCTTTTTTTTTACTGATGAATGATGGAGCGGTTTCACTGTTTTTGTGTGTAATACTAAGCGAAGTTCTTCCTCTATCAGAAAATACCAAAAGCTATTGTATCTATCGGGCAATCGAAATATAAAATCATCTTTTCTGTAGCCGTTATTCCATTTTCAGAAAAAAAGTAGGCGTAAAACTTCTTTTATAAAAAATTGATGCTCTGACTTTTTAATATAAATAGGTGTGAGCAGATGATGCTGTTTTTGTCCAAGATAAACATAAATATAGGATTGTCGATAATTTTTATTTTTGACAGCTTCAGACAATGATGTCCCTAAATGAAGAAACCACAATTTTTTTGTAGACAATTCATTATTTTCGGGATGAGCACTGTGAATATCAACTGTTCACTCATCAGTCTCATCACTTGAGTCTGTTTCGAAGATGGGAAGAAGAACCTATTAACAATGCTCAGCTTTATTGGCCATCACAAAATATTCTTACATGTTTCTCATTCAAAGATCCAGGAGAGAAATTCCACCTTGCGCGTACTATTCACGCCACTATCAAGCAGAAATGTTTCATGGCTACCGGAGTCCACTTCATAGGCAACAATATACCGTGTCTCCTTTGAGACCCACCTTATATTGTTAAAATGATTGGTTCGTCCACAGGAACAGTTTTAAAGAAAAGTGTCTGGGTGAATTTTTTGACTAGATATTCAAAGCCCCAAAATCGTAGGAGGCACAGAGGTGTAAGTCCAAATATTTTGATATGTTCTTGCTTAGGGATCATACCAGTTATATATCAATATTCAACTTTGTGCGACATTGCTTGAGGCTTTAAATCCTCACATGGTTTTTCCGGAAATATCCGGGCGACAAATTAACACTCAGCCGCCTTTCCCGCAGAACTAACCAATCGGAAGAGTTACAAAGGCTCCGTCACACACTTAAGCACTAGCAACAAATCTTTTTTGTTCATTTGAAACATATCTCATATCGATCGGATACTCCGTTCACTTGCAGGAACAGTTTGGAGATAGGTATCTCATTAATTCTTAGAACTTGACCTTTGAGGATGAAAATCAAAGGACGCACGAGGGTGTAAGTCCGAGTATTTTGATATGTTGTTCCGTAGGTCCAATAGAACATATATACCAAAATTCAGCTTTGAGGGAATTTGTTACGGGTTACCACGATTTTTCGACTAAAATGCCTGGGCTAAGAATACTGAAACCTGTTTGTGGACAAACAAAAGAGTCAAATCAAGTCTGCAGTTGGAATCTTCCACCATTTTCCAGTCGAGCGGTATGAATTTTCAAAATTTCTCCTAGCCGTTGCCATCCAAGAGGGCCTCTTGTCCGAATTTTGACCAGAACGACTCGCCTTAGATGCAGGACTCACTCAAAAATTCATTACTGCTCGGCGATGAACTTTTTTCGCAAAAGTCAAACTGATATCGGAAGTATATTGGATTGGGCGTCGTGTAGACCCATTTTCAAAATCGACACGGTTGCGGTTTTCTGACGGTTATTTTTTCAAAATGAAATTTGTATATTCCGTGAATTTTAAAAAACTACAATGCCAACTTTGACATGCGGTGAGCCCCACGGAATATTCATTTCAGGTGCAGACATGGGGATGAAAGTTGAATATAAAGTAAGATAATTTTTGGAAAGAAAATTTTCGAAATCGGACTCACGGTTTCCGAGTTTTCATCTTTTAGAAAAACCGTAAATTTTCCAACTTATCATTCCGTGAACAGATTTTTAATATATTTTTTTAAAACAAGAGGTTACTGGCTCTTGAACATTTTCCAATCATTTTCTTCTCAATTTCCCCGTTGAAAATGTAAAACAGGCCTGGGTTATCGAAACCGGATTTGAATGATGGAGCTCAAATGAAGCCGTAATCATTGACGATCTTCATAAAAAGATGATTTGGAAGAAGATTTGAAGTTTCCCCGGAAAATTGAATTTTTCAAAATTTTCAATTTCCAGCGGACTATTTTCAATCTTTTTGTGGTGCCAGTTTCAGATCGTTCACCTCTATTTATGTACTGATGCGTCTGACTGCCTCACTCGCTTTTCTTTATACATGATTTGGTTCCTCATGAAAACCTGCAAACTAACTTTCTAGCTTGTGAACAGATTCATACTTACGTTCTTTAAACACAGGATAATTGATTCTTGAACATTTTTAGGCAATTTCTTCTGAAATTCTTCCAGTTTTCCGCTTTAAAATCCACTGGCCTAGCTTGTCGAGACGGATAATAATAAAAGGGGGGTTGTTTTATTAATATACACTCACTCGAACTCCAACGAAATTATCGAGACGATACTCAAATCATGTAGAGAAAATATCGCAATTCTCCAATCTTTTTCTCTAACTTCCCACCCGAAGGGACATTGTTTCATAATAAGATTTCCATCCGTTCCTTGCTACTCGTCGGGGAAGTTTTGGGGTGACACAACCGACTTTTTTTTCTTTACGATCTTGAATCTTTGTTTCACTCAACAGTTTGAAAAGTGAAAGCTGAATGTGAGAAAATTGCCATTCTGTCACCATATTATATGAAAAAGATAGCCCTGAAGCAAGGTAAGGGTCTCTGCATCGAGAAAACATTGTCATCCAAGGTTTTCATAGTAATTCGCATTTCTAGCGCCAATGATGGCTCACCACATCGGTCCACAGGCAAACTTCTGGTGGCTTGCTGAACCAAATATGTGGCGCGTTTTGGTGAAAAATGAAAAAAAGAACGGGCAATCATTATCATGTTATCCTCCAATTAGGTGAATCTATGCTCGCAAAAAATAAGAATAAAAATAAAATAACGATGAGAATGAAAATAAGAGAAATAAGCACGGCAACTCCCCATTTATACGTCAGAAATAAAAATAAGAATAGGAAATAGTTTGGAACATTGCTCCTAGGTGTCGCTCTAAGCATTAGAATGACAGTCGTCAAAATTTTCAGTTACAGTTTCCAGCTTTATGCTGTTGTTGTTGCGGTTGTTCTTTTACTAGTTTTGTTTAAAGTTATACAATATCATTAATCTGTAATAATACTTGAATAGGTGGGTATACAATAGTATATTATTATACGAGTTTAATGAGATGAAATTTGTCACACGACTGTTTTTGGGGCACGACGAACGCAGTGAGTATAGTAATAGACAATTACCACTGATAATAACTTGTGGGGATAACTGGTAGATGGCGCCACGTTTGGACCGCCGCGCCGTTACTAAGCAATCCGTGGAAGTCTCTCGCCTACCCAATGACAGGCGGTTTCAGGCAACTCTTGCTACATCGATGTACTCCGGATTGCATGAAAGCAGCCCCCAATCGTCATCGGCAAAGCTTGACTGCGTTCATCACTCGTTCGGCTCATCTTCAAGCAGAAGTTAAGAATATTCAACTTGTTATTTTTATTCTTAAATTTCTTGGGCAGTAGCGGCGATAACAGCGGAACACAAACCACGGAAGGCTTTAAAACACATTGTAGAATATTATTCTACATAAGCTGACCGCGTAACTTGAATAATCAATAACATTGAGGATGATTTCTGCAGAATCAAGGGAACATTTCGTCCTCAAAGACTCCTTTACGACGCCACTGTTGACAATCTGCGCATCTTCAAGGCGCAACAATGGATGGAAAGTTGTAGTTCCTTATTCTTATTGTTATTTCTCATTTTGGAGCATAAACGCTTGAATCTGAAAGCTCATTTTCAGCATTCTCTTATTTTTATTCTTATCGTCATTTTTATTTTCATTCAATTTTTGGCGAGCATAAATCCACCTTAAGAGAAGGCTATTGCAAAAACTGAAACCAATCAACGCTGGAATGTTTTGTGAGATTGGAGCCCATATTCTTGAGCCAATAAATGTTGGACACATGCGTCCGGTTGTTGGAAAAAAGACATGGAAGGCGTGAATGCGAGAAAAAATCGGTTGTGTCACCCCAAAACTTCCCTGACGTATAGCAAGAAACGAATGGACATTTCTGCAAACATTATATTCAATTTCTTCACGGCATCACGGACTTTCGGCATAATTTTCTTAATGACCGGCAAGAACTTACCACCCAGTGAAGACAATGTCCTTCATCGTCCACACTGCAAATCACTCAAAGGAAACTAGCGATTCCTCGCATGTTCTCGAAAATTTTCACTTTCGCGTACATCACTTCCCAAGACGGTGACAACGTCGGATTGAAAATTGCACACGAAGACAGCTAGCTGCCAACAAGTCGTCAACGTGCCATTCGTACCAACGCAACCCATTTTTTTCATAGCTTGCTCTGATGCAGGAAGCCCTGGGATTGATTATACTGAGGTAATCATTAGTCGTACTCATGGAGGGTAGAGATAAGGAGACTACACGGCCTGCTCAAAAGTGGTCCGTTTCTATGTAGTAGAGTTTTTCAGGCCTGAGTGGAACACCCGCTCTGCAGCGGAAAATTATGCAAGCTTGTTGCGGGCTACTAGACCCATGTAGGAATTCAAAGCCGTTGTCATTTTGAAAGGTTCACATGTCACGATTTTGTCCCTGCTCTCTGCTTGTCTTCCGCCAGTTTTTATCGAGTTCCGCTCATGTCTGCTTTGTTCCGTTGTGTTACGTATTGTATTCGAGTTACTTTCTGCTGAGTTCTTTTGTGTTTAATCACCTTCGGGCCTCATTTTGTGTACTCTTCAGACCGAGGTTCAGACTGTTCCACTAGGTACCCAAATCCATAGAACTACGGGCCGCCGGCCGCGGCAATGGATGGCCGGCCAGAGAACTTTCGTCCAGGCCTTCGACGGCCACACATTATTCAGGTAATTTTTTTCTGGCCGGCCGTCCATTGTCAATAGGCAGTGTAGGTAGATACCTAAAATCGTGGAATAAAAAAATGGTGAAAAGAACCCCCAGCTTATTCCGACCTCGCAGACTGAAGTAGCAAATTAATCATTGGGTACACGGGAGTTTTAGCCCTGCATCAGTTTCAGCTGTTTTGACCGATCTGACTGATCTGACTTCTGACAAAATGAATAACCTTCGGAATAAATTGTGACAGATCCCTACAATTTTTTTTTTAATTGCAGGTTTCTATAAACAACTAGGCCTTAGTGGAACACTTGCGCTGCTGTGGAAAAATTTAAAACTGAAACCTGACGACACAAAATCATACCGTTTTTTTTGACAGCTTTCACTACTCGTTCAGTCTCCTTTATATACCCTCCATGGTCGTATTATATATCAATATAATTATCATGTCAACGATAACTTCAGCTAAGAAACAAGTTGTTGAAGAACATTTTAAACGGTAATCACTATTGCCCCCCCTTCCTATTACACACCATCTCCAGCACCTTCCTAATGAGCCAGAACCTACCTATTTCTTTTACTGAGGGGGCAACCCATTAGCTCGACTACTGACGTATACTAAATTTAACATACCTAACTAAATGTAATGATGAAGACAATTTTATCAAATCATATCGTTATCACAATTTGTTTCAGTTCAACCCCGAAATCTGGTTTTGCAATTGCGAGAATGATCATCTTCATGTATTATCGTGGTGCTTTGCGTACCACCTGTAGTGCAGCCACTGTTCCCGGCGAGAATATTAAAACCATAGCTTACATTGTGATAATCGTACAGTTTGTCTACTGTAAAATTTTCCTGATCTACATCTTAGGTATGTCTAACCTATTTGACTTTCACCCCATAACTCCAACACAGCACCACTGCACTGTTGTCAGCTCCATACGTGGGATCACACCGTGGGGTCCTATTTTCAAAAGTAAGGAACAACAACTTGTCATGTGATGCTCCCTAGGTAGGTGACAGCTAATCACAGGTCTAGTTGCCCAGCCACTTCACATTTGAACAGATCACGTGTGTCCCGAGAACAGGGCCTCTGGCATCATTCGGGGCCACATCTGTGTTCATCAGAAACATGGTTTCCAAAGAGCCAGTAGTGATCAAAATTTTGTGATTCGTACACTCATGTTTTATCACTTGCGAAGACATGCTATCGCGTTTCGTCAATACTTACTGGCTTTGTGGTCTCGTACTCCATGCCATCATTAGGGAGTTGTGCATAGCATTACGACATCCAATGCGATGAATGACGGAGTTCGCCCCACAGAATACTATAATATCCGAGCGATTGGGAAATTCCTTGACAGTCGAACTTCGATCCATTTCAAAAATGTGTTTCAGCCCACGCCATCACAGTGATCAAGGCAAAGAGATCCTCCACGAGAACCTACATCGGCATAGCCAATCAAGTCACGGAGTTCATGCGCCACAAGCAGCTTCCCATGAAGGTCCAGAAACGCATCACTGACTACTACGAGTACCACTACCACAAGGAGTTCTTCCGCGAATCGGAAATTCTGCACACCATTTCCGGCCAGCTTAGGCGCGAAATTACGATGCAGAAGTGCATTCTGTTCACCAGCCAGGTGGAGTTCTTCAAAGGGCTACCCATGTACTTGCTGGAGAGAATCGTGTCTTTGCTCAAGCTGCATACCTTCATGGTCAACGACTTGATCATAAAAGCCACCACGGAGGGCAACAGAATGTTCTTCATATCATCGGGCACCGTGGCCGTGTACAGTCCCAAAGGAAAAGAAGTGAGTATAATCAAGCGTGTGGATGGAAAAATTGTTCGATTGTTAACTCTGCGTAGGAGCTCTCTTGATACACTGTTGGTACTCACCACATGATTGTGGTGTTTTTTTGCAGATATGTCACTTGAATGACGGAGAGTATTTCGGCGAGGTCGCACTGCTCCAAGACGACTCGATGCGTATAGCTACGGTGGTGGCTCTGGAAACAACGGAGGTGTTTACCTTGAGCCGCAAAGATTTCGTGCACACCATCACCCCTTACCCGGATCTCTTGGACAAAATTAAACGCGTAGCCGCCGAAAGAATTGACTACACCACGTGCATCGACGTCAAGTTCGATCGCCGTCCCAAAAAATAGCTTCCCGTTGTTTAAACTTTTCATTCTCTCTCTTTGGGAGTCTCTGAATTTCAATCTCCAAAAACCTAGATATAACTTCAGCAGCAAATCTCTGTTGCCACGATTTTGCGTAGTCATGTAGCTTGACAATACCTACGTGTGGTGAGACTAGAGAGCTTGTTATTCTTATGAAGTTACTCATTGAATGTAATTGGAAATATAAGATTCTAACCCTACTGAAAATTATGATGATGTCCATGTTCGTCCCGTAATAAACCTTTCCATAGTTTCGAGGATCCCTGGTTTCGAGTCAGTTCCAAACAGGAACCATGTATCTCATTTAAAAGACGATTTATTTGTACTTGAATAAATGAAGTTAAATGAATACACGTTTTCATCTTTAATGAACATATTCGTAAAGGGTAATTGTGGAATAGCGAAGGTGCTCCGAGAGAGTCATTCCATACGGATCTTCGGCGTTACAAGGCTTGTAACTCCGAAGATCCGTACTACCTCGTCCGCTCCTCCGCCACTCAGTGTGAAAGTGTGCGATGATTAGCTATCCATAACGATGAGGAACAAAACTCAGTTTGAAGACAGCATAATCAGTAATCAGCTTACTTCGAAATCGAAATAGGCCAAAATCCGTAGGAAGTGGTGCAGAAGCGGAATATTTTGGAATTCAACTGTATACTGCTGATCAGGAGCAAACTGATTTGCCAATACGGCGATTCCTTGAGGATGCGAATAATCGTCGAATGAAAACACCGAACGACCAGAAGCATGTCGAAAAAAATGAGAACAGGAGAGAACTTTGACAAGCACCATGACGATGACGATGATGCAGGCACAAAAGAAGTTACTAGAACCCAAAAAAAGAGGAACGCTTCAAAGAATAGGAGGAATTCACGAAAGCTCTGGGAGAACAAGATAGCAGATATCTGGAGAAGCCCAAGAAAGCCCAAAAGCAGAGTCGCATCGAGGATACAAGGTATTCAAGAATATTTTATGAGAAGAACTGCAATATTTACAAGAAAGGGAAGAATGGGGTCCCTGGTTAAAATCTGACACCCTATACGTAGAATGTATACAGGGTGTGTTTGCAAACTTGGGATAGAAAATTGAACCGCAGTCACAGAAATGCTCCAGAAGTATCAGAAAAATGTTGAAAATTTTTGTAAATATGAATGCAATGGTCAAAAGGTGGTCCTTCGACTCCTCTATTTTTGTTGATTTGAAAGATTTCAGTGGAATCCATCAAAAAGACCAAGGAGCAATATTTTCCAACCTTTGAATGTGCTATGTGCTCCCATTCACTAGACAGGGTGAGTCTTAAATCCTGAAAATCCAGTTTTCTTCAAAAAATGCATGCAGAAAATTCTTTATGAGAACTATTCGCATTATTTATTGCTCTACATCAGTTTTATAACCTCTAGAACCTTTCACGGGCAGAAAAAATAGATTTTCAGGATTCATGACTGTACACTAAATAAAATTACAAAACACATTTGAAAGTTGAAAAATTTTACTTTTTGGTTTGATGGAAAAAGTTTCCTAAAATCTTCAAAGTTACGGGAACAGAAGAGGTCGAAGGACCGCCTTTTGACCCTCAATATTGTCAAAAATCAAAATTATGGAAAGTTTTCACATTTATCTGAAACTTTTGGAGCATTCCCGTGGTTCACTTTTCTACCCCTAGTCATAGCTATTCTTTGTAGTATTCATAATCCATAGTTGGATCATGAGCGATGGAGCTCATTTTCAACTCACCGGCTTCATAGATGAACAGAATTGCAGAATTTGGGCCACGGAAAATCCTAGTGTGGTCCTTCAACACCAAATGCATCCACTCAAGAAAGTGTACAGTCTGGTGCGTCGTGTCGTGTAACCTCTGACAGGATCATTGGTCTGTACTTTTCCGAGGAAGAGGGTGGCAATGTTGTGACCGGTAATGGCGAAAGATACCGGACCATGATCAAGAACTTTTCAAGACCAGAAGTTGAGAATTATTCAAACATCAGGTTTCAGCAAGATGGAGCCACAGCTCATATTGCCGCAGCCACGATGCTAATTTTGCGGGATATTTTTGAAGAAGGGATAATTTCGCGAAACTCGGAGTTCAACTGGCCGTCGCATTCGCCAGATTTGACAGCGCCAGACTTTTTTTTCCCACCAACTTGAAGAGAACATCCGACACAAAATCGGAACATTACGGCCAGAGTTTTCACCCAAAGAAAGTGATGGAAAATGTTCTGAAAAGAACACGGATTTGTGAAAGTGGATATGGCGGTCATTCAAAAGATGTTATGTTTCATACATAATGTACATAAAAATCTTGTGTTTCGTCTTTAATTTGCATTGAAATTCATTAAAAAAAAACAAAAGGCAAAAAAGTAATAGCTATTTGAGAACGGACTGTTACTTCTGCGTCACCCTATGTTTGTCAGAAAGAGAATTTTATCAACTTAATTTGATTTATCACAATATGTATAATGCTATAAGAAATTATGAAGTAGGGTAGGGTTGAGGCGAAGGCGGGTTTGAAGATGAAAATTCTGCAATACGTGTGCTAGAGGTTTCCCTTCGGATGAAAATTGACATGTTTTAGCGTTTTTCGGGGGAAAAATTTTTTGACGAAAAATCTAAGGTAGAAAGTTTGAAACTGAACACTCATAATCACATATCATTATTTGGACTTGAAAGAAAAAACCGCATCATTCACGATATTTAAATACGGGGTGTCAAAAAAAGTGAAAGTAGGTACCTACCGAGGTACCTACCTATATGGTCGAAGTTGTAGTAGGTATAGTTGTTGTTCACCATGGAAAGAATGCCGAATGTTCAGCCATATAGGAGAGGATTCTTGATTCATCCATGACATGATGTCAGAGCTAAAGCCATAACCTGAAGTGTTCCATTTTCACAAAAATAACAGGAATTTTTACCTCCTGCGATGCCAGATTAGAAGTCTCGTGACCCGCGTCGTGTGTTCCTCGTTTTAAAGCAATAACCTTAAAAGCTCTGCCGCCGGTTCGATGTTCATGCCTTATTCTCTGTGGCTCGAGGGTTGTTGTTCTTTCGGGGGTGCGGAGGCGTTTTATTTTCCCAGCGCTGCATGCGAACGAACATATTGCCACTTTGGGAATTTACTGGAGGATCCTGAACTAGACTGGCAAAACGAGACGCTTTTTCACTTTAATCGTCCTGAGGTCGAAGACAGCCTCCTCTTGTCCCCTCTTCCAAAAAAAAAGCTCATTTATGCCGCAAGAGCTTCATACAGTAGACTGATTCCCATCCTTGACGCTCTGGATAATTATTCATCATTCAATGAGTTGAAGCGCGAGCTCTGGGATACCCTGTATGCAGTGATGTAAAATACCCGGGTTTTTATATTTAAGGGTAAATACCCAGGGTAAATACCCGGTATTTACCCAAAATCGGGTCTCTAATCTATTTTCATTATTTTGTTAATAACAATTGGAGAAACAACAACAAATAATTATGATTGTTTGCTCACAGCAGCAAAATAATGATAAGTTCTTTGACGGTTATGTTTATGAAGCCTTGGAACTTGGAAAAAAAATCATTTAACCTTTAACCGTCAACAGTGTCAACCGAGCTGTCAACAGTGTCAACTTTTCTGTCAAACTGGGTAGGGTGGGTAAATATCACTCGGGAAAATACCGGGTAAATACCAGATTCATATTTACCTACGTACCCGGTAAATACCCGACTCACATCACTGCCTGTATGGCTATATCAAGACAAGGTTTTCTTCTCTTGTCTTGCAAGATGTAGCAGGATTTTCAAAAACTTTAATTGAAAAGGAAATCCTGAAGAAAAGAAGTCCTCATAACAAATCTAATATTTCAAGATGCTACCATATGCACAGGCGCAGCTTGCCAGCTACACCCAAGGGTCATTTTTCCAACGAAAAAAATGACTAAGATACAGCCCTCCGAAATCTTCTTTTCTCGGATTTCAAAAATTTGTAACTCAGGAACGTTTTGACAAATTTTGCTTTAAGCCAGCAAGAGCTGGTTTGTCATAATTATCTATCAACCTGCCAAACTTGGAAAGAATCCGACCAGTGGTGTAGGAGTTATAAGGGTCAATAATTTAGAAGCATCCGAAGAAAAGTTGACTTAACCCATATAGCCCGACCGTCCTTTATAAAGGACGGTGAAAGTCATCTTTACAATAATCAACTTCTATCACTAGTATAAACAGATGAAGTCAGTATATACCAAACTTCAAGTATTGAGAGCCGATTTATATCACTAGTTCGTTATAATTACTGAATTTGCTTGTGTGGTGCCCTTTTGTTTGTTGTTGACTTTTACAATGAACAACCAGAGGTAGGTATATTGGGTGTTTTCCACCTAGACGGTACAAATACCACCAGACGGCACATGTTCCATGGTGTGGCACAAAATTTCAGGTGATTCAATGAACGGCGCAGAACCGAGTAGGAACACGTAGATGGAAAGCACCGTTTGGCACCCGCACATGCGTAAATGGCAGGTGTACCGAACTTGGGGCTAGGTGGAAAGCAGGCATTTTACTTTTAATAGCAGTTTATGATAGATTTTTTTTATATTTGGGTACTTCAAAGATCAAGTAACTTGTCTGCTACCAAAACTTGGATTTTTTCAAACAGTTCTATGCGAAAAAAACGGTGTCCTTTATAAAGGACAGTAGGTCTATCCACTACTATGAACTACAATTATGTCGTTTTTATTTCACCTATTTGAATGTACCCCTTACCATAGCACAGTTACTGGAAGAAATCAAGAAGGATGTATTGGAGTTATTTCAGGAGAAATAGCAATTCTTTTCTCGGAAATACAAACGATGAGTGCGATACGGATAAAGATTCAGCAGATGAAAATTTTATTGAACCAAACAATTTGCCAGAAGCGCAACGCAGAGCCGAATTTGGGCTACATGTTTTGGATTGGGGCTTTGCGGCTAAGCATTATTGTCTATTTTGACCTTCGTACCAAGCAAACATCTGGGTCTTGGATCATCGGTAGTAGGTACCTACTACAAAATGCAGATATTCTACAAATGTTTCCTTACGGCTTATTTCATTTCTATTTCGATATTGTCTCACCTTCTCTTTCCTCAAAAAATTGGAATCAAGCAACATAAAAGATACTGGTACAATATCGGAAAACTGGATTTTGGAGTCGAAGTCATCCAAAGCGCATCCATAGTGAAGGAAAGTGGTTATTTTGAGCATGCTTTGGCTGATGATGAAATGGTTATGGTGTAGCTTTCAATGGTCTGAAAATTTTTCCAGTGGAGAAAAATAAAGAGGTTCTCGTAATCAGAAGAAAAAACACATCCACGTAGATCAACCGCTACCGATATAATCATACTCCGAGAATATGGGCGGTGTAGACCGTGATGATCAAAATCAAGGCTAATACAGAGTTTCAGTCTGAGGGAAAAATGGTATTCTCCATCACCATTTGCTCACTGCATTGATATGACTATGTTAAAATCTCAGCGACTATGTAAAAATAATGGCGGAAACATCGACTAATGGAGTTCCAAAGATCTATGTATACAAAGCTGTTAGAATTAACAATAAAATGACAAAGAAGAAGACCTCCGAAACCACCCAGAAATTTGCACGAGTTTTTTTCGCTACGACAAATTAGACCACGTGTACTTCTATACTTCGAAAATCACCGGCGATGCGAGGTATGCCATAAAAAAGACAATTTTATGTGCAAAAAATGTTATGTCGGCTTCCATCTCAAGGATTGTTACATTTTTTACCACATTCAAAATTTCTGTTTGTTTGCAAATGCTTTTTTAGGTTTTCCTTCAATGATTGATCTTCCTGGATGTTTTTTGTTTTATATTGATAATTTCATGTTTTTTGAAGTGCAATGGAACATTTTTCAGTCGTTTTGATGTTATCAAATAATTCATATTTCATAGTAGTGTATAGCCCTACCGTCCTTTTAAAAGGACAGCATCTTTCAACTAATTACAACACTCAAAGAATTTTTTTCTTATTTTTCTGTAATTCCACTCTGCTTAAAAAAAACAGAATTTCGAGAAAAATTTTTGCTTGTGGAATTTTTTTTAATTCCGGACCATATGGGTTAAGGTGACCCATCATAACTTCTACGCAACTGATTGGATTCTTTCCAAATTTGGCAGGTTGATAGATAATTGTGACTAACCAGCCTATGCTCAATTGAAGCTGAATTTGTCTGAAAGTTCCTGAGTTAGAAGTTTTTGAAATCCGAAAGAAGTGAATTTTGGAGGACTGCATCTTCGTCATAGTAAGTAAGTAAGTAAGTAAGTAAGTAAGTAAGTAAGTAAGTAAGTAAGTATATATTTTTGCCAATAAAATACAAACTCAGGTATATGTGGCACGTCAGTCTTACAATTAAATGGATGAATACACACAAAAAATAACAGCAAACAAAGAAATAAATATAAATACAAAATATACATATGTACAACAATTGACAACAGCATATGGCCCGACCACTACTGAATAAACTCGCGCAAGTCATAGAATAGCCTGTCCTGAAGGTAATCCTTCAACCCACGCCTGAAGGCCGCCAAGCTGCCAATGGACCTAATTGACTCCGGGAGAGCGCCATAGGCCTTTATCATCCTGTATCTTGCGCTACGCTCAAAAAACGCCGTCGAGTGGGCCGGAATTCTGAGTGAGTGCGCGTGACGCGGCAGGACGCCGCAACCGTTGTACATGTCTCTATTTGTGAAAAAAGAAGACATGTTTTTTCTGACAAACATACATAACCTGTAGATGTGGAGGGTGGCCAAGGGCATGATCCGCAGTGCACTGAACAATGGTCTACTGGGTTCTCTATAATTGACTTTTAGCATTGATCTTATTATGCGCTTTTGAGTGATGAATGCATACCTCATGAGTACAACCGGTGCAGATCCCCAAAAGATCAACCCGTAGGACAGAACACTTTCAACATGGGCAAAGTAGTAAGTTCTGAGCGCGTGGATGTCGACAGCGTCTCTAATATTGTTAATAGCGTAGCATGCGCTGTTCAATCTTGAAATGACTTGCCTGATATGTGGCTCAAATCTTAGTTGAGAGTCAATCCTAACCCCTAAAAACTTGGTGTCCGCTACTACAGGTATAGACCTTGAATTCATCTTTATGTATAGACTCTCACCACCGACAACCGAGGACTGATTAAACTGCAATACAATGGTTTTGTCACTGTTTAGAAGTAAGGAGTTTTCACTACACCAAGAGTTCATCTCGCGAACAGCGCCCGAGTCCGAAGCCGCCGCAGTCTCCGCGTCTAAACCCGACACTATGCAAGACGTATCATCAGCAAACTGATAGATTGACGGAGTTGAGAGGGCTTGAGGGAGATCGTTAACATAAATGTTGAACAAGAGTGGTCCCAACCTCGCACCCTGTGGAACGCCTTGTTCTAAATCTCTAGGATCGGAATAGTGATATCCTATCTCATTGTTAGAAACGTGCCTTAGACACACTCTGTGGGTTCTTCCACTCAAATATGATCTGAACAGACTTAGGGCGACTCCTCTGATTCCATAACAATATAACTTATCAAGCAAGATCTCGTGATCAAGCGTATCGAAGGCTTTGGACAAATCAAAATACACACCCGCAACGGTGTTTCCCCTTTCCAGTGACTCAGTGACACATGATAGTGACTCAAATAATGCGTCCTCGGCTGACCGACCCTCTATGAATCCATACTGAGTCCCAGATAAAAGGTTACTACCACTCAAAAACTTATAGAGTCTTCTGTAGATCAGGCCCTCGAACACCTTGGAAAAAGAAGACAACAAAGAAACAGGTCTGTAGTTGACGGCGCTCAACTTTGATCCTTTTTTGTGTATGGGAATGACCTTTGCGTGCTTTAGTTGGTCCGGAAAATATCCACTTGAAAAGCAAGCATTGACCAACTCCGCAAGCGGTCCTGACACCTCCTGAGCCACACTCCTCAACAACGCACAAGGCACTCCATCCAGCCCACTAGACCACTGATTCGGCAAGGAGCTGATAACGCTTCCGACTTCTCCCGGATCTGTGGGAATAAAGAAAAAATTAGACAAATGACATGGAACCCCACGCCCACCCGGAGCCCGACAGCCAGCGGCGTTCAGCAAGGAGAACTGATCCATAAACATTTCAGCAACAGCCCCAACGTCAGAGACCACCCTTCCCCCACCATCGACCAAGCGGAACTGATCAATTCTTGGAGTGTCCCCGGACTCTTCCCTCAGAATACTCCAAACTGCCTTTGACTTGTTCCGAGAACCCGAGACTCTGTCACTGTAAAACTGTTTTTTTCTTTTCGATAGCAAGTAATTGTAATGGGACTTTTGTTTCTTGTAGTTAGCCAACAACAGTTCATTGTTTGGTCCGTTGTTCAAACACAGATGATGCAGATCTCGTAAGTTCCCAGCCATAGTTCTCAGCTCGCCGGATAGCCATGGAGACCTCTTTTTTCTCGTCTCGCTGACGCTTACTTCTGGATATACCATTTGAAAATAATGATTAAAAACCGAAAAAAATATGTCGAACAGAGTCTGAGGACACTCCCCTTCTCTTCCCCGCAAGCAGGCCCAGTCATGAAGCATCAAGTAATTCTTAAACCTCGCGATATTCTCCTTAGAATAAATTCTCTGTCTACGGGCAACGCGTCTCTTCACCGGAGCCATCACAGTCCCAAACCTGAGGCGCTGACAGAAATGATCGGACAAATTTGAGTCCACGACATTACAATCAACATCTATCAAATTACTAAAAATATTATCCAAGCAACTTCCTGAGCCACTATGTGAATATCTGGTTGGCACGCCCTTCACATGTTGCGTTAGTTTATATGAATGGAAAATACTTAATAGATAAGTCACATCAGGTGTATTGTGCAGAAAATTGACATTGAAATCACCACAAATAATTAGAAACTGGCTCTTTTTGCTTAGTCTGTCTAGAAGGTTAATTAAAGTTTCTACAAATGTGCCAAAGTTGCCGGATGGTGAGCGGTAGATACAGATGAACATATAATTAGTGTTATTGAGAGTTAATTTGCAGCAACAAAACTCCAAGTCTTTCTCCACTGCGGGAATCCCAGCCGATTGGCTAACCACTGGAACGTCCACAGCCGCGTAAATAGCCACGCCCCCGCCCTTGTGCTGGCTCCGAGAATAATAACTGACGAGATTGTAGTTTGGAAGCCGGAAGGCACGAATTTCACCCTCACTCAACCAGTGTTCGCTCACAAAGCAAATCTCAGGAAAACCAATGCTATTAAGAAATGCGTCCAGTCTATTCTTTTTATTTCGTAAGCTTGCGATGTTTTGATGAATTAAATTCAGTTCCTTATCGATGCGGCAAAAACCAAAAGTCGGCTTCGTTATCTTCTTCCTCAAGGTCGCTACTGCTGGGTCGACGCTCGGCGATGTCGGTGGAAAAAACGCCTCACTAACGTTCCATTAGGCCAGTGTTTACTTTCATTTGCCTTATCCAAATTAGACAAATCAAGAGTAATTTTGAACGCCTTGTGTCTGTGACTGTGGTTGGGATTCTCCTCGAGGTCCTCGCATACCACCTCCGGGAACGTTGGCTTCAGAAAACTTTCCACTTCTTCTCTCTTGGTGTCCAAGCTGAGTCTAGAAAGGTGGTAAAAAGCCTTCTTGGGAACTGTTTTAAGTGCACTTGAATTTGTATTATTGGGAGTTCCTTTTCCAATAATGACGTTACTTCGGGGTTGGAAGTTCTTCCCAATTTTAGAGGTTTTCTCAGCGCGTTCGCTTGGTGTATTTGTGTTTTTCTTCGCTGTGTTCTTCGCTGTGTTCTTCGCCGCCGGCCCCGAATTTGGATCAATTGGGACGGTATCTTCTGCTGTTTTCTCTGCTCTGCGGTGAGGCTTCCCACCCGCAATATGAGCGTACGATGTCGTCGTAGTGTTTACATTAGATTTCGCAACACCAACGGTGCCGTTGGGGCCATTGTCCACAGTATCCCGTGCACGGGTTTCTGTCCGTCGTTTTTTACCAGGTGTTGTAGCGGCAGGGTTTTTTTCTTCGCTTCTCAAGAACTGCGAGGGGTGCCGATGTAGCTGTCCAATGATGAAGTCCTTGTGTTTAAGAATAGATTTGAGGTACCTGATTTCCTTTTCCATGGGGCCGCAATTCACCGTTTGGTCCACAGTGTAGTCATCGTCGACGCTCGGTCCAAGATCAATCAAGGTCATCTCCAGGTTCACCTCGGATCGCGCCTTGCAGCAGATCAAAGTGGTTTCATCTATCACCACTGCACTCTTCAATCTTTGTGCACAGCTCGGGTGGTATCTTCGGTTACAAATTTCACATTTGGGACCCGTTTTAGCGATAGCTCCGCAAACGCATGTTGTTGTTGCGGCCATCTTGCTACAAACTCATTAGGCCATTAGGCCGATTAGGCATTCGTCATTAGGCCGAACTTTGCAAATTGGTATATAGGTTTTCGTCATATTTTGATGTGATCTACCCACAGTTAAATTTTCTGCTATCATCCCTGAAACACCCTGTATAGTCTACACACTACGAGAAATACGCCAGTCAATTAGAGTCCATCCAAAGAAGATTCCTAAACTCTGTCCACTGTCACGTGACCAAGTCGCTTGTAAGAACCAAGATAGCCCAGGCGCCAGGGAAAACAATAAGGAAATAATTGTTTCCTGGCTGGAAACTAGCTTAAAACGATCTGTGTAGCTTAGGTTTTGACATACTAGTTTTTCCCCTTTCGGAAATGTCGGCGTCATGTCGCCATCATCAACAAGAAGTGCACCAGCGTGTTTTTTGCCGAATATCTTAATTTTGGGTCATCTGACGGCAAAAGATGTGAGGAGTCATTTTGAGGCCTATGAAATTTCCTACAGTTTGGTTTTTCAATCAATTTTCTGCGGCCTATGATCTTTGTGATAGAGCTTCTGAAGCGAAAGTTATTGTCGTGGAAGTTCCATGGCCACTTGACTCGAAAAACTAAAATGTCGATGTGACAAAAAAAAATTGAAAATGAGATTACTCGAGAATTCTTCATGCTATAGTTGCGGTGATGGTCTTAAACTCTCCCTCTTGAACCGTAGATTACGAATACTGGAAAGTCAAAAACGTCACATTGTACCTACATATACAGGGTGTACCACGGGAATCAAATCAGAACAGAGAAATTTGACATATTTCTTCGATTTAGCCTATGCGAAACTCTAAGCCCTTATCACGAGTCCAATATCAATATGCATTGCTCTGTAAGCTTCACTTTATATACTTAAGAAGTTGTCAGCTCACAGCCTTCCTGTAGAATGTTTTGGAAGCCCTCTGAAATCATCAAAATGTACAGTAGCAAGAAATGTATGTAACAGTATATTATATACCAAGGAACCAAAGTGAATTTTTGATCCCTTGGGTGAAGTTTGTTGCTCGAGGGCCCTTTGGGTCCAAATCCCCAAATTAAAAATTCACTTTGGTCCCTTGGTATATAATATACTGTTATAAACATTCCTTGGTACTGTAAATTTTTATTATTTTGATGATTTCAGAGGGCCTTCAAAACATTTTACAGTAGAGCTGTGAGCTGACCACTTCTTAAGTGTATTAAGTGAAGCTTACAGAGCAAATCCATATTGATATTGGACTCGTGTTAGGTGCTTAGATTGTCGCATATAGGCTAAATCGAAGAAATATGTAAAATTTCTCTGATCTGATTTAATTCCCTCAGTGCACCCTGTATATGTACAATGTGACGTTTTTGACTTTTCTATATTCGTAATCAACGGTTCAAGAGAAAGAGTTTAAGACCATCACCGCAACTATAGCAGGAGGATTCTCGAGAAATCTCATATTGAATTTTTTTTGTCACATCGACATTTTAGTTTTTCGAGTCAAGTGGCCATGGAGCTTTTACGACAATGCCTCTCGCTTTCAGAAGCTCTATCTCAAAAACCATAGGTCGCAGAAAGGTCATTTAAAAACTATTCCGTAGGGAATTTCATTGGTTCCTAAATGACATCCCGAATCTTTTGCTGTCAGATGGCCCAAAATCAAAATAATCGGCAAAAACCACGCTGGTGCACTTCTTGTTGATGATGGCGACATTACGCCGACATTTCTGAAAGGTGGGAAATTAGTATGTCAAAACCCAAGCCACACAGATCGTTTTAAGCTAGTTTCCAGCCAGGAAACAATTATTTCCTTATTGAGCTGATTTTTGCTCCCTGGCGCCTGGGCTAACTACGAAAAATACGCCAGTCAATTAGAGTCCATCCAAAGAAGATTCTTAAAGTCTGTCCACTGTTACGTGACCAAGTCGCTTGTGAGAACCAAGAAGGGCAGGATAGGATCTAGATAGTCTGCTTTTGACATAGTTACAGGGAAAAATCAGCTGCAGCAACAACAATAGAACTTGTCAACTTTGACATAGACCCCGACCAGAAGAGAAAAAAAATGGACTACTCAGACGAAGTCACAGTGAAATATCCGGGCAATGAAAAGTTTGACCGCATCGTGAGATGGTTAGTCAGGAGAGTCGTGGTCACCGAATGGATAGCCAAGGCTTCCACCAGAAACCTGAAAAGCCACGCCTCCGTGCTGCTCGAACAAAAGCGCCAGCTGACGTGCTACACTTGCGTGTTGCACCCCTGCAGCGACGGCAGGTAAGAACAACTGTCTTTGACCTACCCCCAAAAAACAGTCATGAGAAAAACAACCCGAAACACAACATCATTTCTTCAGACATTACTGGGACTGCTTCATGATCTTGGTCAGCTTCATCCAGCTGTTCATAACACCGCTGGAATGCGGACTGGGAGCGTTCCCCGAGGTCTATCCGTGGATCTACTGGGTCAGTTTCCAGGGAACGAGGTTCGCTTTCGATGTGCTGTGCTGCCTCGACATTGTCGTCCATTTCAACACTGGCTACTACGACGATGACCAGAAGGAAGTCCAGTTGGGGAGGAGGGAAATTGCCGAGTAAAATCTGTGTTCTTTGCGGTATGCTCGGGCATCGTTTTAATGCTCCGTTGTCCGAAGGCACTATATGAAAACCAACTTCGTGATCGACGTGCTGGCGTCTTTTCCGACCCAATGGTGCTGGATGATCGACAGGACAACTCACGAGTCGCTTTGCATAAAAATCAGCAGAGGCGTGTCCATGTTGAAAGTGTTACGGATCTATATTTTGGGAGTCTACGTCAAGCGGATTTGTTATGTGAGGACGTTTCGTCAGCAATTTCGAACATGAAAACAACAAACCCATAATGTGCGGGCGCCAAGTGTCAAAATTGGAATGAAGCTTGCAAATGTGAGAGCAGAAATTCGGGACACATACTCAGAATGAGCCTCTCTCTTAGATAAGAGGTAGAGCCACGCCGAATTTTCACCAGAAGGGGCTCGGGGGGCTCCTGAGAGTTGAAGGTGCTAGAACTCATACCAAACCGGTTATCAGTATCGTTTTATTGATTTAAGAGGAAACTCACGAATATATCGTGAACATTGATGGCGTTTATTGACTTATCCCGGGAATTTTTCAACATGAAAAAAAAAAAAGTTCTTCCGCAGATCCAGTGGCGTACCTAGCGTATTTGGCACCCGGGGCGGACTATCCTGTAACACCCTTCTAGCCCTAAACCTACCTAGGTAATGATCTGGAGACTGCGTAGTGCTAGTGACACCCTCCCCCCTGTGCCAAATTAGGCAATTTTGCGCCCTTAGATTTTTAGGATCGAAAAATCGCGCCCGATTGGTGACATGGTATTTTTGGACATAGAAAAACGATTTCTCAACAAAGCGGAAAACACTACGAATAGTGGCTAATGCAAGAAAAAAGCTCCGCAGACGAAATTTTTTCGGGGGACGGTTCTTCACCAGCTTGTTTTGCACCCTCCAAGGCTTTGCGTCCTAGTTTTGTGGACTACTTTTGCACCACAAATAATCCGACACTGACACTCTCTTACTGTTGGTACCTGGTGCACTCTCAACTTTCAGGAGCCCCCCGAGCCCCCTTCCAGTAAAAATTTGGCGTGGCTCTACCTCTGATCTGAAAGAGGAGCTCAATTTGAGTATGTGTAGCGAGTTTCATGCTTTCATCACCATTTGCAAGGTTCATCCACCTAGTGCCCCCCCACTAATACTAATTTCAGTCAACATTCAGAAGCTCAGACATATCCCTTTATAGTCCAGTCACTATGTCTTTCTACTTCGGAAAAAATAGTAGAGGGTTCAAATTTTGTACACACGTTCCTCTGATGGTCATAAATGAGCTATGAAAAGTCCTCCAGAATCTGAGCTCAGGAACCCATGATAATGGCCATCAAGTGTTAAAAACTCGTTTCTTCAGCGAAGAAGTCCTTGTCTTGACTCAAGATTTTTCTTCTTCCAATTGAATGATTCCACATGACCATCTTAACAATAGCCATGCCATATACGATTTCATTATTTGCATAGGAGGCGGATCCAAGATGGCGGCAAAAAAGAAAAAACAGTTGACTATCTCTTTTCTGTAAATAATAGATCTAGATTCTAGACATTGAATGCGGATCATATTTTATTTCTTGCATGATTTTCAATTGAAAACTCATGTTATACTTCAGCATCTCAAAAAATCATTGATTTATTGAGAAAAAAAGTATTTGGTAAATTTTTCAGTTTTTCAAGGAAATTTCAAAAACGGTTCAAGATATTTCAGGGTGATACACGGCACCATCAACAGCATGAGAACAGGAATATATTTGGAGATTTTTATATCTTCAGCCTTCATGGTTCCTGAGATAAGAGTTTTTTTTTAAATTTTTTCCACCTGCAGGTTATGAAATCGACTGTTTTCCCCCCTGAAAAATGATAAAAGCAACATTTTAATTTTACATATATACATATATACATATATTTGCAATTTTATGCTCTTGATGATGCTTCAAGCCATTGAAAAATATCCTGAAACGTTTTGAGTCTTTTCCTGATAAATCAGAGGTTTTCTTGGGTACTGGAGTGTAATTTAGTTCTTCTATTGAAAATTATGAATGAAATGAAATGTGACCATCAACCAATGTCCACAATTGCTATTCTCAAAAATATTGTAGTCAACTGTTTTTCCTTCTTAGCCGCCATCTTGAATCCGCCTTCTGGGCAACTGTCAAAATTTTGTAGGGATATTCTCAAAATGGTAACATACAATCATCCAATTGCAAAAAAAGTCTTGAGCTGAGAAAATGACTTCTTCGCCCAAAAAAATAGTTTTCAACACTTGATGGTCTTTATCATAGATTCCTGAGCTCGCATGTTAGGGGACTTCCTTCAGTTCCCTACTACTTGAACAACATGTGTACAAAATTTCAACCCTCTTCTATTTTTTCCGGAGTTGCTGGGGTATTTTGAACATAGTGACTGGACTATTAGTGGAGTCGGCACGTTTGGAAAAAGTCCTGTACGCTGCACTTTTGAGTAATGCAATGCCCTTTGGCACAGATGTTCTTAGAACCTGTCTGAACAATTTTGTCCATCGCCGCAAGCAGAATTTCAGTTCAGATCCTGTATACAGAGTGAAAAAGAAAAACAATTTTTAAAAATTGCACTTTTTGAACGGACAAAGGTAGAGTATTGCAGGGAATGTCATATGATGCGCAATTTGATGGTTGTTGAGGTACACCAAACCATTTTGAAGCATCAATTGCCGCTCTCAAGATATTCTGAAAAAACTGAGATCTCTCAAAAAAAAACATTTGCTTCATTATATCGCATATTTTTGAAGATATCGGGATGAAATTTGGTAATTATATTTTCTAGGCTTACTATTTTCCTAAATAAGACAGTCAACTTTTTTGGGGGGGAGCCGCCATCGTGTTTTGTGAATATCAAGCTGATGACGAAAAAAATTACTGATAGTCATTAGACTAGTATGCCATTACTCTATCATGTGGAAGATCACCTTGGATGGACCATCATACCATTTTTGCTGAAACAAAGATGATGCACGGATTTTATCGGATTCCTCAGAACTAGAGGATCTACTGCTAGCCATCGAGCCATTGCGAGAAATTGAACACCGCGATTATGACCCTTGATCATTCTTCAGGTTGTCTATCAAGATTCATAGCCATAAGTTCAGCGGTTTGGTTTTAGCAGCTATTTAAATAAAAAAGTGTCGATTTTTCATGGAAAAACAGAAAATCGCGAGGTCTCTGGGTCATTTCTTAGGTCATTGGAAAAAGATCCTCAATGGAATTTTGATGAATTTATGCTGAATTATTGGGAAAAAATTCATTCTTCAGTATAGGTTTTAAAAAAAACTGGCACAGGATGTACTCATGTGATGTAGGAAGAACATGAAAAACTATCTTGCAGTAGGTAGGAAACGAACAAATTATGCGGTAGGGCAAAGCTAATAATGAAGAGAACCTTATAAATTTTGACGCCGCAATGTATTTTGGAATATATTCTATTCAGATTCCTCCTGCAACTTTAGGAAATGTTGGCATGATGGCGATCTATGCAGATGTCATCACAAGGTGATAAGAAATTGGAGAATTCCATCCCATCATCTAAATAGGCTGGAGGCATGAAAATCGCCAGAAAGATTTATAATTTAACGCTTAACAAGACAAAAGAAACTGTTTCGAATCATTTTCAGCCGTTTCTTCGAACCTATGCTATAGAACGCATTTTTTTCTCATAATTTGGCATAAATTTATCAACATTCCGTGGAGGATCTATTTCCAATGACCTAAGAATTGACCCAGAGACTTCGTAATTTTCTGTTTTTTTCACGAAAAGGCTGCACTTCTTAATTCAAACAGCTGCTTAAACCGAACCGCTGCACTTATGACTATGAATCTTGGTGAGCAACCTGAGGAATGATCAGGGGTCATAATTGCGGTGTTCAATTACTTGCAATGGCTCGATGGCTGGAAGTAGGTCCTCTAGTTCTGAGGAACCCGATAAAATCAGTGCGTCAGGTTTCTTCCAGCAAAAATGGCATGATGGTTCATCCAAGGTGATCTTTCACATGATAGAGTAATGGCATGATACTAGCCCAATGACTATCAGTCATTTTCTCGGTCATCAGCTTGATATTCACAAAACACGATGGCGGCTCCCCCCCCAAAAAGTTGTCTGTCTTATTTAGGAACATAGTAAGCTAAGAAAATATAATTGCAGCTGTTATTCATTCAAGACGTCTTTTATGAAACAGATACCAAATTTCATTTTGATATCTTCACAAATAAGCGATATAATGAAGATAATGTTTTTTTTACAGACCCCAGTTTTTTTCGAAATATCTCGAAAACAGTTGATAATGTATCAAAATGGTTTGGTGTACCTCAACATCTATCAAATTGCGCATCATATGACATGCCCTGCAATATTCTACCTTTGTCCGTTCAAAAGATGCAGTTTTTTTGAATTGTTTTTCTTCTTTACCAGATATATACAGAGTCTGAACTGAAATTTCGCTTGCGGCGATAGACAAAATTGTTCAGACAGGTGCTAAGAACATGTGTGCCAAAAGACATTGCATTACTCAAAAATGCAGCGTATAATACTGTACCGACCCCACTACTTTGCGTGATTTCAGATCTACAACGTTAGTTTCTACGTCTACCAGGTCGTCTACATCTCCTTTTTGTACCTCATAGTTTGGCACGTCATGTCGTGTCTCATCTTGTTCAGCGCAAGTTTGTCTATGAACGATAATGACAAAGCTGGACTATTGTGAGTAACGTCAGCAGATCTTGTATGTCGAGAACAATGAAGTAAATAAACTGCTGGACAACGGAGTTGTCGGTATCGGAAAAATGGTCCGACTTTGAAGACCGATAACTTCCGATTGTCGGATGCGATTTCCGTTTTGTTTATTGTGTTAATTAGCCTGATCCTTCCGTAACCCATCCTATAATAGTGAATGTTGAGAAACTTTATGTAAAATTCCTACAGGGTGATACGTAAAATGCTGCAAAGTTGTACCGACTTTATCGTACTCCCATTTGTCCAAAAAAAATATTTTATGTATTCTAATACAAAAATCATGAATTGTGGTGTCTTACCTCGAAACGGTTTTGGAATTATCCGGATTGGAAGTCTAACATTAAAGATATAAATTTTTATTATCAATGTTAGTCCGGTGGACTAGGGTTGTAACTAAGCATTTTATGACTACGGAACAATTTTTTGCATGCATGTTCAGAAAGCCATCATCTATCATTTGAGAAGTGCTGCCAAGCAATTTTTCAATGTGGGGGGTCAGGGGGGCCCTTTTTTGACAACTTAAATCGTTTTTTGTCGATAAAATCCGTAATAAAAATGATAAATAGAAAATTCCAACGGATTATTAAAAAGCAACTCGAAAGATCACTTATGTGTGATAAAAACTATTACAGGGTGAACAGGTTCCGAAAAAAATGACTTTCCGTCAACATGCATTATAATAAAGAAAATATTGTGCCAAAGACCTTCATCTTCGTCATTGGAAAATGCCGATTGGCGTATTTGTTGATCATATCCACCTGAACTGGTTGAGAACGGCACCCAACAGCGTCAACAGTGCCAGGGCTATATACAGGGTGGAAGAGGAAAATATTTTTGTTTTCATTTATTCCAAAAACCAAGATAGATGAAGTGAACAAAATCAAGGAATTGATGTTCCATTCAATGCATGTGAAGACACAACAAACCGTTTTGAAATATCTTAAAGCGTTCCTGAAATATTTAAAAAAAACTGAAGAATATCATCAAAATTTCACTTTCTACTTTTATTACATATTTTCCATTATACAGATGTATATCCTCAAGTTATGCAACAAATTTCAAAATATACACAAATACACAATAAATTATGGTTAAAACTAAACAGCATCATCACCGGCATCAATCATGTACCTATGCGTTGTATACAGGGTGTAAGAAAAAATGGTTGTTTTTTTTTTGCTGTATATAAAAAAACAAGCAAAAAAACGCGTGGATTATACCAGTAATTTACCTTATCAGGTGTCTTGGCTTGGTTTGTTTCCTCGGAAACTTTTCACCTCCCTAATTTTTCACTTTCTATGTCTTGATTTTTCTATTACAGCAAAGAAAACAACCATTTTTTCTTACACCCTGTATATGACGCATTGACGCATACATGATTAATGCCGGTGAGTGATGTGGCTGTTTAGTTTTCACCCTAATTTGTTGTTAAATTAAAGTATACACTTCTATATAATGGAAAATACGAAATCAAAGTAGAAAGTAAAATATTTATGATATTCTTCAGTTTTTTCAAAATATTTTAGGAACGCTTCAAGATATTCCAAAACGGTTTGTTGTGTCTTCACACGCATTGAATGAAGCATCAGTTCCTGAATTTTGATCACTATATCTATCTTGGTTTTTGAAATAAATGATAGCGAGAATATTTTTCTCTTCCACCCTGTAAATAGCTCCGGCACCAATGACGCAGTTAGGTACGGTTCTCAACCAGTTCAGGTGCGTATGATCAACAAATATGCCAATCGGCATCTTTCAATGACGAAACTAAAGGTTTTTGGCACAATTTTTTCTTCATCATATTGCATGTTGACGGAAAGTCATCTTTCTCGGAACCTGTTCACCCTGTAATAAGTTTTATCACACATAAGTGACATTCTGAGTTGCTCTTCAATAATACGTTGAAGTTTTTTTTATAGCCTTTTTATCACGGATTTTATCGACAAAAAACGATTCAAGCTGTCAAAAAAGGGCCCCCCCTGGCCCCCCACATTGAAAAATTGCTTGGCAGCACTTCTCAAATGATAGAGGAAGGGTTCCTGAACATGCCTGCAAAAAATTGTTCCGTAGTCATAAAATGCATAGTTTGGGCAATATTTGGCGCTAGTCCACCGGACTATGTTGCAGATTTGCCTTGTTGGCACGCGAGATAAAGTCACTTCTGATGAATGGATGTTGACATTGAGCAAGATTGTTCGTAGAACAGTCTAGAACAACTTAACTTTCAACACAACCCAAATATTTGGTGTGGGGCCAAGCAGGGGGCACTTTTTTCAGTGGTTGTCCCTGCCTGTTTTTCGTACGTTAGATTTCGTCAGAATTTCATCAAAATTTTAGATATGGAACATGTTCTATTTGCAGATTTAAGCCCCTGAACATAATAACGATGTGAAACTTCAGTGTCCGAGTGAAGTGAAGCCCCCCTGGACGTTATACTTTTTGTGCTTGCTTGTGCTATGCCTGAGTTTCGTAAATCTGCAACATTCAACATAAAAATTTATATCTTCAATGTTAGGCTTCCAATCTGGGAAATTCCAAAACCGTTTCGAGATAAGACACCAGACAGAATACATAAAAAAAAATTTTTTTACGAATGGGGTACGATGAAGTCGTTGCAATTTTGCACCATTTTACGTATCACCCTGTAGAAAATTTACATGAAGTCTCTCAACATTCACTGTTATAGGATGGATTACGGAAAGATTAGGCTAGTTAACGCAACAAACAAAATGAAAATCGCAATCGGCAATCGAGAGATTTTGACCACCAAAGTCGGACCATTTTTCCGATACCGACAACTTCGTTGTCCAGCAGTTTATCTTTGTACTTGATAAAAATAGTGTCGTTGTTGGTTCCTTATTGATTGTCATGCACATTTCTTCAGTCACGTTGCGAAAGAAGAGCATGCACCTTGGTTTCTGTATGTTTTCATGATGTACCGTGGTGCTTTATATGCCACCGTCAGCACAGGCATGAGCGCCGAAGGGGACCTAGAAGGCAAGGGATTGGTGAGGTACATGACAACCATCGCACAATTTATTTACGCCAAAGTCTTCCAGATTTACGTTTTGTGTACGTATAACCTATCATGCATTCAGCTTCAATTTGCAACGCAGCAGGACCTTGAACTTTGCTTTTACGTTTTTTTAAATTAAACTGTTAGTCCGGATGCTAGTTGCATAAAATGGAATGTACCTTGCATTTTTTGATAGGAAGATGCTACTTGACGGAAATGTTCTTCACATCATACTCTTCCGATTCAGAGAAGTAGCCATCAGCGCCATCCATGCCGGCGGCGTATACAGGGTGAAACAGAAAAAAAATGATATTCCAATAACCCAAGCATGTGGAGACTTATGGATAATTTACCACATATATTGATTGTTCAATGCTGATGAAGTCACAGCAAACCGTTCTTGACTACCTTGAACGGTCTTTGAAATGTAGGGGAAATACAGAAAAAAAACAAAAACACTCTCTTTCCATAAATATAAGTGATTCTTAAAAATATTGACACAATACTTGGTATTTCTACAAAAAGTAATACTATAAATGATATGAGCTGGGTAGCCAATTCCTAAGCCAACTATTTCCAGAAATACGATTGTCGACTTTTTTTTCTCTTGAGCACCATCTTGAATCTGCCCTGTAAGACATCGTTGAAAAAGTGATTGGTTATCATAATAATGGTAACATGTAATCATTGCATCGTGAAAACAACCTCCTCATCATAATTGAGTGACCTCTTCGGCGAGAAAGAATTAGCATTCACGCATTTTCTGGCTCCTCAAAGCTTTAGTGCCCATGATGGCATTTGCAACATCTGGAGTGGTAAAATATGTTACGCATTATGAACCTTGATGTGCTTTGAGGTAGCCTACCAAATTTTGCAATCATCAATTGAAAGGTTTGTTCTTAAAAGCTGTTTGAATAAAATTTGTTTAACTTTTTCATGGAAAATGCAAAATATTGGATCTTTCACCCTTATTTGATCTCTCGTTGAGGAAAGCCTGAAACCGAAAGTCTCCAAAATTTCTATGATAATGGTTCACTGAGAACTGCTCTTTGATGTGTAGTTGTCAAAATCTGCATAGTTGCGTTCAAATTTCAGACAGAGAGCGACAAAGAAGTTCATGCAGTGAAAAAAGACTCAACTTTCAGTGCAACGGAGAAATCCCGGAAATGTCCCTTTTAAAAAGGCTTTCCGCAATACACAAGTTCTGTAACCGTCAGTTCCACAAAAAAGATGATCAGCGATCAAGGCTCATTGCAGATTAAGTGAACTTTTTTCTGCTGAATGCTAGGTGTTTACTCACAAAAAATGCCTGAAATCTATACTAGACCCATCATCTTTCCATTATTGAGGGATAAACCAGCATTTCCATTGATCAGTCAGCTACAAATTGACAAACAAAAATCGTAAATCAACTAATCTCGTATTATCTGTTTTGTGGAACCGACGGTAAGACTCTCAAGCGTGGGTGAAAGGCTTGAAACATTACTAACTTGAGGCTTCAACAGAGTACCAAATTGCTCATTTGTGTTATGAGAAGTAAGGTCTCCAGATAGCTTTCAGTCTAGCTCTGGACCAGTTTTTTCTCGACTGTAATTTATGTCTTTTTTACTGCATGAACTTCTTTGTCGCTATTTGTCTGAAATCTGAACGCAACTATGCAATTTTTGACAACTAAGCATTGAAGAGCACTTCCCACTGAACCATTATCATGAAAAATTCGGAGACTTTAGGTTCCAGGCTATCCTCAGTGAGGGATCAAGTAAGGGTGAGAGACCCAATATTTTGTATTTTTCATAAAAAAAACGACACAAATTTTGTTCAAACAGCTTTCAAGAACAAACCTCCCAATTGATGATGGTGAAACTTGGTAGGCTACCTCAAAGTACATCAAGGTTCATAATGCGTAACATATTCCCCCACTTCAGATGTTGCAAATGCCATCATGGACACTAAAGCTTTGGAGAACCAAAAATACGTGAATGGCAATTCTTTTCTGCCGAAGAGGTCGCTAAATTATGATGAGGAGGTTGTTTTTACAATGCAATGATTATATATTACCATTATCATAATAACCAATCACTTTTTCAACGATGCCTCACAGGGCAGATTCAAGATGGTGCTCAAGAGGAAAAAAGTTGACAATCGTATTTCTGGAAATAGTTGGCTTATAAATTGGCTCCCCAGCTCATATCATTTCAAACATTACTTTTTGTAGAAATACCAAGTATTGTGTCAATATCTCGAAGCATTACTTATTTATGGAAAAAAGAGTGTTCTTGTTTTTTTTTCTGTTTTCCCCTACATTTCAAAGACGGTTCAGGGTAATCAGGAACAGTTTGCTGTGACTTTATGAGCATAAAATAGTTGATGACTGTGGTGAATTACACGTCTCCACATGTTTAGGTTAATTGAATATGGTTTTTCAACTTTTTTCTTCTGTATCACCCTGTATACGCCGCCGGCATGGATGGCGCTGATGGCTACCTTTCTGGATCGGAAGAGTACGATGTAAAAAACATTTCCACCGAGTGGCATCTTCTCATCAAAAAATGCAAGGTACTTTCAACTAGCATCCGGACTATGTAGTAAAATCAACATGACATTATATGACAAATTATAACATCAAAAATGTTGTACGTTCACGTGTTAGAAAGCTTAATACGAAGAAAAAAAACAAAAATCCATCATGGAAGTATGTTCCAGCTCACGCCATCGAACTGATCAGGGCGAGAAACTCGTCTTCCAAAAAGTACGCCGGCATAGCCAATCAAGTCACGGAGTTCATGCGCCACAAGCAGCTTCCCATGAAGATCCAGAACCGCATCGTCGACTACTACGAGTACCACTACCACAAGGAGTACTTCCGCGAGTCGGACATATTGCACACCATTTCCAACCAGCTCAGACGCGACATTCTGATGCAGAAGTGCATCCTGTTCACCACCAAGGTGGAATTCTTCAGGGGCCTGCCCATGTACCTGCTGGAGAAGATCGTGTCTTTGCTCCAGCTGCAGACGTACATGGTCAACGATTTGATCATCAAAGCCAATACGCTGGGCAACAACATGTACTTCATATCGTCGGGAACCGTGGCTGTGTACACTGGCAGAGGAAAAGAGGTAGGTCGTGGAAGCACTCACATTCCGATTGGCTATCTCCGAAGTTTTTTTGATCCACTGTACTGTAATACCTGCTATCACTGCGTTTTTTGCAGATATGTCACCTGACTGACGGGGAATTTTTCGGCGAAATCGCACTGCTCCATAAGGACTCGATGCGGATAGCTTCGGTGGTGGCTCTGGAAACAACGGAGGTGTTCACCTTGAGCCGCAAGGACTTTATGCGCACCATCCACCCTTACCCGGATCTTTTGGAAAAAGTGCAACGCCTGGCCGCCGAAAGAATAGACTACACCACGTACGTCGAGCTCAAGTTCGAACGCTAGCAAGAAATACCCTTCGGTTGATTCAAACTCTCCAATCTTTCTCTCTGGGATCGTCTGAATCTAGATCTTCAAAAATCCTAGAGAATAACTTTAGCATTTTAGCATAGCTCCACTTTCTACCGTAATGGTTTTGCGTTAGTATTTATTCAGCTTTACGATTTCTTTACAGCCCCTTCTGAACAATAAGATAACTCCCTGCTCACTTGTAGTTCCGCCAAGGTCATTTGAATTCTATCATACTTTCAACTCGAGCTGCTTTTGGCCGAAGTCAAAATATTTCCCAATGAAAGCGTAAGCTAAAGTTCATAAGTGGAAGTTCAAGTCAGCTTGGTAGAGCTGAGTGTGATATAATTAGTAAATGATATATTTAGAACAATAATCGTACAATAAACAATTTGTATTGTGATCGAGGACAGTTGTTGTGAGCACTTATTCAAAATAAAAGTTGTAGTAGTTGCTGAAGAGAACCGTATAGCTCAGGCATTTTAGATCAAAATTGACCTAAACCTGGAAAAAAATTACGTAAGTCTGAAAATTGGTAGAACGATTCCACTTCAACCCCTTAACCACATACTGAAAGTCCTAAAAAATCCTATGTCCGCTTCATCGGTTTTTGGCGGCAAAAAGGTGTAAGTGACAATAATTTAAAAACTATTAGAATACGCGATGAAGCTTCGATACAGCTGAAAATTGCTGAAAATGATCTTCTCGGCCAGTTGAACAACATATTGAAAGTCCTAAAAAATCCTATATCCGCTTCATCGTTTTTTAGCGGCAAAAATGTATAAGTGACATTGCTTTGCTAACTAATAATTAAATCACGCGTTGAAGTTTCAATACAGCTGAGAATTGCTGGAAATGGTCTCCTCGGCCAGTTGAACAACATGTTGAGAGTCTCAAGAAATCCTATGTCCGCTTCATACTTTTTTTCAGCGGCAAAAAGATGTAAGTGACATTGTTTCAAAAACTATTCAACTAAACACGCGGTCAAGTTTCAATACAGTTGAAAATTGCCGAAAATGGTCTTCTCGGTCAGCTTAACAACATATTGGAAGTCCTAAAAAATACTATGTCCACTTCATCGGTTTTTGGCAGCAAAAAGGTTCAAATGACATTATTTTGGAAATTATTTATTAAAACATGAGTTGGAGTTCCAGCACAGCTGAAGGTTGCTGAAAAATAGTATTCTAAATGTATAAGTGACATTATATTGTGAACTATTTTTTTTTAAATACGGGTTAAAGTTTTATGGCAGCTAAAAATTGCTAAAAATGGTCTCCTTTGTAAGTAGACTGTACTAGTCCGAGTAGACTATTTTTAGCAATTTTCAACTGTATTGCAGCTTCAACACATCATATTTTGAACAATAGTTTCAAGAAATTATCTTATACTTTTATGCCGCCAAAAGACGATGAAGCGAACAGGGATTTTTCTAGTATTTTCAGTATGTTGTTCAGCTGACCAAAGGGACCATTTTCAGCAATTTTCAGCTGTATCGAAACTTTAACCCGTACCTATTTGAATACATAGTAACAAAAGAAAATTTCACTTATACTTTTCTGCCGCCAAAAGCCAATGAAGCGTAGAGAGGATTTTTTAGGACCTTCAATATGTTGTTCAACTGACCGAGAAGATCATTTTTGGAAGTTTTCAGCTGTATTGAATCTCCAATGCGTATTTCAATAGATAGTTTCTGAAATAATGTCACTTACACCTTTTTGCCGCCAAAAACCGATGAGGCGGACATAGGATTTCCTAGGATTTTCAGTATGTGGTTAAGGGGAGTGAGAGCGTTCTACCAATTTTCAGACTTACGTTATTTTTTTCCAGGTCAAAACCCAAAATGCCTGGGCTAGTAGTACAAAAAATCATTACGAAATTTGCAGACATATTTTATCTAGAGAACGCCTCTTGACAATCGCAAAAGTGCCCGAACAGCAGATTTATGAACAACCTGACGCAGCACCAGTTTACGTGAAGTCGTGTAGACCACCCCGTTCACAAGAAGCGGGAATTCAGGAACAAAAAGGCAAACTATTGAAAGACGGAGTAATCCAAGAATCGACTTCGGAATGGCCAAGTTCTCTTCTTGTTGTATGTACAGTGGTGTCCAGCTTGAAATCTTGAAGAAAAATTGAATTTTCTGAATGAATAAACGTTAGCAGCGATACTAGGAATAGTCCGGTGGACTAGCGCCAAATATTGCCCAAACTATGCATTTTATGACTACGGAACAATTTTTTGCAGGCATGTTCAGGAACCCTTCCCCTATCATTTGAGAAGTGCTGCCAAGCAATTTTTCAATGTGGGGGGCCGGGGGGGCCCCTTTTTTGACAACTTGAATCGTTTTTTGTCGATAAAATCCGTGATAAAAAGGCTATAAAAAAAACTTCAACAGATTATTGAAGAGCAACTCAAAATGTCACTTATGTGTGATAAGACATATTACAGGGTGAACAGGTTCCGAGAAAGATGACTTTCCGTCAACATGCAATATGATGAAGAAAAAATTGCGTCAAAGACCTTTAGTTTTCGTCATTGAAAGATGCCGATTGGCATATTTGTTGATCATACGCACCTGAACTGGTTGAGAACCGTACCTAACTGCGTCATGTGTGCCGGAGCTATTTACAGGGTGGAAGAGAAAAATATTTTTGCTATTATTTATTCCAAAAACCAAGATAGATAAAGTGATCGAAATTTAGGAATTGATGCTTCATTCAATGCGTGTGAAGACACAACAAACCGATTCGAAATATCTTGGAGTGTTCCTGAAATATTTTGAAAAAACTGAAGAATATCATAAAAATTTTACTTTCTACTTTGATTTCGTATTTTCCAATATATAGAAGTGTATACTTTGATTTAACAACAAATAAGGGTGAAAACTAAACAGCCACATCACTCACCGGCATCAATCATGTATGCGTCAATGCGTCATATACAGGGTGTAAGAAAAAATGGTTGTTTTCTTTGCTGTAATAGAAAAATCAAGACATAGAAAGTGAAAAATTAGGGAGGTGAGAAGTTTCCGGAGAAACAAACCAAGTCAAGACACCTGATAAGGTAAATTACTGACGTGAATGTGTAATCCACGCGTTTTTTTGCTTGTTTTTTTATATACAGCAAAAAAAAACAACAATTTTTTCTTACACCCTGTATACAACGCATATATGATTGATGCCGATGATGGTGCTGTTCAGTTTTAACCATAATTTATTGTATATTTGTGTATATTTTGAAATTTGTTGCATAACTTGAGGATATACATCTGTATAATGGAAAATACAAAGTAAAAGTAAAAAGTAAAATTTTGATGATATTCTTCAGTTTTTTTAAAATATTTCAGAAACGCTTCAAGATATTTCAAAACGGTTTGTTGTGTTTTCACATGCATTGAATGAAACATCAATTTTTTTGGTTTGTCCACTCCATCTATCTTGGTTTTTGAAATAAATGAAAACAAAAATATTTTCCTCTTCCACCCTGTATATAGCCCCGGCACTGTTGACGCTGTTGGGTGCCGTTCTCAACCAGTTCAGGTGGATATGATCAACAAATACGCCAATCGGCATTTTCCAATGACGAAGATGAAGGTCTTTGGCACAATATTTTCTTTATTATATTGCATGTTGACGGAAAGTCATTTTATTCGGAACCTGTTCACCCTGTAATAGTTTTTATCACACATAAGTGACCTTCCGAGTTGCTTTTTAATAATCCGTTAGAATTTTCTATTTGGCATTTTTATTACGGATTTTATCGACAAAAAACGATTTAAGTTGTTAAAAAAGGGCCCCCTTGACCCCCCACATTGAAAAATTGCTTGACAGCACTTCTCAAATGATAGATGATGGCTTTCTGAACATGCCTGCAAAAAATTGTTCCGTAGTCATAAAATGTATAGTTATAACCCTAGTCCACCGGACTAGAAGGAAAGAAATACTACAAGAGAGGATGGCGGAGTCGCATTCCAGAGTAGTGGGGTTTGTAGGCCAGGGGTTTTCACACTTGCGGGGGTGAGAAAAAAGTAGCGAGGGCAAAGCGGACCAGAAATAAGACCAGAAAAAATCAAGTGTGGGCGCTAGAGAACAGCAGACGTGTGTGCGAGAGTGAGAAGCAAAGTGTATATTATTCATGAAAAGGAGCTAACAAGGTGTACCAGCAGAGTCATTATTAATAATTGTAGTGCATCATTGACGAGATAAGGAAGCACAAAGGCAAGTTTACCTTCCACGTAATCAAATGTAGATTGTTCAAAGGGGTGGAAGTACTCGTTTTGTTCATGAACTTTACTCATTGAGTAAGTTTCGTATATTTCAAAACAGCCACGGGTAGGGACAAACCGAATTAGTATTCCGCAAGTAGTTAGCTGTGAGCTTCAAATACCTTCTTTCAGCTACCCTCAAGGTACCAGATGATGGAGGCCTCAATAATCCTTCTACAAAAAGATATAGCTTCTGACAAGTGATTTTGTAGACTCTATCAGCTTGAGACAAAGTACCAGTGGATTTTATGCAGATCGAACCTAGGCGAAGACCTAGCGCGAATCCTTTCCCCATGGAATAAAATGATTCAACCCTTCTCTCAACGACGAAGGATTTCAAAGCAATTAGGTTGAGTTCCTGAAAGGTGAACCGCTTAAGACATGCCCAAAGCCAAGTGTCGCTCAGAGATCGAAATGTAACTTGATTTCCCAGATGACTGTTGATGATGAATGATGTGCAACTAATTAATGGCTCATATCTAATTGCACAATTGATGTAGCACAAAGTGACACAAAGCTGATGGATAGGTCTGTAAGTTGAAACACAGCACCAGCTGGACGTGAATTGATCAAACGAAGGCACCCAACTTTTAGGTAAATTGATCGGTTTGATTAATTTGATCGGTAATCAAAATAATGGCTATAATCTCCTAGGAGGATATAAGAATAGGGAGGGAGTATAACCCAGCTTGTGGACGAGGGGAAATGAAGCCGGGTGACGTAAGGGGTGAGGTAGCAACTACGCCCAAAAATTGCATCTAGTGCCAAGGGTTTTTTGACTTTTGTAATTTGAATTGACATTATTGAAATAATTTGAAACTATTTGAGGTTATTAAGATTTTTTTGGTTGACATAAAATGAGTCCTGCGGGATATCTTTTATCTTTGTGCCTGGATCTTGTTTGGGTGTGGGTGGTGCTTCATCTATAAGAGCTGGATATATCAGCTCTCTCAAATGTGGGGGAGACAGAGGCTACGTGCGCTGGATACAATATGATGTATGAAGAATATCCCATCAATGCGAGCCGAAGCTGCCGAAGAGAAGATGCCTCTACCTTTAGCATAGGGTCGCCCTATGTTTCAATAGAATGTTCAACAAGGATGAGAATGACCAGCAAATTCCAAAAATAATAAGCAGAAAATGAGCAGTTCGATTCTACCCTCCTTGATTCTACCACGTATTTGTGAGGTCAGCACTGTTAATACACCTAATGATGATCTACATTCTGTGATCTACACTGAACAACGAAAGAGGTACTCTGGAAACCTTATCGTCAGCCAATCTTAAAGTCTGTGTGGACTTCAAGGTCCATGGCAAAATTACAATGAATATTTCACTCATACGTCAAAAACGCGATAATTCGGACACAAATTTTGAGGATTAATAAGCGATAATCCGAAAGACCATATCGATAATTCAATCGATCTGTCATTGTTTTAACACCTATTGTCAAACAAACATGATGCGTGTCCAGTGTCAGCGTTGGAGTCTGGACACTGTATGGGGATGCTCATGCTCAAGCGAGTACTCAGGGACCCAGAGGAATGTGCAAGAAATTGAAACGATTTGGGATTGAGCAGTCATATTGATTTCACACTTTTTACGTCAGCCTCTGGTTCTCTTTTCTATTCTGCGGCTCAGTACAGTTGGGTGGCTATTCATGTATCATCAATTTTATTGTCGTGTGAAATAATATGTGAATAATTTGTAGAATTATTCGGGAAATATTCTTCCGAATACCACTCTTGCAATGAAAATGAACCAGATAATTCTGAAAATGCGTGTTGCCATAAGAAAACCGCATTCGTTTGTTTTCTTCTGTTGTTCGAAAGAAGAGCCCTCCCCCTGCGGGGTCGGGCTCTTTTAGCTTTCGAACAACAGAGAAAACAAACTCATGCAGTTTTCAGGCAACACGCATTTTTCAGAATTATCGGTAATTTTCATTGCACTCGTGGTATTATACCTGAAAAGTACCTAGGTACCTATCTTTGTGGAACTCCTACTGCTACGGACTATCACCTACCACGAAGTTAGTGACAAAAATGCTAATAAGTAGAAGTAAGTGAAATCCAACGATCATCTTTAGAAAGGATGTGGCTGGATCTGGTGCAGCACAAGCGTCATAGACTGACACTGACAAGAACGACAGCTTGCAGAAATTGACGTGGAAATAATCAGTTTCAATGGTAAAGTGATAAAAAATTTGGGCGTGCAAAGATGGCGGATATGACATTTCCATGGCTTCACTTTTTATGGCGGACCTTCCCTCCCTATTCTTATATCCTCCTAGATAATCTCGGAATACAAAGACCATACTCAAGGGGTGATAATCTCTCTAAGTGGCGTGATCGATATCTCTCTATGTACAAGTAGGACTAAGTTACGGAAGGGTTAATTGAAACTGAAGAGTAATTTCAAACTGAAGGGTCATTTGAAATTGAAGGGTTAATTATGCAAGGAATCAAACTCTAGGGCGCTATAAAATTGAATTTATAAATATCTCTTTGAATCAGGAGGAATACGGAAACTAGGCCAGGCATATTAGGTTTTAACCCGCAACAAATTCCCACAGAGCTGAAATTTTGTATACGGGTCTTGTAAGACCTAAGGAATAACATATCAAAATACTCGGTGGCACACCCTTGTGCGTCATTGATTGTGGGAGAGGGGGCTAAATATTGCAATTTTAAATGCGTAAATGACACCCTGTAGCTTATATAAATGAAAAAAGTCATATTTAGATGCCTCAAGGCTTCACAATATTTGCTTGACGTTTGAATTGTTGATAAGTAGTTTGGGTTGCCTGGAAAAAAAAGAAGATCGGCAAAATTTATTTTGTTTTTCTCTCAAAAACCTCGAATTGATATCGGCAAGTATGGTATCGTTTCTAACTGCATCTTGGCCTCTGATATCAAATATGGTGTTTAAAATTGAATTGAAACACGATTAAATAGGTTTTACTGAAAAAACGACGATTTTTTCCATCTGAAATTGTCGTTTTGTAATTTCGGATTCCGTATGGTTAGAATAATCTCAATTGAGTATTTCCAACAGAATTCATTGTTCTTAACCATTTCATACCTGAAAACGATAAAAACAATGTGCCTGTATTCATTACAAGATCAGAAAATTGATCTGTTGTGAAAGTGATTATATGCCCAATTTTCTCCCGAAAATGCATAGAATTTTTGCAGTTCTTTTTTTTACTGATGAATGATGGAGCGGTTCCACTGTTTTTGTGTGTAATACTGAGCGAAGTTTTTCCTCTATCAGAAAATACCAAAAGCTATTGTATCTATTGGGCAATAGAAATATAAAGTTATCTTTTCTGTAGCCGTTATTCCATTTTTAGAAAAAAAAGTAGGTGTAAAACTTCTTTAATAAAAAATTGATGCTCCGACTTTCTGATATGAATAGGCGTGAGCAATTGATGCTGTTTTTGTCCAAGATAAACATGAATATAGGATTTGTCGGTAATTTTTATTTTTGACAGCTTCAGACAATGATGCCCCTAAATGAAGAAACCACAATTTTTCTGTAGATAATTCATTATTTTCGGGATGAGCACTGTGAATATCAACTGTTCACTCATCAGTCTCATCACTTGAGTCTGTTTCGAAGATGGAAAGAAGAACCTATTAACAATGCTCAGCTTTATTGGCCATCACAAAATATTCTTACATGTTTCTCATTCAAAGATCCAGGAGAGAAATTCCACCTTGCGCGTACTATTCACGCCACTATCAAGCAGAAATGTTCCATGGCTACCGGAGTCCACTTCATAGGCAACAATATACCGTGTCTCCTTTGAGACTCACCTTATATTGTTAAAATGATTGGTTCGTCCACAGGAACAGTTTTAGAGAAAAGTGTCTGGGTGAATTTTTTACTAGATATTCAAAGCCCCAAAATCGTAGGAGGCACAGAGGTGTAAGTCCAAATATTTTGATATGTTCTTGCTTAGGGATCATACCAGTTATATATCAATATTCAACTTTGTGCGACATTGCTTGAGGCTTCAAATTCTCACATGGTTTTTCCTGAAATATCCGGGCGACAAATTAACACTCAGCCGCCTTTCCCGCAGAACTAACCAATCGGAAGAGTTACAAAGGCTCCCTCGCACACTTGAGCACTAACAACAAACCTTTTTTGTTCATTTGAATCATATCTCATATCGATCGGATACTCCGTTCACTTGCAGAAACAGCTCGGAGATAGGTATCTCTCTAATTCTTAGAACTTGACCTTTGAGGATGAAAATCAAAGGACGCACAAGGGTGTGAGTCCGAGTATTTTGATATGTTGTTCCGTAGGTCCAATAGAACATATATACCAAAATTAAGCTTTGAGGGAATTTGTAACGGGTTACCACGATTTTTCGACTAAAATGCCTGGGCTAAACGGAAATTTGATTGGGAGAGGGGAATTGATTGGGGGCGGGTTTATTAATAAGGATGTATTTTTTTCTGAAACTGAATATATATATATATTGAGTTAGCTAATTCCATGTTGTCAGCTGGAGTCAGCACAATGTGATAGTGTGTGATAATTAATCACCGCTGATGAAGTAGGTTCACTAAATTAAATCAGCGATCATTGATTCGAAATAGAGAAGGTCTGTGGTTTCAAAGACTTATGATTAAGATAGAAGGGTTATGGAATCTACAGCACAGAATTGGAATACAACGTGAAGGTTGTAACGATTCATTTTAACCCTTTCTACGTTGTGTATTTTAACCCTTTTGTTTCCCGTTAATCAGTTCACCCCTTTCTTTTGTTGACAACCTCGGTTCTACCTGCGGGAGGACCAACTCATTCCATTTTCCACATAGAAACAAACAATTCAAATCACAATGACCCTTATTTATTTTAATCAAAGTGGAACAAACATTAGTGTTGCGTTCGGTGAATCTTATTGTCTGATAATATTCATTTCACCGCTTAATCAAACTATTTAGATTCGTGACAAATACAATTTAATTTCTGGAATACGCGAGGGAATACGTCATTGCCTTCTGCAGCAATAGTTAACACAATTTTAATCACGTTTCGAACAGCATGGCAAATTCATAACTGATAAAGTTTCCCTGGCAAAGGGTTATCAATTGAAAGAGTGAGCATTGAAATGTTTATAATTGCAATGGTTCCCAGTTTTGTCGACTCCCAATTATCGTCAGAATGTCGTCAGTCTCACACCATGCTTTTCAATTGGAGAATTAGTTGCTGGTTCATTTTTAGGTATTATTGGCATGAATTAAACCTCTGGGTCTTTGTTCCTTAAAGTCCTATCAATAGACTTTTTGGATAGAACTTTATTTCAGACCATGTATCAGGTAGCTTCAAATGACTTGGCTTTTCAGGTTTTGTGTGGGGAATTTCTCGCGCTTTGCATTTCCTAAGTTTCACAATTTTCCGCAAATTCCGCTCTCAGTTCGTAACGCGTCGCGCTGTTTGGTGACCAGGTTCTGAAGCTTTATTGACCACGAACATCTTTGCAGACGGTTCGTGTTAGTCCATCTTGTCGGCGGCAATCACCCGTTGATTACCGCTTTTGGTCGGGTAATTGTTGTTTTTGTTCAGCATGGTTCATGGTGACATCTCATCCGGTTTTTTGTTAAGATAGCGTCTGTTCAGTAGGCTTGCAACATCACGTGAGTAGGTAAGGGGTCAGTTGAGCCAGACGTTTCTAGGGACTTTTATCTGGTGACTTTTGGTTGGCAACACTGAATCTAGTGACTTTTTTGACAGGTCGTTAAGCATTGGATCTGCATTACCGGCATTTGACAGGTGACAGGTGGCGCGGGAAATTTGTAAAGTTTTTAGTTTATCTGGTGACTTTTGGTTATTATCACTGAAACTAGTGACTTTTTTGACTGGTCGTCAAGCATTTAATCTGTATTACCGGCATTTGACATGTGGCGGATTTTAACGTGCGGGAAATTTGAAAAGTACGTGGAATTTGGATTTGACAGGTTAGGTCACAGATTGTGTTTGGCAGGAGACATTTGTTAGCTTGAAAGCGCGGGATGTTTGAATTCCCTATACCTACTGAAGCACTCCTCATTGTATCTTAACCCTTGCAAACGCTCAAGTAGTTTGGTTTCAATAGTTATTTTTTGTATATAAACGCAAGCAAATAGAACCGTTTTATTGACAGACCAATATACTGTGCTAGTTACATAGACAATAATTACATACAGTTCAGGGTAAGACCTCAACATCATGATTTATTCGTAGTTTAATTCACATAACTGCTTACATAGACAATTATATTAAATTCAAAATAAAGCACAAATAGGTGATCATAAACAAATTTACAGTATTGATTATACATACAAACATTAATTACTAAAATTACTTGAAATCGAAGTACGTTCGATAAAATTTCTTAGTTGCTTACATAGACAATTACGTCAAATTAAAATAAGGCACAAACAGGTGATCGTGAACGATTTTTCATAGCTGAGTATACAGGCATCAACTACCTATAATCGAAAAACATCTAATACATGTTCTTAGTTGCTTACATAGACAATTACGTGAAACTTAAAATAAGGTACAAACAGGTGAGCATGAATGACTTTTCATAGCTAAGTATACAGACATTATTTACTTGAAATCGAAGTACATTTGATACAATTTCTCAGCTGATTACCGCATACCATTACATGAAATTTGAAATAAGGCACAAACAGGTGATAATAAACAAATTTACAGAGTTGATTATACATAGAAGATATGCACACGAACATAAAATCGAAGTACATTTGACTATTTCTTAATTGATTACATAATATACAATTACATGAAATTCAAAATAGGGCACGAAGAGGTGATCATAAACAAATTTACAGTGTTGAATAATACAAACTTGAATTACTCAAAATCGAAGTACATTCAATACAATTTCTTAGTTACTTACATAGGCAATTACGCGAAATTCAAATAAGGCCAAAACAGGTGTTCATGAGCGATTTTTATAGCTGATTACACAAACATTGAATACTTTAAAATAGGAGTAGGTACTTTTAATACAATTTCTTAGTTGATTATACCATATAAAATTATTTGAAAGGACCCCGCACGATTCTTATGGAAAATGGCTCCCGGTTAAATTCTCTGAATTTTTGATATGTTGTAGCTCATGAGATACTTATCAAATACCGTGAACCCCAAACTCAAATAATGGACAGTTTTTTACCCACAAGGGGTTGAAGTTGGAGGTTTTGACGGCTTCAAAATGATACTATGACGTTAATAAAAGCTTTTTATTTGGTTTCTTTTCAAGTTGTGCTTCATGCTAGATGTATTGATTTGGCAAAAAAATATCAACCCCCTCCTCCACCCCCAACCCCTATCTACCATCATAAAATTCGAGATTACTCTCAAAAGCCATGCGGATGGCTTCTGTGATTTAAATGATGAATTTTGACATAAAAATTATTTTCCACCCCTAATGTTGGGGTGCCGATTTTCCAATTTTCCTCGGTTAATTTGGCTAATTTTTGGTATTGTGTACTTCTAATTCTGTTGAACAAAAAGTTCCCATGCCAAAACTTATTCCTATGGACAGTTTTTGTTCTACAGGGGACTGAAGTTGAAGATTTGAGAGCATAAATATTGAACTTCAGTCCCCTGCAGAACAAAAACTGTTCATAGGAATAAGTTTTGGTATGGGAACTTTTTGTTCAGCAAAATTAGAAGTACACAATACCAAAAATTCAGCCAAATTAACCGAGGAAAATTGGAAAATCGGCACCCCAACATTAGGGGTGGAAAATAATTTTCATGTCAAAATTCATAATTTAAATCACAGAAGCCATCCGCATGGCTTTTGGGAGTAATCTCGAATTTTATGATGGTAGATAGGGGTTGGGGGTGGAGGAGGGGGTTGATATTTTTCTGCCAAATAAATATATTTAGCATGAAACACAACTTGAAGAGAAACCAAATAGAAAGCTTTTATTTACGTCAGAATATCATTTTTAAGCCGTCAAAACCTCCAACTTCAACCCCCTGTGGGTAAAAAACTGTCCATTATTTGAGTTTGGGGTTCACGGTATTTGATTAGTATCTCATGAGCTACAACATATCGAAAATTCAGAGAATTTAACCGGGAGCCATTTTCCATAAGAATCGTGCGGGGTCCTTTGAATTAAGGCACAAACAAATTAACAAATTTTAATACAATTTCTCAGTACAAACATCATTCACCCAAAGTCGAAGTACACTTAACACGTCAACTTGATGGTCGGCAGTTCTGATGTGCCGGTCGCGAGGCAGAATGTTGGAATCATCATCATTATTGACAACAATTAACTCCTTCATGGAGCCAAAATTGAGTAGCTTGGAATTCTTATAGCTCAGTTTTATTATTTTCACTTTGCAAACGACATCACTTCTATTCTCGGGTGCTGGGAAGGCGAAGGGCCCACTGTTGGCTCTTAGAGAGAATCGTTGATAGTGTGAATTCAGTAACTGGATCAGGTTGACAGTATAATTCTAGTTATTGTAGTTGTGATGAGAACATTCCAGGTGAGTACTACAAAAAAAAAATCAAAAATTGTATGTTATGTCTAACAGGATATTATAATACAAGTTTCATAAGACATAGTATTGTTGGGGGGTACGGAAAATGAACGAGTGAATATGCCTCCACGACCGTGAGGCTTATTGTTTGTAGGTATATGCATTTCAACTACCTGAGAAGTCGCACCCAAAATAACGGCTCTTGCCAACAGGGAATTGGTTGAAGGCCTTTTTTCTTATAATTTATAAGGTTATGACAGTATTACGGGAGCATAATTATTGGAAATAAAACATGCTAATTGTCGCAAGGCCCTTAAGGTCGTGAGTGGCGTGACAATATCCACCATGTAAACCGTGGTAATAAGTTTGAATTTGAACAATCTATACTGTTTATCCGCGTAACCAGTCTTTTTTCCATCAACTGTAGTCATTCCACAGAGTTTTAACAAGAGATTGATTTTTTTTTTCAATAAAGTTTGACCATCGAATCTGTGGGTGATTTTTTTTTTGCATAAGCATGAGACATTACATTGAAAAAGATCGATGGAATTGGCTTAGCTTTGCGTGGGGTAGGTATAATATACAGCGAGCCGCGGCTTTGCAGTCGTTTTCAAAAATCCGGAACTATCGACCAGGGGCCTGTATCGAAATAGAATTTTTTTGTCAAAAGAAAGTTAATTTTTTTTCTAAATATAACCCGTACATATAGTAATGTGTTTCCATAAGAATATGTACTTAAATAAATGAATTGTCCGCATAAACATAGTGAAAATTAAACTTACACGAAAAACACAAACACGGCACAGCACCAACCCATGAGGCTGCTAGATAACGAATGCAAACGCACCACCACCACCTGCCGACTGGGTGGTTGTTCGTAACTTCTTACCTGAAAAGCCCTGAGCTATTTATTTTTTTTTACCTGAAAGATCGTGTCTGAACAGGAATTTGTAGTATCATATGCACATACTCACGAAGCCACCAGATAATCATTAATTATGATATAAATAGAAACTTTATTTAAAAATTACTTTGTGCTTATCACATAATGCTCCGACTTGAAAAATATCAGCGCTGAATTTTGTCAGTCCAGTACGGCAATGTAAAAATAAAAAAATATAAAAGATTTCAGTATTTAGAAGTATTCAGGAGCTCAATGTGTTGAAAAGATGTTTTAATAAAAACTATTAACATATGGACAAATTTACATAAAAATACCTAATGTTTTTCAATGCTCAAAGGTATTAGCCTAAAATGTTAGCGATTATCGATTGCATTGAGTACACCTGCCTACTGAAATTTTTCGAGTACCTGAGGGTCTAATATAAACGACTCTAGCAAGCCAGCATTTTATAAGAATTTTCTACTTGACCGACCTTGAATTTTCAATAAATACCCTTTGATTACCAGGTTGAGAAAGAACGAATGAATACGAGAGGTAGCCAGTAGTGTAGGTAGCGCGACCGAAGAAATTAACAAGAGAGTTTTGCAGCATTGCCCACCCGCTGACGAGTGCTCTTCAAGCTACAAATATCTCCGGATCAAATATGTACCAAGCCATATGCGTAGTATCAGAATGGTGCATCTTAATACTTAACTCGGCCCTTTCAGGATGTACCTATGGGAGAAGTTTGTGCAAATAAAAATACGCACTAGTTATTGGTTACAGCTTTGTTCATTTCAGATTTTTAAACAGTTCCATACTCCTATCCTTACCTTAGATATGAAAGATTTTATTGTATCTATCTATGTACTAACAAGACTCTAAGAATTTTCATTCACATGTTCGAAAATATTTGCAGTCATTTCTCACAATAATTAAAGGCCGGTTACCTGCTCTTTAAAAAATTCATGCTCTCAAAGCTCGGGGTATATTATAGAAATATGTGCCATCATAGTTTCGAGGAATATGATGATATGATGGTGGTGTATGGAGAAATTTCTACGAGCACTTTGGAAAAACCATATAGCAACACATCGACACGGCTTCTATACCACTTTCTAAAGCATGTGGGAAGCAGTGCCACTTGAATGAAAACTACGAGTGCACTCGCTTTTTTTTTTTATAAACCCAGCTGTGAATGAGCATAATGAGCACCGTTTACCTGGAATCGCATGGTTTAGCTGTAAAGATGTTGTGGGGTATGAGACAGTTCGGCATGCGTTAATTAGCAGTAGCCGTTGAAAAAAACTAGGCAATCTTTTTTTCAAGAGTTTTATTCAAAAATTAATACATGTCTTCAGTCGTTCATAATCCGATAATACATCGTCGTAGTGTAGTTCGAGGAACTCTAGCATGCATGAAACTTTTTCATTAGATTTGAAACCAGCCAAAATCTGTTTGAGAACTTTATACATAGAAACGTTCGAGTTCGATGTCGGCATGAGTTGTCAGCAGTGGCGTCATGCTTTAACCAGCAGCACGTCATGCCTTAAGTCGGCATGAGTTGTCAGCAGTGGCGTCATGCTTTAACCATCAGCACGTCATGCCATAAGTCGGCATGAGTTGTCAGCAGTGGCGTCATGCTTTAACCATCAGCACGTCATGCCATAAGTCGGCATGAGTTGCCAGCAGTGGCGTCATGCTTTAACCATCAGCACGTCATGCCATAAGTCGGCATGAGTTGTCAGCAGTGGCGTCATGCTTTAACCATCAGCACGTCATGCCATAAGTCGGCATGAGCTGCCAACAGTGGCGTCATGCTTTAACCATCAGCACGTCATGCCATAAGTCGGCATGAGCTGCCAACAGTGGCGTCATGCTTTAACCATCAGCACGTCATGCCATAAGTCGGCATGAGTTGTCAGCAGTGGCGTCATGCTTTAACCATCAGCACGTCATGCCATAAGTCGGCATGAGTTGTCAGCAGTGGCGTCATGCTTTAACCATCAGCACGTCATGCCATAAGTCGGCATGAGTTGTCAGCAGTGGCGTCATGCTTTAACCATCAGCACGTCATGCCATAAGTCGGCATGAGCTGCCTGCAGTGGCGCCATGATTTAACCAGCAGCTCGTCATGCCATAATCAGCTCGTGATGTTTTAACCGACGACCTTGTGGAATTAGGCATGGTTCAGCCGGCTGATCTAATGAGGCATATTATAGATGGATAGATTAATAGAATCATTTAAGCGCCGAGTCGGCATGGGCTGCTAGCGCGTCTGAGTAAATACAAAGTACTTTTTGAAAAAGGTTATACCCCCAACTGGACGACGGAGCTGTTTCGCATCAGACAAGTGAAACCGAACACCAACCCGGCTACATATCTTATTGAAGATCTAAAGGGTTCGCCGATCATGGGATGTTTTTACGAACGAGAACTACAGAAAACTAAACATCCCGAGATTTATCTAGTGGAAAAAGTTTTGAAAAAAACCGGTTCGAGGCTTTACGTTAAATATTTGGGTATGCCCGATCGAGGGTGGATTGCGAGAGCAGACGTTGTTTGAACCAGCAACCTCGTCGATCACACTTAACGCCAGAGAGCCGGTGAAATAAGTTGTCTGGAGCAAAAACGTCCCGATCACAGCCGTCATAAACTCCATCGGCGCTATCGCCATAAGCATCGTAGCCATCATCACCAGCAACGCCATATCATCATAAGCAAGATCACCGCTATCGTCATATCATCGCAAGCATCATCACCTCTATCGTCATATCAACGTAAGGATCATCACCGCTATCGCCATATCATCACAAGCATCATTACCGCTAACGTCATTTCATCATAAGCAACATCATCGCTATCGTCATATCATCATAAAACAACGTCATATTATCATATTCATCACCCTCGCTATCGTCATATCATCGCAAGCATCATCACCTCTATCGTCATATCAACGTAAGGATCATCACCGCTATCGCCATATCATCACAAGCATCATCACCGCTAACGTCATTTCATCATAAGCAACATCATCGCTATCGTCATATCATCATAAAACAACGTCATATTATCATATTCATCACCCTCGCTATCGTCATATCATCGCAAGCATCATCACCTCTATCGCCATATCAACGTAAGGATCATCACCGCTATCGCCATATCATCACAAGCATCATCACCGCTAACGTCATTTCATCATAAGCAACATCATCGCTATCGTCATATCATCATAAAACAACGTCATATTATCATATTCATCACCCTCGCTATCGTCATAGCATCATAAACAACGTCATAACACCCTCGTCATCGCCGTCATCATCATCATAAGTATCATCACCGGCATATCGAGATAAGCAGCGAGCATTATAAGCAGCGTAAACATCTTCATAGCATCGCCAGCACCAACGTCAAACAAAGAGAGATGCCCACCTTGTTCAGCCCCTGGCAGTCTATCGAAAAAATGTTACGGTATTATGACGAAGCCATCGTTCAAGAGACCGAATTACTATATCAAACAACTCTGAACGGATCAGCTGCAAGGATACGAGTCGGGCTTAGCATCGCCAGAGGACTCTCACCAGCAATCATCATCACATCGCATGCAAATTCGAGCCGAATATCTTTCACCATGCGGGAATGGAGTGAATTAATAGAGCTCTTGCCCTCTTCGACTGCATCAACTTCGAACGTTCCGAATGGTGATATGAAAATTTTCGAGAACTATACTCTAAAATTGGGATCATCTGCAGGCATCGGACATCTACATAGCAGGGCCCAGACCGTCTATCTGCATGAAAATTTTCTACAACAAATTGCACGAATGAGAGATATCATTAGCTATAGATTAGAGGCTCTAGAATAAATGAATTTTAAAAAATTTTATACTGATTTATTATCAAGCTCCTTTAAAATGACGAGCGATGTATCGAACTCGAACGTTTCTATGTAGAAAGTTCTCAAACAGATTTTGGCTGGTTTCAAATCTAATGAAAAAGTTTCATGCATGCTAGAGTTCCTCGAACTACACTACGACGATGTATTATCGGATTATGAACGACTGAAGACATGTATTAATTTTTGAATAAAACTCTTGAAAAAAAGATTGCCTAGTTTTTTTCAACGGCTACTGCTAATTAACGCATGCCGAACTGTCTCATACCCCACAACATCTTTACAGCTAAACCATGCGATTCCAGGTAAACGGTGCTCATTATGCTCATTCACAGCTGGGTTTATAAAAAAAAAAGCGAGTGCACTCGTAGTTTTCATTCAAGTGGCACTGCTTCCCACATGCTTTAGAAAGTGGTATAGAAGCCGTGTCGATGTGTTGCTATATGGTTTTTCCAAAGTGCTCGTAGAAATTTCTCCATACACCACCATCATATCATCATATTCCTCGAAACTATGATGGCACATATTTCTATAATATACCCCGAGCTTTGAGAGCATGAATTTTTTAAAGAGCAGGTAACCGGCCTTTAATTATTGTGAGAAATGACTGCAAATATTTTCGAACATGTGAATGAAAATTCTTAGAGTCTTGTTAGTACATAGATAGATACAATAAAATCTTTCATATCTAAGGTAAGGATAGGAGTATGGAACTGTTTAAAAATCTGAAATGAACAAAGCTGTAACCAATAACTAGTGCGTATTTTTATTTGCACAAACTTCTCCCATAGGTACATCCTGAAAGGGCCGAGTTAAGTATTAAGATGCACCATTCTGATACTACGCATATGGCTTGGTACATATTTGATCCGGAGATATTTGTAGCTTGAAGAGCACTCGTCAGCGGGTGGGCAATGCTGCAAAACTCTCTTGTTAATTTCTTCGGTCGCGCTACCTACACTACTGGCTACCTCTCGTATTCATTCGTTCTTTCTCAACCTGGTAATCAAAGGGTATTTATTGAAAATTCAAGGTCGGTCAAGTAGAAAATTCTTATAAAATGCTGGCTTGCTAGAGTCGTTTATATTAGACCCTCAGGTACTCGAAAAATTTCAGTAGGCAGGTGTACTCAATGCAATCGATAATCGCTAACATTTTAGGCTAATACCTTTGAGCATTGAAAAACATTAGGTATTTTTATGTAAATTTGTCCATATGTTAATAGTTTTTATTAAAACATCTTTTCAACACATTGAGCTCCTGAATACTTCTGAATACTGAAATCTTTTATATTTTTTTATTTTTACATTGCCGTACTGGACTGACAAAATTCAGCGCTGATATTTTTCAAGTCGGAGCATTATGTGATAAGCACAAAGTAATTTTTAAATAAAGTTTCTATTTATATCATAATTAATGATTATCTGGTGGCTTCGTGAGTATGTGCATATGATACTAAAAATTCCTGTTCAGACACGATCTTTCAGGTAAAAAAAAATAAATAGCTCAGGGCTTTTCAGGTAAGAAGTTACGAACAACCACCCAGTCGGCAGGTGGTGGTGGTGCGTTTGCATTCGTTATCTAGCAGCCTCATGGGTTGGTGCTGTGCCGTGTTTGTGTTTTTCGTGTAAGTTTAATTTTCACTATGTTTATGCGGACAATTCATTTATTTAAGTACATATTCTTATGGAAACACATTACTATATGTACGGGTTATATTTAGAAAAAAAATTAACTTTCTTTTGACAAAAAAATTCTATTTCGATACAGGCCCCTGGTCGATAGTTCCGGATTTTTAAAAACGACTGCAAAGCCGCGGCTCGCTGTATATTATACCTACCCCACGCAAAGCTAAGCCAATTCCATCGATCTTTTTCAATGTAATGTCTCATGCTTATGCAAAAAAAAAATCACCCACAGATTCGATGGTCAAACTTTATTGAAAAAAAAAATCAATCTCTTGTTAAAACTCTGTGGAATGACTACAGTTGATGGAAAAAAGACTGGTTACGCGGATAAACAGTATAGATTGTTCAAATTCAAACTTATTACCACGGTTTACATGGTGGATATTGTCACGCCACTCACGACCTTAAGGGCCTTGCGACAATTAGCATGTTTTATTTTCAATAATTATGCTCCCGTAATACTGTCATAACCTTATAAATTATAAGAAAAAAGGCCTTCAACCAATTCCCTGTTGGCAAGAGCCGTTATTTTGGGTGCGACTTCTCAGGTAGTTGAAATGCATATACCTACAAACAATAAGCCTCACGGTCGTGGAGGCATATTCACTCGTTCATTTTCCGTACCCCCCAACAATACTATGTCTTATGAAACTTGTATTATAATATCCTGTTAGACATAACATACAATTTTTGATTTTTTTTTTGTAGTACTCACCTGGAATGTTCTCATCACAACTACAATAACTAGAATTATACTGTCAACCTGATCCAGTTACTGAATTCACACTATCAACGATTCTCTCTAAGAGCCAACAGTGGGCCCTTCGCCTTCCCAGCACCCGAGAATAGAAGTGATGTCGTTTGCAAAGTGAAAATAATAAAACTGAGCTATAAGAATTCCAAGCTACTCAATTTTGGCTCCATGAAGGAGTTAATTGTTGTCAATAATGATGATGATTCCAACATTCTGCCTCGCGACCGGCACATCAGAACTGCCGACCATCAAGTTGACGTGTTAAGTGTACTTCGACTTTGGGTGAATGATGTTTGTACTGAGAAATTGTATTAAAAATGTACCTCGATTTCAGGTCATTGATATTTGTGTGATCAACCCTATAAATTCGTTTATTATAATTTGTTTGTGCCTTAATTCAAATTTCAAATAATTTTATATGGTATAATCAACTAAGAAATTGTATTAAAAGTACCTACTCCTATTTTAAAGTATTCAATGTTTGTGTAATCAGCTATAAAAATCGCTCATGAACACCTGTTTTGGCCTTATTTGAATTTCGCGTAATTGCCTATGTAAGTAACTAAGAAATTGTATTGAATGTACTTCGATTTTGAGTAATTCAAGTTTGTATTATTCAACACTGTAAATTTGTTTATGATCACCTCTTCGTGCCCTATTTTGAATTTCATGTAATTGTATATTATATAATCAATTAAGAAATAGTCAAATGTACTTCGATTTTATGTTCGTGTGCATATCTTCTATGTATAATCAACTCTGTAAATTTGTTTATTATCGCCTGTTTGTGCCTTATTTCAAATTTCATGTAATGGTATGCGGTAATCAGCTGAGAAATTGTATCAAATGTACTTCGATTTCAAGTAAATAATGTCTGTATACTTAGCTATGAAAAGTCATTCATGCTCACCTGTTTGTACCTTATTTTAAGTTTCACGTAATTGTCTATGTAAGCAACTAAGAACATGTATTAGATGTTTTTCGATTATAGGTAGTTGATGCCTGTATACTCAGCTATGAAAAATCGTTCACGATCACCTGTTTGTGCCTTATTTTAATTTGACGTAATTGTCTATGTAAGCAACTAAGAAATTTTATCGAACGTACTTCGATTTCAAGTAATTTTAGTAATTAATGTTTGTATGTATAATCAATACTGTAAATTTGTTTATGATCACCTATTTGTGCTTTATTTTGAATTTAATATAATTGTCTATGTAAGCAGTTATGTGAATTAAACTACGAATAAATCATGATGTTGAGGTCTTACCCTGAACTGTATGTAATTATTGTCTATGTAACTAGCACAGTATATTGGTCTGTCAAAAAAACGGTTCTATTTGCTTGCGTTTATATACAAAAAATAACTATTGAAACCAAACTACTTGAGCGTTTGCAAGGGTTAAGATACAATGAGGAGTGCTTCAGTAGGTATAGGGAATTCAAACATCCCGCGCTTTCAAGCTAACAAATGTCTCCTGCCAAACACAATCTGTGACCTAACCTGTCAAATCCAAATTCCACGTACTTTTCAAATTTCCCGCACGTTAAAATCCGCCACATGTCAAATGCCGGTAATACAGATTAAATGCTTGACGACCAGTCAAAAAAGTCACTAGTTTCAGTGATAATAACCAAAAGTCACCAGATAAACTAAAAACTTTACAAATTTCCCGCGCCACCTGTCACCTGTCAAATGCCGGTAATGCAGATCCAATGCTTAACGACCTGTCAAAAAAGTCACTAGATTCAGTGTTGCCAACCAAAAGTCACCAGATAAAAGTCCCTAGAAACGTCTGGCTCAACTGACCCCTTACCTACTCACGTGAGAGTTGCTTGTTTGTTCCGCAATGCCGCACCTGATTTTAACCTTTTCTCATTCGCGTCTAGCTCACACATCTAATTCTTCTGAACTTAGGATTTTAACACACTGACTAATAGTACGCCGGATAGCAACATTTTACCCAAGTCATTTCATCACGCGACAGACTCGGTCAAATCGGTAGTTTTTGTGACGGCAAACAAGAAAACAACTTCTGTCACTCATGCGTCGATTGTTTCAGAAGTTAGGGGGTGTCAAACATGTCAACAGATAAAAAAAACTCACCTTAGTCATCTCACTACAACACAGAAACGGTTAGATTGATAGTTTTTGTGATGGAAAACAAGAAAAACAAATTGATACTCACGCGTTGGTTGCTTCAGAAGCTACAGGGTGTCAAACATGTTGAAACAAAACTCAGTTAAGTCATTCTACCACAAGACAGAAACAGGTTAATCGATAGTTTTTGTGATCCCAAACAAGAAAAACAACTTCTGTCAGTCATGCCTATGTTGCTTCAAAAGTTACAGGATGTTAAACATGTCAGTAGAGAGAGATGGTTCCTTCAAACACATTTTGAGAAGATTGTGGAAGAGGAGGACAAGACGGAGGAGGAGGAAGAGGAGAACACCCTGTAACTTCTGAAGCAACCGTCGCATAAGTGACAGAAGTAGTTTTCTTCGCTTGCCATCACAAAAAATATCGATTTGACCGTTTCTGTCTTGTGATGAAATGAATTAGAAATTCATGTCGCTATCCGGCGTACTATAAAGCTTTGGACACTCGAAAGGGTTAACCGCATAGAGGAAAGAAGCAAAGTCAACTTGAAGCACCTTTACAGGTAGGAAAGTCCATGTAACTTACTTCTTGGGATTCGATAGAATCTGACATAAAGATGGTACTTGGGTTCCAACAACTGAACATTTATGATAAAGATTGTACACCATTTAATGTGTGTGTGTGTGTGTGTGTGTGTGTGTGTGTGTGTGTGTGTGTGTGTGTGTGTGTGTGTGTGTGTGTGTGTGTGTGTGTGTGTGTGTGTGTGTGTGTGTGTGTGTGTGTGTGTGTGTGTGTGTGTGTGTGTGTGTGTGTGTGTGTGTGTGTGTGTGTGTGTGTGTGTGTGTGTGTGTGTGTGTGTGTGTGTGTGTGTGTGTGTGTGTGTGTGTGTGTGTGTGTGTGTGTGTGTGTGTGACTCTGATTCCGCAATATTTTGTGTTTATAAATTTCTGAATACCTGCGACCTCAATTAATGACCAAATCACATAAATGAGTGATCTTGTCTTTTGACTTCAACGAGAGATCCACATCAAAAACCACAATTATTAGATCATAAACAACTTAATCAACAAATAATCAAAGGTGAGCACCGTTAGCGAAAAAATTAACTTCGTTAATCGTTATCAGTTATTAGATTAAAAATGTAACAGAAGTTACCGTCAAACCGTTAACGTTAATTTTTCATTCTGTAAACCAAAATAATCATATCTCTTAGACCACCTGAACACCACCTTGAAAGCGACTGAACTATAATACCTACCCTACACCCTACACCAGCATGCCTGACTAAACTGAGTCAGAATTGAAGTGAACAACCCCAAAATTTTGCCTCGATTACTTCAATGAGGATGACTCGAGTAAAAATTGCACAATTCTGAAAATGTTTGTGCTGGTCGATATAGATAATCTTTTACAGGTGGTGGTATAGTTGAAACTTCACTCCATTCTTTCAGGCTTCTTCTATTTCGGGTTATAAAAACAAATATGACTAAACAAGTCAACGTTAACGGACATGAGTTAACGGAAATTAAATGTAACGGAAGCTACTTATCCCGTAATAATTTTCCAATTCGACTTAAAAGTTAAGTCGTTAACCAAAAAGTTAACTTCGTGTATTAACGATTAACGGATAAACGCTCTGGTGACCAGCTTTGCAAATAATATAACAGTAATAGCAGGAGCGCAAAGCGAGGTGACTCCCCTGTGACGCATTTGCACACCAACCATCCCTTGCGTGCTTTTTCGGCTTCTTCTCCCGGTCCTGCATCCCACCTCTTAATTCTGAACAGATGCGGACCCTCTCGTTTTTATGCTCAAATTGACTATTTTACTCTTAGGTTAGGTCAATCACCACAAGGTCAATGGTATATCATGTTCAATTATGGGGAGTGGTTCAATGACAGCCTCTAAAACAGCAGTAAGAGATCGAAACACAAAATGGCGAGTAGTCATTGACTACAAATACAAATACAAATACAAATAAGTTTATTGTTTCTTCGGTAAATACAAATATACCATAAACAAGAAAATTAGACCATATTGAATAACTTAAAAATAAAATCTCAAGTATAAAATATAAGTAAACAAATAATCAGAATTGGGACATGCACAAAATAGGTACAACTATGTAAAATCAAAAACTATTCATTTCTAGCAAAAGCTCTAAGTTTCATTGAACTGGCAATGAGTCTGTAAATCGAAATTGAGTTTTCCCTTGTCATATTTTTCAATGTTGTATGCCAGTCTTTGGAGTAGTCATTGACTAAAGACTGGTAAATCGATCCATAAAAAATGACTATGTTCCTCCATCCTGTATTGATGAAATTTCCGATTATTCAGGAGCACAGATTTTTTTTACGACCAAATCGAGTCCAATTTCGTGCTTCACTCTCGAATTTGTCATATAAAAAAAGGTCGGCTTTGGAATTTTGCTTTCAACCAAGCCCTTCTATTTTCTATTGAACAGAAACAAGCCAAAAAATGAATTTGAATGAATTCAATCAAACAATGAGTCGATTATGTCCGATTGAAAATTGAAACTTACCCACTTTAGCATTTAATTTTATTGTCGGAACGGTTTAGGTGCGCCATCTAAATTTAAGAGTGATTCTTGGAGCATGTTTCTTCAGCTTTTCGAAACTGACGGCAGTTTTCAGAAAAGCGGTTAGGAAATGCACATTTTGATCAAATAACAAAGGGGCACATTTTTTCTAGCCAAGCCCTGGATGTTGAAATACCCGGTATGGCTTCTCGATAAGTTTTAACCATAGACAAGGACAAAAGTAGAAGAGGCAAGATACCTGCGCGGCTGTGTAATTTGTAGGCCGGCCATTTTGATTACATAACGGTTTTTCCTGGCGGCAATTTTAATTATGACAGGTGGGTGACAGTACTGACAGTGTACTTGATGACAGCTACGAAGTTTTAGGTTAGATTGATTTGTTGTGATCGAGCTTTCCTCGGCGCCGATATTTGGTTTTGTGAAAAACATGACAATAGAATTAAATGTTGAGTGTTATTCAATGTTCGTTTCCACGAATTCTACTTTGCGACCGAATATTATTGATATTCCTGGGATGCATTGCATTATTGATGCATTGTCGAGTGCATTGTACTTGATGACTTTTTGTTGAGAAAGTGAAACAAAAAAGCCGCTATGGAAGTATGGAGAATGGGGTCCGCAGTTCAATCTCCACTTAGAAGCTGTGAAACAGATATCGAGGCCTCTGTGTGAAGTGTTCGTTTGGCGATTTTCCCTGTGTAATAAGTTTGATCGAGCCTGATCGAACTTAGCAAATGCATCAATACAGGATGTCTTGTTATACCTATCGAAATTTGCAAGAATATCAAGCGATTGATGAACCCAGAGATGAGAAGATATCCTTTCATACGTAACACTGAATTTAAATAATCAAATTTCACTCCGGTAACTAAGTTTTGTTTTTAGTTTTCCACGGGGTGATGGGTTTCGATTCTGGCTTGAGGCAATTGGAATGATGAAGGAATAACTTGGAAACGTCTTATGAGAAAGGCTCAGTGCTGCTGATTTGTTCGAGGCATTTCGAAGTAATGTGAACAAAATTTTCCCCAGACTCCCAGGACCCGATTCAGAACTTCGTTTCGGACAATGATATTTTGGAACACACAATTTCATCTTGATGGAAAGTGCTGTAAGATGCTATTCGAAAATAAGATTAGGTGCACAATCTGTAAAGCCAAATATCATGCCAAAACAGCATGATACATTTTACAACAGCCAAAATGTGAAGCGAAGAGCTGATTCAGTGTGATGTTCAACGAACACTTTCCAAACTTGTATTATTTTATCACAAGTAAAACATTGAACATTTTTCTTGAAATTTTATTCTGTAGCTCAAATTGAGCACATAGATATCGTTGGCCTTATGCCCATACGTCTATGGCCCATACTCGCAGTCGGTCTCCGATTTAAGCACATTCCGACTATGGCAACAATTGTCATAATTGTCCCAAGGACTTGAGACATGCGAAGTCGGAGATCGAGCGAAGTATTGACTATGAGTATGAGGATTAGTCAAGGCCGTGAGCAGAAATTCTTGAGTTATTTGTTTCATTTACAAAGTATAGCCTACAAATTGTCTCATGACTGTCATCTGTTTTGACGTCTGTCTATGGTTTTGACTCGCGCGTACTCCCCCCATTTGAATTGTCGCCTTGAGAAAGCCGTTATGACCTAAAACTGGCGGACACCATGCGATATCGGCTAAAATGGATGCGCAGTGGTTCTCCCTTCTACTTTTGTCCTTGTCTATGGTATCAACACAGAAACATTGTTGGTGAATTTCAACAAAATTGCTCTCGCCGTTCCAAAAATATCGCTTATCAAAGTTTCATACGAAACACACAAAACACCCTGTATCTTCCTAACCAATGGATTTAACAGAATTTCTTTTGTGGATCCTGACTCGCCTCGAAGTCCTCTATCTCCCATTAGCCTATGTAAGGTCACTCATGAATCACCCTGTATAAGTATGATCTTGATTTCCCCCTTGGTGGCGTCTAATAATCATGGATAGAAGCCAACAGAGGTTGTTTTGTGGTTGTAAAAAGTTTATAAAATGTACCATCTGATTCTCTATTTTGTTCATTGTCCTAGCAACAAACATCAATATAAACATCAAATCTAATTGTTTATATTAATTGTTGTTTGAACAAACTATTTGTTCATATTGGTTTTGTTTTGGCGTTGGACGGGTATTTTGTATCTACATCACTTCACGCTGTAACGAGTTCATTGTTAGGATCGCCATGTGATGTACAGGCTTATACGAGTCAGGTTGAGGATTCGTAGAGGAACTTGAGTGATATGTTTGACTGATATGTACTGAATGTTCAAACATTTGTTGGTGATACATTGAGTCGCTATCAATCTCCTCCTACAACATCAGTCAGATAGTACACCCACTACACATGGTTTTTATTGGTTTTTCTATCGTTCATTTACGAGGCGCATAAACCGGTAGTTTTCACATCATTGAACTTGCAGTACTCAAAATTGCAGTACAAAACTTAAGAAGTGTAGTAGACAGAAATTTTTTATTAAATGTGTATTACGCTCTAGCCTTTCCACATATGAAATATCTTATATGTTACTGGGGGTTTGCAACGGGAATCCAACGCATTTTTGTACTTCAGAAGCGCATTATCAGATTAATGTTTTGTTTGGGTCCGCTCGATTCCTGTAAACCTACATTTCAGAGCGCAAATATTTTAACATTGGCATCTGTACTGATTTATGAGTGTTCTGTGTTTGTGAGGCAAAACCGAGACAAGTTTGTGACTAACCAAGACGTCCACACTTACAGTACGAGAGCATCGCAAGATATTTACTTGTCTAAGTTTAGTTTAACGGCTTATACCAAAGGCCCCTCTTATGCTTGCGGCAAGATTTTCAACAGATTGCCCCAAAGAATCAAACGAATTGATAAAACTAGCACTTTTAAAAGGGAACTGAAGGAATTTTTAATAAAAAAATGTTACTATTCAGTTAAAGATTTCCTAGCAGATGCTTGAATGCTCTGAGTCTTTTTGTTGTTGTTGTTGTTTTGTTGTTGTGTATTGTGGTTGTTGTAGTATAGTATTTATTTATTTACAAACAGTGACGTTTCCATACATGTATTAAACTGTCTAAGGAAATAAAGGTTATATGATATGATATGATATGATGATATGATGAAAATCGACGATAACTGAACACAGAACGACCTGACGCCCTGCGCAGCACTGTCTCCAGCGGAAAATGATTGAATCTGGAGGTTTAATAGTTGCCGGTGGCCGGTATGTCGTACCCTGCAATACCAGAACCCGTATCTAAATTATCCTTCAACAGAGAGCGCCACTTCACAGACCGAAGAGCGCCCTTGCGCAGTGGGCCGATAGCTAAGATTACGTGGCAAAATACCGGGCTGTGTGTACGGGGGTCGACGTTCGAATCCCACCACGGATATACAGAATGGTCCAGGTTATAGTAGCAATAACTCACCATTCGATGGTCCATCAAAAACTAGGTCGACATGCATAATTCAATTTTTCTTCAAAACGCTTCCTAAGGGAGATAAAGCTCTTCAAAGTTCAATTTTTCAAATCATCTTTTTGCAATAACTCTCAAGTCATCAAAGCGATTTGTACCAAATTTAGTACAAATACTCATGAAATAAATATCCATCACTTGACGTGGATAACTTTTGTCAAAATTGTGTCCAGTGGCGTAGATACCGGAGGATTGTTCAACTTCTCCCACCCCATTTTCTACGCCACTGAATAGTTTTGAAAAATTATATTTTTTTTGAATTCCCTGTTTAATTCAGAAAAAAAAGTTACACTTTTAAATTTTTTATTAGAGGCTTCATTTCCGAGATATTTGGGTTTGAAAGTTTGAAAAACGCTTCGAAATCGCGACTTTCGAAGGCCTAGAAATTAAAATCCAAGAAAACTCATGATTTCTCAACTGAAATAAGTTTTCTAGGTCGCTTGAGTTGATTCGCTGTCATTTTTTTGCTGAGAAACGGGGCGTTTCCAGACAAAAATAATTTGAGCTCTGGAAACTGGCGAGTTTGAGATGTTTCCCAAAGTTTAAAACCCAAATATCTCGGAAATCAAGCCTCTAATCAAAATTTCACAAGAGTAACTTTTTTTTAAATTAAACAAGGAATTCGAAAAAAAATATAGTTTCTCAAAAGTATTCAGTGGCGTAGAGAATAGGACGTGAAAAGTAAAACAACTCCCCCGTATCTACGCCACTGGACAATTTTGACAAAAGTTATCTACGTCAAGTGATGGGTATTTACTTCGTCAGTATTTGTATCAAATTTTGTCAAAATCGCTTAGATGACTTGAGAGTTATTGCAGAAAGAAGATTTTAAAAACTGAACTTTGAAGGGCTGTATCTCTCTTAGGAAGCGTTTTAGAAAAAATAAAATTATGCATGTCGACCTAGTTTTCGATGGACTATCGAATGGTGAATTATTGCTACTATAACCTGGACCACCCTGTATATTTTTCTGTCCCTGGTAGATTTTGTTGAAGGTATTGTTATTTATTCTTGAAGTACTCATCATAACTTATGCACTCTTCAAATTTCACTCGATTATCATGAAGAATTGAAAAAATATAGCAAGAATAATGAGTAATGCAACTTTTCTTGAAAAATAATTTTTTTCTCAAAGCCGCAAGTAGATGCTGATGGGAGTGACAACATTAGGAAGAAGAACCTTACTTCTATATAAAGTGGCTGTCCACTTTGTGTTTCTTTTTGTTCTTCATGTGATATATTTATTTTTCCAAAGTTGTGGTTCTAATCTCAGTCCCTGCAACTTTTTTCTTTTTCTTGTCTTTTGAAGGTAACTGAGGAGTTATTTCAACTTATTTTCAAAGTAATCATCATAGTCCGTAAACTTTCCTAGTTTCACTCGATTATCAATGATCATAAAAAAATACAGCAGCTTGAACAAATACAACAATGCATTGGAACACAACTTTGAAAAAATAAATAGATCACATGAAAAACAAAAAGAAACACCATGTGAACAATCACTTTAAATAAAAGAAAGGTTCTTCTTCCTAATGTTGTCATTCCCATTTGCATCTACTTTTTGGTTTTGGGAAAAATGAATTTCTCAAGAAAAGTTGCATTACTCATTATTCTTGCTATATTTTTTCAATTCTTCATGATAATCGAGTGAAATTCGAGGAGTGCATAAGTTATGATGAGTACTTTAAGAATAAATAACAATACCTCCAAAAAATCTTCCAGAAAAAAGATAAAAGAAAAATATCCGTCGTGGGATTCGGACCTCGACCCTCGAACACCCAGAAATGCCGGGTATTTCGCCACGCTGAACTGAGCTATCGGCCCACTGCGCCTTGACCTGCCCACTCAGACCAAAGAAGCCCAGCTGCTTCGTTTCCTTCTCTCTCACGACAACCATCGTCTCAAGCGATCGCATCGATACAAGAAAACGTCGTAACTAATCAATTTTCAAAACATATTTTTCCATTCTTGAGGCAAACGAGAAATACAGTCCGCCAAAACCAAATTATTGTGTACCACTGCTCAACGTTACCCACTTCACTCTGCCCCGCGATATCGCCTTTCTACACCCAAAAACACGAGCAAAAACATGATATAAGATGTGCGAAATTATAAATAAGGTAAGTCTACCGATAAATTTCCAATTATTATCTCAATCTACCTAATCCTTTTTAATTATTCAACAGCAACAGATGACCTATCGGGATTTATGCCACGATATTCTCTGGATAATTTTTAAGAAAATGTCCGGAATGGAGCTGGCGGAATCGGCTGACTTGTGTTCTGAATTTGCCGAAGTTATCGGAGACCCGTGTCTTTGGCGAAATGTGTGCATACAATACTTGCAGGAGTGGGAGCCCACGCCTTTTGAAAGTCTATTCACGGGACCGTGTCCGATTGACAAAATCAGCTTTCGGGACCGCCGGGTGAGAACATGTTTGTTTTATTGACACAAATTTCACCTGCACTGAAGAAATTATTTTTGAACTCTGTAGTAGCAACACCAATGAATTTCAGAGTACCATTGGTCCTAACGTACCTAACGTACAGTTGGGAGCGAAATGATTCATACGGCACCGATAGGAAGTCGGCTGGATTTCAGAATTGTTAGTTGCTTGGATCGTTCTTGAATGCCAGTTTTGATTACGACCAATCTCTAATCAAAACTGGCATTCAAGAACAATCCAATCAGCTAACATTTCTGAAATCCAACCGACTTCCTAGAGGAGCCGTATGAATCATTTCGCTCCCAACTGTACCTAACGTATGGTCCGAAAGTTTTGGGAAATTTTTTAAAAGCTAATAACTTTTTTGGGACAGTTTTAATTTTGTGACTTAATATTGCAAAGACTAGCATCATCATCATCAACAATACCAAATCATTATTTAACATATTAGAGACCAGAGACCTTCGAAACCGGTCAGAATAAAATAAATAACATTTTGAAGGAAGACTGCGTGCAGTTCAATCATTTATAATCCATATATCCTTCTGTGAGATGGCGGATCCTTTCCTGATATTGAAGATGGGCAAATCATCTTTGATGGCTCTCAGTTTTCTTCTGCCATGTTCGACCATTCTCTGGACAACAGCAGGATTGATTTCTCTGGGCTCCTGCCTCTCAATGTACCGCAAGCTCGACCAATATAAGATTTTTGTTAAGTATTGAGCAGGATAATATGCGACAAGGGATGGGACGCTGCGAATGAAGACTAATTACGGCGTCGCATTTTTTAATAATGTTAGAGAATTTCGCATTGGAGAAATGGATACAGAGAATTATGGAACATGGCAGAAGAAAATTGAGTTCCATCGGAAATAATGGTCCATTATCAGTATGTTGAATATGAATTTGTTATTTTTATATATGATGTTAATTTTTGCAATATCAAATTGAAAATAAAGACTATTCAGAAAAAGTTATTAGCTTAGAACAATTTCCCAAAACTTTCGGACCATACGTTATCCTGTTTGTCGTCTACAGACTACAGGACGTCAAATGTCTACAGACATAGGTCGAGTCGATGACATTGTCGATGTCGTTATCGGGTTCTTCAACAAGTAGAAACAGTCGGTGGCGTATACAGAGTGTTGATTTTCAAACTTCTCACCACAGATTTTTCGTCGCCAGTTTCTTCCAGGAAAACGCCGAAACAAGTCAATTTTTGATTCGACGGGAATATCTAAGACAAGTATTCTCAAATTTTTATCTTCAACCCCTTCGCCACCACCCTACCCTACTTCAAAATTTCGAATAGCATTTCTCAATTGTGATACATAAATTAAAGGTAATAAGATTCTTTTTTTGCTGAACATATTTTCAATATTTTTCGATTACCATCAACCCTTCTCAAAATGCTCTCGTTGTTGCATAAAGAGGAGTCTTCCCCCCTGATAACTCTCGATTCTCAAGAAATAGGATCTTCAGCAAAAACAGGTCGAGTTTTATTTCGAAAGGGACATCTAAAGACATGGATTGCCAAATTTTTACCTTCAACCCGTTCGCCGCAACCCTACTCTACTTTGGAATTTCAATTAGCAATACATACCTACCGTGTGCATCAAACTGAAAATAATAAAATTCTCTTTCTGTTGAAAACAATCTTCATTCTTGGACCACATTTTAGTCATTTCCGAAAATTCCATTTATTGGAGGTCAAAAAAGTTGTAGATAAATATTTGGCATTACGTGTCTTGAATGATCCTCTTCCCCTCTAAATAAAAACACATATTTCTTTGTTGGGGAATCTATTTTCCAGAAAAGAGCTGATAGATAAAGGGAAAACTTTTTTCAACTGACAATAAGAGAAATTGGGAGAGGTTTAGGGGTGGGTCAAATTTTTTTGGAAACATTTTTGCAAAAAAAAATTCACCACCTCCAATTTGATGTATTACAGACCATGCGATGTTATTTGATATTTCAAAGTGAAGTAGAGTGAGGGGCGGAGGAGCTAAAGATGATATCTGCAGAACCTGTTTTAGATGTCCCCAATGAAATAAAAATCGTCTTCTTCCGACGCTTTCCTGAAAAAAAAATTACTCGACGAGAATTTGAGAACGGACACTCTACAGAGTATTTGCAAACTTGGGGTAGAAAATTGAACCGCAGTTACAGAAATGCTCCAAAAGTATCAGAAAAATATTGAAAAAAATCAAGAGTCTTTGATTTTGAAAATATTGAGGGTCAAAAGGTGGTCCTCTGACCCCCTATTCTGGTTATTCTGGAAGATTTCAGAAAACTGTTCCCAACAGACCAAAAAGCAATGTTTTTGAACCTTCGAATGTGTTTTGTGATTTTATCTACTACACAGGGTGAGTCGTAAATCCAGTTTCCTTCTAAAAGCAATGCAGATTATTCCATTACATTATAGCGTTTTCGAGTTACCAGAACCGAGCCAATTCAGCTCGAGAATTTCTATCATCGATTGGCCATGGATTTTCGAGAACCAATCAAATCCGCTGATTTTAGAGCCGGACCGGCTTGGCTCTAGCAACTCGAAAACGCTATCACTCAATCCTTTTGCCTATTCTACCCCCACAGGTGTAAGCCGGCTTGTGGAGTCGAGTACTCCGTGGGGTCCTTTTTCCATATTTCTCTCCATCCTGTCCGATCTTGCACAAGTCGCCCCCTTCACCCACCCACCCCTCCACCTTCTTCACAGCTTTCCGCACCTCATCACACCACATTCTTCTGGGTCTTCCCCTGCTTCTTTTTTTATTGTTCTACCTTCAAACACTCTTCTGGTTGTTCTGTTTTCTTCCATTCTCTTGAGGTGACCGAACCATCCTAATTGTCCTTCCTCTATTGTTCGATCCACCGGTTTCGTGTTGAGCTCTTGTCTCTGAATGTTGTGTTCGTTATCTTGTCCATGATTGTCTTGTCGTCTATTTTTCTTGAGAATCTTATTTCTGTCACTTCAATCTTTCTTCTCTGTTACTCTGTAAAAGAGAATATTTCATACGAAAACTATTTGTCTAATTGGTTGCTCTACATCAGTTTTATAACCTCTAATACCTTTCACGGGCATTTTCGAGAAAAAAAAATAGATTTTTACGATTTACTCGACGGTTCATGACTCACCATGTTCACAAAATAAAATTAGAAGACACATTGAAAGGCTAAAAAAATTTGCGTTTTAGTCTGATGGAAAAAGTTTCCTGAAATCTTTCACAATAAAGAAAATAGAAGGGGTCGATGGACACCCTCTCCATCCTTCATATTTCCAGAAATATGGGAAAAGCATACATTTTTTCCAACATTTTTCTGGCACTTTTGAAGCATTTCCCTAACTGCGGTTCAATTTTCTACACCAAGTTTTCAAACACCATGTATACAGTTTTTCAGTTTTAGTCGATTAAACTTTGAGATAAGGTTCTCCCCATCTTTTGATTGAAACAAATACCGGGTGATCATTTGAAAACTATCCACCTGCAATATCTCCCGATTCCTAGTGCAAATGTCTTTGAGCAAAAACAGGTCGATTTTTATATCGAGGGGGACATCTATAACATACATTGGAGAATTCATATCCTGAGCCCCCTTGCCCCCACTCACCTCAACTTTGAAATTTCAAATGACACCACCTACCTTGCGATATATCAAATTAAAGAGAATTAAATTCTCTTTTTTTTTAAATATTTTGAAACTTTTCAACCTTACCCCCTGTTCTTCCTAAAATTCTCTGAGTGTCCAAGTTAATATTCTTGACCTCCATTTCCCTTCAATACAGAAAACGTCATCCTGCACAGCATCGAAAGAGAAAATTTTCTATAAAAAAAAAGTGCCACCCAAATTTACCCCTTCGCTCCCCCCACCTGATCTCAAAAATTTAAAATGTCAATACCCACTTTGTAATACATCAAGTTGACGGAAATTGAATTCTCTCCCTGAAAAAGATTTTTTTCACAATTTTTAAAGCCCCCCATTTCCCCCCTAGAATACTCCAAATGGCCAATTTATTGGGGAAGGGGTAGAAAATTTCAAAAAAACTATTTTCGGAAAGAAAATTCAATTTCCTTCAATTTGATGTATCACAAAGTAGGTGGAGTTTTGTTAAATTTGGGAGTTGAGGTGGGGGAGAGCAAAGGGGTGAATTTGGGTGGCACTTTTTCCACCGTAAATTTTTTACTTCCATGCTATCTAGGATGCGCCGTCTAAATTGAGAGAAGAACGAGGGGTCCAGAATATAAAATGGGACAGTCAGAGAATTTTTAGGGAAAAGGGGGTGGGGTTGGAAATTTTGAAAATGTTTTTTTCAGAAAGAAAATTCAATTTGCTTCAATTTGATGCATCGCAAGGTAGGTAGTGTCATTTGAAACTTCAAAGTTGGGGTGAGTGGGGGCGAAGGGGGTGAATATAGAAATTTGCCAATGTATGTTTTGGATGTCCCCTTCGATATAAAAATCGACCTGTTTTTGCTCGAAAAAATATTTACTAGGAATCTGGAGTTATTGCAGGTGGATAGTCTTCAAATGATCACCCGGTATAACATAACGTGCCTCTCATTTGCTTTCTCATAAAGATACGGGTGCCAAATTCCATTTTTTTTTCCATTTTAAAAAATTTGTAACTTGCGAACCATTCGACCAAATTAGGTAGTCTTAATTTAGCAGTGGCTGATTTGTGAAAATTATCTAGCCACCTGCCAAATTTCGGAAGAGTCCAATAAGTGGCGTAAAAGTTCTGGGGGGACATCAATCTTGAGGAATCTGCATGAAAGAAAATTGAAGAACAGCCAGATGCTCTCAAATGGCCCAAATTAATGGACACCCCTACGCCACTGTTTGGATTCTTTCGGAACTTGGCAGGTAGGTGAATAGTTTACCGGAATAATTATCATTCTGAGTGGCGGTGAATTTGATTAGAACATTATGCATGATAACGCATAGCATGGTACCTATTAGTCTATTTAATATACAAAATTCTTCAGATAACTCCCCCTGTAGCAACAGAAATCCATCAAGTAGAAGTGCGGCAGTTGGACTTCAATATGGGCACGATTTCGTCCACAAGCAAACCGGCATTAAAAGCCTTGGTAGCGAAATACCCCTGCAAAGAGTTGGTCTTGGACTTTGTCGGTGTCAAAGACCATATCATTCATTCAATCATTAAGGCCGTTTCGAAACAAAACAAATTTGAAATGTTAACGTTGCGGGATGAACGCCGGCCTCAGCCGTCACGTCAAAACCTGTTAAAACGCATCTTGAGGACGTCTTGTTCTAACCTCAAAGTTCTGAACTTGTCCCAGACGATCTTATCCAAAAACGAGCTGTCGACAGCGCTGAAAAATGCACCGAGCTCCCTGGAAAAGATGGGACTGTACAACTCCAGGCTCAAGGATACTGGTTAGTATTACAAAACGCCAGTAAAATCGTCCATATTTGAAACATTTCTGGCACTAAAATGGACTGTGTCTGGTTAACCACGGCTTGTGACACTTTCTAAATAACTTTTTTTTCCAAGAACAAACTGGAATTATATCAGATATGAGCAGTAGTTCCATTTATGGGAGGCCACTCTGTGAAAATACGCAAGCCAGCCGCAACGCAATAAAACTCAACGCATCTGACTGGAGGTAATCGCAAAACCATTGCAACGCAGCAAATTCCTTGGCAGTCGATCAGAAAGGTTGCGGCTGCAATGCGCCATTCGTATAGCGGCCTTGAGTTTCTGATTGGCTTGCAAGGAATCGACTGCGTTGACATGGCTTGCGATTATCTTGCGAGCCAATCAGAACCGTACTACGTTGCGGCTGCGTTGCGTATTTCCGTATGAAGCGGCCATAAAGAAAGCAGTTCAAATGTGCAACCTATCAGAAATTACTGCGATTCACTGGACTTATCCTTGCTTGGCTACTTATTTATTTTTGATTCTCAGATCTCGCAATGCTGGCAGAAAGTTGTCCAAACTTGAAAGAATTAGAACTGGAAGGCACCTACATCACGCTTGCGTCGTTGACCAAATTCAATTTTTTGGAGTCTCTTCACATCGACCTTTATAAGGATATAACTTATACTTGGATACGTCGGTAGGTATACAAATAGTTTATATTATAGGTACAATTCACAAACTAGCACAAACCTACCTATAATTTAATACTTACAACTTCATACAAAAAATTCCAATTTATTCCTCTCTGAACTAATTTGGTAATGTTTTTGCAGGTATCTAATCAAGCTTCCAAAACTCAAATCTGTTTTCGTCTTGAGCTTTGACCCAGAAATATCAGAAAACATAAGAACATTCTGTGAAATACGTGGAGAACTGAGCAACTTTCAGAGAGATTTTATTTTTCATGTTGATCAACGAGTGATACAAGAAAAAACCGAAAAGCTGAAAGTGATAATGAAGCCTTATAATATTGAAGTAGAAATGGAACGTGTAACTGTTCCTTATGTTGATTGGGAAGAACCTAAGTGGTTTGAACACAAGAAAAGTACCATTTTTTGGTGAAGCACCGAAGCGTCGACAGAGCGGCTCATGCGGCGATATATCCGATATTTCAATCCGTATTTTCAATAGCTCCACATTTTTCCTTAATGTAAAAGGGAAAAAGTTGGGAAGCCCAGAAACAAGAACCGCATTTTTTTTACTGAAGTGAAATGTTCAAGTCATATTTTTATGTTTTCGTTTCGTACAAAAGTATGAAATTAAATGTTTTAGTCAAGGAATTTGAATTTGTCTCATTACGGCCCAACCTCCCCTAAGCTATTTCAGAACCTAGATGTCACAGAAAAAACGGAGTGAATTACGTTGTGGCGAACAAGTTGTAAGGCCGAGATCCACATTTCCAGAGTTTTCGCATAGCGCGACACTTGATATCCTGAAGAGTGAAGACTCACCTGAAACAAAAGAGAAATCACAATCAGAATCCGACCAATTTTGAAGAAAATTGTTCTCTTTCAAAGTTCAAGTTCAAGGAGAATAAAAGGATCAACTATCACTCAGATCTCAGATTCAAAATAATAACCCTTTGTGGTTCAAAGAAAAATCGTCCAGGTTGGGTTGACTGCAAGTAACTTTGGTCGGGTATATGTATGTAATATGGAAAACACCACATCAGTGAAAAATGCAGTCAAAAATAGGACATATCAAGTCTCTGGAACATGAAAATGCTATTCAATATGAGATTTGGAATGAAAAAAGCGCGATACAAATTTTGAAACGTCCTATTTGACAGCATCTCCTGATGGGGTTCGCTTTTGCAGAATAATCATATAATATGAAAAGCAGAACACTTTTCGTGAACCATTTTTTCCGTGAATTTCAAATATGGAAACTATAATATTTTACAATTACAATACAACATTTGATATACAGAGTATCACATAATTTTGTTTGTTGATGCGATGCGACACCTTGTGTAGTCGAATTGCAATCGGTATAATCTTTTATTCTGAATACAAATATACAGGGTGTCAGGTGTTTATTCGCGGAAACTTTGGCAATCGATATAGAGCAACCAGAGATAAAGCCCTTCAAAGTTCAAACTGAAAAATTGTTTTTTCGCAAGAGTTCTACACTGTTTGTTCAACCGATTTTGTTCACACTTGGGCCTAAGTTTACCAAGATATTGGAGGGTACCTCCTCCCTTGTAGCCCTATTTCTTACTTCCCCCATTATTTTCGGGGATCGTTCCCATTTTTCATTCTACGTTTACTTTAGTGAAGAAAGTTACTCTTGCAAAATTTTGATTAGAGGCTTCGTTTTTATGAAATTCGGGTTTGAAACCTTGGAAAATATCTCTAAATCTCCACTTTCAATAAGCCCTAAAACAAATTTCCCTTAAAAACTTCTCGTTACTCGGAAAAAATGGTGGTTCATCAACTTATGAATTCTAGAAAACCTATTTTAGTTTTTTTCATTCAATTTTTAGACCTTTGGAAGTGGTGCTTTTGAGATATTTTCCAAAGCTTCAACCCAAATATCTTGGAAACAAACATTCTGATAAAATTTTTGCAAAAGTAACTTTCTGTTCTAAATCCAACGTGGAGTCCAGAAGTTGGAACGATTTTTGAAAATAATCAGGAGAGTAGAAATAACGGAAAAGGGGGAGGGTACCCCCCATTATTTTTGCCTCTGAAAATGTATGAGGGAATGCGTTATCATTGTTCAATAGAGACTTGTTTTAGTGAGCTTTGATCCAACATTGAACAAAATCGGTTCAACGGTTCAAAAGCTATTGAAAAAAAACTAAGTATTCTTTATTTCAACTTTGAAGGGCTATATTTCCGTAACTGTTCGTTTTTGAACAAGAAATTGACAAAAAATTGTCAAAAATCCCTTGATTTGATACTGATTCAAACTCCTAAACTTTTGTTTATTTGACTAGAAAATTTCTAAAATTTGGTTGTAATCATTTCTCAGGAAAATAATTTTGTAATAAAACTCGAATATAAGTCTGAGCCAATAAAAAAAATTATGGGTCAAATTTCAGAACATTTTAGCCAAATAAACGTAAGTTTAGGTCAGCATCATGGGATTGTTGTGATTTTCTGACAGTGTGGTACGTATTGTATTCAGAATAAAAGAACTACATCGATTCCAATTCGAATACACAGGCCGGTCCATCCTAACGTAACTATCTCATAGCGGTCTTACCGTTCAAGATAGAGAAAAAAATTTGGAAGAATAGTTAGTTGGTTTGATGAGACCTATAACCTGAACTTATTGTCAGCTATACAGGTGTCCCATTTTGGCGGGATTAACGAAACGTCAATTTTTTCTAAAAGGAACACCCTATATTTTTTGCATTTTCATGTTCAACTTTTTCCTGTATCTTATGCCTTATGTCTTATGCCTGTATTTTTGTTTTTCAATTGTGTGGCAGTGCTACCAACTAAAAATTAAAAACTAAAAAAAATTGCATTTTCACAGTTTTCTTAGAAAAATCGTAGCGGTTTTGCTTTTCAACACTTAGATATGAAACTTGACATGGTGATAGTCAAGTCAAAGACCAATATTCCAATGTCAAAAAATTAGGATCTCTTGATACAGGGGCGTTCACAAAAAAACATCAAACTTCAAAATTTTCAAAGTATCATAACTAATTTCTTTCAAATGACATGCCCCTAATTTTATAACGTTATCTGATAGCTTTTTTTATCTTCTTTCATTATTTCTAGGAGTACCCAACCCTTGAACTTCATTTTTTTCGAGATAATCGGAAATTTTCACAAAATTTGCAATTTTTCTTGGTTTTTTCAAAAATTGAGTTGGCCGTGATGAATAACAGGCCAGCCGAATAGTACGCAGCAGTCAGTTACCGAGTCCGAATACTGTCGAACAAAAAAAAATGGCTTCGACGCAAAAAGAAAACAAAGGGGGATCCTGGATATCTGGATTATTACCAGAATATCATATCAATTATTTCTTCTCGCGTAAAGTCATTTTTCTTTGTTCGACAATATTCAGACTGACTAACTGAGAGTTGCGTACTATTTGGCTTGTCTGTCATTCATCACGGCCAACTTAATTTTGGGAAAAAACAAAAAGACAGCAAATTTTGTGAAAATTTCCGATTATCTCAAGAAAAATCAATAGCCCAGGCTTTTTAGCATTTAACATGAAACAAATTAATCCACGTGCAATCTTCACGGTATCGTACCCACTTAACCTTACTAAACAACATACTAAAAGTCCCCAACTTTCCTGCGTGTGCGTCATAATTTTTGAGGGGGGTGGTCAAAATTTTCATTAAAAAAATTCTAGGACAAGAGTAATCTGGTCATTGGCTTCAAATTTATTATATTTGGATACAGTAGGTTATAAGAAAAACTTATTGACAAACTAGATGTCTATGGTTCCCGTGAGGGGAGCTCGGGAGGGGGGCAATTGGTGACCTATGCAAGAAATTTGGTTTTCAATAATATTAAGACAATACTGGCATGTTGGGTATTGTTTCTCACTAAATCTGACCTTGCAAATCCGATTATGACATTTAAATTCAGTTTAAAAAATCTTTTGAGCAATTTTTGGCAGAAAAACGTGATTTTAGGACCAAAATAAAGCCGGTTTTTCAATTTGGGTTATTTTTGCGTTTGATGCATTAATCATTTGGATTTAAGATTGGGTGAATTATATGGATTTTTCTGCATAAGACTATCATATCATAAACGCGACGTAATTGGTTACAAGGTGAGAAAAATAATTTATTGAAAAAAATGTCGAAGTCCTAAATGTCACTCAAAAATATCTCCGCGCAGTTGAAAAAAATGTATTGTAGCTGTAATATGGCTTTGATTTCATCTTCCAAGGTTTCTTCTTGTAGTCAAAACCATTCTCTAGCTTCCGAAAAAAGAACACTCTAAATTAAAATAAGCAACAGCAACTTTCCCGCGGGTATAGTCACATTTTTCGGTTTCAAGCTGGCTTACACCGCACATCAAACCAACTTGATTTTATAGTATTCAAGAAATGATAATTATGTCGAATGCCTGATGTAAATGCGTGAAATAGTTGCAGTTATTCATCCTATTCGAAATTTTGAACATCGATGTATTCAACGTGAAAATATCGTAAATCAAAAATCCACAATTTTCAAGAGCAAATTATCATTTTTTTCAAATCAAAAATGCTCACAATCTTTCCAAAACAGAGCTTCAACATTGTATTTATATATTAATAATGTATTGGAAGCCTAGCAGAGCACAGGAAGATTTCTATAGCCATGCTCTGCAAAAAATATCAAATAATTATTATTATAATCAAAAGTTCACTAGTAGTCAAAAAAAATCCCATCTAGCTTACCATCCGTACTCTTAGCTTATTTTGTCCAATATATTAGTTTCGTTAAAACTCGTCTGTTGATTTCCAAACAATAAATCGATAGTTACCTCGAATACCTACCGATAGTACCTATACCCATCTAAAATAATAGCTAAGTTATCTAGCACCTAAAGGGACTAGATACATAAGTTTATAAAAATAACAGATCGTCCTTAGGGTCATACTCAACAAGGTGGGGTAGACTCTCACATGTTGTGCCCCTACAGAACTTACTTACACATCTGCGAACAAGACAAGGAAGATCGCCTGCATCTATATTTTAGACCACAGTTCTTCTTGCAGTTGCAAGACACTATCTTTAAAAGAGTCTCCGGAGCTGGAAGAAGATGCGTCTTGACGGGGACCAACTACACGTGGGTGCTCCCGCGTAGCCCACCCTGTTGTTGGTTTGCACCTAGAGTACAGTAGCTATTATTATCTAGCGAAAACCAGAGGTTAATCCGAGGTCTAGGAGCCGCGATATTGCGTGAAATGACAGACACACAGACGGACGGACGGACGGACGAATAATGAAATAAAATATCTTTGTTGTTTGTCTTTCTAGAGTACCTAAGCTATCATCTAGCAAAACCCAAGCGCAATCTGAAGTTTAGTAGCTGAGATATTGCCGGGCACTGCAGACGGCAATAACAATAAGAACAAACTATAAAAACATGATGCACAAAGAGGAAAATTGAGAAACTGTACCTAGTACCTACTCATACGAGTACTACCAGACCAAATTTAGTCAGTACGATGCTGTGCATATTGAACGTAGAATCAATTATTACAGATCAAAGTCTAGGTTAATAATGTTGAAATGATTTTCCCCATATAATGCGTTTGACGTAACTTCATAGAATCCTTATTGGAATTGCTGGACAATTCACAATGGAAATAAAAGATACGTCATTTTGAAGCTAAAACTGTAGGGAATCTACTGCATATAATAATACCAAGTGATATTAAGTGGTCGATGCAAAAGTAAAATGTTAACTGGAGCATAAGAAAAAAACACAAGAAAAGTGTCATTATCAAGAAATTAAGTCTGTTAGTGTCAAATTTTGAACAAAAGCTATCTCATATCATTCACATTGATTCATTATCTTTCATTCAAGACCAAGATAAGAGAAATCGATTGGGTGGTTGAGAACTAGGAGCATTTTTAATCGGGAAGTGAATTTTGAGGTGTCTTCATCTTTGCCTGTCAAAAAAACAATGACGCACACGGGGGAAAGTTGGGGACTTTTTGTATGTTATACAGCAAAGTCTAGTGAACCCAAAACTGAAGAGATTGACCGTGTTTTAATTTGTTTCATGTTTTGCCGTTTTTTCGACTAAAAAGCCTGGGCTACAAGTTCAAGGGTGGGGTACCTGCAGTAAAAATAGAAGAGGATGGAAAAGCTATCAGATAACTTCATAAAATTGGGGGCATGCCATTTGAAAAAAATGAGTTATGATACTTTGAAAATTATAAAGTTTGACGTTTTATTGTGAACGCCCTGTATCAAGAAATCGCAATTTTTTGACATTGGGATATTGGTCATTGACTTGACTAACACGATGTCAAGGTTCATCTCTTGGTTCCAAAAAGCAAGACCGTTACGATTTTTTCAAGGAAACTGTGAAACTGCAATTTTTTTCAGTTTTCAATTTTTAGTTGGTAACACTGCCTCACAATTGGAAAACAAAAATACAGGAATAATACAGTTGAAAAAGATGAACATGAAAATGAAAAAAATAGAGGGTGTTCCGCTTAAAATAATCAACATTTTGTTGGTCCCGTCAAAATGGGACATCCTGTATAGCTGAAAATAGTTTCAGGTTATAGGTTTTATCAAACCATATAACTTCCATCCGACATATTTTTCTCTATCTTCAACGGTAAAACCGCCATAGGATAATTACGCTAGGATGGACCACCCTGTACAGGGTAACGCATCAAGAAAAAAGTTTTTTGAGACACCCTATACAGGGTCCTGCAACAGTGCGTCGGGCTTTCCTAGCGCCCTTACCTCGCAAAATAGAGAAAAAGGTGTTATACATAAAATTATTAGTTTGAAAAGTTCTACCTTGTAAAATTATTTTCAACTATACAGGGTGTTCAATTTTTGCGCTATAACGAAAACAAAGATTGAAAAAAAAAAAGCCCCACTTTTGATTTCATTTTCTTGTTCAGCTTTTCAAGCTCTATTACAAGCGAGTTTCTGTTTTTACTTTCCCGGCCCACCCACGAACACGGAGGGAAAGTATTGTAATCGTGCAGAAAAAAAGTTTTGAGATTTCACCGGATATATCCGTTTTGAGGTCCTCCAAGACGATTAAGACCATTTTCAGAATGATGTCTGTCTGTGTGTGTGTGTGTGTATGTGTGTATGTGTGTGCTCCTGGAGTCCTATACTTATGGCAACTTGTGTGTACCTGATCCTCAATTGTGGTGACCGCACGAAATTGTGGCGACTTACACAGGACGCCACAATTTTGGATCACTTTTGAGCGGAACATTCCGCTCTTTTCTGAACGTTGCGTGTTCGTAACGATTCGTTGTTGCGGAATTTACATCAATGAAATAATATTAATTCTATAAAAGTAATATAGAAGAAAATAGTGGGTCATGATGAAAAATATGTGTAAGATGCCAGGATTCAGGATGAGGTTCACGTGAATTTTACTATATTTGTGGTAACTTTTTGGCGGTCGAATTGTGGCGCCCTCTGCCATGGAACAGTTAATTATTGCGGCGTTGCCAGGTTATCTGCCGCTCACTTGTTCGGTATCCGTGCAGACCCATATCGAAGTCAATATAGGTATGATACTACACACCATCATTCTGTGCTATACACTATACTAGACGGAGTGACGGGCCGATGGGATAAAACTTGGTAGGTATATGTAAAGGGCACCCCTTGATAAACATATTGGGCCGTATTCATACCTCGCTTTTAAGCTAAAAGCGCTATTAGGGCGATGCGCATTTAGGGGCATTTCTCATGTTTCAGTGTTCAAAAATACAAATTAACTCGCAAATTAATTGCAATTATGTACATACCTACAATCGCTCCCAATCGCAATATTATGTATTTTTGAACACTGAAATATGAGAAATGCCCCTAAATGCGCATCGCTCTACTTGCGCTTTTAGCTTAAATGCGAGGTATGAATACGGCCCATATTTACTAGTGATGCAGCGATTATTCGAAATTACTGGCATAATAAACAGATCGAAGATCGGACCACTTTACCACCGCATAAACTTGCTCAAGTTCGAATGAGGATATCAAGACGAAAAATGAACCTATTTGAAAATATGATGACGTTGATGATTCGGTGTTTGCTAATATCCCTACTGTACCTATGATATGCAGGGTGACAAAAGAAGAGGTGCATAATGGTCCACTTTTGAGCGTGTGTAACTTTAAATGAAAAACGATTCTTATGCGATTTTCTCCGTAGTTTTCGAATCTGTCCACAAAAATTTTCTGTGGTATATCGCTTACAAAGTAAAAAAAACGTTTTTCCGTACTTTTCAAATTCCCACAATTTTTTCAAAAAGTGTTTTTTCAAACAACCTATCTTTTTGAATGAATAAAATAAATAAATATTGTTTATTTCTCTTCAGACCGGTTTACAGCATGAGAAATTGTCACAAAATATCACAGAAACATTCCAATCAATAAATGAATCACAGTCTAAGTATTCTTGGATAGAATAGAAATTATGAGCTAAAAGCATTGATTTAACATGTCTTTTGAAAGAGAGATGGCTTACAATTTTCTTATACGGTAATGGTATCTTGTTAAATATTTTAATAGCCATTATAAATGGCCCCTTGGCGGAGCTGCTCAAACGGTGGTGAGGTATATCAATTTTAAAATTTTGTCCAAACTCATAATTATCATTTACATCTTAGTGAAGTAAAACTATTTCTGTTTTTGTGAATATATAAAACACAGCTTAAAATATATATGGACGGTACAGTTAAAATTTCAAGTTCCTTAAATAAGGGTCTACTACCTACAAGTGCTTCTCTGACTTTTGAGGCATATAGTTCTTATGATTCTTTTTTGTGCTATAAACAGATCAACAACACGGCAGCTGTGACCCCAGCAAAGTATTCCATAGTTTAGAATTGAATGTACATATGCAAAGTAATAGGTTTTTAAAATGTCACTGTCAACCCTGTCACGTAACTGCCACAAGACAAACTGTGAGACTTTCAGTTTTTTTACCACGTTTTCGACATGTCCCGTCCAAGATAGCTTGTAATCCAGGGTGAAGCCCAAAAACTTTACTGATTGATTTTGCACTACGCTCTTACCATCAACGCGCACTAGGAGACTAGGAGACACTAGGAGACTAGACTATCAAATGTGATATATATTTATAATCATTAATCAGGAATCAAAACGGATTCGATTCCCATATAAGAATACAAGGTGCTCAATTTGCGGAAAAATTCGATGTTGCACCTCGCAAGCGATATTCCACAGAAATTTTTTGTGAACAGATTCGAGACCTACGAAAAGAATTATGTAAGAATCGTTTTTCATTTATGAAATTATGCTTTATGAGAAGCCTCCCGGTGGCGTATGATTTATACGTGAACACCCTGTACAAAAAAAAAAAACAGAAGGCGGTAAAATGTCAAAAGCCGTTTTGAACGACCACCTGCTCTCGTTTCCCTGCCGCCCTGTATTTCATACAGTATATCTGATGAACCTGATATCCAAATATGGAACTTGCAGTCAGAGGAAAAATTGAAAAACTTCAGAATGAGTTGATAGATTTCCATTTCTTCAAAACTGCTGTGAAGGAAACACCTTCAAAACGATCTACAATTTGGTCCCTATTCCCATTTGATTTTTTTTCAAAGGATACCTATAGCAACCTTACTCAAGGCAGTGAAGTGGCAAGATTCAAAATACGTCAGCTATAATACGTCCTGCTCGAAAAAAAAATCGACATGTTTCAGTTTTTTTCATGAAAAAATTATGCATCGGAAAATTGGAGGTATATCCTTTTCAAAAAATCATCCTGTATCTATGGATATGTATAAGTAGGAATCCAGTATAACATTTAGTGTGTCGAATTCGACGTAGAAGTACGCGAGCTTATAAAAATGTAGGTCTTAAATTTTTAGAAGGTTTTTTTTTTACATACTTATCATAAGTAACTAGGTGAACCTGTTAACTATGACCCACGTTTCTGATAGGGTTTTTCAAATAAACTGATTGTCAAAAATTAAGCAGTTACCAGCATATTTACTCAAATTCCAAGCAGAAACATCTTCAGGAAAAAATTTGTGATTTAATTTTGATGGTAGGTACTTACCTGATTTTTGGAGTCGTTAATTTTTTTTTCTTTTGTTTTATAAAACGGATATATCTCAAGATCAAGACAATTATTACAGTTACTGCTGGATTTTAAATTTGTGCCTATATTTCGATCAGGTCAGGTATAACATAACATAACTACGGCGCTTTCGCGCTCCAGAGCTCCTCGGTCACACCTAAAAAAACACGGTCGTAAGAAATGACCATCTAATAATGAAAAATATCTAAGAAAATTTATACACCCTCATAAAAACACTCTTAAGACATATGTCCCATTGATGCTGTGTGAGCCGGCTAACACAGCATTCAAGCGGGAAAATTTGCCCCGTTTTATACGCGTTTCTGGTAAGTTCTCCCGCGCAAATACCTCGGCAAATACCCAGGCAATAATAGGTAGTCCAGTCATTCTTAGTACGGACGTTAGCGGCACATATCAGGACCAACCTTGCATTTCATTTCGATGCAACGCTTTTGTACGTGAGTAGTAGGTACTTACAGGTAATTTTTAAGAAGTGGTGCCCTGATGAGACACGCGACTGGCGTGCTCCCTAAGAGGTCGAAGGTCCAAAAAACTACCAATTTCGAAATCGTTGTTTTTTTCATTTTTTTTTGCTGCACTATATATTTTTAAGGTCGAGGAACACAATGCAATACGTTTCCAGAAAGTGTCATGCACTAGTGGCGGTCCAGACGGCTGCGAAGGGGTCGAGGTGCGATTTTTCACAAGTCTTATGATAAACCGTAACTAACACTTTTCTTGACATGTCTGGTATCATTTCTAACCAAATAGCACATTCTGATTCCAAAAATAAGTATTGAATTTTGAAAAAGACGTGTTCAAACAGGTTTCAAAAGTAAAAACATGATTTTTCACCCTCAAAATTGATGTTTCGTAATTCTACTTCTACCATTGTTCAATGTTATTATAACTATGATTTTGACTCAGTCAGTTAGTTTGGGCTATTTTACACAAAGTTCATCATTTGCTGAACTTTTTTCCGGACTCCACAAAGTCACGGAGTGATTTTGTATCTTGAGATGTATCATGTCAATGCTTGATGTGACAAAACGTGCTATTTCACAGGAAAAATCAGGCTAGGGTCAAAATGTAGCTTTGATTTGGTACTTTGTTCATTTCAAGGCATAAAAATAGTTTTCTCTTTCGAACAAAATAGAAAAAACTGGGATCGGAGCCATATTTCATCATGACATCTTTTTTTTTCCGACGTTGCGGAATAAATTTCAGAAAAAACGCGAAGTTTCGACCTATGAATTTGTCGCTTTTGAGCTCTATTCCCATTGTGGTTCAAAACACCGATGATCACAGTTTTGACATAGATTGTTCAATTAAACTATTTTATAGATGAATTTCATACACCAGAAGTTTCTATCGATGTTATAAAGTCACACGGTAGTTTGGTTTCAAAACGTGCATCATGTAGAAATTCAATTCCAAAAGCTTGCAATGCCGGAAGAAAAAGGATGTCGTGACTAAAATACGACTCCGATCCCAGTTTTTTCTATTTTGTATGATAGAGAAAACTGTTCACATGCCTTGAATTGAATAAAGTACCAAATCAATGCTATATTCTGATCCTAGCCTAATTTTTTTTGCGGAATAGCACGTTTCGTCACATCAAGCTTTGACATGATACATCTCAAGAAACAAAATCACTCCGTGACTTTGTTAAAACGGGAAAAAAAGTTCAGCAAATGATATTTCAGTGTCAAATACCCCAAACTAGCTGTCAAAGTCAAAATCATAGTTATAATAACATGTGACAGTGATGGAAGCAGAATTACAAGATATTAATTTTAAGGGTGAAAAAATCATGTTTTTTCCAATAAAACCAATTTAAACAAGTCTTTATCAGAATTTCATACTCATTTTTGGAATCAGAATGTGCGATTTGGTCAGAAATGATACAAAACATGTCAAAAAAAGTGTTAGTTCAGGTTTACCATAAGACTTATAAAAAATCGCACCTCGGCCCCTTCGCAGCCGTCTGGTACGCCACTGATGCATGACACTTTCTGGAAACTTATTGCATTGTGTTCCTTGACTTTGAAAATATATGGTTTAGCAGAAAAAGTGTGAAAAAAGCAACAATATCGGAAATGGTTATTCTTTTGACCTTCGACCTCTTAGGGAGCACGCCAGTCGCGTGTCCGATCGGGGCACCACTTCTTAAAAATTACCTGTAAGTACCTACTACTCACGTGCAAAAGCGTTTTGCATCGGGATGAAATGCAAGGTTGGTACCCCTAACTTCCGTACTATCTAGGTTTTAACCCGGAAATAAGTATTCTCACAAAGCTGATTTTTGGAAGAGTGACTTTTTTGACCCGTCTGAACAACCCATCAAAATACTCGAAGATTCCGACGTTCGCATCATGGATTTCAGGAGGGGAAAATCATCCTTACGGTGACATGGTGCCGGTTTTTCTCATTTTTCTGCCAAACGGTAACTTGAACGTGAAATAGTAATGGTAATGAGAATACTCCCCACTTAATGCTGCATCGAAAAGGTCTTACGACTAAATACGGCTAGTCCTTGCCCAATTTGAGAGAAAAGTGTTCGAAGTGGGGATAATCCAGCTTTGAGGAAATTGTTCAATTTCCTTCAATCCCTTAAATTCATGACCAGCGAACGCCGGAATTTCCGAGTACCTATTTTGATCATGTTGTTCAGACAGGTCAGAAAGGTCACTTTTTCAAAAATTCATCTTTGTGAGAATTATTTCCGGGTTTCGCCGTTTTTATACCTAAATCGCCTGAGCGGAACTTGGCAATAAAATACTCAATGATAATTTTGAGCTCACTGCTCGAATGAATTATGCATTTCACAAAAAAATAACTGGGCCCTGAGGCAAACTGTTTTGAGGCCCCCTCAAAAAAGGAGGGATTTGAAGCAGGTCCACGCTCAAACATGTCCTCCTAGTCCTCCAAACGCACCTAATTAACACATATCACACAAACTTCAAAACTGTAATAAAATGTTATGTTGGTAAAAATAACAAAAATTAAATTTGTGGGAAACATTTCAGGGTTATCGACCCCGGAGGGCCCCCTTGAGCTCTGGGGTCCTGATGAGGGATTGCCTCGCTTCGCTCATTGCTGGCTACGCCACTGATTTAGCACCCTATATTATATCTCATGCAGAGCTTCGGTGAAATCTTGCGAAAATCTTGCGAGGATTGTGAAAGTACACCGGGCGTTTGTTACGGTACCCTGGCCTGAAGATGCCACAATTCACCATACACACCGAGATATCAATCTGGCAACAACGCTTATACACACAATGTTGGTTTACCCACATTTATGGCAACCCTATGATACACACGAGCCCTGGTCCTCAATTGTGGCAACTTACACACAACGTGATTTGTACTATATTTGTGGACTCGGTCGCCAGAACTGAAAAACTTGGATAATTCATCCCCTACCGAGTGTATAGGGATGATTCCTAGATCCAAGTGTACGGAAGCGTGGAAGGGCCAGGCTGCGAAACTTTTTACGGACAAAGTCGAGTTTCAAAGTCGACCCGGTCGAGTTCCAAACTCGACTTTCTGCGTAAAGTCGAGTTTCAAAGTCGACCCGGTCGAGTTTCAAACTCGACTTTCTGCGTAAAGTCGAGTTTCAAAGTCGACCGGGTCGAGTTTCAAACTCGACTTTCTGCGTAAAGTCGAGTTTCAAAGTCGACCGGGTCGAGTTTCAAAGTCGACCCGGTCGAGTTCCAAAATCGACTTTCTGCGTAAAGTCGAGTTTCAAAGTCGACCCGGTCAAGTTTCAAACTCGACTTTCTGCGTAAAGTCGAGTTTCAAACTCGACCCGGTCGAGTTTCAAAGTCGACCCGGTCGAGTTTCAAACTCGACTTTCTGCGTAAAGTCGAGTTTCAAAGTCGACCCGGACGTAAACTGCTCGTCATAAGTTCAGGAATATCTCAGGCAAAAAATATCCGATTTGGAAAAAGTTGATGACCCCTGAAAGAGCTTATTACCCTTGACTGCAGGACGCTTATCGAATTATGTCATAACTGACTTAGTTCATTATATACAGGATGCTAAAGAAGGGAGTGACAAAAGGGTTGATTTTTCAAGCCGTGTAACTTTTCAGCGTATTTTCGCGAGGAAAAACTTCTTCCAATGAATAGCTGATATCCCCAAGGGTAGCCAATATAGGCATTATTTTTTCTTCCATACATGATTATCATTATTATTATCAAAAAATTAAGATTTCCTGTTCACTTCAAAGAAGTTGAACTCCTCCTAGGGGAATGAAGCTAGAGCCCTGGAACTTTTTCCGATGGATAGTCTGAGTCGTCAGGGTTTGGTTTATACCCCATGGATGACGTAGTCGTATTCGTGCAATATTGGACAATTTCAAAATTGTCCGGACAAATATCATGTTGACCGGGCACATAAGGACAATTGACCGGGTATATTTAGACACTTTTCAGAATGTCTTACATCACTTCCTCCCATCAATTGAAAGAGATCAATTTGAAAAAATTGCACATCATGCTTGAAGCTTGAATGGCCAGTAATGTGTCAGATTAAAACCAAAACAAGATGGAGACGGAAGCGTGAAATCACAGAATAGCGTGAAATTCAGCTTGAAAATTAGAATGTTACTGCAAAACAAGATTAAGTTCGAAGTTTCATGACAATCATTCCCCTAATAAAGAGACTTCGACTATTTACACAGCATACTAACAACCAAGATGGCGACGGAATCATGTAATTCAGCCTGAAAATATATAAATGATCGTACGAAACAAGGGTAAGTTCCAAGTTCCACGAAAATCGTTCCACAAATGAGAAATTTCAGTATAGCGGCCAAGATGGCAGCGGAATTATGAAACTCAGGTTGGGAAGAAGAATGTTTATATAAGACAAATGTAAGTTCCAAGTTTCATGACAATCGTTCCACTAATAAGAGATTTCGGAGGCAATTCCAATATGGCGGCCAAGGAGTTCCACGCAAATCGTTGGGTAGTATTAATAAAGAATAAGCATAAGCATTTGCTTAGATTTTTGAGGAGTTGCTAAGCAAACTTTCCCTGACAACGCCTATGAAATCCAAGCAAATGCTTATGCTTATTTTTTATTAATACTACCCGTTATTCTAATAAGAAATTTCAAAATGGTGAACTAGATGGCACCACAACCATCAGGTCCAATCTGCTCATTGGTCACCCTTAAGGACCTCATAAGCTATCTATCGGAAAAACTTCCAGGGCTCTAGCTTCATTCCCTTAGGAAGAATTCAACTTCTTTGAAGTGCACAGTAAATCTTTGTTTTCTGATGATGATGATGATGATAATAATAATAATGATACATAATGGATGGATGAAAAAATATTGCCTATTGGCTTCCTTTGAAGGTATAAGCCATTAACTGGAAAAAGTTTATTCTCACAAAAATACGTTAAAAATTTACACGGCTTCAACCCTTATGTCACTCCTTTCTTTGGCATCCTATATAGAAGCTGCCCTAGTACGTTGTCGGTGTATTTTCGGGACAGCCTGATAATGCATGAAGTCAGTTATGACTAGAGAGCGGATTTATAATTTTTTACATCTTCTATTCGCTAAGTTAGATGCAACTGTCGACTTGCAGCTTGACGTTTCCATCTATAAGGAACCTGAATACCAAGTTTTATTCCGCATATAACTTATTATTTTGAGTTTTTACTGCAGACAAATTGATAGGCCATATAGTCGCATATAGCCGCATATTTAGTCAATATTTTTGCATATAACTGAATATTTGTCAGTATCTTGGCCATTTTAACTAGATGTGCCAAAAAAATCACGATTTTTCCATTTTAAGAAAAAATCGAGAAAATTTTTTTTTTACTTCGATGGTCAGAGTTGGTTGGTTGGTTTTACATGTAAATGTTGAAATTTTCAATATTTTTTTAGCTTATATCACAAATTTACTCGCATATATTGCTTTATTTGAAAATTTTTACCGCATATTTTGACACTTTTTAAGCGCATATAAACTACATATTCCGAGCTTTTTTACCGCATATAAATCCGCTCCCTAGTTATGACCTAAAGGTGCGTTCAGTCAGTTTATGTAGACGCAAGTTTTAATTTTAGTCGCAAGCGCAGCGACGCCCATTGGCTCTCATGAACCAGCCTCCTCAGAACAGCTAATAGACGATGCAGCGCTTACGGCTAAAATTAAAACTTGTGACTAAATAAGCTGACTGAACGCACCTTAAGTCAACATAATCGTCCTGCAGCCAAAAGTAAGCTCTTTCAGGGGTCACAACTTTTTTCAAATCGGATATTTTTCCCCAGAGATATCCTTACTTGAAATTGGAGCAAATTTTGAGATATCCTCAACTTATGACGAGCAGTTTATGACCGGGTCGACTTTGGAACTCGACCGGGTCGACTTTGGAACTCGACTTTACACAGAAAGTCGAGTTTGAAACTCGACCGGGTCGACTTTGAAACTCGACCGGGTCGAGTTTGAAACTCGACTTTACGCAGAAAGTCGAGTTTGAAACTCGACCGGGTCGACTTTGGAACTCGACCGGGTCGAGTTTCAAAGTCGACCGGGTCGAGTTTGAAACTCGACTTTACGCAGAAAGTCGAGTTTGAAACTCGACCAGGTCGACTTTGGAACTCGACTTTGTGACCGTAAAAAGATTTGCAGCTTGGCCCTTCTACGCTTCCGTACAAGTGTTTCTCAGACGATGGCGCTGCTTGGCTGCCGATCTGATCGAATATGCCAGAATTGAGGTGTAGGTTCGGTCGCCACAAATATCGCGAAACGTGTATGTGTGTGTGTGTATGTGTGTCTGTCTGTGATCTTCCACGATAACTGCCGTAACGTTGACTGGATCGACTTGATATTTGGTTTACAAACATGGTTGTTTCCTGAAAAGAGCCCATTAGTTTTTGGCTGTCATCTGCCAAACCCAACTGTCACTATCATCAAATGTCAGAAGCTTTATCTCACGGAACTCAACTTGCAATATGTCATTTGAAAGCCCTTGAAAAACTGTATTCAGAACAGTTAAAAACATTGCCCTATCTGTCATCTGTCAAATAATAAAAAATGTTAAATTCCAAAACTTTACCAATTAATTATTCAAAATCTATCCAATGGATTGGAACCAGATTTGGCAGGAAGCAACACAACAAAAGAGTCAAATTGAGGCCGCAGTTGCAGTTTTCCACCACTCTCCAGTTGAGCGTAATGAATTTTCAAAATTTCTCCTGGCCGTTGCCACTCAGGAGGGGCTCTCGCCGGTGTTTCGACCAGCACGACTCGCCTTTGTAGCAGGACTCCACTCAAAAATTTATTCCTGCTCGGGGATCGACTTTTTTTTGGAAATTTCAACTGATATCGAAAGTAGATTGTATTGAGCGTCGTGCAGGTCTATTTTCAGAGTTGACACGGTTTCGGTTTTCCGACTGTAATTTTTTCAAAATGAAATTTGCACATTCCGTGAATTTGAGAAAAACGCAATGCAAACTTCTACATGCGGTAGGCCCCACGAAATATTAATTTTAGGTGCAGACATGCTGTGAATAAAAGTTAGAGAAAAGATTGAGCTAATTTTTGGAGGAAAAATTTTCGAAATCGGATCAACAGTTGCCGAGTTTTCCTCTCTGGAAAAACTGCAAATTTTCCAACTTTTTATTCCGTGAACAGATTTCTTGGAATTGTTTTTTTTTAGAGAATAGATAACTGGTTCTTGAACATTTTCCAATAATTTCTCTCCAATTTCCCGGAAATTTTCCTCCTGAAAATATAAAACGACTCATGCGATCGTACAAATTAAGCGGTTCTGTCACGATAATTACCAAATTATTGATCCGATCAAATCGAAATCAGGTACGGAGGCCTAAGTTCAGCCTGGAATGTTCTGATTAGACTTTGGGTGGATGATTTTGATCGGAAGCCCTCAGGTGGCACATTGGGTCTGGGTTTGTCTGCCCAAGCTCTAAATTGAAAATATAGAGTTGAAATTTGACACACAGATGCAGTGAAAGTTTTCAATCAAGTTTTTGTAATTTCATCATCATATTTGAAGTAGGAACAAAAATTTCAATAAGGAACCAGCATTGCATTTTTGAGATATCACAACAGTTAGCTACCTAGTTCTACCTTTTGGATCATTTCATCACCTTGGAAAACTGACCTAACCTGTCATTTTTTCTGCCCGCTCAACAATGGATGCAGGATGCTCGCTAAACGCTCGACTCAATAGAATTTTTTCATCAATTTCCAAATCGAATCGCCCCCTCCCGAAGGGACACTTTGATCAAAATCATTACTGACGTCTCTGGATACCGCCGGGAAAGTTTTGTGTCGCCCCACAACAGATTTTTTCAACTTGTGGCACTGCTACCAACTGAAAATAAAAAATTGAATTTTTTTGTAATTTCAAGGTTCATTTTGAAGGTTCAAAAATCGTAGAGGCCTTGTTTTTGAGATTATGAAATGAAATTTGACATAACGGTAGTCGAATAAAAGCTGAATAACTTCATGACAAAAAACTTGAGGTTTAATCATACAGGGTGTGCAAATTTTTTTTTCGAACTTTGCAAATTTCAAAATGCCAAAAGTCATTTTTTTTCAAATGGAATGCCCCATATTTCATATTACCATTCGATAGCTTTTTTCTTCCTCTTTCATTTTTACTAGGAATACCCTACCCCTAAATTCCATAATTTTGGAGATAATCGATAATTTTGATGAAAATTTTCGTTCATTTGGATTTTTTATGTTCTTAGTAAGTCCTGATACAGAAAATCATGTGTCAAAATGGACGCACCAATTCCCTGTCTGTCAATTTGACAGTTTGAAGGTTTTTGAAGTCGAGAAAACCGCTTTACTAAGCTCAATTTGAATTTTCTTTTTTCCATCGGGCAACGAAATTCTTTTTTATATTGTATTCAATGAAAAAAACCTGTTCTCCGCATCAAACTGAGCAAAATATGTGAATCAGACATTTGTTGATTATCACTATGGCCTGCCCGGCGTGAAAAATTTTAATAAATAGCACTTTTTATCAAAATTATCGATTATCTCGGAAATTATCAAATTTAGGGGTGAGGTACCCCTGGTAAAAATGAAAGAGGAGAAAAAAAGCTGTCGAATGATTGAATCAAATAGGTGGCATTCCATTTGAAAAAAATCACTTATGGCCTTTTGAAATTTGCGAAGTTCGAAAAAATTTTCTGAACACCCTGTATCACTAATTCTGAAGTTTTTTGTCATGATATCATTCACCTCCTATTCGACTATTGTTGTGCCAAATTTCATTTTTTGATGGCAAAAAACGAGGCTCCTGCAATTTTTTAAAACAAACCTTGAAATTACAAAAAATTTCAATTAATTTTAATTTTTAGTCGGTAGCACTGCCACAAATTGAAAAACAAAAATACGCTTGTAATAGAACTTGGAAAGCTAAATAGAATCAAAAGTGGGGCATTTTCCTCAAAAAGATCTTTGTTTTTGTTATAGCGCCAAAATGGAACACCTGAATAGTTGAAAATAATTTCACTGGTTAGAACTTTTCAAACCAATACTTTTGTGTATCACACCTTTGTCTCTATCTTGTAAGGGAAGGGCGCTAGGGAAGCCCGACGCACTGTTGCAGGACCCTGGATATGTATACAGGTGTTTCATTCTTGAATGTCGTCCTTTAAGGAGGTGATAGAGCATCAAAAAATAAGTGGACTTTATTCAAAAAATCAATATCGGAAACGCATCATAACGGAGCTAGAGGCTTCCAAAGTTGAGTTTTGAAAATGTTTTTTTTGTCAGAACTCCAGATTTAATCACTGGATCTCGACCAAATTTCGTACAATAAGTACATTGATGCATACCTACAAGCTGGTCATATGGATTTTTGTCACATTTGTTGAAGTTGTGATTTTGAATTTTTTATTAATTGAAAAAATCAATTTTTTTCAACGAAAGTGCTAATTTTTCGATGCTATATCACTTTCTCTGAGGATGACATTTTGAAATTAAACGCCCTGTATTACAGGATATAAAATATTATGGTTTCCAATTTCAAAATATACAGAAAAAAATTGTTCAAGAAAAGTTTTTTCCTTTCAAATTATCTCAATGGGGAAACCTCAAGCATGGGAGGGAATTCTCGCGTGATCACCCTGTGTACATTCATATCAGATGAATCACAAGAAGATAAATCAAGGAATAAATGGTAGAAGCAAAATAAATGTCTGTGTGAATTATATACCTAGTGTAAATAATCATACATTAGTAGTATCCCCTGATCCCCGTTGGTTCTACCCAACGTTCTACCTGCTACGGAGCACGGTCGTATACCCATGATAGGTCACTTCAAAAGATGAATCAACAAACAACGTTCGATCTGTGAAAATGTATTGTTGGTTGCCTATTCTAGAATATTCAGCCCCCAATAGTTTTTTTGCTATAAATCCACTAAATTTTGATTCTATCAAAATATACCGCTGTTGCGCCCTTGAGCATTGTGTGTGTGACTAGAATATCATTATAATTTTTCTTTGAGGAAGTTGGGTGAGCTGTTACCCCTTATCCCGATTTTTTAGATTGTTTAATTTTTTTTTTTGAGTGATTGTAATTTTTTTTCTCTGTCATTTTACTTCATTTACTTGAATATAGTCATTTAGCATCGAGACCTCACTTTTACTCCGGGTACTGAGGGACAAAATTCAAGTGAAACTCTGCACTTGGTGATAAAGTTTTGAAACTTGGCACACATGTTCTTTGGATAATTCTCAACAAACCTGGATGTGGGGCAGACTTAACAAGCGGCGTATACAGGATGAAAAATAAAGTTGAAAAATCAAAAAATTGTATCTGAAGAACCAAGAATGCTGAAGTCTTGCAAATCACCATATTGAGGTGTAATTCAATGTTCATGGAGCTTCCCCAAATACTTTTTGAATATCTGGTTTCTTCTCTGAGATATTTTGAAAAACGTGAAAATGCTCGAAAAAACGGCTTTTTGCCCATAAATCAGCAAATTTTGAGGATTTTGACTCGGATTTTGAGGTGTATCTTGGTATTTCTAGAACGTGTGACGTTAAAAATAGAATAAGATCAGGAGCCAATTCCTACGCCTCCTATTTTAAGAAATACGATAGTCAACTTTTTGTTGTCTTCACGGCGGCCATTTTGAATTATCCTGTGATTGAATATTTCAAAACGTGGTCGACAATTGTGAAGGAGACCACATTGGACCATTATATACAGAAAAAGACATTCTGAAACAGGAACCTTCCTCAATGGAGTGAAGAGGACTATGAGATTTTCATTTTTGTTAAAAAAGTAATATTTTATTCAGACGTCGCTCACAAGAAATTTCGAAACTGATGATGGTGAATTTCGGCACAAGATTTCGGAAAAGGTGAAGGTTTGAATTTCTGGTTGTATTTTACTTCTGCAAGTACCACGTCACCCGTCATCCACACTGAAAATGTGTAAAATTAAGGAAAACTATAGATTTACAGATTTTAACTCTGATTTTAATTTACGTAAAAATCACTACTTTCCCTTACAGAATGTCTTTCTCTGTATGTAATGGTCCAATGTAGTCTCCTTTACAATTGCCGACCACGTTTTAGAATATTCCGAGGAATATTCAGTTACAAGACAATTCGAAATGGCCGCCGGCGCCGTGAAGACAACAAAAAGTTGACAACCGCATTTCTGAAAATAGGAGGCGTAAGAATTGGCTGTTCACCTTATTTCATTTCTAACGTCACATATGGTGGAAATATCAAGTTGCACCTTAAAATCTTCAAAATTTGCTGATTTAGGGGCAAAAAGTCGTTTTTTTGAAAAATTTTACGTTTTTCAAAATATCTCAGGGAAGAAACAAGATATTTCAAAACTGTTTCGGGCAGCTCCATGAACATAAAATTACTCACATATGTGGTGATTTACAAGGCTCTAACGCTTTTGGTTCTTCAGATAGAATTTTTCAATTTTTCAACTTTATTTTTCACCCTGTAAACGCTATTTGTCAATTCCGTTCCACATCCAGGTTTGTTGAGAATAATTTGAAGAGCATGTGTGCCAAGTTTCAAAACTTTATCACCAAGTGCAGAGTTTTTTCCCTTAGTACACGGACTATTTCAAAACCTATCCTGGCTTCTCAATTCCTGATTCCATCGGCCTTGAAATTCGCTTATTTACCCGGTTTTTACCCTGATGTACTGGAAACCGTTGAGTCAAATAATCTATGTATCCTCTAGATAGGTCTCTGGGTCTTTTTATTTCAACCTTTACTCAAAATTAGGTGAACAAATTTTGGAAGAAATTTATTCTAATGGACAATAAATTAAATGAATGCGATAAAGAGAGCACAAGTCAATGGATATTATAACTGGATTATAGTTATCAAGTATCAATTAATTAACTCGACTGCACAACTTAAATTGCAGTTGCACTATTGAGCTTGATTTCAACTGTAATGGAACTCTGATAAATGAAGTGATTAGAAATATATACACATGATTTGTTAAAAATAGAAACTCGACGTCACAATAACCAATAATTCCGGCAACAACTAACGGAAAACCACTCGGAACGGTGTGTATGATGATATTCTGAAATAAAATTTGCGTATTATTCAAAAAATTTGCAAAAAAATAAAGAAGGAACAACGCTTTAGCGGATACAAGTTATTTTCTAGATATTGTTGTATTCTTGGTTGCCTACATAACTTCAATGGAAATAAGAGTAGGTAAGCTACACTTGACTCTATGGCTTACCAAGAAAACAATGTTGTGCTGTTGCGCGTGAGCCTGAGAAGGACACCGCGATAAGTAGGTAGTACGGCCAGATAATTTAATTGCAGAAAAACTATAAAAGTATGATAGTGATTTCCCCCTGGATGGCGACTTGGGATAGGCTGTGTCATGGCTAAAAGCAGCTTCACATGCCGGAATTTGACCATGTCACAGCCTGTCTCAATTCGGAATGGTTTGGATCACGCGGTAGAATTAAATGTGTGAACAATCTGATTCTCTATTTTGTTTATTGTTCAAGCAATCTAATTGTTCCTATTGTTGTTTGTTCAACACAACCAAATTGTTTATATTAAGGGTCTCCAGTACAGAGAATTTATTTCCAATTTGCCCCTATTCTTGAGAATATATGCAACACTATATACACAAGTCTAGGTACCTGCTTTCGAGTCATTGCTTGGTTTAACAATGCATATGATCCCGTCTACTTGTAAGGCCCATAAAGCCATAAAACTCATCTATTCGCCATTATTGTCGCGGGGTAAGGTGGTCAAAGAGTGTTTATTCAACCACCTACCTACAAAATAAATACCTGCTCTCAGTTTGAATCTGTACAACAAAATACTTCCGAAATGTGATATTTCTGGTGGCGAACACTACAGAGCTCAGAGCAAGATAGTTTTTCCGCGGAAAAAAAACCATTTTCACAAAAATCGTTTTAAAACATTGAAATTTTGATATTAGAATTTTCAGTCAGGTTAACCTCTTCTACGGAAAGACTTCACAAAGCAAAAATTTATGGACGTCCCTGGATACTCGTCGGGAAGGTTTTGAGTTCACATAACCGATTTTTGTGTGGCTGTGGAGCAGGATTTTGTTTTCTTTCTAAATTCTAGAAGTACTGAGTGGTCTTACCGCATTTTCTTAGTGCAGTCATTGTCAATCTGTCATTGATAGAAATGAAGTTAAGCTTGAAAATTGAATGTCACTACGAGACACGACTGACACGAGTAAGAATCACGTTTCATGACAATCGTTCCATCAATGAGAAATTCCAATATGGCGACCTTGATAGCGACGGAATCATGAAATTCAGCTTGGAAATAAGAATGTTTATACAAGACAATAGTAAGTTCCAAGTTTCATGTTAATCGTTCCACTAGTAAGAGATTTCAAGATGGCGGAGGAATCATGGAATTTGGTTCGAAAATAAGAATGTTCATACGAGATAAGAATAAGTTCCAAACTTTCATGACAATCCCTCTACTGATAACAGATTTCAATATGGAGGCCAAGATGGCGGCGGAATCATGAAATTTAGCTTGAAAATAAAGAATGATCATAGGAGACAAAGGTAAGTTAGTTCTTTAAGATAAGTAGGTAAGTTTCATCAAAATTGTTCCACTATTATGAAATCCCAAGATGGCGGCACAACCAAGGAATCCAATCTGCCCACTGGCCACCCTTGAGAACTTAAGCTATCCATCGGAAAAAGTTCCAGGGCTCTGGCTTCATTCCCCGGGGAGGAGTTCAACTTTCTTAGAAGTGCACAGGAAATCTTTGATTTTTGATAATAGTAATGATAACTATGTATGGATAAAAATAATAATGCACACTGGCCACCCTTGGGGACATTAGTTATCTATCAAAAGAAGTTCCAAGGCTCTAACTTAATTCCCAGAGGAGTACAACTTCTTTATTTCTACACAAACAGACAGACAGACAGACAGACAGACGGACAGACAAACAAACCGGCCATATAAGCGTCATTTTCTTACGAAAATGTGCTAAAAATCGGTTGACTAGGAGGTATAGAAGATTTGTTTTCTTTCAAATTGTTTTCTTATATTGTCCAATACAGAATACTAAACGCCGAAGTCAGTTTTAAAGGGTACATAATTATACATCCACATCAGATACATCACAAGAGAATAACTCTAGGTAAAAATAGAAAACGCAAAATTAATGTCTGTGTCATCATTAGCACTTATTCCCTGAACCCCGCTGGTTTGTACCTGCTACCGTGGCTCGGTCGTATACTCATCATAATGGGTCACTACACAAAAGGAGAACCAACAACGTAGGATCTAGGAAAATGTATTGTTGGTTGCCTATTCTAAAATATTTGGCCCCTAAATTGGATTCGTTTTTTTTGCTATGAATCCACTAAATTTCAATTCTACAAAAAAATACCTCTGTCGCGCCCTTGAGGATTGCGTGTGTGACTGGAATATCATTGTAATTTTTTTTTGGGGGAGTTTGGTGAGCTGCTACCCCTTATTCAGATTTTTTAGATTGTTGTGATTTTCCTCAAAAGTAACTGGAATTTTCCAAATTTCTCTCTGTCGCGCCCTTAATTTACTTGGATATAGTCATTTAGCATCGAGACCCTACTCTCAAAACCCTATCCTGGCTTCTCAATTCTCGATTCCATCGGCCCTGAAACTCGCTTATTCAGCCAGTTTTTACCCTGATGTACTGGAGACCGTTAATTGTTGTTTGAAGAAACTATTTGTTCATATTGGTTTTGTTTTGGCGATGGGCGGGTATCTGTCCAATTTTGTTTCTACTTACATCACTTCACGCTGTAACAAGTTAATTGGTGGGATCGCCATGTGACGTATAGGCTTATACGTGTCGGGTGTAGGATTCGTAGAGAAACTCAAGTGGTATAATTGAGTAATATGTATTGAACGTTCAAACATTTGCTGTTGATACATTGAGTCGCTATGAATCTCCTTCTACAACATTGGTCAGATAGTTCACCCACTGCACATGGTTTTTATTGGTTTTGCTATCGTTCATTTACGAGGCGTATAAACCGGTAGTTTTCACATCAATGAACTTGCCGTACTCAAAATCGACATTAACTGAACGCAGAACGACCTGACGACCTGCGCAGCACCTTCTCCAGCGGAAAATGATTAAACCTGAAGGTTTAATGGTTGCCGGTGGCCGGTACGTCGTGCCCTGCAATACCAGAGCCCGTATCCAAATCATCTCTCAACAGAGGGCGCCACTTCACAGACCAAAGAGCGCCCTTGATCTGCCCACTTTTCGGAGCAAAGAAGCCCAGCTGCTTCGTTTCTTTCTCTTCCACGGCAACCACCGTCTTAAGCGGTCGCATCGATACAAGAAAACGTCGTAACTAATCAATTTTCAGAACATATTCCTCCATTCTTAAGAAATAGAGAAAAAATACAGCTCAACGTCACCCACTTCACTCTGCCCCGCAATATCGACTTTCTACACCCAAAAACAAATAAGATGTGCGAAATTATAAATAAGGTAAGTCTACCGATAAATTTCCAATCATTATCTCAATCTACCTAATCCTTTTTGATTATTATCCAACAGCAACAGATGACCTATCGGGATTTATGCCGCGATATTCTATGGGAAATTTTTCAAAAAATGTCCGAATTTGAGCTGGCAGAATCGGCCGAATTGTGTTCTGAATTTGCCGAAATTATCGAAGACCCGTGTCTTTGGCGAAATGTGTGCATACAATACTTGCGGGAGTGGAATCCCACGGCTTTTGAAAGTCTATTCACGGGACCGTGTCCGATTGACAAAATCAGCTTCCGGGACCGCCAGGTGAGAACATGTTCATTTTATTGACACAAATTTCAAATGCGGCGGCATTTAAATATCGAATTGTCATGCCGTTCACCATCCACAAGCGTATACAGGTATACAGGAGACACCCAAGCATTTACTAACATACGATTCCTTCCATGAGTCCTGTTGTGATTGCTAGTTGTTTGTTACAAAAGAGAATAGTCTTTTCATGCAATCCGTATCCTGTTTGTCGTCTACAGACTACATGAACTCAAGTGTCTACAGACATAGATCGAGTCGATGGCATTGTCGCTGTCGTTATCGGGTTCTTCAACAGGTAGAAACAGTCGGTGGCGTATACAGGGTGTTAATTTTCAAACTTCCCACCACAGATTTCTCGTCGCCAGTTTCTTCCAGGAAAATGCAAACAAGTGAATTTTTGATTCGACGGGAACATCTAAGACAAGCATTGTCAAATTTTTATCTTCAACCCCCTTCGCCACCACCCTACCCTACTTCAAAATTTTGAATAGCATTTCTTAACTGTGATACATCAAATTAAAGGTGATAAGATTCTTTTTTTGCTGAACATATTTCCAATATTTTTCAATTACCATCAACCCTTCTCAAGATGCTTTCGTTGTTGATTGAAGAGAAGTTATTCCCCTAACAACTCTAGATTCTCAAGAAATAGAATATTCGGCAAAAACAGGTCGAATTTTATTTCGAGGGGACATCTAAAGACACGGATTGCCAAATTTTTACCGTCAACCCGTTCGCCGCCACCCTACTCTACTTTGGAATTTTAATTAGCAGTACATACCTACGTACCTTGTGTATTATCAAACTGAATGACAAAAAGTCATTTCCGAAAATTCCATTTATTAGGGGCCGAAGAAGTTGTAGATAAATATTTGGCGTTACGTGTCTCGAATGGCCCCTTTCCCCCCTAAATAAAGATTGATCCGTCTTTGCTGGGGATTCTATTTCTCAGAAATCGAAAGCTAATAGATACAGGGAGAACTTTTTCCAATTGAGAATAAAAGAATTTTTAGGAGAGTTTAGAGGTGGTTCAATTTTGTTCTCAATATGTTTGCCAAAATAAAAAAATTATCACCTTCAATTTGATGTATCACTGGGTAGGCGATGCTATTTGATATTTCAAAGTGAGGTATAGAGTGAGGGGCGAAGAAGCTGAAGATGAAATCTGCAAAACGTGTTTTAGATGACCCCAATGAAATAAAAATAGTCTTGATCCGACGCTTTCCTAAAAGAAAAATTACTCAAGGAGAATTTGAAAATGGATACTCTACAGAGTGTTCGCAAGCTTGGGGTGGAAAATTGTACCGCAGTTACAGAAATGCTCCAAAAGTATCAGAAAAATATTGATAAAAATTAATAGTCTTTATTTTTGTAAATATGAAGGGTCAATCCTTCGACCCCTTATTCTCGTTATTTTGAAAGATTACAAAAAACTGTTCTCAACAGACCCAAAAGCAATGTTTTTGGACCTTCGAATGTGTTTTGTAATTTTATTTATCATACAGGGTGAGTCGTGAATCCTGAAAATCCAGTTTTCTTCAAAGAGCAATGCAGAATATTTCAATTCATATAGCGTTCTCGAGTCATCAGAACCGAGCCAGTTCAGCTCGAAAATTGCTATCACTGATTGGCCATGGGTTTTGGAGGACTGGCTTGAACCGGCTTGGTTCTAGCGAATCGAAAACGCTATTACTTACTCAAACCTTTTGCTTATTTCACCCTTACATCAGTTTTATAACCTCTAGAACCTTTCACGGGCATTTTCGAAAAAACAAAATAGATATTTTTACGATTCACCCGAAGACTCAAGACACATTGGAAGGCACAAAAAATTTGCATTTTGGTCTGATGAGAAGAGTTTCCTGAAATCGTCAAAATAAAGAAAATAGAAGGGGTCGAGGGGCACCAAGAACCAGATGCTCACAAATGACCCAAGTTGATGGACACCCCTACGGCACTGTTTGAATTATTTCGGAACTTGGCAGGTAGGTAAATAGTTCAAGTACCGGAATAATTATCATTCTGGGTGAGGCGGTGAATTTGATCAGAACATTATGCATGATAGCGCATAGCATGGTACCTGTTAGTCTGATTAAACTAAAAAATTCTTCAGATAAGTCCCCCTGTATCAACCGAAATCCATCAAGTAGAAGTGCGGCAGTTGGACTTCAATATGGGCACGATTTCGTCCACTAGCAAACCAGCATTACAAGCCTTGGTAGCGAAATACCCCTGCAAAGAGTTGGTCTTGGACTTTGTCGATGTCAAAGACCATATCATCCATTCAATCATCAAGGCCGTTTCGGAACAAAACAAATTTGAAATGTTAACGTTGCGGGATGTACGCCGGCCTCAGCCGTCACGTCAATACGTGTTAAAACGCATCTTGAGGACGTGTTGTTCCAACCTTAAAGTTCTGAACCTGTCCCAGACGATCTTATCCAGAAACGAGCTGTCGATAGCGCTGAAAAAGGCACCGAGCTCGCTGGAAAAGGTGGGACTGTACAACTCCAGGCTCAAGTATACTGGTTAGTATTACAAAACGCTTGTAAAATTGCCCATATTTGAAACATTTTTGGCACTAAAGGAAATTGTGTCTGGTTGACCACGGCTTGTGAGACACTTTCCAAATCAGTTTCTTCTCAAGACAAACTGAAATTATATCAGATATGAGGAGTAATTGCATTTATTGAAGGTCACTCTGAAAATATGCAAGCCAGCCGCAACGCAAAAAAAAAAACGCAACGCATCTGACTGGAGGTAATTGCAAAACCATTACACAGCAAATTCCTTGGCAGCCAATCAGAAAGGTTGCAGCTGCGCTGCGCTATTCAAAGAGCGGCCTTGAGTTTCTGATTGGCTTGCGAGAAATTGGCTGCGTTGCGGTGGAAACTTTGCAAGCCAATCAGGACCGTTGCGCCTTACTAAGTTGCGGCTGCGTTGCGTATTTCCATATGAAGCGGCCATAAGGCAAGCAGTTCAAACGTGCAACCCTATCAGAAATAACTGCGATTCACAGGACTCAACCTTGCTTGGGTACTTATTCTTTTTTGGATTCTCAGATCTCGCAACGCTGGCAGAAAGCTGTCCAAACTTGAAAGAACTAGAACTGGAAGGCAGGTATGTGGCGCACCTGTCGTTGGTCAAATTCAATTTTTTGGAGTCTCTTCACATCGACCTTTATTTGGTCAAAAATCTTACTTGGTTACATCGGTAGGTACACAGAACATTTTTTATAATCTTATACAATTTACAAACTAACAAAACCTCCTATAATTTATTAGGTACTTACAACTCCATACAAACAATTCCAATTCATTCTTCGCTGAACTAATTTGGTAATGTTTTTGCAGGCATTTGATCAAGCTTCCGAAACTCAAATCTGTTTACGTTTTGAGCTTCAACCCAGAAATATCAGAAAACATGAAAACATTTTGTGGAATACGTGGAGGACTGAGAAACTGCCAGAAAGATTTTATTTTACATGTTGACCAACGAGTGATACAAGAAAAAACCGAAAAGCTGAAATTGATCATGGAGCCCGTCAACATTAAAGTAGAAATGGAATGTGTAACTGTTTCTTATGTTGATTGGGAAGAACCTGCTTGGTTCAAATACAAGAAACATAGCATTTATGGGTTAAGCACAGAACATTCGACAAAGCGGCTCATGCGGCAATATATCCGATATTTCATTTTCGGATAGCTCCTCAGCTTTCCAAAATGTGAAAGTGAAAAAGTTGGGAAGCTCAGAAACAAAAACCGGAAATTTTTACTGAAGTAAAATGTTCAAGTCATATTCTTATGTTTCCGCTCTGTACAAAAGTATGAAATTAAATGTTTTGTTCAAGAAATTTGAATTTGTCTCATCATGGTCCACCTCCCCTACGTTATTTCAGACCTAGATTATGTCACAGAAAAAAAAACGAGTGAATTACGTTTGTAGCGAACTAGTTGTAAGGCCAAGATCCACATTCCCAAAGCTCTCTCATAGCGCGACACTTGGTATCCTGGAGAGTGAAGACTCACCTGCAACAAAAGAGAAATCACAATTAGAATTGGACCAATTTTGAGAAAAATTGTTTTTTTCAAGGTTCAAGTTCAAGAAAAATGGAAAGATCAACTATTGCTCAAATTTTTTGGACTAAGTACAAAGCTACAGTACACGTACAAGAGCTCAACCTCTTGCGCTGGCAAATAGTCTGGTGCTCCTATACGGATTCAATTTTTTGTTAATACTTTCAAAGAATACATGAGGTCAACCTTTACTCAAAAATTGAGTAGTGTGGATATTAACCTAGTTCTTTTAGCCCAGGTATTTTAGTAGAAAAATCGTTGTCACCCGTAACAAATTTGCGCACAGCTGAATTTTGGTATATATTATTATTTACCTATTATGTTCTATTAGACCTACGACCTACGGAACAACATATCAAAATCATTGAATTCACACCCTCGTGCGTCCTTTGATTTCTATCCTCGAAGGTTAAGTTCTAAGAATTACTAAGATACCCATCTCCAAGCTATTCCTGCAGGTGAACGGAGTATCCGATCGATATATTGATATGTTTTGACCGAAAAAGAGAGATTTGTTGTTAGTGTTCAAGTGGTGTAAGGGAGCCCTTGCACCTTCCGATTGGTGAGTTCTGCGGGAAGGCCGGTTGAGTGTGAGTCTGTCGCCCGGATATCTCAGTAAAAAATATGTGAGAATCTTAAGCCTTATGGTATAGTCTTACATTGAGCATTAAATGCTGCAGGTTTTTTTAGCTGCAGAGTTCTGATTAGAACTGACGCCTGAAATTGCTGTCAATGAACAACATGACCAATGAGAGCTCGGCAGCTGAAAAAGCTGCAGCATTTGATGCTCAATGTAAGGCCACTATTAGGCCCACTAGGGAGCCAAGAAAAATTTTGATCGCAATTTTTAATTTTTTGTGACGTCATTTTTTTCATTTATTTTTTCATTTTTGCAACTATTCAAGATTTTTGACTTTTGCTTCTGTATTATGGCGAGTAATTGCTTGATCCAAGAAACAGAAGAGAAAATTTGCGACAAAAATCAATTGAACTGAAAATTGAACTGCTAATTGAACTGAAATGAAGGCGTTTTTTATGAAAATCAATTTTTTCCATTTTTTTTTTCAAAAAATATTGTAGATATGGGAAAAATCAAAGAGGCAATCATCTCTCAAAAGAAGTCCCATCAGAAGTTATCGAAGTGTTTCTCCAAATTCTAAGCTGTTTTCGAGATATTTGGAAATATGTTATTTCTTGCGCCAGTTCCTTCGTATTAGCTCCTATTTCATCGAACACATCACAGAGTTCTTTTTTCTTGGAAATATACTTGAGAATGATCAGACCAAAAATTTCTCAGTAGTTTATTGTGAATTGTAATTTCTCCAGTGGCGTAGATCATAGGAATTCGAACCATTTCTACCCTCTCGCCGTACTTTCTACACCACTCGATTATTTAGAAAATGTATGACATTTTGGCATCATGATCATCCAAGATCACCTAGTATGACACTTCTTTTGAAAACAAGATGAAATCGACGATCTTGAGTAACAATTTCACCGCTGATCAGATCGACTGCTAAGTATTACATTTTGTATCACCTCCTCGATCATCTCTATCATGACTGTTTTAGATACATTATAGTTTATTGTTCTCCCAAACTGGGAATTATTCACTTTATCAACAGTAAAGTTAGTTAAGTGGCCATCAATGGCGTCGAAGGCATACAAATTATCGCATCTATTTTGTAATTATTGCGGTTTGGAACATAGGAACATACCTACTTATTTATTTGTGAATATTTGTATCTTATTTGACAAGATGATCATCAAAAGCCACCTGTTATGACATCCTGTTTAAAAACTCTGGGGGACAATGGACTATAATTTATCTAAAACAGTCATGATGAAGATGATCGAGAAGATGATACAAGAAGCAATGTTTCACAGTCGATCTGATCAGCGAAAAAATTGTGTGCTTTTCAAATGGAGTGTCATGCTTGGTGATCTTGGATGATCATAATGCCAAAATGTCATGTATTTTCCAAATAATCTAGTAGTGTAGAAAGTACGGTGAAAGGGTAGAAATGCTTCGAATTTCTATGATCTACGCCACTGGAAAAATTACAATTCACAATAAAATCTTAAGAAATCTTTGGTCTGGTCATTCTGAAGTATATTCTCAAAAAAAATAACCCAGTTATGTGTTTAATGAAATAGGAGCTAATACGAAGAAACAGTCGCAAGAAATAACATATTTCTAAATATCTCGGAAGCGGCTTGGATATTGGAGAAACACCTCCATAACTTCTGATAGAACTTCTCTTAAGGGATAATTGCCTTTTTTTAATTTTTCTAATATCCACAATATTTTTCTAAAAAAATTGAAAAAACTGATTTTTACAAAAAAACGCCATCAGTTCAGTTCAAGTACTCACCATAATACAAAAGCAGAAGTCAAAAATCTTGAATAGTTGCAAAAATTGAAAAATTATGGAATAAATGACGTCACAAAAGGTTAACAAATTAAAATCAAAATTTTTCTTGGCTCCCCTTCTAAAAACCTTTTGAATGCTTTCAGGAGTTCACAATCCACACATCAAATTTCACACTTTTGTCACAATTAGAGCCATTTTTACGTGTACCGCTAGGACTGTTGTATGTTGTATTGTATTGTATTGACCGAGGTATTGACTAATACCTATACAGGATGTTCCAAATTTAAATCGCATCCTCTGAGGAAATGATGGGAAACTTCAAAAGAAGTAGACTTTCTTGAAAAAGTATATGTCAGAAACGAATAATAACGGAGATATAGGCGTTCAAAGTTGAACTCCTCAAATTGATTTTTCGTCATAACTTTGGAACTTCTAACCGATTTTGTTCAAACTTGAACCAAGTCTTAATGAAATAAGTTGGTATCGAACAATCATAACGCGTTCCATCGAAATTTTTCAGGAGCATGATTATTGGGGCTGCCTCTCCTCTGTTACCCCTGTTCTTTCCCTACTTCCTTAGATATTTGAGTTTGAAACTTTGGAGAACATCTCAAGATATCCACTACCAAAAGCCCCAAAAAATTTTTCCCTGGAAAATTCTCTTCTCTGAAAAAAACTGGTGGGTGATTGAACTTTAAACACCAAGAAAATTATTACAATTGAGACATCATTAGTTACCTTGAATTTTGGTTTTTTAGATCTTTGAATGTGGCGTTTTTGAGATGGTTTCCGAAACTTCAACCTCAAATATCTCAAAATAGTCCGGACGCCAAGGGCAAAATTTACGGGGCACCCTTCACTTTTATTACAAGCAATGCCACTTGGCATACCTGTTGCCAAGACTATGTTTGACCGATTAAGATCAGGAGCCAAAGTCGTAAGTGATGCAGGCGCCGTATACAGGGTGTCGTATAGAAAAAAGTGAAAAATTAGTATATCAATAACCGACTCAGACGGATTCACGTGAATAGGCACATATATCCACAATATATATTACCCATCAAGTAAGAGTCAACAGTTTTGGAGAATCTTGAGCGGTTCCTGAAATATTCCGGAAAACTGAATTTTCTTCCAAATATTTTATTTCTCGGTAAATCAGTGAATTTTCAAGATATCGAAATGCAACTTGGTGAGTTTACGGCGAGTATTGTCATGAATCAAAAACGATCAGGAGCCAAATGCAGGGCCTGCTATTTCCAGAAGTAAACAGTCAACTTTTTTTTCTTCGTGACCGCCATCTTGAATCTCCGTTTTACTCAACAATTGGAAAAGTGACGGTCGAATGTGAGAATGTTGGCATCCAGTCACCCTATTACAAAAAAGGAGGCCTTGAAGCAAGGTAAGGGTGTCTTCATCGAGAAAAGATTGTCACCCAAGGTTTTCATGGTAATACGCATTTGCAGCGCCTTAATGAGAGATTTGGAAAAGCAGGGTGAGTTCTTTGTCACAGTCCTACATTATTTTATTTTGAGCTAAATTACCAAAATTCATGATGATCGATTGATCGGTCGGAAGGTGAGCTTTTGATGGCTTGCTCAACAAAATAGTTGGGCGCTTTTTGGTGAAAATGCAAAAAAATTCCAATTTGTTTTTTCAATTTTACAAAATAATTTTGATTTTTTCGAAAATCGCAAGTGGTCATTTTGAATTACTAAAAAATCAAACAGAAATCTGTGTTTAGAATTTCTGTAGCATAAATGGTGCCTTCCGAAACACATTTTGAAAATCTCTCTTTGTTATTTGCCGCCCGCTGCAGCTGTTCTCCGCGATGAGTCATTAATGATATAGGTAGTGATCACTTCCTGCACACATGGTGTTATGATGTTTGCTGAGAAATAGGCGATGTAAATAGCAGTAGTAAAGATTTGTGACATCGTGGTATTACGCCGATACATTTCGTTGCTACGATTTTTAAAATTGTAATTTTCTTCCAAGTTAATTATTTTTCTCATGTGATCACACTATCTAGATCTACAATCTACTGATACTCCAACATACTTATATCTGATTATAAAGGGACAAACATTGTGAAGTCATATTGCAATTGCAAAACAATAGGGTGCACAAATGTGTATATGTATTTGAAACTATACACTGGAAGTAAATAGCAAAACCGCAAAGAACTACTACTACTACTACTACTAGTCCCACTCCGTCTGAAGTCTGTTTGTCTGTCTGTCCGTCCGTTTGAGTCCTGTGTGAATATCTGTCTATTTGTTTGTGTGTCTCGCTGCCTGTGTGCTTATCTTCGTGAATGACCTCAGCTCATTTGATTTTTGTTGAAATCGTTCAATTAGAATGCACTTGTTTCGTATAAAATTCGTAATACGTATCGTAGTTCGATACGCGTTTGAGTGTCGAAAAGTGGCCAGTACCTAAGAACCGTTGATGGGAAAAAAGTCATGACATTTCAACTTTCTCGAATGGGCATGCTCCTACAAGCCCGCAAATCGATTATCTCAGGCAGTCAATTTTGTTTTTATTTTGTCAGTCCCATATATCCTTGTACTTGAAAATAGTTATTGTGTGTCCGTTTAAGCTGAGAATTTCTCTCCAAACAAAATTGTTAATTGGTCTGTATGGTTTCCTGTATAATCTTTTGTTTTGCCGACTGAGGACATTTCACCTTGATGATAGTACCCTCGATAGTACCATTCTGATGAGGAAGAAGCCCCGTCTGGCGATTCCGCAAGATATTCATGGGTCGGGTCCACAAACAGGCCTCATAGTTCAACTTTATTCCGTTAAGTTCAGTTCTAATCAAACCATACAACTTTTTTCTTATGGTGCGATTCTCTAAAAAATTACGTTCCATAAAGGCTCTGTCCGCTCTGTTACGTTGTTATCACCCAGGCAACAGCCGATTGCTGACACGAATTTTCACATAATATAGCCCAGTCAATCTAGACTTTATATCATAAATACCGGAAACAAATTCGCCTAAAGCTGATATTTGGTTTTCCAGGTCTTCGTATGTTTTGACTCGCTATAAATTACAGTATTCGCCTGGAATTGAGGTCTCCAATTTTCCGTTGTCTCTCTTTACTGTGACGTCATGCGTATAAGAGACGGTTAATTGAGGTCATTGGGCGCTTCCCAATAAGGCGTATAAGGACACAATTCGGCACATATGGACACAATTTGACACAGCTAGCGTTCCAATAGCAGTAATAGCACCACATGTCGACACAATCGAAACATTGGCGAGGCTGAGTTTAGAATTGAGCTGGCAAGTGCACTTTGACATTGTGTATCCGTCTTGTCGCAGTTATTGGAAAGCGCCCTATGTTTCTTGAGATATAACATTTCGTTTCTGACAATGGGAAATTTTTCGAATCTGACAAGCGCTCTGTCGTGTATTTATTTGATTTCAGCATGGATTTCATTATTTTACTTGTTCTTACCCTCGTTCTTACCAATAAGTGTGTTATATGTAGTGGAAAACTGAGAAGATACTTACAGAAATGGTTCAAGGGTGTTGTGTCGCTCTATGCGAGTCGAGAATAAGACGAATACACCCATCATAACCATGCACCGGTTCACGAAAGACCCAAACTTGATGGAAGTGTGGCTGCACCAGCACCAACAGGGATCACGCTGCACCAAACACGTGCATCTCACTACCAAAAAACTATTACTTCGTCCATTAAAAACTCCCTTATGGGCTCTAGTGACTTTCCCCACATGATAATGGGAACAGTATAGCTATCCGATTCAAAATTCCCGCAAAAGTCAGAAACGAAACGTCCAAACGTCATAAACGTCAAAACGTCAAAGGTGACCTCGAAAAACCATGTATTTTCTATCTCCTAAAATTGGAAAGGTCAATTCGCATCACGGGCGCAAAAATGATCCGATTAAGTCGTAATTCCACGCATCATATCCCGTTGATACTATTTTAGCACAAAAAGTGTCGATCATTGTTGAAGGGGGGTCGTGGGGGGGCGAAGCTCGGTGCTAGGACAATTCGTCCCGCGGACAATTCGTAGCGGACAATTCGTCGCGGACAATTCGTCCCGCGGACAATTCGTCCCGCGGACAATTCGTCCCGCGGACAATTCGTCCCGCGGACAATTCGTCTCACGGACAATTCGTCCCGCGGACAATTCGTCGCAAGTGAAGGCTTCGGAACGTAAGGGGGTTATATTACACATGAAGACACAAGGGGGCTCAATAAAAGGATCTAAAAATCATAAGCAAATACAAGGGGTTCCGACAGAGATCCGAACGCCACGAAAAAATTCAACGGGTCTCAGCAAGGCTTCAAACGATATTGAAAACACAAGGGGGCCTTACGGAGCTTCGAGAGGGCTCCGAATATCACATAGAGGCACCAGGTGCTTACTACTGCTTCGAAAGCCACGGAAAGATGTGAGGGGGCTCAGCATGCAGGGCTTCAAAAGACGTTGAAGAAACAAGGGGCCCACGGCAGCTACGGATGACACAAGAAGGCAACAGGAGGCTCACTGGAATTCTGATAGTCGCATTGAAGAACATAAGGGGGCTCACTAGGGCTCCAAGTTACACTCATGGAAACGAGGGGGCTCACTAGGGTTCCAAGCTACACGTATGGACACAAGGAGGGTCACTAGGGCTCCAAACTACTCTTGCGGGCACAAGGGGGCCCGATAGAGCTCCGTTTATCACATGAAAGCACAAGGGACTTACACTAGGGCTTCCAGCAATGTAAAAGCGGACAAGATGGCTCACTGGAGTTCTGAGAGCCACGAAAACACAAAATGGGGCTCATTAGGGCTCTTAACGACACATAGGGCACAAGGGGCCTAACAAGAATCCGGAAATCACGGGAAAATGCAAGGGGGCTCCGTAGAGCTTCATAAAATATTGGTTACACGAGGGGGGCCCAGGGGGCTCTTTACAACAAAAAAAAGGCAAAAGGGGGCTCACTGTATGATACTCTAAAAGCCAACACAAGTGGACTGATTGGGGCTCCAAACTACACATAATGGTACAAAGGGGACCCGATAGAGCTCCAAAAGCCATGGAAATACAACAAGGGGGCCCAATGGAGCTCTGTATAATCAAAAAAGGCAAGAGGGGGGTGACTGGGTTTCTGGGAGCCATTAAAAAACAAAAGGGGCTCACTAGGACTCGAAACTACACTAACCGGCACAAGGGGGTCCGATAGGGCTCCGCATATCACATAAAGGCACAAGGGAGCCCAAAGAGCTTTATATAACAACAGAAGGCAAAAGGGGCTCACTGAAATTCCGGAAGCTACGAAAAAACACAAGGGGGCTCATTAGGGCTCCATACTACACTTGAAGACACAAGAGGGCTCTATAGGGCTCTGAATATCACATGAAGGCACAAGGTGCTTACTGCTGCTCCGGAAGCCACGGAAAGATGTAAGGGGGCTCAGCACGGCTTCAAAAGACGTTTGAAGAAACAGAGGGGCCCACTGACGCTCTGGATGACATAAGACGGCAACAGGGGGCTTACTGGAATTCTGATAGTCATGGAAAAACACAAGGGGGCTCACTAGGTCTCCAAGCTATACTTATGGACACAAGGGGGCTCACTAGGGCTCCAAGATATACTTATGGATCCAAGGGGGCTCACTAGGACTTCAAACTACACTTGCGGACATAAGAGGGTCCGATAGGGCTCCGTATATCACATGGAGGCACAAGGGACTTACACTAGGGCTTCCAGAAATGCAAAAGCGCACAAGATGGCTTACTGGGATTCTGAAAGCCACGAAAACACATGAGGGGGCTCATTAGGGCTCCAATGTACACATAGGGCAGAAGGGGCCTATGAAAAATCCAGAAATCACGGGAAAGTGCAAGGGAGCTCCGTAGAACTTCGTCTGATATTGGTGACACAAGCGGCTCTTTATAACGAGAAAAGGCAAAAGAGGACTCACTGTATAGTAGGTACTGAAAAGCCAATAAAAACAAAAATGGACTGATTAGGGCTCCAAACTACACATAAGGGTACAAGGAGACCCGATAGAGCTACGAAAGCCACGGAAATACGACAAGGGGGCCCAATGAAGCTCTTTATAATCAAGCTTATCTGCTTGCACAATGGGGCCCGATAGGGCTTCGAATATCACCTGAAGGCAAAAAGTGCTTGCTACTGCTCCGAAAGTCGCGGAAAGATGTAAGGGGGCTCAGCAGGGCTTCAAAAGACGTTGAGGAAACAAGGGGGCCCAATGGAGCTCCGAATAACACAAGAAGGCAACAAGGGGATTACTGGAATTCTGATAGCCAGACAAAAAACAAGAGGGCTCACTAGGCGCCAAACTATACTCTTGCGGACACAAGGAGGTCCGATAGGGCTCCGTATATCACATGAAGGCACAAGCGACTTACACTAGGGCCTCCAGCAATGCAAGAACGCACAAGCCACGAAAACACATAATGGGGCTCTTTAGGGCTCCAAATGACGCAGGGCTCAATAAAAATCAGAAAGTCACGAGAAAATGCAAGGGGGCTCAGTAGGGCTTCAAATGATATTGGTGACACAAGGGGGCTCAAGGGGCTCTAAGGGGGTTCATTTGGGCTCCAAATTTGAAGAAACAAGGGATTAGGGGTCAAATATAACATAAAGGCACAGGGGACTTACTACTGCTCCAAAAGCCTATAGGAAAAGTGCAAGGGGGCCCAACAGAACTTCAAACGGTATTGAAGAGACAAGGGGGCCTCATGGAGCTCTGTATAACAAAATAACACGAAATGGGGGCTTACTGGTACCTACTCCGAAAGTCATGAAAAAACATAAGGAGGCTCAACGGGGCTCCAACTACACCTGAAGGCACAATGGGGCCCGATAGGGCTTCAACATGCCATGACGGCATAACGCTGCTTGCTGCTCCGGAATTCATGGGAAATTCAAGGGGACTCAGCAGGGCTTCAAGTTACGTTGAATATAGAATAAGGGGGCCCAGTGAAGCTCTTGATAACACAAGACTGCAAAAGGGGCCTTATGGGAATCTGAAAGCAATGAAAACATAAGAGGACTCATTAGAGCTCAAAAATTACACTAGAGAAGATGAGGGGCTCGATAGGGGCCAAATATCTCATGAAAGTATAAGAGGGGGCTTACTGGTGCTCCCACTGACGTAGTGCTCCCAAAGCTTGGTGTACTAGCAAAAATTCTCGGAATGATGCAAGGGGACTAGGCAGAGCTCCAAAGACATGAAGAAACCAGAGTGCGCAGTAGGGCTCCAAATACTACAAAAAGGAATAAGGGGGCTTACTGAAGTTCGAAAAGCAACGAAGAAAGACAAAGGGACTTGTTAAAGTTGAGACAAAGGGCAAAACATTATTTTGCGACGAATTGTCCGTGAGACGAATTGTCCGCGGGACGAATTGTCCGCGGGACGAATTGTCCGCGGGACGAATTGTCCGCGGGACGAATTGTCCGCGACGAATTGTCCGCTACGAATTGTCCGCGGGACGAATTGTCCGGTCACGCGAAGCTCGGCTAGGGGGTTCTTTTTATTCGCCTGGTCATGTAGAACCGATCCTGACAAGTTTGGTATCTTTTCCGAATAAATTCAGTCTCCTGAGTTCGAATCCGATGCGTAAATTCAGATAAAAACAAGTTTGAACAAGTCAACTTGAGAAAACTTTGTTTTTATTGACAGTTTCGACAATTTTTTTTCAACTGTTCAGGTTGTTCATCTTTGGAAATGTTTCAGGGGCCATCGTATTGAAGTGTATTCTTTACGAAAATCTTTCACTCGATGTATAGTTTTGTTTTCCGAGATTAAAAAATCGATTTGAACCTGAGCCGGCCCGGCACGGCATCTGCTAATGACCAGAACGCTATAGTTCTCCCCCTCCTCAAATAACTCAAAACCCTGCAGTGCGATTCATGGCGATTTTGTTTGTGTTATAGGGAATTCAATTCTTCACATATCTTCGAACTTTCAAAGATGCGTTATCATTTTTCCAGTAGTTTGAGCCACTTTCATTTGAAGTTGCACGCTGTAGTGTTCTGGTCAGTAGTAAATAGAAGGCCGGCTCAGGTTCAAATCGATTTTTTAATCCCGGAAAATAAAACTACACATCGAGTGGATGATTTTTGCAAACACCTTCAACAGTTGGAAAAAAACTGACAAAATTGTCCATGAAAAAACAAGTTCTCTCAAATTAACGTGCTCGAACTTGTTTTTATCTGAATTTACGCATCGGATTCGAGTTCAGGAGATTGAATTTATTCAGAAAAGATACCAAACTTGTCAGGATCGGTTCTGCATGACCAGGCGAACAAAAAGAACCTCCTAGCCGAGCTCCGCCCCCCCCCCCCCACGACCCCCCTTCAACAATGATAGACACTTTTTGTGCTGAAATGGTATAAACGTGATATGATGTGTAGAATTACGAGTTAATCGGATCATTTTTGCGGCCGTGGTGCGAATTTCAGGCGAGAACTGCAATTTACAGTGACTCAAAACACGAGAAAGAAGACCTGGAAGGCCATGAAGCACACGTGAGAAATTACGAGAAAATTGACTGGTGAGTTCTCATGCTCTTAGGACTCACTGTACCAAAAATCAGCTTTGGGCGAATTTGTTCCCGGTAGAAACCTACGTTTACTGGGCTAATAACAGAGCGTCTATGAAATGTTAGTTTTCATAGAATAGCACTTTTTATCTCTTTTGTCTTGAACGGTAAGACCGCTATGAGATAATTACGCTAGGATCAACCACCCTGTATCTTCCTATAGCTCCCAGTTACTGGGTTCAATGCCTGTTGTAAATTTTCATTAGAATCAAAGATTGAAATTGGCTACTTCCAATGGGCGACAGACTGCTGAGATAAGGTGCTTGTACTTGCACCAGGGTGCACCGTTGCTGGGTGACTTTTTTTTTTGAATCTTCGAATGTTTCAAGAATTTGATTTCAACAAAAATTAGTTTTAGTCATTTTGTGAGCTGCAGTTTCCTATAACATTTGAAAAATATACATCTCTGTAACTGTTTCTTTTTGATTTGCAGGCCAACTTGACGGCTAGCGTTTTCCATCTCTCGTTATACAGGGTGATTCATGAGTGACCTTACATAGGCTAATGGGAGATAGAGGACTTAGAGGCGAGTCAGGAACTACTGAAGAAATTTTGTTTTCTCTATTGGTTACGAAGATACCAGGGTGTTTGGTGTGTTTCGTATAAAACTTTGATGAGCGATTTTTCTGAAACAGCTGGAGATATTTTCTTGAAATTCACTAGTAATGTTTCTACATTGGAGCTTACCCTGAAGCCATACTGGGTTAGTCAAAATTCAGGGCCGGGATTGAAAAAATATGCCCCTTTTTTATTTGATCAAAAAGTATATTTTCTGACCGCTTCTCTGAAAAACTGCTATCGGATCCGAAAAGCTAAGGAAAAATGCTTCAAGAATCATTCTTCAACTTAGATGGCACACCTAAACCGTTTCGACATAAAAATTGAAAGTGGGTGGGTGGGTGGGTGGGGAAATTGAAAGTTGAAATTTATGGGTAAGTTTTAATTTTTGACTGGACATAATCGACTCATTGTTTGATTGAATTCATTCGAATTCATTTTTTAGCTTGTCTCTGTGGAATAGAACGGCTTGGTAGGAAGAAAAATCCCATAGACGTAGATTTTTTTTTGACGACAAAATCAAGTCTAATTTTGGTTTCACTCTCGATTTTGTCATAAAAAAAAATGGTCGGCTCTGGAATTTTTCTCTCGACCAAGCTCTTCTATTCAACAGAGACAAGCCAAAAAATGAATTTTGAAGAATTCAATCAAACAATGAGTCGATTATGTCCGATCGAAAATGGGAACTCACTTACAAACTTCACTTTTAATTTTATTGTCGAAACGGTTTAGGTGTGCCATCTAAATTGAAGAGTGATTCTTGAAGCATTTTTCTTTAACTTTCTGAATCCGATAGCAGTTTTGTGGAAAAGCGGTCAGAAAATGTACTTTTTGATGAAACATAAAAGGGGCACCTTTTTTCAAGCCCGGCTCTGGATTTTGACTTACCCGGTATGGCTTCGGGATGGGTTTTGACAGAGAAGTATTGATGGTAAATTTCAACAAAATATCTCTGGCCGTTTCAGAAATATCGTTCATCTAAGTTTCATACGAAACACACAAAACACCCTGTATCTTTGTAACCATTGGAGAAAATAAAATTTCTTTAGTGGATCTTGACTCGCCTCGAGGTCCTCTATCTCCCATCGGCCTGTGTAAGGTCACTCATGAATCACCCTGTATGTATACATTTTGTGCATAAAACAGAAAACAAAATAAAGCCTCCTACTGTACTTTTTTCCTCTTTATAGTTAGTCTGGGGGCATAGGGTCAAAAAAGGCTTGGCCGTGTGCAACTTCGTGAAGATATATAGAGATATGTCCAAATCGACTCCTGGGCGATCAAGGACCATGAAAAATTATGGTGGAATGTTGACATCTGCTGCAGGCAAATATGGTGAAGGCGCCAAAATGGGCTTCATCTGGTAATAAGAAACTGGCTGTAGCTCGTTCGTTTTTCAACGGATTTCAACATCTGGAACGTCATTTTGTAGACAAAAAAATTCTCTTCTTATTTCATACCTAAATTCACCAACTTTATTTCGGGAAACTGTCAAAATAATTGTCTTTATAAGATATGCTAAATTCCGGCCTTTTTTTAAGGTTATCTGACATTTTTGAAACTTGGCAGTATTGTAGATCTTGAGGTGTTCTTTTCGAATTGCTACTTTTCCACTTCGTATATTTGCCGTCTTGGCCGCCATATTGAAAAGATGGCGCCCAAAAAACAGTTTTTTGTCAATATCTCCATTTCAGTCAACGTGAGGTGAAAGCGTTTGTATGCGAATGGGAGCTTATTCAATCATCTACAATTTGACACCTTACTCGTGTACGTGCTACTTCCGGTTCTTGGGTTATGGCTTCTAGAACTCCCTGAAGCATCAACTTTTGTCATCCAATCAGCATATCAAGTTGACCTTAGCTCCACGTGGCAGTCAAATTGACCATAAATAATGATAAGTTGTCAACCACAGACCATTAATATCCAGAAAATCAATCATGGTAACGGTTGTTGTGTAACTACAGGGTGAACTCTAAGGGAAAATTGACTTTGAAAACGTATAGCTTGAGAACCGTGAGTCACACATGAGTGATTCAGATGTCAAATTTTAGAGAATTTAATAGACCTTCACTTTTGATATTAATCCTGAAACTTAATGACAAATTTTTCGAAAATTTTCCGAGAATATTTTTTTGGACGCCATCTTTTCAAAATTATGGCCAAAACAGCAGAGATACGAAGTGGAAAAGGGGATATTCTGAATGATGACCCTAAATTTCATCATAATAATGAGTTTCGAATGTATCTGACATCCTTCAAATGCTTTATTTCTCTCTAAAGTCAGTTTGCTTTTAAAGTTCACCCTGTAATTACACAATTAACATCACCATGATCGATTTTCCAAATTTTCATCATCTATGGTTGATGGCCAAAAGCTATTCATGGTTGATTTGCTTACTACATGACGGTGGTATCAATTTACCATGCTGATTGAGTGCCGAAAGTTGATGCTCCCGGAAGTTCAGAAAGCTCTAACTCAAGAACCGTGAATCGCACATAAATGACTGATGTGTCAAATTGTAGAGATTTGGATGGGCTTTCCTCCGCTTATACACGTTCCAATTTTGAGTTGGTTGAATTTAAGATATTGACAAAAAACTGTTTTTTGAGCGCCATCTTTTCAATATGGCGGCCAAAATGGCGAAGATACGGAGTGAAAAAGTAGAAATTCGGAAAGCGCACCTCAAGATCTATGATACTGCCAGGTTTCAAAAATATCGGATAACCTTCAAAAAATGGCGGAATTTGGCATATCTTATAAAGACAATTTTGACAGTTTCACGGAATGACGTTTGTAAACTCAGGTATGAAATAAGAAGTAAATTCTTCTGTCTACAAAATGACGTGTCAGATGTTGAAATCCGTTGAGAAACAAACGAGCTACAGCCAGTTTTTCATTACCAGATGAAGTCCATTTTGGCGCCTCCACCATATTTGCCCGCAGTAAATGCCAATATTCCACCATAATTTTTCATAGTCCTTGATTCCACAGGAATCGATTTAGATATAGCTCTATATATCTTCACAAAGCTGCACACGGCACGACCTATGCCCCCATACTAAGTAGTTTTTCACTTATCTTACTCATTTATTTCTGGAGTAGGTACATCCCAATTATATCGAGTGACGAAAAAATTGGAAAAGTAACCGATTAGGTATTGCCCAGTTGCTTGTTACACTGTTGGGATTTTCTACGGGACTGGAGATACAGTCCAGGCATTAACTCTGCAATTACAACACAGGTCTTATTTCTCGCGGACTATAAATATTGTATAATGATACCGGACGGGAACCGCTGGCGCTTGCAGGTGGCGGCGGCAAGCGGTGAACTTCAAAGGGAAATATTCAAAATTGATTTCGGTCGATACTATTGATGATATTTAATTTTGAAAAAAGGTTAATATACAATACTTATCACAGAATAAAATGATTACCTTAGATTTTCAAAAAAAAATTCGAAAATTTGAAAAAAGAAAACATTTATTAAAACATCTCACTCAAAAATGTAGGTACAATAGTATAGTGATTATGAAAAACATGCAAAGTTGTAAAAGGATTAAAAGTTATAAAATATAAAAAATCTCCTCCATTGACTGTCCCGAGTTAATAAAAGTTTCCATAACTGACGCAGCATTTCCACGTTGAATTGCAACACTGATCCTTTGTCGTAGGTGAAGTTTGGATCGTGGTTCTTTCGTGATTGTCCGCAATAAGTTTCCTGAATTTAAAATAAATCAATTTTTTTTTTCGCAAAATATAAAAATTGAAATTTTTGACTACAGCATCAAATAGTTATATAGTCTAGAAATAATAACGTTTGAATTTTTAAAATCGGTCGATTGGGTGAATTTTGAGAATGTTATTAGTTTCCGCGCCATCTCGCGTCGCAGAAACACATTATTTTATCGTCCCCTTTAGCATTAAGGGTCTCCAGTACAAAGAATTTATTTCCAATTTGCCCCTATTCTTGAGAATATATGCAACACTATATACACAAGTCTAGGTACCTGCTTTCGAGTCTTTGCTTGGTTTAACAATGCATATGATCCCGTCTACTTGTAAGGGCCATGAAGCAATAAAACTCATCTATTCGCCATTATTGTCACCGGGTAAGGTGGTCAAAAAGTGTTTATTCAACTTCCTACCTATAAAATAAATACCTGCTCTAAATTTCAATCTGTACAACAAAATACTTCCGAAATGTGATATTTCTGGTGGCAAATACTACAGAGAGCAAGATAGCTTTTCGGCTGGAAAAAATTTTTTTTTACAAAAATCGTTTTAAAACATTGAAATTTTGATATTAGAGTTTTCAGTCAGGCTAACCTTTTTTACGAAGAGACTTCACAAAGCAAAAATTTATGGACGTCCCTGGATACTCGTCGGGAGGGTTTAGAGTTTACATAACCGATTTTTGTGTGGCTGTGGAGCAGGATTTTGTTTTCTTTCTAAATTCTAGAAGTACTTAGTGGTTTTAGCGCATTTTCTTAGTGCAGTTATTGTCAATCTGTCATTAGTGTCATTGATAGAAATGAAGTTAAGCTTGAAAATTGAATGTTCATACGAGACACGAGTAAGAATCACGTTTCATGACAATCGTTCCATCAATGAGAAATTCCAATATGGCGACCAAGATAGCGACGGAATCATAAAATTCAGCTTGGAAATAAGAATGCTTATACAAGACAAGAGAAAGTTCCAAGTTTCATGTTAATCGTTCCACTAGTAAGAGATTTCAATATGACGGCCAAGATGGCGGAGGAATCATGGAATCTGGTTCGAAAATAAGAATGTTCACACGAGATAAGAATAAGTTCCAAACTTTCATGGCAATCCCTCTACTAATAATAGATTTCAATATGGCGGCCAAGATGACGGCAGAATCATAAAATTTAGCTCAAAAATAACATTAACAATGTTCATACAAGAGTAAGTTCCAAGTTTCATGACAATCGTTGCACTAGTAACAAATTTCAAGATGGCGGCGGAATCATGAATTCCAGTTTGAAAATAAAGAATGATCATACGAGACAAAGGTAAGTTCTAAGTTTCATCGAAATTGTTTCACTATTGAGAAATTCCAATATGGCGGCCAAGATGGCGGCACAACCATGGAATACAATCTGACCACTGGCCACCCTTGAGAACCTAAGCTATCCATCGGAAAAAGTTCCAGGGCTCTGGCTTCATTCCCCGGGGAGGAGTTCAATTTTCTTAGAAGTGCACAGGAAACTTTGTTTTTTGATAATAGTAATGATAACTATGTATGGATAAAAATAATAATGCACATTGGCCACCCTTGGGGACATCAGTTATCTATCAAAAAAAGTTCCAAGGCTCTAACTCCATTCCCAGAGGAGTACAACTTCTTAATTTCTACACGAACAGACAGACAGACGGACAGACAAACAAACCGGCCATATAAGCGTCATTTTCTTACGAAAATGCTCTAAAAATCGGTTGACTAGGAGGTATAGAAGATTTGTTTTCTTTCAAATTGTTTTCATATATTGCCCAATACAGAATACTAGACGTCGAGGTCAGTTTCAAAAGGTACATATACATCCATATTAGATACATCACAAGAAGATAAATCTAGGTAAAAATAGAAAACGCAAAATTTATGTCTGTGTCATCATTAGCACTTATTCCCTGAACCCCGCTGGTTGTACCTGCTTCCGTGGCACGGTCGTATACTTATCATAATGGGTCATTACACAAAAGGAGAACCAACAACATGGGATCCAAGAAAATGTATTGTTGGTTGCCTATTCTAAGATATTTAGCCCCTAAATTGGATTCGTTTTTTTGCTATAAATCCACTAAATTTCAATTCTACAAAAAAATACCTCTGTCGCGCCTTTGAGAATTGCGTGTGTGATATTCTAGTCACACTGTGACTAGAATATCATTCTAATTCTTCTTTGGGGAAGTTTGGTGAGCTGCTGCTGCCCCATATTCGGATTTTTTTGATTGTTGTGATTTTTTTCAAAAGTAACTGGAGTTTTCCAAATTTCTCTCTGTCGGGCCCTTTATTCACTTGAATATAGTCATTTAGCATCGAGACCTTACTTTCAAAACCTATCCTGGCTTCTCAATTCCTGATTCCATCGGCCCTGACACTCGGTAATTCAGCCAGTTTTCACCCTGATGAACTGGAGACCGTTAAGTGTAAGCGGTGCAGTTGGGCCCATGGACAAGCCTAAATAGATAGGCCACTCTCCATACAGCAGGCGTGTATAGGGAATCTAATTATCACGTGACCGGTCGGCCGGCGTAAGGGTACCGCATTCTGGCCGAGCGTTTGTTTACCGATCGGCCTCACGGAGTTAGGGGCTGACGTCTGTCGGCCTCACGGAAGGCCATAGGCGTCCGTCTCAACGGGCTCTAGCTGTCAAGAGCGTGTTTATTTTGGATTTAGGTGTACAAACTCGTGTGAGAGGTGGATATCACTTGCCCGATGAGTTTCAAAACACGTCTTTTATGCCGCTATATGAATGAAATTTTCATGTATGTTCGGTTGCGGACATCAAGCAACAGCACCGGACCCCGCCAATTTCCTTTTCTCTCCGCTCATGATAAATTTTGACACATAGCTGAATTTTAGCCCCTCCAATCGGCCCTTAGCAACGGATGATTGCGTAACCCTTGTACAACCAAAGCTGCCGATAACCTAGCAACCCTAGGCGTGTATGAATTAGAGCGCCATCTACCATAATGGATAATGGGACAGTATCAGTCGCATTGTATTGTGATATCTTGGAAGAAATCTGTCAAAAATTGTGGCGGGGAAATATGAAACCCTGTATTTTTTTTCTTTTGCGTTTTTTAAGCCCAAGTGCAAAATCATGCATGAAAAGGTATTTCACAGTATTTTTCTCGAATAATATTGTAAAATCATTCGAGAAAATTTACTGTTGTCTACCCTTCACACATAATTTTTACAAGTAAGCTTCTCACAGGAACTTTTCAGTTTGTAATTTACTCAGAAAATACCATATGATCAAAAACTTTCTTACTCAAGGCAGGCTGTGGCCTGGCCAAAATCAGCCTCGTTTGCCTGTCAATGACCAAGACCACAGCCTGCCTTGAGTAAGAAAGTTTTTGATCATACGGTACTCATATTGTCACTGATGGACTCGAAGGTATGGCAAACAGAAAGTTATACAGAAACAAACAATATTTCGAGACGTCACTTCTGAAAAAATCTTTATTATTAATCTTCTCTTCCAATTCGTTTTAGAAAATCTCAGATAGTTAGCTTGCTGTTAGCCGCAATGTTCACTGTTTTGTTCTGTTCGACAACCTCGGCGAAATTAGGTGTAAGCACACGAGCACCTTATCAAGATGGTGTTTCCACGCGAAATTTTGTTGTAGAGTCATCTGAAGGAGGGAAGTACCTAGATCAATCCAACAAAATACGATGTAGAAGCAGGTAAAGCAACTTACCATGTTTGAGGTTGAATTGAAAGAAATGCTTCAAAATGAAATCAAACTTAATCCAAGCAATTCCTGACAAGAACTGGAGTCCGAAACAATCACTGGAAATTTGGATGTTGAAATTTTCTGACGAAAAACACAGAACAGACGCGAACAGAAGTAAGTGAAAATTTTTCAACGGTTTTTCTCCTGTCAGTTGAAGGTGTCAGGTGTTGTACTGTCAATTGTGTCAATTTTGATGTCTGGTGTATGTCAAATTGGGTGCTGCTGTCGCCATCTATACCTGTGGGACAGAACCGCAATATAACTGTAAACAATCATATCCCAGTTTCCTACCCCTGCTTGGGCCTAACACCACGGATTTCTGAATATAGAGCTGGATAGCTAATACAACACATGCGTGTTGTCGGAACCCAGCTGGCCGCCATACTGTGCTAAAATGTTATTGGCTGACGGGCAACAAATCGGATTCAAAATATAAACTGCCGTCTTTTGTGCATTGGTGTTTACATTTGTTTCAAATATTAATTGTGAAATAATAATTACCTGAAACTGGACGAGTCCTACAGGGAGAAAGCTAAGATGCTTGTACTTTTGTTTCGTAGAATGATTCTTGGTTCTTGAATCTTCCTATTATTCATTTTTTAATTATTGATAGTGGTTATGATTTCATTAATGTTGTTCATTACAAATTGCAACTCATTTTATTTCGGAATAGTTAACTACATACATGTTGGAAACGTAAGGTATTTGATGAATTGTTTCGAAGACAAAACGTAGAAACTCAAGCAAAAAACTAATGGCGTCTTCGACTGGCCAGAACGGAGCCAGTTCAGCTCGAAAATCGCTATCACTGATTGGGCAAGGATTTTCGAGAACCTATCGGATCCCCTGATTTTAGAGCTGAACTGGATCGGTTCTAGTGATTTTAAAACGCTACAAAACAACACAAACACGAACCTGATTCATATCACAAAAATAAAATGAAAACAATTATTGAAGTATAACATAATTGTTTATTTGTGCCTAATAATAATTCCGACCACAGATGACCCAGATGCGCATCTGCAATGTTAAACGGCTTCCGACAGATCCCCTTGCCTCGCACCCCCCGCAAAGTTGCTTGAACTCTTTCAGAGATGGCGCCAGCAATCAAAAACCCGCGAAACTTTGAAATGTGAAGTACCTCAATATTCAAAATAATAATTAAAATTATCCATTTTTTCACTTCTTGACGCATTTCGGCAATCATAATGATTTTTTAAAATTTATTCAACTGGTTTTTCAGAAAAGAAAAATCAACACTTCAAAAAACCACTTGAAAAAAAATTAAAAATATTACAAGAGCCGAAGACATCAAGAAGTGAAAAACAGGACAATTTTAATACATTATTACAATCGAGTTGATTTTGATAAAACCCTCAACTATGGCCGCATTGAAAGACAAGAAGGCAAAGTGTTATGTTATTAATGACTATTTAATCGGAAACTATTTTTCACAAATGCCTATGGAAAATCCGAAAATCTATTTCGTGGTCTGAGTTTGGCCCACAGGTTTGGCCTATTGTACACCATGTTTTTACTTTAGTTTTTGTAACTTATTTAGTAGTAAAAAGAATAACGTATAATAATTAATTACTAATTATGCAAAATTAAAAGTAGGTATGTACAAAATAGTAAAATACTTTCATAGAATTTGCAAACATTTTCGAGATGAACACCCATTAAGTCAAATATCACACATGTCACTAAAACACATACTACTGGAATAGAGGTCCAATTGATGATAATGATAATGAACGTTCAGCTCTAGGAAATCATCACTAAAATGAGATGTGTTGCTTTTGACTATGTAACAAAAATTATGCTATGGTCGAATTAAAGGACGAGGATTCTGCTGCACTGGTTGTCTTGTATTGTAGAAATCGAAGACGACAACGTAAGGGCTCTGTTGCACTAGTTGTATTCAGTTGTGGAAGTCGATGGCGACAGTTCAAGGGCTCCGCTGCAGTAGTGGTCCTAAATTGTAGAAATCAAAGCCGATTAATTACGCTTGAATCAGATTAGAAAATGATATACCTAGCTAAAAATATTTACACAAACCACAGCATCAGGTAACTTAATGTCATGTTTATCATTTGCATGGGAAATTTATGCTGTATTTTATTTATATTCACGCATATTTACTCTGGAACGTTAGCAGATAATGCCTCATGCGAAAGAAGAAAATACTTCGACTGCCGACTAGTTGTACTTTTGTATTCAAGCAAATTAACTTTACCTCTACTGGGGGGGTGGAGCCCCGTAGTCCAGTGACTCCTCCGTGCCCTGTAGTGACTGTTGCAGTTGCCCACTTTGACTTCGCTCCTGGCGGCTGACTGCCATGGAACGGGCTCTTCAGCAATCCGTGGAGGCTCGACTTCTACGACTCCAATCTAAAAATGAAATCAGATTGGGGTCATACTGACAGTGTGAGCAAGTTTTGTTTTGCTGAATGTTGTTTCTATAATGACTTACCACTGGCTCATACGGAAAAAGTGTAGGAACGGCATTCCGGCCTATTGAGCCGCTGCCTGGTTCGTTGGTGAACTATGATGGCTCAAAATACAGTGGTCGGAGGAAAAGTAATCCCCATATTTTGGAACCATTGCCTTCGTCTAAAAGTTAACAATACGTATCAGTAAGTGGGAAAAGTTAAAACAAAGAGATACCATCATATTATGAGACCGAGTATGAGACATTGTAAAATACAAATTTTTACTAACCTTGATTCATCCTGAGGGAAGTAAAAGAGGTGCGTATTTCTCTCTCTACGAATTATGCACAATCGCCACGGGATTTTAGCCGTTTCACACCGAGAATTTCACAGTTCGAAAAGTTTTTCGCGGAGTTCGACAATCGACAAGTTGGATTCGAAGTTTTTATTTTGACAGGACTACTGAAATAACGAATCGTGCGCACGGAGAAATCGGTAAATGTGGGCAAAGTAGATTCCTACTGAAATTCAGCGCCATCTGAGAAAGAGTTCAAGCAACTTTTCAGGGGTAGGGGTATCGGATACTTTTTCCCGGCAAGTTGCGACCGCCTGATTCCGACATAGCTTGGCTTGTTGATGCTTTCGGCATAGCTTGATCTGGTCATGATTCCGGCATAACTTGGCTTGTGGTTGTTGGAGCTTCCTGGATAGCTTGACTGCTTTCTGAAGCTACTGGAATGGGTCTCAGGTATACCGTGGTCTCAGGGTAGGCAAATCTAGTGAAGGAATTACATTGGGTTTCAGTTTCTTGAGAAATCCCATTCGCTCGAAGGCTTCATCAAGAAATGATCTGAACAAACACGCTCTCATTGTTACGCTGCTGAATAAATATTTGTTGATCCCTACTGATGGCCTGGAGCCACTCCACTTTGATCGTTTCGGAAACCTGAAATAATTCTTTTGTAATAAATGAAAAATCGGATAAAAACATCGAACTTACACATGATAGGTTATGCCGGTTTTGTTTTGTTTGTCGCTATTTTTGCAACTAGGCACAAAACAGGACGACATCAAGTCTTTTTCTTCAACAAATCACTGAAAAACGTCGAGAAAACTTCGCACAAAGAAACGGATAAACAAGAAAAACGTCAAAAAATGACAATAGATTGACATTTGGGTGACATTTGGCAATCAAAGTGACACTCAGGGATGACAATTATTCGCAGCTTTGCCAACCCACAAGCATTAAAGTAACTAAAAATTAGCACAGTATGGCGGCCAACACGCGTTTGACAAAAATTGTGGTGGGGGTATATTGTGATTAGCTATCCAGCTCTATATTCAGAAATCCGTGCCTAACACACAGTCTCACCCCAGCGCTGCCCCAGCTCATGTAATTCGTTTCTTTCTCTTTCACGGCGACCATCGTCTCAAGCGGTCGCATCAATGCAAGGAAACGTCGTTACCAATCTAAACATATTTATTCAATAGTGAGAAAAACGAAAAATACCGTCAACCAAAAGCCTCGCCAAAAGCAAATTATTGTGTATTACTGTTCACTGTCATCCACTTCACTCCGTCTTGCAATATCCATCGTTTACACTCAAAAACATAAGTTGTGCATGAACAAGGTACGTACCTACCGATAAATTTCCAATTACCTATATGTTATTATCTCTATGGTTTTAATCGAGTTTTAATTATTGTTCAACAGCAAAAAATGACCTTCCGGGATTTATGTCGCGATGTGCTCTGGGAAATTTTCCGAAAAATGTCCAAATTTGATCTGGTGGAAACAGCTCACTTGTGTTCTGAATTTTCCGAGATCATCGGAGACAAGAGTCTTTGGCAAAATGTCTGCATACAATACACGTACACGGGGGTTCCGTCGGCATTTGAAGAGCTATTCACGGGACCGTGTCCGATTGACAAAATCAGCTTTTGGGAGTGCAAGGTGAGAACGTGTTTGTTTTATCGACTGAAATTTTACCTGCACTAGAAAAATAAGTTTTGAATTCTGTAGTAGCAACGGCAATGGTTTAGAGAGTTCTGTCGGGCACAATGTACCGCGAATTCCGTACAAATTGCGACTTCTAGACAGCAAATTGGCTAATAGTCCAGTAAACCTACGTAAAAAAAGGGGTGAACCTCAAACTAATTGCAACAGAAATAATTCTTCCGCTATGGAATACCTTAAAGTCCTACAAGCAACATATCAAAAATTAAGAAAAATTAAAATTGCGGATAGTCTTCAAAATGGCGAATCAAAAATGGGTGTGTCACTTTGCACAGTTTTTGCTTATAGTACATAAAAGATCAGTTTCTACCTGAAAATAAATTATGGAAATCTGAAAATGTCAGGATGTGTTCAGAATTGTCTGCCTTATAACTTATCCAAAAACGACAAAAATCGTACTGGAGAGTTTTGTGTTATTCAGGGGAGGGGAAGTTAAAATTGCTATTCAAAATGCATCAGGGTTAGAACTTAGAACCTATTACTTATACTGACTCGAATAAACAGCTTTCCCAAATGTTTCCATGTGTCAAAGCCTGGAGGTGCCATTTTTCACAAAAAATGTATTATTGCATAACGTGGGGGGCACGGCGGGGGCTTTAACTAGAGGTTTGTGAAATTTCCTTTTTTTTTACATTTTGATGCTCTACCGTCAAGTGAGGTATCATTTTTGACTAATTTCCACATCCTAAATCCAATGATAACCTCAAAATTGAAATAAAAACAAGCTTGAACAAGTTAGCCTAAAAACCGTGTTTTATTATAGGTATTCTTTAATTTGACTTTTCCAGTAATTATTGTTGGAGGCATCCAAAACTATTGTCCAATTTTGTTTTTTTTTTCAGCTTCCAAAAACAAAATATGTACGCAGGTATTGGGTACATACTTTTGATAATGTTAAATACACTCCAAAATAGTGACGTATAAAATAGTTTTGAGTATAAATAAAAAAACAAACTGAAAAATTCCAAAGAAATTTTTTTTTCAGGTAACTTGTCCAAACTTGTTTTTATTGTGATTTTGAGGTCATCATTGAATTCGGAATGTAGAAATTAGTCGGGAATAATACCTAACTTGACGCGGTAGCTTTAATATGGGAGAAAATAATATAAAAGACACCTAGTCAAAAATCGAAATATTGGCTAGCTGACTTTCTCAAGGGAATAAAAAAAATAATCAGGCGAAACTATACAGGGTGGTCCAGGTTTTAGTCGACAAACTTTGCAGGCTGATAGAGGATGAAAAAAGAAGTCGACTCACCCTAAAAAGTACCTATCTAAAATGCATATTAAAAAAGTTACAGGCCTTCAAAGTTGCAGAAAAAAATTGTTTTTTTCTTGATAACTTTTGAACAGCTTGACCGATGTCGCTCAAATTTTGCACATATGGATAACAAACACTTCTCCAGTGATTTCTTGAAAAAAATTCTGTCAGAATGACGCAGTGCCGTAGATAGGAGGGGGTACTAACCCTCTTACCCCCCTACTTTCTACGCCACTGAATATTTTGGAAAACCGTTGAAAGTATTGAATTTGGCGTTCAATTCTGAAGAGAACATTGGCGTGTTATTGCTACATTTGGAGCAGCGGTTTCGGAGATATTTGTGTTTAAAGGTTCAAAAACACCGAATTACGCAAATGTTTCAAAATTCGAGCAAGCTTTGATCCATCAACTTTCAACTTTTTTTCAATTTAATGTTTATTGATCCATAATTTAGCTCGAGAAATTGAAAATTGGTTGTGAAAATTCATAAGTTCATCGTTTCTCGATCATCCTCACCCCTTACCCAGGTACCTGGGTACAACCATTATGATACCTACTGGACTATCTTTTTTTAAATAAACATAAATCCTGCTTTTGGTCATTGGTTGATTCAATGGGATTCCAAAAATAGATCGATATTGGAAGTAAGGCAAGGGAAGTAGGTAAGTCAATTTTTCAAATCTGTATTTTCAGTTCCAAAGGGTCTTTCAATAAGAGTGATAGAACTTTGACAAGATTTTACTGTCATTTTTTGACATAAATACTCAGTATATCTTACAAAATCATCTTCTTTCAACAAGACCGGGCTACGTGCCACACAGCAGGAGAAACCTTGGGACTTGTTGGCCAAAAACTTCCAAGGAAGAACAATTTCGCGGAACGGCGATTTCAATTGGCCAGCGAGATCTAGCGATATTATGCCCCTGGACTTTTTTCTGTGTGGGTATGTGAAGTCCCTGGTATACAAGAACATGCCTAGAACCATTGAAGTCCTGAGGGACAATATTGTACGTGTTATTACTGAAATAGACCCCGATATCTGCCAGAAAGTTATTACAAATTGGACTTCCTTCCCGTCTGCACGCCGTTAGACAAAGTCGAAGAGGCCATTTACTAGATGTTATTTTCCACACATAATGTTGAAAACTGTTCTTTCACATGAGTCAATTAGATATCGTTAACCCTGACACAATTTATTTAATTCCAATTTGAAGTTCTATCACTCTTATTGAAAAACCCTATGTATGAATTTAAAGTTTCGGAATTTCTTCCTTTTTCTAGATTTTGACCACTGTCCCCTCAGTAGGTAATCATCTCAATTTATTGATTCAGATTCTTTCAAGTTACTTCTCCATTACCCTTTTTCTAGAATGCTAATTCCTTCACTCGATTTCGACCCCCGCCCCCTCGATAATTACTCCAATTCATAATTTATATTTTTTATTCTTCAACTTAATTTGAGCCAGTTTCATGAATTTTAAAATGCTTGAGACAAATTCTTATTTGGACTAGGACATGGCTGTAGGCAAAAATTAAGGTGGGTGGGAGAAGGGATGGTCGAGAAATGAAGAACTCAATCCTTGTGCAGATTGTTTTCATTATCATTTTGTCATTCACCCAGATCAATTTCTAGATAGATGAAATGTAAGGTCCAGAATTTCATTGTTGTCTTGATTTTGACCCTCTACTTCCTCAATAACACCAGAACTCATTCGTTTAGATTTTTTTGGATTATTTTCCCAATAATGGGAGTCGCAAGTTTCGAAATGTTACTCCGTTCCCTTGATTTTGACCCTCAGCCCCTTCAGAATGACCCCCAATTGATTGATCAAGATTTTTCAAAATTATTTCTCGCTTATTATTCTGTTCAGATTTTATAAGAATATTAAAATCGGAATTTTAATTTATTTTCTCAATTTCGACCCCCAACACCCTTGATAACTACCCCAATCCACAACTTGGATTTTTTTCAATCTTTTTCCCATGATCACAAGTTCGATTAAAACCAGTTTCATGAATTTCAAAAAAATTAAGGTTATTCCTAATTTTGGCCTTATTAGGGGTGTAGGGGAAAAACTGTTCATAGGAGGGGTCCAATTTTTCAGGAATATATTTCTTGAATCAAGATCTACAACATATAAAAAATTTAGCCAAATTCACCGAAACCACTTTTTCATAGAAAACGTGCGGGGTCCTTTTCAACTTCAACCTGTTCGCCGCCACCCTAACTCCACTTTTGGAATTTCAATCAGCAGTACATACCTACCTTGCGCATAAAAAAATTCTCTTCCTGTTGAAAAAAAAATTGAACAACATTCCAACCCGTTCCAAAAATTCCATTCATTGGGGGCCGAAGAAGTTGTAAATAAAAACTTGGCATAACGTGTCTTAGATGTCCCCCTTCTCCTCGAAATAAAAATGGATCTGTCTTTGCTGGGAAACCTATTTGTCAGAAATCGAGAGTTAATAAAGGGGAAAACTTTCCTTCAACTAACAATGAGATGATTTTGAGAGGGGTTTGGGGGTGGTTGAAGATAAAATTTGGCAAAACGAGTCTTAGAATCCCGTTTAAATAAGAATCGACTTGTTCCGACGTTTTCCTGAAAACAAATCACTCGACGAGAATTTGAAAATGAACACTCTATACAGGGTGCTAAAGTTTAACTCGACGAAACCTTGAGATGAGGCTCTCCTCGTCCGTTGATTCAAAAAAATATAACATACGTACATCTCACTCGCTTCCTAATGAAGATTCATTTCACAGGAACTTAATTTTTTTCTTCGATTTTTGAAAATTTGTAACTTGCGAACCATTTGACCAAATTAGCCTGATTTAGCAATGACTGATTTGTCGGAATGATCTACCTACTTGCCAAACTTCGAAAGAATCAAATCGGTGTCGTAAGAGTTCTGGGGAGAACATCAAATTAAAAGCGTCTTCAGATGCTCCCAAATTGATGGACCTTCCCGTAACTCCTACGCCACTGATGGATTCTTTCGATATTTGGCAATTAGGTACATGATTTTAGGTGAGGCGGTGAATTTGATTTGAACATATTCATGCATGATAACCCATAGCATGGTACCTACCTGTTAGTCGATCTAAAATATAAAATTGTCCAGATAAATCCTCCTGTAGAAACCGAAATCCAGCAAGTGGAAGTGATGCAGTTGGAATTTGACTTTGGCACGATTTCGACCACAAGCATAGAAGCATTCCAAGCCTTGGCAAGGAAATACCCCTGCAAAGAGTTGGTCTTGAACTTTATCGATGTCAAAGACCACATCATCCATTCAATCATTGAGGCCGTTTCGCAACAAGACAAGTTCGAAATATTATCGTTTCGGGATGTGCGCCTGGCTCCTCAGTCACGTCGATACTTGTTGAAACGCATCCTAAACACTTGTTGTTCCAACCTGAAAGTTCTGAACTTGTCCCAGACGATCTTATTCGGAAACGAGCTGTTGACAGCGCTGAAAAATGCACCGAGATCACTGGAAAAAGTGGGACTGTACAACGCCAAGCTCGAGGATTCTGGTTAGTATTACGAAACGCTAATAAAATCTTCTATATTTGAAACATTTTTGGCACTGGAATGGTTTGTGTCTGATTGACCATGGCTTGTAACACTTTTCAAATCAGTTTTTTCTCAAGACAAGCTGAAATTATATTAGATATGAGAAAAGTAGTTCCATTTACTGAAGGCCACTCCACAAAAATACGCAAGCCAGCCGCAACGCAATAAAACGCAACGCATCTGAGTGGCTGGCAAGATAATCGCAAAACGATTGCAACGCAGCAAATTCCTTGGCAGACAATCAGAAACGTTGCAGCTGCATTGCGCCATTCATAGAGCGGCCTCAAGTTTCTGATTGGCTTTCAAGGAATTAGCTGCGTTGCGATGGCTTGCGATTACCTTGCGAGCCAATCAGAACCGTTGCGCCTTACTACGTTGCGGCTGCGTTGCGTATTTCCATATGAAGCGGCCATAAGAAAAGCAGTTAAAATGTGCAACCCTATCAGAAATTACTGCGATTCACAGGATATAGCCTTGCTTGGGTACTTATTCGTTTTTTATTCTCAGATCTCGCCATTCTGGCGAAAAGGTGTCCAAACTTGAAAGAACTAGAACTGAAAGGCAGGTTCGTCACACACCCGTCGTTGGCCAAATTCCATTTTTTGGAGCATCTTCACATCGATCTTTATTTGGTTAAAGATTTCACTGCGTTACATCGGTATGTATACAATAGCTAATTAACTCACTAAAAATAAGAGAATGTACAAAATGACATTGGAAATGTGCTTTTGTCATTAATGACAACTGAAAGAGTGGCACAAACCGCTCTATTCTCAGTTGCACAAAGTGGAATTTTGTGACGCTGTTCTTCGCAAAAATAGTGCTACAAAGTAGTCAAAATCGACAAAACAACTAAATAGGCACCTAAAGTTATCCCTAAAATTCATATGAAAAATTCCTATTTCTTTATCACTGATCTCATTCCGTATTTTTTTTTGCAGGCAATTAATCAAGCTTCCGAAACTCAAATCGGTTTACATCTTAACATTCGACCCAAAAATATTAGAAAACCGTGCAACAGTTTGTAGAGTACGTGAGGGAATAACAAAATTCCAACAAGATTTCATTTTCCATGTTGACAAAGAAGTGATAGAAAAAAAGCCGAAAAGCTGAGATCGATTCTGAAACCGTATCGTATTAAAGTAGAAATGGAATGTGTAACTGTTCCATATGTTGACTGCGATGAACCCGCTTGGTTCAAATTGAAGAAATGTAGCATTAGTGGATTAAGAGCACACCTGCCGACAGATAGGCTCATGTGGCCATATCGCCATGATTTTGATATCCCTTTGTTTCCCAGCTCCACAATTTCCACAAAATGTTGAAGTAAAAAAGTTGGAAAACCCAGAAAACCGGACTTTTTTTTTTACTAGAGTACGTTCAATCCTAGTAGGTACAATTTTAGCTGGTTGGCTGGAGTCTCGTCTTGTAATGCAACGCCTTTGGAAACGAGCAATTCGGCAAATCATAGCTCACTCGGTTCACACTAAAGTTGAACGTACTATATCTACTATAGAATGGCAGAGTTGTTCACTTCCAAAAACGCTACAAAAACTGAAGAAAGTCAATAATTCAAAATTTCATCTCGATGGCCCCTAATAAGACTAGCACAACTCGTGAGTCACGGTTAGAACTAGCGTGTGTCGCGAGACTCAGTTAAAACTAGTGTAATCCGTGATAAGCCAAATGGACCAGCGTATCTTCTATTTGATTTGAATAGGGGATACGCCAGTTCATTCGTTAAATCACGAATTACGCTAGTTCTAACCGTGTCTCACAAATTACAATAGTACTCATTGGTAAGTCTTGTTAGGGGCCATCGATCTGAGCTTCATCAAGAGACGATAGCGTGTAGCCTACACCGCTCCAGTCGGATGATAACTCGACGGCAGCAATGCTCAGCGCGGCCAAAAGTTGGATGGGAGACCGTCGGTGGGTATAGTGCTAGTGGACGAGCCGCTGGCGGGTTTCATCTGTTCCGACGCCAACTGAAACTCCTTCTTGGAAGGTCCCAGGCAAACCCCTCGAGTATAACATGCCTGCAATCGGCAGTACGGCAATGTGTAGAGGAAAACCGGCAGCGTAGTCTGGGAAGCTGGCGAAGTCAGGAAGGTACCGGCGCAGGAGGCTTGGATGTATCGGACGAAGACGAAGTCCAGGTCAACCGTGTCCTTGTCGACCCCAGCGCTTAGATGGATTATGAGTCTGGTTGGTGGGGCACAATGGTTGGTGGGGCACGATAAACTTAGTGTTTCAGTGCTCTCACTGTAGTAGGATTAGCGGTATGCAAATCTGTCCTGCATTTTGTGATACAAACAAGAACTCCGGCACAATTGATTTTAGAACCAAAATTGATTTTTTGGCCCCACTGTTCTTTTCGATTATCCCCTTATCGATTGGCCCCTGCTGATCCGGAATTGAAGGAGGGGGGAGATGTACAAGGGGGACTAACTAGAGGGATAACTCAACACAGTTATCGAGTCATGCCAGAATTTTGAGAATGGTTTGGGACTTTTTTTCTGAAATCCTGAAATTTTGTTGTTCAATTTTATTCAGTTTTACTTTCCCAATTGGTGGTGCCGTTGATGCGAAAAAAAATACAAACCACAAGAACTACATATTTGGCGCGGTTTTTCCAAGATGGCGGTCTTAAGCTACTCGATACAAAAACGTATCATGGCTTATTTTCATGCTGGTGTTGTGGGAAATCCAAAAAGGTATGACACGTCAAGTCCCCAAGGTGGAAACCACTCGAGTCCCCTGGCTGGTTCAACGACTATAGACAATACAAATAGAGAAGACACATGTCGTCACGGATTTTTACGGTTGCGTAGGAACCAGGTGAGTCCATCATTCAAAAAAAAGTTGGCTGATTCTTGATGCCCCAATATCCGTGACGACGGTGGTGATGACATATGGTCTTCTCTATTTGTATTGTCTATACAGGTGTCCACGATAAAATTCACCCCCCTCCAGAATATTTCCCCTTCAAGATATTTCGATGAACTAAAAACTTTTTCTTCACGATTTTTTTCCAGGGACCTTAACAGGGACCAGGGTAGTCAAATAATTTTGTTTCGCGGCAAGATGGCTTTGGTTTCTACAGTTCACTTAAAAAAACCTATTCTTGCAGCATTTTGTCCGCAGAAATCAACTCTGCATGGATAAATGGTCTAATTCGTTCCTAATACAGGGTGTCGCGTAATTTTTAATTTTTTATTCATTTGACTACCTATTTTATTATTTTTTTGACAGCTTTCTTGTAAAAATAAATCATGAATGTTATATATCTTTGTAATCACAAAAAGAGGCTTCATCGAATGACGTAATAAAATATAGGGTGTCGTACCTATTCAAAATAAAAAAGTTACATGTCACACCCTGTATACGGTACCAATTGAAAACTTTCAGATGATTGATTCAAGATCCCTGGGAAAAATCGTTTGAAAAAAGTTTTTAGTTTTTCAAAATATCTCAAAAGGGGAATCTCCTTGGGGGGGGGGGGGAATTTTATCGTGAACACTTGGTACCTATTTATCAAAAAGAAGGTACCCACCTGTACGGTACAATTGATGTACGGTTGTAATGTATTAGTCATTTACGTATAGAGAGCCGAAAGAAATTGCGGGCTTTTTGTCTACTTCACGGCCCGCTTTTGTACTCCACGGCCCGCAGGTAGTAATACTGTGCTTTCGGTCATGGTAACTAGTGCTGGCAAAAACCGGGAAAATTGAAACCGGTGTGCCGGTTTCGTCGAATACCGGTTTGGTAAAACCGGTATTGAAAGCCGACTCCGAAAACCGGTATTGGAAGCCGGCTCCCAAAGTCGGCATTGAAATCCGGCTCCGAAAACCGGTATTGGAAGCCGGCTTCGGCTCCGACTCCGAAATTCGGCTCGAAAAACCGGTCTCGAAAGCCGGTTTTCAGCTATCATCAGAACTGCGGTTTTCGGAGCCGGCTTTCAAAACCGATCCGTTTGCCAGCACTAGCAGTTAGCTGGCAGCACTAGCTGTTAGTTATTCCTCCTAATTTTTGGATTTATTTCAACACGTTCAAAATCGAGTTCAAAATCAATCAGTTGATTTTGGAGTTGTTCTGAAATTTCCTTAACTATTTTAGCAGTGAGCACGAAAGATGTAACACAGAAGAACACAAAATATTCCAACTTTAATGTCAAAATTTCGACTTTTGAGCTGAAACTTCGACTTCAAATACATAATACTTCAATTCGACTTTGAACAAAAACGATCCAAGACGGAAAACTTCGACTTCTGTCTCGGAATTACGACCTCAGATGCAAAAACCTTTTACGTGCATCATGAAATTTTTGCTTAAATATCGAATTGTAGAGCACGAGTACAAAATTTCGACTTTAAACACGAAAGATCTTGACTTGGAGGATCTCGACTTTGAAAACGAAGAGCTCCTCATTCAATCTGGAAACTTCAAACACAAAAAATTTCGACTTGAAACACGAAAAATCTCTACTTCAAACCCGAAAAACTTTGACTACCATCTGGAAATTTCGAATTTGATTATAAATACAAAGAACTTCGACTTTGAACAGGGAACTTCTACTCCAAACCAAAAACTTTGATTTCTGTTCCCAAATTTTGGCTTCAAATGCAAAAACCTTCAACTTTTATCTCAAAAATTCTGACTTTGAATACAAAAAACTTGACCTTGATCTCGATATTTTGTCTTCAAACACAAAATGTCGACTTTGAACATGAATAACTTCGACTTTGAACTGGATACTTCAACTACAATCACAAAAAATTATTGACTCAAACACGAGAGACCTTCATCTGGAAATTTTGACTTGAACACAAAAAAACTTCGACTTTTGACTTGAATTTCCGACTTGGAAAACGACAAGCAACTTTGACTCGACATTGCGAAAATGTGATTTTGAACATCAAAAATTCAGACTCCATACATATTTTTATATGTAATATATAAAATATTTTCTTCAAACACACAAAAACTCTCTTTATAACTTATTAAACTTATTTCTCAAAATGTTGCCTTCAAACGGAAATAACCGTGACTTCTATCTCAACATTCTGACAATGATCACGAGAAACTTGATCTCAATCTTAAAGCTTCGACTTAATACACGAAGTTTCGACTTCGAGCATGAAAATTCCGACTTCAAACAAGAAAAGTTGACTTGTCCGACCCAGCCACTGAACTTTGACTCTCAAGTTTCGAAATTTCCACCTAAACCACGGAAGTTCGCTTCAAAACACATGAACTATTCAACTTTTAACACGAAAAGCTCTTTCAACTTCAAAATTTTCACATGAAATAAGAACATTAAAACTTCAAATAATTTCAAAATTTCAATTTTATGCACGAAATTTCGAATTCAAACACAAAAGAATTCAACTTTGATCTCGAAATTCCAACTTGAAATAAAAAAAACTCTGACTTGAGTCATGATTTCAACTTCAACTTGAAATTTCAACTTGGGAAAAGTCAAAGAACTTGGACTTTTATTGCGAAAAGTTGACCATTGATACAGAGAACCTTGACTCCAGATAGAAAAATTGCGCTTCAAACAAAAAACTTCGACTTCAGACGCAAAAACCTTCAACTTTATCTTGAAATTCTGACTTTGAACATGAAAAAACTTTGACTTGCATCCGGAAACTTTGACTTCAAACACGAAATCTCTACTTTGAATACGAAAAACTCCGACTTTCAACTTGAAATTTCGACTCGAAGTAAAGACAAACAACTTCGTATTTAATTCTGAAAATTTCATTCCTGAAACGAAAAAATTCGACTTCAAACATGAAAATTCTACTGAAACAAAAAACTCAATTTTCATTTGAAATTTCGACTTCAGTCGCAAAAGCCTTCGACTTTGATCTCGAACTTCTGACTCGAAAAACTTGACCTTAATATCAATATTTTGACTTTGAACGTGAAATTTCGATTGTGAACAAGAAAGGTTGAGTCTTAGGCCCTCTTGACTCAACTTTGACTCTTCAAGTTTTGAAAATTCGACCGAAACCCACGAAATCTCGAATCTGAACACCAAGAAGTTTGACTTGGGACACGGAAGATCCAACACATAAATTTCGACTGAAGACATTTTTTGGACATTTTCGGAATCATTCCAACATTTTTGTTCAAACCATCGTGACATCAAAATCCTTGAAATATAAATAATTTGACGTTTTTGGGTTTTTTGATATAAAAACTTGAAATCATTCTTATATTTTTGGAGCTATTCCAATATTTTCAAAACCATGTAACTTTTTGGCATTTTTCTGACTTTCCAAAATCATTTCAACAATTTTCGGAACTAATTTGACACTTTGTGAAAGAAGTTCGACACATTGGAACTAGTTTGGCATTATTTTAAATCAAGACATTTTGTGAAATACTTTCGGCGTTTTTTGGGAATATTTTGATATTTTTTTAATTCATTCAGACAATTTTTCAAATCATTCAGACATTATTGAGATAATTTTGAAATGTTTTGATCATTTAGAAATTCAAATGCGAAAAAATCAATTATACAACACCATGATGACAATTCTCGAATACTTTCGACATTTTCTAAATCATTTGATTAGTTTTCGAGTTATTTTGCTTTTTTCCACCTATTTTGACCTTTTTTGAGCTAATAACCATTTTGGGGAACTATTCAGACAGTTCTTGGAATTGGTTTACATTTTTTTGAATTATTTCAACATGTTTCATTGTTCCATCTTTTCAATAGTTTTAACATTTTTTGAAATCACTTCAACATTTTTAGGATCATTGTTGCATTTTTGTTTTAATAATTTTGACATTTTTTGAGAGTTTTTGTATTCTGATATCATTTCAACATTTTTTTGAATCATTATGACAGTTTCTAGAATAATTTTGACATTTCCCTAGTCATTGTGACATTTTTCATTTATTTTGTTATTTGGGAATATCTTGACATATTTTAATCACTGTGACCTTGAAATTTGAAAGCAATAATCAGTTTTTTGACAATTATTTTGACATTTTGTTTAGTTGGCGTTGAGTTATCATCGTGTCATAGATACCAACACATCATATTTTTTTCATATTTTGCTCCAATAAAAAAAAAAAGCTGTGAAATTGGTTATAGGTACTGCACAGTTGTCAGTTGCTCGAACGGAAGATTTTGTTGTTTTTCGTGGCGCGAAGCCGAGGTGCGAAGCACCGAGGTATGCAATATTATGAGGCATTTTTGAAAATATCCTGACTTTATGAGATGATTCCAACTTTTCTAATATTTGGACATAATATTTCGGTATTGACATTTTTTTTATAATTTTGACATTTTTAGAATCATCTTGACATTTCTTTCAAATCATTCCGACATTCGAATTCGAGAAGACTAAATAATTTGACAGTTATTTTTTTACATATTTGGAATAATTTTGATACGTTTAAAATCACTTTGCTAGTTTCAAAGTTATTTCAAAATTTTTATAACTATTTTGACATTAAACCAAAAAACTTGACGTAATCTCGAACAGCAAATCCAAAACGCTTAATTTTCAGGTAAAACCGGTATTGAAAGCCGACTCCGAAAACCGGCGTTGAAAACCGTTGAGAAAACCAGTATTGAAGCCGCAGCCGGCCTCAAAAAACCGACACTGGAAACCTCTTCGAAATTTTGGAAGTGGGCTCCGACTACCAACTCCGAAAAAGGTTTTCAGCTATTATCAAAACCGCGGTTTTCGAAGCCGGTTTTTGGAGCCGGCTTTCAAAACCGATTCGGTTGCCAGCACTAATGGTAACTAAGATGCGAGCCAGGGCCGGAAATACCAATAGGCAAAAGAGGCAACTGCCTAGGGGCGCCACCAAACCAAGAGGCAAAGGGGGCGCTTTACTATTCAGCTTTAAAAAAAGCTTCCTCAGAACTACAGGACCTACTGCTAACCATCGAGCCATGCAAGTAATTGTACACTGCGATTTTGATCTTAATAGAGAAGTAGTTGAAGCGAGTACCTACTAGTATGTTGAAAATTATAATTTTTTCCGAAATTCACTCACAATAATTTAAAAAGAAGAAAAAATGCACTACCGAGAAAATCACGTTTTATAGAAAAAATTTTGAGGATTGAGGGTGCTTGGGGCACAGCAGGCCCGTCCCAAAAATTTGTTCCGGAGGGCCGCTGCCCAAACGTCAGTTAAGGGGCGCTTTACAATTTTTGCCTAGGGGCGCCAGCGAGCTAAATCCGGCCCTGAATGCGAGCTAAGATATAAGCAATCAAAAAAAGGTCATTTGTGCGTGAAATGATTAAAGTAGGTATCAATTCAAAGCTACATTCTGATCGTAGCCTAATTTTTCTTGTGAAATAGCACGTTTCGTCAAATCAAACTTTGGCATGATACATCTCAAGAAACAAAATTACCCCGTGACTTTTTAAAAACAGGAATAAAAAATCAGCCAATGGTATTTGTGTATAAAATAGCCCAAACCAACTGTTCAAATCAAAATCATAGTTAGAAATACATTGTACACTGATGAAACTAGAGCTACAAAGCATCAAATTTGAGGATAAAAAAATTATGTTTCTTTCTGATATAACTGGTTTGAACACGTCTGTATCAGAATTTCACACCTACTTGTGGAATCGGAATGTGCGATTTTATAAAAAATGATACCAAACACGTCAAAAAAGCTGTTAATCACGGTTTACCATACGACTTTATGAAAAATCGCACCTCGGCCACTTCGCAGCCGTCTGGTACGCCACTAGTGCATCATACTTTCTGGTAACCATTGCATTGGGTTCCTCGACCTTGAAAATATGAAGTCCAATGGAAAAATCCCCAAAAAAATACCAACTTTGGAAATGGTAACTTCTTGTACCTTCGACCTCTCACAGAAAAAGTACCAAGCCTCGGACAGATGAGAACTTTTAGTTGATTGTTCTCCATCAAATTCTGAAGCGATCCCCAAATTTTCAGATTTTCCTTAATCTATTCCGGGTTCCATCAAAATTTTGCAATTCTTTCCTGGGCTATCAGCAGTAATAACGCATTTCCCATGTCGGTATTTAACTCGGTATGTAATATACTATATTGTTTTGTCGGTCATGAATTTTCGAATTCTTGTGACTCGCCCGATTAAAACTGCATTTTCTTGGAAACTAAAGCACCTACAGGCATCGGCGCCCCCCTCAAAAGAAAGCTTAAGGGTCAGGCTTCCCCCCAATTCCCAATTGAGACATTTTTGTTGTTGTCGTTATATTTTCTGAGAAAATCGCCGGGTTCTTTCAGCTGGAACAGCCTGTAGATAAAAACCGGTTATCGTGTGCACAGCACAGCTCTTCAATTTGCCTCTGTGAACCGCGTGAAGAACTCTTATATTCTCATATCCTCTCAGAGGTTATATACGAACACTCCATACAACCACATACTTAAATAGCTATACCGCGCAAGAGAGACGTCCGACACCTGTGATTATGGGCGCCGCCATCTTGATGGTTATTTAGGGACTTTGGGTGGTGTGGACTGGCACCACTTCGCTAGTTGGCCACTTGACTAAGCACGACATTATTTTATTTCTCCCTCAAAGTACGTGGAATCAACACTAATAACATCAAGTGGGAATCAACAGGTGAAGAAAAGGTGTGCGATCATTCCAGCATCCAAAAGTTCGGTTAACTACGTGATGTTTATTTACACTGTCAAAAAGCTCTCACTTGACTTTTCGTTTACTCAGAGTACAGTGACTCCCAACCATCCAACTCGATGTGAGTATTTCGTAATTTCAAGAAAACTAAATACACTTACGTGATGGTACTTGAGAAAACTGGATCGCTATTGTAAAATTGCAGAAGGTTTGATCAGTTTCACGGGCCTTAGGATATTTTGTGGTAGCTATATAGCTCGGTATTTTGAGATACACTGGAAATTAACCATCAAAATGGCGTCATTCTCTAACTCCTTCTGTTACGCGGCGCGGCAGAATGCGCAATAGGTTCATGAGCGGTATAGCTATTTAAGTATGTGCATACAACTAAAGTGCCATGACAGACAAGGCATAAATGTCAACATTGTCAACTTTGAAAATCCGTAAATTCGAAATGGATGCTCTCCATTGGTCGATCTCTCCCCGTTTCATCGCCGTTCCGTTCCAAATCGATTTAGATGTGTGGTAACGCTGCATTTCAGGAAGAGTCGTCGATTGCACCGACAGGTGTGTCGGTAGGCGGTGTACCCTGGGATGGGCAAGGTAGAGATAGCCCACTCTATAGGCAATCAGCCGGACACACGTTTCAAAGCGCCATCTCTGGACACTGCACATAACCAAAACCAAATTTCAACAAAAAAAAGTAGATCTCTGTAATTCTGGACGGCACGAATGTAGCGCGAAATTTAAAATATATATTAGTCGTATTTGTATCCAATATTTGAGAGGGACTTCCAGTCTTTAAGGAAAAGGGTCAGTAAATAACACTTTTTAGGTTTTAATACCAATATATTTATGTACCATCACACAAACAAATACACATAGATACACGTTATGTACATACTGAGTTAGATTATTTATATAGATTATAAATGTCACATTTTAAAATTCTTTGCATACGACAATATTCAACAGAATACAACAATCATTTTTCAATTAAATCGCTTATTATTGAAAGGACTAAGTTATACTTTTACTAGGTTTTCAGAAAATGGAAAAAGAAGTTATTAATACTAGAGATGTTACACAAAACGATTCATTTGAAGCATAACATGAATTTTTTTTTTTTTTTTATTTTTTTTTGCCCTGCATCAACAGCTAGGTTATTAGCAGGTTTTTGCCGTCGGGGTTTTTCTTTAACGATAACAATGAGGACGATAACAACGAAGTACTGTGAGATTTACATCTTTGGATCAGTGGGGAATTTATCAGTGGGGTTTTGTTTCGATGGCTTTCTCGTTTCATCCCTCTTCCCGGGGCATCACCGCACGATAGTAGATGCCCCAGTACTAAGGGAAGCGTGAAAAAGTCCATCTGGCCCAGTGCGGATTTGAACCCGGGACCTTCGCCTTTGAAAGCGAGGCCGAGCTCACCGTGCTACCGACTGGGTTAAACATGAATTTGATTGTAAGAGACCTATAAAAAAAATGGACATAGGCTTTTTTTTGTACAAAAATTACCAACTGCTGGCCAATCAAATCAGTACATAAATGATAAAAACTGTGAGAAACTGCAGAACATGTACTTTACTTGAACGAAAAAGATGCTGTATTGTAATTTGTTGTTGGAAAAGCGTGTCGAAAATGTTTTTCATGAACCATGTAATAGGGTAGCTATGTCGATCATCTAAAGCTGGTAATTTAGGATTTCCAGTCCTTTCAGACCGAATGTCGCGTACTCTTCTCTTTGGATATCGAGTGCCTCAAAAAAAACAAACAAGTTATCATATAAACTTAAAAAGCATGGAAGAAAAATCAGGTCCTTTGGGGTTATGTTAATGTAATTTCCAATTTGTTTTCATTTTTCAACTTACCTGGCCGCAGTTTTGTTCCCGCAACCTAAAACACACACGGTCTTTTTCTTGGCATCTTGGATGATCGAGATAAACGCAACAATTTTCGAAAACACAACAGGATTAGGATATAAGTATCGTCACAATCAAAGCAAGAACGAACATGGCCGCTGAAATAGCCTCAGCGAAGGTCGAAAACACACAGACAGGACAGCGGCAATGAAGGGGAGTGTTTTAGCGGCACAATAGAGCGGCACAATTTGAATTTGCGCCATCTAGCGTCATTGCACAACCGTGTCCCGTCATGCTGGTATAGAGTGCACAGGCCCTGGGTGTACCGCGGTGAGTAGAGAATCGGACGTCTAATTGTCGGTGGGGAGAGCGACAACTATCGGAACTGAACGACACGAAACGACACCGACAAGTGTCGGTAGCAGTCGGTCGCAACTTGCCGGGAAAAAGTATCCGATACCCCTACCCCTGAAAAGTTGCTTGAACTCTTTCTCAGATGGCGCTGAATTTCAGTAGGAATCTACTTTGCCCACATTTACCGATTTCTCCGTGCGCACGATTCGTGATTTCAGTAGTCCTGTCAAAATAAAAACTTCGAATCCAACTTGTCGATTGTCGAACTCCGCGAAAAACTTTTCGGTAACAGTTCCGTATGCGGTGAAACGCCAAAAATTCGGTTTTTTTCGGAAAAAAAGACTCTAACAGATGGATTTCACTCCAAAGAAGACGATTCCGCTGTCGGAGCCGGGTTTTTTCAACTATTTCTTCTGATTTTCCAACCTCAAAAGTTTCACCGCATACGGAACAATTACCGCGGGGATATTATTCCGTATACGGTGAAACGCCAAAAAGGCATCAATTTTGATGGGAAATGACACTCATAGTTAGATTTCACTTTAAAGAATGTGATTCCAATGTCGGAAAGATGCAAGAGTTTTCTTTTTTTAGTTCAAACGTTCACTTTTTACAACTCATAATAATTACCCGCCGCCACTAAATATGTGTCATATGTCAACAAAACAAAAGCAGAATCAAAGCAACTCCAACTCCCTATCCACTGGCGCAGGTCTAAAAAGAAGGAGCATACTTGAGACGACGGGGAGAGTTCAACAAAAATAATGAATTCTTGTTTAATATAACAATAAGAGACCATTTATCACCTAATTCACGAAATTTTTTCAATTTCAGCCGTTCTGTCAACTATCATCTGTCAGACTTTGACGTATGGCCTCGCGTAAAACAGTGGCGCACCATAGGCCGGATTTAACAGATTTCATGACTTATAAAATGAAATTCGATGGAAAGCGAATGAGAAGTGCCGCTCCGACAACAGAACTGTGTTTTTTTTTGAAAAATCTACAAATGAGTGTCGTTTTCTACTGAAATTGATGCATTTTTGGCGTTTCACTGTATACGGAATAATATCCCCGCGGTAATTGTTCCGTATGCGGTGAAACTTTTGAGGTTAGAAAATCAAAAGAAATAGTTGAAAAAACCCGGCTCCGACAGCGGAATCGTGTTCTTTGGAGTGAAATCTATCTGTTAAGAGTTTTTTTTCCCCGAAAAAAAAACGAATTTTTGGCGTTTCACCGCATACGGAACAATTACCAACTTTTCGAACTGTGAAATTCTCGGTGTGAAATGGCTAAAATCCCGTGGCGATTGTGCATAATTCGTAGAGAGAGAAATACGCACCTCTTTTACTTCCCTCATGATGAATCAAGGTTAGTAAAAATTTGTATTTTACAATGTCTCATACTCGGTCTCATAACATGATGGTATCTCTTTGTTTCAACTTTTCCCACTTACTGATACGTATTGTTAACTTTTAGACGAAGGCAATGGTTCCAAAATATGGGGATCACTTTTCCTCCGACCACTGTATGTTGAGCCATCATAGTTCACCAACGAACCAGGCAGCGGCTGAATAGGCCGGAATGCCGTCCCTACACTTTTTCCGTATGAGCCAGTGGTAAGTCATTATAGAAACAACATTCAGCAAAACAAAACTTGTTCATACTGTCAGTATGACCCTAATCTGATTTCATTTTTAGATTGGAGTCGTAGAAGTCAAGCCTCCACGGATTGCTGAAAAGCCGGTTCCATGGCAGTCAGCCGCCAGGAGCGAAGTCAAAGTGGGCAACTGCAACAGTCACTACAGGGCACGGAGGAGTCACTGGACTACGGGGCTCCACCCCCCCAGTAGAGGTAAAGTTGATTTGCTTGAATACAAAAGTACAACTAGTCGGCAGTCGAAGTATTTTCATCTTTCGCATGAGGCATTATCTGCTAACATTCCAGAGTAAATATGCGTAAATATAAATAAAATACAGCATAAATTTCCCATGCAAATGATAAACATGACATTAAGTTACCTGATGCTGTGGTTTGTGTGAATATTTTTAGCTGGGTATATCATTTTCTAATCTGATTCAAGCGTAATTAATCGGCTTTGATTTCCACAATTTGGGACCACTACTGCAGCGGAGCCCTTGAACTGTCGCCCTCGACTTCCACAACTGAATACAAATAGTGCAACAAAGCCCTTACGTTGTCGTCTTCGATTTCTATAATACAAGACAACCACTGCAGCAGAATCCTCGTCCTTTAATTCGACCATAGCATAATTTTTGTTACATAGTCAAAAGCAACACATCTCATTTTAGTGATGATTTCCTAGAGCTGAACGTTCATTATCATTATCATCAATTGGACTTCTATTCCAGTAGTAGGTGTTTTAATGACATGTGTGATATTTGACTTAATGGGTGTTTATCTCGAAAATGTTTGCAAATTCTATGAAAGTATTTTACTATTTTGTACATACCTACTTTTAATTTTGCATAATTAGTAATTAATTATTATACGTTATTCTTGTTACTACTGAATAAGTTACAAAAACTAAAGTAAAAACATGGTGTACAATTGGCCAAACCTGTGGGCCAAACTCAGACCACGAAATAGATTTTCGGATTTTCCGTAGGCATTTGTGAAAAATAGTTTCCGATTAAATAGTCATTAATAACATAACCCTTTGCCTTTTTGTCTTTCAATGCGGCCATAGTTGAGGGTTTTATCAAAATCAACTCAATTGTAATAATGTATTAAAATTGTCCTGTTTTTCACTTCTTGATGTCTTCGGCTCTTGTAATATTTTTAATTTTTTTTCAAGTGGTTTTTTGAAGTGTTGATTTTTCTTTTCTAAAAAACCAGTTGAATAAATTTTAAAAAATTATTATGATTGCCGAAATGCGTCAAGAAGTGAAAAAATGGATAATTTTAATTATTATTTTGAATATTGAGGTACTTCACATTTCAAAGTTTCGCGGGTTTTTGATTGCTGGCGCCATCTCTGAGAGAGTTCAAGCAACTTTGCGGGGGTGCGAGGCAAGGGGATCTGTCGGAAGCCGTTTAACATTGCAGATGCGCATCTGGGTCATCTGTGATACGAACACTACATACAACTAAAGTGACATGACAGACAAGGCATAAATGTCAACATTGTCAACTTTAAAAATCCGTAAATTCTAAATGGATGCTTTCCATTGGTGGATCTCTCCCTGTTTCATCGCCGTTCCGTTCCAAATTGATTTAGATGTGTGATAACACTGCATTTTAGGGAGAGTCGTCGATTGCACCAACAGATGTGTCGGTAGGCGGTGTACCCATGGTGTACCGCGGTGAGTAGAGAATCGGACGTCTAATTGTCGGTGGGGAAAGCGACAACTATCGGAACTGAACGACACAACACGACACCGACAAGTGTCGGTAGGCAAGTACAGAATCGCACTCCAACTCAGCTCATTCGTTTCTTCCTCTTTCACGGCAACCACCGTCTCAAGCGGTCGCATCAATGCAAGGAAACGTCGTCAACAATCCAAACATCTTTTTTCATTCTTGAGAATTCCGAAGAATACATACCGCTTACCAAAACCAAATTATTGTGTCCACTGCCCACCGTAACTCACTCCACTCTGTGTCTTCCAATACCGACCTTTTACACCCAAAAACATAAGATGTGCAAAATTATAAACAATAAGGTACGTCCCTACCGATAAATTCCCAATAATCTATTGTTCATTCTCCACTTTTAATTATTCAACAGCAAAAAATGGCCTTTCGGGATTTAGGCAGCTATGCTCTCTGGGAAATTTTTCGAAAAATGTCCAAATTTGAGCTGGCGAAAATGGCTGACATGTGTCCTGAATTTGCCGAGATTATTGGAAACACGCGTCTTTGGCGAAATGTGTACATAGAATACAAGTACACGGGGGCTCCGACGGCGTTTGAAGAGCTATTCACGGGACCGTGTCCGATCAGAAAGATGAGTTTCCGGGACCGCCAGGTGAGAACGTCTTTGTTTTATTGACAAACATTTTACCTGCGATGAAAAAATAATTTTCAAGAGCAGCAACAGAAATCGTTTTCAGGGTTCTGGCGAACACATGCGCCGCAATTCCCTACAAATAACTGCGACTCTCCGACAACACAATAATAAAATTATTTGAAAATAAAATTATTACCAAAATAGCGCGGCAAAAATAGTTTGTATGGTCAGAAAAATTAAATCATTGAATTTTATGATTGATATCGACGCAGAATTTCATCCCCTTCAACATATCCAAAGTCCCAAGAAATCCCCGCATTGGCTTTTTCTATAGTCGGTTTCAAAGTAGAGTGCGTTCACAGTAACCATATTCCAAGATGATTTTCTGTTTTTGTCGCTATCATTTCACTGTTATGGTTCAAATCATTGAAACATTTCACTGCCATGGTTCAAATCATTCACTTCACTTATAAGAACCACAGCTATACTTTTTTCAAAGAAAAACAGTCCCCGTAAGTGAAGCAAGCAAAGACCTAACTCGCAATATCAATATCCATATTTTAGTACGAACCGAGGGGTCAACCACCTGCTGAAAATTTGTACAGTGATTTCCATTTTTGGAAATACTTGATAGTATTTTGGCTGTATTTCCAGGTATTTCCAATATATTTCCAAGTATTTCCAAATATTTTCAAGTATTTCCAGGTATTTCCAGTTATTTCCATGATATTTCCAAGTATTTCCATGATATTTCCAAGTATTTCCAAGTATTTCCAGGTATTTCCATAGTATTTCCAAGTATTTCCGTTCGCAGATTGCCTATCTTTCAGGGGCAAAGTTTGGAATTTGGTACACGTAGGTAAGGTTGCGGACTCATAAAAGTTTACACCGACGGCGATCGAGTGGCCATGCTAATTCAGTTTTGACCGAGGGGGCAATCACTTGCAATATGTGGGACAAGCGTGTGTGCAATGCTTGTGCAATGGTGTGCAATGCTTGTGCAATGGTGTGCAATGCTTGTGCAATGTTTGTGCAATGTTTGTGCAATGTGTGCAATGCGTGTGCAATGCGTGTGCAATGCCTGTGCAATGCGTGTGCAATGCCTGTGCAATGTGTGCAATGTTTGTGCAATGGGTGTGCAATGTTTGTGTAATGGGTGTGCAATGTTTGTGCAATGGGTGTGCAATGTGTGCAATGCTTGTACAATGAATGTCGTATCACGCATGCGTCGTTGTTTGCTGGGAAGGAAACTAATAAGCCCGAGCCTCACCTCGCCCCCAATAATTCGAGCAGGCTGTGTGTATATCCCATACACTTCTTATTTTCAGTAGAATGACCTTTTGGAGCAAAAATAAAGTGACAAGCTGGGGGCTACAGCTACGGCTGATGGCACCTGCAAAGTTTTGGAGCGAAACTATCAGCGGCCATCGGCCGTATTCTCCCAGCGCCCCAGCTTGTCACTTTATTACTGCACCAAAAAGTCATTCTACTGAAAATAGAAGGTGTATGGGATATATGTATCGTGGTGTGTCGTATGCGATCCCCACGAGGATCCCCAGCACCTACAGACCAAGGCTCCAAAATTCAGACACGAGCTCAGATTCCTATCTGTGTTTTGCTCAGCATTCTGTTTTGCTCATTTTGCAAGTCTCCCCCTCCCCCCCCCCTGTCCTCCTGAGTAAGAGGTACTTAAGACAAGATAAGAAGCCGGAGTAAGCCTTCAGTCTTCGCTTCCAGTGTTGGTCATGGAAAGCTCAAAGCGTCCCGAGCAGGAAGTTAACACGGAAGTCAACATAGAAGTCAGCACATCAGCTGTTGAAGTTCTGAGTTCTGACAACACAACCGTGAAAGGAATTTAATTTTGGGAAATAATAGTGAATGAAATCGGGTGGAAATCCCGCTTCACTTGAAAATTTGGCTCCATTCTTAGCGCAGTTACCCAAAAAATGGGAGAATGGCGCGTTTAGCTTCAAATTGTCCGTCATTCGTCAGTCCATACCCGGGATAACTATTTTGGAAAAGGAGATGTCGATATGATGTGAACGCTGATCAATAGTACATAATGTCCAGGATGTCAAGTTGACTTTGGTTTTTTGTTACTTTGCCGCCATCTTTGATCCGCCATTTTGAATTTTCTCTAGAATGATCCGATTTGGATCAAATTTGCAGAAAATGTGAACCACATCAAGATACATCCATTTTTTGGCAATTGATGCTCCGTCGCCATCTTATTTTGTCCATATTGGAAATGTTTTAAAGTTAGAATTGAATTCGCTATTTTGAATGCTTTGCTGCCTTCTGCCGCGATACACCATTATGACATTCCCACATTTTGTTGCCACTTGTATACGCTGTTTTGAAGTTTTTTGAATACGATCAGCTTTTGATTAAACTTTGCATTTATTGAATAAAGTATGAAGTTCTCATACCAATTATTAATCTCAGGGTCGGTTCGTCGATATGCCGCCATATTGGTCCGCCATATTTAATTTCTTCTCAAGTGGAACTATTCTACTATACTACTACTATTCGGCGAGAGACTTCATCCTCGGCTGTACTGATCTAGTTTTTTCGGTTATCCGTATCTGCTGACATGGATACGGCAAGTGTCGTAGGTATATTGCGCCATTTTACATCTCGCCGCCATCTTGCATGGTGAACCATTGGTTGATCATCTTTGAAAGTTATCCGAATCTGATGAAATTTGACTACGTGTAGCTCTCATACCTAAATTTAACTTCCAAAGTGAATTTTACGGTAGGCCACCATATTGATCCGCCATATTAAAAGCGAAGTACGTAGGTAGGTAAGGGAGAAAGAGGCACTAGTTGATACTGTAACGTGGGGCAGCGATAGGCAAGTTGACATCATCAATTTTCAGCGCATTTAAAAAAAAACGCTACTGCGACGGCTTTGCTGCCTTTTGTCGTGATAGGCCATATGAAATTATCACATTCTGCCGCCATTTCCATCCGCCATATTGAATTTTTTCAAAATGATCCAATTTCCATAAAAAATCTCATATATCATTCATTTATTTATATATTTTGCCTATTTCCTATGTAACAATATTCAGTACATTCCCACATAGGAAAGTATGACCTATAGGCCAGTCAAATAAGGAAAGCTGGAGGGAAAAAACTGTTGGAGTTTTGAAAATTTGACAGTAATGTCCGGTAAGGTGTACTGTTAAACATACTAAAAGTCCTCAACTCTACCTATTGAGCTCGAGCCGCCATCTTGAAAAAATGGTCCTTCGATCCAGTTTTCTGCTTATATTCCCCTAATCATCAGAGATATTCAATTAAATTTAATAAAAAATCAAGGCTATAAAATTGTCTACAAAAATTGTTTCATACCGATTTTTTTCTCGTATTTGTTGATATTAATTAAATTGAATTAAAAAAAAAACAAAAAATAATTTTTTGCCTATGGCTAGAGATATTGTCTTCGAAATTTGTGAAGATGTTGGCAGTCTACATCAAAGCTGAACCTGACAGCTGAGATAAACAAAAATTGCGAAAATATTTTTTTATTATTTTTTTTAAATTAAACAAAAATTCGGTTTTCGAGTTTGACATTCCCAAAAGGGCGGAGTTAAGGTTTCAATCGAGCATCAATCAGTTTTGATATTTACATATTGCAAGACAAGATTCCATCAGTATTGTGCCTTCACGAGCTTCTGGAATGCTTGATATGAATTAATCTAAAAGAATAATAGCTAAGTCCAAAAAGTGTTGTCGATTGGTTCTGAAGGAGACATTTCGAAACAAAAGACATCATCAAAGGATATACAAGAGGTCCAAAGGTTATTCAACTGTATATGAGTCCCATATTGGTGTGCCTTATCCAAAATAGTACAAATGAATCAATCAAAATGTTAAAATCCACCCTGTATAACAAAAAGTAACGATACAAAATGGAAGTAGTAAAGCATACCTGGTGCCAAAAATACAGCCTTCACATTGCTGAAGAAAAGAACAAAATTAATTGATTTATTTGAAAGTTATCAGTCCTCAAACTTGACTTTACAAATTTTAGCCAGTCAAATAGGGAAAAGTAGAGAGAAGTAACTGTCGGAGTTTCAGAAGATTGACAGGGATGTTCGCTATGGTATACTTATGAACATACTAAAAGTCCCGCCTCTACCTGTTGCGTTTGAGCCGCCATCTTGGAAAAATGGTCCTTCGATCAAGTTTATTACCGTTTTTCCAAGATGGCGGCTCGAGCACAACAGGTAGAGGCGGAGACTCTTAATATGTTTATAAGTATACCTTAGCGAAAATCCCTGTCAAATTTCTGAAACTCCGACAGTTGTTTCTCTCTACTTTTCCCCATTTGACTGAATAAAATTTGTAAAGTCAAGTTTGAGGACTGATTACTTTCAAATAAATCAATTAATCTTGTTCTTTTTTTCAAAAATGTAAAGGCCGTCTTTTTGGCATCAGGTGTGCTTCACTACTTCCATTTTGTATTGTTACTTTTTGTTATACAGGGTATATTTTAACATTTTGATTGATTCTTTTGTACTATTTTGGATAAGGCACACCAATATGGGGCTCATATACAGTTGAATAACCATTGGACCTCTTGTATATCCCTTGCTGATGTCTTTTGTTTTGAAATGTCCCCTTCAGAACCAATCGACAACACTTTTTGGGCTTAGCTATTATTCTTTTAGTTTAATTCATATCGAGCATTCCAGAAGCTCGTGAAGGCACAATACTGATGGAATCTTGTCTTGCAATATGTAAATATCAAAACTGATTGATGTTCGATTGAAACCTTAACTCCGCCCTTTTGGGAATGTCAAACTCGAAAACCAAATTTTTGTTTAATTAAAAAAAAAAATAATAAAAAAATATTTTTGCAATTTTTTTTTATCTCAACTGTCACGTTCAGCTTTGATGTAGACTGCCAACATCTTCACAAATTTTGAAGACAATATCTCTAGCCTTAGGCAAAAAATCGCTAATTTTTTGATTTTTTTTGTTAATATAATTTAAATACTATCAACAAATACGAGAAAAAAATCGGTATGAAACAATTTTTGTAGACAATTCTATAGCCTTGATTTGTTATCAAACTTTATTGAATATCTCTGATGATTAGCAAAATATAAGCAGAAAACTGGATTGAAGGACCATTTTTCCAAGATGGCGGCTCGAGCTCAATAGGTAGAGTTGGGGACTTTGAGTATGTTCAACAATACACCTTACCGGACATTACTGTCGAATTTCCAAAACTCCAACAGTTTTTTCCCTCAAACGGAAAAATTTGTTCTAATTTGACTGGCCTACTATATGAATATTTTAATAATTTTCCGAACTATTTTAAACGCTTTTGTAATACTGTGCAATGTTTGTGCAATGGTGTGCAATGGTGTGCAATGCTTGTGCAATGCTTGTGCAATGCTGTGCAATGCTTGTGCAATGCTGTGCAATGCTTGTGCAATGCTGTGCAATGCTTGTGCAATGCTGTGCAATGTTTGTGCAATGCTGTGCAATGCTTGTGCAATGCTGTGCAATGTTTGTGCAATGGTGTGCAATGTGTGCAATGTTTGTGCAATATTGCACAGTGGGACACGTAATTTGAGAGTGATTGCCCCCTCGGTTTTGACGTAATTTTGAATGGGCATGGCCACACGATTGTCATCGGTGTAAACTTTTATGAGTCCGCAACCGTACCTAATTTGAAGGGGGGTACCTACCTAAGTGTACCAAATTGTGGGTTTGTACCTATCACAATTTGCGAGGTGGTTGAGGGAACAATCGTTCACAATTTTAATTTTTCAAAATCACAACTAAAATTAGTCCGTGTCCTGATGGGCCAAATCCACATTACTTAACATAAAAACTCATATCTTGATTGTTAGAATTCCGAACCAATAAATTCCTAAACCGTTCAGTGCTCTGATTTCTACAGGTGTCCCAGAATGGGAGTTACAAAATTCACAGAGAGATGGAGAATTGAAAAATAAGGGGACTTTTCGCAATTAACATACCCTCGCAAACGTATGATAACGGAGATACAGGCCTTCAAAAATGTTTTTTTTTGTAAAATAGTTATTTTTGCATAACTTTCGGAACTTTTGGTTTGATATAGAGAATTGAAAAATAAGGGGACCTTTCTCGATAGATATACCCTCGCAAACGTATAGTAACGGAGGTACAGGCCTTCTAAGATTTTTTCAAAAACAGTTCTTCTTGCATAACTTTTGAAACAATCCACCGATTTTATTCAAATTCAAACCAAAGTTTACTGTTTTAAACAATAATAACGCAATAATAACACAATTTTGACTTTACACTAAATTTTCGAGATATTTGGGATTGAAACTTTGGAAAACATCTCGAAATCGCCACTTTCCAGAGCCCAAAGTGTTTTTTCCTGAAAACACCTCGTCTCTCAACTAAAAATTAAAGGTGGTTTATCGACTTCAAACACCTAAAGAACTTATTTCAGTTGAGGAATCACGAGTTTTATAGTAAAATAATCAAAATATCTTGAAAACGAAACCTCTGATCAAAATTTTGCAAAAGTAACTTTTTTCTCCAAATTAAACGTAGAAATTAAAAATTGTACCATTCTCAAAAATAATTAGAGTGTTGAGAAAGAAGGGATAGAAATGCGTTATTATTGTTAGATAGAGACATATTTCAGTAGACTAGACTTTGATTTGAATTTGAATAGAGTCGGTTGAACGGTTCAAAGATATGCAAGAAGATCTGTTTTTGAAAAACAACTTGGAAGGCCTGTATCTCCGTTATTATACGTTTGCGATGGAATATTTATTTTCAAAAATCTCCTTTTTTGAATTCTCCACCTTCCTGTGAATTTTGTAACCCTTATTCCGGGACACACCCTGTACAGGGTGTCCGGTGTTTAATGGCGGAAACTTTGGCAATCGATAGAGAAAAAAATAGACTTTCTTCAAAACACCCTGTTCAAAAACGAACAGTAACAGAAATATAGGCATTCAAAGTTAACCTAGGGTTAACCTTAAAAATTGTTTTTTGCATAACTTTCGAACCGTTCAACCAATTTTATTCAAATTTGGACTAAAGTTTACTGAAGTAATTATGTCTCAATTGAACAATAATAACGCATTTTATCGAACATTTTTAAAGGCGAAGGTAATAGGGGTACATATACTCTCCCCCTTTCCCCCCTATTTTTACTCCCCTGATTATTTTTGGAAATCGTTCAAATTTTTGAGTTCTGCGTTCAATTTAGAAAAGAAAGTTACTCATGCAAAATTTTGATTAGAGGCTTCGTGAAAACCTAGTAAAATCTGAGAAATCATGAGTTTTTTTTATTTCAATTTCTAGACCTTTAAAGTGGAATTTCCAAGATGTTTCCCCAAGTTTTAAATCCAAATAGCTCAAAAATGAAGCCTCTTATTTTGCAAAAGTAACTTTCTTTTCTAAGTTGAACGTGAAAAATTGAAAAAATGGAACGATTCCCCAGAATAATTAGGGGAATTAAAATAGGGGGAAAAGGGTAGGTCACCCCCCTATTATTTGTACCCCGAAAAATGTTAGGTAGATAGATAGATAGATAGATAGATAGATAGATAGATAGATAGATAGATAGATAGATAGATTTATTCTCACTGCAATAAACATTGTAGGGAACGTCGGCAAAGCTTGGGGGGCCTAATGGGTATGTACAATATAAATGTATATATAAAATCAATATAACACACCACAACAATATGTACAACAAACAATACACAAACTACAAGTTAAAATATTTACAATGCAAGATGACTGAAGTATTCTTCGACGCTATATAGCGGTCTGTTCAATAGCAGCTTTTTTACATTTTTGTTGAAGAGTTTCTCCGGTAATTTTTGAAATTCTACGGGTAGGCGATTATAGAATTTCGGTCCCCAGTAATCGATCCCTCTGGTGGAGTTGATCCGGTGAAATGGTGTTGCGAATTGTTCTCTCCTTCTGGTCGCGTAGTGATGGTAATCGCCATTCTGTTTGAAAGTGTGCCTATGTTGGTGAACATACCGCAGGGCGTCGAAGATGTAAAGGCTGCTCAAGGTGAGTATTTGGTGCTCCTTGAAAAGATCTCTGCAGCTCGTCCTACAGGGCACACCCACCAATGTTCTAATAGCTCTTTTTTGCAGCACGAAGACTCGTTCTACCTCAGGAGAAGCTCCCCAGAACATCACTCCATATTGCAGAATGGACTGGACCCTCGCAAAGTACAACGATCTCGCAGCTTCATATGTACTTATCTGTCGAATTCTCCGCATGCAGTAGATCTGTGATGGTAGTCTCTTACACAGTGTGTCTATATGTGTTTTCCATTTGAGGCTCTTGTCTATGTGTATGCCCAAAAAACGAAGGCTGCTGCTCTCCTGCACATCACCCTTACTGAAGTGCATCTTCTGAGTTTTACTCTCATTTAATGCCAGTTTATTGCTGTCCATCCACTTTTTAGCCTCCCGCAGAGTTTCATCCATAGCCTCAGTCACCTCGTTCCTTGATGAGCCCCGTACCAGGAAATTTGTGTCATCGGCAAACAGGTAGGTTCTTGCAAGTGGGAAATTATTCGGCAAATCATTGATGTAAATGAGGAAAAGTAACGGCCCCAACACACTCCCCTGTGGCACACCATGTCTTATCCTCTTTTCCTCTGACATCTCATTCATCCAGTGTATCATTTGTGATCTATCCGCTAAGTATGACTTGATGAGGTCGCAGGCAACCCCTCTAATCCCATAGTAGTGCAACTTTTGCAGAAGAACTTCGTGACTTATGGTGTCAAATGCCTTTGATATATCACAACAGGCTAGTAATAAATCTTCTTTGTTGTCTAGTGAAGCTTCAATTGTCGCTAGTAGGGCACCCACGGCTGTAGCTACAGAGCGCCCACGTCTAAAGCCATGTTGAGCAGCGTTCCAGTATCCATTTTTCTCGAAGTAGCCCAGCAGCCTAGTTTTCAATGCATACTCCAAAATCTTTGAGATGGTCGGCAGGATCGATATTGGTCTATAGTTACCGCATGTATCAGGATCTCCTTTTTTAAAAATGGGAACAACTCTAGCCACCTTGAGTTGTCCTGGGAACACCCCTTCTTCAAAGCATTTATTGACTATTTTTGCAATGGGCTCTGCGATCTCCCGCGCTACCAACTTCAGTAGTTTGGTTGAAACGCCATAGATGTCTTCTGAACTATTAGTTTTTAATGCCTGAATAATGGTAACAACCTCCTCTTTTGAGCACTCATGAAGGTAACATGAGCTGTTATTATTCATGTGAAGGTTTTTTAGGTAATCGAGAGGATTTCTTACTTTATCGCTTTTTTTTATATCTCTCACAATAGTGTCCGCTATTGATGAAAAGTACTGTGCTAGATCATCCCCAGAAAGGTTAGATTTTTTTGTTTGGCTCGTGCTCTTCGTCCCAGTCTCCGTGTTTATTATGCTCCATGCGGTTTTTTGGATATTGTTTGAGTTTATTATCAACGCCTCATTTCTTTTTCTTGTTTCTTGCTCGGCCTGGATCCGATAACGGTTTTTGTAGTTATTGTATACTTTGTACGATTCGCTGTTCTTCTTCACTCGGGCCACCACCGCCAGTGCATCCAAAACCGATTTCATACCTCGCATTTCAGAAGAAAGTTCTTGATTTCTAGTTGGTGCAATTAGTTTTCTTGTTTTTGGAATGGTAGAGTTGAGGATAGTAGTGAACCTCTGGAAGAAGCCCCGGAACGCAGCGTCGGCACCCATACTCAAGGCATCGCCCCAGTCCTCTTCCATCAACAAAGATTTAAAGCGGTGTGCTTTTTCATTGTTTATTGGTCGCATTTCAATAAATTCTTTCTTTCTAGGTCTCTTCGCGATGTTTACATCTAGCATCTGGCTAAGATGATCCGATAAATGAAGGTTCACCGTTTCACAAGTCCACAGGCTTTTGCTCAGGTTAGTAAATATATTATCAATACATGTTTCAGATGTTGAAGAAACTCTAGAAGCACACATACTGGTCTGAGACAAGCCGAACGACTCCATCAATTCCAACAGCTGTTTAGTGGCTTTCGTCTTTAATAAAATGTCAATATTGTAGTCGCCTAAAACAAATAAATGTTTATAAGCATATTCAGTTGTTATTTCATGCAATGCAGTTTCCAGTTGGTTGAGGAAGACCTGCAAGTCACCATCAGGCGGCCGGTACAGAACCAACACAATAGATTCCTCATCCTCCAATTCAATTGCACATGCTTCGAATTGTCTTTCGATACAATGGTTTGCCACATGTAGAATCCTGAACTTGATGTTATTTCTTGTCAAAATCATCACTCCCCCATGGCAGAACTGAGTCCTAGAGAATTGACTTGCAATGTTGTAATTCTTGAAATGCACATTTCCTATTATGTCAGGCCTATACCAATGCTCTGTTATTCCCACTACGTCAGCTTTTAATCGTTGAAGCTCACTCTCCAAGAGATCGATCTTATTTGACATGCACTGTATGTTTTGATTCACAATAAGGAAGTGGTTAATTTTGTCTTCGCTCTCCTCGAAAAAACTTATGGATATATCGCTTTACAATAAGACCGTCAGGCCATACCTCTTGCTTCAGCACTTCCTCCAGCAGTTTAAACCTGAAGCCCAGCTTGAAGGATAAATTTTGTGATTTATTACTTTCGTGCTTGGTTATAAGTGAAATGTCAAATTCCTCCTCAGGAAATTGGAGCTTGAGATGGCAGTTGAGGTCCTCCACTGTGGTATCTGGATTCACCCTGCCCACATACAGCCATGCCTTCCGCTCAGCAGCCCTCAATCCGCTCTGTACTTTTGAGTTCCCCATTATAACTTTACCATTTTTTGATTTGTTTTCTCTCTTGTGTAAGACTTCGCTTTTCGCTTTTGTGTCAGTTTCAACACTTGATTTCTCCGATTTCTTTGCCTGAGCAGGTGTTGACTTGGTGTTTGTGTTAGTCTCGCTGCTTGTGGTTTTCACGGTGTCCAGCCTTCCTTCTTCGTTTCTTCTACCTTGCTCTTTGCTGTCCTCCCCGCCAACAACCGCCGCAGAATAGAGTTGCTTAATGCTTTTCTTGTTGCTTACTTCACTATTTGTAGGGGTTTCCAGCCTCTTGTCTGATTTGTTTTCTTTCTTCTTAACCTCACTTTTAGGATTTGTTGAGTTGTTTTTATCCAGCAACTCTATTATCCTTTCTTGATCCTTGATTCGCATCTCCAGGTGGTTCACTAATCTTCTGTACACGCCGATGTCTGCGTCCGCTTTCTTGTTCTGGAGCTCTAGGCCGTCTGCATCCAGTGGACCTTTGTCATCCTCAGCCTTCGCAACTGAGAAAGTTACATCATCTGCCTTGGTCACGCCCTCAGGAAACAACTTTCGCAGCAGCTCTTGAGGGATAAACTTGGCGCTCACGTTTCTGGTCAATAAGAGCTCAATAAGATCGGCTTTGTTGTAATTGTTCAAAGTTTTTGAGAGACTGCTATACTCTGCGTCCTCTATTGTCGTCGCCATCTTCTAGAATGCGTAGAATGCGTTATCATTATTATTCAATAGAGACATATTTTAGTAAACTTTGGTCCAAATTGGAACAAAATCCGGTTGAACGGTTCATAACTTACTTATCCAAAAAATCGATTTTTCAATTTCAACTTTGAAGGGCTATATTATCTCCGTTATTTTTCGATTTTGAACGGAGTGTTTTGAGGGAAATCTGTCTATTTTTTATACTCTTATCGATTGCCAAAGTTTCCGCGGATAAATACCGGACACCTGTATATAACCCTGTAGAAACTTCATCCTGAGTTTCTTGATGTTTCCTTCCATAGGATATACCTATGTATAAGAGGAAAATTGAACTGACCAACTCGAGAAACGTAATTGAAAGTCGCCTTATGGGCACACAGAAGTTATTGGCCTTCAAATTCAGACGATTTTTTTTGAAACCGACTACTAATTTGTCCAGCAGTTTATGAGTACAATGATGTAGAGACCTGTTCTAGTTGTCACAGGCTTCACTAGGAATTTGATTTCGGCAGTTATAGTCATGTATTTCCAAGTATTTCCAAAGTATTTCCAAGTATTTCCATAGTATTTCCATCTATTTCCAAGTATTTCCATAGTATTTCCATCTATTTCCAAGTATTCCCATGTATTTCCAAGTATTTCCATAGTATTTCCAAGTATTTCCATAGTATTTCCAAGAAAATGTACAGTGATTTCCACTGGTGGTTGACCCCTCGGTACGAACGTTAGGGGAACCAACTTTCCATTTTATTCCGATGCAGAACGACAGGTAATTTTTGAAATGAAATATATTTTTTTCAAATATATTTTATTGTTCTTTCAACTTAAATTGTTATGAACAAGGAAAGGTTATAGTAGGTAACAGAAATAATTGATGATGGTTCAAGTACTAAAATAAAATAAATAATGATGCCTTAATATCTAATAATAATAATAACAATCACAATTTAACTGAAAAAATCCCAAAATATTCTCGCGCTGTAGCTCACTCATCTATGATGAACGACCTGAGTCTCACAGCCTCTCTTAAAAAATTATAAATTATCCTGCAATAGGCTCTACTTCGTTTGGGCAGGTGCGCATGCTTGAAGGCTCCAAATTTTGTAAACATTCGTACACCTGTCAGTTGAATGGCAACGCTGCATGCTCTGTCTAGCCGCCTGACCAACTACTGGTTTCTGGCTGTCACTTTTACACACACCGTAAACGCATCTCTTCGTAGCTTTTTTGAACTTCTTTCTCGGTACAGTTGTATCCAACAAGTTGTGTTCTATCGTCAAAACATGAGCAAATGAAATGTAGGTCAGGTAGAAACGAGAAATGTCATCATAATTGTCACAAGTGACAGTTGGCGCCGATGTCTTGTTGTTTTGAGCGCTGTTGCCATTTTCGTTGTTCCTGAACTTCCACAAATGATCATTGAACCTAATTTCAATGAAACATTTCATTTGAATATAAAAAATGGTATCTAACATTCAACCAAATTATTTGTGGAATTTTAGGTACACTACAATATTTTTTAGTGTTAATTTTCAATATCGGTGTACGAAACTATGAAATTCGCGCCACACATGCGCACTCAAAAAAACCGAAACGAAGGGACCTATTTGCAGCTGTCAGTTTCTGAAAGATGGTTTCACAGTCACTGTTCTCCCGCTGGAGCCGGTGTCTCAGACCTTGGTACATCGGGCAGAAGAAAAGAATGTGCTTGATTGATTCGTCCTGCTGTAAGTTGCAAATCGTGCATTTTTCAGAAAGCTGGATTTTATAATTCATGCCATGCATTAATGTAAAGCTTCAAGTAGGAGGAATTGCAAGTTCTAAGCTGAATCATACATTTTTTGAGTGCCAATGGTATACTGTGGAAGAGATAAAAGTCCTCGCCAAACTTGAACGGATCGCCAACTATATAATGTTTGAAGTCTGGAACAAAGGTGCTCAGCAGTAATCGATTCCAGTTACACATCCTATTTTGATTATCTATTGTTTCCATGATAGTTTCAATAGTGTCTAAGTTTATTTCCCTGATGTTAAAACTGATATTGTAGTTAGTGTACAAAACGCTTTTAAGTTGTGAAAACCAGTTCAGTTTCATGACATCACCGTTGGTGTTATCCAAGTCGATCAATCTCTTCAAAGCAATCGCTGGGTATCGCTGGTCATCCAAAACCAGGGTTTTCTTTAGAAAGTTCAGCGCGTATCTGATCAGAAGCGAACTTTATTTAGATAGTTTGAATTCTGCTCTTAAGATGTATCCTGGAGTGGATCTTTGCAGATAAAAAACGTTCTTTATGAAATTATTTTGTATCCTTTCCATTTCGTCCACATATCGAAGGGCCCAAATTGCTCCTGCATATGTGAGTGTTGGAACAACCACTGTGTAGTACAATTTAAAAATGGTGCCTATGTTGTTGATCGCCTTTGAATTTACTAGGTTCGAAATGCAACTGGAGCTAATTCTTGATTTTTGTGCCCGGTCTTCAAAAGTGTTCCTAAAAAGTCCGTTATAAAAAAATTTCACCCCCAGATATGTGTACTCATTTACCACTTCTATTCGCGCTGAATGATAAAAAAATTTCTCCTGGCATCGATAAACATTACTTTTTCTGAACACTACGATTTTGGTTTTGTCAGTATTCACTTCAAGGTCCAGTGATTTACAAAACTCCTCCAGAGTCTTAAGGATATTTTTCAGCTGTTGTGGCGAGTCTGCTAACATTACCAAGTCGTCAGCATACAGTAGGGTTAAGATGTTTGTAAGCCCATCCAGGGCAATGCCGGTTGAGCCCCTCTCTTGAAAAAATGGTTCAATTTTATTGAGTAATAGTGAAAAAAGTAAAGGGCTCAGTGGATCACCCTGGAGAACGCCCCTTGTAATCTCAATCGAGTCAGTTTTGCCCAGTCTATCTTGCAAAGTTATTTGTGCATTTTTATAGATTGATTAAATGATACGAATTATTTTGGCGCTAACGCCACACTCATGCAATTTTTCCCATAGCACCGAATGATTGACTGAATCAAACGCTCTTTTGAAATCCACAAAGAGCGCAAAGACTTTCCTCTTTGGCAGACGAATGTGATTATTAATTATTGTTGACAATACAAATATGTTATCTGAGCAACTGCGGTTTTTACGGAAGCCTGCTTGATTTTCAGGCAGGTGATTTTCACTTTCTACCGTATTAGCCGGTCTTTCAGGATGTTCGTGAAAAGCTTCGCAATATGATTGATCAACGCTATGCTTCGGTAATTTTCTGGTTTTGAAGCATCTCCTTTTTTGTGCAAATGAAACATTTTCACGTTGAACCAAGACGATGGAGTTTTTTCACTCGCCATAACCTGATTGAAAAGTTTTAAAACGTACCGTATCCAGTCATTACTCAAATTCCGATGAAATTCAATTGATAAGCCATCCTGACCTGCCGCCTTATTACTTTTTAAGTATATTAATGAATTGTTAAGTTCTAATATAGTTATTTCTTTATCTAAGAGAGGGTGTTGCGTGCATATTATTGAGTTACTCTGAGGTAGCACAATAATATTGTTATAATCACCTATATGATAAAAAGACCTATAAAAATCTCCCCACGTTGATAGAGCTATCTGGGAATTTCTTCTGTCGTTCTTGAAATTATTCAGTTTATAAAATGTTTCCCAGAAGATACGCGGCGTGTTCACAAAGTTGAGGCCATTTGTAATGTCTGCATGATACTGACTCTTTTTCTGCTTTACAACATTTCTGTACTCTTTTTTCGTTTTATTGTACTCTGCAAAGACCTTTGATTCAAAAAATTTTTTCTTCAGCTTTCTGAATGTTTTTATCACTTCCTTTTTACATTTAAGGCATTCCTTATCGAACCATGGCTTTGACTGTTTCAACTCTTTCGCAAGTCCTCCCACCCGTTTGCCTTAAGAACGACAGGTAATTTTTAAAAAGTGGTGCCCCGATGGGACTTGCGACTGGCGTGCTTCCTAAGAGGTCGAAGGTCCAAAAAATGACAATTTTTGAAACCGTTGCTTTTTATACTTTTTTTGCTGAAGGATATATTTTCAAGGTCGAGAAACAGAACGCAATAAGTTTCGAGGATGTGTATGCATCAGTGGCGTACCAGACGGCTGCGAAGGGGCCGAGGTGCGATTTTTCACGAAGTCTTATGCTAAACCATGACTAACACTTTTTTTTATATGTTTGGTATCATTTCTGACTAAATCACTCATCCTGATCCTAAAAATAAATATGAAATTTTGATAGAGACGTGTTGACCCGTTTTATCAGAAAAAAACATGATTTTTTTACCCTCAAAATTGATGTTTTGTAATTCTAGTTCCATCATTGTCCAATGTGTTTATAACTATGATTTTGACTTGGACAGTTGCTTTGGGCTATTTCACACACAAATATCATTTGCTGAAACTTTTTCCCGTTTCCAGGAAGTCACGGAATGATTTTATTTCTTGAGATGTTGCATGTCAAAGCTTGATGTGTTGAAATGTTCTATTTCACAGAAAAAATTAGTCTTTGGTCAGAATGTAGCTTTGATTTGTAACTTTATTCATTTCAAGGCATGAAAATAGTTTTCTCCATCAAACAAAATAGAAAAAAAAATGGAATCGGAGCCGAATTTCAGTCATGACATCATTTTTTTCGACATTGCGGAATAAATTTCGTGAAAAAACGCGAAGTTTCGACCTATGAATTTGTAATTTTTCAGTTCCATTCCCATTGTGGTTGAAATCACCTATGATCGCAATTTTGACATAGATTGTTCAATTGAATTTTTTTATAGATGAATTTCATACACCAGAAGTTTCTATCGATGTTACAAGGTCACGCCGTAGTTTTGTTCCAAAATGTGCATCATGAAGAAATTCAATGTCAAAAGCTCGCAATGTCTGAAGAAAAATGTTGTCATGACTAAAATACGGCTCCGATTCCAGTTTTTTCTAGTTTGTTTGATAGAAATAACTATTCTCATGCCTTGGAATGGATGGAGTATCAACTCAAAGCCTTATTCTGACCATAGACCAATTTTTTCTGTGTAATAGCGAGTTTCGTCACATCAAGCTTTGACATGCAACATCTCAAGAAATAAAATAACTCCGTGACTTTGTGAAAACGGGAAAAAGTTTCAGCAAAGGATATTTGTGTGTGAGATAGCCCAAAGCAACGGTCTATGTCAAAATCATAGTTATAAATTTTTATTTTTTTTTTGGCGAAATTTTTAATTTTTTTAATGTAACAACAATACATTTCATGTAAATCGCGACTCTTAAACAATAATAAATTGGTACCAGAACCGCTCCATTCATGTCCTTTGGGACCAAACTAAATAAATATTTAATATTATTTTTACCTGGTGTAGGTACTTAGGTACTATGTACAGCATTTGTGTATATATAAAAACATTTTAAAGTTCGAACATCACAATAATAAAAACAATGCCGATAAAATTATACACAATAAACAGAAGATAAGGCAGAAATTAGCGTAAAAAATAGGTAAACACTTGATCAATAAAATACATCGGTATAAGGTACAATGGACTAGACAAAATTTGCTCGAAACTAACGGCCAGTATGCACGTACGAAGTAATTTGGGTTTTAAATTCATTTATTTCACATATGTTCCGCAATCGATGTGGCAATTTGTTGTAACATTGGAGAGCTTTTGCGATAGGGCTATTGAGTCCTGCATTTGTCCTAACATTGGGCAGATGGATATTATTCCGCGATCTAGTGAGATGGTGGTGTACGGGTGCGTTAAGTTGGCCCCCTCATTTTCAAATTTCGAAAATTCGACTGCGGCATCGTAAAATGCTCGCAAGATGCTGGCGAATGCTGTATTTTTTATCAAAAATGCTCGGCCCGATTCGCCAAAAAAACAATTTTTATTTGGGGGGCCAACTCAACGGTAGCCCCTCCACGTTCGAGTTTTGGAAATTTCACGACGGCATCGTGGAATGCTCGCGAAATGCTGGCGAATGCTGTATTTTTTTTGAAAAATGCTTGGCCCAAATCGACACAAAAGCTTTTCGAATTTGGGGGGCCAGCTTAACGATAGCCCCCCATTTTCAAATTTTGGAAATTTCACGACGACATCGTGAAATGCTCGTGAAATGCTGGCGAATGCTGTATTTTTTTCGAAAAATGCGGGGCCCAAATCGACACAAAAGTCCTTCGAAGTTGGGGGGGCCAACTTAACGCTAGCCCCCCACTTTCGAATTTTGGAAATCTCACGACGGCATCTTGAAATGCTCGCGAAATGCTGGCGAATGCTGTATTTTTTTCAAAAAATGCTCTGCCCGATTCGCCAAAAAAAATATTTGAGGGGCCAACTCGACGGTAGCCCCCCCACATTCGAGTTTCCAAATTTCACGACGGCATCGTGAAATGCTCGCGGAATGCTGGCGAATGCTGTATTTTTTTTAAAATGCTGGGCTCAAATCGACATAAATGCTCGTCAAAGTTGGAGGGCCAGCTTAACGATAGCCCCCCACTTTCAAATTTTGAAAATCTTACGACAACATCTTGAAATGCTCGCGAAATGCTGGCGAATGCTGTATTTTTTTTCGAAAAAATGCTGGGCCCAAATCGACATAAAAGCTCTTCGAAGCTGGGGGGCCAGCTTAACGCTAGCCCCCCACTCTCGAATTTTGGAAATTTCACCACGTCATCGTAAAATGCTCGTGAAATGCTGGTACCTACGTATTATCAAAATGTTATGAAAACGAAACTTTTTATAAAAATATAAAAATATTATATTGCATAAAAAAGCAAGTAGAACCTATAGTGGAGTCGGTACCTACGCTATAATTTCGTGCACTTTCGAGTGAAGCAATGCTGTTTGGTACAAATACTTCCCAGACCATTCCAATAGGTTTTATCCGTCGGGGCAAGAAAAATTTCCCTTAGGGGGCACTCTAGGGGGGTTCAAGGTTGGACCCCAAAATGTTCAACAAATGACCTTATCCGGCACTGATCCAATTTTCAAGCATCAAATGTGATCATGTCAAGTCTTTTGAGGTTGACAATGGTTGTGTGAAAGAAGAAACCGAAAAAGGGGGCGAGGGGGGGGGGGGATTTTTCAAAAATATTATGCACTCTCTTTCTGTTCAATTTTGAGATGTCAGTTACAATCTGATCAACAAAGCAACGTTTTGAATTGTTGAATAAAATATAATGGGTAAAACTGGCTTGTCGGGCCATTCAAAATTTTCATCAGGAGCAGATGTAGAGGTCTACTTCTTCAGCGGTATTTTAGTCGATACACAAAAATCGCATTAAACTTGGAGTGACGCAATGTCATTCGGCACACACATTCCTCAGACCGTTTTGAGCTGTTTGATGTGCCAAACCACGCAAAATTTTCATCGGGGGGTATTTTAGGGGGCGTCAAACTTTGGCCCCAAAATAATCAATAAATAACTTTATTTGACACGGATTAAATTCTTCAGCCTCAAGTGTGATCATGTTGAGTCTTATGAAAATGATGATGTTGTTATTTGAATATTTGAAACAAAAACCAGAAAATGGGGGTAGGTACTTAATGGGGGATGTTTCTTGGAAAGTGTCAAAAATACCATGCACTCCCTTTCAGACCAATTTTCAGGTGCTACGCAAGATTCCAATGATCAAAAATCGATATGAAATATTGAATCAAATTTGACAGGGGTGCAACTGGCTTGTCGAGACAATCGACACTTCCATCTGGGGCTGATTTGAGGGTCCGCTTTTTACCACCCCGTTGATAGCTTCTTTGAATATTTGGACTCATGCCCAGACGATCAAACATCATGATGCGGCTCTGTGAAACGAACAGAGACATGATCAGACATGATCATATTTGATGCTTAAATATTGGATCAGTGCCGAATAAGATCATTTGTTTAACATTTTGTGGCCCAACTTTGAACCCCCCTAGAGTGCCCCCTAAGAGAAATTTTTTGTGCCCCGACGGGTCAAATCTCTTAGAGAATGGTCTGAAGAGTATTTGCACCAAACGGCATTGCTTCACTCAAAAGTGCACGAAACTGGACCTATTTGTCGCGTATCTACCGACTTCACTACTAAGTAGAAATCAAAAATAAAATATGGATAACGTGGACTGGAAATGCTATGAAATTGTTAATTCACTTATTGCCGATGCCGTAGAGATGAGTAGTCTGGATTCAGAGTGTGACTAAGTTATTTCGAATATTTTACGGTTTTAAACAAGTTCCAGTGGATTGGTTCCTTGCAGTCAACCAATCTAAAGTGTCCCAATGGAAAAAAAAATGTTTTTTTTCATTTTTCAAAAAAATTGGAAATTCATGGTAGTCATTTTATTATGTGGGGAATATTGTACCGTATGTTCGTTAAAATCATGCATTGGGGCAGGCTATTGAAGTAAAAACGTATGTCGTGAGTTTATCAATAATCACTCAAATTTGATGTCAACAGGATGAGCCGTCGTCATAGAATACATTTTGGACATACGTTCCAAAGTTCAAAGCCTGCCCTAATTCATGATTTTAACGAACATACGGTATATCAATTTTTTTTTCAAAATTCAAAAATCATTTATAGTAGGGCCTATCGACCGAAATCAATTTTGAAAATTTTCCTTTTAAGTTAATCGCGCGCCGCCACGTGCAAGCGCAAGCCATCCCCCTGCGGTATCATCGTACAATATTTTATAGTTCGCGGTGAACAACACTTCTATCGTATGGCACAGTTAATGCGTGGATTAGACTGTATCTTCAGTCCCGTAGAAAATTCCAGCAGTGTAATAAGCAACTGGGCAGTAATAGACCATTTCCACTGACGTCACGCAGCTCTATTTTGAACAGCTGATCCGGGGCAAGTAGGTCAGATGTGCGTTATCTGTCACGGGGTACGTGAGCTACGTTAGTTATGTGCGTCAGTCAGATTGGTAGTGTGTTCAAAAAAATCATTATTCAATTGTAAAATTGAAAAAAAGAAATTCGGATTTTTTTTTAAATTTTTTTGCAAAAAAATTTTGACTGGTGCATCTAATAGAATTAAAATTTGAGTATAACCTTTTTTTCAGATCCAAAATCTAATAGTTTTCTCGAAAACATTTTATTACTTTTGATGTGTTTCCTTCCTGTCGCACACTTGGTACTCAATTTCAGTCCTCTTTAGCCTTTATACGGCATTAAGGATGGAGTTTAATTGGTAAAAGAGCACGTTGCGGAATCAGTTGCTGTGGTTTTATTCCTCGACAGAAACTTACCATTCAGGTCTCGTCGGAAAGCTACAAAGATGTTCTTCAGTCTGAGCCCATAGACATTTCTAAAATTCAAAGAAATTTTTGAATTTCGAAATTTCAATTCAAATTTTGAAATTTTTTTTCTTGGATTTTGAAAATTTCAAAGGACTCAAACCAAAGTACATCCTTGTAGCTTTCGAAAGAGACCTGAATGGTGAATTTTTGTCAAGGAATAAACTCACAGCGATTGATTCCGCAGCGCCTTATTTTACCAATTTGACTCCGTCCTTCTAAGTAAATTAACAATTTGATATAACATTGAATTTAAAGGTCTAGGTTCAATTTTGCCATTTGAACTGAGTATCCCCACTTCCAGTTGGTAGTGGTGCCTCACTTGCGCTTATCGCTATTGAATGATTAGAAAGCAGACCATAATTCAAACAGTCATTAACCGTTATCTAAACAGGACCGTCTACATCGCACAGGAATAACAGGATGGGAAATCGTGATGAACAGGGTAGAGCATATTTTGGAATAAATACAGCATTCGCCAGCATTTCCCTATGCCGTCGTGAAATTCCCAGAATTCGAAAGTGGGGGGCTATAGCTTTAAGTTGACCCCCCAACTTCAAAGGACCTTTGTGTCGATTTGGGCCTTGCATTTTTCGAAAAAAATACAGCATTCCCCGGCATTTCACGAGCATTTTACGATGCTGTGGTGGAATTCCCAAAATTCGAAAGTGGGGGTGCTACCGTTGAGTTGGTCCCCCAAATAATTTTTTTTTGCGAATCGGGCTGAGCATTTTTTGAAAAAAATACAGCATTCGCCAGCATTTCGCGAGCATTTTAAGATGCCGTCGCGAGATTTCCAAAATTCGGAAGTGAGGGGCTAGCGTTAAGCTGCCCCTCCCCCCAACTTCTAAGGGCTTTTGTGTCGATTTGGGCCCAGCATTTTTTGAAAAAAATACAGCATTCGCCAGCATTTTGCGAGCATTTTAAGATGCCGTCGCGAGATTTCCAAAATTCGGAAGTGAGGGGCTAGCGTTAAGCTGCCCCTCCCCCCAACTTCTAAGGGCTTTTGTGTCGATTTGGGCCCAGCATTTTTTGAAAAAAATACAGCATTCGCCAGCATTTCGCGAGCATTTTAAGATGCTGTCGTGAGATTTCCAAAATGCGAAAATGGGGGGCTAGCGTTAAGCTGGCCCCCCCAACTTCGAAGGGCTTTTGTGTCGATTTGGGCCCAGCATTTGAAAAAAAAAATACAGCATTCGCCAGCATTTCGCGAGCATTTCACGATACTGTCGTGAAATTTCCAAAACTCGAAAGTGGGGGGGCCACCGTTGAGTTGGCCCCCCAAATAAAAACTGTTTTTTTAGCGAATCGGGCCGAGCATTTTTGGAAAAAAATACAGCATTCGCCAGCATCTTGCGAGCATTTTACGATGCCGCAGTCAAATTTTCGAAATTCGAAAATGAGGGGGCCAACTTAACGCACCCGTGGTGGGGGGTATCAGAGTTTACTTTTAGAACTACATTGGTTTTTTGTTGGGAACATAAGATTTTATATACATATTTACATTGTTCAATTCTCAGTAAGTCAGCTAATCTACAAAGGCCAGTCAACCCATAAACTTCTTCTGTGTTTGTTAATTTGTGTATGACAAAGAGACATTTTATAGTTTTGTTTTGTAAAATTTCAAATTTTCTGAACAAAGTGAGGGAACAAGTTCCCCAGACATTTATTAGGTACCTAAATATGCTCCCATAGTAAGCGTGATATATACATTTTCTTGCTTTAGTGTCAAACGCCCCTTCTGTTCTATATACAGCTCCCAACATTTTTATTACTTTTTCACACAACATGTCATAATGCTTATCCCACATCAGCTTATTGTCTATTTGCATCCCCAGGTATCTGTAAGTTGTAACTTCTTTTAATACATTTGTTCTGATTCTAAGATTAAATTCCTCGGCACAATAATACTTATTTTTCTGCATAAACATCATGTAAACTGTTTTGTTTTCGTTTATTTTCAACTTATTTCCAGTAATCCATTTGCTATAGTTTTCCAAATCTTCATTCATGACCTTTTGCAAATTTTTCAAATTTTCGTCTGCTGATACCAAAACGGTGTCATCAGCATATGTAAAATATCTAGCTCTTAGGTTAACATTTCGGAGACTTAGGACATATAACACATACAACAATGGACCCAGGACCGAGCCCTGTGGAACTCCAGACTTTGTAGTTGCATAACTGCTATTAGTGTCATTCGTGTATACAAATTGTTTTCTGTCAGTGAGATAAGAGTGTATAAGTGTTAACAAAAGGCCTCTTATACCCATTTAATGAAGTTTTTTGAGAAGAATTTCATGATCTACCACATCGAATGCCTTACTCAGGTCCACGAACACCGCCGCCACATATCTTCGATTGTCCAAATTATGACACACACAATCTACAGAATCTGTCACGGCGCTCTGAGTGTTACTGCCCTTTATGAAACCATACTGCCCCGTGTCCAACACAACATTTCCTGTGATGAACGTCAATAGTCTATTTTTGATAATTTTTTCAATAAATTTCGAAAAACAACTGACTAGCGAAATTGGTCTATAATTGTTCATGTTTTTCTTGGATCCGCCTTTATGGATCGGGACGATCTTACTGATTTTCAACACCCCAGGAAATACACCTGAATCGAAGCACTTTTGAATGAGACTTCTAAGAGGATTTACTATTACCTCTAATAAACACTTAACATCACACGCCATGACTCGATCTTGACCCGGAGCACTGTCATTTTTCAGCTCTGACACGCTTTTAATTATTTCTTCCACTGTCACTTCTTCTAGAAGCGCACTTTTTTTGCTGTGGACCTCCGGTGTGTCGTAGTCCTCTTCGGCTGTCCCTCCAGTGCTCTCGGCGACACGTTCACCAGTCCGCACAAAAAACTCGTTCAGACTATCGGCAATGTTTTGGCCACTTCTTGTTGGTATACCATTCACATCCAGCTCTTTGATTATTTTTGCTTCGTTATCAGGTTTTGAATGCCCAAGGTGTTTATTTATCAGCTGCCAGATCTTCCGTTGGTCCGTACCAATTCTTCTCATTTCTTTTTCTACATATTCGGACTTCAGTTGTTTTCTTCTGTTAGTTACCAGTTTTTGTAGGTTTTGGAACTTTTTCAATTTTTCAGGGTCTGCCGGATTCTTCACCTTCTTCTTGTACGACTGATCCCTCTGCCTCATCAAATCAATCAAATCTCCCGTCATCCGGTGGTTACCTTCCTTTATCTTCAATGTTCTTGTTGTTGTAGCTTTTTTCTTCGAGTCCATTATTATTCCTATGAGATCGTCAAATTTGTCTACTGTGGCACTCATCAACCTCTTCTCAACAAGTGCCTTAAATTTTTTGAGGTCAGTGAGACGTTCCTTATAATAACTCTTTGGTTTTTGTATAGGTAATTTCTTTTCTATTTGGACAGTCAGCGATCTATGATCAGACATATGGTTGTCATCAACGTTGACCTCGACCTTATACTTTCCATTAGACAAGACATGGTCAATTATTGTTTTTGTGTCTTGTGTTACCCTTGTCGCGTGTTCTTGGTCAATATTATTGTGCACCATGTATCCGTTGAGGCCTATTGTATTTTTGTATTCTATCGGCGCAGATGTTGTCGCTAAGAGATTCACGTTCATGTCGCCTATCAGTATATTACTCCCGCAATTCTGGGTAGATAGTATTTGGTCCATATCCGAGCAGAATCTCTGCAGTGAATAGGAAGGCGGTCTATATATTGCTGTGACGTGAATTTTTACGTCAGTCAATTTTATTGATACAAGGTTGATTTGCTCAGACACCACAGTATCTTCGTATGCCATTTCAAAGCGAATGCCGTCCTTTACGTATATAGCCGCGCCACCCCCCATGCCGTTTCTGCACGAGTGTAAAGCGGTGTAGCCCTCGACGCGATACCGGTCTGTCTCTTCTTCTCTTAGCCATGTCTCCGTCAATACGGCAAGGTGCGGTCTATGCTGCCTCAAGAAACCTTCGTAGTCGCCCAACTTGTTTCTTAGGCTTCTAATATTCACATAAGATATTCTTATGTTGTCAGTTTGGATATTGTCCACTTTATTTTTTGGTTTTTCGGCTGCCCGACTCGTCATTTCTGATTGGCTTCTTTGGATTGTTCTACTTTCTTTCGAATCTTCCTGGTTGACCAGTTCGAAAAAATTGGAATCTCTTAACCACTATGCCGCTTGGCCACATCGTGCTCCTGTATAAGTCGCTTAGTATACCGAAGTCAGTTCCAATCTTGAATGCCACACTAAATGCTTCATCACGCACTGGGAGGGCTTCCACCGTGAAAACATTTTTCGGAAATCGCTCCTTCAGATATCCCTCTATTTGAGAAGACGGAGTACCTTTTTGGACTTTCCCAACATAAATCCATGCTTTTTTGGCCGCAGCACTGAAAGTACATTGTTTTTCTGTTCCTTCTGTTGACGGTGTTCCTTCACCTATAATTATTACATTCCTGTTCTTACTGCCGGTGTCCATGCCGGCCGCCGCCGCCGGGACGCTCGTCGGAATATTTCGTACTCTCTCGCTGGTGGCCCCATCTGTCTTCTTTGTAGTGAACTTACTTGTTGTGCCATTTGTTTTCAACTTTGCAGTATCCGTCTTATCTCCCGCAAGAAGTTTTTGCTGTTGAATATTTCCACATATTGCCAGAAATTTGTCATTGTCCTCCTTCAGCATATCCACTTGTTTCCTTAGATCAGTGATCTGCGTCTTGAGCACTTCAGTTTCCTTCTTCACTATCTTGCTTACAATATCAGCGAACTCCGGGCTGGTCATGAACTGTACCACTTCATGTCTCTCCATTACTTGTTTGCTTTCTCCCTGTCCCCGTGTATCCTTCTTCTGTCCTGTTGGCTGCGCTGTTTTGGCCGGTCCGTCCTTACTTGTCATTTCTGCCCTTCTTGTATTTTTCACTTTTACAGTAACTAACACAATAATTCTCAGGAGCGAGGCAAAGCACGTCTAATACATAAATACATAAATACATTGGACAATGATGGAACTTGAATTACAAAACATCAATTTCAAGGGTAAAAAAATCATGTTCTTTTTTATAAAACCGGTTAAACACGTCTCTATCAAAATTTCGTTATTATTTTTAGAATCAGGATGTGCGATTTGGTCAGAAATAATAACAAACATGTCAAAAAAAAGTGTAAGTCACGGTGTACCATAAGACTTGTGAAAAATGAATTTTTGGCCCCTTCGCAGCCGTCTGGTACGCCATTGGTGCATGACACATTCTCTTAACTTATAACGTTGTGTTCCTCGACCTTGACAGTGGAATGTACTAACAATTTGAACCATAACAGTGAAATGATAGCGACAAAAACAAAAAATTGTCTTGGAATATGATTACTGTGAACGCGCAATACTTTGAAACCGACTAGAGAAAAAACCAATGAGGGGATTTCTTGGGACTTTGGATATGTTGTAGAGGATGGAATTTTGTGTCGATGTCAGTAATAAAATTCCATGATTTAATTTTTTTGAGGTTTGGGCAATATTGTTGCTATGTTTGCCGCGCTAAAAATAAAACCTTGTGGAAAGAAGGTTTCATGAAAGCTGAAAGCTACATCTACTTCAATTATACATTTGCTAGGCTATACCTACTGTAAAATTTTCGATTTACGTAGAAACAATCGGTGGCGTATACTACAGAATGTTCATTATCAAATTTCCCACCCCAGATTTTTCATCACCAAAGTTCTTCCAGGAAAAACGTCTAAATAGGTCCATTTTTTCCAACAGAGACATACATTCAAGACACGTATTGCCAAGTTTTCATCTCCACCCACTCCGCTTCCACCCTACCATATTTTAAAATTCCAAATATCATCACCTAAATGAGACACATGAAATTGAAAAGGTGATGAAATTCTCTTTCTTTCAATTAATTTTGAAGAAATCAACCATCCTGAACCCCTCTCAAAATTCTCTCATTGTTAATTGAAGGGAAGTTTTTCCCCTAAAGTCCCGATTTCTGAGAAATAGTTTCTTCAGCAAAAACAGGTCGAGTTTTATTCCGAGGGAGACATCCAAGACATGCATTGTCAAATTTTTACCTTTAACCCCTTCGCCGCCACCCTACCCTACTTTGAAATTTCAATTAGCAGCACCTACCTAACCTGGTGGATTAAACTGAAGATAATAAAATTCTTCTTCTGTTGGTAAAAATTCAATTTTTGAACCAGATTTTAACCACACCCTTTACAAAAATTCCATTTATTGGGGGCCAAAAAATATTGAGATGAAATTTGGCAATGCGTGTCTTAGATGTCCCCGTTGCAATCGACTTGTTCCGACGTTTTCCTGAAAAAAAAACTCGGCAAGAATTTGAAAATGAACATTCTACAGGGTGTTCGCAAACTTGGGGTGGAAAATTGAACCGCAGTTAGGGAAAGGCTTCAAAAGCATTAGAAAATTGTTGAAAAAAATTTAGGGCTTCTATTTTTGAAAATATAGAGGGTCAAAGGTTGTCCTTTGACCCCCTCTATATTTCCGTAACTTTGGAAGATTTGAGTAAACTCTTTCCAACTGACTAAAAAGCGATGTTCCTAAACCTTTCAATGTTCTGTAATTTTATTTACTATTCAGGGTGACTCATTATTCCTCAAAAATTCAGCTTCCTTCAAAAATGCATGCAGAAAATTTCATATGGGAACAACTTGTGTTATTTGTTGCTCTACATCAGTTTTATAAACTCTAGAACTTTTGACAAGCATTTTCGAGGAAAACAAGATTTATAAAATGTATCGGAGCCCGCGGTACCATCACTTCTCTTTTCAAGGATTTTTGTATCACATTTGGCATTCCTTCAAAATTGTTGAAAATTATAGCTCTATCCGTATTGAAACAATCAATATAAATATATGTTAAGGAATCCTTTATACAGGGTGTTTCAGGGATGATGGCAAAAAATTCAACTGTGGGTAGATCTCGTCAAAATATGACGAAAACCCATATAGCATTTTGCAAAGTTCGGCCTAATGACAAAGATACAGCCCTCCAAAGTTCACTTTTTTCGGATTTCAAAAATTTGTAACTCAGGAACGTTTCAACAAATTTAGCTTTAATCCAGCGTAAGCTGCTTTGTCATAATTATCTATCAACCTGCCAAATTTGGAGAGAATCCAATCAGTGGCGTAGAAGTTATGAGGGGTCACCTTAAATCAACTTTTCTTCGGATGCTTCTAAATTATTGACCCTCGTAACTCCTACACCACTGGTTGGATTCTTTCCAAATTTGGCAGGTTGATAGATAATTACGACAAACCAGCTTTTGCTGAATTGAAGCTAAATTTGTTAAAACGTTCCTGAGTAACAAATTTTTGAAATCCGAAAAAAGTGAACTTTGGAGGGCTGTATCTTCGTCATTAGGCCGAACTTTGCAAAATGGTATATAGGTTTTCGTCATATTTTAAAGAGATCTACCCACAGTTAAATTTTTTGCTATCATCCCTGAAACACCCTGTATAACAAGTAGGTAATAAGGTTCATAATCCACTTTACTTCATTTTTCCTTCACTTTACAATTTATTAGTTCTATTACTATCATTATTATTATTATTATCACTGTTATACATTGTTGCTGAGTATTTTTTTTGTTGTAAAGCAACCCTTGTTGTTGAGGAAGATGTAATTTTGGTAATACAATTTCTTTCTCTCTCTGTCCCTGTACACTTAACCAGATTACATAACACATTTGAAGGTTATCTTTTTGGTCTGATGGAAAGAGTTTACTGAATTTTTTCAAAATAACGTTATGGGAGGGGTCAAAGGACCACCTTTTGGCCCCCCATATTTCCAAAAATAAAAATCATAAATTCTTTTCAACATTTTTCTGGCACTTTTGGGGCATTTCACTGCTTGCTTCTTACTTTCTTTCTTATAAAGATACAGGGTGTCACATTCCTTTTTTTTTCGATTTTTAACGTTCACTATGAGAAAGTGGTCTCGGTGAATTTGTCTGAATTTTTTATATGTTGTAGATTATGATTTTAGAAGAATATTTCTTGAAAATTGGACCCCTCCTATGACCAGTTTTTTCCCTACACTCCTAATAAGGTCCAAATTAGGATTTATCTCGAAATTTTTGAAATTCATAAAACGGGCTCATATCAAGATTGTGATCATGAGAAAAATCACTAAAAAAACCTAACTTATTAATTGGGGTAGTTACCGAGGGGGGTGGGGGTCAACATCGAGAAAATAAAAAGAAATTTCGAAACTCTCGACTCTCATGAAAGAATAATGGAGAATCAATTTTGAAAAGTCCTAATCAATTAGCTGGGGGTGGTTTTCAAGGGGTTGGAAATCTAAGAAATGGAAGAAAATTCCGAATCCTCTGTTTTCCATAATAATGATCTCACGAAAAATGGGGAAATAATTGTCCAAAATCTAAACCAATTACTTTGGGCGTTATTGAGGGTGTGGAGGATCGAAATAGAGAAAACGGTGAAATTCGGGACCTTCCAGTTTATCTACGAATTGATCTGGTCGAATGACAAAATGATAATGAAACCAGTCTGGATAAGGATCGAGCCCATCCCTACCCCTTATTCACCCACCATGATACTTATACCTACAACCATAATGGGAGGCTCGGGGGTTGCAATCAAGATTCTAAGAACTCACAGATAATATTCATGTTGCAGATTCTCGAAAAGCTCTCCACAGTTCTGTCTACGTTCATCATATGGCTAAAAAAAATTAAAATAGACCAGACTCTCACTATCTTTTTTTTTAAATAAATATGAACCCTGCTTTTGGTCACTGGTTGATTTGATAAGATTCCAAAGATATATCGATATTGGGAGTCAAACTCAATTTTTTCAAATCTGAATTTTTATTTCTGTCCTATGAATTCAAAGTTGAGGACTCTCTTCCGTTTTCTAGATTTGGACCACCGTCCTCTCAGTAACCACCCCAGATTTATGATTCAGGGTTTTTTAAATTATTGATTTATTATTCTTTCAATTGAAAGCTCTAGAATATTATTTCTTTCATTCGAATTAAACCCCCCACTTCTAATAACTAGGCAACTACTCAAATCCACAACTTAATGTTTTTTTCTTCTTCATGATCACAACCTTATCTTGAGCCATTTACATAAAATCCAAAAGTTTTGCGGCAATTTCTAATTTGGACTAGGACATGGTTCAACTTTTAACTCGTGGGTTACACATTATTATCATTGATTTTACCTTTATCAGGTGCCTTGGCTTTGTTTTTTTCCCCGGAAACATCGTACCTTCCGGTTATAGGCAAATATCATGGTGGGTAGGTAACAGCTAGTAGGGGTGGTCGAGAAATGAAGAACTTAATCCTTATTCAAATTGGTTATATCTTTATCATCATTTTGTCATTCGACCATATCAATTTCTAGATGAACTGGAAGATCTCGAATTTCAATGTTTTCTCGATTTCGACCCTCCACCTCCTCCCATAATACCCAAATTCATTGGTTTAGATTTTTTGGAATTATTTATCCATTGTTCGTAAAATCATATATCATGGGAATCAGAAGTTTCAGAATTTCACTCCATTCCTTTGATTTTGACCCCCAACCCCCTTTAAAATCATCCTCAGTCAATCGATTAAGATTTTTCAAAATTAATTTTCCATTATTCTTTTGTTCAGCTTTTATGAGAATCAAATGTTCCGGAATTTCATTTTATTTTCTCGATTTAAAAGTTAGATTTTTTAAGTGGTTTTTCTCATGATCACAGCCTCGATCTGAGCCCGTTTCATGAATTCGTGGGATAATAGTGCGGGCGCTGAGAGCCAAAATCGGGATGAACCTTGCAAATGGTGATGAAAGCATGAAATTCGGTACACGTACTCAGAGTGAGCCCCTCTTTCAGATAAGAGGTGGTACTGAAATCTAGACAAGCATCCGCTGCGGTTTTTTTCCTGATGATCAGATCGAAATTAAATTCGTGGTCTTCTAGGATGACACTGTTCCGATCAGCGATTTTGGGGTCCGTTTCTCATTGCCTGCCTTTGTGGGGGATGGGATATCCTGATCTGCTGGAGAGAGTTCAGATGGAGCTTTTTAGACGAGTCCTGTGTTTGCCTAAGTCGACCTCTGGTTCTTTGATTCGACTGGAGACGGGCATAAGTAGGGTTTCCCTCTTTACATTTTAATCTTGTCTTGCCTGGCTGTTGAAATTACTCCGGATGCCCACCAGCAGATATCCTAGGGCGTGCTTTGACAGGCTGGTCAGTTTGTACTCGGTCGACGAGTCCGCCGTCGATGTGCGTTATAACTGGGCAGGTCGGCTCGCTGGGCTCTTTGAAGTTGTGAACTGTCGCGATCTCTGGGATAACCTTAATTTTGAAAACTTAAGCTCGAGAAAGGCTGAAATGATTGACGCGTTAAGGGAGAGATTGTTTATGGAGGACTTGAGATATCTGGAGCACGCCCCACAGTCGGTGTTTTTCCTTCCACCCATTTTGCAGGAGCCTCAGCAGTATCTGGAATTCCAAATTCCAATACACTTCAAGAGATTTGTGGCACAAATGAGACTTGCCAATAACTTTTCGCTCAAATTTTTTCTCAGTGGAAATACTTATAACATAAACACCTCTGAATTTTGTACGTTGTGTAATTTACACTGCCACGAGAGTCTTGATCATCTGATTTTTGAATGTCCCCTGTACCGCAGCTGCAGATCTCTTCTTCCTGCGGGGCTAAGGACGTTTGACGATTTGATTGTTTGTTTGAGGGGTATTGACCAGAGAGGCGCTGAGGCTAGGAAATTACATCATGGCTACGCTTAAGCTCCGCTCATTCGCTTTTAACGAATGAAGTGATATTTTAAAATGTGTTGAACGGTTTGTGTACCAGTATTGTTTTAAAATGTATCAGTATTAGTGTTAACGGTGATCTTGTTCTACAATTGTTATGAGAGTTTTTTTTCTCAAAAAACAATAAATCATTTGAATTTGAAATTTGAGATAAGAAGTGGAGCCACGCCGAATTTTTACCGGAAGGGGGCTGCTGAAAGTTCAAGGTGCTAGGACTCCCACTTAACGGCTTATCAGTTCGTTCAAATAATTATAAAGGAAACTTATGAATATTTTGGTTGGAGGTACGGCATGGGTGGATATGCATACAGGCTACTATAACGAAAGTCAAGCATCGCCCGCAGAAGCCAGAACCTGGATGGGTGACTGGTGGATAGCTGTGCGCGAAGAGAGCGGACGCAGCGTAGTGTACTTGCCCAAGGGGGTTCCATTACCTGTACACGCACACGAACGAGATGATTGTAAGTAGTAGCATAAATCCATAGTGCGGCTCGGTGCGCCCGACACCTCGACACCAAGAAGATGGGTAAAAGAGGTTACGATTATATATATCGCTATGCTCGGGCACAACTTACATACGTCGGGCCTAAAACAGTCGCTTTACGCTCTTACTACATAAATAACTATTATTTTATTTTCTCCAACTTTAAGGAGCCCCCCGAGCCCCCTTCCGGTGAAAATTCGGCGTGGCTCCACCTCTTATCTGAAAGAGGTGCTCATTCTGAGTATGTGTACCGAATTTCATGCTTTCATCACCATTTGCAAGGTTCATTCACCTAGTGCCCCCACTATAAACTGTTCATAGGAGGGATCCAATTTTTCAGGAACATACTTCTCAAATCAAGGTCTACAACATTCAAAAAATTCAGCCAAATTCACCGAAACCACTTTTTCATGGCAAATGTGCGGGGTCCTTTTCAACTTGCGAATCATTCAACAAAATCAGCCTGAATTAAGCAATGGCTGGTTTGTCGGAATGTCGGGATGATCTACCTACCTGCCAAATCTGGTAAAAATCCGATTGGTGGCGTAGGAGTTCTGGGAAGAACATTGATTAAATAGAATCTTCAGATGCTTCCAAATTAATGGATCCTCCCTCCGCCACTGATTGTACTCTTGCAAAATTTGGCAGGTAGGTAAATGATTCTGGGTGTGGCGGTGAATTTGATTTAAGCATAATGTATGATAACGCACAGCATGGTACCTATTGGTCGATTTAAACTGCAAAATTTTTCAGATAAATCCTCCTGTAACAACCGAAATCCAGCAAGTGGAAGTGATGCAGTTGGACTTCAATATGGGCACGATAAAGAGCACGGGCATACAAGCATTGCAAGCCTTGGCAGAGAAATACCCCTGCAAAGAGCTGATCTTGGACTTCATCGATCTCAAAGAACATCTCATCTTATTGATCACTGAAGCCGTAGCCAAACAAGATAAATTCGAAATATTATCGTTGCGGGATGTACGCCGAGCTCAACAGTCACGTCAAAAAGTGTTGAAACACATCTTGAACACGTGTTGTTCCAACCTGAAAGTTCTGAACTTGTCCCAGACGATTTTGTTCAGAGACGAGCTGTCGACAGCACTGAAAAATGCACCGAGCTCGCTGGAAAAGATGGGACTGTACAACTCCAGGCTCGAGGACACTGGTCAGTATACCAAAACGCTGATGAAATCGTCAATATTTGAAACATATTTGGTACCTACTAAAATGGTTTACGTCTGGTTCACCACGGCTTGTGATACTTTCCAAATCAGTTACTTAAAAAAAAATTGAGATTATATTAAAAATATGAAAAGTTGTTTTATTCATTAAAGGGCACTTCATAAAAGTACGCAAGCCGGCCGCAACGCAATAAATCGCAACGTTTCTGACTAGCAGGCAAGGTAATCGCAAAACCATTGCAACGTAGTAGATTTCTTGGAGCCAATCAGGAACGTTGAGCCTTGCGTTGCGGCTGCGTTGCGCAATTCGTAGATCGGCCTCAAGTTTTTGATTGGCTCGCAAAGAATCTGCTGCGTTGCGATTACCTTGCGAAACAATCAGAAACGGGAGCAACCGAAATTTGCGACAATAGTGGCAATTCTGTAAAATTTGAACACCCCTTAAAATTTTAAAAGGCCCTGGTCACCTAGGAACGATCAGAAGTCGGCTTAACGATTGGCTGATTCTCTTTCAACGGCCTTTAAATTTTAACGGGTTTGATACAGAACGCCTCATATATCATAAATTGCTGTGATTCAAAGGACTTGTCCTTGCTTGGGAACATAATCGTTTATGATTTCCAGATCTCGCAATGCTGGCAGAAAGCTGTCCAAACTTGAGAGAACTAGAACTGGAAGGCAGGTTCGTCAAGCACCCGTCGTTGGCCAAATTCCATTCTTTGGAGTCTCTTCACATCGACCTTTATTTGGTCAAAAATCTTACTTGGTTACAACGGTAGGTACACAGAACACTTTTTATAATCTTATACTCGTGGGTATAGTTTTATAAAAAGTAACACATTCCTCATTGAACTCGTTCGCATCTTTTTTTCAGGCGTTTAATCAAGCTGCCGAAACTCAAATCGGTTCATATCTTAGGCTTCGACCAAAAAAAGGAAAACATCAGATCACTCAGTGAAGCACGTGAAGAACTGAGGATCTTCCAGAAAGATTTTAGTTTGATTGCTGACAAACAAGTGATACAAGATAGAACCGAAAAGTTGAGATTGCTCATGAAACCGCATAATATTGAAGTATATATGGAATGTGTAACTGTTTTATATGATGACTGGGAAGAACCTGCTTGGTTCAAATACAAGAAATGTAGCATTCGTGGATTGGGCGCAGAGCCGCCGACAGGGTGGCTCACGTGGCCATATGTCCATCATTTCAATCCCTATTTTCCCTAGCTTCACAATTCTCCAAAATGTTGAAGCAATAAAGTTGGAAAATCCAATACACAAACCGGTTTTTTCTTTACTGAAGTACGTTCAACCCTGGTATAACTGTAGCTGGTTGGCTGGGGTTTCGTCTCGTCACGCGGCGCCTTTGGGAAAGGAACATTCGGCAAATCATAGCTCACTCGGACCACACTAGGAATGAACGAACTATATCTACCATATAGAATGGCAGAATTATTCATATTCTCAAAAACGTTACCAAACTGAAGAAAGGTAGGTAATCATTGCAACATAGGCAATAATTCGAATATTTGACTTTCACTTATTCAAGCTTCATCAACCCACCGAGCTCTCTGAATTCCCAGGAACAGAATGTGACAGGATCAACTGGTTAGCCAAGATTGTTCTCACTGTGAAGACAGAGCGCATGGAAAAAACAGATTATTTTCCAAAAAGTCTACATCGTCAGCATCCACGAAAGCTAGAAAAACCAAGCTATAGAAAAACCAGCTTGTGTGTTAATTAACCCAAGAGAAATTAGTTTTGACCTTGAAAAACTGGTCGTGAAAATAGCAGGTTTCAGTCAGACGTTTGCGCTCTCTCCAAATTTTTGGATTGCAGAAAAGTCCCAGCAGAGGCTTTTTGGCTAGAGCTGTCAAAAGTTTGGAAACTGATAATTTCGAACAACTTCAAATGAGAGAAGTCGACTAGAACATACGCGAAAGTGATTGATAGCGATGTTAGGGACGGAGTTCAATTGGTTAAAACAAGCGTTGCGAAATCAATCCGTCTGGGTTCATTCCTTGACGGATTTTCATCATTTTGGTTTCTTTCGAAAGCCACAAAGGATGTACTTTGGTTTGAGCCTATTGACATTTCCAAAATCCAAAAATAATTTTTTCAAAAGTCAATTTTTTTGGCTGAAAGTGGAAAGTGGAAGTGGAAAGTGGACTGATGTGCCTTGATCAGGCATTCAAGTCTCCATCGAGTTTCACATACACGAACGCTCTAGAATGCACCAGATCGCTCCAGACTTCTACACTGCGATCTAATGGATGGAAGGATCCAGAATGGTCGAGTGTTTACCAATATGTACGGGATCGCCGCTCGTAACAGTATGGTAACCGGCACTGCCGGCCATCCGTATTGTAGCCGGCACCAAGTGAGTGACAGTGCGTCATGCCGGCTTTCCGTACCGTAGCATTCTGTGCCGTATAGTGCAGTAAAGATAGTCAAAAAAGACCCCAAACCTTGAAAAAATCAATTCGAGGAATTTTATAGCATATATCGATTCAAAATTTCATCCTATACCACATACTCAAAATCCTCGAGAATCCCAGTTGAGCATTCTTCTTGCGGCGCTGTCAAAGTATATCATGTTGGCTGAAACTAGTCCGAAAATTGTATTGTTGTTTTTGTCACACTACAGCTACATTGTTGGCTCAGAGCTGTTGGTATACACTGCAGGGCATGACCAGACCTTTGTTTGAACTTCAAACTTGTATTTCTTGAGAAAAAAAAAACATGGAAGTCGCTTTAATTCCCAATTAACTGTGTTGATTGAAGATAATCCGAGGGTTAGTAGCCAAGTTTATTAAAATATGTTTTATTTGTGATGGAGGCATGAAATTGGGTATGAGTGGTGTTCATGGTCTACTTATGTGAATTTGATTTGCTGTGTATCATTATTCACTAATTTGTATCTGCCGAAGCTAGTCATGAAGTCTGTCTTTTGATATTGTCATTCTAGGAATGACAGCTCCCGAAGAAATAAGTCAATTTAAGTGTGAAGTTCAACAGCGTTTTTTATTGTTCCCAATCAATATGATCGACAATTTATGAATGGATGGATAGCTGAAACTGTTCTGTAACTTAGTTCCCTTCGACTACACGCGGAACCAAGCGCAAAAGCCTAGGAAAAAATGTTTCTCACGTCGCCCATCATCATAAAATTTGTGCCCCTAGGGTGTGTTGAATATATTTCTATACCGTGTATTCACTTGAACTCAGTGCTTTGAAGTATTTCACGCCTCAATATCAATTCTTCGTGCCTTCTACTTGACAACTGCAGATCGTATCGACGTTTGTCTATACTCATGAGTCTGTATTTGCTGTTGTTTCGCCAAAGTAGCATGAAATTTGGTGCAATTTGAACAGTGACAAGTGCCGGTTGAAAAAAAAAAAAAATTCGGGGCTTTCGCGCATCACTCCTCATTTAGTAATACTCATTAAAATTATAAAACAGTTGAAGCTATCCACTCAATAATGAATCCTCATCATATTAATTGGTAACACTGAAAAAAACTCGGCTGAACTGAGCACTCCAATTGGCTGGTTTCATCTGGAACTGTTGTTTATAAGATTTCAATATAAAGAAATTAACCTTACAACGGCTTCGGCAGATACGTATTAGTGGATAATGATATGCGAAAGATGGATTTACCCTTCTATTACATGAAAAAATTATAAAAACCTGTTTTTTTTTGACATTCCGAAGTATTTTTTCTCATTATGAAGAACAGTGTGTACATGCGGCGACAACTTGTCTGCCTCTTGTTGAGATTTAACGTAGAGTCGAATGATTACTTTTTGAGATGCGTGGACGATTATTAATGGTGATTTGTATGAGTTTCTGCAACTTCAATTTTCAAGGGGGTCCTTGAGCTCCCCTAACCAAAATATGGCAAGGCGCCATGCTACATTTGAAAAAGAGACCATGAAGACCACTCATACCAAATTTCATGCCTTTATCACAAAAAGAACAGATTTTATTAAATTGGGTCACTAATCCTCGAACTACACTTGATTACCACTGGTAATTGCGGATTAAGCAAATTTTATGTTTTTTTTTTGCGGGAAATAGAATGTCGACGGGTCAGATAACGTTCTGGTCATGCCCTGGAGTAAATACCAACAGCTCTGAGCTAACAATATGGCTCTGATGTGACAAAAGCGAGGATACAGTTTTCGGACCTGTTGCTAACATGATATACTTTAAGAATAGGGATTTTTCTCTAAGTCTTTGCCACACTTGTTTTTGTATTATTTATATGGTCGACGCGCGTTTCGGCATTGAGCCATTATCGAGACGTTCGTCGCATATAAAATCCAAAATGGTCGCAGCAAAAAAGGTAAAAAGGTTGTCAATTTGACAACGTGAGTGACCAGTGAGGTGGTGCTCGCCTCACTCCCGTGCTTTTTTTTCCACAAATCTTTATAAGAGGGTCCCCCACTGCCTTGTGCCCGGGGCCTCATTTGTTCAAAAGACGGCACTGCCCACACTATCAATCTACTGGGTTTACAATAGGTCAGGCGCGTGCTGGCCCGCCGGGCAGCCGGGCGTTTCCCGGTAGGCCCTCAGCCGTACGGCCTCAAGGGACCTTTCTTGTCTTTTTTACAGTTTTAAATTTTTGAACAATTGGATGAATTTTTTTCAAGCATACAATTGACCATTGAATCATTGATTTTGTGACTTTTTAGATCGCGAGGATGTTTGTAATAGTAATCGGATAGTTTTTTTTTTGGGACGTGCTCAAGTGAAGTTTTAATTTGCTAAATGTTGATCAAAAAAAATAAGAGAATGAAAATAGAAAGAACCAGAACTTACCTAAATTTAACATAACTTTCTCGCAAGATTGAATCACTTCCAATGAATGAGTGGTTGACATCAAGCACGATTGTTCCTACAACCGTTCCGGATAACTTGAGTTTAAAAACAACCCAAAAATTTGATGTGGGGCTAGGCAGAGGGCACCTTTTAAAAAGCTAGTCACTGTTTTTGGCACGTTAAATTTCTTCAATGTTTCATATTTCATATGTGGAACATGCTTTTTGCAAGTCTGAACCCCCGAATATGGTAGAACTTCATTTTCCGTGGAAGAGGGAGCCCCCTGGAAGTTCACTTGTTGTGCTTGTGCTATGCCTGAGCTTTACCCCAGATTGCGTTTTTCTGGTCATACCGTGCCGTACCGTACCGTACCGATCAAAAATGTGTGTTGCTACAGTAACGCTGAGTAAACAGGTCTTGTCATTGTTGGAGTGACTTGACGTGTCGGTTTGAACAATGGCATAAATATGGGTTTTCAGCTTGAGGACAAAATAAAGAACGAAAAAGCTAGAAAATCTTTTTTCACTAGTAGCCGTGAAGTACATCGTTATTAACCTGTTTCTGAGCTAGAAAGGCGATTTTCTAGAAGTAAAAAAAATACTAAATATATAAACCACGGTCGAAAAAATTATTATAGCTTCAGCGCCTTATATCCCTCAGCTGTTCTTCGGAATCTAAACTGGCGTTTCAGTTATAAGAATACTTTCTCAACCTTGGTATATAATATACTATTGTTTAGAGTTGCGCAAGAAGGGCTATTTTGGTTTGTTTTTGTCGTTCTTTTCACTTCAATTTGTGGATATAGTGCAGTAAAGATAGGTTTTGACGTTGAAAAAATTAATTCATGAAATTTCAAAGCTGTTATCGACTCAGAATTTCATCTTCTACCATGTACTCAAAATCCCCGAAAATCCTATCCGAGCATTTTTCTTGCGGCGCTGTCAAAGTATATCATGTTTGCTGCAACAAATCCGAAAATTGTATCCTCGCTTTTGTCACATTAGAGCTATATTGTTAGTTTAGAGCTGTTGATATACACTCCAGGGCATGACCAGAACGTCATCTGAGCCACTGAAAGCCTATTTCCCGCAAAAGAAAACACGTAACTCGCTTTAATCTGCAATTACTAGTGGTAATCAAGTGTAGCTCGAGGATTAGTGACCAAATTTAATAAAATCTGTTCTTCTTGTGATAAAAGCATGAAATTTGGTATGAGTGGTCTTCATGGTCCCCTTTTCAAATGTAGACATGGCGTCTCGCCATATTTTGGTTAGGGGGGCTTAGGGACCCCTTTGAAAATTGAAGTTGCAGAAACTCATGCAAACCACCATTAAAATAATTGTCACGCATCTCAAAAAGTAATCATTCGACTCTACGTTAAATCTTAACAAGAGACACACCAGTTGTCACAAGTATACGCACTGTTCTTCATAATGAAGAAAAAATTCTTCGGAATGTCAAAAAAGAATCAGGTTTTTATAATTTTTTCATGTAATAGAGGAATAAATTCATCTTCCGCATATCATTATCTACTGATTCGTATCTGCCAAAGCCATTGATGAAGTCCATTTCTTCATATTGACATCTAGAAGCAACAATTCCAGATGAAACCAGCCAATTCAAGTTCAGCAGCGGTTTTTTCAATGTTATCTACTGATATGAATGACAATTTATTATTGGGTGGATAGCTTCAACTGTTTTATAATTTTATCGAGTATAACTAGATGAGGAGTGATGCGCGAAAGCCCCGAAAGAAATTTTTTAACCGTCACCTGTCACTGTTAGAATTGCACCAAATTTCATGCTACTTTGGCAAAACAACAGCAAATACAGACTAAAGAGTATAGACAAACGTCAATACGATCTGCAGTTGTCAAGTAGAAGGCACGAAGAATGAGGATTGAGGCGTGGAATACTTCAAAGCTCTCAGTTCGAGTGAATACACGGTATAGAAGTATTTCCAACAAACCCTGAGGGCACAAATTTTATGATGGTGAGCGACGCGAAAAAAAAAATTCCTATGCTTTTGCGCTTGGTTCCGCGTGTAGTAATATAAAATTAGGTTACAGAAGAGTTCCAGCTATCCATTCATTCATAAATTATCGATCGATTGTCGATTAAAAAACGCTGTTGAACTTCACACTTGAATTGGCTCATTTCTTCGGGAGCTGTCATCCCTAGAATGACAATATCAAAAAACAGACTTTGGGAATAGCTTCGGCAAATACAAATTAGTAAATAATGATACACAGCAGATCAACTTACCGTTTCTTAGATTGAAAAATCATTGAAAACTGTGTTTTTTTTTGACACTCCGAAGAAATTTTTTCAACTCGAAGAACAATGCGTACGTGGCGACAACTGTTGTGTCTCTTGTCAAGGTTTGGTGTAGAGTCAAATTATTACTTTTTGAAATGTGTAACGATATTTACCGGTGGTTTGTGAGAGTTCCTGAGACTTTTAATTTTTAAGGGGGTCCTTAGGCCCCCCCTTTAACCAAAATATGGCGAGGTGTCATGTCTACATTTGGGAAGAAGACCATAAAGACCACTCATACCAAATTCCATGTCTCTATCACAAATCAAACAGATTGTAATAAACTTGGTTACTAACCCTCGGATTATACTTAATCAACACTGTTAATTGGAAATTGAAGCGACTTCCGTGTTCTTTTTTTTCGGGAAATACGAGTTAGAGGTTCAAAGGGAGGTCTGGTCATGCCCTGCAGTATATACCAACAGTTCTAAGCCAACAATGTAGCTCTAGTGTGACAAAAACAAGAATACTATTTTCGGACTAGTTGCAGCAAACATGATATACTTTGACAGCGCCGCAAGAAAAATGCTCAACTGGGATTTTCGGGGATTTTGAGTATATGGTAGAAAATGAAGTTCTGAATCGATATCTGCTATAAAATTTCATGAATTCATTTTTTCAAGATTTGGGGTCTTTTTTGACTATCTTTACTGCACTAATATACGTATTATTATTATTATTATTTACAAAAAATTAATTGAGAAGAAACTATTTTGGCGCCATTGCTTACTTCGATCGCCGCAAAAAAATTTCAAGTGGGGGACCCGTGAGTGTCATCCAACATCGGGGCCCGGCGAAGCAGCTTTCGACAGCCCTGCCTACTAGCTAGACAGGTAAACCGGAAGGTACAGTTAAATTCCCAGTAATTGTTTCATCCTTTTGGGATACCATTCAGTCAAATCAGGCCAAACGGTGCGGTTCGGAATCGTCTTTCTGCCTCGCGTTGGAAACTTCGACACCGGTTCAATGTGCAACGCTATGACGGTGAGTGCTTTCAAATTTTCAATTATCCATGCCTGATTTGAATTTTTAATTTCTCAACAGCACCAAACGACCTTCCGCGATTTGTCCGGCGATATTCTTTGGGAAATCTTCAGAAAAATGCCAAAAAATGAGCTGGCCGAGGAGCTGGCAGAAATAGCTACCTTCTGTCCTGAATTTGCCGGAATCATCGCAGACACACGTCTTTGGCAAAATGTGTGTATACAACACTTGCGCCGCTGGACGTCTCGGGTGGCTTTTGAAGAGCTATTCACGGGACCGTGTCCAATTGACACAATCAGTTTCCGGCATTGCAGGGTAAGAGCGTGTTAATTCATTCAAAATTGTACACTATGTAAAATAAAATAAGATATTTATGTAGCAAGAGCGTGAAGTGACTGTCTTGGTCACATTTTTTGAGTTCACTACCGTATGCTCGTTGAAATCAGAAATCATGAATGAGGGCAGGCTGTGAACTTTGAAAAGTAGGTACCTATGTCCAAACTGTAGGTATTCCATGACGACGGCTCATCATGTTGGCATCAAATTTGAGTGATTATTGATAAACTCACGACATACTCAAAACATATGCATGATATTGTCATAACAGGTCAACACATGAAGTGGTCCACCCCAAAATTTCGCCTCACTTTGAGGGGACATATCTCGGAAAATACGTTACCGATTATTAAAAGCCTGCTGATGCCTGAAAGAGGGTCCTTTTGGCTACAAGGTATCACAGCATCACAGCGTGTCCGGTGTTCAATGACATTGTACTTGATATACAGGGTGACAACGGAAGGACTGCCGAAGTGGTCCACTTTCAACACTGGGTAACTTTTGCTAAAAAATTTCCAGACTTTTTCTGGTGCAATTTTTGGAGAGCACTCATCAAAACTTGTCTCCGTATTTTGATTTTTGAAAAAGATGTGTCACTTCATGTAAAATTCGAATTTTCTGATGCTGCTTCCGTCATTGGTCATGCAGTTGACTGTAATTTGGCACAAATGCATAATTTGCCGTAAGAAACTACCCCATGAAAATTTTCTACCTCACGGAGACCTAATGGTGCTACCCCTGTGGTCACCTGAACCTTCAGGGTTCGGGGTCGGTCTCAAATGGGGTAGGTTGCGACGATACATTCACTGTTCATCAAACACAGTGTGGCTCAAATATAGATTTAGTGACCATTCGTTGCATTACAAGTCCCATTGTTACCATATCATCCCTATTTTGGTTACTTTTGTACAGGCGGGTGATTTATACGAAAAGTTACAAGGCTATATCTCGAGAACGGAAGAAGGTGGAATCAAAAAAAAAAAATTTGTTTAAATCTGAGACAGTGATGCACATTTAAGCATAGTGTAGATGTTTTCAAAACAGCCCCTAACTAGGGCTTGAAGGCGACCATGCCATTTTAGAAAAGTGTTTTTTTTTTTCAATGGATATCTTGTTAATCTTATTGTTAAATGGCAATATGAGTGCAAAATGATATTTTCAAATTGATATACTCAACTCTTAAGTTTCTACCCCAAGTGGAAATTGATGAAAAAATGTTTATTACGAAACTGTCTGCCTTATAAAAAGGTTATTCTACCTGACATCCTTTTGATGTGGATCAAATAGACATCAAATTATTGATGTTTGTGGGGAGGGGATTTGATCAAATAAACAAAATAAAACAGCACAATCGAACAACGCGTGCCTTGTGTGAAACAACATCTTTCCAGTTTTTTTTTTATATTTTTGTTCTCATGTTTGCATTCCAATACACATTGTTCAGTTGTGCTGTTTCATTTTGTTCATTAGATCAAATCCCCTTCCCCCAAACATCAATAATTTGATGTCTATTTGATCCACATCAAAAGGATGTTAGGTAGGATAACCTTTTTTTATAAGATAGACAGTTTCGTAATAAACATTTTTTTATTAATTTCCACTTGGGGTAGAAACTTAAGGGTTAGGCATATCAATTTGAAAATGTCATTTTGCACTCATATTGCCATTCAGATCAACAAAATATCCATTAAAAAAAAACACTTTTCCAAAATGGCATGGGCACTTTCAACCTCTAGTTAGGGGCTGTTTCAGAAAAATCCACACATGCTGAAATGTGCACCGCTGTGTCAGATTAAAACAAATTTTTTTTTTGATTTTACCTTCTTCCGTTCTCGAAATGTAGCCCTGTAACTTTTCGTATAAATCACCCTGTACGAAAGTAACCAAAATAGGGCTGATATGGTAGCTATGGAACTAGTAATGCAACGAATGGTTACTAAATCTATATTTGAGCCACACTGTGTTTGATGAACAGTGAATGTATCGTCGCAACCTACCCTATTTGAGACCGAACCTAAACAGGTACCAGGTGACCACAGGGGTAGCACCATTAGGTCTATGTGAGGTAAAAAAATTCCATGGGGTAGTTTCTTACGGCAAATTATGCATTTGTGCCAAGTAACAGCCAACTGCATGACCAATGACGGAAGCAGCATCAGAAAATTCAAATGTCACATAAAGCGACACATCTTTTTCAAAAATCAAAAGACGGAGACAAGTCAAGAACCATTTTGAGATTTTAATAAGTGCTCTCCAAAAATTACACCAGAGAAAATCTGGAATTTTTCTAGCAAAAGTTACCCAGTGTTGAAAGTGGACCACTTCGGCAGTTTTTCCGTTGTCACCCTGTATATCAAGTACAATGTCATTGAACACCGGACACGCTGTGACACCTTGTAGCCAAAAGGACCCTCTTTCAGGCATAAGCAGGCTTTTAATAATCGGTAACGTATTTTCCAAGATATGTCCCCTCAAAGTAAGGCGAAATTTTGGGGTGGACCACTTCATGTGTTGACCTGTTTATAGTACAGGTGTCTCGAAATTATTGCAACAAAACTTACAGGAGAATAGAAAATTTAAGAATCAGGGGACCTCCTTGATGAAAATACTCTCGCAAACGTAATAACGGAGATACAGGCCTTCAAAGTTGATTTTTTAAAAAGTGTTTTTTGCATAACTTTTGAACCGTTGAGCCGATTCTATTCAAACTTGAACCAAAATCCACTAAAATAAGTCTCTATCGAACAATGATAAAGCATTCCATCAAACAATTTCAGGGGCGAAGATAATGGGGGGTACCTTCCTCCTTGAATATTTTTGAAAATTGTTGATATTTTCGTATTCTCCGTTCAATTTAGAGAAAAAAGGTACTCAAGCAAAATTTTGATTGAAGGCTTCATTTTCGAGAATTTGGGTCTGAAACTTCGGAGAACATCTCGAAAACACCACTTTCAAGGCTTTATGAATTAAAATTGAGGAAAACTCAAGATTCCTCAACTAAAATGAGTTTTCTAGGTGTTTTCAGGTGACAAACTACCATTTGTGCTGAAAAACATGAAGCTTTTCAGAAAAAAAAACTGGGCCCTGAAAAATGGTGATTTTGAGATGTTCTCCGAAGTTTTAAACCCAAATATCTCAAAAATGAAGCCTTCAATCAAAATTTTGCTTACAATTGAACGTAGAATTCAAAAATTGCAACAATTTCTAAAATAACTCAAGGGGGTGAAAAATAGGGGGAAAAGGGGATACCCCCTATTATCTTCGTCCCTGGAAATGTTTGATAAAATGCGTTATCATTGTTCGATAGAGACCTTTATTCGTAAATTTTGATTCAAATTTGAATAAAATCGGCTCAACGGTTCAGAAGTAATGCGAAAAAAACTGTTTTGAAAAAACAACTTTGGAGGCCTGTATCTCCGTTATTACGTTTGCGAGAGTATTTTCATTGAGCAAGTCTCCTTATTTTTCAATTGTCTACCTCCGTGTGAATTTTGTTGCAATAATTTCGGGACACCTGTATAACAGTTATACAGGATCTTTCAGCGATATGATAGCAAAAAATTTGACGAAAACATATGTACCACTTTGCTGAGTTGGACCTGATGTCAAAGATACAGCCCTTCAAATTTCACTTTTTTTGGATTTTAAAAATTTGTGACTCAAGGACGTCCTGACAAATTTAGCTTTAATTCAGCTTAAGCTGGTTTGTCATACTTATCTATCAACCTGCCAAATTTTGGAAGCATCCATTCAGTGGCGTAGAAGTTATGAAGGGTCATCGTCATGGACAGGGAGCTGGTGCCTCAAAACTTAAGTCATAGGGTACATGAATTCAACCCCGCAGGTCTAATGTGCGTTGATAAGGTTGTTGAAAATTGCTTTGTCTTACATGTCAGACCGGGGGCTTTAGGCTGGTCATGAGCCTGTTAATTTTCGAAAAAACGGCCAAAAATTCACGTCATAAGGTACATGAATGAGACCAGCTGGATTTTGTATGGGAACATTCCCTTGATCAAATATCTGGTCGTTGGACAAAATTTTTGGGGGCTTTCGGTCTATAAGACAAGTTTGAAATTTCCAAAAAAGAACCAAAATTTATCAATTTTTTCACAGACGTTTTGTTGACTAACCCACCAAGTGTCATATACATTTGTGATCAGGATAAAAAACGACATCGATTTCCATGTTGAAAAACAGAGTTTACGATTCGAGAAAAAAATTTCGATGTTGCTGCGTGAAAAATCATGTAAGAATTATTTTCATTCCTCAAGCTATGTCAAAGGAGAAGTCTCCAGGAGGAGGTAAATTTTGGCCTTTTTTGAAAATTTCAAACTTGTCTTATGGACAGAGAGCCCCCAAAAATGTTGTCTTATAACCCGATTTATGATAAGGGGATGTTCCTACACGAAAGCCTGTTGGTTTAATTCATGTACCTTATGACATAAGTTTTTGACATTTTTCGCAAATTGACAAGCCTATACCAGCCTAAAGCCCTCGGTCTGAAATGTAGGACAAAGAAATTTTTAACAACCTTATCAACGCACATCATACCTACAGGGTTGAAATCATGTACCTTATGACGTAAGTTTTGAGGCACCAGCTCCCTGTCCATCACCTTTCAGGTCAACTTTTCTTCGGATGCATCTAAATTATTGGCCCCCATAACTCCTACACCACTGGTTGAACTCTTTCAAAATTTGACAGGTCGGTAGACAGTTTCGACAAATCAGTGTTGGCTAAATTTGAGTTTTATTCGTCAGAACGTCACTGAGTTACAGTTTTTTGAAATACGAAAAAAGTCAACTTTGAACTGCTGTATCTTCGTTACTAGGCCAAAGTTTGCAAAATGATATATAGGTTTCCGTCTCGGTTTCCGTCATACTTTGACGAGATCTGCTTGCAGTTGATTTTTTTTTCATCATCGCTGGAACACCCTGATGTATATAACGTCTTTGGGTACATTCGTGAGTCGATTTGAACCATAAATTTTCCAGATTGAACCTCCCATATCAACTGAAATCGAGGAAGTACAAGTGAACAAATTGGATCTGAGCTTGCACACTATTAAGGCAGACACAGAAACAATGAGAGCCTTGGCAATGAAATACGCCTGCAAAGAGTTGATCTTGGAGCTTATCTATGATCATACCGATATCGACTTGATCACGGCGGTCTTTTCGAATTGCGAAAATCTCGAAGCCCTATCGTTCCGGGATGCTCGCTGGCCTCGATATTCACGTCACCAAACGATGGAGAAAATCTTGAATAAATACTGTTCCAACCTGAAAGTTCTGAACTTGAACCAGACTGTTTTGAGAAAAAGCGAGCTGATGCTGATGGTCGAGAAAGCACCGAGGTCGCTGGAAAAGCTGGGACTGTATAATTATTACATGCTCACAGACAATGGTGAGTACACGGAATGCCAATTTGTCGATAAGTGGAACTGGACAGGGAGCTGGTGCCTCAAAACTTACGTCATAAGGTACATGATTTTAACCCTGTAGGTCTAATCTGCGTTGACAAGGTTGTTAAAAATTCCTTCGTCTTACATGTCAGACCAGAGGCTTTAGGCTGATATAGACTTGTCTATTTTCGAAAAATGTCGAAAATTCATGTCATAAGGTACATGAATGAAACCAATCGGCTTTTGTGTGGGAACATCCCCTTAATCAAATATCGGGTCATGAGACAAAATTTTTAGAGGCTCTCGGTCCATAAGACAAGTTTGAAATTTTCAAAAAAGGCCAAAATTTACCTTCTCCTGGAGACTTGTCCTTTGGCATAATTCTAAGAATGAAAAACGATTCTTACATGATTTTTTACGCAGGTTTCGAATCTGTCCACAAAACTTTTCAATGGTTCATCGCTCACAGGGTGCAACATCGAAATTTTTTTCTTAAATCGTACACCCTGTATTTTTAAACATGAAAATCGATTCCATTTTTCATCCTGATCACAAATATATATATCACAAATGGTGGGTTAGTGAAGCGCCTGTAAAAATTTTTATAAATTTTGGTCTTTTTTTAAACATTTTAAACTTGTCTTATGGACCGAAAGCCCCAAAAATTTTGCCTCACGACCAGATTTTTGATCAAGGGGATGTTGCTACACAAAATCCAGTTGGTTTCATTCATGTACCTTATGACGTAAATTTTTGCCCATTTTTTCAAAAATTGACAGGCTCATACCAGCCTAAAGCCTTCGGTCTGACATGTAAGACAAAGTAATTTTCAACAACCTTATCAACGCACATTAGACCTACAGGGTTGAAATCATGTACCTTATGACGTAAGTTTTGAGGCACCAACTCCCTGTCCAAACATGTATCAAAATGTCTGTGTCTGCGTTGAATTGATACAAAAATCATTACCAAGGTATGCACAGGGCAATCACGCGAGAATTCCTCCTATACCGGGTGTTTTCCCTTTGGGATAATTTAAAAAAGAGAAACTTTTTTCAACAACTTTCTCGTTATTTCTCATAAAAAAACTCACTCGTATCATTCCATTTTTTTTGCAAGCAATCATATCTTTTGGCCTCGGAAGCTCATGATGTCGAAATTATGAATAGCTCGAAATTAGAATTTCTACAGGAATCCTCAGAAATCTCACAGATAAATATTCCGAGTAATCCCACAGGAATCTTCAGAATACCCTGGAAATCTTTCAGAAAACTTGTTATCTTCCAAAGCCCTGGAAATCTTATACAAATCTTTGATAGTTTCTAGATATCCCGCAGAAATCTTGAGAAATACATAGGTAGAAATTTTCAGGCATTCTCAAAAGTCTCTAGAAATACCGACAAAATCTTTTGAACACCCTCGGAGATCTCGTAGAAATGTCCAAAAATCCATAGAAATTGCCACAACATTTCTAGAAATCCTATACAAATTTGCAGGATCCCGTGAGATTTTCCAAAACCCTTTGAATTTCTCACAAAAATCCTCAGAAATCCTGTAGAAATCCCTAGCAATTTTTTAAAATCCTCAGAAATCCCGTTTGAAACTTTAAAAATCCCCAGATATTTTCTAGAAATCTTGAAAGTGCTCCCGTAGAGAACTTGGAAAATCCTTCGAATTTCTGTAGAAATCTTGGGGAATCTCCTGGATTGATGTAAATTAAAAGTCCCTAGATCTGTCAAAGTCTTCCAAAATCATGTAGGAATATCCAGAAATTCCTAGATATCCCAAACAAATGTCTAGAATTTCCTTTCAATGAAATTCCATGAATCCCTAAGAATCCTGTAGGAATCTTCAAAAATCTGTGGAAATTTTTCATATTTTCGTAGTAGAAGTCGTGAGAAATCTTGAAGAATTTTCAAAACCAATACGTATTTTTTCAAAATTTCTAGGAATTCCTTAAAATCTTGCAGGTATGTATATTTAGGAATTCTTAGAAATCCAAAATAAATTGAAAAAAATCCAATTGAAACTTCTGGAAGTCCCTATAAATTCAAAGAAATCTTATGAAGAATCTTCAGAAATTTTCTTCACTAATTCGAAATTCCCATAATTCTTCAAAAATCCCCAGAGTGAAAAGTAATGACCAATAAATAATAAATAAGAGAGTTATTTCCAACATTTCTAGAAATCTTTGAAAATACCGTAGAAATCTTGAAAACACCAGAAATTCTATACAAATTTCCAGTCTAGCCAAAAAATCTATCAAAATTATCAACCCCAGAGCTGCATATGAATTCTCTTGAATCTTTGGAAATGCTCGGAAACCCCGTGAATATCTTTGCAAAACCTTGAAAATCCTGTGGAAATCTCTAAAATCCTTGGAAATTCCGTAGAAATATTTTGAAATCCCTGGAAATCCTAAGCTGATCCATAGGAATTCTTGGATTCTCCGTTACGTAGAAATCTTCAGAAATCCTCAAAAGTTTCCACAGGAATCCTCTAAAATGTCGTTAGGAAGATTTCAAAGAATGCCCAGAAATTCCTCAAAAATGTGGGCATGTAAGCAGATTTTTTAGATCTCTCTTGTTTCCATTTCAGGATATCCATTTCAGTTATGTTCAACATTTCAGTGCTAATACTCAACTGGGCATGTGAGCAGATTTTTCAGACCTCTTCGAATAAAACTGAATTAATATTTATTGGCAAAAATTTCATCCTAATGCGGAATTGAACCCTTACCTGCAACGACTATCAGCTCATTATGACAACGTGTCAACCACTGTGCTACGGTGATGATATCCGCCGTCGCCAAATACACCATTATAGTGATGTGAATTCCGTGTAGTTCATAAAAATGTGAGATTCCACTTGAAATTTCAGTTCACTCACAAATGTGGCCGTCATTTATGTAATCGATAGAATTTGTGCCCAATACAGCTGTTACAATTTATAAAAATTGGTAATCGATGTTCCTGCTGAATTACCAGCGAAACTTCTGATGTCAATCAAAAAAGATCATTCGTATCTGAAATTATTTCTCATAAAAAAAACTCAGTCGTATCATTCCATTTCTTTTGCAAGCAATCATATTTTTTGGCCTCGAAAGCTCATGATGTCGAAATTATAGATAGCACGGGATCAGAATTCCCACAGGAATCCTCAGAAATCTCATGGATAAATATTCCGAGTAATCCCACAGGAGCCTTCAGAAATCCCTGGAAATCTTTCAGAAACCTCGTTATCTTCCAAAGCCCTGGAAATCTTGAGAAATACATAAACATTTTGTGGCATTCTCAAGAATCTCTAGAAATAGCGGCAAAATCTTTTGAACACCCTCGGAGATCTCGTAGAAATGTCCAAAAATCCATAGAAATTGCCAGAACATTTCTAGAAATCCTATTGGATCCCGTGAGAATTTCCAAAACCCTCCGAGTTTCTCACAAAAATTCTCAGAAATCCTGTAGAAATCCCTAGAAATTTTTTAAAATCCTCAGAAATCTCGTTTGGAACTTTCAAAATCTCCAGAAATTTTCTAGAAATCTTGAAAGTGCTTTCGTGGAGAACTTGGAAAGTCCCTCGAATTTCTGTAGAAATCTTGGGGAATCTCTTGGATTGATCTAGATCGATGATCCCTCAATGAGATCGTTGATCCCTAGATCTGTCGAAGTCTTCCAAAATCATGTAGGAATATTCAGAAATTCCTAGATATCTCATACAAATGTCTAGAATTTCCTTTCGATGGATTCCCATGAATCTCTAAGAATCCTGTGGAAATCTTCCAAAATCTGTGGAAAGTAGAAGTCGTAAAAAATCTTGAGAAATTTTCAAAATCAATACGTATTTTTTCAAAATTTCTAGGAATTCCTGAAAATCTTGCAGGTATATTCAGGAACTCCTAGAAATTCAAAATAAATTTGAAAAAATCCTATAGAAACTTCTGGAAGTCCCTATAAATTCATAGAAATCCCATGAAGAATCTTCAGTTTTCTTCAGTAATTCGAAATTCCCATAGATCTCGTAGAATTCTTCAGAAATCCCCAGAGTATTAATCAATAAATCATGAATAAGAAAATTGTTTTCAACATCCCTAGAAATCTTTGAAAATACCGTAGAAATCTTGAGAACACCAGAAATTCTATACAAATCTCCAGTCGAGCCAAAAGATTTATCAAAGTAATCAATCCTAGAGCTGCATATGAATTCTCATGAATCCTTAGAAATGCTCGAAAACCCCGTGAATATCTTTGCAAAACTTTGAAAAACCTGTGGAAATCTCTAAAATCCTTGGAAGTTCCGTAGGAATATTCTAAAATCCCTAGAAATCCTAAGCTGATCCATAGGAATTCTTGGATTCTCCGTTACGTAAAATCTTCAGAAATCCCCGAAAGTTTCCACAGGAATCCTCAAAAATCATGTTAGGAGGATTTTAAAGAATGCCCAGAAATTTCTCAAAAATGTGGGCATGTCAGCAGATTTTTTAGATCTCTCTTGTTCCCATTCCGGGATATCCATTTCAGTTATGTTCAGCATTTCAGTGCGAATACTCAACTGGGTATGTAAGCAGATTTTTCAGACCTCTTCGAATGAAACTGAATGATTATTTATTGGCAGAAATGTCATCCTCATGCGGAATTGAACCCTCACCTGCAACGACTATCGGCTCATTATGTTAACGTGTCAACCACTGTGCTACGGTGATGATATCCGCCGTCGCTAAATACACCATTATAGTGATGTGAATTCCGTGTAGTTCATAAAAATGTAAAATTTCACTTGAAATTTCAGTTCACTTACAAATGTGGCCGTCATTTATGTAATCAATGAAATTTGTGCCCAATACAGCTGTTACAATTTATAAAAATTGGTAATCGATGTTCCTGCTGAATTACCAGCGAAACTTCTGATGTCAATCAAAAATGATCATTCGTATCTGAAATTATTTCTCATAAAAAAAACTCAGTCGTATCATTCCATTTTTTTTGCAAGCAATCATATTTTTTGGCCTCGAAAGCTCATGATGTCGAAATTATAGATAGCACGGGATCAGAATTTCCACAGGAATCCTCAGAAATCTCATGGATAAATATTCCGAGTAATCCCACAGGAGCCTTCAGAAATCCCTGGAAATCTTTCAGACCTCTTAATTTCAGAGTTGCATATGAATTATCATGAATCCTTGGAAATGCTCGGAAACCCCGTGGAAATCTTTGTAAAACCTTGAAAAACCTGTGTGAATCCATAGGAATTCTTGGACTCTCCGTTACGTAGAAATCTTTAGAAATTCCCAAAAGTTTCCACAGGAATCCTCAAATATCTCGTTAATATGTACTTTCGGGAATTATTCAGGAGGATTTCAAAAAATGCCCAGAAGTTCCTTGAAAGTCTCGTAGAATTCCTCAGAAATTCCTCACAAATCTTCATCAACTCCTAGAAATTCTGTTGAAATCTTGAGAAACCAATATAAACTTTCTGGCGTCCTCAAAAATCTCAAGAAATCCATTTGAAGTCTTTCAGAAATATCTTGGAAATCTCCAAAAATCCCGTAGAAACCTGCAAAAATCAATATAGAGATTTTTAGAAATACTGAGCAATTTTCAGGAATCCCAATCGAATCATTAGAAATGCCTAGAGATCTGAGAAAAATCCTCAAAAATCCCCGGAAATATTCTAGACGTCTTCAAAAAATCTCGTAGAAATTTCTCTCTTGTTCCCATTCCGGGATATCCATTTCAGTTATGTTCAGCATTTCAGTGCGAATACTCAACTGGGTATGTAAGCAGATTTTTCAGACCTCTTCGAATGAAACTGAATGATTATTTATTGGCAGAAATGTCATCCTCATGCGGAATTGAACCCTCACCTGCAACGACTATCGGCTCATTATGTTAACGTGTCAACCACTGTGCTACGGTGATGATATCCGCCGTCGCTAAATACACCATTATAGTGATGTGAATTCCGTGTAGTTCATAAAAATGTAAAATTTCACTTGAAATTTCAGTTCACTTACAAATGTGGCCGTCATTTATGTAATCAATGGAATTTGTGCCCAATACAGCTGTTACAATTTATAAAAATTGGTAATCGATGTTCCTGCTGAATTACCAGCGAAACTTCTGATGTCAATCAAAAATGATCATTCGTATCTGAAATTATTTCTCATAAAAAAAACTCAGTCGTATCATTCCATTTTTTTTGCAAGCAATCATATTTTTTGGCCTCGAAAGCTCATGATGTCGAAATTATAGATAGCACGGGATCAGAATTCCCACAGGAATCCTCAGAAATCTCATGGATAAATATTCCGAGTAATCCCACAGGAGCCTTCAGAAATCCCTGGAAATCTTTCAGAAACCTCGTTATCTTCCAAAGCCTGGAAATCTTGAGAAATACATAAACATTTTGTGGCATTCTCAAGAATCTCTAGAAATAGCGGCAAAATCTTTTGAACACCCTCGGAGATCTCGTAGAAATGTCCAAAAATCCATAGAAATTGCCAGAACATTTCTAGAAATCCTATTGGATCCCGTGAGGATTTCCAAAACCCTCCGAGTTTCTCACAAAAATTCTCAGAAATCCTGTAGAAATCCCTAGAAATTTTTTAAAATCCTCAGAAATCTCGTTTGGAACTTTCAAAATCTCCAGAAATTTTCTAGAAATCTTGAAAGTGCTTTCGTGGAGAACTTGGAAAGTCCCTCGAATTTCTGTAGAAATCTTGGGGAATCTCTTGGATTGATCTAGATCGATGATCCCTCAATGAGATCGTTGATCCCTAGATCTGTCGAAGTCTCCCAAAATCATGTAGGAATATTCAGAAATTCCTAGATATCTCATACAAATGTCTAGAATTTCCTTTCGATGGATTCCCATGAATCTCTAAGAATCCTGTGGAAATCTTCCAAAATCTGTGGAAAGTAGAAGTCGTAAAAAATCTTGAGAAATTTTCAAAATCAATACGTATTTTTTCAAAATTTCTAGGAATTCCTGAAAATCTTGCAGGTATATTCAGGAACTCCTAGAAATTCAAAATAAATTTGAAAAAATCCTATAGAAACTTCTGGAAGTCCCTATAAATTCATAGAAATCCCATGAAGAATCTTCAGTTTTCTTCAGTAATTCGAAATTCTCATAGATCTCGTAGAATTCTTCAGAAATCCCCAGAGTATTAATCAATAAATCATGAATAAGAAAATTGTTTTCAACATCCCTAGAAATCTTTGAAAATACCGTAGAAATCTTGAGAACACCAGAAATTCCATACAAATCTCCAGTCGAGCCAAAAGATTTATCAAAGTAATCAATCCTAGAGCTGCATATGAATTCTCATGAATCCTTAGAAATGCTCGAAAACCCCGTGAATATCTTTGCAAAACTTTGAAAAACCTGTGGAAATCTCTAAAATCCTTGGAAGTTCCGTAGGAATATTCTAAAATCCCTAGAAATCCTAAGCTGATCCATAGGAATTCTTGGATTCTCCGTTACGTAAAATCTTCAGAAATCCCCGAAAGTTTCCACAGGAATCCTCAAAAATCATGTTAGGAGGATTTTAAAGAATGCCCAGAAATTTCTCAAAAATGTGGGCATGTCAGCAGATTTTTTAGATCTCTCTTGTTCCCATTCCGGGATATCCATTTCAGTTATGTTCAGCATTTCAGTGCGAATACTCAACTGGGTATGTAAGCAGATTTTTCAGACCTCTTCGAATGAAACTGAATGATTATTTATTGGCAGAAATGTCATCCTCATGCGGAATTGAACCCTCACCTGCAACGACTATCGGCTCATTATGTTAACGTGTCAACCACTGTGCTACGGTGATGATATCCGCCGTCGCTAAATACACCATTATAGTGATGTGAATTCCGTGTAGTTCATAAAAATGTAAAATTTCACTTGAAATTTCAGTTCACTTACAAATGTGGCCGTCATTTATGTAATCAATGAAATTTGTGCCCAATACAGCTGTTACAATTTATAAAAATTGGTAATCGATGTTCCTGCTGAATTACCAGCGAAACTTCTGATGTCAATCAAAAATGATCATTCGTATCTGAAATTATTTCTCATGAAAAAAACTCAGTCGTATCATTCCATTTTTTTTGCAAGCAATCATATTTTTTGGCCTCGAAAGCTCATGATGTCGAGATTATCGATAGCTCGAAGTTAGAATTTCCACAGGAATCCTCAGAAATCTCATAGATAAATATTCCGAGTAATCCCACAGGAGCCTTCAGAAATCCCTGAAAATCTTTCAAAAACCTCGTTATCTTCCAAAGCCCTGGAAATTTGATACAAATCTTTGATAATTTCTAGATATTCCGCAGAAATCTTGAGAAATACATAGAAATTTTGAGGCATTCTCAAGAATCTCTAGAAATACCGACAAAATGATTTGAACACCCTCGGAGATCTCGTAGAAATCTCCAAAAATCCATAGAAATTGCCAGAACATTCCCAGAAATCCTATACAAATTCGCAGGATCCCGTGAGATTTTCCAAAACCCTTTGAATTTCTCACAAAAATTTTCAGAAATTCTGTAGAAATCCCTAGGAATTTTATACATTCCTCAGAAATCTCGTTTAAAACTTCAAAATCCCCAGAAATTCTCTAGAAATCTTGAAAGTGCTCCCGTAGAGAACTTGGAAAATCCCTCGAATTTCTGTAGAAATCTTGGGGAATCTCCTGGACTGATGTAGATTAAAAGTCCCTAGATCTGTCAAAGTCTTTCAAAATCATGTAGGAATATTCAGAAATTTCTAGATATCCCATACAAATGTCTAGAATTTCCTTTCGATGAATTTCAATGAATCTCTGAGAATCCTGTAGAAATCTTCAAAAATCTGTGGAAATTTTTCATATTTTCGTAGTAGAAGTCGTGAGAAATCTTGAAGAATTTTCAAAACCAATACGTATTTTTTCAAAATTTCTAGGAATTCCTTAAAATCTTGCAGGTATGTATATTTAGGAATTCTTAGAAATCCAAAATAAATTGAAAAAAATCCAATTGAAACTTCTGGAAGTCCCTTTGCTATCCATGATGTCGAAATCATGGATAGCTTTAAATCAGAATTCCCACAGGAATCCTCGGAAATCTCATAGATGAATATTCCGAGTAATCCCACAGGAGCCTTCAGAAATCCCTGGAAATCTTTCAGAAACCTCGTTATCTTCCAAAGCCCTGGAAATCTTATACAAATCTTTGATAGTTTCTAGATATCCCGCAGAAATCTTGAGAAATACATACCGGGTGGGCCATAAAAACCATGCTCTGAATTTTTCCTTCTGAAATTTTTATTCCTCCACCGATTTCATCGAACTTTTCAGCATTGGAAAGCCAATTGGATAGGCTATCATTTCTAAATTCCAAAATGGCCAACATACCAAAATTCAAGATGGCAGAAACAATCGAAAATAGGCCTTCTTTTGTTCTCGTTGCTTATTATCGAAAGTTACCAGAAAGTCAAAACCAATAATGAGTTATGGAGGAATAGACCTTCCTTGCCAATTCAAGACCACAACCAATAAAATCGGGTCATCTGCTGAGAAGCTATTGCGAGTTGAAGCGAAGCCTACTTTCCGTTTTTTTCATTTCCGCATAATTGACCCAAATTTAGGTATCCTGCCCGCCAATTCGCCATATGCTCATTTCTCAACCGATTTTCTTCAATTTGGTGTAAATGGCTAGCCAATTGGACAGGTGACCTTTTTCATATGACAAAATGACAGACCTGTCAAAATCTAAGATAGCGGAAGCAATTGAAACTAGGATTTCTTTTGCCCTCATTGCTTTTTAATATTAATGAGCAGAAAGTCAAAACCAATAATTATTATGAAGGAATAGACCTTCTTCGACAATTCAAGATAGCAACCAATCAAACCGGTTTATCTGATAAGGAGCTACGGCCAGTTGAAGCGAAGCATACTTTCCGTTTTTCTATTCCAACAAGGACGAATAAGGCCCATTTTCAATAGTCTCCGCCATCTTGAATTTTGACATGTTGGGCATTTTATTATATGAAATTTGCAGACTGTCCAAATGGCTAGCTGATGATATCAAATTTTGAAAAAATTGGTTGGAAAATAAGGATATGGCGGGCAGAATTTCTAAGTTTGGGTCATTTATGCGGGAATAAGGAACCGGTAGGTAGGCTACGCTTCAACTCGCCGTAGCATCATAGCAGATGACCCGATTTGATTGGTTGCGGTCTTGGATTGTCAAGAAAGATCTATTCCTCCGTAATAATCATTGGTTCTGACTATCTGCTCATTTTTATTAAAAATCAATAAGGACAGAGAAAATTCTATTTTCAATTGCTTCCGCCATCTTGGATTTTGACAGGTACGTCATTTTGTCATATAAAAAAGATAGCCTGTCCAATTGGCTAGCCATTGATACTGAATTTGAAAAAATCGGTTGAGAAATGAGCAAATGGCGGATTGGCGGGCAGGATACCTAAATTTGTAATAATTATGCGGAAATTAAAAAAAAAGGAGAAGTAGGCTTCGCTTCAACTCGCGATAGCTCCTCAGCAGATGACCCGACTTTAATGATTGTAGTCTTGAATTGACAAGTGAGGCCTATTGCTTCATAATACATCATTGGTTTTGACTTTCTGGTATTTTCTAATAAAAAGCAACGAAAATAGAAGAAGGCCTATTTTCAATAATTGTTTCTGCCATATTGAATTTTGATATGTGGGCCATTTTGAAATACGGAGATGATTGCCTATTCAATTGGCTAGCCAATGCTGAGAAGTTCGATGAAATCGGTGGTGAAATAAAAATTTCAGAAGGAAAAATTCCGAGCACGGTTTTTTAGAAACCGGTAGAAATTTTCAGGCATTCTCAAGAAACTCTGGAAATACCGACAAAATCTTTTGAACACCCTCGGAGAACTCGTAGAAATCTCCAAAAATCCATAGAATTTGCCAGAACATTTCTAGAAATCCCATACAAATTGGCAGGATTCCGTGGAAATTTCCAAAACCGTTTGAATTTCTCACAAAAATTCTCAGAAATCCTGTAGAAATCCCTAGAATTTTTTCACATTCCTCAGGAGTCTCGTAAAAAACTTTAAAAATCTCCAGAAGTTTTTTGGAAATCTTGAAAGTGCTCCCGTAGAGAACTTGGAAAATCCTTCTATTTACTGTAGAAATCTTGGGGAATCTTTTGGATTGATGTAGACTAAAAGTCCCTAGATCTGTCGAAGTCTTCCAAAATCAAGTAGGAAATTCAGAAATTCCTAGATATCCCATACAAATGTCTTGAATTTTCTTCTAATAAATTTCCATGAATCTCTAAGAATCCTGTAGAAATCTTCAAAAATCTGTGGGAATTTTTCATATTTTCGTAGAAGTCGTGAGAAATCTTGAGGAATTTTCAAAATTAATAGGTACGTATTTTTTACAAAATTTCTAGGAATTCCTGAAAATCTTGCAGGTATATTCAGGAATTCCTAGAAATCCAGAATAAATTTTAAAAAATCTTATAGAAACTTCTGGAAGTCCCTATAAATTCAAAGAAATCCCATGAAGAATCTTTTGAAATTTTCTTCGGAAATTCCCATAAATCTTGTAGAATTCTTCAGAAATCCCCAGAGTATTAATCAATAAATCACGAAAAAGAAAATTGTTCCCAACATCCCTAGAAATCTTTGAAAATACCGTAGAGATCTTGAAAACACTAGAAATTTTATATAATTCTCCAGTCTAGCCCAAAAGATGTATCAAAATTATTAATTTCAGAGTTGCATATGAATTATCATGAATCCTTGGAAATGCTCGGAAACCCCGTGGAAATCTTTGTAAAACCTTGAAAAACCTGTGTGAATCCATAGGAATTCTTGGACTCTCCGTTACGTAGAAATCTTTAGAAATTCCCAAAAGTTTCCACAGGAATCCTCAAATATCTCGTTAATATGTACCTTCGGGAATTATTCAGGAGGATTTCAAAAAATGCCCAGAAGTTCCTTGAAAGTCTCGTAGAATTCCTCAGAAATTCCTCACAAATCTTCATCAACTCCTAGAAATTCTGTTGAAATCTTGAGAAACCAATATAAACTTTCTGGCGTCCTCAAAAATCTCAAGAAATCCATTTGAAGTCTTTCAGAAATATCTTGGAAATCTCCAAAAATCCCGTAGAAACCTGCAAAAATCAATATAGAGATTTTTAGAAATACTGAGCAATTTTCAGGAATCCCAATCGAATCATTAGAAATGCCTAGAGATCTGAGAAAAATCCTCAAAAATCCCCGGAAATATTCTAGACGTCTTCAAAAAATCTCGTAGAAATCTTTAGGAATTCTGAAATTCTTGAAAATGAACTCAGTCGAGAGAGGAAATGGAGTTGAAAGAGAATCCTCAAAAAACTCGTGGGAATCTCTGGAGGCTCTCTTATTGTTTGGGAGGCCCAGTTTTGATATTTTGCTGTCTCAGCTTAAGCTGAACGAAGTCATTTTCAAAGCCCACATTTTTTTGTAACTTTTCAGATTTGGCACTGCTGGCCGCAAATTGTCCAAACTTGAAGGAGCTAGAGCTGGCGGACAGCACATTCGTCGGATACCCGTCGTTGCGCGAATTTAACTTTCTGGAATCTCTCCACATCGATCCTCTTGACCTCAGAGATCTCACTACGTTACATCGGTACGCTCTTACGTGGAATATTTTGTATAATTTCGTAAAAATATTCATATTTTTGAATAATGATTATTACACAAAAAGCAATGTATTATTGAACTCATCTAGTTTGGATTTTTTGCAGACATTTAATCAAACTTCCTAAGCTGAAATCGGTCTACATATTATTGTTCGACTGGAAGTCAGGGGAACCACCAGTGCGCCCGGACTTGAGGCGACCGAACGAAGTGGAAGAGTTAAGGTCGATAATGGAACCATATAATGTTGCAGTGAACATAGAATGTGTAACTGTGGAACGTATTGACTGGAAAACGCCGAATTGGTTCGACTTCAAGTATAGTAGATGCAAAAGCGTTTACAGCCCACGAACTATAAGATGAGCTGACTCAAAACATGGATAAGATGAAGCGTTCGGGCCATGGCAATGCGACCAAGAACATTTTCCGATGAAGTTTGGTCCGCTTTGCTTTCAACAACGCAAACCAGCGACGCTTAGGAAGAGAACAGATTGAGGTCCCTTATTGTACCAGGTGATCATTTGAAAACTATCCTCCTGCAATAACTCCCGATTCCTAGTGCAGATGACTTCGAGCAAAAACAGGTCGATTTTTATAACAAGGGGGACATCTAAAACATCGGCAAATTTCTATATTCAGTCCTCTCACTCCAAACTTCGAAATTTCAAATGACACGACCTACTTAGCGATACATCAAATTGAAGGGAATCGAATTCTCTTTCTGAAAAAATATTCAAAAATCTTCAACCCCACCACCCTTCTTCCTAAAATTCTCTTGAGTTTCTAATTGAATTTCTTGACCTCTCAATTCCTTGCAATGCAGTCAACGTCATCTTACACAGCATCGAGGGAGAAAATTTTCTGGAGAAAAAGTGCCACCCGAATTTCTTCACCGCTTTCCCCTCCCCACCTTCAAAATCTAAAATAAGACTTCCCACTGTGATACTAGCCCAGGCGCCAGCTCAAAACGATCTTTGTGGCTTAGGTTTTGACATACTAATTTCCCCCCCCCATCATCAACAAGAAGTGCACCAGTGTGGTTTTTGACGAATATCTTGATTTTGAGCTATCTGACAGCAAAAGATGTAGGAGGTCATTTTGAAACCAATGAAATTCCCTACGGAATAGTTTTCAAATGACCTTTCTGCGACCTATGGTTTTTGAGATAGAGGTTCTGGAAGCGAGAGGCATTGTCGTAAAAGCCCCATGGCCACTTGACTCAAAAAAATAAAATGTCGATGTTACAAAAAAATTTCAAAATGAGATTTCTGGAGTATCCTTCATGCTATAGTTGCGGTGATGGTCTTAAACTGTTTCCCTTGAACCGTTGATTACGAATATAGAAAAGTCAAAAACGTCACACTGTACATATACAGGGTGTACTGAGGGAATCAAATCAGATCAGAGAAACTTTACATATTTCTTCGATTTAGCCTATATACGACACTCTAAGCACCTAACACGAGTCCAATATCAATATTGATTTGCTCTATAAGCTTCACTTAATATACTAAAGAAGTGGTCAGCTCACCTTCACTTCACTCAGCTCAGCTTCACTGTAAAATGTTTTGAAGGCCCTCTGAAATCATCAAAATATTAAAAATTTACAGTACCAAGGAATGTTTATAACAGTATATTATATACCAAGGGACCACAGTGAATTTTAAATTTGGGGATTTGGACCCGAAGGGTCCTCGAGCAACAAACTTCACTCAAGCGATCAAAAATTCACTTTGGTTTCTTGGTATATAATATACTGTTACATACATTTCTTGCTACTGTAAATTTTGATGATTTCAGAGGGCCTTCAAAACATTTTACAGGGAGGCTGTGAGCTGACCACTTGTCAGGTGTATCAAGTGAAGCTTACATAGCAATGCATATTGATATTGGACTCGTGATAAGTGCTTAGAGTTTCGCATAGGCTAAATCTAAGAAATATGTCAAATTTCTCTGTTCTGATTTGATTCCCGTAGTACACCCTGTATATGTACAATGTGACGTTTTTGACTTTTCAATATTCGTAATCTACGGTTCAAGAGGAAGAGTTTAAGACCATCATCGCAACTATAGCATAAAGAATTCTTGAGTATTCTCATTTTGAATTTTTTTTTTGTCACATCGACATTTTAGTTTTTCGAGTCAAGTGGCCGTGGAGCTTTCACGACAATGACTCTTGCTTCCAGAAGCTCTATCTCAAAGACCATAGGTCGTAGAAAATTGATTGAAAAACCAAACTGTAGGGAATTTCATAGGCTTCAAAATGACTCCTCAAATTTTTTGCTGTCAGATGACCCAAAATTAAGATATTCGGCAAAAACCACTCTGGTGCACTTCTTGTTGATGATGGCGACATGACGCTGACATTTCCGAAAGGGGGGAAACTAGTTTGTCAAAACTCAAGCTACACAGACTGTTTTAAGCTAGTTTCCAGCCAGGAAACAATTATTTCCTTATTGTTTTCCCTGGCGCCTGGGCTATACATCAAATTGAAGGGAATTGAATTCTCTTCATTTACAAAATATCTTCAAAATTTTCGAAAGGCCTCCTTCCCCTCCTAATATACTCAGAATGTCCAATTCAATTAGGAGGGTTAAAGAAAATGTTTTCAGAGAACTCAATTTCCATTGATTTGATGTATCACAAAGTAGGTGGTAATTTTGAAGTTGGGGTGGAAGGAGAGCAAAGGGGTGAATTTGAGTAGCACTTCTTTCACTGAGAATTTCCTTTTTTGATGCTTTACAGCAGGGTGTCCCGAAATTAGACCCCAATAGTTGACCAGTTTATTCTACGTCAAAAAATAGGAAAAAAAGTTTCGATAAACATGGGACGAATAATGCTCCCTAAGGGAGCTAAAGCCTCTTGAAGGGGGAAACCTGATGATTTTTTTTGCAAATTCCTCCAAAACTTGCCAAGATAAAATGACAAAATTTGGTTCGATCACTACATGTTATACGCCTGAGGTAATGTTAAAAGAACGACTTCCACATTTCATCAGTGACGTCCAACAAAGGGAGGAGGGGGGATGAATTTGCTCCATTTTTTTGTTTATTATTTTTTCAGAATTTCAATTAAAAAAATCTGGAAAATCAAAGTTTTCTATGAGAAACAAATTCTCTTGTACTATATTTCGATTCGACGCACCGTTTTCGAGATAAACCACTCCAAAGAAAACTTTACCTGGAATTCTCCTGAAAAATGTCCAAATCCCGAGTACAAAAGTCAGAGCAATAACACCAACTGTGTTTTCTTGGACGAAAACAAGAAGAAACGTCACAATGAAAATGGGTTGGAAATGCTTCCTAGGAGACCTAGAGCTCCTAGGGCACGATTAATTTTATCTCGGCAAGTTACCCTTCCAAAGAGCTCTGAGTTCCCTAGCAAGCATTTTTAACCCACCTTTATTGAAACATTTCTTCCTGTTTATGGTCCAAGAAAACACAGTTGGTGTTATTGCTGTGATTCTTGTAATCGGGGATTTGGAAATTTGAGGAGAATTTCAGCTAAAGTTTTTTTTGAAGTGACTTATCTTGAAAATTGTGCGTCTAATCGAAATAGTACAGAAGGACTTTATTTCCATAAAAAACTTTGATTTTTCAGATTTTTTAATCAAAATCCAGGAAAAATCATGGACAAAAAAAATTGTGCCAAATTCATCCCCCGTTCCCCCTTTATTAAACGTTCCTATAATGGAATGTGGAGATCTTTCTCACAGCATTACTTCATATCAGGCTTATAACATGTAGTGATCAAACCAAATTTCGTCATTTTATCTTGACAAGTTTTGGGAGAATTTGCAAAAAACCATCATTTCTTCCTTTGAGGAGCTCTAGCTCCCTTAGGGGGCATTATTTCACCGTCCTCAGGGAGCATTATTCGACCCAGGTTTATGGGAACTTTTCTTCCTATTTTTTGACGTAGAATAAGCTTGTCAAATATTGCGGTCCAATTTTGGGACACCTGTATACGATGACGCTGACTAAATTAAAGAGAATCCAGTGTAGTGCGGCGGTTAGTCAAATCTACCTTGCATTTTATTCTAGAGCATTCAGACTTGGCATAGTTGCAGTACATACTCCCAGCTCACTGTTAAGAAGTGGAAACGAGGTTGCAACCCCGGGAGAGCAGCGACTTGCCTACTCAACAGGAGTAGATTCCACAACCTCAACAAATTGTCCGTTTTGGTGACTTCTATGGGCCAGGATCGGTCCCCCACTTGACATTTACTGGTTCAAGGCATATGTCGACTTTGGCGATGAGTCGTGGAAGCGACTTGTCTACCTTTCAGGGGCGCAAACAAATAATACCGGAATCAGTGTTTCTGTCACAATTTTCATTAACTCAGTTATTTTTCAAGATATTCGGGTGAAACTCGGTAGTACCATAGAGAGTAAAGCCAGGAGAAGAATGCCGTGTGCTTCCACCGTTCTTGCCTGCTATATTCGAAAATACGACAGTCAGCTGTTTTTCTCCTTATGGTCGCCATCTTGAGTTCGCCCATTATTGAATAACTGGAAAATCAATTGGCAATACAAATCATGGTCTCAAAAAATAATCCAAATGCAAAAATAACTGTACCCAGTGAGCAATTTCTCTTTTATTGACCAAAAAGGCTGTTGGACCGTTGGACACTCATTTTCACGAGTTTTACAGAGCTTTGGCGCCCACCATGGTCAAAACGACCATTGGAAGATAAAAAAGGGTGTTCGAAATTATCTTCTATCTTTTCTGAAGTGGGATATAGAACTATTTTGATCCAAGTTCAGTCTTTCTTGAAATAGCCAGAAAATATTCTGAAAAAATGGGAAGTTCACTATAAAATTTCATACTTTTAAATTGCCGGGATTAGAGTCAATTGAGAAGGATTTACTCAATGGGAATGGTTATTTTTGCATTAAGATTATTGCCCATGACCATTATTATTAAATCAGTTCTATTCCTCACTTATTAATTGATGGGTGACTTCGAAATAGCGATCATGAGAAGAAAAACAGTTGGATGTCATATTTTCGAAGATAGTGGACAGGGACGATGGCAACACACGACATTTCACTCTTGACTTCACTCTCCAAGAGACTACCGAATTTCACCAAAATATCTTGGGAAATCACCTCGGAAAACACTGATTAATTGGAAAATGTAAATTTTCATGAAGTTGACCACTAATTTCAGGATTTCTTATAAACGGCTGAAGATATGGAGACGCGGTTTGTTTTATCTCAACAAGCACTGAATTATGAATCTACGATGTGACTTTCATGACTTCAACTTTTTTGGTTCAGGAGTTCGAATTTTTGGACTATTGAACACTCTGTATACGACGTCTGCAAGTGGACTCACCGTGGCATCACTTCTCAAAAGTTGCTCTGGGGCCTAATGAGCATTTTGTGACAAGTCTCATAGCTTGATCATTGTTTGCAAGGTTGTAGCCTGTAACGTCGGGACTAAACTGTGATTCCGGTGATTTCTGTTTGTGCCCCTGGAAGAAGCACACCGCTGCCACAACTCATCGGCAAGGTCGATATATGCCCTAAACTAGTAAATGTCAAGTGGGGGACCAATCCTGGCCCATAGAAGTCACCAAAACGAACGATTTGTTGAATTTTTGAAATCTACCCCTGTTAGGTAGACAACTCGCTATATCGCTGCTCTCCCGGGTTTGCAACATTGTTTCCACTTCTTAAAAGTAAGATGAGGGTATGTACTACAACTGTGCAAAGTCTGAATGCTCTGGAATAAAATGCAAGGTAGGTCTCAATATCGTCCACTAACCGCCACACTAGTGGTCCAGAATATGAAATGGCGACAGTGAAAAAATTAAAAAATATTTTCTTCAGGCAGAGAACTTAATTCTCTTTAACTTCAAGTAACAATCGTATACAAGATAGGTGGTGTCATTTGAGATTTCAAAGTTTAGGTGAGTGGGGGCGCTGAAGATGAAAATTTGCCGTGAGTTCCCGATGTTCCCCTCGATATAAGAATCGACCTGTTTTTGCTCGAAGAAATATTCACTAGAAATCGGGAGCTATAATGCAGGTAGATAGTTTTCAAATGACCACCCGATATATTGTGTTTCAGTAATATTCATGTAATTATGTACTCATATGAGAAAAATATAACAGTAGAAATTGTCCAATCATGAAAAACGTGAATAAATAATTACAATAAATTGGAAAAAAAAAATCCTGGATCACCGGTCACCATTACAAAAGTTTTAGGGTGTTTGGCTAATCCAGAACTTCGAGTGAGTGTAGCCCCTTTTATAAATTATCAAAAAAAGAGCAACTAATAAGTCATAATACTTTGAAGGGCTGTCTTTCCGTTATTGGACGTTTCAGAGGCATGTTTTATGGTCAAGTCAGCTTCATTCTCAATGGTCTATCCACTCTTGAAATAATAGATGGGGTCAAAGTCAGGATACCTTGTGTAAGTCCAGCATAGTAGCCCAGGCTTTTTAGTCGAAAAAACGGCAGAACATGAAACAAATTAAAACACGGTCAATCTCTTCAGTTTTGGGTTCACTAGACTTTGCTGTATAACATACAAAAAGTCTCCAACTTTCCCCCGTGTGCGTCATTGTTTTTTTGACAGGCAAAGATGAAGACACCTCAAAATGCACTTCCCGATTAAAAATGCTCCTAGTTCTCAACCACCCAATCGATTTCTCTTATCTTGGTCTTGAATAAAAGGTAAAGAATCAATGTGAATGATATGGGATAGCTTTTGTTCAAAATTTGACACTAACAGTCTTAATTTCTTGATAATGACACTTTTTTCGTGTTTATTTTTCTCATGCTCCAGTTAACATTTTACTTTTGCATCGACCACTTAATATCACTTGGTATTATTATATGCAGTAGATTCCCTACAGTTTTAGCTTCAAAATGACGTATCTTTTAGCTCCATTGTGAATTGTCCAGCAATTCCAATAAGGATTCTATGAAGTTACGTCAAACGCATTATATGGGGAAAATCACTTCAACATTATTAACCCAGACTTTGATCTGTAATAATTGATTCTACGTTCAATATGCACAGCATCGTACTGTCTGAATCTGGTCTGGTAGTACTCGTATGAGTAGGTACTAGGTACAGTTTCTCAATTTTCCTCTTTGTGCATCATGTTTTTATAGTTTGTTCTTGTTATTGCCGTCTGCAGTGTCCAGCAATATCTCAGCTACTAAACTTCGGATTGCGCTTGGGTTGTTGCTAGGTGATAGCTTAGGTACTCTAGATAGACAAACAACAAAGATATTTTATTTCATTATTTGTCCGTCCGTCCGTCTGTGTGTCTGTCATTTCACGCAATATCGCGGCTCCTAGACCTCGGATTAACCTCTGGTTTTCGCTAGATAATAATAGCTAAGGTACTCTAGGTGCAAACAAACAACACGGTGGGCTACGCGGGAGCACCCACGTGTAGTTAGTCCCCGTCAAGACGCATCTTCCTCCAGCTCCGGAGACTCTTTTGAAGATAGTGTCTTGCAACTGCAAGAAGAACTTCGGTCTAAAATATAGATGCAGGCGATCTTCCTTGTCTTGTTCGCAGATGTGTAAGTAAGTTCTGTAGGGGCACAACATGTGAAAGTCTACCCCACCTTGTTGAGTATGACCCTAAGGACGATATGTTATTTTTATAAACTTATGTATTTAGTCCCTTTAGGTGCTAGATAACTTAGCTATTATTTTAGATGGGTATAGGTACTATCGGTAGGTATTCGAGGTATCTATCGATTTATTGTTTGGAAATCAACAGACGAGTTTTAACGAAACTAATATATTGGACAAAATAAGCTAAGAGTACGCATGGTAAGTTAGATGGGATTTTTCTTGACTACTAGTGAACTTGAGATTATAATAATAATTATTCGATATTTTTTGCAGAGCATGACTATAAAAATCTTCCTGTGCTGTGCTAGACTTCCAATACATCATTAATATGTAAATACAATGTTGAAGCTCTGTTTTGGAAAGATTGTGAGCATTTTTGATTTGAAAAAAATGATGATTTGCTCTTGAAAATTGTGGATTTTTAATTTACGATATTTTCATGTTGAATACATCAATGTTCAAAATTTCGAATAGGATGGATAACTGCAACTATTTCACGCATTTACATCAGGCATTCGACATAATTATCATTTCTTGAATACTATAAAATCGAGTTGGTTTGATGTTCGGTGTAAGCCAGCTTGAAACTGAAAAATGTGGCTATACCCGCGGGAAAGTTGCTGTTGTTATATTATTATTATTTTAATGTAGAGTGTTCTTTTTTCGGAAGCTAGAGAATTATTTTGGCTACAAGAAGAAACCTTGAAAGATGAAATCAAAGCCATATTACAGCTACAATACATTTTTTCCAACTGCGCGGAGATATTTTTGAGTGACATTTAGGACTTCGACATTTTTTTCAATAAATTATTTTTCTCACCTTGTAACCACTTACGTCGCGTTTATGATATGATAGTCTTATGCAGAAAAGTCCATATAATTCACCCAATCTCAAATCCAAATGATTAATGCATCAAACGCAAAAATAACCCAAATTGAAAAACCGGCTTTATTTTGGTCCCAAAATCACGTTTTTCTGCCAAAAATTGCTCAAAAGATTTTTTAACAGAATTTAAATGTCATAATCGGATTTGCAAGGTTAGATTTAGTGGGAAACGATACCCAACATGCCAGTATTGTGTCAATATTATTGAAAACCAAATTTCTTGCACATGTCACCAATTGTCCCCCTCCCGAGCTCCCCTCACGGAAACCATAGACATCTAGTTTGTCAATAAGTTTCACTTATAACCCACTGTATCCAAATATAATAAATTTGAAGCCAATGACTAGATAACTCTTGTCCTAGAATTTTTTTAATGAAAATTTTGACCCCCCTCTCAAAAATTATGACGCACACGGAGGAAAGTTGGGGACTTTTAGTATGTTGTTTAGTAAGGTTAAGTGGGTACGATACCGTGAAGATTGCACGTGGATTAATTTGTTTCCTGTTAAATGCTAAAAAGCCTGGGCTGTATGGTTGTATGTTGTAAAGTATGGATGTTAGGGGAACCAACCTTGCATTTCATCCCAATGCAAAACGCTTTTGCACGTGGGTAGTAGGTACCTATAGGTAATTTCTAAGAAATGGTGCCCCGATGGGACTCGCGACTGGCGTGCTTCCGAAGAGGTCGAATGTCAAAAAAATTACCATTTTTGAAATCGTTGCGTTTTTATACTTTTTTTGCTGGACCATATATTTCCAAGGTCGAGGAGCACAATGCAATGAATTTCCAGGAAGTGTCATGCACCAGTGCCGTACCAAACGGCTGCGAAGGGGCCGAGATGCGATTTTTCACAAGTCTTATATGGTTAACCTGATCTAACACTTTTTTTGACATGTTTGGTATCATTTCTGACCAAATCGCACATTCTAATTCCAAGAATAAGTATGAAATTTTGATAGAGACGTGTTTAAGCCGGTTTCATCGTGAAAAATATGATTTTTTTTACACTCAAAATTGATGCTCTGTAATTCTGCTTCCGTCACTGTCCAATGTTATTATTACTATGATTTTGACTTAGACAGTTGGTTTGGGCCATTTAACGCAGAAATATCATTTGCTGAACTTTTTTCCCGTTTTCACAAAGTCACAGCATAACTTTGTTTCTTGCGATGTATCATGTCAAAGCTTGATGTGAGAAAACGTGCAATTCACAGAAAAAATTAGGTAAGGATCAGAATGTAGTGTTGATTTGGTACTTTATTCATTCCAAGGCATGGAAATAGTTTTCTCTATCAAACAAAATAGAAAAAATTAGAATCGGAGTCGTATTTTAGTCATGACATCCTTTTTCTCTCGACATTGCGAGCTTTTGGAATTAAATTTCTACATGATGCTGATCCACGTTTTGGAACAAAACTACCGTGTGACTTTGTCACATCGATAGAAACTTCTGGTGTATGCAATTCATCTGAGATATAGTTTAGTTGAACAATCTATGTCAAAATTGTGATCATCAGTGTTTCGAACCACAATGGGAATGGAGCTCAAAAGCGACAAATTCATAGATCCAAACTTCGTGTTTTTTCAGAAATTTATTTCGCAATGTCGGAAGAAAACTATGTCATGACTAAAATACGGCTCCGATTCCAGTTTTTTCTATCTTGTTTGATAAAGAAATCTATTTTTATGCCTTGAAATAAATAAAGTACCAAATCAAAGCCACGTTTTGAGCGGGTGACGGAAGAAAGATCGAAATACAAAAGGTCGAAAACAAAACATGGAATGCATAAAGTCGAGAAACAAAATAACGAAACCACAAAACATCGAAAGCACTATTGTCGAAAGTACAAAAGGTCGAAAATCAAAAGATCGAAAAGTGAAATATCGAAAAGCAAAAGGTCGAAAACCAAAGGGTCGAAAAGTGAAATATCGAAAAGCAAAAGGTCGAAAACCGAAAGGTCGAAAAGTGAAATATCGAAAAGCAAAAGGTCGAAAACCAAAAGGTCGAAAAACAAAATATCGAAAAGCAAAACATCGAATAATAAAATGTCGAATAGCACAATGTCGAACTAGAAATACCTGTTTTAAATGTGATTACAATTCGGATCGATTGAGGAGCTGTGACTCCCTCAGAGAGCACTTGAGGAAAAATTCTACTCCCACTTTTTGACTTATTCTTCAGAGATAAATCACCTCCCAAAGTATTATGCAAGGCCACCGAAACACCTGTATGTTTTTTTAAATCTGATCAGCGTCAGCGTAAATTAACTTAAGACTTATAAATCTGTGCACGCATGGACCTTGTCAGGTTGAGTGATTTTTTTGCACACCTGATTGGGTTTTTTGACGCAAAATCCACTCTGAAACGTAAAGCTGTGCACATGGACCTCGTCAGGTCTAGTAGTTTTTTTTTGAAGACCTGATTTGGTTTTTTGACGCAAAATTAACTTGGACTTATAAACCTGTCTACATGGACCTCGTCAAGTTCAGTAATTTTTTTGCAGACCTGATTCGGTTTCTTTTGACGCAAAATCCACTCTGAATCGTCAAGCTGTGCACATGGACCTCGTCAGGCTTAGAATATATTTTTTCAAGACCTGATTTGGTTTTTCGATGCAAAAGCAAGTTGGACACATAAAGCAGTGTACATAGACCTCGTCAGGTCTAGTAGTTTTTTTTTTGAAGACCTGATTTGGTTTTTTGACGCAAAATTTACTCTGAAACGTAAAGCTGTGCACATGGACCTCGTCAGGTCTAGTAGTTTTTTTTTTTTTGAAGACCTGATTTGTTTTTCTGACGCAAAATTAACTTGGACTTATAAACCTGTGTACATGGACCTCGTCAGGTTCAGTAATTTTTTTGCCAACCTGGTTTGGTTTTTTGACGCAAAATCAACTCTGAAACGTCAAGTTGTGCACATGGACCTCGTCAGGTTTATTTTTTTTTAGGCCCTGATTTGATTTTTCGACGCAAAATCAACTTGGACACATGCATGGACCTCGTCAGGCTCAGTAATTTTTTTGCAGACCTGTTTCGTTTTTTCCTTTTGACGCAAAATCCACTCTGAAACGTGAAGCTGTGTACATGGACCTCGTCAGGTTTAGTAAATTTTTTGCAGACCTGATTCGGTTTTTTGCGCAAAATTGACCTATACTCATAAATCGGTGTACACATTACACAGACCTTGTCAGGTTCTGTTTTTTTTTCAAGGCCTGATTAGGTTTTTCTACAGAAATAAATTTGGGCTAGTTGATTTTTGACTCAGTGCTTCTCTTCTCCCGTCCCAAACTCTCAAATCATTTGTCTTTACAACAATTGTACATACACCTATTGCTCAATTTCGATTTTCATGGGTTTTCTTTCTAGACCTTTTCTTTTCGATTTTTTGTTTCTCGATCTATTGCTTTTCGACGTTTTGTTTTTCAACCAATTGTTTTTCGACCATTTGTTTTTCGACCTTTTGTTTTTCGACCTTTTGTTTTTCGACCTTTTGTTTTTCGATCTTTTGTTTTTCGACATTCTGTTATTCGATAATATGTATCTTCGACCATATGTATTTCGATCATCATCACTTTCGATATATTGTAAATTCGACCTTTTCTTTTTCGACCTTATGCATTCGATGTTTTGTTCTCGACCTTTTGTTTCTCGTTCTTTTTTCCGTCACTCATTTTGACCCTAGTCTAATTTTTCCTGTGAAATAGCACGTTTCGTCACAACAAGCTTAGACATGATACATCTCAAGAAACAAAATCACTCCGTGACCTTGCGAAAGCCGGGAAAAATTTAAAAAAGTGACATTTTCGTGTGGAATAGCCCAAACTAACCGACTAAGTCAAAATCATAGTTATAATAACATTGAACAATGGTAGAAGTAGAATTACAAGACATCAATTTTGAGGGTGAAAAAATCATGTTTTCCTGATAAAACAGGGTCAAACACGTCTCTATCGAAATTTCAAACTTATTTTTGAAATCAGAATGTGCGATTTTGTCAGAAATGATACCAAAGATGTAAAAAAAAATGTAAGTTACGGTTTACTACAAGACTTGTGAAAAATCGCACCTCGGCCCCTTCGCAGCCGTCTGGTACGCCACTGGTGCATGACTTCCTGAAAACTTATTGCATGGAGTTCTTCGGCCTTGAAAATATATGTTCCAGCGAAAAAATTATGAAAAAAAAGCAACGATTTAAAAAATTGTAATTTTTTGGACTTTCGACCTCTTATCGAGCACGCCAGTCGCGTGTCTCATCCGGGCACCACTTCTCAAAAATTACCTATAGGTACCTACTGCTCACGTGCAAAAGCGTTTTGCATCGGAATGAAACGCAAGGTTGGTCTTGATTATGTGCCGCTAACGTCCGTACTAGCAGCTTTGTTTGTAAATTCAGCAAGCTCTCAATGGCTCCTCCGCCAATTGTGCGGGTTTGTGGCTTGTCCTCGCTTCGGAGTTTCCAAATGTTCATCGTATTGTATCGGACTTACTCTCCAGCTTTCTTTACAATAAGTTATTGTGCAGGAATCCCAGACTTGACATCAATGTGAACGGCCTATTAGCCGCACTTTCACTACCTGTTTCGTACAAAAAATGTACCTATGCGAAATAGGCCATCACTTAAGGCCATTGTCATATTATTTACCCTACTAGCTGGACAGGTAAACCGGAAAGTGTGTATGGGTAAATCCGCAGTCATTGCTCGATCCTTTTATTCCTTTTGGAATACCATTCAGTCAAATTATACCATACGGTGCGGTTCGGAATCGTCTCTCTGTCTCGCGTTGCGAACTTTTACACCGGAAAAAAACAAAATGTGCAAAGTTACGAGGGTGAGTTCTGATAAATTTTCAATTAGATATCATCTATACCTTACTGATTTTAATTTAGAGTTTCGAACAGCAGCAAGGAACCTACCGAGATCTACCGCACGACGTTCTCTGGGAAATCTTCAACAAAATGTCCAGAGTGGAGCTGGCCCGCTTGTGTCCTGAATTTGAGGAAGTAATCCAGGACACACGTCTTTGGCAGAATGTGTGCATTCGATACTCGTACCCGGAGAAGGATGATGGTCCATGCTTGCCGTTCGAGGATTTATTCACGGGGCCGTGTCCGATTAAAAAAATCAGCTTTCACAACTGCCAGGTGAGAACGTGTTTAATTCAAAATAAACTGCGCAACAGTCAATGTGCCCTCCTTAAAAATTTCGCTCTTCGTTCATAAAGCTCCTACAGGGTGATATGTAAACCGGGGCAAAATCACTCTGCCATCAGGAGATCCCCGTTTGCGAAAAAATTGAATTCTTTCAATTTTAGCGATTATTACATACAACGCCCTTGATTACACAGGTCAACACCAATTTTGTGCCTGGGATAAGTATACCGAATTTCCCTAGCTTAAGTCAAACTAACCTGGAAAAAAATATATCTCATGAAAAAGTTTGCTTTTGACATATTTAAAAATTTATGAAAATATCGATTTTGATGATTCACTTGTTGAAAAAAATCACAAAAAAATCTGTGTATGTTCTTTTCATTAACTTTAACACAAAATTTGTACAAAAAAATCGAAAAAATCAGAAATGAAGCCCTTGACTCTTCCTGTCATGATCATAAGAACTTTGACATTTTTTAATTTTTTTTCGGAGTTTTCAATTTTCTACAAAACGTCGAATAAAATACTTGACTATCATTTTTCCGACTCCAGACCACTTTAAACTCTGATGTAGGTGACACATGAACGTCAGAATTTCCCTTTGTCTCTCTATGAACTGATTTTCTGTTTTCATCTATGATATGAAATCTGTTTCATTAGTACCTACCGAGGTACCTACCAATATGAAAAAAGCAAACTTTGATGAGAATTTAGGTATTTTTCCATTATTCTGACTAATAAGATTTAAAAAAATCACAAAATAAACCCAGGCACAATTTTTTTTCCACTTTGTTGGTGTTATTAGAGCTACAAGGATGATAATCACTTAGTATTAGTAGTTTCCCACAGTCAAGAACAACCGGATAAAATGCATGTAAACAACAAAATCTGACGACTCTGTCACTTCGGACAGAATGCTTTGCAACAAGAAATTCAATTTTGATGAATATTGGTCTTTTCGCTTGTTGGAACGACTCATAGGCCACTCAATAGGGAATTTGGGATGACAAAACGTATACACTGGCTGAAAATCAAAAGATCGAAAAGTGAAATATCGAAAAGCAAAAGGTCGAAAACCAAAAGGTCGAAAAGTGAAATATCGAAAAGCAAAAGGTCGAGAACCAAAAGGTCGAAAAGTGAAATATCGAAAAGCAAAACGTCGAAAACCAAAAGGTCGAAAAACAAAAGATCGAAAAGCAAAACATCGAATAATAAAATGTCGAATAGCACAATGTCGAACTAGAAATACCTGTTTTGAATGTGATTACGATTCGGATCGATTGAGGAGCTGTGACCCCCTCAGAGAGCACTTGAGGAAAAATTTTACTCTCACTTTTCGACTTCGTCGGAGATAAATCACCTCTCAAAGTATTATGCAAGGCCACCGAAACACCTGTATATTCTTTTAAATCTGATCAGCGTCAGCGTAAATTAACTTAAGACTTATAAACCTGTCATGGACCTTGTCAGGTTGAGTGATTTTTTGAGTGAGTGCAGACCTGATTGAGTTTTTTGACGCAAAATCCACTCTGAAAGGTAAAGCTGTGCACATGGACCTCGTCAGGTTCAGTTTTTTTTCTTTTGAAGACCTGATTTGGTTTTTCGACGCAAAATCAAGTTGGACACATAAAGCTGTGCACATGGACCTCGTCAGGTCTAGTATTTTTTTTTTTTGAAGACTTGATTTGGTGTTTTGACGCAAAATTACTTGGACTTACAAACCTGTGTGCATGAACCTCGTCAGGTTCAGTAATTTTGTTTACACACCTGATTCGGTTTTTTGACGCAAAATCAATTCTGAAACGTCAGGTTGTGCACATGGACCTCGTCAGGTTTATTTTTTTTTTTTGAAGCCCTGATTTGATTTTTCGACGCAAAATCAACTTGGACACATGCATGGACCTCGTCAGATTCAGTAATTTTTTTGCAAAACTAATTCGGTTTTTTGACGCAAAATTGATCTATACTCATAAATTGGTGTACACACCACACCGACCTTGTCAGGTTCAGTTTTTTTTTTCAAGGCCTGATTAGGTTTTTCCACGGAAATAAATTTGGGCTGGTTGATTTTTGACTCAGTGCTTCTCTTCTCCCGTCCCAAACTCTCAAATCATTTGTCTTTACAACAATTGTACATACACCTATTGCTCAATTTCGATATTCACGGTTTTTCTTTCTAGACCTTTTCTTTTTCGATTTTTTGTTTCTCGATCTATTGCTTTTCGACGTTTTGTTTTTCGACCATTTGTTTTTCGACCAAGTGTTTTTCGACCAATTGTTTTTCGACCTTTTATTTTTGGACCTTTTGTTTTTCGAGATTCTGTTATTCGATATTATGTATTTTCGACCATATGTATTTAGATCATCATCACTTTTGATATATTGTAAATTCGACCTTCTCTTTTTCGACCTTATGCATTCGATGTTTTGTTTTCGACCTTTTGTTTTTCGTTCTTTTTTCCGTCACTCCCAGGGAATCCCCAACAGGGCCCCGAACCGCGAAAATCCACCAAAAATTTCCTTGAGCTTTCCGAGATAAGGGTGTTTTTCTATATCTCGGTTGCTATTGGTTGAAAAAAATATTTGGATTAAGTTATGTTTGGAACTTTTCAATAACTTGTCGAGAAAAAGTGCCAGAAGCCAAAAACCGTCGTTTTTTAGGGGGTGGTTTCTTACAATCTTGTATCTGCTTTTCTTTGAAAGTTGTGGAGAAAATTCCCAACAAAAATTGTAGCTCCTGTAAGTCCCCACAAGTTTCAACCGAAAAAATTTTTGTGTCGCAAAAATTACCCACCCCAGAGGGCGCTAAAGTGGTGCTAGAACTAGAGTTGCTAGATTATCGACAGCTTTGGCTGTACAAGGGTTACGCAATCATCCGTTGCTAAGGGCCGATGGGAGGGGCTAAAATTCAGCTATGTGTCAAAATTTATCATGAGCGGAGAGAAAAGGAAATTTGCGGGGTCCGGTGCTGTTGCTTGATGTCCGCAACCGAACATACATGAAAATTCCATTCATATAGCAGCATAAAAGACGTGTTTTGAAACTCATCGGGCAAGTCATATCCACCTCTCACACGAATTTGTACACCTAAATCCAAAATGAACACGCTCTTGACAGCCAGAGCCCGTTGAGACGGACGCCTATGGCCTTCCGTGATGCCGACTGCTGTCACTCCCTAACTCCGTGAGGCCATTTAGTAAACAAACGCTCAGCCAGAATGCGGTACCCTTACGCCGGCCGACCGGTCGCGTGATAATTAGGTTCACTAGCTAGGACAATTCGTCCCGCGGACAATTCGTAGCGGACAATTCGTCCCGCGGACAATTCGTCTCACGGACAATTCGTCCCGCGGACAATTCGTCGCAAGTGAAGGCTTCGGAAGTTAAGGGGGTTATATTACACATGAAGACACAAGGGGGCTCAATAAAAGGATCTGAAAATCATAAGCAAATGCAAGGAGTTCCGACAGAGATCCGAACGCCACGAAAAAATGCAACGGGGCTCAGCAAGGCTTCAAACGATATTGAAAACACAAGGGGGCCTTATGGAGCTTCGAGAGGGCTCCGAATATCACACAGAGGCATAAGGTGCTTACTACTGCTTCGAAAGCCACGGAAAGATGTAAGGGGGCTCAGCATGCAGGGCTTCAAAAGACGTTTAAGAAACAAGGGGGCTCACGGCGGCAGCTATGGATGACACAAGAAGGCAACAGGAGGCTCACTGGAATTCTGATAGTCGCATTGAAGGACATGAGGGGGCTCACTAGGGCTCCAAGCTACACTCATGGAAACGAGGGGGCTCACTAGGGTTCCAAGCTACACGTATGAACACAAGGGGGCTTACTAGGGCTCCAAACTACTCTTGCGGGCACAAGGGGGCCCGATAGAGCTCCGTATATCACATGAAGGAACAAGGGACTTACACTAGGGCTTCCAGCAATGTAAAAGCGCACAAGATGGCTTACTGGAATTCTGAAAGCCACGAAAACACATATTGGGGTTCATTAGGGCTCTTAACGACACATAGGACACAAGGGGCCTAACAAAAATCTGGAAATCACGGGCAAATGCAAGGAGGCTCCGTAGATATTCATATAATATTGATTACACAAAGGGGCCCAGGGGGCTCTTCACAACAAGAAAAGGCAAAAGGGGGCTTACTGTATGATACTCTAAAAGCCAACACAAGTGGACTGGTTGGGGCTCCAAACTACACATGAGGGTACAAAGGGGACCCGATAGAGCTCCAAAAGCCATGGAAATACAACAAGGGGACCCAATGGAGCTCTGTATAATCAAAAAAGGCAAAAGGGGGGTGACTGGGATTCTGGAAGCCATAAAAAACAAAAAAGGCTCACTAGGACTCTAAACTACACTAACCGGCACAAGGGGGTCCGATAGGGCTCCGCATATCACAGAAAGGCACAAGGGAGCCCAAGGAGTTTTATATAACAACAAAAGGCAAAGGGGGCTCACTGGAATTCCGGAAGCTACAAAAAACACAAGGCAGCTCATTAGGGCTCCATACTACACTTGAAGTCACAAGGGGGCTCGATAGGGCTCTGAATATCACATGAAGACACAAAGTGCTTACTGCTGCTCCGGAAGCCACGGAAAGATGTGAGGGGGCTCAGCACGGCTTGAAAAGACGTATTGAAGAAATAAGGGGGCCCACTGACGCTCTGGATGACATAAGACGGCAACAGGGGGCTCACTGGAATTCTGATAGTCATGGAAAAACACAAGGGGGCTTACTAGGGCTCCAAGCTATACTTATGGACCGAAGGGGGCTCACTAGAGTTCCAAACTACACTTGCGGACACAAGAGGGTCCGATAGGGCTCCGTATATTACATGGAGGCACAAGAGACTTACACTAGGGCTTCCAGAAATGCAAAAGCGCACAAGATGGCTTACTGGAATTCTGAAAGCCACGAAAACACATGAGTGGGCTCGTTAGGGCTCCAATGGACACATAGGACAGAAGGGGCCTATGAAAAATCCAGAAATCACGGGAAAGTGCAAGGAAGCTCCGTAGAACTTCATCTGATATTGGTGACACAAGGGGCTCTTTATAACAAGAAAAGGCAAAAGGGGACTCACTGCATAGTACTGAAAGCCAATAAAAACAAAAATGGACTGATTAGGGCTCCAAACTACACATAACGGTACAAGAGGACCCGATAGAGCTCCGAAAGCTACGAAAATACGACAAGGGGGCCCAATGAAGCTCTTTATAATCAAGCTTATCTGCTTGCACAATGGGGCCCGATAGGGCTCCGAATATCTCCTGAAGGCAGAAGGTGCTTGCTACTGCTCCGAAAGTCGCGGAAAGATGTAAGGAGGCTCAGCAGGGCTTCAAAAGACGTTGAGGAAACAAGGAGGTCCAATGGAGCTTCGAATAACACAAGAAGGCAACAAGGGGCTTACTGGAATTCTGATAGCCAGACAAAAAACAAAAGGGCTCACTAGGCGCAAACTATACACTTGCGGACACAAGGGGGTCCGATAGGGCTCCGTATATCACATGAAGGCACAAGGGACTTACACTAGGGCTTCCAGCAATGCAAGAACGCACAAGCCACAAAAACACACAAGGGGGCTCCTTAGGGCTCCAAATGACGCAGGGCTCAATAAAAATCAGAAAGTCACGGAAAAATGCAAGGGGGCTTAGTAGGGCTTCAAATTATATTGGTGACACAAGGGGGCTCAAGGGGCTCTAAGGGGGTTCATTAGGGCTCCAAATTATATTTGAAGAAACAAGGGATTAGGGGTCGAATATAAAGTAAAGGCACAAGGGACTTACTACTGCTCCAAAAGCCTATAGGAAAAGTGCGAGGGGGCCCAACAGAACTTCAAATGGTATTTAAGAGACAAGGGGGCCCCATGGAGCTCTGTATAACAAAATAACGCGAAATGGGGCTTACTGGTACCTACTCCGAAAGTCATGAAAAAACATAAGGAGGCTCAACGGGCCTCCAACTACACCTGAAGGCACAATAGGGCCCGATAGGGCCTCAACATGCCATGACGGCATAACGCTGCTTGCTGCTCCGGAATTCATGGAAAATTCAAGGGGGCTCAGCAGGGCTTCAAGTTACGTTGAATATAGAATAAGGGGGCCCAGTGAAGCTCTTGATAACACAAGACTGCAAAAAGGGGCCTTATGGAAATCTTGAAGCAATGAAAAACATAAAAGGACTCATTAGAGCTCAAAAATTACACTAGAGAAGATGAGGGGCTCGATAAGGGCCAAATATCTCATGAAAGTATAAGGGGGCTTACTGGTGCTCCCAAAGCTTGGTGTACTAGCAAAAATTCTCGGAATGATGCAAGGGGACTAAGCAGAGCTCCAAAGACATGAGGAAACCAGGTTGCGCAGTAGGGCTCCAAATACTACAAAAAGGAATAAGGGGGCTCACTAAAGTTCGAAAAGCAACGAGGAAAGACAAAGGGACTTGTTAAAGTTGAGACAAAGAGCAAAACATTATTTTGCGACGAATTGTCCGTAAGACGAATTGTCCGCGAGACGAATTGTCCGCGGGACGAATTGTCCGCGGGACGAATTGTCCGCTACGAATTGTCCGCGGGACGAATTGTCCGGTCACGGCTGAAGTTAACCTCGTTTGGAAAATATTTCTAGGTGTAGGGGGCATCGATTCCAACTCAATTGTGTGAGGATCTGGAGGCCAAATTCTCATTTATGTTCGCACTAACTTTACTAATAATTGATGAATAACAAAACTTTTGTACAGGGTGATTTTTTTGAAAAGGACCCACCCCCGATATTTCGCTGCACAAATTTTTCCTGGGAAAAAACCAGAACAGGTCGATTTGTATTTCAAGAAGGACATCTAAGACACGTGATGATAAATTTTCATCTTCAACCCTCCGCCCCCACCCCACCCTATTTTAAAATTGCAAACGGCATCACCTACCTTGTGATACATCAAAATGAAGGTGATTGGATTCCCTTTCTGTCAAACATATTTTAAATTTTCTCGAATCACCTCTTCAACCCTTTTTGAAATTCTCTCACTGTTGATGCAGGAAAGTTTCTCCCTCATTACCTAACTCCCGATTCTTGAGTATCAGATTTTCCAGTAAAAACAGGTTGATTTTTATTTTGAGAGGGCCATCTAAGACACGTAATAACAAATTTTTATCTTCAACCCTTCGCCCCCACTCTACCATACTTTCAAATTTTGAATGGCATTATCTATCTTGGGATTCTTGTGATAAAGATAATACAATTTTCATGCTGCGAAAAATTATTTCAAATATTCTAAACCTCACCCTACTCCTCTACACTTTGTTGGGGATGAAAATTTGGCAATACGTGTCCTGAATGTCCTATCCGAAATAGAATTCAAGAATTGAAAGTTGATAAAGAGAAAAAACTTTCCTTTAATTTATAAACAAATATCATTTTGAGAAGGTTTGAAAGTCACTTAATAAGAACTTTTCAGACTTGTTTGACAGAAAGACAATTTTATTACCTTCATTGTGATGTATCACATATAGGTAAGCTATATGAGCATCTGACACTACGTGCTGTAGGTGTCCTCTTCGAAATAAAAATCGACCTGTTTTTACTCAAGAACCTCAAGACCTCAAGAATCGGGAGTTACGTAATAATGAGGGAGAAACTTTTCTGCATGAACAATGAGAGAAAATTGAAAAGGGTTGGAGGGGTGATTCGAGACAATTTAAAATATGTTTGACAGAAAGGGAATTTTATCACCTCCACTTTGATGTATCACAAGGTAGGTGATGCTGTTTGAAATTTTAAGATAGTGTGGAGGGGGGGGGGGCGAAGGGTTTAAGATGAAAATTTGTCATCACGTGTCTTAGATGTCCCTCTCGAAATAAAAATCGACCTGTTCCGGTTTTTTCCCAGGAAAAATTTGTGCAGCGAAATATCGGGGGTGGGTCCTTTTCAAAAAGTCACCCTGTACAGAGGTTTTGTTTTCCATCCATCACTAGGTTTCGCCGGGGCCGCTTCGCGGCCCCTAAGCGAAACCTAGTCCTCGTTTGCTCAAGCTTCTCGTAGGGTGACATTTTCATGAGTGACGCTCTGCACCGAACGGTGCTCATTCTGCTGATTCGTTGGGAACGTATACGTTCTTCGCGCTCTTCAACTTTTTCATTACAATCACAGATGATTACAACTTTTTCATATGAACAACAGGTAAGAAACAGGTGTTCAAAACCACGACGGATCTTGCTTTATATAACCCTACCGATGGGTAGTCCTACCCAAACCAAAAAAAAAAGTTTCGAATGGTACACAATTTTCCAGAATAGTCCACAACATTCGAGAGTGTTCTGGAATGTTTCTGGCCGAACGTTCCAGACTATTCCTGAATATTCCAGGATATACCGAAACATTCTGGAATGTTTTGGAATGATCTCGAATACTCCTCGAATATTCTCTACTGTACCTCTACCGACAGGTGGCCCCACACCAAAAAGGCTTCGAATAGTCCACAATGTTCCAGAAACTTTCAAGTGTCCTGGAACGTTCCAGACTATTTCCAAACATTCCAGAACATACCGGCATATTCTGGAATGTGGTGGACTGATATCGAATACTCTCGAATGACCCGAACATTTCAAAACATACCGAACATTCTGGGATGTTGTAAGATGATCTCGAATACTCTCGAATATTCTGTACTTATTCTGTACTGTACCTCTACAAGTAGGTGGCCCCACACCAAAAAGGCTTCGAATGTTCCATGTTCCACAATGTTCCAGAAACTTTCTAGGGTGTTCTGGAACGTTCCACAATGATCTGGAATGTTCCGGGATGTGTTCGAACGTTCCAGACTATTCCTGACAATTCCAAAACATACCGGAACATTCTGGAATGTTGTAGAATGATATCGAATGTTCCACAATGATCTGGAATGTTCCGGGATGTTACCGAACGTTTCAGATTATTTTCGATCATTCTAGAACATACCGGAACATTCTGGAATGTTTCCGAACGTTCCAGACTATTCCCAAACATTCCCGAACATTCTGGAATGTTGTGAAATTATCACGAATGCTCCACAATGATCTGGAATGTTCCGGGATGTTTCTGAACGTTCCAGATTATCCCGACCATTTTAGAACATACCAAAACATTTTGGAATGTTGTAGAATAATCTCGAATGTTCCACAATGATCTGGAATGTTCCGGAATGTTTTCGAGCGTTCCAAACTAGTCTCGAACATTCTAGAACGTATCGGAACATTCTGAAATCTGAAATGTTGTGGAACGATCTCAAATGTACCACAATGAATTGGAATGTTCCAGAATGTTTCAGAACGTCCCAGACCATTCTCGAATATACCCGAGCATTCTGGAATATTGTGGAATGATCACGAATGCTCCACAATGATCTGGAATATTCCGGGATGTTTCCGAACATCCCAAACTATTCCTGACCATTCCCGAACATCTCGGAACATTTTGGAATTTTTAGAATGATCTCGAATGTTCCACAATGATCTGGAATGTTCCGGGATGTTTCCGAACGTTTTCCGAACGTTCCAGACTATTCCCGAACATTTTAAAACACACCGGAACATTCTGGAAAGTTGTGGAACGATCTCGAATGTACCACAATGGATTGGATTGTTTCGGGATGTTTTCGAACGTTCCAGACTATTTTCGGATATACCCGAACATTCTGGAATGTTGTGGAATGATCACGAATGCTCCACAATGATCTAGAATATCCCGGGATGTTTCCGAACATCCCAAATTATTCCCGACCATTCCCGAACATCTCGGAACATTTTGGAATGTTTTACAATGATCTTGAATGTTCCACAATGATCTGGAATGTTCCGGGATGTTAACGAACGTTTTCCGAACGTTCCAGACTATTCCCGAACATTTTAAAACACACCGGAACATTCTGGAATGTTGTGGAACGATCACGAATGTACCACAATGGATTGGAATATTCCGGGATGTTTTCGAACGTTCCAGACTATTCTTGAATATACCCGAACATTTTGGAATGTTGTAGAATGATCTCGAATGTTCCACAATGATCTGAAATGTTCCGGAATATTTCCGAACGTTCCAGACTATTCTCGACTATTTTAGAACACACCGGAACATTTTGGAATGTTATGGAATGTCTCGAATGTTCCGGGATGTTTCCGAACGGTCCAGGCTATTCCCGAATATTGTTGAACATACCGGAACATTCTGAAATGTCGTTGATTGATCTCGAATACTTTCGGATGTTCTGGACTGTTCTAGACATTCTAGAGGGCGAAAGTTCCAGCCCTTCCATCTTAAAAAAACCCGCTCTTCAAATAAAACCGGGAATAGAGGGCTACCACACCATATAACTTCTTTGATCCTACTGGGACTCGTTTCCGAGTTTCGGCACGCACCTCTGTACACTTTTATCATTCGAACGTTGAAGACTATTCCCGAACACACCAGAACGTTCCGGAATGTTGTGGAATGATCTCGAATACTCTCGAATGTTCCAGACTGTTCTAGACATTTCTAGAGAGCGAAAAACTTTCAGCCCTTATATCTTTAAAAGCACGCCCTCAAGGTAAAAACGGAAACCTTCTTCATCGATGGGGGATAAAGGGTTACCACACCATGAAACTCCTTTCTTCGTAGCGGGACTCGTTTCTGAGTTTCAGCGGCATAAAAATTTGGCACTCACTTTTATTATACAGGCTGGTCCAGGTTATAGTAGCAATAACTCACCATTCGATGGTCCATCGAAAACTAGGTCGACATGCATAAATTATTTTTCTCTAAAACGCTTCCTGAGGGAGATAGAGCCCTTCAAAGTTCAGTTTTTAAAATAATCTTTTTGCAATAACTCTCAAGTCATCAAAGCGATCTTCACCAAATTTGATACAAATACTTACGAAATAAATACCCATCTCTTGACGTAGATAACTTTTGTCAAAATTGTCCAGTGGCGTAGATATCGGGGGATTGTTCAACTTCTCTCACCCCATTTTCTACGCCACTGGATATTTTTGGAAAATTATACCTTTTTTGAATTCCTTGTTCAATTTGAAAAAAAGCTACTCTTGTAAAATTTCGATTAGAGGCTTCAGTTCGGAGATATTTGGGTTTGAAAATTTGCAAAACGCTTCGAAATCGCGACTTTCGAAGGCCTACAAATTGAAATCCAAGAAAACTCATGATTCTTCAACACGAATAAGTTTTCTAGGTCGTTTAAGTTGATTTACTGCCATTTTTTGCTATAAAACGAGGCGTTTCCAAAAAAAAAACAATTTAGGCTCTGGAAAGTGGCGATTTCGAGATGTTTTCCAAAGTTTAAAACGCAAATATCTCAAAAATCAAGCCCCTAATCAAAATTTCACATGTGTAACTTTTTTTTCTGAATAAAACAAGGAATTCAAAAAGAATATAGCTTCTCAAAAATATCCAGTGGCGTGAAGATTGGACGTGAAAAGTAAAACAACTTCCCCGTATCTACGCCACTGGACAATTTTGACAAAAGTTATCTACGTCAAGTGATGGGTATTTATTTCGTAAGTATTTGTATCAAATTTGGTCGCAATCGCCCTGATGACTTGAGAGTTATTGCGAGAAGAAGATTTTAAAAACTGAACTTTGAAGGACTGTATCTCTCTTAGGGAGCGTTTTAGAAAAAAATTGAATTATGCATGTCAACCTAGTTTTTGATAGACTATCGAATGGTGAATTATTGCTACTATAACTTGGACCAGCCTGTATATATTGACTAGTAATAGCCCAGGCTTTTTAGCATTTAACATGAAACAAATTAATCCAGATGCAATCTTCACGGTATCGTATCCACTTAACCTCACTAAACAACATACTAAAAGTCCCCAGCTTTCCTCCGTGTGCGTCATAATTTTTGAGGGGAGGGGGGGGGGGGGGCAAAATTTTCATTAACACGTTCACTGCCACGCTGGTCCCATGGGACCAGCAGGAAATTTCCATTTTTTTAGGTTCCTGGCTTTAGTACGCTACATATCGACAATGACAGCAGTCCATCACGGCCTAGGAGGTTACAAGTGCATGAATATTTATTTGATTTTTTGACATATGCAAAGTTTGGCCCCCAAAAGATTATTATGTTGGGATCATTTTTTCGTAATTTTTCGAAAAACCAAGCTGTATTTCGAACTTTGACCTGTGCCAAAGGACTTAGTTTTCACTGCACTATAACATGACATAAATGGCCTGGTAAGAGAAATCGCAAAATTTCGGTGGCAGTGAACGTGTTAAAAAAATTCTAGGACAAAAGTAATCTAGTCAGTGGCTTCAAATTTATTATATTTGGATACATTGGGGTATAAGTGAAACTTGTATAAGTGACAAACCAGACGTCTATGGTCCCCGTGAGGGGAGCTCGGGAGGGGGGCAATGGGTGACATGTGCAAGAGATTTGGTTTTCATTAATATTGAGACAATACTGGCATGTTAGGTATCGTTTCCCACTAAATCTGACCTTGCAAATCCGATTATGAACTTCACATTCTGATTAAACAATGTTTCGAGCAATTTCCGGCAGAAAAGCGTGATTTTGGGACCAAAATAAAGCGGTTTTTCAATTGAGGTTATTTTTTTTGTTCAATGCTTCGATCATTTGGATTTACGATTGGATGAATTATATGGATCTTTCTGCACAAGCCCATCATATCACGAACGCGAGGAAAGTGGTTACAAGGTGAAAAAAAAAATTATTGAAAAAAATGTCGAAGTCCTCAATGTCACTCAAAAATATCTCCGCGCACTTGAAAAAAATTGTATTGCAGCTGTAATATCGCTTTGATTTCATCTTTTGAGGCTTCTTCTTGTAGCCAAAGCAATTCTCTAGCTTCCGAAGAAAGAACACCCTACATTAAATCAATAATAATGTAACAACAGCAACTTTCTTGCGGGTATATTTTTCATTTGCCTTATTTTTCAGTTGCAAGCTGGCTTACACCGAACGTCAAACCAACTCGATTTTATAGTGTTCAAGAAATGGTAATTATGTTCAATGCCTGATTTAAATGCGTGAAATAGTTGCAGTTATCGATCCTATTTAAGATTTCGAACATTGATGTATTCAACGTGAAAATATCTTGAATTTAAAATCCGCAATTTTGAGAAGCAAATTTTTTTTTCAATTGCCCACTCGATTGCCCACAATCTTTTCAAAACAGAGCTTCTACATTGTTTTCACATTTGAATAATGTATTCAAAGTCTATAGCACAGCACAAAAAGATTTTTATAGCCGTGCTCTGCAAAAAATATCAAATAATAATAAATATAATTTCAAGTTCACTAGCAGTCAAAAAAATCGCATCTCGCTTACCATCCGTAGGTACTTAAAGCTCATTTGATCCAATATGAGCTCCGTGAAAAACTCGTATATTGATTTTCAAACAATAAATCGACAGTTACCTCGAATACCTACTGATAGTATCTATACTTTTCCAAAATAATGGCAAAGTTATCTAGCACTTAAAGGTACTCAATTCATAAGTTTATAAAAATAACAGATCATCCTCAGGGTCATACTAAACAAAGTGGGGTAGATTCTCACCTGTTGTGCCCCTACAGCACTCACACATCTGCAAACAAGACAAGGAACATCGCTTGCATCTACATTTTAGACCGCAGTTCTTCTCGCAGTTGCAAGACAACATCTTAAAGAGTCTCCGCGGAGCTGGAGGAAGATGCGTCTTGACGGGGACCAACAACTACTCGTATACGTGGATGATGCTCCTGCGAAACCCACCGTGTTGTTTGTTTACACCTAGAGTACTTTAGCTATTCTCTAGCGAAAACCCGAGGTTAATCCGAGGTCTAGGAGCCGCGATATTGCATGGAATGACAGAAACACAGGCGGACGGACGGACGAATAATGAAATAAAATATTTTTATCGGTTGTGCATCTAGAGTCCCTAAGCTATATCATCTAGCAAAAATCCGAGCGCAATCCGAAGTCTAGTAGCTGCGATATTGCCGAAGACTGCAGACGGCAATAACAAGAACAAACTATCCTAGCGCTACAAGTAGTAGCGCTAAAAACATGATGCACAAAGAGAAAAATTGAGAAACTGTATCTAGTACCTACTCATACGAGTATTACCAGACCAGATTCAGTCAATACGATACTGTGCATATTGAACGTAGGATCAATTATTGCAGATCAAAAACTAGGTTAATAATGTTGAAGTGATTTTCCCGATATAATGCGTTGGACGTACAATGAAGTTGAAAGATACGTCATTTTGAAGCTAAAACCATAGGAAATCTACTGCATATAATAATACCAAGTGATGATCAGTGGTCGATGCAAAAGTGAAATGTTAGCTGCAGTGTTAACTGGAGCATAAGAAAAAACACGTGAAAAAGTGTCATTATTGAGAAATAAAGTCTGTTAGTGTCAAATTTTTGACGAAAACAAAATAAGAGGAATCGATTAGGTGGTTAAGAACTAGGAGCATTTTTAAGCGGAAAGTGCACTTTGAGGTGTCTTCATCTTTGCCTGTCAAAAAAACAGTGACGCACACGGGGGAAAAATGGGGACTTTTTGTATGTTATATAACAAAGTCTTGTGAACCCAAAACTGAAGAGATTGACCGTGTTTCAATTTGTTTCATGTTTTGCCGTTTTTTCAACTAAAAAGCCTAGGCTATAAAGTTGGTACGAACATAAATGAGAATTTGACCTTCAGATCCCCACACGATGGAGTTGGAATCGATGCCCCCTTACACCTGTAAACATTTTCCAAACGAGGTTGACTTTAGCGCCCTCTGGGGCGGATAATTTACGCGGCACAAAAAAATTGTTTGGTTTAAACTTATAGGGACTAACAGGAGCTACAACTTTTGTTGGGAATTTTTTCCATAACTATCATAGCAAAGCAGATGGAAAATTGTAAAAAAACCACCCCCTAAAAAACGACGGTTTTTGGCTTCTGGTTCTTTTTCTCGACAAGTTATTGAAAAGTCCTGAACACAACTTGTTTCAAATATTTCTCCGAACATTTAAAAAAAAAAAGTAAATCGAAATCCAATCATAAGAGCAACCGAGATGTAAAAAAACACCCTTATCTCGGAAAGCTCAAGAAAATTTTGGTGGATTTTCGCGGTTCGGGGCTCTGTGGCTGATTCCCTAGGTGTGTGCAAAAATTCAGCCAGAGTATACGTTTTGCAAATATAAGACACTTTTTGAGCCAGGTTGACTGGCCTATCAAGGCGACGAAGCAATAAAAATAAAGCACTCGATAAAGCATAATATTCTGTATAGTCCACGTGAAGAACTAAACGATGACATGTAGATTACGGTTTGAATCTTCAATATGGTCTTGTGGGTGGTATATGGTACAAATCAATGAATTTAATCCTACGATATTTTCCAGATAAAACCTCCAGTAACGACCGAAATGCAGCAAGTGGAAGTGACCCAACTGGATTTCAGCGGACACCATTTTCCGTTAGACACACGGGCCATAGAGGCCCTGGCAGTGAGATACCCGTGCAAAGAGTTGATTTTGGACCTGAACGATTTCCACAACCTCGATCTGGTCATGGAGCACGTTTCGAAACAGGAAAAATTCGAAAAATTATCGCTCCGGCGTGCGAAGCGGCGGCCCATGCAGGTGTCACGCCACCAATGGCTGAAAAACTTTTTGAAGACGTATTGTTCCAATCTGAAGAACCTGCACTTGTGCCAGGCAATGCTGAGCAGAGAAGAGCTGCTGTGCGTTTTCGCGAACGCACCGAAATCGCTGGAAATGATGGGACTGTACTGTTACGGGCTCGATGACCCTGACACTGGTGAGTGCGCAAGACCCCCTGAAGCGTGACTGGCAAGTCCGAAAGTGAGGTTGGAATGACAAAAGTTTCTCCGGTTCTTGTGGAACTGAAAAAAAACTACCAGTTTTTGCAATGCTTTGTGATTCCAATCGGAAACACTCCATACTGCCGAATGTTTATAGCACCGAAAGCTCGTAGCGCCGGCCAATCCAATATGTTCGTAGCGTCGAAAGCTCATAGCGCCGAAAAAATCGTTAAGGCGAGTAGCATCACGGCAACAGTGTAAGCACGGGCACTCTCCGTGTGGTTTTAGACAGCACAGTGTAGCTTCAGACCGGTAGGTGGCAGCACAGGGTAACACCCCATACTGCTGAATGTCGATAGCACCGAAAGCTCGTAGCGTCGACAAGTCCATCATGTTTGTAGCGTCGGAAGATCATATAGTGGACGTGGTACAACCGAAATAGGAATATAAGTTGCAAATGATGATAAAGGCAAACCACTTGGCAGGGTTACAACTGAGACCTAAATAAACGATTTGACCCGCAGTGCTTTTCTTTTCGTCCCTTAGGATTTGAATAGCGCCCCTTTTTCAAAATGGTGGATAATATCTAGGGGCAGAAGGTATCGAATAGCCTGGTGATGTCCAGCTTAGTAGAAATATAGGGGGCTATGTCTCAATCGGTTTCTGGGACATCAAACACTAATTAAAAAAATGGTGGAACATTGACATCTGCCGCAGGCAAATTTGGTGGAGGCGCCAAAATGAATTTAGTACTGTCATAAGAAAATTGCTGTAACATTTTTATTTTTCAACGGATTTTAACACAAGACATTTCATTTTGTGAAAAAGTGAATTCTTCATGTTACCTTATACCTTTTATCAAAAAAAGACGTTGAGGAATGTTGAAAAAAAAATTCAAAATTATTTGAAAAAAAAAGATTTTTTACATTTTTTTATTTTTATGCAATTTGCCCCATTTGTAGACTTTGATGTGCCCTTTCTTAATTTGCACTTTTTCGATTTATATCTTTGCAGTACGCGCTGCCATATTGAAAAAATGATGTCTGAAAAGAAGTTTTTGACAATATCTGAATTTTGGTCTATGTGACATGAAAATGTTTAGATACATATAAAAGCACATTCAATCCTCCACAGTTTGACATCTGAACCAGCTCTGTGCGACCCACGGTTCTTGAGCTAGACCTTCTGGAAGTATCAATTTTTGGTTCCAAAAGAAATAAAAATCACCTCTTAGGGCTGTGCCAGGTCCACCAATGTTCATGATTTGAGATAAATGACGACGCGTTATTGATGGGTGACTTGATCAAGACATGGTGGTGATCCAGTGGTAAAATCCGGTAGGCACGGTCACTATTTAACACCAAAAATTGATACTTCCGGAAGCTCTAGCTCAAGAACCCCGAGTCGTACAGAAATGGTTCAGGTGTCAAATCGTGGAGAATTGAATGTACTTTCATACGTATACAAACATTTTAATCTCGCATGGATCAAAATTTAGATATTGTCAAAAACTTCTTTTCAGATTTCATTTTTTCAATATGGCGGTGCGCACTGCTAAGATATAAATCGGGAAAGTGCAAATTTAGAAAGGGCACAACAAAATCTACAAATGTGGCAATTTTCATGAAAATAAAAAAATTGAAAAAATCTTTTTTTTTTCAAACTATTTTTCATTTTTTTCTTCAACATTCTTCAATGTCTTTTTTTGTAGAAGGTATAAGATAACAAGAAGAATTTACTTTTTCACAAAATGAGATACCTTGTGTTAAAATCGGTTGAAAAATAAAAATGTTACAGCAATTTTCTTATGACCGTACAAAATTCATTTTGGCGCCTCCACCAAATTTGCCTTCGACAGATGTCAATGTTCCATCATTTTTTAAAAAAATGTTTGATGTCCCAAAAATCGATCGAGACATAGCTCCATATATTTTAACGAGGCTGGACATCACCGGGCTATTCAATACCTTCTGCCCCTAGATAAAATGCGCCATTTTGAAAAAGGGGCGCCATTCAAATTCTAAGGGACGAAAATGAAAGCACTGCAGGTCAAATGGTTTATTTAAGTCTTAGTTGCGATCCTGCCAAGTGGTTTGTCTTTATCATCATTTGCAACTTGTTTTTTCCTACCACGTCCACTAATAGCACCGTTAGCTCGAAACGCCGACAAATTGAATATGTTCGTAACGCCGAATGTGCATAGCACCGAAAAATTCATCATGACGTACGTAGCATCGAAAGCTTTTGGCATCGACAAATCCATAATATCCGTATAGTGTCGAAAACTTGACTTATTTCTTTTTTTTAACAATTAATCAATGACACATCAAAAAGTAGGTATTGCTCAAGTTGAATTTTAATTTTTGACATCAACATTCGGCGCTACGAACGTATTCAATTTGTCGGCGTTTCGAGCTGTCGGTCGACGCTATGAGCTTTCGACGATACGTTCATAATGTCAAATCAGCTCTTTTGAATACGACTAGAGATTTTCTTCAGTTTAGAGAATATTGTCATTTGAGCCGGTTTTTACTGTTTTCCTCACCTCTCGTGAAGCCGACTATTATCACTTTCCTACCTAAACCTGGCTTCAGCTATTGGACTATTTTCAAGATTTTTTTGTAACTTTTCAGATCTCGCAATACTGGCCAAGAGTTGTCCAAACTTGAAAAAGCTAAAACTGGACGGCCGTTACGCCACTTTCTCGTCGTTGCTCGAATTTCGTTTTTTGGAATCTCTCCACATTGATTCTTTCTGGGTTGATGATCTCACCTCGTTACATCGGTATGTATGCAGAATATTCTTCAATTTGAATAATTTCATGTTATACAGGGTGTTTCAGCGATGATAGCAAAAAATTCGACTGTGAGTGGATCTCATCAAAATATGACGAAAACCTATACATATACCATTTTGCTGAGTTCGGCCAGTACTGATGACGAAGATACAGCCCTCCAAAGTTTACTTGTTTCGGATTTCAAGAACTTGTGAGTCGGGAACGTTTGGACAAATTCAGCTTTAATTTAGCATAAGCTGGTTTGTCGTGATCAATCTATCAACCTGCCAAATTTTGAAAGAATCCAATCAGTAGCGTAAAAGTTATAAGAGGTTACCCTCGGGGTTACCTTGAGTCAACTTCATTTCGGATGCTTCTGAATAATTATTGATCCTCATAACTCCTACACCACTGACTGGTTGGATTCTTTGAAAATTTTGAAGGTCGGTAGATAGTTTTGACAAATCAGTCTAAGCTGATTTTGTTTATTTTGGTTAAAACATCACCAAGTGCCAAGTTTTTTGAAACCCGAAAAAAGTCAAAACTTTAAAAAGCTGTATCTTCGTTATTACGCCAAACTTTGCAAAATGGTATATAGGTTCTCATCATATCTTGACAAGATCTACTCACAGTCAAATTTTTTGCTATCATCGCTGAAACACCCTGTTTAATTTTATAAAAATAAACAATGTTAAGGCTGGTTTATATTGGATGTAACCGGTAACTTATTCCCTTACCGTAAAGTTCAGAGGTGGCATTTGAATACAAACGTTTATACTGACAGGAAATAGTCCCGTGATTTATTCCCTTACCGTAGAAGTTCGCCAAGTTTCAAGTTTTACGGCATAGGGAATGCGGACAGCCAATCACATACAACCAGTTACACAATCATAATGTCGAACGTCACTGTCGATCTGATGTTGGTTTGTTGGCTATTTTTGTTCTCACTACTTGTGCGAAAATGGAAGAAAAAATGGATCTCGACACCAAGTTGATCCAGCTCGGTTGCTTCGTTTCACCAGTTCTGTCCAACATCGCCCCTCCTGAGATCCGTAGAATACGAAGCCGTAGAGACGACATGTGGCAAATGCAAATAAATATTTTTGGACGCTCGATATTTTTGTACATCTGTTGAATAAGGCGATATTTCGGCTCAATAACGCGAAATTTCGGCATAATAAGGCGATATTTCGCCTTAATAGTGCAATATATCGGCTTAATAACACGAAATTTCGGCTTAATAAGGCGATATTTCGCTTTAATAACGCGAAATTTTGGCATAATAAGGCGATATTCCGCCTTAATAGTGCAATATATCGGCTTAATAACACAAAATTTCGGCTTAATAACACGAAATTTCGGCTTAATGAGGCGATATTTCGCTTTAATAACGCGAAATTTCGGCATAATAAGGCGATATTTCGTCTAAATAAAGCAACATTTTGCCTTAATAACGCAATATTTCGCCTTAATAACACGAAATTTCGTCTTACTAACCCCTCAAATAATTTCACTAAATGTGTCTTCAAAATGGAATCTAGGAAAAAAACGCCCCCGGAATACACACCCCCGGGAAAAAATACCCCCGGGAAAAGACACCCCGGGAAAAAATACCCCCGAGAAAAAACGCATCCGGAAAAAACGCCCCCCATGTTGTCTTCAACGTAATTTAAGCCCTATCCCCCATTGCATTTTCCATGACTTCCGGAGCAGCGTTGTGCCGTTAAGTCATGTCCGGAGCCCTATCGGGCCCCATTGTGTCTTCAAGTGTAGTTAAAGCTCTATTAAGCCCCCTTATATTATGGTTTTTCCTCGTTTTTTTCATGGCTCACGGACTAGGTACCTACCAGTAAGCCCAGTTTTGCGGAATTTTGTAATACAGACCTCCATCAGGGCCCCTTGTGTCTTCAATAAAGTTTGAAGTTCTGTTGAGCCCCTTTGCACTTTTCTGAGTCTTTCAGAGCACTAGAAAGACCCTTGTGCATTTATGTTATATCGGGTCCCAAATTTGGCCTCCTCCTGGTGTCTGTAAGTACCGTATGATCAAAAACTTTCCTCCTCTAGGCAGGCTGTGGTCTGGTCATTGGCAGGCAAAGGAGGCTGATTTTGGCCAGGCTACAGCCTGCCTAGAGGAGGGAAGTTTTTGATCATACGGTATAATTTGGAGCCCCAATGAACCCCCTTTATGTGCTTAATGGCTTCCAGAATTCCGCTAAGCCCCCTTCTGCCATCTTGTGTTACTTATACATGCACGATGGGCCCCCTTATTATGTTTTTTTCGTGGCTCCCAGAATTCCAATAAGCCATCTTGTAGATTAGAGGTGGTCGTTTGGTCTCGGAGGATCCTTTCTGCACTGCGACTTATAAGATCTTTTGTGCGTTTTGGGCTCCATCAGGCCCCCTGCTTGTTCCTTCAATGTCTTTTGAAGCTCTGCTGAGCCACCTTACACCCGTTTCCGGGGCAGTCATGAGCACCTTCTGCTTTGGTGATATTCGGAATCCTATCGGACCTCATTGGGTCCGTAAGTGTAGTTTGGAGCCCTAATGAGCCCCTCTATGTTTTTCTTGGCTATCAGAATTCCAGTGAGCCCCCTGTTGCCTTCTTGTGTGTGCCCATAACTAAATTGGGCCCCTCGTTTTTTCAACGTCTCTTAAAGCTCCGCTGGGCCCTCTTACATCTTTTCGTGGCTTTCAGAGCAGTAGTAAGTAGCTTGTGTCTTCATGCGGTATTCAAAGCCCTATGGGGCCCCTTGTCTTTCAAGTATAGTATGGAGCCATAATTAGCCTGCCACTCAGACTATTATTGGTTTTTAGAGTAGCAGTAAACGCCATTTGCCTTCCCTTGTTATCTGAAGCTTCATAAGGCCCCCTTGTGTTTTCAATATCGTTTGTAGTCCTGCTGAGCCTCCTTGCATTTTTCCATGACTTTCGGGACTCTATCGGACCTCTTTGTATTTCACAGGCGCGTGGTGGCCCGCCGGGCAGCCGGGCATTTCCCCGTAGGCCCTCAGCCGTAGAGCCTCAAGGGGCCTTTCTTGTCGTTTTCTTTTTCTATATATTTCTTAATTTCCCAAAAATTGGATGAATTTTCCTGAAGCATAAAATTGTCTACCTATTGGGTAAATGATTTCCAGACTTTTGAGATCATAAGGATGTTTTGGACCAGTAATCAGTTCACACCGTCGTGGCCTGGAATACTAAAATATCTGAATTTTTCAAAGGACCCCGCACGATTCTTATGGAAAATGGGTCTCGGTCAAATTCCCTAATTTTTTTATATGTTGTAGTCCAATTTGACACGAGCCAAAAACCATCGTCCGTTATTCACAAAAGAGAAAAGTTTTTTTTTTCTTTAAGGGGTTGATGATGGGTTATTTCAATGTAAAAAATATGTTTCAAGGTAAGTAAAAACATTTCAACGTCCTTTCTTACGCATATGACTCATGATACAATATACCTACAGTGTTTTTATGATTTTTTTGCCTGGATATCCGTACAAAAAAAAAGTTAGGAACTATGTACAGGTAAACATAATTAACCTGCTGTGAAGTTGAAACTTGATAGGAACATCAATATTTTCAATAATTATCTAGGCAAAAAAATCATTGAAAAAATGTATATCTCACCCTGCTGTAAGGATGCTAACATAAGCATAATAGTGAAAGTGAGTTTTGAGAGGGGATTCTCACAATCAGATGCAGAGAATCCGACCATAGACCTTCTCCTACATTTTCAAGATTTATTTCGAATTTTCGAATATGATGTTCAGAAACAAGGATAAGGGATGGGAGACGGGGTTGAAATTATTTTTGAAGAATAGACATTTTTACAAAACAAGATGATGTGAGAGTCCACTATTTCCATTCATTTGGTTTATGACATGGAAGAATGTTTTATGCTTCATTATAGTCAAATTCAACCCTCTGTGGGGTGGAAACTGGTCATACGAATGAATTTTCCCTCGGTAATCTTGTTTAGCGTAACTGGTTAAGCACAATGGGTAGTATTAATAGAAAATATGCATAAGCATTTGCTTGGATTTCATAGGCGTTGCCAGGGAAAGTTTGCTCAGCAACTCCTCAAAAATCTAAGCAGAAATTCAGCCGAATTGACCGAGGTTTTTTTTTCAACCCCACCCCCTATTTGGGGGTTGGAAAAACAATTTGTGCCAAAACTCATACTTCGACAAAATAGAACCATCTGCATGACTTTCAAACGTAATTTCGGATTTGATACTCACAAGTAGGGGTTGGGGGTGAGGGCTGATTTTTTCACAAAAGAAAAAGGGAATTGTCATGAGCCATATGTGTTAGAAAGGACGTTGAAATGTTTTCACTTACCTTGGAACATATTTTCTTACAATGAAATAACCCATCATCAACCCCTTATACAGGGTGTTCGGGTTTGGTTATTACAAACTTTGAGGGATGATTCCCCATCAAAAATAAAGCCGAAAGAACAAAAAACTCATGGTCCTAAAATGCTTCCTGGGGGTTGAAGTTGACTTTTTTAAATGGTTTTTTCACCGTAACTTTTGAACCGTTGGACCGATTTTGATCCAATTTGAACCAAAGTTTAGTTCAATGTTTCCATAGAATAATAATACCACAATTCATCAAAAATTTCTGGGGGCGTAGATAATAGGAGACGGTTCCCTATTTTCGCCCCAATTTTTATCTTCCCTGATTATTTTTCATTATTGTAAATATTTTCGGATTTTACGTTCAATTTAGAAAAAAAAGTTACTACTGCGAAATTTTGATAAGAGGCTTCATTTCCGAGATGATTGGTTTTTAAACTTTGGAAAACATCTCGAAAGCGCCACTTTCCAGAGCCCAAATTGTTTTTCTCTGAAAACGCCTCGTTTCCTAGCAAAAAATGACAGTAAATCAACTTAAGCGACCCAGAAAACTTACTCTAGTTGAGAAATCATAAGTTTTCTTGGATTTTAATTTTTAGGCCTTTGAAAGTCGTGATTTCGAGGAAATAAAAGGTTCAAACCCAAGTATCTCGCAAATGAAGCCTCTAATCAAAATTTTTCAAGAGTAATTTTTTCTTCTAAATTGAACGTAAAATCAAGACATTGAAGGGACAAGGGGGCCTAATGGAGCTCTGGATAAACCAAGAAGGCAGAAAGGACGTACTGGAATTTTGATAGCTAGAAGAAAAACACAAGGGGGCTCACTAGGGCTTCAAACTACACTGGCGAACGCAACGGGGTCCGATAGAGCTCCGTATATCACATGAAGGCACAAAGGACTTACACTAGGGCTTCCAGAAATGCAAGAACGCACAAGATGGCTTAATGGAATTCTGAAAACCATAAACATAATAAGGGGGCCAATCGTGCATGTATAACACAAGATGGCAAAAGGGGGCTTAGCGGAATTCTGGAAGCCATTGAGCACATAAAGGGGGTTCATTTAGGGCTCCAAATTATACCGTATGATCAAAAGCTTTCCTCCTCTAGGCAGACTGTGGCATGGCCAAAATCAGCCTCCTTTGCCTGCCAATGACCAGACCACAGCTTGCCTAGAGGATGAAAGTTTTTGATCATACGGTACTTACAGACACCAGGAGGAGGCCTAATTTGGGACCCGATATAACATGAATGCACAAGGGTCTTTCTAGTGCTCTGAAAGACTCAGAAAAGTGCAAAGGGGCTCAACAAAAGTTCAAACTTTATTGGAGACACAAGGGGGCCCAATGGAGGTCTGTATTACAAAATTACGCAAAATTGGGCTTACTGGTAGGTACCTAGTCCATGAGCCATGAAAAAAACGAGAAAAAACCATAATATTAGGAGGCTTAATAGAGCTTTAACTACACCTGAAGACACAATGGGGCCCGATAGGGCTCCGGACATGACTCAACGGCACAACGCTGCTCCGGAAGTCATGGAAAATGCAATGGGGGATAGGGCTTAAATTACGTTGAAGACACCATAGGGGGGCGTTTTTTCCGGGCGCGTTTTTTCTCGGGGGTATTTTTTCCCGGGGGTGTTTATTCTGGGGTCGTTTTTTCTGGGGGTGTTTTGCTAGGGGTGTTTTGCTGGGGGCGTTTTTTCCTAGAACCCATTTTTAAGACACATTTAGTGAAATTATTTGAGGGGTTAGTAAGACGAAATTTCGCGTTATTAAAGCGAAATATCGCCTTATTAAGCCGAAATTTCGTGTTATTAAGCCGATATATTGCACTATTAAGGCGGAATATCGCCTTATTATGCCGAAATTTCGCGTTATTAAAGCGAAATATCGCCTTATTAAGCCAAAATTTCGTGTTATTAAGCCGATATATTGCACTATTAAGGCGAAATATCGCCTTATTATGCCGAAATTTTGCGTTATTAAAGCGAAATATCGCCTTATTAAGCCGAAATTTCGCGTTATTAAGCCGAAATATCGCCTTATTCAACAGATGTACAAAAATATCGTGCGTCCAAAAATATTTATTTGCATTTGCAACATGTCGTCTCTACGGCTTCGTAGTAGAAAGCTTATCACAAAAAAAGAATGGTTCAAATGCCACCACAATCATCAATTGCCAGTCCATCCGGACTGCACAAGACGAACGAGACTAAAAGAAAGCCAACGTGGAGTCTGACAAACGAGCTCTTGGAACAAAACTTCGACACAGAAACGGACAGGATGAACAAATGGTCAAGAACAAATCTAGACAGACTGAATCTGATCGAAGACCCGAATAAATGCAACCTGCAGGACTCGAACTAGACAGGCATTTGTGGTGTAAACTGAACCGAATCAGAACCGGCCATGGGTGGTGGGGGTTTTCAAGCATAAATGGGGACTTTCGGAAGAACCAGGATGTGACTGCGGACACTCAATCCAAGCTATGGACCTTATCGTGTTAGATTGCCTCATTAGACGTTTTACGGAAACAAAATGGAAACACACCAAGCCTGTGAGGACGCAACTGACTGGATAGCGGCACTTGATGTTGAAATCTGATACTTTTTTCTTCTTTTATTTGCTGTATACCATTCTTGCTTTTGAACTCTACGAAATATATATATACCAGTTTATGCCACACCATGGTTTGAAATAAATTACGAAATGCCTTTTTTCATTTCGTTCCGTAAATATTGGCCGGACGCTCCAGCGCCTCTTCCTTTGTGATCTCTTCTTGTTTTGTTCTTCAGCTGCTGCACTGGCGGCACCGGCAGCTATAATGAGTAACATGGCGGAATCGCAAAAGGCAAAATCTTCGGTATCGTTACTGCATGTTCGTATTCATTTTTAATATTGTAGTGTAACTCTACTGCAGACTTGGAAGGGAAAAGTTAACAAAACAAACAAGTTATTCATATTAATCTGACAGTTTGATATGTGTAACTCTCACTGTCACATGTAGAACACGTGTCTTCCCTGTCAAGGCACTGTCAGCTTAAATGCTTTTACGGTGAATATAAACCACAGCGTTAAAGTTTAAAGAATAAAGAATACGGTTAAGGATAACGGCATAAGTTAACATCCAATATAAACCAGCCTTTATAGGCTGTCTGATTTCTTCATGATTCTAGTGGGCTGCGATTCAAGCCGCAATCGGCCGATGGCGACCACAAACACAGCCCACTAGAACCATGTACAAATCAGACAGCCTTAAGATTGGAACTCATGCATTTGGTAATTATTTTTTGCAGGCATTTAATCAAGCATCAGAACCTGAAATCGATCTACATTCTTGGTAACCACTCAGCAATATCATTACCAGCAATCAACTGGGTCAAGCAAGATATATCAGCTCAAGCGGAAAATTTGAGAGTGATTATGGAACCGCATAACGTTAAAGTGGAATTGGATTGTGCAACCGACGACGATTGCAGATGGTCGTCTAACGTCTGGATGAATTTTTTGTCAAATATATAACAGTAAAACTATTCTTCACTCCATTGCTGGAATTTGTCTATTAAGAGAGCGGTTGAAAATGAATCTTGGATTCATTTTTCCCTGGTGAAGTTTTTGAAAAACGGTTCGATAGGTCAAATTGATTTATTTCAAAAGAAACATTTCTCGATAGTTTTTATTTTTCTACCCCTCTTGTTTTCAATCAGTGATGTCATCAACACCTTTCTTTTGCAACCCTCTATTCTCCAACAGATTTGTTGCTCACAGGTGCAACAGAATCGCACCTGTGAGCCGTTTAGGCTGATAGTTTGGGGAATAATAATTTTGAAATGTGGAAAAAAAAAGGTGGAGTCGTTGGTTGATGTTTCTATCAAATGAAAAGTTTTTGGCAGAAGAAAAGGCGCGGAAGTAGTTTAGCACTGATGCTGCAACTCATCAGGGAAATGATCTGGGCTATTGTGAATGAATGGAGAAAAAAAAGTTATCAAAGTAAAAAGAATTAGAAAAATATTAAAGGATTTTGGAAGAAAACGTCAAAAATGGTCGGAGTGCCTACTCATAAATGATGGATTCTGTCTCTCTCCACTTAACGCTTCTGTTCACAGTGATCTTTGCATATTTGGTGAAATTTGCATTATATTATAACCACCGATTCCAGCAGGTTTTCAATTTGCTCTGTACACTATAAGATGATATCGGAAAGGATCTCCGCATTGCATGTGCTCCACGAAACTTGGACTCTGCCGAGCCAAGATATGGAACAATAATTGAGAAGGATGTTCTCTTTTAGGCATTTCCGAGGGCATTTCCGACCTTACATATCAGGGGCTTCACGGCAGTACCTTGAAGTACCAGCAGCAGCAGCAGCAGCAGCAGCAGTACCAGAAAATTACGATATTTTGCAATGTTACCAAAGAACAGCATTCGCATTTTTGCGAATAAAAATCAACCCCATTGGAATGAAAGTTGCGAGGAAAGTACCTTATTCTTTCCTGAGCTTGGAAAAATGAAAAAATGAACCTGACCTTGACTAGAAGTCCATTTCACTTCAGTGGAGCCCACGGTGGACGCAACCTCTTCTAATCAGTTGGAAGCAGACCCTCACCTGAAACAAAAGAAATAAAACATTTAGTGAATCAATGAACTCAAAAGTTTGCCATAATGTTCATCTCAATAAGGCCGTGAGGTTCAACTTGATGGCATTTTTTGTATAAAAAAATAGTTGGTGCTAGTGATAATAAGAAAGTTCTTCACAGAAGGAGGTTCAAGTATTGGTCAGCCGCACAGAAGCTCAAAAAGCTAAGTTGTCAATTGCCATTTTTGTCTTTTTCTGAAATGGGGTGAGAAATTAGTTATTTATGTACCAAGGCCGTGAAGGTGATCTTTTTTGGCCGAATCTGAAGTTTTGCAGCCGAGGCTGCAAATCAGGTGAGGTCAAAAAAGGACCTTTGGTCGAGGTCCATACAACACTTTCTTGGCGATTCACAGAAAAAAATCATGAAAATAATCAGTTTTCACCTCTCATCCATTTATTGTAGATTTTATGCTTCGCATTTTTATGAAAACATAGTACCTAACCCATGACAAACAAACTTGACAAGACAATCCTGTCAATTTTTTTTCATCCGTGTCACTTTCTAAAATCATTGTATGAAGAAAAAACTAGTGATTCGGACAATTCTGAAACTCCGCCGGAAATAAGCGAAGCCGCGAATGCAACAGCTTTGCATCTGCTCCCAGAGAAATTGTGTCCGATCTATTTGAAAAAAATACGAACTTTTCGTCAAATGGGCCAGATCGATGAAGAGTAATGGATGAACCGAACCTCGAACCAGCTTTCCTTGCCTGTTTCTCCGACAAATCTACAACTCATAAGGCATCTTCCTACCTTGGAGCTCTTCTCCGAGATTCTCAGGCTGGCGTCTTTTTGGCATGAATGTCACATGATGCACGTCATTATTTTATGAAAGCCGTCACCAGAGGGCCGTCACGGCGTAAGAGACGGACAGGCGACGCCACGGTGAATTCATTGTAAATTGTGAGTTGTGACGATCAAAGAATGTGGCAATAGCAATAGTTATTGACATTGCATTGACAGTCAACAAAACGCATGGCACCAACATGACGCAATTTCATTCCACCATTATACTGCTGCGATTTTGCGAATTCATGTCTGCGGGTGGGATTGATAAAATTCGGACCATGCCTAATTCGACCTTCTGAGGCTTATTATTGTGGTAATTCAATATAAACTAGATGAATTACAACTTCGTGAAGTAGCAGAAAATACTTCAGAACCTTAGTGATGCAACCCGTGCCGCAGCGAAAGGAACAAGTGCAGTCTAGCGGCCGTGAAGTGATTCCAACATGAGCGTATAAAAAGTTCAACTTAGGGCCGCAACAGAGCACTCTGAACAATCAAAGTGGTGTTGTGACAGTAAAGGTTTTTTCAATTTTTCTTCGAATTACACCACAAATTATGGACTTCTTTGGCCAACCGGTTTCGCCGTTAGGCATCGTCAGGGCTGTAATGAGACTATTGAAGCTGTTGTATATCTCAAGTAGGTAAGATCCTTTATTCCTTTTAATATACAACAGCTTCAATAGCCTCATTACAACCCTGACGATGCCTAACGGCAAAACCGGTTGGTCAAAAAAGTCCATAATTTGTGGTGTAATTCGAAGAAAAATTTAAAAAACGTGTTTTTGATTGATCGCTTGAAAAAATAATTCTCCTCCCAATTTTGTTGTAGAAATGATGTTTTTATTCAGCTATTTGGATAATGCCAGTATTCATAGTCGTTACCTGAGGTCCACCTTGATACTTGAGTATAGCTTCAAACGCGTTTCATAGAGGTAAAAGTTCTCCACAAGTATAGCTTGACGATACGGTAGATCCTTCTCTGCCTCAAGATCACTTGAAAAATATTTGTTTTTTGTTTTCTTTTTTCTGAAGCTGACATTGAAACGTAGGTATACTCGAACGTATATTCGACATTCGTACAACCGACATGGCTTGAGGGTAGATGTAGTATTCCAAGACAAGTCAGAATCTGCATTCGAAAGCGTAAATGGACCACCTTTATCAAAAAGGTCCATTATTACGATATAAATCACTAGTGTGTCACGTCGTCATTCACATAATGATTATTTAGAACGTCATTCAGGACCTTAATGATCATCAAAACTAGGAGTAACCATAATCGCCGAACAATCGCCGGTGATGGTGCATCATATCGCCGTGATTTTTGAATACCATTGGTCCATTGGCCAGCGTTTCTGTAATTAATCGCGATATCTGTCATCATGTCTGTCATTTTAGTACGCCATTCAGAGTGTCAGACAAGTATATTTCTATAATGGAGGGACTGGATTTTATGTCTATTGCCTTACGTCTATTATGCACGTATACAGGGTTTCCGTTTTTCGAGGCTAAGCATGGGTATCTCGCTCATCTTGAGAGATACAAAGTCGGTTAAATTAGGAAAAAGTTGCGCATTTTCATGACGATCAATGATCCAAAAAGAAATTTGACGTATCAATTTTAGTTTTTGAGATATCGTGAGAACACAGGAATTTATTTTTTTTAATTTTTTTTTCAAAAACCGGTTGAAGGTGGCCTTTTCTAATCCAGACATTGTCAGGGCACTTTTTCAAGGGGAATCCAAAGCTGGCAAAATCTTTATTCTAGCTTTCAAGACAACCGAGATACGACATTCAACTTTTTTCTCTAATGGGCGCCATATTGGATTTTGATATTTTTGAATACGGTATTCTTCTCTGGTAACAACGATGTGCTACATGTCACTGTTGAATAAATGTTCAACATTTACGTTTTTTTTTACTGTCGGTGCTGATTTTGTTTCCAAAGCACTCTTTGAAAAATAAAAAAATATTTTTTTGCTCAAAAGCATGAATTTAACAGTGGCATGTGACATATCGTTGTAACCAGAAAAAAATATTGTATTAAAAAATGTCAAAATGCAATATGGCGCCCATAAGAGAAACAAAAGTTGAATGTCATATCTCGGTTGTTTTGAAAGCTAGAATGAAGATTTTGGCAACAATGAATTCCTTTTGGAAAAGTGCCTGCACAATGTCTCAATCAGAAAAAGCTACCTTCAACCGTTTTTCAAATGAAAAATAAAAACCAAAATTACAAATTTCTGTTTTTTCTCGATATCTTGGAAACCAAAACTGACAAGTCAAATATCTTTCTGGATCATCGATCGTCATGAAAATTTGCAACTTTTTTCTAATTTAACCGACTCTGTATCTCTAAAGATAAGCGAGATACCCATGCTTAGCCTCGAAAAACGGACACCCTGTATAAGCACGTACGTAAAATTGAAAACTTCCCGTTTTACATGAGAAATGACCACCCATTTGCGAAATTTGAATGATGCGAACATTGTAAACGTGCAGCACGATATCGATTGGCGGCACTTTATTTTTGGGGAGAAGTCGAATTTATTGATGTGGAGATAGGTTTCCGTGAGTATCCGTGGGACAGGGAGGTATATAATGCCCGTAGCGTGCACGTAGGTATGAGAATATACAAAAAATTGAGAAATCTTCTCGCTTCTCATTAGAAATGACCTCCTGTTCGCGAAAGTTGAATGATACGAACATTGCGAACTTGTAGCTGGATATCGGTTGGCGGCACTCCACTTTTGGCAAAGTCGAATTTATTGATGAGGGAATCGGTTTTTCAAATACTAATTCTTATTCTTATTCCATACCAATCGCAAAAGCAGTTGAAAAATGACAGAAAAGTTAGAATGACCACACGATAGATACGAACATAATGAACTACCTATAACATTCATCTGTCAGTTGCCTTGCCACTTGCTAGCCGCGGACATAAACCAGGGCCGCGCAAAATTGAGAAATGGTTAGACTACTATGACTATAGGACTATGCGATTTTGATCAGTTCATTGACTAAATCTCTCTTATTCTTCTTTTCGTCCATTTCTTTCGACTAAATACAAATTCAACATATATTTCGACAACAAATGAAGATGGTATGTGTTGCAAGCATTGATAAAATAATTATTGCTTTCTTGATTGGATGGGGATGGGGCCGTATCCATGTCCGCTCCGCAACCGCCAACTCTCCCTATTTTTTTCTTTTCATGACCGCGCGTCATCTTGGCGTTGCTAGACCTGTCCTCGATTACGACTTTTTCACCGACACAGAGTGCAATGTCCGATTTTTTTCTTCGCTGAAATTCTTAGCGCGCTTTCAGTCATACTCATCCACTATTTACTGCACTTAAGACGAGGATGACTTATAGATAGATAGATAGATAGATAGATAGATAGATAGATAGTTTATTATTCGTTCATATTATTACCATACATAATGGTTTAATATGTAGTATATAGTACGGACGTTAGGGGAACCAACCTTGCATTTCATCCCGATGCAAAACGCTTTCGCACGTGAGTAGTAGGTACCTACAGGTAATTTTTGAGAAGTGGTGCCCCGATGGGACCCGCGACTGGCGTGCTTCCGAAGAGGTCGAAGGTCCAAAAAATTACCATTTCTGAAATCGTTACTTTTTCCATACTTTTTTTGCTGAACTATATATTTTCATAGTCGAGGAGCACAATGCAATGCATTTTCAGAAAGTGTCATGCACCAGTAGCGTACCAAACGGCTGCGAAGGGGCCGAGGTGCGATTTTTCACAAGTCTTATGGTTAACCTTGACTAACACTTTTTTTGATATCATTTCTGACGAAATCACACATTCTGATCCCAAAAATAAGTATGAAATTTTGATAGAGACGTGCTTAAACCAGTTTTATCAGAAAAAAACATGATTTTTTCACCTCCAAATTGATGTTTTGTAACTCTGCTTCCATCACTGTCCAAAGTTATCATATCTATGATTTTGACCTTAACAGTTAGTTTGGGCTATTTGGCACAAAAATATCATTTGCTGAACTTTTTTTCAGTTTTCACAAAGTCACGGAGTGATTTTGTTTCTTGAAATGTATCATGTCAAAGCTTGATGTGACGAAATGTGCTATTTCACAGAAAAAAATAGGCTAGGATCAGAATGTAGCGTTAATTTGGTACTTTATTCATTTTAAGGCATGGAAATAGTTTTCTCTATCAAACACCATAAAAAAAACTAAAACCAGAGTCGTATTTTAGTCATGACATCTTTTTTCATCCGACATTGCGAGCTTTTGGAATAAAATTTCTACACAATGCACGTTTTGAAACAAAACTACCGTGTGACTTTGTAACATTGACAGAAACTTCCGGTGTATGAAATTCATCTATAAAATAGATCAATTGAACAATCTATGTCAAAATTGTGATCATTGGTATTTTGAACCACAATGGGAATGGAGCTCGAAAACGACAAATTCATAGCTCGAAACTTTGCGTTTTTTCAGAAATTTATCCCGCAATGTCGGGAGAAAAATGATGTTATGACTGGAATACGGGTCCAATTCCAGTTTTGACTATTTTGTTTGATAGAGAAAACTATTTTCATCCCTCAAAATGGAGAAAGTACCAAATCAAAGCTATATTTTGACCCTAGTCTGATTTTTCCTGTGGAATAGCACGTTTCGTTACATCAAGCTTCGACATGATACATTTCAAGAAACAATATCACTCCGTGACTTTGTAAAAACCGGAAAAAAGTCAGCAGATGATATTTTTCTGTGAAATGGCCCAAACTAATCCACCAAGTCAAAATCATAGTTATAATAATATTGAACAATAGTAGAAGTAAAATTACAAAACATCAATTTTGAGGGTAAAAAAATCACGTTTTTTCTGATGAAACCGGTTTAAACACGTCTTTTGGAATCAGAATGTGCGATTTGGTCGGAAATGATACCAAACGTGTCAAAAGAAGTGTTAGTTACGGTTCACCATAAGACTTATTGTGAAAAAACGTGCCTCGGTCCATTCACAGCCGTCTGGTACGCCACTGGTGCATGACACTTTCTGAAAACTTATAACATTGTGTTCCTCGACCTTGAAAATATATGGTTCATTGAAACAAATATGAAAAAAGCAACAATTTCAAAAATGGTAGTTTTTTGGACCTTCGACCTCTTAGGGAGCACGCCAGTCGCGTGTCCCATCGAGGCACCACTTCTTAAAAATTACCTATAAGTACCTACCACTCACGTGCAAAAGCGTTTTGCATCGGAATGAAATGCAAGGTTGGTCCTGATACGTGCCGCTAACGTCCGTACTATTACACAAAACAGTCGAAATAGGTGTTCACTTCTCAAGTAAACAGGTCCAGGCCGCAGAAACTGGAAACTGTCGTGAAACTTTTGGAACTGTGGAAGAAACTCCCTGAAAGTTTTATGCAATCCGCAGTACATCCATGTACCATGTAGCAAGAGTTGCCAGCGCTTTCGTTTTGCCAGGGGGAGCTGCTCAGGGTGAATCAGTAGACAATAAAAATAGATGCAGCTGGGCCGTGGTCGGTATGAATCTACTTTGTCTATCTGGTGATCTACCCTGTGGTATTTCCCCTTTGTTCTGTTTATACCGAGAGTTCATAAATTAAATGGGTCAAGGGTGCCTGTGAATTCAAAAACGTCTGTCGAAACTTAGGACAAAAGGAAACTGCGTGATCCTTTTGTAATGAATTTGTCAAACTTTGACAAGTTGATGCAAAACTCACAAAATATACACTCAGATAGAGGGCGCTGGCATCAGTGAAAGACAGGTCAGTCATAAATATGGTAAAGTTGTGATGATGTGTATAAGTAAAAACAACCACATTTATGGCGGATTTTTGGAAAACATGTTCTAGCGGTTAAATAAACAGTCACAATTCGGTTGATGACTTCAAAAAATTGTGGCGGACTGAAAAATCCTCCACTATTGGGTGATCCGTCACAATAATTGGGTCCTATTCACACACAAATCCGCCACAACTTAGGCAGTACAAACACAGCACGACTCGCTTTTGTAGCAGGACTCCACTCAAAAATTTATTCCTGCTCGGGGATCGACTTTTTTTTGGAAATTTCAACTGATATCGAAAGGAGATTGTATTGAGCGTCGTGCAGGTCTATTTTCAGAGTTGACACGGTTTCGGTTTTCCGACTGTAATTTTTTCATAATGAAATTTGCACATTCCGTGAATTTGAGAAAAACGCAATACAAACTTCTACATGCGGTAGGCCCCACGAAATATTAATTTTAGGTGCAGACATGCTGTGAATAAAAGTTAGAGAAAAGATTGAGCTAATTTTTGGAGGAAAAATTTTCGAAATCGGATCAACAGTTGCCGAGTTTTCCTCTCTGGAAAAACTGCAAATTTTCCAACTTTTTATTCAGTGAACAGATTTCTTGGAATTGTTTTTTTTTACAGAATAGATAACTGGTTCTTGAACATTTTCCGATAATTTCCCTCCAATTTCCCGGAAATTTTCCTCCTGAAAATATAAAACCACTCATGCGATCGTACAAATTAAGCGGTTCTGTCACGATAATTACCGAATTATTGATCCGATCAAATCGAAATCAGGTACGGAGGCCCAAGTTCAGCCTGGAATGTTCTGATTAGACTTTGGGTGGATGATTTTGATCGGAAGCCCTCAGGTGGCACATTGGGTCTGGGCTTGTCTGCCCAAGCTCTAAATTGAAAATATAGAGTTGAAATTTGACACATAGTTGCAGCGGTACGCTAGCAAAATGACCCTGATTCTGCATTTTGTGATACTGCAATGAAATTTGGCATATGCAAACTACGTAGAATTTCAAGTGATTTGACCCGCAGCACTCAAAAATTTGTCCATTAGGGGGCGACTGGGGGCCCCTCCAAATTTCAAGATGTCAGAGTTTTTACCATGCACCATTCAGTAGTTCAGTACCGCCCTATGTACCGTACAGGACTTAAACAACTTTGTTCTTGACCATCATAACATTTTTCGTCATGTCAATTCCATTCTTCTTACAGAAAAAAATTATTCCTTTGTCTGGTCAACAAGTCGAGAAATATATATTTTTTTGGACCACAAATAGATTGTTGAGTCGTTTTTGTGTGATCATCGATAAATCCGCATCCCCTTTATTCATTTATGAAAACAAAAATTTTGCTGTTCTATTCTTTAACGAAGGGGTGACCTCAACTTACCAATATTTTCAACATTACCTATTTCAATGTTTTATCCCTAAAAATATTATTATTATTGTACTAATATATAGCCTGAAGTTTTCTTCAACGGTTTGGATGATGAAACGGCCTCAGATTCCACCTGGAAGCCGTGCATAATAATTTTTCTGCAAGGCCGTCAAATTTGGCATTTTTGATTTTCTACCGGGAGCGGCCAAAATGTCAATACACACCACTCCGCCCAAGAGCACCGGTTGCGGTACTTTCGCACCAACTCTCATTTCAGTATCACAAAATGCAAAATTGTTAGGCGTGAATATCGTTTTCCGCTAGAGCTAACCGGTGCTTTTGGGCGGAGTGGTGTGTATTGACATTTTGGCCGCTCCCGCTAGAAAATCAAAAATGCCAAATTTGACGGCCTTGCAGAAAAATTATCATGTACGGCTTCCAGGTGGAATCCGAGGCAGTTTCATCATCCACATCGTTAAAGAGAACTTCAAGCTGTATATTAGTATAACAATAATCATACTTACCGGGGTAAAACATTGAAAAAGGTAATGTTGAAAATAATGGTAAGTTGAAGTCACTCCTTTGTTGAAAAATAGCACTGCAAAAGTTTTCTTTTCATAAATGAATCAAGGGGATGCGGATTTATGGATGATCGTACAAAAACTACTTAACAATCTATTGGTGGTCAAAAAAAATATATTTTTCAATTTGTTGACCAGGCAAAGAAATTATTTTTTTTCTATAAGAAGAATGGAATTGACATGACGAAAAATGTTATGATGGTCAAGAACAAAGTTGTTTAGGTCCTGTACGGTAGATAGGGCGGTACTGAATGGCGCATGGGAAAAATTCAGACATCTTGAAATTTTGAGGGGCCCCCAGTCGCCCCCTAATGGACAAATTTTTGAGTGCTGCGGGTCAAATCACTTGAAATTTTATGTAGTTTCCATATGCCAAATCTCATTGCAGTATCACAAAATGCAGAATCAAAAAGCGTACCGCTGCAACTAACACAGATGCAGTGAAAGTTTTCAATCAAGTTTTTGTAATTTCATCATCATATCTAAAGTAGGAACAAAAATTTCAATAAGGAACCAGCATTGCATTTTTGAGATATCACAACAGTTAGCTACCTAGTTCTACCTTTTGGATCATTTCATCACCTTGGAAAACTGACCTAACCTGTCATTTTTTCTGTCCGCTCAACAATGGATGCAGGATGCTCGCTAAACGGTCGACTAAATAGAATTTTTCCATCAATTTCCAAATCGAATCGCCCCCTCCCGAAGGGACACTTCGATCAAAATCATTACTGACGTCTCTGGATACCGCCGGGAAAGTTTTGTGTCGCCCCACAACAGATTTTTTTAAGTGAAATATAGAAACCAAAGCCATCTTGCCGCGAAACAAAATTATTTGACTACCTATTTCATTATTTTTTCGACAAATTACTTGTCAAAATAAATCATAAGTGTCATAATATATTTGTAATAAAAACAAAGGTTTCACCAAATCACGGAATAAAATATGGGGTGTTGCATTTAAAATGAAAAAGTGACATATCACACCCTGTATACGGTACCAATTAGAAACATGTAGAGGATCGATTTAAGGTCCTTGGGAAAAATCGTAAAAAAAAAGTTCTTAGTTCTTCGAAATATCTCAAAGGGGAATCTACTGGAGGGGGGTTAATTTTATCGTGAACACCTGTATATGAAATTTGACGTTACGTAAGTCCACTTTCAATGCCACATGATTTTTTGAGCAAGAATTTTCGAAATTGAACCAGCAGCAGTTACCGTCTTCCCGAGCGTTTTCCAGATTGGTAAGAAATTCAAACTCCCAAATTTTGACCAGAGAACCAATCTTTCCAGTTCTTTCAAAGTGACAGCCGTCAATTTCAATTAAAACTGAGCCAATTGTTTCAGAAATTGGAATACTAACAAAAGACACCAATCTGCATTCCAAACGGCATAACGAACAAACTCGTATTTGAATTTGACAGGTACTCCAATTCACGTATTACCAATCCCACAAGTATCTGACGCCTGATGACGGCGAAACTCATCCGACTTGCAAGTAAACGACTCTCCAATCACGCCGCCGGTCAGATTAGAGTGCTTTGCGCGCATTCAATACGTTCAAATGTCAAAGTTTGCTTCAATCAACCGCGAATTTTCTCTGGCTCAAGAACCTACTGGTTAAAGCTTTGAACAAAACGTAGGTAGGTACTGTGTTTTACTTCACTGCTGATGAAATATCGAATCAAAAGGACCTACTGGCCCATATTATATGTCTGCGTGATGACGATATGGCCCGGATTCAGTTCGAAACGGAAGCAAAATCGATAGGGGATGGATAGAGGGCGCCAGTGTCGCGGCGGTGCAAGCGTGACGGTCAAGGTCAACAACACTGTACGACCCAGACCCACCCCAATGAGAGTTCCGAGCGCGCCGTAGTGTGCTCTGCTCTGAGCGAATGTCGAGAATATCGAGCGCAGCACCACCTGTGGAGCCGGCGGGGCAACTGCGGAACTGGATTCTCCCTCGCCTAGGTTCGGGCGTTATGGATTTTCGGCAGTGTGCCGCTCGGGGTGTGCACATCCCGTCAGCAGATGGCGCTTCTCGCTCTCCCGCTTTGCGCCTTTTCTCGGTTTCCCGCTTTTCACCTTCGAATAAGTTTTATTGCGCAAGAAGCTTCCAAGCTGAAGTCGAAGTACTGAAGCAATGATAAACTGAGCCAAAATTAAAGTCGAGATTAAAGTGGACCACCCTGAAATTTTGCCTCGGTAAAAATGGGAATATCTCGAGAAAAATTGCTCGATTCTGGAAATCTTTGTGGTGTTCGATAAAGCAATTTTTTTGACTATCAGATGCCATCTTCAATCACCAGATTGTTGACCTTATGTAGGATATACAGGGTGACAATGAAAGAAGTGCAAAAAAACCCGACTTTAGCAAGATCCCGTTTTAAGAAAATAAGTCACAGAATCTTGTAGATCACATTTTTGGAGAGCATATATTAATATATCGAAATAGTTTTGCTTTTTTGATCGTAATTTGCTTTTTCAAAAAGCTATATTGTTCGTTTTGTGATTTATGGAGTGAGAATCAAGCAGCAAAACAGGCACCCATGACCCATGATGGTACAAACCGGTGACTATGGCAATCTTAATGCAACGGATACTTGCCATTGATGCATTTTGAACCATTCTGGGCTATCAAACATGTGATGTAATGTCACAGCATGCTTGATTTGCCACGATCCCACAAGAGGTCTAGGTCCTCACCACTTCTGAGGGCCGGTGGGATTAAATTGTTTCATGGTACATTTCATACAGCTATTAGCTATTATGTACGTTCCTGCCAAATTCCAAGGATGAGCAACAGCTCTGGCACAGTCTATACCAAAAAATCCAAAAATTGCGGAAAAATTAATAACTTTCTGGAAAAATGAAATACGACCAAAAGTTCAAAAATGTTCCGAGATATTGATGTACAGGGTGTTCACGATATAATTCACCCCCCCCCCCTTCTAGGAGATTCCCCTTCAAAATATTTTGGAAAGCTAAAAACTTTTTCCCAACGATTTTTTCCAGAGATCCTTAATCGATCGTCTGAAAGTTTCCAATTGGTACCGTATACAGGGTGTGACATGTACTTTTTTATTTCAAATGCAACACCCTATATTTTATCACGTCATTTGATAAAGCCTTTCTTTCTAATCACAAAGATATATAACATTCATAATTTATAAATAATAAAATAATAAAATAGGTAAGTGAAAAATAATAATAAAATAAAATAACCTAATAATAAAACAGGTAGTAAAAAAAATTAAAAATTGAGAATCACGCGACACCCTGTATCAGGAACGAATTAGACCATTTATTCATGCGGAGTTGAATCTTGCAGACAAAATGCTGCGAGAATAACTTTTTTTAAGTGAACTGTAGAAACCAAAGCCATCTGGCCGCGAAACAAAATTATTTGACCACCTATTCTATTAGTTTTCCAACAGTTTACTTGTCAAAATAAATCATAAGTGTCATATATATTTGTAGTCAGAAAAAAGGCTCCATCAAGTATAACGGAATAAAATATACCTAGAGTGTTGTATTTGAAATAAAAAAGTTACATATCACACCCTGTATACGTACCTATACGGTACCAATTAGAAACTTTTAGAGGATCGATTTAAGGTCCCTGGGAAAAATCGTGAAGGAGAAGTTTTTGGTTCTTCAGAATATCTTGGAGGGTAATCCACTGAAGAGGGGTGAATTTTATCGTTAACACCCTGTACGCTTTTCGAAAATATGACGAGAAAAATTCTGCGACTTGTTGTCTTGAAATAGCACCTTGCTGAAGTTGGGTAATTTTTGCACTCCTTCCATTGCCACCCTGTGTGTTGTATAAGGTCGACAATCAAGCATCTAAGATGGTGGATTGTAGTCAAAAAAATTATTCTGTCGAGCATCACAGAAATTTCCAAAATCGGGCAGTTTTCTCTCCAGATATCCTAATTTTAACCAAGACGGATTTGGAGTGGTCCACTTCAATATGTGCCTAGTTTGGTCACTCTTCCAAGAGAAAAAATCAGTTGTGTCACCCCAAAACTTTCCCGACGAGTAGCAAGGATCGGATGGAAATTTTTGTACGAGACGTCCCTTCGGGAGGAAATTGGGCTTTGGAAGAAAGATTCAAACAAATCTGGAGCATCTTCCATAGCAACTGAACAAAAAATGGAGACATTTCCATGATAAGTTGAAACTTCTCGTGAAAACCTCGGAGTTTTTCAAAATAATCTCATTGTAAAACCTAGCTTGAGGATTTTCAAAATGATCACATTGTGAAAATCGTCAACAAGGATCTCATTTTAAGCTCATCATTCAAGTTCGGTCTCGGTTTTGCATTTTCAAGTGGCAACCTCTCGGAAAACTTGAAGAATTGTGGGAGAAATTGTCGGAAATGTTCAGGAATCAGTTACCTCTTGTTTGAAAATGAAAAGAAAAATTGGTAGAAATCTGTTAACGGGATGAAAACAATTGAAATTTGCGGTTTTTCCAGGGAGGGAAAGAAAACTTGAAATCCCTTGGTACGATTTCAAAAATTCCCTCTTCCTTGTCCCTTGCAAAATTTATTCAATCTCATTATTTCTGTTCTCGTCCATTTAGATCTATTAGTTTGAAGGTTGTTGTTTTCTAGGGTTTTTTGGACTTCGTTCAAAAGAAACAATTTTTTTAAAAATGCCAACGTTTCGTCTTTAATTCATACTTTTTCAAGGCTATAAAAAAAAAATGAAAATCTAAGCAGCAATTACATATGAACTTATGGAGCTTACCATCTAAAAATTTATATAATAATAATAAAATGAGATTGTAAAATTTCTCGTGTAGACATGTATGGGGTTTTTTGCCTATTTTTTTTTTAGCATGTTTTTTGATTGTTGTTTAGGGTCTATAATTTTTGAATTTGTCAAGGATGAAACTGTGAGTTTTGCTAAGTCCCTCGGTGTCTGAACGTTTGTTGACCGTATTGTTAATGTTAATAAAAATCGTTTCACTTGAATTTCGTCTTTTCCCATTGATCTCTTTATCTAAAATGATGGTGTCGTCAAAATTGATGGTGTGATTATCAATGAAATGATGATCTGCAAGAGCAGTTTTCTCAATCTTGTCAGAGTTCTTATCATTACAATCGTAACAGTGTTGTCGAATTCGATTTTTGAAATATTGTTTAGTTTGGCCAATATAACAAGAATTACGATCTTTACATGGGATCTTATAAATCACACATGATTGACTGGTTTTAGGTACTTTGCTTTTCAATCTGCTGTAGATAATATTTGTGGACTTTACATTGTAATATGCCAGTTGAAAATTGTACTCTTTGAATATTTTGTTGATGTTAAATGAAATGTTTTTAATGTATGGAAATTTTTGATATGATATGTTTTTTGTTGTTTAGGGTGTCGTTGTTCTGTTAGCTTTTGTCTAGTCCGGTTGAAAATTTGATTAATCAAGGTATTAGGATAATTATTCTTGTTAAAAATTCTTCTTAGTTTTTTAAAATTTTCGAAATGAAAGATGTTGTCACTCAACTTTAACATTTTACTAGTAAGACCTTCAATAATGGCAACTTTCATATGGAATGGATAGTATAATTAGAAAAAAAAAATTGAAACCCAGCAAGTCCAGTCTTGGCCAACATAGTGATGAATTATATACTTGATAGTCACTTCCGAGGTCACTTCCAAATTGAATTTTCCTATACCTTTACTTAAACTATACGTTGATAATACAATAGTATCCTCGATAGTATCACTACCTGAATCTGGACTTGACAATGTCTTACACTTACTGAATTCCGTACACAATAAAATCAAGTTCACAATAGAATTGGAGACAAACAGAGAGATTGCATTCTTAAATATCAAAATCTCAAGAGATTTTAACTGGTAATATGAAAACGAATTGGTATACAAAACCATGTAATTCCAATAGACTACTAAATTTCGAATCATACCATCCATTCCATATGAAAGTTGCCATTATTGAAGGTCTTACTAGTAAAATGTTAAAGTTGAGTGACAACATCTTTCATTTTGAAAATTTTAAAAAACTAAGAAGAATTTTTAACGAGAATAATTATCCTAATACTTTTATTAATCAAATTTTCAACCGGACTAAACAAAAGTTAACAGCACAACACCCTAAACAACAAAAAAACATATCATATCTAAAATTTCCATACATCAAAAACATTTCATTTAACATCAACAAAATATTCAAAGAGTACAATTTCCAACTGGCATATTACAATGTTAAGTCCACAAATATTATCTACAGCAGATTGAAAAGCAAAGTACCTAAAACCAGTCAATCATGTGTGATTCATAAGATCCCATGTAAAGATTGTAATTCTTGTTATATTGGCAAACTGAACAATATTTCAAAAATCGAATTCGACAACACTGTTACGATTGTAATGATAAAAACTCTGACAAGATTGAGAAAACTGCTCTTGCAGATCATCATTTCATTGATAATCACACCTTCAATTTTAACGACACCATCATTTTAGATGAAAAGATCAATGGGAAAAGACGAAATTTAAGTGAAATGATTTTTATTAACATTAACAATACGGTCAACAAACGTTCAGACACCGAGGGACTTAGCAAAATTTACAGTTTCATCCTTGACAAATTCAAAAATCAAAGACCATAAACAACAATCAAAAAACATGCTAATCAAAAAAAAAATTGACAAAAAAACCTCATACATGTCTACACGAGAAATTTCACAATCTCATTTTATTATTATTATATAAATTTTTAGATGGTAAGCTCCCCAATTTTATATGTAATTGTTACTTAGATTCACATTTTTTTTATAGCCTTGAAAAAGTCTGAATCAAAGACGAAACGTTGGCATTTTAAAAAAAATTGTTTCTTTTGAACGAAGTTCAAAAAACCCAAGAAAACAACAACCTTCAAGCTAATTCATTCAATCTCTTCTGCCGCACCCACCCCAACTAACCCCTGTGAGAACCAGACGACGGCAGGTTGAAGTTTCTGAGAACCAGACGTCGGATTTTGACGGAGTTTTTTTTTCTAAATTTCGCAAACGAATCACATTTCAAGTTGACGATGAGAAATTTCCAAACTTTCTGCTGAATTTGAGGGGCATTTATCGAAAATCCATGATTTATTCCAATTTTTCCTTGGGAAATGACATTTCAAATGATTCGTTCCAGTTTCTTGATACGTTTTTGCGGCGGAAATTCGGCTTTTCGGGCAGAATTTTGGGAAATTCAGTATAAAATGCCGACCGGGGGGTTTCGGGTGCCGCGTGTCGTCCGGTGCAAGCCATTCGGTGGGGCTCTCCTTGAAATTTTGCCGAACAATGTTGAAAAATCGGAGCACGGCAAGGCCAATCTGACGGGAACGTCAACGGACGCTCTCGGTTCTGGGAAACCCAACACCTCGAGGCATTTGAACAGTGCTTTTGGGATGGAATTGACCGTGTCAGCGTGCGAAATTGAACCGTGGTCTCGTGGGGACTTTTGAGCGTCCATCAGACACAAAACACAAGAGCCACCTCCACATTTGAACGGCACTTTGATCAAATTACCCAGGCCGGGGCAGACGTTGACGGCGTAATTTCATAAAAACAGGCATGTTGAGGGGGCAAAACACGTCTGGGAAGTAGGTACTCACAATTCATTTGCAATTTTCAGCGGCTTCACGTTTCGAGAAAGGGGCCTTTTCGGTCCTCCAGAGAGGTCATCCAGTTTCGGAAACATAAAAAAAATATATCGAGGATGTGCCTCTGTGAATGTGAAAATGAGAAGAATCACCGCAAAAAGACCAAGACCGCGTCGAATTTGAAAATAGGCCTACACGACGCCTAATGCAATCTACTTTCGAAGTGACATTGTGAATGAATGGTCGGACGGAGTGATATTTTGCTCAATTCGAGTAATTCAAGTTACATTTTGGCTGATTGTGAAGATTTGAGTGACATTGAAGTGATATTCTGACTGGTCTGAGACATCTGAAGTGACAATTTAAGTAGCTTGATTGAGTGAAGTGATATTTTGGCATATATCAGTGATCTAAAATGACACTTTGACTGATTTCAGGAAAAAACTGAATCTTGAAGAGAGCCCGCGGATGACTGGTTGAGTTGAGTGACATTCCAACCAATCTCAGAGAATCAAAGCAAAATTTTGATTTGATGATGTTCAAGTGACATTTTGTCCAATTCAAGTTGGTGATTCGGAGTCACATTTTGGCTGTTTGTTGTTTGACATATGAAGTGACATTTGAATTACATTTATACAGATTTTATTGATCCAAGCAACTCAGAATACTGATTGATTACATAATTTAAGATGATCCTTCGGCTAAGTGACGGAGAAGTCAAATTTTGAGTGATTTTTGTGAGTGAAGTGACATTTTTGACTGATTCAAGTGATTTGGAGTGACATTTCAGTAGAAATTTGGTGACTGCAAGTGAGATTAAATTTCAATTGGAGTGAAGTGTTATTTTAGTAGACTTGAGTGATTTTTGGATTGATTTCTCTCTGATTCAAGTAATTTCAAGTGACATTCCGGCTATTCTTCGCCATCTGAAGTGACACTTTGATAGATTCTAGAAATCGGAGATGACACTGCTACAGACTAGAGTATTCCAAGCGACATTTTGACAGATCTCAGTGACTTTGAAATGGCACTGTGACGGACCTGAGTGATTTATAATGACACTTCAGCTGGATTCAGAAATTCCAGTTTTCAATTGACAAAAGTCACATTTAGACGGACTTGAGAGATTCAAAGTAACATTTCGACTGATTTAAAAAATTCAAAGTGACATTTTTAATGATTTGAGTACTTTGGGTGATATTGCTGTTGAATTCAAAGATTTTATTTTCAAGTGACAGAAGTGACATTTTGATGGATTTGAGTGATTTTTGAATGACATAGTGTCCGATTCAAGTACCGGGTGTTCACGATAAAATTCACCCCCCCTCTAGGAGGTTCCCCTTTGAGATATTTTGGAAAACTGAAAACTTTTTCTCAACGATTTTTCCCCGGGATCTTGAATCAATCGTCTAAAAGTTTTCAATTGGTACCGTATACAGAGTGTGACATGTAACTTTTTTATTTCAAATACGACACCCTATATTTTATTACGTCATTAGATGAAGCCTTTGTTTCTGATTACAAAGATATATAACATTCATGATTTATTTTGACACGGAAGCTGTCAAAAAAATAATAAAATAGGTAGTCAAATGAAATAAAAATTGAAATTACGCGACACCCTGTATGAGGGACGAATTAGACCATTTATCCATGCAGAGTTGAATTCTGCAGACAAAATGCAAAATGCAAAATGCTGCGAGAATAACTTTTTTTTAAGGGAACTGTAGAAACCAAAGCCATCTTACCGCGAAACAAAATTATTGACTAGCTATTTTATTATTTTTTCGACAAATTACTTGTCAAAATAAATCATAAGTGTCATATATATTTGTAATAAGAAAAAAAGGCTTCACCAAATCACGGAATAAAATATAGGATGTTGCATTTAAGATAGAAAAGTTACGTAACACACCCTGTATACGGTACCAATTAGAAACTTTTAGAGGATCGATTTGAGGTCCCTGGGAAAAATCGTGAAGAAAAAGTTTTTAGTTTTTCGAAATATCTTGAAGGGAAATCTACTGGAGGGGGGTGAATTTTATCGTGAACACCCTGTACATAATTTGAGGTCACATTTTGGTTATTTTTCGGCATTTTAAGCGACAACATTTAGACATCTGAGGTGACATTTCTACATGTTCTAGTGATCCAAGCGACATTCTGACAAATTTTGATGGTTCTGAAATGTGAAGAATGTTGATTGATCTTATAATTTGAAATGTTCTTCCGACTGAATTCAGAGCTTTTGTTCTCAAGTGTGAAAGAAGTGAAATTTTGAGTGATTTTAGTGTTTAAAGTGACATTTCTGACTGATTTGAATTATGTAATGTGACATTTTGACTGATTCAAGTGACACTCCTGTTGAATTTAGGAATTCCTATTCCCAAGTGACAAAACTCACATTTTGACTGATCCAAGAGATTTAACGTAATATTTCAACTAATTTGAGAAATTCAAGTGACATTTCTGTTGAATCCAGAGATTTGAAGCGAGAATCGAATCAATTTGAGTGGAGTGACATTTTGATAGATTTGATTGAGTGATTCTCAAATGACATTATTGTCTGATCTAAGTAATCTGGAGTCACGTTCAGGTTATTTTTCGGCATTCTTAGTGACAAGTCCCAAAGATCAAGGATGACATTTCTACATTTTGTAGTGATCCAAACGACATTCTGGCAGATTCTAGTGAAATGGAATTTTGACTGGTTTCTGTGATCTGAAATGACGCTTCGGTTGAATATAGAAATTTTGAAGTTCAAGTAACTAAAGTCACACTTTACCTGATTCAAGTGACTGATTTTGACTGACTTGAGTGATTCAAAGTGATATTTTGATTGAATTTTGAGATCTCAAGTAAGATTTGAGTCAATTTGAGTGAAGTGACATTTTGATAGATTTGAGTGATTTTCAAGTGACATTGTGTATGATTCGATGATCTGAAGTGACATTTTGGTTGTTAGTCAACAATCTAAGCGACATTTTGACTGATTTTGGGGAATCCAAGCGACACTAAATGATAACTCCGATTTGACCGACTCGAAGTGTAACTTTGGCTGAATGTAGGATATTCAAGTGACACAGGAGTCACATTGCAATGATCCAAGTGCTTCAAAGTGACATTTGGTTGATTTTGGAGATTATAGGTGAAATTTTGACCTATATGATTGAGTGAAGAGTGGAGTAACATTTTGGTAGAGTCAAGTGATTTCAACAGTTTGGTTGTCTTTTGACATTTGAATGACAATTTGACAGGTCTCAGAGATTTGAAATAGATATTTAACAAATCGAGAGTGATTCTAAGCCACATTCCAATACATTTCAGTGAAATTGGAATGGTATATTTTGGATTGAGTGATTCAAAATGACATTTCAACTGAATTAGGAGAGTTCAATATCCAATTGCAGAAGTCATATTTCGACCGACTGAGTAATTTGAAGTGATAATTATTGTGACTGATTTTTGGAGATTTGAAGTAGGATGAAAAAATGCAGAAGAGTTTGAACCGAGAATGAATTATAATCACGCTTGATACACATGATTTGGTATTGGAAAAAGGTGCTCGTTGGGGGTACCATTAAACGTTCCATTATCACGGTGTTCACTTGGACTCCGGCTGGTATTTATGTAATTTTCCCATAATGCCTCTAGAAGGCCAAGTCGCGTATTTAGTAAGGCTGAGTGGAAGTGTTTCAGAGTCTGGATGACTCAAGACTGAGTTGAAGTTGAATTCAGCACCGAATTGACCTGAGATCAAATCATGAGAGTAGCGTTATGCTCACACCCGTTTTTATCTTTTCAGAACCAGAACACCATGATCAAACCGCCGCCTTTGAAAGACCGAGCTGCGTCAAGTTACGTCACACTAACGTCAATTTTGAGTGATATTGATCGTCGAAAGCTGTAAGGGTGTTTTCGTATCGAATTAACAGCACGCTTTCAGGTTCACCTGCTGATATTCGGATTCTTTTCTATAGAGCGATTCAAAGATTCTCATTTGGAGCTACGAAAGCTCTAAACAATTTTCCAAGTGAAACACCCATTTATAAACACGAAAAGGCCTGCATCTGCTCGGATAGTGTATATTCAAATACGTAGTGCTTTCACCATAATCATTCACCCTTCCCTCTCCCACTTGCCAATCCAGTGCCTCAATCAACCAGTCCGCAATTAACTCACTTTCGCACTCCATAGACTACCGTCTGCCTCTTTTCTCTAATAATTCCATTCATGTCGCGCTTCCTTCCATTGTCGGATCAAATTGCAAAATGGAAGTAGGCAGAGGTGAGCAGTATAAGGCACAGAGAGATGCAAGGAAGCACAGGATTCAACTGTCACGACTCTTCATGCCTTTGCGTATAATAATAATGATGATGGTAATGGTGGCCGGGAAAGGGGAACGGGAGATGAAGGGAGCCGTAGTCGGCGGCATTGTCTCTGGATTAGGCCTGTCACGCGGCAATACAATCAATCATGCCGCCATTATAACTGATGGGATTCACCTGAAATGTATACCCATCAGAAACGTGTACATGTTTAGTGTATACACAGACAACATCCACGTTTTTTTTTTCATCAAAAGCATGAGCCCCGGTTGCACAAAAAAAAATCGATCATGAAATAGCTAATTGAGGATTTTCTCTCGTGAATTATTCCAGATCAATGCCAGTTGACTGACTACTGGAAAGGCACACAAGCTTTTGAGAACTGAACGTTTTTTTTAAGTTGCCGTTTTTATTGGGCACTACGCTGCAATTCCTCAAAAAAAAACGCTCAATTTATTTCATTATTCAATTTGGTATTCAAGGGACGCGAAAATAGGCACTACACGAGAATACAGATTTGAAACGAAGAGGTATAAGATGTAGCGAGTTTCTGCTTTTCGGACAGACGAATCATTCAGAATGGCAGGAGTGAGAGGGACATTAAGCAAAGAATAGCATAAGACCAGGTTGCTTTCAGCGAAAAAAAAACACTTTTATGTTCAGGAACGATAAATTCAGTAGTTCGGAAGAGACTTTTGTAAACATAAGTACATATGGAGCACGACGTTGTACGGATGCGGAACATGACCGCATCATGATCGCATGACGTTTTCAGATGAAAATTGGAAACGTTAGACATGTGGTGCTACAGGTGCATGATGAAATACCATGGATAGATAGAGTCAGCAGCAGGGAGTACTGGAAGAGTAAGGGAAGAGAGGAATTTGTGGAAAACAGCGATGTAGACCCAGCTTAGATTACTGCTCCCAGTTAGTTGGGAATGAAGGATGTTCCATCTTAAGGGAAATGTGTAGGTTAGCGCAGAACAGGAAGGGATCAAGGAACACATCCAAAACCTGCTTAGGACTGAGAACGTTGTGGTGATGAGGATAGGGATCTTTACTAGCTTGTAGTCACAGCAGAGGACAGCTTTTTGTCAAGATGGTGTCAGAAGTCAGAAGATTATTTATAACATAATCAAGAAGTAGTGTCTTATCGCAACTTGACTGACGTTCCAATTATTCCGCTAGCATTACAATACAGAATCAGCTTTTGCTTGAACAACATGCATCATTACGATAATGGATGAATAAAGCACCTACCCATACGGAAAAGTCGGAAAGGTGGAACTGCCTAATGAAATACCCAACGCGAATCAGACCTGACAGGTCGTAAGGGTTTCGTTCCGTTCCCTATTACATTATCCCACCTGTGCCGTACAACCTACACACTCATGTTGAGTTCCTATATCTTATCGCTGAACACATAAAAACACCCTCGCGGTAAATAACAGAAAACAAGAAATTATTAATAATGGCGGGTTACAGCTATGGGCATAATATTATCTGATTGTGATTTAGTCACCTCTATACCTACTACCTACATGGGGAGCAATCAATTACGACTTGTTTCATTCAACAGCGTTGCTCATTTGTTTACCTTAGGCACACGCAAGCTTGATCCTGAACGTTTTGTTTTTTCATGCATGCGCGACATGGTTTCATGGAGGTTAACAAAGTGCGGCAGATATTGAAGTGTGCCTTGTTATCCGGGGTGATTTTCCAAGCCTCCTGAGTTTCCTTGTTTCATCGCAGGTAGGTATGTTAATATGTAGGTACCTATAGGCGGAATTATAGAGGATGTGATGTTCATTTGAAAAGTTGTCACCCCTGATTTCTCGCTGTCAAAATTTTCCACAGGAAAACGCCGAAACAGGTAGACTTTTGTTTCGAGGGGAACATCTGGGACATGGAATGCAAAATTTTTATCTCCAACCCTTTCGCCCCCACTCCATCCCACTTAAGAGTTTCAAATAGCATTACTCATCTTGTGGTAAATCAAATTAAAGGCAATAGCATTCTCTCTCCGTCAAACGTATTTCAATTTTTTGAACCACCCTCAACTCTTGTGAAAATCTTTTCTTAGTTAATAAAAGGAGACGTTTTCCCCAATGAACTCTCGATTCTTGAGAAATAGCAAAAATAGCTTTCCAGCAACAACAGGTCGATTTCTATTTCAAGGGGGTATCTAAGACATGTATGGCCAAATTTTCATCCTCAACCCCTTCGCCCTCACTCTACCCTACTTTAAAATTTCAATCAGCATTACTGATCCTGTGATGCATCAAATTGAATTCAATAAAATTGTCTTCCCGTCAAAATTATACCAAATTTTTTTGAACCACCCATTTGAAGTGAGGTAGATAGATATATAGATAGATATATCTATTTGTTTTTCTAAATATAGAGGTACAGTATACATATATACAAAAAAATAAAAACCCGGTAATGGGCGTGGAACGTGTCAAGTTAAAACTTAATGTACAAATGAAATGCGAGTGCAAAAGACACAATTAATATAATATTCAACAACAAGCACAACAAATTAAAATTATTCTGAGGCAGGGAACCAGAGAGAAGTACGCAACGATCGAAGCGTCAACCCCGGAGGCCCTCCACTTCACTATCGCAGAAGAACTCGCACAAACTGTAGTAAGCTCTTTTGAGCAAGAACCTTTTTAGTCTCCTCGAAAGGATTCTAAAGGGCGGCTCCCTGAATGTTGCAGGAAGTCTATTGTACGTCCTTATCAGGTTGAATTTTACGTTTTTCTGTATGTATGCGTAGTTACACCGCTCACCAAAGAGATCCTTCTTATTTTGGGTGCTATAAGTGTGTTCTCTACTGGCGCTTGCAAACATATCCTTGTTTTTGTTACAAAAACGATTGCCTCCAATATGTAGAGACATGTTAAGGTAAGTACACTATGCTCAATAAAATACTGTTTGCAGCTTTTACAGTTTGATAGATTAAGAATTCTTCTCAGACACTTCTTTTGCAAGATGAAAGCTCTGCTGGAGTCCGATGAGCCCATCCAAGAAATTATTCCGTACCTTAGCGTAGATTCCAAGTTGACGTGATATGTCGTGAGTGCAGTCTCCCTATTGACTAAAGCGGTGAGTAGGCGTGTGCCACCCCAACCTATAATCCACTCTGAGCCCCAAGAAATCCACATGATCTACTGAATGAAATCCAACACCATTACATTCAAACTGAACAGCATTGCGTTCCTTCTTGAAGCAAAATCTCAAAATTTGTGTCTTCTCTGCGTTCAACTTGAGACAATTTTCCAAAAAATATTTCTCAAATATTTCCATCCTGTCGCAAATCCCTGTGATTAACACCGGTAGGGTGGGAGCGAAGGGGTTGAAGATGATCATTCGGACATACGCGTCTTAGATGGCGTACATGACAACTTGACGTCGGACAACTTGACGCCAGGAATTTTAAAGTAGCCGCTACCCGACTTAACGTCGGGACAACTTAACACCATCAGTTGCAGCTATGGGACCCCGAGTATCACATGAAGCCTGTTACAAGCAAAAGTCAGAATGAGATCGACAACTCAGGTGAACCATAAGAAAAATACAAACTTTAGGAAGTCCAAAGAAGTAATTAAATCATACAAACTGTCGGAGATGGAAACAGCTGAAAAATTCAAGAACAATGTAGAAAGGAGAATCGAACAAGAGAGAGAATGGAAAGACAAGAGTGTGGAGAAATTGTGGCAGGAATTCAAGACCATCATACTGCTAGAAGCGAAAGAATGTTGCGGATCAATAATCATAGATAAGAACAGGAAGCAGACGAAATGGTGGAGTCAAGAAATAATTCATGATGAGGTGAGAATGAAAAAGAAAAAATGGAAGGACTACTTAAGACACAAGACAGAAGCATCATACACAGAATACAAACAGCAGAGAACGAAAGTTAAGGAAATGGTACAACACGCAAAACAGCAAACTTAAATAAATAAATAAATAATTTTATTAATCTTTTGTTACTATATAACATAGATGAAGATAAGTCACAGGTAAAACATGTGAACAACAACAAACAGCTTGGGAAGACTTTGGAAGAAAAATGGAAGAAAATAGTCAAGGAAACCAGAAGCTTTTCTATAAAGTATTGAGAAACCTGAGAAAAGACAAACAGTACGAAATCAAACAAATCAAGGGAAAAGACGGCAAGATAATAACAAATGAAAGAGGAATAATGGAGAGGTGGAAGGAATATTTCCAGGATTTGCTATACAACGAGAGACCTGATAGCAACGAAAGAGCAAAACATGACTTAAACACGGCCAAAGTAGAAATTGATATAGAAACAGAAGGAGAGGCAGAAATCATAAGAACAATCAAAAGAGGTAAATCAGCTGGACATGACAAAATAACCCCAGAAATGCTGAAAAACCTTGGACAGAATGGCAAAGAAATGTTGACAGAAATCTTCAAAAAAGCATGGGAAGAAGGGAAGGTACCGGACGACTGGAAAATTGGAATTATAGTCCCATTATACAAGAACAAAGGAGATAGCAGAGAGTGCAAACATTACAGAGGAATTACGCTGCTGAGCCTCGTAGCAAAAATATATGAATCGATATTGGAAAAACGACTGAGAAAAATAATAAAGCCACAGCTGGAAGAGTCGCAAAGCGGTTTTAGAAAAGGACGCAGCACGCAAGACCACATTTTCACTATAAAACAACTGATAGAAAAATCGAAAATAAAGAAAACAGCATTGTATCTTGCATTTCTTGATTTGGAGAAAGCACTTGATCGAGTACCACAAAAACTTATCTGGGAAAGCTTGGAACGAAGAAATGTCAGCCCAGCAATTATACGAGGAATAAGAAGTTTATACAGAAGGCAACAGAAATCATGTGAGGAAAGACAACATGCAGTCCGAAGAATTTATAATCAATGACGGATTGAAACAGGGAGAAGTGCTGAGTCCATCTTTGTTTATAGTACTGATGGACGACATCATCAAGGAAACCAAAAGAAAAATCAAAAAGAATAATGTCGGTTTTTACAAAATGAGGCCAGTTGTATTGTCAGAATGCGCTTTTGCTGACGACTTTATGATCTGCGCGTCAGGAGAAGAAGACCTGGACCAAACCTGAAGATATGGGAAGAAAAATTGGCCAAGAAGAATATGAAAATTAACATTAGTAAAACTAAAATCATGGTAATCGGAGACGATAACAAAGAAACCAATATAGTCATGAATGAAGAAAAAGTTGAACAAGTGGACACTCACAAATATCTGGGGGTGCAGATACATAGAGATGGCAACATGGAAAGCGAAATAAACGAGAGAATCACAAACGCCTCAAGAATGTACTATGCTCTAACCAACACATTCATATGGAAAAGAGAAGTATCTACAAAGACAAAAATGACAGTGTTCAAGACGATTTACCGACTGATACTTACATATGGAAGCGAAAGCTGGGTGCTGACGAAAACGCAAAAAAGCAGACTGCAAGCCATGGAGATGCGATATTTGAGAAGAGTGAAAGGTGTCACACGAAGAGATAGAATAAGAAATTAAGTGGTGAGGAAAGAATTGGGCGTAGACCCTGTCCTAGATGGAGTAGAAAAGCAACTGATGAAATGGTTTGGGCACATCAACAGAATGGAAGAGACAAGACCAGTAAGAGAAGTGTGGGAAGCTAGAGTACAGAAAAGTAGAGCAAGAGGTAGACCAAAAAAGACCTGGAATGACGAAGTAATGACGATTTTGACAAAACGAGAGATTGGTTGGGCAGAAGCTAAAAAGCTAGCGAAAGACAAGAAAGAATGGGCAAGCTTTGTATATACACCAGAAAATTGATAGTTTTTAAGTTTATTATATTTTAATTTGTTATACTTCTATTATTTTGGGTATCCATTGGGAAAATGAAATGTATTTTTATTTTACACCTGACACCTACGGGTAAAAAGGTTTTTTGATAATATATATACAGGGTGTTTCAGTTTTAATCGAGCAAACTTTGGGATAAAATTCTCCTTATCCTCCTGATTCAGAAAAATATAACATACATGCCTTTCACTCGTTTCCTAAGAAAGATACAGGGTGTCAAAGTTAATTTTTTTCGGTTTTCAAAATTTTGTAACTTGAGAACCGTTCAACCATAGTAGCTGAAATTTAACATAGGCTGGTTTGTCGGAACCGTCTACCTACCTGCCAAATTTTAAAAGAATCCAACCAGTGGCGTAGAAGCTATGGGAGGTAATTATTTTGGAAGCATCTGTAGAACCTTGATAAATAATGACCCCCCATAACTCCTACGCCACTGATTGGATTCTTTCCAAATTTGGCAGGTACGTAGACGGTTCCGACAAACCAGCTTAATATGCTCAATTTCAGATAGTATGGTTGAACGGTTCTCAAGTTCCAAAATTTTGAAAACCGAAAAAAATTAACTTTGACACCCTGTATCTTCCTTAGGAAACAAGCGAAAGGCATGTATGTTATATTTTTCTGAATCAGGAGGATGAGGAGAATTTTATCCTAAAGTCTGCTCGATTAAAACTGAAACACCCTGTATAATAGGTTGGCCAGAATCGCGACCATAATGACTGAATGAACTACTGGATGCTATTGTTGGTCTCTGGACATATTTAAAACTGAATAAAAAGCTTTCATTATCGAAAGCTATTTTTTGAATGGCATAAAATTGGGAAACGGGGAGTGGTTGTAGTCCTTACCAACGCGAACGCGACATCCATTGAAGATTCCCAAACAGCATGCAGATGTCACTCTGAAGTAAATTGCAGGACATACTTATCTACTACCAACAATTTGAAAAGGCAAAAAAAGTCATAGCACTCTTGAGGTAAAATGGTTTTGATCATACGATACCTAGGTACATCGTAAATAACTCTTATTCAGATTCAATAATACCTAATAATCCTAATATCCAATGATTTGCTGGGTAAATCTTTCTTCCTCTCTTTTTCCTCCCCTCTTGTCCTTTTTTCTTTTCTTCTTCTCTTCTTTTCTTTCTTTCCTTTTTTTGATCCTCCAGACCCCCTCCCTCTTTTGAGGTATGGCGAGTGCCACAAAAAAAGGTCCATTCGGCGCCACTGCATCAGGGCTTGAAATGACACATGAAGACACACGGGGGCTACTCAAAAACAAAGACACAAGTAGGCGTGAGGAGCATGCTAGTTCCGAAAAAACACAGAAAAACACAAGGGGTCCAATTGGGGAACAAAAAGACACAAACTGGCCTAATAGAGTCTCGAAATCAAAATAACTCCTAGCGTCAAGTTGTTCAGGCGTCAAGTTGTCCCGCGTCAAGTTTCCCCGCGTCAAGTTGTCTCGCGGCAAGTTGTCCCGCGTCAAGATGGCCGCCGACGTCAAGTTGTCCTGCTTCGTCTAAGATAAATAATAAATAAATGGATAAATAATATTTATTGATCCCGTTTTGGACATCACAACAAATGTATAGGGACAAGGGACAAGATGACCCGAGTGGAATAAAAATCGACCTGCTGGAAAGTTTATTTCCTAAGAATCGGGAGTTTATGAGGATAAAATGTTCCTTTCATAAATAAAGAACGAATTTCACAAGAGTTGGAGGAGTTTAGTCACAAAATAGAAAATGACCACAGAAATTGCTGATGGCTGATAGTCGATAAAAAGGTTTTGATCGATAGACCAGGCTCACTTTTGATTTAGATGAGTTTGTTGCACGGTTGTGAGGAGCACTGACCTGGCTGACCCGAATTAGTTCATTTGCGGTATTATAGGGCTGGCATTTCAGCTGAACAATTGAAGCTTCGTTTACCGCACACTCGAAAGTTTAGTTTCCACTGAATCACTCAGCTCAATCAAGCTGAACTAAGCTGAGATAAACTGAAATTATTTGATAGAGATGAACTCAACTCAGCTAAACTAAACTAAACTGGAATGAACTTAGCAAATCAAGCTAATAAACTGAACTGAAGAGCATTCTGAGCACCTTTGGCTGACTTCAAATTTACGATCATTTTCCCATACTTCAACAAAAACACAAACTCACCCCTTGTGTGCTGCTTTTTCAGCTGAGACAAGAAATCCGTTCAAGATTTGTTACACTAAGAGGCTCACCTGTAACAAAAGATATATTTATTACAATCAAGGAATACAAAAGATTTTGGAGCATCAAAAATTTTGAAAGAATGGCGCCTTTTTCCCAAAAAATGCATGTAATCAATTTTTTATTGATATCGACACGTGACTATTTTCAATCAAGTTTAATTGATCAAAAATCAGTTAATTGCGGCCGGCTTCAATATGCTGTACAAATTGGTTTATATTGCAAAAAAATACTTCTATGAATTCGGTCTTAGCCAGTAACTTTTTCAATTAAGTCCGTCTGCAGCTCCCATGCCACGTTGTATGTGTTTAGGACTAGGTATGAAAACTGATGTGGAAAACTTCGTGAATCCAGTCGACCGTGTGCACTTTGACTTTTACCAAGATACACGTTCGTATACAGCGTCTGGATGGCTTTTTTTGCTTCCATCCGTCTCTTTGGCTTTTTCTTCTTGCGGAAAACCCATTGATTTAATCCCGCCGAACACCACCAGCCGCCGTCTTGGTATATACCCACACACAAAAGTCGATACGAATTTATCTTGTTCCGCGATGCTTTCGGATGTCAATTCCGATATGTGGTGCAGCTTTAAAGGTTACGGCCGGACCGTAAAGTGCTTTAGATGGTATCTTCGAGTTTTATCTCTCTTGTAGGCAGTGGAGGTGCTCGAGTGTAGATACACTCTTCTTTGAGATCAAGTGGAATTTGCTGTCGGCAACTCGAAGCGAAATGAGCTGGTTATTACGCTTTAATGGGCCAATAAAAAGTGAAGCCATAGTTTTGGTGCTTAGTTGGAGTTGCTCCGTCAGGAGAATGTCGGAGTATTATGTACTTGCTCATTTTATATCTACTTGGAGCTTGATGACAAGCAAAGCTTGGAGAACGAGCGTTAATGTGCGCTTCGTAATTTATTTCTATTTCCAGTTATTACGTATCACTACTACGACAAGGTCTACACAACTGAAGCTTGAATCATCAAGCTGGCAAGCATTTTGTCCGTCATTCGACCACACCACTTTGTCTTTGAATTTATTTTTGTTGTGAATATCACCATTTGACTGTTCCACACTTCCGACACCATCTTGACGTAGGAATGTGAACATGATACGTAATGAGTTGTGCCTATTCGCACCGTGCACGACGCCAGCGTCACCTGGCGTCCGCAACTTTGTAGGCGCAAAACGTCACTCATGTCATAAATTACAGATGCCTGAACTGTCATAAATGACAGATCGCTGGCCTGAACTGTCATTATTTTGTGGTTAAGTGCTTTGTCAACATAGACTTTGCCATTGACAAACTGTCAGTCAACCACGTGGCATCTGTTGTGACAGTTGGTTGTCAATTATTTCAATTATTTCCACTGTCAAATTGACTTAAACGACATCAAGCATCAGAAAATTGACAGCCCAATCACGCAGTGCCGAGCCATCAATGTTGCTCTTTTTGTCCACATAAAGCGCTGTGATCGGTTTCGTTACCCCCACTCTGTACTTCGCACGGGGCGAATAGAAATATGGAAGCAATATAAAAAAATTTAACTATTATTAATGTAAATTCGAGTTGGATTTTTGATAAAATGGTTGTTTTTTCGATCAAAGTCATTTGTCTTGAGTCATTCAATCGAGATTGTTTGAATCGAATGGAGTACCTATTTCAGTTGCCCTCTTGAATTTTACATGAGGAAACATTTGAACCGCTGAAAGATGAACAGTGAAATGGACTAATTACAATTATTATTGCTTTGGAGCAAGTTCCTCTAGCTCGGTTATGTATCTTTCATCTGCATAGCCAAGTTTCCCAGCTTGCCGCTGCATTTCACCGTCACTGACGCCACCATATTAATAAAGTAGGAAGAAGGGTTAATTGGAAAAGTTGGAGGATGTCTTTTGAAAATTTAACACAGAAATCATTTTGAAAACATAACTCTGGGTTTCCAAGTTCCACCGCACAAGTTAGTCCTTCATTAATTTCAACGTTTTAATTTTTCGCCATTAAAATTCAAATTCAAGCTTTCCGAGCATATGGCGAAGCATAGCATGTTCACGACCTCAGTTTCAAACTTTCTTTTTGCTGTAGAAGTGAGTTAAAACCTAGAGAAATTCAAGATTAATATTATTCCAATTGAAGTCAAACGAATGCACGAGATGTAGTCGTCTATGAATTTGGAAATTAATCATTTATGTACAACTGCGAGTGATGTGAACAGTCAGCGAAATGGAATCAGTCATTAGATTATTGAAAAAAATGATGATTGTGTCATCCCAAAACTTCTCTAATTAGCATCCAGGAATCTATGGAAATTTCTTTGGGAAGGTCCCTTTGGGTGGGAAGTTGAAATTGGGGAGGAAGATTGAAAATAATTTGCAGGAGATTGAAAATTGTGCTTTGGAAAATTTGACTTTCCCTCAAACATTTTTTCCAAATCATCTTTTTGTATAAAGCTTCGATTGAGGGTTCATTCAATGCTTCATAATTCAAGTCCGGCATTGAAAACCCAGGCCGGTTTCACATTTCCAACTCAAAAATTCAGAGAAATTGTGAAAAAATTATTGAAAGATGTAACAAGAACCAGTTACCTCTTGTTAAAAGAAAATTGTGAAAATCTGCTCACGGGATGAAAAGTGGAAAAGTTCTCTCCAAAAAATAATTCAATCTATTCTCCAAATTTCATTCCTGGCATGTCTGGACCTGGAATGGATATTTCGTGGGGCTCACCCCATGTCGAAGTTTGCACTGCAGCTTCTTCAAATTCACGAAATGGGCAAATTTCATTTTGAAAAAATTACCGTCAAAGAACCGGAACCGTATTGACTTTGAAGATGGGTCTACACGACGCCCAATCCAATCTGCTTTCGATATCAGTCGAAATTTTTTGAAAAAAGTCTATCCTTGAGCAGGAATGAATTTTTGAGTGAAGTCCTGCATCAGAAGCGTGCCATCCTGGTCAAAACACGGGTGAGAGGCCTTCTCGGATGGCAACGGCTAGGAGAAATGTGGGAAATTCATAACACCCGACGGGAAAATGGTGGAAAACTGCAAGTGCAGACTTAATTTGGTTTCAATCGATCCGATAGATTTTGAATAATTGAATGGTTAGTACAACAAGTTTTGAACTTAGTCATTTCCGAGGTCATTTCTTATTATTTGACAAATGACAGATACATACCACTTTTCAAGTTGATGAGATCAACGATTTGTCAGTTATCGTGGAGTGGAAGATACACACAGACACACCAACAGACAGATACAGTGACAGACACACAGACAGACATCCAGACATCATTCTGGAAATGGTCTTTATCGTGTTGGGGGGGCTCAGAATGGATATATCCGGCGAAATCTTAGAAGCTTTTCTTCTATACGATTACAATACTTTTCGTTCCATGTTGGTGTAGGGGGCCGAGAAAGTAGAATAGAAATAGATCTAAGGCGACTCCATTGAGAAAAATAAAAATATCATTCGATGTTTTATTCTCGGTCAGCAGAGCTTTTGTCTAGGAAGCGACACTTGTTTCCTTCTTGCTCGAAACAAAAGACTTGACGGGACTCGAATTCCTTCGCAATTCAATATGTTTATCAGAAAATTCTTGTTGGCATCTGGGTCAGCCCTGGCAAATACAACGCTTTTCGCTGGACTTATCAATTTTCCGGAAAAGCGACACTTGATCCCTTCTTGCTCGTAAGAATCTGAAAAGTAGCCAGCGACTCTTACCGGAGCTTCAGTATCAGAACTTCGTTCTGAAGGAACTGGAATCTTTCGAGCGAACTTCTAGACATGAAATATTTTTATCTGAGCTGTTTTATATGCACTTACGCCGTTTTACTTACAGAAACCGACGAAGCAGGCAGTCTATTATTCTTGAGAGCTTTTATTCGGAAGCCCGAGAATGTTATTCAGTTGAATCCTGCAATTACTTGAGCCAGCTCTCGAACGTAAAATATTGTTTTTTGAACTTGAACGAGTTTTTTCATGAAAACCGACAGGTACACTCGCAACACTTATAGCATTCTGTTACTATAAATCGATGATATGGACACCAGATTTTTCAAGAGACGTGTTATTCAGCAAGATCTTGTGCTAATTCAAGTCAATTTTCAGAGACACAGTAGATTTTCTGGACTCAAAAGTGATCGTGAATATCAACACTTACACCCTTTTGGCTTGAAGTGATCCATGAAGCAAACAGACGTTTTTCTAGTATAACAGTCACCAAAGTCTACGTATTTCTGCGATTTTTTTCCGAACATGGTGACTTACACCCTTCTTTCCCGCAAGGACCGACGTAACGCGAAGCCGATTTTTCTTTGCATTTGAGTTAATTGTTTGCCTATATCTTGCAATCATGTCTTTGATCGTGTCTGCGTTCATCAACTTTTGGATGCAAAATATATTATCCTGAACTTCAGCCTCTCCTGAAAACCAACACTTGTATCTTTTTTTTGCTCTCACAAACCAATGGAGCAGAAAGTTTACTAAGGGAATCCGAGAATGTTGTTCAGTCAAGTCTAGCGGTGACTGGGGCCAATTTTTGAGCGTACAATATTCCATCTGGACTTGAACAAGTTTTTTTTTCCCTGAAACCTCACACTTATACCGTTTTGCCCGCAACACTAACACATGTCTGTTCGCTGAAAATCGATGATAAGGAAGTAAATGATTTTTTGGCAGTTGAAATATATAATTCAGCAAAGTTTTGTGCTCATTTGAATCAACTTTCAGAGATATGATTATATTTTCTGTACTACTTATAAAGTTTTCTTCCAAATATCGACGCTCACACCCTTTCACTTCTCATCGAATTCTTCGAAAAATGAAAAGTAAAGTAAATTACTGGCTGAAATTGACCAAGTAGAGAGCGCCTTTTTTACGAGCATTACTCTATATTGTTGAGCTTAGTACTGCGATCAATTGAGTGAACTTTCTGACATATCTGAAATATTCTGATCTGGCTGCGACGAGCATTTTCCCTAAAAACGACACTTACGCCATTTTGCTTGCAGAAACCGATGAAGCCAGCAGTGAGTCTCTTGTAAGTTCGATAATGTTGTCCAGCAAGGTCCCGGGATCTCCTGGGCTGGGCCAATTTTCAGGCGTACAAGACTTTTTTTATCCAATCGAATTTCGGAAGCGACACTTATACCTTTCTTGCACGTGGAAACCGACGCAGTAGAAAGTGGATCTTTCTCTTTTTATTATATGCGGCTCAGAAAAGTTTAAAAGTCTAAATATGACCTAGCCTCCAGAGAATGTACCTGTTCCTGAACTTCAACAACTTTCTTTTGAAATATCGACACTTATACCCTTTTTGCTTGCAATTTTCGACTTAGAAGACAGCTTTTCTCATACTGTAATTAGCAGAGACTATTGGTTATGCTTGCTTGTACTAAGCATTGGAACCAAATTACAAGGGCATGTTTTTTTTCTTATTCCAGCAAATTTTTTACTAAAAACTGAGATCTACACCTTTTCTGCTAGCAAGAGCTGTCATAGCAAAAAGCTTTTTTTCCTCATTTTCAGTTTGTCCACTGTGTTCGGCCAAGTCTAGTATTCATGTGAGCCAATTTTCAGTTAAAAAATATATTTTTCTGGACCTTGGCGCTTTTTTCTTCAACCGACTCTTAAGGCTCGATACCAAGTTGCAGGCGCAAAGTTTGGGACGGCGTTACTTGCCAAATACAGCAGTCTGATTGGTGGGTATCCACCGTTGCTATGGTAACCGCACTCACGGTGGTCTCAGCCCCAACTTGGTATCGAGCCGTTACTCCCTTCTGGCTGTGAGCAATTGAAACAGACGGCGCTTCCATTTTGAAAATACAGGAATGTTGCTCAATCAAATCTTGCGGTCATTTGAGCCGACTCTCAAACGAACAGTATCTTTTCCTAGACTTCAACGGGTTTTTTCTCGAATACTTGAATAACCGGGAGTTACATCATTTTGCTCGCAACACATACAGAGTTCTGTTTGCAAAACCTGATGATATGGATAGCGGATTAGAATAGTTCACGTATCATTTAGCAGAGTTTTGAGCTCATTTGAGTCAGCTTTCAGAGATACAGTTTCTCCTGGAATATATATTTTTTTTTGTTGATACCGGCACTTACACCTTATTTGCTTGCAGTAATCGGCAAAACAGACAGCAGTTGTTTCAATATGCAAATCAGCAAAGCCTTGGCTTATTTAAATGGAAATTTTGACGGCCAATTTTTTCCGTTACTTGAGTGAGCTTTCTTTATCTGGAAATAGTGACTTACACCCTTTTTACTCGCAGAAATCACGTCGCAAGACGTAGCAAGAAGACGATTCTTTGTTGTGAATCTCATTACACTGTTCACAATAGTGTTGCCGTCTAGAGTTAGACTTTCTAGACTCTTGTCTTGATAGGGCGTCAAGACTTAGACAAGACCTCTAGAAACTCTTGTCTTGAAATTTCTAGACAAGACAAGAGTAGGGCTGTCAAGATCAAGAGTCTTGATTAGACTCTTGAAAAGAAAAATAAAAAAAATCAGATATACCTACTCCTCTCTGTTGACGGTTTTTATTGTCTACTGAATGTGTGATTTGCTTGGGGATTTCTTACAGAATTTATTGACAACATAAAATAACATCAATAAGGGTAAAAAAGGTATATTATACGGGGTGTTTGCAAACTTTGAGGTAGAAAATCGAACCGCAGTTACGGAAATGCTTCAAAAGTATCAGACAAATTAATGTTGAAATAAATTTAGGGTTCTTATTTTTGGAAATTTGGAGGGTCAAAAGGTGGTCCTTTGACCTCCTCTATTTTCGTTATTTCTTAATATTTTGGTAAACTGTTCTCAACAGACCAAGAAGCAATGTTTTTGAACCTTTGAATGTGTTTTGTAATTTTATATACCATACAGGGTGAGTCGTAAATCCTGAAAATTCAATTTTTTTTAAAAATGTGTGCAGAGCATTTCATATGAGAACTATTTGTTTATAACCTCTAGAACCTTTCACGGCTATTTTCGAGGAAAATTAGATTTCTGCGATTCATGGCTCACCCTGTACACTAACTAAAACTACAAGACACATTCAAAGGTTCCACAAATTTGATTTTTGATCTGATGGTATCAGTTTCCTAAAATCTAAAAAAAAAGCGAAAGAAGGAGGGGTCGAAGGACCACCTTTTGGCCCTCTATATTTTCAAAAATAAAGATCCCAGTTCTTTTTCAACATTTTTTGGCACTTTTGGGGCATTTCTTCAACTGCGGCTCAATTTTCTACCTCAAGTTTGCAAACATCCTGTATGACATGACATCTCCTCCAGACTCTGTATGCCTCCACTTTTTTCGGATGCCAGATTTGTATGCCTCACTTCACGGTCCTCATGCAAAAGTTTTCTTCTAGGGATTTATTTTTTCAAGGGCTGCTCCAACATCTTCATTTCTACTTCTCCAAAAAATAGCTGCACCTTCTCAGATCGCAACTTTTGAGAATCTAGGTTGCTCAATAAGGCTTTTAAGAAGGTTTTTGGTCAATACCTGCGAAACAAAGTGTTTCTCGCCAATAAAAGGAAAATGATTCAGACAACATGCTGCAGCCAGATATCATTTCAATGTAGGTACCAAGGCAAAATACCGATTGAGCTTGTGATTTTTTTACAACTTGAGCAGAGTGAGTCGTCTTCTTGCCCGCGTCAGGTTGACACAAGCGGGAGCCTGACACAGGTTCTCAAACACTCTGTATATTTTCGAGAAAAATATTAGACCACGTCCGCAGCACGACATCTGGGAGCCCCGGGTTCAGCTTAAACCCGATTATTTACATTTCTTCGTGCAGCAGCAATGTTTCGAACACCAAACAGCTGATATTGAAGTTGGTTGATCGACTTTCTCTCGACTGTGACTCTTTTTTTCTCGACGTTCATGTGACAACCTGATACTGTTCTTGGCTTACTTACTCACTTGATTTGGGCCAATGGACTGCGGTGTGTTAAATTTATATATCCTTTCTCGGTGCCAGTTTTTCTGAGTATTTTTTAAATGAACAGTAGTTGACTATACATATTCATTTAGGCATCAACCTACGGCTATAAAATCGTATCTTGTCATTTTATATAAGACCCCACTGCAGACATACGTCTACGAACAGATCGGGGGTGGCGGTGGCAACCTTTTTTTTCAGCATTCACACCAATGCAATGATAAAAATCTGTTGTGGGGCGACACAAAACTTTCCCGGCGGTATCCAGAGACGTCAGTAATGATTTTGATCGAAGTGTCCCTTCGGGAGGGGGAGGATTCGATTTGGAAATCTATGGAATTTTTTTATTGAGTTAGGCGTTGAGCAAGCATCCTGCATCCATTGTCGGGCCTACAGAACAAGTAACAGGTTGTAAGGTTTCCAAGGTGATGAAATATTTCGACAGGTAGAACTACGAAGCTAGATGTGGCTGAAGCTCAAGAGAGCATTGCTGGTTCCTTATTAAATTTTTGTTTCTAGCTCAGACATCGTGATCAACTTAGGCAAATTTGATTTAGGACCCTTACTGCATCTGTGTGTCAGATTTCAAGTCTATATCTTCAATTTAGAGCTTAGGCAGACAAGTCCAAGCCCAATGTGCCATCTGAGGGCTTTCCAGTAAGAAATATTTACCCATAGTTCAATCAGCTCATTCCAGATTTGAATTATGCTTCCGTTCCTGATTCCGATTTGATCGGACCAACAATTACACAGATATCGTGGCAGAACCGTTCATTTTGCGCGATCGTATATCAAGTATGTGGGGCGACACAAAACTTTCCCGGCGGTATCCAGAGACGTCAGTAATGATTTTGATCGAAGTGTCCCTTCGGGAGGGAGAGGAATCGATTTGGAAATTGTGAAAAAATTCTATTGAGTTGAGCGTTTAGCAAGCAACCTGCATCCATTGTTAAGCGGGCAGAACAAGTGACAGGTTAGGTCCAAGGTGATGAAATACTTAATCCAAAGGCAGAACTAGGTAGTTCACTCTTGTATGATATCTCAAGATTGCAATGCTAGTCTCGTATTAAAATTTTTGTTTCTACTTCAGATATGATGATAAAATTACACAAACTTGATAAGGACTTTTACTGCATCGCATCATTGTGTCAAATTTCAACCCTATATCTTCAATTTAGAGCTTGGGTAGACAAGCCGAGCGACGGCATTCTGCAATCATTGTTGGACAGTTGTTGGCAGAACAGTTAAATCTGCACGATTACATATCAAATGATTGTGAAACTGAAGAAAAAATCGATCCAGTCCAGCAACCATCCAGGAAAACTAACTCGGATACACACATCACAATAAAGCACTGCGGTTCAAGGTTCAAGGCGCTGTAGAACCTCATCCATCAGAACATTTAGTTCCATAGAGAGACGGTTGTTTTTCAACCAAAATAATTCAGAAGATTGGACGAAAAATGGTTGGAGAATATCCAAGAACCAATTACCGATTGTTAAAAAAATATTTGGTGAAAATCGGTTCACGGGTATAGAATACCTGGCGGGAGTTCTTATTATTTGAACTTCAGGGCCCCAAACGACATGTGGAATGAGGCTTCGAGCCCTTAAAAAGAGCAGGTCCGGAACACACCTGACGGCACAATAGTTCTCAAGACTGAAAAGACGAGAGAGGAGCTCAGTGGGACTCCATGAGACACCCGTAGACACCATAGAGCTTCAACCAACCCAAGAAGACATAACGGCGTCGCTTGGCCTGGAACGGCAAAATCTGATTATCACAAGTGGGGGCCCCATCAGGGCTTTGAACGGTAGTAAGAAAACATGGGGCCCTGGTACCGAATCATACAAGGGAACTGGACACATTCGAGATTGAACGTAGGTATACGCCAAAACGGGATGGGCATACTGGAGTTGCTAAAGCTACAGAAAACACAAGGGGGTTCACGGAGCCCCCCAAAACGATACTTGAAGACACAAAGGATCGGAGCACACTGTTGTCTTAAACGATAAAAAGAAACACACCGAGATCTGCCTGTATCCATAATTATTTTGTCACTTTGACATAGATACCAGGGATCACGATGGATACGTCAATGTAACAGAAACGTACCGGTCTGGTTGCTAAGAAAATTGAGTAGGCCAAAATTCGAGCAACAGGCAAGCCCGGCTGAATTCGGCCAGGCCAAACTTTGAAAATTCATAGCGCTCGGCTGGTGAATGATGGGAAACTCCAACTTCAGCATTAGTTTGATTCTTTGGTAATGTTGCTTCCTGCCAAGTTTGGTTCAAATATGTCGTATGGATTTTGAATAAATAAATGGCAAAGTTTCGGACTTTGGCATTTTTTATAATTTGACAGATAACAGATAGGGAAATACTTTCAACTGTTCTGAATACAGTTTTTTAAGGGCTTTCAAATGACATATCGAAAGTCAAGTTCCGTGAGATATAGCTTCTGTCATTTTCTGATAGTGACACTTCTGTTTGACAAATGACAGCCAAAAACTAATCCGGTCATTCCAGGGTGAAACCCCGTCTGCATACCAAGTTTCAAGTCGATCGGATCAACGTTTCGGCAGTTATCGTGGAAGATCACAGACATACACACTCACGGACAAACATCATTCTGGAAATAGTCTCAATCGTCTTGAAAAACCTCAAAATGGATATATCCGGCGTAATCCCAAAACTTTTTTTCTGCACGATTACAATACTTTCCCTCCGAGTTCGTGGGGGGCCGGGAAAGTAATTCAGTGTCAATAAAAGTGGGTCTTTGTTTTGGAATTTGAACTTGAGTATACCCAAGTAAAATATTTGATTGAAGCGCAGCCTCTATTCGAAGGGTGCTCCTTGCTCCTCACAGTTTCTTTGTTTTTCTTGCTTAAACATGTTTATATTCCTGTCACGTATTTTTATAGAAAGAAAGAGTTTTATAGAATTTTAATTTCAAGAGTCTATCTAGACTCTTGAAAAATTTCCATCAAGAGTTAGAGTCTTGTCTCGAAATTTTGAAAAAATCTTGATATTTCAAGACAAGACAAGAGTAGGGCAATTCTTGTCTTGTCTTGTCTAGACGGCAACACTAGTTCACAATGATATTGCGATCATCATGATCATAAGGCAACTTCCAGATCATTTGAACCAAATCTAAGACGCATATTTTTTTTGTATTGTAGCTTCCATTCTATTCAATTGAAATTTTCTGAAAACTGAGACTTACACCCTTTTTGTTTGCAAACACAGCCGTAGCGGAAGCCCCATCTATCCAATTATTTAGTTTGTTCGGTCATGTTTTCCGATTATGGAAGCCAACTTTCAGGAATAGAATATATTTTATTGAACTTGTGCGATTTTTTCAACCGACACTTATACCCTTTTGGCTTTCAAAATCATTGAAGTAGACTGCGTTTACATTTGGAAATTCGAACATATTGCTCAATCAAGCCTTGTGGTTGTGTGAGTCAACTTTCAAAAGCACAGTTTTTTTCTGGACTTGAGCCAGTTTTTTCCTTAAAGCCGACACTTATACCGTTTTGCTCGCAAGAGTTGGATCGTTTTTGGAATTGGCGATACGGGCAGAGGATTTTGTTTGCGAATCCAATCATACAATCCAGCAAAGTTCAGTGATCAATAAAGCCAACTTTTGGTTAGCCATCAAAGTTGAATACATCAAAAATTATATAGTTTGTCTGCTTATAGTGAGATGACTTTTCAGCGGCAAAAGGGCATAAGTGAAATTTGGCTAGGACATGCTCATCAGATTATCTATTTGAAATTTCAATACAGATTAGTCATTCACGTGGAAAGTTTTCTTAGGCAAGTGTTCAATATACTAAAATCCTTGAGGAATCCTATTCTATAGCTTTTTGGCGGGAAAACAGCACAAGTGATTTCTGAATAGAAAATCATGATTAGAATATGAGCTCAAGGATAGGTTTAGATAGCAATTTGATTCTTGTAAGAAATCTCTTTGGATTAGTTTAGTGAGAACTCTTAAAGCTCTGAGGAGTCGACTATTCCACAGGCACTTGGCGGCAAAACGGCACAAGTGATACTTTTAGATCAATATGTCCTTGAATACAGATAAAAATTCTTGTAAAAGGTTCTCTCAAATGGGATCTTGAAATACTAGATGCCGCAAAAAGTCCTAGTTGGTAGTTATTTGGCAACATAAGGGCACAAGTGACACTCTTCTGAAAAGTACTTATGTATTAGAGTATAAAGGTAAGGTTCAATCTGGCAAAAAGTTAATCAAATATCAAATATCATCAAATATAAAGATAAAAAAATCGCAACACATTCGTTTCAATAGTTTTTTGAAGGCAAAACGGCATAAGTGACATCCTGTTAGAGAATCTGAGTATCGTTCCAGATTGAACGTGGCTGAAATTTTCCAAAATGGCTTTTGTGATAACAGAATAACCCTGTGGGAGATTCAAGGAAAACTTTGCTTTTTTTCAGCGGCAGAAGGGCATAAGTGATCTTTTAAGAAAAACTTTGTGAAGTATACATTCAAACTCCAATACAAATAGGACCTATAATGAGTAATTTATTCAAATGATCAGGTCAGGTCCGGTCAAGAGGCCAGGTCAACATTTGCGATATTTGGTATTTTCACATTATACAAGGAGACTCCTAAGGAACTCTGTATGATAACTATTTGGCGGCAAAAGGGCTCAATGATGGGAACTAGCAAGAAAATAATATAAATTTGGCAAAAATGCACAAGTGACATCCTGTTGGAAACTCTGAGCATGCGTCTCAGCTTGAACGAGGCGGAATCTCTCAAAATGGCTCCCTGTGATAACCGAGTTTATGGTCAGTTTATGATGAGCGATACCCGGCGGAGCGGAGCTGAGCTGAGCGATTTTTTTTTGTCTGGACCAATCCCGTCCATTCATGATGTCACGTCCCCGCATCGTAATTGGCCTAGGCAAAAAAATCGCTCCGCTCCGCTCAGCTCAGCTCAAATCGCGGCAAAAAATCGCTCATCATAAACTAAGCTTTACCCTCTGAAAGATCAAAAAGATACCTCGAAAAATACTTTGTTTTTTCTAGCGGCATGAAGACATGAAGTGATCTTTCGAAAAGAACTTTCAAGAGTATTCGTTTAAACTTCAATACAACTGAAAGCTGTAGGCAACAGCCTATCGAAATGGTCAAATAAGGTATTGAAGTTCTCAAGAGGTTTTCAGTTGATTATTTTCCAGCGGAAAAAAAGCAAAAGTCACCTTCTGTTGGAAGATTTGAGTATCTAGGTCATCAAGGAGTATCAAGGTCCAACATAGCAAAATATGTTAGAAATCTATCTCTCATGTTTTCAGAATAGATCACAAAAGGTGTGAGAAATTCTGTTGCATGACCTTTCGACGGAAGAAGGGTGGAAGTGTTATTATGTCAAAAAATATTCATCCAAGTAGGTGTGCGTAAGAGTTCAATTGAGATGATAATTCTAAGAAGGATCCTCAGACGGGTCGGTAGTTCATAGCTTCCAGGCGGCAAAACCGTACAAGTGACATCCTGTTGAAGCATGCATTTTGAATTAAACGTAGCTTGATTCTCCCAAAGCTGGATCCTACGGTAGCCTAAGCAAAAGAGATCTCAGAAACTTTCACTTTCTAGCTTCAGAGCGGCAAAAAGGACATAAGTGACACCTTATTTGGAATTTTTCTTCTTGTATGTGTTTTGGCTTCAACATAGACGTAGTTGAAAATCGAGTTGAAAATGTTCGTGAACAATCCTCACAGATAAATTATAGGTATACCAAGAGTCCCAACATTTTCTGTTCCATAGTTTTCATTGGTAAAAGGGCACTTGTGACAACTCATCAAAAACTATTTAGTAGAATAAGTTTTCAAGACTCGATAGTTCCAAGAATTCTCGAAATAAATTTTTGTGAGATAGCTGAAGGACTAGTATATTACATACCGAGACGGGAAATACATCATTACTGCGCCTGGAGGCTCTAGCCCGAAGCTGGAATGATGTATTTACCGTCGAGAGTATGTATACTATTTTACTCACAACCATGTACTCAGCTTGCAGGATTACAACAGGCGTTCAAAAGTTGAAATCCGAAAATCACCTTTTGTCATAACTTCCAGATAGGCCGATTAATTTTGCTGAAACGTGGTTTAGGAAATACTGATAAACACACTTATTGTTTGGTTGGATGCATATTTTCAAATTTCCCTTCTAAAGCTACCATTTCTTCACTTCTCGGGAGGTCGGCAATGGGTCACTTCCCGACCTCCTACTAGGTATGTAATGAATCAATTACCATAGTGGTTGTGAGTAAACATACTTACCAAAGGCCTAAGAAATCATTTGTTACATCGAGTTTGGGCGGCAGAGAGGCACAAGTATTATTTTGTTAATCAAGTTTTGTTACAACATGCCTTTGAAGTTCAATATGACGATTTTTTTTTATGAATATCGCCTTGAAATGTAACAAGACCTTTAGGTTAATTTCATTCAATTATTGCCAAAACAATGAACATTTCAGAAGGTATTTTGCACCTCATATCCAACAATGAACGAAAAACATGGAAACTGGAAACTGTCAGAATTGACAGTTGACTTTGGAACAAAAAGTGTCACTCCCTGGTGTCACTTCCATAACCAATATTCAACATGGAATGTCACACAAATCCGGTTCTTGATGTCCATTTTTTCACCGTTGATGGATCAACTCCCAGCCATTCAGCATCTATGAGCAGCTATAATTCCCAGACAATGTAACCTCAAGGTAGATTTTTCATATTACAAGTGTTTGCATTACAATAATGTCAAATTTCTAGCAGAAACGGCATCTCAAGAAACCACCATCATCAAACATACCGCGACACATCATCCAAAAGCATCATACGCTTTCAAATCCATCGACTGTTCTACCAGAGCCCAATTATTGAATGAAAAATCAGATTTCGCCAAATTTGGAAGCAATACAAAACCCTCAATGCTGAAAGAAACACGATAAGGTTCAAGATTACGGCTAGATCGTGTCATGGGAGACCAAGACACAGACGATTCAGATGAGGGTATCATTAAATTTCTTCTGAAGAGAAAAAAGAAAAAGGCCAAAACAGCGAAAAGGATACATCTGGAAAGTGACGAATCAGAAGATTCGATCCTAGACTGTGATTTGCGTTGCGATCCGAACGCAAAACGCGATCCAGACTTCCAACCCGAACCAGAGCCGTTACTACTGACGCAACCGTACCTAGATCTAGATCAATTATTTTCCAGTTCCGGTTCAGATGATTCCTTCCACGGTCCGCTGGAGATCGTACCAGAACCGGATTCGGATCAAGATTCGGATCCAGATCAAGAGCCAGAGACAGACCAAGAGCCGGAGCCAAATCAAGAGCCGGAGCCAGAACAAGAGCCGGAGCCAGAACAAGAGCCGGAGCCAGAACAAGAGCCGGAGCCAAATCAAGAGCCGGAGCCAGAACAAGAGCCGGAGCCAGAACAAGAGCCGGAACCAGATCAAGAGCCGGAACCAGATCAAGAGCCAGAACCAGATCAAGAAGCAGAAGCTGATCAAAAAACGGAATCAGATCAAGAAGTGGAATCTGATCAAGAAGAACCAGATCAAGAAGCGAAGCCAGATCAAGGAGAGGAACCTGATAAAGATTCAAACCCAGATCAAGAACCGGAACCGGATCAAAAAGCGGAACCGGATCAAGACGAAGAACCGGCCCCAGATGAAGAACCGGACGAGGACCCGGATCCGGAACACGATCCGTTCCCGAATCAGTTCACGGACCTCGTTTCCGCTTCCAGCTCCGGTTCCATATCGGGAGACGAACGGTATCCGGATCCCGATCCGAACCCCGGTCCGGATCCCGACCCCGATCCAGACACGCTGTCGGGAGTCGATTCGGACCCGGACATCTATCCAGGATGGATATTCAAGGGAAGCGATCAACGGCAGAGGGATGTAAAATGTGACAATCTGAACCTCGATTTCAACCCCGATTTGGACCCTTTCCCCGAAGTTCCCGATCCCTATCCCACGTTTGTGCTGCCCGGTGATGATCCACCGCCGGAACCGATTTCGGATCCCTGTCCCTGGCCGTTTTTGCATCCCCGCGTTGGAGCTGCGTCGACTGATTGCGTTCAAAAATTGCCGGGGTCAGATGTGAAACATCATTAAACAGAAATACAGAGCTTTTGTACATTATATGAACTCATTCTTTATTATTCACAACTTATGTAGTATCTGTAGAGTAGGTATCTACACTAGGAGTACCAGATACCACAATCTGTTTGAGAAATTGTGACGGCTCAAGCAAAGTCTCAATCCCCTGAAAAGCTCAAGACCAAAAAGTCCATGGACTTGATCCTTAGTGTTTCAAATCTCCTTGGGAAACGGACGTCAACCTTGAATACACGCCTGGCGGCAAGTTGTGAGGACAACTTGACGCGGCCGACTTGACGGCGGCCATCTTGACGCGGGACAACTTGCCGCGGGACAACTTGACGCCAGGACCACTTGACGCGGGACAACTTGACGCCAGAACAACTTGACACTAGGAGTTATTTAGATTTCTGGACTCTATTAAGCCAGTTTGTGTCTTTTTGTCCCCCAATTGGCCCCCTTGTGTTTTCCTGTGGTTTTTCGGAGCAAGCAAGCCCCTTGTGCCTACTTGTGTCTTTGTTTCTGAGTCTCAATGACCATGGTTGTGTCTTGCTGTATAACTCAAAGTCACAGCCCCCATGTGTCTTTCTGTGTCATTTCAAGCCCTGATGAGCCCCCTACTTATGTCTTCGTGTTGTTTTCGAAACTGTTCTGGAACCACTTTGTTTTCCCATAGTGTTTTTGAGAACCCCGATAGCCCCCTCGATGACCTTCTTGTGTTTTCATGTGGAGCTCCAAATTCGATCGGGCTTCCTTGTATCTTCGTGTGCTTTAGAACTCTGCCGGCCCCCATTCTTTCTTGCTGGGTCAATCAGGGCCGTGTGTCTATGGTGACGCTTCCAGCCCCGCGATGAGCTCCTTTATGTCTTGGAATCCCAGCGACCCGCGTTTTGTCTTACTATGTTTATCAGAAACCCAACGGACCCCCTTTGTCTGTATTTGTCGTTTGGAAATCCGAGAATCTCCCTCGTGTCTTCATGTTGTGATGTTGTGTAAGTCATGATCAACCCCTTTGTATCTCCTTGCGTTTATAGTCCTATATGGCGCCCCCTCGGGCGCCCCCATTATGTATTGCTTTGTCAATCGGAGCTCCAATAGGCCTTTTTGTGTCTATGTGTCATTTGGACGGTGAGCCCCCTCATGTTTTCTGTGGATTTCGGAAATAACAAGCCCCCTCATGCTCACTTTGCTCATGTTTTGGAGCTCTAGCGACCCATCATGTCTTGCTGTGTCAATCGGAGCCCCCCTTCCGTCTTTATGTACCGTATTGTGCCCCGATGACCTCCTTGTACTCTCTTAGCAGTTTCAGAACACCATTGAGCCCTTTCATATTTTTTTTATTTTGGAGCCTTACCGGCTCCTGCTGTGTCCTATTGTGTCGGTTCTAGCCCCTAATGGACCCTCCAATGTTTTCTTGACGTTTTCGGAAGCTTAAGCGAGCCCGCTCATGTCTTCTTGTGTTTTGGAGTTCTAGAGGCCCTCATTGTGTTCTGCTGTGTAAGTCGGAGCCCCAGTGAAAACTCTTGAGTCTTTATGTGTCGTTTCGACTCCCAATGAGTCCCTCATTGTCATTTTCTTCGAATGTTTCTTCACTCTTACTTGGTCGAAGGAGGACAGCTTGACGCCGGCCATCCTGACGCCAGGACAACCTAACGCGTGGACAATTTGATGTGTCGCTTTAAGCCTTGACGAACTTCCTTACTGTGTCTTCATGTTGCCTTTGGAACTTTATCGAGCCACAATCTATCTTCTCAGATTGTGTAGTTCTAGAGCTCTTCTTTGTCAATCGGAGCCCCGATGAGCCCCCGCGTCTTTTAATGTTGCTGCGAGCCCCGATGAACCCTCGTGGTTCACTTGAGGTGTTCGGAGTTCTAAAGAGCCCCCTCATGTCTTCCTATGTTTTGGAGCTCAAGCGGCTCCCATTTTGTTTTGCTGTATCAACTCGGAATTCGAGGGGATTTATTTGTCGTTTTGAGCCCTGATGAGCCCCCTTGCGTGTTCATGATGCTTTCGGAATCGTAGTATCTACCCTTTATGTCTCCATATGGCGTCGTAAGCACCCCTATTCAGAGCCCAATTGGACACTCTTGTTTTAAGCTCCTCATGATTTTTCGCCCCTCCAGAATTTCAGTAAGCCCCCTTGTGCCTTCTTTGATTGTAAAAAGCCTTACCGGCCCCCATATTTCTTCAATGTTGATTGGAGCCCTGCTGGGTCTCCTTACATTCCTCCGTCGCTTTCGAAGCTTTAGTAAACACCTTGGTGCATTCGTGTAATATTTGGAGCCCTATCGGGCGCCCTCATGTGTCCTCAACCTTAAGTATCGTTTGCCTCCCTGGTGAGTCTCCCTATGTTTTTTTCACGTGTGCAAAATTTCCGTGAGCCCCTTTCGCCTTCTTGTGTAATACAAAGCACTATTGAGCCCCCTGGTGCCTTCATTGTCTTTTGAAGTCCTGATGAGCTCCCTTGCAATTTTTCGTGTTTTCGGGAGTTTTCAAGCAATCGAAAGCACACTTGTGTTTTCGTCTGGTATTTGAAGCCCTACTTGGTCCGCTTGACTCCTCATATGCCCAAAAAGCTATCTTTCGCTTTCATGTGTTGTTCATAGCCTCACTGGACCTCATTGTGTCTTCAATGATGATGTTTGAACCCCTGCTGAGCCCCCTTGCATTGTTTCCAATTATTCCGGAATCTATTCGATTTCTCACTTCACTAGAGAGATTTTTCTTGAATTTGTCCAAGAAATTGTATCGCTTCAACCTCTAGAGACTTCTAGACCGGAATGTAGATAACATCAATCCTCTGGGGCCGTTGAATTTATCTGATTTGCAAACTCTCATTACAATATTTGATTCAATCGCCTGAAAAACTTGTAACTTTGACAAAGAGATTGTTGTTTCCCAATTATCTAGAGATTTCTAGATTTCTTGGAAAGGTTCATAAACTCCATAAATTGATTCTTGAAATCTTCTTGGGAAAAAAGTCCGAACCCATCGGAATAAGTATTAACCAAAGAAAAAGTTCTTGAAGCTCCCAGAGTTTATCGAATTTGAAATGTACATCAAAATATCCTACATAAATCCCCTGGAGAAGTTTCTCCAGTATTTGCGAAAGAAATTTTCACTTGTACACTTCATAAATACCTCTGGCCTGAAAGACCTATATGACTGTTCTCATGTGGCTCCTTATTCTCTTGCACAAATGATTTCAATCTTTTACATTCTGTTTTTTCAATATAGAAAGCTTTTCAACTCCCAGAATCTACCTTCCCTTGAAAATTTCCACGCAAAATGTTCTGACAAGACCCTAGGGAAGTTTCTATATAATTTGACCTAGAAATCGCGACGCTTCAAACTTCTTGAGACTTGAGGGCTGAAAGTCCCATAGTCACGACCATTGTGTTGGACTTGGAAGTTGGAAATCTTTCTGAGAACTTGCTTTCAACCCATCAGAATAAGTAGTATTTTCCTGAAAAAAATCTTTTACAACTCCCTTGAACCTATTTTGTTAAAAAAATGTCATGGGCAGAAAAAATGAGAGAATGTAATTGACCCCTTAGCAGGGCTAAGTCTAAGTTATATTAATTTGTAATTTTGTCTTTCTTTTATTGTAAAGATTATTCTAAGGCTGACAATTCACTAAATAGCTACCGTCTTCTCGGCTTCATGGGTAGGTAGGTTGTCAAAGATCTTCAAACAACTCTCTTGATAGTTTTCAACGAATGTGGTCTGGTACTTCCCGTTCGAGAAGTCAATAGTCCCTTTGACAGTAAAAAAGGTTCACATTTCTTCGTGTCAAACAAAACAATAAAACGACGGTCTTCAGAAAAACCAACATTATTGAATTTATATAAAAATTTTGATAAATGGTTATGATTATCTAGGTGTACCTATACTCAACAAAACACTATAAAACAAACTACTACTCACTTGAAGTTAAAGAGATATTGAAATGAAAAAATTAAAAAGACAATCAAGATGGAGTACCTACTACATTATTCTGCTTGAAACACTCATATAGCTTAATGTTATTTTCCAGTGGAGAACTAAAACTACCATCAAAGTAGATTATTATAGGTACTCTGTTCTATGAATATCTAATTTTTCACGATTCACATCTCACAGGCAATTATTATATCAATAAGTTGCTACCAAAGTACACATCAAGCAGCTTAATGGAATTCTTTCAAGCTATTTTCTAATGCACCCGCATTTTCTATTTCATTTCAAAACAATCGATTTTCCATTTCCGATCCGGAATATTACCTTATTGTATGTCGTCAAGCACGTGACTATTCCATCAATGAATAATTTAGAACCGTGCTTATATACTTACTATGTGCAAATTACCATAACGTTACCCAAATATTCTACAGCTATCCTTGTTTGTGACCGAGAAGCTTATAGACAACCCTTTGTTTGTAGCGTGCGAACCCTTACATAAAGCCAGTTCTGATGACGGTGGTTGGTGATGATGATATTGATGATCGACTTTGATTACGTTCCGTATCAGTACTTGGACAGCCTCCGTCTATTTTCCAGTAGAACATATCAGACATTTGCTTAGTCAGGGAGAGGATTTAGTATAAGATAACCAGGCAGATTATCCACGGAGTGACTGAATTTCACGGGAAAGCAATTCAAACAAACGCAAACGCTTACAGAGTGCCACTCACTTTTCTCCCTTTTCAGCTCAAAGCTACTCCTCCGCTTCCCTTCCAAAGAAATTTAAATACTTATATATTTACTCACTTGATAATAAAAGAACATTATAAGGCTTCGATTTTATCGCTCGTTCGAGCGAAACGGAAACTGAAAAGTGAAACTCCGCCAACTTTTCCTTTTTACGTCCTCCTCATCCTCCCCCACCCCCACCCTCTGCCAATTTTTTCTTCTCTTAGAAAATGACAATAACAGTAATAATTAAGCGCGCCGCACTCGAGGCCCGTCGAACTTTTTCTCAAGTTTTCATCCCCTCCAAGAGCACAACAGCTTCCGTACTTTTAATCCTTTCGCGAGTCCTTTCGCTACTTCTCACGCTACTTTTCAGGCTGTTTCTCAGGCACGGCGGCAGCGAAAGGGAGGCTCTGGGTAGTGAAGTGCAAAAAGATTCCTGTGATTTTCGCCGGTTTTAAACTTTTCCGTCGCGTTCCTTAGGTATTCGCGTGGAGGCGGAATTGAGCCGTGTAGCAGACGAGGGACGGGTTCCGTAATTCACCGTGACGTGACCGTCGTCTTTTCGGATAAAGAGGTTTTCTTTTTCTGCTCCATCACTCTCTCCAGAAGAGTTCCGTGTAATAACATAAACTTCAGTTGAAAACAGCAGTGTACAAAACGGGGCTGGAGGATGTAAGGATGGCATTTAGGGAAATGTTACGGGGTCGGGGTGGCTGAGAACGAAGAGAAATTGCGCTTTTATTATAGTGCTTTGGTAGTACCTATGTAAATCAAGCTTTAGTACGTCACGCGCTTTGTGTAACTGAGAAAAAGCGACTCGGCAATAATTTCGAAAGGCTTGCCGGGCGGTTCAATTTGCTACGTTTTACCGACTTAATTTTTGCTTGATTTGGTCCTTCAGCAGGTATGCTCCACTAGTATTTCTGTTCGCCTAATAGGAAATTGCACCGGTAAATTGTGAACCCTTTGATGTATCAATCATGTGTTTATGACATGAGGTTCTTGAGATAGAGCATCTGGAAGCGAGAGCATTTTTCGGAAGAGCGTCGTGGCGTTTATTTTTGAAAAGTAGAGTTACCGTTGTGACAAAAAAAAATCAACCGAAGACATTGTGGTGATGGGCTCACCTTGGAATTGAAAAGATAAACTATACTGAGTTGAGGTGCGAGAGAGTCCGCATCTGGTGAGAATTGAAAAGTGGGGGAGGCAGGACTCAAGCGAAGAAGTGGAGAAGCACGCGAGGTTGGTTGGCGGTGGAAGGCCAAGAGGAGATGGTGTAGAGCAACGCGTTATTCAGCGTTCCTTTCATTATTGTTAGATTTCTTGATCAAGTTGTTGATATGTTGATGGTTTAGTGATTGTGGCAGTTGGTGTGGAGCTCTCTTTCAAAGTCAAGGCCAGTAAATCACTGGTTTGATCCAAATTATTGAAGTAAAGATGTGCGGAAAGCCCTTTTTCAGATTAGACAAGCATTAGACAAGCAAACACCCTCAATAGTGTCATAAACTTACTTTGGACAACACCCTCACAGAGTATAATATCAAAAGACATATATTTGCTCCAACCAGGATAAATTACAATGGAACACAGCCATCTATCGACATTATTCATTCTAATGCTGATCTTGTGGGTTCATGTGTCGGACTCTGTTCTCCAGGGACAGACCGGACCCCCACCTTGTGGCATCAGCCAATGAAGCCTCCTCCTGGTGCGTTTAAGTTGTAGGCGTTTTCCCCAGACGTGACCAGCCCTCGTCAGCCGCCTGTCCAGGTGCATGCCCAGATTACCCAGGTATCGGATCTGCTCCTTCTGTGGTGAGACTCTACCATTTATTGTAACAGAGGGACATGTGGCTCTGTTGAGAGTGAATGTCACGTGCTCAGACTCAATTGTATTTGTCCTGATCCGCCAGGTATCCAGTCAGTAGATAGAGATAGTTTCTTCAAGCACATTTTGAGATGGGTCTCAACTGCGCATATGCGGAATAAAGGGGAGGGGAGGATATTGCAATATTTCACATTATCATAATTGAATCTTATTGCTGATTAAGAATATATAAATCTGATGACCTACTGTGTGGAATATCGGAAAATTCTGTAATGATTGGTTATAATCAATGATTATTTCTATCGAGCAATGTGATTGAACTGTATTTTTTTTTTAAAGTGGTTGTAATCATGACTAATGGGATGTTGGAGAAGAAAAAACGTATTTTGCTAATACTTATTTATTGCATAATCATACCTATAATAAAGCTTACTTATATCTATTAAGATCATCTGAAATTTTATTATAATGAAGCTCAGTACACTCTAACATACAGGAAATATGTGCTTAATGTTTAATATTACACAGAGTATGTTTGATTATCCCATATGGTGATGTATTAAGGGGATATTCTTTTAACATTGGATGAACAGTTGACAATACATTTTTATGGAAATTTGGAAAGTCAATCACTCCCAACATTTCCATCCTATATTTAACTTGATTTTTAATACGAATAATTTAATTCACAATGTCATCATTCAAATATAGAGTCGTTCCTCTGCCATGTATATATATTGCTCTACCATCAGCATCAAATTTGATTAAGAAGTTTTCGAAAATCAGCATATGATGATGTTGATGGTCTTGAATACAACGGTGAAGCCGATGATGATAATGATGACGATTATGATGACGATGATGGTGGTGGTGATGACAAAACCTCAGATAATTCTATTCTGACACTTTTTATAAAGTCACACCACTCTTCTCTTAATAAATGATATATAACTTGAATCAGATGGTGTTGTCATATGGGTAGTAGGGGCGAAATCTCTAGCAGGACTGAGCCCTATGGATACTCTCAGAAAGTTACCATTTAAAACTGTGTGATAGAGTAAATCACTCTCCAACTAAATGTCAGCGTCATATTTAGCCATCAAATTATCGACAAATGTCCAAGGATCTCTTTCTACAGCATCATCCTCTTGTATCAAATTTTTCATCTCCAAACTACACGCATACACACACGATACTCGATGTTGATTGAACGATGGTTCATCAACGACTAGAGAGCTCAAACAATATTATCCGAGCAAATACAACTATTGTTCGCTCCAGACATCCCTAACCATTTTAACGTATAGATAAGTATATGTATCCCGAAGCACTTGAGCTTCACTTCGAACAGAAATCTCACTTGGTTTTAATTTTGTTGTAGAATGTTTTGTATCAATATATTCACTCACAACACGCTCCAGCAATCCATCAATCCATTTGTTGGACCCATGTAAAGCGGAAAGTTTATGAAGCTTCATTTTCAAAGTTCTTATGACACGCTCCGCCATCGAGGCCTTAATTATGCTGTGAGTATTGTAATGATTGATTTTAAATTTTTTCATCACGGCCGAGAACTTTGAATTGGAAAATTCTGTTCCCTGATCTGTTTGTAAATTCTTTGGAACTCTACCACCTGAATGTCTCAGCATATCTTCCATAGCCAACGCTACTTCTGATGCTGATTTAGTTTTCAAAGCTCTTGTCCGTAGAAACTTTGAAAAACAATCAATTACCACAAAAACATATTTATAACCTTTATTTTCCATCGCATAATTACCGAATGGAGCTAAATCTGCTTGGCATAAATCATCAAGACTTTTTATGATTGTACGACGTCGTTTAAACTTTTTGATTGCAGGTTTAAAAATTTCATTTACTACCTGCTCTTTTGCCGTTGTTATAGCAAGCATGATGATGACAATTACAGTACCTGATTATCAGGATTTTAAACATGTTCAAACATGTCGAAAACTTCAACAGATGGTACATAGGTCATCGACCGCATCACCGCATTCATTTTACACCATTCCATTATTTCTTTCCTGATGGTGATGCAACTAATTTACTATTCGAAATATGAATATTTTCCATCGATGTCCAAATAACATCGAGTCTTGCATCTATCATTCTTTGTATTTCTTTGAGAAATGTTTCTAATTTATCATTTGAAAATTTATTAGTGACACAATCATTCTCATCTTTAGGGTATTTCACATTGGTCAAGAGTCGATTCTCCCAATCAATAGTATTATCTTCTGTTAGTTTGAAATATTGTCGAGATTTAGTGTGTGATAATGATGATGATAATGATGATGTAGCTGTCGTGGATGAACGTCCAAACTTATCGATAGACATTGTAAAACTATTGGAGGAGGTTACTTTCTATGTTAATATATTATACCAGAGTCACGTAACTCCTCCTCCAGAGAAATGATTTCGTTCATGCATGATCGATTGCCAGATTTCATAGAATCATGTAACAAAACTAGTCTATCTACGAGCTCATCTAAGTTGTTATGATATTTATATCCGATATGTTATTCAATACACTAAAGATCTTCCATCCCAGAACCACCTTTATAGTCCAGCAGAGATTTGATCATGTTTGTATATTCATAACCTCTATTTCCAACTATTTGCTTCCTTGAAGAAAAGTCAAGTCTGGCAACGTTAGTTAGTATTTTTTATATGCTCTTGAATCAAGATTTGTATAATTCTTGGTGTGTTTCAGAAATATCAACTCGTATAAACTCGGAGTGGCAGTAAACAATTGACCCCTAATAGAAATATTTGATGTACTGCCACATATGTTTACGGGTGTCAACCCCATCATCAATTTCTTTCCTTCAACATGTGGCCCATATGTTGTATCTAGCTCATCGCTTCCAGATTTGAACAAATTTTTTAGCTGATCAATCAGAGGCGTATCATATGTGGAAGAAATGTCACGATCGGTGTTGATAATACTTCGAAAAAAGTATACATTTCAAATACACAAGTCAATCAAAATAGTCATTGAACATGGGTAGTCTTTGAAAAATAATTGATATCAATTTTTTTTCCCGCTCAGTAATCAATCAGAAGTATGATTTGATTTATCATATTAGATAATTTCTTCGTAGAATGGATCGATTGATTAAAAAATTTGGAAAAATGAAAAAATTCAAGAAAAAATTTGAAAAAAAATTCCATTTTTTTTTCATTTTTTTCCGCAATGCGCAGTTGAGACCCTCCTCAAAATGTGCTTGGATGAACTATCTCTATCTACTCCAGTCACCTCTCCATTTTGTTTGAATGGGTTTGAAGATTGGGCGAGGCAGTGGTAGGATCTCCATGTGAAGACATCACGGCCGTGTCGTCGGCAAAAGTTGTCAGAAGCGTGCTCGTACATGTTGGGAGATCTCTTCTGAACAGCAGGTACAGGACCGGGGGACGCTCCTCTGGGGCACTCCGGACTCTATACTTATTGCTAATTGGACGGTAGAATTTTACCTTGGGTGACATCTATACCCGGCTTTGGTATAACGATAATTTCAGCCTCCTTCCAAGTTTATGGGTGGTGGATTGTTGTTATTATGAAGTCGGCAATCATTTTGGATAGACGAAAACCTTAATCCGGCAATCTTCTCTCGTCACTCATAGTTCAGAGCCTGGCTGTATTCCTGTCGGGAAAATGATGTACCCTTAGTTTCTCTTTTGAGATCGTTAAAGGACCATCCAAGGACAAATAATGACTCGGGTGCTTTTGCTCGATCATGTCACTTTTTTAGTTATGGGGCATCAAAGATGGCGCTAACCCAACTATAAATTCTCTTATTACTGGACGATTTCCGGTCGTTTTTTCTCAATGAAAATGACATACATCAAATAAAATAAGAAATCTGAGTCGAATGGTGACGCTAGATGTCAGATAAATCACCAAAAAGAGCATAAAAAAATAAAATCGCGATTTGTTGCCCAAATTTTCAATGAAAAATGATAATGCTTAATTTCAACAGGTCACGCACAAATAACAGCAAGCATAGGCTTGGAGTTCCACATTTATGAAATAAAAACATTCAAAACAATAACCACAGTGCTTATAAATAATTACTAAACGTCATTCTTGCAGTCGAGATTATCCACACTTTTGCATTTGCAGGAAGAACAACACGAAACTTGTCTTTTTTCTCTCGAAATACATTTTTACTGTTGCACATTCAAGACAAGAGCAAATACCAACAATTATTATTGTCAGACTATTATACAATATTCTCAAGGGGAACAAAAATTTTGATCAACGAAAATTCAACAATAATACTCCAAGAAACAGACTTAGGGTATGAACAGTATCGTCGTGTCGATGTTGTAATATATGTAGATTACATAAAGGGAATCCATTCCAACTTCATCATAACCCACTGCATAACTTGGTATAGCGAAAGCTTTGGTAGCAGAAAGTGCGAAGAAGAAACTGCTTATTGACATCTGGAGCATCGGTGATATTCTGTATGAAACTTTTCGTGAAACCCGTTACTTACGTTGATAAAACTGGTCGCATATCTGCACCCTCGTCTGTACCCATACACCATATAAGGTGATGTTGCCGAGTCGCCAACGTTTGACAGCCAAAAGGATTAAACTAAGATGACGAGCAAAGGAAAGAGGGCAAAAAAGGCTAATAGCGCAGCCGACCAAATATATTAAATTGCCCAAATGCGTGACTTAGACATGCAGGAATTATTCCGTTTTGAAATTTCTGGGAAGAGTATGATGCTATTTGATGAATCATGGTCTTCTCGTAAAAGCTCAAAAAAGCAGCTTTTCAAAAGAAAAGAGGATTATAGGTAAACTGAATACAATTACTGGCAATTCCGCTTTTGAGTCAAACGGCCGGACGTGCTTCGTCTTTGATGTAATGAATTGCTTGAGAAAAGTCATGAACAATAAGGACCAAAAACATTTTGAAGATGCACGTTCAGCCTATTTGTGTTATATTTTGAGACTAACAAAAAATTCAGGAAGAATCGACCATGTCTTTGATAGCTATCATGAATTTTCTCCAAAGGATTCCCAAAGACAGCAAACAGACAGCAAAAAGTATTTTTAGGTTCTTCAAGACAATGATGGAGTATACGTCGATACTGAATTCATGCAAAACGGCGTGGAGAATTTGCATTTTGATCTTGACTACTTATTCTCTGTGGAAGAAGCAAATTTCCCTATCATGCTGCATGCAAAACGTGTCATTAGGTCAGGATTCAAGAAACTCGTGATAGAACTACCGAGACAGATATTGCAGTTTTGGCCCTGTATCATTAGAAAATCCTGCGGGAAATGTGCATCCGAACTGGGGTTGGTGACAGAACAAGATTCTTTCTCATTCATTGTTGGCGTATGTTCCTGTGTGAAATGTGCAACAGCAAGATGCATTTGTAGGAAAAATCAAGTTTCCTGTTGTTCTTTCTGCAAATGCAGTAACTGTGTGGATAATCCAGACTGCAAGAATAACGTTTAGTAATTATTTATTAGTACTGTGGCTATTGTTTCCTGATGTTTTTATTTTATAAATGTCGAGTTTCAAACCTATGCTTGCTATTATTTGTGCGTGACCTGTTAAAATTGACAAAATTGGGCATTATTATTTTTCAGTGAAAATATGAGGAAGAATCGCAATTTTATTTTTTTTATGCTACTTTGGGTAATTTTTATGACATCTAGCGACATCATTCGACTGAGATTTCTTTTTTATTCGATGTATGCCATTTCCATTGAGAAAAAACGACCAGAAACCGTCCAATGATAAGAGAATTTGAGGTTGGGTCGGCGCCATCTTTGATGCCCAACAACTAAAACTAAAACTAACTAACTAATTAACTACAACTACAACTAACTAAAAAAGTGAGACGATCGAGCAAAAGCATCCAAGTGATTATTCGTCCTGGGATGGTCCTTTAACGATCCCAAAAGAGAAACTTAGGGTACATCATTTTCCCGACACGAATACAGCCAGGCTCTGGACTATCACACACTCACAGTTTTTTAATTATTTTGCGAACGTTTCTCTTCGTGAAGCTGTCAATAGGTGGGCCGGGCTGTAACCGAATGATTGATTTATTTTTCCTCTTCAGGTAGTACCATAGCTAGGAATTATACGTCACTGAGGTGATCCGCAAAAGCATCGGCCTTCTTCCCATGAATTTTGGCACATCAACCCTGTGTTTTCCTGATAGGAGGAATGCATATTTGCGGACGCTTCAGTTTTTTCGCAGTTTTCCAGAGTGATTAATCTCGAGCCTCGAAAGATGAAAAGTTGCTGAGATACTTGTAGATTCCAACATTTTGGTGATTCATCAACAGTTTCACTCCTCTTGTTGCCGCATTCAATTCGGTCTCATCAGCTGGAGTCCGGGTTTCTTGCCGTTTCGTGCATAATTTTCTTCTCTCGTCAATTCTATTCTGTATGCCTTTCGGAAGCCTTGCTCTAACCGCCGCGGCACGCAGTATACCCGAGAATTGCTGAACGGCCACTTCGATGTCTGTCTCATTCTTGAGTAAGAAATCTTCCTCAGCTCTCCCCGTACAATACCCTCTGAACCTCTCCCAGTTCGTGTTTCTATTAGTCAGTTGTTTAATTTGTTTTGTGACTGCTGTTGTGAACATAACGATGATCGGAGAGTGGTCAGAAGATAGATCCCAGGATTGCTGGATCTCGCAGTAATTGCTGCTGGTCCCTTTTATTATGCAGAAGTCGAGCAGGTCGGGTACTTTGGAAGAATCTGTGGGCCAGTATGTTGGCTGTCCAGTTGTTAATGGGTACATGCTATCAATTTGCATCGCTTGATACAGCTGTCTGCCTCTTGGGCTTGGGGGTAGTCAGTCGTGATCCCCAGTATGGATGCTTGAAGTTGTAGTCTCCACCAGCCAGAAATTTGCTACCAAGTGTCATGAAGAAATCGTCGGACTGTTCACCATTGACTGCCTGTCCAGGAGGACAGTGGACAGAAGCCAAGGTGAGTTGTTGTCCTTGCTTGTTTTCGATAACAAAACTAATCGATTGGATGTGTTTTTGACTGAGCTTCTCGCTTTCGTGGTGCTAAATGGAACTACACGGATGATGACCGCCGTCCCACCATGAGCTTTGTCTTTTGGATGTTGTGTGGTGGGTATATAAGGAATAGCCTGGAATGTGCATATAACTCTATATAACTCTTGGATGTAATGATTGTGTTTTCAAAACCAAGACAACGTAAATTTTGTGGGAAATAATGGAAGCTTTGAGCTCCTGGGTGTGTCGAGGTGAGCCATTGGCGTTCCAGGCGGCGATCCTCAGGGTGAGGTGATCCATTAGCAGCGCTTCTGAATCAGTGAAACTGGAATGTCTGTAGGTTCTTTTCATCATTTTCATGAATAGAGGCTCAAGCTGACTGGTTAACTGGGATGTTGTTCGGGTGTATTATCTTGGCTGACTTCGGGTCCTCTTGTTGTTTGATCTCCACCAACAGCTTGGAAAAAGGAGATTCCGTCCTCGACTTTCGGGTATTCAGGTGGTTTATTTGCGTTGTTTGTGTGACCTTTTGCTCTGAAAGGTGGGATTTTCTTTCTCTGTAGCTCTTTATAGGTTTTACAACCCCTATAATCGGCAGGATGGCCCTCTCCACAATTAGTACACTTTGCTTCCCCCTTTCTTTTTTTTTCGGGGTGTCAGCTGTTGCATGACTGTCTGGACATTCAACACACCTTGGTGGTAGCTGACAGTATTTCTTCGTGTGCCCAAACCCCTGGCATCTCGAACATTGAACAATTTCTCGCTTGGTATGAGGGGTTCAATCTTGACCATTATGTTCAGTAGACCAGTCACTTCATATATTTCCTCACTATTGGGCTGAGTCATGGGCTCGATATGGAAAAGTGGTAGATTTTTCCCAGTTCCACGTTCGCGTATGTTAGCTATGTCCTCAACCTCGTGCCCCAGTTGTTCTATGGCCCGTTTTAAATCATTGATGTTGGTCAACGGGTGTACAATACGCATTTCAGTTGATGGTCGTTCGGTGCTATCTGTTTCAAGAGGTTGGTGAGGGGCTGAATTTAACATAAATTTTTTTTTATGATCTAATTGCCTCTTAAGATTAAATTTGAGATTAAATTCACTTAAATTTTGTGTCAGTCCGAAAATTGACAGAAAAATTATGTTTCTGAATAAAAATCTTTTCAGAAACTAATCTTTTTTTAAAATTAATCTCTTGGTCTGAAATTTTGACATTTCCAAAATCAAAATTATGGCCTAAATCTTTCTTATGGTTCGCTAAAGCTGTCAAACTATTTTCATGTAAATTATGTGTTTTGCAATCATTTTTATGGTTATTTATACGTTTAATAAGTTTTTGTTTGGTTTGACCAATATAACATTTAGTACAATCAGAACAATTGATTCTATATATCAAACTTGATTTATCATATTCTTGTATTTTGTCTTTGAATTTACTGTAAAAATTACTATTTTTTTTTGTTATGAAACGTAATTTTCAAATCATTTTTTGGTGAATTTTTTCGAAAATTGAAAGATAAATCATTAACACCGATTATTGAAAAATAGGAGAAGCATAAGTGTCAATTGTATTAGGTGTTTGAACTCTCCTTATATCATTATTAATATTTTTATTATTACATAGAAATCTCTCAAATAATCTCTCAAGATAGCCATTTTCTTTCAGAATATTTCAATGAGATTGAAATTTTTCAACCAAAATTGTTCATAACTAAGTTTTTTGATTTTTGTTTTCATCATTTTGATAATATTAATTTTTTGTCTGAAATCATGATTTGATTGAAAATGAAGTAATCTAAACTGCGCAACAAATATGTTGTCGCAAGGGAAAAATTGGTCCGACTTTGGACCACAATAACTTTTGAATAACGCAAACCATTTCGATTCTTTTTCGATGGTTAGCGAGCTCAGTTTTTCCGTTATTCATCTTCAGAAGGTGAAAATCAGGAAGCTCCATGTTTAATATCTACAGGGTGAAATGTAAAACAGTACAAAATTTTAGCAAATTCAACGGACCCCCATTTTCAGGATAATTAATTAATAATATTTAAAGCAATTGGTTTATAATACCAATCAGTAACTAAACTATTGTTACTATTTTTAATGACTAATGTATCTAAAAAAGGTAGTTTATTTTCATTTTCAATTTCAATCGTGAATTTCAAACTATTATAATATTCATTGAAAATATCAAGTGTCGTTTGTTGTTGATCATTCGGAATGGCTGTAAAAATGTCATCAACATAACAGTATAGAAATGGAACTAAAAATGGTAGTTCCTTGAAACAGAAGTCGGTGAATCATGTATAGCTGAGTTTGCTAAAATTGGAGAAACTGGATTACCCATTGCAGTTCCAAAAATTTGTGGGTAAAATTCACCGTCGCGTCGTAAGAAAGAAAGCTTGAATCAAGAAGATATTGGATTATACGAGGGATTATATCTTTGAATTTAAAGTTGTTCCAGTCACACCACGTATTTGTTGTTTTTTAAAAAAGGTTTAATTGACAATTGTTTCGAGGAAGACCCTCATCATCAGAAACTGTTAAATAAAGAAAATATCAGATACAGAAATAAGAAAGAACAATGGTACAGGCTTACCTATTAAAAAAGTGTATAAATTGCTTGTTTGTAAAAGATTTTTGATAAAAATTGGCAGTAAATTGACAGTAAATAAAAAGATGGCATGAGAACCTGTACTATTGTTGACTATAAAGGTGATTATGAAGGTAAAGAGGTATAAACAATATTAGATAACAATACTTGTTTTTGTGGGTATTAAAAGAAGCACTTTGAAAGAACAGCTTTGAAAGAACAGGAACAACTATTTTGATGTGTATTTTTGAATTGCTTTTACTAAAATTGAGAATGTATCTTTACCTAAAACACATTCTGTTTGTTCATTCAAACTGTTTCTTCTAGTGTTACATAAAGATTTAGTTATTTCTAGTGATTCTAAAAGAAGTCTTCTTCTGTATTTATATTCTGTTTGTAAAATTTTGAAATTTCTGTCTAAATTGAAGTTATGGTGTGATATGATTATATGTGAACTGAAATGTGATTTTGCGTCAAAGAAACCAATTCTATTTGCTTTATTAATTTCACTAACATGCTCCTTAATTCTTGTCTCAAATTTCCACCTGATTGGCCAATATAAACACTTTCACAGTTTTGGCAGTTCAATTCATAGACACCAGATTTGAAAAGATCTGGTAGTCTATCTTTTGTATCAATGAGTTTACTTAGTTTTTGTGTTGAGTAAAAAGAAATAGTGATGTCAGGATTATTTTGTTTGAAAATACGAGAAATTTTGATTGATGTATGTCCAATATATGGTAGACTTTTGAAAATTCTATTTTGTTGAATTGAACATTGATTAAAAGAAAATTTGTAAATAAATCTGTTGAACAGTTTATTGATAAAACTCTTCTTGTATCCATTACTTTTGGCTATTTGACAAATGATGTTATATTCTTTTCCCATCCATTCCATCTGAAGAATGCATTGAAATTATAAGATCTCTGTTATTCGATTCCGGAATCCCAACACATCATGTATTAGATTTATGCACTTTATTAGGACTTACATTAGACCAAAACTACTTCCAGTTTGATAATATATTTTATCAACAAAACACCGGTCTTTCTATGGGATCAAATCTAAGTTCACTTTTAGCTGATATCTTTATGGATAACCTTGAGAATAATTTCATAATGAACAATACTAATCCATGGAGAGATAAAATCATTTTTTGGTCTAGATATGTTGATGACATATTAGCAATTGTTGAATTTTCAAATAATGAATTAAATGAATTTATCAATTTCATAAACAACCTTCATTGTAACATCAAATTCACTTTCGAAATTGAAAATATTAGAAAACTAGCTTTTCTTGACCTCTTGTTATATAGGAACAAAAGTTCAATAGACTTTGAGATTTATAGGAAACCAACATCCACTGATACAGTAATTCCATTTCCATCTAATCATGCTCCATCTGCAAAAATTGCATCTTTCAATTGCTACTTTACTAGGTTATTCAAAATACCTCTTTCTGAACCCAATTTCAAAAAAGAATATAACATCATTTGTCAAATAGCCAAAAGTAATGGATACAAGAAGAGTTTTATCAATAAACTGTTCAACAGATTTATTTACAAATTTTCTTTCAATCAATGTTCAATTCAACAAAATAGAATTTTCAAAAGTCTACCATATATTGGACATACATCAATCAAAATTTCTCGTATTTTCAAACAAAATGATCCTGACATCACTATTTCTTTTTACTCAACACAAAAACTAAGTAAACTCATTGATACAAAAGATAGACTACCAGATCTTTTCAAATCTGGTGTCTATGAATTGAACTGCCAAAACTGTGAAAGTGTTTATATTGGCCAATCAGGTAGAAAGTTTGAGACAAGAATTAAGGAGCATGTTAGTGAAATTAATAAAGCAAATAGAATTGGTTTCTTTGACGCAAAATCACATTTCAGTTCACATATAATCATATCACACCATAACTTCAATTTAGACAGAAATTTCAAAATTTTACAAACAGAATATAGATACAGAAAAAGACTTCTTTTAGAATCACTAGAAATAACTAAATCTTTATGTAACACTAGAAGGAACAGTTTGAATGAACAAACAGAATGTCGTTTAGGTAAAGATACATTCTCAATTTCAGTAAAAGCAATTCAAAAATACACATCAAAATAGTTGTTCCTGTTCTTTCAAAGCTGTTCTTTCAAAGTGCTTCTTTTAATACCCACAAAAACAAGTATTGTTATCTAATATTGTTTATACCTTTTTACCTTTATAATCACCTTTATAGTCAACAATAGTACAGGTTCTCATGCCATCTTTTTATTTACTGTCAATTTACTGCCAATTTTTATCAAAAATCTTTTACAAACAAGCAATTTATACACTTTTTTAATAGGTAAGCCTGTACCATTGTTCTTTCTTATTTCTGTACCTAATATTTTCTTTATGTAACAGTTTCTGATGATGAGGGTCTTCCTCGAAACAATTGTCAATTGAACCTTTTTAAAAAAAAAACAAATACGTGGTGTGACTGGAACAACTTTAAATTTATACTGACAAAGCCACAGATGGACCAATTCTACATTATTATATCTTTGAAAAATCGTAAATCAATTTTGGTGAATTCAGAATCAATTCTACTGTTACATTGGTGGATAAAGATATTACATCCAAAGAGATAATTATAGAGTTGGGTGGAAGAACAACATCAGTAACTTTATCAACAAAGTTTTCAGAATTTTGTATATTATATGAAAAATGAGGTAGAAGACCATTAAGAATTTTTGTTATAAATTTTGATAATTAATCAAGTTGGAGAGCCGATACAAGATACTACAGGACAAAGTGGTAAATTGTTCTTATGTGCTTTTACTAAACCATATATATTTTAGGTGGGAGACCATTATGAGATATAAGTCTTTTGTAATCTAATTCATCAATTATTCCAATATTCAACAGTTTTTTAATAATGATATTTTTTTTTTGTTCAATCTCATTAGTTGGATCTCTAGTTGAATATTTATGAGTAATAATGTCTTCAACAACTAAAGAAAGCATTTTATTCAAGTGAGTAGTTTTATTGATAAGAACTGTTGAATTACCTTTATCTGAACTAGATACAATTGAATCGGGATGATTTTTTTTAGAAAAAGACGTGTCTTTCTAGACAAAATATCTAGTTCATCTACTTTGTTGTTATTTTTCATTTTACTAAAATAGTAAGTAATTAAATCTACAGCATTGTTTCTATGAATATCTTTACCATAGTGTGCTCGCAGATTTTCTATGATATATTCAACAAAAATTATATATATTATTTTTTATATATATTATACAAATTATATATAATTATGAGGATTTTATATTATTATATAAGATCACCTTCATACCTTATTATCAAGTATTCATCTTCATTTCATCATCATAGGAATTTTCCATTGTTATATCTTTCAATTATCTACAACTCAAATTTTTTTTTTTACATTTTACACATTTTTCAAGTTTTATACGTATTATTCGGTAAGCTCTCATCAATGTTTATTGACTTTTGTTTTAAATTGATCATATAATAAATTTTATCCTGACGAAGCCGATGCTAATCAGCGAAACGTTGCGTAAAATATACAATTTCACTGTTTTTCACCATCTTGTCCAAAACCCCAAAAAAATAATTCTATATACTATTTATAAAGATCAATCCGAGCAGATTTCCAGCCTATAGAGGATAATTTCATACGTTGATTCTCCTGGCTCCTGTTCTAACGAACAAACTTTGAAACACATCAAGTAAATTTCCGCGTCACGTTGCGAACGTTACAAGCTCCCCAGTTTTCACCAACTCTTTTGAAAAGCAATTTGGCACTTCATTCGAGAAGGAAACGGGATAATAAAAAGAGTAAGAGTGCTACTGCCGCGGTGACGAAAGCTCCAAAGTATACGGCACTGCAGCGCGGCGAACATATAAACTTAAATTATTCACACAACTCCTATGCGGCGAAGGTATACCCATATACAGACAGAGGGGTCTCTTCAGATTGCCAGACCTCAGCGCCCCATCCCAGAGTACACTATCAAGATCTCTCTGTCGTTAAATTAATTAATTTCGAGGCTTTGTGGCGCCCCGTACGCAGACGGGTACACTTAGCGAGAACTGTGTCACGCGAAGTACGAAATCGAGTTTTGTGCATTTCTCATTGCTCCTGTGAAACTGGCGGTGCGCCTCTCTTAATTCCCTCTATCTCGTGAATTACCTACATATAGAGCTTCTATACAGCCAAGTACTTACATTTCTCGATTCTGAGCTACGTCAAACTAAACAAGAATATTTCGGAATGTAGAAATTATGGTAATCTTTTGCTTATGCGCCTGGATGGGTAGACAAGCCATTATACTACAATTCAATTCAACTTTCTTGGATTCGAACACTTTTCCCGCTTTTGGGACTGCTTGGCCGAACCGTTCTTACCCATCATGAGTCATGTTTGATCAGTTCGGGGGAGTCTGTAACGGTACATCACCTACCTATTACAAAAGTTTATGTTGAGACACACATAGTCTTATGAGACCTTGTAATCTACCTACTTATACATTTTGGAAGGGGGGAGGATTATTTGAATGTAAATTCCCAATACGGCCGGCAGAGGTGTGTGAAGCGTACAAATGATCAACGCACTAATTGCCAATTATACACGCCCCGCGGAATTGTATGAAAAATTTGAATTTCCAGACGATAAATCTTTGACGATGCCATGCCGCGGGAAGCAATATAATGCGAATTCCGTTGTGCGATTAAAATTGGGGTGAAGCATCGGGGGGTGGGTGAGCTCAACGATTTATGTCGAACAACGTGCGATTTATGGAATAAATTACCTATAACTTCCATGATACCTGCGTAGCGATGGTGCCGATTGCTAATGCTTCTGCCTTCTAGTACGGAACCACTGCAACAAGGGAACAAGGCTGGTGCTGTACAGTTTAGCATTAGGTGATGAAGAATTAAGTTTAAACGCTTTTATACTTGTCTGGGTATCCGGTCGAACCTCCCATGTTTTGATTCACTCCAGGTAATGGCGATCTGTTTCTTTTGTTTCAAAGAAACCGGTGTGTCTGGAGGGTAGGTACAGACGGGATGCCCGACAACGTGGGACGCAAAACGTTCCCTCCAGCTCCGTCCCATTAATATTTATCGAGCCATTAAGCCGTTTGACATTGCTTTCAGCACGTCTCCATCAATCATGATGGATGATGGCGTTCTTGGAGTGGATCTCTCTCTCTCCCGTACACAGCCGAACACCAAGTGGAGGAGTACAACAGTTCGTTCCTCTTTATTATCTCTTTTTTATTTGCTCTCTATTCCAATCACAAACACATAAAAAATGTCTCTCTGCTCGCGTACATACCTAATATGCTACTTGAAAGAACTTTTTGCTCCGGCTCCGCAGGAGAATACCAAATCATTTTCGAAATGATGTTTATGTAGCGTCGATACACTCGGCAGTAACAAAGTCCAAAATTGGATTTGTGTCGTGGAACAGAAGTCAAATGGGATTACTATTGGAAGTAGGGGAATAGGAAGACAAACAATAATCGGATTCGATGAGCTTAAGCGGTTGTAAATTCACAAGTTATCGCAGTATTCCGGCCATTAACTCCGGACGCGATAAATAAACACGTAAAACGACGACGTTGTAAAAAAAAGAGGAATGAGCATTTTATGTCATTGTTGAGCCATTCAGTACTCAGCTACAGGGTGAGAGTAAAGGCTTTAAAACGTGACTGAGCGTTTCATTTACGCGATAAAAGGGCGCAAGTGGGATCAGATTTTTCACCGGCTGGGTTAATTACGAAAAACACTTGATTGTGATTTTGTCTCTTGACAGGCGTATCAAGGTTGAGACCCTGTTTGGAATTGTCTGGTTGAATTTCAACTGGAAGCTGACGGGTGCCTCAGCCAATTGCTACGCTCAATTTTCTCTCAACCAAAGGCTGGGCTCCAAACAGTGCCAGCGCCGGTGTTCAACCAGACATCGCAATGCTAGGGTTTATTCGCACTTTGACGCGAAGAACATCTCAATGAACATTTCGGGTCACCTAAAGGGATGTTGGTTTTATAAAAGGTATATTAGGGTTTTCTGAACAACTTGTTGTTATATTAAGAGTTTCAAGAACCCTGAAGTGTTATATACCTTACAGTTTTTTAAAATGGTGACATAAACGTATCTGTTACCATGTTCATGATCACTTCAAGTTTAATTCCTAATAGGTTTATAAAAGTGGATATATAGTTGTCTCCATTTACCACCTTATGTAACTGAGGGTAATCTGGTTTTATAGCGGTGTAACAACACACAACTATAAATCTTCCCAGAATTACTGTAACCTCAATAAAACAACTCTCATAAATGGCATATAAGTAACCAATTTGAAATCTTCCTAGTGACAAAAGTAAAGGATTAGTGCCGACTAATACTGTTAGAAAACCAAAAGTACCTATAACTTCAATTACAAAACACTGAGTTTTACAGTGGGGTCTTTCTATAATATGTCGAGTGATATGTGGTCGTTTGAAGTCAAAACAAAATGGATGACAGATCGGGAGAGATTAAGAAAGTGAATTCGCGAATAAAAAATAATTGGAAGAAAGTGAAAGAAGGGGTTTGTTTCATTGTAGAGCGAAACAAAACCTGAATCTCATTCTTACGAGAACATCTCACAATCAACATCTCACAAGTACAATTTTGAACGACATTGCCAGAATTTTCACAAAAATTTGCGTCGCAAACGAAATAATGCAGTTGGCGCGGGAGAAACCCAGTTGCTACTGCAGGTTTCATAAAGAGATCAGTTATTACCATCACGACTAGATGTCACCATTATATAACCTTCGGGTATATCACGGTCATTTGTACTTCTGCTATAAAACTTGAAGGCATCAAACTGTTACTATTACGATTAGATGCTACCACTTATAATCTTCGGGTATATTGCGGTCATTTGTACTTCTCCTATATAACCTGAAGGCATATACTGGTGTCAATGCTTCCTTGAATGTTTGTTATGGGTATAATAGGTCTAAAATTTGCGATACATGTGATATAATTGCTATTTAAGAGTGATAGCTGACGACTTGTGCTTTCGGCCATATTTGTTTGTTCAAATAATGGAGCTTGTTTGGAACATTTCGTGAAAATGCATATTTTGATTGAAGAAATCATAGAAAATTCATTTATTCTTGGAAAGAGGTCTGAATATCGAATGTCATTCAAGGAAAACAAAAAAAAAAACAAATTTGTCAATGATAATTTTTACTATTTTTTATGAAAAAGTATCAAAACCTAATTATATTTGGAGCGCGTGATTTTTATCGAGGTAGGTCAGAAAATTACTCGATATATTGTACTTCCCAGGTGTTATTCGCGAGTCTACTGGCAAGAAATTGGTCATTACCATCATAATAGTAGATGAAAAGATTTGTAATAATCAGGATTCATGACTTGTCTTAGCAAAAATCTTATGCCGGATTGAAAGGAAGACAACATTATGAATTAATATTGCGAGCAAGAGAGAGGCATAGTTTTTTTGTAAAGTAGCTCAGTCACGTAGTTATATAAACATGATAACAACTTAGTTTATAATCACTACTAGTAAGTGATCTATATCATCACCTATAGTGATCACAAATAACTTGTGCAGAGTTATATAAGAGGTTTTATAAGAGGTTTGTAAGATACGCTGATTACAATAATATAACCATGACTATAAAACTAACGGGTACTTCTGATACGTGACGGTAACCTTCATAGGGTTCTCCACTTTGGATATATAGATGGTTTGTAAAAGTTATGTAGGAGTAACGAACGCAAACTAATATAACCTATAGTTTCATAAACTAGTGAAGAAAATGTAATGATCACCTTAATATAACCAAAAATGTTCATTGAGATATTTTCTCAAATTTCACACTGTTTATATTAGTACCAACATGATCATTGTAAATGTGTCGTAAGTTTTGATCGAATTGTACGGAAATAATCAAAATATTTGCATTAATCTTGTTCAAGAATCAGCGTATTCGCATTATCTCTGATCAAACGCTTTGGAATTTTTGCATTACGTTGAGAAAGGTAGCAACAATCTATACGGTTATGCCTGGCCATGTTTGAGTTACCATGATTTTTCCCTTGATGTTCACAAACCATGTCATTAATAGAGGTCCTAAAATTTTGTCACAGCTTTTTAAAAGTATAAAATCGGCTTCGATAACTGTTTCAAGTTATACAAGTTTTTCTTCGCTAATGGAGGCTGAAAAATGCTGATGCCATTCATGGAAGTAGCATAAAATCCTATCTTTCCAGCTGCATCCAGGAACACGCAGCTGATTTTTCAACACACCGCATAAAGCTCTTGCAATAAATGCAATTAAACGTTCCAAATTAACAGAAGCATCTTATGCAAAAAAAATTGCAGCTTTAGAAATTCCTCATGTTTCACCTGTTGTTGAACAGAAATTATATCTCATGAAATTATAAGAACAAGAAATCAACTTTAAAATGTCAGCACTCAGTGATAAGAAAAAGGAAATGATTATATTAGCTAAGTCGCCGCAATGACAGAAATCGAGCTATCCTCGAACAAGAACAATACATTTCAGGAAACAGCAACGCCCGACAAAACTCTTTCATCGCTTCCTGCCTCTGGAGATGATCCTCTTGTGCGCCAGCTCCATCAGGATGTCGCCGTGCGTCCTCTGGGTCCTGTGTCTCAGCGATTTGGCGAAGCACGCCTCCTTCGTCAGCTTGAACTTGTCGAGGTGCTGGCCGATTTCCGGAAAGGCCTTCCTGCAGATCATCATGTCCTCCCGCGGCAGGATGTACACGTCGCAAGTTTCGATGGCCTTGATCGTCACGTCCTCGCCGTCGTGGGCCTCGTGGTCGAAGTAGTCGCCGTCCTCCAGATGGATCAGTTCCGCACCGTTGTCGGTCAGATAGCACGCCACCTGGTCCGGTAAATTCAGGTTTTGAGGTTGGGATCGATTTCGGTGATGAAGCTGAAGTTTGGCACGGGTCATCGTGAGTATGGCGTCTATCACCAGTTGAATGATCCAAAGAGTTTAGTTGGCGTTGGTCGAATAACCTCCGGTTCAACCAAAGTTTTGTGAACGGATTAAATCTATTACGCTGATAGTTACCATGCACCAGCCAATAACATGGCCAGTTACTCAGTCACTATGAGAGTAATGAATTTCATTTCATAATAGAAGTTTGGTGGAACCGGAGTTTCTTCATAATTCTTCATAATAGAAGAACCACCCAGGAGGCCCAGCCAGTATTTGGTTGAAAAAATACAGGAATCAAAAAAACATGAAATTTTTCTGCTTCATACAGTTCATCACTTGATTAGCTAGTTCCAACTCAACTCTTACAAATCACGTTTGAAGTTGGTAAATTGGAGCACAAAGCTAAAAATCAGTCTGCCGCAACGTTCCGCAGCAGATTGTAATCCAAATGAATCAAGGTTCCACGATTGTAAGTAGTTTTATTGAGATTTCTGCAAGAGGAAAGTTGATTTCGTTGGTCTAAGCGAAAAGTCTGAGCTCTCCCGATGACGGTTACCAAATGAAAGTGTCAGTGTTGACAGTGATACAGCTTTGATGAAGAGTTAGTGGCTCCCTCGCAAGTCTTAGGGTTAGAAGGAAGTGAATTAAGAACAGCAGTTTTTGGAGTGAAAAAAAAAAAATTCACAGTAAATTTCCTTGGGCCGCTTGCATGCTGTGTTGCAGCGTCGGTGGCTGAGTATCTATGTGAGTCGTGCGTTTTGTTTCACTCACTCACAAGTCGACGGAATGTAAGAGCATGAAATCATCAAGGAATCCCACTCTCCGTTGAGCTCTCCTGTTGTCATGATTCAGAAGAAAAAAATCGGACAGTTCCGATTCCGCATCGACCTCCGCGCGGTCAGTCGGATAACAGGACGCCTATCCCCTACCGCGGATGCAAGTCATGGACACACTGAAGGACTGAAGGACACGAAGATTATCTCCACCATCGACCTTGAGAGCGGGTATTGGCAAATACCCTTGACTCAAAGAGCGAGCCCACGACCGCCTTCAAGGTCCCAGGTCGAGGGCTATTTCAGTTCCGGGTAATGCGTTTTGGAGTGTATTTCGCCCCATCCACCTTCCAGCGACTTCTAGATCGGGTAGTGGGAGAAGAACAAGGAACTTTTCGGGTTAACGTCTACTTGGATACGTCGGAGGAAACGTACTACAGGAAACACATTGGCTCTCATCCCGAGCGTTGATTGCCAAGCTCGCCGGGAAATACAGCGGACCCTCTACAGTTGTCCGGATAGTTTCCTTGAACATTTTTTAGCTTCAAATTCAAGAGGGCCAAACTGAGAAATTGGGCCATGTCAAGGATTTGGATTCCGCCTGAATGGGCAGGCCCTGAACAGTAAACTACAGCTCACTTGTCACGTCACCGTAGACGTAGAGAATTTTTTGTACCAATCCTAAAAAAGAAGAAAAACGTCGTCTCGAAGTCACTCGCATTAATAAGCCGAAAGGCGCACCATAGTGGTCCTCAGAGCCAGATTTACACAACGAGTGGAATCATCAGTTCAACACCGTAAAAGTACGTACGTAAAAGTGACCAAGTGGGGACGACGAGGATCGTACGCCTGAAGAAAATCGAAGGACAAGGACTGCCAGGTTACGACTCGAAGACGAGCGGAGGACAAGGACTGCCAAATTACGACCTGAAGACAAGTGAAGGACAAAGACTGCCAGGTTACGACCTGAAAACAAGCGAAGGACAAGGAGTAGAAGGATTGACAACGTCATAGATAGACAACGTGTTAGAAAACGTCAGCTAGCATCAACGAGTCGGCTTGCACCAGAGACTGCGGCTTGTACCGGAGACTGCGGCTTGTACCAGAGAGGAGTACCAGAACTGCAAAGGCGCTTACAGAAACGGGTGCCATTCTATGAATTGGCACCATAATAGGGAAGTATTATCGATTTGTCATCTACCAAACAAAGAAGTGCCAGCAAGGAGTCCAGACAACCGCCGGACTGTCAATCCAAAGATGCCAGAAACAGCAGAAAACCGAGAGGATCATGCAGGTGAGCAATTTGCGGGCGGAGTGACAAGTGAGCTAATAGAGGGTAGATTTGATGGAGCCAGTACGATCAGCAGAGCTAGGCGTATAAGAGAGGCAGAACTAATAGAACAAGAAGCGTTACTGAAGTTAGCCGAGAAAAGAGCAGAAGTTGAAGCCCAGAAAAGACAAGAAGAAGCTGAAGCCCAGATAAGACTACTAGAACGACAAGAGGAGATTGTAAAATTGCGAAGACAGAATGAGGTCGAGTCTATAGCGGAGAGTAGTCGGGAGAGAAGCATTGTAAATGTTGAGGATCCGATAGGCGTTATCATGCAGCAAAATGAGAGAACGAGGGTCTGGGTAGAAAATCAAGAGCCAGAAATAAGAACTGACGTACAAAGAATAACATCCAATATGACCATGGAAGAAAACCTCACAAAAAATTTGAACGTGCTCACAGATTTAGTAAAAATGCATTCAACACAAAATTTCCAAGCTAGAGAAGACGGAATATTCAAACTTCTATGCAAGAGGTTGGTATGTGAGCAGGAGCTACCTACCTTATTTCTACGGATCTCTGGAAGACTGGTTTCCTTCTATAAGACTCTACGGAAAAACTGACGAAGAATGCCAGTACGGTAACGTCTGTAATTTACAGGGATTACAAAAATGTTTGAAGGATGAGGCGTTAAATTTAGTAGAAGGACTCATGAGGTTACCCGAGAACGTCCCACGAATACTGGAAAAATTAGAAACAAGGTTCGGCCAACCCAAGGAGATTGTCAACAACCCTATTAAAAAAGCGGAAGATTGCCTGAGCATGAAGGAAGACCGGCTGGAAACAATAATAAAAGCGGCAGCTGAAGTCGACAACATCACGTCTACTCTAAAATTTCTCGGTATGGATGCGGAACTCAACAGTTCACTAGCAATGGCCGGAATAGAAAAAAAAATGCTGAATCCGCTACCTTCTGTCCTGTTTAATGGTGCTATTCTGTAAAAAAGATACATCGATGTGAGCACTGTATCGCTGTAAGATGACACATGTGACAATGCAAAACATTATTAATTCTCTCATTTTACAGCAATGTAGCGCGTACATCGATGTATCTCTTTCACAGAATAGCACCAATAATTCAGACAACGTGCAATCGCACTGACCGCAGACATCCGAGAAATGTTCCACCAGGTACGGATAAGGAGACAAGAGAGAAGTGCCCAGAAGGTATTGTGGAAAGAAATGGATCGAGACAGAGAACCGGATGTTTACGCAATGGAAGTGATGACATTTGAAGCTGTCTGCAGCCCCAGTTGCGCTCAATATATTAGGAACAAGAACGCCTAAGAATTCTCTGAAATCTTCCCGGAAGCTGTGAACAGTATTCTACACTAATTCTATGTTGACGACTACTTGGAGAGCGTCGAGACGGCAGAAGAAGCAATAGAACGATACAGACAAGTCTTCGAGATTTGTAAAGAAGGCTGTTTTTATTCATATGGATGGAATTCAAATTCAAGACACGTCATTGGCGAAATTCTCGCGGAACTAAGATCACAGAATGCTCAAACAAAACGACTCAAAATAACGGAGCAGCAAAACAATCCGCCAGAGAGAATCCTTGGTCTTTTTAGAGGACGATCACTTTGTGTTCAAGCTGAATTTCCGAAAGACGAAAAAAGACGTCTGAGAAGGCCGTCGGGCACCAACCAAAAGAGAGGCCTTAGCTGCGATAATGAGTGTATATTCGATCCTCTAGGAATCTTGGAAATGTTCAAAATCAAGGGCAAGTTGATCCTACAACCAACGTGGAAATTTGGAACTGGCTGGGACGACGAACTACCAAATTCATTATTCGAGAGATGGAAAATATGGCTGAAGGAATTGGAAACGACACAACTGCTGCAAATACCAAGGTGCTATGGGCTCAATTTTTGGAGTGCGGAACATGTCGAACTGCACACATTCTGCGACGCAAGCGAGGAGGCGTACGCAGCGGTCTCGTACTCCAGAGTGAGACGATGCAAACAATTCGAAATAGCTTTCGTAGCGGCTGGATTAAGGGTAGTGTCCTTCAAACAAATTTCAATACTCGAACTTCAAGCAGCTTTGTTAGGAAGCCGATTGATGGAAACAATCAAAGAAGGGCATGAACGAGAAATCACTTGAACATATATGTGGACAGATAGCAGAACTGCTTCATGCTGGATAAGAGCTAACGGCGCAAGACACCAACAGTTCGTAGCAAACCGAATAGGCGGAGTCCAGGAGCTAACAGAGACAACAAGCTGGAAATGGGTGCAGTCAGCAGACAACTCAGCAGACAAAGCTATGCGAGAAAAGTTACGAATTGATTCAGAAACGATAAAAGAGTGGTACTAAGGTCCGGCATTCCTGAAACTAGAAAAGAGCGAATGGCCAAAGGAAAAAGTGGAGAAAGTGGATCCAGAAGAGCTTGAATTGAGGAAGGAAAGAGTGCCGCTGTTGGTGAGCAAGGTTCCGATGATAGATCCGGAGAGATATTCGACGTGGGAAAGAATCGTAAGAGTAATGGCATGGGTAAAGTAAATAAATAAATGAATAATCTTTATTGGTGATTATACATACAGAGTATGTTTACACACGTCACAAACAAGCAAAAAATGTAAAACACCACAATACATCAAATGTACTCGTATTACAACAGAACATCAAAGCGGTTCGTGAAGAGGTTGAAGCGAGAAGGGTCGACTCAGAAGATTTGACGGTTGAAGAATTAGAAGCGAGCGAAGACGAGTTGGTGGAGAGGAGTCAAAAAGAGAGTTTTGCCCAAGAACTGAAAGCTTTACGGAAGGGAAAGGCGCTAAGTGAGAAAAGTAGGCTGTACACACTAACATCGAAAATGGAGAATGGGCTGGTGTGTGTAGGAGGATGATTTAAACTCTGTAGTCTAGACGACATCAAAAAGAACCCAATCATTCTGGACCCGAAATCCAAAATTACAACCCTTATTCTAGAACACTACCATCGAGAAGCAAGCCATATAGGCAGAGAAAAGGTGATGAATGACGTCAGGCAAAAGTATTACGTGCTATCTTTGAGAAACTCTGTCAAGGAGGTATGGCGAATGTGCGTGGAATGCAAGGTGAGGCGAGCGTTACCATGGACACCCGTTATGGGTCGATTACCTGCATGCAGGTTCAAAATGGAAGTGATTTTTGCAGAAACCGGGATAGATTACTTCGGGCCGATGCTAGTGACTGTTGGCAGAAGACACGAGAAGAGATACGGCGTGATTTTTACCTGCTTATCAGTACGGGCAGTGCACCTGGATCTGATTCACGACCTCACTACTGAAGGATGTCTAATGGCCATAAGAAGATTTATTGGAAGAAGAGGATGTTCTAAGACGATCATGATGGACAATGCAACTCGTTTCCACGGTGCCGCCAAGGAATTAAAAGAGGCGGCGCAAGCATTAGATCAAGGCCGGCTTGAGAGAGAACTAGGAATGAAAGGAATAGGTACGTTGGAAATTCATTCCTCCTTTAACACCGAATATGGGCGGCCCCTGGGAATCACTTATCCGAACAGTCAAGAGGGAACTCGCTATCATGCTTAAAGAGAAATCCCCTACAGAAGAAGTACTGACAACAGTCATGATAGAGACTGAAAACATGCTAAATTCGAGGCCGTTGACGTATATTCCAATCGACGCAGAGGAGCAAGAAGTGATTACACCGAACCATTTTATATTAGGGAGAATTGGAACTCTACGACCCCGCAACGTAATAAGCGAAGAAGACATCATTAAAGGGAGGAGATGGAAACTGGGAAGAGAGTTAGTGGACAGTTTCTGGAGAAGATGGGTGAGAGAGTACTTGACAACGTTGACCAGAAAAACCAGATGGTTCGAGCGGAGAGAGGAGCGAGAGATCAAGATAGAGGATATTGTAATCATAGTGAATCCAAGCTAGCCAAATTAGACATAAAATTTGGGGATTAACAATTATCAAGTTATTGTTGAAATTATCACTCGTTACTTGTTGAAGTCGAGACATGGTGAAGTAAAATCGGATGGATGGTGGAGAAGAACGTTCCAAGTATGAAGCAAAGAGAGGTGCAAATTACCAGAATTTACACCGGGGTGGAGAAATGGATGGGCAGGCCCTGAACAGTAAACTGTAGCTCACTTGTCACGTCACCGTAGATTGTTCACCTGTGTCGTCAAGGCAGGCGGAAAACAGAAAGAACAATTGAACATCAACGGAACAACAACAATCCCATGTACCGATCCTAGAAAAGAAAAATTAACGTCGTCTCGAAGTCACTCGCATTAATGAGCCGAAAGGCGCACCATCGCCCATCAACGGGAATGTAAGGAACACCCGTTTCCTCGTGCCAACAAGGACCGATACCGTAAACCCCATCTCCCTGGTGGTTCTCAGAATTTTCTATGAGATTTTCAGGGATTTCTACTACACTCACTCTGGAGATTTTGGAGATTTTTGAAGATTACCCATAATTTTCGAGAATCCCCTAATAGGCCAGTCAAATAAGGAAAGCTGGAGGGAAAAAACTGTTGGAGTTTTGGAAATTTGACAGTAATGTCCGATAAGGTGTACTGTTTAACATACTAAAAGTCCCCAACACTACCTATTGAGCTCGAGCCGCCATCTTGGAAAAGTTGTCCTTCGATCCAGTTTTCTGTTTATATTCCGCTTATCATCAGAGATATTTAATTCAGTTTAATAAAAAATCAAGGCTATAAAAATGTCTACAAAAATTGTTTCATACCGATTTTTTTCTCGAATCTGTTGAAATTAATAAAATTAAATTAACAAAAAAAAAATCTAAAAATAAGCGATTTTCGCCTATGGCTAGAGATATGGTCTTCAAAATTTGTGAAGATGTTGGCAGTCTACATCAAAGCTAAACGTGACAGTTGAGATAGAAAAAAAAAATTGCGAAAATATTTTTTTATTTTATTTTTTAAATTAAGCAAAAATTTGGTTTTCGAGTTTCACATTTCCAACAGGGCGGAGTAAAGGTTTCAATCGAACATCAATCAGTTTTGATATTTACAAATTGTAAGACAAGATTTCATAGGTATTGTGCCTTCACGAGCTTCTGGAATGCTCGATATGAATTAAACTGAAAGAATAATAGCTAAGTCCAAAAAGTGTTGTCGATTGGTTCTGAAGGTAACATTTCGAAACAAAAGACATCAGCAAAGGATATACAGGAGGTCCAAAGGTTATTCAACTGTATATGAGCCCCATATTGATGTGCCTCATCCAAAATAGTACAAAAGAATTAATCAATATGTGAAAATCCACCCTGTATAACAAAAAGTAACGATACAAAATGGAAGTAGTAGATCATTCCTGGTGCCAAAAATACGGCTTTTACATTGCTGGAAAAAAAGAACAAAATTATTTGATTTATTTGAAAGTTATTAGTCCTCAAACTTGACTTCACAAAGGACACTATCGGGTTTGGGCGGATTTTGGGCCACGAGGGACCAGTTTTTTGCCGAATTTTGCCACTGCTTTCTCGTATTGGTGGAAATCGATCATGTGATATGTATAAGTGTGTAATTTCTCATATTCATGCAAATATTTGTACTGATTGCCTGTCTTCTTGATGATTTATGTGAAGATAATTTTGATCGACCATTGGGCCCAGCCTGATTTCTATGATTTTAGTGAATTTTCCAACTGTTTCTCCTAAACCATAAAACATAGGATTTTAATTCTTTCGCTGATGAATAGCTGACTTAAAACAGGACGAGATAGAATACTTTTTGTTTGTCACTGCCCAGCACCCAGCCGCCGATCCCGGCCGCCGCCCCTCAACGAAAAAAAAAAGAAGTCCGATTTCCGAATTTTTACAGACTCATGCTTCCTCGAGCACTCTAGATCACCTAATCACGAACGATGTGACATTTACTTTCTACCGCCTCCTGTGTGAACAACTGAACAATTGTAGTTGAGGCATTTTATTCCTCAACCAAAAGATTTCAACTGACACAACAACTGAACAAAACTTTGTTCTTTCGCTTATGAGTAACTGATATAATGCGATGCGTAAAGGCTTGAAGGCTATGTTGAGTTTCTTCGCTGCTCCCTTAAGCCATTCTCAAACGAAAAACTTCTCAACCAAGCAATCCTCAACCTATCGACTCAATGCGTTCTCTAGTGTAGAATTCACATGAGCATTGTACTGAAGCAGTATTCGCGATTCAAATAATTTATCCCGCCACAAGTTCTTCCATTTTTAGCTAAGCTGCTTCAGCTTTCCCTCCGTCGAAGATCTAATGAGGATTTGTAACTCTAGAATCGGATCAGCTCTGGAAAATCAAAAAACTAATTTCCATTTTTATTTCGTTGTCAAACAATGCAAATTCCACTGCTCAATTTGAAGAAGATCTCCGATTTCAAAGTCCGCCACTGTATCCAAAACAAATTGAAGAAACAAGAGTCATTGACATGAGGTCCAAACCACCGTCAACATAATACTGTTACGAGCAGCGATTCTGAAGAACACGCGATCTTTCTAGACTCTTCCCATTAGGTCGCAGTGTACAAGTGCGGAGCTCTAGTGCATTCCAGAACATGCGTGTAGGCTTTGGCCCGCGGAACTGAATGGAGACTTCAACAGCGAGTTGAGATACTCCTGTCCATTTTGGCGGAGGTGCCGACTTAACCGCACGTTGGTAATGCCGTAAAATGTATAGGATTTTTCGGAAGTCGCCTAGAAATCGTATGCTGGGTCACTAAGGAATTTGCTCAAGGACTCGTAAAATATACGAGATCAGTAGTCGCAGATATATAAAGCATCAATTTCCAGCCCATGGAGTAGTATTGAATCAGGAGTGATCGAGAACGATGGAAGCGAGAGTTTCAGCGATATTCCCAAGCGCAATAATTGTTGGCGTGTATTTATTGTAGTACGCAACTATGAACAGTGTGTGTTTTAAAACGATCGTCTCAATTATAACCGAACCTGTACGCAAAATACGTGACATCCGGTGTCAGAAAGCGATACAATTGAGAGTAATTCGGCCTGCGACTACAAAGTGCTCGGAAGTATTGGAATTGGTTCGTAAATGCCGGAGACGAGAAGTATGTCGAAGAGAGGATTCGGAGACCTTGCGGCTATCGTCTTGGAATTGAAGAATGTTCTAGAAAAGCAGAAAAAGGAGTACCTATATAGAAGAGAAAGAAAAAGAGAAGAAGCGTCTAGAAGAGCTAATGGCGGCTATGGAACTACACACGCGCTACCTCAACGGCAATATGAGAAATCTAGCAGAAAAAACTGCAACGATTGAGGCAAACATTGGGCAGCTGAAACAACGTGTCCAGAGTACTGCCGTGAGTAATACGGTGGCTCCGATATTCATCGTGTGAAACTGCCAAACTTCGATGGACAAAGCCCATGGACGACCTACAGAAGGCAATTTGACGTTGTTGCTGAGGTGAACAGGTGGACGTGGAATGACGAAGATAAAGCTAAGGCATTCATCCTTGCTTTGAGGGGTCCAGCGTTAGAGTTGCTACAGACGCTTCCGGAGAGTGAGCAGAAGAGGACTTACAGAAGCTTCTCAACGTTCTGGAAATCCGCTATGGGGATCATTGCGGACGGCAGTTCATCAAGCTAATTTTTTGGCAAGAACTCAGAGAAGTGGAGAGAGCTTACAGGAATTTGGAGCTGATGTCCAAAGGCTCTTCTAGCGTAGTCAATGAGCCTTATGAATAAAGATGAAGCAATTGCTTTTTCTTGATTTTTTCTTTCTAGGAAATTCTCAAAAAAACTCAGAAACTTCATGTAATCCATCAATTTAGGTTTCACTGAGCATTTGAGTAACAGATTGAAATAATAATAATAATGGTTTAAAGTCTCCTTTCCAAATGTTTCTCCGTTTTTTGCTGCAAGAATTCAAGCAAAAGCAATTGCTCCATCTTTATTCATAATGCTCAATGTACCCAGCGCACCACTTGACAGACATCATAAGAGATAACTTCGTCTATGGAATTCGAGACCAAGATCTGTGTGAGATGGTGATGATCAAAAACCCAGTCGACATCGACGCACTGACTCAGGCGATCTTCATTGAGGGAGTCAAAGAGGTTTGCAGTTGTCAAGTCAAGGCGGTGAGCGTTGAGGAATCCGGAGGTACTGCCGAGAAATCGATCGAGGAAATGTATGAGGAAATTCTCAACTCATTATTGTCTCGGAACAATTCCCAAGACTAGCCCAGACCTGGAGAAAGGTCGCGTTGCTTCGGATGTGAAAAACTAGGACATCTTTATCGAGACTGCAGGCAATGGTCGAGTTCAGCAGACCATCATTCCATGGTGGAACGGGGAGCCGCTGATCGAGGAGGTCATCAATCAAAAGAAAGTAATCGCACAGGAGGAAGATTGCGTTGCTTCAACTGTGGAAAGGATGACCACCTGCAGCGTGATTGCTGGCAACAGTACCGTTCAGCAGACTGTTCCATGCTAGAACGGAGAGATGCTGATCGATGAAGTCAACATCGTCCTGGAAAGAGTCATGGCAATGGCAACACGGATGGTCTTTCTCGGAGACCACGCAACAAGGACTACAGGTACGGCAAGAGTGTGAACCAGCAGAGTGGAAACGTCGCAGTCAAGGCAATTGTCATTGAAACCCCAAGGAATTGGACTACGGTTGAGATCAAAAAGAGCAGCGCGAGGACCCAGCCATCGGTTCACTTGCTGGAAGAAAGTAACTTGGCCAGGACAGAGTAACAGTTAAATTCGAGAATGAGCTGCTGAAGAGAGTCTGGGAGAGTCCTGATGAGAAGAAGGAGAGGGTTCAGTTGGTGCTTCCCAAGAAGAGAGTGAAAGAAGTCCCGAAGGAGATACACAATGGCGTCACTGGAGGGCACCTTGGGGTGAACAAGACGTTGGCCAAGGTGCGTGAGCGGTTCTACTGGGTGAACTCCGGAACGACGTGAAAACATGGTGTCGTCGACGAGCATCAGCGAGACTGGGGTCGTGATCTGCCAATATTTCTAATGGCGTATCACGCTGCCATTCACGACACCACGGGAGAAACACCGGCACGTGTCCATTTCGGCCCGAGAGCTCTGCCTTCCTTGCGATTTACAATTTTGCACGCCAGAGAATGATCCTAAAGACATCCCCGAATACGTCGACGACCTGAGGCAAAGAATGTGCGACATCCACGAGTTGGTTCAGAAACGGATCTGAGTCGCCACCGATAGAATGAAGACGCGCTACGACTTGGAGGCTAACTTCACGGAATTTCAAGCAGGAGACCTGGTTTGGTTGTACAATCTTCAACGCCAAAAAGGAAGGTCTCCGAAGTTTCATCCGTCGAGGGAAGGACCGTACACGGTGGTCAAGAGGAATGATGACGTCGTGTATAGAATCCAGCGAGCCCCGAGAGCCAAGATCAAAGTTGTCCACCTTGATCGCCTTGCACGTTACTCGGGAAGTAACTGTGAGGCTATTCGGGACGAACAAACTTAAGAGGGGGGCAGTGTTACGAGCAGCGACACTAGAGAACACGCGATTTTCCTTTTTCCATTAGGTCGCAGTGTGAGAGTTTGGAGCTCTAGTGCATTCCAGAACATGCGTATAAGCTTTGGCCCATGGAACTGAATGAAAATTTCAACAGTGAGTTCAGATACATGTGTTCATTTTTGTGGACGTGCCGTTCACCGCACGTTGGTAATGCTCGCGAAATGTGTGGGATTTTTCGGAAGTCGCCTAGAAATCGTATGCCGGGTCACTGTGGAATTTGCTGGAGAACCTTCGAAACATTCGAGATCGATAGTCGCAGATATATAAAGCACCGATAATCAGCCTATGGAGTAGTATTGAACCGAAAGTGATCGAGAACGATGGAAGCGAGAGTACCAGCGATATTCCCAAGCGCAATAATTATTGCTAAAGTGTATTTATTGTAGTACGCAGAAAGAAACAGCCTATGTTTTGAAACGATCGTCTCAATTATAATTGAACCCGTACGCGAACGTCTACGTTAAGTACGAACCCGTACGTAACAATACCTACGTCTCAATCCGACAGCCCAATTTAAGCTCCTTGAAGGCGCGCGGCGGTACTTGGGTGACCACTCCTTAAACAGGCTATCCAACCAAAATATCTAGAGATCTGCCCAATCGAGACAAGGCAGAAGGTTAGAATAAGTCACGTCCGCCCAGGAAGACTGACGGAACGTGCTGGATTTGTGAAAGAGAGGGACATAACGCGGGATCTTGCATCTTGTCGACAAAGCTAGGTCAACACCAAAACAGAGTCTCATTCCTGACTTTTCCTTGGAAGTTTTTCACGAAAACTTGATAAGGGGATTCAACAAAAAGGCCTGAAATGAGTCGAAGTCAGTATTAAGCTAAGAGGTTGATTTTCTTTTTCACAAACTTTGACCAAGAAACCAAATTGATTTTGGTTGATTCGGATCCGGACGGACAACCGACCGTATGTGGAACTTCACGGAGTTGGAACGAGGCTATCAGGCTCTGGCACTCTTGGATTATTTCCCTCAACTTACTGTCCTGGGTTTTTTACGGTCGATTCGGAACAATGTGTGTAGTGCTAAGGAAAAAAAGTGCTTTGGAGTTGTGTGGATTGTGTAGAAATTTTGTGCTCGCGTCAGGGAAATCAATCCAACGTAGTCACGGACCCTTTCGTTTCAGAATGGCCACACAAACTCAACGATTCTAGCCTTCGCCTCCAGCTGTACCAAGCCTATCTGAATCTGGATTCCATTTGAGGAGTTAGTGGAACATAGTTTCACCTCACGTGGGCCTTATTTTTTGGCCCATTGTATCCCTCTTTTGGACCAGACGGACTTACCGAGCCGCAATGTGGTGCCTGGATGTTTGAGATGGTCGGTCCATCCAAGCACTGGGGCCGACAAGCGCACGGTTGGCCTAGACTCCGTCTGCCACCCATAAACCGCAGGTGCGGATGTCTGATACATTCACGCTCCCTGCGCCGGTACGTTCCTGACTTCGTCAGCCTCTCGACCACGCTGCTGGTTTTCCTTTACACATCGCCGTGCCGCCGGCTGGAGGCATATATACTCGGGGGGTTTGCCTAAGACCACCCGAGGAGGAGTTTCAGACCGGCTTCAAATCAGATTAAAATCGCCTTGTCTCCCATCCAACCCTTGGTAGCGGCCAGCTTCGCTACAGTCAAGTTATCACCCGACTGGAGCGGCCTACTACACGCTTCGTCCTTCTCGTACCAAGCCCATTTCACTGAACTGAATGAAACGCCAGCATTTTTCTCCTCGCTCATGTAACCAAGAACGCAAGGCAAGTTAAATGACGGTCCATCGTTAATGATCATTGAGCTTTATAATGTGTCTAGGGACTCAAGGGTATCGGATGGAATCTGGATGTAGGATTTATTTGGTGGGGGGGTTGATGGAACATTGTTCCACTTGGCACGTAGGTCCCGCTATTGGGGCCACTGTATTCTTTCTTAGACCAGCCGTACTCACTGAGTCACAATGTGGTGCCTGGATGTTTGATGGTAAGTCCATCCAAGCACTGGGACCAAGACGCGCACGGTTGACCTGATTTCTGTCTTCAACCTCCGGCGTAGGTGAGGATGTCCGACACTCCGTCGATTTTCCTCTACACATTGCTGTACTGCCGGTTGCAAGCGTGATGTACGCGGAGGGTTTGCCCATGACCATGACCATCATAGTCGTCTTCGTCATAAATCAAGTGGGCGCTATTTTTGCTGCCTAGTGTAATATAGTGTTATCCTCCGTGTTATCCAGAAATGTCGCTTTTCGATTGTGAAGCACATTATAGAATAGAGGGCAGAAACTTCTATAGTGCATCAAAGCCGGTAAGGAGAAAAACATCAATTCATTATTCGAATGATAATTATCTTGAAATTATTCTTTCATTCTGCCTTGTGAGAAGGCGATTCTTTCGAAATTCGTCATAATTTGGTTTCTCATCGCAAGAGTTTCTAAGTATTAAAAAAATAGAGTTCAATACATGGTATCAATTCACTTGCCTCCGCCATCTTTAATCTTGACAGTTCTGTCATCTTGAGGTTTGGATTTTGTTGTCTATTTATTTAGCTAATCAGTGACACCAAGTTTGTTGCAATCGGATGAAAAACAAATATTTGACGAGAAAAATAAAACAGTTCATTTTTTTTTTTGACTTACCTGAACGTCCGACATACATCATGTTGAAAAATTTTTTTTTTCGTTATGATGTCCGCATTACCACTTCATCAAATTTTGCCCAGTGTAAGATAATGATATTACTAGTGTGTATACAAAAAATCATGGAGTGGTAATGCGGACATCATGCCAAGCCCAAAATCCGCCCAAACCCGATAGTGTCCTTTCAGCCAGTCAAATATAGTACAGGAAAAATAGTAAAAAAATCGGCAAAACCTCGGAATAAATATGGACGTTATGAAAATTTGATATTCTGTTCAGAATTGAGTGCTCTACAACATATCCAAAATCGCCAAAAATCGCACCCGGGGGTTCTGAGTTATTGGAGGGGGGGTAAAAAATTGCATGTAAAAATGGAGGGGATGGAACCCGTCAATCCATTGGATGCGAATACATTATAGTTCGATGTATCATATCCCCTTGATACTATTTTGGCACAAAAAGTGTCCATCATTGTTGAAGGGGAGTAGTGGGGGGGCGAAGCTCTGCTAGGTGGTCCATTTTGGTTTTTTGGCCATGTAGAACCGATCACGACAAGTTTGGTATCTTTTCCGACTAAATTCAATCTCCTGAACTCGTATCCGATGTGCGAATTTGAATGAAAGCAAGTTTGAACAAGTTAACTTGAGAAAACTTGTTTTTTCCTTGACAATTTTGACGAATTTTTTTTTTTACTGTTGGAGGTGTTCATTTTCAGAAAATTTTCAGGGACGATTGAATTGAAGTGTGTTCTCCACATAAATCATCCACTCGATGTATAATTTTGATTCTAGAGTTTAAAAAATCGATTTGAACTTGAGCCGGCGCGGCACGTCGTCTACTACTGACCAGAACACTACAGCATGCACCTTTAAATGAAAACACCTTAAACTGTTGAAAAACAAACAACTCATCTTTGAAAATTGGAGGATCTGTGGAGAATTGGATTTTCTATAACATAAACAATATCGCCATGAATCGCACTGCAGAGTTTTGAGTTATTTAAGTGGAGAGGTAACAGTTCATAGAGTATGTATTCTGGCAAAGTGTTATCCTCCTCCTCGAATAACTCAAAATCCTGCATTGCGATTTATGGCGATTTTGTTCATGTTATAGGGAATTCAGTTCTGCACAAATCCTCCAATTTTCAAAGGTGAGTAGTTATTTCTTCACTAGTTTGAGGTGTTTTCATTTAAAGGTGCATGCTGTAAAGTTCTGGTCAGTAGTAGACGACGCGCCGTGCCGGCTCAAGTTTAAATCGATTTTTTAAACTCGAGAAACAAAATTATGCATCGAGTGGATCATTTTTGTGGAGAATACACTTCAATTTAATGATCCCTGAAAATTTTTTAAAAATAAACGCCTCCAACAGTAAAACAAAAATTCGTCAAAATTGTCAAAGAAAAAACAAGTTTTCTCAAGTTGACTTGTTCAAACTTGTTTTTATCCGAATTTACACATCGAATATGAGTTCAGGAGATTGAATTTAGTCGGAAAAGATACCAAACTTGTCGTGATCGGTTGTACATGGCCAAAAAAACAAAATGGACCACCTAGCAGAGCTTCGCCCCCCCACTACTCCCCTTCAACAATGATGGACACTTTTTGTGCCAAAATGGTATCAAGGGGATATGATACGTCGAACTATAATGTATTCGCATCCAATGGATTGACGGGTTTCATCCCCTTCATTTTTACCTGTAATTTTTCACCCCCCCTCCAATAATTCAAAACCCCCGGGTGCGATTTTGGGCGATTTTGGATATGTTGTAGAGCACTCAATTCTGAACAAAATATCAAATTTTCAGGACGTCCATATTTTTTTCGAGGTTGAAATCTATCTTTCTTGTACTAATAGGGAAAAGTAGAGAGAAGTAACGGTCGGAGTTTCATAAATTTGACAGGAATGTGCGCTAAGGTATACTTATAAACATACTAAAAGTCCCCGCCTCTACTTATTGCGCTTGAGCCGCCATCTTGTAAAAATGGTCCTTCGATCAAGTTTATTACCATTTTTCCAAGATGGCGGCTCGAGCACAACAGGTAGAGGCGGGGACTTTTAGTATAATTATTAGTATACCTTAGCGAACATCCCTGTCAATGTTCTGAAACTCCGACAGTCACTTCTCTCTATTTTTCATCATTTGACTGGCTGAAATTTGTAAAGTCAAGTTTGAGGACTAATAACTTTCAAATAAATCAATCATATTTGTTCTTTTTTCCAGAAATGTAAAGGCTGTATTTTTGGCACCAGGTATGATCTACTACTTCCATTTTGTATCGTTACTTTTTGTTATACAGGGTGGATTTTAACATTTTGATTGATTCTTTTGTACTATTTTGGACAAGGCACATCAATATGGGGCTTATATACAGTTGAATAACCATTGGACCTCCTGTATATCCTTTGCTGATGTCTTTTGTTTTAAAATGTTACCTTCAGAACCAATCGACAACACTTTTTGGACTTAGCTATTATTCTTTCAGTTTAATTCATATCGAGCATTCCAGAAGCTCGTGAAGGCACAATACTGATGAAATCTTGTCTTGCAATATGTAAATATCAAAACTGATTGATGTTCGATTGAAACCTTCACTCCGCCGTGTTGGAAATGTCAAACTCAAAAACCAAATTTTTGCTTAATTTAAAAAAAATAAAAAAATATTTTCGCAATTTTATTCTCTATCTCAACTGTCACGTTTAGCTTTGATGTAGACTGCCAACATCTTCACAAATTTTGAAGACAATATCTCTAGCCATAGGCAAGAAATCGCTTATTTTGTGATTTTTTTTTTGTTAATTTAATTTAATTAATTTCAACAGATACGAGAAAAAATCGGTATGAAACAATTTTTGTGGACAATTCCATAGCCTTGATTTTTTATTAAACCTAATTGAATATCTCTGATGATTAGCGGAATATGAGCAGAAAACTGGATCGAAGGACCATTTTTCCAAGATGGCGGCTCGAGCTCAATAGGTAGAGTTGGGGACTTTTAGTATGTTCAACAGTACACCTTATCGGACATTACTGTCAACTTTCCAAAACTCCAACAGTTTTTTCCCTCAAACGGAAAAATTTGTTCTAATTTGACTGGCCTATAATATTTTTACGGTTTCTAAGAATTACAAAAAGGCTTCTATGAGATAATCGAGGATTTCTGAGAATTTCTAAGCAGTTTCAAAGATTCCAGGGAATAGCTGGGAATTTTTAAGGAATCTCTGGATATCTACTAGAAGTTCTAAACAATTCCTATGAGACTTTGAAATTTTCAACGATTTCTAAGAATCATTTCATGAATTTTTGTAAATTCCTAGAAAGATTTCCAGAAATTTCTACGATATTCTGTAGGAGTTTTCGAAGAATGTTGAGGATTCACAAAAATTTCCATGAATTCTTCAATGATTTCTACAGGATTTCTAGAAATTCCTGAAAATTTGTATTACATTCTCAGGAATTCTTGAAGATTCTCACGAGATTTTTGGAGAGATTTTAGATATTTCTGAAGATTTCTAAAGGCTTCTTACAGATTTTCACGGGATTTTTGAGAATCCTGGAGGACTCCTTGGGATCTTTGTACATTTCTACAAGATCTCTAGGGATTCCTTGAGATTCGTTTCGGATCTCTAGGGATTTCTGAATCTTTCTTCGGAATTTGTAGGAATTTCTGAACATTTCTACAAGATTTCTAGAGATCTCCAAGAGATTTTACGGGGTTGCTAGGAATCGAAGGATTTCTGAAAATGTGTAGGGAGTTCGGAGATTGAAGATGTGTATTGTGTATGTAATTCCCCATGTGCTTTAGATTTCCACGGGAAAATAAATTTTTTTATGGAATTGCCAAAGTTTTCAAGATCCCCATGTAATTTTCAAAAATTTCTAGAAATCTCTACAAGATTCAAGAAGATTTCAGGGTATTTCAGTGAGCTCTGGAAATTTCTACAAGATTGCTTGGAATTTCTGAAGATTTTTACAGTTTGTTATACAGGGTGTCCCGTGTTTGATCGCAAAGATTTTGCCAGTCGATAGAGCATCAGAAAAAAATAAGACATGCGTATGAAAATTTTGTTTGGGAACCCTAACAACGGAGATACAGCTCTTCAAAGTTGGAAAAAAAATACAGTTCTTTTCATCTAACTTTCATACTGTTCAACCGATTCGCGTCAAATCTCTTATACGTATTCACTAACCATATGCCTATAAACCTCGAATAACACATTTGGTGAGAACAGCCCCATGGCGTAGATAGGGGTGGTTGCGCCCTTTTCATTATCCCTAATTTTTTCCCTACTGCAAGTTTTCCAAAATCGGTACCATTTTTGATTTGTTCATTCAATTTTAAGCAAAAAGTTGCTTCTGCAAAATTTTGATAGGAGGCTTACTTTTCGAGATAACTCAGTTTGAAGACTTCTGATCAATCTTGCAACAAAATTTGCTTAAAATTTGCATTGCTACATCATTGGAGATAATCAGTTCTAAATTCACACAAGTGGTGTTGAGATCCTCAAGTATCAGAACGTGAGAACGATTTTGATCTGAACAATCCAGTGGCGTGTAGAATCGGGGGGTTTTCTATCTTACATCCACTTATCTGCTACGCCACTGAATATTTTTCTAAAATAATATTTTTTTTTGCATTTGTCTTTTGATTCAAAAAAAAAAGTTGCTCCTGTAAAATTTTGATTGGAGGCCTCGTTTTCAAGTTAATCAAATTTCAAAGTTTGAGATCAATTAAAAAAAACGTAAAATTCAAGTCCCTGCTATTCAGAAGCAGATAGGTACATGATTGACTGGAGAATAAAAATAATTGTAACATACAGGGTGTTCACGATTAAATTCACCTCCCCTCTAGGAGGTTCCCCTTTGAGATATTTTGGAGAACTGAAAACTTTTTCCCAACGATTTTTCCCAGGGATCTTGAGTCAATCGTCTAAAAGTTTCTAATTGGTACCGTATACAGGGTGTGATATGTAACTTATTCATTTTGAATGCAACACCCTATATTTTATTCCGTGATTTGATGGAGCCTTTTTCCATGATTACAAATATACCGTCCGTTTTTTTTTCTAGGCCCCAGCGCGTAGCGCCTTTATTATTGTTCCACACCCAACATATTATATATTTTTGAAATCAGAAGAACAAAATCTTTCGATTGATGGTATGTCAAATTATTTTTGACACATGTCATTTTTTGACAATTGACAGAATAGTACTTGTGATACATCATTTTAAAGCCCATTAAATTCTGAGGAAAACTGTGTCTTCATTTTTGAAATAGGATGTCTTTCACAACTTCTGGAGGTCTTCGAATAAGAAAAATTGTTGAAATTCAGAAATACCCAATAAGTACGTAAGTAGGTAGAACAGGTTTTTTTAATAATAACTAACGGTAATAATCAATAAATAATCACAATGAAACGAAAAATGTCCTGAAAAAGTAATTTGAAATGACCGTCTCCTTGTTACTTGAATGAGAGATTCAACGACCGGTGAATTGGAACTGCCAGCCCAACGCGATAGTATCCGAGGTGGCCAGGTATGACCCCCTCGAATTTTTTTATGAGCCTATCTAAAAGATGAGGTGTTTATAGAATCTCCCGCTGATTTGGACGATTCAAAATCAGAATATTATCATCAGTTGATATTAAAAATACCCATTATTTTTTGAGTAGGTATTTCTGAATTTTAACAATTTTTCCTATTCAAAGACCTCCAGAAGCTGTAAAAGACATCCTATTCTAGAAACGTAAACACGGTTCTCCTGAGAATTTTATGGGCTTTAAAATGATGTATCACAAGTACTATTCTGTCAATTGTCAAAAAATGACATATGTCAAAAATAATTTGACATACCATCAATCGAAAGATTTTGTTCTTCTGATTCCAAAAATATATAATATGTTGGGTGTGGAACCCATAATAAAGGCGCTACGCGCTGGGGCCTAGAAAAAAAACGGACGGTATACAGGGTGGTGAAAATTTCGATGCTCACCATTGGTATCTTGGAAACGGTAAGAGATACGAGGTCGGTTAAATTAGAAAAAAGTTGCGCATTTTTGTGGCGATTGAGAATCTGGGATGAAACTTTGAATATTTTGATTGGTTCACGATTTATCACGAAAAAACTGAAAATTTTGATTTCAGAAATTATTTTTTATCTCTCCAACCATTCAAGCTATTTCAATCAAACTTGGTAGTTTTATGTTTTTGATCACTCCGAGTCGATCAACGTCGACAGAAATTTTCCAGGCCTCCTAGATGTCAAATTATGATAGTCAACTTTTGTTTTTCTCATGGCCGCCATATTGGATTTTTGCACTAATAGATAGAGAAAAAAATTAGCTTTCCGAATTAGTAACCAACATGTTCTTTTTATGACATTTTTAGCGTCAAATTTTGGAATTTTCGTAAATTATTGACAAAATCGGGAATGCTTTGAAAAACAATTGAAATATTATCAATAGCAACAACAAAAAAAAAGACAGATGGTGTGCAATTGACGTATCTAACTTCTGAACCGTGTTTTGTGCTTGTTTGTACCGGTAGTTCATGAATTGAATGGGTCAAGGGTGTCTGTGAGTTCAAAAACGTCTGCTATTGATATTTGTTTGCTATTGATTGTTGCTATTGATAATATTTCAATTGTTTTTCAAAGCATTCCCGATTTTGTCAATAATTTACGAAAATTTTAAATTTGACGCTAAAAATGTCATAAAAAGAACATGTTGGTTACTAATTCGGAAAGCTATTTTTTTTCTCTATCTATTAGTGCAAAAATCCAATATGGCGGCCATAAGAAAAACAAAAGTTGACTATCATAATTTGACATCTGGAAAGGCCTGGAAAATTTCTGTCAACGTTGATCGACTCGGAGTGATCAAAAACATAAATCTACCAAGTTTGATTGAAATAGCTTGAATGGTCGGAAAGAAAAAAAATAATTTCTGGAATCAAAATTTTCAGTTTTTCCGGGATAAATCGTAAACCAATCAAAATATTCAAAGTTTCTTTTCAGATTCTCAATTGCCACAAAAATGCGCAACTTTTTTCTAATTTAACCGACCTCGTATCTCTTACCGTTTCCAAGATACCAATGGTGAGCATCGAAATTTTCACCACCCTGTATGACACTTATAATTTATTTTAATAAGTAATTGGTCAAAAAAATGATAAAATAGGTAGTCAAATAGTTTCGTTTCGCGGCAAGATGGCTTTGGTTTCCACAGTTCCCTGAAAAAAAAGTTATTCTCGCAGTATTTTGTCTGCAGAATTCAACTCTGCATGGATAAATGGTCTAATTCGTCCCTAATACAGGGTGTCGCGTAATTTTTAATTGTCAACTCATTTGAATACCTATTTTATTATTTTTTTGACAGCTTCCTTGTCAGAACAAATCATAAATGTTATATATCTTTGTAATCAGAAAAAAAGGCTCCATCGAATGACGTGATAAAATCTAGGGTGTCGTATTTGAAATAAAAAAGTTACATGTCACACCCTGTATACGGTACCAATTGAAAACTTTTAGACGATTGATTCAAGATCCCTGGGAAAAATCGTTGGGAAAAAGTTTTTGATTTTCCAAAATATATCAAAGAGGAACCTTCTAGAGGGAGGGTGAGTTTTATCGTGAACACCCGGTACATTGACTGACATGCAATTTTGTCTTCTATCCCGGCTTCTGTACCGCTAATGAAATTTTTTTCCTAGTTCAACTTTCTTCAAAATTGATGAATTGCAAAATCAAGGTTATTGTAGGTATGAACTCACACAACGTAAGTAAAATCAAAAGAAAGTGGTACAATTATCAACATGAATAATTGAAAACAAGATTGATCAAAGGGTTTGCTGTTTTCTTTGATATGCCAGCAATTTTTTCGACTCAGAACTTCAAAGTTTGAATAACTCGAAAACGAAGCCTCCATTTGAAGTTTCACAAGAGCAACTTTTTTTTTTGATCAAACGACAAATTCAAAAAGAATATTGATTTCAAGAAATATCCAGTGGTGTAGCAGATAAGTGGATGTAAGTAAGACAGCCCCCTAATTCTACGCCACTGGATTGTTTTGATCAGAATCGATCTTACGTTATGATACTTGATGATCTCAACATCACTTGTGTGAATTTGGAACTGATTATTTCCAATGATGTAGCAATGCAAATTTTAAGCAACTTAAATTATGAAGAGTTGCAAGATTGACTAGGAATCTTCAAACTGAATTATCTCAGAAAGTATGCCTCCTATCAAAATTTTGCGGAAGCAACTTCTCGCTCAAAATTAAATGAACAATTGGAAAATGGTACTGATTTTGGAAAATTTGCAGTGAGGAAAAAATTAGGGATGATTAAAGGGGCGCAACCACTCCTATCTACCCCATGAGGGCTGTTCTCAACAAATGTGTTATTCCAGGTTCATAGGCATTGGTTCAGTGAATACGTGTCAGAGATTTGACGCGAATCGGTTGACCAGTATAAATGTTAGGTGGAAAGAACTGTATTTGTTTTCCAATTTTGAAGAGCTGTATCTCCGTTATTACGGGTTTTTGCGAGGGTTTTTGAGCAAAATTTGTAAATGCATATTTCATTCTTTTCTGATGTTCTATCGACTGGCAAAATCTTTGCGATTAAACACGGGACACCTGTATATTTCTGAATATTTCTACAAGGTTCATGAGAGCCTCTAGTGATTCCCATGATATGGGGGGAAGCGGAGGTACCCGCCGCGAGGGACATTGCTTCGGAATGATTTCTAGCTGCGAGCTTTATTGTACCCTCAACTTTGAGTTCAGTTTGCAAGAGTTGTGGACTAGTCAAATGACTTACGGATCATTGAGCATTGAGTGAAGAATTCATTGATTTTTCTGCCGTGTCATTGTTCAGTCATTGGAGTACAGTACCGGTTTCGCTGAAGAATGGATATGATATTCCGCTGCCAAGTCTCCAGATGGGGTGACTTCTGACACGTTATTTGGCTAACGCCGAACGAAATTTGTCGGACTGAGAGCAGAGATCATGTCCACGATGGTCTATGCAAAATTTCAGATCTACCAAATCGACACCGAATTCACGCCCACAATCTAGACTGGTTTCACTGAACTAACCGTGCCGTACGAAATGAAGTAGCACAGGTCGGTGTGGACGTTCCCGCCGGAGATGTTGTCGCCCGGCAGGTACACTTCCTGCTTCAGCCTGGCCAGGATGGTGCCGATGGCAGCCCGGGACAGCCCGCGGAACACGTGCACGCTCCTGATCAGGTGCTTGCAGGAGTACAGGACGATCTCCAGGCGGAGGTGCTCGGACAGCGAGTCGAAGATGGCGCGTTCGTAGAAGAACTTGCGCTGGAACTTGTACTCGTAGTATATGAACAGCCGCCGCCTCAGCTGCTGCGGCAGCTTCTTGGTGATGGCGTACTCGTTGACTTGGAAGACGAACTCGTCGTACTTGGTGTCGGATATGTTGACGATGCCGAAGATCTGGCAGGTGATGGCGAGGGCGTACGTGTAGTAAGCGATGCCCGTCATGATGATCAGAGAGCACACGTACATCTCTTGCGGGTTCATCGTGCGGTACGCTCCGTTTCCGGCGCCGTAAAAATGGCACATCGTCATCAGCAAGTGTTCCAGATAGCGCGTCGTCATGCTCACCGGAGCTTCGATGCCCACGTTGGCCACCAAAGTCCAGGACATGATGTCGCTCCATCCGAAGATGTACGTCAGAAGGGGCACCAGACCCAAAAAGCACGTCCACCAGTGAAGAAAAAGCACCGTCATGAAGAGGAGTTTGACGAGCCGGACGGATCCGTCGCTGACATTCAGCAGCTTCAAGGTGAAATGCAAGTGACCCAGCGCGGTCGGCAGTCTCGCTATTCGGAAGAAGTACAGCTGATGAATGAACATCCTCGACTTCTTGCTCAACATGGACCGGAAAAAGCTGCAGTTTGAAAAAACAATAAATTAATCCAGGCTTTCGAAGTTTCGGTCTGGAGGCTACGACCTCAATTCTTTACCCATCTCTAATTGTCACACTTTCCTCTATCAAATACGAAAGCGCACCTCGATATCTCAAGATGTCCTTTTTTTATATTTCGGTTGATCAAATCTTGGTTTTCTAGGACTAGGTACTTAAAACACTATCTATCACAAAAATTGTATACTAACAACGGTATGAGGCTGCCCATCATAGCGGAGACGTCGACGAAGAAGTACGACATCAGATACCTCTGGATGATCTTGCGCTGATCGAGCACGATCTCGCGCGTCTGGTCCACCACGTAACCCATGAAGAAGTAGCAGAGAACATTGACGGTGAAGCCGGAGTTCAAGGCGTTGTGCAGGATGAACAGATGTATGTGTCCGATATCACGAATGATGTACTCGATCGTGTTGAAGGTGTTGAAGTACGGATCGAAGAGAAACATCAACGTGTATACGAACAACATGTAGATCTCGTGGACTTTGGCGAAGGTGCTGAACGGATGGACGACGTGTCGGTAATTGGGGTTGGAGTAGTGACGCCGCTGTTCTTTGGCTACGGCGGCCCTGCTCCTGAAGAAAACGCGCGATGACTCGAGCACGGTGCACTTACGGCGCTCACCTGAAGAAATCCTTGCTCCTCGGATGGTTGCTGTTGACGTGGGTGTGCTTCAAGAAGAACTCCCGTAGCCTCGTGAAACACCACGCGCTCGGCGAGACCGAGATGCCCCAGTCCTCGTCGGAGTCTGGCAGCTGGCAGTGGTGGCCGCGCTTTCTCTTGTCGTAGTTCATATTGATCCGCGGCTCTAGTCAACACCGATCCACACCTGGAGCGCCGACAGTGATTCGCAGACGCTTCAATGAAGTTCGCTGAGTTGACTGACGTGATCTCCATTGTTGCGACTTTTTAAGCGAATATCGCAACAATAGGATCGAAGCTAGGTACCGACCAAGGAGGTACCGACACTCTGCACCTGTCTAATAAGCCCCCGTGTGTTTGTAAAGTTGACGGCACACCGGGGTATGTTTGAAAAAGCTTGGGGACGGGGAAGGGATATACCCAAGCCGTTCGTAAACGTGGAGAAAGTAATAATTTCCCCTATCCACAGCCGTTCGAAAATGCCGGAGGAACACGCACATTTACCTATTGGTCCCGCACCCAACGGGGTTAATAATCCTATAAAACTGACTGCGAAAAACCAAGAGCAGTATTGCTGCTACACACAAATATCACATTTGTACCTGTTCCAGAGTTTAAACACAAGACTCAGCAACAGCTATAGTGGAAATACCTACGGGGAAAGGCAAGAGGCAGATAGTGATGGCCTCGGCGTATCTCTCTGGAGAAGAAACTCACCTACCAATGATTGGTGCAAGAAGGGGCATAGGCACCTCATTCTGGGCTGCGATGCAAATGCTCACCACAGCATTTGGGGCAGCACGGACACCAGCGACATAGGTTAGGAACTCCTTGATTCCATTTGTGGTAATAATCTAGAGATTATCAATAAAGGTAGTAAACCTACTTTTGTAACTAGTAACAGACAGGAGGTTTTAGACATGACTCTAGCTGATATGTTTACAATGAATTCATTCTAGCTGATATGTTTACAATTAATTCACTCTAGCTGGAATGTTTACAATGAATTCAATCACCAATAGGCGTGTTCTTGACGAAAGCTCCATGTCGGACCATCAAACGATCGTGTTCGACATAGAGGGCAGCGTGAACAACGTGAAAGAGTGCAGAAACCCAAAGAAGACGGACTGGGATCTCTACACCGAGATACTCAAAAACGAATTCGAAGGTGTGCGCCTCAAAGTCACCACAAAGGACGAACTGGAAACAGCAACGATCCTGCTCACCCAAACCATAAGAATGCTTATGAAACTAGTTGTCCACTAAAAAGGAGAAAAGCCTCAAGGGACGTCCTGTGGTGGAACAAGAATCTAAGCAGTCTCAAGACCCTAGCCAGGAAAGCTTCCAATAAAGCCAAGCGAACAAAAGACTGGAATGCCTATCGCAAGGCTCTGACTAAATATAATCAAGAACTGAGAAGGTCTAAAAGGAAAACTGGGAGGAACTTTTGCGAAAGGATTACTGAAACGTCCCCTGCAGCGCGACTCCAAAAAGTCCCAGCAAAAGACCACTTCAATGGAATAGGCCTGATAGAAGAGGCTGATGGTAGCCTCACACAGGACCTTAAGGGGAGCTTAAGAGTTCTCTTACAGGCTCATTTCCCTGGGTCAAGTGAAGCTGCCGAAAATGGGACGAACAGTGGATCCTACGAGCATAAGCCCACCTCCGAAGTTTGGCGAATTGCAAACAAAATTTTCAATTCAAAGAAAATCAAATGGGCTGTTAGAAGCTTCAAACTATACAATTCGCCAGGTGAAGATGGCATTTTTCCTGTTCTACTGCATAAGGGCATCGAAAACCTGGCCCCGCATTTGCAAGAAATCTTCAAGGCCTGCTATGTACTGGCCTACACTCCCAAATAGTGGAAAGAGGCAAAGGTAATTTTCATACCCAAGGCAGGAAGACGGCCTCCGGGAGAGGCTGAATCCTACCGCCCTATTAGCCTCACGTCGTTCCTCCTGAAAATCATGGAAAAAATTGTGGATAACTGCCTGAGGAATGGCATCCTAAAAAGGAACCCACTTCATATGCGACAATATGCATATAAGCCTGGAAAATCCACAGTGGATGCTCTACACAACCTAGTGTTAGAGATAGAGAAAACACTGGAAGCAAAAGAAATTGCGATCGGCACATTCGTGGATGTGGAGGGTGCTTTCGACAACACCACTTACTCGTCCATTAAAAGAGCCGCCAAGAGAATGGGAGTTGATACTCCTACCCTAAAATGGATCCAATCCATGCTTGTGGACCAGAAAGTAGCCGCAGACCTTAGAGGAGAGTCCGTGACAGTCACCACTGGAAAAGGGTGTCCACAGGGTGGAGTCTCATCGCCCCTCCTGTGGTGTCTTGTCGTGGATGAACTGCTCAAGAGGCTGACGAAACAGGGCTACAGCAGCTACGGATACGCCGACGATGTAGCAGTCAAAGGAAAGTTTGAAGGTACGACTTCGACCCTCACACAAAATGTCATAAACACTATTATTCAATGGTGCTTGGAAGAGGGCTTTAGCATCAGCCCGGCCAAAACTGCGATAGTTCCGTTCACACGCCGCAGAAAAGTCGAACTGACTGCTCCGGTACTGAGGGAACTACAATTGGGTTTTCCGAGGAGGTCAAATATCTGGAAATCATGCTGGATAGAAAACTCACCTGGAACTCTCACCTGAACAGGACAATTTCGCAGTCCACAGCGGCGTTCTGGATATGCCGCAAACTCTTCGGAAGGACTTGGGGTCTGAAACCAGGTATGATCTATTGGTTGTACATGACTGTTGTTAGACCGATCACCACGTACGCTTCACTCGTTTGGTGGGATAAAACTAGACAAAAGACAAGCCAACAGAAGCTACAGAAGCTTCAGAGACTTGCCTGTCTGGGTATCACGGGAGCTATGTTCACCACTCCTACAGCAGCGATGGAAGTTTCGCTGGACCTACTCCTGCTGCACAAACAAGTAGAAAAAGGAGGACTAGTAAGTGTCCTCAGGATAGGACTTAAAAACCTAAGAAGAGGACACTTAAAAGTATTGGACTTGATAAGGGAGCAGTTACGATAAGGGACGAGCCCAAGGGATTTCGTGCCAGTTGAGTACGACTTCGGGGCTACCTATGAAGTGGTCGTGAATGACCGCAAGGGAAGCGCCCGGAGGGTGACCCGGCTGCAGAAAAACAACATGATCTGGTACACAGACGGATCCCGTAAGAGAGTGAGGAGCCGGGATAGGCATATATGGCCCGAAGTATAAGGAATCACTGCCTGTGGAAAGGTTTCTGTCCACTCTACAAACCAAACTACCGGCGGTGGAGAGGTGTGCCCAGGTATGCCTATCCAGACAGTACAAGGGAGCAAAAATTTGCATTGCCACAGACAGCCAAGCGGCTTTAAGGCACCTGGAGGCCTATGACTGTGAGTCAAAAACCACCTGGAACTGCAAAAAATCACTCATACAGCTGGCTGAGAGCAACAAACTCACCGCTCTCCAAAACAAAGACGCAGCTCATCCTGTCGCTCTCTAAGAACGAAATAAGACTACTCACGGGTGTACTCACTGGACATTGCGAAGTGAGATACCACCTGCAAAAAATGGGTAAGGAAAACTCGCCTATTTGTAGGCTTTGTGCATCGGCAGATGAAACCACCGTGCACTTACTCTGCGAGTGCGAAGCACTGGCACAGAAAAGACTCACGCTGCTGGGAGGTGTGAAACTGACACCAGCAGACATCAGAAGTAAGTCCCCCAAGGAAATCATCCGATTCGGTGAGGAGGTGGATTTCCTGGGACATTAAATAGAAGCATGGTCACGCACAAAAGATCTTATAGGTCGCAGTGCAGAAAGGATCTTCCGAGACCAAACGACCACCTCTAATCTACAACGGGGACGGGAAAAATTTCCCGGCTGGACCACAACTGACAGTCAACATTTCTGTCACCACCACTTCTGCTTCCCCTGAACCGTTCGAAAAGGTGATGTGAAGTTTGATCACGTGACGTTACCCTTCCAAGCCTTCACCGTCCCCGTTCCCAAGCGTTTTCGAACATACCCCAAAAAGACTTCTGGGCACGAAAAAACACGGAAAAAAAAATAGATTTTGTGTAGACTCTAACAGTCAAGTTTGCAAGTAGAAGCAATGACCTACACTGAAACTTGATTTTTTTGTTTGTTAACCCCATGAAAACCATACAATCTGTCCCAACTGGAGCAATAAGTACTTGATTGTGACTCAATGAAAATTAACAAAAATTAAAGTAAAAATAATAATAGCACATGTAGAGATGATTTTCCAGTGAAAATCTCTCTCTCTCTCTCTCTCTCTCTTTCTCTCTCTTTCTCTCTCCTAATTAACTAAACTGACAGTTCAATTTTGTCAACATGGATTTTAATCAATACTCATACAACAAGTGCTTAGTGTTTTTTCAGTTAAATCGTTTTAACTCAAAAACAACTGTCAATCACGAGGAAAAAGTAGACCCGATATTATCTGACTAAAATCCCGAGATAAAGTCAAGGGATTTTGTCCAAGATAATATCGGGTCTACTTTTCGAGTGATTGATAGTTTGTTTGAGGAATTAAAAGTATTTAACTCGAATAAAACACAAAGCACGAGATGCATTTAGCAGATCATCGCCTTAATAGACTACTAGTAGAAATAGTAGGACCAATGTATCACTGTACTGAACTACCAATTTCAAAGCATGCCTTGTTGAAAAAAAAAGCAATTGCAAGAGAAGGGTGAAAATGTTTGTTTTTTCTTCTTTCTAATAACTGTGGAGCTCACTTGTGCTCACGTGAAGCTAACTTGTGAAGCTTACTTCTAAATCAAACTAATTCTGCTTGGCTGAATAATAATGATCTTGCCATGAGTGGTAGTTCACAACACAGTAGTTTCACATGGGCAGTAGACTGGTAGAGCTAAAAACTAAATGTCACTAACAGCTGTTGACAGCGCATGGAAGGAAAGTGCACAGTCGCGGATTAAAGAAGGGGCCTCGTTGCTGGAAACAATGCTGAAACGAAGTCTAATAGGTTGTAAAATTGTATTTTAGTAAGTGGAAGACCCTTTAAACGCATCAGTACTAAAATTTCAGTCCAAACAAGTATAAATACAGTCGTTTCAATTACATATTACTCGGGGGCCCAAAAATATTTCAATCCGGTGCTATTACCTAGTGTGCATTAATCACCTCCTAGTGTGCATTAATCGATAGCTTAAACCGAGTCACGTGGGTCCCATTCGGTTGTTCCGATTGGTTGAATTGGGTATGTGGGCGATAATCGTATGTAATCGAGTATGTAATACACCGATAGGTGAGGTGTATTATCGCTACATCGAGGATTTTCACGAGGGGATCCGAGTGTAAATCGAGATGTAAGCGATAATATATCGAACCTAGAGGTGTATTCGTTCAGACAATCAACCGAACAGCACTGAAAATCTTCTTGAAAAAGTGAAAACTACCTGAATGTTCAAGGTTGGTCATTCTGGAGGGGTGTTTTCACCAATGACCTTGGTGGTAATACACTTATACGGTCTAATATTTCAAGCAGTGAGGTAAATTGTTGAATATGTTGGCGGTCTTGACTGTATTGCTTAATCAGTAGTCGCTTAGTTTTGTTTGTTTGTGTTGATGCTTGCTAAGATTTTCTTCTGGACTTCGAAATCTTTTCTTGTAGTTGACTGTCTGCTATCGGCTATTTGTTGTAGTTGCTTCGGTTGGTGAAGGTGTAACTGGTTGGGCTAGTTGAGTTTGTGTACTTTGTTGTGGTGGTACCGGGTATTGTGCTGGTTGAATAATTCTTCCATTTTGGTCGACGAATGTATAATTTGGTTGTACAAAACAATACGGATTGGCCATTTGAGTAGATTTGTCCGACGCCGCCCACTGGCGCAGAGGCCCCAGTGGCCTCTACTGGATGGAGCTCAAGGAGTCAGGAAATGCTGGTATTCTTAGATATATATATAGAGCCGGATGCAGGCTCTTTAATAGACTGCCTTCATCAATTAGACTTGAAACAAATCCCCAAAAATTCAAACATGTGTTGAAACATCATCTCATCCGGGGTTGCTATTACACGGTCGGTGAGTTTATGGAGCATGGCTGATCGGGGCTTGTCTGTTTTGTTGTTTGTTAAAATAATATTGTCTCTTTTTTGTCAAAAAATGTATTGTTTTTAGTGTGTATACTTACGTGATCGTACATTATTTTACTGTACAGTATATGACTGTACCCTATGTTGACTTGCCTATGTACATACAGTATCAAGAAAAGGTTAATAAAGATTATGATTATGATTATGATCATAATATTTGGGCCCTTTTGGGTTCCAATATTTGAGTACGGACCTGTTTCGAGAAGAATTGATAACAGCGCGGCTGTCCGATCTTGCCCGCTGTCAGTGTTGATATAAAACATTACGTAACAAGTACGGGAAGTGATACATTACGCATGAGTGTGTAAGTTGATGCACGAGGCGCAGCCGAGTGCAGAAATCACACGAATGAAAGTAAGACACTTCACGGCGAGTTACGTACACTATTTTTCCTACGACCGGGAGAAGATTACATTCAAATTAAGACGTCATTTTCGTGTTCTTCTGTAAACATAGATTCCATAAAAACCAGTGGATAAGTGATAATCACATGAATAAGGGTAATTTTAAATGGGTTTATAAAGAAAACATGTACCTATGTACATATTTCCAATTTACAAAAATCAATATTGTTTTAACAATTTTCAATTTTTTCTCGAGAAACACCGTTTCTCCGACCACCCAGATTTATCAATACTGATATTTTTTCATATATTTCAATTTTTTCTCCAAAAACACCGCTTTTTTTTTTGACCAAGCCTGCCTGTGGCTGTTGTTATGCTTGAGCATCTTACAAGCGAGCGATACACCGAATTATCGCAAAAAATCAAGAATCCCATCAAAAACCAGTCTTTCAAATTTTGATTGCTTTTAAAATATAAAAAATGACGTTTTTCATGGAAAAAAAAAATTGGCGAATCGCAGGAAACGAACTCGAGCCTGCTGGACACACGCTACGCGCCTGTGGCAGCAGGTAAGGTCGGAGGTGGCGTCTCTCACCATCAAGCTATCAGGATATTTTCGTCGGCCGGCCAAAACCGTCATTAATAAAGGACACGAACAATTTCTTCCATCCTTTGAAGAGCAATAGCGGCCTAAGGCCCCGGATACCAGCCGGAAAAGGTACGTTTTGGTCATCAGCAGGTGTATGGGACTTCATTTGTTAACAACGTCTCCTTGTGAGAAAATTGGAAATCCAATAATGAAATAAGTGACATTTCAACCGTCATTTTGACATTTTAGTTTGTCAACTTGATTCAAAGTATTCAGGTGTGATGAATGGGGCTAGTGCAGCTCAAGATTTCTGAATAGACCCCCATTTAATTTTTTGTGGTCCCATTTGCATTGCTTCCAAAGAATTATTCTGCTTTATAAGTGTAGGTGAGAATTTCATTCATAACTTCGCAATTAATGTTGTCAAAATAAAATTATGTAGGATTTTTATTTTTATACATCTCACCGCTAGGGTTATGCCTTCGATAAGGTTATATGAGTATGTCAAACCCATACTTTTGGTTGAGAGGACATGACTAAGGCCAGTCCTGTAGGCGCGAATTATTGTTGGTTTGCTTGTGAATCAGAGTAAGAGTGGTATTGAAAGCCGGTTTTTCGAAATTGTGATCAAATCTTCGTTTAAATTCGTATTGTTTCGAAATCCGAATGAACTGTGCGTTATTATAACACACGGCTGTAACGCACAGGTTGGGTAGGTTGACGTAATAGATAACTTTCGGGCCTACTATAGCGTGTGAAAGGAGTCACTTTCGTAGGTGGTCGTAAGAAAAGAATTTTACACGTTTGTTCAGAGCTATTTTTGGTGTTTGGTGGCTGGTGCGGATGCTGCTAATACTCACAGTTATTGAAAACGAGCGACGGTCACCCACAAAGGAAAAGTTTTGTACAATTCCAATGGTTTTTTCACTTTGGATTCGTAGTTTCTTGGGCACGAAGTAGTAGGAACCTGTCACAACAATTGCCAGGGACTTTTTTTTTCAATAAAGAAAATTCTACAAGAAACAATCTCTCCACGTCGAGGTAGAATTAATGTTCGAAATTTCCAGAAGTGGGCATTTCGAATACAAGAAGATGACCTGTTGTACAAACGAGTCCCTACTATCAGTAAAAATGTTTTTGGATAACGCCAAATGGTGGGAATCGCAGTGGTAAAGACAAGTGCCAATCAGACCAGGAGGTTGCAGAGAACTTGGGAAGGTTTTCAGTAAACCATTAGTCAACGACCTCTTTCGTGATGAGAAAAATTCATTCGTAGCAGGCGCGAACCATCTTTGATTATCATAGAGCTGTTTCCTCATTATTCAGAACAAAGAACTGTATCCTGACAGTGGGTGAGAAAATTAGCAAAATTTCGATGTAAGAGGACTTCGTTGAGTGCGAGCAGTTGATTCAAACAGGTTGGGGTGTAATTCATTTTTCCGTGGTTATACAACAATCTCATGGATTCGATTAAACCGAGGATTGAACATTTTGCAGAAACAATTTTGGCACATTGCTACAATCTTAGTCAGGTCACCCTGTAATGTCGAGGTCCACAAACCCATGAATCCGAGGACTTGTAAAATATCTTTCAAGCTTTTCTCACGAAAAATTTTAAAGAAATCTGCCAAATGGTTTTTCTGTAGGGAATCCTTTTTCTCCATGAAGGATTAATTCATTTCCGAAAATAACCTGGTACACCTGAGTCCAAACGTCAGATTGACTAGATCGCTTTTCACACAACGTCCAGACGTCAACGTTCCGTTGCTGGTTCCGAAACCAACATGAGGATCCCCCACGCAAACAGGCACGATTGCGACCTGCCGCAGGACGAGGGCATCGAGGGCGAACAATACATGGTGAAATGGAAGCACCACTTCTTGGTGAGCATGAGCCATCCCTCGTGCAAGGTCTACTTCAGGTGAGTGGTCACCGAGCTCACCGAACCCGTTTTGAACCCGATCGAATCCAGGAGCCGAACCGCCTACCTGGCGGAACGCAGCCGGCACGTGACCACCAGAAGGTACCAGTACATCGTGCACCCCTTCAGCCGCTTTACCAAGTTTCGCGAAATCGCCCTGTTCTTCCTGTGGCTGATCCAGCTGATCTCGGACCCGTTGCATAGCACTTTCATGATGGCCAGATACGAACTGCAGAACATCACCTACTCGTACTGGGACGTGGTGAAGATGACTTTCAATCTCATCATCGGCGTCGACATTCTCGTCAGCTTTTTCATTGGATACGCCGTGGAGAGCACGGGCGAGGTGGTGCTGGAGCCGCGCAAGATAGCAATCAGGTATCTGAAGACGCACGCCGTGTTCGATTTTATAGCTCTGATGGGCAGCGTCATACCGTGCCTCACTCACTCGATGGGATGGTCAACGGTTGCGCTCATCCACCAGCTGTGCCTCATCAGACTGACGAGAGTCGGCAGTATGTCGAGCTGCTTCATGTTCTTTCTCAAGGTGCTGAGGGTGCGGGAGTCGGTTGCGCAGTGCCTGAACGTCTTCATAGTGACGGTGGTGGTCTTGCACTGGTGGACTTGTTATTTTTCGTTGATGCCGGTGAGTACGTTGATCATTATGCTCTACTACATCGAAAATCGCCAAAAATCGTACCTGAGGGTTTTGAGTTATTGAAGGGGGGAAGGGAAGTGGAAATTTGGCACTTGAAATAGAGGGGATTGCTGTAGTTCATAAGATGGTACTGTAAGTCTCAACGTTGACCAGCGTGTCCCTCAAGCAATGCTGATTGATGTGCTAAAAGCTCCAGGCCTTGAAATGTGAGCGTGATAGTGTTTGATCAGCAAGAAGAGGGTAAGTTCCGCAACAGTAGTAACTCTGTAAAATTTGATTTCCTCAAAATTTTGATGGACTCTGGTTGGTCATATTGCCTTTTAAGCAATGCTGATCCACATTTTATAACAGAATTCTTTGATTTCTCTCCTCCCGACCCACCAACCAAAGAGGAGGGAAAGTATTGTGAAGGCGCTAAAAAACAGTTTGCGGGATAAACTCGAAAATATCTATTTTGAGCCTCCCTGAGACGATTAGGACCATTTCTAGATAAAAGTGTAACGGGGGGGGGAAATGAAAAAGAGTCTTTCCTCTTTTAACTGGTCCCTGCTCGGGCGCCAGTTTGTAACGGGGGGAATGAAGACTGGGGTTTCTTCTCTTTCACTGGTCCCTGCTCGGGCGCCAGTTTGTAACGGGGGGAAAAATGAAAAGGAGTTTCTTCTCTCTTCTTTTAACTCGACTAAATTCGCGGGTTCTTACTCTTCCCACATGAATCGATGCGTTTCTCTCTAGGGGGTTTGCTCGGGCGCCACCTTACTTTACCGCAAGGAATTTAAACAAGATTCGGGTTTTACTTTAGTATATTGAACACACAACAATATCTCAAACAAGTATCAAAAAGACAACAATTATATTTACAGTTTACAACGTTACTTAGAGAGAAATGTGACCGCACCTATCCACCCTGTGGGAATCTACCACAACAACACGACTACCGTCAGTCAATTATCCAACTTCAGTGCAATGCGCTACTCGTTTGGTGTGAAGCACCGATGGGTTCCGACCCCGCAACAGTCTAGGGTACTCTTCGTATCCGCTCCACCCCGCAACAGTGTAAGGTGGAGTAAGCCTACAAGAGCAATCCACACAGCAGTCCCCTTCAGGTCACTCGTCCGGTCCCCACGTCCCAGACAACCGTGTTATCCGTAGACAGGACACCAGAGAGAGCACCACGAAGACGACCCGCAGGACGCGGTATTAACACGGAGGGGCATCCACACAGTCGCCCCCTTTCGGTTGATGTCGCGGTATCAGAGGCTCAGGACAACGGTCAGGTTGTCATCCACGGCTTCGACACCGCTAATCCCCCACAAAGGTGACCCGCAGGACACTATTGCATCTCAATGCAAAGTGGCGAGAAGTGCGATCCCGGCATCACCGCGTCAGTTGGCCGTCGTCGGCTTGGTTCAAACAAACTAGATTGGCACTTGGTGTACGAATTGGTCGGCCGCGGCCAGTTAATTCATCAAGCACCGTTCATGTACCCTCCCTAGATGTTCGCCTTGCCGATTGCGACTGGCACAAACTGCGTGTCTTTTTATGACTGATGCATTCTCTGTACAACGTCTTTACAAAGACATGCGTACATGCGATCCAGTGGAATTGGATGAAGTGGCCGTCCGCCACAACTTTACTTACGTTGGGTCGTTGGACGCGGTGCGGTGGCTTGGCCGCACGGCGCCCTCTCTCGGTCACCGTTGGGACCTTGTATTTACCGCGGGACGAGTGCGCTTGCTACTGATTTATCTCGCGCTACCTAGACGCTTTATCACACCCCCTCCCTGCTTTGGGAGAAAAAGGAAAATTCCCTCGGGAGTTTCCTTTTTCTAGTGACCTTTCGTCCTAAAGGTAATACACCCCGCCCCACAACAAATGTTTTATTGGGTCTCTTCCTTAGATTGAATAACTGTTATTTACAAACTTATAAACTACCTAGGTGCGGGTCACGGTAATCCTAAGACACGAGCAGAAAATATACATGGCCTCAGCCGAATTACAATTTACATGGCCGCAGCCGAATAACACAAATTACAGTTAACTTTATACAATATTTTCTTGAAGTAGCGACTCTCCGTGGGGCGATCGATCGTCGGGGGACCGCTTCCTGTGCACCTTCCTGTGCACTGATGACGTCGCATTCAGGGACGCGTCAGTGGCACCCGCGTCGCTCTTGGAGGCTGCTTCCGCTGCACGTTGCTGGCCTCGTAGCCGGCGTTTACAACCGTGCCGGCGGTTGCGATGTCGCTTGTTGCTACGCCGCTGCTTCGTCGTGGGCTGTGGTGGGTCCGTGGATACGGGACCTCGCCGTGGTTTCACCGATACTGAATCTCCGCTGCTGCTGGGCAATATAACCGTTGGATGGCGAGAGGACTCATCCTTTCTCTTCAGATCTTTCACGTGGGCTGGAAAAGATCGATCCTGGTTATCTCGGAGCAGTGCGACCTGAGTGGCGAGGGGCTCCTCCACCACAAAGGGACCGCTGTTTTGCCGTCGCAGCCGGCGCTTATAGCTTCGCCGGCGGTTTCGATTCTGCGTCTTTCGGCGGGTTCGCGGGAGGGTCGGCTCTACGTCCAGTGGAGCCGTCTGGGTGACGCTGCCGCAGTCTGTGAAGTGGGTAATCCTCTCTTCCAGAGAATTGTCAAGCCTCTGCCGTCTCTCCGTGCTCAGCCAGTCTCGGGGCGGCTCGGTTTCTTTCTCCAATGAGATGGTGGCAGTCTCGGCAGGTTCTTCACTCTTGTCCGCGCTTTCGCTGTCTGCTCCTCCCATGAACACTATTCGGCGGCTTGTGTTCACCACTATCTGCATTTTTGTCATCGAATTCATGCCCAACACCATGTCTGTGGTGAGAGGCGGCAAGTGAGACGCTCTGATTGTCCACACGTTGCCATCTTCCGTGGTCATTGGGAACGCAAAGTTTCCCTTCGTCTTGATGCGTTTCCCGTTGGCCAGCCGTACTGCTCCGCTCTCCATGGGCATGAATTTCTCCCTTCGCAGGACCGCTGCGAGTTTGTCTCCGACGTGTGACCAGCACGACCCGGTGTCTACCAGGGCGCGCCATTTTCTGCCACAAACGTTGACCGTTATCATTGGTCGGGTGTCTTCATTGGGCGTGTCCAGCGCACAGTTTGCCGCTGGAGGGGCCTCGTTTCTTTCTTGCTTGATTACTGGGTGACAGCTCCGTGTGAACACGTCCAGTTTTCCGCAAGTCCAACAGAACAGTCGGGCCTGATTATCGCATCGCATCCGATTGTGGCTGGCATCTCCACAGCGTTGACAATTTCGGTTTCGGTCATAATTCGGAATGTACTTCGCTACTTTTTGAGCCGGCTGGTGCCTTGAGTCGGTGGCCGGCGCCGAGGGCGTCCACCGCTGGTTACCTCCTTGCTCTTCGGGCGTTTTCCGATCCCGCGTCCGTTTCTCTTCTGGCTCCTTGTAGGCCGTCTCCGTCGTATATGCCTGTGCTGCTCGAGGAGGTGGTCTAAAGGAACTCGTCTCCGCTTGCAGCTGTTCGAACTCCTCCGTCATCTGGACAAGTTCCTCCATGGTGTCGAAATCTCGCCATCGTACATATCCCTTATATTCCGGACGAAGATTCCGGTAAATCCGGGCCAGCTCGGTTCGCTCGTTGCAACCACCGTGCCGCCGCATCAGGGTCTGCATGGCGGTGAGATAGTCTCGGGCTTTCTCGCGCGCGCCTTGAGTCCGTGAACGGATTTCCTCTTCCATTCGGAATTCAAAATCATGAGGCAAGAAATGGCGTCGAAAATCTGCTTCGAATTCGTTCCACCAGATCCATCTTTGCCTGTTGTTGCGATACCACAGCAGCGCACTGCCTCGCAATAACTCGGGAAGGGCCTTTAATAGCGCCTCTCGTGGCAGATCATACGCTTCTCGTAATTCTTCTAGCCTCTCCAAAAATGTTACTGTTTCGCCGACCTGGCCCTCGAAATGCAGGTTCCATTTTCTGACAACGTTGAGTACGTCTCCGATGCGTCGCGTCGGCGGCATCTCTTCCGGACCCCACGGCAGGTCTTGCTGCTGCTCCGTGTGTCTCCTCGGTGGATGCGCTCGGTGGACGTCGTGTCGTGGTCTCTCGTACTGTTGCAAGAAGGGATTTTGCGGCGGCGCCGTCCAAACTCGTGGCTCTGCATCTCTTGGTAACGTATTTTCGACAAGCTGTCTGTGTGCGCCACAGCGCTCTTCATGGCTTGCCACCCTCTCTATTGGTGGTCTTCGTGCGCCACAGCCCTCTCCGCAGCATGCCACCTGGCTCCGTGGGGGCACCTGGGGGTCTGTTGGTCTCGCACTTCGTTGTTCGAAGCTCTCCCGTACCATGGGGCTTCTCGATTCTTCGTTGTGATGCGCTCGCATCGAAGCTTCCTCATATCGCGCCGTCGGACTTGTGATATCCACGATGCATCGTGAGTGAGGTGTATGCACTGATCCAATTGACGAGGTTCCTCCGCCTCTTCTGAGCCCGGTATCGTCGTGCGATTCCCTCTGTTCATCTTCTACTCGACGAGATGATTGGCTCTGCGGTGTCAAGCTGGATCGGGTCATGCGTTCGCTTCTTTCGTCCACTTCTCCTGCCGCGGACTCTTGTTGTTCACCAGCTTCTCCCATGTCTTGAAGTGTTGGCGGTGTTCGTCTTTCAACTTGTTCGGCCCCATTAACCGCTGCTGCCGTTCTTCTGCCTGCGAGCCATGGAATCGCGCCCGGACCATGCTCCAAGTAAAAAATTAGGCGTCGTCGCAGTTCTTCTATGGCGCCGGTTTCATTGATACCAAACTTTTGCAGTTCCGCCTGCACTTCTTTCTTCTTAAGCCGTTGGATCCAACCGTATCGGTTGTCCGTGGCATTCCCCATTTCTTGGGGTACTGGTGATTTTTGTCGTCGTCGCGTCATTGTCAAGGAGGAAAGGATAGGATGAGTCTACGCCTTGCACTGGTGTGTGTTTTGTAGCAGAAACGTGTCCCTGCTCGGTAGCGTCAGTTTGTAACGGGGGGGGGAAATGAAAAAGAGTCTTTCCTCTTTTAACTGGTCCCTGCTCGGGCGCCAGTTTGTAACGGGGGGAATGAAGACTGGGGTTTCTTCTCTTTCACTGGTCCCTGCTCGGGCGCCAGTTTGTAACGGGGGGAAAAATGAAAAGGAGTTTCTTCTCTCTTCTTTTAACTCGACTAAATTCGCGGGTTCTTACTCTTCCCACATGAATCGATGCGTTTCTCTCTAGGGGGTTTGCTCGGGCGCCACCTTACTTTACCGCAAGGAATTTAAACAAGATTCGGGTTTTACTTTAGTATATTGAACACACAACAATATCTCAAACAAGTATCAAAAAGACAACAATTATATTTACAGTTTACAACGTTACTTAGAGAGAAATGTGACCGCACCTATCCACCCTGTGGGAATCTACCACAACAACACGACTACCGTCAGTCAATTATCCAACTTCAGTGCAATGCGCTACTCGTTTGGTGTGAAGCACCGATGGGTTCCGACCCCGCAACAGTCTAGGGTACTCTTCGTATCCGCTCCACCCCGCAACAGTGTAAGGTGGAGTAAGCCTACAAGAGCAATCCACACAGCAGTCCCCTTCAGGTCACTCGTCCGGTCCCCACGTCCCAGACAACCGTGTTATCCGTAGACAGGACACCAGAGAGAGCACCACGAAGACGACCCGCAGGACGCGGTATTAACACGGAGGGGCATCCACACAGTCGCCCCCTTTCGGTTGATGTCGCGGTATCAGAGGCTCAGGACAACGGTCAGGTTGTCATCCACGGCTTCGACACCGCTAATCCCCCACAAAGGTGACCCGCAGGACACTATTGCATCTCAATGCAAAGTGGCGAGAAGTGCGATCCCGGCATCACCGCGTCAGTTGGCCGTCGTCGGCTTGGTTCAAACAAACTAGATTGGCACTTGGTGTACGAATTGGTCGGCCGCGGCCAGTTAATTCATCAAGCACCGTTCATGTACCCTCCCTAGATGTTCGCCTTGCCGATTGCGACTGGCACAAACTGCGTGTCTTTTTATGACTGATGCATTCTCTGTACAACGTCTTTACAAAGACATGCGTACATGCGATCCAGTGGAATTGGATGAAGTGGCCGTCCGCCACAACTTTACTTACGTTGGGTCGTTGGACGCGGTGCGGTGGCTTGGCCGCACGGCGCCCTCTCTCGGTCACCGTTGGGACCTTGTATTTACCGCGGGACGAGTGCGCTTGCTACTGATTTATCTCGCGCTACCTAGACGCTTTATCACAAAAGTTTGTCTGTCTGTGTGTCTGACTGCGTTTGTGCCTGGCTGTGTGTGTGTCTGTCAGTAATACTTCACGATAACGACCAAATGGTTGATCTGATCGACTTGAAATTTGGTACGCGGACATGGTCTTGTTGTCGAATGAGCCCAATAATTCTTGACTGACATCTGTCAAACAAAGAAGTCACTATCAAAAAATGACAGAAGCTATATCTCACGGAACTTGACATGCAATATGTCGTTTGAAAGCTTCTGCAAAACTATATTCAGAACAGGCTAAAGTGCTTCTCTATCTGTCATAATATGTCAAATATTGAAAATTGTCCAAATTCAAAACTTTTCCACTCACTTATCCAAAATCTATTTGATGGATTGGAACCAAATTCGGCAGGCAGCACCAGAATAAAAAAGTCTGATCAAGTCTGCAGTTAGAATTTTCCATCATCTCTCAATCAGGCGCTACGAGATTTGGCGGCACTTACTCCTTTCTTGCCCCAAAAAACTATGTTCCGCACACTTGTTGACCGGAGCTTCTAGTATGTGGTTCAGCATTGGTCAAAGGCCGTTTGTACAAAATTTCAAAAGGAACATATTTATTTCAGGGTTTGACCAAAATTCCACCCGAAATGCCTGGGCTACTGATAAAGACATTCCGAATTCCGTATACTTTGAATACATAAAACTGGCGACGAGGAAATACAGTTCTCAAAACAATTAGAGGATCAGTTGGTTTTTTTACTTTTATTTTTTTGTTGAATAAAGTAGAGCGATGTAACTTTCAGGATATCTTCATTGAACTGTTTAACACAAAATTTTGCAGCAATGTAACCACTATCGTAATGCAATTTTACGAAAAATTCCAATAATGGACAAAGAGCAAAATGAGTGTTATTCTTATCAACAATATTTTCCATTGTTCTCTATAACTAAAGTAAAAGGCGCTATGATTGTCAGTCTGACAAGTGTAAATTCACAAAATGAGATACTTAACAGCGATAGAAGTCACAAGGGCCATTACCTTGTTACAAGAGGGCCATTCTCAGCGCGCTGTTGCAAGAGACTGTAATGTTACCCATAGTGTGATATCACGATTATGGAATCGCTTCCCAGAGACAGGAATTGTCACAAGAAGACCAGGCCAAGGTGGACGAAGGTCTACATTAGTCAGAAATGACCAATATCTTCGCCTTCAAGTACTGAGAAATCGTACAAGTACAGCCAAATCTCTACGAAATGGTCAGTCAAGGGCAACGGGGGAGCAGGTTTCGGACCAGACCGTACGAAATCAATTGTGACAAGTCGGCCTGAACTCGAGACGACCCGCAAAGGTGCCTAAATTAACCAGAAACCATCGCGTAGCACGCAACATGTTTGCTAGAGAACATTTGAGATGGAATCTACCACAATGGAGAAAAGTTCTGTTCACTGATGAGTCCAGAGTGGCCTTGCATTCAAACGATGGATGAGTAAGAGTGTATAGAAGGCTTGGCTAACGATTCGACCCTGACACGGTTACTGAAATGGTTACATTTGGTGGTGGTTCGCTGATGATCTGGGGAGGCATTTCCATTGAAGGACGAACCGACCTCCTTATCATTCGTAACGGTACAATAATGTGGCATGGTACATCCATGAGGTGCTAGCCACACAAATGTTACCTCTATCTCATGCAGAAGGTCAAGAATTCATTTTAATGTACAACAATGCCCGTCCGCACGTCGCAAGGATTGTCACTGATTACTTAAATGAGCAGAACATACGAAGAATGGCTTGGCCCGATCGAACACATGTGGGATTAGTTGAAAAGACGAATCAGGAACCGCCAAAACCTCCCCAAACTCTCGAAGAACTTGAAATTGCTCTACTAGAGGAATGGCAAGATATTCCCCAAGAAAACATCTGCAACCTGATTTTGAGCATGCCGCGACAATGTGCGGCTGTGATTCAAGCTGGGGGTGGCAATACTCGATATTGAGAAAATTTAGCGTAACCTCGTTAAGCCACAAACAATTTTTTTCCCTTTCGTAATATTCTTTATCTTACATTCTTGTTCATTAATGGATTTTTTGTGAAATTTCACTACGACAGTGGTTAAATTGCTGCATAATTGTGTATAAAACAGTTGAATAAAGATATCCTGAAAGTTACATCGCTCTACTTTGTTCAACAAAAAATTGAACTGAACAAAACCAACTGATCCTCTAATTGTTTTGAGAAGTGTATAAAGGACCTGCAAAGAAAACAACGAGCAAAAAACAGCTAGAAGAACGTGGGGGAGAAGCAGATACGGGAGTTTAAGCCATGGCGGCGGTATACGGCACGATGCCGGAGTTTAGACAGTGTGATGATTTCAACTTGTACAAAAATCGGCTAGAACTAGGGCTAGAACAATTTTATTCTTCGTGGCAAATAACATCAAGGAGCAGAGAAACGTTGCGATACTAATCACTGCACTTCAGGGCGAAGTATAGGCTCTGTTAAGCAACTTGTTTCCCGGATGCACCACATATGAAATGCTTCAAACAGATAATATGTGCAATTTTCAGTCAGCACCATAGCAAAAAGAAATTGGTATTCTACGAACGACTACAATTTTACGAAGCACATCGATTGGTTTGCGAGAATCAAGAAGATTGCAGTAAATTGCCAATTGAGTACTCGCTTAGAACATCAATAGACCATTTCCACTGACGTCACGCAGCTCCGTCTTGAACAGCTGATTCGGGGCAACGTCAGTCAGATGTGAGTTATCTGTCACGGAGCACGTGCGCTACGTCAGTCACGTGCGTCAATCAGATTGGTACTATGTCAATCTGTCAGTCGGTGTCGGTGTGAAAATCACTGGTGTCACAAAGTTTTGACAAACTGACACGTATAGTTGACATCATGTTGACGTTGCCCCGAATCAGCCGTTCAACACGTGCGTGTGACGTCATGTGGAAATGGTCTATTGAAAAATAAACTGGTTATTGCACTCAGACGAGACGAGGTTTTCGACAAGCTCATACAAGAAGATCCTGAGAAGAAATCACTAAAAGAATAATTGGATTTGGCTGTTGCAAAGGAAGCTAGTATTGGTTGTGACAAGGCGTCAATCGTGGAAAGTTTCAAACTAGACAGCAAGACGACAGAACGTAGTCGGGATGAAAGGTACCAGCAGCTAAACCGGCAGGTACATTGAAACGCACGGCAACGGTACAGAGGACAGCAACAGCAACAACGGCAGCCAGAAGAGAAGAATAAGTTGAACTCTGCCATTTGTTTTGCGTGTGGTAAAACAAATCACGATTTCAGAAATTGTGAATATTGAACTTATAGTTAATAATAATAATAATAATAATAATACCCCTAAGCATGTACTCTGCGTTACCTCCGGCGAAATAATAATCTGTAATAATGCCAAAACCATGATAATTTCGATTATTATCATCGGAAATAAGAAGAATATCAACAGATGGAGCAGCTAGTCCGCGGAACACAGCCGGATGACAAGGGGAGGGCGGGGGGCAGATTATTGTGAGTGCTGGCGGGGAGGGTGCGAGGGGGAATATACAGAAAAAATTAAAAACTTGTCAGGAAATGTTCCTTTCCAGTTTCCACAACTCAACGGTGGTAGGATACCTGCAGCTTTTGAATAAAACGCGAAAAATCAAAGTGGGATTACCAGGAGTGCAGAAGGAGTAGTCGGTATAATTCTCATCTTATGGCCGATAAAGGATCTATAACGACATAATTATTTGTCTTAGTTCCTTTGGCGGAGTTAATGCTTAGGTATCATTCTTATTTGCGGGCCGGCGGTAACCTAATTATGCAAGGGAAAATTAGAGAAATTGAAGAGCATAAAACTGAATAAGAAGAACCAAAATTTTTAATCACCATTTAAACATGAAAAAATTTGATAAAGATAGAAAATCTTGCGCCGTTGCCTTTTTCGTGGATCGGAGAGAGATCAGTGTAAAGATACCTACATAAAAAAGTGCAATGAACAAAGTTTTAGAGAATTTAATGATCTACAAAAAAGTCCCGAAGAGTACATGTCTAGCTTTTCTATTTAGCTGTTAGTTAATGGCGTTAAAATTTGCGCGCCAGACCAAACGGGACGATTTCCCTATTTTACTTGACTACCGCAATTTTAAACAAGAATAACAGCTTAATAAAAGAGATAAAACAATATGTTCCGGGGACTTTTTGGTTTACAATTAAATTCTCTACAACTTTGTTTATTACGATTTTCATGTATCGCTTACCAAGATATTATATTTCCAAGATTTCCATTTTCCATTTTTTTTTCATGTTTCCCAGGACTATTGAAAATGTAACTTCAGTTTTTCTTATTCAGTTATTCATTCTCTTCAAGTTTTCCAAATTTTTCATGCGTTATTGTATGTAACCGCCGGCGCTTAAGTAGGTAAGTAGGTATACCTACTTCGCATTGGCTACCTTGACTCCAGCTTTGGACATGACGTCATGCGCCCGGCTTGACGAATTTGACCGATACCGGTCAAAAACCAAAAAATGACCAAGATTCTCATATTTGATGCTTCGAAGACCACAGCTTTATTTTCAGCAAAATTTGCTCTTTCCATACAATATTTCATAGGTTTATAATTAATTTATCAACAAGTTGAAAAAATATGAGGATTAAGAGACTCAAATAATTTGATTGGATTGAAAAAAAAAGTTGATTATACAAAAAAAATTCACCCAAATAAATTAGGCTCCTACGTTTCCCAGTTGCTTGGACAGTAGGTATCCAGGCTTGGTAGACCTTTTTGATGACGGATAGGCTGGAGGTTGTTCGAGCATGGTTTGTTTAACGTGGACCCTACCCTGCCATAAAGTTTACTGGAAGTCTAAATTTAACAGTTCTGACTCTTACGATAATCTAACCGAAAAAAATCGTTTGCAACGTGATCCCTCGTTTAGAAACATCATGATGGAAACCTTTGCAGTTACCACTACTCAACAGTAGTAGGACACACGCACCTTTTAAATGAAATGCGAAAAATCAGAGCGGGAACAACAGGAGTGCAGAAGAAATAATGGGTATATCATTCTCATCTTAGGGCCAATAAAGGATCTATCGCGGCATAATTATTTGTCTTAGTTCCTTTGGCAGAGTGAATGCTTATATCATTCAAATTAACAGAATTTTTGTACACCAAAAACAAAACAAAAAAAGACCTAAAGATTCTCATACTTTATGTTTCGAAAAACACACCTCTATTTGCAGAAAAATTTGCTTTTTTTATGCATTCTTTCATAGGGCTATGAACAAACTGAAAAACTAGAATCAGTAGACTCAAACTAACCTGCGCACCAATTGGAAGGGGCCACCCAAAAATTTCACACACATTCAAAATGTCATAACTTCAATAAAATGGTGTAGGCCAAATTTAAAAAATTTTGATTCCCTAGAGAGCTATTTTCTGCGCTATCAGATGTTGCACTCATTTATTAAATCCTGAGAAAAAATCATCGTAAAAGCGTCTCATTGATAACAAACGGCTTTTACGATGTCCGAACATTCCATTTTGACAATTAACTGACCAATGATTATTTGAAATTAGGAATAAAATTTTTCGAACCAAATTCTCATCTGTTATGCTTTCGAGACCAGATCAGTATTTCTCACAAAGTCTGCACCTTGTAATGGATTCTACCGAAGCCCTTTTGGGAAATCAGTAAATTTACGGTTATCGGGAACGTTCTGAGTAATGTACGGTCAAAAATTACCAAGTAATTCAACAAAAACACACAAAAATTAATTCTCAAATCGATTAGCATTTATTCCGTCAAAGGAACTAAGACGAATAAAAATGTCGCGTTAGATCCTCCATCGGACATAAGAAGTATTTTTTTATCAAGAAAATATGACCGTAAAAAACGTCTAATTGATAACCAACGGCCTTAAGGTTGTCCGAACATTCCCTTTTGAATGGTAAGCGGTGATTTTTTACCATCACGAATAAAATCGAACCCTGATTTCGAACCAAATTCTCATCTGTGATGTTTTTGGGTCTAGAGCAGAATTTCTTGCAAAATCTGCACTTTTTAATGGATTCTATGGTAGTCTTATTAGCAAATCAGTAAATTTTTTACCATCAAGAATAAAGTCGAACCTTGATTTTGAACCAAATTCTCATCTGTGATGCTTTTGGGACCAGAGCAGAATTTCTCGCAAAATCTTCACTTTTTAATGGATTCAATCGTAGCTTTATTGGCAAATCAGTAAATTTACGGTTATCGGGAACGTTCTGAGCAATGTACGGTCGAAAATTACCAAGTAATTCAAGAAAAACACAAAAAAAATAATTCTCAAAGCGATATGCATTTATTTCGCCAAAAGAGCTAAGACGAATAAAAATATCGCGTTAGATCCTCCATCGGACATAAGGAGTATTTTTTATCGAGATACTATGATAGTAAAAAACGTCTAATTGATAACCAACGGCCTTAAGGTTGTCCGAACATTCCCTTTTGACTAGTTAGCGGTGATTTTTTACCATCAGGAATAAAATCGAACCCTGATTTCGAACCAAATTCTCATCTGTGATGCTTTTGGGACTAGAGCAGAATTTCACGCAAAATCTTCACTTTTTAATGGAATCAATCGTAGCCTTATTGGCAAATCAGTAAATTTATGGTTGTCGGGAACGTTCTGAGCAATGTACGGTCAAAAATTAACAAGTAATTCAACAATAACACAAAAAAAATTATTCTCAAAGCGATATGCATTTATTCCGCCAAAGGAGCTAAGACGAATAAAAATGTCGCGTTAGATCCTCCATTGGACATAAGATGTATTTTTTTATCAAGAAAATATGATCGTAAAAAACGTCTAATTGATAACCAACGGCCTTAAGGTTGTCCGAACATTCCCTTTTGATTAGTTAGCGGTGATTTTTTACCATCAGGAATAAAATCGAACCCAGATTTCGAACCAAATTCTCATCTGTGATGCTTTTGGGACTAGAGCAGAATTTCTCGCAAAATCTGCACTTTTTAATGGATTCTATCGTAGCCTTATTGGCAAATCAGTAAATTTTTTATCAGAAATAAAATCGAATCATGATTTTGAACCAAATTCTCATCTGTGATGCTTTTTTAATAGAGCAGAATTTCTCGCAAAGTCTGCACTATGTATTGGATTCAATCGTAGCCTTATTGGCAAATCAGTAAATTTTTTACCATCAAGAATAAAATCGAACCTTGATTTTGAACCAAATTCTCATCTGTGATGCTTTTGGGACCAGAGCAGAATTTCTCGCTAAATCTTCACTTTTTAATGGATTCAATCGTAGCTCTATTGCAAATCAGTAAATTTACGGTTATCGGGAACGTTCTGAGCAATGTACGGTCAAAAATTACCAGGAAATTCAAGAAAAACACAATAAAAAAATTCTCAAAGCGATATGCATTTATTCCTCCAAAGGAGCTAAGACGAATAAAAATGTCGCGTTAGTGCCTCCATCGGACATAAGAAGTATCTTTTTATCAAGAAAATATGATCGTAAAAAACGTCTAATTGATAACCAACGGCCTTGAGGTTGTCCGAACATTCCCTTTTGACTAGTTAGCGGTGATTTTTTACCATCAGGAATAAAATCGAACCCTGATTTTGAACCAAATTCTCATCTGTGATGCTTTTGGGACTAGAGCAGAATTTCACGCAAAATCTTCACTTTTTAATGGAATCAATCGTAGCCTTATTGGCAAATCAGTAAATTTATGGTTGTCGGGAACGTTCTGAGCAATGTACGGTCAAAAATTAACAAGTAATTCAACAATAACACAAAAAAAATTATTCTCAAAGCGATATGCATTTATTCCGCCAAAGGAGCTAAGACGAATAAAAATGTCGCGTTAGATTCTCCATTGGACATAAGATGTATTTTTTTATCAAGAAAATATGATCGTGAAAAACGTCTAATTGATAACCAACGGCCTTAAGGTTGTCCGAACATTCCCTTTTGATTAGTTAGCGGTGATTTTTTACCATCAGGAAAAAAATCGAACATTGATTTTGAACCAAATTCTCATATGTGATGCTTTCGGGACCAGAGCAGAATTTCTCGCAAAATCTGCATTTTTCAATGGATTCAATCGTAGCCTTATTGGCAAATCAGTAAATTCTTCATCATCAAAAATAAAATCGAACCTTGATTTTGAACCAAATTCACATCTGTGATGCTTTTGGGACCAGAGCAGAATTTCTCGCTAAATCTTCACTTTTTAATGGATTCAATCGTAGCTTTATTGGCAAATCAGTAAATTTACGGTTATCGGGAACGTTCTGAGCAATGTACGGTCAAAAATTACCAAGTAATTCAACAAAAACACAAAAAAAATAATTCTCAAAGCGATATGCATTTATTCCTCCAAAGGAGGCTAAGACGAATAAAAATGTCGCGTTAGATCCTCCATCGGACATAAGAAGTATTTTTTTATCAAGAAAATATGATCGTAAAAAACGTCTAATTGATAACCAACGGCCTTAAGGTTGTCCGAACAATCCCTTTTGACTAGTTAGCGGTGATTTTTTACCATCAGGAAAAAAATCGAACCCTCATTTCGAACCAAATTCTCATCTGTGATGCTTTTGGGACTAGAGCAGGATTTCTCGCAAAATCTGCACTTTTTAATGGATTCTATCGTAGCCTTATTGGCAAATCAGTAAATTTTTTATCAGAAATAAAATCGAACCTTGATTTTGAACCATCAGGAAATTTATGGTTATCGGGAACGTTCTGAGCAATGTACGGTCAAAAATTAACAAGTAATTCAACAAAAACACAAAAAATTTAATTCTCAAAGCGATATGCATTTATTCCGCCAAAGGAGCTAAGACGAATAAAAATGTCGCGTTAGATCCTCCATCGGACATAAGAAGTATTTTTTTATCAAGAAAATATGATCGTAAAAAACGTCTGATTGATAACCAACGACCTTAAGGTTGTCCGAACATTCCCTTTTGACTATTTAGCGGGATTTTTTACCATCAGGAATAAAATCGAAAATCGATTTCGAACCAAATTCTCATCTGTGATGCTTTTGATACCAGAGCAGGATTCCTCGCAAGCCTGCACTTTGTAATGGATTCTGTCGTAGCTTTATTGGGAAATTAGCAAAACGGTTATCAGAAACATTCTGAGCAATGACGGTCATAAATGACCAAATATTTTAACAAAAAACACAAAAAACTTCATTCTCAAAGCAATAAGCATTTATTCCTCCAAAGAAAATAAGAACAAGTAGCAAAGTCCTCACGGGGTGAGTTACTAAAGCGCATTTTCTGTGAGCGAAAAAGTTGTAATTATTATTTAATTAAAGTAAGTAGCAAGAGTAGTAGGTAGTTGTAGAATTAAACGTTGTTTCAAAAGGGTTGTCATCTCGGGCGGCCAAGAAATTTGACACTTGGGTTTAAAATAATGCGTGAAGGGGGTACGATTTAAAAAACCAACGTTTGCTCTTGCACTGGCCCAGGTACGGCACAGTCATTTAGAAAAAACCCAAAATTTATACGACTCTTCCTTGCAGAGTTATGTTCCATTTAAAATTTGGAAGTTTGAGAGTGTGGGGGCAAAAGGGGGGGCGATTTAGATTTTGTTTCAAATATCTCTTAATCACAGAATTTCATCCTCTTTCATTTGGTGTATCGCATCCTATGTAGTTTCATTTGAAATTTTGAAGTTGGGGTAGGTGGGGACAAAGGGGGTATGATTTAAAAACAAAGCGTGTGCTCTTGCACTGGACCAGGTACGTCGCAGTCATTTAGAAAAAACCCGAAGTTTATGCGACTCTTCGTTGGAGAGTTATATTCCATTTAAAATTAGGAAGTTTGAGAGGGGGGGACAAAAGGGAGGGGGGGGCGATTTAGATTTTTTTTACAATTTCTCTCAGACACAGAATTTCATTCTCTTTCATTTGGTGTATCGCATCCTATGTAGTTTCATTTGAAATTTTGAAGTTGGGGTAGGGGGGACGAAGGGGGTACGATGTAAAAAAAAACCTGTGCTCTTGCACTGGCTCAGGTACGTCACAGTCATTTAGAAAAAACCCGAAGTTCATACGACTCTTCCTTGCAGAGTTATGTTCCATTTAAAATTAGGAAGTTTGAGAAGGTGGGGGCAAAAGGGAGGGGCGATTTAGAATTTTTTTTTAATTTCTCTTAATTACAGAGTTTCCTCTTCTTTCATTTGGTGTATCGCATCCTATGTAGTTTCTATTCCATTTAAAATTAGGAAGTTTGAGAGAGGGGGACAAAAGGGGGGGGGGGGCGATTTAGAATTTTTTTACAATTTCTCTCAGACACAGAATTTCATCCTCTTTCATTTGGTGTATCGCATCCTATGTAGTTTCATTTGAAATTTTGAAGTTGGGGTAGGTGGGGACGAAGGGGGTACGATGTAAAAAAAAACCTGTGCTCTTGCACTGGCTCAGGTACGTCACAGTCATTTAGAAAAAACCCGAAGTTCATACGACTCTTCCTTGCAGAGTTATGTTCCATTTAAAATTAGGAAGTTTGAGAAGGTGGGGGCAAAAGGGAGGGGCGATTTAGAATTTTTTTTAATTTCTCTTTATTACAGAATTTCCTCTTCTTTCATTTGGTGTATCGCATCCTATGTAGTTTCTATTCCATTTAAAATTAGGAAGTTTGAGAGAGAGGGACAAAAGGGGGGGGGGGCGATTTAGAATTTTTTTACAATTTCTCTCAGACACAGAATTTCATCCTCTTTCATTTGGTGTATCGCATCCTATGTAGTTTCATTTGAAATTTTGAAGTTGGGGTAGGTGGGGACGAAGGGGGTACGATGTAAAAAAAAACCTGTGCTCTTGCACTGGCTCAGGTACGTCACAGTCATTTAGAAAAAACCCGAAGTTCATACGACTCTTCCTTGCAGAGTTATGTTCCATTTAAAATTAGGAAGTTTGAGAAGGTGGGGGCACAAGGGGGGGCGATTTAGAATTTTTTTTTTAATTTCTCTTAATTACAGAATTTCCTCTTCTTTCATTTGGTGTATCGCATCCTATGTAGTTTCTATTCCATTTCAAATTAGGAAGTTTGAGAGAGGGGGACAAAAGGGGGGGGGGCGATTTAGAATTTTTTTACAATTTCTCTCAGACACAGAATTTCATCCTCTTTCATTTGGTGTATCGCATCCTATGTAGTTTCATTTGAAATTTTGAAGTTGGGGTAGGTGGGGACGAAGGGGGTACGATGTAAAAAAAAACCTGTGCTCTTGCACTGGCTCAGGTACGTCACAGTCATTTAGAAAAAACCCGAAGTTCATACGACTCTTCCTTGCAGAGTTATGTTCCATTTAAAATTAGGAAGTTTGAGAAGGTGGGGGCACAAGGGGGGGCGATTTAGAATTTTTTTTTTAATTTCTCTTAATTACAGAATTTCCTCTTCTTTCATTTGGTGTATCGCATCCTATGTAGTTTCATTTGAAATTTGGAAGTTGGGGTAGGTGGGGACGAAGGGGGTACGATGTAAAAACAAAAAACTGTGCTCTTGCACTGGCCCAGGTACGTCACAGTCATTTGGAAAAAGCCCGAAGTTTATACGACTCTTCGTTTAGGAGGAGTTACGTTACAGGACGGACGGACGGACGGGCGGACAGACGGACGGACGGACGGACGGACGGACGGCAAAGCGGCCATAATAGCGATTTTTCTTTCAGAAAATGCGCTAAAAATGACGCGTTACATCCTCCATCGGCCATAAGATGTATTTGTTTATTGAGAAAATATGATCGTAAAAAGCGTCTAATTGATAACAACCGGCCTTTAGGTTGTCCGAACATTCCATTTCGACTATACCATTTCCAGTTGTAATTCAGATAGCGTCAATTGATTCCAGAACTTATGCCTTTAAATCTCATTCAGAAGTTCTGAAATCCAATTGACGCTATCTGAATTACAACTGGAAAAGGTATATAGTTACAGGTGATTTTTTAAAATCAGGAATAAAATTGAACCTCGATTTTCGAGGGGCTCATCATTTCTGCAATACCTGTACAAAATCTCTGCAATGCTTTTGAATACTTCCGCAATACTCTGCAATACACTCAATTTAGGCACTCTGCAATACTCTGCAATACAGGCTGCAATACCTAGAGTATTGCTGCAACACCTGTACAAATTTTGAGAAGTGTTGAGCCCCTCGTCGATTTCGAACCAAATTCTCATCTGTGATGCTTTTGAGACCAGAGCAGAATCGCAAAGTCTGCACTTTGTGTTGGATTTTATCGTAGCCTTATTGGGGAATCAGCAAATTTATGGTTACCGGGAACGTTCTGAGCAATGCACAATAAAAAATTACCAAGAAATTCAACAAAAATACAAAAAATTCAATTCTCAAAGCGATAAGCATTTATTCCGTCAAAGGAACTAAGACGAATAAAAATGCCGCGTTAGATCCTTTATCGACCCTAAGATATGAGAATGATGCTGAATATCTTTTCTGCGCTCCTGATGTCTCAGCTCCAGTTTTTCTCATTTTCCCGGGAACCTGCGGCTTTGCTCCTACCATTGATCAATGGAACTGGTAAAGAAACCCTTCTATTCAAGTTTTTCAACTTCCCGTAAAATTCACTCCTACCCCATAACTATACCTATCTTCCCTCCTCTAATAACTTTTGTTGAAGGCAAATGGTTTAGCGATGATTATAGCAAAGGTCAATCTAGAAATAAGTGAGCCCATTTGGAGCTGTCAGTCCTGTTACATCAGAAATCAAAATATCTGACCTGCTTCCGTTAGGGGTGCAAGTAATTTTTTTCTCTCGCTGCGAGTTCCCATATTAAACACAAAAAGTCCGGCCCAAATCGGAGCGATTCAAATAATTGGAGTTACTTGGGGTAGTTTTGAAGAGGTGGGGGTAAAAACTGTGAAAGGATTCCGTCCCCCTCGAGTTTATCCAACCGAGAAAGTCCGGTTCAGATCAGGGCTACTTGAGAAAAAGGGGAGATTTTGAGGGGGTTGATGGCGAGGGGTGTGAAGTAAAATGAAGGTTTTTTCTCTGCGTGAATTTCCATATCAAACACAAAAAGTCCGGCACAAATCGGAGCGATTCAAATAACTAGAGGGGCATGGGGTAGTTTTGAGCGGGTGGGTGTGAAAAGTGTAAGAAGGTTTCTTTCCCCCGCGAGTTTTACCATCTAACCGAGAAACTCTGGTTAAGATCAGGGCTACTTGAGAAAGGGGATGATTTTGAGGGGTTGGGGCGGCGAGAGGGGTGCAAGTAAAATGAAGTTTTTTTCTTCCCGCGAATTTACATATCAAACACAAAAAGTCCGTCCCAAATCTAAACGATTCAAGTAATTGGAGGAAAGTGGGGTGGTTTTAAGGGGGTGGAGGTGAAAAGTGTAGAAAGGTTTCCTTCTCCCTGCGAGTTGCTCTATCCAACATACAAAATCCGGTTCAGATCGGAGCTACTTGAGAAAAGCGGGTGATTTTTAGGGGGAGGGATTGAGGGTGCAAAGTAATATGGACCACTTACTAATTTCAAAAGTGAATAGATAATTTCATATCAACTCAAAGTCAAAAAGGAGGTAAGACTACTTAACGAGACAATTAATCTTACTTCCGCTTTGATACCTCAGCGACAGTCGTGCGCTCTAGCGGCAAACCCTCACATTAATTTACACCTAAATTAGCCAATTTTCACGAATATCTAAGACAACAACCGGTAAAACAGGAAGCATTCTCAAAGTTATCAACTGCAAGAGGAGATAAGACGTTACATTATCTCAAGGAGGAGGTAAGACGAATCGCGTCTTAACTCCGCTTTGTGGGTCTTACTTCCGCCCGCAAAAAACGGAACTAAGGATGAAATATTAGTCCGCTAATCGGAACTAAAGAAGACTAGATGATAATAATAATAAGTTCATTTTTTCCAACAGACATTTTTGTCTCAAGTGGACAATAATAATTAATTATGTGATTTAACAATTCTTATCTTATATGTATACTTTTCCATTATTTTTCTTCTGAATATAGCTTCGGTAAAATTTTGACTAAAGATATCCAAATTTTCGTCGCTTGCAGAAAAATCATTGTACAGCCTAAAACAAGTGATAAGGGGTAAATTTGGGTGATGGAATGTATTAGGAGTGCTAAAATGAAATGTTAATGAACTCCGACTTGCTATACGAGGAGTATTTATTTTTATTTCACTCAACAATGACGGGCTACCTGAATCTCCTTTCAAAAGTTTTTGTAAAAAAATAAAATGACTAACATTTCTTCTAGACAGAAGAGAGTTCTCCTTCACATTATTCAATAAATAGTTTTGTTCACAATGTCTTGGTGAGTAATAACCATGCATTTTGAAAAATAAAAATTTTGAAAATTTTCGAAGGACGTTCTCAATCAATTTGATATAGATTTTTTTATGCGGAGACCAAATTACACAGCAGTATTCCAACTTGGACCGAACAAGTGCGTGGAACAATGTTCTGATAGCTGAAATATTACAAAACTCTTTTGTATTTCTAAAAATGAAGCCTAAGGTTTTTGATGCAGTATTTGTGATATGTACAATATGAGGTATGAAAGTTAGAGCTGTATCCATGATTACACCCAAATCCATAATTTCGCTACAATTAGCAAGCGAGAAACCTTTTATGTTGTAGCAAAAATTTATTTTTTGGTTTATCCTTGTAAAACATATTTTTTTGCATTTGTCAATATTTAGATCCAATTTATTTTTCTTACACCATAAAATCAACATATCTAAGCTATTTTGTAAGTCTAAACAATCAGTTATTGAATTAATTATATGAGCAATTTTGAGGTCATCAGCATAGATGAAAATTTCACAGTTGATATTACAAACAGAAACAACATCATTATAAATATCATATATATGTTGTGAGCTATGTAAAATCAAAGGACATTCAACTTCTGTTTGTGAACAACAAGAGAACCATTGCAACAATTTTTTAGATATCAAAGAACCTACAATGTACACTATCATTTTGAATGATGCCGTTTCCAATACTTTCAAAATTCCAGCTTTAATTGGTAAAAACAAATTTGAAATGGAAATTGACACGGGTTCCTCAATATCAGCAATTTCTTCTGATTGTTATCAAAAATATTTATCTGCTTCCATGTTCTATCACTTTGAATACATATTCTGGATCTAAGATTACGCCAATTGGACAGATCAACGTGCCCATTACAGTTGACGATGAAACTGAAATAGTCAATTTGATTGTGATAAAAAGTGAAAATGTATTGCCATTATTTTGGCAAGATTTGATGAGAAAGTTCAATTTATGTTATGAGGTTTATGTCAAGAACAGGTTGGAACCTGAACTTGCAAAAACTTCAGGTTTTAATAGCTTGTTGGACAAATTTCAAGACCTTTTTCAAGGATGAACCAGGTTTATTCAAACACAAAAAAGTAAAGCTGCCGGTCGTTAGCGAGTCAAAACCAATAAAATTCTTGAAACCTCGAAAATTACCTTTGGCTTTCAAAGATAAGGTTGAAAAGGAGTTGGCCAGATTGGAAGACGAGGAGAGTGTTATCACTCCTATATCTGGTTCGCAATGGGGCACTCCATTAGTACCTGTGGTTGAATCTGATAATTCATTGAGACTATGTGCAGACTATAAGTCTACAGTAAATCCAATTCTCAAAGATGATAGATATCCTTCGCCAAATATTTGATCAGCTCTTTGCAGTTTTACAAGGTGGTGAAAAGTTTACAAAACTTGATTTGAAAAACGCCCACAATCAAATTGAACTGGATGAGGAATTGAAAACAATTTTGGCATGGAGTACTCATAAAGGTATTTTTAGAGTAGACAGACTGCTTTCTGGAACCAAACCTGCTTGTGCTATTTCCCAGAGGATTATGGATAGAACACTACAGGGATGTGAAGGTACGGTGGTTTTCCTTGACGATATAGTAGTTACTGGTGATGATGGCGTAGAGCATTTCAAAAATTCAGAAGTGGTGTTTTCAAGATTGCTGGATGCAGGATTTCGTTTAAAGAAAAACAAGTGTTGTTTTTTTCAAGAAGAGATCACTTATTTGGGACATGTAATTAATAAGGAAGGTCTGAAAAAGGGGACGTCGAAGGTAGACGCAATACTGGATTGTAAAACACCAGAGAATATTACAGAGTTAGTTTTTTCTAGGAATGTTGAACTATTATTAAAAATTTATTGAGAATGTTACAGATATTGTGCACCCACTGTATAAATTGTTGAAGAAGAATACACGTTTTGAATTCTTCTGATTCATTAAAATCCAGATCTACCTTTGAAAGTAAGTTGCGACGCAAGTTCATATGGAGTAGCGAGAGTATTATCGCACATTTTACCTAATGGGAATGGAAGACCAATTTGTTTTGCTTCAAGAAAACTTAGCAAAAGTGAAATGGCTCATTCAACTTTGGACAAAGAGGCATTATCAATTCATTTCTCCGTGAGAAAATTTTATCACTATCTTATAGGACGCAAATTTCTTTTGACAACAGATCACAAACCTTTAATTCATTTATTTGGAGACAAGAGAGGTATTCTTGTGATAGCGGCTGGCAGATTACAGCGCTGGGCTGTTTTCTTATCTCAGTTTGATTTTACCATCAAATATCTGAAAGGTACGTTGAATGGAAATGCAGATTGTTTGTCACGCTTACTTTCGTCTGTCGAAGTGGAGGAACTGAATTATTCTTATGTGAATTTCATTTATGATAACCATGACCTACCACTTACGGCAGCAGATATTCGGGATGAAACAAAAAAAGATGAAGTTTTATCCAAGATTTTATCTCAAATTAGGGAGGGATGGCATAACAAATTGGAGGGAGATTTGTTCAAGCCTTTCATTGGTCGAAAAAATGAACTGAATCTAGAAAATAATATAATAATGTGGGGTAACAGAGTTGTAATACCGGAAAAGTGCAGAAAGTTGTTGTTAGAGGAATTACATATTACGCACCCGAAAATAGTGAAAATGAAAAGTGTAGCGCGATCCTATTTTTGGTGGCCAAAGTTAGATATGGATAATGAGAATTTGATTAAGGCTTGTGAGGCTTGTAGCAAGGCAAGGCCTAGTCCGCCTAGAGCATCATTGATCGAATATGAAAAACCTAGCTACGTATTTGAAAGAGTTCATATTGATTTTTTTGGTCCTGTTAGGAATAAGATGTTTCTAGTTTTAATAGATGCATTTAGCAAATGGGAGGGAAGCCATGGAATCAAACCTGTTACGTCTGCAAGTACCATTGATATTTTGATGGAGGTGATGATAGCTAGTAATCGAGCTGCGGAGAATGCAGTAAAAAGTGTCAAAATAGCTTTAAAGGAATCTTTCGAAGATCCACAAAACGGTTCCAGCTCGATTTCTTGTATTCTGTCAAGATATCTTTTGAATTACAGGACAACGTCTCACTGCACGACTGGTGCTACGCCTGGTTTTGCGATGTTTAACAGGAATATTAAAGTAAGGCTAGACCCGCTCAAGCCAGAGAATTTGAAAGTCAAAGAAAATAAATTCAACATAATAAAGCCAGGAAGAGATATTCATTTTTTTTTCTGTGGGTGAGGGGGTGTATGTACGAGATTTTAGAAATGTTAACAAAAAAGAATGGTTGGAAGGAGAAATCATAAAGAAATTGGGACCCCGTGTTTATTCAGTAAAAAATATATTAAATAATATTTGGAAAAGGCATTGTAAGGATATAATTAGTGGTAGAGGTGTGTGATATATCGAGTTGGTAGAATAATTGAAATGTCATAAAATGATCAATAAAGACATCCCAAATTCCGTATACTTTGCCTACAGGACTGCAAGAGGGGCCTTATTGGAAGTCTGAAAGCTATGGAAACTGTCGCCGTCTCAAGTCGATTTTAGAAACGACTTGCTTCACCATCTCTCAGAAGGAACATTATGCTTCCGCTTCTTCGTGCGGAAAGCAGAGCTTACTCCCATTTGAAATTCTCTCCTTTGATCTTCTTGTCTTCACAGCCGGACCCAAGTAGCAATCCGACGTCGGGCCAACGTTGCGATTCGCGACCTGAGGTCGGCAGCCGACGTCCGCGCGACGTTGAGGCGACTCACATTTGCACCAATTTGGTCAATGAAATGCGGGTCGGTACGACGTTGGCATCCGCGACGTTGTGATTGCCGACCGAAACTCGACCAAATCCGACCATCTTACCTACGTGTAGCCAAAGTCGCCTGTCGTGTACCTAATCCGACTAATGCTAGTCGCATTAGGTGGACTTTATTTAACCTGTTTTGTACTAAAGAAATATAGCTCCAAATATAGGACGGTAAAGTTTCCCTAATCCAACCATCAGTCAAATTCAGACCAAAACTACCTACCACAATACAATATGTTGCCGTATAAGATATAACAGACAACAGAGCATCTGAACTTTAATAATGAAATTTTGTGATTGGTTGATATGAAAACTTGATGCGAAGAAAATTTTACTGATGAACAAGTATGTTTTAAGTCGAAAATACTCATCGCCCACCAAAAATTTGGCTGTTTCAAAATATTTTAATTTTATATTAAAACATTCATCAATTAAAACACCGTTTCTCAAAAGAAAAGAAGACCAAAGAAGTATGTATATATACTTAATTAATCAATAGCCACCATAATTTCGTTTCTCGAGTTCAAAAATGATAAATTCAATAATTTCAAAGATTTTCATTGGCATTTCTTCAACATGGCCTCTTCTTGTTGTTTTGATATTGGAAGAAAAAATGGCCGCGTCGGCTCTTTCTATCTATACTGACTAAATCCGACTAAGTTTTATACGAGTATAAATTTCTAGACCAATTCCGACCAATTCTGACTTCTGGTTTGATTTATTGTACCAATGCCGACCTAATCCGACCTATAGTCGGCGTATATACAATTGCACCAAAACGCCGTGCACATGTCCAGGGCCACCCAGCATAGCGGTTAATAATGTCCATTGTTGCCGTGGTCCCGGCCGTTTTCGCCCAGGGCCGGGCCGGCGCTAGGTATTTTGCCGTCTGAACCGAAGCTCAATTTTTCCGCTTTCATCGGACGTGAGCTAACAATGGTCAAGTCTATATACCTATGTCCTATACCCATATTATTTTTGGATTTTACTACACTTTATACAACCCCGGGTGCAATCCCAACAATAAAATTTGAAAACTGGTGCATGACGTTTCCGCGTGCCAGTTAATTTCCGGACCTCTCAAATTACGCCTGGAATCTAACACAGGGGCGGCGCCACGGCTTCTTGAAGTGAAAAAAATACAAAATGAAATTTTGGAACATTTTGCCTCCAGAATTTGCCACCCCTGGAATTTGCCGCCTGAATCAGGGGCTTCGCCGATTCATGCCTAGCGCCGGCCCTGCGGGACCGAAATCTGGACGACCGTTACACCAGACTAGACTGGTCGCATTAGGCACAAAAATATATACCGAATCCAACGTTGGATACGCCAACGTCCAGCCGACGTTGCATATCCCAACGTTGGGTATGCCGACGTCAGCCGACGTTGTCAAGCTTGCCCAAATATAACTACAGACTGATTTGGTCGCATTAGGTATAAAAATACCCACCGTGTCCAACGTTGGGTATCCCAACGTCCATCCGACGTTGGATGCGCCAACGTTGTATTTACCGACGTCGTGCCAACGTCGGTTTTAGTTGCATGGGCGACGTCGGGTTGCCGACGTAAAGGCAACGTTGTTCCAACGTCGCCTCGTGACTTTCAAACATTGGTCGCCATCCGACCAAAATTTGCACTAATTCCGACGTCGGAATTGGTAAAAATTTGGTCGGAAGTCGGGTAAATGTTACTTGGGGAGATTCATCAGCGCTGCCACTTTCAACGTATAGTCTTCCAAGACTTGCTTGACTGGAACGTGACTGCGACGTTTTGATTTCGACGTATGTACAAAACTCTATGACAGGAACTACCTTCGATCTACAATGATCTTTGAAATTTGTCGCACAAACCCCTCATTTTGTCGTGACTTTCCCTTCTTTTGCCGTGGTAAGCACTAAATTTGCCGTCATTGAAACATCTTCTGTCGCTTCATGTCTGGCGTTCAAAATATTTATTTGTCGCGTGAACAACTATTTTGCAGTGATGTAGACCATTTTTTTTTTGTTTTTTTGACCTTTTTTGTCGGGCCGAAGAATACCACACTTTTTGAACTCCAGAAACAAAATCATACATCAAGTGGATGATTTCCGTGAAGGATGCACTTCAACTTGATGGCCCCTTGAAATTTTCCGAAGATGAACACTTCTAACAGTAAAAAAAATTCGTCAAAATTGTCAAGAGAAAAAACAAGTTTTTTCAAGTTAATTTGTTTAAACTTGTTTTTATCCAAATTTACACATCGGATTCAAGTTCAAGAGATTAAATTTAGTCGGAAAAAATATCAAACTTGTCGTGATCGGTTCTAGATGGTCAGAAAAACAAAAATGGACCACCTAGCAGAGCTTGCCCCCCCCCCTCTCACGACTCCCCCACCCCCCTCCTCCAATAACTCAAAACTCCCGGGTGCGATTTTTGGCGATTTAGGATATGTTGTAGGGCACTCAATTCTGAACAAAATATGGAATTTTCAGGAGGTCCATATTTTTTCCGAGGTTGAAATCCATCATTCTTGTACTATTACAGGTGTTGGCCAAAATTTTCGGTTGGGACATGAAGAATTCTTGGGCTACAAAAATGGACACCGATAGCGACATGCCCACCTTCCTTCGCATCCACGATCGTTACATGGTGACCTTGCTCAAGATCATGTGTCACTTTTACGGCGCAGGCGTTGGAACTTACCAAACCATAGCCGCCCCTGAAATGTTGCTGCTTTGCCTGGTGATTATAAGCGGCATGGCGTACTACTGCTACTCCATCGTCATCGTCGGCACGCTCTTCGGCACAGCCAACATTTCCGCAAGCAAATACGACGAAGTCATTCTGCAGCTGAAAGAGTACGCCGCCAACAAGTACTACCCGAACGAGCTGCGCAGACGTCTCTACCTCTACTACGAATACAAGTTCCAGCACAAGTTCTTTTCCGAACAGGCCATCTTGTCTTCGCTGTCCGAACACCTCAGACTGGAAGTCATCCTGCATTCTTCCAGGCACCTCATCGAAAACGTCCACATCTTCAGGTGCATGTCCAGACCGGCCATCGGAACGGTCCTGTCCATACTCAGACCGGAAATTTACCTGCCGGGCGACAGGATCCTCGGCACGGACATCAGATCCGATTCGTGGCATTTCATATCGCACGGCACCGTAGCCGTGTACTTTCAAGACGACAACACCGAGCTGTATCACTTGGAAGACGGCGACCATTTCTCCGGAGACGTACCCAACGGAATGATATTGGGACACAAGTATTACGTGAAGGCCATAGAAATAACCAAAGTGTACAGCATGTCCGACACGCAGATGACGTTTTGTAAGACGGCATTTCCGGAAATCGGCCAGAAGGTGGGGAAGATACGCCAGGCGCGAATGGCGTTGGTCGAGAGGCTGGTGTTTTTGAAGGAGGACAAATGCCGTCGGGACATCCTGTACGACCTGGGACACGGCAAGATCCTGCAACGGGGAGAGCCGAGGCGAAAGTCCCGGTGGAATTTTACGAGGAGGAAATGAAGTCGGATTCGCTCGCTTTGTTGTCCAGAGCACAGTTTCGCGGCGAACTGCTTGGTTTTCTTGGCTTCTTAGTATCGTGCATGATCTCACACGTTTATTTTATTGTGAAATTGTTTTTATTGTTCCCTGTTCACATTTAAAAAAAAAAGCTCAATAAAAAACATTCTTACGCTTATTCAGGTATACGACAGAATGAAGTAGACAATCGCCTGCAGCGACCACTTCGCAGACTAAGGTTGAGTAGCAGTCGCCAAAGGCGACCAACTGCAGACGTCTCTTTGGCTTTATAAGCTGAAGCAGGACAAGTCAACGTGGCCTCAAGACAGAAAAATTTGATCGCCAACGACAAGAGGAACACCGGACGTGCTTCACTCAGCTCAAATGCCATTAAATGAGTCCAAGGAGCTATCAGGCTCACAAAATCACACAGAACGTGTAACCCCACTGGTATCACTTGTTTCAAATGACGTAGAGGTACTCTGGGGGTGCCCGGGGAAAGATCTGATCCTGAACGTGGCCCACCTCAGGAGCTGCTCCTGGGCAGGTTTGACTTAATCAGCCTTGAGCGGCGCAAAGACTTGGTCATCACTGGCCAGGCTACCGGAATTTTAGACAAAACTACCACTGAAATTGTTGGGCCTGGGTTGAAGATTTCTGAGTCATTTTACGTTGGTACGTACTGTAACATCCCGGTCATTGGACACCAACTGTAAATTATCCTAAAGTCATGGCACCTAGGTACTGTAAAATTCTGAGTCACGACAACTACTTTGTAACATCCCAACCTCACGGTAACATTTTGTAATAAACCTCGTCACCGGCCCCAATTTTGTGATATCCCTTCCCTTCCCTACGTTAAATTAATTAAGCTGTGATGCGTCTAATTACCCTAAGTCGTATTTCGTTGTGCCGTAGATTTTATTTTACCTTTACCTAAGTTATTTAACCCGATTACATCTACCTCAGCTTCACGTCGTGCTAATACCTCAAGCCTACTCTAGTAGTAACCTCACGTTCTTCTTAAAGGGAATGAATTGAATAAATATTGAAAGAATAAACAAAGTCATTTAACCACACCTCAATTTTATTACAAATTAATCAATCATCGCCAACTTAATTAAATTACCCTTAATTATTCATTTCATAATTTCCTGACGTGCTGGCATTCAGCTAGCGTTAGGAATTGGATTAGTTTACATCGAGATTTACATTCGGTTTCTGAAAGAAAAGTACATCCTAATACCGTGTGCAATCCTACGACGAATTTGTTCAACCCTTGCAAATTAATTCCGTTCTCATTCTTCCTAATTTTCAGAATTATGGGTGAATCCATTTCCTAGTACACTTGAGTTTAATTCCCTGCCTAATTCATTTATCCTTTTTCCAATTTTTGTTTCAACCCTTTCACCCCTTTCTCCCATTCACCCTGGTACGAAAAGAAATCTTTACTATTTAATTGTACTTAGAGAGAGATTGTTGTTCACCGAGTTTTGTCTTGATCTTTCGAATTTATAGCCATTATTTTAATTATTGATCAAATAATTTACATAAAATTTGAGTGTTGACATTCCATAGATTTTATATCCAGCTGGTGCTATAGTTCATAATTTGAAGACTTATCCAGCAGCTCGGTTTCATGCAGGTTCAATACCATTACACAAATTTACAATATGGAGTACAAGTCATCGCAATGAGCCTCTAATTAATTAGCCTGCAAATTTGATTTTATGTCTCGTTCATTTCTTATCTTGAAGTGTTTCGAAACGACACTGAATTTTCTTAGCATTACTCAAGGGGTTTCTCTTTGGAAACTCGGCCTCATGCCTTTAAATTCTTTGTCGCGCGAAAGGGTTAAATATCTTATTCTATGGGGGAAGATAACGCGTAATCGAGATTTTGCCCAGATTTGATTTGCATAAATACTGCTAGTGCTTGTCTCAGCTAATAGAGTCTACAAAATCATGCTCTGTCGGAAGCCAAATCTCTTAAAAGGGTTGCTGAGGTTTCACCCTTTTTCTTGCATCTGGAAGGTAGTCATCTGAAAACAAGGGGCCGCATTTTAAAAGCTCAGAGCAATTACAAATAATTCAAATCGGCTTGACGCTTATCATGGCTGTTCAAAAGATCAAACAAAACCTACTATCATTTTTTTAAACCAAAACAATTACTTCAACCTTATTTAAACCATTCGCATTCGATTACAATAGAAATCAGACTTGCCTTAAGGTTTTCCTTCCACGTCACTGATTTACTACAAATCTATCACAGTGTTTTAGCACTTTTCTTAATTTATTCTTCTTCAAAAATATTAGTTATCTTCCCGCAAAATACACCCGTCGTGCTCGACTCTTACCACCCGAATCTTTTCCTCACCCCCGTCTCTATTCATGGACCCTTCCTGTTACCACACCCCCGTCTCCCGTCACAACCCTCTGGCCTACCAACGTCGATGCCTGCATGCTTTCTTGCATCCGGTGTCACTCCGATGCTGGCCGGCAAAAATCGATATATTTCGCATTCCTCAACCAAATTTCTTTCCTTTCCTTTACCGCCCGTAATGCTAATTTTATCCCCAAATATTTCATTCCCCTTTATTTTATAATTCTAAGCCGTTCTGCCACAGAGGCCCCCCTGAACTTTTAGTCTAGAGCTATCTAACTAAAAGTTCACTCGCGTCCCTTAGTCTAGGCTACTTCGTTAAATTTAAATTGAACAGATTAACATACAAATTTTCAGCTTATAGTTATAAACAAGAACAGCCTTTTCTCGAGCCTTTTGCTTTGGTCTGCAGAGTAAAACCTCAGTTACTCAAATGGGAAACCCCTGCAGAGAGGAAAGTCGTATAAGACATAGAACCTCTAGGCAATAAATTTAAAGCTACGCGAATTTTCCTTGAGTCTTCATTTCCGCAGGGTCTTCAATCCACTAGGCGAAATTATTCTCATTGGTCCATCTTGATCTGAGTTGTTCCGAATCTCACTAGTCTCCAGGATTTATCTGAAATTCAACGAAGCTAAGTTCCATTGTCTAATCAAGTTTAATTAACATAACTTTACGTGAATTGGATCTGGTGTCCTCGATCCTTGTACCACTTCCAGTTAGATCCTCGCGAGAGTCCGTCCACGTCGTCGACGTCGCTTCCTAGGTGGTTCTGAAGAAATAGAGTCCTCCGGACTATCGAAGTTCGTTGGCTCCCTCCGTGGTTCAACTTCCGATGTTATGACATCTCTTGAATTTTGCACAGCATCTTCTAACTTTTGTAGTAAGGCTCCAGTTTTCGATATGGATTCGCATCCGCTTACAATCCATAGCTGTTGGATGTTTACTGGGAAGTGATATCTCAATTCCTGCACGAGCGACTTTTCCGGAATTGACGTCGTCAGAAAACTTGCTAGTTCAACCATTTTTGCAAAATAGTCGAAAAGATTATTGTCATTTTTGGAATCATATACGCCATCTCGAATCTGCTTTCGAATTCCTCGTTGCTTGCTTTCCGGCCAATAGCGAGAGATAAACTGGCTACAGAAGTCGCTGTACGATTTCCACTCGTGGAAAAATATGTTCGCCCATCGTCTCGGTGCTCCCTGCATCGCTTCGAGAGAGATTTTCAGTTTTCTATAGTCTTCTTTGATACCTTGGTTTTCAAAATATCGCTCCAGTTTTGAGAGAAAAACCAGTGGAATTTGACGGTCGTCCGTGTGGAATTTGGGAAATTTTGGTGGTTGATTTGTGTGCGCTGCCCGTCGTTACAGTTCCAAAAGAATCGCCGCAATTTCACTCGAATCCGCCGCCGTTGTACTGACTCCGTCCCTGTCGTCAACCCCTTTCTCTCCGGTCGTCGGGTCTGCATTGTTAAGCTGCAGGTCCGGCTCTCGTGGTGCATCCTCCGTAGGTAGTTTCTGGGACATCCTTTGTTCGATTTCGGCTCGCCGAATTAATTTCGTTTCGAAAGAAAACAAATAGTGATTAGTTTTTTTTTTCTGTTGTTTAACTAATTACTGTTTTGTTGCAGCTACAATTTCACTTTGTTTAATTATAACTCATTAATTTAAAATCTCTCAAGTCAACATTTCTCTTTAAGTACAATATGCTCTACCGAATCATCCCTTTAGGTTATTGTTGAATCAATTTAGTTCTGCCCCCCAGATTAAAAGAAATCATGTAACCCTTTCAATCCGACTTCGCATTTTAAATTTTTAGGTCGCTTTTCGCTCGCCAAGTTTGTTTCGCTGCGTTTTGGTTTAAATTCTCAGGTTTCCAAAGTCACATCTGTGTCGACTGGAATGTGCCTTTCGCCAGAGTTTTTTTCTACCTACGCCTCCCGATGAGTCACCCTCCTAACGAGCAACAGGCCTGCTACCTACCGTCCTTCACACTTTTAGAATATCTTTAATTTGTGTCCCGAAATTATTTCTCATTTACACTATTTACCATAAACTTCCTGATTTTTCTTGTCGATTACTTGCAGTACCTCTCACACATTACGATTGTGTGTTTAGGCTTCGGTTTAAACGATAGATTTTCTAATATTTTTCTTACAATTTCTTGGGTGTTTCCTCAAACGTTACTTCTTCGATTATTTCCTTTCACTCGGTTTGTCCCTTTAATTTTCTTCAGCTCTCATAATTTGATCAGCTACTCTGTATTTTTATTTCACGAATACATCTGCTACGCTTCAATTTTCCTACCCCTATTTATTCCCTGATTTGTAAAATTTCAGCACCGTGGTCCATCATATTCAAATGGCTTATTTAGTTTGAAAATTCACCCTATGCAAATTATAGTCGTAGTTTAAAGTGAGCTTTTGTCACTCCGTTGTGTATTTTTCGACCCACATCTTGCTACCTGCTCCCGGAACGACCCTTTCCACATCTGTTCGCCCACGCCCAGAACCATTAAAACACCCTTGGCGAAATTCCACCTACTCTCGGTCCTTTTCTATATATGCGCGTGTTTTGATTTTTCTAGCCTATTTACCTTTGTTTATTTCCCAATCATTTATCCAATCATTGCTTCTAAGTACCTCTAATCCTGCGTCACGGAACACACTGTAACATCCCGGTCATTGGACACCAACTGTAAATTATCCTAAAGTCATGGCACCTAGGTACTGTAAAATTCTGAGTCACGACAACTACTTTGTAACATCCCAACCTCACGGTAACATTTTGTAATAAACCTCGTCACCGGCCCCAATTTTGTGATATCCCTTCCCTTCCCTACGTTAAATTAATTAAGCTGTGATGCGTCTAATTACCCTAAGTCGTATTTCGTTGTGCCGTAGATTTTATTTTACCTTTACCTAAGTTATTTAACCCGATTACATCTACCTCAGCTTCACGTCGTGCTAATACCTCAAGCCTACTCTAGTAGTAACCTCACGTTCTTCTTAAAGGGAATGAATTGAATAAATATTGAAAGAATAAACAAAGTCATTTAACCACACCTCAATTTTATTACAAATTAATCAATCATCGCCAACTTAATTAAATTACCCTTAATTATTCATTTCATAATTTCCTGACGTGCTGGCATTCAGCTAGCGTTAGGAATTGGATTAGTTTACATCGAGATTTACATTCGGTTTCTGAAAGAAAAGTACATCCTAATACCGTGTGCAATCCTACGACGAATTTGTTCAACCCTTGCAAATTAATTCCGTTCTCATTCTTCCTAATTTTCAGAATTATGGGTGAATCCATTTCCTAGTACACTTGAGTTTAATTCCCTGCCTAATTCATTTATCCTTTTTCCAATTTTTGTTTCAACCCTTTCACCCCTTTCTCCCATTCACCCTGGTACGAAAAGAAATCTTTACTATTTAATTGTACTTAGAGAGAGATTGTTGTTCACCGAGTTTTGTCTTGATCTTTCGAATTTATAGCCATTATTTTAATTATTGATCAAATAATTTACATAAAATTTGAGTGTTGACATTCCATAGATTTTATATCCAGCTGGTGCTATAGTTCATAATTTGAAGACTTATCCAGCAGCTCGGTTTCATGCAGGTTCAATACCATTACACAAATTTACAATATGGAGTACAAGTCATCGCAATGAGCCTCTAATTAATTAGCCTGCAAATTTGATTTTATGTCTCGTTCATTTCTTATCTTGAAGTGTTTCGAAACGACACTGAATTTTCTTAGCATTACTCAAGGGGTTTCTCTTTGGAAACTCGGCCTCATGCCTTTAAATTCTTTGTCGCGCGAAAGGGTTAAATATCTTATTCTATGGGGGAAGATAACGCGTAATCGAGATTTTGCCCAGATTTGATTTGCATAAATACTGCTAGTGCTTGTCTCAGCTAATAGAGTCTACAAAATCATGCTCTGTCGGAAGCCAAATCTCTTAAAAGGGTTGCTGAGGTTTCACCCTTTTTCTTGCATCTGGAAGGTAGTCATCTGAAAACAAGGGGCCGCATTTTAAAAGCTCAGAGCAATTACAAATAATTCAAATCGGCTTGACGCTTATCATGGCTGTTCAAAAGATCAAACAAAACCTACTATCATTTTTTTAAACCAAAACAATTACTTCAACCTTATTTAAACCATTCGCATTCGATTACAATAGAAATCAGACTTGCCTTAAGGTTTTCCTTCCACGTCACTGATTTACTACAAATCTATCACAGTGTTTTAGCACTTTTCTTAATTTATTCTTCTTCAAAAATATTAGTTATCTTCCCGCAAAATACACCCGTCGTGCTCGACTCTTACCACCCGAATCTTTTCCTCACCCCCGTCTCTATTCATGGACCCTTCCTGTTACCACACCCCCGTCTCCCGTCACAACCCTCTGGCCTACCAACGTCGATGCCTGCATGCTTTCTTGCATCCGGTGTCACTCCGATGCTGGCCGGCAAAAATCGATATATTTCGCATTCCTCAACCAAATTTCTTTCCTTTCCTTTACCGCCCGTAATGCTAATTTTATCCCCAAATATTTCATTCCCCTTTATTTTATAATTCTAAGCCGTTCTGCCACAGTACTGAACAACCGAACGTCTTCCAGTTACGACTCTCTCCTAATCGGTTCTGCGTCTGTCCAAGAGATAAGCCAATGGAAAAATACACTCTTGAGCAAAAGTTGAGGGCCACTTTTTCAAATGTCCATGCAAAGCTTCCAAACACGTTTCTTGGTTTCACCGAATTTTTACACAAAAGTGGTCTAATGTATTGTCAAGACAAGCGTAAAGTGACGCACTCATCAATGCATAGGTTTGCGGTAGAAAGGTCTTCGACTGTTGCTTTGCAGAAATGCAAAAGTTTTACTAAAATCATTGAATTTGGGACTAAATGGAGATTCATCTGACAATGAGCTTTTAGTTTGCTTGTTACAATGTGCTTGAGCAAGCACCATGCTTAGTTTGTTCAGTGACATCTCTCGTCTTCAAATTTTGATCATCGATCTCTTCTTGTGGCCTAAACAATTTATGAGGCATTACTTTGCTTTGATTTTGGTAGTAAACAATTCATTCCTGTATTTATTGCGATTTCGCGTCAACATTTTGTAATTGTGACCACTCTTGAGGCTCAAAAAACATATTTTTTTTTGCGAACTGTTATTAAAGAACCAAAACAAGAGGAAAAAGCTCACAAAGCTATCAAAACCTCGAGAATTGACAAGGAAGAAGTTAACAATTCCATCACATGCCTATAAAACACCTCTGCAGTGACCAAAAAAGAACTGGTCAATTTCTTCAGTTCTTTCCAGGAAAAGACAGTTGCGTCGTATCGCCAAGAGACCAAGCGCACGAGCGATGAGAAACAGCCTTCACTAATCATTTGTCATCAATATTCAAGAGTTTAAATCACTCTAACGCCATGAGGCCCTTCCAAATGCGAAGAAGTTGAAAAACTACCTTCAAGTTTGTTGCACTGCACTGAGTGAACCCAAGGACGAAAATGGATGATGGTCATACTCAGAGATGTGTATAAGCCTTGTGTTTGAGTGTAGAAACCACGAAGAGGATCTGATGACGAAAAAAAATGAAAATCGAAAATTGTTTGACCCTCTGCAGTGTGGAAAACAGCTCAAATCGAATGACGTTCTCAATCGGAACTGTCGTCTTCCGTAATCGTACAGGAACTGATCCAAAAGATTCCTGCCCACACCATGATGGAGGAGCCACCCCCAAACGGAATCCTGAGTGAAATGCAATCTGCATAAAACCGCTGTCCACGACAACATCATACACGACCCCGCCAGTCGTTTCCTGTCAGGTAGATACGTGTTTTACCATTGTCGTTTTCGACCAGTCCCTGTACAATTACGAAAAACGAACAATCCCCATTGAGAATTTATACAATTTTAGCTGTTTTTCATACTGCAGAGGTTCAAACAAACCCCGATTTCCAAATGTTTGCGTCGTCAGATACTCTTGGTGGTTTCTGCACTTAAACACAGGGCTTATGCATACCTCTGAGTAGGGCCACCATCCATTTCTGTCCTTGGGTTCACTCAGTGCAGCGCAACAAACTTGAAGTTAATTTTTCAACTTCTTCGCATTCGAGAGAGCCTGATGGCGCTAGAGGGATTTAAACTCTCGAATATCGATGAAAAACGAATCATAAAGGTTGTTACTCATCGTTTGTGCGCTTGGTCTCTTGGCGACACTCCGCAAATGTCTTCTCCTGAAAAGAACTGAAGAAATTGAGCGTTTCTTCTTTGAGCATTGCAGAGGTATTTCATCGGCATGTGATGAAACTGATGACTTCGTTCTTGTCAATGCTCAAGGTTTTGACATATTTGTGAGCTTTCTCCTCATGTTCTTGTTCTTTAGTAACTTTAGTAGTCTGCATAAAGAATTTCTTGTTTTTGAGGCTCAAGAGTGGCCACAGTTGTTGTATTTCTTGTTTATTTCTTATTGGTTAACTTGTGGGACTGGTAAATAACACAACTGTACTTTGAGAGCGTTGCATAGTAAGTGCCTTTATTCATACACCTACTTCCGAGGGCTGCGTCCACTTGCGCGTAGAGACTGCGCGTACCGGTATAATATTTATGTGCAACTGCACGTACACTAGTGTAAGCCTGGATGGCTACATGGCTATGTCATTTAATATTTACCAACATCTCCCTTTCTTAATTTTAAGTACTTACATTTAAATCACTAACTTATCCAACTTACTAACTAACTTAAAATACTAAAGATCCATTGGAATTACTGGTTTCACAATTCGACCAGATCTGGATCTGCTACAATCGGTGTGGTGGTCTTTTTCTGGACTTTCATGAATAACAATATCTTCAGGAATGTCCCGACTAACAATAGCTTCCGGAATGTCACGAATAACAATATCTTCCGGTGTATTTATTTTAGGGGTGGTATCGTGATGGGTATCAGACAGACTTCTTTTTTCAACAGTTCGCGCAATGGGGCGGTTATCTCGGTGAAATTTGGAACATATTTGTTTAGATAGTTAACAGTGCCTATGAATCTTTTTATTCCTTTTTTTGTCAGTAGGTCTTTTCATTTGTATTATGGCAGCTACCTTGCTAGGATCTACGGCTAGCCCTTTTTCACTAATCAGGTGACTCAATATTTCACTTCACTCACTGCAAAGTGACATTTACTTTTGATGTACCTCAAACCCCATTCCTTGGCTAATTTCAACACTTTTCCAAGTCGTTCATTGAGCTCTTTTAAATCTTTCCCGTGTACTAAAATGTCATCTATATAGGTGTCAATACCTTCCTGTCCTTCAAAAATTCCCTTTATTCTTTTTTGGAAAACCTCTGGGGCTGAAGCTATACCGTAGGGTAGCCTTGAAAAACAATACCGTCCGAGCGGTGTGTTAAATGTACATAATTTAGAGCTTTGTTCGCTAAGCTCAATATGCCAAAACCCATTGGAACAGTCTAGCACACTGAAAACTTTTAAATTTTTTAATTTATAAGTGATATCTTCCAAACTTGGAATGTAAAAGTGTTCTCTTTTAATTGCATTATTCAATTGTTCAGGATCCATGCAAATCCTTATGTCTAAATTCTTCTTTGGAACTATCACTAATGAGTTCACCCATTCTGTTGGTTCGTCAACTCTCTTGATTATTTCTTGTTTTTCCAGCTCAATTAGTTTATTTTGTAATTTAGTATATAGGGCTGATGGGACTTTTCTCGGTGGGTGAACTTTCGGTACTGCATCATCAATTAATTTTATTCCATATGGTTCCGTTTTGATACAGCCAATCCCTTGAAAAACATCCTCGTAAGACTTCAACAGCTTATTTATTTCCGTTGCTGTATTATTGGTAACAGTTACATTATTTACGTTACTTACACTTACCCTATTTATCAAATTTAACTGGGTACAAGCTTCTAAACCTGGGATGGCTTTATTTATTTGAATTATTTGGAACTTCAGGACGGCTGTTTGATTTCTATTTGTGACTTTTACTTCCAAGTCGCAGGTACCAACCGCGTTAATTGTTTGATTTGATACGGTGGTTATTCGTCCGTGTGATTTATTAAGAGGGCGCATACACGTGACGTTTATAATTTTTCAAAGGCATTTTCAGGCGTATTTCTCAACTAAACGCAAAACTATTTGGCACGAACACGGCAGTAATCATCCTCCAGGGTATGAAACAATGATCTTATCATTTTCTTCACTGCTTTTTGAATAAATCGCTAATAAGCAAAAACTGAATTCTTTTTTTCCTGGGTCGGGATTTAACGTTTAGCGAATGAACAGTATTTCAATCCCTAGGTCACTTTTTGCTGAAACTTACTGTAAAAGGTCATCAAACGAAATTGCTTGGTTTTTGAGATCATGCCTTTGCAAAAAGTAGATGCACTCCGAAATTTTTTCAACACTCAACAGTTTGGCTACTGTCTGACAGGTGTCGCTGCACCAGGACATCCCTGAGGTAACTCGGATATTCCTTGCTGGCAAGTTTTATTTACCTCGATTGACAGGTATTGCCAAAAATTAAGGTTAAGAGCGACTGTCATTGTCATTAAGGTTAAGAACGATTGTCAATGTCAATTATACCTTAAAATAAAAGCAAGAAGACCATAATACGTCGGTTTTATTAGGTACCTACAAAAATTCATTCAGAGGTGTCGTACTCGTAAGTATCCTGGTCAACACAGGGTAAAAAGTTGTCCATGAATGAGAATAATCCTCACAGTGCGTGACATTGTCCCACTGACCGACACGTTTAATTACAGGGCATCTCCCTACTACACTTTCTGATTTCTTGTTTTGCGTTTATAATAATAGGTACCAAACACAACACAACACCACACCACATTCCACACCAGTCACAACACATCTTTGCCGGTCCAAAAGTAGCTGCAAAATTAAGCAATAAATTAGCTCTCATTTCAGATTTCTAGCATTCGAAATTTACCTGCAACTTTAATAATTGGAATATCAATAATTTTCTTGAAATGCGGCAACAAGCTGAGCAGCAAGCACCCTTGTTGAGTTGAGAGCCTTTGTTGAGGGCAAAACACGACGCGACTGTGACACAAATTGGAAATTTTAGGGCTTGACGAGCTGACGCCTGACGACGCTGACGTATATGTGTCAACTGACTGCGATCACTCGATGTCGATGATAGCCACACTTGTGAGGAAGCTCGTGGCAAGCTCCTAGGCTTTGACATTGCTTCTGATGGCCTTTGAGGCCTTCTTCGTTTTGTGAGACGCTCTCTTTGTCTCCGTCGTCGACAAAGTTGTCGGTGCTGAGATCGTTGTCGGGTGATGGGATGGTGCTGGTTTGCTGCAAAACGTCATGCCATCCATGGCTTCGATGCTTGCGGGGCTCTGCCTTTCTCCAGCGACAGGTCAGGTTTCGCCTCCCTCGGCTTGGATCGAGGCTTGGATTCAGGCCCGGTGGCCCGGCAGGGGTGGTAGTGGTCGCTGTAACGAGCCGCAGAGATCGTCGAGCGGTTCCAGCTATCGCTGTAGTTGTCACTGTTGCCTTTCAAACGGAGTTGCAAAACGATGCCATGTGTGCTTTGCGAAGTGCGGATTCTATTAAGGCAAGACTTGTGACTCGTTGGACTTGTGGCGCTGAGATGAGAGAGAGTTTGCTTGAAATCATCTGTTTTGGGAGAGTGATAAAGAAACTGTGTCACTTTTTAATGACAGACGCAACAGACTGAATTCTAACCAAAATCACTACACTGTCGGAATCGAAGTATCAAAAAAACGCCCTCTCACTGTTGGTAGCTTACTATACACTTTTCTTCTAGTGGAAAACTGCACTTTCGATTGTTTCCAAATTATAATTTTATCAAATTAATTCAGCTACTTGCGGAAAGATGACTCTTCAATGCCCCCTCTTAATTGGAATGTCATTATTTCTATTCAATTTTTGAAAAATGTCCAATGGTAGAATGTTGCATTCAGCACCAGTGTCTAACCTAAAATTAATCTGTAGTCTGTCTTCAACCGTACAATTTTGTGTCCATTTGTTTTTGCTTGAAAAATTACGTTTCCTACAAACAAATCTGGGTCTATTCTTTCAAATTCAATCAGGTTAATTTTTTTACACATTTTGGCAAAATGATTTTTCCTATTGCATTTCGTGCATTGTTTTTGATATGCAGGGCATTTATTTATCACGTGGGAATATCCACATCGTGTGCAATTATTTATCAAGTTATTCATTTCACGAACACTTACTCCTGAAGAAACATGTGGTTTTTGATGCAATTGTTCTGCTGGTCGCTGCCTTGACTGCTGATGCTTGCTCATTTGGGGCCGGTTCACTAGGTTGATTTCTTCATCATGTCTGCCTTCAATGGCTCTAAGCTGCTTGGCTGCTGTTTCGGCTATTTTGCATACGTCGAGTGCTCTTGCAAGCGTGAGTTTATTCTCCCTCAGTAGGCGATCCTTGATGTGTGTGTGTCCTTGATTCCTATGATTAGCTTGTCTCTGATGAGGCTGTCGGTTATGGCACCAAATTCACACGTGGATGCTAATTTAGCTAGCTCCGTTGCGTATTCATCAACAGTTTCCCCTGGTCGCATTTCTCGGGTCCAGAACATGTGTCTCTCGTATGTTTTATTTTTCTGTGGGACGTACTTTTCTTCAAACTTGGCCATGACTTTACTGAATAACTTCTTGTCTGCGTCCTCTTCAAATTTGAATGTGTTGTATACTTTCAAACCTCGGTCTCCGATTAAGTTCAGCAAAATGAATAATTTGTCTTCATCAGATTCTCTGTTTTGTTTACTGACGTTCAGGTAAATTTCGAGTTTTTGGCGAAAGAATTCCCAATTCTCTCCCATGTTACCTTCGGATTCCAGCTGACCTGGTGCGTTGATGGCTTGTCTAGCGTCCATCTTGGTGCTGTTCACGTTGGTTGGTGCGTCAGCGTCTCTTGTATTTTCCGTAATTTCTTGATCTTCTTCGGTCATCCGCACTTATTCCTTAGTTTGACTTTGTTGATTTTCTTCGGTCGATCATCCGCACTTATTTATTAGTTTGACTTCCTTGATTTTCTTCGGTCATCCGCACTTATTTATTAGTTTGACTCTCTTGATTTTCTTCGGTCATCCGCACTTATTTATTAGTTTGACTTACTACTGCGTTCACTTCTTTCGTTTTTAAGACTGCGCCATGTTGTATTTATTTATTATTTATTATTTGTTAACTTGTGGGACTGGTAAATAACACAACTGTACTTTGAGAGCGTTGCATAGTAAGTGCCTTTATTCATACACCTACTTCCGAGGGCTGCGTCCACTTGCGCGTGGAGACTGCGCGTACCGGTATAATATTTATGTGCAACTGCACGTACACTGGTGTGAGCCTGGTTGCCTACATGGCTATGTTATTTAATATTCACACAACAGTTACAAAATTTTGACGCAAAATTACAAGAAATACGCGAATGAACTGTTTACAACCCGAATCCAGGCAAAATGATGCCTCATACATTGTTTAGACCATAAGAAGAGATTGATGGTTAGGATTTTAAGATGGAAGTCTTCCATGAACAAACTAAGCATGGTTTTTGTTTGAGCACATTGTAACAAAGTAAACTAGACGTTTTCCATTGTATAAATTTTCATTTAGTCCAATATTCAATGCTTTGATTTCAGTAAAAATTATGCATTTCTGCAAAGCAACAGCCAAAGACCTCTCTACCGCAAACCTATGCATTGATGAGTGCGCCTCTTCACGCTTGTCTTCAAATTACATTAGACCACCTCTGTGTACAATATACCTAGTCAAAACTGAAAAACGCGTTTGGAAGTTATGAACATTTAAAAAAGTGGTCCTTAACTTTTGCTCAGAAGTGTATGTACAAGGTGGTCCCTTCTAGCGTAATTATCCCATAGCAGTCTTACCGTTTAAGATCGGGAGAAAGATGTGTAGAAGAAGTTATATGGTTCAATGGAACCTATAGCCTGAAATTATTTTCAGCTATACAGGGTGTCCCATTTTGACGGGATCAATGGAACGTAAAATTTCTTAAATGGAACACCCTTCATTTTTTCGCATTTTTATGTTTAATTTCTTCAACTGTATTATGCCTGGGAATTGTTTTTCAATTGTGGGACAGTGCTACTAACTAAAAATTGAAAACTAAAAAAAATCACATTTTCACAGTTTTCTTGAAAAAATCGTAGCGGCCTTGCTTTTCAAAACTAAGAGATGAAACTTGACATAGTGATGGTCAAAAACCAATGTCTCGATGTCAAAAAATTTCACTTTCTTGATACAGGACGTTTACAAAAAAAATTCAAACTTTATAATTTTCGAAGTATCATAACTAATTTTTTTCAAATGGCATGCCCTCAATTTTATAACGTTATCTGATAGCTTTTTTGTCCTCTTTCATTTTTACTAGGGGTACCCCACCCGTGAGCTTAATTTTTCCCGAGATAATCGTAAATTTTCACAAAATTTGCTATTTTTTTAGTTTTTTTTTCAAAAATTGAGTTGGCCGTGATGAATGACAGACAAGCCAAATAGTCCGCAACTCTCAGTTAGTCAGTCTGAATATTGTCGAACAAAGAAAAATGAATTTACGCGAGAGGAAATAATTGATATGATATTCTGGTAATAATCCAGATATCCAGGATCCCACTTTGTTTTTCTTTCTGCGTTGAGGCCATTTATTTTTTTGGTCCACAATCTTCAGACTGACTAACTGACAGCTGCGTACTATTTGGCTGGCCTGTCATACATCACAGCCAACTCAATTTTTGGAAAAACCAAACAAAAATCGCAAATTTTGTAAAAGTTCCCGATTATCTCGAAAAAATGGAGCTCAAGGGTGGAGTATTCTTGGAATAAGATGAAAAAAGCTATAAGATAACGTTATAAAATTAGGGGCATGCTACTTGAAAAAAACGAGTTATGATAATTTAAAAATTATGAAGTTTGATGTTTTTTTGTATCAAGAAATCCCAATTTTTTGACATTGGGATATTGGTCGTTGACATAACTATCACCATGTCAAGTTTCATCTCTTAGTTTTAAGAAGCAAGGCCGCTACGTTTTTTCTAAGAAAACTGTGGAAATGCGTTTTTTTTAGTCTTCAATTTTTAGTTGATAGTACTGCCACACAATTGAAAAACAAAAATACAGGCATAAGACAGTTAAAAAAGTTGAACATGAAAATGCAAAATATATAGGATGTTCCATTTAAAAAATTGACGTTTCGTGAATTTCGTCATAATGGACACCTGTATAGCTGAAAATAATTTTAGGTTATAGGTTCCATCAAACCATTAAACTTTCTTCTTACATTTTTTTCTCTATCTTGAACGGTAAGACCGCTATGGGATAATTACGTTAGGATGGACCACCCTGTACAAGAAAAGTTCCCTTCGCATAGAAGTCCAAAGGCGTTCTTCTGCTGTCCAGAGTTCTTTGGAGTTTCTTCAGAGGTCTTTTGAGCTCTTTCAGAGCTTTTTGGTGATTCTTGGACGCCCCTTAGGGAAGTTCCTCCTGAGGTCCTGCAACTGGTATACAAAAAAAGGTCTCCAGTGGTTAAAATGTCAAGTCGGTCCCGGCTACAAGGTCCAGAAGGACCTTGACCTCGACCTTGACATATTCTACGATTGCAATGTTAGAATTGTGTATTTATGCAAGGCGAATTCGAATGTTGATCTCCTCCGAGACCAAACATAGAACTGTTGATCGATGAAATTCATTTATAGTAGATAATGATATACCGTGGCCTGTGAGGAGATGGTCGACATGATGGTACGACTCTTCATGTTTGCGCGAAATCCATTCCACCTGGAAGATTCATATCCAAGTAGAGCTATCTGTGGTCAAATAGCTCGAGTTGTTATCGAGTTGATGGAAAAACCAAAGCAAAAATTAACGTTTTATTGACGCACAAAGCAACAACACCGACGGAAAGCGATTCCACTCCAAACGTGCGATCATCTTTTCCTTCCGCTCAAGATGATTTTCCCTCTGCACAGCTCGTCCAGGATATCTTGGTGCTTGGAAAACTCCCTCGCCTGGAGAAATTTCTCGACGTAGTTCTGCCGACTGATGGTCAGAGAGGCGACTTTGGCGCTCAACTCGGGGAGCTCCCTCTCGGTTCGTTCAAACTTGCCGATGGGCATACTGTAAAACTCCGATCGTTCCAGAACCACCGCCCGGAATCTGCGAAAAAGCCGCTTGAGCATCGCGAAAACATATGTTACCAACAAAACTTCTGTACAACAGGGGCCTTGGCGGAATATTCTATGCTCTGTTTGATTCGTTTCAACAGTCCGAATATAATTGCAATAAGGATTCTAGTGCAGCTAGATGAAGCATAGATTATTGACTGTTTTTTTCCCCAAGGGATTTTCTAGAAGCATTGCACAGATTCACGGATGTGAAAAACGAAAAAGCGGAGTTGTATACAGAGTAGTTCACGATTGATCTAGTGCTGCATATAGTCCAGGAATTATGGAAGAAATAGCGAACAAAAATGATAACTAGCCGGATTTTTGTATATGAGCTCAGTAAGGCATGTAGTTCAACATGGTAAAAGTCCTTGAGAATCTGGTGTGAGCTTCGGCCGTTGTGGCCTCGAGAAGAACTTGAGGATCAGTTTTTTGTGTTTATCTCGTAAACGATGGCACTTGAGAAGAAAGCACTAGAACCAAATTGTTGGAAATTGTGTTGTCTACAAAAAAGGTTCCTACATATTTCATCACCAGTCCACTCCATCTTCGTCAAAACACAAGAAAAACTAAATAGTCCAGATGCTCGATGCCGAAGACTGTACGGACCTTGAGTCTTATGATGGCAGGGTGCCACTTGGTAGAGGTGTTGTTAGATCCATTCTCTTTTGATTAAAACTTAGTGCCATCAATACCAACTATGCCGGCGGCATATACAGGGTGGCATAAAAATAAAAAGTTGAACAAATGTACCTCAAGAACCAAAATAGGTGAAGACATGTAAATCGCCAAAAATATTTCTAATTTCATGACCATGAAGTCGTCGTGAACTTGTATCAAATAATTATGTTGAGCCGTTTCTGAAATATCTTCAGAAGACTGAAGTCGTCACGAAAAAAAAAAGTTTTCCGTATATCAGTAATTCTTGAGATCTTGAATCAAAACTTTGTGTTTTGAATCGAAGCAATGATAAATTACAGTGAAAAGCCCTCTCTAGGCCAACTAATTTTAGAAAAAACACAGTCAACCTTTTTTCTGATAAGTAGACGAAAATATATTTTTTTTTGGTAACAGCTTCAGTCTTTTGAAGATATTCCAAGAACGGCTCAAGATATTCAATTCAAGTTAACGACGACCTCATGACCATGGAATCAGAATTATTTATGGCGATTTACATGTCTTCACCTATTTTGGTTCTTGAGGTACAAATGTTTACCTTTTTATTTTTATTTCACCCTGTATATGCCGCTGGCATAGTTTGTCTTGATGGCTTCAAGTTTCAACCAAAAGAGAGTGGATCAAACAACACCTCTACAAAGTGGCACTCCGCCATCATAAAACCCAAGCTCCATACCAGTCTTCAGCATCGAGCATCTGGACGCTATTATTTTTTTGTGTTTTGACGAAGAAGGAGATGACTGACGATAAAATGTGTGAGGACCTTTCTTGTAGACAATAAAATTTCCAACAATTTCTTCTTGGGAACTTTTTTTCCAAGTGCTCTTGTTCATGAGATATACGCGAAAAACTGACCCTCAAGTTCTTCTCGAGGCCACAACGGCCGAAGCTCACACCGGATTGTTGAGGACTTTTGCTATGTTAAACTACATGCTTACCTGAACTTATATACAAAAATCTGGCTAGTTATCATTTTTGTTCGATATTTGCGATTTAAACAGCTAAAATTCCTGGACTAATAGTAGAGAGAAAAATTGAATCTTGGCTGGGTTGTTTTTTCATAAAATGACCTTTGATACTAACCTCAAAACCCAATTTGGTGACTCGTTCGCTAAATTTCTCAAGTGGTTTTCCGTGGCTCATAGAATGTATGCTCATATTTCAAGAAAATGAACTTCTAGGGACCGATACAATACAAATAGACAAGACACATGTCGTCACGGATTTTTACAGTTGCGTTGGAACCAGGTGAGTCCATTATTCAAAAAAAGATTGGCTGATTTTTGACGGTGGTGATAACATATGGTCTTCTCTATTTGTATTGTCCATACTACTTCTTCAGAGGTACTACGGAGTTCAATTTTATCAACGTTAGTCAAGATGCAGTTTGTAAAATTATTTTGCTTTGTATAGGGTGGCTCATTTTGCAGAGCAGTTTTTTTTAAACCAGTTTTTTTTTATATGGCATCCCTGCTACACAGGGTGTCCCGAAACTAGCCTGCCATACTACAGCAGTAGATTGTACGATCAAAAATTAGAAAAAAAATTCATATAAACTTGGGTCGGGAAATGCTTCATAAGGGAGCTACAGCCCCCTAAAGGGGGGTCCCTAAAGATGGTTTTTATTTGAAAACAAAGCTCTCCGACTGCCACAACATCGGACGGTCGAACCGCAACTGCACAGTCACGTGTTTTGCCCCTACTGGGGGCCCATCAGTGCGCAGGCGTTCTCAGCTCGACCATCCAATGCTGTGGCAGTCGGAGAACTCATGGTATACTCTATACACTGAGAGAAAGGACCACCAGATCCTTCCGCTTGAAAAGTAGTCCCCGAGCTTACCCGCGAAAGTTGAAATTCCAGTTAGAAAGAGGTGCTTATTTCCGCTAATCACAGCTAAGTGCTATGGGAATTTTAAATGACACCAGTTTGATACCAATTTTAATGAATTTTTTTTTAATGAAGCTGATTTTATTACACAACACTCACAACAGCCGAGCCGACTAAAAATAACAAACATCATAGAGGAATGGAGGTTAGAAATCGTACGTAAGTGTCAAACTCGCTGAATGTAATGCCATTGGCTTGGCGTAGGAATAATTTGCCCGGGTAAGACTACCAACCGAACAAAACTAATATTAGTTCCAAACGCGCCCGTGTTGTTACAGTTTTTAGTGCTTTTGTTTGCTATAGGTTACATCACTGAAATTCAAAAAAGTCCGTTCTATCGGTGAACAGACTATAATATACACTCAAGAGGACTCCTAATATGTGAGTCCTCCAAGCGGCGCCATCTATCGGAGGCATTCTGCAGATGCTATATTTCAAGGCATCAGGCATGCGAGGGAATTGACAGAATTCCACGTAAACGTAAAGCAACACCGTTGCCAAGAGCATCGATGGTATGTGTACACATGTATACTCAAGCCGAGTAGAGCAATGTTGAAAGACAACAAACACGCCAATATAAATAAATATTGCGCCTCTTACCGTGGGTTCCACAAAACAGATGATACGAGATTAGTTGATTCGCGATTTTTGTTTGTCAATTTGTAGCTGACTGATCGATGGAAATGCTGGTTTATCCATCAATAACGAAAAGATAATGGGTCTAGTACTGATTTCAGGCATTTTTTTGTGGGTAATCGCCTAGCATTAAGCAGAAAAAAGTTCAGTTATCCTGCAATCAGCCCTGATCGCTGATCATCTTTTCTGTGGAACTGACGGTTAGGGCCATATAGCGGACACCTCGCATTTTTATGAAAACAAAGCTCTCCGACTACCACAACATCACATCACCACAACATGGTTTTCATTCAATATCTCCGAAACTAGTTTGAGCAAGATGATGAAATTTGGCATGCACCCAGAAGTTTTCATGCTTCACAAGATGGGGCAGAAGTCATTCGAATAATTTGCCCGGGATTGGGGTAACTTAGTAGGAAGTGGGGTAAAAATTACCACAACTTTTTTGTGTATGTTTTTTCCCCAGATTTTATGAAATTATGAAATTTCAGGGTGTTTCACGGTGAAAAGGTACTCTTGTTGAACTTTGATAGCTTGCCCCGTTCTCAAGTAGAATGGTTTTGAAATTTTTTTGCAGACTGAAGATCGATTTTGTGGACGATCGACTTTTTTCTGGTTCCAAAATTATCACTGAGTCTTGATGAGCGTATTCTATAACTAAAAATAAGAAAAAAGTTTCCATGAACATAAGCTGACAAATGCTTTGTGAGAGGCCTATAACAGCCCTCTAAATGTGTGCTCCTGAAGATGGTTTTTATTCATTACTTTCGAAACTGGTTAGGATAAAATGACGAAATCTGACAAATACACCAAAATTTTTATGCTCAATGAGATGGGTAAAAATTATTAAAATAAATTATTCGGGGTGGGGTAACTTGGGAAGAAGCGGGGTAAAAATTACCCCAACATTTTTGTGTTTTTCCAGGAGTTTGTGCAAAATTATGAAACTCCGCCCGTCTCGAGGAGAATCGTTTTGGAATTTTTTGCAGGCTGAAGAATCGAATTTGTGGACGATCGACTTTAAAAAAGTTACGAACATAGGCCAAAAAATGCTTTATAACGAGGCTGAATCCCCCGAACTCCCGAACAGGGGCTGTAACTCCCTTGTGAAGTATTCTTAACCCATGATCAAGGTGAATTTGTTCTATGGTGTTGGCCGTAGAATATGCCTATGGAATACTCAGGGCTGATTTTGGAACCAGAAAAAAGTCGGTCTCGTAGAATACGGAAGTTTCATAATTTTGCACAAAATCTTGGAAAAAGTTGAACACAAAAAATTTGAGGTAATTTTCACCCCGCTTGTTCCCGAATTACCCCATCCCCGGGTAATTTTATCAATGATTTCCACTATTTTATTGAGGATAAAAATTCTAGGGTACTTATTGCTGAATTCCGTCATTTTGTCCTTACTATTTTCGGAGGTAATAAATAAAAACCATCTTCAAGTGCACACATTTAGGGGGCTGTAGCCCCCTTATAAAGCATTTTTCGGCTAACTTTCACTGGAACTTTTTTCTAATTTTCAGTTGTAGAATAGGCTTATGAAATATTCAGGGCTGATTTTCAAACCAGAGAAAAGTCCATCGTCCACAATAGACTATTTCCACTGACGTCACGCAGCTCCGTCTTAAACAGCTGATTCGGGGCAACGTCAGTCAGATCTGCGTTATCTGTCACGGGGCACGTGGGCTACGTCAGTCATGTGCGTCAGTCAGATTGGTAGTATGTCAATCTGTCACTCAGTGTCGGTGTGTAAAAGTCACTGGTGTCACAAAGTTTTGACAAACTGGCACGTATAGTTGACATCAGTTTGACGTTGCCCCGAATCAGCCGTTCGACACGTGCGTGTGACGTCATGCGAAAATGGTCTATTCGATTATTCAACATGTAAAAATATTTCAAAATGATTTGACTCGAAAATGGGGCAAGTTATTGAAGTTCAATAAGAGCACATTTTTTTCGTAAAATATCCTGAAATTCTATAACTTTGCAAAAAATTTCGAAAAAAGACATACACAAAAAAGTTTGGGTAATTTTTACCCACCTCCTAACAAGTTACCCCACTCTCGGGCAAATTTTTCAGATATTACGTCATAAGGTACATGATTTTAACCCTGTAGGTCTAATGTGCGTTGATAAGATTGTTGGAAATTTCTTTGTCTTGCATGTCAGATCGGGGGCTTTAGGCTGGTATAGGCTTGTCAATTTTCGAAAAATGTCAAAAATTTATGTCATAAGATACATGAATGAAACCAACGGGCTTTCGTGTGGGAACATCCCCTAATCCAAAATCGGGTCATAAGACAAAATTTTTGGCGGCTCTCGGTCCATAAGACAAGTTTGAAATTTTCAAAAAAGGCCAAAATTCACCTTCTCCTGGAGACTTCCCCTCTGACATAATTTTAGGAATGAAAACCGATTCTCACATGATTTTTGACGCAGGTTTCGAATTTGTCCACAAAAATTTTCAATGGTACATCGCTTACAGGGTGTAACATCAAATTTTTTTCTCAAATCGTACACCCTGTATTTCAACATGGAAATCGATTCCGTTTCTCATCCTGATTATAAATTTATAACACACTTGGTGGGTTAGTGAGCAAAACGCCTGTGAAAAAATTGATAAATTTTGGTCCTTTTTTTAAAATTTCAAACTTGTCTTATGGACCGAAAGCCCCCAAAAACTTTGTCTTTCGACCAAATTTTCGATCAAGGGGATGTTGCCACACAAAATCCAGTTGGTTTCATTCATGTGCCTTATAACGTAAATTTTTGGCCATTTTTCCGAAAACTGACAGGCTCATACCAGCCTGAAACCCCCGGTCTGACATGTAAGACAAAGCAATTTTTAACAACATTATCAACGCACATTAGACCTGCAGGGTTAAATTTATGTACCTTATGACGTAAGTTATGACGTCAGCTCCCTGTCCATCTTATCCCATCCTATTAAGCGTAGAGACTTCTCAGTATGTGCCGGATTTCATCGTTTTTCTCCAACTGGTTTCGGAGATATCAAATAAAAACCATCTTCAGGGACCCACCTTCAGGGGGCTGTAGCTCCCTTATGAAGCATTTCTCGACCCAAGTTTACATGATTTTTTTTCTTATTTTTGATTGTAGAATTTGCTGCTGAAGTATGACAGTCTAATTTAGGGACACTCTGTATGTTTTCACATAATTGGATTTGCCAGAGTGTATCAGTTCCAATAGTTCGTCACTTACCTTGTTAGACCGTTTTGCAAAAGAAGTACCTACGCACCATCTTCCCCTGGAAACATACCAACACATTCAAAATAAAAGGATTGAGAACTGCCCTGCAAAAACGGGACACCATGTATAGAGCAAAATAATTTCACAAATCGCACTTTGACCTCCCGTTTGCAGTGCCGTTTATGGTTCATTCCGATATCATTAATGACGCAGGTGTAATTGAGCTCACCCATATCAATGACTCACCCTGTAAACGTATGTGATATTGGTATGATGACCGGTCGTTTGTCGTTTCACCCCTGCAAATTTTGATGCCGCGATGCCACCTGACAAAACTGTTCTATGCAACATTGCCTCATAGTACAGGAAAAATAGTAAAAAAATCGGCAAAGCCTCGGAATAAATGGACCTCATGGAAATTTGAAATTTTGTTCAAAATTGAGTGCTCTACAACATATCTAAAATCGACAAAAATCGCACTCGGGGGTTTTGAGTTATTGAAGGGGGGGGGGGGGGTAAAAAAGGTGGTCCATTTTGTTTTTCTGGCCGTGTAGAACCGATCACGACAGGTTTGGTATCTTTTCCGACTAAATCCAATCTCCTTAACTCGAATTTGATGTGTAAATTTGGATGGAAACAAGTTTGAACAAGTTAACTTGGGAAAACTTGTTTTTTCTTTGAAAATTTTGACGATTTTTTTTTTCACTGTTAGAGGTGTTTATCTTTGAAAATATTTCAGGGGCGATTAGATGGAAGTGTATTTTCCACGAGAATCATTCACTTGATGTATAATTTTTTTTCTCGAGTTTAAAAAATCTATTTGAACTTGAGCCGGCGCGGCGCGTCGTCTACTTCTGACCAGAACACTACAGCATGCACTTTTGAATGAAAACACCTCAAACTATTGAAGAAATAATTAATAATCTTCGAAAATTGGAAGATTTGTGCAAAATGGGGTCTTATACGATTTTTTTTATTGCTTCAAGATGTTCTACAAGGTGAGTTTGCTACATGGATGATAATAGTTCGTCTCAGAAGCCTCTACTTTTTTTTTAAAAATGTTGAAAATCGAGGCGGGAATAACCACGATTGAATTTCAACGTCTGATGACGTAGGCGGACGAGTTGAGTTTGCGCAATAGGATGGTCGTAGCTGGAGCCTTGTTGCCAAATTGTGTGATAGGCAGTCAAGACTTGCATGAATATTCTGATGTGCCTTAGAAAAAATTATTTCGACAAAACAACACGTTAGGTGGTATGTTTTTGGATACAATGAAATACATTTTTGAGGCATGAACAATCAATTTTGGTGTTTGCAATGGGAGTTCATTATAAATCTGGCAGCTTTGCAACAAGAAAACGTCATTTGAACGACGCTGTTGCCACCTTGTTAATTGTCTTTTTTGACAGAATGGTGGTTGAATCAAAATTATTTATTCGGTACATTCTGCAAATAAACAATAATGTCATCGAAAACATGCATTTTCAAGGGATATCCCAACACCTCTTCAAGTGCCCCACAAAAAATTGTCATCAGTGTACCCAAGTCTCAACTCCTGAGAAACAAGTGCCATACAGCTAGCGGCGACAAAAGCCCAGCCCCATGGGGCGGCGGATATTTTTGCGGTGAAGATCATTTCAATGTAGGTAGAATCGTTGAACTTTGTGACCCCTCACCTGCAACAGTTTGTTTCATTACAGCTGGAATCCGATGCCCCAAACCAGAAGTAGTTGTATGTATGAGATTGAGGGCTCGGTTGTGGACTTAAAAACCATTCAAGGAAAATATTCAAGCCTCAGCTAACTCCTTTTACGAAGAAAAAGAGATAGCTCACTACCTCATTGGCAGCAGATCATGGATGTATGCAAGGAAAATGATTCCAAGCAACACTTCGAAATGGATGTGGCAGGAAGTGAAATTATATGCCACCATCTGGATAGGTGTTAGCAAGAATCTACAGCAGCTATCGTCACCATCAGCAACATAGCAAATCGACAGGCCGTAGAGCTTGATGGTTCTTCCAACTAAGTAGAACAACTCACCGCTTCGCTTATAAAACGAAGATTTGGTACTCTGCCTGCAAACTAGCCACACCCAACATGTTCTGTTTTTTGCATTTTATTCAACTTCATCATAACATTCAGTTGTCAACTGTGTAAAAATCAAAACAAATGAACCATTTCTTCATAATGTACTGTTCAGTTTTCAGTATTTAATTATTTATAATATGCATTACAGTGTACTGATACTAATTAATAACAAATCGTAAATATATACTGAATACTCCACTAGATCCATCACGCATGGAGCAAAAAACTGTTTGAGAACTACTCTTTTCCAAGCAAAAGATAATTTTTTGACTCTCATGTACTTACCTATACTATTTTGTCAAGCTGGCCACTTTTTCACACGTCACTTCCAATAAAAGATCACTGCAGTATTTTTAAAAGGTTTTATGTCGTAACTTCTGCATTGTTTTACAGTGTACTAGTGTCCTTGATAAACAAATGATGAAGGGAAACCTTTTGTGCATCGGTTTTCTCATCACTATAAAAAGTGAATGAAATTCCATCTGAATTTGATTTAAATCAACTTTCAACTATTTTATCTTTGAAATCTGAGGTTGTTGATTTAGTGGTATTACTTTTTACTCTGGAAATTTCCTGTAGTGTTTGTCCTTTAAGCGTCGTTCCCACTTTGTCTAAAGCAGATTTTTTTTCCAATAGCACTCTGTGGAGGTTACTGATGAATTTTGGCTTTTGTTCAGTAGCCAATATAGGAGGGCGACGCTATGCTTACAGTCTCCTGTGACACAGTTACGCAATAAATTTCAATTCAATTCAAATTCATTGATGCCAAACTACAAAACAATGATATCCTTCACTTCGTCAAACTTGAATCGTAAGAAGTTTGCTAACAAAATAATACCGCACCCTACCTGAACTAGCCGCACAATCTCCACAGGTACATTAGACAACCTCCTCTGTTTCTTCTTCAATGATGACTGTAACAACATATGGAGTACTTCGGACTTTATGTTCCGGTGTTACTTTGGCTTTGTCAGTACATAACGTTTTATCACGTTCCACCTGTACAAACCATATTGCTTCGTCTCCATTGATTTGTTTGCTACTTCTGCAAAAAAAGGAATGAATTCTTGATTGGGATTAGGTAGGTGCTAGAGGCTCGCTTGCCGCTTGCTTATGAGTCACAAAGCCTTACCTGCTAGTTTAAACATTTCTTACGCCATATGCAAAAAAATCTGCGTTTCTTCTATAAAAATTGTCTGCCATGTCCGCACTGACTTCTGGAAGATTTCTGTCGTTGGCTTCTTCAAAACCAGCTTCCATTTTTTTCCAATTTGGCTCAAAAAACAACTCAATACGTTCAGCAAATATGAACGCAAACTCTCACAACAAGAGGAATCAGAAATGTGAGGTTAGATATGACAGACATGTAAATAATGGCAACGCTGCCTTATGTCAACTGCGGTCTAGCTTCCATTTCATTGGTGGATGAGTTTAGCCGCGAACTCAGTCGATTCAAACAGAGGGAGTGTGAAGAGCCAAATTTCAAATTCTATTCCCTGGGCCGATTCTTTTTTTTTCATCTTCACAGTATTCAGTTTTAGGTACTTGAGCATCGATTCACATAAGAAAATCGCATTTTGTGATTTTCGTATAAGACCCCATTGAGCTCCTATAAGATGAACAAAATCGCCATGAATCGCACTGCAGGGTTTTTTGTTATTTAATGGGAGAGGTAACAGTTCATAGAGTATAAATCTTGTCAAAATGTTATCCTCCTCCTCGAATAACTCAAAATCCTGCATTGCGATTCAAGGCGATTTTGTTCATATTATAGGGAATTCAATTCTGCACAGATCCTCCAATTTTCAAAGATAAGTTGTTATTTCTTCGGTAGTTTGAGATGTTTTCATTTGAAGGTGCATGCTGTGGTGTTCTGGTCAGTAGTATACGACGGGCCGCACCGGCACAAGTTCAAATCAATTTTTTGAACTTAAGCAACAAAACTATACATTGAGTGGATGGTTTTCATGAAGAATACACTTAAATTCAATGGTCCCGGAAAATTTTCTGGAAATGAACACATCCAACAGTGAAAAAAAAGTCGTCAAAACTGTCAAAGGAAAAACAAGTTTTCTCAAGTTAACTTGTTCAAGCTTGTTTTCATCCAAATTTGCACATCGGATACGAGTTCAGGAGATTGAATTCAGTCGGAAAAGATACCAAACTTGTCGTGATCGGTTCTACATGACCAGAAAAACAAAATGGACCACCTAGCAGAGCTTCACCCCCCACTACTCCCCTTCAACAATGATGGACACTTTTTGTGCCAAAATGGTATCAACAGGATATGATACGTCGAACTAAATATAATTAGGCCAGTCAAATTAGAACAAATTTTTCCGTTTGAGGGAAAAAAACTGTTGGAGTTTTGGAAATTTGACAGTAATGTCCGATAAAGTGTACTGTTGAACATACTAAAAGTCCCCAACTCTACCTATCGAGCTCGAGCCGCCATCTTGGAAAAATGGTCCTTCGATCCAGTTTTCTGCTCATATTCCGCTAATCATCAGAGATATTCAATTAGTTTTAGTGAAAAATCAAGGCTATAAAATTGTCTACAAAAATTGTTTAATACCGATTTTTTTTCGTATCTGTTGAAATTAATTAAATTGAATTAACAAAAAAAAAATCAAAAAATTAGCGATTTTTTGCCTATGGCCAGAGATATTGTCTTCAAAATTTGTAAAGATGTTGGCAGTCTACATCAAAGCTGAACGTGACAGTTGAGATAGAAAAAAAAAATGCGAAAATATTTTTTTATTTTTTTTTTAATTAAGCAAAAATTTGGTTTTTGAGTTTGACATTTCCAACACGGCGGAGTGGAAGTTTCAATCGAACATCAATCAGTTTTGATATTTACATATTGCAAGACAAGATTTCATCAGTATTGTGCCTTCACGAGATTCTGGAATGCTCGATATGAATTAAACTGAAAGAATAATAGCTAAGTCCAAAAAGTGTTGTCGATTGGTTCTGAAGGTAACATTTCAAAACAAAAGACATCAGCAAAGGATATACAGGAGGTCCAAAGGTTATTTAACTGTATATAAGCCCCATATTGATGTGCCTTGTCCAAAATAGTACAAAAGAATCAATCAAAATGTTAAAATCCACCCTGTATAACAAAAAGTAACGATACCAATGGAAGTAGTAGATCATACCTGGTGCTAAAGATACGGCCTTCACATTTCTGGAAAGAAGAACATAACTGATTGATTCATTTGAAAGTTATTAGTCGTCAAACTTGACATTACAAATTTCAGCCAGTCAAATGGGGGAAAGTAGAGAGAAGTAACAGTCGGAGTTTCAGTTTGACAGGGATGTTCGCTAAGGTATACTAATAAACATACTAAATGTCCCCGCCTCTACCTGTTGTGCTCGAGCCGCCATCTTGGAAAAATGGTAATAAACTTGATCGAAGAACCATTTTTCCAAGATGGCGGCTCAAGCGCAATAAGTAGAGGCGGGGACTTTTAGTATGTTTATAAGTATACCTTAGCGAGCATTCCCGTCAAATTTCTAAAACTCCAACCGTTACTTCTCTCTACTTTTCCTTATTTGACTGACTTAAATTTGTGAAGTCAAGTTTGAGGACTAATAACTTTCAAATAAATCAAACAATTTTTTTCTTTTTTTCAGCAATGTAAAAGCTGTATTTTTGGCACCAGGTATGATCTACTACTTCCATTTTATATCGTTACTTTTTGTTAAACAGGGTGGATTCTCACATTTTGATTAATTCTTTTGTACTATTTTGGATAAGGCACATCAATATGGGGCTTATATACAGTTAAATAACCTTTGGATCTCCTGTATATCCTTTGCTGATGTCTTTTGTTTCGAAATGTCTCCTTCAGAACCAATCGACAACACTTTTTGGACTTAGCTATTATTCTTTCAGTTTAATTCATATCGAGCATTCCAGAAACTCGTGAAGGCACAATACTTATGAAATCTTGTCTTACAATATGTAAATATCAAAACTGATTGATGTTCGATTGAAACCTTTACTCCGCCCTGTTGTAAATGTGAAACTCGAAAACAAAATTTTTGCTTAATTTAAAAAAAAATAGAAAAATATTTTCGCAATTTTTTTTCCTATCTCAACTGTCACGTTAAGCTTTGATGTAGACTGTCAATATCTTCACAAATTTTGAAGACAATATCTCTAGTCATAGGCAAAAATCGCTTATTTTTTGATTTTTTTTTGTTAATTTAATTTAGTTAATTTCAACAGATTCGAGAAAAAAATCGGTATTAAACAATTTTTGTAGACATTTTTATAGCCTTGATTTTTTATCAAACTGAATCGAATATCCCTGATGATTAGCGGAATATGAACAGAAAACTGGATCGAAGGACCATTTTTCGAAGATGGCGGCTCGAGCTCAATAGGTAGAGTTGGGGACTTTCAGTATGTTTAACAGTACACCTTACCGGACATTACTGTCAAATTTCCAAAACTCCAACAGTTTTTTCCCTCCAGCTTTCCTTATTTGACTGGCCTAAATGTATTTGCATCCAATGGATTGACGGGTTCCTTCCCTTCCATTTTCAGCGGCAATTTTTTACCCCCCCTCCAATGACTCAAAACCCCCGGGTGCGATTTTTGGCGATTTTGGATATGTTGTAGAGCACTCAATTCTCAACAAAATATCTAATTTTTGGGACGTCCATATTTTTCCGAGGTTTAAATCTATCATTCTTGTGCTACAATTTTGAGATGCGTTGTCATGTTAGCGGTCGGAGCATTGTTGCTTGAGAGGTTTCTTGAGGAAGATTCATATACCCTAAATGATAATCTTGGTGATCAATTCACCAGAAAAAAATTCCTTCTTGAGCTGGACTCGGCTTGAGGTCGTCTCTAGCTGCCACCAAGCTTTGTCGTATCAATCGTGAATCACTCTGTAGGATGAGTTTGAAATGAATCTTGTGAGTTGAGCTTACGTGTATCTTCGGAGCAGATCCACCATCCTCCGAGCGAAACCGAGCACGTCGCCATCCTCAACGTGCATAACTTCGAATTCTTGACTTGCGTTCGGAGAAGATGCGTCGTCCCGCAAGCACGCGTACGTCGCCAACGTTCCGTAAGAAATCAAATGGATATGCCCGGCGAGGACGTTCGTGCCCGTCACCGTGTCGCCGGGCAGGTAAATCTCCTGTTTCAACTGCCCGACCACGGCGCCGATGGCGTTCTTGGACAGTCCCTTGAACAGGCACACGCTCTGGATCAGATGCTTGCAGGAAAACAGGAGAACTTCGAGGCGCAAGTGCTCCGACATGGAATACATGATGACTTCGTCGTTGAAATACCTCCTCTGGTATTTCGATTCGTAGTACCGCTGCAGCCGGTCCTTCAGCTCGCGGCTGAGCCTCTTGTTGTTGGCGTACTGGTTGACTTGCGTGAACAGCTCCAGGTACATGGTGTCCGATATGTTGGTTATGGTGAAGAGCTGAGAGACGACGGCGATGGTGTACGTGTGATAACAGATGCCGATCATGATGATACACGACAAGACCATGTACTCGAAAACGTTGGTAGTGGGATAAGGTCCGGCGCTGGCTCCGTAGAAATGGTACATGGTCTTCAACAGGAAGCGCAGATATCTACAAAAAATTATCACGTCAAAAATGTAGAGGATGAATGGAGCGGAATGAATTCAGGTCGCACGAGCGGAGCCCCTGTGAAACCTTGCAGCTGGTGAAAGGGCTCAAGCTCGAGCTCAAGTGACAGGGACCTGGCAGGGTCCCCATGCTGACAAAGTCGATGGGATAGAGTGGAAGTCAAAAAAAAAAACAAAAAATTGGCACAACCTTGCAAGAGATTGGTTTCCGCTTGTTACATTTTGTTCCATTGCACCGGGTAGCAGAAGTGACAACAAGACTGCCCATTCTACCAGGAATGACAAGCAAAATCAAACCAAGCAGAAAGATTAAAATCCCGGCGGTAGCTCGGTGGGCTCCGTCTCTGGCTTCAAACCCAGAGGTCCGGAGTTCAGATCCCGCTGGGGCAGATGGCTTTTCTCTATCCGCTCTCAAGTACTTTGGCGAGTTAACGGAGCGGTCACGTCAAGGGAAAAAAGGTGGAACGGAGGAAGTCACCGCGAGGGCTCTAATGAGCTATTACTCGATGCGCCCATAAACGCCCAATAAAAAAAAAAACATTAAAATTTCCCCACTCATTAGCCCAGATTGATTTTTGCAGAGTTCAAGGAATTCTTAAGATATTTCTGAGAGATTTTAAAGAGATTTCTCAAGAATTTTGAGGACGCCAGAAAATGTCCATCGATTTCTCAAGATTTCTGTATGGAATTCCTAAGAATCTCTAAAGAATTCGACGACATTCTCGAAGGATTTCCAGGCATTTCTCAAGATTTCCTCATAACTCATAACTCACAAAGGTAGGTATTCACGAGATTTTTGAGAATTCCTGTGAAAATTTCTAGGGATTTCTCAGGCTGTCTACGCAAAATCGAAGGGATTCAAGGATGCGCTTGAAACGAGGGGTTGACCACTGTAGCCCAAGCATTTTAGATTAAAATTGGCCAAAACCTGGAAAAAAATAGCGTAAGTCTGAAAATGTGTTAAATGCTTCCGCTCCAACCCCTTAACCACATACTAAAAGTCCTGAAAAATCCTATGTCCGCTTCATCGGTTTTTGGCGGCAAAAAGTGACAATAACTTAGAAACTATCTATTAGAATACGCGATGAAGCTTCGATACAGCTGAAAATTGCTGAAAATGGTCTCCTCGGCCAGTTGACCAACATATTGAAAGTCCTAAAAACTCCTAAATCCGCTTCATCGTTTTTTGGCGGCGAAAAGGTATAAGTGACATTGTTTTGCAAACTAGTAATTAAATCATGCGTTGAAGTTTCAATACAGCTGAAAATTGCTGAAAATGGTCTCCTCGGCCAGTTGAACAACATGTTAAAAGTCCTAAGAAATCTTATGTCCGCTTCATACTTTTTTTTCAGCGGCAAAAAGGTATAAGGGACATTGTTTTAAAAACTATTTGATTAGACACGCGGTCAAGCTTAAATACAGCTGGAAATTGCCGGAAATGGTCTTCTCGGTCAGCTTAACAACATATTGAAAGTCCTGAAAAATACTATGTCCACTTCATCGGTTTTTGGCAGCGAAAAGGTTCAAGTGACATTATTTTGGAAACCATTTATTAAAACATGAGTTGAAGTTTCAGCACAGCTGAAAGTTGCTGAGAAATAGTAGGTATCCTTTGTTACTTGAATAACATACTAAAAGTCTTGAGAAATCCCATGCCCGCTTCATGTTTTTTGGCGGCAAAACGTTTAAGTGACATTATATTGTAAACTATTTTTTTGAAATACGGGTTAAAATTTCAGTACAACTGAAAATTTTTAAAAATGGTCTCCTCTGTTAGTTGACTGTACTAGTCCGAATAGACTTTTTTCAGCAATTTTCAAGTGTATTGCAGCTTCAACACATATTTTGAACAATAGTTTCAAGTAATGATCTTATACCTTTTTGCCCCCAAAAGACGATGAAGCGGACATAGGATTTCTTGACACTTTCACTATGTTGTTTACATGATTGAGGGAACAAGTTCTAGCAATTTTTGAATGAATTGGAACTTCAACGCCTTTTTCAATAAATAATAGTTCAAAAACAATGTCACTTATACCTTCTTTCCGCCAAAAAACAATGAAGCGAACAGGGATTTCCCTAGTATTTTTAGTGTGCTGTTCAACTGACCAAGGAGACCATTTTCAGCAATTTTTAGCTGTATCGAAACTTTAATCCGTATTTTATTAAATAGTAACAAAAGAAAATCTCACTTATACCTTTCTGCCGCCAGAAACTAATGAAGCGGAGAGAAGATTTTTTAGGACTTTCAATATGTTGCTCAACTAATCAAAGACACCATTTTCAGCAATTTTCAGCTGTATCGAAACTTGACCGCCTGTTTGAACAGTTTCCAAAACAATGTCACTTACACCTTTTTGCCGCCAAAAAATAATGAAGCGGATATAGGATTTCTTAGGACTTCCAGTATGCTACTCAACTGACCGAGGCGACCTAATATTTCCACCTGTATCAAAACTTCAACCCGTTTCTTATTAAATAGTAACAAGAAAAATGTCACTTTTACCTTTCTGCCTCCAAAAAACAATGAAACGGACATAGGATCTTTGAGGACTTCTAGTATGTTGTTCAACTGACAAAGGAGACCAGTTTTAGCAATTTCCAGTTGTACTCAAACTCCTAGGATTCTCTAGGACTTTCAGTATGTGGTTAAGGGGTTAAAGTGGAAGCGTTCCACCAATTCTCAGACTTACGTTATTTTTTCCCAGGTCAAAACCTAAAATGCCTGGGCTACTGGGGGAATCTTTTGTACAAGTCAGAGGAAGTCCGAGGGAAGCCGGAGGAAGTGGGAGAAGTCGGAGGAAGCCAGGAGGAAGTCCGAGGAAGTCCGAGGAAGTCAGAAGTGAGTCCGAGGAGATCAGAAGGAAGTCCGAGGGAATCAGGAGGAAGTCCGAGGAAGTCGGGAGGAAGTCTGAGAAAGTCGGAGGACGTCTCAATTGATACACGCATGCGCCGCAACATGCGCATGCGCAACAAAATATAAAACATCACCGTCGTGTCGGCGTTGGTGAGAAAGCGCTTTACAGTGCCGAAAGCCGGAGGTATACAAATAATAGACGGTCCATCGAGATGTGGGTCGAAGGGACCCTTAGAAACGAGCCCATAAACTGGAAACATGTAGGTCCCCTTTATTTTCAATTTTCAATCTCCCTGTAAATTTCGTAACACTTACTCCAGAACACCTGTATACAGGGTGGTCCAAGTTTTGATAAATCAATTCTGACAGATGATAGAAAATCAAAAATGAAAAGGATATTCTCGAAAACAAAAATTTCGAATGTAATTTTTTGGTTTCCTGTCTTCTCACAAGTTTTTTTTTGTAAATATGTTGATTTCAATGATCGGTTTCGAGAGCCTCTGGTCCCTTCTCGTTAGAGTATCTACATAAGAAATGAAATATGTCAATGAAAATGGAATGAAAATATAACAGTGAGTAGTCTAGGGACCGGATTTTAGGCCGTTAAAAAGTGGAAATTAGGACACATGTTTAGGCAAATAAAAGGTCTATTTTAGGACGCTTTAGGCCGTAACGACTGAAATAGGCAAAATATGCCAAAAACATTCTTCGTACGTAATAAAACAAATAATTGATTTTTCAGTATTGTCTCCCTGGAACGGTCATTTTGCCGACTGTTTTGAGTCCACAAAACACGAATTTTTGCGAACTGTATCAGAAAGATTCTCCTAAGGTGTTGCATTGTTGATTTAGCGGTTTAGTTGTTGTAGTTACATTTTTACGGAATAGGCAACTTCACTATGGTCGATATAGAGGACACAAATTGCTGGTTGGAAAGCTCATGCTAAAAAATGATGTAAGCGACAAGTACGCAAAATGCTTCGGCGGCTCATTCGCTTTTAGGGATAACGCGGATTTATCCGCTAAGGATTCATTTTGCGTACTTGTTAGATAAATTACCGATTGGTGACTGAACGAATAAAAGTAACATACAGTACGGAACAAATAAAACAATGTGAATCATTTCAACCGTAACATAAAAAAAAACCTATTAGGTATAGGCTGTTAAAAAAAGCACTTTTAGGACACCAAATCCAAGTTTTGATAATTTTAGGCAAATTAGACTTCAAACAAAGAGATGTGAAAGGCTGTTTCTTCCAACATAACTATATATTCCAAAGCTGAGTGCAAATGACCGCCAAAACAAAAACCGGAAGCCATTTTGCCTATAGAATCATGTCCATGCGTCAAGGTCAAGACTAGATCTCAAGCCGTTGAAAAGAGAAGATTGAGCCCAAGTAACATTTACCCGACTTCCGACCAAATTTTTACCAATTCCGACGTCGGAATTAGTACAAATTTTGGTCGGATGGCGACCAATATGTGAAAGTCGCGAGGCGACGTTGGAACAACGTTGCCTTTACGTCGGCAACCCGACGTCCGCCATGCAACTAAAACCGACGTTGGTACGACGTCGGTATATCCAACGTTGGCGCATCCAACGTCGGATGGACGTTGGGATTCCCAACGTTGGACACAGTGGGTATTTTTATACCTAATGCGACCAAATCAGTCTGCAGTTATATTTGGGCAAGCTTGCCAACGTCGGCTGACGTCGGCATACCCAACGTTGGGATATGCAACGTCGGCTGGACGTTGGCGTATCCAACGTTGGATTTGGTGTATATTCTTGTACCTAATGCGACCAAATTAGTCTGCAGTTATATCTAGGTGAGTTTGCCAACGTCGGTATATCCAACGTTGGCATATGCAACGTTGGGTATACCCAAAGTAGGATAATATGGTGGATACTTTTGTAGCTGATGCGATTTATTTCATTTTATTATACCGCGGCATCGCGGCAACAATGGGCATTATTAACCGCTACGCTAGACGGCGCGCGCTGCATTCTTGCACAGTTTTGGTGCCAGGTCGGATCAAGTCGGAATTGGTACAATAAATCACACCAGAAGTCAGAATTGGTCGGAATTGGTCTAGTAATTTATACTCGTATATGAAATTTAGTCGGATTCAGTCAGTATAGGTAGAAACAGCCGACGCGGCCATTTTTTCTCCCAATACCAAACCAACAAGAAGAGGCCATGTTGAAGAAATGCGAATGAAAATCTTTGAAATTATTGAATTTACCATTTTTGAACTCGAGAAACTAGATTATGGTAGCTATTGATTAATTAAGTATATATACATACTTCTTTCGTCTTCTTTTCTTTTGAAAGACGGTGTTTTAATTAAGGAATGTTTTAATATAAAATTAAAATAATTTGAGAACAGCCAAATTTTTGGTGGGCGATGATTGTTTTCGACTTGAAACATACTTGTTCGTCGGTAAAATTTTCTTCGCATCAAGTTTTCATATTAACCAATCACAAAATTTCATTATATAAGTTCAGATGCTCTGTTGTCTGTTATATCTTATACGGGAACTGATGGTTGTAATAGGGAAACTTTACCATCGTATATTTGGAGCTATATTTCTTTAGTACAAAACAGGTTGAATAAAGTCCACCTAATGCGACTAGCATAAGTCGGATTAGGTACGCGACAGGCGACTTTGGCTACACGTGGGTGAGATGGTCGGATTTGGTCGAGTTTTGGTCGGCAATCACAACGTCGCGGATGCCGACGTCGTACCGACCCGCATTTCATTGACCAAATTGGTGCAGATGTCGGTCGCCTCAACGTCGCGCGGACGTCGGCTGCCGACCTCAGGTTGCGAATCGCAACGTTGGCGCGACGTCGGATTGCTACTTGGGAGACGTTATGTTCAAATTGTTTAGGTTGATAAAAACTGTACTTTACGTAACAGCCTAAAATAGGCCGTAACGAGAAACGACCTAAATTAGGCATTATAAGCCAAATACATTCCCAAATGAATTGAAATAAATAAATTATGTTAGGGTTGAAATCAATTTACTCCTATAGTTTGAATAAAACAAATCAGAAAATGGATTTTTTCCAACATTGTGGATCATTTCCACCAAAAAACCAAAAAAGCCTATTTTAGGCCGTTGAGAAGGTCTTTTTAGGACAGTAAATCCGATTTTGTCAGTTTTAGGCATTTAGGCAAAAACAAAGGGATGTCAAAAGCAATGTTTTTTCAACACTAATATTCATTTCAAGGTCTCATGCACATGCCTAAAACAGAAACAAAAAGGCATTTTGCCTAGAATCCGGTCTCTAGTGAGTACATACCAAAAAGTGCATGTAAAAAGAGATACTGTGGCGCCTTTCTTGAGGAAGCAGGACGAAATTAAACTATTTTTTTTATATTATAGTCGTATAATGCAATAGTGGAGCGGTTGAAGCTCGCTAACGCGTCTCCTTAACGAGTTATTTTTTTTTGGAGTATAACACTTTGGAATTATCACCATTCGATTGAGAAAACATCAGGCTTCAGAATATATAAATTTTAGCAAAATCGCGAGGTACCGACATCGAGTTTTTTGCCATCAAACCTCGAGAAGGTCCGATTTTTCAAGGGATTTTATCACTTACAAAAACTGAATTTTCTCAAAAAATATACGGTCTTGATGGCAGGTTCTGACGTCAATTTATAGAGAATTTTTTGGGCAACATTTTGTCGTGCGTCACTCTCACTCTGTTCCCCTAATTAAGCCGGAAAACAAAAAAATGTGCAGAAAACAGAGACGAAATTTGTCAGTGTCCGCGTTCCCTTTACGATAACTTTCGAAATCACGATATCAAATTGAGATTTTTTTACACAGAAATGTTCCTCAATTTATTCTGAAAATATAATCTCGCATAACATATAGTCGCGTTTCAGAAATAAAGGCGTCAGAAGCAAAAACATCGGAGCGCGCGCTCCCGTCAAACTGTCAGCCGCCCAGTATTTGGAACATGGGCTATGAGGTGTAAAAATTTTTCTCGACGTTATTTTAGATGATTGAGTGATAAAACTTTATATAATGGTTTTATAGACAATTACTTTTCCTTTTGCAAATTGTTGGGACCATACCATCCTGCAGAGCCCCTACAAGGTCGCTGCAAGGGCTTCTTTGGTTTAAAAAGTTACCGCTAACTTCATTTTTTTTTATACGTCACTTCTTATTCAGAGCTGTATGATCTAAAATATGTGATGCCAAGTGGTAATCAGACTCCAATACCAAAGCAGTATTGAAGGAAATACCTACCTTACACTTCTGCGTGACTATCTAAATAGATACATATATATCGAAGTTCTATAAATTCAGCGGTGCAGTCAAGTGGTGGGCTACGGGACTATAGCCTCTCCCCAGATTACCAATTCTTCGCCTTTTTTTAGAGAATTTTAGTCCTTTCTCGAGTTTCGAAGGGACATTTCGTTCCCAGTTATTGGCTCAGCCTCCCACGACAAAATCCTGCCTGCGCCACTGAGTATCTGAAGTCAGGTTTCTATGTTTTGTATATTTATTGCAATGTCTGCATGAGGCACAAAGGTTCTTGATCAATTTTGATGGGAAATAAGTGAAAAATTGAATCCATCAAACGAATGAAATGTCCTCATCGTCATCGGCATCATTATCGCCATCGTTCTCATTTTGAATAATTATTATTTTTGATTGGTTTTCGCAACCTTTGCATTTGCAAGCCTCAGTGCATTTTAAATGTTTCTTCAGGCACTGGCATTTCGATGTTGAGCAGTTTTTGTCTTTGCAGAAAATGTCCAACATCTCCCGGACTTCATTTGGGATGAGAGGCTGTACGGAGAAGTTTGTGAAATATAATTTGATGTATTTTCCCTCGTATTTTCCCAACCGAAACGAAAAATGTCCAATTCAGGCAATAAGCCCACATTACGGTTTCGCCATATTATGTGACACTGCAACATACATCTGAAAAGAAATTTTTCAGTGTTTTCTGATACAGGCAAGTAAATGGCTACCTTAAGACGTGCTGCCAAAATGCGTCCTCCGTTGGAGGAATTTCGGAAGACGGCTTGAGCTTGTCAAGGGTGAGGTGACGTCGCAAATCGTCAAGTGTTTTATGTCATTTTTTCATCTGAACAAAATCTTGATGAATCGTCTCGAGATTTCAATATTGCCAGAAACATCATGTACATTTCCAGCAAAATGCGCTAGCGATTTAACTTCATTTCGTCTCGTCCTAGCAAGATCGAATGCCGTTTTCTTTCCAATTTTGAAAAAGCCATTGGTAGTGTCGCATCCTGTCAAATTATTATAATTATACTTCTTTTCTACAATAAAAATTTCTATTATGATCTGTAAAGGCGTATGTCACATATTGTGAAACAGCAATGTGGGCTCATTGCCTGAATTGGACATTTTTCGTTTCGGTTGGGAAAATACATCAAAAAAATTATATTTCACCAACTATCTCGCTACGGCCTCTCATCCCAAATGAAGTCCGGGAGATGTTGGACATTTTCTGCAAAGACAAAAACTGCTCAACATTGAAATGCCAGTGCCTAAAGGAACATTTAAAATGCACTAAGGCTTGCAAATTCAAAGGTTGCGAAAGAAAACCAATTAAAAATAATAATAATTCAAAATGAGAACGATGGCGATAATGATGCCGATGACGATGAGGACATTTCATTCGTTTGATGGATTCAATTTTTCACTTATTTCCCATTAGAATTGATCAAGAACCATTGTACCTCATGCAGACATTGCGATAAATATACAAAACATAGAAATCTGACTTCAGATACTCAGTGGCGCAGACAGGATTTTGTCGTGGGAGGCTGAGCCAATAACTGGGAACGAAATGTCTCTTCGAAACTCGAGAAAGGGCTAAAATTCTCTAAAAAAGGGCGAAAAATTGGTAATCTGGGGAGAGGCTATAGTCCCGTAGCCCACCACTTGGCTGCACCGCTGAATTCATAGAACTTCGATATATAGGTATCTAAAAGTAAAGTAAAGTAAAGTATTTATTTATGCCTTATGAAAATATACAGATTTGAGAATCTACACATAAAATCGGCAAAGTCAGACAGTCACTTAACACAGTTTATATACATCTGGCAGACGGTACACATACAGCCACACACAGTGACAATAAGAATATACATATATACAAAAATATATTACAGAAAGAACTCGTCGAGTGTATAAAAGCGTTTGGCAATTAAAAATTGCTTTATTTTTCTCACAAAAACACGATGTGTATCAGCGTCAGTGAAACATCCGTGAACCTTCAACGCGTGATTGTACACCCTGAGACTCATATATTGAAGACTGTGCTGTCCAATGACAAGTCTTGAGAATGGGACATCAAGCAGATTGCCATTTCTCGTGTCATGACCGTGAATATTTAGATATTTATTTAGATAATCACGCAGAAGTGTAAGGTAGGTATTTTCTCCAATACTGCTTTGGTATTAGAGTCTGATTACCACTTGGCATTACATATTTTAGATCATACAGTTCTGAATAAGAAGTGACGTAAAAAAAAATGAAGAGGAAAAAAAAACAAAAATATCTGCTCTGCAGTAGGTTAGCGGTAATTTTTTAAACCAAAGAAGCCCTTGAGGCGAGGGGCTCTGCAGGATGGTATGGTCCCAATAATTTGCAAAGGGAGAGGTAATTGTCTATAAAACCATTATATAAAGTTTCATCACTCAATCATCTAAAATAACGTCGAGAAAATTTTTTACACCTCATAGCCCATGTTCCAAATACTGGGCGGCTGACAGTTTGACGGGAGCGCGCGCTCCGATGTTTTTGCTTCTGACGCCTTTATTTTTGAAACGAGACTATATGTTATGCGGGATTATATTTTCAGAATAAATTGAGGAACATTTCTGTGCAAAAAAATCTCAATTTGATATTGTGAATTCGAAAGTTATCGTAAAGGGAACGCGGACACTGACAAATTTCGTCGCTGTTTTCTGCACATTTTTTATCTTTCCGGGTTAATTAAGAAAACAGAGTGAGAGTGACGTACATCAAAATGTTGCCCAAGAAATTCTCTATTAATTGACGTCAGAACCTGCCATCAAGACCGTATATTTTTTGAGAAAATTCAGTTTTTGTAAGTGATAAAATCCCTTGAAAAATCGGACCTTCTCGAGGTTTAATGGCAAAAAACTCGATGTCGGTACCTCGCGATTTTGCTGAAATTTATATATTCTGAAGCCTGATATTTTCTCAATCGAATGGTGATGGTTCCAGAGTGTTATACTCTAAAAAAAATAACTTGTTAAGGAGACGCGTTAGCGAGCTTCAACCGCTCCACTACAACGTTTTGCTCAATTCAGGGCTTCATCAGGCTAACAATGAACATACAGATTAACAATCACAAACAAGATGTGAAAGGGACTACCAAAATACAATATTGCAAAGTCAAAGGCATAATATGAAGATAGGGGCGAGAAAACCAATGCACATAATTTGGCCAAGGTGTACTAGCCGTGTGGTAATTTTTTATTATAAAAAGCAAGATAAGATACGAGTTTTCTACTCTCTCTCTCCTCACTCAATGTCCCTTCCAACATATAACAATTGAAAACAATCAATACAAATCTGATTTCAAGACGCCGCGCCGACAGGAACAATCAACCACAACCAACAACTAGGAGAAACCAGCGAAATTAACCTCATGGATTAAACCTACGTAAACCTCACTCAACTTGCCAATGTCAGTCCGAAAATTTATGCTATTTTCAAATTTATTATTAAAAACCATTTCCGAGACCAACCGTTCATGCAAATTAGATTCAACGGCAGATGCAATTAGAAAAACGGTTGGTCTCGGAAATGGTTTTTATCATTATTAAATTTAAATATAGCATAAATTTTCGGACTGACATTGGCAAGTTGAGTAAGGTTTACGTAGGTTTAATCCATAAGGTTAATTTCGCTGGTTTCTCCTAGTTGTTGGTTGTGGTTGATTGTTCCTGTCGGCGTCTTGGAATCATATTTGTATTTGTAGTGATTGTTTTTGATTGTTATACAGGGTGTCTCAAAACTCGCGCCCCAGAGAAAATAAAGCAAAACTAGACGGTAGTCGGATGTGTAATACCGAGGAATAAAAAATATACCTCTAATGATATTCGAGAAAAGACAAAGTTAAGTTAACCAATCAGAGACCTACACCTTTGAGGTGTGTTGCCTTAATTTTAAGTTGCTAGGTTTTATTTTAATAACAGTGAGCCAAACATTTATTGCAAAATGATAGGCAGCTGGTATTACTTCCGAAACTTAGCAATTGGATGAATTTTGCAAATTTACCTCGAATTGACCCACCGGGATTGGTGAATTCAAAAGACTCATGACTCGTTCATACAAGCAGCAATAAAAAAATTTTCTTTTGTTTCCTGGGAACCTATTGTTGTCGGCACATGTCAGTGTTCCCTGGGGCGCGAGTTTTGAGACACCCTGTATGTTGGAAGGGACATTATGTGAGAAGAGAGAGTGAAAAACTCGTATCTTATCTTGCTTTTCATAATAAAAAACGATCACACGGCTAGTACACCTCGGCCAAATTATGTGCATTGGTTTCGTCTCTATCTCCATATTATGCCTTTGACTTTGCAACTTTGTATATTGGTAAGCCCTTCCACATCTTCTTTGTGATTGTTAATCTGTATGGTCATTTTTAGCCTAATGAAGCCCAAAATTAGGGCGAAACGTTGCATTATACGACTATAATTTAAAAAAAAAAAATTAATTTCGTCCTGCTTCCTCAAGAAAAGCGCCACAGTATACATAAAGAAGGACAAAGAGACCGATCGAAAGTAAAAAGAGATGAAAAGTTGTATATTTCCAGAAATCTTTCCCATTGCACTTTTTGGTATGTAGATACTGTTATATTTTTATTCCATTTGCATTGTTATATTTTATCCCTTATGTATAGATACTCTGATGAGAAGGGACCAGAAGCCCTCGAAATCGGTCAGTTGAGTTTAGATGAACATCTTCACAAAAAACTTGTGGGAGGACAGAAAACCAAAAATTCACATAATTACACCATCCCACTGAGAGATGGCAGAGAAATTCCTGGAAATCAAAAATTCCGAAGTGCATGATAACGGGAATATAGCCCTTCAAAGTTGAAAACATAAAATTGTTTTCTCAGCATAACTTTTGAACCGTTCAACCGATTTTGTTCAAATTTGAGCCAAAGTTTACACAAGCAAGTGTCTATCGAACGATGGTGACGCGTTTTATCAAAATTATCTAGGGGCGTAAATAATAGAGGGCACTTCTCTTTTTGCCCTCTAATTTTTACATTCTTGAATATTTTTTAAATTTGTTTATATTTTTGAGTTCTATGTTTAATTTTAAAGAAAAAGTTACCCAAGCAAAATTCTGATTAGAGGCCTTGTTTTTGAGATATGCGAGTTAGAAATTTCAGAAAACATCTTGAAAACGCCACTTTCAAGTGCCTGAAAATCAAAATCCAAGAAAACTCATGATTTCTCAACTGAAACAAGTTCTCCAGGTGTTTTAAGTTGATAAATTATCATTTTTGCTGACAAACAAGAAGTTTTTAGGGAACAAAATTTTTAGGCTTTCGATAGTGAGGATTCCGAGATGTTTTTCAAAGTTTCAAATCCAGATATCTCAAAAGGAAGCCTCTAATAAAAATTTGGCAGGAATAACTTTTTTCCCAAATTGAACATAGACTCAAAAATATGGAGAATTTTTTTTTTGAGGGGGTAAAAACTAGGGGGCAAAAGAGGGGTGCCCCTATCCTCTACGACCCTCCATAATTTTGGTAAAACGCGTTATTATTATCGTTCGATAGAGACTTGCTTAAGTAAACTTTGGCTTAAATTTGAACACAATCGGTTGGACGGTTCAAAAGTTCAGCTAAAAAGCGATTTTTTTATTTCTAACTTTGAAGGGCTGTATCTCCGTTATTATGCACTTTTGAATTTTTTTTTTAAAGTCACCTTAATTTTTAATTTTCTATCATCTCTTAGAACTAATGTATCAAAAACTAGACCACCTCAATCTATTAACAACAAAGCCAAGGCACCTGATAAAGGTAAAAAAATCAATGATGATAATGTGTGACCCACGAGTTAAAAGTCAATGATGAGTTGAAAAACCATTATTATACTTCAGCTGGCGCTGAATAAATTATTTTGAATACCCATGCTACACTCCTAAACACCTCTAATCATAAGCTAGGCGTAGTGCCCAAAACCTCTTGACCAAAAATAAGAGAGGATAAGTAAAAAGCTATTGAAGGTCTAAGGAAATCACGAGAAAATTGTTTTTTGAGTAGATTAGTACTTTTATTTGAAAAAAATCGCAAAAACTCCAAGAAATATCAGCGAACTGAAGAATTGACCAGCCGCCAACTTTGATGCGATATTGCTGCAAAAACTCCAAGAAATATCAGCGAACTGAAGAATTGACCAGCCGCCAACTTTGATGCCATATTGCTGGAAAATGTACCAGAAATCGCGAAAGCACCCGAGTGATTATTTGTCCTGGGATGATCCTCTAACGATTCCAAAAAAAAAAATTTGATTACATCGTTTTTCCTACAGAAGTACTGCTAGGGCCTGGATTAAGAGTTTTGGAAGTTTGATTTGGATTTATGTATAGGAATTTCTGAATTTATCCACAAGATTTTCAAGGCTTCAGAGAATTTCCACAAAATTCGTGTTGATTTTGGAAATTTGCCAAATAACGAAAATTCGAAAATTTCCACAGATTTTAGAAGAATAATTTGATTTTCACATTTCATGGAAATTGATAGAGAGAAAATTTGGAGCATTTGTATGGGATATGTAGGATATTCTGAGAATTTCAACAAGATTCTGGGAAACTTCTAGAGATCTAGGGATTTCTTCAATCTAAAGGAGTTCAAGCGATTTCTCAAGATATCTACAGATATTCGAAAAATTTCTTAACATCTTCACGGGATTTCTTTGAAGATTTATGGAAGGTTTCTGGGGATTTTTAGGGATTTCTACGGCACTTCTGAGGGTTTTCAAGAAATTTTAAGGACTCCTACGAGATTCTTGAGGATTCCTAGGAATCTCTGTACATTTCTACCAGAGTTTTTGTGAATCACTTGAGTATTTCCAGAGATTCTGGACTTTTTCATCACATTTCTAAGGACTCCTAAACATTCGTTTTGGATTTCTGGGGATTCCTGAATTTTTCTACGGAATTTCTAGAAATTCTGAACATTCCCACAGGATTTCTAGGGATTTTCGGAAAATTTACCGGGGTTGCCAGGAATTTGAGGATTTTTAAAAATTAGTCCGGACGCTAAGCGCCATATTTGGGTCCAACCTTGCAAATCGTGATGCCGGGATGCCACTTGACAGAAATATTGTACATACCCTATGGTTCATTCTGAGAAATGGAGCCCACCTGCCACCCCTGGAAGATCTTTGGTATTGGTGGTCGAAGGTACAAGAAGTTACCATTTTTGGAATCCTCGCTTTCTCCGTACTTTTTTCACTGGACTATATATTTTCAAGGTAGAAGAACACAATGCAATAGGTTTCCAGAAAGTGTGATGCACCAGTGGCGTACCAGACGGCTGCGAAGAAGCCAGGGTACGATTTTTCACGAAGTCCTATATTAAACCATGACTAACACCTTTTTAAACATGTTTGGCATCATTTCTAACCGAATCGCACGTTCTGATTTCAAAAATAAGTGTAAAATGTCGATGGAGACCTATTTGACCCTGTTTTATTAGGAAACAACTTGATTTTTTCACCCTCAAATTTCTAATTCTAGTTCCATCGTGACCCAAAGTATTTGTAACTATGATTTTGAATTAAACAGTTGGCTTGGGCTATTCCACACAGAAATATCATTTGATAATATTTCTACCCGTTTTTATGAAGTCACAGAGAAATCTTGTTTTTTGAGATATCTCATGTCAACAGCTTGATGAGACAAAGCGTGCTATTCACATGAAGAATTATTGTAGAGTTACAATGTACCTTTCATTTGGTCATTTATTCATTGCAATGCATGTGAATAGTTGTTTTCTCTATTAAATAAAACAAAGAGAACTGAATTCAGAGCCGTATTTTTGCCTTAATATCGTTTTTCTTTCGACAATGCGAAATAAATCTCGTGAGAAACGCGAAGTTTCGACCTATGAATTCCTAGTTTTCACATTATGGTCCTAAACACTCACGATCACAATTTTGAAATAGATTGATCGACTGAACTGTTCTATAGAAGGATTTCACACACTAGAAGTTCCTATAGCTGCTACAGAGTCACACGGTAGTTTGGTTCCAAAAGGTGCATCATGCAGGAATTTCTATCCAAAAATTTGCATTATCGGAAGAAAAATGCTGTCATGACTAAAATACGGCTCTGATTTCAGTTTTCTTTGCTTTGTTTGATAGAAAAAATTATTCTCGTGCATTAAAATAAATGAAGTACTAAATCAAAGCTCTATTCTACCTAATCCTAGCATTTTTTTCCCGTGAAATAGCACTCTCCACCAAATCAAGCTTTGACATGATACATTATTCTCAAGGAACAAGATTACTCCGTGACTTAATTGAAACGGGAAAAAAACTTCAGCAAATGATATTTGTGTCTAAAATAACCCAAGCCAACTGTCAAAGTCAAAATCACAGTTATAAGCATAGTCATACATTGGACAATGATGGAACTAGAATTACAAAACATCAAATTTGAGGATGAAAAAAATCTTCGCCACAGCCACGTCACATAAAACCGGTTGGATAAAACACGTCTCTATCAACATTCCACAGTAATTTTTATAATCAAAATGTACGATTTGGATACAAATAATGCCAAGAATGTCACAAAAGCTGTTAGTCACGGTTCAATATGTGAGACTTTGTGAAAAATCGCACCTCGGCTACTTCCTCGGCTACTTCGCAAAACGTCTGGTACGCAACTGGTGCATTACACTTCCTGGAAACTTATTGCATATTGCATTGTGTTCCTCGACCTTGAAAAAATATTCTTAACATGTGGTTAGCCATCGAATTCTGAAGCGATCCTCAAATTTTCAGTTTTTCTCAATTCATTCTAGGTTGGATTAAAATTTTGCATTTCTTCTATCCTTGGTATATCAGCCAACAGCAACCTACCAATGTCACATTAAGGTGAAATAATTTACCCAATCGCGTTGTGCAGCTTACTTTGGTGATCAGAAATGAAATTGAAGAAGTCATTTTACGTCAAATCCGGGATTCCGGATTTCTTCTCCTCTGAAAGATGGGCAATCCGTAAAACGTCACTTTGAGTCGTCATGACATAGTGGACATCACGTGTAATCGTGATTCATGCCTGCCTACCAAGAATCAGCTCGATTTTTGATCAAATAACCAAGAAAACCTAGATTTCATAAATGTGCCCCTGGGAGATATGTAACCCACAATATCAAGGATCTGCCTGGGGTAGCAGGTGGGCTCCATTTCTTGAAATAAACCATAGGGTATGTACAACATTTTTGCCAAGTGGCATCCCGGCATCACGATTTGCAAGGTTGGAGTCATTAACGTCCGGACTAAATGTATAGGAATTTCTGAGATGGTAGATGTGTGAATCATTTCTGTGTGCTCAAGATTTCTACGGGCAAAATCAAGACTTGTAGGCCGTAGACATGAATATGCTAGGGCCTTCGAAATTTCTATGAGGTTTTTGAAAGATTTCTAGGAATTCTTTATCTCTACGAAAAATTGCAGGAGATTTTTGGGGGTTCTGAGGATTTCCACAAGATTCTTCGGGATTTCCAAAGATTTTTTAAGATAATAATAAAGAATTTATTGTGTAGAAGGTACACAAAAGGTGAGATTCAGCTCAACGGCTGATCTTTCTTCTCACCGAAAATTATGTGAAACATAAAATACAAAAACAGAAAACACATTATATGCAACAAAGTTCTGAAGCAACGTACAATTACAAAAAAGCGTTGTGGTCGGAGTTGAGAAACTCGTCCCACGAGTAGTAAGCCTCCTTGATCAACAGTTTCTTGACATGGCTTTTGAATGACAATAAAGGTAACTCTTTGACTTCATCTGGGACTTTATTGAAGAATCTGATGGCATGATAATCACTGGCTATCCGAGGCCGGGTAAGCCGCATAGGAGCTGGACGCAAAAGCTGATTATTCCTTGTATCGTGCACATGGATATCCGAATTCACGGAGTACTCCGATAAGTTGTTTTTGACGTGGACCAAGCACTGGAAGATATAAAGACAAGGCAAGGTCATGATTTTCAGTCTGACAAAATGTGGCCGACAATCGTCTCTGTAGCCAATACCCGCAACAACACGAAGAGCTCTTCTTTGTAAACGGAAGGATAAACGGATTTCGTAAACGTGTAAACGGATTTTCACGGTTTGTTACGTTAATTCTTTCTGGATATTCTCACAAGATTTTTGCGAGCCTATATCCAGAGATTCCTACGAGTTTTCTGAGGACTCATTTCCAACTTTCAACTCCATCTTCTCTTTTGACTGAGTTCATTTTTAAGAATTACGAATTTCTGAATATTTCTAAACAAGATGCTTGATCTGTGGGAGTTTCCAACTATTGGTATGAGATTTCTGAAAATTGTTCAGTATCTCTTAAAATCTTTACCGATTTTTGCAAACATCTAGGGAGTTTGCAAGAATCCCCAAGATATTTCTCAAAGATTTTAAAGGGATTTCTGAGATTTTTGAGGACGCCAAAAAATTTCTGTTCAACCAGACCAAGCTCTAACACACATGAGAGCACAAATAAGATCAGTTGATGCCCCCCGAGGAGATGTTCGCGCGGTTCCAGTAGATCAACCGGGAGGTCTAAGGAGAAGTTTTTAGTGGATAGGACGCGTAGCAAAATGAACTGGTGCACCAATCAGCGATTACCGAAAAAAAAAAGATCGTTCCACCCACAGAGGCAGATATTGCTTGAGCAAATTGATGACGCGGTAACAGTTTCGGAATGCTTGATGAACCAGAACGATACAAGGAGCCCGGTACCTGAACGTGAGGTTTTCCACATCTTTCAGCGTAACACCGGCCTCGACCGTCCATGACTGGTCCAAGTACGGCCATTCGAAAATCTGCCCCATCATCGGCAACCAAGCCAAGAAGCACGTCAACCAGTGGAGGATGTAGATGGTCGACGTGAAGATGCCGACGCACTGGGCGATCGATTCCGGTATTTCGATCAACGTCAAAATGAACTTGAAGTACCGGCTCAGGCTGACGATGCGCGCGGACCGGCAAATGAACAGCTGGTGGATCAGAGCGTCGCCGCTGTCGTCCAAGATTACCAAGTCGAACGGCATGAAGGAGCTCACCAAGGCGGCGATATCGAAGAGCAAGTACGTTCGCGCGTATCTCTTGATGATCTTGCACTTATCCAAAACGATCTCGTTGGTGTGCGTGTTCTCGTAGCCCAAAATTAAGTTCAGGAGGATGTCGGCGAGCCCGAAGGCGGAAAAGAAGAACATGATGTAGTCGGTTACATTGTGGATCATTCTGTGCCTGCCCATCACGTAATCGGACATCATGAAGGTGGCGTAGAAGGGATCCAGGATGAACAACGTGCACAAGACGAAGAACATGCAGATTTCTCGGTACATGGCCAGTTTGCTGAAGGGATGGATGACGCCCGGGTAGCGCGAATGGCGCTGGCGCTCCTTGAATTTGGCGGCTCTGCTCCTGGAAATGAGAACGAGGCTAGAAAATGAAGGACTGCCGATGGACGCCGGTCGTGTGAGGTCGTACTTGAAGTAGCCGCCAGTGCGAGGATTGTTTTTTGTGACCATGGTGAGGTACCACCATTTCTCACCGACTCTTTCCCACCACGAAGCATTGGGACGGATTTCGGACTGGTAGCGATCCGGGTCCGTTGCCAGCATGCACTTGTGGTGCTCTGCGTGTTTTTTCATTCTCTACTTGACACGTGTGACACTGACGGTTTCTGTCACTTTCCAATAATAGGCAAGATCACCGGTCCTCAGCTGGTTACAGAGCAAGGTGACTCCGTTTTTTGCAGGTACGTCTATTGTAGGAAGCTGAACCGCCATCTTGCATCATTGGACAGGGAGCTGGTACCTCAAAACTTACCCGGAAGTGAAACTTCAACCGGAAGTGTTGAAGATCGCGACGGTGATTCCATTATATAAAAAGTGCGACAAAACTCGTGTGGAAAATTACAGACCGATATCGCTACTGAGCGTCATCTCTAAAATATTCGAAAAAATTATTCTAGATAGAATGTGGTCATTCATAGATAAATATAAGATAATTAGCCAAGACCAATATGTTTTTTGCCGTGGAAAATCTACACAAATGGCATGTAATAAAAGCCTAGACTATGTTTATACACAGATAGATAAGGGACACTTTGTAGCGGGTTTATACTTCGATCTTAGTGTGGCATTTGATACGGTTGAGCCCTGCATCTTGGTTGATAAAATATAGCACCTCGGCTTTCGCGGAAGAATAGCCGAACTTTTGGCTTCCTTTTTGAAAAATCGTAAAATACACGTCCGAGTCGGCCAAACAGTATCGAGTAACCATCCCCTTGATATTGGCGTGGTGCAGGGCTCACGACTGGGCCCACTACTGTTTTTATTGTTTGTGAGTGATCTACCATCATATTTTGTAAATATAGGGAAAGTTATAATGTACGCGGATGACACTACTATTTATGTAACAGCAAAAAGTCAGGAAGAGCTCTACTCATTGATTTCACAAGCATATAATCAGTTCAAGAAGTGGACCCAAAGCCATCGGTTATTAATGAACGTTGAAAAAACTGTGTGCGTCAATTTTTACAACAGGAAAAACGTACTACAAGCTGTAGATTGTCACTGCGACGATGGTAACAAGCTGAGAATCTCACCTAGTGTAAAATATTTGGGCATTGAGATAGATGCAAGCTTGACCTGGTCTTTGTACATAGACACCTTAGCGAAAAAGTTGAATAGTACATATTTTGCTCTTTATCAGCTTAGAAACTGTATTGATTTAAATAGTTTGAAAAATGTTTATTACGCCCTGGTCCATAGCAGCATCAATTACAATATATTGTTATGGGGAAATGCGACGGAAGCGCAAAGAATATTTGTAATTCAGATAAGAATACTGCGCCTACTCCTTACACTTAAGCCTAGAGAATCCTGTAAAACAAAGTTTGTTCAACACAATATCTTAACCGTTCCTAGTATGTTAATTTATAGTGCGGCAATATATGTAAAAACAAATATAGATAATTATTGTACAATTGGTGCAATTCACGATAATGAAACTAGATTTGGAAACCTATTGAGAACTGAAAAGCACACCTCAACTCAATACGAAAAATCGCCGTCGCACATAAGTCTCACTATTTACAACAAGCTTCCAGACTCTATAAAAAAAATAGGAAGTATCAAGGTATTTAAACAAGAACTCGAGCAGATACTAACGCGTAAGGCGTATTACTCCTCGAAGGAATATATGTTGGATGGAAATTTGTCTTGTTTGTGATTTTTTATTTATTGTTATCTTGTTATCTACATGTTTCAATTGTACTTTTGGTTTGTTATCAAACTTTTTTATGACGTATACAATAGGTACGAACTTTTGTATGTCCAGTATGAAATAAAATCTATCTGTCTATCTATCTATCTTACGTCAAAAGGTACATGATTTCAACCCTGTAGGTGTAATGTGCGTTGTGCGTTGATAAGGTTGTTGAATACTGCTATGTCTTACATGTCAGACCTAGTGTTGCCGTCTAGACAAGACAAGACAAGAGTTGCCCTACTCTTGTCTTGTCTTGAAATATCAAGATTATTTCAAAATTTCAAGACAAGACTCTAACTCTTGATGAAAATTTTCCAAGAGTCTACAGATAGACTCTTGGATTTAAATAAATAAAAAACCCTTTCTTCCAAGAAAAATAGGTGACAGAAATATTAACATCTTTTAGCAAGAAAAAAGGAGCAAGGAGCACCCTTCGAATAGGGACTGCGCTTCAATAAAATATTCTACAGTATAATTAAGTTCATAATTTCAAAACAAAGATCTACTTTTATTGGCACTGAAATTTATCATTGGTGTGAATGCTGAAAGAAAAGATTGCCACTGCCACCCCCGACCTGTTAGTACACGTGTTTCTGCAATGGGGTCTCATATAAAATCACAAGATACGATTTTATATAGCCGTAGGTTGATGCCTGAATAAACATAGTCAACTACTGTTCATTTAAAAAAGTACTCAAAAAATCTGGCAGCGGAAAAGGATATAGAAATTCAACTCACTGCAGTCCATCGGCTCGAATCAAATGAATAAACAAGCCAAGAACAATACCAGGTTGCCATGAACGTCAAGAAACAGTCAACGAAAGAGTCACAGTCAAGGAAAAGTTAAACAATCAACTCCAATATTATTTTGCTGTTTGGTGTTCGAAACGTTGCTGCTGGACAAAGAAATGTCAATAATTGGGTTCAAGCAGGACCCAGAGTTCTCAGATGTCGTAGTGCAGACGTGGTCCAATATTTTTGTCCAAAATATACCGATTATTTGCAGACCTGTGCCAGGCTCCCGCTTGTGTCAACCTGACGCGGCAAAAAGACTAACTTCACTCAAGTTGTAGAAAGAACACCAGCCTGATCGGTATTTTGCCTTGGTACATTGGAAGAATATCTGACTGCAGCATGTTGTCTGAATCATTCTCCTTTTATTGGCAAGAAACATCTTGTTCCGCAGCTATTGACCAAAAGCTACATCGAGCTACCTAATTTCTTGGAAGTTGCGATCTAAGAAGGCGCAGGTATTTTTTGGAAAAGTAGAAATGGAGATGTTGAAGCAGTCCTTGAAAAAAAAAACACTTGGACGAAACTTTCGCATGAGAACTGGAAAAAACAGTAGAGACATACAGAGTCTGGAGAAGATGTCATGTGAATATACAGGGTGGCCCAACGAAAACAGAACAGAGGGGTTTTCGGGCATTTCATCTCATTTTTTTAGAAAAAGCTCGAACAGGTCGATTTTTATATTGAGGAGGACATCTGAAACATACATTGGCGAATTTCTAACTTCAGCCCTCTCACCCCCACCCACCCCAACTTCGAACTTTCAAATGACATCACCCACTTTGCGATACATCAAATTGAAGAGGACTAAATTCTCTTTCTGAAAAAATATTTCTATAATTTTCAACCCCACCCCCCTTCTCCCTGAAATTGTCAGAGTTTCCAATGTAATATTTTTGATCTCTAAATTCTCTTCAGTACAGTCAACGTCATCTCGCACAGCATCAAGGGAGAAAATTTTCTGTGTAAAAAGTGCCACCCAAATTCATCCCTTCACTCCCCCACCTCAACGTAAAAATCTAAAGTGACACTGCCTACTTTGTGATACATCAAATTGAAGGGAATTGAATTCTCTTCCTGAATAAGATATTTTCAAAATTTTCAAAAAGTCCCCTTTCCCCCTAAAATACTACGAATGTTCAATTCATCAGGAGAGAGGTTGAAAATTCCAAAAAAATTGTTTTCGGGAAGAAAAATCCATTTCCTTTTATTCGATGTGTCACAAAGTAGGTGGTGCCTGTTAAATTTTGAAATTGGGGTGGGGGAGAGGAAAGGGGTGAATTTGGGTGGCACTTTTCTCCGCCGGAAATTTTCTCCTTAGATGCTATTTAGGATGACGCTAATTAAATTAAAGAGAATTGAGGGGTCGAGGATATAAAATGGGACAGTCAGAGAAATTCAGGAGAATAAAGGGTAGGGTTGAAAATTTGAAAAATATTTCTTTCAGAAAAAGAATTTGATTCTCTTTAATTTGATGTATCACAAAGAAGATGGTGTCATTTGAAATTCTAAAATTGAGGTGGTAAGAGGTGAGGGGGCTGAAGATAGAAATTTGCCAATTTATGTTTCAGATGTCCCCCTCCATACAAAAATCGACCTGTCTGAGCTTTTTTCGAAAAAATGATGTGAAATGGCCGAAAACCCCTCTGTTCTGTTTTCGTTGGGCCACCCTGTATGTATAATCACAAGACATTATTATAATTCGACATGGCATCTCTCTGGCAACGCTTTCCCATTCTCTGATGCGAAATTGATAAATTCATAGTGAACTGCCACCACAAACCGAAAATCAAATTGTCTTCTGATACACATATAAAATTCACAATGTACAGAAAGATTCTTCTATGTGTTGTTTTGTTTTTCCTAATTTTCAAAATATTCATGGACTGTAGACTACCTATCAGACACAGCATGGCAATAACGGTCGATGCATAATGACATGATGGCCTGCAAAACAGGTTTATTGCTTCATTATTCTCCCAATTTAAACTCCCAAATTCCCAGATTTTTTCCTGAAAAAAGTAGTGACTTTTGAGACGAGATATTTTATATCGTCTGTAGTGATTTCGGTCTTTGATTTCAACAAATAGAAGAAAAATAGCATGAGAACCTTTAGCGATCATTTTCATTTTAAATAAATATAGTTTTGAATAGCATCTTGTCATACCGTTTACCCTTATTTATGTTATTTTATGTTGTCAATAAACTCTGTAAGGAATCTCCAATCTAATCACACATTAAGTAGAAAATAAAAACCATCAGCGGAGAGGAATATATCAGATTTTTTTAAATTTTTCCTTCTCAAGAGTCTAATCAAGACTTTTGATCTTGACAGCCCTATTATTGTCTTGTCTAGAAATTTCAAGACAAGAGCTTCTAGAGGTCTAGTCTAAGTCTTGAAGCCTTTTCAAGACAAGAGTCTAGAAAGTCTAACTCTAGACGGCAACACTAGTCAGACCAGGGGCTTTCGGCTGGTATGAGCTTGTCAATTTTCGAAAAAATGGCCAAAAATTCACGTCAAAAGGTACATGAATGAAATCAATTGGATTTTATGTGGGAACATCCCCTTAATCGGAGATCTGGTAGTAAGAAATAATTTTTGAGGGGCTTTCGGTCCATACGACACGTTTGAATTGTTCAAAAAAGGACCAAAATTTATCAATTTTTTCACAGGCGTTTTGTTGACTAACCCACTAAGTGTGATATATATTTGTAATCAGGATGAAAGACGAAATCGATTTCCATGTTGACCTGTATTTCAACATGGAAATCATTTGTATTTCTGTACGATTTAAGACATTTTTTTTGATGTTGCACCCTATAAGCGATGTACTAATGAAAAATTTCTTGAACAGATTTGAAACCGACGTAAAAAATGATGTTATAATCGTTTTTCATTCCTGAAATTATGTCAAAGGAGAAGTCTCTAGGGGGAGGTGAAATTTGACCTTTTTTGAAAATTTAAAACTTGTCTTACGGACCGAGAGCCCCCAAAAATATTGTCTTATGACCCAATTTTTGATTGAGGCGATGTTCCCACACAAAAGCCTGTTGGTTGCATTCGAGTATTCACAATTTGACAAAATTAATAAAGATTATATTATATGAATTTCTGCGAATATGCTGCCCGTGAGAACCGAACTTGCGGAGAATACTAAAATAATGATTTTATTCGATGATAACAAGTCAAGGTGAACGTACACTTTCGGGAGTTGTCGCAAACCGGGCTATTATTGCGAGTTAAAAACAAGTTTGTGGTGTGTGATTTGGTGACAAGATGGGGGAGGTCAGTGAAGGGAAACCCCTGGATGAACCAAAATCTGATGGACAGGGAAATAACAGAGATTTGGACGAGTAAATGGAAGCAAATGAGAATTCTCAATCTGACGGAGCGAAATCCTTATCGGTAAAAGCAAAAAACTTCGAGAAGTTGGTGAGAAATCGCTATCAAATTACCGATCAAGGCCCATATTTTATATTCGTTGAATATAAAAGTTTAAATTTGGGAAATCTTCACCCAATGAGCTTGGGGCGAATTTTGGAACTGCTAGTAGATTTTGATAAATGCATAACAGAGATTACATCTGTGGGTCGGAACAGGGTCAAAATAATGGGGTACTTGCCGAATTTTTTTTTATTGGCTTAAATGATAGTGTAGTTGAAAGTAATGTACCCGTATTTTTTCTTTTTCCTTAATTCCTAAAATTGCGGCCGTGATGCGTGTTTTAAAAATATATTTGTGACGTCACAAATATACTAAAAACTAAACAAACAGCACTGTTGGATTGGAAGCTCAAAAAACTGTTAGAGTGACATTACAATATTTGAAAAATACAGACATGAAAATTCCACTGACGTTTCCCTATTGTTACCAACCCTTTGAAAAATAAAAAATAAAAATAAATCTTTTTAACCAATGGATATATTTTCCGCAAATTTTCAGGAAATACCCTTTATTACTCTTGTAGATGATCAAAAGTATTTTCAGTCAAATCTGTTTCATTGGCAAGTACCCCATTGTAAACAACGCACTTCAAGCAAATACATTGATTCAAAGTCAAATTTTTTCCTTCCAACAATTCAATTGCTTATGTTCCTAGCCATTGCATTGAGAAAAGAGGAGTCGTCCGAATGGTCGACACTTCATTTTCCGGAAAGGAAATTATGGAACGATTGAAATCGAGCATCAAGGTAACAGAAATTCAAAAAATGACGAGATTAGCTGACAATAAGGATCGGGGAGCGGGACGGGTTCCCACTCAAACAATCATCATAACGTTTGGAAGCAATAAAATCCCTGAACAGATATTTATTGGGAGAGTTAGATATAAAGTAGAGACCGGACTCTAGGCAAAATGCCTTTTTGTTTCTGCTTTAGACATGTGCATGAGACCTTGAAATAATTATAAGTGTTGGAATAGCATTGCTTCTAACACCCCTTTGTTTTTGCCTAAATGCCTAGAACTGGAAAAATCGGATTTATTGTCCTGAAAAGACCTTTTTAACGGCCTAAAATTGGCTTTGTCGATTTTTTGGTGGGAATGATCGACAATGTTGAGAAAAATATCCATTTTCTGATTTGTTTTATTCAAACTATGGGAGTAATTGAAATTGATGTCAACCTCTTTGTTTGGAGTCTAATTCGCCTAAAACTATCAAAACTCGGGTTTAGTGTCTTAAAAGTACTTTTTCAACGGCCCACAATAGGTTATAGTAGGAAAGATAGTATAATAGAGGGTGTTTTTAGTTTTTGTTGAAAAACATTCTAGATGAAGCTGGAATTCAAGGTGATTCCGCAGGACTTTCGGAAAATGTTTCAAGTAAAATAAGCAGCATGTTCGACAACATTGGTACTGAGTGGGATTTGGACGGTACAAGTTATTAGTCACACTAGTCAAATTTTAGAAATAAGATGAACTTTTTCAAAACAGGAACTAGACACAAACAATGGATCAGTTGAAAAACTTAAAAATTCTTCAATGGAACTCTATATCGGCGGTAGCTAACGCTAAATTCCTAGCACAGCTCAAGTGTGAACTGAACTTTGATGTAGCGGTTTTGTCTGAGACTTGGTACAAACCCTCTTCCAATCCTTCTTTGAGAGGATATGACATCATCAGGGAGGATCGTCCAGATGGTAAAGGAGGAGTAGCAATCTTTGTTTCTACAAAACCGAGGCACGATCGTCTCAACATTCAAAAAAAAATTATTAATGAATTGGGAGTTTGCGGCATTAAACTGATAACGGGCAACAGAGAAATTGCAATTGTTTCTGTCTACAGGTCACCAAATATCATGCTGAATGTGAATGATTGGGACAACTTGTTCAACCAGCTTCCACCGGACTGCATTTTGGTGGGAGATTTTAATGCACACCATAGCCTTTGGGGTTCATCTTTGAAAATTCAGCAAGATAGAATTCTTGTCGATGCGCTGGGAAATTTTGACCAAATAATGGTACTAAATGACGGTTCTTGTACCAGAATTTCTCCTGGTATCAACAACTTGGTGGTTGATATTTCTATGATTTCTTCTTCTTTGAGTCTCCATGCTAAGTGGAAAACCTTAGACGATACCTATGGCTCAGACCACTTTCCAATAATCATTCAATTGTGAAAATGAAACAACAAATGATAAAGTTCATCCTTTGATCAAGTGCGGAAAGTGAAAGAAGCCATATGGGACCAGTATACAGTTAGCATAATAGAACCCCTCTCTCCAAAACCCCTTCTCGGCACCACCGAAGAAAAAATTAGGACTCTTATAAATGCATTGAAGTATCTGCAAACTGTAGCATGCCAGCTAATAAGCCTTTCTTTCCCAAATCAAAGAAACCTCCTTGGTGGGATGCAGAGTGTACAGAAATTGATAACGACAGAAAAGAAGCCTTCCGTAAGTATAAGGGACAGTTCTCAATTGAAAATTATCTGGAGTGTAAGAAAATTGTTGCCAAAAGCAAAAGGTTGGTACAAAACCAAAGCAATGGAAAGTTGGGCAAAATTTTGTAGCGAGCTGAACTCACAAACACCAGCAAGTCATATATGGAATAATATGGAACGAGTAAACTCGAAACCCAAATCCGACAAAACGACCCAACAGAAAACTGAGGAATTCCAAGATAAGTTGTCACCTTCAGGCCCAGAAAACCGTTACCCCAAGCCTGGCCTGACACCCAACCACTGGTTACTGAAACCCATTACCATCAACGAACTCAATAGCTGTATTCAAAACAGTCGAAACACGGCTCCTGGAATTGACTCTATAACCTATTCGATGATCAGCAAGCTTTTTATTATTGGAAAGTGTCTTCTTCTTGGAATTTATAATGATATTTGGTTAAACGAAGATGAATGTACCAGTCTCAAGCAATCCCTTGTTAAATTAATCCCTAAACCCAAAAAAACACACAACAGACGCCATCACTTACCGGCCTATCACTTTACTGTCGTGCTCACTCAAGACGCTGGAAAGAATAATTAAAAATTGATTTGATTGGTGGCTGGAAAGTCACAAGTTACTCCCGGACGCTCAGTATGTAGTCCAGTCAAAATAGGTTTTAACCGGAAAGAAATTCGGAAGTTGACAAAATTTGGTGGATCGATGCAGAATTTAACGTGGAATAACATACTGAGATTTCCGAAAATTACAATGATTGGCTTTTTTTCTAGGACCAATAAAAGAGCGCCATCCTTGTAAATTTTCGATTTTTTCTGAATAACTTGTAAACTATCACCTTTAGAACACAAGAACCAGCGATGCAAATGTAGCGCGTTAAATTATCAAGAGATCAGTATCAAATTCATCACTTTGTGGTTAATAGTCTACGAGATACAGCGTCTGCTAGAACGCAGTGAAAATGACTCAAAATTTATTTCCGGATTTTACGTAACAATTTGCATAGTGTCAGTTCAAGGGCTGTAACGTGGACAGCAAATGTGCGGATTCCAGTGTGTTTTACAATCTTGGAAAGCCAATTCAACATTTAGAATCACACTTTTGTCTAGAAGTCGCCAACTTCAAAATGGTACTTTTCCTCGACCTTTCAAATTTATACTAGAAGTTCTGAAGAATCCCCAAAAATCGATTATTCTCATACCATACCATTTGCTTTATTTTCCAAGTATAGAAAAACCATCTGGAGAATATGTGAAGGATTGAATACCAAAAAAAAAACATGTTTCAGAATCTTTTTCCTAGTGATGGTTCCTGAGGTATATGGGTTGAAAGACTAAAACGACCTACTTGGAAAAGAAATTGGTAGTTCGGACACTAACAGCTGAATACTGTACGAACCTTGCATTTTAGGTGTAAGATGCCACTTGGCAGACGTGGAAATCACATGAATATATTCACTACGTCTGCTGAGTGGCATTTTGTATCATCAAATGCAAGATCCGTACAGTATTCAGCAGTTAGTGTCCGGAATACCTATCTCTTTCTCCAAATAGGTCGTTTTAGACTTTTAACCCATATAACTCAGGAACCATCACTTGGAAAAACATTCTGAAACATCCTATGGTTTTGGTATCCAATTCTTGGAATTCTTGCCTCTACTTGGAAGAGTGGGCGAATGGCATGGTATCAAAATAATCGATCTTTGGGGACTCTTCGGGACTTCAAGCATCGATTTCAAAGGTTGAGGAAAAGTACCATTTTGAAGTTGGCGACTTCTAGACAAAAGTGTGATACCGAATGTTGAATTGGCTTTCCAAAAATGTGAAACACGTTGAAATCCGCACATTTGCTGTCCAAGTTACAGCCCCTGAACTGACACTATGCAAAATTGTTACGTAAAATCTGGAAATAAATTTTGAGTCATTTTCACTGCGTTCTAGCAGATGCTGTATCTCAGAGACTATTGATCACAAAGTGATGAATTTCATAGTGATCTCTTGAGAATCCAATGGGCTACATTTGCATCGCTGGTTTTTGTGTTCTAAAGGTGATAATTTACAAGTTATTCAGAAAAAATCGAAAATTTAGAAGGATGGCGCTCTTTTATTGGTCCTAGAAAAAAAGCCAAGCCTTGGAATTCTAGGGAATTTCAGTATGTTCATTCCACGTTTAATTTTGCATCGATTCACTAAATTTCCTCGACTTCCAAATTTATTTTCCTCGGTCAAAACCTATTTTGACCGGACTAAATACGCAAAAGTTATCCGGTAGTGGCGACAGTTGAAGATGCTACTGTTGCCGAAATGTCAAGAATGCATTGCCAACACGCGCCAATCATATTGTCCGACCGGGATCGTCAGTGAATGAGGACTTTGTACGGAAAACCCATGGGAAAAACCGCTCAGTTTCAGGATTGCTCCCTTCAGCCCATTGTTGCGTGGTTACCTTGGCAGCTGCGGATTGCCAAAACCGACAGCGTCATCCAAGTAGAAGATGCCCAGACTCACTGCCAAACAAGCCCTGTTCCACAAATGCCAGCTGGTACCGGAGCCAGATGAATATAAGTCCAACATCCCTCCCAATGCTTCGTTCTGCCGAAGAAGCATGGAGAAGTGGCGACAATTGGCCATGGTCAGCGAGAAGAACCCCCGCACCGGCGACTACTTCAAGTACTTGACGTGACCTCGTCATCCCAAGCAATCCTTCGATAATTCTCGATATTTCAGAAGCAGAGCTTCCCTGATCAACGAGCGCAAACGCCAGGCCCAGTACCCGTTCATCATCCACCCTTTCAGCAAATTTGCCAAGATCCGTGAGATCGTCATGCTCGGCATCTGGACCACGCTGTTATTCGTAGACCCCTTCCAGGCCACGTTCACGAACTCGGAGTATGAAATGGGAAAAATGATATGGACCACTTATGTCACCGACTACCTTCAACTTTTCCTGTCCTTTATCATCCTTGCCGACATCATTGTCAACTTTCTCCTGGGCTATGAGATATCGCAGACACACGAGGTCATGCTGGAGCCGAAAAAAATCGCCAGAAAATACGCGACGACGTACTTTGTCTTCGACGTGATCGCCATGGTGGACGCCTGGATTCCGATAGAAAAAGGTGATGTAAGCCATGGACTTCTTGTGTTGCTCCGCCAGCTGTTCATGTTCCGCCTCGCCCGCATCGCCAGCCTGTCCAAACATTTTGTGTTTATCCTGAGGTTGTTGAATGTGCCGGAAGCGGTCGCACAGTGCGTCAACATTTTCGTGTCGAACCTTTGCATAGTGCACTGGCTGACGTGCGCGTTGGCCTGGTGGCCGCTGATGGAGAGGATTTTCGAAATGGAGGACCAAGGCAGATCGTGGATGGTCGAAGGCAAGGTGTCGTTTGACGATAAAGCGCCAGTCACGTTCAGGTACCGCTGTTCCTATAGCTTTTGCCGTGCATCAAGGTTATTAGCCCAGGAATTTTGGGTGAAATTTTGGTCAAACCCTGAAATAAATATGTCCCTTTTGAAAATTTGCACAAATGGGTCCCGAGCAATGCTGAACAACATACTGAAAGCTTCCGTCCAACAAGTGTGCGAAACATAGATGTTTTGAGCAAGAACAGAATAAGTGCCGCAAAATCTCGCAGCACCTGATTGAGAGATGATTGAAAACCCCAACTGCAGACTCAATTATTTGACTCTTTTATTCTGTTGCTTTTTGCTGAATTTGGTTCAAATCCATTCAATAGATTTTGAATAATTGAATCGCAAAGTTTTGAATTTGGATATTTTTAATAATCCAACATATGACAGACAAATAATTGCTTTCAACTGTTCTGAATACAGTTTTCCAAAGGCTTCCAAACGACATAATTGCATTTCAAGTTTCGTGAAATGAAAATCCTGTCATTTTTTGACAGTAAACTTCCATGTCTGACAGATGACAGCCAAAAATTGATGGGCTCATTCGACAGCAAAACTATGCTTGCATACCGAATTTCAATTTAGGCCTGCAGCTCAGACCGTAAAAGTAGCTTAGAAACCAAAGAACCGGCAAGTTCATTTTAACTAAACTGCTCAACAATGAAAGTGTTACAAAGCAAAAATTCACCCAATTTTGAACCGCTGTAACTTTTGATTGGCACAAACGATTCCAATTCTGTTTCAAGTACTGAAGAGCCCAATCTTTCTTGTCAATATGAAATTCATAGAGCCTCTTATAAAACTTCTACAGGGTGATGAACAGAGCAGTGCAAAATTGATGAAAGTTCAACATACCCTCGTTTTCGTTAAAAAAAATTTTCGGGAGTATCAACACCAAATTTATGAAGAATGATGTGTTCCCTCGAAACGGTTTTTGAATTTTCGGGATTCCAGTCGAAACAGCCAAAATATGATTTTTTATTGTGAATACTGTGGATTATTCCTGTAGCAACGCAAAAACATTAGAACTTTTCATATCAAGATGACGCTACTTGGTAGGCTTGTTCACTGAATAATTCTGAGCAATTTGATATGCAACACGTTCCTATTGTCTAGTGTAGGGGTGAAGAAAAGCCCAATTGGCAGCGTACTTTTTGGTACTACTCCTGAAATTTTGGGTTTTTAGCATTGAAAAAAGGTTAATTCTTACTCTCTTTAGTCAACATGGGACTACGTCATTAGAATTGGAATCACCACATTTCCGCCATTTTGGAATTTTTTGCCTTTACCTCAAAATTCAAAACATAGGCATGTTTGGCATCATTTCTTGAAATGTTGGTCCCAAAAATGGGATTCTGTTGAGAAGATCTGTCTATCTGTTTGTTTATCTGTCTATCAATTCCGAAAAAATATTTTGAGAATTTTTAACCCCACCCCCCTTCTTCCTAAAATTCTCTGAGTGTCCAATTTAATATTCTTGACCTCTCAATTCTTTTTATTGCAGTCAACGTCATATTGCATAGCATCGGAAGAGATAATTTTGTGTGGAAAAAATGCCACCCAAATTTCACCCTTTCGCTCCCCCCACCTTATCTCAAAAATCTAAAATGGCAACATCACTTTGCGATACATCAAATTGGAGGAAATTACATTCTCTCCATGAACAAAATTTTTTCAAATTTTTTAAAACCCCCATTTTCCTCACAAAACACCCCAAATGTCTAATTTATTTGGAGAGGGGTTGAAAATTCCAAAAAAATTGTTTTCGGAAAGAGAATTCAATTCCCTTCAATTTGATGTATCACAAAGTAGGTGGTGTTTCGTTAAATTTTGAAGCTGAGGTGGGGGAGAGCAAAAGGGTCAATTTGGGTAGCACTTTTTCCACCGAGAATTCTTTTCTTCGATGTTTTCTATGATGACACTGACTGAATTGAAAACCATTGAGAGGTCCAGAATTAGAAAGAGGACAGTCAGAGAATTTTTAGGGCGAAGGAAGGTGGGGTTGAAAATTTTGTAAATATTTTTTTCAGAAAGAAAATTTGATTCTCTTTAATTTGATGTATCGCAAAGTAGGTCATGTCATTTGAAATTTCGAAGTCGGGGTGAGTGGGGGCGAGGGGGCTTAAGATATAAATTTGCCAATTTATGTTTTAGATGTCCCCTTTGATATAAAAGTCGACCTGTTTTTGCTCGAAGGAATATTCACTAGGAATCGGGAGTTATTGCAGGTGGATAGTTTTTAAATGATCACCCGGTGCAGTATTCATAATAAAAAATCACATTTTGGCTGTTCCGACTGGAATCCCCAAAATTCAAAAACCGTTTCAAGGGAACACATCATTCTTCATAAATTTGGTGTTAATACCCCCAAAAAATTTTTTATGGGGTATGTTGAACTTTCATCAATTTTGCACTGCTCTGCTCATCACCCTGTAGGAAATTTATGAAAAGCTCTATGCATTTCATATTGACGAGGAAGATGGCCAAAAGATTAGGCTATTCAGTTCTTGGAACAAAATCAGAAACAGATGTGCCAATCAAAAGTTATAGCGGTTCAAAATTGGGTGAATTTTTGCTTTGTAACACTTTCATTGTTGAGCAGTTTATTTCTGGCCAATTTTATCCGAAAGTACGTCATGTGAGAGCATTCCAGCCAAAAGTTCTCCAAAATTCTCTTGGCGGAACATCCTCAAAAGGCTTCTTGAAAACGACCAGAAATCTTAATTTATCGTGCGCCGCGGCCTTTTTTTTTTTTTTGTTTTCCGGGTAAACTATGATAGGTAGGAGGAAGTTTTTGGGTACGATCTTCCGAAAATGGGTGGGGCTAAAAATTTTGAAAATATTTTTTCAGAAAGAGAACTCAATTCTGTTGAATTTAATGTATCGCAAAATAGGTAGTGTCATTTGAAATTTCAAAGTTGGGGTAGGTGGGGGCGAGGGGGCTGAAAATAGAAAATCGCTAATGTATGTTTTAGATGTCCCCCTCGATATAAAAATCGACCTGTTTTTGCTCGAAGACATTTTCACTAGGAATCGGGAGTTATTGCAGGTGGATAGTTTTCAAATGATCACCCGGTATAAGTGAAGCCGCGTTTACTTCACACTTCAGTTCAGTTTTCATTCAACCGAGACATAGTTACGCAAGGTTGGAGAAATATTCTCAACACTCGCCCAAATATCTGAAAGGTAGTCTCCATTTTGTTTTAGTTTTGCGAGACGGAATATAACCGCTCGCTTTATTAATAAAGCTCCGTCTGTTTGGCCCTTGAGTTGTGTTTGCTTCGTACGTGAAGCAAACTATGAAAACTCACCCCTTGTATGTTCCTTTTTCAGCTGGGATGTGAGATCCGTGAAACATTTGATGTATTACGAAGCTCACCTGTAACAGAAGAAATATATTAATTACAGACAAAAATTAGCAAAAGTTTTGGAAGCATTAGCCTGGAAAAGCTTTGTGCTTTTGGGCCTGTGAGAGTAGTAAAGACCAAAGCTTCATATTTCTCAGCATCTTTAAGCCAGTCAGCTACTATCAGCTCGTGAAGTACTAACTTCATCGCTCAAAAAAATCTCAATTTTGAGTTAAAGTTTCTTTTGAATTTGACTACCTGTAGCAAAAATTCCAATGAAGGGGATTTCGGGGAATTTCGATATGTTATTCTACATAAAACTCTGCGACTACTATCCAAATTTCAGAAACGGTAAACTTTCCGGGTCAAACATCTATAATCACTTGGTCAATATGAGCTTTCTACTTTTGTCTCCATCTGAACTTCCTTGTTTCTCTTTGTAGATACTGGAGATTTTTGTTGAAAACCATGTTCCATTTCTACGGAGCCAGCGGCGGACCTTACGATACCAAAAACAGCGGCGAGTACGTCATCTTCGCCCTGACTATCATGGTCGGCATCGGTTATTACACGTACGCCATCGCCGTCGTCGGCCAGCTCTTCACCATGACCAACATATCGGAGACCATGTACAAAGAACTGGTCGCCCAGGTCAACCAGTACTCCAGCAGCAAGAAGTTCAGCTCCGATCTGAGGAAACGACTGCTCGTCTACTACGAGACCAAGTTCCAGAGGAGATTCTTCAACGACAAGGTCATCCTGAATGCCATGTCGGAGCACCTGCGCCTCGAAGTCGTCCTGTTCTCCTGCAGGCAACTGGTCGAGAGCGTGATCGTTTTCAAAAATATATCCAGGGGCGCCATCGGCACGGTGGTCGGCCAACTGAAACAGGAGGTCTTCCTTCCTGGCGACGTCGTGACCGGAACGAACACCCCCAGCGGAAAGATGCATTTCATTTCTTACGGAACTGTGGCGCTGTTCATGTTCTTCAAGGACGATACTTCGAAGCACGACGCAAGCAAAGAGTTCGAAGTCATGCACATAGAAGACGGCGACGTGCTCGGCTACAGTACCGGCCAGCTGCTCGATCTCTACACGTGAGCTCGCCTCACAAGGCCAATTTCATATCGCTTCCGCAGTTTCTTCCTCCAAATGGCATCTAGCGGCTCTTAGAACGGCCTTTGAGCTGAACTTCTCGCGTCAATTGAAGTAGGACGGGAAAAAGTTTTAGAGCTTGTATTGGATTCCAGACCTGGATGACTTCATCTGCAAATTCTTCCATTGCTGCATGTCCTATTCTTTGACCCGATCGATCAAGGTCAACGCTTGAGGATTAAGGAGGAACGCCCAAAACCAGGCCGGTCAACCTAGATGAATGGCCAGTTCCTAACGGCTATACGCGTAACGTCTTACATGCCTATTCTGTATCTCGTAACGACCTTGTTAAGTGTAGGCTATCTTTGTCTATATCTATGAATACCCTATACCTCCCTGTCTGTCGGGTCAGGGAGGAGTCGTGACGAGATACAGAATAGCCCAGTTTACTCCTTGATCCTTACGCATTGAATTTGGTGTATGAACGAAGCATAAACGTCACTCCTACCCCGCATCTTGAAACAAGTACGAATTCAGCCATGTATTCTCATCTCTGGTTGACTGTAACTCAAAGAGGTGGATGCCACAGCAAAGATTGTTGGAATAACGGCCACGGCATTTGACCTCAAGGCAGACTTGGCTTGGGACAAAAACACCGAGATTCAACCTTTTTTTTGCAGATACCGGGCGGTGGCTTTGGAACGAACAGAGATTTACAGCATGCCCAAACCCAGGTTTGAACAGTCCATGATCAAGTACCCGGAACTGAACGATAGAGTCGGAGAGCTACGCAGCAGGCGACACAAATACATCTCGGAAGTGATCGAGGCCAGGGAGTTTTCTACTCACGAAGATATCCTGAAGGAGCTATGTCGTGGCAAGATTCTCTTGGTCGGGAGAAAGAGATGAATGCGCGTTTTTGAAGATGATTGCACGTTCCAATCGTTTTTCGTTGTAGTTATAGCTGTGTCGTTATGTTGATAAAAAGTTGATTTCTGAACCCCCTTGCGTCTTTGTCACCTTGTTATCGACTTTGCTATCTATTTGTCTTGAAGCCAGTTATTCTAGGCCTGCAGCTCAAACCGTAAAAGTAGCTTAGAAACCGAAAAACCGGCAACTTCATTCTAACTTTGGTAATAGTTTACTATCCGGTCAACTATCCAAAGCGCATTTTCTTGGGGAAATTCTCATCGGATGCGATCAGCTAGGTATCAAATAAAGGAAGACTGTTGTCGGCCGTGAGATTTATAAAAAAAATCCGAATTTATTAGACTCTTGATGAGTGGACCAGATAGTAAACTGTTACCGCCCCGGTCTCAGTTTACTATCCGGTCAACCACCGAAATCACATCATTTTTGACAAATTCCTTCTACAAACACTCAATTACGTCTTAAAAAATCAAAAACTACTGTCGGCCGCCACTTTTAAAGAAATAATAGAGGAATGCAGACGTTTAATTCGTTGACCCCATAGTAAGCTGATACCGCCCCGGTCTTAGTTTACTATCCGGTCAACTATCCAAACTGCATTTATTCGAGGTGATTTCTTCACACACATCCAACTACGTCCTAAAAATAAGAAAACTGCTGTCGGCCTTCAGTTTCATAAAATATTTGCCCCCCTTGAGCCTTCAATACCGTTTGGAGTTCTGTTGAGCGCTCTTGCAATTTCCCGAGGTTTTCGTAGCACTAGTAAACCCTTTGTGCCTTTATGTCATATTCGGCCACAAATTGGGGGCCCCCTTTCGTCTTCAAGTATAATTTGGAGTCCTTATGAGCCTCCATATGTGCTTTATGGCTCCCAGAATTCCAGTCAGCCCTCTTCTGCCATCTTGTGCTATGTAGGCTCAATTGGACTCCCCCTTATTGTTTCTTCAATGTGCATAATTTTTGGTTACTTCCAAAGCATAATAATCACCATTGTGCCGTCATGTCATCCGAAGACCTTTCGGGTCCCCTTGTGTCCTTATGTGTAGTTTGGAGAGGCCTATAATCAGCCCATTCAATCTCTAATATCCAAACTAGAACTGGATCATCTGACCCTTCCTCTTCTTGTCACCTCCAAGCTCGAAATGCTTGCACCTCTTCAGAGGGATCTGCTTGTGGAACTTGCATTCAGTACATTCCATACGCAACACATTTTTATCTCGATTTTTAATGACTTTCAGAGTACCAGTGAGCCCCCCTTTTGCCTTTTTTTTATTATATAGAGCCCCTTGAACCCCCTTGTGTCACCAGTATTGTTTGAAGTTCTTCGTTTGGAGCCTTGATGAGCTCCCTTATGTTTTTTTTTTTGTGGCCTTTAGAATTCCAGTAAGCCATCTTGTGCCTTTTGCATTGCTGAAAGCTTCAGTGTGTGTCCCTTGTGCCTTCATGTGATATACGGAGTAGGTAAGTACTGTGGTAGAACGCCTTAGAATTATAAAATAAAGGGGAATGAAATATTTATTTGGGAATAAAATTAGGATTACGGGCGATATCGGAAAGGAAAGAAATAGGAGAAGGAATGCGAAGATATCGATTTTTGCCGGCCAGCATCGGGATGACACGGGATGCAGGCAACAGGCATCGACGTTTGTAGGCCAGAGGGTGGTGACGGGAGACGGGGTGTGGGAAAATAAGAATAGGTCCAAGAACAGCGACGGTGGTAAGGGATTCGAGTGGTAAGAGTCGAGCACAACGGGTGTACTTTGCTGGAAGAAAACTAATATTTCTCAAGAAGAATAAATGAGGGAAAGTGCTAAAACACTGTGATAGATTTGTAGTACATCAGTGACGTGGAAGGAAAACATTGAGGCAAGTCTGATTTCTATTGTAATCGAATGCGAATTGTTTAAATAAGGTTGAAGTAATTGTTTTGGTTTAGAAAATGATGATAGGTTTTGTTTGATCTTTTGAACAGCCATGATAAGTGTCAAGCCGATTTCAATTCTTTGTAATTGCTCTGAGCTTTTAAAATGCGGCCCCTTGTTTTCAGATAACTACCTTCCAGACGCAAGAAAAAGGGTGAAAACCTCAGCAACCCTTTTAAGAGATATGGCTTCCGACAGAGCATGATTTTGTAGGCTCTATTAGCTGAGACAAGCACTAGCAGTATTTATGCAAATCAAATCTGGGCAAAATCTTGATTACGCGTTAGTTTCCCCATAAAATAAGATATTCAACCCTTTCACACGACAGGGAGTTTATGGACATTCAAGATAAGCTAGCGTTCCAGACAAAGAGAACCTTTTAAGAACAATGCCAGAAAATTCAGTGTCGTGTCGAAACACTTCAAGATAAGAAATGAACGAGACATAAAATGTTGCAGGCTAATTAATTAGAGGCTCATTGCGATGACTTGTACTCCATATTGTAAATTTGTGTAATGGTATTGAACCTGCAGGAAACCGAGCTGCTGGATGAGTCTTTAAATTATAAACTATAGCACCAGCTGGATGTAAAATCTATGGAATGTCAACACTCAAATTTCATGTAAATTATTTGATCAATATAATTAAAATAATGGCTATAAATTCGAAAGATCAAGACAAAACTCAGTGAACAACAATCTCTCTCTAAGTACAATTAAACAATGTACCAGGGTGAATGGGCGAAAGGGAAGAAAGGGTTGAATTGAAGACTGGACAAAGGATTGGTAAATCAGACAGGGAATTTAACTCAAGTGTACTAGGAAATGGCTTTACCCATAATTCTGAAAATTAGGAAGAATGAGAACGGAATTAATTTGCAAGGGTTGAACAAATTTGTTGTAGGATTGCACACGGTATTAGGATGTACTTTTCTTTCAGAAACCGAATGTAAACTGAATAAAACAATTCCCTAAACGCTAGCTGAATGTCAGCACGTCAGGAAATTATAAAATGAATAATTAAGGTGAATTTAATTAAGTTGGCGATGAATGATTGATTTGTAATAAAGATGAGGTGTGGTTAAAAGACTTTGTTTATTTTTCAATATTTATTCAATTCATTCCTTTTGAAAGAACGTGAGGTTACAACTAGAGTAGGCTTGAGGTATTAGTACGACGTGAAGTTGAGATGGTGTAATTGATTTAAATAGCTTAATTAATCTAATGTAGGGAAGGAGGGATATCACAAAAAGTGGGGCCGGTGACGAGGATATCACAAAATGTTGCAGTGAGGTAGGGATGATTACAAAAAGGTTGCCGTTACGCAGAATGTTACAGATGGTGGCCGTGATGACCAGGATTGTTACAGTACCAATAAGCCCCCTCTTTTACCGTCATTTGTTATATAAAGTTCGATGCATTGGGCCTCTTTGTATCTTCAATATCGTTTGAAGCTCTATCGGGCTCCCTTTATGCCCGCAAGTGTAGTTTGGAGCCCTAATTAGTCCCCTTATGTTTTTTCGTAGCTATCAGAATTTCAGTAAACCCCCTTTCGCCTTTATTCATTACATAAAGCTCCCATGGGCCCCTCGTGTCTTTAATATTACTTGAATCCTTGTCGATCTCCACTCACATCTTTTCGTGGCTTTGAGAGCATCAGTGAACACCTCAAGCCTTCATGTGATATTTGGAGCCCTATCGGACCCCTTTTGCCTTCAAAATAATATGAAGCCCCAATCAGCCCCTTTATGTTATTTCCTGGCTCTCAGAAATCCAGTGAGCTCCCTCTTGCCGTCTTGTATTACCCAGAGCTCTCTTGGGCCCCCTTGTTTCTTCAACGTCTTTTAAGGCCTCTTACATTTTTCCAAGGCTTTCGGAGCATTAGTTAGTAAGCACTTTGTGCCTTCATGTGACTGTGGACACCGACATCTTGTGTTCTCAAGTGTAGTATGGAGTCCCCCAGTAAGACCTTTTTTGCCTTCGTATGTTATATGAAGCTTCACTGGCCCCCCTTGTGTCTTCAATATTATTTGAAGCCCAGCTGAGCACCCCTGCATTTTTACGTGGTTTTTGGCCCGGCTTCGCAGCGAAATGAACCTGACGTCAAACTGTTCCGCGTCAAATCGGTCGCTTTGAACAAAGAAGGCAAAAGGTAGCTAACCTGAAAGCCAGGCAAAAAAACAGAAGGGGGCTAAGTGGGGCTAGATATTCTTTGGAGGACACAAGAGGTCCGATAGAGCTCCGAATATCACATGAAGACTTGATGTTTACAAATGCTTCGAAAGCCAGGAAAAGATTAAAAAACAGAAGAGGATCAATTGGGGCTCCAAACTACACTTGCGGACATGAAGGGAGCCCGGTAGGGCTTCGTAAATCACAATTAAGCACAAGGGATTTACACTAGGGCTTCTAACAACGCAAGAAGGCACAAGGGGGCTTACTGGAACTCTGAAAGCCGCGAAAAAACAGAAGGGGGCTCATTAGGGTTCCAAACGACACATGAAGGCACAAGAGGGCTGAATAGAGATCCGAACGACACAGAAAAACACAAAGGGCTCAATGGACGAGCTTTATATTACCAATGAAGGTAAAAGGGGGCTTATTGTACTTATTCTTGAAGCCAGTGAGAACTAAGTGGGCTAAATGGGGGCTCCATACTACATTTGAGGACACAAGGGGCCCGATAGGTCTCCGAAGATCATATGAAGTCATGAGGTGCTTCAAGCAATGAAATAAGGCACAAGATGATTCACTGGAATTCTGAAAGCCACGAAAAGCACAAGAGGGCTCATTAGGGCTTCGAACGAAGGGCTCTAAACAATCCTGGTGACACAAGAGGGTCCACGGGGGTCCACTGGTATTCTGAAAGTCAATAAAAACTGAGATGAAAGCATAAGTGGGCTGATTATAGGCCTCCAAATAAGACATGAGGGCCACAAGGGAACCTGAAAGGTCTCCAAATGACATGACGACACAAAGGTGATTATGTTGCTCTGAAAATGACGGAAAATGCCAGGGGGCTCAGCAAAGCTGCAAATCACATTGAAAAAACAATAAGGGCGGGTCCAATTGAGCCTTGATAGCACAAGATGGCAAATGAGGGCTAATTAGAATTTTGAAAGCCATGAAGCACATGAGGGGCTCATTAGGGCTCCAAATTATACCTGAATACACAAAAGGGGTCCCCCGATTTAGGGCCGACTATCACATAAAGGCACAAAGGGTTTACTACTGCTCCCAACACCTCGAGAAACTGCAAGAGGGCTCAACAGAACTTCAAACTGTGTTGAAGACACAAGGGGGCCAAATATTTCATTAAACTGGCGGCCGACAGCAGTTCCCTTATTTTCAGGACGTAGTTGAATGTGTGCAATAGAAATTACCCCGAATAAATGCAATTTGGATAGTTGACCGGATAGTAAACTGAGACCGGAGCGGTAACAGTTCATTATCCGGTCAACCAATTAATAGAGTTCATTTCCACATTTCCTATCTTTTTTGTTATAAATCTGGCGGCTGACAACCGTTTTGTTTTATTTAGAACCTGACTTGAAGTATATAATGAGAATCGTTGAAAACAAAATCGATTTTTGTAGTTGACCGGATAGTAAACTGTTACCCTAACTTTTTCTCAAAGAACTTTATCCGAATGTCCATCATGTGAGAACATTCTAGTCAAAAGTTCGCTGAAATTCGCTTGGCAGAACAACCTTAAAAAGCCTCCTGAAGTCGACCAGAAACCAAACTTATCGTGCACCGCGACCTTTTTTCCTGTTTCTCGTGGAAACTATGATAGGTAGGAAGAAGTTCTTAGGTACGAAGTTGTGAAGGACAAAATAATCGACAAAAATGTCCAAAATAGCATAGTAGTCCAGGCAATGGGTAGGTTCTACCTTGCAAAAGGTCACGGAGAGTCGAAAATTTGCCGTCTGGTACAGTTTTGTATCCTGATTAACATACTGAGTTTTCGAATTTGGCAAGCCGCCGCTCGGTCCTCCACATCGAAAAGTTGGTGCCGAAGGACCCAAAAAGAGCCACTTTTCACTTAACTATTGTGCATGGCCGTCTGACTTACCGCAATGGAACCACATGACTGTAGTGAAGCCCTTGATAGCATTTACTGCCACGCCAGTGCGATTCTTCGCGGTTAAAAAGAAATAATTCCCTTGGCAAAAGTCTAGTTCTTCTTGATTTTGGAAAGATTTTTTTCTCATGCGGAAATATCACAAACTGACCTAACTCAGGTTGATTTCGATCAGCTTCTTTTTTCTTGAGCTCGTCCTGGTCTCATAATTTTCTCAACAGCATTTGTTGACAAGGTGTATTGCAAGAAGTGTAGAATTGCCAACACCAAATCAACAGTCATTTTTGCATTATTGCCATCGATCAGGAATTTTAAATTTTCCAGGAAATGATACCTTGGACTGTTTTCTGCTTATACAGCATGGACCGAATCCCCAAATGCCCGTGGGAATGCCGAAAAATAAATTCTTTCAGAGTGCGCGTAAATCTGCAAAGCTGCATCTGCACACCTAAAAATATAGTCGTAACCAACACTACAAACCCAAAACAATGAGTGACAGAAGAACCAGTTCAGGTTACTTATTGTTCAAATTTATGTTGTGTTGGTTACGACCATTTTCAGGTGTTTAGATGCGGTTTTGAAGATTACCGCGCGCTGAAAAAAAATTGATTTTTCGTATTCCCACGTGAATTTCGAGATTCGACCGCATGCTGAATAAACAGAAAACAGTCCAAGCTATCAATTCCTGTTAAAATTGAACTTCATGATCACTGGCAATTATGAAAAAATGACTGTTGAATTTGGTGTTGGCAATTTAACATTTCTTGCAGTGCACCTTGTTAACAAATGATGTTATGCAAACAATGAGACCAGAACTAGCGCAAGAAGAAAGAAGCTGATCGAAATTCACTTGAGTTAGGTCAGCTGGTCATATTTCCACATAAGAAAAAAATCTTTTCAGAATCAAGAAAAACTAGATGTTTTCCGAAGGAATTATTTGTCTTTAACCGCGAAGAATGGGACTGGCGTAGCAGCAAATGCATCAATAGTTTCAACAAAGTCATAGGGTTCCATTGCGGCAGGTGAGACGACGATAAGCAGTGAATTGGTGAAAACTGGTTCTTTTTTGGTCCTTCGGCATCATCTTTCCAATGTGGAGGAGCGAGCGGCGGCTTGCCGAACTCGAAAGCTTAGTGTGTTAATCAGGACATAAAATTGTACCAGACTGCAAATTTTCGAATCTCCGCGACCTTTTGCAAGGTAAACCCTATTTTAATGTATCGGTCGACTGTACTATAGGCCTCTCTTGTTTAGTTTAGCCGTCAGAGCGTCTCAAAGTTGTATGACATGAATCGCTATTCCGCTGCCGTGCGGACTTTGACAGAGTTACACCACATGAAGCTGACACGGTGCCCGTTATAATTGTAATATGCTTTTACGTGTTTGTTGTGTTAATACATGAGATGTAATGACTTTTATATGAGTTGTATATGGATATTACAGTTAATGTATCTAAGTTGACACTTGTCAAAATAACCTCAAAGATTACAAAAATTTCACAATTTTCAATAGAACAAACACGTAAAATGTTGTACAACACTCGTGGCTTGTTACACAAGATGATTTCCGACACTCAGCCTATGCAAATTTTGGCTTCGTGTCTGAAAACCACTTATTTAACGGCCAACTCGTATTGTAATAGTAGTTTACGATACAAGTTGGCTGTTACATAAGTGGTTTTCAGACACGAAGCCAACATTTGCAGAACGAGGGCACAGCCCGAGTTCTATAAGAGGCTGAGTGTCGGAAAAAATCTTGTGGACTAGCCACGAGTGTTGTACACTATTTTACTTGTTTTTCTCATTGCAATCGTATAATTTTTGTAATGTTTGAGATTATTTTGACAAGTGTCAACTTAAATACATGAACTGTAATATCCATATACAACTTATATAAAAGTCATTACAGCTTATGTATTAACACAACAAACACGTGAACTACTATTACGCTGTAATCAGAGATAGGGTCAAAACAAAGTTTTCTAAAAACAAGGCCACTTGAAAAGCCGTACAGAAACGCGAGGTGGCAGCTCCAAAGATGGACACCTTCGATCTCTTGGAATCGTTTGTATCGCCTTGTGGTGGTTCGATCACAATAATTCTTTTTTCACTCGAAAGCATTCTTCTAGCTGGAATCTTTCCACCTAACTGTTTCCTTCCTGCACAATAATGGTGTCGTGATGAACTGCGCACTATTGGAAGTGGGCCATCCAAAAATTTCAGCCACATTCAAAGTGGCATAGCTCTTGAATGAGTGAACTATTTTGAACAATTTTTTTGTTCTCTGATTAGCTCACGTATTCAACTTCAATTGTTGTGTGTTCGATTTGAAGGACTATTTTTTGTCAACCTGTTCTCCTACACCATATCGGACAATACAGGGTGGTCCGACTTTTATGTCATTAAATTTAAGGATCGATAGAGAATGAAAAATGAAGGGGACTTACTCCAGCAAACATATTTGAGAAATGCCTAATAACAGAGATACAGCCCTTCAAAGTTGGAAATAAATAATCGTTTTTTTCGCATAACTTTTGAGCCGTTCAACCGATTTGATTATAAATAGAACCAAAGGTCCACTGAAATTATCCTCTATCAAACAATCATAACATGTTCCGTGAAAAAGTTTCAGGGGCTTAGACATTGGGGGGTGACCCTACTTTTCCCTCCTTATTTTTCACCCCCCTAGTTATTTTTGGAAACTGTTTATAATTTTGACTTCTACGTTCAATTTTGAAGAAAAAATCACTGTTGCAAAATTTTGATTAGAGGCTTCGTTTAGGAGATATTTGGGTCTGAAACTTTGAGAAACATCCCGAAATCGCCACTTTCAAAGGTCTAAAAGGAGTCCGGTTCGATTATGCTACGGTGCGCCTCGCGTGTTTGAACGTCCTCGCCTTTTGACAAAATTGTGGTGTTCGGCCCGCGAGTTTTTCCTAGTGTTTTTTGGATAACGTCCTGGATGGTCCACTGAAGGGATAGATCGCCTTCCCATCATTCACGGTCTACCGGAAAAACGGCTGAGTCCAATTTATTTTTCAAAACTTGCATGAATTTGATATAAGCAGGCACATTATTATCTTATCGCACCGACAACAAAAAGGCCGCTTCTTCCTATAGTGCTTTTTGCGCTATAGGAATGGACTGTTGTTGTTTATATACACGAAAACTATTTTCTATTCTTGTTGATTGAACAAAAATCTTCAATCAAAACTAAGGCCCTGGTCACAGGAGCCAAAAAACTCAAAATGTCACAACCCCAAAACAGAAATAACTCCCAACAAAACTCAAATTCACCAAATAAAAACCTATCGTACTCTAGCGTAGCTTCAATAAATACAATGTTTCCAAGCAAGGACTTGGCCATAGTCCTTGATGTCGTAGATAAACTAAAGTTAAGAGACTACGTAGTACCAATCAGCAAGCTTGTTGGTCCAAAACAAATCACATTTGCATCGCGAATCTCAAGAAACCGCATCTGCATATTCTTGTCAACCAAACAGAATGTCGATGAAATCGTGAATAACCACGGGAAAATTGAGATTGAGGGAAAAATTGTATCAATTCGAAGGCTTATTTCACCGGCTAAGAGAATCATTCTGTCCAATGTTTGCCCAAACATTCCCCACGAGCTCCTCGAGAACGCTTTGAGAGATGTTGGCTGCGAACCAATGTCAAACATGACATTTCTCAGAGCCAACATCGAAGATGACGAACTTTCCCACATTTTAAGTTTCAGACGCCAAATTTACATCAAGCCAAATGAAGATCTTGAGCTTCCCCCATTTGTTACCATCACGCAAGACAACACCGACTATAGAATTTTTATTGGCACGGGTGAAATGCTTTGCTTTTTATGCAAAGAGTTGGGCCACAAAGCCGACCAATGTCCAAACTTGAATATGTCCCAAACAGAACCTGAATCTCCTCCACTGCAAAACCGAAACACAATCGAAACAATAGCTGACGTACACTCAATAATTAATGCTGACGATCAACAGATTACAGAAACAAACCATTCTACGGTAACAATTGTAACTGAAAATTCAAAAACTCCTCTCTTCTCTACCGAAAAACCACCAAACAAAAGACCAGCATCATCTACCCTCAACAGCGGATCTACCGAAAGTTCCCCACAGGGATCCCCACTACCAAACGACGACCATACTGGGGATTTTCAGTTTGCTAAACCGAATTCCAGAAACAACAGACACAAACTCAAATCAAAAAAAATCAAAAAATCTTCTTCCATAGAAAACGTTTCACTAACTTCCAAAGAAAACACAGAAACAATAAAACAAACGATACAGGAAAACCCAAGCAAATACATTCTCACCTCAGACCAATTCGAGTCCTTTATTGAACAATGCACCAATGGTAAAGATCCACTAAAAACAGGTCTTTCCTTCACTGACAATATAGTTGGTCTCATCGATATGATGAATGACATTTACCCCTGCCTAACAAACCGACATGCGAAAAGCAGATTCACAAGAATCTGCAATAAGTTGAGCCAGTCTGCTGACAATGTTGAAATATCAGACCTCTCTCAGTTTTCTATTGATCCCAGCGATTCTGAGCGATCCGAATACTGAAAACCACCACTCAACCTGACAACAAACAAAAATGGCGTCTGTGATTCAGTGGAATTGCAATGGTTTTTACACCAGATTTACTCATATCCAACGCCTGATCAGTGATCACAACCCCTCAGTACTATGTTTACAAGAAACAAACTTCAAAGGCAACCACAGCCCTTCATTAAAAGGGTACAATACTCTCACAAAAAACCGAATCACTCAACAAATTGCCAGCGGTGGTGTCTCAATTTCAATCAAGAAAAATCTACATCATGAGGAAGTTGTTATCTCAACTAATTTGGAGGCAATTGCTGCCTCGGTTTGGTGTCCCAGCAAAATCAACATTTGCAACATATACTTACCTCCAAATACAAATCTCGACTCCAACGAACTGGCCAACCTAATCACCCAAATCCCCCCTCCATTCATCATAGTCGGCGATTTTAATGCCCACAACATTATGTGGGGATCACACTCCAATAGTCTCAGAGGAAGAGAAATTGAAAACCTATATCTCAGAAATCCGTCCTTATTTCTGCTAAACAACGGCCAACCTACTCACTTCAATTCATCATCCGGCAGTTTCTCTAGCATAGACCTTAGTTTCAGCGATCCACGCAGTGGCCCCGCCCTGTGCTGGACAGTTCTGCCAGAACTATATGACAGCGACCACTTTCCCATTGCAATTTCTTATCAAAAAAACAACTTCAGTGACCCCAATAAACCTTTTGAAAAATGGAAAGATAAAGGAGTTGATTGGCTGGCTTATCAAAACATGGTTGACGAGAAATTGTCTACTTTCTCCCTCCAGGATGACATCAATGATAACGTTCAAAAATTCTCCAAGATCATAACCGAAGCAGCCGAACAATGCATCGGGAAAAAAACTGTTATCACAAACCACAACCCAGTGCCCTGGTGGAATCCTAAATGCAGTCTTGCCGTCAGGGAATCCAAAACTGCCTTTAACAGATTCAAAAAACACCCTGACGTCGAAAATCTGATCGCGTTCAAGAAACATAGAGCAAAAGCCAGGTTCGTACTGAAGGATGCCAAAAAGTCATCTTGGCAAAATTATGTCTCCACTCTCACTAGTTCCACTCCCCTGAGGGAAGCCTGGTCCAAAATTAACAGAATAAAGGGCCTCAATTGCAACCCCTCTTCCATAACAGCGCTAAAAGACGAAAGTAACAATCTGATTACTTCTAACGACGATATTGTGAATCTACTAGCAAATCAATTCTACAAGCACTCCAGCGACAACTTCTACTCGAATGAATTCCTGAAAATAAAGTCAGAAAAAGAGAAGATCCCACTCAATATGAACAACGTCGAAAACCCGGAACTTAATGTTCCACTGCGGAAATCCGAATTGGATGAAGCCCTCAAAAACTGCAAAAATTCAGTCCCAGGCCCCGACTCCATCCCCTTCACTTTCTTAAAAAACCTATCCGACGCTGCAGTCCAAACTCTCCTAGACATCTTCAATTTTATATGGCAGCGACAATGTTTCCCTGACTGCTGGAGAGAATCCACTGTAATTCCCATTCTCAAACCCAATAAACCCAAAATCGAACCATCGAGTTACAGACCGATATCTTTGACCTGCACTATGTGCAAATTACTCGAAAAAATTATCAACAACAGACTAAAATGGTTTCTTGAGGTAAACAATCTACTGTCCAACCGCCAGAGCGGTTTCAGAATAGGTCGATCAACCGTCGATAATATGGTCCTCCTGCAATCTGAAATCTCAGAAGCCTTTGCTACCAATAGGAATCTAGGAGCGGTGTTTTTTGACATTGAAAAAGCATATGACACAACATGGAGACACGGCATACTGTTGAAACTTTTGAAGTGGAAGATCAACGGTAACATGGTCGCTTTCATAAAAAACTTCCTCTCACACAGAACTTTCAGAGTGAAAAAAAATAATGTTCTATCTAAGCAATTCTTCCAGGAAAATGGCATCGCTCAGGGTTCAATCGTCAGCGTCACTTTATTCCTTGTTGCTATAAATGAAGTCCTATCGAAAATCAAGCTGCCTGTTAGAGGCGCTCTGTACGCCGATGACCTCGTGATCTTTTGTAAAGGCACTAATGGACGAGAAATACAAACTCTGCTACAGGTAGCCATCAATGAGATCGAGGAGTGGGCTGTGCAGTCGGGTTTCAGATTTTCTCCTCTGAAATCTAAGGTAATGATCTTTTCCAGAAAGTACAAAATAAGCCCCCTACCTCCCATTAAAATATACAACACGGAGATTGAACAGGTCCAAGAACTGCGATTTCTTGGTCTCATCTGGGACACCAAACTAACCTGGAAACCCTATGTTGAACAACTAAAAGCCGAATGCGCCCAAAGGTTAAACCTGTTGAAGACTATTTCTCACCATCACTGGGGTTCAGAAGAAGCTCTTCTTCTGACTGTTTACAGAGCCCTAATCAGGTCGAAACTTGATTATGGGTCGATTGTATACTCATCTGCGTCGAAATCAACCTTGAGGAAATTAAACTGCATAGCTAACACTGCGATCAGAATGGCTACCGGTGCCTTTAGGACCAGCCCAATAGAATGTTTGCTCCAGCTTGCAAATGAACCCCCTCTTGATATCCGAAGAGAATCTCAAACGTTAACATACTCTGCCAGAGTAGCAGCCTCGAAAAACAATGCAGCGTACCACTCAGTCTTCTCCACAAAATACCACCACATTTTCCAGTCGAAACCAAGACTCACTCCCCCATGTCACTACAAGCTCAAATCCATTCTAAACTCTCTAAGCTTGATCCCAACAGAAGTTTGTTCACCACAATCAAATAAGGGTGCACCATGGACCTTCTCTTCCCCAACTTACCACACCAGCCTATCCAGCTACCCCAAACACTCCACTGCCCCTGTCATCCTTCAGAACTTACACAAAGAAATCATAGCTTCGAATCAAGGTTCCTCAGTTCTATATACAGATGCATCTAAAGGCAACAACGGCGTCGGAGTTGCGATTGTGACCGCAGCCGACTCCTACAACTACCGTCTGCCCAAATCTACCAGCATTTTCTCAGCAGAACTGTACGGAATCCTTCGAGCTTCAAAAATAGTACACGCGAGCCCTCATTCCAAGTTTTTAATCTGCACAGACTCCTTAAGTTCAATCCAAAGCATGCAAATCATATACTCCACAAATCCATTAGTGCAACAAATACAACATACTCTTTCATCGGCAATAAAGCAAAACAAAGAAGTAATTCTGAGCTGGTGTCCGTCACATGTCGGAATCCGGGGAAATGAAAAGGCTGACCAAGCTGCCAGTGAGGCGGTAAATTTACCGGAGCACACTAATTTCAAAATCACTGAGTTTGACTTGAAGAATCATTACAAAACAGCTATTCGTGAAAAATGTATCGGATCCATGTCCAGCTATAGACCACTCACAATCCAGATCAGTCCAGCCATCCTGAGGATCGTAACTAAAACCGTCCCAAACCGAAGGGAAGAAACAACACTAAATCGTGTACTAATCGGACACACGCTCATGACACATTCCTTCATTCTGTCAAAAGAAGAACCCCCAGGATGTCTATACTGCAATGAGGTTCGAGTCACTATTCCTCACCTTTTGTTCAACTGTCAGGGACTTTTGAGACAAAGACAACGGGCAGGGTTTTCAAATGAAGTTTCCCTTACTCGGATGGTCACTCAGAATGGCAATTTTGGTGTGCTGATGGATTTTCTGAAGGACTCTGGCATTTTTGACCTGATCTAAAAACAAGACCATCCTCTAATACCAGTCTAATACTGCAGACTCCCCAAGCATCTTCAAGCCTCCCAACATTTCCACTCATACTTTTTTCTACCAAGTCTTAGCATTTTCTGGGAAATTAGAAATAAAAGTCCAGGACAACCGGAAAACATCTACCTACCGCCCAGTGTTGTTGGACGACTTTGGCGAATAGACCGGTAAAACCCTGATCAGGGAAAAAGCGCAAACAGCTAGCGCTTAAACCAGTTTTGTGCCGGGCCGTCCGACAACACTCCAAAGTTTCCAAACCTGAAAACCAGGAAATCAAGCAAAGACACTGAAACTCAAACCCAACCGTGGGTGCTAATAACCATGCAGTTGATGCACCCTAACAAAATCAAAAAAAAAAAAAAAAAAAAAAAAAAAAGGCCTAAAAATTAAAATCCAAAGAAACTCATGATTTCTCAGCTGAAATAGGTTTTCTAGAATTTTTAAGTTAATAAACCACCATTTTTTCCAAAACACGGGAAATTTTCAGGAAAAAAACAATTTGGGTTCTGGAAAGTGGCGATTTCGGGATGTTTTCCAAAGTTTCAAACTCGAATATCTTCTAAACGAAGCCTCTAATCAAAATTTTGCAACAGTGATTTTTTCTTAAAAATTGAACGTAAAATTCAAAATTATGAAGTTTCCAAAAATAACTGAGGGGGTGAAAAATAAAGGGGAAAGTAGGGTCACCCCCTAATGTCTAAGCCCCTGAAACTTTTTTATGGAACATGTTATGATTGTTCGACAAAGAATAATTTCAGTGAACCTTTGGTTCTATTTATAATCAAATCGGTTGAACGGTTCAAAAGTTATGCGGAAAAAACGATTATTTATTCCCAACTTTGGAGGGCTGTATCTCTGTTATTAGACATTTCTCAAATATGTTTTCTTGAGAAAGTCCCCTTCATTTTTCATTTTCTATTGATCCTTAAATTTAATGACATAAAACGAGGACCACCCTGTATTTTCAATTTGCGATGAAAGTCCTATCAACCAAACTGGACATTTTGATCTTTCGCTGCACTTGACTGTTCCAGTTATAACCCATATCGTATGGATACCTTCCAAACTTGACTTTTGAAGAAGAGGCGGTATCACTATTCTTTATCCCATTAGTAACAGCCCTTCGATACAACCTTAATCATATCTGTATTGATTGTAAGAGCTATTCGGAGACAGCGACAGTTGGACACGCTTGGAGAAGAAGCCAACCTGACGGCCAACACGCGCTCATGTTATCCGACCGGGTTCGCCAGGGAATGAGAACGGGTTTGGTACATTTCACCAACAACCAACTCACCGACAGGACAATTCACCGACAACCATTTCACCGAACAGACATTTCACCGACACGCCGTTTCACCGACAGGACATTTCACCGACTCGCCGATTCACCGACACGACATTTCACCGACAAGACAATTCGCCGACACGCCATTTCGCCGACAAGACATTTCACCGACACGCCGATTCACCGACAGGACATTTCACCGACAGGACATTTCACCGACAGGACACTTCACCGACACGCCATTTCACCGACAGGACATTTCACCGACACGCCCTTCCACCGACATGACATTTCACCGACACGCCATTTCACCGACAGGACATTTCATCGACACGCCGATCTACCGACAGGACATTTCACTGACACGCCATTTCACCGACACGCCATTTCACCGACACGCCGATTCACCGACAAGACAACTCACCGACAAGACAATTCACCGACAGGAAATTCCACCGACTCGCCGATTTAGAAAACTTTGCTTCAGAATGAGTTTTCGGAAAATGCTGCAAAATGTCACCATATCATGTTTGGTATTGGCGAATGCGGGATAAAAACTTTTTTGTGTAGGTTTCATGTTTCCACATTGACCCTGTACTGTACATTGCTAAAAGCTCAAACGAGGAAAGGAAACTCTTGCCTGTATCTTTTTCCTGGAAAATTCGAGGCAAAAAAAATTGGTATGACAAAATGCAAAAATTGATCATCAGTTTTAAGACACCAACCAATCTTGATTCAGAAGTACGTTCACCAAGTTGCAAAATTTTCAGTGTCTGGGGTCTCCAAACATTAGGAATTTCTTATGGATCAATGAAAATTCACCGTAATTCACTGAACTACGTTGAACATTTACGTAAATGGTTATCGTCGTCACCGCTGTTTTCTAGGTCTTGTTTAGGGTCAATTAAAAATAAAGTTCGGGAAAATTGCATTTCCACTTTTCCCGCGAAAAATCCAAAAAGCCATAATGATATAGGATCGTTTGCAATGAAATTACTGAAGTGGTCATTTTTATTTTTGTTGGGGAAATCCAAATTTCGAAAAAACTTCTCCACAAATTTCCTTCACAAGTGAGTATAGGCTGTCTGATTTCTAAATGAGTCTAGTGGGCTGTGTTTCTGGTCGTCATCGGCCGATCGCGGTCTGAATCGCAGCCGACTAGAATCATGTAGAAATCAGACAGCCTATTCGCGATTTAAATTAATTTTTCCCGCCACAAAATGGCTGCGAAAGGCGGAATTCAACTGACAACCCGAGGTGACGTGAGATGTCACACTCACAACTTACAACCTCACTTTTATTGTATCAGTCACCCACCACTCTGTCTTCACTGTTTACTCCAGTTTACTCTCTGCTTGGCTTCCTAGTGTGATCCCAGTTAGAGATAGTGCATCTGTTTGCTGTATTCTAGTTTTGCGATAAATTTGAAGTGATTGTTGTGTTATTTGTTCCTATTACGACTGTTATGAGAGATATTCGTTTGCCGTTGGGAGAGATTTACAATTATTTGCGTGCCGCCTCTCCAAGCTCCCGGAACTTTGTGGAAGGTGAAGCAGTAGTAAATACTAACCACATAGTTCTATATGGAACAAGTACCACAGGTAAATGGACTGATTTTGGCAGGAAGTTGTAAGTCCAAGTCTATATTCCCCAGGCAATCGGCAGCTTCAGGTGTCACCTTCACGAAGACCTTTGGAGAACCCTGGTATGCGCGTGAAGGCCACGCAAATGTGACGTGTTGTACTGTCTGGTTTTTCAAGCGACAATCATATTGGGGGAATTTCGTAAGCTCCCACTGGTGAAACGAATCAGCACATCGTCCGGGACCTGTGCGAACCCTGTTGAAGTTCCAAAAGGTGCTTCATGGACGTTTAGGAGCTGGTGTCATTCGGGTCAGTTTGTTGAGTCCAGTCTTCTTTACATTTCTCTTGTCCATCAAAGTTTCCTAGTTCACGTTCTGTGACTGACGATGGGGTACAGTAATACTACTAAACACAACAATCACTTTAAATTCACTCGCAAAACTAGAATACAGCAAACAGACGCACTATCACTAACTGGGACCACACTAGGAAGCCAAGCCGAGAGTAAACTGGAGTAAACAGTAAAGACTGAGTGGTGGGTGACTGATACAATAAAAGTGAGGTTGTAAGTTGTGAGTGTGACATCTCATGTCACCTCGGGTTGTCAGTTGAATTCCGCCTTTCGCAGCCATTTTGTGGCGGGAAAAATTAATTTAAATCGCGAATACCTGCACTTTTGCATTTTCGCGTAAAAATGAGTTTCCGGGAAATGCTGCAACGTGATCGTATCGTGTTTGGTGTTGGCGAATGTGGAAAAAAATACTCTATGTTTTGGTGTAGGTTCCATGTTTTTACAAACTGACCCTGTACATTATTGCGTACATTAGCTCAAACGTGGAAAACAAATTCTTGCCTGTATCTTTTTTCTGAAAAATTTAAGCAGAATGAAACTGGTATGATGAAATGCAAAAATTTATCATCAATGCTAAGACATCAACTAATCTGGATTCGGACGTACGGTTAGCGAGTTACAAGTTTTTCCGTGTCTTGGATCTCCAAACATCCCGGATTTCCTATGGATTCGAGAAAATTCACCGTTATTCACCGAACAACGTTGGGAAATTCACGTAGATTCAACGTACTTCACGTTGAAGTAAGAGATGTGCTTGTAGGACTGAAGAACTCAAAAAGCAAAGATATACACGGACTTAGTGTCCAAATAATAAAAATTGTAATTGATCTCATAGTGCTGCCTTTAACAAAATTAATCAATCAGTGTTTTGCGTTTGGTGAATTCCCTACAGTCTTAAAGCATGCCTTGGTGATTCCAATACATAAGAAGGGAGATATAAATGATGTAAATAACTATCGCCCGATATCATTACTACCTGTTCTTTCGAAGGTTTTAGAGAAGTGCATGGCGGTTCAAATTACTGACTATTTCGAGTCGAATGAAATATTCAATACAGCACAACATGGATTCCGACGTGGCCGCAGTGTCACTACAGGCTTGTTAAGGCTGGTGGACATCTTACTGAATGGCTTTGAGAACTCGAAATACACCAGGGCGATCTTTCTTGACCTCAGTAAGGCGTTTGACTGCGTCTCGCACGACTTTCTAATCAAAAAAATCAAAAAGTATGGTTTTGAGGAAAGGAGCGTCGAAATCATGACGGATTATCTTGCGAGGAGATATCAAAGTGTCCTGTCTGGTGGGGTCCTGTCTGAGCGTCAATTGATGACTGTTGGAGTACCTCAAGGATCCATCTTGGGCCCTTTATTATTCATAGTTTTCATAAATGACTTCTCCGTAGCAGGACAGGGCATGGACTGTCTCCTCTATGCCGACGACTCGACAATTTTCGTACAAACGGATGATAAAAAAAATCTGATACCGAGGTCGTGCGAGGCGCTGTCGGACGCTGAGGATTGGTTCACTAGGAATAAACTGAAGCTGGATAGGGACAAAACTGAGACTATGACATTCACTTTGAGAGACGCTAAGGGTTTCGAGGGAGAAACTACTGACGTTCGTTTTCTGGGTGTTCGGCTGGACTCGTCCTTGACATGGAAATATCACGTGAACATGATAACTCAAAGATTGAGCAGCACAATTTTTTTGCTAAGAAATTTGAGGGACGAGGTTCCGTTGAGCACCCTGAGGACCGCCTATTTTTCCCTGTTTCAGAGTGTAATGGTTTTTGGAATAACATTGTGGGGACATGCCGCAGACTGTCACAGAGTTTTCCGATTACAGAGAAAAGCTGTACGAATTTTGTCAGATTTGGGTTACAGGGAAGATTGCAAGACTGCTTTTATTCAGCACGGAATCATGACCTTCCCATCGCTGTATATTTTTGAGGGATTGGAATATATCAAAATGAACGAGGACAAGTTTCAAACAAACAATGATAATCATTCAAAAAATACCCGATTTAGGTATAATATATCAATCCCTTACTGCAGACTGAAAAAAGCTCAAAATGGACCAAACGTCTTGTTTCTGAAAGCCTTCAACTCTCTCCCATTGGAAGTACGCAATTTGTCGACTAGGGCTTTTGGTGCTAGGACAATTCGTCCCGCGGACAATTCGTAGCGGACAATTCGTCGCGGACAATTCGTCCCGCGGACAATTCGTCCCGCGGACAATTCGTCCCGCGGACAATTCGTCTCACGGACAATTCGTCCCGCGGACAATTCGTCGCAAGTGAAGGCTTCGGAAGGTAAGGGGGTTATATTACACATGAAGACACAAGGGGGCTCAATAAAAGGATCTGAAAATCATAAGCAAATACAAGGGGTTCCGACAAAGATCCGAACGCCACGAAAAAATGCAACGGGGCTCAGCAAGGCTTCAAATGATATTGAAAACGCAAGGGGGCCTTATGGAGCTTCGAGAGGACTCCGAATATCACATAGAGGCATAAGGTGCTCACTACTGCTTCGAAAGCCACGGAAAGATGTAAGGGGGCTCAGCATGCAGGGCTTCAAGGGACGTTGAAGAAACAAGGGGGCTCACGGCAGCTACGGATGACACAAGAAGGCAACAGGAGGCTCACTGGAATTCTGATAGTCGCATTGAAGAACATGAGGGGGCTCACTAGGGCTCCAAGCTACACTCATGGAAACGAGGGGGCTCACTAGGGTTCCAAGCTACACGTATGGACACAAGGGGGCTCTCTAGGGCTCCAAACTATACATAAGGGTACAAAGGGGACCCGATAGAGCTCCAAAAGCCATGAAAATACAACAAGGGGGCCCAATGGAGCTCTGTATAATCAAAAAAGGCAAAAGGGGGGTGACTGGGTTTCTGGAAGCCATAAAAAGCAAAAGAGGCTCCCTAGGACTCTAAACTACACTAACCGGCACAAGGGGGTCCGATAGGGCTCCGCATATCACAGAAAGGCACAAGGGAGCCCAAGGAGCTTTATATAACAACAGAAGGCAAAAGGGGCTCACTGGAATTCCGGAAGCTACAAAAAAACACAATGCGGCTCATCAGGGCTCCATACTACACTTGAAGACACAAGGGGGCTCGATAGGGCTCGATAGGGCTCTGAATATCACATGAAGACACAAGGTGCTTACTGCTGCACCGGAAGCCACAGAAAGATGTAAGGGGGCTCAGCACGGCTTCAAAAGACGTATTGAAGAAACAAGGGGGCCCACTGACGCTCTGGATGACATAAGACGGAAACAGGGGCTCACTGGACTTCTGATAGTCATGGAAAAACACAAGGGGGCTCACTAGGGCTCCAAGCTATACTTATGGACACAAGGTGGCTCACTGGGCCTCCAAGCTATACTTATGGACCCAAGGGGGCTCACTAGGGCTCCAAACTACACTTGCGGACACAAGAGGGTCCGATAGGGCTCCGTATATTACATGGAGGCACAAGGGACTTACACTAGGGCTTCCAGAAATGCAAAAGCGCACAAGATGGCTTACTGGAATTCTGAAAGCCACGAAAGCACATGAGGGGGCTCGTTAGGGCTCCAGTGGACACATAGGGCAGAAGGGGCCTATGAAAAATCCAGAAATCACGGGAAAGTGCAAGGAAGCTCCGTAAAACTTCATCTGATATTGGTGACACAAGGGGCTCTTTATAACGAGAAAAGACTCACTGCATAGTACTGAAATCCAATAAAAACAAAAATGGACTGATTAGGGCTCCAAACTACCCATAAGGGTACAAGGGGACCCGATAGAGCTCCGAAAGCCACAAAAATACGACACGGGGGCTCAATGAAGCTCTTTATAATCAAGCTTACCTGCTTGCACAATGGGGCCCGATAGGGCTCCGAATATTTCCTGAAAGCAGAAGGTGCTTGCTACTGCTCCGAAAGTCGCGGAAAGATGTAAGGAGGCTCAGCAGGGCTTCAAAAGACGTTAAGGAAACAAGGGGGCCCAATGGGGCTTTGAATAACACAAGAAGGCAACAAGGGGCTTACTGGAATTCTGATAGCCAGACAAAACAACAAAAGGGCTCACTAGGCACCAAACTATACACTTGCGGACACAAGGGGATCCGATAGGGCTCCGTATATCACATGAAGGCACAAGGGACTTACACTAGGGCATTCAGCAATGCAAGAACGCACAAGCCACGAAAACACACAAGGGGGCTCTTTAGGGCTCCAAATGACGCAGTGCTCAATAAAAATCAGAAAGTCACGGAAAAATGCAAGGGGGCTTAGTAGGGCTTCAAATGATATTGGTGACACAAGGGGGCTCAAGGGGCTCTAAGGGGGTTCATTAGGGCTCCAAATTATATTTGAAGAAACAAGGGATTAGGGGTCAAATATAACATAAAGGCACAAGGGACTTACTACTGCTCCAAAAGCCTATAGGAAAAGTGCAAGGGGGCCCAACAGAACTTTAAACGGTATTGAAGAGACAAGGGGGCCCCATGGAGCTCTGTATAACAAAATAACGCAAAATGGGGCTTACTGGTACCTACTCCGAAAGTCATGAAAAAACATAAGGAGGCTCAACGGGCCTCCAACTACACCTGAAGGCACAATGGGGCCCGATAGGGCTTCAACATGCCATGACGGCATAACGCTGCTTGCTGCTCCGGAATTCATGGAAAATTCAAGGGGGCTCAGCAGGGCTTCAAGTTACGTTGAATATAGAATAAGGGGACCCAGTGAAGTTCTTGATAACACAAGACTGCAAAAAGGTGCCTTATGGAAATCTGAAAGCAATGAAAAACATAAGAGGACTCATTAGAGCTCAAAAATTACACTAGAGAAGATGAGGGGCTCGATCGGGGCCAAATATCTCATGAAAGTATAAGGGGGCTTACTGGTGCTCCCGTCAGTGGGTGCTCCCAAAGCTTGGTGTACTAGCAAAAATTCTCGGAATGATGCAAGGGGACTAAGCAGAGCTCCAAAGACATGAAGAAACCAGGTTGCGCAGTAGGGCTCCAAATACTACAAAAAGGAATAAGGGGGCTTACTAAAGTTCAAAAAGCAACAAGGAAAGACAAAGGGACTTGTTAAAGTTAAGACAAAGGGCAAAACATTATTTTGCGACGAATTGTCCGTGAGACGAATTGTCCGCGGGACGAATTGTCCGCGAGACGAATTGTCCGCGGGACGAATTGTCCGCGGGACGAATTGTCCGCGACGAATTGTCCGCTACGAATTGTCCGCGGGACGAATTGTCCGGTCACGGGGCTTTTGTTGCTGCAGTCAGGGACATTCTCTTATCAGGGGCGTTTTACAGCTACCAGGAGTTTTTGCAGCATACATTTGAAAAAAAAAAGGTTATGTTGAAATTTGTGGGCTCTTTTAATTGATTATATGCACATTGTTGCGAAATCAGATCATGGTACCTGTACATATATATATATTTATTGTCTATTTATTTATTTATTTATCTATTTATTGTTATTATTGTTTATTATTTCTTTTGACGTATGTAAGCACTTGTATGCAGAAACATTAATAAATTATCTATCTATCTAGATGGTTTTCGTCATCAACCGTTGTTTTCTACGTCTTAATCGCGGTCAATTAGGAAAAAAGTGGAAAATTGTGAAAAACTGAATTTCCACATTTCCCGCGGAAAATCCAAGAAACGAACCAATGATATGGGATTGTTCAGAATGAATTCACTGAAGTGGTTATTCCATTTTTGTTGGAAAAATCCAAATTTCGAAAAAATTTCCCATTTCCTTCATGAGTGAGTACCCCCTCAAATTTTGCATTTTCGCGAATAAATGAGTTTTCAGAAAATACCGCAACGTAACCATATCGTGTTTGGTGTTGGCGAATGCGGAAAAAAATACTCTATGTTTTGGTGTAGGTTTCATGTTTTTACACTGACCCTGTACATTGCTAGAATTTTAAACGTGGAAAACAAATTCTTGCCAGTATCTTTTTTCCGGAAAATTCAAGAAAAATGAAACTGGTATGATAAAATGCAAAAATTTATCATCAATTTTAAGACACCAACCAATCTGGATTCGGACGTACGGTTACCGAGTTACAAGTTTTTCCGTGTCTTGGATCTCCAAACATCCCGGATTTTCTATGGATTCGAGAAAATTCACCGTTATTCACCGAAAAACGTTGGAAAATTCACGTAAATGGTTTACGTCATCACTCGTTGTTTTCTACGTCTTATTCGCGGTCAATTAGGAAAAAAAGTGGAAAATTGTGAAAAACTGAATTTCCACATTTCCCGCGGAAAATCCAAGAAACGAACCAATGATATGCGATCGTTCAAAATGAATTCACTGAAGTGGTTATTTAATTTTTGTTGGAAAAATTCAAATTTCGAAAAAAAATTCCCATTTCCTTCATGAGTGAGTACTCCCTCAAATTTTGCATTTTTAAGTGAAGAATGGATTTATTATATGACAAGCCTGGAAAGAAAGAGGATGCTAGACTGCTAGAGTAAAAAATTCGGAAATGGACTGTGTATCTGGTGAGTCTGAAAAAAAAAGGATACTCGAGTCAAACATAAACTCCTCAACTCGCATGTCTGAAGAAGGAAGATTGCTTGAGTCAAAAATAGACTTCAGCCTCCAGCTCTGTAGTGAGTCCGAAAAAAGAATGATACTTGAGCCAAAAATCATGAGGTGGGTCTGGAAAGCAGGACGTAACTTGAGTGAATAAATCAGTTCTTATCTTGTGGGAGGTGAGTGTGAGAAGAAGGATGATACTTGGATCGAAAATAAACTCCTTATCTAATATGCCTGAGGATACTTGATTCAAAAAAAACTTACAGGAGGTCTAAAATTAAGGACAATACTTGACTAGAAAATTGATTAGTTATCTTGCGAGTCTAAAAAGGAGGATGATACTTGAATGAAAAATGAACTTCTTATCTGGCGAGTCTGAAAAGGAAAAGGATGCTTGAATTAAACATTCAAATATAAGCTCGGTATCTGGTGAATCTAAAAAAAAAGGATGATGCTCGATCAAAAATGAACTTTTGAACTAGCAGGTAAAGAAAACAAGAATGTTTGGGTCAAAAATAGACTCCATCGATCCCTGTCGTGAGTTTGAAAAGAAATATGGTACTTGAATCAAAAATCAATTTTTATCTGGTGAGTTTTAAAAGAAGGATGATACTTGAGTCAAAAATCAATTTCTTATCTGATGGGTCCGAAAAAAATTATACTTGAGTTGAAAATAATAGTATATTATTCAAACTCGTATTCAACAAACGGGTAATGATTGCTTCTTACTCATGAGGATGCAGTTTGCCGACTTGAGCCTTGGCGAGTGTCGTAAAGCATCCGAATGAGTAATAGCCATCACCCACAAGTAGAATACTATGCTTTATCCAGTCTAATTGAAAAATGCAGGCATATATGCGCGTGATAATGAGTGCACTATTCAATAGGATTAGATAAACTTCTTATTTGGTGGGTCTTGGAAGAAGATCCTTGAGTCAAAAGTTCAGAAAAGGATTCTTGATTCAAAAAAAGACTTCTTATAGTGGGTCTAAAAAGAAGGATGATACCCAATCAAAAATAAAGTCTTCAATTAGCGAGTAAAAAAAGTACTTGAATAAAAAAAGACTTCATCTTTGTACTAAGTTGAGAAAAAAGGATGTTACCTGAGTCAAAAATAAAATCTTTATCTACTGGATCTGGAAAAAAGGATGATACTCGACTCAAAAATCTATTTCTTACTTGGCGGATATAAAAAAAAAGTGATACTTGAATGAAAAATGATCTTATTATTTGGTGAATCTAAAAGGAAGAAGGATGCTTGAGTCAATAAATCAGTTCTGTATCAGGTAAATTTGGGAGGAAGGATGATACTTGGGCGAAAAAGTAACTTCTCTAAGTAGGGGTGGGTGTGGGAAGAAATAAGGATGCTTCAGTCGAAAACGAAAAAATAGGTCCTGCATCAGGTTAATCTAAAGAAAGGATGACTCGTCGTCGTCGTTTAGACTCGTCAAAGATAAACGTCTAAACTAGCGTGTGAAGAGAACAAGAATGTCAAGTCCAAAATAGACTCCACCTTTGTAGTGAGTTGAAAAGAAAGATGTTACCTACTTGAATCAAAAATCAATTATTCATCTGGTGGGTCTGGACATAAGGATGATACTTGAGTTGGAAATAAGCTCCATATATCTGGTATAGGGTAGGCCTAAGAATACTTGACTCGAAAATTGAATCCTTATCTGGTGGCGCTAAAAAGCAGGATATAACGATGGCCCCTAATAAGACTGGCGTAACTCCCAAGACCCGGTTAGAACTAGCGTATGTCGCGAGACTCAGTTAGAACTAGCGTAATTCGTGGCTCACCAAATGAACTAGCGTATCTCCACGTTTACCAAATGAACTAGCGTATCTCCGATTTGATCATTTTACAGGAGAGGAGACCGAAACTTTGAGCGTCCCTAATAAATTGCAGCCTGCGTGTTTCAAGCTGGAAATCTCAGGAATTTATTGTATGGAAATTATATAGCTCATGTTACAATTTCAGAGTGATTTGGTCAAGTCGAAACGGCGTTATTCACGATTTTGTACGACATTAGCACGACAAATATTCAAGTGGAACGCTTCACAGACGGTAGGTACGTGTTAGAGGAAAATATATGAGAGCAATCTTGTAGATAAAAAAATTCAGATATATAAGTCCTAATATGAGTGTTAAGAGCTAGAGAAAATGAAAGCGTGTCTGACTTTCTATACCAATGATGTTTTCAATTATTAACTTGATTAATCATATTCCCGTCAAGATCAACGTATCTCAGGTCACGTGATTAACCTTGTCGAGTCGTCGCCCGCGCCCGCCACCGTTCCGGTCGGTCCATAGTCATCCTGTGTTCTCTGTCATCGAGATAATGTAGGTACTAGCAATTATTATTTTATAGTGGTTTAAGTCAAGGGTTAGGTAGTACCTACTACCTATAAGAAACCAAACAAAAAGTTTGTTGGAATTTCGGTCATAGGTACCTAATTATTAACTATTGACGAATTGAGACGGTGAGTGGCGGCGTTAATTTTATTCAATGTTACAACAAGCGTCAGCAGCTGTTGTAATTTCCCACACCCCGCCATGGTTACGCAACACGTTTTTAGGTATGGTACTTAGGTATATTGTAAGTACTAGTACTAGTGGGTAAGTATTCTAAGTACCCTTGTTTCAAGGGATGGCGCATCGCATAGGTTGGTTTCTTGGTAGTCTTGGGGCACTTGAGGGAGTGAACTTTGAGCAGTTTACTCTTTCGTATAGGTACATACCTACTTGAGTACACTACTTTGCAAATACACTAATAAAAAATGTTGAATTTCAAATACATACCTACTCATTTTACCGTAATATAGATATAGTCCAGGATAATTAGGTTTTGACCTCAAAAAAAATCGTCTAGTCGTGAAAATCACGGATTTTGTTTAGAATTTTGTGCTCTTTCCAACTTTCCAAGTTTCAGAAAGATCCCATCAGAGGCTTTTTTGCTAAAGCTGTCAAAAGTCAAAATTTAAAAAAACTTAAAAAATACAACATTTTTCTTTGGTGCCACTCGGTTTGGGTCAAATACAATACACCAAGAGTATAATTCAATACACCAAAGCATAATGTTACCATTCTGTCACAAAACTTATCCGTCATTGTTGTGAAGGGGGAGTGGGGAAAAAATTATGTTTAGCCCAGGCTTTTTAGCATTTAACATGAAACAAATTAATCCACGTGCAATTTTTACGGTATCTTGATCACTTAACCTTACTTAACAACATACTAAAAGTCCCCAACTTTCCTCCGCATGCGTCATAGTTTTTGAGGTAGGGGACAAAATCACCATTAAACAAATTCTAGCACAAAACTTATCGATTGGGTGAACTCAAATTTGTAATATTTGGATACACTGGGGTTTAAGTGAAACATATTGACATACTAGATGTCTATGGTCCCGGTGAGGGGAGCTTGGGGGGGGGGCAATCAGTGACGTGTACAGGAGATTGGGTTCTCACTGATATCAAAACAATACTGGCGTGTGTGGTATGGTTTCCCACTAAATCGGACTTCACAAATTCGATTATGACGTTCAAATCCCGATTAAAAAAGATTTCGACCAGTTTTCCGCAGAAAAACGCGTTTTTTCGCCACTAAAATGAGCGACTTTTCAATGTGCGTTATTTTTTCCGTAAATGCATCAAACATTAAAATTTCCGATTGGATCAATTATTTGGACCTTTTTGTACAAGACCATCATGTCACAAACGCGACATAAAGGCTCACGATGTAAAAAAAAAAATTAATTCAAAAAAATGTCACAGTCCTGAATGTCGCTCAAAAAAATCTCCGCGGACTTGGAAAAATTGTGTTTTAGCTGTAATATGGACTTGATTTTATCTTTTATGATCTCTCCTTGTAGCCAAAAAAATTCTTCATCCTCTCAGAGCACAATACTTTATATCAAAATAATAATAACATCACAGTAACAATTTTCCCGTGGGGATGCCCAGATTTTTCAGTTTCAAGTTGGCTTACACCCGACTTCACCAAGTCGATTTTATAGTACCCAAGAAATGATGGTTATGTCGAATGCCGATGATCTAAATACGTAAAATAGTTGTAGTTATCGATCCCATTTGGAATTTCGATCATTGATGCATTGAACGTAAAAATATCGCAAATTAAATATCAACAATTTTCAGTAGCAAAAAAAAAATTTTTCCTAAAAATTGAAGAGAATGTTTTTCAATCAGAGCTGAAACACTTGATCGACATTCAAATTGTCTCTTCGCAGTCTAACACAACACAAAAAAAAATTGTAACGATGAAAAAAATCGATCTTAAAAATTTTAAGTTCACTGGCAGTCAAAAAATCGCGTCTCGCTTAGTATTCGTGAAACTTATTTGTCCAGTATTAAATTCGTTAAGATATCGTCCATTTATTTCGAAAGAATAAATCGATAGGTGGGTACCTCAAATACCGATAGTACCCATTAAATAATAGCGAAATTACCTAAGGCAAGGTTTATTCGGTTCAGTCCGATTTTTTTCATCGTCAGTGTACTTATGTAACATTGCAAATTCCACTTTTAATGGAACAATAAACCATGCCCTATGCATGCTGCACTAACTACATAACTTTACAAGAGCAGATCATCTCCAGGGATATCCTCAACAATTTGAGGTAGATGATTTGAAAAAAGATTTGAGGTTTTCCTGGAAAATTCAAACTTTCAAAATTTCCAATTTCCTGCAAACTATTTTCAATCTTTCTGTGGTGCTAGTTTCAGATCGTTCACCTCTATTCATGTACTAATGCGTCTGACTGCCCCACTCGCTTTTCTTTCTACATAATTTGGTTTCTAATGAAAGCCTGCAAATTTCTAACTTTTTAGCTTAGGAACAGACTCGTGCTAACGGTCTTTAAACAAAGGGTAATTGATTCTTGAACATTTCCAGACAATTTCTTTTAAAATTCTTCAAGTTTTCCGAGAGTTTTCCGCTTTAAAATTCAACGGCCTAGCTTATCGAGGCGAATAATAATAAAACGGGGGTTGTTTTATTATTATACACTTACTCCACTTACAAGATTCATATGGATTCTCACAAGAAATTATCGAGACGAGACTCAAATCATGGAGCTCTAAATGAATCCCTAATTAGAGAAAATATCTCAATTCTTTAATCTTTTTCTCCAACTTCCCACCCGAAGGGACATCATTTCATAATAAAATTAACATCCGTTCCTTGCTACTCGTCGGGGAAGTTTTGGGGTGACAACCGATTTTTTTCAATACTACATATTATCTTCGCCACTTTACCTTCAATTTTGAAATTTCAAAAAAGTTTCTGAAGTTTAAACCGCCAATCTTTGTACCTAACACTGTACTATTGGGATACATGAAATTTTTGTTTAGGAAATCGCGCTCGTACTGAACTTCAAGCAATTCAACACTGTTCCATTGATCACCCTGTCCTGAACAAATGATAAATCACATCTCTTGTGTCTGATATGCTCACAAACAAGACATTAGGCTATCGAACAGTGGAAACCAAATTGAAATCTACGATCACAATCAAAAGTTATGCTGATTTGAGAAATCGTCTGAGTTTGTTTGACCCTCGGTTTGACCCCTATAATTCTTTTGATGTGTGTACGAGTGAGAGCTTCGCTCACACTCTTGTCAAATTTGCACACGAGACGCCAACCGAGTGCAAAAAGGCACAAAAGTTAGCGAATTCGTTCTTCACAAGTGTTGATTAGTTTTGTAATGAGCTACAGAGGCAGAATCGCCGAGCACGCCCCTGATTGCAAAACAAATTGATACGTGAATGAAATCAAAGAATAATACTTACGGTCATCATCCTTTTGTCGGCGACACAGGTCGACCATATGGCGCGATCGATTGCTGACCATTTTCACTAACTTTCACAGGAACACTCTGACTCTCGTTTTCCATTCAAGGTGTCTGCCTGATTTAGGCGGGATATGCATAGCCCGATCGACAACGCCGGCGGCTCTCGGCTTGACCTTGATGACTATAGCAGGACTAGATTGTCACGTGATCTGAGATCCGTTACTCTTGATGGGAACAATTTCAAAACTCAGAGATACGCTACTTATTCTTTTAGATTTTCCAAAGAATAGGTTGTAGTACCGATCTTGAAATTTTGAGACAAGATGTATCGATGGAAGGTGAACATTTTGCAATACTTTTTGGATTTTGACCAAAAAGGTATTTACGCTAGTTCATTTGGTAAACGCAGAGATACGCTAGTTCATTTGGTGAGCCACGAATTACGCTAGTTCTAACTGAGTCTCGCGACATACGCTAGTTCTAACCGGGTCTCAGGAGTTACGCTAGTCTTATTAGGGGCCATCGATAACTTAAGTGAAGAGTCAATGCTTTATCTGGTGAGTCTTAGAAGAAGCAGGATACTTGAGCAAAAATGAACTTATCTAATCTGGAGAGTCCGAGAAGAATAATACCCGAGTCAAACATCTATTCCTCATCTGGTGAATCTCAAAAGAAAAATGATACTCGAATAGAAAAAAAAAACTTATTATCTGGTGGGTCTGAAAAGAAGGATGATACTTGAGCAAAAATAAATTACAAATCTGTTGAGTCCGAGAATAATGATAATTATTATTGAGATCATTATACTTGAAAAGAAGGAAGATGCTCGAGTCAAAAATTTAGAAATTGACTGTGTATGTCGCAGGTCCAAAAAGAAGGATGATACTCGGGTCAAAAATAAACTCCTCAACTGGCAGGTCTAAGAAAAAAAGAAGATAAGCCGAAAATCAATAACTCATTAGGTGGGTCTGAAAACAAGGACGATACTTGAGCAAAAATCAAACTCTCATCTGGTTTTTTACTTGTGTGGGTTTAAAAAGAAGGATGAACTCGAGTTAAAAATCAGATTCTTATCCGGTGAGTCTAGAAAGGAGTTTTATAAGTCTGAAAAGAAGGATGTTACTTGAGTCAACAATCAGTTCGTAAAATGTCTTGTCAAAATCAGCGTGTCGGTGAATGGTCCAATAACCAAAATCACACATAACGTTGAAAACCAGACAAAATATTTGTGTATGTGATCAATAATAAAAATATAATTTACACAATGTGTTGGTGAAATAAGATCTGGAAAAACTGTGGTAAATTCATATAATTTCTGATCACCAAAGAAATACTAACAACAATTCATTAGAAATTGATTTCAAGTGTAGGTATCTAGAAGTTTGTGGACCTTGTTTCAGAACCAAGCTGATTTGACTTCCTAGTCACCCCTGATACATCTACACGCGCCTTTATTCTTTATTTCTGATCTTTTTCTTAGACTCGTGCCTCATGAGATGACCTTCTGCCTCCATGGCTTCTACCGCTTACGTGGAGAATTTATTTCAGATGTCTACTTTATCAAATGGAAAATTCCAAATTTCAACTAACTCAAATGCATGGTGCACCCAAGGGAAACTTGCCTTTGTCGTAAAAACAATTTTCCTCGACTTTTTTGCCAAATGGGCCAGAAAAAAAAGACGGTAGCTGTCAACCCATCCCTCACTTTTGGCGCTGACTGGCGCTGACCAGCAACCATGGTGTTCGGAAACGCGCCGTCAAATGGCGCCAACGGTAGGGAATCAAGCATACCAATCTTTCAAATGTAGGTCACTTTCGCTCATAGATTTTGCTCCAAAACTCAAAACGCTACAGTCCTGTCGGTGAAATGTCCTGTCGGCCAAATGGCGTGTCGGTGAAATGTCCTGTCGGTGAAATGTCCTGTCGGTGAAATGTCCTGTCGGTGAAATGGCGTGTCGGTGAAATGTCCTGTCGGTGAATCGGCGATCCGGTGAAATGTCCTGTCGGTGAAATGGCGAGTCTGTGGAATGTCTTGTCGGTGAATCGGCATGTTGGTGAAGTGTCCAGTCGGTGAACTGTCCTATCGGTGGACTGTCCTGTCGGTGAATCGGCGTGTCGGTGAAATGTTCTGTCGGCGAAACGGCGAGTCGGTGAAATGTCCTGCCGGCGAAACGGCGAGTCGGTGGAATGTTCTGTCGGTGAATCGGCGATTCGGTGAGTTGGGTGTCGGTGAAATGTCCAGTCGGTGAGTTGGTTGTCGGTGAAATGTCCGTATCCCAATGAGAACACCCAGTCTTAGAACTGGTCGCCTTGGTCCATTGTTTCGCGGTAACCGTGGCTACTGTGAATTGCAAAAACCGACAGCGTCACACGTAACAAGTAGAAGATGCCTAGACTAACTGCCAAAGAAGCCCTGTTTCACAAATGCCAGCTGGTGCCGGACCCGGATAAATACCAATCCAGGCTTTCCCCCATTGCTTCGTTCTGCCAAAGAATGTTCGAGAAGTGGCGACACCTTGCCATAGTCAGCACGAAAAACCCCCGCACTGGCGACTACTTCAAGTACTTGACGTGACCTCGATACTTCAAGCATCCCTATGATGGCTTTTGATATTTCAGGAGCAGGGGTTCCGTATTCAAGGAGCGCAAGCGCCATGCCCAGTACGCGTTCACCGTGCACCCCTTCAGCAGACTGGCCAAATACCGCGAGATTCTTATGTACATGGTCTGGGGCACGCTGCTCGTCGTCGATCCCTTCCAGGCTACGTTCATGGCTACGGAGCACGAAATGGACCGCAGATTTTGGCTCCACAACCTCCTCGGATGGTACCAGTATATCTTGTCACTTGTGCTCATCGGCGACATCGTCTTCAACTTCCTCCTGGGCTACGAAATATCGCAGACGCACGAGGTCGTGCTGGAACCGAAGAAGCTCGCCAGAAGATACGTGACGACGTACTTCTTCTTCGACGTGATAGCCGTGGTGAACGCCTGGGTGAATGATGATGGTAATATACAGAACCACGTAGTTGTCGTGTGGCTCCGCCAGCTGTTCATCTTTCGTCTCGTCCGCATCGCCAGCCTTTCCAGACATTTTGTGTTCATCTTGAGGTTGATGGATGTGCCGGAAGGGGTCGCACAGTGCGTCAACATTTTCGTGTCGAACCTTTGCATAGTGCACTGGCTGACGTGCGTGTTGGCCTGGTGGCCGATGATGGAGCACGTTCTCGAAGTGAACCAAGGTGCATCGTGGACCGTCGAGGCCAAGGTTGCGTTGGAAGATGATGTGTCACTTGTATTCAGGTAGGTACTGGTTTTTTTTCACAGCTGTTCAACTGTGATTGTTCTTGGCGTCTTTTAGGAACAGTGGTTGCAACTGGCCTGCGGCTCTTTACTGGAATCATTCTGAAATTCCGCAGTGATAAAGCTGATAGACGTCACATCACATTGATTGATGGAAAATGCGAGGATACACTGACGGCACTGACGGCCACAGCTGGTCTATTTCCGTTCCGGTGGGTTGTTTGTTCATCATTACCAGACGTCAGTTCTGTTACGGTTGACCTTACATCCTTCATCAGGCAGTGTGACTTGACGTTTACCATTTTTGTCACTGCGAGGTAGTATATGATTGAAAATAAGATACTTGCTATGATTAGATCAAACAGAGACGATTTTTTTTACCGTGGCAAGCTTTCAGTTCACTCTTCAACATATCAAAAGTCCTCATTTCTGGGACTGCTACAAATCAGTATACAGGGTGAAAGTTATTTATTTTCTTTTACTTCCTTTCTTTCTTGAAAAACTGATGAGATGACCGGAAAAAACGGTTTTTGGCTAGTTTGATAGGCTTTAGTCTTCCAACGCTTGGGGTCGGAGCCATCGTTCGTGTTTTACGTGCTATGCGACACACGGCGTCTTGCAATTAGCAAGCATTCCAACTAAACCAAGAAGCTTGTTTTCGAGGCGAAAATCCGTCCCCGGCGGGGATCGGACCCGCGACCTCTGGAGTGGTGGTCGACCGCGCTGAGCACCACACCACAAGCTCCTCAACTTCTTATTTTATGGACATAAAAAAAGAGGATGCTTTAATCAAAAATCAGTTCTTCATCAGGTGAGTCTGAAAGGAAGGATGATACTTGGACAAAAATTAACTTCTTATATGGTGGATGTGAGAAGAGAAAGGATGCTAGAATCAAAAACTCAAAAATAGGCTCTCTATCTGGTAAGACTAAGAAGAAAGATGATTCACTTGATCCAAAATAAACTCCTTAGCTAGCGGGTGAAGAGAATGATTGAATCCAAAAAAAGACTTCATCTATGTAGTGGGTTTAAAAAAAAAAGGATAGTACTTGAGTCAGAAAATCAGTAATTTTACTGGTAGGTCTGGAAAGAAGGATGATATCTACCCGAGTTGGAAATGTACTCCGGATCTGGTAGGCCTGAGAGTCGTTGATTTTGAAATAAACTACTCATCTGGTGGCGCTAAAAAGACTTGAGTGAAGAATCAATGCGTTATCTGGTGAGTCTGAGAAGGATAATACTTGACTCTAACATCAATTTCTTAGCTGGTGATCTCAAAAGAATGATTATACTTAAATAAAAAATGTGGGTTTGAGAAGGAGGATAGACTAGGATCATTTTTGAAAAACTGGCCTTGAAAGTGGTTCTAGAGGCAAGTCATGTTAAAGTTTGGCAACATATGTTTCAAGGGTATTTGGACCTCGCTGAATACAGAAATCATTGTTGACAAGCCAAATTTTGCACCGGAAGGCCGCAATGGGAGGGTGAAGGGGCGTGAAGACCAAAAATCACCATTTTCCACCATTTTTGATACCGGGACTGTGACCTGTCATTAACCTTTGACTGCTCGCGCCCTATTTTATCACATTACTACTCGCGTGGTGTATTTCATACATTAGTACCAGAAAGGGTCCTATTCACTGAAAACTAGCAGTTTTCAACATATAATAGTCACCTAGATAGTCACCATACATGGATAATGTGGATTAAACATCGAGGGGAATAACAAACAAACGGATAAGGGCCCTTTCTGGGACTGGTGTATAAAATACACCACGCGAGTATTCATGTGACAAAATCTGAGTTTGACCGGTAAACGATACCCAAAAATTTATATTTATATATATTTCAATTTATATTTCGACAAAATTATCCGTTATGTCGATTAGCATGAGAAATGCCCAAATACCCTTATTTTGAAAAAAGTTAACTAATTTGAAACACTTAAAAATACTGACTGTATATGCCACACTGGAACACTCCAAGGATCAAAACAGGATTTCCGGGACTACTCGCTTCCTGGAGTGACGGAACTGACATTACCTTGTAGCTAACACTTCAGTTATGGGTTAGATAGGACCCATTGATGCAATGACATGTTTGAACAAAAGTGGCAGCTAATTTGAAGTCACTGGTGTACAAAATACACCAGCGCGAGTAGTTAAAGGTTAATGTGGAGTAGTGAAGTAAATTACATCGTACGCAGTAAGAAATTTTGCTAGAGTGAGGCAGAGTGAAAACTTTCGAGTAGAATTTAACTAGTGAATATTCACTTTAATTTCACTCATGCAAAGTTACTAACTCGATTAGAGCACAATGATCACTGAAATTCAAGTGGAGTGAATTTTTCTGCCACGACTCTACTAGAGTGATTGAACAACCCAACTTACTCTAGGAGAGTAAATAGTTTATTTCCAGCGCATGCGCACTGCCAGAACAAGACAATACAGAATAAAGTTTTAGTTTGTGCTGCAAGTCTGCATGGGCACCAGACATCGATTTTCGTGATTCGTCAATGATACAATGTAAGCAAATGTTTCAAATGCCAGCAAAAAAGTCTAAAAGAAATTTTGATTTGTCTTAGGGAATATGAGGGGTCAGAGTGGTACTTCACCTGTTCCATTTTCGTTGTCAGGAACAACAGGAAACATTTTTCAGTGTACACATCAAAAGAATCTAGGGGACAAGTAAATTCAGACGATTTCTAAAATCATCATAACTTTTGATTGCCGTCAGCGATCTCATGTCTGTTGTCAGTGTTCGATAGCCCAATCCTTCGTTTTCATGTCTTGATCACGTCGAATACGAACAATGTTTTATAAAGTTTCTACAGGGTGATCAATGGAACAGTGTAAAATTGCCGAAAGTTCAGTACGAGCGCGATTTCCCAATAACAAATTTTTATGCATTTCAATAGCACAGTTATGAAGACTGGTATTTGAGCTTCAGTAACGTTTGTGAATTTTGAAAATCGAAGGTAAATTGCCAAAGATATTGATCATTTTGGGCCGCCATGTTGAATTCCCAAAAAGTGATCCGATTTCATTGAGACTTGGATCACATTCATGTCTGGTTTCAGTAATTGGAATTTCAAGGTCAAATGTCTTTCTCGGTCACTTCCAAGCCGCCATATTAAACTTTTATGTAAATGATTCGATTTTAGTGTGTTTCAAGTTTCATTCAAATTGAATCATTCATGTAAAAAGTTCAATATAGCGACTCGAAAGTGATCGAAAGTGACATTTGACCTTGAAATTCCAATTACTTGAGCCAGACATGAGTGTGTTCCAAGTTTCAATGAGATCGGACCACTTTCTTTTTTCTTGGAAATTCAACACGGCGGCACAAAATGATCAATATCTTTGGCAATTCACCTTCGATTTTCAAAATTCAAAAACGTCACTGAAGCTGGAACACCGATCTTCATAACTGTGCTATTGGAATGCATGAAATAATTTTTTTGGGGAATCGCGCTTATACTGAACTTTCGGCTATTTTACACTGTTCCATTGATCACCCTGTAGCAACGTTATGCAACACTGTACGTATTTGACGTGACCAAGGCATGAGAACCAAAGATTGGGCAATCGAGCACTGGAAACCGATATGAAATCGCTTACGGAAAACAAAAGTTATGATGATTTTAGAAATCGTCTGAATTTGCTTGTTCCCTAGATTCTTTTGATGTGTGTAGATCAAAGAGAGTTGATTCTTAAGTTCTTAATTCATTGGTAGAATGTGTTTTGGAATTTTGTTTGCATGCAAGTATATTTTTGAAGAAAACTGCATGTCAACAAATTTTTTACACTCAACAGAATTAGGAAAAACTTTTTGGTCTGTACTGAGAGGAGGTTTTTTGAATTTGTTTGAGGTAATGAAAATCAGAAGGGGTTGGACTAGTCTAAGACCCTTATATTTCCAGAAACCAAATACCTACATGTTTTTATCATTTTTCTGACATTCTTCAGCAAAGTCGCCATTTTTCCGCACCCTGAAGAAAACGGGTTGCATGTTTTCACTTTATTAGAGCAAAAATAATACCTCGATAGAGCAAATTTTCAAATCTAGAAGAGTAACAAAAAAACACAATTGGACGATTTAGTCTACTCTGATAGATGAAGTCTCTCACTATTTGAGTGAGTGGAAAAAGTGCTCTATCAATTTGATCACTCTCAGATAACGTTGCAAATTCACTCTATACCATAAGTAAATATCACTCTGGAATCAACTCTAAATTGAGGGTGGAAATGTGAGCTCTACACGAGTGGACCTGTCCAATGGTTAGATACAGTGAGATTAAAGTGAATCAGAGTGGATTTATTTTTCAGTGTGTATCTTGATGAACTAAGGTCTTATACATACCCGAGACATACACATATCTTGACATGATTACTGACAAAATTTCCAGAGGGGGGCGACTGGTGAGGGAATGCTGACTAAATAAATAAATAAATATAGTCTTTATTGCTCTCCGTAAAAAAGAAATACAATATGTATTTGTAGAGCCCGTCAAGTAACTAAATAATAACTAACAAATAAATAAAATATATACAAGTAACAAGTAGTATCTAACAATTTTACACAAATGAACATAAGTACAACAGTCAATAAAAAAACATGGATTCACAATAATCACGACCAGTGAGCTAAGGTCTTTATATTCGTATCTTCGAAGTACTCATTTGAGGTATAATCTGTGTAGATGAATCTTGTTTCCGCTTGATTTCGAGTAAATACATACATGTTCGGTATCTTTCCCCATCAAATTTCATATTCTCAGTTCAATTATGATGTCAAAATTGCAATAGGAGCAGTTTGAACAAACTTTAGATGATAAAACATGTTCTTTTGTCAATATTTTTTCACCACTTCAAACTGTGTTATTTCATTGGAAATTGACATTTTCCCTCAAAATTCTTGCGTAGTTCGTTGGTCTGGTGTATTTCACACGATACAGTCAAGTAACTGATGTGCCTATATCTTTCAAAATATGGAAATAACAATTTTTTGTAGCAATTGTTTAAAGCTACTTTCCAATTTTATTTTTAGCTATTATTTCATTGTATGATAAAAACTGTGGTTCTCAAACTCGTAATTATGTAGAATACCTCAGCTGAGATATTAAAATATGATTTTTTTTTAATCTCTTTTTTTTCTCTCTCTCTCTCTCTTTTTAAAAGAAGAGTTTTTTATGTCGGAACCTGATGTCCAGTGGCCTCCAATAGTCCTCTCAGAGAGGCCTGAGATGTGAGATGTTCTATTAAGCTCGAGAAACGGTTACATCTTCCAAACGGCTTTGAGATGCCCTATTAAGATACAGATAGGTTACCTTTTTCCAACTTCTTTGTGATGTTCTCTTTAGCTCCGAAAATGTTACGACTTTCGCACTTCTTTGAGATGTCCTATTAAGCTCCAGAGTAGATTACCTCATTCCAACTTCTCTATGATGTTCTCTCAAGCTCCAAAGAAGGTTACCTTTTCAGAACTTATTCGAAATGTTTTTTAAAATAATTACGAAGCTCTTAAAAGATTACCCTCGAGGTTACTTTTCTCCAACTTCTCTAAGAAGTTTTATTTCAGCTCCAAAAAAAAAATTTCGATCTTATTTGGAATGTTTGATTATGCTTCAAAAAAGGTTACCTTTTCTGGATTCCCGTGAAATAATCTATCAAATTTCCAAGAAAAGTTACCTTTCTCGAACGTCTTGGGCAGAAGTTCTCTACCATCAACCTATAAAAAAGGACAACTCCTCAAAATTGACGTCCATGAGATGTACCTTTATTCAAAAAAACCGCATTCCTCTGATAAATACCCAAGGAAGAGGTAGATACAGAGATTTTGAAATCGAATGTAATAAATGTGAATGATATAACCTATAATAATTGTATTATTCAACCCAACGTTTACGGTAATGTACTTATCTGCCATCGCTTGCACCTAATTCTCTTCAGATTCATTAGAGTATTTTTTTCTTTTAATTCTATAAATTATGATATCTCAATGCAAATCGGAGTTATTCCCAACAATTCTTGCGTAATTCGTTAGTCTGGTGTATTTTACACAATACGTTCACGTATTAAGTTCGTCTTCACTTTTTTAAAATATAAAAAACTTGAGTTTTGCTCAAGTTACATTATACAGCAAAAACAAAGTTGAAAAGTAGGCCCAAACAATTTCCACCAACTTTTTTTATATTCAAAGAAGTAAAGGCAAATCAATTGAATGCCTCTATCATGTCAAATACATGAGACTAACGAACTACGCAAGAGTTTTGAGAAAAATGCCGAATTATGTAGCATGTTGCCAAACTTTAACATGACTTGCCTCTAGCATTGCTTTTTATCCGAAAAGATCCTAGACTATGACACTTGAGTCAAAAATCAGTTTCAAATCTGATATGGGTTCGAAAAAAATGATACTTCAGTTGAAAATAAACTTCTTATTTGGTGGGTTTCAAAAGAAGGAGGATGCTTGAGTCAAAAATTCAGAAATTGACTGTGTATCTGGTGATTACCACCGTATTACCGAGTCAAAGTCAAAGATGGTTTGATTTTAATTGGAGATTAATGTCTATATTACAGATTACAGAAGGACATTCAGCACCTTTTTTGAATAGTCTGGAAATAAATCTGCAGATGTTGGAAGTCTTCAACTTTTCATACGTTTTTTCGAGTTCCACGGATTGATCCGTAGAATAAGCCCCAGTCGATGACCATTTTTGAATCTTCCGCTAGCTGGGGTCTTTTCAACCCAAAAATGTAAAAAGCGACCCATTTCAAGGGATCAGGCTCCATCGCTTGAAAACATATGAGTGAATGTGAGTTCAGTTTATTTTCAAATTTGACCACCTGTAGCAAAAATCCCAATGACTGAAATTTTGAAGAATTTCAGTATGTCATTCCACATGGAATTTTAGGTCTGCCATTTGAATCTCGGGGGCAGAATCTTCAATCACTTGGTCAATATGAGCTTTCCACTTTCGTCTCCATCTGAACTCCCCTGTTTTTCTTTGTAGATACTGGAGATTCTTGTTGAAAATCATGTTCCATTTCTACGGAGCCAGCAGCGGACCTTACAATACCCAAAACAGTGTCGAGTACGTCATCTTCGCCCTGACTATCATGGTCGGCATCGGTTATTACACGTACGCCATAGCCGTCGTCGGCCAGCTCTTCACCATGACTAACATATCGGAGACGATGTACAACGAACTGGTGTCTCACGTCAACCAGTACTCCAGCAGCAAGAGGTTCAGCTCCGAGCTGAGAAAACGACTGGCCGTCTACTACGAGACCAAGTTCCACAGGAGATTCTTCAACGACAAAGTCATCCTGAATGCCATGTCGCAGCACCTGCGCCTCGAGGTCGTCCTGTACTCCTGCAGGTCACTGGTCGAGAGCGTGATCCTTTTCAAAAATATATCCAGGGGCGCCGTCGGCACCGTGGTCGGCCAACTGAAACAGGAGGTCTACCTACCCGGCGACGTCGTGACCGGAACGGACTGCCCCAGCGAAAAGATGCATTTCCTTTCTTACGGAACCGTGGCGGTGTACATGTTCTTGAAGGACGCGACTTTGAAGCACGACGCAAGCAAAGAGTTTGAAATCATGCACATAGAAGACGGCGACGTGATCGGATACACTACCGGCCGGCTGCTCGATTTCTACACGTAAGCTCGCCCTACAAAGCCAATTTCATATTTCTTCCGAAATTTCTTTATTCAAGTGGCATCTTGCAGCTCTCAGAACGGCGTTTGAGCTGAAATAGTCACGTCAATTCACGTAGGACAAAAAATAGTTCATCAACTTTGAGAGCTTGTACTGCATTTGAGGCCTGGCCTATCATTTGACCCAATGGGCCACACTCAACGCTTGAGGATTCAGGGGGAACCAGGTCAATCACCCTTATAATAGCATTAGATGAATGAGCCTTGTGAATAGGGACGAAAGCGTGAGATTTGGGTTGCTAATTAAAATAAAGCTTCGCCAAATTTTGACCGGACAGGGAACAGAGGGGTCGAGAAAGTTTAAGGGACTAATACTCCGACCAAACCTGTTATCAGCATCTTTCAATCGATTGAAAATCAACTTATCAACGTCTATTATACGATTAGTCTCTTCTCCGAGGTCTGTTCCTTACTTTTTGAGAATAACATCTTGAGTCTGGACTCATGATAAAAGAGAAACACACTTGCCCCCATCCTTAACTTCATCAAACAGTGAAATGATTGCGTTTCTATATATCAGCTTGCACTTCACTTCAGAAGAAAATGGTGAATGTCGCACAAATGTATCGCTAGGTACGCTTGAAGCTTAAACTGTAAAAGTTGGCCAGCTTCTTACGGTCATACGCAATACGCTTCACTCCTTGATTCTTACGCACTGAATTTGGTGTATGAACAAAGCATAAGCGTCATTATTACGCCTCATCTTGGAACAAGTACGAATCCAGCCTTGTATTTTCGTCTCCGGTTAACTGTAACTCGAAGAGGTAAATGCTACAGCAAAGATTGTTGGACCTCAAGGCAGAGTTGGCCCTGGACGAAAACAGTGCGTTTCAAGCTTTGTTTTTTTGCAGATTCCGGGTGGTGGCTTTGGAACGGACGGAGATTTACAGCATGTCCAAATACAAGTTTGAACAGTCCATGATCAAGTACCCGGAACTGGGTGAGAGAATCCTGGGGCTGCGCGACAAGCGACACGACTACATCTCGGCAATGATCCAGGCCAGAGAGTTTTCTACGCACGAAGATATCCTGAAAGAACTGTGTAACGGCAGGATTCTCTTGGTCGGAAGAAAAAGATGAATGCACGTCTCTGAAGATGATTGCACGTTCTGATTTTTTTTCGTCGTAGTTATAGCTGTGTAGTTATGTTGACAAAAAGTAGATTTCTAAACCCCTCCTGCGTCTTTATCACCTTGTTATCGAGCTTGTTATTCATTTGTCTTGAAGCCAGTTTTTTCAGTTTTGGCTGATTTTGAAATTTGGGTTTGTTACTAAAAGAACAACTGTTGCAACAATCAAATCCATAACAACAGAACCAAGAGTTAACCAGAAACTGGAAGACTGGCCCCTACACAACTGTTAGGTCGGTTCCAACAGCAGTCAAATTCAGCTCTAGTAAGTTTGGTGTCATTTTAGAGTGAACGGTATCCTCTGATTTCATTTACCGAGTCAAAATGTTTGTGAGACCACCGTGCAAAGAATGGCACGCCAAGAAGTAAGCATTTTCAAGCACCTCATTCAACAGTAGTTTCTTGGCTGTTACCAATCGATATGATTGATAATTTTGTAATGGGTCAATAACTTGAGCTTTCTTGTAACGGTAATGCATGTGCATGAAACTCGATACGAGCGTGGAGGCCTGGAAAAAAAATTTCTTCAGCGGTCGAATTTTTTTTCACGCCTACTGAGCGTCAGTTCGCTGGGCTCAGGTAGGGAGCGTTTGGATAGCTTTGGAAGCAAAATTTTCATATCTATCTGAAAAGTTGAGCAGTTTAATTCTGGAAATTGATTTATGAATCATCAATGATTCTTTTGCCGGTCAGTACCCACATGGGGGCTAACTGCAGAGGTGATGGCTAAGGGCGGAGGGAATTCAACGTCCAAGATCTTATTCTCTGCCACTCTGACAGTCATTTTCACGGTTGTTTTTATAAAATTATTTCTTCTTCAAACATAAGAAAACTTACACGTACAAAATGATAACAACCTTGGAGGTTGGTAGAGGAAAAAAGAAAATAACACTTTAAAAGTTGAATGCCCTCCGTCGTCAGCCATGATCCCTGTTACTACTGACTGTTAAAATAATCTTTGATGATTCTCAAATCAGTTTCCAGAATTATGCTACTCAGCAGCATAGACAGATATGAAAATTTTGTCTCCAAACCTATCCAAACGCTGCCTGCCTGAGCACAACAAACTAACGCTAAGTAGGCGTGAAATAAATTCGACCGCTGGAGAATTTTTTTTCCAGGCCTTCACGCTTGTGACGAGTCTCATTCACATGCATTACCGTTACAAGAAAGTTCAAGTTATTGATCCATGACAAAATTATCAATCATATCGATTGGTATCAGCCAAGAAACTACTGTTAAATGAGGTGCTCAAAAATGCTTACTTCTTGGCGTGCCATTCTTTGCACGGTGGTCTCACAAACATTTTGACTCGGTGAATGAAATCAGAGGGTGCCGTTTACTCTAAAATGACACCAAATTTGGCAGTATATTCGTTGTGGGAAGGAAGAATTGAGAAAAACAGTTTTTTCCGATCTGTCATAAGAATTAAATTTTTTTTAGTGTAAAGAACTGTTGGGACATGGTAACAAATGTTGTCAATGTGTAGGTTAGAGTCGTTTGATGACATCCAAGTAGGAATAACGTGGTGGTATGGTGATTTGGTGGGAAGCCTCGCACCTTCAACTTTCAAGGGCCCCCCAGACCCCTTCCGCATCGAGTGCACCGATGTCTCCAACTCTTGAAATTAAAGTATGGGGATCCCCAATCAAACCCCAAAAGCGCATTGCTTGAGCTCAAAATGCATAGTTCGAGCTTTTTTTGGCGCTTAACCACCGTACTATTGGAGCTTCCGGCTGCAAAACAAACTGTAGGACTCGAATTTGCTCCTGCAAAAAGGCTGGCACGAAATGCCCGAAACTATAATTGCTGAGGATTATGCCCCAACAACCACAAAATAGATGAATACTTCCAATGGCTTCACCGAGGGCTTCACCAACTGTTGAAAATTTTCTTTTGACTACATACTAGTTCTGTTGGATACTACTTATTCTCCTGAATCTGAAAAGTGCTCTGGTGTTGATACTAGGTCAGTTTTGGGTGTTGACAAGATTCTTGGCAAGGCTCTGAGCAAGTCTTCCAAATATTAAGTCTGTTAACTAGGCTTCTTTCAATTAGAACTAGTTTTTATTAGTCTCTAAAATGGTAAGGAATCCATGTTCAACTATATATTCTCTCTATTCTAGATCTACGAATAGGCGAAAAATGGAGGCTGAAACATCCAATGGGTTGCAAGTGCTAATGATGTTTGGATAGAGTGACAAGAGAAGTACCTACAGTTTATAGATAAATTAGTATCTGGGTTGAATTCTGACTTCGCAGTATCTCATAGTGCTGAGCTATGCTTGAAAATTTCAGTTTTTACTCTTTTTTTACTTCTTTGAGATCTGATGATTATATCTTTGCCCAAAGAATGTGTGGTCAAAATTCATTCATTGGTCATTAGGCTTGAGTACCTTACACTTGAAAATTATGTATGGATGAGCATTTTGTTTGGAGTCAATCAGAAATTCCTTCTTATGCGAAGGCTGCGTAAGGTGAATTTTTCACTAGAGAATTTTCCAATTTCCGCAGTAAAACTAATGGTAAAACCACCAAACTAGAAGCTATGTTTTTGCATTTTTATAGGTGGCAGAAATGCTTTATCTAGAATTCACAACGGTGAAAAGCGAAATTGAAGCTACATAAAAGTCGAGATAAAAGTTATAGTGCCAAATATGGAGTGAGTGTGTCTAAGTTAACGGTCGAAAATTAAAGTCAAACGGCCTTGCGAACCAATCTGCTTTTAGATCTTGTAGAAATGAAAGACTCATACAGCCCATCATTCTCAGATGTCACTTAATTGAAGCTAATGATTCACGTGAGAATTTCGACAGCATTGCCTTTGACAAAGATATATAACTGGACTGAAGTTCAAGAAAGAAAGGATATTGAGAAACATGTTTTTTTTGGATAAAACTACTTCAAAATTGTCTCTAATCGGGATATAGAGCCCTCAGTTGAGTTCTAAATGTGGGAAATAGTTAGAAACGATATAGCCCAGTCATCCTACCTCATTTCAGGGCTTGAGGTCGGAATCTCTCCCATAAAGCTGGATTTTTGCATACATGTCCAGAAAACAGCCCTCTTTCTATTAGTGATAAAAAAAAATTTGAGACCCGGAGCGTTTTCCGCCATTTTGAAAAATCTGTCACTTTTTTCAGTTTTTCTTGAATAATTCTGTGAATATTCAATTTATTGACATGAAAGTTTTTGCAGTGATTAGAACTTGAGCTTCTGCAACCAATGGTGTCAAAAACATTTTTCTAGATTCCATGGTTTCTGAGAAATGTCAAATGAGTTAAGCGACTTCAATCACTTTCATCATTTCATTTGACCAATTGGAAAAAAATTATCGGCCTTTCACCAGATCTGCCCTCTTTTGCATTCAAGTAAACATAAAAAAGGCTTCCAAAAAATATTCATATTTCGGTCGGTCTGCAGGTTTAACGGTCAGTCTGGTGGTCGGTCTGTTAAATTTTGTGCCCGGATTTATTCCCAAGCCGTTGAACCAATCCCGACCAAATTTAGTAAATTCGTAAGTGACAAGGTTTCAACGACAAAATCCAAATGTCATCTTGATCTGTCACTCAGGAGTGTCATTACTAAAGAATGACAGAATGTCTATCTCACCGAATGCAACTTGTGATACATCATTTCAAAGCCCTCGAAAAAATGCATACAAAATGGTTAGTGAAAACCTTCAATGTTGCGTCTGTCAAAAAATCACAAGCTGTCAAACTTAAAATTTTAACTTTTCATAACTCTTGAAGTACGGAACGGAATTGAACCAAATTTTGTTCCCAACAAGAGTACCTCGCAATAATTTGATGGATCATGAAATGTACCAGCAGCAGACAGGGATGCAACCTGGGAAAAAAAATTGCCTAGTCATCCGAGCCTGTGGTGTATCTACTTGAAATAGTCAAAAAATCATCCCTTGCTTGAAGAAAGTAGTTCTCAAACGGTTTTTTTTGCTATATGGTCAGCTCTTCCCACCTCTTCAACATGGTGAAAGCAGACATCCCTGTGACGTGTATGGGTGAACATTGAAAAATGAATATTTGAAAATGTTTTTTTCTGTTGAAATGATCCTCGAGAAAAACAGTCTTTCATTATTGAGCAACTTCATAGTCTCCTGCTGAACATGTAAAAAATGTACCACTCCATAGCCGCTGGTATTCTACGTACAGGGTGCAATCGATTTTTCCCAATATTTCTATCTTTATCGAATAAATAAAGACAAAAACCATTTCCAGCCCTGCTACAAGCCTTATAATCTCTTATTCAAGATACAAAAATGTCAGATTTCTCAAACTGCGAAAACACAACATACAGGGTTAATCAATAATAAATATCAAACCACCATCAATAGTTGAAGTCGCTTGCTATCAGGGCGGTTGTTCTGAATGATTTATTTTTGCTTCTGCATGTCACCTTGGATATGAACTTTTTATGGTGATTATTTGCCGTCAAAAAACTGCAGAAAAGGCCTTTCTCTATCTGGAAGCCGTTTCTACGCCAGAAATGAGCCAGATTGTGAAGTCGATCCTCAGCCGTACTTTTTATACGTTCCCTTATTCACTGATAAAGCTCCCAGTCTTATATTTTTTGTATAAGTAGATATATACTTACTTATACTTAGTATATAGTCTATACTTTATGGTCTCCTATCAAACATGTGAAAAATGTACCCCTCTAATAGCCGCTGGTATTCTACGTACAGGGTGAATGTGAAATCAATTTTTTGTTTCACCCTGTACGTTGTGTTTTTGCAGTTTGAGAAATCTGACATTTTTGTATCTTGAATGAGAAACTAATGGCTTGTAACAGAGCTGGAAATGATTTTTGTCTTGATTTATTCGATAAAGATAAAAAAAAAATTGGAAAAAAACCGATTGCACCCTGTACGTAGAATACCAGCGGCTATGAAGTGGTACATTTTTCACATGTTCAACAGAAGACTGTTTTTCTTGAGAATTATTTCATCAAAATGAACATTTTCAAATATTCATTTTTCAATCTTCACCCTGTATACTAAGTAGTACACGTCACAGGGATGTCTGCTTTTACCATGTTGAAGAGGTGGGGAAGAGCTAACCATATAGTAAGAAAACCGTTTGGAAACTACTTCCTTCGAGCAAAAGATGATTTTTTGACTATTTCAGGTAGGTACACTACGGTGCTAGGACAATTCTTCGCGCGGACAATTCTTCGCGGACAATTCTTCGCGGACAATTCTTCGCGGACAATTCTTCGCGCGGACAATTATTCGCAGGACAATTCTTCGCCGGACAATTCTTCGCACGGACAATTCTTCGCAGGACAATTCTTCGCAAGCATTGCGTCCGCGCATGACCGGGCTTATTGGGGCTCTGAAAGACACTTTGAGACACAAGGGGGCTCAGCAGGACTTGAAATCCTACAACGTGGACACAAAGGAGGATAGAGCTCTTAATATCACAAGAAGACCTGGCAGGGCTCACTAGGGCCCCCAACAATACTTTAGACACAAGGGGGCTTGCGGAGCTCAAATTGCCACAATGTAGACACAAGGCTATTAAAAAAAATAGATAGGGCTTCGAGTAACACAAAAAGGCATTAGGGGCTCAGTGAGGCTCCAAACGACACTTTGAGGCACAAGGGGGCCTATAGGGCTCCGATCAACACATGAAGACAACAGGAGCTTACTAGAACACAGAAACAAAGACAGGTTGAGAAGGGGCTCAACAGGGCCACAGATGACACACAAAAACATAAGGGGGCCTAATAGGGCTCTGAGAAATCTGAGAAGGCACAAGGGAGCTTTCTTAGATGCCAGAAATATCGATAAGTCAGAAGGGGATCACCGGGGCTACAAACAACAATTGAGGACACAAGGGGGCTCAATAGGGCTCCAAACAATACTTGAAGATACAAGGGGGCTCAGTAGGGCTTGAAACGCTTCAATGTAGACACAAGAGACCAGAAGCCTCTAAAAATCAGACGGAGACCTGGGGGGGCTCACTGGGGCTGCAAACAATAATTGAAGACACAAGGGGGCCCGATAGGGCTCCAAACGATACTTGAAGACACAAGGGGGCTCAGCAGTGCTTGAAAGGTTCTGATGTAGAGCACAAAGGAGAATAGGGCCCTGAAAATTGCAAGAAGGCTTGGCGGAAAATTGCAAGAAGGCTTGGCGGGGCTCACTAGGGCTCCAAATGACACTTAGAGACACAAAGCGGGCCCTGTAGAACTTCAACCAATACATAATAAAGACTCACAGGAGCTAACAAGAGCTTTGAAACACTACACAATTTACAAAGGGGCTCTGCAGGGCTATGAATGAAACATGGAAACACAGGGGGCCACATAGGGGCTCCAAGAAACCTGAGAAGGGGCTAAGGTTCCAGAATATTCAACTTAAAGAGGAGCACAAGGGAGTTCTCTAAGCTTCCAGAAATCAAAAGGGGGTCACCTGGGCTGCAAACGATGATTGAAGACGCAAGGGGGCGCAATACGGCTCCAAACGGTATTTAAGACACAAGGAGGCTCAGCAGGGCTTGAAATGCTTTGATGTAGAACTCAAGTGAGAATAGGGCTCTGAAAATCGCAAGAAGGGGGCCCTATAGGACTTGAACCAACACATAAAGACTCACAGGAGCTTATTAGAGCTTTGTAAACTAAAACAATGAAGAAGGGGCTCAGCAGGGCTACAAATGCAACATGAAGACAGGGGGAGCTGATAGGGCTCTGAAAAGCCGTCCAAGGCATAAGGGCGAAGCAAATATCCAGAAAATTTGAAGATACCCAAGGGGGTTCATCAAGACCCCAAACGACACTTGTAGAGACAAGGGGGCCCAGCAAGGCTTGAAACTCTACGTAAAAACTTAGTGGGGGATGGGGCTCTGAATATCACAATCACACCAGGCCTTTTAAGAGCTTCAAAGTTCCCCGCGAAGAATTGTCCGGCGAAGAATTGTCCGCGCGAAGAATTGTCCGGCGAAGAATTGTCCGCGAAGAATTGTCCGCGCGAAGAATTGACCGGCCACCGTACACTACAGGCTCGGATTACTAGGCTATTTTTTTTCCCAGGTTGCATCCCTGTCTGCTGCCGGTACATTTCATGATCCATCAAATTACTGTGAGGCACTATTGTTGGGAACAGAATTTGGTTTAATTCTGTTCCGTACTTCAAGAGTTATGAAAAGCTGAAATTTAAAGTTTGACAGATCGTGATTTTTTGACAGACGCAACATTGGAGGTTTTCATTGGCTATTTTGTATGCATTTTTTTGAGGGCTTTGAAATGATGTATCACAAGTTGCATTCGGTGAGTTTGACCTTCTGTCATTTTTTTGTAGTGACATTTCCAAGTGACAGATCAGGATGACAATTAGATTTTGTCGTTCAAAACTTGTCACTTATGAATCTATAAAATTTGGTCGGGATTGGTTCAACGGCTTAGGAATAAATCTGGGCACAAAATTCAACAGACCGACCACCAGACTGACCGTTAGACCTGCAAACCGACCGATATATGAATATTTTTTGGAAGCCTCTTTTATGTATACTCGAATGCAAAAGAGTGCAGATCTGTTGAAAGCTCGATATTTTTTTTTCAATTGGTCAAATGGAATGATGAAAGTGAATAAAGTCGCTTAACTCATTTGACATTTCTCACAAACCATGGATCCTAAAAAAATATTTTTGACAGCATTGAATGGAGAATTTCAAGCTCTAATCACTGCAAAAACTTTAATGCCAATAAGTTGAATATTCACAGAGTTTTTCAAGAAAAACTGAAAAAATTGACAGTTTTTTCAAAATGGCGAAAAACGCTCCGGGTCTCAGAAATTTTCTTATCACTAATAGAAAGAGAGCTGTTTTCTGGACATGTATGCAAAAATCCAGCTTCATGGGAGAGATTCCGACCTCGAATGCTAGGATGACTGGGCAAATACCAAACTTGGCAAGATTGATCCAAAATTAACACAATCAGAAAATCACTAACACAGGCCAAAAGGCCTCCGGCTAGCCCCTCCCTTTAGACTTAGTGACACTTGGCTTGTCAGTTTAATACTACATGAACTTGTTGGGTCGATATGCAGTGTATTTGAGCTCACATCAGTAACAGCTTGAAATCCCGACATTTTTATTGTTGATTTTACCCCCCCTCCCCTATTGCAGCATTCCTGTCAAAATTTTGAGCTGGTAACAGGCATTTTCGTATTCAGCAAGGCCCATATACCCCAGAATGTCTTGTTACCAAAATGTTATATGAAATGCTTCTTGCATATGATTTTTTGAAAAATAGTCCTAGTCTATTAGTGGTGTTAGTAGTGGCCAGAGATGGTTTCATATGTACAAGACTTTTGGACCGAAAGGTGATATTGAATTTGAACTTTCATGTACTAAATAATATGATTGAGCTGTTGGGAAGGGAGAGAGGAGTGGTCACCTCATCGCGGTGTGTTCTGGGCACATTTTCGAAAAAAATAAGCAAACGCTGCAAGTTCATTGTGGTTCTTCACAAGTGTTGAGTATTCAAGGTCACTGCAGGAGTGAATATGAGCACCAAAAATTTGAAAAAAAAATCATGAACGTTCTACTACTCCACAGGCTGTCCAGAAAATGGCGGAAAAGCTCTCCAGTAAGCTGTAAGAGACCCTTCACGGAATTCCGAAAAAATGATGGAGAAATTCTTCGACTTTCATTTTTAGGGTCGGGTCAGGTATCAACGATCAAGGGACGGCCCTTTGGACCTTTCCAGTTTTGTTAGTTCAAAGATTGAGTCTACCGTTGACGGCAATAGCGTTGCATCAAACGTCGTGTTATTTCTGCTGAGATGTTATTGGGATTTCCAACAACTGCGGCACAAACGGACACACGGATACATACTTATTGACAAAGTGCACTTGCCAGCTTGATGCGCATGGATCCTTCATTCGGAACGTTGAGAACGGTGCTAGCTGGAAATTTAGAACTCACAAAAATATGTCTTAGGAGTGAAGCAAACAAAATGATGGTAGGTATCTCATCAAGTCATAGTATTTTGAGTGATATTTGTGATTGTAACGTTGAACGTTTAAGTCAAAAGATATATTCTCCTATGCTGCGCACTGAAGATTGGGGTAATAGATAATACTTATGTTCTTCAGGTTGGGTGATGAGCAGGTTTGTTGAAATTCGACGATTTGTAGACAATAACTTCTACATTCTTCAGACACGTCTAAGAGAAGATTTCATGTTAGATGAAAAATGGTATTCCGGGAAAGTTTTTTTCTTTTGAAATGATTTCAAAGGGGCACCATTCCTCCAGGATGCAAGGGAGTTCTCGCGTAATAACCTTGTACAGAAATGATACACGTCAAAGAACACCCACTTTTAGAATTGGTCACCAGCGATTTGGTCACCTTGGTTCATTGTTTCGTGGTTACCTTGCTTACTGCGAATTGCCAAAACTGACAGCGTCACACGTAACAAGTCAAAGATGCCCAGACTAACTGCCAAAGGAGCCCTGTTACACAAGTGCCAGCTGATACCGGATCCGGATAAATTCGAGTCCAAGATCCCCCCCAGTGCTTCGTGCTGCCAAAAAATCGTCGAGAAGTGGCGACACCTTGCCATAGTCAGCACGAAAAACCCCCGCACCGGCGACTACTTCAAGTACACTCGACGTGACCTCGTTGCTTCAAGCATCCCTGTAATAGTCCTTGATATTTCAGAAGCAGGGCTTCCATATTCAAAGAGCGCAAGCGCCATGCCCAGTACGCATTCACCGTGCACCCTTTCAGCAGACTGGCCAAATACCGCGAGATCTTTATGCACTCCGTCTGGAGCACGCTGCTCATCATCGACCCCTTCCAGGCTACGTTCATGGCTACGGAAAACGAAATGATGCGCAGATTCTGGCTCAACACCGCTCTCGGAGTGTACCAGCGGGTTATGTCGTTTGCGCTCATCGGCGACATCATCGTCAACTTCCTCCTGGGCTACGAGATATCGCAGACGCACGAGATCGTGCTGGAACCGAAAAGGATCGCCAGAAGATACGTGGCGACGTACTTCTTCTTCGACGTGATAGCCGTACTGACCGCCTGGGTGAGATATAATCTGACTGCTCTGAACCACGCGGTTGTCGTGTCGCTCCGCCAGCTGTTCGTCCTCCGACTCGTCCGCCTCGGCAGCCTCTCCGAACATTTTGTGTTCATCCTGAGGTTGTTGGATGTGCCGGAAGGGGTCGCACAGTGCATCAACATTTTCGTGTCGAACCTCTGCATAGTGCACTGGCTGACGTGCGCGTTGGCCTGGTGGCCGCTGATGGAGTACGTTTTCAAACTTGAGAACCAAGGTGCATCGTGGACCGTCGAGGCCAAGGTTGCGTTGAAAGATGATGTGTCACTCGTATTCAGGTACTGTTTTTTTTTTTAAACAGGTGTTCAACTATGATTGTTCTTGACGTCTTTTAGGAACAGTGGTTGCAACTCAAGGCTGGTCAACGTTATGTTTCACTATAGGCGATTGACCTTATCGTGAGAAATGGTCGTTTCGTAGAGGAAGTTTTAGGTAATTAATTGTCAGAAGAGGTGTGAGTTGCCGCAGGCAGCGTCGGCTGTTACGTCAATTGGTGGCACGTCAAAACTGTCACTTTGCTGTTTTGTCCAGTCCACTACAAGCAAACTTTTGTTTCTGTGAACCCTTGGTACCCCGTAGGCTCTTTATTGGACCCCATGTTGATGACCAGCGTCGTCGCAGACCTTTATCTAAATCATCCATAACTTTCGCCCAAGAAAGAGCAAGACTGTCACATCCGCACGGAGGGAAAGACACAAAGCCGTCGACCAGCCTTGCAACAAGCAGCCCGCCAGCCAAGAAAAAAACACTTTGGGCTGGCCGTGCAGAATCAACCATCACCTACCTCTTTTCCTCGCTTTTTTTTCTAAAGATTTTCTACTTGGACTCCAGCTGGAGATCCGCATTTTTCATTCTAATAAGCTCGCCGTAGCTACCTTTGTGTCTCAGAAGTAAACGTTGTCTTTTTTCTGCTGCAATGTGGTGCAGTGCTGAAGACGTAGTCTTTTAGCTGCGCTCGTCTGGAGCTAGATCTACTACAAGCCTGCTAAATACGCTGACAATAACATGAAATAAGAGACACAAATGCAAACCCTTTTTTACATTATTTCTACTTGTCAAATTTCCATGTCAATAATGTGGGTATTGCAGGTATCCAATATCCATTAGTGCTCACCTAGGCAACTAGACGTCGGAGTATGTGTTCCTCTCAAAAAATTCCTTCACGATCAAGTACCGAGCTTTACACCAGGTGGCGTTTTTTAAATGTGAATCGCCTATAGGTTGCTTTATCCAATTTATGCGTGACGTCACAAGATACCGTTCGAGAACTTGATTTTGGCTGAAGCTGATGTCGCTTTTTTCGTTTGACACTTCGGATCTTATTTCGACGGGAATCCATCAAATTTCTGAACTGGACGAGGAATGGTAGATGCACGTCCAACGATTGGTGATTTTGAAATGAATCTGGCATGCTTTTATTCATCAAAACACAGTTTTGAACGTCGAACTGTCAGACTAAGAAGAAGGCGCTTAGTAGTCCGGACGTTTAGCTACATGTATGGGACCCACCTTGCATTTCAGAGACAAGCGACAAAATTTGGCACACCTGTTCACTAGACCCTACACTTCGATTCAAGAAATGTTGCCATCATCTGCAGAAATCGTGCAGACACTTTATACAGGGTTCAGTAGAAAAAATGAAAAATCGTAAATCGTGAACCATAACCGGTGGAAGTATGTAAATCAGGATATTGATGACTGATTCCATGCTCATGAAGATGCTGCAAACAGTTTTGAAATATTTTGAAATATCTTTAGTCCATGAATTATAGGAAAAATTGCGAAAAAAATGGAAACCAGCCGGATTTTTGCATATAGGCTCAGTTAAGCATGTAGTTTAACATACTAAAAGTCCTCAAGAATCCGGTGTGAGCTTCGGCCGTTGAGGCCTCGAGAAGAACTTGAGGATCAGTTTTTCGTGTTTATCTCGTAAACGATGGCACTTGGAGAAAAAGCTTCTGGAGCAAAATTGTTGGAAGTTGTGTTGTCTACAAGAAAGGTCCTCACATATTCCATCATCAGTCCACTCCTTCTTCGTCAAAACACAAGAAAAGCTAAATAGTCCAGATGCTCGATGCTGAAGACTGCACGGACCTTGAGTTTTATGATGGCAGGGTGCCACTTGGTAGAGGTGTTGTTCGATCCATTCTCTTTTGATTGAAACTCAAGGCCATCAATACCAACTATGCCGGCGGCATTATACAGGGTGACATAAAAATAAAAAGTTGAACAAATGCAAGGCTGGTCGACGTTATGTTGTACTATAGGTTGCCTCATCCAGTTTATGAGTGACGTCACAAGATACCCTCCGGGAACTTGATTTTGGCTGAAACTGATGTCGCTTTTTTCGTTTGACATTTCGGATCTTATTTCGACGGAAATCCACCAAATTTCTGAACTGGACGAGAAATGGTTGATGCACATTCAACGATTGGTGGTTTTTAGATGAATCGGGAATGCTTTTATCCACCAAAACACAATTTGAACCGCCGAACTGTCAAGACCAAGAACAAGGCTTAACGTTATCACGAGGTGAAGCGAACGGGGCATCTGTCACCGGGTAGCTCATTGGTGAAGAACCTGACTTTCAACAGGGAGGTAGTGGGATCGATCCGCAGCCGTGCTGAACTTTTTTTCCCTCCAAAAACACCCCAATTGCGATTTTAAAAATTAGAAAGAGGAAACAAAATTCAAATTAGTGTTGCCCAATTCATATTTAATTTTAAAAATCACAATTTGGGTGTTTTTGACGGAAAAAAAGTTCGGCACGGTTGCGGTTCGATCCCACTACCTTCCTGTTGAAAATCAGGTTCTTAACCAATGAGCTACCAGGTGACAGATGTGCGGTCCGCTTCACCTCGTGATAACGTTATCGCCTTGTTTTTGGTCTTGACAGTTCGGCGGTTCAAATTGTGTTTTGGTGGATAAAAGCATGCCCGATTCATCTAAAAACCACCAATCGTTGAATGTGCATCAACCATTTCTCGTCCAGTTCAGAAATTTGGTGGATTTCCGTCGAAATAAGATCCGGAATGTCAAACGAAAAAAGCGACATCAGTTTCAGCCAAAATCAAGTTCCCGAAGAGTATCTTGTGACGTCACTCATAAACTGGATGAGGCAACCTATAGTACAACATAACGTCGACCAGCCTTGGAACAAATGTACCTCAAGAACCAGAATAGGTGAAGACATGTAAATCGCCAAAAATATTTCTGATTTCATGACCATGAAGTCGTCGTTAACTTGAATCAAATATGTTGAGCCGTTTCTGAAATATCTTCAGAGGACTGAAGTCGTTACGAAAAAAAAAAGGTTTTCCGTATATCAGTAATTCTTCAGATATTGAATCGAAACTTGGTGTTTTGAATCGAAACAATGATAAATTACATTTAAAATGGAATTACAGTGAAAAGCCCTCTCTAGGTCAACTAATTTGAAAAAAAACACAGTCAACTTTTTTTTTGATAAGTAGACGAAAATATTTTTTTTTTTTAGTAACAACTTCAGCCTTTTGAAGATATTTCAAGAACGGTTCAAGATATTTAATTCAAGTTTACGACGACTCCATCACCATGAAATCAGAATTATTTATGGAGATTCACATGTCTTCACCTTTTTTGATTCTCGAGCTACAAATGTTCAACTTTTAATTTTTATTTCACCCTGGATATGCCGCCAGCATAGTTCGTCTTGATGGCTTCGAGTTTCAATCAAAAGATAGTGGATCAAACAACACCTCTACGAAGTGGCACTCCGCCATCATAAAACTTAAGGTCCATATCAGTCTTCAGCATCGAGCATCTGGACTATTTTTATTTTCTTGTGTTTTGACAAAGAAGGAGATGACTGACGATGACATGTGTGAGGACTTTTCTTGTAGACAATAAAATTTCCAACAAATTCTTCCAGAGAACTTTTTTCCCTAGCGCTATTGTTCACGAGATATACGCGAAAAACTGACCCTCAAGTTCTTTTCGAGGCCACAACGGCCGAAGCTCACACCGGATTCTTGAGGACTTTCAGTATGTTGAACCACATGCTTAACTGAGCTTATATACAAAAATCCGGCTAGTTTTCATTTTTTTTCGCTATTTGCGATTTAAACAGCTAAAATTCCTGGACTACTTGAGGTGTTTTCAAAATACGTTGGAAGAAGTGAAATTCCTTCAACTTTTTTTTTTCCAATAAATCAGTTGTTTTCGGAGATATTGAGCTGCAACTTGATATTCCTGCAAGCAAATATGTTTTCAATGAAACGCGATGTAGAGCTATCGACAAAGCATGCTAGATTCGAAACTAAGATCTTCAACTTTTTTTTTCCATCGTGAGCGTCATCTTCAAATTGCCCTTCGTGGAATTTTTGGAATCACAACAGGTACGACTTAGTTGGGGACACGCGTTTATTCTATCATGAAAAACCAGGTCCTGAATTGCAGCAATGACCTCTTCGGCCAAGAAACGTTATCAAGTTAATTTTTCTTGATTTCCCTCAACCTAGGTGATAACCATCACCAAATGGAACTTAGGATCGATTAGATGTTGACGACATTATAATCCACATTATTTTGTGCAGCCAGTCACTGAATTTCATCATCATCAGCCATGTGGTATTCTTTCGGTAAACAGTTGAACAAAAAGTTTTCTTCGATTTTTGTGAAAAAAGCAAAAACGGCAGGGTCACGTCGTCCCTTTAAACCCGATTGAAGAAATTTTTTATCAAAAATGCTACCAATTGACACTGAAGGAGTTCGGAGGAATGTCTGTTGTAGTTTCAAAGTGAACCGAAATGCATTTTTCCATCCTACTTCTGCAGGAGGGACGTCGAAAGTGTTGCTACAGCTCAATATTTGAATCGTTCTTTGTTGAATATTGCCAGAAACGCTTCAAATATAAGCTGTAGTGACACTTTTCACGTCCCTCCTGCAAACTTGAATGTTACAATCAGTGGTAGGCATGGACAATTTTGCTCCCGCCAGGAGGCGCTGCAGTTGGTTGGGACCCCTAGGGATTTCATCTAGCCTAGATTGCATAAACAAGCGCGTGGTGTCACTCAAATCGTCAAATCAATAAACGTCAAATATTTAAAAACGTCACCGTGAACATAAATTGGAATCTTTTAATCGTATCGTTGAATCGTTCATGGGGATGCCGTAGGCTCTTGCGACGAGGGTCAGGACGCGACCCCAAACTCCGGGTAAGCTCAGTTTGACTGCCCAAGAAAAAAATACATTCTTATTTACTTCTATCGTAGACCCGGGCCCGGTATGGTACTCTGGAGAGGTAAATAGGTGCTCTGAATAACCCCTTTCTGCTCTATTCTACCAGACAGATGAAGACAAGAATCATCAAAACATTGGCATTGCTGAGGTGCATGAAGGGATCTAGGTTATGTTGGTTCTATGTTGAAGTTTTGAACTTGTTCAGTTGAGATATGATGTTCACAGCGTTGTGCGTGGTATGCGAAAATTAAACACATAAAATACAATTCTTCAATCAGCCAGGGCATTTCACTTTATTACAATAATTCAAACCATCACTTAACAGAGAGTTTTCCACACTGCTACAAAATTTTGAAGCCTTTTGGTTGATGGCCTCTTTTGTGTTGTGCCTGATGCCTTGCCATGAGTAAGTATATTTTGCTTGCCTACTATCATGCAGCTTACGTCCGGCTTGTAGATAGAAACTGCAAAATGATTTCAAACTCATTGGAATGTATTGATGATAGAATGATGGACCTAATTACCTCGACTTCATTGAGTGGAGGGGCGACTCTTGTATTGGTGATACCGGAATGTCCTCCTGGTTCTCGTATAGTGTAGTCCAATTTCTCTCTCCGTTATCCATGTGCTAGGATGAAGCAGGAGTGGCTTATTCAGAGCATCTATTTGCCTCTTCAGTAGATACCATATGGAGCCTCTTAGGTCTATAATAGTAGTGAAAAAAAATGAATTTTTGCCTCTGGCAGTTAAACTGAACTTACTTGAAGTTGAACGGAGCCCTGCTTCAACATTATACCTTGGGACCACTGTGAGTTGCATTTATTGTGTCACCGGCCGAGGATTTTGTTCCGCACGAACCGCCAAACGGGCCCGCGCTGCTTCGCTTGCATTTGCCTTGCCTTTCAAACGACAAGCACCCGGTATCGTTGACACTAACACCATGCGAGTCATGCAACGACAATAAACAATAAAGATAGGTTAGGTTACGCTCTGACAAGCAATGACAACTGCAAGCTTGACCTTGGACTTGACGTTGACATGACGTTGACATTTAGTCCCAAGCCTATGTCGCGCCCTCTGGAATGCGTTTACGAGAATGCCTCCCGTTTGAGCTTGGCTTTAAACTACGGAGCACATTCCTCCGAATCATTTCAGTATTAGCTGGTAGCACTTTTGGGCACATTTTCTTCAATCGGGTATGAGGGCAGAAGGTGACCCTGCATTTTTTGCCCTTTTCACAAATATTTAAGCAGACTTTTTGTTCAAGTGTTTGCCAAAAGAACACTACTTGACTGATGATGATGAAATTTGGTGACTGACGTTGCAAAACAATGTTGATTGAAATATCGCAAACATTGAATTGATCCAAAGTTTCATTTGGTCATGACTGTCACATTTAGTTGAGAAAAAACTGAAAAAACCAACTTAATATCATTTCTTGGGCAAAGATCGAGGTCATTGTCACAATTCAGTACCTGGTTTTTCATGATAAGACATCGTCTGTCTCCAATAAAGTCGTTACCTGTTGTTTTTCCAACAATTTCACGAAGGGCAATTTGAAGATGGCGCTCACGATGGAAAAAAGTTGAAGATTTCAATTTCGAATCTAGCAGGCTTTTTCGATGGCTCTACAGCGCGTTCCACCAAAACATATTTGTTTGCCGAAATATCAAATTGCAGCTCAATATCTCTAAAAAACAACTGATCTATTGAAAAAAGGAAAAAGTTGAAGTTTCACCTCTTCCAACGTATTTCGGAAACGCCTCAAGATATTTCAAAACTGTCTGCCGCATCTTCATCGGTATGGAATCAGTCATCAATATCCTGATTTACATACGTCCACCGGTTATGGTTCACGATTTACGATTTTCCAACAAATTTTTTCAACTGAACCCTGTATAAAGTGCCTGCACGATTTCCGCAGATGGTGACAACATTTCTTTAATCGAAAAGTGAGGTCTAGTGAACAAGTGTGCCAAACCTCGTCGCTTGTCTCTAAAATGAAAGGTGGTTTCTCTTACCAGCCGGACTGTAGGTTATCACGGGGTGGAGCGAACCGCAGACTTATCGCCAAGTAGCTCAATGGGAACAAACATGACTTTCAACATACTTTCAACCAGAAGGGCGTGGGATCGAAGTTCAGCTGTGCCAAACTTCTTTCCTTCAAAAACACCATGATTGTGATTTTCAAAATTATATATAAGTTGGGCAACACTGGTTTGGATGTTGTTTTTTCTTTCGATTTAAAAAAACACAATTTGAGTGCTTTTGAAGAAAAAAAGTTTGGCACAGCTGAGCTTCGATCCCACGACCTCAGTTGAAAGTCATGTTCGTTCCTATCGAGCTACCCGGCGATGAATTCGCGATCCGCTCCACCTTGTGATGACCTAAGCGCCTTGTTCTTAGTCTGACAGTTCGGCGTTTCAAATTGTGTTTCGATGAATAAAAGTATAGACAATACAAATAGAAAAGACCATATGTCGTCACGGATTTTTACGGTTGCGTAGGAACCAGGCGAGTCCATCATTCAAAAAAAGGTTAGCTGATTTTTGATGCCCCAATATCCGTGACGACGGTGGTGATAACATATGGTCTTCTCTATTTGTATTGTCTATATGCCCGATTCATTTGAAAACCACCAATTGTTGAACGTGCGTCGACCTATTCTCGTCCAGTTCTGAAATTTTGTGGATCTCCGTCGAAATAAGATCCGAAATGTCAGACAAAAAAGCGACATCAGTTTCAGACAAAATCAAGTTCTCGAACGGTATCTTGTGACGTCACGCATAAACTGGATGGAACAGCCTATAGTAAAACATAACGTCGACCAGCCTTGGTTGCAAGTGGCCTGCGGCGCTTCACTGGCCGCATTGATATCCCGTAGTAATAAAGCTGATAGAGTAGACGTCACGTCACACTGGTTAATTTCCGTTCAGTTGGGTTGTTTTAGTTTAGGATCTTTTCGGATAAAAAGCAATGCTAGAGGCAAGTCATGTTAAAGTTTGGCAACATACGTTTTAAGGGTATTTGGACTCCGCTGAATACGGAAACCATTGTTGCCAAGCCGACTTTGGCACCAGAAGCCCGCAATGGGGGGGTAAAGGGGAGGGAAGACCAAAAATCACTATTTTTCAGCATTTTTGATGTCGGGACTGCGACCTGTCATTAACGTGAAGTGAAATTACATCATATCTTGATTCACTGAGGTCTTATACTACCATATTGACATAACCCAGACAGCACATAAACATTTTCAAAATGTTTGTGAAATATTAAAAGCCAAATATTATAATATTTATAAAATATTGGAATTCATTCAGTGAATATTGTATAAATATTTATTGAATGTTTTGATGTCCCGCTTTTTAATATTTGTACAATATTTGCCAAAAATATTTTGAAAACATTTAGAACCGGGTATTTTAAGAAATTGAAAAAAAAAAATTTGTTATTCTTCTTATCGGCTTTTTTTGGCCATAGGAGCTCGCCTTTATTTCATATACAATTGATTAAGCTGAAAAATTGCCTTTCAAAGACGACACAACGCCCAAGCTACAGCAGGAATCGAACCCGCAATCTCCGCACCACAGGCGGATACTGGCCACCTGTGCTACGGGGCCGTTGAAAAGATTCAGTGGTTCTGGGTAAACTACTATGTGAACACGCAGATGTCCGCTATATGAATTTTGCTAACTATATATCTGAAAGATTCAGCGGCTCATCCACTTTTAGGGATACTCGGCTGCCGCCTCGTCCCTAAACACGCGGATTTATCCGCGTACTTGCTACATAAATTACCAATTGGTGTCGAAATAAATTAAAGTGACATATTTGTACGAAACAAATAAAACAACGGATGTATTTCACGACATTATGAATCATTTCAACCGTAACATAGAAAAAACCTATTGTAGGCCGTTAAAAAGGCAATTTCAGGACCACAAACCGAGTTTTGCTAATTTAAGGCAAAATACACTTGAAGTCAAAGGGATGTAAAACGCTATATTTTCAACACAACTATATATTTCAAAGCTCCGTGCAAATGACCAAAACAAAAACCGGAAACCACATTGCCTAGAATACTGTAAATATTAGAGAAATTAGTTCACTAAATATTTTGATAATATTTATTGCTAAATATTCAATAAATGTTCAAAATATTTGCTGAACGTTGGTACAATATTTCACCTTAATATTTTGGTAATATTTGTGACGAATATTTTGTAAACATTTATAGAATGTTGTAAATATTCATCAACTACTACAAAATATTTTCAAAACATTTCGTGCTGTCTGGGAATTACTGTCAAAATTTCTAGAGGGGAAAGACTGGTGGGGGGGGGGGGAATGTTGACTGTGTAGACGATTCTTCTTTTCTCTCGATTTTGAATAAATATAAGAATGTTTGGTATCGTTTCCGACTAAATTCCATATTCCATATTCAACTATGGTGTTCAAATTGCAATAGAAGCGAGTTTGAACAAGTTTTACATGATAAAACATGTTTTTTGTCAATATTTTTTCACGTCTTTCAACTGTGTTATTTTACTGCAAATCGGCATTTTTTCTGAAAATTCTTGCGTAGTTCGTTAGTTTCATGTATTTTACCAAGATATAGGTATCCAATTGATTTGCCTCTACTTTTTTCAATATGAAGAAACAAAAATTTTTGTGGAAATTATTTGGCCCTACTTTTCAACTTTGTTTTTTGCTGTATGATGTATGTATGATCAAAACTCAAGTTTTTCATATTTTAAAAAGTGAAGACACACTTAGTATGTGAATGTATTGTGTAAAATACACCAGACTAACGAATTACGCAAAAATTGTCGAAAAAAACTCCGATTTTCATTGAGATATCATAATTTATAGAATTAAAAAAAATACGCTAATGAAACTGAAGAGAACTTGGTGCAACCGAAGGCAGATACGTACATTATCCGAAACGTTAAATTGAATGATACAATTATAGGTTTTATCATTCACATTTATTACATTTGATTTTAAAATCTCTCTATCCACCTCTTCCCTGAGTATTATTAGAGGAATGTGGCTTTTTCGGATATAGGTACATCTTACGAACGTGAATTTTGAGGAGTTGTTTCTTTTAGAGGTTGATGGTAGAGAACACCTGCTCAAGACGTTCGAAAAAGGTAACTTTTCTTGGAGGTTTGATAGATCATCTCACGGAAATCCAAAAAAGGTAACCTTTTTCAGAGCATAATCAAACATACCAAAGAAAATTATATATAGATATTTTTTTTTTTTTGAACTGAAATAGAACTTCTTATAGAAGTTGGAGAGAGGTTACCTCAAGGGTAACCTTTGGAGCTTTATAATTTTATGAAACATTTTGAATGAGTTCTAAAAAGGTAACCTTCTTTGGAGCTTGAGATAACATTATAGAGAAGTTGGAAAAAGGTAACCTCTTTGGAGCTTAATAGAACATCTCAAAGAAGTGCAAAAGTGGTAACATTTTTGGAGCTCAAGAGAACATCACAAAAAAGTTGGAATAAGTACCTCTCTGTATCTTAATAGGGCATATCAAAGCCGTTTGGAAGAAGTAACCGTTTCTCGAGCTCAATAGAACATCTCAGGCCTTTCTGAGAGGACTCTCGCCCACTGGGCATCAGGTTCCGACATGAAAAACTCTTCTTTTGAAAAAAAGTACATTCTAAAATATCTCAGCTAAGGTTTTCTTTATAATTATGAGGTGGAGGACCACAGTTTTCTATCATACAATAAAATAATAGCAAAAAATAAAGTTGAAAAGCAGCGCCAAACAGTTTTCACAAAAAAATATTATTTCCATATTTTAAAAGCTAAAGGCACATCAGTTACATGACTGTATTGTGTGAAATATACCAGACTAACGAACTGCGCAAGAATTTTTAGAAAAAAATGCCGGTTTGCAATAAATAACACAGTTCAAAGTGGTAAAAAAATATTGTCAAAAAACATGTTCTATCATCTAAAACTTGTTCAAACTTGCTCCTATTGCAATTTTGACACCATAATTGAACTGAGAATATGAAACTTGATAGGAAAAGATACCAAACATGTATATATTTACTCAAAATCAAGAGACAAGAAGAATCATCTTCACAGTCGACATTCCCCCCACCATTCGCCCCCCTATGGAAATTTTGACAGTAATCATGTCAAGATGATAGTATAAGACCTCAGTTAATCAAGATATGATGCAATTTACTGCACATTGATGACAGGTCTCAGTCCCGGTATCAAAAATGGTGGAAAATGGTGATTTTTGGTCTTTCCTCCCTTTACCCCCCCCCCCCCCCCCCATTGCGGGCTTCCGGTGCAAAATTCGGCTTTACAACAATGGTTTTTGCGAGGGTTTTCGTATTCAGCGAGGTCTAAATACCATTAAAACATATATTGCCAAACTTTAACATGACTTGTCTCTAGAACCACTTTCCAGGCCACTTTTTCAAAAATGATCGTAGTCTATTTGTTCATTTTCCGGCCGTCACTTCCGTTTCTGTTCCCTTCGAGTTTTCCGTCATTTAGTATGGCTGACGTCCACCATTTTCATCACTACGACATGCAAAGATGATTTAACTGAAACGGCGCCGGCGCGGCGTAGGCCAGTTGTTACAGCCGCTATTTCCGATAAACGGCAAGAACAATCATTGTTGAACATGCTGTACTCATAACTTTTGTCGGTAATCAATCAGGCCTATTCTGTATCAGATTGATAATTAGTATAACAATAATTATGCTTACCGGGATAAAACATTGAAAAAGGTAATGTTGAAAATAATGGTAAGTTGACGTCACTCCTTTGTTGAAAAATAGCACTGCAAAAGTTTTCTTTCCATAAATGAATCAAGGGGATGCGAATTTATCGATGATTACCAAAAAACTACTTAACAATCTATTGGTGGTTAAAAAAAATATTATTTTTTAATTTGTTGACCAGGCAAAGAAATTATTTTTTTTCTATAAGAATGGAATTGACATGACGAAAAATGTTATGATGGTCAAGAACAAAGTTGTTTAGGTCCTGTACGGTAGATAGGGCGGTAATGAATGGCGCATGGGAAAAATTCAGACATCTTGAAATTTTGAGGGGCCCCCGGTCGCCCCCTAATGGACAAATTTTTGAGTGCTGCGGGTCAAATCACTTCAAATTTTATGTAGTTTGCATATGCCAAATTTCATTGCGGTATCACAAAATGCAGAATCAAAAAGCGTACCGCTGCAACTAAAACTCAGCTTTCCAGAATAGAAAATCTGTTGTGGGGCGACACAAAACTTTCCCGGCGGTATCCAGGGACGTCAGTAATGATTTTGATCTGAGCGTCCCTTCGGGAAAGTGGGATTCAATTGAGAAGTTGACTGAAAAAGTTCTAGTGAGTTGAGCGCTTGGCGAGCATCCTGCATCCATTGTCGGGCCGACAGAACAAGTGACGGGTTCTTAGGTTTCCAAGGTGATAAAATATTTCGTGATGTATAAAGAACAAGGAAGCTAATTGTTGCGGAATCTGAAGAATGCAGTGCAGGTTCCTCATCAAAATTTTTGTTTCTACTTCAGACATGATGACGAAACTACACAAACTTGATTGAAAACATTCACAACATAACAGGCTCTTAGGTTTTCACGGTGATAAAATATTTCGAAAGGTAGAACTAGGAAGCTAACTGTTGTGATATCTCAAGAATGCAATGCTAGTTCCATATTGAAATTTTTGTTCCTACTTTAGACATGATGATGAGATTACACAAACTTGACTGAGAACTTTCTGCATCTGTGTGTCAAATTTCAACTCTATATCTTCAATTTAGAGCTTGGGCAGACAAGCCCAGACCCAATGTGCCATCGGAGGGCTTCCAAACTAAATCATCTACCCAAAGTCTAATCAGGTCATTCCAGGCTGAACTTCTGCTTTCGTACCTGATTTCGATTTGATCGGATCAACAATTCGGTAGTTATCATGGCAGAACCGTTTAATTTGCGCGATCGCATTATGAAGTAGGTAGGTACAAGGTGATGATATAATTCAAAAGGTAGAACTAGAGGTAGTTAACTGTTGTGATATCTCAAGAATGCAATGCTAGTTCCACACAAGGGGGTTTACGCAGCCCCAAACAACACCTGAAGACACAATTAATCGGGGCGCACTGTTGCCTTTAATGATGCAACCTAAATTATTGTTTGAAAAATAACCGGTGAAAATCAGTCGCGGATTGAAAACCTGGGGCAGAGTTCTAATCAATTGCAATTCAGGGCCCCCAAGTGGTGACCTCTGAAATGAGACTTCGAGCCCATCAATAAGTTAGGTCCGAACCACACCTGAAGGCACGATAGTTCTGAAAACTAAAAAAAAGGGGGCTCAGTGGGGCTTCAAGAGACACCCGTTGACACCAGGAGCCTAGAGGGCTTCAACGAACCCAAGAAGACACAAGGCCGCAGTTTTGGCCTAAAACGGCAAAATCTGATAGACACAGATGGGGGCCCCATCAGGGCCTTGAACGGCAGGCACCATGGGGATGGGGCCCTGGTACCGAATCAAATAAGGGAACTGCACACATTACAGTTTGTACATATACGTCAATGGAATGAGCATACTGGAGTTGCTAAAACCACAGAAAACACAAGGGGGTTTACGGAGCCCCAAACAACACAAAGGATCGGTTCGCACTGTTGCCCCAAATGATGCAAGAAGATACAAAAGAAAACACCGAGAACCTGCCGAGAACAGCGTTCATGTTGTCACTTTGACATTGATACGATTCGTAACAAAAACGTAGTTACCTACCGGTTTGGTTGCTATGTTGCTAAAAAAATTAAATAGGCCAAAAATCGAGGAACAGGCAAGCGAGGCTGGAATCGGCTAGGAAAATTTTTGAAAATCCATAGCGCTTGTCCGGAAAACGGTGGGAAACTTCAACTTCAGCATTAGTTTGATTCTTTGGTAATGTTGCTTCCTGCCGGGTTTGGTTCACATCTGTCCTATAAATTTTGAATAATTAAATGGCAAAGTTCCAGACTTTGATATTTTTTATAATTTGACAGACAACAGGTAGGAAAATACTTTTAACTGTTCTGAATACAGTTCTTCAAGGGCTTCCAAATGACATATTGCAAGTCAAGTTCCGTGAGATGTAGCTTTTGTCATTTTCTGATAGTGACACTTATGTTTGACAGATGTCAGCCAAAAACTAATCCGGTCATTCCAGGGCAAAACCATGTCTGCATATCAAATTTCAAATCGATCGGATAAACGGTTAGGCAGTTATCGTGGAAGATCACACACATACATACACACAAATCTGTTGTGGGGCGACACTAAACTTTCCCGGCGGTATCCAGGGACGTCAGTAATGATTTTGATCGAAGTGTCCCTTCGGGAAAGTGGGACTTAATTCGGAAATTGATGAAAACATTTTACTCAGTTGTGCGTTACGCGATCATTCTGCATCCATTGTTGGGCCTACAGAACAAGTGACAGGTTCTTAGGTTTCCATGGTGATGAAATATTTCGAAAGGTAGAACTAGGAAGAAGACAATTGTTGCAAAATTTGAAGAATGCAATGCTATATCCAGACAAGCCCAGACCCAATGTGTCACCTGAAGGCTTCCGATCAAAATCATCTACCTGTAATCTGATCAGGTCATTCCAGGCTGAACTTATGCTTTCGTACCTGATTTCGATTTGATCGAATCAATAATTCGGTAATTATCGTGGCAGAACCGCTTAATTTGCACGATCGCATGAGCGGCTTTATATTTTCAGTAGGAAAATTCCCGGGAAATTGGAGAAAAATTATTGGAAAATGTTCAAGAACCAGTTATCTATTCTTCAAAAACAAATGGTGGAAATCTGTTCACGGAATAAAAAGTTGGAAAATTTCCAGTTTTTCCAGAGAGGAAAACTTGAAAACCGTTGGTCCGATTTTGAAAATTTTTTGTCCAAAAATTAATTCAGTCTTTTCTCCAACTTTAATTCGCAGCATGTCTGCACCTAAAATGAATATTTCGTGTGGCTCACCGCATGTTGAAGTTTACGCTGCAGTTTTTTCAAATTCACGGAATATGTAAATTTGTTATTGAAAAAATTACCGTCGGAAAACCGAAGGTGTATCGATTTTAAAAATATATTCACAAGACGCCCAGTTCAATCTACTTCCGAAATCAGTCGAAATTTTTCGAAAAAAGTTGATCCTCGTGCAGGAATGAATTTTTGAGTGGAGTGCTGCATCAAAAGCGAGTCATCCTGGTGGAAATCCGGGTGAGTCGTTCTCTCGAGTGGCAACGGCTAGGAGAAATTTTGAAAATTCATAACGCCCGATGGAAAAATAGTGGGAAATTGCAACTGCAGACTTAATTTGACTCTTATGTTTTGTTGCTTCCTGCCAAATTTGGTCCTAATTCATCGGATAGATTTTGAATAATTGAATGGTAAAGTTTTGAACTTTGACATTTTTTATTTTTTGACAAATGACAGACAGGGCACAATTTTCAACTGTTCTGAATACAGTTTTTCATGGGCTTTCAAACGGCATTTTGCAAGTCAAGTTCTGTGAGATATAGCTTCTGTCATTTTTTGATAGTGACACTTCCGTTTGACAGATGACAGCCAAAAACTAATCAGCTCATTTAACAGCAAGACCCTGTCTGTATACCAAATTTCAAGTCGATCAGACTATCGGTTCGGCAGCTATCGTGTCAGAACGTTTTTCCTGCATCCTGCATCATTACATAACTTTCCCTTGGACGGGCCGGGAAAGTAATACACACCCACAGACAGACATCATTCTGGAAATGGTCTTAATCGACTTGGGGGACCTCAAAATGGATATATCCGGTGAAATCTCAAAACTTTTTTTCTGCACGATTACAATACTTTCCCTCCATGTTGGTGGGGCCGGGAAAGTAAAATGTTGACTTTTTCTTGAAATGTCTGTGAGATGCCAATTTAGTGTCAAAGTATCAACGTTGACTGAAGTCAATACTCATACAGAATAGGCCTGAATGTCACTCATTTTGATGTGTTACTTCAATATCAGTGCGACGGTTATTGGACAAAGCCCTGCATTCTGGCGTGGGATATAGCCGTTTGTCAGAATGATAGCACATGACACATCACATAACATACTTTACTGCAGTCGGCGCATGGAGGTTTTCAATAATGCAAAAATCCCAACTTGTGGAGAGAAAAAGAGTTGAAGTCAATAAAATCACGATGTATATCTACAATTTTACTTTCCCGGCCCCCACGAGCACGGAGGGAAAGTATTGTAATCGTGCAGAAAAAAAAAGTTGAGATTATGCCGGATATATCCATTTTGAGGTCCCCCAAGACGATTAAGACAATTTCCAGAATGATGTTTGTCCGTGTGTCTGTAATCTTCCACGATAACTGCCGAACCGTTGAGCTGATCGATTTGAAATTCGGTATGCAGACATGGTTTCACTATGGAATGACCGGATTAGTTTTTGGCTGTCATCTGTCAAGCAAAAGTGTCACTATCAGCAAATGTCAGAAGCTATATCTCACGGAACTTGACTTGCAATATGTCATTCGAAAGCCCTTGAAAAACTGTATTCAGAACAGTTGTTAAAAGTATTTCCTTATCTGTTATCTGTCAAATTATAAAAAATGTCAAAGTCTAGAACTTTGTCATTTAATTATTCAAAATCTATACGACAGATTTGAACGAAACTCGGCAGGAAGCAACATTACCAAAGAATCAAGCTAATGCTGAAGTTGGAGTTTTCCATCATTCACCAGCCGAGCGCTATGAATTTTCAAAGTTTGGCCTGGCCGAATTCAGCCGGGCTTGCCTGTTGCTCGACTTTTGGCCTATTCAATTCTCTTAGCAACCAAACCGGTACGTTTCTGTTACATTGACGTATCTATCGTGATCCCTGGTATCTATGTCAAAGTGACAAACTGATTATGGATATCTCTGTTATGGATGCAGGCAGATCTTGGTGTGTTTTCTTTCATCGTTTAGGACAACAGTGCGCTCCGATACGTTGTGTCTTCAAGTATCGTTTTGGGGGGCTCCGTGAACCCCCTTGTGTTTTCTGTAGCTTTAGCAACTCCAGTATGCCCATCCCGTTTTGGTGTATACCTACGTTCAATCTCTAATGTGTCCAGTTCCCTTGTATGATTCGGTACCAGGGTCCCATCTTTTCTTACTGCCGTCCAAAGCCCTGATGGGGCCCCCACTTCTGACTATCAGATTTTGCCGTTTCAGGACAAGCGACGCCGTTGTGTCTTCTTGGGTTGGTTGAAGCCCTATGGCTCCCTGGTGTCTACGGGTGTCTCTTGGAGTCCCACTGAGCCCCCCTCTCGTCTTTTCAGTCTTCAGAACTATTGTGCCGTCAGGTGTGTTCCGGACCTGCCCTTTTTAAGGGCTCGAAGCCTCATTCCACATGTCGTTTGGGGCGAGGTTTGGGGCCCTGAAGTGCAAATAATAAGAACTCCCGCCAGGTATTCTACCCGTGAACCGATTTTCACCAAATATTTTTTAAACAATCGGTAAGTGGTTCTTGGTTATTCCCTCGGATATTCCCCAACCATTTTTTCGTCCAATCTTCTGAATTATTTTGGTTGAAAAACAACCTTCTTTCTATGGAACCAAATGTTCTGATGGATGAGGTTCTACAGCGTCTTGAACCTTGAACCGCAGTGTTTTATTGTGATGTGTGTATCCAAGTTATTTTTCCTGGAAGGTCGCTGGACTTGGTCGATTTTTTCTTTAGTTTCACAATCATTTGATATGTGATCGTGCAGATCGAACTGTTCTGCCAACAAGTGTCCAACAATGGTTGCAGAATGCCGTCGCTCGGCTTGTCTACCCAAGCTCTAAATTGAAGATATAGGGTTGAAATTTGACACACAGATGCGATGCAGTAAAAGTTCTCAATCAAGTTTGTGTAATTTCATCATCATGTATAAAGTAGAAAATTTTTTTAATAAGGAACTAGCATTGCATTCTTGAGATATCATACAACAGTGAACTACCTAGTTCTGCCTTTGGATTTTAGCCTAGTCTACAATATGGTCTCTAGTTGCAAGTTGCAAGTCTCTAGTCGCAAGAGTTGGTCTAGAACCAACTTTCACTGCGACTAGCGACTGCAATTCCAACCTCACTTCCACGTTGCGACTTGCAACTTGCAACTAAAGACCATATTGTAGACTAGGCTTAAGTATTTCATCACCTTGGACCTAACCTGTCATTTGTTCTGTCCGCTTGACAATGGCTGCGTTCATCCGCACAAAGCGCTTACTGAGCTCTCAGCCGTCTGCGGCTGAACGCCACATATCAGCGAGAGCGCTCACCAAGTGATAACTCATCGGCCGCCATTTTGTCTAGCAAAAATACTCTTGCTCACTTGATAGGTTGTCGCTCAGTTAACCAGACTCAACGCAACGTCAAATTCGGCGTCAAATTTGACAAAAATCGCAGTGTGGAAGAATAAATTATGGAGGTGTGTGAACTGTGAATGCTACGAGATTGCATGGGTGGTGTAATCAATAATCGAAAGAGCAGAAGTTCACGCCCGTTCAAAAACTGGTAAGAATGGCCATTTTCACTCATTTGTGGGGTCCTCGGGGCACAGGTTCACCTATATTGGCGCAGTCATTGGTCGAGTTCATGCAACCAGCCCGGCTGATCAACGGCTCCCGGTTAGAAGACCTGCGCACGAGCTGCGAGCAAAGGGAACCGTCTATATATGAGAAGGTCTGCGATACAAGGGGCATTGAAGAATCAGTTTTATCAGTCAACTGTCAATCCTGACTGTTATTTCAAGAATGCGCGTTCAGTCGCACCTACCTCTGCTCACTCAACATCACGTGACCATTAGTGAGCGCTAGGCTAGCGCTACATTGCGGATGAACTCGGCCAATGGATGCAGGATGCTCGCTAAACGCTCAGCTCAATAGAATTTTTCCATCAATTTCCAAATCGAATCCTCCTCCTCCCGAAGGGACACTTCGATCAAAATCATCACTGAAGTCTCTGGATACCGCCGGGAAAGTTTTGTGCCGCCCCACAACATACTTAATATACGATCGCGCAAAATGAACGGTTCTGCCACGATATCTGTGTAATTGTTGGTCCGATCAAATCGGAATCAGGAACGGAAGCATAATTCAAGTCTGGAATGAGCTGATTGAACTATGGGTAAATAATTCTCACTGGAAGGCCCTCAGATGGCACATTGGGCTTGGACCTGTCTTCCCAAGCCCTAAATTGAAGATATAGATCTGAAATCTAACACACAGATGCAGTAAGGGTCCTAAATCAAGTTTGCCTAATTTGATCACGATGTCTGAACTAGAAACGAAAATTTAATAAGGAACCAGCAAAGCAATCTGTTTCTCTTCAGGTTGATCAGCGGCGACATTGACTGTCCGGAGTTGCTTTGTCGTCTTCATTTGCGTGTACCCGTGCATTGTTCGCGTAGCCCCCGATTATTCCACCTCCCTTTCGCAAGGACGAACGTCTTATGGTCTTCTCCCGTCCATCGAATGATCCGAAGCTATTCCTGCATCGAGGAGGCATGTGACATCCTTCACTGTAATTGTCATCTCATCAAGACTATTTTTTCGAATATTGACAATGAGATCTGAGCTTTTTCTAGTAACATGATAGATTATACAATATTCGTTCTCTCTCACCGTATAAATGGGTTTCGACCTGTACGGTGATGTATTAAATTATAATAACATTAATAATAATAATAATAATAATAATAATGCTTTCTTGAGATTAGCAACAATTAGCTTCCTAGTTCTACCCTTCAAAATATTTCATCACCTTGGAAACCTAACAACCTGTTACTTGTTCTGTAGGCCCGACAATGAATGCAGGATGCTTGCTCAACGCCTAATTCAATAAAAAAATTCCATAGATTTCCAAATAGAATTCTCCCCCTCCCGAAGGGACACTTCGATCAAAATCATTACTGACGTCCCTGGATACCGCCGGGAAAGTTTTGTGTCGCCCCACAACAGATTTTACTTTCCCGGCCCGTCCAAGGGAAAGTTATGTAATGATGCAGGATGCAGGAAAAACGTTCTGACACGATAGCTGCCGAAGCAATAGTCTGATCAACTTGAAATTTGGTATACAGACAGGGTCTTGCTGTTAAATGAGCTGATTAGTTTTTGGCTGTCATCTGTCAAACGGAAGTGTCACTATCAGAAAATGACAGAAGCTATATCTCACAGAACTTGACTTGCAAAATGCCGTTTGAAAGCCCATGAAAAACTGTATTCAGAACAGTTAAAAATTGTGCCCTGTCTGTCATCTGTCAAAAAATAAAAAATGTCAATGTTCAAAACTTTACCATTCAATTATTCAAAATCTATCCGATGAATTGAGACCAAATTTGGCAGGAAGCAACAAAACATAAGAGTCAAATTAAGTCTGCAGTTGCAATTTTCCACTATTTTTCCATCGGGCGTTATGAATTTTCAAAATTTCTCCTAGCCGTTGCCACTCGAGAGAACGACTCACCCGAATTTCCACCAGGATGACTCGCTTTTGATGCAGCACTCCACTCAAAAATTCATTCCTGCACGAGGATCGATTTTTTTCGAAAAATTTCGACTGATATCGGAAGTAGATTGAACTGGGCGTCTTGTGGATATATTTTTAAAATCGACACAGCTTCGGTTTTCTGACGGTAATTTTTTCAATAACAAATTTACATATTCCGCGAATTTGAAAAAACTGCAGCGTAAACTTCAACATGCAGTGAGCCACACGAAATATTAATTTTAGGTGCAGACATGCTGCGAATGAAAGTTGGAGAAAAGACTGAATTAATTTTTGGAGAAAAAATTTTCAAAATCGGACCAACGGTTTTCAAGTTTTCCTCTCTGGAAAAACTGGAAATTTTCCAACTTTCTATTCCGTTAACAGATTTCTACCATTTGTTTTTGAAGAATAGATAACTGGTTCATGAACATTTTCCAATAATTTCTCTCCAATTTCCCGGGAATTTTCCTACTGAAAATATAAAGCCGCTCATGCGATCGTGCAAATTAAGCGGTTCTGCCACGATAATTACCGAATTATTGATTCGATCAAATCGAAATCAGGTACGAAAGCATAAGTTCAGCCTGGAATGACCTGATTAGATTTTAGGTAAATGATTTTGATCGGAAGCCTTCAGGTGACACATTGGGTCCGGGCTTGTCTGGATATAGCATTGCATTCTTCAAATTTCGCAACAATTGTCTTCTTCCTAGTTCTACCTTTCGAAATATTTCATCACCGTGGAAACCTAAGAACCTGTCACTTGTTCTGTAGGCCCAACAATGGATGCAGAATGATCGCGTAACGCACAACTGAGTAAAATGTTTTCATCAATTTCCGAATTAAGTCCCACCTTCCCGAAGGGACACTTCGATCAAAATCATTACTGACGTCCCTGGATACCGCCGGGAAAGTTTTGTGTCGCCCCACAACAGATTTTACTTTCCCGGCCCCCCACGAACTCGGAGGGAAAGTATTGTAATCGTGCAGAAAAAAAGTTTTGGGATTACGCCGGATATATCCATTTTGAGGTTTTTCAAGACGATTGAGACAATTTCCAGAATGATGTTTGTCCGTGAGTCTGTATGTCTGTGATCTTCCACGATAACTGCCGAAACGTTGATCTGATCGACTTGAAATTTGGTGTGCAGACGTGGTTTCACCCTGGAATGACCGGATTAGTTTTTGGCTGTCATCTGTCAAACAGAAATGTAACTATCAGAAAATGACAAAAGCTACATCTTACGGAACTTGACTTGCGATATGTCATTTGAAAGCCCTTGAAAAACTGTATTCAGAACAGTTGAAAATATTTCCATATCTGTTATCTGTCAAATTATAAAAAATGCCGAAGTTTGGAGCTTTGTCATTTAATTATTCAAAATCTATACGACAGATTTGAACCAAACTCGGCAGGAAACAACATTACCAAAGAATCAAACTAATGCTGAAGTTGGAGTTTTCCATCATTCACCAGCCGAGCGCTATGAATTGTCAAAGTTTGGCCTGGCCGAATTCAGCCGGGCTTGCCTGTTGCTCGAGTTTTGGCCTATTCAATTTTCTTAGCAACCAGACCGGTACGTTTCTGTTACATTGACGTATCCATCGTGATCCCTGGTATCTATGTCAAAGTGACAAAATAATTATGGATGCAGGCAGATCTCGGTGTGTTTTCCAAGGAGGGTGTTTTCTTTTATCGTTTAAGACAACAGTGTGCTCCGATCCTTTGTGTCTTCAAGTATCGTTTTGGGGAGCTTCGTGAACCCCCTTGTGTTTTCTGTAGCTTTAGCAACTCCAGTATGCCCATCCCGTTTTGGCGTATACCTACGTTCAATCTCTAATGTGTCCAGTTCCCTTGTATGATTCGGTACCAGGGCCCCATGTTTTCTTACTGCCGTTCAAAGCCCTGATGGGGCCCCCACTAGCTTGTGACTATAAGATTTAGCCGTTTCAGGCCAAGCGACGCCGTTGTGTCTCCTTGAGTTGGTTGAAGCCCTATGGCTCCCTGGTGTCTACGGGTGTCTCTTGGAGTCCCACTGAGCCCCCCTCTCTTCTTTTCAGTCTTCAGAACTATTGTGCCGTCAGGTGTGTTCCGGACCTGCCCTTCTTAAGGGCTCGAAGTCTCATTCCACATGTCGTTTAGGGCCCTGAAGTGCAAATAATAAGAACTCCTGCCAGGTATTCTACCCGTGAACCGATTTTCACCAAATATTTTTTAAACAATCGGTAATTGGTTCTTGGATATTCTTCAACCATTTTCGTCCAATCTCTTGAATTATTTTGGTTGAAAATCAACCTTCTCTCTATGGAACTAAATGTTCTGATGGATGAGGTTCTACAGCGCCTTGAACCTTGAACCGCAGTGCTTTATTGTGATGTGTATATCCAAGTTATTTTTCTTGGATGGTCGCTGGACTTGGTCGTTTTTTTCTTTAGTTGCACAATCATTTGATATGTGATCGTGCAATTGAACTGTTCTGCCAACAACTGTCCAACAATGGTTGCAGAATGCCGTCGCTCGGCTTGTCTACCCAAGCTTTAAATTGAAGATATAGGGTTGAAATTTGACATACAGATGCGATGCAGTAAAAGTTCTCAATCAAGTTTGTGTAATTCCATCATCATATCTAAAGTAGAAACAAAAATTTTAATACGAGACTAGCATTGCATTCTTGAGATATCATACAACAGTGAACTACCTAGTTCTGCCTTTGGATTAGGTATTTCATCACCTTGGACCTAACCTGTCATTTGTTCTGCCCGCTTAACAATGGATGCAGGATGCTAGCTAAACGCTCAACTTAATAGAATTTTTTCATCAATTTTCAAATCGATTCCTCCCCCTCCCGAAGGGACACTTCGATCAAAATCATTACTGACGTCCCTGGATACCGCCGGGAAAGTTTTGTGTCGCCCCACAACAGATTTTACTTTCCCGGCCCCACCAACATGAAGGGAAAGTATTGTAATGGTGCAGAAAAAAAGTTTTGAGATTTCACCGGATATATCCATTTTGAGGTCCCCCAAGTCGATTAAGACCATTTCCAGAATGATGTCTGTCTGTGGGTGTGTGTGTATGTGTGTGTGTATGTGATCTTCCACGATAACTGCCGAACCGTTTATCCGATCGATTTGAAATTTGATATGCAGACATGGTTTCGCCCTGGAATGACCGGATTAGTTTTTGGCTGTCATCTGTCAAACAGAAGTGTCACTATCAGCAAATGACAGAAGCTACATCTCACGGAACTTGACTTGCGATATGTCATTCAAAAGCCCTTGAAGAACTGTATTCAGAACAGTTGGAAGTATTTTCCTACCTGTTATCTGTCAAATTATAAAAAATATCAAAGTCTGGAACTTTGCCATTTAATTATTCAAAATCTATACGACAGATGTGAACCAAACACGGCAGGAAGCAACATTACTAAAAAATCAAACTAATGCTGAAGTTGGAGTTTTCCACCGTTTTCCGGACAAGCGCTATGGATTTTAAAAGATTTTCCTAGCCGATTCCAGCCTCGCTTGCCTGTTCCTCGATTTTTGGCCTATTTAATTTTTTTAGCAACATAGCAACCAAACCGGTAGGTAACTACGTTTTTGTTACGAATTGTATCAATGTCAAAGTGACAACATGAACGCTGTTCTCGGCAGGTTCTCGGTGTTTTCTTTTGTATCTTCTTGCATCATTTGGGGCAACAGTGCGAACCGATCCTTTGTGTTGTTTGGGGCTCCGTAAACCCCCTTGTGTTTTCTGTAGTTTTATAGCAACTCCAGTATGCTCTAGGAGGATATAAGAATAGGGAGGGAAGGTTCGTCATAAAAAGTGAAGCCATGGAAATGTCATATCCGCCATCTTTGTACGCCCAAAATCTTTATCACTTTACCATTGAAACTGAATATTGTCACGTCAAGTTCTGCGAGCTGTCGCTCTTGTCAGTGTCAGTCTATGACGCTTTGTGCTGCACCAGATCCAGCCATATCCTTCCTAAATATGATCGTTGGATTACAAAAAGGAATTTCATTACAGGTTTCACTAACTTCTACTTATTAGCATTTTTGTCACTAACTTCGTGGTAGGTGATAGTCCGTAGCAGTAGGAATTCCACCAAGATAGGTACCTAGGTAGGTACTATTCATTGTGATTTTGCCATGGACCTTGAAGTCTACACAGGCCTCAAGACTGGCTGATGATGAGGTTTCCAGAGTACTTCTATCACTGTTCAGTGTAGATCATCATTAGGTGTATTAACAGTGCTGACCTCACAAATACGTGGTAGAATCTAGGAGGAAAGAATCGAACTGCTCATTTTCTGCTCATTATTTTTGGAATTTGCTGGTCATTCTTATCCTTGCCTTACATTCTACTGGAACATCGGGCGACCCCATACTACAGGTAGGCATTATCTTCCCTTCGGCAGCTTCGGCTAGCATTGATGGGATATTCTTCATACATTGGCGCACGTAGCCAATGTCTATCCCACACCTGGGAAAGCTGATCTATATTCAGCTCTTATAGATGAAGCACCATCCAAACAAAATCCAGGCACAAAGATAAATGATATCAGGCAGGACTCATTTTATGTCAACCAAAAAAATCTCACTAACCTCAAATAGTTTGAAATTATTTCAGTAACGTCAATCTAAATCACAAAAGTCAAAAGACTCTTGAGACTAGATGCAATATTTGGGCGTAGTTGCTACCTCACCCCTTACGTCTCCCGGCTTCATTTCCCCCCGCCCACAAGCTGGGTTATACTCCCTCGATCCCTATTCTTATATCCTCCTAGAGTATGCTCATTCCATTGACGTATATGTACAAACTGTAATGTGTGCAGTTCCCTTATTTGATTCGGTACCAGGGCCCCATCCCCATAGTGTCTGCCGTCCAAGGCCCTGATGGGGCCCCCATCTGTGTCTATCAGATTTTACCGTTTCAGGCCAAAACTGCGGCCTTGTGTCTTCGTTGAAGCCCTCTAGGCTCCTGGTGTCTACGGGTGTCTCTTGAAGCCCCACTGAGCCCCCCTCTTTTTTTTTTAGTTTTCAGAACTATCGTGCCTTCAGGTGTGGTTCGGATCTAACTTCTTGATGGGTTCGAAGTCTCATTTCACAGGTCACCACTTGGGGGCCCTGAATTGCAATTAATTAGAACTCTGCCCCAGGTTTTCAATCCGCGACTGATTTTCACCAGTTATTTTTCAAACAATAATTTAGGTTGCATCATTAAAGGCAACAGTGCGCCCAGATTGATTGTGTCTTCAAGCGTTGTTTGGGGCTGCGTAAACCCCCTTGTGTGGAACTAGCATTGCATTCTTGAGATATCACAACAGTTAACTACCTCTAGTTCTACCTTTTGAATTATATCATCACCTTGTACCTACTTCATACTACACGATTACTTCCAAATTGTTGATCGGATTAAATCGAAATCAGGTACGAAAGTATAAGTTCAGCCTGGAATGACCTGATTAGACTTTGGGTAGATGATTTAGTTTGGAAGCCCTCAGATGGCACACTGGGTCTGGGCTTCTCTGCCCAAGCTCCAGATTGAAGATATACCGTCGGTTCCACAAAACAGATAATACGAGATTAGTTGATTTGCGATTTTTGTTTTCCAATTTGTAGCTGACTGATCAATGGAAATGCTGGTTTATCCCTCAAAAATGAAAAGATGATGGGTCTAGTACAGATTTCAGGCATTTTTTGTGAGTAACCACCTAGCATTCAGCAGAAAAAAGTTCAGTTAATCTGCAATCAGCCTTGATCGCTGATCATCTTTTTTGTGGAACTGACGGATAGAGTTGAAATTTGACACACAGATGCAGAAGGTTCTTAATCAAGTTTGTGTAATTTCATCATCATGTCTAAAGTAGGAACAACAATTTTTATGAGGAACCTGCGTTGCATTCTTCAGATTCCGCAACGAGTTCCGCAACAATTAGCTTCCTAGTTTTACCTTTCGAAATATTTCATCACCGTGGAAACCTAACAACCTGTCACTTGTTCTGTAGGCCCAACAATGGATGCAGGATGCTCGCTAAACGCTGAACTCACTAGAACTTGTTCAATCAACTTCTCAATAAAATCCCACTTTCCCGAAGGGACGCCTGAATCAAACTCATTACTGACGTCTCTGGATACCGCCGGGAAAGTTTTGTGTCGCCCCACAACAGATTTACTTCATAATGCGATCGCGCAAATTAAACGGTTCTGCCACGATAACTACCAAATTGTTGATCGGATTAAATCGAAATCAGGTATGAAAGCATAAGTTCAGCCTGGAATGACCTGATTAGACTTTGGGTAGATGATTCAGCTTGGACGCCCTCAGATGGCACACTTGATCTAGGCTTGTCTGCCCAAGCTCTAAATTGAACATATAGAGGTGAAATTTGACACACAGTTGCAGAAAGTTCTCAATCAAGTATGTGTAACTTCGTCATCATGTCTAAAGTAGAAACAAGATTTTGAATAAGGAACTAGCATTTCATTCTTGAGATATCACAACAGTTAGCTTCCTAGTTCTACCTTTCGGAATATCTCATCACCGTGGAAACCTAAGAGCCTGTCACCTTGTTCTGTCGGCCCAACAATGGATGCAGGATTCTTGCTAAACGCTCAACTCAATAGAATTTTTTCATCAATTTCCAAATCGATTCCTCCCCCTCCCGAAGGGACACTTCGATCAAAATCATTACTGACGTCCCTGGATACCGCCGGGAAAGTTTTGTGTCGCCCCACAACAGATTTTACTTTCCCGGCCCCCCACGAACTCGGAGGGAAAGTATTGTAATCGTGCAGAAAAAAAGTTTCGGGATTACGCCGGATATATCCATTTTGAGGTTTTTCAAGACGATTTAGACGATTTCCAGAATGATGTCTGTCCGTTAGTGTGTATGTCTGTGATCTTCCACGATAACTGCCGAAACGTTGATCCGATCGACTTGAATTTTGGTGTGCAGACGTAGTTTCACCCTGGAATGACCGGATTGGTTTTTGGCTGTCATCTGTCAAACAGAAGTGTCACTATCAGAAAATGACAGAAGCTACATCTCACGGAACTCGACTTGCGATATATCGTTTGAAAGCCCTTGAAAAACTGTATCCAGAACAGCTAAAAGTATTTCCCTATCTGTTATCTGTCAAATTATAAAAAATGCCAAAGTCTGAAACTTCACCATTTAATTATCCAAAATCCATACAATACATTTGAACCAAACTCGACAGGAAGCAACATTACCCAAGAATCAAACTAATGCTGAAGTTGGAGTTTCCTATCATTCACCAGCCGAGCGCTATGGATTTTCAAAGTTTGGCCTGGCCGAATTCAGCCGGGCTTGCCTGTTGCTCGGCTTTTGGCCTATTCAATTTTCTTAGCAACCTAACCGGTACGTTTTTGTTACATTGACGTATCCATCGTGATCCCTGGTATCTATGTCAAAGTGACAGAATGATTATGGATGCAGGCAGATCTCGGTGTTTTCTTTTATCGTTTAAGACAACAGTGCGCTCCGATCCTTTGTGTCTTCAAGTATCGTTTTGGGGGGCTCCGTGAACCCCCTAGTGTTTTCTGTAGCTTTAGCAGCTCCAGTATGCCCATCCCGTTTTGGCGTACCTATGCCTACGTTCAATCTGTAATGTGTCCAGTTCCCTTGTATGATTCGGTACCAATATTTTTTTACTGCCGTTCAAAGCCCTGATGGGGCCCCCACTAACTTGTGACTATCAGATTTTGCTGTTTCAGGCCAAGCGACGCCGTTGTGTCTTCTTGGGTTGGTTGAAGACCTATGGCTCCCTGGTGTCTACGAGTGTCTCTTGGAGTCCCACTGAGCCCCCCTCTCGTCTTTTCAGTCTTCGGAACTATTGTGCCGTCAGGTGTATTCCGGACCTGCCCTTTTTAAGGGCTCGAAGCCTCATTCCACATGTCGTTTGGGACCCTGAAGTGCAAATAATAAGAACTCCCGCCAGGTATTCGACCCGTGAACCGATTTTCACCAGATATTTTTTAAACAATCGGTAATTGGTTCTTGGATATTCTCCAACCATTTTTCGTCCAATCTTCTGAATTATTTTGGTTGAAAAACAACCTTCTCTCTATGGAACTAAATGTTCTGATGGATGAGGTTCTACAGCGCCTTGAACCTTGAACCGCAGTGCTTTATTGTGATGTGTGTATCCGAGTTAGTTTTCCTGGATGGTCGCTGGACTTGATCGATTTTTTCTTCAGTTTCACAATCATTTGATATGTAATCGTGCAGATTGAACTGTTCTGCCAACAACTGTCCAACAATGATTGCAGAATGCCGTCGCTCGGCTTGTCTAACCAAGCTCTAAATTGAAGATATAGGGTTGAAATTTGACACAAAGATGCGATGCAGTAAAAGTCCTTATCAAGTTTGTGTAATTTTATCATCATATCTAAAGTAGAAACAAAAATTTTAATACGAGACTAGCATTGCATTCTTGAGATATCATACAACAGTGAACTACCTAGTTCTGCCTTTGGATCAAGTATTTCATCACCTTGGACCTTACCTGTCATTTGTTCTGCCCGCTTAACAATGGATGCAGGATGCTTGCTAAACGCTCAACTCAATAGAATTTTTTCATCAATTTCTAAATCGATTCTTCCCCCTCCCGAAGGGACACTTCGATCAAAATCATTACTGACGTCTCTGGATACCGCCGGGAAAGTTTTGTGTCGCCCCACAACAGATTTTACTTTCCCGGCCCCCCACGAACTCGGAGGGAAAGTATTGTAATCGTGCAGAAAAAAAGTTTTGAGATTACGCCGGATATATCCATTTTGAGGTTTTTCAAGACGATTGAGACTATTTCCAGAATGATGTTTGTCCGTGAGTGTGTATGTCTGTGATCTTCCACGATAACTGCCGAAACGTTGATCCGATCGACTTGAAACTTGGTATGCAGACGGGGTTTCACCCTGGAATGACCGGATTAGTTTTTGGCTGTCATCTGTCGAACAGAAGTGTCACTATCAGAAAATGACAGAAGCTACATCTCACGGAACTTGACTTTCGATATGTCATTTGAAAGCCCTTGAAAAACTGTATTCAGAACAGTTTAAAATATTTCCATATCTGTTATTTGTCAAATTATAAAAAATATCAAAGTCTGAAACTTTGCCATTTAATTATTCAAAATCTATAGGACAGATGTGAACCAAACCCGGCAGGAAGCAACATTACTAAAGAATCAAACTAATGCTGAAGTTGGAGTTTCCCACCGTTTTCCGGACAAGCGCTATAGATTTTCAAAAATTTTCCTAGCCGATTCCAGCCTCGCTTGCCTGTTCCTCGATTTTTGGCCTATTTAATTTTTTTAGCAACATAGCAACCAAACCGGTAGGTAACTACGTTTTTGTTACGAATCGTATCAATGTCAAAGTGACAACATGAACGCTGTTCTCGGCAGGTTCTCGGTGTTTTCTTTTGTATCTTCTTGCATCATTTGGGGCAACAGTGCGAACCGATCCTTTGTGTTGTTTGGGGCTCCGTAAACCCCCTTGTGTTTTCTGTGGTTTTAGCAACTTCAGTATGCCCATTCCATTGACGTATATGTACAAACTGTAATGTGTGCAGTTCCCTTATTTGATTCGGTACCAGGGCCCCATCCCCATGGTGTCTGCCGTTCAAGGCCCTGATGGCGCCCCCATCTGTGTCTATCAGATTTTGCCGTTTCAGGCCAAAACTGCGGCCTTGTGTCTTCTTGGGTTCGTTGAAGCCCTCTAGGCTCCTGGTGTCTACGGGTGTCTCTTGAAGCCCCACTGAGCCCCCCTTTTTTTTTAGTTTTCAGAACTATCGTGCCTTCAGGTGTGGTTCGGACCTAACTTCTTGATGGGCTCGAAGTCTCATTTCAGAGGTCACCACTTGGGGGCCCTGAATTGCACTCAATTAGAACTCTGCCCCAGGTTTTCATTCCGCGACTGATTTTCACGGGTTATTTTTCGAACAATAATTTAGGTTGCATCATTAAAGGCAACAGTGCGCCCCGATTAATTGTGTCTTCAGGTGTTGTTTGGGGCTGCGTAAACCCCTTTGTGTGGAACTAGCATTGCATTCTTAATAATCCAGAGTATACCCTTAAATTTCAAAACGCGGATATAACATCGGTTCCCAGCACTAAATTCTTAGGAATTGTGGTTGACCATAGATTGGACTGGAAGAGTCATGTTGAGAGCGTCGCTGGGGGCTTGACGAGCTGCTGTTATGCCTTGGGAACACTGACTAGGTTGGTGAGCACCGAGGCGGCACTAGCGTCTTATCATGCCTATATTCAGTCGCGAATAAGATACGGACTTATTTTTTGGGGCAACTCATCGGATTCTGCAAGGGTTTTCAGGCTTCAAAAGAGAGCATTGAGAAATATTTTCAAATTAAAAATTAGAGACAGCTGCAAGCAGTACTTTATCAAGTACAAGATATTTACGCTGACGTCGCTTTACATCTATGAGGCCACAATTTTCATTTTGAGTAACTCAGATCTATTCCGGAGTAGTAAGTTCGATCACACCTATACCACACGAAATAAAGACCACCTTACGGCGCCAAGACTGCATTATTATGCTTATCTGCAGAGGAACATTCCACACTCCGCTCTGAAGGTTTTTAACAGACTACCTCCTCCACTCAAAAAATTACCAATAGCGCGAATCAAAAGCTTGCTGAAGAGGTTTCTCTTCAAGAAATCCTACTATTCAATGCAGGAATTCATTGATGACACGGAGGTCGATCAAATCATGGATCAGGGGTACTAATGTTAATGGATAACTTAGCATGAATTTATCTGTGATATTCACTCGGATATTCGAGAACTGAGATTTTCAGCTGTACATACTTGATTTTTATCTGTACATTGTTATCATAAATTGTCTTTGTCCACCTATTTTATTTATTCATTTGTTTATTTATTATTCAATTGTTTGTTATTGTGTTATGTTGTAAATACATTGTATATATGCATGCTGTACCCACGCGTGCCCACGTTTTACGTTGACAGTTCTACAACCTGTAAATGGTTTTATGGAAGACAATAAATGTATCTATCTATCTATCATTCTTGAGATATCACAACAGTTAACTACCTCTTGCTCCAATAAAATCGAAATCAGGTACGAAAACATAAGGTCAGCCTGGAATGACCTGATTAGTTTTTGGATAGATGATTTCGATCGGGAGTCCTCAAGGGACACATTGGGTCTGGGCTTGTCTGGATACAGCATTGCATTCTCCAAATTCGCAACAATTGTCTTCCTAGTTCTACCTTTCGAAGTATTTTATCACTATGGAAACCTAAGAACCTGTCACTTATTTTGTAGGCCCAACAATGGATGCAGAATGATCGCATAACGCACAACTCACTAGAACTTTTTCAATCAACTTTTCAATTAAATCCAACTTCCCCGAAGGGACGCTTAAATCAAACTTACTTAATATACGATCGCGCAAAATGAACGGTTCTGCCACGATATCTGTGTAATTGTTGGTCCGATCAAATCGGAATCAGGAACGGAAGCATAATTCAAGTCTGGAATGAGCTGATTGAACTATGGGTAAATAATTCTCACTGGAAGGCCCTCAGATGGCACATTGGGCTTGGACCTGTCTTCCCAAGCCCTAAATTGAAGATATAGATCTGAAATCTAACACACAGATGCAGTAAGGGTCCTAAATCAAGTTTGCCTAATTTGATCACGATGTCTGAACTAGAAACGAAAATTTAATAGGGAACCAGCAATGCTTTCTTGAGATTAGCAACAATTAGCTTCCTAGCTCTACCTTTCAAAATATTTCATCACCTTGGAAACCTAACAACCTGTTACTTGTTCTGTAGGCCCGACAATGGATGCAGGATGCTTGCTCAACGCCTAACTCAATAAAAAAATTCCATAGATTTCCAAATAGAATTCTCCCCCTCCCGAAGGGACACTTCGATCAAAATCATCACTGACGTCCCTGGATACCGCCGGGAAAGTTTTGTGTCGCCCCACAACAGATTTGTGTGGATGTATGTGTGTGATCTTCCACGATAACTGCCGAACCGTTTATCCGATCGATTTGAAATTTGATATGCAGACATGGTTTCGCCCTGGAATGACCGGATTAGTTTTTGGCTGACATCTGTCAAACATAAGTGTCACTATCAGAAAATGACAAAAGCTACATCTCACGGAACTTGACTTGCAATATGTCATTTGAAAGCCCTTGAAGAACTGTATTCAGAACAGTTGAAAGTATTTTCCTACCTGTTGTCTGTCAAATTATAAAAAATATCAAAGTCTGGAACTTTGCCATTTAATTATTCAAAATCTATACGACAGATGTGAACCAAACACGGCAGGAAGCAACATTACTAAAGAATCAAACTAATGCTGAAGTTGGAGTTTCCCACCGTTTTCCGGACAAGCGCTATGGATTGTTAAAAATTTTCCTAGCCGATTCCAGCCTCGCTTGCCTGTTCCTCGATTTTTGGCCTATTTAATTTTTTTAGCAACATAGCAACCAAACCGGTAGGTAACTACGTTTTTGTCAGGGATCGTTTTTGTCACGAATCGTATAAATGTCAAAGTGACAACATGAACGCTGTTCTCGGCAGGTTCTCGGTGTTTTCTTTTGTATCTTCTTGCATCATTTGGGGCAACAGTGCGAACCGATCCTTTGTGTTGTTTGGGGCTCCGTAAACCCCCTTGTGTTTTCTGTAGCTTTAGCAACTCTACTATGCTCATGCCATTGACGTATATGTACAAACTGTAATGTGTGCAGTTCCCTTATTTGATTCGGTACCAGGGCCCCATCCTCATGGTGCCTGCTGTTCAAGGCCCTGATGGGGCCCCCATCTGTGTCTATCAGATCTTGCCGTTTTAGGCCAAAACTGCGGCCTTGTGTCTTCTTGGGTTCGTTGAAGCCCTCTAGGCTCCTGGTGTCAACGGGTGTCTCTTGAAGCCCCACTGAGCCCCCTTTTTTTTAGTTTTCAGAACTATCGTGCCTTCAGGTGTGGTTCGGACCTAACTTATTGATGGGCTCGAAGTCTCATTTCAGAGGTCACCACTTGGGGGCCCTGAATTGCAATTGATTAGAACTCTGCCCCAGGTTTTCAATCCGCGACTGATTTTCACCGGTTATTTTTCAAACAATAATTTAGGTTGCATCATTAAAGGCAACAATGCGCCCCGATTAATTGTGTCTTCAGGTGTTGTTTGGGGCTGCGTAAACCCCCTTGTGTGGAACTAGCATTGCATTCTTGAGATATCACAACAGTTAACTACCTCTAGTTCTACCTTTTGAATTATATCATCACCTTGTACCTACCTACTTCATAATGCGATCGCGCAAATTAAACGGTTCTGCCATGATAACTACCGAATTGTTGATCCGATCAAATCGAAATCAGGTACGAAAGCAGAAGTTCAGCCTGGAATGACCTGATTAGACTTTGGGTAGATGATTTAGTTTGGAAGCCCTCCGATGGCACATTGGGTCTGGGCTTGTCTGCCCAAGCTCTAAATTGAAGATATAGAGTTGAAATTTGACACACAGATGCAGAAAGTTCTCAGTCAAGTTTGTGTAATCTCATCATCATGTCTAAAGTAGGAACAAAAATTTTAATATGGAACTAGCATTGCACTCTTGAGATATCACAACAGTTAGCTTCCTAGTTCTACCTTTCGAAATATTTTATCACCGTGAAAACCTAAGAGCCTGTTATGTTGTGAATGTTTTCAATCAAGTTTGTGTAATTTCGTCATCATGTCTGAAGTAGAAACAAAAATTTTGATGAGGAACCTGCACTGCATTCTCCAGATTCCGCAACAATTAGCTTCCTTGTTCTTTATACATTACGAAATATTTTATCACCTTGGAAACCTAAGAACCCGTCACTTGTTCTGTCGGCCCGACAATGGATGCAGGATGCTCGCCAAACGCTCAACTCACTAGAACTTTTTCAATCAACTTCTCAATTGAATCCCACTTTCCCGAAGGGACGCTCAGATCAAAATCATTACTGACGTCTCTGGATACCGCCGGGAAAGTTTTGTGTCGCCCCACAACAGATTTACTTCATAATGCGATCGCGCAAATCAAACGGTTCTGCCACGATAACTACCAAATTATTGATCGGATTAAATCAAAATCAGGTACGAAAGCGTAAGTTCAGCCTGGAATGACCTGATTAGACTTTGGGTGAATGATTTTGATCAAAAGTCCTCAGGTGCCACATTGGGTTTGGGCTTGTCTGCTAAAGCTCTGAATTGAAGATAATAGAGTTGAAATTTGACACACAGATGCAGAAAGTTTTCAATCAAGCTTGTGTAATTTCGTCATCATGTTTGAAGTGAAAACAAAAATTTCAATGAGGAACCTGCATTGCATTTTTCAGATTCCGCAACAATTAGCTTCCTAGTTCTTCATACATTACGAATAATTTTATCACCTTGGAAACCAAGAACCTGTCACTTGTTCTGTCGGCCCGACAATGGATGCAGGATGCTCTCTAAACGCTCAACTCACTAGAACTTTTTCAATCAACTTCTCAATTAAATCCCACTTTCCCGAAGGGACGCCTGAATCAAAATCCTCACTGACGTCCCTGGATACCGCCGGGAAAGTTTTGTGTCGCCCCACAACAGATTTATAGTACAAGAATGATGATTTTCAACCTCGAAAAAAATATGGACGCGTCTGTTATCATAGTGGGTATGTAAATTAAATGTCTCACTAGTTACATATTATTCAAAATTGCCAAAAATCGCAAACCAGAATTGTGAGTTATTGGAAAGGGGCGGGGGAGAGTTGCAACACAACATCAGACTTCAAACTTTTTGTTTCTCTTTGCAGATACTGGAGATTTTTGTTGAAAACCATGTTCCATTTCTACGGAGCCAGCGGCGGACCTTACGATTCCAAAAACACCGGCGAGTACGTCATCTTTGCCCTGACTGTCATGGTCGGCATCGGTTATTATACGTACGCCATCGCCGTCGTCGGTCAGCTCTTCACCATGGCCCACATATCGGAGACCATGTACAAAGAGCTGGTGGCTCAGGTCAACCAGTACTCCAGCAGCAAAAAGTTCAGCAGCGATTTGAAGAGCCGACTTCTCCTCTACTACGAGACCAAGTTCCAGAGGAGATTCTTCAACGAGCACGTCATCCTGTATTCCATGTCGCAGCACTTGCGCCTCGAGGTCGTCCTGTTCTCGTTCAAGCATCTCATCGAGAACGGGATCATTTTCAAAAATATATCCAAGGCCGCTGTCGGCACGGTGGTCGGCCAATTGAGGCAGGACATCTACCTTCCCGGCGACGTCGTGACCGGAACGTACTGCCCCAGCGAAAGGATGCATTTTCTTTCTCACGGAACTATGGCGGTGTTCATGAACCTCAAGGACGCGACGTCGCAACAAGACGTGAACAGAGAGTTCGAAATCATGCACTTGGAAGACGGCGACGTGCTGGGCTACTCTGCTGGCCTGCTTCTCGATGTCTACACGTAAGCTTGTCCTATACAAGGCCAATTACAAATTTCCAATAAACTCGAATCCGACTTCACTTGAACTGCTCTTAGTACGTCACTGTCACAGAAAAATGTCCGAAGTCACAGACTGAACGTACTTCGAGTTATTGAGTTGACTTCAGTTTCGATGAAAATAACAATATAGACAGCGTCATATACCAAATTGAATGCTTGATCCTTAGGCGTTAAACTTGGTGTATGGAGCATCAAGCGTTATTTCTTATGCCTTAATTTGATGTGAGTATGAGCCCAGGCTAGTATTCTCATCTCCGGTTGACTATAATGCGAGGTGATGATGTCGCAGCAATGACTGTTGGAATAACGACCACGGCATTCAACTTCAGAGTAGATCTAGCCCGGAATGGGAACACTCTGGGCTTCAAGCAGCTTTCTTGCAGATTTCGAGCGGTGGTTCTGGAACGAACGGAGATCTACAGTATGCTCAAAACCAAGTTTGAACAAATCAGGATAAAGTACCCCGAAATGGGTAAAAGAGTCGACGAGCTTCGCGTCAGGCGACACGCGTACGTCAGCAAAATGATCCAGGCCAGAGAGTTTTCCACGCACGAAGATATCCTGGAAGAGCTCTGTGACGGCAAGATCCTCTTGGTCGGCAGAAAACGATGATTGCACGTTCTAAGTGCTCCTCTTTGTAGTTATAGCTGTATTGTTATGTAGATAAAATGTTGATTTTTGAACTCTCTTGCGTCTTTGTCACTTTGTTATCGAGATTGTTATGTATTTGTCTTGAGGCCGGTTTTCCAGTTTCAGCTGACCTTCAAACTTGAACTTGTTATGATGAAAACCATTGTTGCAACAGATGTAGATGTAGATTAGAGGTGGTCGTTTGGTATCGGAGGATCCTTTCTGCACTGCGACCTATAAGATCTTTTGTGCGTGACCATGCTTCTATTTAATGTCCCAGGAAATCCACCTCCTCACCGAATCGGATGATTTCCTTGGGAGACTTACCTCTGATGTCTGCGGGTGTCAGTTTCACACCTCCCAGCAGCGTGAGTCTTTTCTGCGCCAGTGCTTCGCACTCGCAGAGTGAGTGCACGGTAGTTTCATCTGCCGATGCACAAAGCCTGCAAATAGGTGAGTTTTTCTTACCCATTTTTTGCAGGTGGTATCTCACTTCGCAATGTCCAGTGAGTAGAGCCGTGAGTAGTCTTATTTCGTTCTTAGAGAGCAACAGGATGAGCTGCGTCTTTGTTTTGGAGAGCGCAATAAGCTGTTTGGCTTGTTGGTGGCCTGGAATGCTCTTCTAGTAGGCCTCTATCTGCCTATTTTCCCATTTATCGACTTCTTTCCTCATTAGGGATGACGACATCCCACATCTGGGCTCCGGTCCAATAAATGTTGTTTGAGCTTCTTTTTTCGCGGGGGCATCCGCTTCTTCATTTCCCTCGATACCCTAGTGGGCAAGTACCCACATCAAAGTGAGTTTGTTGCTCTCAGCCAGCTGTATGAGTGATTTTTTGCAGTTCCAGGTGGTTTTTGACTTAGTCATAGGTCGCCACGTGCCTAAAGCCGCCTGGCTGTCTGTGGCAATGCAAATTCTTGCTCCTTTAAACTGTCTGGATAGGCATACCTGGGCTCACCTCTCCACCGCCAGTAATTTGGTTTGTAGAGTGGACAGAAACTCACCCACAGGCAGTAATCCCCTATACTTCGGGCCATATATCATTTGGAGCGGTGGTAGCCGAGTGGTACAGGTGATTGCAAGCCAAACCATTCGCGCTGCCCTGTGTGGGTTCGAATCCTACCTCATCCATGGATATTTTGTGCTGTCCCCGAGGTTGCATGGTAGAGCAGCTTATAGCTGAATGCCGCCTCGTAAAATAAGACAATTAAATAAATAAATAAAAATAAATAAATATATGCCTATCCTGGCTCGTTCCTCTCTTACGAATCCGTCTGTGTACCAGATCATGTTGTTTTTCTGCAGCCGGGCCACCCTCCGAGCGCTTTCCTGGCGGTCATTTACGATCACTTCATAGGTAGCCCCGAAGTCGTACTCAACTGGCATGAAATCCCTTGGGCTCGTGAGGAACTGCTCTCTTATTGAGTCCAATACTTTTAAGTGTCCTCTTCTTGGGTTTTTGGGTCCTTATCTGAGGGCACTCACTAGTCCTTCTTTTTCTACTTGTTTGTGCAGTGGGAGTAGGTCCAGCAAAACTTCCATCGCTGCTGTAGGAGTGGCGAACATAGCTCCCGTGCTCTGAAGCTTCTGTAGCTTCTGTTGGCTTGTCTTTTGTCTAGTTTTATCCCACCAAACGAGTGAGACGTACGTGGTGATCCGTCTAACAACCGTCATGTACAACCGATAGATCATACCTGGTTTCAGACCCAAAGTCCTTCCGAAGAGTTAGCGGCATATCCAGAACACCGCCGTGGACTTCGAAATTGTCTTGTTCAGGTGAGAGTTCCAGGCCAGTTTTTTTTTTATCCAGGATGATTCCCAGATATTTGACCTCCTCGGAAAAAAGGCTTCTGTTTGATCGGTTGTGGTCCACAGAGTCAGATTCAATCACATTTTCTTGGTGGCAACGAGCAGTAGTGGTGCACCTTACCTCTGCAGTCTGCACCCTTTGGGAGCTGGTCCCCAGTATCTCTAATGTCAGTTTTGTGAGCCGGAATATTGAAACAGAATTGCAGAAGCACCAAGACGTGTAGAACTTTTTTTTTGAGTGACAACAGTGGAACAACCCTTCAAGGGAAGCATTGGGAAGCAACCTTGCAGGTACTTTTCTCGAAAGTTGCTTGTACTACTTGATACTTAAAGCGTAACAAAACTCACCCTTTGTATGTTCCTCTTTTGAGCTGGGGCGTGAAATTCCAAAGATATGATATATTGCGAGGCTCACCTGCAACAAAAGATATATTTTAACACAAGAGGTCGGTGCAAAAGACTTAGAAAGAAGCATCAAAATGTAAAAAAAATGGTTTTTTTTTATGGTGACAGTAATACCAGGCTGAAGCTCTATATTTCTTGATGATCTTCAAGCAGTAAATAGTTTAGAACGAGACTAAAATTTCGTTTTTTCATAAGTATGCATAAAACTGATTGTTTCAGCCTAAGACGCAGCAGTAAGCAGTAATTTGAAAATCAATCCAATCAATTTCAATTTATTTGTTATTATTATTACGTATTTTGCGTTCCGGTTCATGTGACAATACGTTGGATTGAAAGTTTCGTTCCAGTTCACCCAGTAGAATCACTCGCGCACCTTGGCCAGCGTCTTGTTCACCCCAAGATGCCCTCCAGTAACGCCATCGTGCATTTTCTTCGGGATCTCTTCCACTCTCTTCTTGGGAATGACCAATTGAATAATCTCCTTCTTCTCATCAGAATTTTCCTAGAATATCTTCAGCAGCCCATTCTCTATCCTCAGAGAATTTGACTGAGCTCAAAGAGCCTTGAATTCAGGCCCTTTACCAGAGATCTTGGCTCACTCTGGTCTGTCCTGACCAAATTCTCTCCTTTCAGCAAGTGAACCAATGGCTGGGTCCTCGCGCTGCTCCTTCTTGAACTGAGCGATAGTCCAATTTCTCGGTGTTTCAAAGACAGGTGTCTTGATCTTGACGTTTCCATTCTGCTGGTTGACCCTGTTGCCGTGCCTGCAGTCCTCGTTGCGTGGTCTTCAAGGAAAACCATCTCTGTTGCCATTGTCGTAACTCTTTCCATGACAATATTGTCTTTCTCGATCAGCAGCTCCCCGGTCCAGCATCGAACGGTCTGCTGAACTGTACCGTTGCCCGCAATCCCGCTGCTATTGGCCATCCTTCCCACAATTGAAGCAACGCGGTTCTCGTCCTGTTCGATTGCTTTCTCTCGGTTGGTGCCTTTCTTGATCAGCAGTCTCCCGTGCCATCATGGAACAGTCTGCTGAACTCGACCATAGCCTGCAGTCCTGATAAAGATGTCCCGATCTTCCACATCCGAAGCAACGTGGTCTTCCTCCAGGTCTTGACTCGCCTTGGGATCTGTTCCGAAACATAGCGCCGAGAAGTTCTTCAAACATCTCCTTCTTCTTCTTCTTGGCTGCCTCAATGCGGATAGCTTGGGTGAGTGCGTCGTTGATGTTGTCCGGATTGCTGATTATCACCATCTGACGCAGATCTTGATCTCTTTCAAAACATCCGCCGGATGCGCTGGATAGGCCAGGTGAACCAGCCTCAGGACTTCGGATTCGAATTTCCAGAGGCTTTCTCCGCTCCTTTGTGTCCTGGCCTTCGGCTGGGTTTGATGAATCTGCCGTACATGATTGTCCCCATATCGGCGCTCCAGAACCCTGGTCAGTTTGCCAAAGTCCTTCTGCTCACTCTTCGAGATCGTCTGGAGCAGCTCCAATGCTGGGCCTCTGAGAGCCAGGACTAGAGCTGTAGCTGTTTCATCCTCGCTTCATCCATTTGCTTCGGCAGCGGCATCGAACTGCCTCTTATAACGTATGGTCCGAAAGTTTTGGGATTTTTTTTAAAAGCTAATAACTTTTTTTTGATAGTTTTAATTTTGTAACTTAATATTGCAAAAACTAGCGTCATTTTCAACAATTTCAAATTCGTATTCAACATATTGAAGATGGGCCATTATCTTTGATGGCTCTCGGTTTTCTTCTGTCATGTTCGATCATTCTCTGGACAACAGCAGGATTAATTTCTCAGACCTCCTGCCTCCCAATGTACCGCAAGCTCGACCAATATAAGATTTTTGGCAAGTATTGAGCAGGATAGTATACGACAAGGGATCTGAAGCTGCGAACGAAGACCAATTACGGCGTCACATTCTTCAATAACATTAGAGAATTTCGTATTTGACAAATTGATACAGAAAATCATGGAACATGACAGAAGATAATTGAGATCCATCAAAGATAATGGTCCATTTTCAATATGTTGAATATGAATTTGTTATTGTTATATATGATGCTAATTTTTGCAATATCAAATACGAAAATAAAGACTATTCAGAAAAAGTTATTAGCTTAGAACTATTTCCCAAAACTTTCGGACCATACGTTAGGTGATCCATGGGCTTTTCCCATCAAAGTTTGGCACCTTCACATGATGGACACCCGCTGAACTGATAATCGTAGCACTGGCGGCAGTTTTCTGGACCTGTTGTTCCAGCTTCGTCATGTTGGTTTTCATCGCTTCCATATTTTTCTCCAACTTGCTCAAGCACTTCGAAATATTTTGTTCGTTGTTCCACAATTGTGAATATTCCTTCCTTTCTATACAGGCGTTTTCGTCCCTATTCTTCCAGAAAATTCTTCCGTTCTTCATTTTTCTCAACACGCTTCTTTTCCTGTTCTTCCAGAAGATTCTTTGATTTTTTCTTGTCTTTCAGACGCTGCTCTTGTGGAAGTACGTGTTATTCATGCGGAAGATTTTGCTGTTGTTGTAGAAGATTTTTTCAATTTTTCTCCGTCTTTCGGACCTCTTTCCCTTGTTCCTCTTTTTTTTAACGCCTCTTCCCCTGTTCTTCTTGGAGACAAAGTCTGCTGCTACATTATCGCCATGATGCTCGCCAAAGTGTCTTCGACTCCTGTCTTCGACATTCTCCTCGTCTCCGGCATTTACCAATCAATTCCGGTATTTCCGAACTCCATGTAGTCGCAGGCCGAATAACTCTCAATTATTTCGCTCTCTGATACCAAATGTTACGTAATTTGTGTACGGGCTCGTTTGTAATCGAAACGATCATTCTAAAACACACACTGTTATTTATGCGTACTACAATAAATACACGCCAAGAATTATTTACTTGAGAACATCGCTGGTGCTACTTTGCTTCTATCGCACTACAGCACTTCCAGTCTATTACTGCTCATGAGCCGACGATTTTTGTTTTATATATGCCTCCGACTAGTGTTCTCGAATGTTCCATGGTCCTCCAGCAAATTCCACAGTGACCCGGCATACGATTTCTAGGTGACTCCCGAATAATCTTACACCTTTCGCGTGCAATCCCAAAGTGCGGTGAAGCCGGCACCTCCGTCAAAATGAACGGATGTGTCTTACTCGCACGTTCAAGTCTCCAAGTGTTCCAATCGCCAAGCCATCGCGTATATTCTGGAAATGTCCAGAGCTCCGCACTTGTACACTACGACCCAATGGGAGAAGTCTAGAAAGATTGCATGATCTCCAGAATCGCCGCTGGTGACAAGGTCGAGTAACAGAATATCCCAACCAAAAATATCCCTGCCAATAATATCCCAGCCAAAAATATCCCCGCGACAGAATATCCCAGGCCAAAACTATACCAGCCAATAATATCCCAACTAAAAATATCCCAGCCAAAAACATCCCCGCGACAAAATATCCCAGGCCAAAAATATACCAGTCAATAATTTCTTAGCAAAAAATATCTTCGCGACAAAATATTTCAAGACAAAAATATCTCTGCCAATATAATTCCAGCCAAAAATATGCCAGCCTAAAATACCCCAGCCAAAAATACCTTGTCACACAATTTCTCAGGCCAAAAATATATTACCGTATTTAATGAGTCTAAGAAGAAGGATGATACTCTAGCCAAAAATAAACTTCTTATCTGGCTGGTCTGAAAAGAATAATGCTTGAGTCTAAAATAGTATATTATGTACCAAGGTTGAGAAGTGAGCTATTATACCGTGAGCACCGTTTAAATCCCGAGCCGCGTAGTGGCGAGGGAGATACGTGCGAAGGCTATAATAGCCTTCTCAAACGCGGTTTATATACGATTTTTTTCACTACTAGCAAAGCAGATCCGATTCATGAAGTTCAAAAATTTTACAAAAAAGCTCTGCTATTATTGTTGATGTCAATTAATACCAAGTAGACCCTTCGAGCATTTTTCAAGTTTTCAACTTCAAGTACTATTCGTCGGGGTGATGATGACAATGAATGACGGTCGCGAGACACCTTTCGAATTGTGGGAGGCAGCAGATAAGGTCGCCAATGACTTCTGTCAGCAAAATAAAAAACCAAAAACGATTTAGGTACATGAAAACGTATGCAACTTTGAAGAACTGGTCCCTTTTGAGAAAACTGCATACCTACTCTAATAACAGATTGTAAATGATATGTGTGCTGATCGAGAAGTGAACACAGGTAATTGGGAGTAATTCCAAAAAAATAAATAATGTGAGGTTATATGTTGTACTGACCAACTGACCATTCGGCCTTCAGCTGCTTTTTGACGAAACCAACCAAATTGACGTACACCACATCAAGTCCTTCATCAAATAAGACCCGGTCAAACAATTTCTCGACCTTTTCGTCTAAATGAGCTGCCGTTGCCCAAAATTTGATGAGATTCAAACGCCAAGTCGTCAAACGTCAATCATCTGAAGCGTTTGACGTCAATTCAACCCGGAGTAACATATGCCCAAGCAGCTCAACCAGAAATGCAACAGACATCAACTACCAACACGACATCACAGAATGACATGTCAGAACTGAAAGAAATGATGAAAAAACTTACAGAACAAATGAGCACCATGTTAAACCTACTATCGACTCTTATCAATAAAATGGCATAATCAATGGAAGTATTACTCAAAGCTGCAGTATGGAACGCCAATGGTCTCTGTCAGCATGTGGAAGAGGTAAAAGTATTTCTCCAGTCACACGATATAGACATACCACACTAATATGAACAGATATGAAGTATACCACACTAACCATCCTGGAGGTAAGGCGTGCGGAGGTACAGCGGTCATTATTCGTAACACCATCAAACACCATGAGCTTGAAAAATATGAACACGACTATTTGCAGGCCACAAGTATCGCCATAGAGGAACTGTCAGGCGTATTATTTTATTTTTTATCTATTTAATTGTCTTATTTTACGAGGCGGCATTCAGCTATAAGCTGCTCTACCATGCAACCTCCGTATTAACCATTTCATCTGTATATTGCCCCCCAAAGCATAACAACAAAACAGAGCAATATCAACATTTTTTAAAAACTCTGGGCAACAGGTTCATCGCCGGTGGAGACTTCAACGCTAAACACGTCCAATGGGGCTCTAGACTCACAACAACTAAAGGAAAACAACTTGCTGAAACAACAAGACTGGAAAACTTGAAATCCCTTTCAACATGCAAGCCTACGTATTGGCCGACCGATCGAAATAAACTACCAGATCTTCTTGATTTTTGTATAACTAAAGGAGTTGACGTTAAGAAAATAAAAATGAAATCAAATCTCGACCTTTCTCCCGATCATACACCGATCATACTTACAAAATGCTCTGAGATCAGAGGAAAATCAAGGCAGCCGTCACTTTCCAGCAGAAACACAAATTGGAAAACCTTCAGGGGAAGTTTGGACTCCAGAATCTCCCTGGATATACCTTTAAAATCTAAAACTGATATTGAATCTGCAGTAGACAACCTGACTAAGAACATTCAATACACTGCTTGGAAGGCCACTCCTGATGCTGTGGAATCTCGTATAAATGAGAAGCTTCCAATAACAGTGAAACAAATGATCTCTGAGAGGCGACAACTCAGGAGAAGATGGCAACGGACTAGAAACGAGAATGACAAGAGGAAACTGAATAGAGCAACAAAGGACCTCAAGCAACATCTGCTGAATCTAAAGAACAGTGCAATTCAAGAGTACCTTAGAAATCTGTCTCCGTCTGAAGCCAACGATTATTCTCTTTGGAAGGCTACAGGAAAATTGAAAAGAACACACCACCCAGTTCCTCCAATTAGAGACCACAACGGGGAATGGGCGAGAGACGATGAAGAAAAGGCAACATCATTCGCCAAACACCTGTCCAACGTGTTTCAACCAAATGTACCAGACAGAACAAATGAAGAAGACGAAATGCAGAATTTCTTGAATGCACCACTGCAACTAGATCTGCCGATAAGAAAGTTCAAGATGGAAGAGGTGAAAAGAACAATACTAAAGGAAACCAATCCCAAAAAGTGTCCTGGATTTGACCTAATCACATGTCAAATCTTACAAAAAGTTACCGAAAAGTGTATGAACGCCCTCACACAGATCTTTAATGGTATTCTCCTAAGTGGTCATTTTCCGGGTCAGTGAAAGGTGGCTGAGATCATTCTGATACCGAAACCAGGCAAGAAACCAGAACTGGTTACGTCATACAGGCCAATCAGTCTCTTGTCCCTTCTGTCCAAAGTTTCCGAGAAGCTCTTCCTGAAACGTCTGACTCCAATTTTGGACCAGAAAAAATTAATCCCGGACCACCAGTTTGGATTCAGAAATCTCCATTCCACTATCGAACAAATTCATAGAATCGTTAAAAAAATCAAAAATGATCTAGACGGGAAAAGGTATTGCTCTGCTGCTTTTTTGGATGTGAGTCAGGCGTTCGATAGGGTTTGGCACCTGGGGCTGCTTTACAAGATCAAGAAAAATCTGTCCTATCATTTTTACCATCTTCTGAAGTCCTATCTAACGGATAGATATTTCTACGTCAAACAACAGGGACAGTATACAGAGCTGTACCCGATCAAAGCTGGAGTTCCACAGGGAAGTGTGCTGGGGCCGCTGTTGTTTCTTCTTTATACAGCTGACCTGCCAACTACACGTTTAACAACAGTTGCCACTTTTGCGGATGACACAGCCGTCCTTGCATCCCATACAAATCCTGTCTCTGCGTCAAGAAATCTACAAAGGCATCTGGACAAGGTACAGCAGTGGCTCAGAAAATGGAGAATCCGGGTGAATGAGACCAAGTCCACTCACGTCACTTACACCATGAAAAGAGATACCTGCCCTCCGGTTACCCTGAACGGTCAACAACTACCACAGGCTCAAGACGTGAAGTACCTCGGAATCCACATCGATCGGAGGTTGACATGGCAGAAACATATTTTCACTAAAAGAAAGCAGCTTGGTATGAGGTTCAGTAGAATGTATTGGATTATTGGTCGCAAGTCCCAGTTGTCACTCGAAAATAAACTTCTCGTATACGAAACTATTTTGAAACCAGTCATGACATATGGCATTCAACTTTGGGGGATTGCAGCTGCCTCAAATATTGATAAACTCCAAAGGTTTCAAAATAAGGTTCTTCGTATAATGGTCGACGCTCCTAGATACGTGCCAAATTTCGTTATTAAACAGGACCTTCAGGTAATACCTATCCGAGAAGAAGTCACGAAGGCTAAAAGAAAATATCGAGACAGACTGGATGTACAGTGTACACCCCAACCCGCTAGTCCATGAACTCCTAGTCAGCGCCGCTGGGGAACCGAGGCTCAAGCGGTTCAAACGCTCAATACTTGAATGAATTATATTGTGGTCATTACATGTTTTACCTTGTTTTTAATAACTGTTATTTTATGTTACATATCATTGTCATACTTATTGTTTTTATTAGTGTGTGTCACAGGTACTTAGGTATGTTTTAAAGTGTCAAGGAGTTTGGGTTACTTAAGAGCAACATTCACTGGAATGCTGCTCACTTGTCATTTTTCTTGAGTTGTCAGTAAGGTTGCTCATTGTTAAGTTTTATTGACAGATTGCAAAATTTATTATTATAAAAAATCAAAAATCATCTGAAGCGGTTGATAATATGCACGGCCTGTTTGATTCTGTACGTCAATCGGACGAAGCGGTTAATAATATGCCCGGCCTAGTTGATTCTGCAAGAGGTTGTGAGATCTCACTTCACGACCTCTAGGCGGGTCAATAATGTTCTACTTCACAGCTAGTAGTGGAAAAAAGACTATTGATTTATGTAGTAGGTATGTCTAAAATAAAAGACGATACTTGAGTGAAAAAAGAACTTCTCATCTGATAGGTGTAAAAAGAAGAAGGATGCTTGAGTCAAGAGTCAGTTCTTCATCTGGTGGGTCTGAAAAGAAGGATGATACTTAAGTCGAGAATGAACTCATTATCTGGTGGGCCTAATGCCTCTTGAATCAAAAATAGATTTTCATGTGATGGATCTTGAAAGAGTGAAAATGCTTGTGTGGAGAATCAGTTCTTCATCTGGTGGGTCCGAAAAAAAGGATGATACTTGAGACGAAAATAGACTCCTTATCGGCTATACAATTTAGTCAAAAATCGGCCTGTAAAATTTCTTGGTGATTTGGTGAGTAGGGTGGGCCGAAAAAATTTTTTTTTGAAAATCAAATGCGGCTAGCGCTGGAAAGTTGTAACTAGGGTTCTTGAAAACTCTCAACCAAAAAAAATCAAAAATTAAAAATATCCAGCCGGGCCCCGGGGGGTCCAAGTTATTTTTTTTTATTTTTTAAAAATCAACTCAGGCTAGTTATGAACAGAATGTTCATTAGTTTCTAAACATCTTATATGAAAAATTATCAGAAAATTCCAATTTTTAGCCGGGCCCCGCTGCTATATGAAGAAAAATTATGATGAAAATAGCAGCTCATTAGCGTGTAGAAGACATACAATCCACTGCAGTTGTTTGTTCAAGTTGGTTTCTAGCTGACGAATTATTACACCACCTTTTTTCACCGGTATTAACGTTAGTTCCATCACATCCTATAACCATAAGTTGCGATAAGTCTACACCATGACTTTCCATGAAGCCTATAATTCCTTCAGTGATATCTGTCGCTCGTGATGAAAATAATTTTCCTGGTTCTCCTATTGAAGCGATGTGTTCTTTAGTTTTAATTATTCGGCGACCATTCTCCTGAAACATTGTTTGATCTTTTCTTCCATCCAAATATAGGCCTCTAATCAAAACGTTTCCATTCATCTTAGCTTCTTGAAGCTGACGTCTGTTTTTGCTTAGTTCTCTTCGAATCTTATTTTTGTCCACAACGATTGCTGAGTCAACTTTTGAAATCAAGTTCGTGTCTTCTAAAGCAGCATTCGCAATTTTCGCTACAGTACGATTAGACACACCAGTTAAATCTGCAACTTTTGCAGTTTGTGTCAGTGAAAGACTCATTTGAGTTTTACGTTTTTGTTGGTTAAGTTTTGATGCCTTTTCAAGTGAGTAAAACCATGTGAAATTTGTATCATTTGCGATTGTAGCCGTTGAAGTATTAACATCAGCTTTAGTACTTTCACTCTTATCAAGTAATGTCTTTACTGGGTATGTTGTCACCACGGAGTTCACTCCATGGGACCGGCTTGCGTTTCTTAAAAAGTCACCTTCATAATATCAACAAAGTTCCATTGAAAGTCCTCAACTTTTCTGTAAGTTTTTTTTCCAGTTTAACCGACACTTTCCTATCTAGATTTACCAATCGCCATTTTACCTCTGTCATCTTGTATGAAACTCCATTCTATTTCTGGTATCTTCTCTGTCTTCTCACAGTTGCACGATAGTTTATTCAAACATTTAGCTGTGAAATTCGTGCATTTCAGGAAGAAACTGGAGATCTTGAGTCAAGGTAGATTGCTCCGTGAGTCGAACATAAAGATAGCGAGCGACCTGATTAGACAGGACAGGGAAGATCAAAAGGTACTGAGAAGACACTTGAAACTGGCGAGAGATCAGGGCCTGGAAGCAAACATCAGGAGGAATACACTTATGGTAGATAACAAGATTCATACAGTGAACGAACTTGTAAACTTGGAGAAGGAACAAGACGAGGCAAGGCAGGAGAGCACTCCCGTGCAATCACTGAAAAAGCCTATTATTCCAAAAAAGGAGAGAGCTAAAAGACCAGGAACAAGTAAAAATTGCAAATACAAGTAACCGATTTTATGTTTATTGTAATTACTCTGCTTCATTCATTTTATACAAGTTTAAGATAAGTAATACACACGAACGCGAGATTTTGCATTAAGGATGGAATAGGATGGATCCCTTTGTACGTGAATTCGAAGAACTGAACATAAACACAAAAATAGTAGACACTCTAGACGTTTGTAAAGCTGTGCTGGGTGTGAAGGGCGCTGGGTCTCACTTTAAAGTTTTCCACAATAACATACGAAGTATAGGTCGAAACTTCGATACCTTCACTCTTTATCTGGCAGCACTTGAAATCTCATTTGACATAATTTGCCTTAGTGAAACCTGGAACATAAAAAATATCCTTAATTTCAACATACCTGGATATAGAACTTATTATAATCACGGTGACATTAATCAAAATGACGGGGCGGTAATGTACGTAAAGGAATCACTAAGCGAGAGGGTCACCATCAAAAAGATAAATAAAGTAAACGCCATCCACGCAGAGGTAAAACTTGGAAAAAGCGATACCATATCAATAGTGTTTTTGTACAGACCGCACAGTGGAATAGTCTTGGAGGAGTTTTTGCGGGATCTTGACGGTTTTTTGGAACAGAACAGTGACTCAAAGAACAACCTCTTTCTCGGTGATGTCAATATCAATATTTTGGAAGAGAATAGTCACCTTGCGAATGATTACTTAAACATACTTAACAGTGCGGGATACTTATCTCTGATAAATTGTTGCAAGAGGGTTGACGGTGATAGGGGGAGCAATATTGATCATATATTTTACAAGGGAGGACTTCCAACGGAAAACCTTTGTCCTGTTGTCCTTAAGACAGACATCACAGATCATTATAGTACCATCTTGACCTTGAGGTTACGGGATGCCCAAATGAGATACAACAAAAAGAAAAGCCTCCACACAAAAGTCGACACAAGGTCAGTTGAAAATAAGTCGAGGGATGAGAATTGGGAACATTTTTACAGTACTAGGGAATCTGAACCCTTGTGCAGGATTTTGATGGAAAAACTCGAACTTGCTATAAAAAATTCAACCAAAACTTTCACAATCAAATATCAGCGTAGAAGAAAGGTATGGATAGACGACAATATCATTGGTGAGATACATGCTCGAAATCTGCTGTATGCTCAAAAAGTCAAACAACCAAATAATGACGAAATTAAAAGACAATATAACCAGCAAAGAAACAAAGTAAACAGTCTCAGAAACAAATTAAAGAGAGAGTTTTTTCGTAAGCAGGTAGAATCAAACGCACTTAATTCAAAGAAATTGTGGCAAACGGTCAATAACCTCGTCTTCAGCAAAAACAAAATCAGTTCTATCAAAGAAATTTCAACGGAGACAGGTGAAGTGATCACTGGTGACAAACGAGTGGCGGACGAACTAAACAGGTACTTTTCAGGAATAGGAGAACAACTAGCGAGCCGCATAAATAGACCTACTACAAAATTTGAGAACGAAACCTTACAAAACTCCTTCTTTTTGTCTCCAGTGACATGTACAGAGATCGAAACATACATCACCCTTCTTGGTAATCGTAAAGCTCCTGGACTTGACAGGATCACTGCGGAGGTAGTAAAGCCATGTGCTGACACAATTGCACCATTGATGACACACTTAGTGAACGTAATATTTGAAACTGGAGTATGTCCTTCCCATTTCAAAACCGCGGTGGTCATCCCTATCCACAAGGGTGGTTCCACAGCGGATTCTGTGAATTATCGACCCATCTCGTTAACGTCACTGATTTCGAAGATATTCGAAAGATCTCTGAAGAATAGAATTACTCAGTTTCTGGATAAATTCAGTGTCATATCCGGGAGACAGTTTGGGTTCCGCTCGGGAATGTCCACCGAAGACGCTCTCGCTTACGTTGTAAGCAGACTGTACGGGGCAGTTGATGGCAGTAAACCTATAATAGCGGTGCTCATAGACTTGACAAAAGCATTCGACACCATAGACCACGAACAGTTGCTGAAAAAACTTTGGGACCTGGGATTCCGCGGACCAATACACACATTAATAAAAAGTTACTTGAGTGGAAGAGAGCAATATGTTAGGACAGGTGAAACTATTAGCGACAAAAGAGAAATAAACATTGGCTTACCACAGGGAACTATCCTTGCCCCTGATCTGTTTAAAATTTTCATAAACGACCTTCTGTCCCTTAAGATAGATGGTGAAATCGTGTCTTATGCGGATGACACCATTATTCTTTTCTCTGGGGAGTCCTGGGACGAAATTAGACTCAAGGCTGGAAAAGACCTTAAACAGATCAAAGACTGGTTTGACTTCAATCTACTTACTATGAATGAAAAAAAAACTAAATACATACCTTTCTGCTCATACAAAAATGGCCTACCGACCTTTACCACGTTGGACATACTGGAAGCGGATATCACTGTGCATGGGGCTAGTACAATCAAATATTTGGGCGTTACACTCGACAGCCATTTGAGGTGGAACGCACACGCAGAGAACATAAACAAAAAAATTCGTAGCCTGCTTTATGCTTTCAGTCAACTAAGAAATTTCATGGATATAAGACGTCTCTCAATTGTACTTTTTATTTTGCTTGTAGTTACACCATAAATAATTATTGATACTTCTTTGGCCAACCGGTTTCGCTGTTAAGCATCGTCAGGGCTGTAATAAGTTTTATGAAGCAAAAAAGTTTTTTGTGTATTATGCCTTGGTTGAATCGGTGTTAAGGTATGGAATACTAGTCTGGGGTGGGCTGAATAAAACTCATGTGCAACAACTCCATCAGACTCACAAAAAACTCTTGAAAATAATGTTCAAAAAAGGTATTTACTACAGCAGTGAACTACTTTTCCGAGAAAACAACATCTACAAAATAAAGCAAATATATGCCGAAAAGCTCTTCCTTTACCAATCTAAACAGAGTAATGTCTCTAAGAAAATTTGCGAACATAATTTGAGAAACAAAAACGAAATCGCTGTTCCCAAAGCCCAAAAGACCGTCGGCCAAAACTGTTTTGTTTATCTGGCTCCTAGGCTATTCAATAAAGTGCCAGACTCAATAAAAAATATCAAAAATCATAAGCGAAAGTGTATAGAACTGAAAGAGTGGATTTTAATGGGTGACATCAAGGAAATGCTGCCCACACTGCTCTGAGGCGTTTACCTCTATCGATTTTGACCCCATTTTTGATCTTTGACTTTTTTCACCTCATTTTCAACTTTTCTGCTCAATCTTGATTTTTTTTTTTTTTTTTTTTAAATTTATTTTTATCCGTTTGTATTTTAAGTATCTGTCTTTGAATTTTCAATAGTTGCCTATTCAATCGCACTCACACACAAAGTTCCCTTGAGGAACTTTAAGTGAGGCTTACTCTTTTCCCAGTACAGCTAGTGCTTTGTTGATGTAAGTGGTTTGTGTTATTTTGTAAAGTGTAATTTTTTCTGCTGTTGCTAAAATGGGAAAATAAATTTATTATTTATTATTTGCAATAACAGATATCAAACAATCGCTGAGCTTTATGTTCAAATGCCTTGAATTTTTTCGTTAGGACGGTGGTCATTCTTCTTTCTATAGACTTGATAGCAGTTTGATATTTGTTGTTGTATTGCACAATCTTGTCAATAGGGTAGTGACCGATTTTTTTTTTATTATTTTTTTTTAAAGTTCACTTCTTGATAAGTGACGCTATATAGTTAACAGATTTTTTTTCGTAAGTTTTCTTGGTAAAAAAAATTCATGAAAGTTTTCGATCATTTCAAATTTGGCGCGATGACGTCGCAATCTTTCATAGGCGGAGAAGCAGGCTTGACAACATTGTACAGAACTTACTACAAAAAGCACTAGCGTCAACCCGTCAACGCTCATAACCAGGGGTGGTGCACTCCGGTAGTAGGTTTGAATCACAGTTGCGTTGATCGGCAGAAATGACAGATGGCGCTGGCGAGCAACTTCTGAACAAAAATCTCTGCCGGGGGCCGAAAAAATCGCGGAGCCGTATGTCATTTTGACTTTACTTTTTTGCGCATCATCAAAAAAGGACGCTTTGGCGTTTTTCGTATTAATTTGGGTTTATTCTGCATTTTGGTTTTATTTGTGGAATACAAGGCCGGTGCTACGTCTCTCATTATGAAGAAAGAACCTCGAGGAGGTGAATAAGGTAATTTCCAACATGTATGCATGAGTTTTATTATTCTCAAATACCTATTGGCCTTATTGCTACTTCACTTTAATTCGTTCCAGGTTTTATAAAAAGGCCACGTTCCCACGTTCTCACACTTTATATGGATAAAACTGGATAACACAGCCTTGAGCACAGCTTTCCAAACGATGAAAAAAGAACGAAAGACATACCATTTTTTTGGAAGACCAAATCAAAGGTACCTATTAGTCTCAAATAATTTGCAATAACTACAGTAATGATTCCATAGACAGGAACAAGATGCAGCCGAAAGAAAATGTGCGTTGAAGTTATTACGACTAATGCTCACAATGAACAATACATGAACTGTCCATGACTCACGGGTGATGACTGTATGGAGACAATGAGACTGAAAATCAAAACTGACTCCCCGGTAGCATCTCCAAGAGGTCCACAACTGACTATAGCAAGAAAATCAGAGCATATAGATATGAAATTCGATTGGAGCAATGATTTTCTGAAGAATGAACATGATTTTTGGTCGGATTTTTGATGGAAAAGGCAATGCATGAGAGACCAAATGCAACGTGACCAGCAAGGGTCGTTTTGGATTCATTTGGAACATCACCAGTGAGCTGATGAGGATGTCACCTTATGGCATATTCTTCAAAGAAGAGTTGTACGACAAGGCTCTTCATACTACCGACTTCAAATGGCTTCAAGCAGTTTCTACCCTAAGATATTGAAGAGACCAGTGCAATTTAATTTTAAGTAGAATAGCTACCCACTCAACTACGCTGCAAAGCTGATGATGTAAAATTTAGATCAAACATCGTTGATATTCTTAGTTAAAAAAAAACTGTCATCTTCAGAACTCTTGTTGAAAACCAAATTCTATCCCAAATTATTGAACAGCTGACTCTACCAATTATGCGATTATGTGTAGACAATTATTTTATGGGATACCAACCTATTACAGCAAACGGCATTGGTATATTAATCTGGGATATAGGGTCATATTTTTTTTATACATATGACATGACTATCAATTATCTAGACACCTAATATGTACATTTTCATTGTAAATTAACCACTGTTTTCTGGTAAATATATATGGTCACAAAACTATATCAATAAGTTGACGAATTTTTCATTGGTAAGAATTTTTATAGAAGTATCTACCTCTGTAATTTTTATGTATCATATTTACGTCTTTCTTGTGGTGTGAACCGTCGTATTACACAAACAATGAAAATTCCGCTTCATGGCTATTTTTGACTCTTTTGAGATACATAATAGCTGTAATGCGAAATTTGCATTTTTTGTGTACCTACGGCCAGCCACGTATCACCATCCAGGCGATTTAAAAAAGATTTGAATTTCCCGCCCCCGAAATTCGGTTCAAAAGTAAAACAGGAATCTACATTTTTTTGTTGTCGTACTTGGCAGAAAATAGAGAGGGCGCTCGGAACTGTTCTTCAAAGCCTACTGAGGGAGTCGGCTATCTATTGCTTGCCTTATCTATGCTCATAACAGCTGATTGTTGTATTGTTAACGCTTTGTGTATCTGTGCGGTGATTCGTGTTGTTTAGTTGTTTTGCTTGAAAATATGGAAAGTTGGTAAAATCTTTCATGATTTATGAATATTTCAAGACTACATCAGACTTCAATGGTTATGTTATGCTGGCAAACGTCAACGTCAACACTGACACACAGGCAACGGAGGTGTGGTCATCCCCACTACTGTCAAAAGATTGAAACGTCACAGCCCGCCTTACAGCTCGGTAGATTTGAAATCGTTCGCAAAAGTAGCCACTTTCAAGGCAGATTTTGAGACACTTGGAACTTTTTTTTTCAAATTTTCACGAAACGTAGTCTTGTTATTAAGGCTCTACATTCGATTAGTATGTTTTTTTTCTATATTTTTGGATGGTGGTCACTACCCTATTATTCTTTTGCGGGATACAACTGGAAGAGAGACCCTGTTCCAGATATCTTCCAATTTTCAGGCAACTACAGTAGCAACTACTCTTATACTTCTCATGGTTGTTTGCTGCCTCCCTCTTTCAGTTTGAAGCGAAAACTTCGGAAACATCGTATCACATTTTCGTATGTTGGCAGCACATCGGTTTTTTTTCGGGTGAAATGTCTTTTTCAGTTCCGAACAAGTACCTACATACTAACATTTGCACGAGTTTGCGTTGCCATTATTAATAAATTATTCCGAATTGAAATAGAACACACAAGTTGGCTTTTCCCGCACGATCACATACGGTCATACGGACGCAAGTACTTACGAAAAGTAATTTATTTTACTGCTCACTGTTGAGTGTTGAAGTGCTCAAATGCTGCGTTAAAATCATATTATATTAAAGGGGCCCGGCCAAACGTCCGAATATATAGAGGAAAAAAATTATACGTGCTAAAATTACAGTGTACTAACATTTGCAAGCTAGCCCCGGTTGATTTATGAAAAAAATGTTTTTTCAAAATTTGGTGACCCCGGGGCTTGGCAAGATATTTTTTAAAAAATTTCATATTTCGTGTAGAATATTACGGAACCTAGTCACAACTTTTTCACGCTAGCCACGGTTGAATTTCCAAAAAAAAATTTTTTTGGTCATTTTCGGCCCACCCTATTGGTGAGCCAGTGAGTTGGTGACTCAGCAAGTCGGTGAAATACCCTGTCGGTGGATTGGTGAGTCCGTAAGTTGACCTGTCGGTGGATTCGCTAGTCGGTGATTTGGTTGTCGGTGAAATGTCCACGTTGATTTTGAGTCAGAAAACAGTGTCACGGTCGGATGTTACAAACAGCCCCTTGGGCACCTAACGAAGTCCATGCACAGACTTTCGCGTCCAAGAGTTGGTTTCGAGTCAAAAATGTATAGTGTAGCCGGAAATTACCGCTCTTCGGACGTACCTGACTGGGTCCATGTGCACAGGTTTCACGGGGATATTTTTGGCTGGGATATTTTTGGCCTGGGATATTTTGTCGCGGGGATATTTTTGGCTGGGATATTATTGGCGGGGATATTTTTGTCCTGGAATATTATTGACGGGGATATTTTTGGCCTGGGAAATTTTTGGCTGGGATATTATTGCCGGGATATTTTTGGCGGGGATATTTTGTCGCCGCACCTCGTGACAATATTCAAATAAGCCTGGTTTCCCACAATATCATTATTTTCCGTGTTTTTGCTGAAAGTGAGCTCCTGCCGTCTGTGCTTCAAAAATAAACCTATTTTGTTGTTCGTTCTGATAACGTCGTCAGCGTAATTATTACGTTACGTTAATTGGCTCTGAATGATCCCTCAGACCGAAAGTGGATTTCTCTAATCGCCCTCGTGCTCTACAACAAATCACAATATTCCCAGCAATTTTCTCGCGCCGAACACCAAACAGGAAATTGCGAAATCAACACCGCGTGAATCAACCGGCCGTAAAGCGTCAGTTTTCAGCCCCATCTAAGTGCTCGTCGTCGTCGTCGCGACGCTGCTAACATCGGCGTCGCAATTAACGACTTGATTACCTCCACGCAGACACAGAGACTTTAATTACGTTTCGCTAATTAGCTCCGGTGTAATCGCATTCGAGCCCGGCATTAGTGCGTGCAAATGCGATTATTATTTGGATGATGGAAGGAAAGGGGCGAAGCGGTTTCGTCAGGTTGTGCCGCATCCTCGCACGTTCTCTCAGTTCGACTTCAAGTTGGAGATACGCCCGCGCAAGTGTAGCGTAAGTCCTGTCACAACGGCAACACACCTTGATTGGCTTGGCGATGCCGCCAATGAGTGGCGAAAGTTGCGTCGCTGACTCAAAATTCAGGCCTCACCAGTATTCGGAACGTCGTCGTCCGGCGAGTTTTCAGTATTTTGTGTTTGTGTGTGTGGCCTGAAGCCTGCCGCGGACACATCACGGGCTTATGGAATTTCGGCTAATTGGTACGTTTGATGGCACGTAATGACGGTAATTGCGCCGGCGACCGTATACCGGTCTAATTGACGGTAATTGACCCTGATGATGCTGCGTCATGACCCTCGGCCGAGCTCCCCTTTTCATCGGAAGCAGGCGTACAGGTGAATGTAGGTGCGTGAAAGGGCACGTAATGGAGGCGCGATTGCCGCAGGCTTTTTTATATCAATCAGCCGAAGGGGTAAACACCGCCGCACATGTTCGAATAGGTACAGTAATTATGCGTACTCACTAATTTTGTCCATCAGAAAAAAATGTTTTATCCACAGTATAAATATTTGACGGAAAACATAACAGCCACTTCTCGAAATTGAGTACTTCAATTCCCCAATTCTCTTGCTTACACGCCTGGATGGGTAAGCATCCTTTTACATAAGTACCTATTACCTAGCCTACTCACTTATACCTACTTTTACTACCTAGAGTAAAATCAAGGTGAAGTGAAATACTCACCATTACTACTCATTAGGACCACCCCGTATCAATTTTAAGGTGCCTATCATGATCAGCTTCTAGTTTCCAGACTTCTATGCTTCTGACGTTTTGAAACGTAGGTAGGTCTGTGGACTAAGATTATGCTCTTTTACAGTTTCGCTTGGAGAACTGCTTGAATCAGCATCTGGCTTGAGGCAGCCTGTCACCAAATTTGTTGGCGTGTACTGGTCTTTTCCAAACAGGCGCGGCATATTCTGACATTGAAAAGCACAAAGTCAAAGCTGTAGAACGGACGGGGTGCGGGTTCGCTCCCCATTTGCTGTATGTTAGTTTCTGGAGGAGATTGTTCCGAGCTGCTGCCTTAGACTTAGTTTTCGTTATGTTATGTTCTCTAAAGCATAGAGTCCATCCAGCGTCATTCCCAAGTGAGTTGGTTTTCCCCAAAAATGAATGAGTGGACTATTTCAAGAAATGTTCGATACCCTCTTTCCTCTTTGCGTCCTAATTTTTAAGATGGAACAGCCTAGAGATTGTCTTTGAAGGATTGGGACGAGAACAGTTTTCTCTGTAGTGAGTCGAAAGATTTGAGAGGCATCCTGCCAACGTGAATTCAATCAATAGTGGTCATGTTGTTGCTTTGTGCAACTACAGCTAGATCATCGGCGTAGAGAAAACTTCTTGTATCAGGCATGAGTGGTTGATCGTTTGTATGAATATTGAACAGCGTCGAGGCAAGCATACTTCCTGGTGGTAGGCTATTTTTTGTAATCCTCTGTAGTCAATGTATTGGCATCTTATCTGTTTGGTTTTTTATGGTAAAAATAGTTGTAGATACAAAAAGGGAGAATAAAACACTTTTAGTTCGAACTTGTTACAATAGGGTCCTTGCACAAATTTTCAAAATCAGAAATTTCTATGTAGGAACATGCGCTATGTTGTACATAGTCATATAGTTCAAGGAAAAGACTGAACTTTTTTTTTAAACTTTTTATCAAAAAAGTAAAGTTTCCAATAATTTAAATTTATTTTTGCGCCTAAAAACAGCCATGACGTCAGACATGCTTGGGATATTCTGGGGATATTTAGAACGACAGCGCAGCTGTGTTGTTTGTGCACCAGACTGACTTGGCACTTCTATGCTTGGCACTTTGTTTTGTCACTGTCAGCTGGAAGTGATTGTCACTTTTGAGCTCCTTCGCGCAGCTATATCTTCAACATGCCTTCCAGAGTTGTTGACCTCGATGAGTGTTGCTTGATGAGTTGGTGGCCAAACGATTCAACTTCCACACCTGATAAGTGTTCAATTCAAATGCCCCAAGATTCACCACGAAGACAACGTTGGCTCGAAGTGCTAAAACGCCAAGATCTGTCGCCTTATACCACTTTGCCTCGACTTTTGCCTTTGTGAGGATAATCAAAATCAAGCTGTGGGTACATATCCAACGGCGGAGTTCGCATAGATGTCTCTACCAGCTCTAGAAATACAAAAAATTACAGAATAGATCTAAATCACTTAGGCGCCTTCCAGGCAACTGATTTCACAACTACTAATCATGACTCCGTTGAGGTCACCTGATCAAATCTTGTTAGGGGTATTTCATTCTGCTCATCTGAAAAGCGGCTGATGATATCAAAGAAATCGAACATCTACCTGTGAGCTTCGCTGTGAGCTTTGACTCTTCTTCTGCTGCTTTAAATTTTTCGTTCTTCGCGAAGAACTCTTCCTCCATCACGAAGTTAACCATCGGCAAATGGTCGGATTCTGCCTAAACAATACCTTTCTCCATCGTCATCCCATTTTACACAAAACACAACACAGCGATTACGGCTTTCAAATTTTGCAACTTGACGTTTCGTTTGGCGGCTGCTGTCATGCTGCGCATTTAGGTTGAAAAGGTGTGCGTTTCACTTAATTTCAAGTCGTATCAATGAATTTGAAGGATCTTCAGAACAAATAGTCAAACCCTGTTCTATTAAAATATTTTCATAATGGGGTAAAATGGCATTTTCACACATTTTACACATTGAGAATTGTGAAGTAAATTGAAGCTTCTAAACTTCTTCAAACCGGTGTAGAGGAGGGCGTGAACTTATGCATTTGTAAAAAATGTAAGGATGTTGCTTACACTCAATTTTTTTAAACTTTAATTGAAAATTTAAACAAAAATACAAAGGTATATCACAATTAAGATAGAACATATCATTAAGTGACTCAAGGGCATTCTATTGGAGTGGGAAAAAAATTTCATGCAAGGACCCTATCAATACCTTCTCCCAGTATGTCCCATGAAGATGCATAGGATAAAGTACGGAGACATAACAAATTGGCGACGAAGATAACGGGAAATCAAGTGAGAACAATGCCGCCCGAGCGAACATCGCCCTACTATGGCCAGCTACGTGAATTCAAGTCTGGAAGTTGCGAATGGAGTATCTACAAGCGTCGCATGGACAACTATTGTATAGTGAATGGTGTCCAGGATCAAGGTGTCAAGCGAGCGTTGTTGTTAAATGCGCTAGACGAAGAAGCGTACAAGCTCATCTACGATTTATGTCCACCGATCGTTCCAGAATCGAAGACGTTCGATCAGTTGGTGAAACTATTCGACACCCATTTCCAAGCTGGTGAGACGACTTTCACGGCAAGGTTCTAATTTTATTCTGCTTTTAAGGCACCAAATGAAAGTACCCAAGACTGGTCAGCTAGAGTCAGAAGCAAAGCAGCTAATTGTGGATTCGACGCTACCGTCATCGATATGGTGTTACGGGATCGCTTTATTGCTGGTTTTAACCGTGGACCTGTCCAAGACAAACTTTTTGAAGAAAAATCCTCCTGCACATTAGCTTACGCTGTGCTATAGCTGTCGCGAAATCAGCAGCCAGCCCAGCTACATTGGCTACAGTGGTTGAAATAGAGCCAGGTGTCCACCACGTAGTAGCGAAGAATTTCCAAACAAGACAGCGAAATCAACCACAAGTACCTAAGTCATAATCATAATCATAATCTTTATTAACCTTTTCTTGATACTGTATGTACATAGGCAAGTCAACATAGGGTACAGTCATATACTGTACAATAAAATAATGTACGATCACGTAAGTATACACACTAAAAACAATACATTTTTTGACAAAAAAGAGACAATATTATTGTGTGTGACTATTATAAGTGACAAGCAAGGTACAAAATGTGAGTGTTGTGGACGAAGCAACCATCCTACGTCAAAATGTCGGTACTTGAATTATGCCTGTGACACATGTCACGTTACAGGTAATTCATCTTCTATGTGTGCAAAAAAAAGGTTCGAAAAGTTCCAATATTCGTAAAAATCAAGCTCAGAATTTTATCGAAAGTGAAGAAGTTTTTTCAGTCAACAGTTGTCAGAATAAAAACCCATTTCTTATCAAGGTGGAGATAGGTAAAAACGAACATACTTTTCACTTAGATTCTGGTGCCTCTGTGTGATATCGATCAATATTGGAAAAAACAGTTTGCTAATAATAAATTGTCTTCCAGGAACCGTTCACTAAATGGTCAGAATGGTTCCAGAATGGTTAACTTGGGAACTTTGGATTGCAATGTAAAATTCAAAAACATGACAAAAAGGGTAACATTCCATGTGATATTCCGCCGATATTCGGACGAGATTTCATGTCAATGTTTGATGTTGGATTGAATGTTCATTATGCAGATTGCAGTATTGACTTTCCAAATTTGGTTCAGAACGAGGTTCAGAATCATGAGTCAGATTTTTCTAAAGGGTTGGGACATCTCAATAAAGATATAATTTCTTTGAAACTGAGAGACAGTCAAGCTACACCAAAATTTGTGAAAGCTCGACTATTACCCTATGGTTTGAGAGAAAAAGTAGAATGTGAGCTGGACAATTTGGTCGAAAGTGGTTGTTTTGCAGCCAGTGAGTTATTCAGCCAGGGCAACTCCTATCGTACCCCACGCCTAGCCTGAAATGAGTTCAACCCAAAAGTACGTGCACCTCCTAGATTTTTCTATTTTCTTATTCTACGCTATCTTGGGATTATTTCAATACAAAAATGAAAAAAATCGGTACAGCCGTTTTTCAATAATATCATTTTTTGACACAATGGCCTAGATGCTAGTTGCTGGAAAAATGTTTGCACCTTAAATTTTATGATGCCAAGATGCCACTCAACAGAGGTGTCAATTGAGCCATTCTCTTTCGATTCAGACTAGTAGCATTGGTGCCAACCATACCGGGGGTGTATACAGGGTGGAAAAAAAAAGAAGTCAAAAATTATTATTTCATTATTATTTTATGAAGCGGAAGATTGGAAATCATCACAAATTATCTTCATTCATCCTTAAAAAGTCCCAACAAACGGTTCTTGAATGGGTTTAACCGTTTCTGTAATATCGAAAAAACTGGAAGTTTTCAAGTTTTTATATTTTTAATATAAAAATTTATATTTATATTTATTTTCACTAATAAATTTTTTTGAAGTAATTCTAAGACTTGTGAGTAATAATTCTCAAAATCGTAACAAACAATAATTCTAGCATAAAATAATCCCCTCATTCTGAAAAACAATTGTTGCCATTGTCAATATGGTCTCTTTTGGTTCCACATCTTTGTAGTTCCCATGATGGTTTTTGTAATGGTTTGAATATTATAGAATTAGGTTTTGTCTATATTATCAACCCAAACTTTTTTGGAAATCACTTGATAAAATTCAATATCATGCCTGAACAGGTTTGCTCCTAAGAATATGTCTAGTGCTGTGGTGAAATGGAATCCAAATTGACCCATCATGAGCCCTAAAAATGTGTGAAACCAAGAAAGACCAATTTCAAAACGGAGTTGGATTGGTGAAATAAGGCGGATCAATTATTCCAGTGGGCTTATTCCGTGACAGAAATTTATCAATCAGGTTGTTTTTGAAAGCTACAGAGAAGCACCATGATTGATCATAAAAATATTCTCTAAATTCAAGAACATTTTTGCAAAATTTGAATTTTTAAAACAAAAACACCTTCAATTCGTAGCAAATAAATATATAAGGAATCTTCATTCCCCATTGAGACCATATAACAAGCCTAGGAGATAGTCACTGGTGAAAATACATATGGCATACCTACTGACATAATGCATAAAATATATTACGAGATGATAAATTGATGAATACAAATAACATGAATTATAATTATGAGCAACAAGAAGCTAAAATTCAACATAGAGTAGGTACTTACTACCTATAGCTCTAGAAATAGATTTGAATGTTAAATTTTTCTTGAGGAATAAGACCGCTAGAATTGATTTGGCAACATCTTATTTCACCAATCCAACTCCATTTAAGCATAAATGTAGATAAGTTGAGACGATTTGCAAGACTTCACTTGCTTTGTTCATAAAATGATAGTTTTCGACTTTTTTTTTCACCCTGTATATACCACGGTACTGTTTAGAACTAATGGCTAGTCTGAATCTAATCAGAATGGTTCAATCAACACATCTGTTGAGTGGCGCCTTGGCATCATAAAATTTTTGAGGGCAAACATTTTTTTAGCTACTAACATCTAGGCCATTCTGTCAAAAAATGATAAAAACAATAATTATTGAAAAACGGCTCTACCGATTTTTTTCATTTTTGTGTTAAAATAATCCCAAGATAGTGTAGGGAAAATAAATAAAAAAATCTAGGAGGTGCACGTACTTTTGGGTTGAACTCGTTTCAGGCTAGGCGTGACCCGTTATGAAGAAGTCAGGTCAAGTCAGGATTTGCGGTGACTTCAAAGTTACAATCAATCCCTTGCTCCAGATAGATCAATTCTCATTACCTAAAATCGATGACCTTTTTGCTGAACTACAGGGCGGAACGGTATTTTCGAAAATTGATTCATCCCAAGCATACGCACAAATTCCTCTCGATGAAAAATCGAAAGAACTGGTGACAATATCATCTCATAAGGGGCTTTTCAGATACCAAAGACTCCTTTATGGAGTAGCGCCAGCTTGTGGCAAATTTCAAAAGATAATGTTATTGTTACAAGGGATAGAGGGGTGTGTATATTTTCTGGACGATATTTTGGTCAGTGGTAGGAGTGAGCACGAGCATTGAGAAAGGTTGGATAAAGTACTCAGTATTTTGGCAGATGCCGAACTCAAAGTGGCTTTGGACAAATGTGATTTCTTGAAAGATAAAGTTTCTATTGGATAAAATTGAAGCAATTGAGAATGCACCCGTACCAACAAACGTTCAGCAATTACAGCCAGTTCTCGGGATCATCAATTACTACGGTAAATTTGTGCCCAATTTGTCTACAGTTCTAAGTCCAATGCATGAGTTTGCATTGTCTTCTACTTATTGATAACATTTGATGATATTCATCGAATGCTACCACCCAGGTAGAGTTTTAGCGTTCCCGTGACCATACACTCGAGGGTAGTTCCAGAAAAAAAGTGAAGCCATTTCAGTTCAATCTTCGATTCAGTCAAGTCATTGTGACTTCAAAACGACCAAACACTAACCTCAAAATTTTTGTGGTACCTATTCTTCTTACTCAATTTTTTTCTCACCCCACTTACTTTAGGGAGCTTGACGAGTTTGTTCTCTGCAATTACTTAGTTACTCAAAATTTCCACATCCTACGTTACGTTAAGTCGTGCCTTTCGTGAGATCGCAAACTGCTTGGTGTTGCTTTATGAGTTAGGAACTGCATTGAAATGTTGGTGAACCTTTTTTTTTTGGAGGAGGTATGACAGCTTGCCAACCTGAATACGAATAATGATACGTTAGGTGAGTGCCAGTGTGTGCCATGCTCTAATTCCATCACAACACAGGCATGAAATAACAAACATGTCCTGTCGTCGGCGAGCAATGTACACACATGAACCGTGTCCGTCCCGCTGTTACGGGATACCCATACACTATGCTCATACATTCGGAAAACAAAGGCCAAAGTGTGCGTTGCAGTATTAACAGCTCGTCGTCCCTGGACGGAAACCAGTCGTGGCCATTGGCCAAACATCCAACAATGAACTGCGATTGAACTTCAGTTTTGCACTAGGCCCAGTCCAAATTCCCCTCTTGCAAATCTTTTAAAACATCTTTCCATCCAATGAATACTTTTGGAAGCGAAATGCGGATTATGCAGTATTCACTATCATACACAAAATTTAACCATTAGCATGTTCTATATCCATGTGAGCTGCGTGCGAGACTGCATGTTTAGTTGTCTATGTGTACGCTTCCTTTGAGGACGATAAATTAGCACCAAGCGCTCTGCTTTCAGTTTTTATAGCGTTCAGGTGGGTGCTTTTTCAGCGCATTTCTTTTTTTAGTTATAATTTATACCCTCAAGCCGTTTTTATGCTCATTCCCTAGGAAACTGTCTAGCGAAAAAAAAATGTTGTGCTATTATGTGGACTGTGGTTCCATAAGGAGTTATTGCTTATCAAACTACGAGGATTAGTGAGCTGTCTTAAGGGCGCAAGAGAGCTCCATTGAGTATCCTCAGTCTCCAACAGCTCACTTGCACGTATTCCAGTTCATTTTTTGATCAGCAGGCCGCTGATTTCAGCACCAGATCCAGTTAGGATCTTGAAGAGTCAAGATGGTACCGGCTTTAATTTGTTCACTTATTCATTGCCTTGAACCATTTCAGCGTTAGCCATTGAAGATTAATTCATTATCCAACCCTCACGGTCTATCAACGGCTACGGCTTCCTTTATTTGCCTATTCCGAGTCGTTCGGTTCATTGCTAGGCTCCTTCACTTCGGTAAATTAAATTTCCTTGCTATACCGTCGACAGTATCCACCCATCTCATCCTTGGTCTTCCTCTAATTCTCGCTCCTGCCACCTCCGCCTTGAATATTTTCTTCAGTGCTCTTCCTTCTTCCATTCTAATTAGGTGTCACGCCCATCTCATTATTGTTCGTCTCACCACTGCCAACACATCTTCATTTCCATACGCTTGCCTGAATTCCTCATTGTATCAAATTCTGTAGCTTCCGTTTTCTGCCTCAACTGAGCCGTATATCCTCCTCAGCACTTTTCTCTCAAAGATCAGAACTCTGTTCTTTGCCTGTCTGTCTGTGATCTTCCACAATAACTGCCGTAACGTTGACTGAATCGACTTGATATTTGGTTTACAAACATGGTTGTTTCCTGAAAAGAGCCCATTAGTTTTTGGCTGTCATCTGTCAAACCCAACTGTCACTATCATCAAATGTCAGAAGCTATATCTCACGAAACTCAACTTGCAATATGTCATTTGAAAGCTCTTGAAAAACTGTATTCAGAACAGTTGAAAACATTGCCATATCTGTCATCTGTCAAATAATAAAAAATGTTAAAGTTAAAAACTTTACCAATTAATTATTCAAAATATATCCGATGGATTGGAACCAGATTTGGCGGGAAGCAACACAACAAAAGAGTCAAATTGAGGCCGCAGTTGCAGTTTTCCACCATTCTCCAGTTAGGCGTAATGGATTTTCAAAATTTTCCCTGGCCGTTGCCATTCAGGAGGGGCTCTCGCCGGTGTTTCGACCAGCACGACTCGCTTTTGTAGCAGGACTCCACTCAAAAATTTATTCCTGCTCGGGGATCGACTTTTTTTGGAAATTTCAACTGATATCGAAAGTAGATTGTATTGAGCGTCGTGCAGGTCTATTTTCAAAGTTGACACGGTTTTGGTTTTCCGACTGTAATTTTTTCAAAATTAAATTTGCACATTCCGTGAATTTGAGAAAAAACGCTATGCAAACTTCTACATGCGGTAGGCCCCACGAAATATTAATTTTAGGTGCAGTGATGTTGTGAATAAAAGTTGGAAAAAAGATTGAGCTAGTTTTTGGAGTAAAAATTTTTGAAATCGGATCAACAGTTGCCGAGTTTTCCTCTCTGGAAAAACTGCAAATTTTCCAACTTTTCATTCCGTGAACAGATTTCTTGGAATTGATTTTTTTAGAGAATAGATAACTGGTTCTTGAACATTTTCCAATAATTTCTCTCCAATTTCCCGGAAATTTTCCTCCTGAAAATATAAAACCACTCATGCGATCGTACAAATTAAGCGGTTCTGTCACGATAATTACCAAATTATTGATCCGATTGAATCGAAATCAGGTACGGAGGCCTAAGTTCAGCCTGAAATGATCTGATTAGACTTTGGGTGGATGATTTTGATCGGAAGCCCTCAGGTGGCACATTGGGTCTGGGTTTGTCCGCCCAAGCTCTAAATTGAAAATATAGAGTTGAAATTTGACACACAGATGCAGTAAAAGTTTTCAATCAAATTTTTGTAATTTCATCATCATATCTAAAGTAGGAACAAAAATTTCAATAAGGAACTTGCATTGCATTTTTGAGATATCACAACAGTTAGCTACCTAGTTCTACCTTTTGGATCATTTCATCACCTTGGAAAACTGACCTAACCTGTCATTTTTTCTGTCCGCTCAACAATGGATGCAGGATGCTCGCTAAACGCTCGACTAAATAGAATTTTTTCATCAATTTCCAAATCGAATCGCCCCCTCCCAAAGGGACACTTCGATCAAAATCATTACTGACGTCTCTGGATACCGCCGGGAAAGTTTTGTGTCGCCCCACAACAGATTTTTTTGTAAGTGACCATGATTCTGCTCCATATAGTAATACAGGTCTTATTATTGTCGCATAGAGTCTCAACTTGAAGTTAGTTATCAGAATTTTTGACTTGAACAGTGGCGACATGACGCAGCAACTCTTATTGGCTTGCACTGTTCTGAGAATTTCCTCCGACATGACGTTATTGTCTGGAGGCAGTGTTTCCAAATACACAAATTGTTTGACCCGTTTAGAGTAATATTCTCCAATTTCAATTGACTCTTCTGCTCCTTCTTTGAACTTTGGTATCTTCAACTTCATATATTTTATCTTTCCTTTGTTTACCCTTGGTCCTACCCTATTCGCTTGACGTTCCAGTGCTTCAAAACTTTCCTTGATAGTCCTTTTATCTCTACCTATTAGCACTAAGTCGTCCGCGTAAGCCAGTAGTTGCAATGATTTGTTGAAGATTGTTCCTTCCTGTTTCAGGGTCAGGATCGTCGACGGTGGATCTCCCTGCCTCATTCCACTCGAAACTTCAGAACTCCCCGGCAAATTTCCTTCGACTTCAACTTTGCTTTGCGTTTCCTTCAATGTGAGCATCGTTGATCAGTTTTCTTGGAATGTTCATCTCTGCCAAACTCTCTTCTATTGCTGTTTTTTTGATTGAATCGTACGCCTGTTTGTAGTCGATGAAGATCATCTCGATTCCAATGCCCATTGCTCTTTTCTGGTATCAACCTTAGGGAATTAATCTGGTCCGACGTAGATCTGTTCGGTCGAAACCCACTTTGATATTTGCCTATTAATCCCACCAATCTGTTGTGGGATTTATTTAGATTTGATTGATATTATATTTTGATTAATTTTGACGAACATTAGGAAAGAAAGGCAAAATTAGGCAAAATTGTAGAACGTAGTACGAGTTCTTCCTTCCATCTGGTTTTGTAAAACTGGTCGAAGTGTGTCGTGCGATTTGGGAAGTCTATTTTGTAACAGTTTTTCTGCACTTTCCGAATCCGATGTAATTTTTCCCGATAATAATAGGGAAATATGCTTTTACGTTAAAAAAAAGAGAAACAAAATTTCAAGTACGGTCCTGGATTCTGGATATTCAATTCTGGCAATAGACTATTCCGTATATTTGCAGCAGCGGTGCTTCAGAAATAATTTCAGATGAATTTTGACGAACATTAGGGAAAAAAAGGTACGGCAAAATTGTAAAATGTGTGCAAGTTCCTACTTTGAACTATTTTTGTGAAACTGGTCGAAGTGTGCCGTGCGATTTAAAAGCTTCATTTGATAGCATTTTTTCTGTACTTTCCGAATCCGATGCTGTTTTTCCGAACATTGATCGGAAAATGTTGTTATCTGTCAAAACAATCTGCAAACATTTTTTTCTTCAGTTCGGTCCTAGATTTTCAATCTGGAGAGGAGGCCATCTTGAAAAGCCTCAGTAGAGGACTGTCTCTTCTGAATTTTGTCAGATTTTGTCAGATCGTTGTAAAGATATCGCTCTTTAAAATTTGAGCCCAAACAAAGAAAACACCCTGTATCTTCGTAACCGCTGACCAGAAAATTTTTTTTGACACAGATTTAGACTCGTCTTGATGCCCTCTACCTGACATTCAACCATGTGGCATAATTCATGAATCACCCTGTATAGTTGGCGCAATAATACTTCTTCCCTTTCTTAAAAAAAGAGTAGATTATTCCTGTGCTCCATTCTTGTGGTCGCTCTTCGTTTGCTCATATTTTTAGGATAAGGTCATGTATCATTTCCCACAGGCTTTTTGGCTTCAATTTGTTCACTATCCATTGCTTTGAACCATTTTAGCGTTAGCCATCGAAGATATCGCTTGCAATAATAAGGGATACTGTGATTCTAGATAAAATGGGGTGAAATCGTGAGTGGTTCCAGCAGCTACCAATTGATTCTACAAGCTCCAAGGTGTTCTGTAGATTTCCTCAAATGATTCTATGGTTCTTGTAATTTGCTCAATGAGTTCGAGGTTGATTCTGAAAATTTTCAGGTGAAAGCAAATCGTTTCAAGTATATAAAACCTGTGAACTTGACTCTAAAAGCTATGGAATGGAATGGTTCTATAAACACTAATTCGCTTCAAAATCTACTGTAGTGGCCGTGAGTAGTTTCAGTTGCTACAAGCTTGATCAGGAAGCTTTTAACTGGTTTTAGAAATACTCAGGTGGGAGCGAATTGCTCTAAGTTCTATAAGACTCATGAATTTGATTCTAGAAAATATAGAGTGGTTCTGCAAACACCAAGGTGCTTCAAAATCCTTTGTAGTGATCGTTAATAGCTCCAGTAGCTACAAACTGAATCAAGAAGTCCTAATTCAGTTGTAAATTCCCTCAAAGGCTCTCCAAGTTTTTTTTTCAATTTCTCAATGGATCATGGCCTGATTTCAGAAATGCTAAGGTAAAAGTAAATTGCTCTGAGCTTTATAACACCTGTAAATTTGATTCTAGAACCGACCTATGAAGAGTGGAACCATGAGTAGTTCCAGAAGCTACCAACTGATTCAAGAAGCTCCAAAGCGATTTGTCCCCCCAATAATTTTAAAAATGTTGTAATTTGCTCTGTGAGTTAGAAGCTGAATGTAGAAGTTTTCAGTTGGAAGCAGATTGCTCTGAGCCTATGAAACTTGTAAATTTGGCTCTTAAACCTATGGAATGGTTCTATGGGCACTAATTTGCTTCGAAATCTTTTGTAGTTGCCGTGAGTAGCTTCAGTAGCCACAAACTTGATCAGGAAGTGTTACCGGTATTTTTCCTCCTTGATGGTGGTGCTCGTGGCTGTCACGTAGTTCTTGCTGTCACAGTGACAGGACGCGTGTTTTTAATCAAGAAACGACAGAAATGGTGATAAACAAAAACACGGCTAACGTACGGGAGCAGGAAACTAATAAGAAAAGTAAAACAGGCGGTGGAAAAGTTAAATTCGTGTATTGGGCCCGATGCCGATGGTTAACACGGTGAGTTGTGCAACCGGAAAGGAAGTACAGGATGTTGAATAACTCTTATTCCAGGGACGTGCCAGGTGGTCGGTGGACTCAAGTGAAGTGGCGTCCCGAAGTCCGAGTCCTACTACCAATCCACCAGTCTACTACAGCAAGAAGTACCTAAAGGACCGTTTTTCAGCGTACGACGTGTCGCAGTACCCTAATGTGTGAGCTCACCCATCAGTTACGACATGAAACGCGAAACTTCAACACCGGGGGTACGGGACTTACTGCAGGAGAATAGAGAAAAATAGCAAGAGGGGCTTACGGACGCTTGAGACGATGACAACCTCCTCCCTCGTGGCCGTCTGGATCACCGCTGTTGGACGCGAAGTTCGGGTCGGGGCCCTTCTTCGCAGATGGATGGGGTGGGTTCGACTTCTGTTGGTTCAGCCTGGCCGAAGAGGATGTTGTGGGGCGAGTGATGGTGCTGTGGGGTTATGTGCCAGCCCGGCTGTCGATGTTGCCTCGTGGAATGGGGCACAGGATCCCAGGAACCAACAATTGGCCACGAAATAGTTTAACCCGAGATGGTGGGTGTCGAACGTAACCTGAATCCGGAGGTGAGCAACAGGTGTGATGTTACGTGGATCGTAGTTCTTAGATCGAAGGTATATAATAAAAACCTAAAAGATTACCTTTCAGTGACTGTAATCAAAAAGGAAGGCATCGCAGTGCGACATACCCTAGATGGATAGGGTTTTTCCACGCAGCGAGTGGGCTTACTTGCTGTTTCTCTCCGGGGTTCGCCGTTGGGACCGAGTCTTCTCTAAGACTTGGCGGTCGCTGATGAGAAGGACAGAATCGAGCTGTCGATATATATCTGCCAACCTCCTACGAGAAATTAACCCCTTCCGAAATTGCCACTGCACTCGTGTAAGAAAGTTAGAGGAATAAAGATGGCTCTCCCATATCAGAACTAAGATTTTTATTCAAATAAAAACTGTCCCCTCCAAGAGATCGAAGGAGGAAGTCTGTCACGCGATGACAGATGTCATTGTCAGGTTTGTTTACCTTTTCAACGGAGGTTGATCCCGGCTTCCGGAGAGAATTTTTGTGCGTAACAGAAGCTCTATGTGAGTTGTGAGCTTCTTCCAAATGTTTACGAGCTCTGTAAAACTCTCACCCTGGGTTGCACCAAAAAAATAAAACGCAATTAACGCTAATACGAGATTAGATGGCTTTCAATCTGGTCAATCCTAGTGAGTTGGCATTAAATCTTCAGCTAATCAATTATTAGATCATTCTTATTTGTGTAACCAGAATTTCCGTCATTCACCCACGAGTACACTGACAAAAGAGATTTCACTAATCTCGTATTATATCAATTGAGCATTGGTGCAACCCAGGGTCAATAGATTATGAGCTGCCAATTTGATACTAGAAGCTATGGAGTGGTTCCAGAAACCTCAATTGAGTTGCAAATTGCTTCGAATGGTACCATAGTGGTTGTAGCACCCACAAACTGATTCTAGAAGCTCTAAAACAAGTTGTAGATTGCCTCCAACAGTTCATTTATATTTGCAAAATTTCTTAATGAATTATACGACTATTAAAAATTTCCATCAGAGATTCTCTCAGTCTTGTAAATTTCTCAATGAATTATTGACTGGAGCATTTTTTGAATTCTTAGGTGGAAGCGAGTTGCTTTGAGTTCTACAAAACCTGCCAGTTTAACACTTGAAGCTATAGTGGTTCTAGAGAGACCCCAAATCAAGTTGCAAATTGCTTAGAATGTGGTCGTAAGTGGTTCTGGAAGCTTCAAACTGATTCTAGAAGTTCTGAAACGAGTTGAAAATTGCCCCCGACGATTGTTTTATTTCTATAAGAAGCGCTTTGAGTATTTATTCTTAGGTATTATCATTTTTTTCTCACGCCCCTCGTTGTCACTGGCTTAAGGCCACGGCTATTTATACGGAAAGCCGAACGCCTCGTTAGCTCATTCCACGAGGATATACAATAAAACGAACGCGCGCCACCGAAACGTTCACTGAAGCGCGCAACCTCTCATTCCATGCTTCAATTTGAATAGTGAAAAACCCAACAACGAAAACAAGCCAGCACCGCAAAATTCGACCACTTCAGTGTACGAATAACCATGCAATTGATTACGGAGATTCTTCGTAAACCGCACAAATACTTACCTACGTCATGAGCCTAATAACTGCCAAAGTTAATCAAGTCCTCTTAAAGCCACGTGAATACGGGAACCTCACCAAATCCGATGAGAGGGCGCTTTAACGGGCGAAAACATTGAATTATGAATGAGTTATAATTGGAGCGACAAGGACTCCAACATAATTAGGTACCCCTACCCCGTGAGCGCCGGCGGGTTCATGAACTTGACTCATCCATTAATTATGGACACTTATCCAGAATAGTCCTCTTACATTTTTTGCTTTCAGTTCATTACCAATTTACCACTGAATCAATAAGTCAGCCTGCAAACCTGGTGAAATTGGCAAAGGACCCCGCACGATTCTTATGGAAAATGGGTCTCGGTCAAATTCTCTAATTTTTTTATTATGGTGTAGCCCAATTTTACACGAGCCAAAAACCATCGTCCGTTACCCAAAAAAAAGGACAGTTTTTTGCTTATAAGGGGATGAAGATGGGTTATTTCAAGGTAAAAAAATATGTTCCAAGGTAAGTGAAAACATTTCAACGTCCTTTCTAACACATACCTATATATGGCTCATGACAATTCCTTGTGCTGATACTTGATACTTGTGAGTATCAAATTCGAAATTACGTTTGAAAGTCATGCAGATGGTTCTATTTTGGCGAATTATGAATTTTGGCACAAATTATTTTTCCAACCCCCAAATAGGGGGTGAGGTTGAAAAAAAACATCGGTTAATTTGGCTGAATTTCTGATATTGTGCTTCACCAGTTGAGCTAAACAGGATTACCAAGGGAAAACTCATTCGTCAGTTCGTAGCCAGGGTAGATCTGAGACATCGACGGATGACACGAATACTACTTTGATGGCGTTGCTGCCCACCTGAATGATCAAATATCAAGATAATTATTATATCTGATCGTGAGTGTACCAGAACATTTCAGTTGTTGATGAAGAATGAAAATTGCTAGCACTCAAAGTCAAGTTTTTGTTTGTTTTTTCTTACAAAACTTTCCCAAACAACAACTCAGCAGGTCGAATGATGGAGCACAATATGAAAGATTTGTAGGTGATATGTGTCGGTAGTCTGTCGCGTTCTGAAGTCAAAACCAAACATCGAGCAGAGCTTGGTCAAAATTGAGGTCAAATTAATGCTTGGTCACGTCAAGTCTCGTTGGTAGTTGAGAATGGATAAGACCTCTGGTAAGAACAAGAGGAAAAAGTCAAGTGGTACTTTTTGGAGAAGACTCGACGAGAAATTCTCATAGAAAACTATAGGGAGTTCTAGGGATTTTGGCCAAATTCTGGTGGATCTCTTCGTAAAACCTGAAGCCATGGATCTCCAATCCAACTTGGTAGAAGTAATAAGAAGGTCAACTCTAATGATGGTGAGTACCTAAGTGTAAATCTTCTTGCTATTCTTGGCAAAACTATGGAGCTCTGAGGGAACTGTATGGAGGTCTGTGGGAGCTCGAGGGACTCTGGAGGATATGTTTTTTTCGTGAAGCCGAAAGTCGTGTATCTCGGACCCAACTTAATCAAAATTGGGCTTGAAAATTCTAGGGAGTACTGGAAAGCTTAAGGAGACTATGGAGGATCTTTCTCTTCGTCTGGAGAGCTCCAATAAAAGCCGGAAGACTTGAAAGGGAACTCCTTTAGGGAACACAAGAGAGTCCTGGGAAAGCTCGAGGAACTATGGGAGAATTTCGTTGCCTTGTAAGTCCCTTGAGCCAAGTTTATCCCAACAGTGGCTGGTCTATAGACGCGACGTCTGGTTGGGACCAAAGATGTAGATTGTAATTTTCCACTGTACATCTCTACGAGATTTCTAGAAATTCTTGAAGATTCAATTTGGATTTCTAAGGATTTCTGAATTTTTCTAAGGAATGTGTTGGGATTTCTGAACAGTTCTACAAGATTTCTTGGGATTTCCAATAAATTTCACGGGATTGCTAGGAATCTAAGAATTTCTAGGAATGTGTAGGGGGCTCTGAGATTAGATGTGTATGTACGTTCTATTGTGTTCAAGATTTTCACGGGCAGAATCAAGATTTGTATGGAATTGATAGGGATTCCAAGATTTCTTTGGAGATTTTGATTATTTATAGAAATTTCTACGGGATTTCTGAGGATTTCAGGAAATTGTAGGGAATTCTAAAAGTTTCTCTCCAGATTCTTCGAGATTTCTGAAGATTTTTGCGGTTTATTACATATCTTTGAATATTTCTACAAGACTTTTGAGAGCCTCCAGAAATTCCTACGAGTTATTTGAGGATTTTCATTCATTTTTTAACTCTATTTCCTCCACCCAACTGAGTTTATTTTCAAGAATTTGGAGATTTCTGAAGACTTCTAGGGGATTTTTTCAAGATCTCTACAATATTTCCAAGAATTTTTGAAGATTTTTGCAGAATCTCTAGGAATTTCTTATGATTCGTATGATATTTCTGAAAAAATGCCCAGTATTCCTGAGAATCTCTGTTGATTTTTGTGGATTTCTACGGGACTTCCAAAGATTTCCAAGATGAAAGATTTCTACGGGATTTCTTGAGATTTTTGAGGCCGCCAAAAAACTTCTTTCAATTTCTTAACATTTCTCTGGGTCTTCTAGGAATTTATGAAGATTTGTATGGAATTTATAGATATTCTTGAAGGATACTATGAAATTTTTGAAGAATTTTCAGGCTTTTCTAGAGGTTCCTACATAATCTTCTAAGGCATTTACGAGATTTTCGAAGATTCCTGCGAGGATTCCTGTAGAAACTTCTGGGGATTTCTTGAGATTTCTCCGGGATATACAAGGATTCTTGAAGATTCGCTCAGAATTTCTAGGGATTTCTGAATATTTCTACGGAATTTCCAAGGATTTCTAGAGATTTCAACAAGATTTTCAAGGTTTTCTGAAGATTTTCACAGGGTTTCTGAGGATTTCCAAAGATTTTCAATATTTTTTTCGAAATTCTGATCTGAGAATGAAGATTTTAAAAGATCTATGAGCTAGACTGAAGATTTGTATAAAATTCCCAATGTTTTCGAGATTGCCTCTGTATTTTGAAGATTTTTATGGACTTTAGATTATATTTATCCCTCTATTATTATACTATCCACTGCGGGGAATTCGAAAGGATTCTACAAGATTCGTGGGAATTTCCAAGCTCTTGGGCAACTCGTGGAAACTCTGGATAATCGTTACTTCCAAACCATGAATTCCTGATCCAATTTGGTCAGGACAGTGCTTGATTAGATCAAGTTTGGCTGAGATAGTCAGTCAAATCTGGTTGAGATCAAGGGATAAGCGTCAATAGACTTCTCATGGAAGCTGAAGACCTATCTCAAAAAACCTGTTCAGAAAATTCTAGGGAGTACTGGAAAGCTTGAGGAGACTATGAAGGATCTTTCTCTTCGTCTGGAGAGCTCCAATAAAAGCCGGAAGACTTGAAAGGGAACTCCTTTAGGGAACACAAGAGAGTCCTGGGAAAGCTCGAGTAACTATGGGAGAATTTCGTTGCCTTGTAAGTCCCTTGAGCCAAGTTTATCCCAACAGTGGCTGGTCTATAGACGCGACGTCTGGTTGGGACCAAAGATGTAGATTGTAATTTTCCACTGTACATCTCTACGAGATTTCTAGAAATTCTTGAAGATTCAATTTGGATTTCTAAGGATTTCTGAATTTTTCTAAGGAATGTGTTGGGATTTCTGAACAGTTCTACAAGATTTCTTGGGATTTCCAATAAATTTCACGGGATTGCTAGGAATCTAAGAATTTCTAGGAATGTGTAGGGGGCTCTGAGATTAGATGTGTATGTACGTTCTATTGTGTTCAAGATTTTCACGGGCAGAATCAAGATTTGTATGGAATTGATAGGGATTCCAAGATTTCTTTGGAGATTTTGATTATTTATAGAAATTTCTACGGGATTTCTGAGGATTTCAGGAAATTGTAGGGAATTCTAAAAGTTTCTCTCCAGATTCTTCGAGATTTCTGAAGATTTTTGCGGTTTATTACATATCTTTGAATATTTCTACAAGACTTTTGAGAGCCTCCAGAAATTCCTACGAGTTATTTGAGGATTTTCATTCATTTTTTAACTCTATTTCCTCCACCCAACTGAGTTTATTTTCAAGAATTTGGAGATTTCTGAAGACTTCTAGGGGATTTTTTCAAGATCTCTACAATATTTCCAAGAATTTTTGAAGATTTTTGCAGAATCTCTAGGAATTTCTTATGATTCGTATGATATTTCTGAAAAAATGCCCAGTATTCCTGAGAATCTCTGTTGATTTTTGTGGATTTCTACGGGACTTCCAAAGATTTCCAAGATGAAAGATTTCTACGGGATTTCTTGAGATTTTTGAGGCCGCCAAAAAACTTCTTTCAATTTCTTAACATTTCTCTGGGTCTTCTAGGAATTTATGAAGATTTGTATGGAATTTATAGATATTCTTGAAGGATACTATGAAATTTTTGAAGAATTTTCAGGCTTTTCTAGAGGTTCCTACATAATCTTCTAAGGCATTTACGAGATTTTCGAAGATTCCTGCGAGGATTCCTGTAGAAACTTCTGGGGATTTCTTGAGATTTCTCCGGGATATACAAGGATTCTTGAAGATTCGCTCAGAATTTCTAGGGATTTCTGAATATTTCTACGGAATTTCCAAGGATTTCTAGAGATTTCAACAAGATTTTCAAGGTTTTCTGAAGATTTTCACAGGGTTTCTGAGGATTTCCAAAGATTTTCAATATTTTTTTCGAAATTCTGATCTGAGAATGAAGATTTTAAAAGATCTATGAGCTAGACTGAAGATTTGTATAAAATTCCCAATGTTTTCGAGATTGCCTCTGTATTTTGAAGATTTTTATGGACTTTAGATTATATTTATCCCTCTATTATTATACTATCCACTGCGGGGAATTCGAAAGGATTCTACAAGATTCGTGGGAATTTCCAAGCTCTTGGGCAACTCGTGGAAACTCTGGATAATCGTTACTTCCAAACCATGAATTCCTGATCCAATTTGGTCAGGACAGTGCTTGATTAGATCAAGTTTGGCTGAGATAGTCAGTCAAATCTGGTTGAGATCAAGGGATAAGCGTCAATAGACTTCTCATGGAAGCTGAAGACCTATCTCAAAAAACCTGTTCAGAAAATTCTAGGGAGTACTGGAAAGCTTGAGGAGACTATGAAGGATCTTTCTCTTCGTCTGGAGAGCTCCAATAAAAGCCGGAAGACTTGAAAGGGAACTCCTTTAGGGAACACAAGAGAGTCCTGGGAAAGCTCGAGTAACTATGGGAGAATTTCGTTGCCTTGTAAGTCCCTTGAGCCAAGTTTATCCCAACAGTGGCTGGTCTATAGACGCGACGTCTGGTTGGGACCAAAGATGTAGATTGTAATTTTCCACTGTACATCTCTACGAGATTTCTAGAAATTCTTGAAGATTCAATTTGGATTTCTAAGGATTTCTGAATTTTTCTAAGGAATGTGTTGGGATTTCTGAACAGTTCTACAAGATTTCTTGGGATTTCCAATAAATTTCACGGGATTGCTAGGAATCTAAGAATTTCTAGGAATGTGTGGGGGCTCTGAGATTAGATGTGTATGTAATTTCTATTGTGTTCAAAATTTCCACGGGCAGAATCAAGATTTGTATGGAATTGATAGAGAATCCAAGATTTCTTCGGAGATTTTGATTATTTATAGAAATTTCTACGAGATTTCTGAGGATTTCAGAACATTTTAGGGAGATCTAAAAGTTTCTCTCCAGATTCTTCGAGATTTCTGAAGATTTTTGCGGTTTATTACATATTTGTGGATATTTCTACAAGACTTTTGAGAGCCTCCAGAGATTCCTACGAGTTTTTTGAGGATTTTCTTCTAACTTTTAACTCCATTCCCTTCACCCAACTGAGTTTATTTTCAAAAATTTGGAGATTTCTGAAGATTTATACGGGATTTTTTCAGGATCTCTACAATATTTCCAAGAATTTCCGAAGATTTTTGCGGAATCTCTAGAAATTTCTCATGATTCGTATGATATTTCTGAAAAAATGCCCAGTATTCCTGAGAATTCCTATTGATTTTTGTGGATTTCTACGGGACTTCCAAAGATTTCCAAGATGAAAGATTTCTACGGGATTTCTTGAGATTTTTGAGGTCGCCAAAAAACTTTTATCAATTTCTTAACATTTCTATAGGTCTTCTAGGAATTTATGAAGATTTGTATGGAATTTATAGATATTCTCGAGAGATACTATGGAATTTTTGAATAATTTTTATGCTTTTCTAGAGGTTTCTACATAATCTCCCAAGGTATTTACGAGGTTTCCGAAGATTCTTGCGAGGATTCCTGTAGAAACTTCTGAGGTCTTCTTGAGATTTCTCTGGGAAATCCAAGGATTCTTGAAGATTCGCTCAGAATTTCTAGGGATTTCTGAATATTTCTACGGAATTTCCAAGGATTTCTAGAGATTTCTACAAGATTTTCAAGGTTTTCTAAAGATTTTCACGGGGTTTCTGAGGATTTTCAAGATTTTTTTTTGCAATTCTAATCTGAGAATGGAGATTTTGAAAGATCTATGAGCTAGACTGAAGATTTGTATAGAATTTCCAGTGTTTTCGAGATTTCTTCTGTATTTTGAAGATTTTTATGGACTTTAGATATTACTTATCCATCTATTATTAATACTATCCACTGTGGGGATTTTGAAAGGATTCTAGAAGATTCGTGGGAATTTCCGAAGTTCTTCTTGGAATTACTGGGGATTTCTGAAGATGCCTCATCAGATTTTTAAGAATTTATAGGAAGTTTTGAAATTTCTATGGGGTCTCTGGGAATTTGTTTTGAATTTCTAGGAGTTTCTGAATATATCTACAAGATTTTTAGGAATTTCTAGTCTCACCCTGTAAGACTCGTATCGTGCGGATGTAGTGAAACTTATTTTTTTTTAGTTGATAATAGCTTATTTATCCCTCTTTGGTTTGCTTGGATTTACTAGATGGTTTCAGGTTGTTGAATTTTTTTTTTTTTTCCCTTGGGGTTTATCTTGCTGCATCAACCGTAATAGGTTATCAGCAGCTCACATTGTTGGTTTTTTATTTAGGGCTTATATGGAGTCGTATATATCAATGTCTTTCAAAAAGTTTAGTACAGAGTTGTATTTGTCTGGGTTTATCAAGTTGATTTCACTTTCGGTTATGTTGTGCATGGTTCTTTGTATGTTGTATTTTGGGCAGACATAGAGGATATGCTCGATGGTTAGTATGACGTTGCAGATTTCGCACTGCACACGGTCTTGTCCGGACAATAGGAAGGAGTGTGTCAGTCTGGTGTGTCCGAGCCTGAGCCTAGAAAGTTTTATTTGGTCTTTTCTTTTTTCTGGGTATTTAAGAGTAGTAGAGACGGATGGTTTAATCTCTCTGAGGTGGGTATCTTTTAGGTTCTAAGTTTGTTGCCAAAGTGTAACTATTTTGTTTTTTATGTAGGTCTTGATATCAACTGGAGGATTAACTTGGCAAGATGGGAAAATGATGATGGAGTTAGAGAATTTCAGGCTTTTGCCGTGGAGGCGAAGAAGTGGTGATCTTAACTGCTTGGACTTGCTAAAGTTGATGCAGTGTGTTTTTGGAACAGAGAATTTGAAGCCTGATGTTTTGCTCCAATTTTCGATGGTATGTAAGGTGGACTGTAAGATTCTTTGCGTGGATTCAGGATCCTTTCCCCGAAGATATATGATTAAGTCATCTGCAAACAGGCCGCAGCGGACGGGAGATTTGATCTTTCCAAGTATCTCGTTCACCGCTATCAAAAAGAGAGTCACACTTATTACAGATCCTTGGGGAACACCGTTTTCTAGACCTTTTGTTTGTGAGAATGTACTATTAACTTTCACCTTAAATGTCCTGTTTTCCATAAAGTTTTGGATAAAAGCAAGAATGTTCCCCTTAATTCCCCACTCAATCAATTTGTCTATGATTGGTCGAGTCCAAGTCATATCGTAAGCCTTCTCTACGTCGAAAAAGATTGCCAGCAGACTTTGTTTTACAGCGAAGGCTTCACGTATTTCCGACTCAAGTCACACAATGTTGTCAATAGTTGAACGATGCTTTCTAAAACCATTTTGCTCAGGATGGAGTAAATTGGATTTTTCCAGGTGCCAGTTCAGGCGATTGTTGATGATTCTCTCTAAAACTTTGCACATTGTGCAAGTTAGCGATATTGGACGGTATGAATTTTTTTCATCGGTTGGTTTATCCGGTTTCAGGATGGACAGGACTGTAGAGTGAGACCAAGAGTTTGGAAATTTTTGGGTTTGCCAGATTTCGTTGTGAATGTCCAGTAGTTTCAGCTTAGCACTACATGACAAGTTCTTGAGAAAGGCGTAAGGGATGTCGTCAGGGCCGGGGCAAGTGTCTTTGGATGATTGTAATGCTTCTTCGAGATCTGCCGAAGTAAGTGACAAATTTAAGGGATGTAAGTGCTTGTAAGGTGTTCATCTACCCCTTGAGATTCCCTGTTTCCTTTGTACTGCAGGAAGTCTTGGTCGAAGTTTGAATCACTGGAATTTGCACAAAAGTGTTCGGTCATGATTTCAGCTATGTCGTTGTCGGTGTCGTATATTTGGTTGTTATTTTTAATGGTTGCAATTTTGGGGCGAGTTATAGACTTGAGTTGTTTTACTTTATTCCACACCTCTGACGCTGGAGTCGAGGGATTGATAGTCGAAACATAGTTTTCCCAAGATTCTTTCCTGCTTTTTTCAACTACATACCTTGCTCGTGCTCTAAGTTTTTTGAAGATCAATAGATTTTCTAGGGAATTAGTTCTTTTAAATCTGTTGAATGCATCTTTGCTGTTTTTAATTGCTTCTGCAACTTGTTTGTTCCACCACGGTACTGGTTTACGATTCTTTGGAATAGAAGATTTACCTATATGGTTGTGGGCAGCAGACAGCATGATGTTGGTAAATTCTTGGACGGACTTATTGATGTCTTTTCCGCTGAAGGACTTGGACTCAAGTTTACTATCAATTTCGTCAGAATATTGGAGCCAGTTGGCGCTTTTAAGATTCCATTTAGGAGAGTTGTGCGAGGTATTTCCAACATTGATTAGATGATTCTTTATTTTGATAGGGTAGTGATCACTACCATACAGATAAGAATAAGTTTCCCATGTTAAGTAGGGAGTGAGTGTGGAGCTGCATGCTGTCAAGTCAAGAGCGCTGTGGTTTCCAGTGAAGGTATTCAGTCTGGTTGGAGATCCGGTGTTCAAGAGTCGAGCAATTGTTCAATTTTTTGACCTCTTTGATTTGTGTATTGTGAGCCAAATATTATGTTATGGGAATTGAAATCACCTAGTATTATGCGTGGAGTCGGTATTTGATCAAGGAGGTCTGATAGCTCTTGTTGGATGATTTCTCTGTTGGGAGGAATATAAATGTTGCAGATGAAGATTTTAATTTTGAATTGGATGGAGAAAGCGACAGCTTCTAAGTTGGTGTTTAGATTGAGTTCATGCGTGGTGTAATTCGAACTTACAAAAGAGGAGACTCCACCACTTGATCTTTCTCTGTCAAGACGATGTTTAGAGAAACATTCATTACCCTTGAGGCTGGGATCACTTTTTAAGTGAGTTTCCTGTAGGCAAATTATGGAGGGGCTATCCTCAGCGATTAGTAGTTTTAGTTTCGGTAGATGGGTATAATACCCATTCAGATTCCACTGTAAAATAAACATGTTGAATAAATATCAGAATAAATCGAGATCAGATTGGGATAGATTTTCTTCTCGTGAGTCAAGAGAAGTACTACTTTGTGTTCGTGGATGATTCATTGTGTTTTCCTCGCCTTTCATGAGATTTTTGATTTTTTTCTGGATGCGGGTGAACTTTCCTTTCATAGATCTGTTTTCTAGATTGGGGTATATTTCAAACATCATATTTACCAGCGAATCAACATCATTTGTGCACCGTTTAGCTTCGAGTAGTGGGTTATTGTTTCCTTTACAATTCTCAAGGAAACCCTTGAAAACGTCAAAGGTCAGGGGAAATGCTTTGGGGTTTTTATCAATAAGAGTTTGGATGATTTCGAAACCTGCGTCCATGCTGAGAGATTCCGAGGAGCTAGAAATTTTGTTTTTCGTGAGCTCGGTGTCAGGTTTCGAGATTTTCTGTTTTTTGGGAAGATTTCTAGGCTTAACTAAGGAGGCAGATAGAGATTCCTGAGATGCTTCAATTTTATCGGAAGGGTCTTGTGATTTATCCATCTGTTCATCTATTGCCGGTGAGTCTAAACTCTCTGATGGAGGGGGGCGTTTTCCTGAACCTTTTTGTAAGTCAACTTAAAGTTTTTCAAAGGTCTGCGATATTGAGGGTTGTTGCTGTTGTTGTTGGGTCCGACAAGAACTGGAAATATGCCCCTGTTGACCGCAGATAAAACATGTAAGATCGTCATATGTTAGGAAGATGCGATAATTAGTATTTTCATAGTTAATGACTGAAGATGAAGTTAATTCAATATTCTTATCGGGGGAGGCATAAACGTGCCTTCTAAAGCTCAAGACGTGAGTATACTCTTCATCCTCATAACCATAACCTGCTCTGAGAAAAGATATTGGTGAAACCAGTTTTAGTCCAGTATTCTTAATCTCTTTTGTTCGATGATTTCATCCGGAATTGATGGGCAAACGTTTGATATTATTATTCTTTTGGAGGGAGTAATCAGTTTTTGGATTCCTATGTCAACACCTTTTATAGTAATAGACTTGTACTTACTTGTTAGGTCATTAACCATCTGTGGGGATGACAAATAAATGCACATGCGATCGTTTGAAATCCGAGAGGCAAACATGATGTTTTTAGGACCCACAATATTACCAACAGATTTCACATAATCGATTCTTGTTAATTCTTCGTTGATGTTCATAATAATTGCTTGTTCTTTTTTTGGGTAGACTATTGAAGGGCGAGTCTTGGCAGCGTTAACATAAGAAGGGGTGTTGTTTTGTGTACTGTTTGTGTGTGTGGATGAGCTTCTGTAGTCAGAAGCCATCTTATTCAGTTTCAAAGCGTAGTGGATTCAATTGTAAACAATTGGTACGCCACTGCCGGGCGCACCTGGCATCCAGCAAAAAGTGATGTTTTTGCCGAGATATAACTTTGGATAGATACCACTGACCTGTTTCTGTTGAGAATAAACCTGCATTAGAAGGATGTTTCCATCGATGGTTAGGTCCAAGACGAGTCCTGGGTGCAAAAAATTCAGGTTGGTCGAAAAAATAGGAAGAAAACACTACTGTAAACACGTGGTTTTCGCGTATTCTTAGGAGAGCACTCAAATGCGTGTTCACTGCGATAACACTCTTATCGGAAGCTCTTAAATGTTTTATTTAGAAGGAAATGCATGGTTGAAGCTCGATTAGGCTTCGCAATGATAAAAATTATTCTGACTATCGACGCCGTCCCAAGCGGGCCGAAAAAATTGGCGTAGATATCCGTTACCAGATGGCGCTTCACGCTCAGCTCACTGCAAAAAAATCATCAAAGCCGCCACTTAATACGTCTCCATCAATCATTCAATGATGTAATTACAAAGTGGGAGTAGTGGAACGTAAAACGAAACGAAACAGCGCTAGCCGCCAGCGGTGCTACTGCATTGCACCAAAGTTCCGAGGGCGTACTATATGCCGGCTATTACGCGGCACGGGCGTCCGACGCGTGGCGAAGCGGCCCGGAAATAGAGATCTTTAAACAAAAGCGGCGCTCTCTGTTTGCGTTAGCCCGGCGCGCTTTGATTCTCACTCATTTTCGGTCATTTTTATTTTATTCGGTTGGCAATTCCAGGCTCCGTTTGCCTCCTGTGTTTGCCTTCGATGCTTGCCGACTATAGTTGCCTTCTATGCTTGCAATCTATGCCAGCCATCCACGCCGGCCGTATGCCTTTGATTGCGTTTGCCAGCGCGCGCGTTATTATTAGTGCAAAGTTCTGAAGTTGGCAGTAATGGAATCGGATGGGGAGTAGGGAGATGCGGGTGAAGAGACGTGCGCGGGGGTAGAGGAACACACGGTCTGGCTCTCCTGCGGGTGACTCTGATTAGTCTGATTACCGAGTTCTCGTTTCTGTGAATAAACATGCCCAGATTGGTCATTTGAGAATGGTGTCCCGGATGCGCTATTGCCAACTTCGCGTGAGTTTACGTAAACTCTTGGTCTTCAGGCTCGTTTGCTGGAATTTGTTCCAAACTCGCGGGTATTTTCGAGGCATATTTGAGCTTACTGTATCGTTCAGTCATTCGTGTCCCTGATTAGATAACGAGTCATGTGGCTATCCACTACTATCCAGTCTAAGTTGTGAGGAACCAGGTTTTATTTTATAATGAATTGAAATACAAGCGCTGCGCCGCCCATGAAATAGTTCCAAAACTTCACCTTCAGTTTGTTTTCGAACTGTATCGAATATAGACACAGATTTGGGGAAACGCATCTGGTCACACGGAGGTCCACGGGAATGGAGAAGGAATTTGTATCGCTTTGTATATGCGGGGAGAGCTCGCTGGTTTTTAGCTCACTTTCCCAAAAAAATGGGAAAAAGGCGCTTTTAGCTTCACTTTGTCCGTCCGTCCGTCCGTACCCGGGATAACTCTTCGGGAAAGAAAGATATCGATAAGGTGTAAACGCTGATCAATAGTACATATGTCCAGGATGTCAAGTTGACTTTTAGTTTTTTGTGCTTCTGCCGCCATCTTTGATCCGCCATTTTGAATTTCTCTAAAAGTGATCCGATTGGAATGAAATTTGCAGGCAATTTGAACCACATCAAGATCTATCCAATTTTTGACAATTGATGTCCTGTCGCCATCTTGTATTCTCCATATTGAACATGTTTCGAAGTGATAGAACTAGGAGAATTATGCTTCAACGAAACGAGATATCGATGTGGTGCAAACGCCAATCGAATGCGTACGTGACCATCATATGAAGTTGACCAATGACTTTTGTCACTTGGCCGCCATTTTTGATTCGCCATTTTGGATTTCTCTGAAAGTATTCTGATTCGAGTGAAATTCGCAGGCAATGTGAACTGCAATAAGATACATCCAATTTTCGACAATAGATGCCCCGCCGCCATCTTGTATTCTCCATATTGAACATGTTTCAAAGTGATAAAACTAGGAGAATGATGCCTCAACGAAGAGAGATATCGATGTGGCGCAAACGCCAATGAAATGCGTACGTGTCCACCATATAAAGTTGACCAATAATTTTTGTTATTTGGCTGCCATCTTGATCCGCTATTTTGAATTTCTCTGAAAGTTGTCTGATTCGAGTAAAATTCGCAGGCGAAGTGAATTTCAATTAGATACATCCAATTTTTGACAATTGATGCCCCGCCGCCATCTTGTATTCTCCATATTGAACATGTTTCAAAGTGATAGAACTAGGAGAATTATGCCTCAACGAAAAGAGATATCAATGTGGTGCAAACGCCAATCGAATGCGTACTTGACCACCATATTGAGTTGACCAATGATTTCTGTCACTTGGCCGCCATCTTTGGTCCGCCATTTTGAATTTCTCTGAAAGTGGTCCGATTTGAGTGAAATTCACAGGCGACGTGAACTTCATCAAAACACATCCGATGCTCTGCCGCCATCTTGACCGCTATATTGTATGACGGCAGCAAACGTTGCCGTCGCACAGTGGGCTAAATCATCATTCTAGCTGGACAAAAGTCAAGAAATGCAAGACACTGGGATTTGATGTATATTCTTTTGGTTCTATTCCCAATACCTGTAGTGTATTAAAAATCATGATAGACAGGTACTGAAACAAATGCAACGACTTTAACAGATCAGTAAACATTGATATACCATTTATTCAGAAATTGGGTTCATCGAGATTTTGACGATCTCAGCTCAAAAACTGTAATACGTTTTTGAAAAGTGGCTTCATTTCATGAAATGGACGTCCATAACAGAGGTAATTTGGTCTTATTCATCAGAAACTCATGTATATTTCACTCTTTCTGGTCCACATTAACTTTATGACTCACGTTCAGAAAATGTTTGTCAAACTTTGGAAGCTTGTTGTAAAAAACTTCCACGAGTTTCCAATGATTTTCTTGTTTTACTGAATAGATTGATCCTTCCTGATCATGTGTACAAAGAATTGGCTGCCAGCTACTGCCTAAACTATTTTTTCATGGCCATGCGTGTTGAAATCGAAACACGAGATAATTTCTACAAAACTGATCATAATTAAATGAAACTTCGTGGTATTGTAGCTCATAAAAACTACTTTAAAAAAAAAGTATAACACTTGAGCAAGCTTCTTCGAGAAAATTTTGAAAAAAAAAATTCCGACGCCAGGATTCGAACCCGCTCTGAATTTGAAAATTTGATCGGAATACTTTTGTCCAGTCAATGTAGCCATTCCTCCCACTGTGCGTCGTGGTGGTTCTTGCCTTGTCGGCAAATCCGCGGTGAAGATTAGGTACAATATCGGTCCCAGGACGCTACCCTGAGGAACTCCAGATTTTATGGGCTTCAACTCCGACTGCTCAACACCCTGTCTAACGAAGAAAAATCGGTCGGTCAAGTAGGATTCCAACAATTGAAAGTGAGGATAAAGAAGGTACTTTTTTATTTTATATTGCAGTCCTTCGTGCCATACCTTGTCAAAGGCTAGTGATACGTCTAAAAAAGCGGCCGAGCAGTATCTCTTGGCATTAAGATCTTTCGTTATTTGTTTGACCAACCTGCGCACTTGTTCCACAGCTCCATGATTATTGCGAAATCCGAATTGGTGCTCTGGTATAATTTGCCTTTCGTCGATCACTGCTTTTAGTCTTTTGACGTATATTTTCTCGAAAACTTTTGAAAGTATTGGCAGGAGACTCATAGGTCTGTATGGATTGACATTTTTTTGTTTTTCTCTCAGGTTTGAGAATCATCACAATTTGAGAAACTTTCCAGGTGCTGGGATAATAGTTTGTTTTCAGTATTGCATTGAATACGCTGGTTACCAGATTGATGCGTTTTTTTGATAATTCCCGTAGAATCTTGCCAGTGATTAGATCGAATCCTGGAGCCTTTTTGATATTTATCTCCTTTTGGATAACTCTCATTATTTCCTTTGATTTGATTTTTTAATGTGGGAGGTCCATTTGAAATGGTGCAGTCAGATATTCACTTAGTTCTTCCTCCTTTTCGGCTGGCGACTGTGATGGAAATGGACTGAATACATTTTGCAGATGATTGGCAAAAGCAACAGCTTTTTCTTTATCTGTTCGAGCCCATGCACTGTTGTTTCGGATTGGTGGGTTGTGTTGTTGGGGCCATTCTAATTTTTTTGTCGCTCTCCATAACGCATATTCCGTTTTAACAGTCGGTGTCAGATCCTCCAAGTAATGCTGGATGCTTTGGTTTTTATATTTGAGTATTATCTCTTTCAACTTTCTGGTAGCCCTGTTCAATTTCGATTTGTTTTCCACAAGTCTGGTCCGCTGCCACTGTTTTCGTAATTGACGCTTCTCGGCGATCTTTTGTTGAATTGCGAACGGTATTTTGCTTGTTCTTTGTCTTGAATTCTGGCTAGGGGTAGCAAACCAAGCTGCTCTTTGAATATTCATTTCCAAGTATTCCACTGCTGTGTCAATGTCGGGTCTGCTTTTTTTTACCATTTACAATGCTGCATCAACCATTGAAGGTTATTAGCAGCTCACTTGAGTTACTGAAGTGTGACGTACGGGTTAGATGGAGTCAAATATTTGGATTTCTCACAGGAAAGTTAGAACTTTATCATATTTGTTAGGGTCTGTAAGAGTTGTTGGAGACTCTGCAACACCATATAGTGATCTGTGATTGTGGTGGTTTGGGCAATGGTAGAGGATATGGTCGACTGACAGATGGATGTCGCAGGTTGGACACTTTGGACGATCTTGCCTTGACAACAAAAAGGAGTAGGTAAGTCTGGAGTATCCCAGTCTCAACCTATTGAGTTTAACTTGTTCGTTTCTTTTCTCCGGGCAGGTGAGAACTGTACAGATGAATGGTTTTGTTATTTGGTTTTGTTTGGTCTTTTCGGTCCCAACACTGCTGCCAGATACGAGATATACTGACCTTCACATATGTTTTGAGGTCAGCTGGGGGATTAATTCGACAAATTAGTAGATTGTTCGATGATGTTGCCTTTTTGGCCAGATCGTCAGCTCTTTCATTACCATCTATTCCGATGTGTGATGGTGTATACATGAAAACTATTTTGTCAACCCTATCGGACAGTTCGTCTTTTATTGTTTGTATAAGGGGATCTCGTGGGTAAAAATGGTTCAAGGCCTTTAGTGAGCTTAGAGAATCTGAACAAATAATAAAATTTATTTTAGGGTGTGTTCTTGTGTAAATTAACGATTTAAGTATGGCATAGAGTTCAGCTGTATAGATAGTATTGTAGTTTTGGAGGCGAAAGGATTGTTTAGATGTTGGGGTGATTAGGGCAGATGCCACTTTATCGTCAATTTTGGAGCCATCGGTGAAAATCAGTCTGTGATTCTAAAAACCATTGACTATTTTAAGAAAATGAGTCTTGATAAGAGTGTGATTCGTTTCAGCTTTGTCAAACCTTGTAAGATCTCAGATCAATTTAACCTTAGAGTGTTTCCATGGTGGGACCGAGGAGTTTTGCCAAGGAAGAATTTCAGGGATGGTGAAGTTGATTTCTCGTTGGGTGCAAGCGACTATTTCATGAGCTAGTGGAGCTACACTCCCGTTCAAAGTGATTTCAGGCCTAGTTGGGAACACTAAGTCACGACTCAGGCTTTGTGGATTTGAGAGGGTGTTTATAGCGAAGTTCAGGGTGGTTCGTTTGTTGCGGAGTTCGAGAGGGGGCTCGTTCACCAACGCTAGGAGACTTTCCACCGGAGTGGTACAAAACGCTCCTGTTGCTATTCTTGATAGCCAATGATTGTATAGCACTGATGGATCTGAGGTACCACTTTTTGGCTGTCATGAATGCAATCGCTCCATAGTCAAGTTTTGATCTTATAAGACTGCGATAGATCATCAACAATGTTTTGGTGTCTGCTCCCCAGGTGTGGTTAGACAAAATTCTCATTAAATTTGAACCTTGGTGGCATGATGTCTTGAGTTGTGATAAGTGTTGTTTCCAAGATAGCTTCTGATCAAATGTAATGCCTAAAAATTTGGTTGATTCAGAGAATTTTAAGCTTCTGCCGTTCAGTCGAAGGAGAGGGGATCTTATTTGTTTGGTCCTACTGAAGTTGATGCAGGTTGTTTCTTGCGTAGAAAATTTAAAACCTGATGTTGAGCACCAGTTTTCTATGTTACGCAATGTTGCTTGAAGGATTTCTTGCATCGATGTAGGATTTTTTCCTCTGAGGTATATCACCAAATCATCTGCGAATAGACAACAGCGGACTGGAGCTTCAATGCGTGTTAGTATGTCATTAATTGCTATCAGGAATAGGATCACACTCAAGACTGAGCCCTGGGGAACACCGTTTTGCAGTTTCTTACTGTTGGAAAAACTGTTGTTGATTTTGACTTTGAATGACCTGTTACGTAAAAATTTTTGGATGAACGCCAAAATATTCCCCTTCATGTTCCATTCTGTCAGTTTTTCGATCACATGGCGAGTCCAAGTCATGTCATAGGCTTTCTCGAAGTCAAAGAAGATGGCCAATAAGTTTTGTTTGGTTGCAAAAGCCTGATGTATCTCGGATTTCAACTGTATTATGTTGTCAGTGGTTGAACGGCGTTTTCTGAAACCATTTTGGGCGGGATGAAGCAAATTATCTTTATCCAACTGCCAAGACAAAGTTTTGTGATGATGCGCTCGAAGGTTTTGCACATAGTGTTGGTCGGAGATATTGGACGGTAGGAGCTTTTTTCATCACTTCGTTTGTTTGGTTTCAATAGTGGTATGACAGTTGATTCAGACTACGCTTTGGGGGAAACCTGAGTTTTCCGAATCTTATTGTGAATGTCCAAGAGTTTGGCTTTGCCTTTAGCCGTTAGATTTTTCAAAAAAAGATAGGGGATATCGTCGGGGCCAGGGATAGAGTCTTTGGCTGATTTGAGCGATTCGTTGAGTTCTGATAATGTAAGGGGAGGATTGATGTGATGAGTATTGTCAAGACAGTGGTCAGTTACTTCTTGCATTTCCCTCACTCTTTTATATTGTAAGAAATTTTGGTCGAGTTCAACTCACATGAATTTGTACGAAAGGATTCAGCCAAGACCTCAGCGATGTCAGTTTCAGATTCATAGATTTGATTGTTGTCCTTGAGTATTTTTATTTGAGGGCGGTTGATGGATTCAAGTCTCCTAATTTTGTTCCAGACTTCCGAGATTGGGATGGATGACGAGATTGTGAATACATAATTTTCTCAGGATAGCTTTTAACTTTTCTTGGTGATATACCTTGCCCGAGCCCTTAATCTTTTGAAAGTTAGGAGATTTTCAGGGAAATTATTTCTTTCCAGTCTGTTGAACGCATTTTTGCTTTCTTTTATGGCGTCTGAACATTCTTTGTTCCACCATGGAACAGAAGTATGTTTTTTTAGGGCAGTAGACTCACCTATAGATTTGTGAGCTGCCGTGAGTAGGATGTCAGAGAATTTTTGGATTATTTGGTCAATGTCGTGGTTAGTAATGTGCACCAGGTCAAGATCATGCTCTACCTCATCAGAAAACTTGGTCCAGTTTGCGGTTTTTAGTTTCCATTTGGGGTGGTGATTATTTAGATCGTTGGTAGAGTTTATTTGGTCATTTCTCATTTTAATGGGGTAATGGTCACTACCATGGAGGTAAGGGTAGGTTTCCCAAGACAAATAAGGCGTGAGGTTGGAGGTACATAAAGTGAGATCTAGAGCACTGGAACTGCCAGTAAACGAGTTGAACCTGGTAGGAGCACCTGTGTTAAGTCGGATTAGATAAAAAAAGTTAAGCCATTGTTCTCCAATTTGACCCGCTATGATTTGTCGAGGAAGAACCAAACAATATATTATGGGCGTTGAAATCACCCAGTATCACACATGGAGTGGAGATCTGGCCAAAAAGATCTTCCAGTTCTTGTTGGTGGATTCCTCTGTTTGGGGGAATGTAGACATTGCATATTGATATTCGAGATTTTAGTTGTATTGAGAAGGCAACCGCTTCAAGGTTTGTGTTGAGATCGATTTTTTGGGAGTGATAATTTGTGCTAACGTATGAAGCTACTCCTCCACTCGATCTTTCTCTGTCTAATCGGTATTTGGAGAAACATTCATAACCATTAACCTCTGAGACAAGGATCGCTTTTTAAATGTGTTTCTTGTGAGCAGATTATGAGGGGCTTGTCGTTAGCAACTAGGAGTTCTGATTCTTCTAAATGGGTATAGTACCCATCCAAGTTCCACTGTAGAATGAAGGAAATGATTTTATTGGTAGGGTTTGGGAGGGGGGTTAGTATTCGTCTTGTTGGGAGTCTTGAGAATTGAGAGAGCAGGTGCTCAGGCTCAATGATCTGCTCTTTCCTTGTTCAAGGGTTGTCATTTGACTTTTGATCTTTTCATGTAGGTATACGGGTGAATCTTGTTTTGGCAGCCTTGTTTGGAAGAATAAGGTATAGATCAAACATCATTTTCAAAAGAAATTCAACGTCATCTGCACAGCGTCTTGCCTCGCTAAGTGGGTCAGGGTGTTCTCTACAGTATTCCAGAAAACCCTCAAAGATGCTATATGTCACAGGGAAGGATTAAGGTTTTTTCCTTGGTTTTTTCTATGTGTAGTTTAATAGGCTCCATGTCCAAATCTAGCTGTAGAGTTTCAGAAAGAGATTCAGATTGAGAACTAGAAGGTTTGGGTTTGTCCAAGTTGGCTTCGGGATCTTCTATTCGGAGTTTTTTTGGCTTATTTTTTGGTTTTTGAAAGAATTTAGGTGTTTGTGATGCATTTTGGCTTTCAAATAGGTCTTAGGAATTTTGGATTGCATTGTCCGCCGGCGGCGAATCTAGGCTTTTTGAAGGAGCTGGGCGCTTATACCGTTGATCCTCGGTATCCATGGGAGTCTGAGATTCTGTAGATGGTTGGACAGAGCAAGTGCTATATACCGGGTGATCATTTGAAAACTTTCCACCTGCAATAACTCCCGATTCTTAGTCAATAGTTCTTCGAGCAAAAACAGGTCAATTTTTATATCGAGGTGGACATTTAAAACATACATTGGCAAATTTCTATCTTCAGCCCCCTCGCCCCCACCCATTCCAAGAATAAAATTTCAAATTACACTACCTACCTTGCGTAACATGCGTGCGTTCAAATTTCAGCTGTAAACGTCATTACCTGCGCTATCTTGCTGTTCCATTTTTATGTCCAATTATCATGAATCCATTTCTTGAATTGTAGTCATTGAATAATGTCCCTGTGCTTTGTACAATGATTTCATTTGTCATGCCATTGATGTACGTAATGTGTCATAATTTTTATGTCAAGGTTTCTGCCCTCGTCTTATCGCGACTCTCAGTAATTTTCCATGTCATTCTATGAATAATACTCACTGATATTTTGCTGTGCTGCTTGTGTATGTGAGGGCCTTCGGTGCGTTTATTAACATTTTCCTGAATACCGTGAAAGTCGTATTCCGTCTCAACGCCCGATTCCGCTGACTGTGTTCAATGTTTTGTTTTTCCACATGTGTCGTGTCATTGGGTTCTACCGTCCAAACAGGAAATGATTTGATGTTCCCTGTCAGGAAAGGGGCCGGGACTGCCATAGAAGATATGTTTGCTTGATTGCAAACTTAGTCGCTTGCGATTCACGTAACGAGGCACATGTCAGATTTTTTTCAAAATCAAGCATCTTTCCAGAGGAGAAGTGTCTCCAGAACCTTCGCTATTAGTCCTGAAAAGGAGCATCGGAAGATCTCTGCCATGAAAACCTCATTCTCCCTCAACGCCTTCTTTGTTTTGATTATTTTTGTGATCTCCCGATTATTATTCTAGATTTCCTCAAAATTCCTAACGTTCGGCACATGAACTTAAATCTCTGGAAAAATCATTCCAGCTGATCAAATTCAATCGAAAAAGGATCAGCAGGGCAACAGCAGAGGGGAAGACGAAGAAAACGGTGACAGGATAATTTAAAAGAAGATCAGAGAAACTTGGCAGTCGGACTGTGGCAGCGAAAAGTAGAAAAGCAACGAACAAAGTGAAAATGAAAACAGCTGTGGACCAGGTCAAGGTTTTCCATGAACCGTAGAGCCGAGCAAATTACTCATGGACAAAGCAGAATGTGTTTCTGGAGTTGACTGCATGCTATTTTGACCACGTGCAGACCAAAAGCGTCTTTAATTAGGAGACGAGTCATTTGGCTATCCAGCAATTTCTTAGTACTTATATAGACTATTTAAGAGCTTAGCGTACATCAACTTCATCTTTGATTTTATTCCATAGAATTCCTCACAAAGCTCCAAACGGCCAGCTGCAAGTTACGAGCTCGCATCACTTCGGGTGGACTTTACAACAACTGCAAACTCGATTATTTGAAACGCCTCTATGTTGCCGCTCGCGTTTTCGTGTCGCAAGTGCTTCATCTCTGTCGCACACGCTAACCCGTTCGCACCTGAACCGTTAACGCGATTACAGGACGGCACACATCCTTAGAGCTGCGGGCGTCTCTTGCCGCGTTATGTCAGTGCTTGGTTATAGCTCTACGTGTCGTTTTTTTGACGGAAACCGGCCCTCTTCAACCTCCTAACCGGCCGGCGGCGGCCGCGTCAATCGGAATTTAATTATCATCAGGGGGCGGGCGGCGGCACCGCGAGCATCACCACCGACGCGTCAGAGAAAGGGCTAACTTCATTAACCGTCACATCCGGATTGAAAAATTAGCCCTCGGGCTTCGGAGTTGTTGTTCGGCTGGGCTGGCGTGGCATCCGAGAGCGTTACCGTCAGAGCTGATGGTTAAATTTGCACGACCTTTGTGTCTGTTTCGCTGACACTCGCTCGCTCGATTTGGTTGTTCTCTATTTTTGCTTGCGGGCGCAAATGTCCGTCAGTTACGGAAGCAATTATCAGGAAAAGCTTTTTGGCGATGTGTTGAGTATGAAAAATGCAAATTCATGGAAAACAGTCAGCAGAAAGATATTGCAATTATTGAGATATAGGGTGGCCCAACACGAACAGAACTTAAGCCTCCTCACCTCCATTCACTTCAACTTCAATCGATTAATGCCAATATGGCCGGCGATGAAGACGCTGCTTCTGACACCGGCGAGGGAAGTTGCTTCAAGTGTTGCAAAACGAAGCTTACGCGTACAACAGTGTGTGTAAACTGTGGGGCTTCTTTTCACTTGGGCTGTCTCAGCCGAGTAAAATTCACAAAAATCGACAACAGTCGCATAATCTGTTGCAACAGTGACATAACCTCGAGAACACCAAGTAGTACCAGTGCCAAAGATGAAGAGAAGGAGTTCAGATTCAATCCGGACCAAATCCAAATTTCATCCTTGAAGAGAGAGAAAACGAGCTGTTACGGCAGCTATTCCAGCAAGCGAAGAGAAAAATTCCATCCTGAGTCAAAACAATGGCCTCCTGCTGGTTAAAATTGCATACTTGGAGAGATCACTCACAAGCCGTGCAATCCACTCCACAAATCAACCGTCAGCATCATACAGCAGTATTACAGCAACTGAAACGCAAACTAAGCAACGTAAACCACCAACTCCCATGGAAACTGTCAAGGGCAAATCTACAACGCAAAAACTGAAACTAAATCTAGGTCAAAAGGAAATACTCAACACCAAGCAAGTATCCCCTGAGAATAGTGCTCAACAGCTACATTCAGCACAACAAAAAATAATGCAGGATGTCATTGCGTTGAGAAAAGATGATGGGTTCCAGGAAGTCACGAAACCAAAACGTAAACAACGCCCGTTTCGGATACTTACTCTCGGGGATGCTAAAACCAGTGACGGCTTTACTGAAACACCTAAGAAAATATGGATATTTCTATCAAGAGTTTCTCCAAACGTCTCAAGCGAAAACATCATAAAGTTTCTGTAAGAAAAACCAAATAAATCAGATCGAGATTTTGTAGACGAGCTTCCTCTTGGTAGAAGCACAAAATGCTTTCGTGTGGGTATCAACTTTGCTTGAAAAGCTGAAGCATATGATGTAAATTTCTGGCCTAGAGGTGTACGATTTTCAAGATACTTCTGGAAGCGATCAAACGAGCACGACGAGGACGCTCCTGCCAGCACACAAAATTTTCGCACAACTCCTCTTGTGAAACCGCTAACGTTACAATTTTGTTCATGAATATACAATGTTTGCGTAGCAAACAATTAGAACTAGAGGTTGTTTCAACTGAAAATAACTTCAATCTTTATTTTTATAGCTGAGCACTGGATGTCGCAAGTTGAATTGGAAACAATAAATCTAGAAGACTATTCCTTGATCACTGAGTATTCCAGAAAGATGAGGCTCCATGGTGGTGTATGTGGCTTTCCAAAATCAGGAAACGACACTTCGAAGCTAAACTTAACGCGGTTTTGTGAAGAAATAACTTGTGAGGTTTGTGAGTATGTTTCTGGTGACGTCCGCTTCATTGCAGTTTACAGGTCTCTTTCTGGGGACTTCAACATGTTTCTAGAAAGAATCGAGGCGCTTTTACAGGAGAACGGCAAGCAGAATGTAGTTTTAATGGGAGACTTTAATGTACATTTTAACACAAATGATAACAATGCTCTAGAACTAAACAATATTTTTCAGTCATTCGGATTGAAACAAAAAGTCTTTGAAAACACGCGTGGAAACTATTGTATTGATAATGTTTTTACAAATCTTGAAAACATTGATGTGCAAGTGAAAGATTACAACTTATCGGACCACTGCAGCTTAGTAATCAATATTCAAAAACCCAGCAACAACCTAGAGCTGAATAATAAAACAGTCGAATACACTCCAATAACGGAACGTGGTTTGCACGCATTCTATGACTACCTCCGAAATACTGACTGAACCTTTCTGGAGAAAAACACCAACGTCAATTTCAAAATCATGACATTCAGCAAAATTCTCACTTCAGGCATCTCGGAACACTTCCCCACGAAATCTAGACAAGTATCAAGACACGTTAACAACAAAAATACATGGTTCAATGACAGGCTGAAGCAACTTAGAGATCAACTATCTTCCTTGAATGATTTACATCGTAGGCATCTCATTAGCCGAAACAAACTTGATACTTTTAGAAAGTTGTATAAAGAGGAGCTTACTGCTGCCAAAAAAGACGCCAACGATCGCTTCGTAGAACATCATAGACATAGACATCACAACATAGAACATGGTTTGGTTATCGTAGCGATAACCAAACCATCGGCTGCGTGGAAATTGATCAATAAAAACAAAATTAAACATTCTCTGATACCCCTGACACCAGCAAAAATGAACGATTATTTCAGCTATATAGCACAATCAATTTCAGATAAGCTACCCAAAACCAATATCAACCCTTCACAATCTACGAAAAAACACCTTGATGATTAAAAATACGACTTTCGCGTTCAAAGAAGTAACTTTCAATGAAGTAAATGATGCAATAGGCTCTCTCAAAAACAGTAGTACTAAAGATACGTATAACATGAACACAAAAATGCTAAAATCGGTCACCGACGTTATTGTGGCCCCACTTATAAATTTGATAAACACATGCATTCAAAATTCAACTTTCCCTGACTTCATGAAAGTGGCCGAAATAGTACCCATCTACAAGAAAGGTTGCAAACTTGATCCTGCAAATTACCGCCCCATTGCCATCCTACCCCTTCTTGGTAAAATTTTTGAGAAACTGTTGAACAAACCAGTATACCAGTACTTCGAAACTAATTGCCTCTTCCATATGGTACAGTACGGCTTCAGAACTAACCGTTCAACAACTCTAGCAGTCAGCAGATCATGTCGCGAAATTTCCGAAGCCTTCGAAAATAATGAATATTTTGACGCCAATTTTTATGACTTGACGAAGGCATTCGACTGTGTGGGCCACGAAATCTTGATCCAGAAATCAAGATTTTACGGCTTTCAGACTTCGAGCGAACTTTAAATGACTTCCTATCTGCAAGGGAGAGCACAATACGTTTGCGTGAACGATAAAAAGTCATGCCCTCAAAACATCAAAATTGGAGTACCTCAGGGGTCAGTTCTGGGCCCGCTGCTTTTCCTCATTCACGTTAACGACTTACCAAACTGCTCCAAGAGTAACCTGCTACTCTTTGCGGACGATACTACTACATATGACACAGACAAGGACATCACCAACTTGACAGCGACAGCAAACTTAAATCATACCATTTTACGACAATGGTTCGCATCAAACAAACTTTCTCTGAACGAGGGCAAAAAACAACAACCCACCTTTTCATTGAAATCCATGCATTCGAGGACTGAACCTGTAAAATTCCTAGGAGTAACGTTGGACTCTGGCCTCACTTGGGAAGCACACGTGACGACACTGTGCAAAAAGCTATCCTCGCGAATATTTCTAATACGTCAACTGATGTCATTGGTTTCCACGCAGGTTTTGAAGACAGCCTACTTCGGATTGTTCCAAAGTCATCTAAACTACGCAATTTTAGTCTGGGGTTATTCATCTCACATTACAAGGGTCTTTGCCATCCAAAGGAGGTGTCTCAGAATCATGTCTGGCCTTCGATACAGAGAAGACTGTAAACAAGAATTTGTTAACTCACAAATACTAACAGTGCCGTGCCTATACATTCTCCAAGCTGTCTTGTACGTGAAGTGCAATGAAGGGGACTACCAGGCATATCCACACACTTACAATACTCGAAATAAGGATCATCTTGTAATACCCTTTCACAGATATAAACGATCACGAGAGACCACGAACTACCATGGGCTCTTATTCTTTAATAAACTGCCATATAGTCTGGAAGATAAGTCTCCAGCGCAGCTCAAGAGGTCCCTCAAAGACGTCTTGCTAAGAAATGCTTTTTATTCAATAGCCGAATTTTTATCTTTTGAGTTTGTAAGTTAGATTTAGGTACCTACTTACCAAAAATTAATTGTTTATTTGCCATTCAAGTATTTACCTACTTCATTACCTTATCTTTTTTTTTTTGTTATGTTTTGACGGGTGTAAATGTTATTTTGTACATAATAGCACGAATAAAGATTGTATTGTATAACTTCAAAATTTCCAATGACTCCGCCCACCTTGCGATACATCAAATTTAAGAGAATTGAATTATTTGAAAGAATATTTCTATGGTTTGTAGCCACAACTTTCTTCATTCAACCTCCTAATTCTCTCCAGTACAGTCAACGTCATTCTGCACAGCATAGAGGGATTATCTTCTGTGTAAAAAGTGCCACTCAAATTCACCCCTCCACTCCCCTACCCAATTTTGAAATCTTGAATGACACTTCCTACTTTGTGATACATCAAATTGGATTAAAGCGAATTCTCCTCCTGGATAGAATATTTTCAAAATTTTCAAAACTCTACTTTTCCCCTAAAATACTTCGATTTTCAATTTATTGCGGGAGGGGTTGTAAATTTTTAAAGCATTGTTTTCAAAAAGAGAATTCAATTTCCTTTTATTTGATGTCCCACAAAGTGGGTGGTGTTTGTTAATTTTGTAGTTGGGGTGGGAAAGAGCAAAGGGGTGAATTTGATTAGCACTTTTTTCGCCGAAAATTTTCTCCTCAGATGCTAACTAGGATGACGCTGATTATATTAAAGAGAATTAAAGGGTCAACAATATGAAATGGGATAAGGTTAATGAGATAAGGATGAGGATAAGGATGAGGGGGTGGGGTTAAAATTTTTCTAAATATCTCTTACAGAAAGACAATTGGATTCTCTTTGATTTGATGTTTCGCTGATGAGAGTAGCAGTGTCATTTGAAATTTTAAAGTTGAGGTGGGTGGAAGTGGAGGGGCTGAGGATAGAAATTTGCCAATGTATGTTTCAGATAATATCCCCCTTGATATAATAATCGACCTGTCTAAGATTTTTCCAAAAAAATCAAGTAAAATGCCCCAAAATCCCTCTGTTGTGTTTTTGTTGGGCCACCTTGTATAGGAGGAAACATACTGATGCAAGGATACATTCAAGTACACGTCCCTGTTGAGTCTGTGCTTCTATAAAAATCAACGCCCCGTGGTCAAGTTGACTCTTATACTATACCAGGAACTGAGTAGTGCCTGGGTGAATAATTTACCACCTACTTAGATTGCTGGGCATTTTTAGTGATTTTTCACTGCGTATCCACACAGGACTCCAAAGGCCCCAGAGGGGGTCATAGTCCAGTAAAATAGGGATTTAACTTGGAACAAATTAGGGGCAGGATGAAAAAAATATGGCGATGTAGAGAATGGGAAACTGAATAAGAAAAACCAAAGTTTTATTTCCAGTCATCCCGGGAACCATGGAAAAAAAAATGGAGAAGATGGAAAAACATGCGCCGCGATCTTTCTTTTGAAACGGTGAGAGAATGGTGAGGGATGTGTGAAAACTGTCAGGAACAAAGTTGTAGGGAATTCAATAATCTACAAAAAAGTCCTTGAAAACATATGTCTCACTTCTTCAGTTTAGCCGTTTATCGTAGTCAAAGTTGCGCGCCGGTCTGGTGAAGTGGAAAAACTGTCCGCGTGACCTTCCTTCTTGGATGCTGTGAGAACGACAAGAGATATAAAAAAATTGTGGGCGACAAAGTTGTAGAGAATTGAATGTTCCACTAGAAATTTTTTTGGCCAATTATTATCGCTTCTAGTTTAGCTGTGAACCACGTTTGAAGTTGCGTGACAATCCTGTTGATAAAGTGGTTCTTCTGGAAAACTTACAAAAACCCTAGACTCGATGAAAAAACTACAACAATGTAGAGGATGAAAAACTGGATCTAAAAAACCAAAGTTTCATCTCACACCGTTTCGGGAAACCTGAGAAAAAAAAGAAAGACTTGAAAAATAGTGATTTGCACTCGCAGCTTCCTCATTGAATACTGAAATAAACGTGATAAATATGAAAAATCTGAACAAACTAGCTTGTAGAGGATTATATGATCTATAGAAAATCCCGTGATGTCATGTATGCATCTTTGTCGACTTAGCTGCGGAGCGCTATCAAAGTTGGGGTACATGACTCGTGACGCGTCGCAAATGTGGTAAAACTGGCACGACGCCGACGTTGCGACCAATGTTTAATTGATTATAAAACATGATTAAATGATTTGAAGAAATTGCGTGCTTTGTTAAACGTCTGGGTAGCCACTTATTGTTAGAATTATCATTGTAGTCATCATCATCGTCTTCCGAAACGACAATGCAGGAGCGTGAGAACAGGTAGTTCCACGGCAGTGGTGGCGGAACTTTTTACACTTGAGGTCAGCTTTTCTGCATCCAGAAAGCTTCTCGCAGTTTTTCAAGCATCTGCAGAAAATCAGCCGTAGCAGATTTTCGAGAGCTACGCTATCCTGGATTCTGATAGGCATCAACAGAGAAATGTTTAATTTCCAACCCCATTGTTGAGGTGGAAAGTTGTTGTTGAATGATCATTGTTCATCAGAAATCAGTTGAAAAACATCTCATTATCTAACGTTAATCACGTTTTTCAACTATTATACATATTGTGTTACAAAATACGAGTACTTTCTCAGTTTTAAGCCTGAGTGTCACGATACTATTTTCGTACTATTTCGATGCTATGGATATACGATTAGAAACGACAAATTCAAAAATTCCCCAGCAACCTAGTCTCTCGTCCTAGATTTCTAGAATGAAAATATGACGAAAATAGTACAGTGACACTCACGACTTCAATTTTGCCAAACAAGAAACTTTATACATAACAAAGCGTTCATCCGCGGAGTTACATTTCCAACAATAGTTACCAGACGTTCAACAAAGCAGGCAATTTTTTCGAATCATTCAATCATGTTTTTTAATCAATTGAACAATGACCGCAACGTCGTGCCAGTTTGACCACATAATCATAATCATAATCATCATAATCATAACATATGCGACGCGTCACTAGTCATGTACCCCAACTTTGATAGCGCTCCGCAACTAAGTCGACAAAGATGCATACATGTCATCACGGCATTTTCTATTGATCATTTAATCCTCTACAAGCTAGTTTGTTCAAATTTTCCATATTTATCACGTTTATTCAAGTATTAAATGAGGAAGCTGGGAGTGCAAATCGCTATTTTCCAACTTTTTCTTTTTTTTTCCTTAGATTTCCCGGAATGGTGTGGAATGAAACTTTGGTTTTTTAGATCCAGTTTTTCATCCACTACATTGTCATAGTTTTTTCATCGAGTCTGGGTTTTTTGTAGGTTTTCCAGAAGAACCACTTTATCAACAGGATTGTCACGCAACTTTGAACGTGGTTCACGGCTGAGCTAGAAGTGATAATATTTGGCCATGAAGATTTTCTAGTGAAGCATTTAATTCTCTACAACTTCGTCGCTCACAATTTTTTGATATCTCTTGTCGTTCTCACAGCATCCAAGAAGGAAGGTCACGCGGACAGTTTTTCCACTTCACTAGACCGGCGCGCAACTTTGACTGCGATAAACGGCTAAACCGAAGAAGTGGAGGAGTGGAAGGAGACATATGCCTCCACGGACTTTTTTGTAGATTATTGAATTCCCTACAACTTTGTCCCTGACAGTTTCTACACATCTCTCACCGTTCTCTCACCGTTTCAAAAGAAAGATCGCGGCGCATGTTTTTCCATTTTCTCCATTTTTTTTTCCATGGTTCCCGGGATGACTGGAATGGAAGTTTGGTTTTTCTTATTCAGTTTTTCATTCTCTACATCGTCATATTTTTTTCATCCTGCCCCTAATTTGTTCCAACTTTGGCCTAAAAATTGCCTCATTTTACTGGACTATCAGGAAAAGCCAGTGATGGACTAAATAAGGTAGTCGGCGCTCTAGGCGCGCGGTTGTCCAGTAGCGCCGCAGTTAAAAATTTTACGGATACTAGGGCGGGCCTTTGAGTGAAATGGCCCCCTTCCCCCAAAATTTTTATAAACATGAAAAATACAACAATTGCTGAGAAATGAAAAGAGAACTCTCCTGCTGTGCCTGAGGAAAAAAAGAGTGAGAAAAAACATGTTCTCTTTGAAACAGACTTTCTGGCAACCCTATCCATTATAACACAAGAGATTCAAATATAATCATTACAAATAAAATTCCATGATAGAAAAAACACACAATCAAACCTTTAATTTTTTCTGTAGATGTTCACATACATTGTTGTGTGAATCAGGTATACCCACGCGGTGTGCTCCCTTCACAATAAAAGAGCTCAATATTCATTTCAAACTGCGACTACTCTACTTGTAGCCCAGGCATTTTAGGTTTTGACCTGGAAAAAAATAACGTAAGTTTGGAAATTGGTGGAACGCTTCCACTTCAACCCCTTAATCACGTACTGAAAGTCCTAAAAAATCCTATGTCCGCTTCATCGGTTTTTGGCGGCAAAAAGCTGTAAGTGACATTATTTTAGAAACTATTTATTAAAATACGCGTTGAAGTTTCAATAAAGCTGAAAATTTCTGAAAATGATCTTCTCGGTCAGTTGAGCAACATATTGAAAGTCCTAAAAAATCCTTTCTTCGCTTCATTGGTTTTTGGCGGCACAAAGGTTCAAATGACATTATTTTGGAAACTATTTATTGAAATACAAGTTGGAGTTTCAGTACAGCTGAAAATTGCTAAAACTGGTCTCCTTTGTCAGTTAAACAACATACTAGAAGTCCTCAAAAATTCTATGTCCGTTTCATTGTTTTTTGGCGGCAGAAAGGTATATGTCACATTTTTTTGTTACTATTAAATAAAATACGGGTTGAAGTTTTGATACAGGTGAAAATATCAAGTCTCTTGGGTCAGTTGAGCCGCATACTGAAAGTCCTGAGAAGTCCTATGTTCGCTTCATTGTTTTTTGGCGGCAAAAAGGTGTAAGTGACATTGTTCCGGAAACTGTTCAATCAAACAGGCGGTCAAGTTTCGATAAAGCTGAAAATTCCTGAAAATGGTCTCCTTGATAAGTTCAGCAACATATTGGATATCCTAAAAAATCTTCTCTCCGCTTCATTAGTTTCTGGCGGCAGAAAGGTATAAGTGAAATTTTCTTTTGTTACTATTCAGACATATGGGTTGAAGTTTCGATACAGCTAAAAATTGCTGAAAATGGTCTCCCTGGTCAGTTGAACAACACACTCAAAATACTGGGAAAATTCCTTTTCGCTTATTGTTTTTTGGCGGAAAAAAGGTATAAGTGACTATTATTTATTGAAATAGGCGTTGAAGTTCCAATTCATCTGGAAATTGCTGGAACTGGCTTCCTTGATCATGTGAACAACATACTGAAAGTCCCAAGAAATCCTATGTCCGCCTCATCGTCTTTTGGCGGCAAAAAGGTATAAGATCATTTCTTGAAACTATTGTTCAAAATATGTGTTGAAGCTGCAATACAGTGGAAAATTGCTGAAAATAGTCTACTCGGACTAGTACAGTCAACTTACAAAGAAGACCATTTTTAGCAATTTTCACCTGTACAGAAACTTCAACCCGTATTTCAAAAAAATAGTTTACAATATAATGTCATCTATACATTTTTGCCGCCAAAAAAATGAAGCGGGCATGGGATTTCTCAGGACTTTTAGTATGTTATTCAACTAACAAAGGATACTATTTTTCAACTACTTTCAGCTGTGCAAAAACTTCAACTCATGTTTTAAAAAATAGTTTCCAAAATAATGTCACTTGAACCTTTTTGCTGCCAAAAACCGATGAAATGGACATAGTATTTTTTAGGACTCTCATTATGTTGTTGAGCTGACCGAGAAGACCATTTTCGACAATTCTCGGCTGTATTAAAACTTGACCGCGTGTTTAATTCAATAGTTTTTAAAACCATGTCACTCATACCTTTTTGCCGCTAAAAAAAAGGTCTGAAGCGGACATAGGATTTCTTGGACTTTCAACATGTTGTTCAACTGGACAAGGAGATCATTTTCAGTAATTTTCAGCTGTGTTGAAACTTCAACGCGTGATTTAATTATTTATTTGCAAAGCAATGTCACTTATACCTTTTTGCCGCCAAAAAACAATGAAGCGGATATAGGATTTTTTAGGACTTTTGATATGTTGTTCAACTGGCCGATGAAACCATTTTCAGCAATTTTCAGCTGTATCGAAGCTTCATCGCGTATTCTAATAGATAGTTTCGAAATTATTGTCACTTACACCTTTTTGCCGCCAAAAACCGATGAAGCGGACATAGGATTTTTTAGGACTTTCTGTATGTGGTTGAGGGGTTGAAGTGGAAGCGTTCTATCAGTTTTCAGACTTACGTTATTTTTTTCCAGGTTTTGGTCAATTTTATTCTAAAATGCCTGGGCTATTGGGTACTGGTACTACACATCACATACTACCTAACCTACGCCAAAGAACAATGGCCCAAAGTTCAGAAAGACTCAAAGCCTAAAGAGGGTTTTGTTTTTGCAATAATTCTACAAAAACAAGAACTTTTTATTATTTTATTATTATTCCTCCTTATGTTGAGTTTATTTGTTTTTGTTCCCAGAAGTTCATTTTATTTTTTCGTTTTTTTTTTCTGGAAAAGAAAGTTGAAAGTAAAAGAAAGTCACGTATCCACGTTCAGTTTCCTGCGTGTCCACTTCGAAGGCCTGCGTATCCATTTGGATGCGCAAAAGTACTTAAAAAAATGCCCTGTAAGATTGGGTTTTTAAGAGAGTCAGGGTATTCTATTCCATGTGAGAAATGTAGCCAAGGGCCGGTATTTCAATCTCCTACTATTCTGAAGCTCCCGGTAATCATTAGGATAATAGAATCACGAATAATAAAACCCCGTTTGAAGAAGTGGAGCTGCTTCACCTCACACTCAATTTAGTTTTCACTTGACCAAACACTAAAGCTTGCCAACTCAAGGAATATTTTCAACGCTTGCTGAAATATCTAAAGGAATCTTTTTAGGTACTTGTTTTGCAAGGCGAAATATGACCGCTCGCATTTGTAATGAAGCCGAGTTTGGCTGGCTCTTGAGCTGCGTGTGGCGAAGTGGCATACTTGAAGCGAAGTAAAAACTTACCCCTTGTATGTTCATTTTTTTTCAGCTAGGACGTGAAATTCGTCATTGATTTGACATATCACGAGGCTCACCTGTAACAAAAAAAATTGTTTTTGATACAAGAATTAGATGTAAATGACTTGGAAGCATCAAGCGGAAGAAAATGCTTCTTGCTTTCTGACTGCTGACAGCAGCAGAAGCCAAAGCTTCATATTTCTCAGTATCTACAAGCTGTGAAAATTTTTAAAGTTCATTAGGCTTTATTCTTTATTTGTAGAATGGAACTGTTCCAGTTCCATGTTAGGAAGTGAACCGGATCTTAATATCATAGATACTCTTCAGTGAAACGAGCGAATTCGTAGTTCCGAAATTGAACTCCATTATCACACAATATTATGGTACTCCAAGTGTTTTACAATGGAGTCGTTTTGAAAACGTCGACGTTCAAGCATTTCAGAAACGGTTATTATTTGGTTGAGAGAAACGTTTAAATATCCGGTCGGTTTTTAGCGTTATTTCCACGTTCATAAATGACGTCATGATAAATAAACGTCATTGGTCCAGGTGAAAAATCGCTTTGCTTCGCGGTAAAGAATCGTACCCATGAATTTCTCGAACCATGCAATTTCTTAAGCAAACTCTGGCGGACATCCTCACTTTAAATCATGAAACTTCGCCAAGGACAAGAATACCAAAGTAAATAATTGTAGCAAAGTCGAACGAGCTCCTCCGTTGAATCCACCCAAAGTTAGGTATGTTTAATCTAGAGTGGAGATATACTCGTAACTTGACTGAAGCGCGGGAGTACTCCAACGCAAAGAGAACATCTGATGGAACATTTTTTTTTCAAGCCCGCTCGTGCTGTTTTCGCTGGCATGCTCTCCCCTTTCCCGCAACAAAACATCACCCGAATATTTGCTCACACGCTTGTTATTTGACGTTTGCGGTGCCGGTATACATCCTGTATTTAATTTCGCTGGATTGTGGGGAAATGTCGTTGCGCTCGCGGCCCTACCGACTTCAAAGAACACGAGCCCTCGCTCGCGGGACCTTTCACTGCAAGTTTGTGACTTCTGTATCAACTCTTTCTGCTCCGCTCTTACCCCTTTTTACTCCCGTTCTGCTCTTCTCGTGATCCTCTCTACTCTCCTCTTGCTCCTCTCTACTCCCTTCCTGCTTCTCCCTACTTCCCCTTTGTTCCTCTTTCTACTTCTCCTCTTCTCCACCACAATACCGACTAGACCACCGCGTGTAGTAACATAGGATAGGACTTTCTCATCAAACCTTCTTCTGCATAAACGCTTACGATAGTCTGCCTGGTTCGAAGGGTCATCCGCTTCGCCGCAAGATATTGAATAGGTAGATAACATTCTGATCAAGCATAGTTCAAATGCAGGATGTTCGAAATGCCGATATTATAGCTACCTACAACTCTGGCATTGTTATCGTTGCTCCGGTTGCGAAAATTCCCGCGGCTTCTATCAGCGGAAGTTGATTGAACCTTTTGTTTAGACTCTTGATGCACACGGATATGGCGCTTTGACTTTCACGCTATTGGCAATCAACGTTTTTTTACATGCAATGAAGCGCTTGCGTTATACGCGGTGAGGTAAATTTTCCCATCTCTCTACTACAAAACTCCATATCAGGCTGCTTTGAACTTTGAGCTGAATGTTTTTGATGCGTTGTGATAAGCTGGATAAGTTTGTTGGAGCTGCCAAGCCTGCTAATATTCTGATATTGCCTAGCGTTAATTCACGTACAGATGGCTGTTTTGTAACTTCACTTGCCACTTTCATTTGAAAAATATAATAATAAAAGGCGGTCTTCCCACAGAACGTTTATAAAATATTCCTGGCTGCAGTTTCGGGAGCCTCTAGTCTCCCGTCGTCAGAGGTAAAATAGTAAAAAGCTTGTAAAATATTCTGGTGAAAGAGAATTGGAGTGAATAAATTAAATTTACGTCACATATTCACTCCAATTCTTTTTCACCAGAATATTTTACAAGCTTTTGAAGTGAAACTTTTATTCTCGCGCCTAGATCACAACACACAACTAACGCAGAACCACACATGGGAGTGAATTCGCGGTACATGTAACAAGGGTGTGTAACGCGGAGGTGTAGCGTTGTGTCAGGCCCTTGGGGTGACCAGTGTCTCGTCCGAGAAAATGGGAGTAAGCTGTTGCCGCGTTCGATTCTATTCTTCACAGTTAGTATTCTTTAACCGCTTGCATTGTGTTTTGAGGACAACAGCTTCCATCATAAACTGAAATTTAATTTTATCGATGAATTCTAACTCAACGGAAGTGAATTATATCCCAGTTTTCCTCCGGATTTAGCTTACACCGCTTATTATATATTATGCTTAGCTTAGCTCTTTTAACATTATATAGACTCCAACGCCCTAAGCGAACACCAGTTACGACATTGCACGCTTAGAGCTCGCATGTATTCATTATTGTATTTTTGCGAATAAAAACATTTTTTTTGAAGATTCTCGTGAACGAACATTTAATTGGCGCAGTACTTCTGGTAGAATCACTCTGTCAAAAACGTGTTCTAAAATAGTGCGTCTAAGTTCCAAAAAACGCGCTAAGACACGGAGCATTTTGATGCCTTAAACCGACAGACGAACCTACAACCTACAAAGAAATAGTGACGAACTTTCGAGTGTGGATCCAATCGTAATAATTGAGGCCTTCCACACCAAAGTTCCGAACAACAAGTCCGAGATCAACACGACTACAAATCGAACCGATGTCCACAGCAGCGATATACCTCATCACGCTGTAAGTACACTTTATGTCTCTAAGCGGCCGTAACTCCGGTTCAGATTCAGATTCAGAGGAGAATTTAGACGCGAAGGTCGAAGACGCTATCTTGTCCCTCCGCTTGTTAGGTTTGGGTCAAGGCAGAAGGTTTAGATCGCGGTCCCCTCATAGAAATCACGAAATAGAATTACGCACAGCCGAAATTCTAGCAAACATGGCAACAGGAGCAGCTCCCACGGTACAACAAGTACTGCAGCAAGTACCCCTTGGGAACCCTCCGAATGTTGTGCCACAAATTTTTAAAGATGCCTACCTTAATATGGTCCCTGAGTTTACAGGAGACCAGGCTTTATTAGGCGATTATTTACGCCTCGCAGAAGATATAATTGTAAGTTTTTATAACAATCAAAATCCGGATGATTTTCAGAACAAATACATCCTAAATTGTTTGAAAAACAAAGTTACAGGTAAAGCGAAAAGCGATATCTCAACCTACACAATAGATTGTTGGCTGGACTTAAAATCCGCCTTGTTAGCAACTTATGCAGATAAGCGCGACCTGCAGTCATTAACGTTGGAGTTGTGCGAACTCAGACAAGCTCGTATGTCGGCTATTGAATTCTTTAACGCTATACAAAAAAACTTAAATTTACAAATAGCCTATTGCACAAATCATTTTCCAAACGACAAAAAAGTTCACCTGATAGAAAATGCCACAGATTTAGGGCTTAGGGTGTTCCTTAAATATTCAAATAAACCAGTCGGTGACTATATCATCACGCGCAATCCGGCGACGCTTCAAGAAGCGCTAAGTATTTTAACTAATGATTTTCAAGTAAATCAAAAAACAAACCCCGTCGTGCCAGCGGCTCCCTATCAAGCACGATACCCGCCAAGGTTCGGGAAAAATCCCCAATTTCAGTACCCAAATAAACAATTTCAAAATTATCAGACGACGCAAAGGCAACAATATCAAAATCCGAAACCATATAACGCGTTTCAACCAAACCCAAATTATGTACCAGCAAACAAACCGGTACCCATGTCAACCTCAACGATAAATAATAACAATTTTCAAAAATATAAAAATAAGCCATTTATAACTCACCACAATATAGAAGAAGGAAATCCTCCAGAGAATGTAATCGAGCCCTCTGCCGAAAATACAGTGCAGGACGGACGAAACCATTTTTTAGAGGAACAAGCCTCGAATCACCAATCGTTGAATTATTGACATTGGACCACGAAAAATCTTCCTTACCCTATATCCTTATACCCTATAAAAATTTTACCTTGCGATGTCTAGTCGATACTGGGGCCACGAAGAGCTTCGTAAGCCCCGAAATTGCGGAAAAACACTTCCCCAGAAACATTAAAAAAGACCCACTAAAAATAAAAACCGCCCATGGCACGACGCAGGGAAATTTCAGCATGATAATCAAAACTCCTGAAATTTTTAAATCGGACACAACCGTCAAATTTTATTTATTCGAATTTCATCAATATTTCGACTGTCTCCTAGGATGGGACATCCTCAAAGCATTAGGAGCAGTTATTGACGCGAGCAAAGGGGAGCTCACGACTCCCAAAACAAAAATTAAATTGCATCACGAAAATATTGTGAACGAGTGTAACAATTTTCATACGATCGAACCACGTACACAGAAAATTGTAAAACTCAACGTAAAAAATATCTCCAATGGTATTGGAATTTTGCCATACCAAAAATTTTCAAATCTAGAAATCCCTGAGAGCTTGGTAAAAATTAAGAATTACGAAACCATCTGTTCCGTTTTGAATGCGACAGAAAGCGAAATTTCTTTCAACCAATCACAAGCTTTTGAAGCCATTGAGGTCTCGGAATCTGAAACCGATGATTTCGGAAATCTAAACAGCTTTGATTGCGAGAAGTTTAGCTTCGACTTGTCCAAAGTCAGAACCGAACACATGAATGAAGAAGAGAAAAGAGAAATAACCAAACTCTTAGTGGAATATAAAGACATTTTTCATTTCCCAGATCAGAAATTGACTTTCACAAATTCCGCCAAGCATACAATAAAACTGAAAGACGATAAACCCATATACACGAAGAGTTATCGCTACCCTTACGTGCATAAGGAGGAAGTTAATAAACAAATTTCAGACATGCTTGACCAAGGAATTATTGAACATTCAAATTCACCCTTCAATGCACCAATTTGGGTCGTTCCAAAAAAATTGGATGCAACAAACAAACGAAAATGGCGTTTAGTCATAGATTACAGGAAATTAAATGAGAATACTGTAGATGATCGGTACCCTTTGCCAAATATTTCTGATATATTGAACAAATTGGGCCGAAGCCAATATTTTTCATGTATCGACCTGGCTAGTGGTTTTCGCCAGCTCGAAATGGACCCTAGCGACGTCGAAAAAACTGCTTTTAGCGTGGACAACGGCCATTACCAATTTAGACGCATGCCCTTCGGGTTAAAAAACGCGCCCTCATCGTTCCAGCGCGCTATGGACAACATTTTGAGAGGTATTCAGAATGAAACCTGCTTTGTTTATCTGGACGACATAATAATATTCAGCACTTCACTCCCAGAGCATATTGTCAGACTTCGGGAAGTCTTTGAAAGGCTCAGAAGGGCCCATTTGAAAATCCAGCTGGACAAATCAGAATTTCTCAAAAAAGAAGTCCAATACCTAGGACATGTCGTCACTCCACAAGGTATTAAACCAAATCCAGACAAAATTTCGGCAATTGAAAATTTTCCAATTCCAACAACCAAAAAACAACTAAAGGGATTTTTGGGACTAGTTGGATATTACCGGAAATTTATCAAAGGCTTTGCAAAAATTACAAAACCACTCACGTCACGATTAAAGAAAGATACAGAAATCAACGTCAAGGACGAAGATTACTCCAAATGTTTTAACCTATGTAAAACACTTTCAACAAATGAGCCATTGCTCCAATACCCAAATTTTGAATCCCCATTCTTACTTTCATGCGATGCAAGCAACTACGCTATAGGCGCAGTTTTATCCCAAGGTCCAATAGGGTCGGACCTACCAATTGCATACGCATCAAGAACCCTTAATGCCCACGAAATCAATTATTCGACCATAGAAAAGGAGCTACTTGCCGTAGTCTATGGAACCAAAATGTTCAGGCATTACTTATTTGGCCGAAAATTTAAAGTCATCAGCGACCATAAGCCCCTTCAGTGGATAATGTCACTCAAAGAGCCTAATTCAAAATTAGTGCGTTGGCGACTGAAGCTGGAGGAATACGACTACGAGGTAGTCTATAAAAAAGGGAAATTGAATTCCAACGCTGATGCCCTTTCGCGGGTTCCCAACCTAAATCTCTTGACAGAAACAGAATTCGGCAATGTCCACATATTAAATGCCGATTTATTTGAAGCCCCAGAGGACTTCTCCCTGGCGCACTGTGTCTCAGAAGACTTAATCATGAATTCTGGCATAGCCAGGACTTTTAAAGAAAAATTCGGCAACGTCCTAACACTTGTCAGTCAGCATAAAACAATAGGAGATGTGGCTTCCCTGAAATTATTGGACAGATACATCTACTATTTAATAACAAAGAAAAACTTTCATGACAAGCCCACTTACGAAGACCTAAAAAATTCTTTAATTGCTTTAAAACAAATTTGCTTGAGACATAGTGTCAGAAATTTAGCCATACCAAAGTTAGGATGTGGTTTGGATGGACTAAATTGGGAAGAAGTGTTCCCAATGATTATATCAGTTTTCAAAGGCGCAAAAATGGACGTCTTTATTTACATTTTGAATAATGAGATTCCCGACGAAACCGAAGAAAGTAACCCTTTCTTCGAGTTTATGGAAGATTTAAACAAAAAACCACCAATCGACAGTCAGTCAATGATTGTCGAGCTCGGTGACGACAGGACCGATATTCCTGACGATCCCATTGACGATCCCCCTGACGACACTCCAGACATAATCCCTGACGACGTAACCGTGCACTCCAATTTTGAAAACCCAGTCGCTGAAATTCCGATTTCAGAAGACCCCATAAATTTTGGGAAAAACCAAATCGAATTCATTTCAGTTAAAATGAACCCATTACCCCCGACAGTGATCAGATTATTTGAGAATTCAAAAATCAGATACACAGTCCAAATTTCAGAAAAGGATCACGAAGAAGAAATCAAAGAATTTCTAAAAGAATATATTGTCCCCAATGTCAATTATAGTGTCACCTTTTCAAACGATAAAATGTACGAACAATTCAGTAATGTCGTACAACTTCATTTCAATGATTCCTTCAAATTCAAGAAATGCACCAAAACTTTGATAGACATCGAAACCCTCGATGAACAGATAAACATTGTGAAAGGCTACCACGAAGGTAAAACCAATCATCGTGGCATGACCGAAACCCATTCAAAACTATCCAAAAAATACTATTGGCCAAATCAAATGAAAACCATTCAAAATTTCATTAATCAATGTGAAATCTGTAAAGTCGTCAAGTATGACAGAAAACCCTTGAAAATAAAATACAACATTACTCCCACGCCGGTCAAACCATTCGAGATTATTCACATCGACGTTCTAACTTATAATTCTTCCAAATTTTTGACAATCATTGACGCCTTCAGCAAATACGCTCAGGCATACATGCTATCTAGCACCCAAGCTTCAGAAATTGCCGAAAATCTGTTGCAATACTTTTCACACCATTCGGTACCCGAAATATTGATCACCGATAACGGTTCAGAATTTGACAACGGTCTAGTGAAAGATTTCCTAAATCTTCACAAAATCAAAGTCCATTTTTGTTCACCCCATCACCCAGAAAGTAACGGAATAATTGAGAGATTTCATTCCACTATTTTAGAACACGTCAACTTGATAAATAATCAACCTGATTTCAAAAGGGATGATATCAACACTAAATTCGAATATGCCCTGATAGCATATAATAACTCTACTCATTCAGTCACTAAGATGACCCCATTCGAAATTTTAAACGGTCACCCGGATCCAAAGCAAACCATTGATCTAGACATAGAAAAACAAATGGCAAACAACTACGTTCAAAACCACAAAAACAAATTGTCAGTTTTGTATAAAATCGTCAATGCTAATATTTCAAATAAAAAAGAGAAAGTCATTTCTAAAGCAAACGAAAATAGAGAAGAAATTCCTACTTTACCAAAAGAAGTTTTCGTAAAAAGCAATTTCAGATCGAAACTTCGTAATCGATTTAAACCAGAAAAAATCATCAGTGTAAATCCCATTAGAAAAACCATAAAACCCAGAGTTTTGTCCAATAAAACTGGACGTAAATTTCACAAACTACATATTTCCAATATCAAACGCCCTACTAAAACAACACCTCCTATTCCAGGTCCATCCACTTCGGACTAGGACAATGTTACAAAGATTTGACAAACAACCCCGGAATACTACCAATAAAAACGGGACCCGCAAGACTTCAAACCTCTACTCACACGTTCATACATTATTACGACTCAACTAACCTAATCAACGAATACGAAAGACTAAAAAATCAATACCTCACGGTATCAAACTTGACTAAAACAAATCAAGTGTACGAACGCGAATTAGGAAATTACAATAATATTGTCCAATATTACAAAAATCTAATAGACGAAAAATTAAGACCATTTCAAAAACTACCAAGAAAGAAACGAGGACTAATCGATGGATTAGGTTCTATCATTAAACAAATTTCAGGCAATTTAGATGCCGAAGATGGCAAACATTTTGATGCAGTCATTAATGACTTACAACAAAATCAAAATTCGATTATAAACCAAATCAACCAACAATATTCTATCAATAAGGAAATTATAGAAAATTTCAATAAAACCATACAGGACATCGAACATAACGAACTACTTATGGTCTCTCGAATAAAACAATTAGAATCACTAATGACGACAACCATAACCCATACTGACATACTGTTCGCAAAAGACATAATCAATCAATTAATAAACCTTTTTAATATAATTCTACATATCCTTCAAGATACAGAGAATTCAATAACATTTTGTATGTTGAATATTTTACACCCCAGCATAGTAACAAGTGAAGAACTTTTAAAAGAACTCAATAGAATTTCGGAATTTTATGGAAACCAATTACCTTTTCCAGTAACTTTGTCTCAAATTCATAACTACGAATCCCTAATAAAGCCTAGGTGTGTCATTAAAGGAAAACAAATAATTTTCTTTATGCCAATCCCCTTGCTGAATCCAAATTATTACGAATTATACTACTTTCTGCCTTTGCCTAACGAACACTCGTATACGATTATACCTTCTTCGAAATTCGGTCTAAAAAAGGGATCAGAGTTATTGCCCTTAGTAGACAACTGTGTCTTGCTGAACGGTATCTATCAATGCCAACGGAGCCTGATATCGCTCGCCAACAACACTTGCGAACGCAACATTCTACTCGAAAACGACTTTTCGACTTGTTCCTACCAAAAACTACACCTCGAAGAAAACGCCTTAGAGTTCATACCCGAACTACAAAGCTACCTCGGGACCTTCGTCAAAGAAGAGCTCGTCAAAGAACATTGTGCCGAGTCTTGGAACACCCGCAAGAAGACCGGAACATTCCTGTTCGAGAATTCGTCTTGTACCATCTTCATTCAAGGGAGACCCTTGATTTTCAACGATGAAAGCAGTGGCCAACCACTCCACCTACAAGACTTCGACTTCGACTTCAAGAAACAAGAACAGTCAAAACTACCCGAGCTGAAGATCAAGCATTTGACCCTCAAGAAACTGGAGACCAACATCCAGCCGCTGACCCCCGTCCAGGCTGTACCCACGACATCACATTTCCACACGTCATCTATTATCATAGTCTATCTGATAATAATGACTGCAGCCTGCATAATCACATATCGTGTGATTAAGAAGAGACAGAAGAAGATGACAACGTCGGATGCACCGACAACAGAACAAGAACGCGTCCCTGAAGACCAGCATTTCCCGAATATGGCGAAATTCTGAAAAGTTCGTCGGAGCCTCACACTCGCCCTGGAGGAATTATATCCCAGTTTTCCTCCGGATTTAGCTTACACCGCTTATTATATATTATGCTTAGCTTAGCTCTTTTAACATTATATAGACTCCAACGCCCTAAGCGAACACCAGTTACGACATTGCACGCTTAGAGCTCGCATGTATTCATTATTGTATTTTTATTATTATTATTATTATTATTATTATTATTATTTGGTTACTCCACCTCACAGGTCGAGACCCATTTCTGAGGTGGGAGAAGAAGGAGGGGGAAACACAAAATCAATCTAGTTCTCGATACCATCAATTTTCGAGAAAACGGCTCTGATGAATTGAGCATTACAGCTGAGAATATCGCATTCCTTCTCGATGTAAGAATAATTTCGGATCATCTGATGGACAGGTGAAGACGCCAAGACGTTCGTCCTCGCAAAAGGCAGGTGAAAGAGTTGAGAGGCGCGCGAAGAGGGCCTGGGCACACGAAGACCAATACGCCCGAGCAACTCAGGACAGTCGACGTCACCGCCGACCACACCGAAAAGAAACAAGACGGAGTGCATATGACGTCTACAAAGCAGTGACTGCACGTTAAAGCGCCGCAAGAGATGTTGCTGCGGCGTGCCGCGCTCAGGATATGTACCCGTCAACATAAATGAGGATGTTTTCAAAAACCTTCTCTGTACCCTCTCAAGTGCTGTTATGTGGACATCGTACACCGGAGCCCACACAATCGAGGCGTATTCGAGGCGGGTACGTACAAACGAGAAATATAGGGTCCTGAAGGTCATGATGTTTGTCATAAATCTGCACCCCCGAAGAACAAACCCAAGCATCCTAAGCGACGACGTGACGACGGACTCCATATGATTAACAAATGTGAGTTTGGGATCGAAAGTGACTCCCAAGTCCCTCACAATCGCAGGCCTGCCCAAAACCCTGCCACCGATGCTATAGTCAAAAATCACAGGCGACGTCACTCTGTGGTAGCTCATGATGTTACACTTCTCGATGTTCAGAGAGAGCTGGTTACGATTGCACCACTCATTCAAGATGTCAAGGCTCCTCTGCAACTCGAGACAGTCCCGGAGCGTGTGAATCGATCGATAGAGTTTCATATCATCGGCGTACAGAAGACAGTTCACACCAAGACCGGCGACAATGTCGTTGATGAAGATGTTGAACAGATCGGGTCCCAAGACAGTGCCCTGCGGAACACCGGACGGCTGTGTGAATGTAGCAGAACGAACGCCGTTAAGTTGTACGTATTGACCGCGACCATTCAAGTAAGATCTGAACAAATCAACGAGAGGGGCCGAAAAGCCCAACGATCCCAATTTATCAGTTAGGATAGAATGATTCAGCCGGTCGAAAGCCTTGGAAAAATCTGTATATATGACATCCACCTGGTGCTTTAGGTCTAAATTCTCGGAAATAAACTGAGTGATACATGTTAAATTGGTCGTCGTTGAGCGCCCAGGCATAAAACCTTGTTGGGACACCGTTAGCAACCTGCTTACGTAAGAAGAAATGTGATCATGGAGGATAAACTCAAAGGCCTTGGAAAAATTGTTTATGATCGCAATAGGGCGGTAGTTGTTTATGTCACTTTTGTTGCCCTTCTTGAAAACCGGACTCAGACGGGATGTCTTCCAGAGATCAGGGAACGTCGAAGTTCTCAAGATCAGATTGAACAGGATGTGGAGAGGTGCACAAAATGCAAAAGCACAATCTCTCACCAAGAAGGCCGGTACCAAATCAGGACCCGTGGTTGGCTTGGATGGTATTCTTTTAAGAGACGATAAGACCGTCAACTCCGAAACTGATGTTAGTTGCAGGAAGAGAGAGGTCCCGTTACTTACTGGAGTCGGGGAAGGAACGTTATTATTATTGCCAGCGGTGTTAAAGTTCTCAACAAATGCGTCGGCGAATGCGTCCACCATGGCCCTAGAGCCACGCAGCTCTGTGCCGTTAAAGACCATCGCAGAAGGCAAACCCCCATCTCTTTTCCTAGAGTCAATGTGTGTCCAAAAGGATCTAGGGTCAGTTCTTATCTCGCGCTCGACACGAATGCTGTACTTCCTACTAGCCTCAACGATCAGACATTTAAGCCGGGATCTGAGTACCTTAAACTTGCTATAGTTTTCTGCAGTGGGAATTCGTTTGTATCTGCTCCACGCTCGTCCCTTCACCCTCAAGAGTCTGATGATACTACCGTCGAACCAGACGGGATATGCTCCGCCTGACTTACCTCTTTTTGGGACGTGTCTATCTAGGATTTTATAGAGTCTGTCATAGAAAGCAGCCAGTGCGTGGTTCGGATCGTCAAAAACAAGCAGAAAATCCCAAGCAGAGTCTGCCAGCTCACTGTATAGATCAATGAAGTTTGCCTTCTTGAAGTTGTAAGCTTTTAGTTGTACAGGTGGCTCAGATCTCCCTCGAGGGCAGCCACAGTCAAACTCGATAGAAAAGGCCGGGTGGTGAGCATCCTCAGCTAGGAGTACGTCAGGGGGCGTGACGACGCGACAGGAGAAATTGCCCAAGACAAGATCCAACAGCCGCGAATTGTGGTTGAGCTTTGTATTGAACTGTGAGAGGTTATGAAATGCACAAAGGTTGTTGATCATTTGCACTTTCCTGGTATTTGGGATTAGACCATTTACGCAGTTATGATACTCAGGGACATTGAAATCGCCGACAATCAGGATGTTGTTTTCCAGAAGCAGGTGGAGGTTCTCCAAAAAGTGCAACGCACTCTCCAGCTCGGTAATACTAGCTCTTGGGGGAACGTAGACATTAACAAAAAAGTAACTCACGCCACGCAGGATAACCTTGACAATAATGAGATCGATGAGGTCAAAACCCGCAAGACTCACATCGAGATCGGCGCAGTCTATCAGCAATGATTGGTGACTCTTATGGACGGCAAGGAGAACGCCACCCCCCCTACTGAGACCAACCCTGTCGAAGCTTCTATCAGACCTGAAAACGTTGAACTGAGCACAATTAAAGATTTCACCATTTTCCACACTCGGGTTGAGCCAGGTTTCGGTCAAGGCAACGACGTCATAGTCAGAGCCGAGGATCGAGCTGTAGAACTCCGACACCTTCGACAACATGCCGCGAACGTTCTGGTAGTAACACAGGAACCCACCACCACCGGCTCCAACGACAGACCGCAAGCGCCGCCCCGCACCCCGCACCCCCCCCAGAGAAGGACGCTCGTTGCTCTTACTCGAAGAAAAACTAGTTGATTGCTACCTTAAAGATAGGAGGTTTGTTCTCAAACTGTCACGAGCTCGAATATAAAAAGGACACTTTGGGTCAGAAGCAGCGTGCGAGCAGTCAGCCCCCCCAGCAACATCCGTGGGCCTCGAGCCGGCGCAATTAACACATCTCAAACGATCCGAGGAGCAATCTGAGACATCGTGATCTCCACTGCATTTCTGACAACATGTATCATTGGGACAGTTCTTAGCAGTGTGGTGATATCTGGAGCATTTAAAACACCGAATAACCTCAACAGCGTCGAAAACAGAGCAGCTGTTGTAAGCAATAAAAACATGTCCAGCTCGTGTAATGCTATCGTAGGACGTGCGGTCTAACTGTACCAATGCCTGAAAAATATTCGCGTTCTTCTTGCTGTGCCAGAACTTAATTAGCTTGCATTCAGAGCCCTCGCTCAAGAGGTGCTTGTTCATGCTGGTAAAGTAACCTAAAAATTGACTCTCACTGACGTCCGCATCAATGCCAACCACACGAACTCGAGGATTAATGCCCTTGGCCACCCGAACCTCATAATTAGGTGACGGGGAATTAGGTTTTTGCGAATAAAAACATTTTTTTTGAAGATTCTCGTGAACGAACATTTAATTAGTGTCAATTACAACCGAAAATGATTAATTCATTTTCGTTATGCGTATCGCCAACCTGTCGCCGACACTGGACTCCTCTACTTGCTGTTGCGCATGGGTGTTGTGCTGGTGACCCGACAGGAATGGTTCTCGACTTGGCTAAAAGTTATCATTGTGACCTATGCGTGGCGCTCTCGTTCGCCGTCAAGATTTTTGCGCTTTGTTGATTTGTTTGTTATTTTTGTTTTGTTCTTGTTAAATTATTGTGGTTTTGTTTTTGTTATTTCAATTAAAATTAATACCAGATCGAGTTTTCCAAACGACATTCTTATACTTTGTGGAGATTATTAGATTTCCATGCTGTGCCTGCCAGAACACAGTTTTCACCGTGCTGTGATATAACGGGGAAAATCGTACAGTAAGAAAATCCGTCACGATGTCACATTCGCATAATTATTTGTGGAGAATATTATTGATGAAAATAGATATTTATTGTATTAGGGGTATGAGTGAGACTTCCAGTGAAAGCGGTACACACCTAAAAACACATCGATACTGCATTTTGGAGTGCAGTAACAAGATTTTGCATGGGCATACTTTATACCGAGACAAGCGATTTGACCCGCAGCACTCGATATTTTGTCCCTTAGGGGGCCAATGGGGGCCCTCCAAATTTTCAAGATGCAAGAACTTCAGCATGACGATTATTGAGTATATCGTCATGTATGTCATAAGTGGAGCTTACGGGTCTATTGAAAATTGTCGTCGTGTCCGATTCATTCTTCACACCTGAAAAAAAAATTCTCTGGCAGAGGTCAAAAAAACTCTTTTTATTTTTTCTTCTATGCAAGAAGACGATACATTCATATGTTCTGTGGCGTTCCCAACTAAATCGCGTTCCTTAAACCTAATTATGAAGAAATTTTTCTTGTAATAGTATTTTTCAAAGAAGTGGTGACCTCTTATTCAGTACCTCTTTTCCAAGAGCATTTCTTTCTATGTCCCCAGTGGATGTCACTCGTAATTTTCGCAGGAATGGAGACCTCGAACTCTTTTCTTGGTAGTTGCGAAGCAACATGACCAGGGCTGGGCAGTATTTCAAATACAAGTATTTGAAATACGTATTTGAAATACATTTGAGTATTTTGTATTTTGTATTTGAATACATTTGATTGAGGAGTATTTGTATTTTGTATTTTGGAATAGTTCAGGCAGCTAGTATTCTGTATATTGTATTTTAAATACATTTTTCGGAAAAGTATTTGAATTTTCAAAATACAAAATACAAAATACATTTGTTTCCCATGCTCTTTAGTCTGTTCGGGCCGAGATTGTTTTGGTAATACTATAGTCACCCATTGACATTTTTTGCTTTTCTTGCTTAAAAGATTGCATCTTTCACGTTTTACTGGTGAATGCATCCTACATCCTACAGTCAGCCACGAGAGGTTTCATGTCGGATGTCGGACAATATTTTTGAAAAGCTGGTTGTTCTCAAAGGTAATCAACGTTTGTTATTTTGAAGAATTGATGAATGAAGGAATAGGTTTGAATATGAAGTTTCCTTTATTACTTTATGTTTATTTTATTTGTCTTTTCATAGTGAGTTATAATAATAATTTACTAATTGTTGCGACTGAATCAATGAAGTGTTCCCATTGAAATACTTGCATTTTACGGTTTTTCCAATAAAATGGTTGAAATAGGCAATAAGAATGTATTTTGTATTTTGTATTTGGAATACTCTAGGTTGTATTTTGTATTTTGGAATTTCTTGGTTTTCCAAAATACGTATTTTGTATTTTGTATTTCAAAGACATTTCAAGAAGTAGTTTGTATTTTGTATTTCGACTATCTTGGATCGTGTATTTTGTATTTTGTATTTAAATACATTTTTCGAAGTATTTTGCCCAGCCCTGAACATGACTATAAAACGCCCAAGGGAGCCCAAAAAGAATTCTTTTCTGCTGGGCAGTCCAACTTACGATATTTTGATTTAATAGTAGGAGAGACGCGAACCAATATTCAATCTAGGCTGCAGGCGCAGGCCACTTGGTTTCAACAGAAAATATTCTTCCATGCCGTGTTTTATTGTATTACAACAAAACGCAGAGTCGTTAGGTATAAGCAGGTATATTTTCCGGTAGAACTTATTCGCCTGGACTAGATCTCATTTATTTGCGCGTCTCCCCTACTACAAAATCAACATGCCAAAAATTTGACGGCCGAGCAGAAAAAAAAAGTTTTAGGGCTCTCTTTTGCGTTTTGAAGCCATGTAGCATGGAAATTACCATTGTTAAATTACTAAGAAAAGAGTTCAAGCTTCTCATATCTGCGAAAATTGACAGTCTCATCCAGTAGGAACATTGAAAAAAATGCAGTTGAAAAAGGTGTACTGGAGAGGTCACCTCTTCTTTAGAAAATTATACTGCGAAAAAATTTTCTTCATATTTGGGCTTACGGAACGCGATTCAGGGAACGCAAGCAAACATATGAATTTATCGTTTCCGTTTCCAACAGTTTTTTTGACCTCTGCGAAAGAATTTTTTTTTCAAATGTGAAGAATAAATTGGACACGACGACATTTGATGAAAACATTTCCAATAGACCCGTAAGCTTCACTTATGACATACATGACGATACTTAATGATCATTTTGTGAAAGTTCTTGCATCTTGAAAATTTGGAGGGCCCCCATTGGCCCCCTAAGGGACGAAATATCGAGTGCTGCGGGTCAAATCGCTTGTTTCGGTATAAAGTATGCCCATGCAAAGTCTCGTTACTGCACTCCAAAATGCGGTATGCTTTTGCGTACCGCTCCCACTATTCATGTGACGGAGAATGAGAGTTCAGGCGCCGAGCGCAGCGAGAAAAGAAACAAAAGAAGTCTAATCGAGAGAAAAATCATGTCGAAAGTATTCTGCCCTTTGAGTGACTCATAATAATAATATTAATAATAATAAGATTGATAATAAGAAAAACAAGATGACACCAACCGTTAGGGAGCGGGTATACGAAAAGAACACCTCTTCGAACGTTGTTTGCTGATTGATTCATATCTATAGAAGTTTCACTTCTTCCGAGGGTGACTATGGTCACGCACCCTCGTTTTTTTAGTATACGAACCCCGTCCCACATCAGTTGGCCCATCAGTAAAAAAGCAATTTCTAGAAAATTAATCATGAGAATGTTAAAATATTTTGAAATATTGTTTTTTGTTCATGCCCACTACAGTTAATACCTTTGAACATAATTATTCCAGGATTGAATCTCTAGCGCCTGCGCAGTAGAGAAGTTGGTGATGAGATGAAACCCCCTCCTCAAATGTTTTTTTCTCAGATAACTCTGATAAAGCATAGTAGAGTATGTCAGAAATGTTTCATCTTGAGTTGAGCAAAATCGGTGGGGCAGTTTCAAAGTTATGATAAAAAATCGATTTTCTAACCCAAATTCGAAGAGCTGTATCTCCGATATTTTACTTTTCCGAAATATATTTTTTTGAATCGGTCTACTTATTTTTTTATTCTTTATCGGATGAACAAGTTTCCACGCTTGAGCTCTGGGGCTCCCTGTATTAATTTGGATAAGAAAAGTGAAGTCTTTGCATCTGGGCCTACTGATGTGGATTGGGGCTTGTATTGAATACCGAGACGGGAAATACATCATTACTGCTGAGGGCACAGAGAGCCTCCAGGCAAAGCCCCGCCAGACTCTAGCCCGAAGCTGGAATGATGTATTTACCGTCGAGAGTATGTATTATACTATTTCACTCACAACCATGTACTCAGCTTGCAGGATTACAGGCGTTCAAAAGTTGAAATCTGAAAATTAACTTTTTGTCATAACTTCTAGATAGGCCGATTAATTTTGCTGAAACGTGGTTCAGGAAATACTGATTAACACACATATTGTTTGGTTGGATGCATATTTTGAGATTTCCCTTCTAAAGCTACCATTTCTTCACTATCTCGGGAGGTCGGCAATGGATCACTTCCCGACCTCCTACCAGGTATGTTATGAATCAATTACCATAGTGGTTGTGAGTAATAGTACATTACATACCGAGACGGGAAATACATCATTACTGCTGAGGGCACAGAGAGCCTCCAGGCTTCAAAATGATGTATTTACCGTCGAGAGTATGTATACTATTTTACTTACAACCATGTACTCAGCTTGCAGGATTACGGGCGTTCAAAAGTTGAAATCTGAAAATTAACTTTTTGTCATAACTTCCAGGTAGGCCAATTAATTTTGCTGAAACGTGGTTCAGGAAATACTGATTGAAACACTTATTGTTTGGTTGGATGCATATTTTAAAATATCCCTTCTCAAGCTACCATTTCTTCACTTCCTCGGGAGGTCGGCAATGAGTCACTTCCCGACCTCCTACTAGGTATGTAATGAACCAGTTACCATAGTGGTTGTGAGTGAACTATTTTACCTCTGACGACGGGAGACTAGAGGCTCCTGAAACTGCAGTCAGGAATATTTTATAAACGTTTTGTGGGAAGACCGCCTTTTATTTATATATTTTTACATTCTATACCCACTGTGAGCCATGGCGGATAGAATTCTGAATATAAGAACTTTCATGCCACTTTCCCGGCCCTCCACCAACATGGAAAGGAAAGTATTGTAATCGTGCAGAAGGAAGTTTTGAGTTTTCGACAGATATGTCCATTCTGAGATCCCCCAAGGCGATTGGGACCAGTTCCAGAATGTCTGTCTGCCGAACCGTTGATTTGATCGACTTGAAATTTGGTGTGCCAGCCAAAATCCATGCCAGCCAAAATTGTTCTTCCATGGAATGAGCCCATTAGTTTTTGGCTGTCTTCTGTCAAACAGAACTGTCACTATCAACAAATTTCAGAAGCTATACTTACGGCAGTCGTCTTGCAATATGTCATTTGAAAGTCCGTGAAAAACTGTGTTAAAAACAGTTCAAAGCATTGTCCTATCTGTCACCTGTCAAAGATTGAAAACTGTTAAATTCAAAACTTTACCATTCAATCATTGAAAATCTATGTATCCGATGGATAGAGACCAAATCTTACAGAAAGCAACAGAACAAAAAAAATCGAATCAGATCTGCAGTTGCATTTCTCCACGATTTTCCAGTCGGGCGTTTTGAATTTTCAAAATTTCTCCTAGCTGTTGCCACCCAAAAAGGCCTTTCGCTCGTGTTTTGACCAGGGCGACTCAGTTTCAATGCAGGACTTCACTTAAAAGCTCATTCCTGCTCAAGGATCAACTTTTTTCAAAAAATTTCAACTGATATCGAAAGTATATTGGATTGGGCGTCGTGTAGACCCATTTCCAAAATTGACACGGTTCTGGTTTTCCAATGGTAATGTTCTCAAAATGAAATTTGCACATTCCGTGAATTTGGAAAAACTGCAGTACAAACGTCGACATGCGGTGAGTCTCACAAAATATTCATTTTATGTGCAGACATGCTGGAAATGGAAGTTGGAGTGGAGATAGAGTAATTTTTGGTGGAAAAAGTTATGAACCCACGGTTTTCTAGTTTTCCCCTCTGGAAAAACTGCAAGTTTTCCAACTGAGCAACAACTTGACAACAATTATTGTGATGAAGTCAACCATCGGCATCGGTTTAGTTCCATGTATAATTTTATAGTGCACACTATTCAGTTGCAGCTGCAATTTAGTTTCTCCCTACTTTTGACATCATTTCGTCCGTGACCGGACAATCCGTCGCGTGGACAATTCGTCACGGATAATTTGACGCGGACAATTTTTCGCAGGGACAAATTGTCGCAGACAGTTTGTCGCACGAACAATTTGTCGCAATTTTTTTTTGCCCTTTGCCTTGGTTCTACGAACCCGTTTTGTGTTTTCCCTTGCTTTTAGAGTTCTAATGAGCCCCCTATACCTTACTGTATTGTTTGAAACCCTCTTGGGCACCCTTGTTTTTTCAGCCCCCTATACTTTACTGCATTATTTGAAACCCTCTTGAGCACCCTTGTTTTTTCAATGTCTTTGAACCTCTAGTGAGTCCCCTTGCATTACTCCGCGCAATTCTAGTAGTGCACCGAGCTTCCGGAACTCTAATTTGGAACCCTATTGAGCTCCATGTGTCCACAAGTGTTGTTTGGAGACCTAATTAGTCCTTCAGGTTTTTTCATGACCACCAGAATCCCAGTAAGCCTTCTGTTGCGTCCTTGTGCTATCCAGACCTCCATTGGGCCTCCTTGTGTCTTCAGTGCAGTTTGAAGCCTTTGGCGAGCCCCTTGCATTTCTTCGTGACTTTCGTAGCAGTTAGCACTATTTGTGTTTCCATTACATATTCAGAGCCCTATCCTCGAGTTTCCTAATATTTTTCCGAGCTCTGCTGAGCCCCCTCAATTTTCCCGTCGACTTTCGGAGCACTAGTAAGTCCCTTGTGCCTTCATGTGATGTTCGAAGTCCTGTCGGGCTCCTTACGCCCACAAGTGATTTTTTAGCCTTTCTCATATTTTTCATAGCTTTCAGAATTCCAGGAACCCCCATTTTGCAAATTTGTGATATCAAGAGCATCACTGGACCCTAGTGTGATTTGAAGCCCTGCTATGCCCCCTTGTATTTCCTTTGACTTCCGGAGCAGCAAGCAGCGTTGTGCCATCATGTCATATTCGGAGCCCTACCGCGTTCCTTTGTTTTCTAAAATGTGATCAAAGCTCCAATGAGCCCCAGAGCTGATTGGCTCTTGAGAAAATACGTACCAATAAGCCTATTTTATTATACATATCTCGAGTGGACCCCCTTGTGTCTTTAACATCGACTGAAGCTCTGTTGGGCCCTCCTTCTATTTCTCCGAGGCTTTCGGAGCACTAGTGAACCCCTCGTGCCTTCATGTGATATCCAGTCTCCTATCGGGCCACCTTGCGTCTTCAAGTGCCGTTATGCGTTTCATAGCTTTCAGAATTCCACTGAGCCCTCTCTCATCATTTCCTGCTATCCAGAGCTTCATTGGGCCCCTTTCTTGTGTCTTTATTGTAATTTGGAGACCTGCTGAGTCCCCTGTATTTTTTGTTACTTTGGGAGCACTAAGCACTCTTGTGCCGTCATGTTATTCGGAGCTCTATCGGTCGGAGCATTGGTAAGTCTCTTTTGTCTTCATGTAATATTCCGACCCTTGTTGCCCTTCCCTGTGTCTACAAGTGTAGTTTTAGTCAGCTCCGTCATGTTCTTTATGGTTTTCAGGGTATCAGTAAGTCCAGAGGTAAGCCCCTTTTGCCTTCTTCTGTTAAAAAGAACTCCGTCGGGCTCCATTGTGTCGTCTATATCATTTTAAATCCTGCCAAGTCCGCTAGCATTTCTCCGTGAGTCATGGAGCTCCGTCGGGCCTCCCTTGTGCCCTTAAAAGAGACCACAACACAAAAATCGAGTCATATTTTATTTGACTAACTCAATGGAAAGGTCGTTTAAAAGCATACGGAACAAGTCTAAGTTTTCTAGACGATTCCGATTAGCCGATAAAACGTTTTGAAAATATTATCGTGACGTTACTTGGGAAGATGTTCTCACCTAGATTTTCACCTCCGATTTTCACCTATCACGTTCCCATGGTCTTGTAATTGCTATTGTCGTTTTGACAAGCGTCATTGTCTTCAAACAATCAGTAATAATTATGACAGGCTGGAGACCGTCGTCGTCTCATCGGAAACGGAATGAGGTACAGGTATGCCCGTGAGTAGCTATAGGAAGCCCGTAAAAATTTGCCTCTCTGACGTCATTGTCGTTCTTAATTATAACCGCAGCGCCCGCCACGAGATAAGTGAATTACAAGACCCTTTGTAATCGTTCTAGTTTTTTCAACTCTTTCATCTGAGACCAACTTGTGTTTTGTGTTGTGGTCTCCTTTAGGTATCGTTTGAAGCCCTGATGAGTAGTGTGGTCCAAAAAAAATTGATCTTTAATTTTTGATGGAGCCACCCTCCATTTTTGTTACACATACACAAAGTGATTTCCTGGTGAAATTTCAATTCTCTACCATGACAGGAAGGGGGTGCTCATCAATCCTCGAAATTTGAATATTTCAGATTTATCCGTAGGAGTTTGTAGCATCCAGATTCAACAAAATACGGAGTAATATATGAATAATTGTTCGTTTGGTGTACCTAAGTGAAGAATTATGTGAGAGAAAAATTGAAATGGAGCGGAATTGTAATGTTCAACTAACATGGTATGATTTTGCTTTAGACTACGCTGATGAAACATTTTTGGTCGTCCAAATAGGCACCATTTTCCAATTGGTCTACCATATGCAGCATAACCATCTTTTCATTCTTGTCATTGGCAGAGGCGTATCTACGGGGGGGGGGGGGCAAGTGGGGCACGTGCCATGGGCGCACTTTAATCCTCAGGGCGCAAATGAGATGAAGAGATAGAAATGTGAAAAAATGAAGAAAAAAATTGAAAAAACTAATCAAAGACCAAGTTCTTTGAACTTCATATAATTATATACAGGATGTCTCAAAACTCACGCCCCAGAGAAAATGAAGCAAAACTAGATAGCAGTCAGATGTGTAATACCGAGGAAAAAAAATCTACCTCAAATGGTATTCTAGAAAAGACAAAGTTAAGTCAACCAATCACAGACCTGTACATTTGAGGTATGTTACCTCAATTTCAAGTTGCCAGGTTCAAGTATCTAAATCTGGCAGTGTCACAGTTACAGTGAGCCAAACATTTATTACAAAGTAACAGGCAGTTGGTATTACTTTCAAAATTTAGCAACTGGGTTAAATTTTGCAAATTTAATTCGAATTGACCCTCCGGGATTGATGGATTTAGAAAATTCATGACTCCTTCATGCAAGCAGCAATACATTTTTTTCTTCCGTTTCCTGGGAACCTATTGTCGTCGGCACCATGTCAGTGTTCTCTGGAGCGCGAGTTTTGAGACACCTGGATAATGTAGATATTTGAACTATTGGGCGCAATTCGTGTGAGCAATAATTTACAAGCGAAATGGGAACAGAGAAAGAGGGAAAACCAAAACCAATACATTCAAACAGACGATCAACTTTCATCTTTTTCATCTGATCTAGGTATAACCTATAAACAGGAACCCTATTTTCGGAACCAGGGAACAGTTCATCAGGTGACGTTGCCTAGGTGATAGCCTAGTGACAGCCCTGGTTGCCTAGCAACTTTGCATGGGAACGGATCACACGTCGGGGCCCTATTTGTCGTTGGCCCATCTGAATTCTGAAAAACTGCCTGAGGCGCATTTCCCAGGGTTTCTAACTCAGGGGCGCAATTTTCATGTTTTGCCCTAGGTGCAATTTACCCTAGATACGCCACTGGTCATTGGTCAGTAGTTAGTTCTATTTCTCGAACAATTGGACACCCCTTTCAGCAGTATTCTTTACCACCCGTAAATTTATAGCTAACTCAGTCTTTGCCTTGAAGGTAATCATGGATGTTGATCCATATTTAGAAGAAATGTCTTAGGAAGTAGACACTGATATTCAAAATCAGTAACATGTTCAATGTTCTTCCAAAGGTGAAATATCTTGAGGTTTCCGCAGTCCTTAGGACTGCAAAACTATTTTTAGACCCAGTATTTCCGTCCCAGGATAACTCTATCCAGAGATCAACTTGAGGTTAATTGCCAAAGATACCAATTTTCCATCAATGTTGATATGACAATTATGACATTGACCTTTTGGTTATAGTTAACCAGAGATAAAAACACTGGGCCTTACTTTGTGACATCCAGCTTCAACATCAACAAGTCATACCGCGAAACATTTCCGCTTTCTTTGTAGGTGTCACTATTAGTTCAACAACCAATATTTCACTTTCATCTGATTTTTCTTCTATATAATTCTCAAATTGTGCTAAATAGATTATCACTGACATATTCCTTCGTGTTTCTGGTGAATCTGGATGCCACAGACTTTACGAATGAATCTAGAATTTTCAAAATTAGAGGGTTGATGAGCACCCACTTCCTGCCATGGTAGAGAATTGAAATTTCACCAGGAAATCACTATGAGTATGTGTAACAAAAGTGGAGGGTGGCCCGATCAAAAATAAGAAAACAATTTTTTTTGGACCACACTACTGATGAGCCTTCTTATGCTTTTCGTAGCTTTCAGAGTTCTAGTGAGCCCCCTTGTTGCCCTAGTTGCCCTCTAAGGGCCCCCTTGTCTCTTCAACGTCTCCCAAAGCCCTACTGAGCCCCATAGCATTTTCCCGTGGCTTGAGAAGCTCTATCGGGCTCCCTTGTATCCTAGTGTATCGTTTGGAGCCCTGATGAGATCCCTTATTCTTTGCGTAGCTTTCTGAATTCCAGTGAGTCTCCTTGTGCCTTCTGGCGTTGTTATAGGCTCTAGTGGCCCTTCAAGAACTCCCTTGTTTTTTAATTGTCTTTTGAAGCCCTGCTGAGCCCATAGCATTTTTCCGTGGCTTACGGAGCTCCATCGAGCACCCCTGTTTCCTCAAGTGTTGTTTGGAGCCCTAATGTGCCCCCTTATTCCTTCCGTATAGCTCCAGAATTCCAGTGAGCCTCCTTGTGTCTTTTTGCGTTGCTAGAGGCCCTAGTTGCGCTCTAGGAGCCCCCTCATTTCTTCAACGTCTTTTGAAGCCCTGCTGAGCCCCATAGAGTTTTTCCATGACTTTCGGAGCTCCATCCGGCCCCTTGATTTCTCATGTATCGTTTTGAGCCCTGATGAGTCCCCCCATTCCTTCCGTAGCTTTGAAAATATCAGTGGGCTCCCTTGTTGCCTTAGTTGCCCTCTGAGGTCCTTCTTGTTTCATCAACGTCTTTTGAAGCCCTGCTAAGCCCCCTAGCATTTTTCCGTGGCTTGGGGAGTTCTATGGGGTTCCCTAGTGCCCTCATGTATCGTTTGGAACCCTGATGAGCTTTCTTTTTTGTAGCCTTCAGAATTCCAGTGAGAACCCTTGTGCTTTTTTGCGCTGTTAGAGGCCCTAGTGATCCTTCGTGAGCCCCCCTTATTTCTTTAACGTCTTTTGAGACCCCGCTGAGCCTTATTTCTTTCTGTGTCTTTTGGAGCATTAGTGAGTTCCTTGTGCTTCCATGTGATTGATATTCGAAGCCTTATCGACCCCCTTGTGTACGAAAGGGTAGTTTGGAGCCTCAATCAGCCTCCTTATGTTTTTTCACAGCCAGCGATCTGAATTCAAACAAACTCCATTTTACCCCTTTGTTTCTTCAACGTGTTTCAAAGCCCTGCTGAGCTCCCTCACATGTCTCTTGACTTTTGGTGCATAAATAGGCACCTTGTGTTCCCATGTGATGTTCGGAGCCCTATCAAGCCCCTTTGTGTCCTCGAGTGTGGTTTAGGGCCTTGATAAGCCCACTTATGTTTTTTCTTGACTCTCAGAGTACTTCAGTGAGCCCCCTCTTGCCTTGCTTTGTTACTTATAGAGAGCTCCATTAGGCCCCCCTATGTCCTCAATATAGTTTGGAGCCTTGCTAAGCCCCTTTGCTTTCTTCCGTGGCTTTGGAGCTCTATCGGGCTTCCTTTTGTCCTCATGTGTAGTTTGGAGCCCTGATGAGCCCTTATGTGTTGATTGTCCGGTCACGCATCAAGAAATGTCGTTCCTTTTGCGACGAATTGTCCGTGCGACAATGTCTGTGCGACGAGTTGTCCTAGAACCCCTTCCGTCAGGTGTATTTTTCATCGATTTTTGAATTTTCCAAGCAAATTTGCAACAAGAGCTCTTCTCACTGTATTGGGATGAAAGACTTCTTTCATGCAATATATACACTTACATCTTCCATTCCTTGCAGGTTCCCCCACGACTTAGTAATTTTTGAATCGCCCCGTATCATTTTCCCCAATCTCGAAGCCAGTCAAACATAGCCAAGCTCGGCTTTTCACTATTTCTTTCTTTCTTTTATTGAATCGTCCGGAATGTCGCAGCAAATTGGTTCAGTTTGTTCCGTAATGCTCCAGAATGTTCACGTTTTAAGCGTACCGGTGCATTTTCTGCAATGTTCGCCCCATTAAATTCCACCACGCTTTTCCAGCTTCAGGGTAACTCAATCTGTACTTACCCCTGCTCAATTTCAATAAATCTCCAATATGCACCAGGCTATGCCCTTCGATAACGAGATAGAAATGCCGGGATATTAGTCGTTTGGGATATGATGATTGTACAGGAATTATTGCCAAAAACACAGAATGAGCATACAGAGAATTTTGGGATTGAGTTTCGATACCCAATTGAATATCTCTTGATGACATTTCATTTCTTTTCAGTCACATCAAACTGATATTCTGTGATTTAGAACCAAAACTCTTGATTTGTACAGTACAAAGCTCTCAACCCTCACCTAGAAGGATTACAGAATAGAGAGGGAAGCCAAGTCAGCTTATTATAGGCGAGGAGAAGTAGTCCGGATGTTAGGCGCCAACCACCTTGCATTTAATGATTAAGCAGTGCCGTTTGGTACGAATGTTGTACATAACCATGCCTTAATTTCAAGAGGTGTTGCCAAGATGTCGGTCCGGGCAGACGCTGTATACAGGGTGATCAAAAATGCTAAAATTCCAACTCATGAACGGAGAAAATTGGAGTCATTAAAATCACCACGTAGATTCACAATTCAATGCTCATCGAGCTGAAACAAGCCGTGTTCAAATATTTTCAGCCGTTTCTGAAATATTTTGAATTTAGTGGTCGGTTTCATGGAAATGGACATTTCCTAATGATTCAGTGATTTCCCAGGATATTTGAATCAGTCTTTCTATTTTGTCAAAGAATGACCTCATGAATAAATTGTGATGTGTTGCCACCGTCCCTGCCTAGTATTTTTGAAAATATGACAGTCGACTGTTTTTTTTTTCTTATGGCCGCCATTTTGAATTCGCCCATTATGGAATAAGTGAGAAATCGATTGAAACTAGTAGTAATGGTCATAGTCAATAATCTAAATGCAAAAATAGCCGTTATCAGTGGGTAACTCTTTATAATTGACCGTAAGGGGATGTTAACCCATTTTTACGAGTTTTACAGCTCTTCAGCGCTTACCACGACCTTAATGACCGCTATGAAGATGACTATGGGGTATTAAAACAATCCAATATCTTGTTCGAGATAAATTACGGAACCATTTTGATTCTTCATTAGTCATTCCCGGAATATACTGAAAATATAATGAAAAAACGGCACGATTTTTGGAAATACGTTTTTAATAAAGTTTTTCGTTTTTGACTCGCCGACTCGCGTCATTTTTTGTATTATATGTATTTTTTTGATATGCACAATTGCCAAACAGACCAAACAAGATGATGGATTGTTCCAAAGCCCCATTTTCATCTTTACAATGTCATCTTGGTCGTGTTGAGCGCCGAAGTGCTATAAAACTTGTAAAAATGGGTTCAACATTTCCAAGTGACCAATTACAAAAAGTTACTCACCAAGAACGGTTACTTTTGCTTTTATATTATCAAGTATGTCCATTACAGCTGGTACCAATTGATTTTCCACTTATTCCATAATAGGCAAATTCAAGATGGCGGCCATAAGAGAAAAAGGAGTCAACTGTCATATTTTTGAAAATGGTAGGCGGGGACGATGGCAACACCTCACATTTCAATCATGAGGTCATTCTTGATGGACATGCAAAGTTTTATCCAAATATCTTGGAAAATCATTGATTTTTTGTGAAATGTCCATTTCCATGAAATCGACCACTTGATTGAAAATATTTTGGAAGCGGCTGAAAATATTCAGAGGCAGTTTGTTCCACCTTACTAAGCGTTGATCGTGAATCTTAATGCTGATTTTCATGACTACAACTTTTTTGGTTCATGACTTGGAATTTTTGCATTTTTGATCACCCTGTATACGGCGTCTTCACAAACCGACATCTTGGCAACACCTCTCAAAATTAAGGCATGGGTATGTACAACATTCGCACCAAATGGCACTGTTTAATCATTAAATGCAAGGTGGTGGTGGTGGTGTTATGGCTCTAAACGTCCGGACTAAAGTGGAGCCAAGCACGAAAGGAGTGAGGTATTTGAACTACGCCTAGATACTGGATCTAGTTTTTGATGGTTTTTGACAATAATTGTTTCTGCGCCCTAATTGGTACATGTCAGATGAAACTTTGTGGGTTACTTATATTTGTGGAGCTTTTCACTGCCGGTCTTTGTTTTTGGATTTTAGATGATGTTTTGGATGGTTTTTCAAACGACTGGATCAGCCTTTGAGGTTGTGTGAAGACAAGGTGCCATGCAACGCGTAGAAGTAGTGGTCGCCCTCACGATATGAATTTGCTCCCGATATTATCCAACACGTGCATTTTCCTGACAACCGGTTGGATGTGAGTCGTTTAGTACCTATGCTTGATTGCACGCAGAGAAAAGAGTAGCCTACTCAATCACAATTGTAAGAATTTCTTACGTAAATTGTGTTAAAAAAAGGGACATAAACAAATTGTGGCAAAACTGACCATGATTTTGTTTGTGTTCGGATGTGACAAATATCGCTCCACATTGTTGGGAAAAGTACAACAGAAATATTACAAAAAACTGCAGCAGAAATATTTAACAAATACCAATAAACAACTATAAATCATCATACATAGTTGTGGTATGAATGCCAACAATGTTGCTTTAGGTTTCAAACCGTTTTGTAACTGAATTTTCAACTTTTGTGTAAAGGATTTAGTGTAAATCTTACTACAATCTTGTGGAACAGCTGCAAATAAATCGTGGCCGACAGTACACCAAAATAGTTTGAAAAAACGCAGCAGTTTATTGTGGAATGTATTACAATAACTAGTATTTTTTTCTTTTTTTTATAAAAAAAATTATATTGCTAAAACAGTCTGGACTGAATTCAAACAAAATACATAGAAAATCAGTTTATTTCATGATCAAGGAAATTGTACAAAAGCTTTTTGAACATAAGAGCGATAACATAAAATATATATCAAGAAATACATAACAATAAATAGAAAAACAAAGAATAGTTTCATATGCAATGTCTCAAGGAAATGAAATACAAATTTTGATTTTTGGATAACATGGAGGGCTGAAAATCATGTAAATCGCTAAGTTGCACTTGCACACATTGTACATTATGTGAGTTGTCAATTTCTAAATAAGGATTCTCAATCTGATACGCTTGGTAATGTCTGTTGAAACATATTACATTTAATGGTTGGCACACAAAGTAAATTTTTGTTTCTTCGTGCAATAGTATAATATTCTTGACGAGATTCTTGATGATATCAAATAGAGGAAAATGTTCACAATTTATTGTGAGGATCATACCAGGTTTATACATTGTACCCTTTATATTGACTCATTTTATTTCATATAACGAATCAGCAGAATATTGACTCAACTCCTCAATTTTACTTATGATGAGATCTGAAATGGATGTCATATTACTATTACTACTACGAGAATACGAACAATAGCCTATAGATTAGATAAATCAATCAACTTACTTGCGAACCTTTCTCCGATGGCGTCCAGGAGGCCCCATTCGGCAAGCTTGGCCTTCACGAAAGGATCAAGTGACTCCATGATGAAACAAACCACAAACCAAAATCCTGTACAAGCTTGCACGATACCATCCACCACAGGAGATCCACCATGAAGCTCATAAGGAAAATGGAGCTTTTTCCATCCGAGCTACCCGATTAGGATCTACTTTTCATTACAGACCAATCACAGGGTAGAAAGCATCATTACCATATATGGTTAACGCGCCAAAATACGTAAATTGTACTGTTTTCAACTATTGTGGTAAAATTTACTACAATTGTGATAAATTTCACTGCAACGTTGCGATAGATTTCTACTTCACGTTTGTAATGAAACTGCAATATTCATGGAAAAATATTTAACATTATTTTCAGGGAAATTTTACCACACTCAAGTTGTATTTCGTTCCAGTTATTGTTTTGAAAATCGGTGTGGTAAATTCTAAAAGAATAATACGCTATAAAATTATCTCTATACGTAGCAATATTAGCAACACTTGAAAGAATAAATTGCTACATGTATTTTTATACTAATCTTTTGGAGCTTTTTGTAGCTATTGTAGGGATTCCTATAATAAGTTCTATGCCACAATACTTTGACTCTGCCTGCTGAAACATTCTTGGCAAAAGTGAAGTAAATGTTGTAGAATATACAGAAAAGTGATTTAATACAACGTTGTAGCAAAATTTTTGAACAAATTTTTCTGCGTGTGTAATTCAGTGATTTGTTGTCAGAGGTGGACAGCGCATCATAAGGAATAAGCCTTAACTGATTGATTTCGGCTGATTCTGAGTTTGAGGATTATTCAACGCGTACAAGAAAGCAAAGAAAAGAGTTCAGTCGCAGTTCAGAATACGAAACAAAGCAGAAAGTATATCCCATGCACTTTTCTATTTCCAATAGAGAAGAACGACTATTTGGAGCAAAAATAAAGTGACCAAGCTACAGCGTTGATGAAAGAATACGGCCGATGGCCGCTGATAGTTTCGCTCCAAAACTTTGCAGGTGCCATCAGCCGTAGCCGTATAGTACAGGCCAGTAAGATATCTACCCGGAAATTTCAAATAACGAGCTAAAATTTGGAGAGTATCTTCATAGACTCAGTAGAAACAAACCCTCAAAAGTCCCAAAAAATCCCTTTTGGGCAACCGCCGATATCTTGATTTTTCATACTACTTTGATTTTTTCTCTTTTTTATCCGCCTATTCATCAACAAAACATCACAGCGACCCGCTTTTCATGATTTTTTGATTCTCCAGAGATTTTTCAGTGTGGATAAGCGTAACTCAAAATCTATAAATCATTAATTCAACTCAAAATCATAACGTCAACAGAAAAAATTACAAAATATAAAAATTGGAGATCTTGTTAGAATAGTCCGGATATTAGGCGAAAGCACCCTGCATTTTGTGGTTAAAACATGCCACTTGGCATATAGTTGTAATATGGACCATAATCTCCCGATTCAAAAGTGTAGCCATCGGCGACAGACATGCAGCTCTGTATACAGGGGGGAAAAGAAAAAGGAAGAAGGAAAAAATGTAACTCATAAAACCAAAGGAGGTAGAGTCGCGGAAACGGGCGCACATAGCCTTCTGTTCATGCCCATGAAGCTCCATCAAACCATTTCAGATGTACTGAAGCGTTCCTGAAATATCCTGAAGAAACTGTTTCTTTTTCATTAAAATTTAATTTTCAAGTGAATCAGTGAATTTTCAAAGTATATAGACCAAGAGCTAGCAACGTTTTATTTACCTCATAAGCAAAATGCGGTCTGACTTCTGGGGCATGTAGAGATTATGATGAGCTTCCATAAAATATTTGTCTTATGAAAAATACCCCTTGCTTTCTCACAAGACAAGCAAAGAAATGTGCCATTTGACAGCAGTATTCAACAGCAAATTTTCTGGAGTTTTTAATCGGTATGAATATCAATTCTATCAGAAATGGATAGGTTGAACCATCTTTCAACTAAATTGAATGAAAAAGAGTATCAAAATGTATTAGAAACTACCAAAAATCAGATTTCCAAGCGGACGGAAGTTGACACCGGTTTTTCTAGTAGGCGTGATTCGAGAATCGGCCATCAAATGCGATCCAAACAGCTCGCCCTAGCCCACTAGCTTGAAAATGCCAGTTGAAAAAGACTGGTTTATGGTAGTTTCTAATACATTCCGAGATTTGGTCCCATTCAATTCAGTTGAAATATAGTTCAACCTATCCATTCCTGATGAAATTGATATTTGTATCCATTAAAAACACTAGAAAAACCGCTCTTGAATGTTGCTGTCAAATGGCCCATTTCTTTGCTTGCCGTGTGAGAAAGCAAGACGTGTTTTGCATAAAACAAATATTTTATGGAAGCCAATCATAATCTCTACATGCCTCAGAAGTCAAACCGCATTTTGCTTATGAGGTAAATAAAATGTTGCTAGCTCTTGGTCTAATAGGAGTGAAACTTGGTAGTCTTCATTCAGTGATGTAGCCAGTGATCGGTAGACAGTGCCTAGGTTTACTATTTCCAGAAAAAAAGACATTCAACTTTTTCCCTCCTCCCGGAAGCCATCTTGCTTTTACTAATCACAAAATAATTAAATAATAAGTGACTAGTAATTATAAAGTTGGTGAGGTACAATCGTTTTTCCACAAAACAGTAAGTAATCTCCACATTGAGAACTGCTTCCTCGTAGAGTGAACATTGTCATTCGAGTTGTTCTTGGCTCTACAGACTTTCTTTGTTCATGATGGCTAAGGTGATTTTCGAAAGGAAGAATTATTACGTTAGGCATTTTCATGCCTCACATTTTGTCGAGTCACTCACAAAACTTTATCATCATCAGTGGAGACGTTTGTCCCTGCCATCAGTGTGAAAATTGCAAAAATATAAAAAATTTCGTCGTTATCGAATTGCGTTTTAAGAAAAATCTATTGCCACGGGAGGCGAGAGGTGCGAATTGGCATGGAAATAATTTGATGCAATTTGGTGTTGACTGTGATGCTAAGAAAAAGTGGTGAGATATGTCCACCTGTGGCATAAAACCCAAAGAAGACGTTCTAGCATGGAAAAATGGAATTTTAAGTATATTTGGACCTCGATCAGGGCAGTAGGTGTAAGCATCCTGCACTTCATATGCTCAACTTTTATATGGTTAGAACATGACACTTGGCACAGCGAATGCTTGAAATAAAGGTAGGTACTCTTTCAATTGTCATATGTAGCCATCGACGCCAACCCTGCAGCCCCTGTACATAGGAAGAAGAAGTGGAACAACCACGAAAAGTTAAACATGAAAATTCTTGAGTCTTTATCGTTCTTTCTGCGTCGATTGTACCTATACATCTTACCAAATTTGTACAGAATTCCAGTCAACAGTGTCAACACCAAATCCTATAAAATTATTTCCAGGTGAAATCGTACATCTTGTGGCATTATACTCTTACCAAGCATTCGATGGCAGTGAACCCCTTGTAATTTTTGGACAGAAATGGTACCTACAAACTTACTTTGGTCAGCTGCCAGGAATGAACCTCTTCATTGATGCTGATAATTTTGGTAGACTGACTTGACAAAATAAAGGGCACAAGGATGGCTGGTGTATTCATCCTTTCAAAAACCGCATCAGCCATTGTGAGTAAATAAAATCAACTCGAATTGGAAATACAAGCCCAAAACATCGAATCAAGAACCGGGGTTATAAAAATTGCTTCAAATGATTCCATGCAATTGCAAGACAGGAGACAGGATGCGAAACACGTCAGTGTGAGTACTGTGAGTATCGCAGTGAAGCAGTCAGCATTGTTCGATAATGAGTGCAGCCAATAGGTCAGTGGAGGTAGACGAAAATGACGAATTTCATCAATGTGCTGAAGATGAAGAGGAGTATACGCATCACTGTGCGGACTTCCCGTTGCGAGGCGCCGGCGCATCAACTAGAGAAAACTTTTTTGTCCTATTCAACTATTTATATGTATACTCAGTTGTAACGAAAAAAATTAAACTTTGAAAACTGAGAAAAAGTTGAGGTCATATTAAAAATCAAGATGGCGGCGTTTGCCCAAGTGTGATTTTTTGGGACTTTCCAGGGTTTGTTTCTAGTAGCTCCCTCTGAACATATCCCCAAAATTTCAGCTTGTTATTTGAAATTTCCAGGTTAAACCAATCTTTATTCTAACTGGCCTGTACTAGTAACCCCCCAGCTTGTCACTTCATTTTTGCTCCAAAAGTCGTTCTACTGAAAATAGGAAGTGTTATTATAGGCAGGTGCATAGTATTGAAAAGCAAAACCGGAGACTTCAATGCACGATTGCACGACAAACGTGAGCTTCAACTGCGAGTTTGTAATTTGTACGACCCTCGGTGTGGTATTCTCTGTCAAAAGTTAAGCGTCCTTTCCCTTTCGACTGTTTTACATTTATACACAGGACATGGGGCCGGTCGTGCGGTCGAATTTGAACATGATCTCCAGGGAGAGCAAGCAAGTTCGACCAAGCTGGGGAATCCATTAATTTAAATTATACAAATGGAGACAAAGCCAATAGTTGTCATCCCTTATCAGGTTAAAGGGTAGCGGCATGATATATCACCACTCGAGATTATGAACACCGAACAGTAACCCAGCTTTGTTTGCTAATTATGTATACAAATTTAATTGAAATAATACCTCAACTCGTCTCTCTTACCCATGCTACTTGTGCTATGATATGAACATCAATTTTTCACGACTCACCTTGTAACAATTCAAATATCTCTCTATTCATTATTTTTCTTAATTCCCATTGATCTAAGTTGGTAGAAGATGAAGTGATACGATTCAAAAATTCTCGCACAGCTATGGTTGTTTCCCCAAAAATGTTCCCAATTTGGTATCTTCAGATTACTCCCACACGTCCGTGTTTTGCGGGTCACTGCTCTATAAATTCAGAAACTTAGTTCATACCTACACTATAGTTTCAATAAATTAGACATAGTCCGGCTGGTGAGAGAAACCACCTTGCATTTTAGAGACAAGCGACGAAATTTGGCACACTTGATCACTAGACCCTATTCTTCGGTTTGAGAAATGTTGTCACCATCTGCGGAAATCGTGCAGACACTTTATACAGGGTTCAGTAGAAAAAAATGTTGAAAAATCGTACGGGACACTTCGGCCCCGTACAAATAAGATTCTATTCTATTCTATTCTATTCTATTCTATTCTATTCTATTCATAACCGGTGGACGTAATGTATAAATCAGGATATTGATGAATGATTCCATGCCCATGAAGTTGCTGCAAACAGTTTTGAAACTTCTTGAGACGTTTCAGAAATACGTTGGAAGAAGTGAAATTTCTCCAACTTTTTTCTTTTTCCAATAAATCAGTTGTTTTTGGAGATATTGAGCTGACTCTTGATATTCCGGCGAACAAATATGTTTTTAATGAAATGCGATGTGAAACCATCGACAAAGCCTGCTAGATTCAAAATCAAGATCTTCAACTTTTTTTCCATCGTGAGCGCCATCTTCAAATTGCCCTTCCTGAAATTGTTGAAAAAACAACAGGTAATGACTTTACTGGACTCACACGATGTTTTTTCATGGAAAACCAGGTACTGAATTGTGGCAATGACTTCTTCGCCCAAGAAACGTTATCAAAATCGTTTTTTCTGGTTTTTCTCAACTTACGTGACAATCATGACTGAATGAGATCTTGGATCAATTGAACGTTTGCGATATTTCAATCAACATTGTTTTGCAACGTCAGTCACCAAATTTCATCATCATCATCAGTCAAGTGGTGTTGTTTTGGCAAACAGTTGGACAAAAAGTCTGCGTAAATATTTGTGAAAAAGGCAAAAAATGCAAGGTCACCTTTTGCCCTCAAACCCAATTGAAGAAAGTACCCAAAAGTGCAAACAAGTCGCTGTGCTAGAATGATAGTAAGATAACTTCAAATTTCTGATTTTCGGATTAATTCAAAATCTATAGCTCCAAGCTATTTACCTGGTAAAAAAATCGAATTACTCAAAATCATCATGGAAGTACATAAAAAATGAATATCTCACTGTTATAATTATCTGTTTTTCAAACAGTTCTGGTCTAATACTCGGACATCTCAAGATGTCCTATTTCTTCTACTGAGAAATAGATCGAATTTGATCTTGCCTTCTAGTATAGTACGAAGACATTTCAACATGTCCCAATTTTACAACAAATCTGATTTGGAAATTTCAAGTTGTCCTTGTTTTTCATGTTATCTCAGTATTTTACTGTAAAAGATATCTCACTCTTATACCAAAAAATCAACTGATTCAATGAAAGTCTTCAGATATTTCATTTTAACTCACTATTGCACAAAACATACCCTCATGCATTTGTAAAATATCTTACTTTCCTTTAAGTTGTCCCACTATTTGACCAGAAATGTTCCGTGAATTGTTTGAAATGACTTAATAACTTTAACTTATCTCCAATGTACATTGCCATGATTTCGTTATTCACAGGTCAGTTTGTATTGGGTGAAACTGAACCAAAACGATGGATAGATGCGGAGGCAGACGTTTATTGGTTATAGCTATGGCCAAGACTGCCAAAAGTTAAAGAAATCGTGAAAATCGGTTCACAGGATGGAATGTTTGATGAAAAATCTTGAATAATTGAATGACAAAGTTATGAACTTTGACATTTTTCAATATTTGACACACGACAGTTAGCGGAACACTATCTACTGTTCTGAGTACAGTTTTTCAAGGACTTTCAAATGAATTCTCAGTTTCTGATAGTGACACTTCTATTTGTCAGATGACAGCCAAAAACTAATGGGCTTATTCCATGTCATACAATACTTAAGGATAACTATGAAGAATATGTTGAACCAGGCTATGCTTACTGTGCAATATTCGGACAACTTGAAAAAAAAAGAGGGATGAATTTAAAATCACTCTACGATTTCTTGACGAATAGTAGGATAACTTACATGAAAAAACAGACAACTTCCAACAGAACCATTATTTCTAGCGATATACAAAGATATGTTCACTTTTTGATATTTTTCTCAAAGAGTTAACGTGATTTCATAATGAATTCCTCACAGCTCTATCAGGAGCGATATCATACAGCTGGAAAATAAAAAAATCTCCAAAATTTCGAGAAGAAGAGTGTTTTTCGTTCTTCTGAAATGTTCAAGTGGCGATTACTCGAAACTATGTTTTTCAAGTTGTCTTACTATCATTCTAGTACAGCGAAGTGTCACTGGAATGATTCGGAGGAATGTGCTCCGTAGATTAAAGGCAAGCTCAAACTGATTGTTACATTTAAGTTCGCAGGAGGGACGTGAAAAGTGTTGCTACAGCTTTCTATTTGAAGCGTTTCCGGCGATATTCAACAAAAAAACGTTTCAAATATTAAGCTGTAGCAAAACTTTCGACGTCTCTCCTGCAGAAGTGGGATGGGAAAATCCATTTCGGTTCAACTTGAAACTACAGCAGACATTCCTCCGAACTCTTTCAGTATCAATTGGTAGCATTTTTGGAAATAGATTTTCTTCAATCGGATTTTAAGGGACGACGTGACCCTGCCGTTTTTGCTTTTTTCACAAAAATCGAAGCAAACTTCTTGTTCAACTGTTTGCCAAAAGAACACCACTTGGCTAATAATGATGAAATTCAGTGAATGACTGCAGAAAATAATGTGGATTATAATGTCGTCAAGATGTCACTGCAATTCAGGACGTGGTGTTCCATAATAAATTAAACGCGTGTGTCCAATGGAGTCGTTACCTGTTGTTTTTTCAACAATTTCACGGAGGGCAATTTGAAGATGGCGCTCACGATGGAAAAAAAGTTGAAGATCTTAGTGTCGAATCTAGCAGGCTTTGTAAATTGCTCCACATCGCGTTCCATAAAAAACATATTTGCTCGCCAAAATATCAAGTTGCAGCTCAATATCTGCAAGAATAACTGATTTATCAAAAAAGGAAGAAGTTTAAGAAATCTCACTTCTTCCAACGTATTTCAGAAACGCCTCAAGATATTCTAAAACTGTTTGCAGCATCTTCATGGGCATGGAATCGGTCATCAATATCCTGATTAACCTTTACGTCCACCGGTTATGGTTCACGATTTACGATTTTCCAACAAATTTCTACTGAACCCTGTATAAAGTGTCTGCACGACTTCCGCAGATGGTGGCAACATTCCTTAAATCTAAGAGTAGGTTCTAGTGAACAAGTGTGCCAAATTGCGTCGCTTGTTTCTAAAATGCAAGGTGGGTCCCATACAAGTAGCTAAACGTCTGGAATAACATTAGTTCAAACCAGGTGGTGTTGCGCAGATAACGTAGGGAGGGGCGTTCGGGAATTTATAATCGGTCCTTTTTACGCAAGCCGAATTTTCCCTTCCTTCTACTGCCAAATCCCAAACAGTGAACAGCTCCATGAAACCTTGGCAATTTTGAAATGCCGTCTAAAGCCCACTTCATGAATCAAGCCGTGATAGTACTAGCGGTTCACAACATATAATGGAAAAATCCTGCATTTTGTGATACAAACAAGAACTTCGGCACAATTGCTCCTAGAACCAAAATAATCAATTTGGCCCGCTGTTCTTTCCGATTACCCCCTGCTGGTCCGGGATATGGGGGGTACAAGGGGGACATGACTCTTTTGTGCTCCAGGCACTTAACAGTGCTATCGAATCATGCTTGATGCCGTTTCTGAATAACTAGACACTGCTGATTACGATGCCGCCACTGTCAGAGTGATGCGCCTGACAGAAGACAAGTTAGAGCTGTCAATTGTGCAATGGGGGCCTTTCTCAATAGGAGGCATGGACGATCTTGCTCCCGCCAGGGGCGCTGCAGTTGGTTGGGACCTCTGGGGATTTTATCTAGCCTAGATTGCAATCCTTTGTCAACAAACAAGTGAGTGTTGTCAAATACAAGAACGTCAAATCAATAAACGTCAAACATTTCCAAATCAAATGTTTCCGTGAACATAAATTTGTATCGTTGAATCATTCATGAAGATGCCATAGACTCTTGCGAGTCTGCGACGAAGGTCAGGACGCGGCCTTCAACTCCGGGTGAGTTCAATTTGACTGCCGAAAATGAAAATGCATTTTTGTTTACTTTCATCGTAGACCGTTTTCTTTACGGTGGACTACCGGCTGTCGAGGACAATGAGCTTGGGCGTTTTCCATTCACCGACACAAGTCGACTTGTGTCGACACAAATCGACACAAATGCGTTCAATTTGATCTGTGTTCCTTTGTGTCATCGACACAAGCTAACACAAGGTGACACAAACCGACACAACTGCAAGCTCGACCTTGGGCTTGACGTTGACTGACGTTGACATTTGGTCCCAGGCCTACGTCGCGCCCTCTGGAATGCGTTTGCGAGAATGCCTCCCATTAACAAGTTCTGGTCGTTGAAGGAGATGTGTGGGGTATCATTTCCAACATAATCGATGTCTGCGAACTCGTTTCCTCTTGTAGAAATGTAATTGGTTGAAAGGTGTGGAAAATATGAGGGGCTCAACTATATTATTATTGATTATGAATCATTTACGATTGGCACTGAATTGAGTTTTCTCGCACTTTTCAATAAGCTGAGTTAGCGAATTACGATACCATCATCGTCGAGGTGCTGCGTGCGAAAGTAGCCGAGTTATGACGGATTTACTCGAATCAGAAAAATTGTTGTAACTGGCTGAATTGACCATTTAAGAAAGTGTGAAATGTGGTTTTGGCAGCATTTGGGCTCATGGAGTTTATTTTTTTGCATAAAAATCAAACTCTGACAATATTAAGGGGGCTCATGAAAAATAGATTTTTCGCTATTTCATTCGCAAGCACTCGCTTTGGAACTTCAAAAAATACATTTTAGCGTAAATTAATATCGCCGATTAGATCATGCCATCACCGAAGCGATACGTCAACCAGAAGCCGAGTTGGGGCCGTCACTCTTTACTGGAGGTGCACCTTGAATAAAGTTGAATTGATTACGAAATATGATGTGTTGGGTATCATTTCTAATGTTTTTTGGGTCACTGATCTCATTTCTTGATGCAAAATTTTGATTGGGTCTGGATTCGGGGAGGGGGGGCTCCTTACCTTCAATTTATTATTATTTGAATACCAAACAGTCACATCGAGCATTGTTTGGTACTTTTTTCGTAAGACTGTGAACATGCTGGAGGACACGCCGCCACTCCCAACAGATTCCGTCAAGTGGAAGTTGAGTTATAACTGCCGTAGTGCAAGAGAGAAAAGCAACTTGAGTTACATCAGATTGGCCATCATTTCTCACGTTTTTTGGGTCACTGATTTCATTTTTCAATGCGAAATTTCGATTGGATCAGAATTTGTGGAGTGGGAAGTTTCCGTTTTTTTTTTTGATGCCATACTGTCATATTGAGCAGTGTTTGGTACACTTCCGTTAGATTGTGAACATGCTAAATGACTGTCGTGTCATCCACGCAAGCACTGAGTTTCCTGCAAGACATGAACTGCGAGTTCATGGAAGAAGCAGATGGCAGGATTTTCCTTCATATTAATGACATGGTGATGCATGGAACCACAAGAATTCTTATCAGAAGTTCTGACACAGATGTATTGGTTTTGACCGTTTCTTTCTTCCATGAACTCGTAGAAAAAGGATTGGAATACATGTGGATGCTGTTTGGTGTTGGCTCTAAACGGCAATATATTTCTATAGGCGGTATAGCAACGACTTTAGGAAAACAAAAATCATTGGCTTAGCGAGGATTTCATGCTTTCAGTGACTGTGATACAGTGTCATTTTTTGCACTGGCACAGAAAAGACTTACGCTGCTAGGAGGTGTGAAACTGACACCCACAGACATCAGAGTTAAATCTCCCAAAAAAAATCATCCGATTCGGTGAGGAGGTGGATTCCCTGGGACAATAAATAGAAGCATGGTCACGCACAAAAGATCTTATAAGTCGCAGTGCAGAAAGGATCCTTCGAGATCAAATAACCACCTCTAATCTACAATCTACAATCTTTGCATCACATGGGAAACGAACTGCATGGGCAGCATGACAGGACGAAGCTGTTACGACAGCCTTTCAACGCATTTCCTCACCTATGGATGAGAAATCCTTTCTTAAAGTCTTTAAAACTTTAGAAAAGTTCACAATGTATATGTATGGCGTTCGCGATGCTTCCGGTGTTAATGAGGCTCGGAAGCATCTGTTCTCAACTGAGAGCAAACTGGTCAGCGCTATTCCTCCCACCAAAGGACCTCTACTCCAGCATGCGAAAAGAGCCGCGTATCAAGCTGGACACATCTGGGGTAGAGCGCTACAGAGAACTCCTCCGCCACCTCCAGAGAACTGGGGTTGGATTCAGAAAGATACTGAATGGTCTCCAATTTGGACCTAGCAGCCAGAGATTTGGAGCACCTGCAGGGCTTTGGTTGTATGCGGCTGCCGAACCGAAGGTAGCACAATGAGATATTCATGCAGAAAGAACATGTTACCATGCACTTTGGCGTGTAAAAATTGTAAAGGGGGATGTTCCAACAAGAGGTAGGTACTCACGTTTCTTTCTACATTGATTGATTACTATGATCGATTAAATTTCTCCTTGAGCCACCTGTGAATTTTGGAAACAAAAAGCTCATGCAAATTCTCAGGCATGTTGAGGAAAAGTTGCTATGATAACCGATAGGACTCTTTCCTTGAACTAGAGAATTTGATAAAAATATATATTGTTTTTTTTTAGCAACAAATGAAAGGTATAAGTACCCACCTTAGTGCTGTCAGGTAAAAAAGTTTTGCTTTTCGCTTCTTTTTATCGGCTGCATCATCGCAACTGAGAGTTGAATTTTTGCAAATAGTATTATGTAGTAATAGTACCCATAATGATAATCCTCAATCAATTGCTTTGATACCTAATAATAAACTTGGGACTTCGGGGTCCTATTCTTGAATGGATTAAATCCTATCTAAGTGACCGGAAGTTTGTGGTCCGGGTGGGAGGAAGTGTGTCCGATGAATTCTCCTTGAGTGGAGGCACTCCTCAGGGGGGAAATATCGGGCCGCTTATTTTTTTACTGTTCGCCAATGATCTTCCCAATCATCTACCTGTGGGAAAGGTGTTTATGTATGCAGATGACACGACCGTCGTCATCTCCGATCCCGATAGTGACACTTTACGAGCCAAAGTGGATGGGATGTTGCAGTGCTTCAGTGCCTGGTGTCACTCGAATCGATTGATTGTTAATGCGGGAAAGACAGAAGTTATCGAGTTCCACAACAAGTACAGACAACCATCACATAGCGTTTTCACATTTAATGGTCATGTTTTGGACACCAAACATGAAGTCAAATTTCTGGGAACATGGCTGGATACTTCTCTTGACTGGAGGGCACAAGTGGGAGCGGTTTGTGATAGGCTTGGGAAGAGTTATTACATAATCCGTTCTCTCAAAGAAAGCGTAAACAGACCCGTTTTGTTGAGTGTATACTACGCTCACGTATACTCCGCAATCAAATTTAACATTGAGGTCTGGGGCCAGTCAAGTGAGGTTGATCGTGTATTTATTTTACAGAAGAGAATTCTGCGACTCATATTCGGACTTCAGTGTCGGTCATCCTGTAGGGAGATATTTAAGGAGGAGAAAATTCTCACAGTGACCTCTATTTACATCTTGAACTTATTGTGCTATATCCATTCAAATAAGCAGAAATTCCCACTGAACTGCCACAACCACCACTACAGTACTAGATGGGGGGATCGATTCAGCCTGGCGAGGGCGAGGCATGCCTTTTTTCAGAAGTCGCCTGTTTTTTCGGGATGTAAATTGTACAATATATTGCCGGATTCTCTGAGGTCATGCCCGACGACTGTAGGCTTTAGGAAGATGTTGAAGTCTTTGTTGGTTGGTGGTTGCTTCTACAGCTTGCCTGAGTTCGTTGAATGGATTCAGGTGGGGGGTGGGAGCGACCGGCGACCGGCGGACCGTTAGAGCTTTCTGTGGGGGTCGAGTAGTTGGTTACTCTTTGGAGGTCTGTGGACCTTGGCGTTCTTTTTTTTTTTGTGTGTAGTTTTGTCGTTGTCTTGCCGCGTGAGCGTGATTGTTTTTGTGTATTATTTTCAACTGTTGTTTTTGTGTATTATTTTCAACTGTTACTTATATGGATAATAGACTTGCCCTATTGTGCAATGTACAGAAAAAGGGTTGATAAATGAATATGAATATATATATGAATATAAATATCAATTGCTGTTACTTGAGTTTTTTCAATTTGCAGTTATTTGTTATTTTATCTTCATGTCGAACTGTGTCGGAACTGGGATAGCTCAATTCTGCACATTTGAAAGAGGTTAAAATGCCACCTGACATTATTTATTCACAATAAAAATGCTGCCAAGTAAGAAATGCAACGTAAGAGCTTCTCGCACTACACCAAATTGAACCCAATTCGAATTTCACATGAAGCAGTGAGTTGAGAGACCGGATAAACACAAGAAATGATACCTGACACGCACCTTTTCATGGCCAATCTGATGAGTAAGTAAGTAAGTAAGTAAGTCAAGTTGTTTTTTTTCTTGCACTACGACAGCTATAACTCAGCTTCTGCTTGACAAAATCTGTTGGGAGTAGCGACATGTCATCCAGCATGTTCACAATCTAACGGAAATATACCAAACACTGCTCAATATGACTGTATGGCATCCAAAAAAAATGACGGTCTCTCCCCACTCCCAAAATTCTAATCCAATCGAAATTTCACATCAAGAAATGGAATCAGTGACCCAAAAAACGTAAGAAATGATACCTGACACGCACCTCCTCATGACCAATCTGATGTAACTCAAGTTGCTTTTCTCTCTTGCACTACGGCAGTTATAACTCAACTTTCACTTGACGGAATCTGTTGGGAGTGGCGGCTTGTCATCCAGCATGTTCACAGTCTTACGAAAAAGGTACCAAACAATGCTCAATGTGACTGTTTGGTATTCAAATAATAATAAATTAAAGGTAAGTAGCCCCCCCTCCCCGAATCCTGACCCAATCAAAATTTTGCATCAAGAAATGAGATCAGTGACCCAGAAAACATTAGAAATGATACCCAACACACGCCAACACATCATATTTCATAATCAATTTAACTTTGTTCAAGGTGCACCCCCAGTAAAGAGTGACGGCCCCAACTCGGCTTCTGGTTGACGTATCGCTTCGGCGATGGCGGCATCTAATCGGTGATATTAATTCACGCTAAATTGTATTTTTTGAAGTTCCAAAGCGAGTGCTTGCGAATGAAAAAGCGAAAAATCTTTTTTTCATGAGCCCCCTTAATATGAACAGAATTTGATTTTTATGCAAAAAAATAAACTTCTTGAGCCTAAATGCTGCCGAAACCACATTTCACACTTTCTTATACGGTCAATTCAGCCAGTTACAAAAAAAATTCTGATTCGAGTAAATCCGTCATAACTCGGCTATTTTCGCACGCAGCACCTCGACGATGACGGTATCGTAATTCGCTAACTCAGCTTATTGGAAAGTGTGAGAAAACTCAATTCAGTGCCAATCGTAAATGGTTCATAATCAATAATGATATAGGTGAGCCCCTCATATTTTCCACACCTTTGAACCAATTACATTTCTACAAGAGGAAACGAGTTCGCAGACATCGATTATGTTAGAAATGATACCCCACACATCTCCTTCAACGACCAGAATTTGTTTATTCAGGAAGGCCCCCATTGCACAATTGACAGCTCTAACTTGTCTCCCGTCAGGCGCATCACTCTGACAGTGGCGGCATCGTAATCAGCAGTGTCTAGTTATTCAGAAACGGCATCAAGCATGATTCAATAGCACTGTTTAGTGCCTGGAGCACAAAAGAGTCATGTCCCCCTTGTACCCCTTATATCCCGGACCAGCAGGGGGTAATCGAGAAGAACAGCGGGCCAAATTATTTATTTTGGTTCTAGGAGCAATTGTGCCGAAGTTCTTGTTTGTATCACAAAATGCAGGATTTTTTCGTGTACCGCTAGTACTATAATGAAACATCTAGTCCAAGGTATGCGTTCTTTCGTGCTCCAAGCAGTTTTCATTCTCCCATTTTCTTTTCGTGGCAAGGCACCAATACCCAAATTTTTCATAGGTTGCAATCGACGTTACACTCTACGTTCCACTTCCGTTTCAATTCACGTCCAAGTTATACCTTGAAGGATCAAGATGTTCCAAGCCTCGAATTCTACCAGTAGTTTCTGGTTATCTTCTGCCTCCAACATTTTGACTTCCAATTGTAAATTTCATCGAAATCATTTCATCTGTACATTTCTTCAACTTTGATTTTCAACCATTTTCCAATGATCGGGATTGCAAGACTTCATCCTGCCGACAACACCATCAACTTTTCGTCATTCTAACTCTGATTCCACTAGCAAGATCTGTGAACCAGTCTCTTGGGGAACGTCAGCTGTGCAGACCTACTCTGATTCAGAACCCGTACGGTTCCAAAAGGCCAGCGAAACAACCAGAAAGGCTACCTGCAAGACAGTCGACTTCCACCAGGTGGACCTACTCACGTTTTAGCTTACATCGAACAGTGAGGCCAGTCCTTTGGTAACTCGTAAGTGCCTGAGGGTGACATTTCCAGTTTAGGTGCCCCTCTATGTTTTTATTCTATTAAGGACAATATTTTCAATATTCCAACATTTATGTTAGTTTTAGAGGTTATGTTGAAGTTGGGTCCGGCTTCTAGACACTGAAAAGGGAAGAGTGACTTCGACCACGAATGCGATCTAAGATTTGTGGGCCGGTGTGTGCGGTGGCCCCCTTTTTGTGGAGCCTCTTTTCAAAGGCTAACGCTCTTTTTGGGCAATGGTTTTCTTTTGCCCGTTTGAAAGGGATTGAATATGGCTGGCCTTTGTGGAGGCTTCAAACCTTTTTCCACCGTGAATTGCTCCCAACGCTTAGAAAGATTCCCGTGGTCGCGGTGCCTATAACCGGAAATATTGAACCAAAGTTCATCCTACCAAAAACTTTCGAACCTAGAGTGTGCGCGGAACAATTATTCAAGTCAAAGTACAAAAGTGTGGAGAAAGTTTTGAGCACGCCTCGTATACGCCGTGGTCCGCTGTTGCTCAGCAGTTTGTGAGAGAAGACCGCAGTCAGGAGGAACAAAACGCAGAGAATTGACTGTACAGGGTGTTCGCCGAAAAGCCCGTTCGCCGAAACATAATTGAGTAGCAATAAAACAGACCTTTTGGCTGATATTTACTTTCTATCGTGTTAATAATATACCTTCTCTTTAACCTTTTTCATCGTGGAAGTAACCATAGGACCAAAGGCTCTGCAAAATGAAACAAAAAATTTGAATTTGATTCGTGAGCAAAAGTTTTTGTTTGAACCCATTGTCTTTGTGTGTACACAAACTGGCAATATTATTATGATAATACAGATTAATTATCATGAAAAATCCCATGTTTGGTGATAACGGCGATGACGCGTCCTCCCGTGTAATGTCGCACCGGACAAAACGATCACTATCTTCGAAATTTATTGCCGCCATAAGCGCGATAACCAACATATTTGTTGTTCAAACGCCATCCACAGCCTCTATTTATAGAAATTTGCGATAACTATCGAAGCTTTTGCGATGCGACATGCAATAAACAAGATCCCCGGGGATTTTTCTAGGCCCGCATCCATCAGACTTCTCCACCTAGCTCGCGCTCCGCTGTTGTTTCAATAACCGTCAATAGAAATTGGAGGGTGCAAAACGTGAGTCGAATTGCCGAATTCGAGAGAAGGCCGGATGTAAATAGAGCAAGCAGCAGCCAAGGGTCCTCGAGGGGTGCCCCGACGAACCGTGCTTTCTGTAGGTTGCCACATCATGTGTGTAGGTGTATGCTATGCATGTGTGTGTTTTCCCGGGCGTCGCGACGGAGGAAGAGAAACAGAGCGTCGTCGTGACCGGAAACGATGGATGCGGTAGAATCATGCTCGGAATACGAAATGTTTTGCAAAATCTTGACGCAAGGTACTTGCTTTTTTGCGGGTTTAATTGAAATGTATGAAGAGATCAAATAACCGCCTCCTAAAGCAACAATTTCAGGGTTCCAGACCAGTGGAGTTTTGGTGGGAAATTACCATAGAAAATCTAAATTGCAATTGAGGCTGAGCCTGAATGTGAACACTTCTCAAAGTTGTCTAATTGGGGCTATAGAGCCCAAAGTATATGGAGCTGATGGTTACCAAAGACTCAAAGGAGCCATTTCATCACTCTAATGTCGAATCTGATGTTTGAATAACTCAAATTGGTTGAGAAGATACTCGTAACGACAACATCCCACCAGCTAAAGAGGTTGCAGAAAACTTGGGGATCTCTAAATGCCCGATTGCACGAAGGTAGTATTGAATTTTAGTTCGGTACTAAACACAGGATCAAATTTTTGAAGTGGAATAAAATGCGAACCAAGTTACTTCAAGGAAAGTGTAGTGTAACCCGATGTTTGGCAGTGATCATCGTTGTCCCTTTCCTTCTTGACGTTGTTCACCTTTCACCTTTGATGTGTAAGTTCTTACTCTAGATGAGAATGTGTCCTTGGGGATGAGGTTAAATTCTTAAATGAGACGCGAATGAAATGCAAGCAAAATGAATGTTTATTGGAAATCAATTAGCAAAGTTTTAGATGGATTTTAGCCCAGGCGCCAGGGAAAACAATAAGGAAATAATTGTTTCCTGGCTGGAAACTAGCTTAAAACGATCTGTGAAGCTTAGGTTTTGACATACTAGTTTCCCCCTTTCGGAAATGTCGGCGTCATGTCGCCATCATCAACAAGAAGTGTACCAGCGTGGTTTTTGTCAAATATCTTAATTTTGGGTCATCTGACAGCAAAAGATGTGAGAAATCATTTTGAAGCCTATGAAATTCCCTACAGTTTGGTTTTTCAATCAATTTTCTGCGACCTATGGTCTTTGAGATAGAGCTTCTGGAAGCGAGAGTCGTTGTCGTGAAAGCTCCATGGCCACTTGACTCGAAAAACTAAAATGTCGATGTGAAAAAAAAAAATTCAAAATGAGATTACTTGAGAACTCTTCATGCTATAGTTGCGAGGATAGTCTTAAACTCTTCCTCTTGAACCGTAGATTACGAATATTGAAAAGTCAAAAACGTCACATTGTACATATACAGAGTGTACTACGGGAATCAAATCAGAACAGAGAAATTTGACATATTTCTTCGATTCAGCCTATGCGAAACTCTAAGCACTTATCACGAGTCCAATATCAATATGCATTGCTCTGTTAGCGTCACTTGATACACTTAAGAAGTGGTCAGCTCACAGCCTTCCTGTGAAATGTTTTGAAGGCCCTCTGAAATCATCAAAATTTACAGTAGCAAGAAATGTATGTAACAGTATATTATATACCAAAGAACCAAAGTGAATTTTTGATCCTTTGGGTGAAGTTTGTTGCTTGAGGGCCCTTTGGGTCCAAATCCACAAATTGGAAATTCACTTTGGTCTCTTGGTATATAATATACTGTTATATACATTCCTTGGTACTGTAAATTTTTAATATTTTGATGATTTCAGAGGGCCTTCAAAACATTTTACAGTAAAGCTGTGAGCTGACCACTTCTTTCGTGTATTAAGTGAAGCTTATAGAGCAAATCGATATTGATATTGGACTCGTGTTAGGGGCTTAGAGTGTCGCATATAGGCTAAATCGAAGAAATATGTAAAATTTCTCTGATCTGATATGATACCCTGAGTACACCCTGTATATGTACAATGTGACGTTTTTGACTTTTCTATATTCGTAATCAACGGTTCAAGAGAAAGAGTTTAAGACCATCACCGCAACTATAGCATGAAGGATTCTCGAGAAATCTCATTTTGAAATTTTTTTGTCACATCGACATTTTAGTTTTCCGAGTCAAGTGGCCATGGGGCTTTTACGACAACGCCACACCTTAGAGATTTTAGAATAGGTTCTATAGTGGCCAGCCCAAAATCATAAATGGGAATTGAATTTCACTGGATAAATTAGAGTTACGGGCGATATTGTGGGAAAAAAGAAAAGTACAAGAGAGGATGCTAGAGTCGCGAGGCATTCCGCAGAAGCGAGGTTCGTGGGCCAGGAGTTTGTGACACTGAGAGGGGTGGAAAGGGGAATCGGGCCCAAGACGAGAAGCCGGGGGTGTTAGGTAAGGGACTGGTGGAGTGAATTTCGAGACGAACGGGTGTGTTTGACAAGGAGAAAATTGGCGTTCGTCCAGAACAAATTGATCATAGTGCTAAAACCACTGTTCATGATTGTAGTGCATTATTTACGACAACATACTGTATCAAGGCAAGTCGATCTTCTATTGTAATCAAATGATAATTGTTAAATGGGGTTGAAGTGATTGTTTTGTTTATAAGCTGTAGTGAATTTGGTTCTTGGTATTTCGAACAGCTACAGGAAGTGTCAATCCGATTCAATATATTGCAAATTGTGGGCTTTTACATACCATGTGTTCAGCTACCCTCAAGGGTGATCGATTCTCTAGGCTTTTGGGTGACTTTCTGCATTCACTGAACGCGAATCAGTACAGTCAGGTTTTGAACTCACATGGACGACTCCTGGACCTTGTCCTTGCTACGTTTGAGTGCCATGTATTGAGGGAATATGACCCCTTACTTGATAAAGATGCTCACCACCCGGCATTATTCGTTTCGTTTCTTATTCCAGGACGACCTCACTTGCTCCGTAACCGCTTGAATGAAAAAGTGTACAATTTCAAAAAGGCCAATTTTCCTCTTCTTTACGAAACCTTGTGCTCGACTGACTGGAGCAGTCTTTATGCCATTCAACATGATGTCGATTCGGCCTGTTTTGAAGTTTACAAAACTCTGGATTCAATCTTTCAGAGAACGGTTCCATATTTCAGGCCGGCCAAGGGGAAAAGGTCACATCCACAATGGTTTACCGGTGAGGTGGTGAGTCTGTTGCGCCCCAAGGAGAGGGCACATAAAATGTGTTAAAAACATCATACTTCGTTCTATTTGGAGAAGTTTAAAAGCATCAGAACCTCTGGACTGGACCCTGGTAAATTCTGGTTCTTTGTTGGTGGTAAGAAGGGTGGGCCCAGTGTTCTTGGGTTCATAAGAGATTCTGGTGGTGTCGCGTATGATAATCCTGAGTCCATATCTAAGGCTTTTGCTGAGTATTTCAAAAGTGTTTACACTTTACCTGCCTTCAACAGTCAAGTTCCGCTGTCCACTCCTGAGCGTGCGTCTCTGGATGGTATCACTGCTGAGCTGGTGTCTAGAGATGACGTTGTGGCGGCTGCCAGAAAGATTGGGAACGGTATGACTTTAGGTGAGGACATGGTGCCCGGTTTCCTGGTCTGCGACTGTGCTTGTGTCCTTGCTGATCCTTTGAGATTCATCTTCAATCTAATCCTGACTATCTTAGCGTACCCCAAGACTTGAAGGTTTGTCCGGTGTTGAAGAAGGGCGATCCTTTAGTCCTCAACACCTACCGTCCAATATCGCTGATTCCCAACTTCGCCAAGATTTTTGACACTATCCTCTACAATCAAATCTATTTGCAGGTGAAAAAACATATCTCTCCCTTCCAACACGGTTTAATGGAGGGAAGATCCACAATTACAAATCTGGCGTGTTTCTCACAGTTCGTATCCGAGACTTTGGACTCCCGAGGCCAGGTTAGCGTGGTGTATACGGACATTTCTGAAGCATTCGATCAATCAGATCTCAGCTTATTGATGCACAAGCTAGACAGGCTTGGGTTTCCACCATCTCTGTTGCTCTTGTTTCGTTCTTACCTCTTTGACAGAGTTCAGCGTGTCACGTGTCACTTTTACTAGTTCCAGTTCATATATTTCAACTTCTGGGGTTGCCCAGGGGGCCAAGTGGGGACCATTGTTGTTTTTAATTTACATCAACGATATAAACATGTCGATCGACTGTAGCAAGTTACTGTTTGCGGACGATCTAAAGATATATTCCAGAGTCGATACGATTCTTGATTGTGTCAGGCTTCAGCGATGCGTTGATTCCGTATCAGAATGGTGTCGCCAGAATGGTTTGTCCTTGAATGTTGACAAGTGCATGATTGCGACTTTTACCAGGAAAGTTGACCCAATTTCTTTTGATTATGCGGTTGGTCCGGTGCTTCTTAGGCGTAGCGGGGTCACAAGAGATTTGGGTGTCGTTTTTGACAGCAGTTTTCCTTTTTCGAGTCACATTGACGACATTGTGTCATCGTCGCTGAGGACACTTGGCTTTTTGTATCGCAACTGCAGGGAGCTTGGAAGTGTTTCGTGTCTGAGGGCTTTGTATTGCAGCTTTGTACGATCTAAGCTTGAGTACGTCTCTTTAATGTGGTACCCCATCTACGCCACTCATATTGCCAGACCTGAATCAGTCCAAAGAAGATTTTTGAAGTTTTCATCATTCATGCTAGATGGCACCTATCCTCCTCAAGGATTTGATCACAGCGCTTTGCTGTCTGAACATGATTTTTATTCTCCTGAGGCAAGACATGCCATTTCCAATGCCAAATTTTGTTATAATTTAATTCAAAATGTCATTGACTGTCCGGAGTTTCTTGGGCGGATCAACTTTTTTGTTCCACGTTTGAACGCCAGATCAACCAGGTTGTTTCAATGTGTTCCGCCCAAGAGCAACGCGCTCACCCGAAGCCCTATTTATAGCATGTGTAATGGTCTAGATTTGTTCTGCTCCGACTGTAATTTTCTCTGTGATAGTTTTTGTGATATTCGTCAGCACATTTTGTTGGAATTCATATCTAAGTCTTTTTATGTTGTATACTTCCACCTGTGACTGTTCAGTTTTTAGCGCACATTTCCTGGTTTGGGCTTCAGGTCTGTTGGAAATAAACCTCTAATCTAAATGCTTCAACAACCCTTCTATAAATGAAGAGATCTAGCGTCCGTCAGGTATGGTCTGTAGGTCCCATCATGCTTAAAATACAGCGGCTAGAGACATTTATTCAGATCAGAATTTTTTTTTTTTTTTTTGTTAATTGGTTGGCCTTGAGGGCTTGCTCTTTAGCCACTAGAACGAATTTTCAATTCAAAATTTTACTTTTTCCATTTCTTTAATTTCATACTTTTGTCTCAATGTTTTGAAAGAACTCTATTATCAGTGAAAGGATTTGGGGGTTATTTGTAGCCAACAGGGAAGTGATGTTCAGAGGAAGAAAACAGTTCCTGATGCTGACCAAGTTCTTTATTAGAGCTTCGATCAGCCTTTGATGATTCCCACAAGCAAACATCAAATGATTTATGTCACCAATCGATTCATTGTCACACGAGCACACCGGTGTCTCGAGAATGCCAATGCGGAACAAATGGGACGGGAAACATCCATGGTTCAGTTTAAGCCGAGTCAAGGTTGAAACTTCAGATCTTTTAGTCAGACTTCCATTGCTCATGAGGGTCTGCCTGGGGAGAATAGGGTGAATCAAGGTGTAGTGATTCTTCGAAGTGCTAACGAATTCTCCCCATGAGGCTTCCCACTCTTTTCTGATATTCACTCTTACTATGGAGTACAGATCAGAGTATGTGACTACGTCTTCCACATGTGGTAAAGTCAATGCCTCCTTAGCCAAGGAGTCCGCCCTTTCATTGCCCGTAACACCGGTATGCCCCTTAACCCATATGAAGGTAATTTCTTTACCTTTGTCTTCCAAAATTGTCAACAGATGGAGGATTTGACAAATAATGCTACTGGTTTTTGAATTTTTTGTAGAAGCCAAAGCTTTCAGAACACTCATGGAGTCCGACAATACAATATTGGTGTGAGCAACGTCGCTAACAGCCCAATCTAGCGCTCTTTCAATGGCATACGCTTCCGCCGTAAAAATTGAAGCCTCGTCCAAAATTTTATATTTGAACGATATATCAAGGTTGTCCACAAAAAAAGCGCAGGCCGTACCTGAGTACGATCTGGACCCATCGGTATAAATTGTATTGCAAGGCTCACCAGAGTTCTGAGTAATCAACTCAGAGACAATAAATTTGTTGACCACTGGACTCGGCGAATATTCCGGAAATATTATTCTTGGTTTGACTTGTCTCAATTTTATTGAAAATTGGAAGATTGGAAGGATTGGGAAGGAGTTTCTGTCTAAAGCGTAAGTGTGAGGGTTCAAATTAATGAACGCTTCTGCTATCGGTGGCGTATTTTTTCTTATCCAGTATTTTCCCGATAAGCATTCAATAGCCAGAGGGGCCACGCTTTTCTCAATGAATGATCGGTTGAAGGTAGAGAGCTTGATGAGGGCTTTTTCAGCGAACAATTTTTTTCGTAGATTTAGCGGCGGTTCTTGGGACTCAGCTAGAATGGCTGGACATGGTGATGATCTTAAGGCACCAATGCAAATACGAATGGCTTTATATTGGATACGATCTAGTTTAAGAAGGTTGGATTTCGACGCTGATCCGTACCAAACACAAGCGTAGTCAATGATGGAGCGGATGTATGCCCTATAAAATGTGATTGCAACTTTTGGGTCTATTCCCCATTTAGCTCCACAAATGTGCCTTAGCATATTCAGTCCTTTTTCACACTTACCTATGATATGATCAATGTGTTTTGACCACAGAAGTTTTTTATCCAACACCACTCCTAAATATTTACAGTTATCAACCACCGGAACCGTAAATTTACCCAGTTTGAGCGTACTGCTCAACTTTAATCTTTTTCGAGAGAAAAACATGACCGATGACTTTTCCTGCGACAAAGTAAATGCCTTGCCTGCGAGCCAGTTGTTTAGGCAAAATGCAACGTACCTTAAATCCGTTACACATTCCTTGTAGGACTTTCTCGAAGTATATAAACATATGTCATCTGCGTATTGAATACACTTGACTGAATTGTCGCACATGTCATGTATATCCGAGGTGTAGACATTGAAAAGCGAAGGGCTTAATTTTGAACCTTGAGGTAAGCCTTGGGACGACTTTTGCGGCCCATACAATTTATTGTTACTGTCACGGACGTAAATTGACCTGTTGTAAAACAATTCCACGATGTTCGAAGCCGTAAAACTTCCAATCCCAAATTCCTGCAGTCTGGTCTTCAAAATTTCCAAATTCACTGCATCGTAAGCACCCTTTATATCTAGAAATAAACATCCCAAAATTTCATTCGATGACATAGAAATCTGAACATCTGTTACCAATTGACCAATCGCCTCCGCTGTACCTTTACCACTCCTAAACCCAAATTGGTTTTTAGGCAGGAGAGAGTTGTGTTCTAAGAACCACTCAAGGCGAGACTTTATTAAACACTCAAAAGTTTTGGTAATACACGACATCAACGAGATGGGCCTATACGCAGATGATTCAGCTGGGTTTTTTCCAGGCTTGAGTAATAAGCACACCACAATTTGCTTCATTTGATCCACGTAAATACCACCATTCCACCAATCGTTGAAAATTTCAAGCATTACCTGTTTAGCTGCCCAAGGTAAGTTTCTCAACATCGCATATGTAATACTGTCTACTCCTGGGGCCGAGCTGTTTCCAGTCTTGATCGCAATGTCGAGATCCGACAAAGAAAAGGGGAAATCGGGAAAATTACTAGTAGCTTTTTTTTCCGGTGTGTTGTCAACTGTCACAAAAGGAGGGGCAAGTTTATCCAGGGTGTCAGTAATTACTTCTATGGTTATCTGAGGTTTATTTACTTTGTAGTTTTTGTTCGAAATCTTCCTTATAAATGTCCAAATCTCTGCGGGAGAAGTATTTCTGTCTATTTCGTTCAGAAAACTCTTCCAGCGATCCCTTCCCTTAGTCTTGAACAACCGTTTACATTCTGCATCCCTTTTTTTGTACTGAAGGAAATTATTCATGTTCAAGTTGGATTTGTATTGATTCAACGAATGTTTTCTGATTTTAGCCATTTTTGTACAATCTTCATCCCACCAAAGAGGTTTACCTATTTTGAGGATAGAAGGGGACTTGATTGGGATACTCTGAGATGCCGCATCAGAAATTTTTTCAAGCAAAAAAATCAGTTTATTACCATGGTGCAATTCGTTAATGGTTCTGTTGATCTCGGTTTAGAAAACGTCCCAGTCCGCAGAAGAATCCTTCCACTTCGACGACGGAAAAATAACTTCAGGGATAAATGTCTCATTGAAGGAATAAAAAATGGGCAAGTGATCAGAGCCCATAGGATCCGAGCAAACCTTCCAATCAATTTTAGTCACAATGTCACTAGTAGCCAAGGTCAGATCCACCGCTGAAACCGGCATGGAAGGAGGGGAGAGTCTGGTGGGAGAACCATCATTCAAAACAATAAAATTGGTGTTTTCAAGTGAATCCACCAATCGTACACCTGCGGTATTATTTCTTGCTGAACCCCAAAGAAGACTATGAGCATTGAAGTCACCACCGATGATTGTCTTGTCGGCATAATTCGAGAAAATGTTATCCCAATCTGAACGAGTCACATTCACATTAGGGGGCCTATAAACAACAATAAAATTCAATGTGGTGTTAGTGTTCGTCAGTTTTATACCACATGCTTCAATGTCCAGACGCGTGTTCCAATTCAAGTGCAATCTATCAAACCTGAGTTTGTTTGCTATCATAATAGCTACACCACCTCCATGTTGATCTCTGTCACATCGTACTAAGCTGTATCCCGGAAAACCAAAAGTTTTTCCAGGAGAGAGCCACGTTTCCGTAATCAAAATTATATCGCAGGGTTCATTGTGTAGATAAATTTGAAGATTTGTTTTATTAGAGGTTATGGAACGCGCGTTCCATTGTAGGATTTTTATTTGCTTCTTAACCATTATTAGTTGTTGAGTAATGACAAATGTTAGTAAACAACTCATCGGCGAATTTGTTACAGTCTATGGTGAGATCAATTTCATTCCTAACTGATAAAGGAATCTCATCACGTATGTTTTCAAGAATGTCATTTAGCATTCGCAAAACCACCGGTTTCATGGTGCCCTGAAAATTGTCTTTATTTGCCTGTAAATAGTCGATTATCGAACCGCCAGTATCACTGCTATATATGCTTTTTACTCGTTCAAAGTGTGGAGCGATATCCGCCGTTTTTCTGCGTTTGGGCGAGTTATCAGCTGCTCTATAATGGCCCTGACTTTGTTGACTGTTTTTATTCCGTGCATTGTAAGAGCGGCTGGGAAGCGATGGAAATTCGGGGATATTTGCGAGTGCAGCAAACCTGTTACCTGTAGTACCTGTAGTTAAATTAGCTTTGACAGCAGCAGCAAAATTTGGGTTTTTTTCGACTTTTTCTGCTTCCTTAAATGTGATATTATGCTCCGCCATGATCTTTTTGATCCGAAGCTGTTTTTCATACATTGGACATTGCCTGGAAAGAGAATTGTGCCGATTGTTTTGGCAATACATGCAGAAAACTTCACTTGTACAACTACCCTCGTGTTTCTCACCACAATTTTTACATTTTGCTTCCGCGCTTTTGCAAGCGAGTGTATGGTGGCCGAACAATAAACATTTGGTACATTGTACAACAGGATAATAATACTGATCAACCTCGCATCTGACATAATCTATGTAAATAAACTGAGGAAGAACGGAACCTGAAAAGGACACCACAATCATTTGCCTTTTTACCTTAATAGACTTTCCATCTTTATCCGTCACAGTTTTTTCCATCCTTCTTACCGAGTTAACAGGAATGTTTGAATCAATATTCTTCAGCAAATAGTCTTCTGACAGTGAAGTATCCACATAGCGCACTATGCCCTTTTTTTCAGTGAGGTGGCGTGGCACATACGCTACCAAATTGTTAGTTTCAAAAATCGGATTTGAGACTATATCGTTAGCCGCATTAGCTGATTTCAGAGCGATTTTCAGTCTATTGATACCTACCACGTTTATCTCGATAATATCGGGGTTATTCAACGCTCTTAGTTTTTGCCCTACGCTCATCGGGTGTAGACGACCGATGTTCAGGTTTTTATGTTCGACAAAAACCCAAAAAGGGCCTTTGTCATTGAAACCATACTTATTGGATTTGAGAAGGTTGATTCTTTCCTCCGTGATAATTGGACGGTCGGGACGCCTTGGCGTGTTGTTGGACCGCTGCGATTGCTGCGATTCATCATTGACTTCCATGTCCTCGTTGGTTCCCACAGAGTCTTCACTCATGATGGTGCCACCTTGGACTCCCTTTCGGGAGTCTCCCAGCTACCACTCACAACACCAGAACAAAACTTTGAATTGCTTTTCTTGAAGAAAACCACAACCAAACTCACAAAACCTATAGCTTTATCTCCCGCACACGTCCGCACCTTAGAGATAACAACACTCGACTGCAGATCAGAATCTGAAATAGAATATGTTTAACCCTTTCTCAGTGTCAAGAGGCTTCCTTGCAACAGGTTTGAGTTCCTTATTGAATGAGAACCGCTGCGACATAGCCAGGAAGTCGATTGCTGCTCAGAAAAACATTCACGAGACATCAGAATTAACGCAATTTTACCAGGTTAATTAATTAAAAGCTCACACCTGATTGCATCATTGCAAGTCATAGAGCACAACGTGATACAGACCGGAGTGACAAGACGACAAGACATTGAAAGGCACATTTTCACGACTACGTTCATGCGAGCTTCCCTGAAACTTCCGATTTGAGTGAAAAGATGTTTCTTCAAGATATCACGTGAACTGCTATACTGTGCATTATTCATGGTGAAAAAAATGTTGATTACCCATAGTCGCATAAAAGCCACTGCCGTTGAATCGATCACTCAAACAAAGCTTCAATCAGCTGATGGAAATGCGGAGAGAATTTCCGGAATAAAACCGATAACAATGTCAGGTTTTGAGTACCTACAAGCGAATAAACTGGCGGTTTGTGAGCACAAACTAACACTATAACATTTTCACTGTCGCTGAATTCCAAGTTTTCAGTTTTTTTTTGTCCCATTACGAAAATGCGCGACTTTCATATAGGGTAATAGTTTTTCCCAACAATTTTCATCTGTAAAGGAAATTACAAAAGTAAACAGGTCAACACATGAAGTGGCTCACCCCAAAATTTCTATAAATTAGTGAAAATCCATTATATCATGTAGTGGTGTTGCATAAAGTTGAACGTATATTGGTAATCTTGAAACTACACCACAATTCAATGACAAATTATATATACAAGAAAAAGGACTTTCTATGGGATCAAATTCATCTTTTTTATTAGCCGAAATATTTATGAATGATTTAGAAACTAACCACATCATGAACAACATTCATCCATATAAAAAATACATAACCTTTTACTCGAGATACGTTGATGACATTTTCATAATTTTCTCTAGCGATCAAACAAATTTAGAAAACTTCTCAACTTACATTAACAATATTTATCCAAATATAAAATTCACATCTGAAAAAGAAGTAGACAAAATTTTACCGTGCTTAGATCTTAACATAACAAGGATCAAGGAAAAACTTGAATCCAACATCTATAGAAAAAAGACAACAGCAAACCTCATAATCCCCTCAACATCTTTCAGTCCAAATTCATCAAAAACGGCAGCTTTCAATACTTATTCCACAAGACTTTTCACAACACCACTTTCAAAAAATAATTTCAAAGAAGAATATAAAATAATCAAACAAATTGAGCTAGATATTGGTTTTACCAATTATTTTATAGAAAAGTTTTCAAAGAAATTCCTTTCAAAACTCACAAGTAAACAAATTAGAATAAAATCAAATAAAATATACTAATGCTTAACATTTCTTGGATCAACCTCTTACAAAATAGCTGATATTTTCAAAAAAGCAACCCATATACATATATCAGTTTCTTCCAAAACCAATTCAAATTTAAAACAAATTTTGAGTAAACCAAAAGATTTTTTACCAGTTGAAGATAGATCTGGTGTTTATGAATTGAATTGTCAGACTTGCCATGCAAAGTATAAAGGCCATACAGGTAGAAAATTTTCTACACGAATAGGAGAACACAACAGAGATATAATCAAATCTAAATCAATAGGTCTAATTGGTAGTAAATCACATTTTGCATATCATATTATTTTAACAAAACATAAATTTGATCCAAATACAGATGTTAAATTTCTACACCAAACAACAAAATATAACCAAAGAATACTTTGTGGATCACTAGAAATTTTGAGATTGAAACATTATCGAAATTACCGATACCTAAATGAGCAAACTGAAGATTTAGAAGGAGCCAAAACAATAACAATTTCACTAGATGCTGAGTACATCTACCATCAATAAATATCTTTTTTCAAATCTTCTAGTCTCAAAATTCAAATTTATAATAAATTGTTATCATGTTATCTTTAACCAACTGTTTTTCATGTCAAATTAATAAATAGTTTTTTTGACAAATGTCCGAGGGGTTCCTCACTTGATGGAATCACTGTACCAATTGCTTGGAATATAATATATAATATAATAATGAAAAAACTCAACAGGTACTGCTACGCTTTAAGCCTTCTTACAAGTTTAGTAAATAAAGCAACCGCATTCACAACATATCATGCATACGTAGAATCGACACTGAGGTATGGAATAATTTTTTGGATGGGCTCATCCGACTCCAGCAGAGCTTTTATACTGCAGAAAAAATGTATGAGAAGGATTTTAAATTTGAGAAATTTTGAAAGTTGTAGACAACATTTTATTGCTTGTAAAGTACTTACTCTAACATGTCTTTATATATACAAGACAGTCGTTTTTGTATTGAAGAACAAGGATCTTTTCAATGATGCTCATATGAGAAATCACACACATGACACTCGCAACAGGAAGGATCTTCTTGGTGAAAGGTGCAACTACTGCAACTATGTATACATACAAAAGAACGTTCGATTCCAATTATTAAAAATATACAATAAGCTTCCGGTGGCCTTCAGGGAGTTGCCTCTCAGAGTTCTCTCAAAAAGGCTCAAAAGCTTCCTGCTTAGCAAGGCATACTACACCTTCAGCGAGTACCTCTCAGACAAGGAAATAATGAGCCTACAGGCTTAGTGTATCTGGATGTAGATTTTTTGTTCTTGATGTTCTTCACGTTTGAGTTCAGATGGTTTTATCTACTGTGATTTGTATTTTATCTCTACAATAATTTTATTTCAAATATTATACAGTAAGCTTTTATTGAGTTTTATATAAATTTATTTCATATAACTGAATAATTACAGAGCCCTGACGATGCCGGAAGGCAAAATCGGTTGGCAAAAAAAGTACAAGAAAAAAAATAATTGTGGTGTAGATTTAAGATTACTAATATACGTTCAACCGTTCAGGCCTGCATGATGCCTGAAAAAGGGTCCTTTTGGCTACAAGGTATCATAGCGTGTCCGGTGTTCAATGACATTGTACTTGATATACAGGGTGACAACGGAAGGGGTGCCGAAGTGGTCCATTTCCAACACTGCGTAACCTTTGCTAAAAAAATTCCAGACTTCCTCTGGTGCCATTTTTGGAAAGCACTTATCAAAATCTCGGAACGGTTTTTGACTTGACTCCGTATTTTGATTTTTGAAAAAGATGTGTCGCTTTATGTGGAATTTGAATTTTCTAATGCTGCTTCCGTCATTGGTCATGCAGTTGGCTGTAATTTGGCACAAATGCAAAATTTATTGAATGGATATTTAGTGAGCAACTTTTATAACCCATTGAATTTTTCACCTACAGACTTCAGACATCCTGTATGTTCAATGTTACCGTATTACTTGGTAGGTACCATTGGGGTGAAATTACCGGTGACATCAACCTACCGATAATATCAGCCTAGAATAGTGACCGGTTATTTTGCATTATTCTTACTCAGAAATCTGTTTCCAGGAACTTCTGTCCGTTCTCTAAAAAAGTGCCCTGAGGAATTTTTCTTGGATTTTTTTTTTCTTCCTCTCCTCTTTCTTAACATATCCTCTCTAATTACTGCTCTGATGTATATTTCTTGCTCAAAATCGCTTTTTTCGCAGGATTTTTCTGCTTAATCTAAACCTGGCTTTGGCTCTTGCAAATTTGCTACAGAAAAAAGTTTCGAATTCTTATGCTGTATTCACCAGCGTTACGCTCTTGTTACACGCTACGTAAAGCAATTAACCTTTTCAGTCTGCCCATAGCTAATACCTACCCACATGCACGGTTCAAGTATAAAACCGAGTGAAAAACTTTCTCGCTGAACCTAATTCAAATTCCGCTAGCAGCAACTTTTAAAAATTCACGACTAATGGGGTGTGCCCTCCAAGCTGGCAACAACAAAAGGCACGCGTATGGAACTTTATGGAAGACAAAAAAAAAGTTTGTTGTGTGCGGGCTCGGGCTCGGAAAAGTGGGAGTTGGAGGGCAAGAGAAAGGGATGAGAAGGGCCACTTCAGAGTTATGCACAGCTTAGGGATTTGGCTGCGGTATTTGCATACCTGCCGCTCTCGCAAATACAAACAGTGGAATAATAATTATTGTGTTTTGTTGAGAGAGAAAGAATCGTGCCGTATTGAATTTTATTTACCTGGAATTGTTGTGTGTTTACCTTTAATTGGTGGCAGCAAAATCAACAAAATTTCGTTGTTTATGTGTTGGAAAACAATACTTCTCAAAATAGAATTTGCACTAATTCATTCAAACACTCGTTCAAACACTACTGGTGTTATTCAAAGACCATCCAATTTTCGTTCGTCACTCGTGGGGGATCTCTAAGGATTCCCAGAGATTTAAAGTGGTCAACAAAATAAGTGTCTATGTCGATATTTGTATACTTAGTTTTTCAAAACTTGACAGCTTTGGAATCTTTCGCGCGATTTTGGATCTGTTTGAACTGGTGGATAGCCTCATTCTTTGGCTATCGGATCCAAGTTTTGCGGATATTGAAAAGGCCCAATAAAATTTCTACAGGGTGTCAAATAAAGCAATGCAAAAGTTTTGGAAGTTTCGCTAACCCCCATTTTGCCAAGAAATTTTTTTTGTGGATACCAACACCAAAAATATGAAGAATGATGTATTCTCTCGAAAAGGTTTTCGATTCATCCCCCTATTTCTGTTTAAAAAAAAGTTATACCATTTTTTCCTCAATCTACACTTTTCGACAATTAACGTTACAACTGGCCATATTATCGAGGCAAATTTGACAACAATTGATACTTTCACTTGAAAAACTGTCCCATGAAAAACATTTTCTTTACTCACCCCTAAAATGATTATCTACGGTCAGTGCCTAAAGCCCCTGCGGACCGAGTAAGAATGTAGCCTGCTGGAGCTGGAGATGGAATAGCACTGTATCACATCAGATTTACAACATTAACCATATGAAACCCTCTGATAATGTTTGTTGAGGGTTGTTTTAAAAAAATTGAAAATTGATAACTTGAGAACGAGAAGACCTAGAGGCTACTTTCTTATTTGACGTTCAATCGCATACGGTGACGCATTTTGCAACAAAGTGGGGGTGTGATTCATAGCTACCCTTACTTAAGGGATGGAAATGATTTTGTTTAAGTGTTTGGTATCATTTCTTATGGTTTCGTCTGTTCTGAATGCAATTTAGGCAATTAAAATTGATTTTGAACAAATGTTACCATTTGAAAGAAAGAATCAAGTTCATAACTTCGGATGGAGTTTTTCTTTATTGTGACAAAATGTTTACAATTGAAAACAATGTTTCCATAAAATCGATAGAGTTATACTATCAGTAGCGAAAACAATTGGTACAGCCCAGTTTTAACTTTCAGTTGCTTTCAAACTCGGCGCGGTCAAAGACAGCAAAAATTTTGTAGACAAGACTTCCACTGATTTCCACGTAACTTCTACTGACTTCCATGTGATTTCCATCGACCGCCACCATTGTGTACACCAGACTTCCACTGCGGTTTACCTATAGAGCAAGCGTAGCCGGAACTATGGACTTGATTTCAAGTTGGAGATACGCCCGCGCCTAGAGTCTCACGCAAAAATAGCCAACTCGCTTGTCTTCGTGTCTCGGAGGACACGTAAAGCACTCGTTCTTCCTCGGTTAGTGCGCCACGTCACTAGTCACCTCAAACCAAGTAAAAGTGTAACTAGGAACTGCCTTCGGGTCTCTCCGCAAAATACTCTTCGGCTGCGACTAAAAAAGGAAACACCGTTAGACACGAGGGATATGAAAATATCCTTGAATCACTCACATAAGTTCATCTTCATCAGTATTTGGTGGGACCTCCTCTAGCTCTAATGAGAGCCGCAACCCTTCGAGGCATACTCCCCACCAGGTTTCGCAAAAACTCCTGAGGAATAGCATCCCATTCAACCTGAATCGCATCCGCCAAGTCATCAAAATTTTCAATTTGTCGTTCCCTTTCTTTCATATTTCTCTTCATTCTACTCCATACATGCTCAATCACATTCATATCAGGAGACAAGGGTGGCCAATCCATTCGCTCAATATTGTGATCCCTCAAAAATTCGGTAACAATACGTGCACGATGTGGTCTCGCGTTGTCGTCAACCAGAATGAATCCATCACCGAAGTTTTGCGCGTAGGGGACCACAATATCCCCAATACACAAATCTCGATATCTCTCTCCATTCATGCTCTGTCCTCTTAACACCACCAACTCACTCTTTCCTGTCATCGTGATTCCACCCCAAACAGTCACTCCTCCACCTCCAAACGCCACTCTCGCCTCCATGTGCTCTTCCAAAAATCTTTCATTTTTCTTCTTCTCCACACCAAAACACGCCCATCCGAATGGAACAAATTGAACTTACTTTCATCCGTAAACAAACATCTACCCCATTCAGCTATTCCCCAGTTCTGGTGGTCCCTAGCCCATTGGAGACGCACGGCGCGATGACGTCGGTTCATTAAAGGGCATGAGGCTCTTCTTCTCGCTCTTAGCCCAGAGTCGTGCAATCTTCGTCTGACAGTTTGGTTTGACAGCTGAATCCCCGTCGTGGCCCTCAACACGTTGTTGATGGCACTTGCAGTAGTGGTCGGTTTTCTCTGGATCGCCCTTCGAACAAAGCGATCCTGCGCAGCGGTTGTTTTCCGAGTTCTTCCTCCACGACGGTAATTAATGTCTCCAGCTGCCAGACGTCGAATTGCACGACTTATGGACCTAGAGGAGGTCCTAAAAAGTGCCGCAATGTTGTCGATGGTGTCGCCCCTCTCTCGCATTCGTGCCACGATGGCTAATTCATCCGGACTTAAACGCGGCATTTTACAAATTACTCTGCTCACAATAGCGGAAGAAAAAGGTTTGGTTTTTAAGGTAACATAAGTAAAACGATAAGTTCTTCAGTTAAAAAGACACATACACAAATGAAAAACCAATCGAACGAGTTTTACCCGAATAGGAGATAATGTTGAATAAAAACAATTTTTAATACCAAAATTGAATTCAGAAGAGACGAAACCATAAGAAATGAAACCACACACTCCTACAAAAACATTTCCGTCCCTTAAGTAAGGGTTGCTATGAAGGACACCCCCACTACGTTGCAAAATGTGTCACCGTATGCGATTGAACATGAAATAAAAATTTTGTCTCTAGGTCTTTTTCTTCTCAAGTTATCAATTACTAATTTTTTGAAAACAACCCCTAACAAACAATATCAAAGGGGGTTTGATATGGTTGATGTGGTAAATCTGTTGTGACACAGTACTATCCCATCCTGATGCCCGCTCCAGCAGGCTACATTCTAAGTCGGTCCGCAGGGGCTTAAGGCACTGACCGTAGATAATCATTTTAGGGGTGAGTAAAGAAAATGTTTTTCATGGGACAGTTTTTCAAGTGAAAGTATCAATTGTTGTCAAATTTGCCTCGATAATATGGCCAGTTGTAACGTTAATTGTCGAAAAGTGTAGATTGAGGAAAAAATGGCATAACTTTTTTTAAACAGAAATAGGGGGATGAATCGAAAACCTTTTCGAGAGAATACATCATTCTTCATATTTTTGGTGTTGGTATCCACAAAAAAAAATTCTTGGCAAAATGGGGGTTAGCGAAACTTTCAAAACTTTTGCAATGCTTTATTTGACACCCTGTAGAAATTTTATTGGGCTTTCTCAATATCCGCAAAACTTGGATCCGATAGCCAAAGAATGAGGCTATCCACCAGTTCAAACAGATCCAAAATCGCGCGAAAGATTCCAAAGCTGTCAAGTTTTGAAAAACTATACAAATATCGACATAGACACTTATTTTGTTGACCACTTATATAGAATTTTAGGCATTTCTGAAGGGTTTCAAGAGAATTTGAAGGATTCTTGAAGATTTCTACTAGATTGGTAGGAATTTCTAATGAAATTCCTTAAGATTTCTAAAAACTTCTGGAGAGTTCTGAAGATATTCACAAGATTCTTGAAAATATGTATGATATTTCTAAGGACTTCTTTTTGGGACTTTTAGAGATTTCTACGAGATTTCTGAGAATTTTTTACAGTTTCTAGGAATTTGTACAGGATTTTGAGGAATTTCCAAAGATTTTCTTGATAATTGGAGAGATTTATATAAACTACGCACTAATCAATACGTCGTTCCAAAAATTTCTGCCTTTTTTCAGTTTGATGTGAATTTAGATTGCTACAATAAATTTGCATTCTGTTCGAAGTGTCCGTTAACTTGATCCTTTGGCTATCAGTCCGTGGTTTTGCAAGACACTAGATAATTCACGTAAATTTTGTTCAGAGTGTTCAATAAGACAGTGCAAAATTTCTGAATCGTCAAGAAGCTCCCGTTCGAAGAAGAATTTTTCCTCCTCAATTTTTACCACAAAGAAGACGAGGTAGGCCTTAAACTACAGGGCGGTGTTCGAGTTCTCTGCTAATCTTCTTCATTTACAGGGTGAGCACAAAAAAATCATCTTTTTGGTTTTGCATGGATAACTTTTTTCCTCGGTGACCGATTTTGAATTTTTGCGGCTCATATTGAAGCTAAAACTGTGGGTGAAAAGACCTAGTAGGATCAGAATTGACTCCAGACAAACATTAAGAGCCAAGGGTCCAATGGAATGTGGCCCAAATTTTGAACGCCGTCGACAGCCTGTTTAGGAGAAGGATTTGCTAATATCCACGTTTCTTTCGAATAACTCATTTATTCCGAATACATCAAGGTCTTCCGTTCTTGTCCTAGCCAAAAATTTTGTAGGTTGAAGAGTTCATCTACAATTACTTGTTCAAGGGGGAGAAACAGTCCCGTTCACCTGAAATTGGTTATATTATAACCAACACTACGAAAATAAAAACAATGAGTTACCTAAACTGGTTTGTCCATTACTCATTGTTTTGATTTTTGCAGTCTTGGTTACGACCAATTCAAGGTGATAAAGGGGCTGTTTCTCCTTCCTGAACATGCAGTTGTAATTGGATTCCCTAACCTACAATTTTTGGCTAGGACAAGCCAGAAAAACCTCAATGTATTCAAAATAAATCATTTCTTCGAAAGAAAAGTGACTTTTAGCTAATCCTCCTCCCAAACGAGCTGTAGACGGCGTTTAAGATTTGGGCCAAGTTTTATTGAACACTCAATTCTGAATATTTGTTTAGAGTCAACTCTGATCTTCAGGTCTTTCTAGCTAAAGTTTTAGCTTCAACATGAGCCGCAAATTTTTAAAATCGGTCAATGACGAAAAAAGTTATCCATTCAAAACCAAAAAGATAATTTTTTTGTGCTCACCCTGTAAATAAAGGAGATGAGCGGATAACTCAAACACCACCCTGTAATTCAAGGCCTACCACGTCTTCTTTGTGGTGGAAATTCAAGAGAAAAAAATTCTTCATTGAATGGTAGCTTCTTGACGATTCAGAGATTTTGCACTGTCTTATTGAACACTCTGTATGAAATTTATAATAAATAAATAAATAAATTGTTTTCCTCTTTCTCAACCTTCTTCTGGTTATATAGAATTTATGTGAATTATCCAGTGGCTGTAAAACCACGGACTGATAGGCGAAGGATGAAGTCAACGGACAGTTCAAACAGAATATAAGTTCATTGTAGAAATCCAAATTTACATCAAATTGAAAAAGGGCAGGATGTTTTGGAACAACGCGCGACGTCCTAAAGATTCATAATATGGAATTTCTGGAGTCTTCTACTGATTCCTAAGAGTTTATATAGATTCTCCCACGGGATTTCACGCGATTTGCAAGAGTTTCTACTTTATTTCGTAGGGATTTTCAAAGATTTTTGGAGACTCCCAATTTCCATGAATTTCTCATTATTTCAACGGAATTTCTAGGAATCAATGAAGACTTGTTTGAAGTTTCTAGGGATTACTGAGGCCTTCTACAAGATTTTTGAAGAAATTCTAGGGATTTCTGAGGACTACGTGGTTTATAAAAATCTCGTGAATATTCATAAAAATATTTAAGAGACTTCTGAGGATTCTTGTGAGAATTTCTTGGGATTTTTCAAGAATTCTACGAGATCTCTATGGGTTTCTTAAGATTCGTTCAAAATTCCTAGGGATTTCTGGATATTTTCACAAAATTTCCAAGGATATCTGAATATTTACACGAATTTTGTGAGAATTCCCAGAGATATCGATATAATTGTTCCGGATTTCTTGAGATTTTTTTCACCGGATTTCCGAAAATTTATAAGGCTCCCGGAAGACTTCAACAAGATCCCTAGAGACTGCTGGAAATTCTCTCAGTATTATTTTGATTTGATTTCTGCGGGTTTCCAAAAATTTCTAGACCGTAACGGCTTCCGCGGGTTTCTAGCCCCTTAGATCTACCCCTAAGCGTCTCGTCTTGTCTTGTATGAAAACGTCGCGTCGCCTCTTTTGTATCGATTTTTTCACTGATTCAGAGGCTTTGATTCAGGGGATTTCTGGTGGGTTTCATGAGTATTTGAAGGATTCTTGAAAATTACTACAAGATTGGTAGAAATTTCTAATAATTCCTGAAGATTTCTGAAAACTCCTTGGGAGTTCTGAGGATCTTCACAGGATTCTTGAAAATATGGATGAAACCTCTAAGGACTTCCTTTGGCGACTTCTAGAGATTTCTTAGGATTTTCGAGAGTTCCTAGGGCTTTCTAAGAAGATTTGTCAGGAATTCGAGGTATTTCCAAAGATTTTCTTGATAATTAAAGAGACTTATATAGATTTCCACAAAATTCCTAGAGATTCATATAGAATTTCTGGAGTCTTCTAATGATTCCTGAGACTTTCTATAGATTTTTTGAGATTTCCACGGCATTTCACGATATTTGCAAGAATTTTTCCTTTATTTCGGAAGGATTTTCAAAGAGTTTTGAAGACTCCCAAAAATTCACATGAATTCCTCATTACTTCAGCAAAATTTCTAGGGATTGATAAAGACTTGTATAAAGTTTATAGGGATTACTTAAGCCTTCCACAAGACTTTTGAAGAAGTTTTGGGGACTTCTGAGGACTTTACGTGATTTATAAAAATTTTGTTAATATTTATAAAAATACTTACGAGATTTCTGAGGATTCTTGTGAGAATTTCTTGGGATTTTTTGAGAATTCTACGAGATCTTTGGGGGATTCTGAAGATTTGTTCGAAATTCCTTGGGATTTCTGAATATTTTCACAAAATTTCCAGGGATATCTGAATATTTCCACGAATTTGGTGAGAATTTCCAGAGATTTTGATAAGATTGTTTCAAATTTCTTGAGATTTCTTCACAAGATTTCCGAAAATTCATAAGGCATCCGGAAGACTTCAACAAGATCCCTAGAGATTTCTGGAAGTTCTTACAGTATTATTTCGATTTGATTTCTGCGGGTTTTCAAGTATTTCTAGACTGTAAGGGCTTCCGCGGGCTTCTAGCCCCCTGGATCTACCCCTAAGCGTCTTGAACCAATGAAAACGTCGCGTCGCCTCTTTCGGATCGATTTTTTCGCTGATTCAGAGGCTTTGATTCAGAGGATTTCTGAAGAGTTTCATGAGTATTTGAAGGATTCTTGAAAATTTCTACAAGATTGGTAGAAATTTGTAATAATTCCTAAAGATTTCTGAGAACTCCTTGGGAGCTCTGAGGATCTTCACAGGATTCTTGAAAATATGAATGAAATCTCAAAGGACTTCCTTTAGCGACTTCTTGAGATTTCTTAGGGTTTTTGAGATATTCTAGGGCTTTCTGAAAAGATTTGTCAGGAATTCGAGGGATTTTCAAAGATTTTTTCGATAATTCAGGAGACTTATATAGATTTCCACAGAATTCCCAAAGATTCATATGGAATTTCTGGAGTCTTCTAATGATTCCTGAGACTTTTTTCAGATATTTAGAGATTTCCACGGGATTTCACGAGATTTGCAAGAATTTTTTCTTTATTTCGGAACGATTTTCAAAGAGTTTTGAAGACTCCCAAAAATTTACATAAATTTCTCATTACTTCAACAAAATTTCTAGGGATTGATGAAGACTTGTATAAAGTTTATAGGGATTACTTGAGCCTTCCACAAGATTTTTGAAGAAGATTTAGGAACTTCTGAGGACTCTACGTGCTTTATAAAAATCTCGTAAATATTTATAAAAATACCTACGAGATTTCTTGAGGATTCTTGTGAGAATTTCTTGAGATTTTTCAAGAGTTCCACGAGATCTTTGGGGGTTTTTGAAGATTCGTTCGAAATTCCTAAGGATTTCTGAATATTTTCACAAAATTTCCAGAGATATCTGAATATTTCCACGAATTTAATGAGAATTTCCAAAGATTTTGATAAGATTGTTCCAGATTTCTTGAGATTTTTTCACAAGATTTCCGAAAATTCATAAGGCTTCCGGAAGACTTCAACAAGATCCCTAGAGATTTCTGGAAGTTCTTACAGTATTATTTCGATTTGATTTCTGCGGGTTTCCAAGTATTTCTAGACTGTAAGAGCTTCCGCGGGCTTCTAGCCCCCTAGATCTACCCCTAAGCGTCTTGAACCAATGAAAACGTCGCGTCGCCTCTTTCGTATCGATTTTTTCACTGATTCAGAGGCTTTGATTCAGAGGATTTCTGAAGGGTTTCATGAGTATTTGAAGGATTCTTGAAAATTTCTACAAGATTGGTAGAAATTTCTGATAATTCCTTATGATTTCTGAGAACTCCTTGGGAGTTCTGAGGATCTTCACAGGATTCTTGAAAATATGAATGAAATCTCTAAGGACTTCCTTTAGCGACTTCTTGAGATTTCTTAGGGTTTTTGAGATATTCTAGGGTTTTCTGAAAAGATTTGTCAGAAATTCGAGGGATTCCCAAAGATTTTCTCGATAATTAAAGAGACTTATATAGATTTTCCTTGAGATTTTCACTAAATTCCTGAAGATTCATATGGATATTCTGGAGTCTTCTAATGATTCCTGAGACTTTCTATAGATTTTTAGAGATTGTCACGGCATTTCACGAGATTTGCAAGAATTTCTTTCTTTATTTCGGAAGGATTTTCGAAGTGTTTTGAAGACTCCCAAAAATTTACATGAATTTCCCATTACTTCAACAAAATTTCTAGGGATTGATGAAGACTTGTGTAAAGTTTATAGGGATTACTCAAGCCTTCCACAAGACTTTTGAAGAAGATTTAGGGACTTCTGAGGACTGTACGTGATTTATAAAAATCTTGTAAGTATCTATAAAAATACTTACGAGATTTCTGAGGATTCTTGTGAGAGTTTCTTGGTATTTTTCAAGAATTCCACGAAATCTTTGGGAGTTTCTGAAGATTTGTTCAAAATTCCTAGGAATTTCTGAATATTTTCACAAAATTGCCAGGGATATCTGAATATTTCCACGAATTTGGTGAGAATTTCCAGAGATTTTGATAAGATTGTTTCAAATTTCTTGAGATTTTTTCACAAGATTTCCGAAAATTCATAAGGCTTCCGGAAGACTTCAACAAGATCCCTAGAGATTTCTGGAAGTTCTTACAGTATTATTTCGATTTGATTTCTGCGGGTTTCCAAGTATTTCTAGACTGTAAGAGCTTCCGCGGGCTTCTAGCCCCCTAGATCTACCCCTAAGCGTCTTGAACCAATGAAAACGTCGCGTCGCCTCTTTCGTATCGATTTTTTCACTGATTCAGAGGCTTTGATTCAGAGGATTTCTGAAGGGTTTCATGAGTATTTGAAGGATTCTTGAAAATTTCTACAAGATTGGTAGAAATTTCTGATAATTCCTTATGATTTCTGAGAACTCCTTGGGAGTTCTGAGGATCTTCACAGGATTCTTGAAAATATGAATGAAATCTCTAAGGACTTCCTTTAGCGACTTCTTGAGATTTCTTAGGGTTTTTGAGATATTCTAGGGCTTTCTGAAAAGATTTGTCAGGAATTCGAGGGATTCCCAAAGATTTTCTCGATAATTAAAGAGACTTATATAGATTTTCCTTGAGATTTTCACTAAATTCCTGAAGATTCATATGGAATTTCTGGAGTCTTCTAATGATTCCTGAGACTTTCTATAGATTTTTAGAGATTGTCACGGCATTTCACGAGATTTGCAAGAATTTTTTCTTTATTTCGGAAGGATTTTCGAAGAGTTTTGAAGACTCCCAAAAATTTACATGAATTTCCCATTACTTCAACAAAATTTCTAGGGATTGATGAAGACTTGTGTAAAGTTTATAGGGATTACTCAAGCCTTCCACAAGACTTTTGAAGAAGATTTAGGGACTTCTGAGGACGGTACGTGATTAATAAAAATCTCGTAAATATTTATAGAAATACTTACGAGATTTCTGAGGATTCTTGTAAGAATTTCTTGGGATTTTTCAAGAATTCCACGAGATCTTTGGGGGTTTCTGAAGATTCGTTCGAAATTCCTTCGGATTTCTGAATATTTTCACAAAATTTCCAGGGATATCTGAATATTTCCACGAATTTGGTGAGAATTTCCAGAGATTTTGATAAGATTGTTTCAGATTTCTTGAGATTTTTTCACAAGACTTCCGAAAATTCATAAGGCTTCCGGAAGACTTCAACAAGATCCCTAGAGATTTCTAGAAGTTCTTACAGTATTATTTCGATTTGATTTCTGCGGGTTTCCAAAAATTTCTAGACCGTTACGGCTTCCGCGGGCTTCTAGCCCCCTAGATCTACCCCTAAGCGTCTTGAACCAATGAAAACGTCGCGTCGCCTCTTTCGTATCGATTTTTTTACTGATTCAGAGGCTTTAATCCAGGGGATTTCTGAAGGGTTTCATGAGTATTTGAAGGATTCTTGAAAATTTTCTACAAGATTGGTAAGAATTTCTAATAATTCCTGAAGATTTCTGAAAACTCCTTGGGAGTTCCATAAGACAAGTTCAAAATTTCCAAAAAAGGCCAAAGTCTACCTACTTCTGCTTCTCCTTTGGCATAATTTTAGAAATAAAAAACGATTCTTACATGATTTTTTACGCAGGTTTCGAATCTGTCCACAAAAATTCTCAATGGTACATCGCTTACAGGGTGCATCATCGAGATTTTTTTCTAAAATCGTACACCCTGTATTTTAATATGAGAATCGATTGTTTTTCATCCTGATTACAAATATATATCACACTTGGTGGATCAGTCAACAGAACGCCTGTAAAAAAATTGATAAATTTTGGTCTCATTTTGAAAATTTCAAACTTGTCTTATGGACCGAAAGCCCTCAAAAATTTCATCTCACGACCAGATTTTTGACCAAGGGGATGTTCCCACACAAAATCCAGAGTGTTTTATTCATGTACCTTATGACTTAAATTTTTGGCCATTTTTTTGAAAATTTACAGGCTCATACCAGCCTAAAGCCCCCGGTCTGACTTGTGAGACAAAGCAATTTTCAACAACCTTATTAACGCACATTAGACCTACAAGGTTGAAATCATGTACCTTATGACGTAAGTTTTAAGGCACCAGCTCCCTGTCCATGATACGTTATGTTGGCAATAGTGTCTGTATTGAGGTCTGCATCTAACCATCAAAAAAATCAGAAGTTGCCAATGGAAATTTCTCTCAAGAAAGAGCTTCCAGCGGACAGCTTTGAGATAAAACCAATTATTTTCATCTCGCAACAAACAACACTATAATTAGCATTGGAATTGAAGAAAATTTCCGTGTTATTGGATGGGACTGGGAGTACGAATCAAGCCGACAAAAAACGACTTAGCATTCCGCGAGAAAAAGGGACCTGCTAGCTAGCTGCTGGTGCGTGCGTATTATAAGAAAAATGATAAAAATTATACCAAGACGACGCGCTTATGACAGCCTGCAGCGTCGCGACGCCGCTCGTTTTCTTAATTGGCATTTATTTTAATTAATTGCCGTTATTACACGGAAAGGGAAAATTTTTCTTTTATTATTCATAAACGAGCGTCCCCCCATCCCGTTATGCCGATGTAATAATAATCCGAGCCGTCCGTGATTGATGTCTCCCAATTACCCATCCGGGTTTCTCGTGCTTCGTCCTTCTGAAACTAATCCTAAATCACGCGCGAGTCGTTTTCTTTGTATCTTTCGAGACGGTTTTCTTATTAGTGCCGAACGACGCCCGAAATTAATAGCCCGGCGTTCAATTTTCCAGGCGGATAATAACGGAACACATTACATCACCGCATGAATGAAATTGTCCTTGTGCCCAAAGCTTGCTTGGAAATTTACTGTGATTCATGGCAATAAATTTTGATTATATTGTTATAAAATCTTGTTATTATGGGTTTTACTGGGTGGTTGTTGCTGCTGCTGTTGTTGTAGGATATTCTTAAGTTTGTCCTAGGACTGGCCAATCTCCACCATCTCTTCTTCTCTCACCTCTTGCAATTGTTTCTCGATTGAGATCTGCCATTGACCCCGGATTGGTTCATCTTCCAACCTTTTCATGTTCCATTTTTCGGTCTTTTTTTGCCTTTCTTTGATTCAGTTGGGTTTTAACTCTGAGGCGTGCTTCAATGAGAAAATGATCGGTGTCGTATGCAGCTCCCCTCATCGATCTAGCATCCATCAAGCTACTAAGATGTCTTCCGTTTGTCAGGATATCGGATAAAGTATCTTGAGTCTTAGAGTTCTAATATTGTACAATCGACTGTTAAAATAAGCAGAGCGACGCAGAAGATATAGCAAAATCAAAACTTACCCTTCGACAAATACGCTCATCCCCAAGCTACAAGAAAAGCAACAATAGTAGCAAATGGCACTATATGGTATTGGATGGACGACATTAAAGGGCTAGCCCCACCGTTTGAGTTTACTTCCCTCGCCTGCCTAATGCCTTGAAATATAGCATCTGCGGAATGCCTTCGATAGATGGCGCCGCTTGGAGGACTCACATATTAGAAGTCCTCCTGGGTGTATATTACCATCAGATCTCTGGCTGCCACGGCATCGGATGTTGTACTGAATGCCTACGCACTGATGAGCCCTCAATAGGAGCAAAACACATGTCTGTGCAAATTTGGTTCGACCGTCTGACGTTGTGGTAGTCAGAGAGCCTTGTTTCACATAATAATATCATGCTAAAGTACTTGAAGCCGATCCGCACAGAATTTAGCTTGAGCTGTTTTCATGATATTTCACATCGGCAGCTACAAGCGCCTGTCCGTCTTCTATCAATTTATTCTCTTGTGGAAAGGTGGGCTTTTGAATGGGGACTTTTCCAGTCACCAAATAATTCCAATCTGCAATAAGTTGCTTTTTCGAAGAAAGATCAGATCGGTGTGGGCTCGCAACAGTCCTCTTCCCTTCTCAACCCCCTGGGGACATCAAGTCATTTTTAACGCGTTTTCATGGAAGCGCGCGTTCGTTTTATTATTCAAATTTCCTTATTTGTTCTCTCCAGCTCACGCCCACATTCAATAAATAATCAACAATTTCTCCTTCAAAGGAAAGTTATCCCGAATTTAATCCGGCAAACTTTATTAAACAAACATTATTCACGACCGCACGATGTCATCCGCCAAAAACCACTGGTAATTGAATATATCGATGGCGCTGGCGGCGTATCGCCGGATATGCGGCACACGAAATTATTATTGGATACGCGACACACGATACAAGAAACGGGACACCAGCCAGGCTCGGGTCATTAATATTTAAGGAATGATTTGCATAATTTAGTAAGTTTTTGCATCACGAATGTCGCCCGTTATCACACACCGCGTTCAATATTCATCACATCAGCCATCAGCGTGCGGGCCAGGTGGCATATTGACAAAGCCTACATCGGCACGGGCTATTGTTATTTGATCTTTTGGCGCCACACTGCGTCAGTGCGAGACGAAGGAACACAGAAACGTGAATATGAGACTGGAGAGTTTGTGTGTTAATTTGGTATAAAAAATAAGATGATATAGCAGCATAAACAGTGAATACCTAGCAAGGATGGACTAGGGATGACTTTGAACGAAATGGAAGAGGCTTTCAACAGAGGGCTACAAAGTCGCAAATTTCTGCTATTTGGGCAGTCAAATCCTCAAGGATGGTAGGAGTAGGAGGACAATAAGCAAATAATAACAAAAGACCGAGTCGCTTAAAAAAAAATACCACTTTTATGTTCAGAAACGATAAAATCAGCGGTTGAGAAGAGACGTTTGGAAACTTACATTATGAGGCATGACGTTACACGGATGAGAAGCATGGCCAGTAAGAAAAACAGATAAGAAAAAAATTGGAAGCGTTCGAAATGTAGTGCTACAGGCGCATGCTCGAAATACCATGGATGATAGGTTCAGCAATAAGGAATTATTGGAAAGAGTAGGATAACAAAGGAGTGTGATAGAAAACAAGTGAATACATGAAAGCAGAAATAGGATCAGTGATGTGAAATCACGTGTTATTTTTGAATGTGAAATTTCAGTCAACTTACAAATTTGGCTGCCATTTATGTAATAAATCGAATGTCTCTGATAAATAATCAGCCGAACTTCTGATGCCAATCAAGGAAGTCATTTGAATCTATTTATTTAGAATCCGTAGAAATTTGACATCTTGTAATCTTTCAAAGTCTAGCCAGGGATCTCATACAAATGTTCGACAATTCCCAGATATTCCGCGGAAATCTTGAGAAAGTCAGACGAATTTTTGGAAAACCTCAAAAATCTTTAGAAATCTCCAAAAAATCTTCTAAAAACCTCAAAAAAAAACCGTAGGAATCTCCAGAAATCCATAGGAATTGTCAGACCATTCTTAGAAATCCCATTCAAATTTTCTCGATCCCGTGAAAACTTTCAAAAATTCCTTGAAATTCTTAAAAGAATGCTCAGAAATCCTGTAGAAATGCTTCAGGACTTTCAAAAATCCTTGGAAATCTCGTAGAAATCTCTAAAAATTCCCAGAAATTCTCTAGAAATCTTGAAAGTAATTCCGTAGATGTCTCTAAGGATCCATAGAAATTGTCAGATCACTTTTAGAAATCCCGAATTTTGCAAAATTCCTTGAAATACTCACGAGGATGCTCAGAAATTCTATAAGAATGCCTAAAAATTCTTGAAAATCTTTAGAAATTGCGTAGAATCCCTACAAATCCCCAAAAATTTTCTCGACATTCCGAAGTATACTTATCCCGTAGAGACCTTGATAAAGGACCCCGCACGTTTTATATGAAAAAGTGGTTTCGGTGAATTTGGCTAAATTTTTTATATGTTGTAGATCTTGATTCAAAAAATATATTCCTGAAAAATTGGACCCCTCCTATGAACAGTTTTTCCCCTACACCCCTAATAAGGCCAAAATTAGGAATAGTCTCAAATTTTTTGAAACTCATGAAACTGGTCCAAATCAAACTCGTGATCATGGGAAAAATAATTAAAAAAATCCAAGTTGTGAATTGGGGTAGTTATCAAGGGGGTTGGGGTCGAAATTGAGAAAATAAATTAAAATTCCGAATTTTTTTATTCTTATAAAATCTGAACAGAATAATAATGGAGGAATAATTTTGGAAAACCTAAATCAATGTATTGGGTGTTATTCTAAAGAGGGCTGGGGGTCAAAATCAAGGGAACGGAGTAACATTCCGAAACTTGCGATTCCCATTATTGAGAAAATAATTCAAAAAAATCTAAACCAATGAGTTCTGGTGTCATTGAGGTTGTAGAGGGTCGAAATCAGGACAACAATGAAATTCTGGACCTTACAGTTCATCTTAAAATTGATCTGGGTGAATGAAAAAATGATAATAAAACCAATCTGCATAAGGATTGAGTTCTTCATTTCTCGACCATCCCTTTTCCCACCTACCATAATATCTGCCCACAACCATGTCCTAGTCCAAATAAGATTTTGTCTCAAGCATTTTAAAATTCATGAAACTGGCTCACATTAAGTTGAAGAATAAAAAATATAAGATGTGAATTGGAGTAATTATCGAGGGGGCGGAGGTAGAAATCGAGTAAAGGAATTGGCATTCCAGGGTAATGGAGAAATAATTTGAAAAAATCTGAATCAATAAATTGAGATGGTTACCTACTGAGGGGACAGTGGTCAAAATCTAGAAAGAAGAAGAAATTCCGAAACTTTGAATTCATAATGTAGGGGTAGGGTCCTTCAGTAAGAGTGATAGAACTTCAAATTGGAGTTAAACAAATTAACAAAGAACAGTTTTTGACATTATATGTGGAAAATAACATCTAGTAAATGGCCTCCTCGACTTTGTCTAACGGCGGGCAGACGGGAAATCCAATTTGTAATGACTTTCTGGCAGATATCGGGCTCTATTCCAGTAATAATACGCACACTATTGTCCCTCAGGACTTAAATGGTTCTAGGCTTGTTCTTGTATACCAGGAACTTTACATAACCCCACAGAAAAAAGTCCAGGGACGTAATATCGCAAGATCTCGCTGGCCAATTGAAATCGCCATTCCGCGAAATTGTTCTTCCTTGGAAGTTTCCGGCCAACAAGTTTTAAGGTTTCTCCTGCTGTGTGGCTCGTAGCCCCGTCTTGTTGAAATAAGATGATTTTGTAAGATATACTGAGTATTTATGTCAAAAAATGACAGTAAAATCTTATCAAAGTTCTATCACTCTTATTGAAAGACCCTTTAGAACTGAAAATTCAGATTTGAAAAATTGAGCCTCACTTCCAATATCGATCTATTTTTGGAATCTCATTAAATCAACCAATGACCAAAAGCAGGATTTATGTTTATTTAAGAAAAGATAGTCCAGTCAATTTTTTTTGACACAAGCTATATGATGGACATCACACAGAACCGTGGAGAGCTTCTCGAGAACTGTAGTTAATAATGCTGTTGCAAGTAGTCTCGATTCCACCCCCCTCCCCCCGGCCCTCATCGTGGTTGTGGGTAGGTATCATAATGGTTGTACCCAGAACTTGGTACCCAGGTACCTGGGTAAGGGGTGAGGATGATCGAGAAACGATGAACTCAGTCCCTATTCACATTGGTTGTATTATCATTTTGTCATTCGCCCAGATCTTCCTAGATAAACTGGAAGTTCCAGAACTCCACTGTTTTCTCAAGTTCGACCCTCTACCCCCTTAATAACACCTGAATTCATTGGTTAAGATTTTTTTGAGCAATTTCCCCATTGCTCGTAAAATCATATATTGGGAACCGCAAATTCTAGAATCTCACTGCGTTTTCTTGATTTCGACCCCCAGCCCCCTTCAGAATAGCCCCCAATTGATTGATTTAGATTTTCCAAAATTATTTCTTGATTATTATTCAGTTCAGATTTTATAAGAATGAAAAAATTCGGAATTTTAATTTATTTTCTCAATTTCGATCCCCAACCCCTTTGATTACCCCAATTCACAACTTGGATTTTTTTAATTATTATTCCCATGATCACGAGTTTGATTTGAACCAGTTTCATGAATTTCAAAAAATTTGAGACTATTCCTAATTTTGGCCTTATTAGGGGTGTAGGGGGGAAACTGTTTATAGGAGGGGTCCAATTTTTCAGGAATATATTTCTTGAATCAAGATCTACAACATATAAAAAATTTAGCCAAATTCACCGAAACCACTTTTTCCTAGAAAACGTGCGGGGTCCTTTATCGAATATCCGTAGAAATCTTGGGAGATCCCTTGTGTTCCCGTAGATTTGAGAAATCACCAGATTTCTCGAAGACTTCCAAAATCTTGTACAAATACTGAAGGATTCCTCAATATCACATACAAATGCTTAGAATTTCTTCTGAATAATTTTCCATGAATCCTTGGAAAACTTGTAAAAATCTCCAAAAATCTGAAGAAATTCCTTGAATTCCGGTAGAAACCTTGTGAAATCTTGAGGAATTTTGAAAATCGATACGAATTTTTGAGAAATTTCTAGAAACTCTTGAAAATCTTGTAGATAATTAGAAATTCCTAGAAATCCAAAACATATTCTAAAGACTCTCTACACATCTTTAAAAATCCCATGAAGAATCTTCAGAAATCCCCAGTGATTCCATAAGAATCATCAGAAGTTCCCACAAACCCCTAGAAATCTTCAAAAACACCGTGGAAATCCTGAAAACAACAAATATTCTATACAAATCTTCACTCTAGCCTATATAAATCTATCGAAATCATCAATCTCAGAACTGCATAGAAAGTTCCATAAATTATTGTTGGGAATCGCTAGAAACCCCGTGAAAACTTGTAGAAAACCTTTAAAATCTTGTAGAAATCTCTAGACATCCTTGAAAATTTCATAGAAGTATTCAGAAATCCCTAGAAATTCCAAGCGGACCGTGAGGAATCTTTGGATTTCCCGTAAAAATCTTCAGAAATTCCCAGAAGTTTCCACAGCAATCTTCAAAAATCTCGTAAATACCTTTGAGAATTACATATGTAGGATTCTTTGGGAATGCCTAGAAATTCCTCAAAAATCTCGTAGAATTCTTCAGAAATCCCTAGAAATTCCATACAAATCTCCAAAAATTCCTAAAAATCCCGTAGAAATTTTGAGAAATCAATAAAAATTATCTGGCGTTTTCAAAAATCTCAAGAAATCTCGTCTAAATCTTCCGGAGATATCTTGGAAATCCCTGGAAATCCCGTAGAAATCTGCAAAAATCAATGTTTGCAGGTTTTCAGAAATAATGAGCAATTTGTAGGAATCTCATACGAATCATTAGAAATTCCTAGAGATCCCTTAAAACTCTTCAAACATCCCTGGAAACACTGTAGAGATCGAGATCTTCAAAAAGTCTCGTGGAAATCTTCAGAAATTCCTATTTTCTTGAAAATGAATTCAGCCTAGAGAGGGAATGAATTTGAAAGTTGGAAGAAAATCCTCAGAAAACTCGTAGGAGTCTCCAGAGGCTCTCAAAAGTCTTTGTAGAAATATTAAAAAATATGTAATAAACCGTGAAAGTCTTCAGAAATCCTAAAGAATGTTGTAGAAATTTTGAGAACTCCCCAGAATTTCCTAACCTACTTGGAAATCTCGTCGAAATTTCTGGAAATCTCCATGAATTCCACAGAAATCTTGAAAACCCCAGCAATTCCATACAAATCTTTATTCTGTTCGGAGAAATCTTGAGCACAATGGAAATTATATCCCATAAACTTTCTATTTTCAGTGGAATGGTTTTTTGGAGCAGAAATAAAGTGACAAGCTGGAGCACTGGGAGAATACGTCCGATGGCCACTGATAGTTCTGCTCCAAAACTTTGCAGATGTCATCAGTCATAGCCATAGCCCTACAGCTTGTCACTTCATTTTTGCTCCAAAAAATCATTCTACTGAAAATGAAAGGTGTATGGGATATACATACACATCTTCAATCTCAGAACTCTCTACAAAGTCTAAGATCACTAGCAACCCCGTAAGAATTTTTCAAGATCAATAAAAATCTTGAAGAAATATTCGAAAATCCCTAAAAAAATCCATGGGAAGATTTAAAAATCCTTAGAAATCCAAAACGAATCTTCAGGAATCCCTAGGGATCTTGTGGAAATGTACAGAGATCCCTAGAAATTGAGGTGAGATAAGATAAGTTAAGATAAGATACATTACGCCACATTGAATGATTATACATCAGTTTGAAGCAAATTACATATAAGTAGATGAAACACAACATAACATCACAAAACAATAACAAGATTCATCTATGCACAAGAAATTGAAACATGCCAGACTTCAAGAGGGCTTATCGGGGTTTCAAAAGGCACTTGAAGACACTGTGAAGCTCAGCAGGCCTCAAGACGCTACAATGTAGACGCGGTGGAGGATACGGCTCTAAATATTATAAAAAGGCCTAACGGGGCTCACTAGGGCTCCCACCGAAACTTGGAGACACAATAGGGCTGATTGGGGCTCCAAACGACAAACAAGGGATAGGGCTTCGAATAATACAAAAGAGCAAGACGAGGCCTAATGGAGCTTTATAGAGGCTCCAAACGACCGACAGTTGAAGACACAATGGGGCTCAAAAAAGCTTGAAACGCTACAATGTAGACACAAGGGAGAATCGAACTTTGGATAACACAAGAAGGCCTGGCGCGGCTCACTAGGGTTCTAAACTTTCTTTTTGCACAAAGGGGCTTATCAGGGCTCCAAAGACACTTGAGTCAAAGGGGCTCAGCAGGATCTTGAACGCTACAATGTAGACACAAGAAGGAATAGGACTAAGAATAGGATAGGAGGACATGACAGGGCTTATTGGGGCTCTATGGGGCTCCAGATGACATTTGAAGACACAACAAAGCGCAGAGCAGGGCTTGAAAGACTGCATTGTTGACACAAGAAGGGATATGGCTTCGAATTACGCAAGAAGGCATAACGGGACTTGATGGGGCTTCGAACAACATTCAGGGCATAAGGGGCCCTAGCAGGGCTCCCACCGAAGCTTGGAGACACAATAGGGCTGATTAGGGCTCCAAACGACAAGCAAGGAATAGGGCTTCGAATAATACAAAAGAGCAAGACGAGGCCTAATGGGGCTTTATAGAGGCTCCAAACGACAGTTGAAGACACAATGGGGCTCAGAAGAGCTTAAAACGCTACAATGTAGACACAAGAGAGAATCAAACTTTGGATAACACAAGAAGACTTGGCTCACTAGGGCTCTAAACTTTTTTTGCACGAAGGGGCTTATCAGGGCTCCAAAGACACTTGAGTCAAGGGGGCTCAGCAGGATTTTGAACGCTACGATGTAGACACAAGAAGAAATAGGGCTTAGAATAAGATGGGAGGACATGACTTGGCTTGATAGGGCTCTATGGGGCTCCAGATGACATTTGAAGACACAACAAAGCTCAGCAGGGCTTGAAAGACTGCATTGTTGACACAAGGAGGAATATGGCTTTGAATAACGCAAGAAGGCATAACGGAACATGATGGGGCTTCGAATCACATTTAGGGCACAAGGGGGCTCAGCAGGGCTCTCACCGAAACTTGGAGACACAATAGGGCTGATTAGGGCTCCAAACGACAAACAAGGGATAGGGCTTCGAATAATACGAAAGAGCAAGACGAGGCCTAATGGGGCTTTATAGAGGCTCCAAACGACAGTTGAAGACACAATGGGGCTCAAAAGAGCTTAAAACGCTACACTGTAGACACAAGGGAGAATCGAACTTTGATTCTGAACCCTGGCGTGACTCACCAGGGCTCTAAACTTTTTTTTGCACAAAGGGGCTTATCAGGGTTCCAAAGACACTTGAGTCAAAGGAGCTCAGAAGGATTTTGAACGCTACAATGTAGACACAAGAAGGAATAGGGCTTAGAATAAGATAGGAGGACATGACGGGGCTTATTGGGGCTCTATGGGGCTCCAGATGACATTTGAAGACACAACAAAGCGCAGCGCAGGGCTTGAAAAACTGCATTGTTGACACAAAGAGGGATATGGCTTCGAATAACGCAAGAAGGCATAACGGGACTTGATGAAGCTTCGAACAACATTTAGGGCATGAGGGGGCTCAGCAGGGCTCCCACCGAAACTTGGAGACACAATAGGGCTGATTAGGGCTTCTAACGACGAACAAGGTATAGGGCTTCGAATAATACAAAAGAGCAAGACAAGGCCTAATGAGGCTTTATAGAGGCTCCAAACGACAGTTGAAGACACAATGGGGCTCAGAAGAGTTTGAAACACTACAATGTAGACACAAGGGAGAATCAAACTTTGGATAACACAAGAAGGCTTGGCGTGGCTCACTAGGGCTCTAAACTTTTTTTTTGCACAAAGGGGCTTATCAGGGCTCCAAAGACACTTGAGTCAAAGGAGCTCAGAAGGATTTTGAACGTTACAATGTAGACACAAGAAGGAATAAGGCTTAGAATGGTATAGGAGGACATGACAGGGCTTAATGGGGCTCTATGGGGCTCCAGATGACATTTGAAGACACAACAAAGCGCAGCAGGGCTTGAAAGACTGCATTGTTGACACAAGGAGGGATATGGCTTCGAATAACGCAAGAAGGCATAGCGGCAATTGATGGGGCTTCGAACAACATTTAGGGCATGAGGGGGCTCAGCAGGGCTTGGAACGCTTTATGTAGACATGAAAGGGAGATAGGGCTTTGAATATCACAAATAGACCTGCCAGAGCTCACTATACGGCTCCAAAAATTCTTGCAAACACAAGAGGGCTCTGTAGGACTCTGCTCAACACATGAAGATCCAAAGAGTGGCTTACTAGAACAAGAGGGCTCAGCAGGGCTTGAAACGCTACAATGTCGATACAATTAATGGTGGAGACTGCTTCCAATGACACCAGAGAAGGCAATACGGGGCGCAATGAAGCTCCAAATGACACTTGAAGACACAACGGGGCTCAGCAGGGCTCAAAATGCTACATTTTAGATAGAGAGAGAAGGATAGGGCCTCAAATAACACAAGACGACATGATGGGAATTAATAGGGCTCCAAACGATACTTGAGGACACAAGATGGGCCTCGCATATTAGGATTAGCCCTGAATTTTCCAGGTTGGGTGTTTCAACTGTAAATAAGGTCTTGACGTTGCCATTTTTAAATCCAGTAGCGGCGTGCCACGTAAGTCATAAAACGCCAAAATTAACAGATTATGAACAAGTAAAAATGAACATTTTGTGAAAAATACTTTGCTCCGACCATAGATACTCCAACAGCGGGATTGGGTCTCTTGGAGTGAAATCTGTCTATTTGTGCTTTTTTCCACTGAAAATTATGCTTTTTTGATGTTTCACCGTTTACTTTACTATTAAGCCTAGTCTACAATATGGTCTTTAGTTGCAAGTCGCAAGGTGGAAGTGAGGTTGGAATTGCAGTCGCTAGTCGCAGTTATAGTTGGTTCTAGCCCAACTCTTGCGACTAGAGACTTGCAACTTGGAACTAAAGACCACATTGTAGACTGGGCTTTACTCCGCGATAATTGTTTGGTATGTGGTGAAAGTTTCAAGGTTAGTGAAAGAAAACTTCTTGTGGGAAAAACTTCGCTCCGACATCGGAATCGTGTTTCCCGGAGTGAAATCTATCGATTAGTGTCTTTTTTCATCAAAAATAACGATTTTTTAACGTTTCACCGGATACTGTACTGTTACCAAAACAAATGCTGTTCCGAACATTCTCTTGATGAGCTTGTTCCTTTTTCTGGCTCCTGCAGCACTTCACTTCTACCTTCAGGTTATTCACAAGTACGTCTTCAAAATATCCTTCCGCACTATACTTCGACCCCTTATCACGCTGGTTCCCCGTCATTTGATGCCTACACTTATAAAAAAGTGAAGCGTCTGTAGGTGTTGTGTCTGTAGGTCTGTGGCAAGTGTTGTCGTGTCTGTAGGTTTGCATCGTGGCAAGACTTTTGCTCCACATTTTGGTTCTGCTCTACTGACAACTGATGACAAATTGTAACATATCGTTGTCAGGGGTAATGAGAAGTGGAAAGTCACTGACACTGACAGAGTTGCTACTGGAGAATGTGAGGCAAATCCCGCCAATGAGCGGAGATAGGAGGCAAAATGGGCGTGAAAAAGAAATAGGTCTATTGACAAAAATTTATAACAGTGACCACGGCTAGGAGGAGCAAAAAAACCGTGAAAAAAGAGCAGTAACATGGAGTAGACTCAATGAAGTGCCGGGTGATGCGGAGACAACTCGGAGCGACGCTCCTCTAGTTTCGGACAATCTCAAGTTTAAATTGGCCTCGGGATTTCGGCGAAATCCCGAGTGGGTCGTTCCGCGTTCGATTTTTTCCGTGCCATGTGCTCGTCCAAACTTGCCATCGACACGTCGTGTGCGTGTTTCTCCGACGACGGGGTAGTTTCCCCGGGTCTCCCAATAGAAAAGAAAAGAAAAGGAAAGGAAACGTTCGCATGAAAGGTTCTTCCGTTCGGTGCGTGGAAGTCTCCCAAAGTGGGCAATCGAAACGAAAGTTTTACGGTGGAACGACGAGGGCGGTAATAATGGACTTTTACTTATGTGGGTTAATGCTCGACCGAAAAGTTTGTATTCGCGTTAGTTTCTACTGAGCTCCAGATGCATTAGGAGCGAGTACTCTTTAGTTGTGAATCCGGAGATTGATTGAGGGTTAATTCGAGGGAATGGTTGTACCCGAGCTGTTATGGTAATCAGGGAAACTATGTAATCAAGCTTAGAGAGTGGCTTTGGAAGAAGCCAGAAGTTTTGTCGATGCCACTGCCGCACTAGTGTAAAGTCGGCACTGCGTAATCAGCAATTTTAGAATTGTTATTATTAGTTGGCTAAGAGAGCACGTTATTCCCAGAGGCTTCGATTTATTGGAGACGTCGCAAGTCCAGAGCACACTCTCTGATTAACATTCCAGTGACGCAGCACTTGAGGCCTCACTCCGCTTTGATGAATGCCAGGCACATTATGCAAATTTCAGATTAGCAAATCACCGAACATAAATCAACCAACCCCACGTCTTGTGATCGCACACGAGCAACTTGATGGTAGGAAACTGGAAGTGAGCTCAAGTAATTACGCGCTGTCGTATTCGATGCATCAGCACTATGCACATCAAAACTCTCCTTCTCCTCACCACTCGCAACACTCCCTCCCTTTCCCTCCAATACCACCGATCCCCGCTACTTCTTCCGAATTTCACAGGCCACTTATTCTGGCAAGCCCGCCCATTAAGTTACGGTTCAGGTGCCCCGCTATAGAGGTCGCCGGTTTCGATCCCTGTCCTGAGACATAGTCAAAGAGGAGTAAAGGAAGGAAGAAGAGAAATGGGAGAAAGGTCCTCGATTTGAATAGGTATAAGGTATAGGTACACAATAAACCCGGCTTCCGATCGTGTGTTTTATTGAAACACTCGCAAAAAAGCCGGAATAAAGAGCAAAAGGAAAAGGAGCCGGAAACCCTCGGAGAAGGAGTTTTCTGGCACGAATTTCCGGAGACGGAAATTATTTCTGATGCATGGGAAATATGGCTTTTTCTACTTTTTCTCTTTTTTTTCGTGGTGAAAAGAAAACGTTGCATGATTGACGATGTCGGAATATTCAAAACAAACCGATGATTTCGAGCTTTGTGATCCCTGGCGACCGCAAAACCCTCAACGACGGCTTAATTCGCGCGGCGCCTCTTCTTGGAATTTATCGGAGAGCAATTTGTCAAGATTCTTGCGTGCCGCATTCCCCAAGCTGGATGGATGCACAATTCTGCGAGTTATTGTATCGCGGTGGGAGACTCATCCGTCCCCAATCCCCCCCTCCTTCGTTCTTAGCGGTAACAACTAAGCTTCTACTTGATTGGTTCTTCAAACGCAGAAATATCGTTTCTATCGATCGCGGGGCTCCAAAAGGTAGAATCCAAAACCTTTATAATTAGGAGAACTTCAATTAGGTGGAGGAGGTTTGCCTTGCTCGCGCTGTGAAATGAACGGAGGCGTGAATCGGCCATAGCAAAAAATTATTTCTCTCTCAGAATACTTTCTTTTCGAATCTGTTTTTTGGGATACTCCAAAACATAGCTAACGAATTTCGGAAAGGTTGCTCCACGTCACTCGGAATTGTTGATTTCAAGATCTGCGGCAGGATCGCTCTACGATCTTCAAGAATTTCGCTCTGCGATTTTGAACAACATCGTTCTGCTATTCTAGGATCTTGAAGATATTCTTACGGCTATTATTAGGGATGTAGATTCAACATTCTCGAAGATATTCCGGAGACGAAGTCTGGAACACCGGCGCAGGGAGCGAAAATGTATTGGACATCCGCACCTGCGGTTCGATGGTGAAAGACGGAGTCAAGGTCAACCGTGCGCTTATCGGCCCCAGTGCTTGGATGGGCCGACCATCAAACATCCAGGCACCATATTGCGGCTTGGTGAGTCCAGCTGGTCTGGGAGAGGGGCACAATGGTCCCAATAGTGAGGACTACGTGCCAGGTGGAACTGTGTTCCACCGACCCCCCGAAATGGAATCAAGAATCCAGCCGATGTACTGATTTACCTATGATTTACTATAAAATAGCTCTACGGCCTTTGAGAATATCGATCTATAGTTCTCGAAAATAAAGCTTTGATCTGCTGCAGAATCCTTTCACCTTTTTTAAAAAATCACCCCACAGTAATGGACTTGCTGTACAATCTTCACGAATATTGCTTTATGATTCTTGGTAATATCGCTGAGCTTAAAAAAAAATGCTCCACGATTACTGGAGATGTAGCATATTCATCGTTCATAGTTATTCACATATTTTGAATCTATGATTTGAAACGGAAATTCACTTTTTCATTTATAACAGTTCATCTAGGGTACATCTTCATTTTTCAAACTGTTTCTGGCACTAAAGTGGAGGAATACTTGATCGATGACCTGAATTATCTGCTGAGAGCCAAATTCAGGCAGCTAAGACTGACTTCATCTTGACTCAACTTGACTTTGTCAATCCACAGGACATTTCTCAACAGCATTTTTTGCAACAGAGTTAGATTGACGTCATTATGGCGTTCCAGCCGACTCCAATCTTGCATGCCAACTGGTCTGGAGCGGTGCAGATGAACGAACACCTGGAAATGCACGGTCAATTGACGTTGTTTTCACTTTCATACTCGCCTTAGAAGTCAATTCAATGTGACTCAAACGCTGCACTTCTAACCAGGTTCATTCATTTTGGAACACCAGTACAAAACTTAACGTCAGATTGACGTATTCACAAAACTTGTGAGCTGCGAATTATGGTCATGTCATTCCAAGTCGACGGACGTCATTCTGAGGTGGAAAGTTTCTGACGTGACCTTACGCAAGTAACACTAGCAACTGGTTGTAACTGACATAATACGTTGGAGATGAAAGACAACTTGAAGACGACCATGAACAACGTTAGGTTGACGTCATTTCCACGTTACTGCGACTCACCACACGTCAGTATAACGTGGCTCAAAAGTTTGAACTATTGGTCAACATTCGTCTTGAAACAAAGGTACGGAAGTCATGTCAGATTGACGTATTTTCATAACTTTGAGCCGCGAATTAAGATCATGTCCTTTCGAACTAACGTCATTCTCACGCGATAAGTATTTAACGTGACGCAAGGTTACACATTGAACCGAGTGTACCCGTTATAGTAAGTTGAAAATCAAAAGACTTGCAAATGATCGCGAATAACATTGAACTGACGTCATTTCCACGTCAGTTCGAACCTGGAACGTCAGTCTGCCGTGACTCAAAGTTACACTTCTAACTAGGTTTATCCACCTTGGAACAGCACAAAAGTCACGTCAGATTGACGTATTTACGTAGCTTGTAAGCCGCAAATTATGGTCATTCCATTTCAAGCCGACGTCATTTTCACGTGAAAAGTCTCTGATGTGACTAGGCGTAATACTTTTCATTGGATCAACTGACACAGTACGTTCAAGATCGAAGAGACCCAAAACTGACCGTATATAACGTGAGATTCACGTCATTTCCACGTTAGTGCAGAATCAAAAAATCTAAAGACCATAGCAAAAGTCATGTTTGATTGTCGTATTCACATAACAGGTGAGATGGAAACTATGGTCATGTCATTTGTCAATCCACAGGACATTCTTCAAGCTCAGCAGCATTTTTCACAACAGAGTTTGACGTTCCAGCCGACTTCCATCTTGCATGCTAACTGGCCTGGAGCGGTGCAGATGAACTAGCACCTGGGAATACACGTTAAATTGACGTTTTTTTCACTTTCGACCATGAACAACGTTAGGTTGACGTCATTTCCACGTTACTGCGTCTCACGACACGTCAGTACAACGTGACTCAAAAGCTTGTTCGTGTTGTGAGTGAATGTGTACTAGGTTCACATTCGTCTTGAAACAAAAGTACGGCAGTCATGTCAGATTGACGTATTTTCATAACTTTAAGCCGTGAATTGAGATCATGTCCTTTTGAACTAACGTCATTCTCACGCGATAAGTATTTAACGTGACGCAAGGTTATACATTGAACTGAGAGTACCCGTTATGGTGAGTTGAAAATCAAAAGACCTGCAAACGATCGCAACTAACATTGAACTGACGTCATTTCCACGTCATTTTTACATCAGTTCGAACCTGGAACGTCAGTCTGCCGTGACTTAAAGTTACACTTCTAACTAGGTTTATCCACCTTGGAACAGCACAAAAGTCACGTCAAATTGACGTATTTACATAGCTTGTAAGCCGCAAGTTATGGTCATTCCATTTCAAGCCGACGTCATTCTCACGTGAAAGGCCTCTGATGTGACTAGACGTATTACTTTTTACTGGATCAACTGACACAGTACGTTCAAGATCAAAAAGACCTAAAACTGACCGTATATAACGTGAGATTCACGTCATTTCCACATTAGTGCAGAATCAAAAAATCTAAAGACCATAGCAAAAGTCATGTTTAATTGTCGTATTCACATAACAGGTGAGATGGAAACTATGGTCATGTCATTTGTCAATCCACAGGACATTCTTCAAGCTCAGCAGCATTTTTCACAACAGAGTTGGATTGACGTAATTTTGACGTTCCAGCCGACTTCAATCTTGCATGCTAACTGGCCTGGAGCGGTGCAGATGAACTAGCACCTGGGAATACACGTTAAATTGACGTTTTTTTCACTTTCGACCATGAACAACGTTAGGTTGACGTCATTTCCACGTTACTGCGACTCACGACACGTCAGTATAACGTGGCTCAAAAGTTTGATCGTGTTGTGAGTGAATGTGTACTAGGTTCACATTCGTCTTGAAACAAAAGTACGGAAGTCATGTCAGATTGACGTATTTTCATAACTTTAAGCCGCGAATTAAGATCATGTCCTTTCGAACTAACGTCATTCTCACGCGCTAAGTATTTAACGTGACGCAAGGTTATACACACATCAAAAGAATCTAGGGGACAAGCAAATTCAGACGATTTCTAAAATCATCATAACTTTTGATTTCCGTAAGCGATCTCACATCGGTTCCCAGTGTTCGATTGCCCAATCTTTCGTTTTCATGCCTTGATCACGTCAAATACGTACAGTGTTTCATAAGGTTGCTACAGGGTGATCAATGGAACAGTGTAAAAGAGCCGAAAGTTCAGTACGAGCGCGATTTCCCAAAAAAAATATTTCATGCATTCCAATAGCACATTTATAAAGATCGGTGTTTCAGCTTCAGTGACGTTTTTGAATTTTGAAAATCGAAGGTGAATTGCCAAAGATATTGATCATTTTGTGCCGCCGTGTTAAATTTCCAAGAAAAAAGAAAGTGGTCCGATTTCATTGAAACTTGGAACACACTCATGTCCAGTTCAAGTAATTGGAATTTCAAGGTCAAATGTCACTTTCGATCATTTTCGAGCCGCTGTATCGAACTTTTTACATAAATGATTCAATTTGAATGAAAATTGAAACACACTAAAATCGAATCATTTACATAAAAGTTTGAAATGGCGGCTTGGAAGTGACCGAGTAAGACATTTGACCTTGAAATTCCAATTACTGAAACCAGACATGAATGTGATCCAAGTTTCAATGAAATCGGATCACTTCTTGGGAGTTCAACATGGCGGCACAAAATGATCAATATCTTTGGCAATTCACCTTCGATTTTCAAAATTCAAAAACGTTACTGAAGCTGAAATACCAGTTCTCATAACTGTGCTATTGAAATGCATATAGATTTGTTTTTGGGAAATCGCGCTCGTACTGAACTTTCGGCAATTTTACACTGTTCCATTGATCACCCTATAGAAACTTTATAAAACATTGTTCGTATTCGACGTGATCAAGACATAAAAACGAAGGATTGGGCTATCGAACATCGAAAACAGACATGAAATCGCTGACGGCAATCAAAAGTTATGATGATTTTAGAAATTGTCTGAATTTGCTTGTCCCCTAGATTCTTTTGATGTGTGTACATTGAACTGAGTGTACCCGTTATAGTAAGTTGAAAATCAAAAGACCTGCAAATTATCGCAAATAAAATTGAACTGACGTCATTTCCACGTCATTTCCACGTCAGTTCGAACCTGGAACGTCAGTCTGCCGTGACTCAAAGTTACACTTCTAACTAGGTTTATCCACCTTGGAACAGCACAAAAGTCACGTCAGATTGACGTATTTACATAGCTTGTAAGCCGCAAATTATGGTCATTCCATTTCAAGCCGACGTCATATTCACGTGAAAAGTCTCTGATGTGACTAGACGTAATACTTTTCACTGGATCAACTGACACAGTACGTTCAAGATCGAAAAGACCTAAAACTGACCGTATATAACGTGAGATTCACGTCATTTCCACGATAGTGCAAACTCAAAAAATCTAAAGACCATAGCAAAAGTCATGTTTGATTGTCGTATTCACATAACAGGTGAGAGGGAAACTATGGTCATGTCATTTGTCAATCCACAGGACATTCTTCAAGCTCAGCGGCATTTTTCACAACAGAGTTAGATTGACGTCATTTTGACGTTCCAGCCGACTTCAATCTTGCATGCTCACTGGCCTGAAGCGGTGCAGATGAACTAGCACTTAAGAATACACGTTAAATTGACGTTGTTTTCACTTTTATACTCGCCTTAGAATGTCAATTCAATGTGACTCAAACGCTGCACTTCTAACCAGGTTATTTCCGTCAGATTGACGTATTTACAAAATTTGTGAGCTGCAAGTTATGGCCATGTCATTCCAAGTCGACGTCATTGTTACGTGGAAAGATTCTGCCGTGACCTTACGTAAGTAACACTTGCAACTGGCTGTAACTGACATATTACTTGAAGATGGAATACAACTTGAAAGAGACCATGAACAACGTTATGTTGACGTCATTTCCACGTTACTGCGACTCATGACACGTCAGTCTAACGTGGCTCAAAAGTTTGAACTATTGGTTGACATTCGTCTTGAAACAAACGTACGGAAGTCATATCAGATTGACGTACCTTCATAACTTGTAAGCCGCAAATGAGAATCATGTCCTCTCGCACTGACGTCATTTTCACGCGAAAGTATCTGACATGACGCAACGTTACACATTGAACTGAGTGTAACCGTTACGGTGAGTGGGTAAGTTGAAAATCAAAACACCTGCAAATGATCGCAAATGACTTTGAATTGATGTCATTTCCACGTCAGTTCGATTCAGTTTGACTTAAAGTTACACTTCTAGCTAGGTTTATTCACCCTGGAACAGCACAAAAATTACGTCAGATTGCCGTATTCACATAGCTTGTGAGCCGCAAATTACGGTCATTTCATTTCAAGCTGACGTCATTTCCACGTAAAAAGTCTCTGATGTGTCTCAACGTTATACTTTTAACTGAATTAACTGACACAGTACGCTCAAGATGGAAAAGACCTAAAACTGACCGTAGATATATAACGTAAGATCAACGTCATTTCCACGTTAGTGCAAACTCAACAAATCTAACTGGGCTCAGTTATCTTGGGAGAACAAAGCGAGAGTCACGTCAGATTGTCGTATCCATAACTTGTGAGAAATAAATTATGGTCATGTCATTTTAATCTGAAATTATTTTCACGTGGAAAGTATCTGATGTGGCTTAACGTGATACCCTTTACTAAGTGTAACTGACATGGTACGCTGAACATGAGAAATGCGAAAATAACATTGGAGTGACGTCATTGCACGTTAGGACGAGCCTTGAAACGTCAATCTAGTGCGACAGGAGGCTACGCTTCGGACAGGGTGTGACAGTTTCTCAATAATGGCGAATAATCAAGTCAGACAACCGTATTCATGACTTGTGAGTCGCAAGTTATGGCTATATTGTATCAAGCTTACTTGATTTTCATGCGAAAAGCTCATACGGCGTGGCTTAACAACACTTCAAACTAGGTGGCGGCGGCTTGAATATAAACGGGGGCATACACATCACGTCTAATCAATCATGCCATGTCATATTCACGTCATTTTTACGTTACCATATGAAACTGGTACGTGAGCGAAGCTACATAAGGAAGTGAGTTCGAAATAACAGATTCGTAAAATAACCATTTTACAGTATTAAAGTATGTATTTACATACGCACTCATGCACGAACATCTAAAAATGACGGCAATACACATTAATTTGACGGCTAATTTACCTTGATGCTGTTAGCGAAACGGTTGACTCGACGTAACATGTCTAGCTGCGCATGGCGGTTTTGATAGGTATCAACAACGGTATACAAGTCACTTCAAATCATTTCTCAGCTTCGAACCAGAAATAACGGTCACGTCACGTTAGATTGACGTTGTGTTTACGTTTAATAGAGCTCGGTCTGATGTTGGCTGCCTAGCTGTATCACCTGATGAGCAGTTTTTGTTTTGATAGAGTTTTCAGTGAATACCAAAGTAGAGAAATGCTTGCTCGTGTAACAAATGATTATCCGAAAGTTAGATTAAGGCACGTCGGATAGACGTCGTTTTTGCGTTATTAAGCCAACACTGTCAAACTCGATTTTTTCTTACTGATTAGTGATTTGTGCACACTTCTATTCATACGTATTAGAAATATTTTGAGAATACGCACTCTTTTGATTCGGAACACGTTTCAGTATCATTACTCACGAACATCACTGACTAAGTCTGGGAATACGGCTTTCCTGGGTGTCAACCTGACGTCTTTTCGACGCCAGTCTCAATGTTTGTGCGTTGATGACAAAACCGAGAACAAAACTTGACTGGATATGACTGTGCAGCGGTTTTCCAGGAAACAGGATACAGGAATGAAGAAATCACGTCGAAAAATCGTATTTTCTCAGTTTAAAACAAAAAAATCACGGTCATGTCACGTCACGTCATTTAGACATCATTTCAACCTTGAGAAGGAGTCAAACTAATGTGGCTTCTAGCTCTCTCGCCTAGGTACTGATTGATTTGCAATTGGTAGGCTTGGTATTCACTAAAGTGAAAGAATACTCTTGATTCAGTAACAAAATAATGGTGAACTGAAAGCTGATCGGTGATACGATACATACGTCAGACTGACGTCGTTTTCATGTCATCAAGCAAATACTGTCAACCCGATTTTCTGTTTTCTCTAAACCAAGCAGGGATTATTTTGGTAAATTCGTTCACATGAACAAATTTAAGAATGTGCAAAAATTGGTTGTTCAATAGTTATTAAACAACGTCTGATCAATCTAATTTTTACGTTCTCATGTCCGCTATCGATATCTATATGGTTCTTGTTGATCACAACGTGCTCTAAAATATTGTTGTATTAATTGTTGCTACTAACATAATAATGTCACAGACAAATGTATGTCAAAAAATATCGCTATCACTAAAGATTGACGGACGTCATTCCCACGTTAATCTCAACGTCAGTCTGACGGAATTCAGTGTAACGCTTCCAGCTGAGTAAGTACATTGGCTTAGCTAAGGGATGTATTTCCCGGGAAAAAAGTGTGTACAAGAATTCTGACTTCCGGGAATTCCGGTGATTTCCGAAAGATTTCCGGGAATTTCAGTGATTTCCATAAGAATTCCTGTGACTTCCGGAAGATTTCCGGAAATTCCGGTGATTTCCGTTTTTTTTTTGGAACTCCGGTGATGTGATTTCCGAAAGAATTATGGGAATTCTGGTGATTTTCAAAAGACTTTCGGGAATTCCGGTGATTTCGGGAAGACTTCCAAGAATCCCTGTGACTTTCGAAAGAATTCCGGGAGTTTCGATGACTTCTGAAAGATTTCCGGGAATTCTAGTGATTTCCGAAAGACTTCCGGGAATTTCGATGCTGTGATTCCCAAAAGGATTCCGGGAATTTCGGTGATTCCTGAGGAAATTCCGATGATTTCCGAGAGTTCCAGGATTTTTGGTGATTTCCGAAAGAATTCAGGGAGTTCTGGTGGTTTCCGAGAGACTTTTGGGAATTCCGGTGATTTCCAAAACACATCCGAGAATTCCTGTGATTTCCGAGAAAATTCCGGGAATTTCGATGACCTCCAGAAGATTTCCGCGAATTCCAGTGATTCCAGAAAGACTCCCGGGAGTTCCGCTGCTCTGATTTTTGAAAGAATCCCGGGAATTCCGGTGATTTCCGAATATTTTTTTGAAATTCCGGTGATGTGATTTCCGAACAAATTCTGGGAACTCTAGTGATTTTCGAACAAATTCTGGGAACTCTGGTGATTTCCGAAATACTTCTGGGAGTTCCGGTGCTTTCCAAAAGACTACCAGGAATCCCTGTGACTTCCGAAAGATTTCCGGGAATTTCCAGTGTTTTTAGAAAGAATTCTGGGAATTCCGGTGCTGTGAATTCCGATAGAAATCCGGGAATTCCGGTGATTTCCAATTTTTTTTTGAATACCGGTGATGTGATTTCCAAAAGAATTCTGGGAATTCTGGTGATTTCCGAGAAACTTCTGGGAACTTCGATGATTTCCGAAAGACTTCTGGGAATCCCTATGATTTCCGAATGAATTCCGGGAATGTCGATGACTTCAAAAAGATTTTCGGGGATTCCGGTGATTTCCGATTTTTTTTTGGGAACTCCGGTGATGTGATTTCCGGAAGAATTATGGGAATTCTGGTGATTTCCAAAAGACTTCTGGGAATTCCGGTGATTTCTGAAAGTCATCCGGGAATCCCTGTGAGTTTCAAAATAATTCCGGGAGTTTCGATGACTTCTGAAAGATTTCCGGGAATTCCAGGGATTCCCGAAAGACTTCCGGGAATTTCGATGCTGTGATTTCCGGAATGATTCCAGGAATTTCGGTGGTTACCGAGGAAATTCCGGTGATTTTCGAATGGCTTCCGGGTATTCCGATGATTTCCGAAAGTTCCAGGATTTTCGATGATTTCCCAAAGAATTCTGGGACTTCTGGTGGTTTCCGGAAGACTTTTGGGAATTCCGGTGATTTCCGAAAGACATCCGGGAATCCCTGTGATTTCCGAAAGAATTCCGGGAGTTTCGATGACCTCCAGAAGATTTCCGGAAAGTCCGGTGATTCCAAAGACTCCCGGGAATTCCGCTGCTGTGATTTTTAAAAGAATCCCGGGAATTTCTGTGATTTCCGAATATTTTCCTGAAATTTCGGTGATGTGATTTCTGAACACATTTTGGGAACTCTAGTGATTTCCGAAAGACTACCGGAAATCCCTGTGACTTCGGGAAGATTTCCGGGAATTTCCAGTGTTTTTAGAAAGAATTCTGGGAATTCTGGTGCTGTTAATTCCAGAAGAATTCCGGGAATTCCGGTGATTTCCAAATTTTTTTGGAATACCGGTGATGTGATTTCCGAAAGAATTCTGGGAATTCTGGTGATTTTCGAGAGATTTCTGGGAATTCCGATGATTTCCTAAGAACTTCCGGGAATCCCTATGATTTCCGAAAGACTTCCGGGAATGTCGATGACTTCAGAAAGATTTCCGAGAATTCCAGTGATTCCAGCAAGTCTTCCGTAAATTCCGGTGTTGTGATTTCCGAAAGAATTCCAAGAGTTTCGGTGACTTCCGAGGGACTTCCGGTGATTTCCGGACGGCTTCCGGGAATTCCGGTGTATTCCGAGAGTTCCGGGATTTCCAGTGATTTCCAAAAGACTCCCGGGATTTCTGGTGATTTCCGGGAGAATTCCAAGAATTCCGGAATGAAATGTACACTGAATTCCAGGGAAATCAACCCCTCGGGCTTGGCTATCAACAAGATTCACGACACGGGAAATTAGTTGATTTTTTTAGTCTGTAAGTCGCAAATTGTGTTTATCTCACGTCATATTGACGTCATTCACACGTTTCAATTCAACAAAAACGGCCTGATGACCTGATGTGGATCAACTAGCTGCCTAAGATACTAATTGATTCTGTAACAAGTAGTTTTCTAAAAACTACAGCTGAGTGAATGTGACATCAAGACACGTTAAATTAACCATCACTTTGACGTTGTCTACACCATCAATCCGTTGTTCCTCTAAACCGGAAAGTGATTCACAAAAAAGGTTTACTAACACGGTTCAAAAGTGGAAAAGGTACTCACTTATCATTCCAGATAATATGTGAATTATGTTAAATGACGTCTAATCCCCGTAATTTGTACGTTTGTTGTCGAATATTAATGAAATGCTTCATTTTGATACGACACGTATTTCAACAAAAAATTTTGAGGTCACCTTGTATTCATTGACGTTATTACCTCCACCTACTACACTGACTAACGCACATCTGAAAGCGACGGCGATTCATGTTAGATTGACGTCACTTTCAAATTGATGCTAACCTTCAAACGTTAATCTTACGTGATTGAATGTGGAACTTCTAATTCTGTATGACAGATTTGGTGATAACAGGGAAATGAAAGTTACGTCGAATGAACGTTTTGTTAGAATTTGTAAGCCGTATACTATGGTAACGTCATGTCAGGATAATCAGTTCTTTGTCTAGGAACTTACCGGTTTCGCGAAACTTTTCACTGCTCAAATGGAGGAATAATTGATCAAATAAGTGACTACTTGGAAGTGATGGTACTTATGTCAAATTGACGTCATCTTCACGTCATCAATCTGGCATTGTCAAACCGGCTTTTACAAAGTTGCGTAGCGATATCTGGGAACGCGTCCACCAGCACAGATGTATAACGTGAAGAGTTCGTGGTTGAATCAAGTAACGTCAACTCGAACGTCAAGCAACGTCGAAAAATCGGCGTAATTTTTACGTTTTCGTATAGAATGGATGCCGACCATGTAACGGGAGCTATCGAAATGGACGTGACATAATACTGGATTCACCAACATGTCTACTTCGGAGTGTGTATATGCTCACGTATTCTGTCACCCACAAATAAACACCTGGAAATTATGGCGGATCACGTTATTTTCACGTCGTTTTTACGTCAGTGCTAACCATGGAACGTCAATTCGACATGGCTTGACATCACGCTTTTGAATGTGTGTAACGATTTTGCAATTAACTAACAAGTGTAGGTATACATAATATGACGTCAAATTAACGTATTGTTCTAGGTTGTGAGTCGCAAATCGCGCTGATTTCACGTAAAATTGACGTCATTCTCACGTTCTCAAAAAGTCAGTAAGACGCGACTCAACTATCTTTCCCGCTCGAGTACGTACTATCCGAGGTACTATCGGTTTCATAACAGGTTTTGGTAGGTACTATAGAAGAGAATGCTGGATCAAATAAGAAATGGTTATGTAAAAGTAAATATGTGAAACGTCAGCTTAACATCGTTTGGACGTTATCTGCCCAATATTGTGAGTCTAGTATTCATTTACCTGAGCTTATCAGCGATGTGTGAACACGTTTACCTACATGGAGTTAAAGGTGGACGATTTGGTACTCACTCGCTTGAGGAGATGTAGAATAACGTTGATTTAACGTCATGCTTAGTCCCTATGTCAGATAGGTAATGATGTTCCAATTTTGCCATGTCGAAATTACGATTCATAAAATCAGTTTGACGTTATTTTGAGGTGGATGACAATATTTGAATAGCAGTCTGGAGAAATGTTCCGTGAAACACTTAGTATAGGTACTAATTTCAGTTTTGATAATAACGAACATTCATTCAACGCATTTGTCAAGTTTTTGGATCGTGAATAAAGGCACATTGGCAACTAACGTCTAAATATTCACGCTTGTTGTGAGCTATTTGTACAGCAAGAGCCAATGGCGTGATCATGACGTGAATTGTGAATATTCGATGCTTGATCGTCCGTGGAAATACAGAAATTCACCTTGGATTCACTCTTTTTCCAAGTTGGAATCAACGTCCAAACGTCAATCTGACGTAATTCAACGTAACACCTCTTGTTGAGTATGACGAGCTTTGGCTTAGTGTAAAATTGGGAGTCGGACAACTCGTCGACACCCAACTCATCGACAAGACAACTCACCGACAAGACGACATACCGACAAGACGACATACCGACAAGACAACTCACCGACAAGACAACTCACCGACGAGACAACTCACCGACAGGACAATTCGTCGACAGGACGACTCATCGACAGAACAACTCGACGACAGGACAATCAACAACATCATTAAGAGAACTTATACGATAACACTTGACAACTTACGAAAATAATAAAAATATTGTGGCATGGTTTGGAAAAACTCTCACACCTCCATCCTTCAACTTTCAGATACCCCCGCGCCACCCACACGGGTTGCAAATTTGGCTAGAAAGGTGATTTTGTATGTCTAAGTCGAGGTCTGAGTCCATACTACAACTCTGCCAGATGGCATTCCTCAAACACAAAATGCAAAGTGATTCGTCTTAAAGACAACTTGTACATGTTAAAGCCATGTACATGGACCTCATCAGATCCAATTTTTTTTTTGTAGACCCGGTCAGATTAAGTCAGGAAATTAAGTTCTTTGATTCGAAGACACTTGGACATGATGAAGCCGTTTAACATCGTATGGGGTCGGCATCATCGTTCGTACTATGCGACATACCTGTGTCTTGCATTCAGCAATCATTGTGTATTTGTTTTCGAAACAAGAATCCGAGCGCCCACAGCGTGCGAACCCACGACCTCTGGTGTGGTAGTCGAACGCGCTGGCCACCACACCACAAGCTCCTCAAGTCAGGCAATTAAGCTCCTTGATTCGAAAACAACAGGGGCAGGGTCAGGTGCTGTCGGCAAGTTTTCCTAGTTTTATGATTATCCGATTATTCTACATTACCTTGTCACTAGTGTCACTTATCAGCTGTTTTGAGTTGGCGATGGTGATAACCAAAGAAAACAATTTAATAAAATCAAAGCCACCCAGATGGTACTGCTGTGTGGTGCAGTTCGCAGTACGACAGGGGGAAACCGTAATCTGGTAAGTCGAGGTTATCCGTGGAATTCTCCCTCATCGAATAAGACAGGGGGGCTGTGGTAGTGTTGTTTGACGCAAATGACAAACTACAAGGTAGTTGCTATGACAGCGGGTCGCAGGGCCTAAGATTAATTAAGCTCAATTACCTATAATAGCTACGACATACACACGAACACTTGCCAAGGAAAGAAAAGGAAAATAAAGAATTTACCATCACAACGTCCGTTCTACTCGGGGAAAACTCACGACCACCAAGCAAGCTGGTGACCCCTTGCCATCTACTAGGCCTGTTGTAGTGCTGTGAAGTCGATGAGATGCAGTCCGTGCTGTCTGATGTCGGATTCGAGGTACTCGCCGTCGAATTCAAGCTTTCGGGCCTAAGTGGGCCTCCTCGCCGTCGTGTCGATGGTCAACTAGACGTCCAGCCTGGCTGTGTAGAGTACGAAGGTTCGAAGGTGACGGACGTCTTGGAGCCAAAACTGCCCTCTTGCTGAGCCGACTTTGAGGTAATCCCAACTCGAACTCGGGTTGTCACAATGGACCGTGTACGATGGAAAATCAAAAGGCCCCAGGGTAATACCAGAAGCCTAACAAAGAAAAGATGGTAAAGAAGGAAAGCCAAAATAGTTACACAGTTCGCCTGAGACATATCCGTAGATGTTGATGGGCTTCGTAACGTAGTACGTGATGATGGGGCTATATCTTCTGCCGCACGATCGAGGGATTGTCTTCGCAGAAGACACTGTTCCACTCTCTGGCCAGAGCAGGCGACCTCAAAACAAGGCCGGATTTCTGTATCGGAAGCTTGAAAATTGCTTAGGACGGTAAGATGGCTACCAGATAAAAATTCTCATCCACTCCTCTCTTTTTCCCACCCTTCCAACTTACTCAGGTCATGTGGACCATTGACGTTAGACGCCAGCGATGTAAACAAATCACTAACCAAAACGGGACCCTCAGAAGAATGTGGAGTGGAAGTGAATTTGGACAAGAGAAGGAGAGAAAAGCAAAATTGATTGAAATGACTTTTTTTCAAAATAAATGCTTGACCGGAGAAAACTGTGACACGCGTGTAAGGAATTTCTGTGTAACACTAGTTTTCCTATCGATGGGTAGGGTGTCGGCAAGTTATCCTGGCGATGAATCGTCTTGTCGGTGAGTTGTCTTGTCGGTGAGCTGTCTTGTCGTGAGTTGTCGTGTCGATGAGTTGGTTGTCGGCAAGTTATCCTGTCGATTAGTTGGGTGTCGATGAGCTATACCAAACCCGTACACTTCACGTCAGATTGACGTATTTCTTAGTTCGAGAGCCGCAAAGTATGATCATGACATATAGCAAATTCACGTCATTTTTACGTGAATGTAGATCCAATGTGGTTTATTTCACTTTTTTGGCTAAATATCCATTTTTTATGACCGTTTCTTGTACTGAAGTAGCGAAAAATTCACGAGTGGATGACAAATTAAAACTGAAAAATTATTAAGGTTACGTATCGGAATGGCGTCACAATCGCCAGTTTTTGCTCATTATACAATAATTATTATACATTATATCAAAAATAAATATCGATGTTCTTCTGTCTATACACTACTTTATAAAATCGTTGTCTATTTTTCGACCAATATATATTTCGAGCTGATGGCGCTCATCTTCAGGGTTTTTTTTGCTACAAATAAATATATAAATGGTATGACATACAGAAACCCAAATTCAAAATAACTCACTTTTTAGATTTTTGAAAAAAGTTTTATGTCAGGATGGGAAATAATTGTCAGTTTGAATTTTGGTAATTGTTAACAATAATTGCTTAGATACTAAATAATGAATAAAGGTGTTCAGGTGAAGGTAAATAGGTAAAAAAAGGAAAGAATTGAATAAACTTGAGTGCCACCTGAAAAAATGGGGAACAGACTGACCGGCTACTTGAGAGAGACACAAACACACACCAACAGAACCAAGGAACAACTCAAACAAACATCAAGTGAACTGTTTGAGGAAGTCACTCCCTGCCTCAATCAGAATGTCGAAAGTGTCTCTTCCCTGTAGCAACTCAGTCTGTTCGTTCAAGGTGTTTTGTTTACTGTTTTTTAATGATTTTGAAATTTCAAGTGATTCAAAAAGAATTCGTTTTTGATACTTGGATTCATGATGTAAAACTTTGAAGCAAGAGTCTGGATTGAATGTGTGGCCAGATGAAATGATGTGGTAAGCAAACTTTGACTTCGCTTCGAAGTAGCCTATTTTTTTAAACTTGTTTATTTCACTTAAATGCTCTTTGAAGCGTATCTCTCCTTTTCTTCCAGTTTCGCCGATATAGACACTGTTGCAGTTTTGACATGATAATTGGTATACACCACGTTTATCAAATTTATTAAGGGGGTCTTTAGTGTTGATAATTATGTCGAGTTTTCTTAAAGAACAAAATGAAATAGAAATATTTTGATTTGATTTTTTGAAAATTCGTGCAATATTCAATGATTCATAACCAACATAGGGAAGACTTCTGTAAATCTTCTGTTGTTCTGTTGAAATATGGTGATAAGAAAACTTGTATATGAATTTATTGAATAATCTGGTAATTAGCTTTTTTGGATATCCATTGTTCTCTGCAATTTGATAAATGATATTGAGCTCTTTTTTGAAGTCCATTTGGAGTAAGAGAATTTTGAAAAGTCTAGTGAAGAAACAATTGAAAGCAGATATTTTAGCGCTTGGTGAGTGAATTGATGAAAAAGGAATGATCGTATCTGTAGAAGTTGGTTTTCGGTAAATGCTGAAGATAATTTCATTACCATCATTTCTTTTGAGAAGCAAATCGAGAAAAGGTAAAGTTCTGTTATTTTCTATTTCGTAGGTAAATTTGATGTTAAAGAACAAATCCCCATCGGCTAAGAAAGCACTAATCAGCGCTAGAAGAGTCTGGATTAAGTCTGATGTTAAAGGTTTCTACAATAAATTGAACATAATCGACCTAAAACTAAAACTTTTATACAGTAAACTTGCCAACATATTACATTCACTAGAATTTGATTTGCTTCAAGAACAACTTTTTGATATTGTCAAATACGAAGGCCAAAAGAAACTTGAAAGAATTGAACAAAAACTCAATAACCTAAAACAGCACAATACAAATGAAAATAAATCTCCTCATAAATACCCTAACAGCATAATTCCACCACATGAGTTTCATAACCGAATCACCAACTTATCTAATACTACACTATCAGACAAAGAAACAAACATTCTTAAGCTTGGTTTGGAATTCATCATTCAACCTAGTAAAAGTGAGATAATTGAAAACTTTGAACATCTAGCTGTTGATTCAGAAAATATTCTTAATACTACAAAATTTAACAATAAAGCTCTTACAAAATCAAGGGTACAAATCCACTTGTTCGATCATCTTTCAGAACACAAAATCAAGATCAATACAACTGAACATCATAAAACTCTAAAAAACCTAAAATCTAAGATATCGAACAATAATTTGATAGTTTCAAAAGCTGATAAAGGCAGTTCTATTGTTATTTTGGACAAAAATGTCTATATTGATAAGGTAGAACAATTTCTGTTGTCTGGTGACTTCTCACTTTTAAACCAAAACCCACATGATAGATTCATTAAACATTTCAAGATTATTTTCAAAGCATGCTCAGAGACACTCAACAATTTCAACATAACTAAAATTCAAGAAATTCTACCTCAGAATCCTCTGATACCAAGACTTTACGGACTTCCAAAAATTCATAAGATCAATTGCCCGATACGTCCAGTTCTCTCTTATATCAACACCCCATGTTCCATACTGTCCAAATGGCTGAACAAAACTATCCGAGAAACCACCAATTTTCACTCAAAAACTCGAGCGATTTAGTTGAAAAACTCAATTCAATACACATTCCAAATGAAGCCATTCTTATTTCAGTTGATGTGTCAAATCTCTTTCCATCCGTTCCCGCTCAGGAATGTATTGAACTAGTCAGAAATCTTCTTTTTGCTACCGACTTACCAACATATCAAGTTCTTGATATTTGTTCTCTATTAGGTTTGTCGTTAGATCAAAACTAATTTCAATTTAATCAAAAATTTTATACTCAAAAAACTGGGCTCTCTATGGGCTCTAATTTAAGTCCTTTACTTGCTGATATCTTTATGGACAATCTTGAAACTACTAAAACTTTGAACTACTGCAATCCTTGGAAAAATAAAATTCTATTCTGGTCCAGATATGTTGACGATGTATTGGCAATTGTCAATTTCTCTGGAAATGAAATAGAAATGTTTTTGAACTATTTGAACACTTTACATCCTAACATCAAATTTACCTACGAAATAGAAAATAACAGAACTTTACCTTTTCTCGATTTGCTTCTCAAAAGAAATGATGGTAATGAAATTGACTTCAGCATTTACCGAAAACCAACTTCTACAGATACGATCATTCCTTTTTCATCAATTCACTCACCAAGCGCTAAAATATCTGCTTTCAATTGTTTCTTCACTAGACTTTTCAAAATTCCCTTACTCCAAATGGACTTCAAAAAAGAGCTCAATATCATTTATCAAATTGCAGAGAACAATGGATATCCAAAAAGCTAATTACCAGATTATTCAATAAATTCATATACAAGTTTTCTTATCACCATATTTCAACAGAACAACAGAAGATTTACAGAAGTCTTCCCTATATTGGTTATGAATCATTGAATATTGCACGAATTTTCAAAAAATCAAATCAAAATATTTCTATTTCATTTTGTTCTTTAAGAAAACTCGACATAATTATTGTTATGTCCGTGTGGTAAGGCTTCAGGGAAACGCTGGAGTACGGACTAATACAGTTTATTGTCTTGATCAATTCTTACATTACAGGAGCGTTGTGAACGTTGTTTACAAGATGTTGCTGCTGGCACGTTCGGCAGAGGAGAGAGTGAGGCTCTCGCATGACATGTGTTATCGCGGTTAGACAGAGGGGGTTGCCGCTTAAGGCGCGCTATTTAAAATACTATTTAAATACATAACACCCTACCACCAAGATTATTACACATACCTATGTACAAAAAATCTTATCATTTTCGAGAGTGATACAATTTATAATGACTGACAGCAATTACAAATTCACTACGATTATTTACACATGTACAATTCTATATATATACACATTTATATATACATATTACATTTCCATTAGTTCATTTAAGCGTTGTGATTACAAATCTAACCTTTTTGGTGGGCAAACTTTCCGTTTGAGTCTTTGTGTAACCCTCGAGGTGTTTTTGACGGTGGGATGGGGGGCGGCTTCTGCCGGTTCGGCAGCCAAGGGCTCAGTGCTCTCTTGTAGTTGTACTTCTTCCGCTTGCTCGAAGCCTTCTTGTTTATTTTCCCCGATTTTGTCCCGCTGTGCTGACGGTTCCTGGATTTTTTGGTCTCTTCGATCTTCGTCAGGTTCTTGGACTTGGTCTATTCGATCTTCTTCCTCCGGCCGTTCAACTATTCTTCCCATTCTTGCAGAGTACTGGGTTTTTTCTTGCTTATAGCTCTCTCTTCCCTTTTCTTTCTCTTCTCTTGGTATAATCTGATCTCGATGCCTTCTCCATATCTGATCGTTATCCAATTTACATCTGTATATCACATTCCCTTCTCTCCCACTGATTTCTGCTTCACGCCATTTTTTCTTATTTACTTCTCGATAATCTCTGACCATCACCTTTTGTCCGATTCTGAAAACTTTATCTTTCGTTTTGTCGTCAATGATTACTTGTTCTTTGTCCGGCTTGGCCCTTTTTAATATATCGAGTCTTGTCTTCATTTTCCGTCCTAGAAATGCTTCGGCTGGTGTTCTCCGAGTCGTGCAATGCATCATGGCTCGATAGTTTATCAGAAATCTAGCTATTAGGGTCTCGATCTTCTGGGTTTTGTTCTTCGGATCTTCGAGTGCTGCAAAGAGTTTGTTTTTGAAGGTTTTCACTCCATTTTCCGCTCTTCCATTTCCAGCTGGATGTCCTGGTGGCGTCGTCAGATGAATTATACCATTTTTCGAGAAAAATTCTTTCATTTCTCCAGAAACGAAAGATCTACCATTGTCCGTTACAACAGTTTCCGGAACGCCATATCTTGCAAAAGTTTCTCTGAGCTTTTGCAATGTTCTTACAGTCGTAATATCTTTCATTGGAAAAATTTCTGGCCATCCCGAAAATGAATCCACCATTATTAAAAATTCTCGTCCTTGTACAGGACCTAGGAAATCCAAATGCACTCGCTGCATCGGTTCTGTAGCTTTTTGCCAAGGTGTTAATTCGGCCTTCGGAGGATCTGGTCTTTGCTTCAGACAGGCTACACATGAGCTGGACATTTTTTCTATATCCTTGTCGTAGCCTGGCCACCATAGGTAAGATCTTGCCAACGCCTTCGTCTTCACTATGCCCATGTGACTCACGTGCAGTTCTTCAAGCATTCGTTTCCTTAAGAAGCTAGGGATAATGATACGGTACCCCCACATCAGACATCCATTCTCTTCTCTCAATTCGTCCTTTCGGTTCCAAAATGGCTTCAGCTTTTCGTCCTCGTTTCGCCTCCAACCCGTTCGAAGTAACTCTCTGACTGTACTCAGTATTCGATCGTTGTTCGTTTCGGTTTTTACCATTTTGTTATCCACTGGCCAATTGTGTTGGGTTTCCGCAAAATTCAAATAGGTGTATTCCTTTTCGGTAGCTATGCTCAGTGTGTGTACTGCTGCTCGCGAAAGATAGTCTGCCATGGTGTTCTCTTTGCCTTTGATATATTCTAAACAATAATCAAACTGTGCTAAAAATATGGCCCATCTTTGCATCCGAGATACATACATTTGCGGAATCGCCCTGTTCTCACCAAACAATGCCAACATTGGTTTGTGGTCTGTTCTCAGAATAAATTTCTGGCCCATTAGGTACTGATGAAACCTTTTGACTCCAAAATAGATCGCCAATGCTTCTCGATGTATTACCGAATACCTTGCTTCTTGCGGTAATAATTTTCTTGAGACGAAACCAATCGGACGTTCTTCACCGTTGTCCATTTTGTGGAAAAGAGCCGCTCCGACGCCCCTGTCAGAAGCATCACAGCAAAGGATAACTTTTCGCCTCGGGTCGAAATGTACCAGAGTACTGTCGGCGGCTATCATCTTCTTGACTTGTCGGAATGCAGCCTGGCATTCAGCATTCCAGTCGAACTTCGTGCTCGCCGTGAGAAGGTTGTAAATTGGATGCAAAACATGCGCTGCATTCTGCAAATATCTGTTGTAGTAATTCACCATGCCCAGGAAAGATCGGACTTCAGTGACATTCGTTGGTGGTGCTGCATCTACTATTGCACGAATTTTCTCGTCTGTCTTCTGTAAGCCATCCCGTGTAATTTTGTGCCCAAGGTAGCATACCTCATCCTTGAAAAATTCACACTTGCTTCTTTTTGCCTTGAGTCCTGCTTCTTGCAATCTCTTTAAAACAGCCTCCAAGCGGTCCACATATTGTCGGAATGTCGCTCCCGTAATTATCACGTCGTCTAAGAAGTTCACCACGCCTGGAATTCCTCTCAGCAATTCTTCGATATATTTTTGAAATTTTGCTGACGCTGGCGCTATTCCGTACGGCATTCTGTTCATCAAAAACACTCCCTTGTGGGTGCTCCATGCCAGAATTTTCTTCGCTTCTTCTGTGACTTCAAATTGGGCGTATGCTTGTGACATGTCGATCTTCGTGAACTGCTGGCCTCCGCTGAGTGTTGCGAAAATTTCCTGGATCAACGGTAATGGGTATTTAGACTCCTCCAAATACTTGTTTATAGTAGAACGATAATCGCCACACAAACGGATTGTGCCATCGGATTTTAATACAGGAACCAGTGGTGTACCATACTCGTTTGACTCGACTGGTGTTATGATGCCTTCTCGCTCCAATCTTGTTAGCTCCTTTTCGACCTTTTCCTTGAATGCGATGGGGATGGGTCTCGGCTTGCAGAATACCGCTGGCGTCCCAGGCTTCACCTTGACTGCCACCTGTGCGTACTTGTACCTGCCCAGCCCACCGTCAAAAACATCAGAGTACCTGTCCAGTATCATAGCCACGGTACCTTCCCCTACGTATTTCACATCTGCAACATTTAAAATCACATTAAAAGTCTGGAAGAAATCACGCCCCAACAGATTTGGTCCCTTCGTATTTACAACATATACATCCAACAGTTTATTTACATTTTTATATACAATGTTAACCCTGAGTTTACCTAGAGGTCTAACGGTCTCGCCTGTGTACGTTCTCAGTACCAATTTTGCATCCTGAAGCCCGATATGTGCAAAATACCTTCGATATGTCTGAACATTTATGATGGTTAGGCCCGCCCCACTGTCTAATTCTGCTACAATCTCTACACCTTCTAGCTCAATGCAAATTCTAAATGGATTATTCGACCGATCTACTTTTTGTTGAATCTTAACATTAAACAAAGGAAAGTCTACTTCACCAGAGTCCTGTTTGGCGACATTGTTTACGGGCCTCTGCCGGCAAACCTTCGCCAAATGACCAACCCGGGAACAAATCCTGCACTTGAAAGATAGATATTTGCATTGCTGGTGCTTCTGGTGTTTTCCACCGCAGCAGTGGCACGGCCTCCGTTCTTCGTGCTGGTATTGAGCTTCACGCACCGGTCTCTTCTGCTGGTACTGGGCTTCACGCGTAGGTTTCTTCGGTGCAAAATGTTCTCGTACCTGGGCCTTTTTCAGAATGTTGACCTCGCTGGTACTCTTGCTGCTACAACTGTTGCGTACTGCAGCTTCTTTCTTTGCCGATAACTCCACTAGGTCCGCCAAAGCCGTCGTGTGTTTTTCCTCGCAGACACGGTCCAACACCGGTCCGGGCCGCATTCCCACAACGAACCGCTCTCTCAAAATGAAGTCGAGCTGCGCCCCAAATTCGCAATTCACTGCGAGTCTCTTGAGCTTTGCGAACCATTCCGTTGCCGTTTCCACATCTTCTTGAACTGCATGGTGGAATGCGATTCTTTCACGGAAAACCGCTACAGGGGGGCTGAAATGTCCCTTCATTAAGTTTGAGAGCTCATCGTAAGTTTTGGCCTTAGGCAAAACCGGAAAACACAGATCTCGGAGAAGTTTATACGTGTCATCACCAACCAGACTCAGTAGGGTCGCCACCTGTTGCCTATCGTCCGTGATCTTATTCGCCGCAAAATACTGCTCCAGCCGCTCGCTGTAGATGATCCAACAGTCGCCTCGCTCCTGGTTGAACTCCCGCACCACGCCGATCGCAGCTGCCATTTCGCTTCTCCGCCTTCGCCCGTCGGCTCTTCAGTCTTCGCTCTTCAGTCTTCGCTCTCCTCTGCTCTTGCAACAAATAATTAGCAATAGCAACCTTACCGTTGACATTCGCACTAATTATCCTCGTTGTTTTTTTTTTTGTTACTTTTTGCTTGAAAGTCAAAACTACCTTCAACTGTCAGTTTCTCTGCCAATTGTCAACTTCAAATGCCGGTAATATAGGTATCTTCTTACCCGTCATGCGCATAGAATCTCCGTTATGCGTTAAGGCGGCATTACACGTTTCCGTCACAAAAACTGGCTCGAAATGTAAGAAAAAATTGGAACTGCAACTTGCCTTCCTCCTGACGTCCTGGATCCCTGGAAATCCTGTCGCTTGAATCCTCGTCGCCAAAATGTTATGTCCGTGTGGTAAGGCTTCAGGGAAACGCTGGAGTACGGACTAATACAGTTTATTGTCTTGATCAATTCTTACATTACAGGAGCGTTGTGAACGTTGTTTACAAGATGTTGCTGCTGGCACGTTCGGCAGAGGAGAGAGTGAGGCTCTCGCATGACATGTGTTATCGCGGTTAGACAGAGGGGGTTGCCGCTTAAGGCGCGCTATTTAAAATACTATTTAAATACATAACAATTATCAACACTAAAGACCCCCTTGATAAATTTGATAAACGTGGTGTATACCAATTATCATGTCAAAACTGCAACAGTGTCTATATCGGCGAAACTGGAAGAAAAGGAGAGATACGCTTCAAAGAGCATTTAAGTGAAATAAACAAGTTTAAAAAAATAGGCTACTTCGAAGCGAAGTCAAAGTTTGCTTACCACATCATTTCATCTGGCCACACATTCAATCCAGACTCTTGCTTCAAAATTTTACATCATGAATCCAAGTATCAAAAACGAATTCTTTTTGAATCACTTGAAATTTCAAAATCATTAAAAAACAGTAAACAAAACACTTTGAACGAACAGACTGAGTTGCTACAGGGGAGAGACACTTTCGACATTCTGATTGAGGCAGGGAGTGACTTCTTCAAACAGTTCACTTGATGTTTGTTTGAGTTGTTCCTTGGTTCTGTTGGTGTGTGTTTGTGTCTCTCTCAAGTAGCCGGTTAGTCTGTTCCCCATTTTTTCAGGTGGCACTCAAGTTTATTCAATTCTTTCCTTTTTTTTACCTATTTACCTTCACCTGAACACCTTTATTCATTATTTAGTATCTAAGCAATTATTGTTTCCAATTACCAAAATTCAAACTGACAATCATTTTCCATCCTGACATAAAACTTTTTTCAAAAATCTAAAAAGTGAGTTATTATGAATTTTGGTTTTGTGTATGTTCATACCATTTATATATTTATTTGTAGCAAAAAAACCCTGAAGATGAGCGCCATCAGCTCGAAATATATATTGGTCGAAAAATAGACAACGATTTTATAAAGTAGTGTATAGACAGAAGAACATCGATATTTATTAAGAAACACACTACAGACATGGAAGAATTCCTGTGGAAAATTATATCAAGAAGTTGACGTGTATCCAATTAGATGACGAGTCGTTTGGCTATCATATATATATATATATATCAATTGCGAAGCACCAAAAGAATTATCTCCGGTTTTCATATGCTCAAATACAAAATAAATATAGCTTGAAAATAAAATATGGCAGATTTACGTGGAATTGGCAACGGTGGAAGGGGCAGCGGCAGGGTGCAGGATTCAAGCGAAGCGATCCTGATTAGATCACTCCGGTGGATTACCAACCCGTCGGCGAAATATGCCCGATTATGGCACATTGCTGACCCTCCGCACACTCCCGAATATCTCATCGCCTCCTCCTCGATCCCCCTCCCACTTTTCAAATTATAACGTTCACACTCCCTCGTTCAAATTTGGCAAAGTGCTCGGGAGTTATTTCTCCCGGTCTCCCGCAAATTTCACGACCTTCCGTTATGTACTCCCGGTTTGAATCCTCTCGCTCCCATATACGAAAGGGCAGGCACATTCGGATTTCGTTCGGGGCTATTACGTTGAAATTCCCGCTCGCTCTTCCACATTTTGACTTTACTGCCGCGTCATCATCGTTTCGGAAGACGCTAGCTCACAGGCACGCACTCTACCACCTCCTGTCCATACTTACGTGCATGTGTGTGGGTACCTACCTACGTGAAATGTCAACTCTCTGAGGGCCCCGACCGTGTGTTTGTTTAATTTTTAATGGACAAAATGAATGGGGTTGGAATTATTCAAAGCGCGTCGTTCCGGCTTTGAGGCCGTGCTCAGGCCAAATTTTCCATGGAAGCGAGTACAAGTGGGTGACATACGAGCAAAAACTCGATTAAGTAAAGGGCAATGGCAGCGCTAATTGTGTGCGGACAGAAGTCTGTTTATCAAACAATTTTTTCGCTAGCCTCACAAACTCACAACTTACCGAAGTAGAATTCGAGTACTTTTTGTTCGCACGTTAACTGAACAGTAGTACTCATACTAGTAAACGTTCCGCCACCAGCAAAATCATTTAACTTGACAGTCCTGATACCGTACCCTTCATCCATCACCCCCCTGCCCGCCATTAAAAATTGCCGGAACGGAAATATACCGGAAAGTCTTGCTGGAAGCCTGCCAGATGGTGGGGTTTTAAATGAAGTGGGGCAAACGGAGGTTGGGGGAGGAGGAGGGCCGAATGACGAGGAAAATGTCCACCGTTTTCCACTGATACGGCCTCGCTGTTGCATTTTTCATGGGGAGCGAAATTGCCGTAATGTATTTTCTCTGGACGTTTAGGTCCCGGTTGTGCAAAAGGAGGACCACCGCAAAATGGTGCAGGAGAAAAACACGAAAATAGGAACGACATCCGTTTTTCACGAGCAGTCAAACATCGGTGAGTACTTACCGGGAACTGGATGATATGTTACACAATACACCTGCAGCAGTGGAAAACATGCGCAGCGAATGTTCAAGCGATTATCCATAAGGAGCTGCGAAATGCGAAAGGAATCTGCAGCGTGCTCTTGTGAAAGTAGGAGCATTTTTGTTTCCCACAAGTGTGGAAATTTAAACCGCAATTTCCCTGCGGAAACTGCAAAAAGTTTCGTCGGGTTAGAGATCGGAGAAACCTCGTGCGGTTATTGCAGAAAGCTCAGTGTAACAAGTGGTGGTTGAGGTCGGGTTGAATCTAAGTTTCCATTGATCAAGTTGGTGCGAAATTATTCTTCAACGTGATTTTTATGTATATTGCCTGTATTAGTGTCATTTGTACTGTGATGAAACCCCCATTCCCCAATTGATTAGACGTGAACAATTATTGACCCTTACATCGTGTATTTTGTGCCGTAGATTTCGTAACCCTTTATATCTTAATCATTTAAATAAATTCCCAACTCCCTTTTGATTCCCAAATCATTCTTATTCTAACTCCCTGGGGTCTTTTTGAGAGAACAATAGAATAAATATTGCGAACAAACAAAGTCTTTGAAACCGAAACCTTTGAACCTTTGAAACCTTTATCAACCGATTAATTATTGATCGCTAATTTAATTTGGTGTACCTCAATTACTTCATTTGAATTCATGAGATCAAAAGAACTACCGATCAAATAATTCACATAAACGTTGTGTGTTTTAGTTTGATCAATTTACGTCCAGGTGGTGATGTGTTTAAACTCACAGACTTGTCACTCAGCTCTATATCACTTTGTCATATAACTTCACTCATATGTGTAATTGGGTAGGAGCCTTTAAGTGATTAACCTGGAAAATTATATTGTTTTTCAATGTCTTGTAGATTTTTCGAAGCGACACTGCACTTGTTTGAAGTGGTTCTCTTTCCGGGTACTCTACTTTGAATGCTCGTGAAATCCCTTGTCGTTGCGAAAGGGTTAAATCTCTTTTATTTTATAAGGGAAGATTACGCGTTATTGTATTGGCCCAGATATGTTTTGCATACAGACTGCTAGCCGCTACGTTTACAGCATGATGGAGCCTACAAAATTACCTGACGGAGGCTATATTCGGTTGATGTGTCACCGTGGTGACTGACCTGGTGCTTTGAAGGTAGTTGGAATACTGAAAAACAATGTAGTTGAAAGCTCACAGCTATTTGCTTACTATTGGCTACGTTTACACCGGTGGACTAAAACTCTCCCGTGAAAAGGTGAAACCTAGTAACCCACATTTTTTGGTAAAATGAGTTTTTCACATATACGGGATCTTCTAAGTATTTCCTTCACTCAGATATTGGTTTTGGATCAATATTCAAAAAAATGAATAAATTAGAACGTATGGAATTTCCTAGTAAGTGCATTTCTAGTTTACTTTACAGTGGAAAAACATAGCACGTATCCCTTCCAAAGGTAAAACCTAGCATCTTTGCGGCATTGCAGATACCTTACAATGGATAAACATAGCAGGGTGGCCTCGAGGGTGGCTGACTAGGTTCTCCCGGTGTTTTATTTAGGATATTATGATCTAGATGAGCTCCGCATGACTCTTACTGGGTTTCTCCAATTTTTTGTGCATGTTTTTCAGTCGAGCTGATAGTTCATTGATGGATGCTATGAATCCATACTTCCGTTCATACTTTGTAGTACGTTGCTTGAATAGGTACCCTTAATTTACCTACTAGTCACACTTCAAGAGGCCATTGAAGGTCAAGTAAATCAACTACGCTTTCACGCGTTATACCCAAAAAAAAAACAACACAAAAAGATTTACACACCCCCAGTATAAACACTCTCAGCACCATGTGCCCCATTGTTGCCGTTTGGACCGTTATACGATACGTGCTCTTACTCGATTCTCCCGCTAAAAGATCAAAAAGAGAGGTCGTATGATGAACTAGTTAATAATTATTATTGATAGCAATTGTGTTTTGCTGGCATAAAAATGTCTTCGAGGGAAAATCTTCTCGGAGCTTTGGCTACTAATGAACGTGAGCTTAGTTAATTTCATTGTTCCAGGAGCACTCTAGTTCTAATTGTCGTGATGTTTCCAAAATTATAATTTAGTATTATACTCTCTCATTACTTTAGGTTCCCAAAAATACAACAACCAAGAACGCCGATTGATTAAAGTGTAATTAATTAGGGGGTAGGTAGGTCCGACGCGCCGACATCACAAAAATTCCGACTTTTCTATCCTAACTATTAGAGAAGACAATTGAGGAATAAATTATTTGAAAAAAGACAAAAATTTTAAGGGAATTGTGCCCAAAATGCCACCTGTGAAGAGACTTTTCTGGAAAAATATTGCTTCGTCTGATGCATTATCTGGTTTGACATCAAATGTTGTTTATTTTTTTGTTTTGAATAAAGTTGGGAAAGTGTAATTTTTGAGCTATAATTTTTGTTGCCTGCTTTTGGGTCTTATCACGGTGGCTCTTGTAATTGAAACAATATTGTAACTTTGTTGATTTTGCTATTATTGTTACGATTAATTAATACAACGATGGTTCATTGTAAAAATTACAATATTGCTCCAATTACAAGAGCCACCGTGATTAGACCCATCAGAAAAAAGTGCAATTGATTGAGATAAGTATACTTTGATTTGGTTCATGAGTAGGTACCTGAAAGTAAATTTTGAAGGCATTGTTGTTTTTCATTTGTTTGTAATGTCAGTTAGTTACTCGGTTAGTTACCTATGTAATGGATTATTTTGTTTCCTGATTAGTTCAATGGCAACTCGAATCGTAACTTTTCTTGCGTGCAATTTCGAATGTAAATCCCTGCCAAATATATCAATTTATATCGATAGGAATATTATTTTGGAAACGCTATTTTGTTTGTTTGTTGGTTCTATTTTTAAAAGTTACATCGAATATGATTTTCAACATAACAGGGATGATGATAATTGTACTTACTATTTTTTTCCATTCGAGATTCGATAGCTTTCAGAAGTTCCTCAATAGCAAGCCATTGTGCTAGGCTTTTCCAAAGTAATATGCTGGTATTCCCAATGGAAAAACATAGTTAGTGCATTATTTGCCAAAATACTACACAAATCATGAAGATATTATGAAATATGACAAATTCAACCTTGAAAACCCCTATTACCGCTAATATCTGTTCTATTTTGCCATAGCAATCCTTATGGCAAGACTGGGAACTTCTTTTCGCTCTCCTGCACAATTTGCCCAAAGGCAGTTACTAGGTTTTACCTTTTCACGGGAGAACTGCACTGACCCAAGCAGTGACCAAAATTCCACCTTAAGTAATTCTCCTCTCTTAGCATTTTCACCGGCAGACTTATAGTCCAGGAGTATAATTATGTAAATAAAAAGCATTCCGTGGGATTTTAAATGAAAGAGCATGGCGACCATGTGGAATGCATTCCTTGAATGGGCAGCAATCACACCTCACCAGGTGTTTTGCTTGAATTTCTTGCAAGGGATTTATACAGGGTGACACAGGAGAAAAAAAGAAAAAAATTATATTCCGTGAACTATAGAAGATGGAGCGGTACAAATCACCGGGTGGATGCCCGACTTGATGCTTTTAAAGATTTTGCTTGAAAAATTGACATTCGTGGTGAATAGAGTGAAAAAGAAGAAAACTTGATAATTAAAGGGTGGTTTTTACGACGTGCAAGAGTTTTTCAGCCTGAACTCCATGGTTTAAACCTTCCATATTTAATGATCGATCTGTGATAGCGATATTTTTATCCACTTATACTTTCACGTTTTTAATCTGTTTTTTTTTTGTTTTTGTTTGTATTTTATGATAATCTTAACAAGTTTATCATTGTGCAAGACATTTAATGGAGGCTTCGACATCGACGATCCAACTTCATGTATTCATGATCGGAAATAAACGCTATTCGCGATTTAAATTAATTTTTCCCGCCACAAAATGGCTGCGAAAGGCGGAATTCAACTGACAGCCCGAGGTGACATGAGATGTCACACTCACAACTCACAACCTCACTTTTATTGTATCAGTCATCCACCACTCAGTGTTTACTGTTTACTCCAGTTTACTCTCGGCTTGGCTTCCTAGTGTGGTCCCAGTTAGTGATAGTTCGTCTGTTTGCTGTATTCTAGTTTTGCGAGTAAATTTAAAGTGATTGTTGTGTTATTTGTTCTTATTACGACTGTTATAAGAGATATTGGTTTGCCGTTGGGAGAGATTCACAATTATTTGCGTGCCGCCTCTCCAAGCTCCCGGAACTTTGTGGAAGGTGAAGCAGTAGTAAATACAAACCACATAGCTCTATATGGAACAAGTACCACAGGTAAATGGACTGATTTTGGCAAGAAGTTGTAAGTCCAAGTCCATATTCCCCAGGCAATCGGCAGCTTCAGGTGTCACCTTCACGAAGACCTCTGGAGAACCCTGGTATGCGCGTGAAGGTCACGTCATTCGGGTACAGTTTGTTGAGCCCAGTCTTCTTTCCATTTCTCTTGTCCATCAAAGTTTCCTAGTTCACGTTCTGTGACTGACGATGGGATACAGTAATACCACTAAACACAACAATCACTTTAAATTCACTCGCAAAACTAGAATACAGCCAAACAGACGCACTATCACTAACTGGGACCACACTAGGAAGCCAAGCCGAGAGTAAACTGGAGTAAACAGTAAACACTGAGTGGTGAGACTGGTGAGTGACTGATACAATAAAAGTGAGGTTGTAAGTTGTGAGTGTGACATCTCATGTCACCTCGGACTGTCAGTTGAATTCCGCCTTTCGCAGCCATTTTGTGGCGAGAAAAATTAATTTAAATCGCGAATAATAATTATTATTAAATTTATTATTTTGAGAAAATCATCGTCGGAAAAGCGGAACCGTGTCAGATTTGAAAATGGACCTACACGACGACGCTTAATGCAATCGTCTTCCGATATCAGTTGGAATTTTTCGAAAAAGTCAATCCCCCACCAGGAAAGGACAGATGAGTTGAGTCCTGCACCAAACACGGGTCGTCCTGGTCAAAATCCAAACGAGCGGCCATCTCCCGTGGTAATGGGCAGGAGAAAATTTGAAACCTCGTAACGTCCAACTGGGAATTGGTGGAAAGCTGCAACTGTTGGCTTGATTTGATGATTTTGTTTTGTTGCTTCCTTCCAAATTTGGCTCCAATCCATCGGATAGACATTGAATAATTAAATGGCAAAGTTTTTAAGGTAAGATTACAAAGCTGTGTGTGTCTGTGTCTGTAATCTTCCACGATAACAGCCGCAACGTTAATTCGATCGACTTGAAATTCGGTATGCGGACATGATTTTGCCGTCGAATGAGTCTGTTACATTTTGGTTGTCATCTGTCAAACGGGAATGTCACCATCAAAAATGACAGAAAGCATACGTCACGAAACTTGATTCGCAATATGTCTTTTGAGAGCCCTTGGAAAACTGTATTCAAAATTGTTGAGAGTATTGGTCCGCATGGCATCTGTCAAATATAAAAAAATTTCAAAGTTCAAAGCTTTGTCATCCAATTCTTCAAAATTTATCCTATGGATTAAGACCAAATTCGGCAGAAATCAACACAACAACAGAATTAAATCACGTAAGCAGTTCAAGCTCTCCATCTTCTCCCAGTCTGGAGCTACGAGTTTTTATTCATTTTTTCTGTTTCACCCTGTATAAATTTCCTGCAAGAAATTCGAGCAAAACACCCGGTAAGGTGTGATTGCTGGCCATCTAAAGAATGTATTTCACATAGTCACTGTGCTCTTTCATTCAAAATCCCACGGGATTACATAAGTTCCTGGACTATAACGCGGCCGACCTATTTCAAAATAGCCCAGGCATTTTAGTCGAAAAATCGTGGTAACCCGTAACAAATTCCCTCAAAGCTGAATTTTGGTACATATGTTCTATTGGACCTACGGAACAACATATCAAAATACTCGGACTTACACCCTCGTGCGTCCTTTGATTTTCATCCTCAAAGGTCAAGTTCTAAGAATTAGAGAGATACCTATCTCCAAGCTGTTCCTGCAAGTGAACGGAGTATCCGATATGATATGATATAAGATATGTTTCAAATGAGCAAAAGAGATTTGTTGTTAGTGCTTAAGTGTGTGAGGGAGCCTTTGTAACTCTTCCGATTGGTTAGTTCTGCGGGAAAGGTGGCTGAGTGTTAATTTGTCGCCCGGATATTTCAGGAAAAACCATGTGAGAATTTAAAGTCTCAAGCAATGTCGTACAGAGTTGAATATTGATATATAACTGGTATGATCCCTAAGGAAGAGCATATCAAAATATTTGGACTTACACCTCTGTGCCTCCTACGATTTTGGGGCTTTGAATATCTAGTCAAAAAATTCACCCAGACACTTTTCTCTAAAACTGTTCCTGTGGGCGAACCAATCATTTTAACAATATAAGGTGGGTCTCAAAGGAAACACGGTATATTGTTGTCTATGAAGTGGAATCCGGTAGCCATGAAACATTTCTGCTTGATAGTGGCGTGAATAGCACGCGCAAAGTGGAATTTCTCTCCTGGATCTTTAAACGAGAAACATGTAAGAATATTTTGTGATGGCCAATAAAGCTGAGCATTGTTAATAGGTTCTTCTTCCCATCTTCGAAACAGACCCAAGTGATGAGACTGATGAGTGAACAGTTGATATTCACAGTGCTCATCCCGAAAATAATGAATTCTCTACAAAAAAAAGTGGTTTCTTCATTTAGGGGCATCATTGTCTGAAGCTGTCAAAAATTAAAATTACCGACAAATCCTATATTTATGTTTATCTTGGACAAAAAAAGCATCAATTGCTTACGCCTATTCATATTACAAAGTCAGAGCATCAATTTTTTATTGAACAAGTTTTACATCTACTTTTTTTTCTGAAAATGGAATAACGGCTACAGAAAAGATGATTTTATGTTTCTATTGCCCGATAGATACAATAGCTTTTGGTATTTCCTGATAGAGGAAGAACTTCGCTTAGTATTACACACAAAAACAGTGGAACCGCTCCATCATTCATCAGTAAAAAAAAGAACTGCAAAAATTGTATGCATTTTCGAGAGAAAATTGGCCATATAATCACTTTCACAACCGATCAATTTTCTGATCTTGTAATGAATACAGGCACATTGTTTTCATCGTTTACAGGTATAAAATGGTTAAGAACAATGAATTCTGTTGGAAATACTCAATTGAGATGATTCTAACCATACGGAAACCGGAATTATAAAACGACAACTTCAGATGGCAAAAATCGTCGTTTTTTCAGTAAAACTTGTTTAATCGTGTTTCAATTCAATTTTGAACACCATATTTGATATCAGAGGCTAAGATTTAGTTGGAAACGATACCACACTTGCCGATATCAATTCGAGGTTTTTGAGAGGAGAACAAAATAAATTTTGCCGATCTTCTTTTTTTTTCCAGGCAACCCTAACTACTCATCAACAATTCAAACGTCAAGCAAATATTGTGGAGCCTTGAGGCATCTAAATATGATTTTTTTCATTTATATAAGCTACAGGGTGTCATTTACGCATTCAAAATGGCAATGATTAGCCCCCTCCCCCACAATCAATGACGCACAAGGGTGTGTCACCGAGTATTTTGATATGTTATTCCTTAGGTCTTACAAGGCCCGTATACCAAATTTCAGCTTTGTGGGAATTTGTTGCGGGTTAAAACCTAATATGCCTGGGCTAAAATATGAACTCAGACTAAATAAATCTAAAAACTAAATTTACTTTGGTCCACGGCTAACTGGAGACCTGACCCAAGCTACTTGGTCCTAATTTGGTCCTTGTTTGTGATCGTCCACCACGTGGACTGAATTTATTAAGGTCGAATTTAGTGCTTAGGTCGCGGACCAAAGTGTAAACGTAGCCATTGACTCGGCTTGACACTACCTGTGGCTGTTCAAAATACACAGAACCAACTCAATGAATAGAGTTAATAATCAAACAATTGCTTTTATTCCTTTGAACAATTATCATTTGATCACATAAAAAGGTAGACTTGCCTGGATGCTCTTGTCACTGATGCACTACATTTATTGATAACTAGCTTGGCACTCTTGTTAATTTTTTCTTGACGAATACAATTGTTGCGTTTCACCTACACGTTTCGCGTTTTATAGCTCCCAGACTCAACTCTCCTGTTTTCTCTTCTTGGGCCGTTCCTATCTCGCCCCTAAGCGTCATTCTGATCCACTGAAATTTCCCTTGATCTCCAACCTGATGTGCTGGAGTGCAGTGTCATCCTTGACACACGGTGGCATGTCGTTATTTTCACATTCTTGAGTCAACGGTAATTTATCTCAATTATTATTATTTTCTTCAAAGATTTTGAGCTGGCCATCACAGTACACAAAATGACGTCTTCATGACGTATTTACGACGTCGTTATGTTTACCGTGGAATCACAGCATTCTCATCACGTCAATTTAACCTGTATGTGACATCCGGCATCATACAGTAAAGCTAGTTCCAACTTCGACCAGATAATGACGTAATATTGACGTCACTTCTCATCTTCTTGTTCACATGATAGACTCATTCCAGTAGACAACGCAGTTATTATTGTCATTATTGGCAACCACTTCGTGGTGAATTTTAATGTTCATTGTAACGCGAAAATGACGTCACTCTAACGTGAATTACTGTCATTTTTACGTAATCATTTTATTGATGAGGCAAAATGTCAGTAATTTGGTAAGAAAGCAAGCTTTGATGGATGAATATTGGGGTTCGTTTGGTTGCGTTGAACAATATTTTGCATTTTAACAAGAAAAATGACGTTGTTGAGACGTCAATTTAACCTCATCACTATCTTCAACAATCACCTTGCATGCAAACCTTGAATAACATGAATTTGATACTGCAGTCAACCATAGCCGATACAGCTTCTACGTTTTTATATTTCGTGAATTCAATAATCACTTGGCATTCAAACCTGGAAATAAAGTTGATTTAACGTTACTTGAAACTTCTTTATTTGATCGAGTACCTATTTCGAGTGCTTCCATTTCCATTGTTTCAGAAGATTTTAGTAAATTGTTCATTGAAAAATAGTGAGTACAAAAAATCAACCTCTGGATCTGTGTTGAATTCCTGTTTTCTATACAGGGTGAATCATACACTACAAAAACTAAGTTTTCCTAAAAAACCAGGAGCAATAGGATCCTATCGAAATGAATTGTGTTTTATAGTTTTATTGTGCTCTACATAGGTTATAGGACCAATGCTGCTGTTTGCAGGTACTTTTAGAAAATAATAATTTTCAGGATTCATGACTCACCCTACATACAAAACAGAAATTCTTCGCAGATTCAGAGGTTTATTTTTCGTACTCAATCTTCTCCCATGAACACTCCACTAAAATCTTTTTGAACAACGAAAACAGAAGCGATCGAAGGACCAGCTTTTGTCTTTCCGTAACTTCAAAACTAGAAGGCTGAGAATTTTTTCAACAACTTTCCAGCACTCTACTACACTTCCATATAACGCAGCTTCAAGGTGGTCCGACACTTTTGAATCCAATATAATTTTGCGCCCAATATTCTGGTTTTTGAAGGGATTGTGTCGTTGGTGATCAATTTTTGAAGCTCTTCGGTTGTCGGCAATCTCAAAATGGTCATTTTGCTTGAGATTTTTTGTTTTTGGGATTCTTCTTCTCCAGCGGCCAGTTTTTGGAGAGGTTTGTCGGAACTGTCCCCCTTGGTTATTCATGACAGATTTTGTCACCCAAGACCCTGGTTTTTAGAAGAGATTGTCTCGTAAGTAATCAGTATTTCAAGAGCTTTGCTTATCGGCGATAGTTTTGTCGCGTGAGGTGTTGTCTTCTGATAATTTTCCGGCAGTGATTAAATTCTGAAGAAGTTTGTCGGCATTTGATTTTTAATGCTTCATCACACAGATTTGTCAGTAAAGATTCTGGTTCTTGAAGAGACGATGTGGTTGGTGATAATTTTTGAAGCTCTTCGCTTGTCGGCAATGCCTGTGTCGCCTGGGATCTTTTGTTTCTGATGATTTTCCGCCAGTGGCCAGTTTTTGATAGGTTTGTCGGAATTGCTTTTCTTAATGTTTTATGGCAGATTTTGTCGCCTAAGATCCTGTTTTTTGAAAGATTGTGTCGTAAGTGATCAATATTTGAAAAGCATGTCCGCTTGACAGCAATGGTTTTGTCGCCTGAGATAATACTTCTTCCAAAAACTTCCCCCAGCGATCAATTTTTGAAAAGGTTTGTCTGCATTCAGTTTTTTAGAAGTTTTATGACAGAGTTTTTTCCGCCTAAAATTCTATTTGTTTTTTTTTTGAGAGATTTTCGTTGGTGATCAATTTTTGAAGCTCTTCACTCGCCAGCAATGGTTATATCACCTGAGAGTTATGTGTTTTTGAGATGTTTTCGCCAGACGTCAGTTCTTGACAAGGTGTGTCAGTATTGTTTTTGTGATGTCTCATGACAAATTTTGATTTTGTTGCCTAATATCCTGATTATTTTGGAGACTGTGTCATCACTGATCAATATTTAGAAAGATTCGCTTGTCGACAATGGCCTTTTTGCCTGGAGATATCAATTGATGATGTGTTCCTTCAAACTCTTGATGTTTTGGAGATTTTTCCTCAACGGTCTGTTTTTGGAGAGGTTTTTTGGCGTTTACTCCCTGATTTTCTATGACAGATTTTGTCACCTAAGATCCTGGTTCTTGGAGAATTTGTGTCGGTGGAGATCAATATTTGAGAAGCCTCGTCTTTCGGTAATAGTTTTGTGATTAACATTTTTTTGTAATCTTCTCGCCGACAAACCTCTACATAACCTTTGCAAAGGTTATGTAGAGGTTTGTCGGCATTGTTCTCTCAAATGTTGCATGACAAAAATTTTGTCGCCTAAGATCCTGGTTTTTGGATGAACTGTGTCGTTAGTGATCAAGATTTCAAGAGCTCTTCTGATTGGTAATGGTTTTGTCGCCTGAGAGTTTGTCTGCTCAAGATTTTTATGCCAGCAATTAGTTTCTGGAGGCTTTGTCGGCATTTTATTTTCTTATAATGTTTGATTACAAAGATTTTGTCCTTTCAGATTCTGTTTTTTTGCGATAGCGATTGTTTTCGGCGATAGTTTCGTAGCCTAAAATTTTGTCATTCAGGTTTTTTTTTGTCAGCGATCAATTTTTTATAGTTCCATGACAAAGATTTTGTCACCTTAGATTCTTTATTTCGAGGAGATTATGTCGTTAGCAAATCATAGTTTGAGAGCTTCGCTTATTGACAATGATTTTGTCGCCCGAGATTTGGTCTTGAGATTTCTTCGCCAGCGATGAACTTGGAAGGAGTTTGTCGGCTTTTGTTCTATAACAAAGATTTTGTCACCTGAGACACTAGCTCTTAGAGAGATTGTGTCACTAGTGATAGATTTCCAAGTATCTTTGCTTGTCAGCAATCGTGACGTCACCGAAAATGTTGTGTTTTTGAGATTTGTTTGCAAGCAGACAGTTTTTTGAGAGGTTTGTCAGCATTTTTCCCCTAATGTTTCATGGCAGATTTTGTTGCCCAAGATTCTGGTTTTTGTAGAGATTGTGTCGTCAGTGATTATAATTATTATTTGGAGAGCTTTGCTTGTCGGCAATGATCTTGTCGCCTGTGATTTTTTGTTGTTGAGATTTTTCCCAGTGGTCAGTTTGTGCAGACGTTTGTCGGCATTTTTTCTTCAAGATTTGTCGTCATGTTTTCTTAACTGTTTCATGGCAGAGTTGTGGTCGCCTAAGATTCTAGTTTTTTTGAGAGCTTATATCGTTGAAGATCAGTATTTGAAACGCTTGTCGGCAATGGTTCACCACCTGAGGTCTTCTTACTAGGATTCTTTTGCCAGCGATCAGTTTTCAGAGGAGTTAGTCGGCATTTTACTCCTCCAATGTTAAATGATTATGACGACATATATTTTGTCTGAATTTATTCTGTTAGAGAGATTGCATTGTCAGTGATTATTGATAAATATTTTGAAGAGCTTCGCTCGTCAGCAATAGTTTTGTTGCCTGAGATTCCCTACCTTTGAGATTCTTTCGCCAGCGAACGGGTTTGACGGCATTTAATTTTTAAATGTTCCATTGCACAGGTTTTGTTAGCCAAGATTTTGATTATTGAAGAGATGTTGTCGTTGGTGTTCAATTTTTGAAAGATCTTTGCTCGTCGACAATGATTTTGTCGCTTGACATTATTATGTTTTTGAGTTTTTTTTTTGACAACGACCATTTTTTGAAGAGGTTGGTAGGCATTTTTTTATTATGTTTGTGACAGAGATTCTGTCACACTTAACTCTCTGTTTTTTTGAAGAGATTGTGTAGTTGGCGATCACCTTTTGAAGTTCTTCGCTGTCGTTTTGTTGCCTGAGATTTTGTCTTTTTGATATTCTTTCGCCAGCGATCAGCTTCCAGAGAAATTAGTGGTATTTCCTGTTTATTGCTCCATGACAGAGATTTTGTCGCCTGAGATACCTACATAAAAATAGCAAAAATGTCGTGTAGCTGTAAAAAAATGTTCCAGTTTCAGACTCACGTCAGTCATACAGAAACATGTATAGCTTGGGGATTGAAAGGCAAATTTGCATGTGCCGTTGCCAATAGTACTCACGGCGAGGTCTACCCCCTCTTTTTCCTACCTCTCAAATTCCGGCCGTGAAGACGACCAACACCGATAAACGTGCCCTGAAACGCAATGACGTGTCTACGTTCACGTACAGAATAATATTCAAATCCGCATAGTAGCGGGGCGCAGAGAGAACGAAGAAGGGCAGGGCGAAAGGTGGGCTTTTCATAATTTGTAGGGCAATTACCAAGGACGGCAACAATGCAGAGAGGAACTAGATTTAGGGCCTTTATCGCTGCCGGCTTGCTCGTATACTCATCTCCACAATGTAATAATGAACCTTCCGGGAATGTGCGCTTTTGTCATTCTTGTTGTGTACTATACAAGGTGTCACAGGGAAAAGCTTCGACTGAAACTTTACGTTGAGCATTCATGAACTCTTCACGACCGCTCCGGCATTTTCACGAAAGTCACAGAGCATGGCGTAATTGGTGACGCCAGAGTTGGCTCACTGAAGTATGAACTAAGTCAACTATGACCGGACAAAATTTAAAAAATGATTAGATTCACTCAAGCACATACATTAAAGTTTCCGTGCAGATCCAATGATGGATTCTAACTACAGCGTGTCTCTATTCTAACAGTTCTCAAAGTGCTGACTCCGCAATGCTGACATTAAACTGGTGTGGCAGTGGCATTGATGGAACTCCTCCGTCTTCACAGCATACATCATTGCCGAAAGCTCCTTTTCGATGGTGGAATAGTTTCGTTCCGAATCATTAAGAGCACGCGATGCAAAGGCCAACAGCGGGTCATTACCAACGGGCCCTTGTGACGAAGCGGCTTCGATAGCTACGTTACTCGCGTGGGTAATCAGTTTGAATGTTTTCATGAAGTCGGGATACTGTAGGACGAGCTAAAGGATCTTTCATCAGTATCATTTCACATAAATCACAACAAGATAAGAATTCATCAAAAAGAGTGATTGAGTGATCTTTCTTTGAATCTTTGGTCAATGACTTGGTGAATTTTGCAAAATCATTATTGAACTCCCTATAACGGCCCAAGAACCGCAGGAATCCTTTCAGCTGCTTTGGCGTTTCTTGGGATAGGGAAGCTTATTGTCTAGGTTGGACTGGATACCGTTGAGTGTAACAACATGGCTCAAACAATTGACTTTTTTCTGCACAAAAACTTGAAGTAACGCAGTTGGATTTAGAATTTCGCTTGCCCTGGTCGTTAGAAGACTTGTTTCAGATTAAGTAAATGTTTCTAAAGGAACACGCTGGAAATGATGAGACTCTCTAGATAGACGAGACAAAGCTGATTTTGTTAACTTACGTGAAATATTCTCTTCAACGCTAAGAACTGAAAGGTTGCTGAAGCATTTCTCAACCCAAACTTGTGCCAACTAGAACCAGATATTGACGTCATAACGACGTCACTTTCTGTCGTTTTTTGTCATTTCGTGATTGACTTTTTCCCCAGTAGGCATTACATTCATCCAATCACTATTAAAACAGCTAAGCTAGAAGAATCAAGCTGAGTCAGCTAGCAACATTAAAGTGGAGTCAGTGTGGAAAAATATAGCGTTATCTTTACGGGACGTGATATTGACGTCATTTTTTCTGTCATCTATTTGTGTTTTGATGTCTTGTGAGAAGTGTAGACCATTGCCGCTATCAGAAGCCGCTAGGGCATCAAAACATTATCAAGTCAGTTAGTACCGTAAAAATTACGTTTATCTGACGAAACCTTGCGCATGTCACTCATAAATGATGTTGTCGTGCGTTGTTTCTCAATTTCTTCAACAGTTTGTTCATCAAAATATTAGGTCTTGTTGGAGTTTGATGTTTGTAGGTCTACAGGGTGTTTCAGGGATGATAGCAAAAAATTCAACTGTGGGTAGATCTTGTCAAAATATGTCGAAAACCTATATACCATTTTACAAAGTTCGGCCTAATGACGAAGAAACAGCCCTTTAAAGTTGACTTTTTTGGATTTCAAAAATTTGTAACTCAGGAACGTTCTGACAAATTCAGCTTTGATTTGGCGAAAGCTGGTTTGTCGTAATTGTCTATCAACCCGCCAAATTTGAGAATAATCAAACCAGTGGTGGAGCGGCGGTGGCCGAGTGGTCTTGGTGTTGGCGCGCCAAGCCAGTCGTGATCTACCGCGCGGGTTCGAATCCCGCCTCGTCCATGGATATTTTGTGTTGTCCGATCGTTCTGAAAATTGTTCCGACCTTACTATGCCATATCTGCACCTGTCTGACTACAGCGGTTACAGAAAAAATGGATTTCTGACTACAGAGTTGAGTGCTATCGGAGTACTGTGGCCTCACATAGTTAACAGTAGGCAATTCAAGTATGATTCAGACGTGTACCAAAAACCCACTGAATGTCCCGTCGACGCTAATAACCTTGTAGTTGATGCGTCGTAAAACATTCAAAAAAAAAAAAAAAAAAAAAAAAAAAAAAAAAAAAACCAGTGGTGTAGGAGTTATGAGGGTCAATAATTTAGAAGCATCCGAAGAAGAGTTGACTTTAGATGACCCCTCATAACTTCTACGCCACTGATTGGATTCTTCTCAAATTTGGCAGGTTGATAGATAATTATGACAAACCTGCTTATGTTAAATTAAAGCTAGATTTGTCGGAACGTTCCTGAAAGTAAAGTTTTTGAAATCCGAAAAAAGCGAACTTTGGAGGGCTGTATCTTCGTCATTAGGCCGAACTTCACAAAATGATATGAAGGTTTTTGTCATATTTTGACGAGGTCTACCCACAGTTGATTTTTTTGCTATCATCCCTGAAACGCCCTGTATATCAATTTTTTTTCATGATAGATTTTTCCTGTTATTAGTTATCAACTGCGCTGGCAAAACTTCGAATAGTTGAATAATTGAGCTATGTCAGCAACTTGGTTTCTTTTCGACGTCAAATTCACGTCTTATTTTCTAATGAGCCTCCAAATACAGCGCATTTGGCAAGTGAGAAGTTGAGACGTAACGCAATTTCCGCTGGCCACAAGTAGCCCCCGTGAGAGAATTGATTAGGGTCAGGTTGGCGACGTGATAACGACGTCAATCTAACGGAATCTGATGTGTCTCACAATAATTGTGGACATTATTTGATATTTTGTGTCGACAAATTTTCACCAGATACATCTCCTCATTCAAATGCTATAGAGGTATATACTAGGTATTTTTTGACGTCATAAGAACGTTTCGATGACGCCATCGAGTTGACTATAAGGTGGCCTGTGATCAGTGCCACTTGATACGCGATAATTCAATGCTAGAAATGGCATATTTACTTGTTTCAACTGGAATCAGGTGATGACGTAGTACCGACGTCCATATGACGTCTTATCCTGACAAAAGAGGCTTCTTCCATGGGAAAACAGGGTCACTGCTGCAAAATTAAGATGTAAGCTACGGCCGACTTGCTACAAAAAACTGAGTGCATCAATTTGGAGTGGATGAGTTGAGTCTATTTAGCAAAATGAGAATGACGTCAATCTGACGTGGTTTTTCTTCATTTCTTCTAGACATTCTTCAGTGAGCACATATTCATAAAATAATTCTACTAGTCTACTGGTTACCTCCAAATTGAAGTTATACATTGAGCTTTATAACGTAATCCCAAGGTGGAAACTACAACAAACGCGACGCTACTTTATGTATAATAAAATTATAATTGTTGAATTGACGTTTAATGTTGCCGAAAATATCGTTATTTTTCAACATATGAAGTAGCATTGGTTGAACGTTTCCAGTGTCATAATTTTTTGGTGGTTTTTCAAACTGTTGCCAACTTTGAGCCGAAGTTAGTATAACAAAAGACAGGTAACGTTGACGACCGCTATTATATCATCAGGTGAATCAACTTTCAAATGTCGCGAAAATAATCTTTTTTCCAACGTAGAGAGTAACGCTGGTTGACAGCAACATTACATATCTGTAATTTTTCCAACTGATATCAACGTTGATTTGACGTTATGAGAGCAAAAAAAAGGCTACGTTCAAGCCCCCTTATCATAACAAAACTTGCTAAATTTATTGACGTAATGAATAAATTGTTGACGTTAAAATGTTGCCAACAATAACGTTCTTTTCAACATCGAAATTAACGTTGGTTCGATGTTGAGACGTAAAGTTGGTTCGTTGTTGAGACGTTATATTCTTAAAACAAAGTACATAGTCAACATCGATTTGAAGTTATAACATCATTTCGTTGGATCAACGTCGAAATGTCACTGAAAAAATGTAAATTTCACCGTGGGAGTCATCATCAGTTTAACGTAACACAGTAACATGAATCATTATCAGTGCATGATGGTTATATAAACTTCAAATGTAACGTTATACCATGTTATACAAAGGTTATTCTGACGTCATTTTTGAGCAATTGTTGATCATTCAGCGACGTCACAGGTCTACTTCCACTTTTTGGTTCCCAATCTCTGCTAGCTGTCAAATGACTACTATAAAAATAGTGACAAATATGATCGCGATAAATCTGTTTCGATAGATAGATCTCTTTAGACGGCACAGTTAAGAGTAAGTGCATGTCCAAAGATGTAGTGAAAAGCTCAACTTGACATACGCAAAAAGATCGGAACAGTGAAAGAGTTGCTCGAGTTAAGTGAGGCAACGTCGAGGGCAACGTATAAATGACGTTAATTTGACGTGACGCGACGTCTTATGAAGGTGTTATCGTTTACTGGCAACAAGTACTCTTCTTCATCCGTGAAATCACGAATACAATACGGCACGACTGTCTGAACGATATTTTCAGGCAATTTTCTCAAAACCACGTACCAATGACGTCAATTTGACGTGACTCGTCATCAGTTTGTAATGATCTCTCTCCAGTGGCGACACAGGGTCCAATGTCCACGTTTTACCTCGTGTTTGAGTCCTGAATTATTGAGGCTCCTGGTGAGAATATTAAACTTCAAAAAAAAAAGCTGGAAGGGGGAAACGGGAGCAGATGGAGTTGAAATAAGGTGAAATCAAAACACTCCCATATTTTTCGCTTTAATCAGCTGTTCAGGCCGCTTTGGTAAATACTCGCGTCGGATTTGTTTGATGCTGGCAGGATTGCCGCTAATTCGGTGCGAAATCGCTTCCTCCGGCTATAAATAAACCCCCGGAGCCCTCTCTCTCGCCCTGAACCCTCACCGTCCGGTCGATCCGTCTCTCTTTATTCCGCATGAAACGGGCGTGCGGATGATGGGCACGTAGGCAAGCGCAAAAAGACCAGAGGGAATTTAGTGGATCGGGCGAGGAATCCGCGCTAATCCTTTCGCAGGACGTTTGCACTACCTTTCCCGGATTAAATCGGTTCGGGGAAGGGGGCAGGAGGGGAAAGAGGACGGGGAGGTAAAGGGCACCAGGAAGGATTTATGCGGCAGATAGTTTCGATCAGCTTTCGCTTTGTATAAACTGCCGCGATTGAAAGTTTAAAATGGCAATTTCGCCCGAGACTTCGCCGCTTGGCGATGAAGTTTTCAAGTTTTGTCTTTATAGTCCAGGAATTATAGAAAAAATAGCGAACAAAAATGATAACTAGCCGGATTTTTGTATATAAGCTCAGTTAAGCATGTAGTTCAACATAGTAAAAGTCCTCAAGAATCCGGTGTGAGCTTCGGCCGTTGTGGCCTTGAGAAGAACTTGGGGATCAGTTTTTCGTGTTTATCTCGTAAACTACGGCACTTGGAGGAATAGCACTTGGAGCAAAATTATTGGAAATTGTGTTGTCTACAAGAGAGGTCTTACATATTCCATCATCAGTCCATTCCTTCTTCGTCAAAACACAAGAAAAGCCAAATAGTCCAGATGCTCGATGCCGAAGACTGTACGGACCTTGAGTTTTATGATGGCACGGTGCCACTTGGTAGAGGTGTTGTTCGATCCATTCTCTTTTGATTGAAACTTAATGCCATCAATACCAACTATGCCGGCGGCATATACAGGGTGACATAAAAATAAAAAGTTGAACAAATGTACCTCAAGAACCAAAATAGGTGAAGATATAGTAAATCGCCAAAAATATTTCTAATTTCATGACCATGAAGTCGTCGTGAACTTGAATCAAATATGTTGAGCCGTTTCTGGAATATCTTCAGAAGACAGAAGTCGTTACGAAAAAAAAATAGTTTTCCGTAAATCAGTAATTCTTCAGATCTTGAATCGAAACTTGGTGTTTTGAATTGAAACAATGATAAATTACATATAAAATGAAATTACAGTTGAAAGCCTTCTCTAGGCCAACTAATTTTAGAAAAAACACAGTCAACTTTTTTTCTGATAAGTAGACGAAAATAAATATTTTTTTGGTAACAACTTCAGTCTTTTCAAGATATTTCAAGAACGGCTCAAGATATTAAATTCAAGTTTACGACGACTTCATGACCATGAAATCAGAATTATTTATGGCGATTTACATGTCTTCACCTATTTTGGTTCTCAAGGTACAAATGTTCAACTTTTTATTTATATTTCACCCTGTATATGCCGCCGGCATAGTTCGTCTTGATGGCTTCAAGTTTGAACCAGAAGAGGGTGGATCAAACAACACCTCTACAAAGTGGCACTCCGCCATCATAAAACTCAAAGTCCGTATCAGTCTTCAGCATCGAGCATCTGGACTATTTTTATTTTCTTGTGTTTTGACGAAGAAGGAGATGACTGACGATGAAATGTGTAAGAACCTTTCTTGTAGACAATAAAATTTCCAACAATTTCTTCCCATGAACTTTTTCCCCAAGTGCTATTGTTCATGAGATATCCGCGAAAAACTGACCCTCAAGTTCTTCTCGAGGCCACAACGGCCGAAGCTCACACCGGATTCTTGAGGACTTTTACTATGTTGAACTACATGCTTAACTGAGCTTATATACAAAAATCCGGCTAGTTATCATTTTTGTTCGCTATTTGCGATTTCAACAGCTAAAATTCCTGGACTATTATCATCTTTTTGCACTGTTTCGCCAACTGTGTCAATATTGACGTAACATAACCGCGAATCCAACGTTTCCAATTTCGATTTTCAAAAAAAGACGAGAAAAAAGCGTGATAAAGAGATTGGTAAACAATGACATCAAACGAGCATGAAACGAACTGCCTGAAGCAAAAAGAACTGGGAAAACTGCCTTTGATTTGATCTCATTGACGAATGAGCACCCAACAACTACGTCGAGTTATGTTGAACTCTTTATTCGACGTCATGTTAGCCTTGAAAACACATATCAGGTATTGCCTGTCCGAAATACTGGGCAAAATATACCTAGATCACAAAAAAAAAACGTAATATCAACGCCATTTTCCACTTTGTTCACTAGAATCAACTCAATTATCTTACCTTGATGTCCAGTTTTTTTATAGCAAATCTGTCGTAGCCAAGGATTGGCTGAGATTGGAGATGTGTATGTAATTTATATCTTGTGTTCAAGATTGCCACGGACAAAATGAAGATTTGTATTAAATTGCTAGAGTTTTCAAGATTCAAAGATTCTAGAATAGAATAATCACGAGATTTCTGAAGATTGCAGGAAATTTCGGGGAGTTCGAGAAATTCTACAAGATTTTTCAGGATTTCTGAGAATCTTCACGGTCTATTACATTCTCCTAACTCCTGAATATCTTGACAAGATTTTTGCCACTAGACGAGTTCTCTGAAGATTCTCTTCCAACTTTCAACTTTATTCCCTCTTTCCGTTGAGCTTGTTTTCAAGATTTAGGAATATTTGAAGATTTCTACGAGATTTTTTGAGGATCTCTAGAATATTTCTGGGGATTTTTGAAGAATTTTGCGGGATCTCTAGAATATTCTAATGATCCGTATGAGATTTCTTGGAACTGCTCAGGATTCCTGAAAATCTTTATTGATTTTTGAAGATTCCTATAGGATTTCCAGGGATTTCCAAGATATTTCTGACAGACTTCAGGAGGATTTCTTGAAATTTTCAAGTACGCCGAAAGCGGGGGGTTGACCACCTGACAAAAATGTGTGTATCAAAATGGCCGATTGCCCGAAAATTCCGAGAAAATTGCCAAAATTGCCACACAATTCCTAGAAAATCCCCACAATTGCCAGAAATTCGCTGTACAGCAAAATTGCCAAGTGGTTAACCACTCGGCCGAGAGACTTCTATTGATTTCTCAAGATTTTCAAGGGATTTCTAGGATTCATGGAGATTTGTATAAAATTTCTAGGAATTTCTGGAAAATTCTACCAGATTTTTGAGGAATTTCTAGGTATTTCTGAAGATTTCTACATAGTTCCCAAAAGTAATTACGAGATCTTTGAGAATTCTTGCTGAAACTTCTAGGGATTTTTGGACATTTCTACGAGACGAGTTGGAATTTCTTGGAATTTTTGGATATTTCTATAGAATTCCCAAAGATTTCTACGAGTTTATACGAGAGCTTTGAGCTTTTCTGAAGATTTTCACGGGGTTCCTAGGGATTTCCAAGGATTTATGAGAATTTCTATGCAATTCTGGGATTGAAGATTTCAACAGATCTATAGGCTGGAGTGGAAATTTGTGTAAAGTTGGTAGTGTTTTCAAGATCTAAACGGTATTTTTAATGATTTCTGGAGATCTTTGGGATCCTTTTTATTTATAGCTATTCAGTATGGGAATTTATAAAGTATTCCACAAGATTCGTGGGAATTTCCAAAGATTTTTATGGAATTACTAGGGATTTCTGAAGATTCTTCATGGGATTTCTGAGAAATTTATAGGGAGTTTTAAAGATTTCCAGGGGATTTCTTTATATTTGTTTTGGATTTATAGGAGTTTCTGAGGATATCTCTGCAAAAACTCCAGGGATTTCTAGTGATTTTCAAAAAATTCGTACTGATTTTTCAAATTTCTCAAGATTTTTCAAGATAATACGAAAATTCGGAAAATTTCCATGGGTTTTTGAAGATTTCCACAAGATATTCAGGAATTCATGGAAATTTATAGATAGGAAATTCTGAACATTTGTATGAGATATCAAGGAGAAGCTTCTAAATATTCCTACAAGATTCTGGAAAAACTCCTGGAGATCTAGGGATTTCTCAAATCTAAGGGAATTTCAGGGATTTATCAAGATTTCCACGGAAATTCGAAGGTTTCCTCAAGGTCTCTTCGGGATTATTTTAAGGATTTCTAGAAGATTTCTGGGGATTTTCAGAGATTTTCATGGAACTTCTAAGGATTGTCAAGAAGTTTGAGGCATTTCTACAAGATTTTTCAGGATTTCTGAGAATCTTCACGGTTTATTACATACTCCTAACTCCTGAATATCTTGACAAGATTTTTGAGAGCCACCAGACGAGTTTTCTGAAGATTCTCTCCTATTTTTCAACTTTATTCCCTCTTCCGTTGAGCTTGTTTTCAAGATTTAGGAATATTTGAAGATTTCTACGAGATTTTTTGAAGATCTCTAGAATATTTTTGGCGATTTTTGAAGAATTTTGCGGGATCTCTAGAATATTCTAATGATCCGTATAAGATTTCTTAAAATTGCTCAGTATCTCTGAAAATCTTTACTGATTTTTGAAGATTCCTATAGGAAAACCAGGGATTTCCAAGATATTTCTGACAGACTTTGAGAGGATTTTTTAAGATTTCTGAGTACGCCGAAAGCGAGGGGTTCACCACCTGACAAAAATGTGTGTATCAAAATTGCCGATTGCCCGAAAATTGCGAGAAAATTGCCAAAATTGCCACACAATTCCTAGAAAATCCCCACAATTGCCAGAAATTCGCTGTACAGCAAAACTGCCAAGTGGTTAACCACTCGGCCAAGAGACTTCTATTGATTTCTTAAGATTTTCAAGGGATTTCTAGGATTCATGGAGATTTGTATAAAATTTCTAGGAATTTCTGGAAAACTCTACCGAATTTTTGAGGAATTTATAGGTATTTCTGAAGATTTCTACATAGTTCCCAAAGGTAATTACGAGATCTTTGAGAATTCTTGCTGAAACATATAGGGATTTTTGGACATTTCTACGAGACGAGTTGGAATTTCTTGGATTTTTTTGATATTGCTATAGAATTCCCAAAGATTTCTAGGAATTTATACGAGAGTTTCAAGGTTTTCTGAAAATTTTCACGGGGTTCCTGGGGATTTTCAAGGATCTATGAGAATTTCTATGCAATTCTGGGATTGAAGATTTCAACAGATCTACAGGCTGAAGTGGAGATTTGTGTGAAATTTGTAGTGTTTTCAAGATCTTTTTTATTTATAACTATTCGGTATGAGAATTCATGAAGTATTCCACAAGATTCGTGGAATTTCCAAAGATTTTCATGGAATTACTAGAGATTTCTGAAGATTCTTCATGGGATTTCTGAGAAATTTATAGGGAGTTTTCAAGATTTCCAGAGGATTTCTTCATATTTGTTTTGGATTTATAGGAGTTTCTGAGAATATCTCTGCAAAAACTCCAGGGATTTCTAGTAATTTTCAAAAAATTCGTACTGATTTTTCAAATTTCTCAAGATTCTTCAAGATTATACGAAAATTCGGAAAATTTCCATGGGTTTTTGAAGATTTCCACAAGATATTCAGGAATTCATGGAAATTTATAGATAGGAAATTCTGAACATTTGTATGAGATATCAAGGAGAAGCTTCTAAATATTCCTACAAGATTCTGGAAAAACTCCTGGAGATCTAGGGACTTCTCAAATCCAAGGGAATTTCAGGGATTTATCAAGATTTCTACGGAAATTCGAAGGTTTCCTCAAGGTCTCTTCGGGATTATTTTAAGGATTTCTAGAAGATTTCTGGGGATTTTCAGAGATTTTCATGGAACTTCTAAGGATTGTCAAGAAGTTTGAGGCATTTCTACAAGATTTTTCAGGATTTCTGAGAATCTTTACGGTTTATTACATACTCCTAACTCCTGAATATCTTGACAAGATTTTTGAGAGCCACTAGACGAGTTTTCTGAAGATTCTCTCCTATTTTTCAACTTTATTCCCTCTTCCGTTGAGCTTGTTTTCAAGATTTAGGAATATTTGAAGATTTCTACGAGATTTTTTAAAGATCTCTAGAATATTTTTGGGGATTTTTGAAGAATTTTGCGGGATCTCTAGAATATTCTAATGATCCGTATAAGATTTCTTAAAACTGCTCAGTATTTCTGAAAATCTTTACTGATTTTTGAAGGTTCCTATAGGAAAACCAGGGATTTCCAAGATATTTCCGACAGACTTTGAGAGGATTTTTTAAGATTTCTGAGTACGCCGAAAGCGAGGGGTTGACCACCTGACAAAAATGTGTGTATCAAAATTGCCGATTGCCCGAAAATTGCGAGAAAATTGCCAAAATTGCCACACAATTCCTAGAAAATCCCCACAATTGCCAGAAATTCGCTGTACAGCAAAACTGCCAAGTGGTTAACCACTCGGCCAAGAGACTTCTATTGATTTCTCAAGATTTTCAAGGGATTTCTAGGATTCATGGAGATTTGTATAAAATTTCTAGGGATTTCTGGAAAGCTCTACCGAATTTTTGAGGAATTTATAGGTATTTCTGAAGATTTCTACATAGTTCCCAAAGGTGATTACGAGATCTTTGAGAATTCTTGCTGAAACATATAGGGATTTTTGGACATTTCTACGAGACGAGTTGGAATTTCTTGAATTTTTTTGATATTTCTATAGAATTCCCAAAGATTTCTAGGAATTTATACGAGAGTTTCAAGGTTTTCTGAAGATTTTCACGGGGTTCCTGGGGATTTTCAAGGATTTATGAGAATTTCTATGCAATTCTGGGATTGAAGATTTCAACAGATCTACAGGCTGGAGTGGAGATTTGTGTGAAATTTGTAGTGTTTTCAAGATCTTTTTCATTTATAACTATTTGGTATGGGAATTCATAAAGTATTCCACAAGATTCGTGGAATTTCCAAAGATTTTCATGGAATTACTAGAGATTTCTGAGAAATTTATAGGGAGTTTTCAAGATTTCCAGAGGATTTCTTTATATTTGTTTTGGATTTATAGGAGTTTTTGGAAATATCTCTGCAAAAATTCCAGGGATTTCTAGTAATTTTCAAGAATTCGTATTGATTTTTCAAATTTCTCAAGATTTTTCAAGATAATACGAAAATTCGGAGAATTTCTATGGGTTTTTGAAGATTTCTACAAGATATTCAGGAATTTATGGAAATTTATAGATGGGAAATTCTAAACATTTGTATAAGATATCTAGGAGAAGCTTCTAAATATTTCTACAAGATTCTGGATAACTCCTGGAGATCTAGGGATTTCTCAAATCTAAGGGAATTCCAGGGATTTATCAAGATTTCTACGGAAATTCGAGAGATTCCTCAAGGTCTCTTCGGGATTATTTTGAGGATTTCTGGAAGATTTCTGGAGATTTTCAGAGATTTTCATGAGACTTCCAAGGATTGTCAAGAAGTTTGAGGCACTTCTACAAGATTTTCAATAATTCCTAGGAATTTCTATAAGATTTCTGAGAATTTTTGCAGGAATTTCTAGGTGTTTTGGAAGTTATCACGGGATCCTGAAAATTTGTATGAAGTTTCTGAAGATGTTCTGACAATTTCTATGAATTTTTGAAGATTTCTACGGGATTTCCGAGAGTTTTCCAGAAGATTTTTTAGGAATTTCTAAAGATTGTTGGGGATGCTCAAAAATTTCTATGCATTCCTCAAGATTTTTGTGGGATATCTGGGAATTTTCGAAAATTTGTATGAGATTTCTAGAGACTCTGGAAGATGACGAGATTTTTAAAAAAGTTCTAGGGATTTTTAAAAATTTCCATGGGATAACTCAAAACATTTACGGGATTCCTGAGGATTCCTTCGAGAATTTTTGACTCGAGTGATCCATAATTTCGACACCATGAGCTTTCAAGGCCAAAAAATATGATAGTTGGCAAACAAAATTGCATAATCCGAGTGGCAGTTTTTTTTTTCCAATAGAAATAATTTTCAGATGTAAACGACTAACAGCTGTATTGGGCATGAATTTTTGCATTACTAGTCGTAGCTCACAATCGATTCTGCAGGAGTAACTGTGTTGTCTATGATAGAAGGAGCATCTCTCACCAGAATAAGACGTGATTTGGACGTCGGTATAACGTCATTACTTGCTTTCAGCTGAAACTAGCGAGACGCTATTTCTGGCATCAAATTGTCGCATACCGAGTTGAACACATCAAAAGCAGCCCCATAGTCAACTCTTATGACGCCAATCAAACGTTTTTATAACATTCAAAAAACGTAGTTACCTACCACATCAACTTCCTATGATGTGTTTCAAACAAAAAATGTTTCTGGTTGGAATTGATTGACATAGAATACCGAATAATCACTGCTAGTGTGGAAGATGCAGATCTCATTAAAGTAACGTCATTTTCACGTTTGACAACCTGACCGAATTCAATTGGGTCATTACGCTAGAAAAATCAAATTGCAAATGGGTTCTGATGACGCCATTTTTCCAATTGGGATATTTGCAGAGGATATATGAGTGATCTGTTTTGATGACGTCATAGATCGAGTCATAGATAAATTCTTGAAAATGACGGCTATTCACGTAAGATCGACGTCATTTTTACGTTTCCAACTTTCAACTATCAACTTGACGTAACCCAACCAGTAGCTGAATACATATGACCATTTTGGTGATTATACCGCAGGTGAAAAACTGCGGGAACAAGAAAAAAGTTTTGCATTTCAATGATGTCACGACAAATGAAGTTCTTGGAGAAAGGCTCCACTTTAAGGCACTTTGACGTAATGGACACTTTGCTATCAGATTGCAAATCTGACTTGATGCTATTTCTTCAACCAAGATTTTTCCAGAGGAAGTACCTATATTTTTAGATGACGTCAAAAACCGGTTTCTCAAAATGACGGCGGTTGACGTTGAATGGACGTTATTATTCCGTATCTGAATCTGGAAAAGTCGATCTGACGTAGCAAAATGTGACACTCTCAGCTGGGACTCAGCGATTTTGGTGATGCGGAAAATCGTTTTCATCAGTTGGGATCCTCTCGCTTTCTCCAAACTACAGACGCTTCAACTTTTGGAAAATGCCACTGTAACAGTCCAGCTTTTACCTAAGTATATTTTACGTTGACCAGTCTCGCCTTTAGATAAACAATAGTTATTTTCCGGTGAAACTTGGATTGTTACGATGATGACAATAGTCTGGTTTGTTAACCCCACTCGAACTGCTGCAAATTCCTTTTCCCTCCACGAACGCTTGGCTCTTCGTGGAAGTTTATCCGGGAACCGGAAGTTTCACTCGTCACTTGATTGCTCCATCAAACACGGCGCATTCCTTTTTGGTTGCATTTCGACACCTACAAAACCGAATCGTGTCGCTGCTTTCAGTAGTTTCCTGTTAGCTCATCACTGAAACTTCAACTCCGCAGGAGTATTGAATAACGACATCAAAATGGTTAATAATTAGACTTCTACCTACAGTTCACGAACTCGCAAAATTCTGATCTGACGTAAAGCCTTTGTTACGTTCTATGTACCATTATTTTGATAACACGATCATTCATTACCCAGATGCAAATAAAGTCTAGTTTAATGAACAGGATGAAGGTTTTTGGCCAGCCAGTTGGCGACCATTGTATGAGATGTGTATCGCCACGTGATTTTACTCAAGTTGACACGACTATTTTTATAAATACGAAGTAAAGGTGAACGATAAGTCGTATTTCGACGAATTTTCCACGTGAAAGTGACGTCAGTTTGAGATGATTGGGAATCTATGATTTTTTTGAGCACAAACTAACCAACACACTAAGCAGGAGTCCTTTTTCTGTGCTATCACCCAAACCGTTCAGATGTCAGATGTCATAATCAGCCGTTCACATGATCACATGATACTGTTACGTTAAGTTCCGTCAAATTGATATGTCAAAGGTTGAAAACGTCGCATAGACCTTACCGTGACGTGATATGCGAAAAACCTACCAAAATTGATTTCAGTAATTAAAATTAGGAATCGTAATTGTCTAGTTGGCATTAACGTGAAATTGACGTCGTGGAAACAACGGGAATTTCACCGATGTGATCATTTTCAGGTCGTCATACAGAGCAGCATTTATGATTTCTATGTTCGCGGCAAACATCTCAAAATTTCATCCCGTCTAATTCATTGTTTAATTTGAAATTCGCAACGTGAAGATAACGTCAATATGACTTTAACATGAGTATTTTCATGAACGTTTGTCCACCACGTTGTAGATAGAGTATTATGTGATGATGGCGGGTGCGTCGATTCGGATTGAGAGTTCCAGTTCCGAAACGTGAACATGACGTCAATTTAACGTAAGTCTACGTCATTTCCAAGCATATAAGCCAGGAAGTTCACTATTGCACAGAATTTTCATTCTCTTTTTCTTATGTGAATCGTTTCACCCCACTTAGAAAATTTATATCAGGACGTTTTGACATTTCAGGCTTGTAACGTGAAAACGACGTCAATCCTACGTAAATTTTGAGAGTGCTCATTCGTTTCTGATGCCCTCGTTGATGCCACTAAAACATCTGGTACTTACACAGGGTGGTCCAGGTTATGGTGGCAATAATTCATCATTCGATGGTCCATCAAAAACTAAGTCGACATGCATAATTCAATTTTTTTTAAAACGCTTCCTACGGGAGATAGAGCCCTCCAAAGTTCAGTTTTTAAAATCTTGTTTTTGCAATAACTCTCAAATCATTGAAGCGATTCAGACCAAATTCGGTACAAACGCTTACAAAATAGATATTCATCACTTGGCGTAGATAATTTTTGTCAAAGTTGTCCAGTGGCGTAGATACGGGGAGATTGTTCAACTTCTCCCACCCTATTTTTTTCGCCACTGGATTTTTTTTTTTTTAATACTTTTTTTGAATTCCTTGTTCAATTGAGAAAAAAAAGTTACACGTGTGAAATTTTGATTAGAGGCTTCATTTCCGAGATATTTGAGTTTGAAACTTTGGAAAACGTCTCGAAATGGAATGGAAACACGTCATTTCAACGTGAGTCGACGTCATTTTCACAAAGTTATCCTATAGAATCCATCTGTTTTGTACTTTCGCGCAATTTTTCGACACCAAAACCATTATACCCCAGCAAGATGAGTCCCATTAAAAGAATAACTTTTCGACTCGCTTTTCGAAGAGATTGTAACGTGAAAAAGACGCGAAACTTCCTTGAATAATTGTAGTCATTTTTGAGCGTTAATTTATCAACGACACTATCAAAAATGCATCGCTTTTATCCCAGCTACAGCCCAGTTGAGAGAATCGCGTGATGTTTGTTTTGAAAAATTTCAAGTGACGTGGCCACAATCTTGAGAAACAAGAAGGTTTCTTGGTTATTCTAAGAGAACCGAATTTCAAGTCTCAAGCTGATTCAGTCTCAGTTTCCAAAAAGATGAATTTCGAAGACATTTTTTGAGAATTCGTTGGATTTGAGGAGAGTTCACCTAATAGGCATGACTTCAGTAAGTCTAAATTTGGGGGCCAGTCCGGTCCCCTAGCGGTGTCGGGATATTTGGCATTGTAGTTTCTTTCTATAGAGGTGTGAAATCAATAGATGTAGTGATATCATGAATATCCCTAGTTAACACCTAGCTAGGAACTATACAGATGAACTGTCACTTCATCATTGTACCTACGTAGATAAGAGAACTGCAAATAAATCACTGCTTCTCGATTAATAACTCTCGCCATTCAGATCAAGACCAAAACCGACTTATCCATCCAGACAAGAACCCAAGCTCGAACACGAACGTTACACTGGCGACGAAGATACACGAGCAGCATCCCGACGAAAATGTCTATCGGGCAGGTCGAAGATGAGAGTCAACGGGATCCAACACTCACTCTGGTTAGGGAAGCACTGTGCAGAAAGGTGCAGGAGTGTTGCGGTTTGTTTTTCTGCATTTTTCGTTATGTCCGCTGCTACAAGGTAGTTCTCCAGTCTTCCCAGCCACTTTCTCCATCGTTCCCCCATGAACTAGAATCTTTTGATACAATGAAAACAGAAGGATTCCCAGCAAATCAACAACAAACCTACATAATTCGAGATCAGTTGATTCGCGATTTTTGTTGGTCAGTTTGTAGCTCACTGACCAATGAAAATGCCGGTTTATCTGTCACTAATGAAAAGATGATGAGTCTAGTACAGATTTTAGGCATTTTTTGTGGTTAATCGCCCAGCATTCAGCAGGAAAAAGTTCAGTTAATCGCAATCAGCCTTGATCGCTGATCATCTTTTTTGTAGAATTGACGGTAAATCTATGCAATTTTTGTGAGTTAGCTTGAAACTTTCAATAATTTCATAAATTACCGGCGATCCCTGCATTCTACGAAATAGTTTAGTTTTCAATTCCTTCTCAGCAATCTTCGTTATACATTATACAAAACGGTTTTTATGTTTTCATAAATCACTTGAATAACATTGTAAGTTACGTAATTATTACGTAATTAACATGAATTACATTATCATAGATGTCATTTCACAGAAAATATGAATATCCCGCTGAAACCGTTCCTATCAAATTGACATGTGCTGGTTTCCTAGCCTCCAATTTTGTCAATTCCTGTATCAACTTTCTCGATAGATTCGTTCTATTGTCGAGAAAAGTATCGAGGCATCTACATTCAATTCTACTGTGGTAACCCATTCATAAATTTTCAGTTACACATTTTAGAGTTGAATGAATAGAACATCATTTCGAGAATTTTCCAATAATCTTCACAAGTGTGTCTTTTATTCTTTCATTATTAAATTCTGCTGAGTTCTATGGAATTTTCAGGAATTCCGAAGATTTCTGAAGATTACCCATATTTTCCAAGGACTCCCTAATATTTTTACGGTTGCTAGGGATTACGAAAAATCTTCTACCGGGTGTTTATAAACGTCTGTGATCGCGGCAGGCTTTGGTCAGGCCAAAAGTCGCAGTGAAAGGCACGATTTGAAAGAGTGATAGGAGATTCCAAAGGCGATATGATAACAAACGTTTATAAACACACGGTATAAGACATTCAAGGATTTTTGAGTAGCTCTGTTTTAAAGATTCTAGTTATCTAGGGATTTTTATAAAATTTCTATGGATTTTTTAGTATTTTGACAGGATATCTTGTCAGGTTGTCAACGATTCGTTTTGGACTTTGAGAATGTTCAACGATCGACGAAATTCAAATGTTTTACAATTTGTGAGATTTTCAATAAATTTTTGGAAATTTCTACGGGATTTTCAGAGATTTCCTGAAACTACGGGATTTTGTAGGACTTCCCGGAGAATGTTGAGGATTCCCAGAAATTTCCATCAATTTCTCAATTATCTCTACAGAATTTCTACGAATCCATAAAAAAATGTATTACATTTCTAGGGATTCCTGAAGACTCTCACGAGATCTTTGAAGAGTTTCTAGAGACTTCTGAAGATTTCTACAGGATTGCTAGGAAGCCCCGTAGGAATCTAAGGAGCTCTGAAAATATGTGGGTTGTTCTGAGATTGTAGATGTGTGTGTAATTTCTATTGTATCCGAGATTCCTACGGGCAGAATGAAGAAATCTTTGTATGACATTGCTAGGGTTCTCAAGATTTCTATGGGACTTTTGAAAATTCTCAAAAATTTCCATAGATTTCTCAATTATCTCTACAGGATTCCTAGGAATCCATGAAAAATTTTATTATATTTCTAGAAATTCCTGAAGTATATTACGAGATCTTTGAAGAATTTTTAGAGATTTCTGAAGATTTTTGCGAGGATTTTCATTGTTACTGAAGATAAATATTCACGCGATTTTTGAAAATTCCTGTGAGAATTCCCAGGGATCTCTGTACATTTTTACGAGATCTCTTGGGATTTCTAGAGATTAGTTGTGGATTTCTGAGGATATCTGAATTTTTTAAGAAATTTGTAGGGATTTCTGAACATTTCTACAAGACTTTTGGGGATTTTTGAAACTTTTAACAGGATTGCTAGGAATCTGAGGAGCTCTGAAAATATGTAGGGAGCTCTGAGATATGTATCCAACCATGCAAGTTCAGAAATATCAACAAGATTTCCAAGAATTTTGGGTAATTTCAAGGAGTTTTAAAAATTTCAGGGAGTTCTAAAAATTTCTACAAAATTCTTGGGGTTTTCTAATTTTTTTTTTGGCTCATCATATATTTCTGACTATTTCAACAAGATTTTTGAGAGCATCTGGGGACTTCTACGAGTTTTCTGAGCATCTTCTTCCAACTTTTAACCTTATTTTCTCTTTCGACTCACTTCATTCTCAAGAATCAGGGAGTTTCTATTTCTGAAGATTTCTACAAATTTTTTGAAAATCTCTACAATATTTTCTAGGGATTTTTCAAGATTTTTGCAGGATAATTAGAAATTTCTCATGATTCATGTGAAATTTCCAAAAATCACTCAGTATTTTTGAAAGTTTTTATTGATTTCTGCAGATTTCTACGGAATTTCCAAGATATTAAAAATTAAATGCATATTTCTGAGAGATTTTAGATTTCTAGAGATTTTTTAAGATGCCAAAAGAAATCTCTCAAGATTTCTACGGTATACAGGCTGTGCGTTTTTCGAGGCTGAGCATGGGTATCTCGCTTATCTCCAGAGATACAGAGTCAGTTAAATTGGAAAAAAGTTGCGAATTTTCATGACGATCAATGATCCAAAAAAATATTTGACTTTTCAGTTTTCAAGATATTGAGAAAAAACTGAAATTTGTAATTTTTGTTTTCATTTTTTATTCGAAAAACGGTTGAAAGTAGCCTTTTCTGATTAAGACGTTGTGTAAGCACTTTTTCAAGGGGAATTCAATGTAGCCAAAATCTTCATTCTAGCTTTCAAAACAACTGAGATATGACATTCAACTTTTTTCCTCTCATGGGAACCAAATTGGATTTAGACATTTTTGAATACAATATTCCTTCTGGTTACAACGGTGTGTCACATGCCACTGTTGAATTCATGCTTTTGAGCAAAAACATTTCTTTAATTTTTCAAAGAGTGCTTTGGAAACAAAATCAGCACCGACATTAATAAAACGTAAATGTTCAACATTTATTCAACAGTGACATGTGGCACACCGTTGTAACCAGAAAAGAATACCGTATTCAAAAATATCAAAATCCAATATGGCGCCCATCAGAGAAAAAAGTTGAATGAGATTTTGGCAGCTTTGAATTCTCCTTGAAAAAGCGCCCTGACAATGTCTAGATTAGAAAAGGCCACCTTCAACCGTTTTTTGAATAAAAAATAAAAACAAAAATTCAAATCCCTGTTTTTCACGATATGTCAAAAACTAAAATTGATATGTCAAATTTCTTCTTGGATCATTGATCGTCATGAAAACTCGCAACTTTTTTCTAATTCTTTGAAGATAAGCGAGATACCCATGCTTAGCCTCAAAACACGGACACCCTGTATATAAGAATTTATGGAGATTTGATAGAAATTTCTAGGGAATTCTGGAGAATTCTACGAGATCTTTGAGAAATTTCCAGTCATTCCTGAAAATTGCTACATAATCCCCTAAATAAAGGTATTCACGAAATTTTTGAGGTTTCCTTGCGAAACTTTTCTCGAATCTTTTTCCAGTCATTTCTGAAGATTTCTACGGAAAATCCAAGAATTCCTGAAGATTCGCTCAGAATTTCTGGGTATTTCCGGATATTTCTACGGAACTACCCGGAACGGAACAACAAAAATGAGGATTTATGTGAATTTCTATGCAGTTCTGGAACTGAAGATTTCAATAGATCGGAGTGGAGATTTGTATAGAATTTCTAGTGTTTCCAAGATTTCTACGGTATTTTTGAAGACATCTGGGGATTTTTAAAGTTATTTTTTCATTATTCAATATCCACTTCGGGGATTTCTAAAGGATTCTACATGATTTTTGGGAATTTCTGAAGATTTCTGAAGTTTGTTACAAGATTTCCAGAAATGCACAAAAAATTATAGGGAGAAAACACAAAATATTTGCATGGGATATCATGAAATTTTTAAATATTTCAACAAGATTTTGAAAAAATAGAGATCTAAGGTTTTCCTACGGGAACTCAAGGGATTTCGACGGATTCCCTAAGGTCTGTACGGGATTACTCTTGGGATTAGTTTTGAAATTTCTAGAATATTTCTGGGGATTTTCAGAGATATCCTTGAGAGTACCAAAAAGTTTCAAGTAGGGTTTCAAGGATATTTAGGGATTTCTACGAGATTCTTGAGGACTTTCAGGGGATTTTACAGGATTTCTGAGGATTTTTGTGGGAATTTCCAGGGGTTTTGGAAATTTTCACGGCTTCAAATTGACTTGACTCTATGTATGTGGATGTTTTTTATTTTTTTATTTTTTTTAATTTACATTTACAATGCTGCATCAACCATTGAAGGTTATTAGCAGCTCACTTGAGTTACTGAAGTGTGACGTACGGGTTAGATGGAGTCAAATATTTGGATTTCTTTCAGGAAAGTTAGAACTTTATCATATTTGTTAGGGTCTGTAAGAGTTGTTGGAGACTCTGCAACACCATATAGTGATCTATGATTATGGTGGTTTGGGCAATGATAGAGGATATGGTCGATTGACAGATGGATGTCGCAGGTTGGACATTTTGGACGATCTTGCCTTGACAACAAAAAAGAGTGGGTAAGTCTGGAGTATCCCAGTCTCAACCTATTGAGTTTAACTTGTTCGTTTCTTTTCTTCGGGCAGGTGAGAACTGTACAGATAAGTGGTTTTGTTTTTTAAAGATAGTGGTCTTTTCGGTCCCAACACTGCTGCCAGATACGAGATATACTGACCTTCACATATGTTTTGAGGTCAGCTGGAGGATTAATTCGACAGATTGGTAGATTGTTCGATGATGTTGCCTTTTTGGCCAGATCGTCAGCTCTTTCATTACCATCTATTCCGATGTGTGATGGTGTATACATAAAAACTATTTTGTCAACCCTATCGGACAGTTCGTCTTTTATTGTTTGTATAAGGGGATCTCGTGGGTAAAGATGGTTCAAGGCCTTAAGTGAGCTTAGAGAATCTGAACAAATAATAAAATTTATTTCAGGGTGTGTTCTTGTGTAAATTAACGCTTGAAGTATGGCATAGAGCTCAGCTGTATAGATAGTATTGTAGTTTTGGAGGCGAAAGGATTGTTCAGATGTAGGGATGATTAGGGCAGATGCCACTTTATCGTCAATTTTGGAGCCATCGGTGGAAATCAGTCTGTGTTTTGGAAAACCATTGACTATTTCAAGGAAATGAGTCTTGATAAGAGTGTGATTTGTTTCAGCTTTGTCAAACCTTGTAAGATCAAGGATCAATTTCATCTTAGAGTGTTTCCATGGTGGGACCGAGGAGTTTTGCCAAGGAAGAATTTCAGGGATAGTGAAGTTGATTTCTCGTTGGATGCAAGCGACTCTTTCATGAACTGGTGGAGCTACACTCCCGTTCAAAGTGATTTCAGACCTAGTTGGGGACACTAAGTCACGACTCAGGCTTTGTGGATTTAAGAGGGTGTTTATAGCAAAGTTCAGGGTGGATCGTTTGTTACGGAGTTCGAGAGGGGGCTCGTTCACCAACGCTAGGAGACTTTCCACCGGAGTGGTACAAAACGCTCCTGTTGCTATTCTGATAGCCAATGATTGTATAACACTGATGGATCTGAGGTACGACTTTTTGGCTGTCATGAAGGCAATTGCTCCATAGTCAAGTTTTGATCTTATAAGACTGCGATAGATCATCAACAATGTTTTGGTGTCTGCTCCCCAGGTGTGGTCAGACAAAATTCTCATTAAATGTAAACCTTGGTGGCATGATGTCTTGAGTTGTGGTAAGTGTTGTTTCCAAGATAGTTTCTGGTCAAATGTAATGCCTAAAAATTTGGTTGATTCAGAGAATTTTAAGCTTCTGCCGTTCAGTCGAAGGAGAGGGAAGCTTATTTGTTTGGTCCTACTGAAGTTGATGCAGGTTGTTTTTTGCGTAGAAAATTTAAAACCTGATGTTGAGCACGAGTTTTCTATGTTACGCAATGTTGCTTGAAGGATTTCTTGCATCGATGTAAGATTTTTTCCTCTCAGGTATATCACCAAATCATCTGCGAATAGACAACAGCGGACTGGACCTTCAATGCGTGTTAGTATGTCATTAATTGCTATCAGGAATAGGATCACACTCAAGACTGAGCCCTGGGAAACACCGTTTTGCAGTTTCTTACTGTTGGAAAAACTGTTGTTGATTTTGACTTTGAATGACCTGTTACGTAAAAATTTTTGGATGAACGCCAAAATATTCCCCTTTATGTTCCATTCTATCAGTTTTTCGATCACATGGCGAGTCCAAGTCATGTCATAGGCTTTTTCGACGTCAAAGAAGATGGCCAATAAGTTTTGTTTGGTTGCAAAAGCCTGATGTATCTCGGATTCCAACTGTATTATATTGTCAGTGGTTGAACGGTGTTTTCTGAAACCATTTTGGGCGGGATGAAGCAAATTATCTTTATCCAACTGCCAAAACAAACGTTTTGTGATGATGCGCTCGAAGGTTTTGCACATAGTGTTGGTCAGAGATATTGGACGGTAGGAGCTCTTTTCATCACTTCGTTTGTTTGGTTTCAATAGTGGTATGACAGTTGATTCAGACCACGCTTTGGGGAAAACCTGAGTTTGCCAAATCTTATTGTAAATGTCCAAGAGTTTGGCTTTGCCTTTAGCCGTTAGATTTTTCAAAAAAAGATAGGGGATATCGTCGGGGCCAGGGATAGAGTCTTTGGCTGATTTGAGCGATTCGTCGAGCTCTGATAATGTAAGGGGAAGATTGATGTGATGAGTATTGTCAAGACAGTGGTCAGTTACTTCTTGCATTTCCCTACCTCTTTTATATTGTAAGAAATTTTGGTCGAAGTTCAAGTCACTTGAATTTGTACGAAAGGATTCAGCCAAGACCTCAGCGATGTCAGTTTCGGATTCATAGATTTAATTGTTGTCCTTGAGCATTCTCATTTGAGGGCGGTTGATGGATTTAAGTCTCCTAATTTTGTTCCAGACTTCCGAGATTGGGGTGGATGACGAGATTGAAGATACATAATTTTCCCAGGATAGCTTTTTACTTTTCTTGGTGATATACCTTGCCCGAGCCCTTAATCTTCTGAAAGTTACGAGATTTTCAGGGGAATTATTTCTTTTGAGTCTGTTGAACGCATTTTTGCTTTCTTTTATGGCGTCTGAACATTCTTTGTTCCACCATGGAACAGAAGTATGTTTTTTTAGGGCAGTAGACTTACCTATAGATTTGTGAGCTGCCGTGAGTAGGATGTCAGAGAACTTTTGAATTATTTGGTCAATGTCATGGTTAGTAATGTGCACCAGGTCAAGATCATGGTCCACCTCATCAGAAAATTTGGTCCAGTTTGCGGTTTTTAGTTTCCATTTGGATTTTATGATGTTTTGTGTTGTAAATAATGCATGTAGTCATGATACTCATTTGTAAAAGTCGCGAGGAGTGTAGTGTCTATCTACAGGGTGTTTCCAAAATGGCGATACAAACTTCTAGGGGAGTTTCTCCATCAAAAATGGACCAGGAAAAAATAAACCTTTGATGTCCTAAAATGCTCCGTTGAAAAGTTACAGGGTGTTCAAGTTGACTTTTGAAAACTGATTTTTTAACATTAGTTTTGAACCGTTCAACCGATTTTGTTCAAATTTTTAACAAAGTTAGCTGAAATAAGTCTCTATCAAATAATGGTAACGTGTTGAGAAAAAAAAGTTCAGGGGTGTAGGTAATGGGGAGTGTCCTAATTTTTACCCCCCTATTTTTCAGATTCCTATCTATTTCTCCAAATTGTTCTAATTTTTGGATTCTACGTTCAATTTAAAAAAAAAGTACTCTTGCATAATTTTGATAAGAGCCTTCGTTTCCGAGATGTCTGGGTTTGAAACTTTGGAAAACATCTCGAAATTGCCACTTTCAAAGGCCTGAAAACTAGAATCCAAAAAAAACTCACGATTTCTCAGCAGAAATAGGTTTTCTAGAATTTCTAAGTTGATAAACCACTATTTTTTCTGAGAAACAAGAAGTTTTCAGGGAAAAAAAATTGGGCTCAAGAGTGGCGTTTTTTCGAAATGTTTTCCAAAGTTTCAATCCCAAATATCTCGAAAATGAAGCCTCTAATCAAAATTTTGCAAGAGTAAATTTTTTTTCTAAATTGGACGTCAAATCCAAAAATGAGAACAGTTTGGTAAAATAGCTAGGGAGGTAAAAAATAGGGGGGGAATATGACATTATCTACGCCCTTGAATTTTTTTCCCGAACACGTTGCCATTATTCGATAGAGACCTATTTTGGTTGACTTACCTAGTTCCAAACTTGAACAAAATCAGTTGAATGGTTAAAAAATTATGTCAAGAAATCGATTTTGAAGATTCAACTTGAACACCCTGTAACTGTTCAACGGAGCATTTTAGGACATCAAAGGTATATCTTCCCCTGGTCCATTTTTGATGAGGAATCTCCCCTAGAAGTTTGTATCATCATTTTTGAAACACCCTATATAGTAGTGTGAAATCAATAGTTGTAGTGATGACATGAATAATTGAATATCCCTAGTTAAGTAGTTAACACCTAGTTAGGAGCTAGACAGATGAACTGTCACTTCATCATTGTACCTTAGATAAGAGAACTGCAAATAAATCACTGCTCCTCGATTAATAACTCTCGCCTTTTATATCAAGACCAAAACCGACTCATCCATTCAGACAAGAACCCAAGGTCGAACACGAACGTTACAGGCGTTAGTAGATTGGTAGTGACACCACTACGACAGTGGTGACATTGGTCATCAAATGGTCAGAGATTGAGCACGCGACTTGTCGCAGCAGTCTCCATAGGCCTTTCAGGTGAAAGATTGGCCTTTTTCGCTAAGCAAGGGCTAAATATCGAGTGTTTGTAGGCCACTTGCGGGGCTTCGGCCCAGCGCCGCGCCAAGCGTCCTTTTCCGTAGAATGCCGCATATCGCTCGTCTGAAGCGAAATGGCGGCCGCCGCCATGACACAAATTCCAAATAATTCCAAAATTCCATCGACTTTTTGGTAAAACATTACTTTCATACGAATTTCAGTTCCTACTTGTGCTTAGAAAAATCAGTTCCAGGTACCTACACTTGCACCACATTACCCCCTTTCGTAAGCAAAAGAAAAAGAATTTTTCTTTGATTAAGTCAATTCCTGACACTATCTAACAAAAAATCACTATTTACAAAAACGTAGGTACTTTTTTTGTATTTTTTTAAACAGTTTCAAACAGAACGAGACATGATGAGTAACTACGCGTACTAAACGTCCTGAAATAGAGGAGACAAAAAACGCTTGAGCGTTGCATGAGGATGTAAAGTCAAAATCGGGAATGTATTGGCATGGATTTTTTTTTTTTTTCAAGTCTGCGTCTCGTTATGCGTCTTTTTTTTTTGTATCCTACCCTTTAAAACTAACTAATACTAACTAATCTATTTACAAACTATTTGACAGTTTCTTGATAGTTAAATACTATCTAAATTTCCGAAATGTCAAATCAAAAAAATTGTTTTTATGACTTTGTGAAATGCGGTTTCAAGTCTTTGATATGCCATTTTCCGGCCTCTGATCCGTCTTCATAAACTAAGTCATAAATCAATTTAGAAATTTTTTTTCAAACTGTACAAAGCACATAGCGAGGAGCTAATTTTTTGCTGAAGTCTTTGCTTGCGTCTGATAAAACAATATGCCGTTTCCACACGCAATCACCTTCAAAAAATTCAACATCGCGTTTTCTGAGATTATAAGCTCTTTCACCTTTTATATGCGCTGCTTTCAACTTTTCAACTATAACATCTTTCAAACGTGATAGTTTCTGGATTTCAGCGGCATATGCTTCTCGATTTTCACAATCAAAGTTACTGGTTGGTTGATACTGCTTCGAGTAATAATCACCAGTACATGGAATGACTCTCCCAAAATTCAAAAACGCAGGACTATAACCAGTAACTTCATTGACTGCTGTTCTAATTGCATATCCGATTTTAGAAATCTCCGCGTCCCAGTCTTTATGATCGTTTTTAATGTAGTGACGAATCGCTGTACAAATCGTTCTGTTATATCTTCCAACTGGATTGGCCTGAGGGTGGTATTTGGCAGTGAACCATATATTTTGAACTTTGTAATTCCGACACAATTTCTTAAATTCTCTACTAATGAACTGACTTCCGTTATCGCACAAAACACACTGTGGTACTCCGTATACCATAAAGACTTCATTTTCGAGAAATTTGTTTATGGTAGCGGCGTTAGCCTTACGCATAGGTGACATCAGAACATATTTCGAGAATAGATCAGAAATTACCAAAAGATAGCTGAATCCTTTTTTAGATCTAGGCAGAGGTCCCATAATATCGATCGAAATGACTTGCCATGGAAATTTCACTTTCCGTTCCTTTCCCATCAATCCTATCTGAGCTTGATCAGTTGACTTTTGTTCATTACAACTTTTACACGTACGTACATAATTCAAAATATCATTACGCATCTTGGGCCAATAGTACTGCATTGACACTCGAGAAAATGTTTTCAAAAAACCGAAATGAGCGGCAGTCGGTGTGTCATGGCATTCTTGTAAAACAACGTGTCGTTGACTTTTCGGGACTAAGCATTTCCACTCGGTGGCGTTAGTAGAAAAAGGTAATTTAGATGAAACAAACTTTAAAACACGATTGTTTTGTACTTTCCACTGTGGGTAATCTTCAGGATTTTCTAGAATTTTTGTTCGCATTTGGATGTAAAAGGGATCTAAGTTTTCGAAATTTAAAACTGAAGGAACTTCAACTAAATTGACTTCCGGATTTTCCGCACAACTACGAGACAACGCGTCTGGAACTACGTGTAGTTCACCTTTTCGGTGCTCGAGATCAAAATCGAAAGCTTGCAACTTAACACTCCAACGAGCTAATCTTCCCGTCGGATCTTTCATGTTTTTCAGCCACAATAATGAATAATGATCTGTTATTACTTTAAACCGTGTACCTTCAACGTACGGACGAAATTTAAAAATCGAGAACAACACCAAAAGACATTCGCGCTCAGTAGTGCTGTAGTTTCTCTCCGTTTTTGTCAATGCTCGACTCGCATATGCTATTACCTTCTCTTCACCATCTATCGTTTGTGTTAATACACCGCCTAATCCAGTACCTGACGCATCACATTGAATAACAAAAGACTTAGAAAAATTTGGACCTGATAATATTGGAGTAGATATTAATGCTTCTTTTATCCGAACAAAAGCACTCTCAGCATCTTGGGACCAAATAATTTTTTGACCCTTTTTTGACCCTTTCGTTAAATCATTAATAGGGAAGATCAATGATGAAAAATGAGGTATGAAACGTCTATACCAGGAACACATTCCTTGAAATCTTTTCACCTCGGTCACGTTCTTTGGTCTTGGATAATTAATCATAGCCTGGATTTTTTCTGGGTTTGTTCGTAATCCTTGGTTATCTACTACGAAACCTAAATAATTTAATGATTGTCTGAAGAATTGACATTTTTCTATGTTGACAGTTAAGTTGGCTTCTTTTAATCCACTAGCGACTTCTTTTAGTAATTCCACATGTTCTTCAAAACTAGACGATGTGATAATAATATCATCTAAGTAAACAAAAATTTTTGGTTCCAATTCTGGACCAAAAACTGCATCCATTAACGCATTAACTAGACCGAACGGAAGGACTTTGAAGTAAAAAAGACCTCGTCCCGTTGAAGCAAAAGCAGTTTTTTCTTTTGAAACTGGATCTAAAGGGATTTGCCAAAAAGCACTTCTAAGATCAACGGATGACAAAAATTTTGCATCGTTCAACATACTTAGAATTCTGTCGACGCTAGGAAGTGGATAACAATCTCGTTTTGTTACAGAGTTCAGTTTACGACCATCGAAACAAAACCTGAATTCGCCGGTTTTCTTCTTTACTCCAAGCACAGGACTCGACCATGGACTATTACTAGCTTCTACCACTCCTAAACTTATCATTTTGTCAAGTTCTTTGTTGAGATGATTAAGGACGTAGGGTGACATTAAATACTGCCTTTGCCTGATTGGCTTGGCATCCCCGGTATCGATGTAGTACACCAGCTTATTCGTTTGAGGAAGCCTTCCTTCGTTGTTCAATATTCGAAATAATTGTGTCACTTTTTCAACTTCTAAACGCTGATTTATGGTAAAACTATCTGTACTTTCTAAACAACAGTCTACGGCGTTTAAATTATGTGGAAAATCATCGTAAGAACTCAGTAACTTTGCATTCCTATCACTTGCTCTCCAAGAGTTATTTTCAAAATCTACTGTCAAATTGAACGCTATGCAGAAATCACTGCCGAAAATGAAGAGTTGTGTGATTTGAGGAACGACTAATGTTTTGATAACTTTACAAACTCCATCGACACATAAAGGAAAATCTATAAATCCAATTACTTCTTGTTTCGAGCCATCAGCTGTTATTATATTTTTAATTTTTTCTCGTACTACTCTGAGTTCAAATCTTTTTAGTTGTTCCAAACCTTTTGAACTAACTACCGAACAATTTGCGCCTGAATCTAGCAATCCAGTTATCGTTGTGTCAAAAATGTTGACGGCAATATAAGGACGGTTATCACCTTTTCTATCCAAAAACAAAGGGGTTAATTGTTGTTCCGAACAAGACAATTGTTTGTAATTTTTATAAAAATTTCTAACGTGCGACAACCAAACTTTCCAATCTTTGACTATAGTTTTTGTTTGAACAAAGTTTTTGACCGCATTATTTTTCGGAAACGTGCGCGGGCCTATTCCGTACATTCCCGTCTTCCGTTTCCCTGACACTTCGGACAAGACGCAACGGTTACCTCTTTGCGACCACACTTAAAACAAAACTTAGATCGTTTTAAAGCACAACTTGAATATGTATGATTGGGTTGGTTACAGTTCCAACACACCACAGCAGATATTCCCTTATTTGCACCTTGAAATTTCTTTTGTTTCTTGTTGTCAAAATTATTAGCCTTGAAAAATTTTCCACCTTTGTCATTGTTTTTCTGAAAATTCGAACTCTTCAACAACACGTCATCGCTTTTGGTTAGATAGGCCAGTTCGGGTTCAAGTAATGTCAATTTTTGATTGGAATTGAACGACTTTGTTATTTCGTTGACTTCTTCTAATTTTTTGCAGAGAATCGTTAATTCTGTTACCGAGCCGACGTCAGACAAAGCTAGTTGAGTAAAATATTGTGGCAATAAATTTTTTCGGATGTTTTTGACTTTCGTGACTTCACAAGGGGGTCGACTTAAACGACTGAAGAGAGTTTGCATCAGGGCTGTATACATCGTTATAGTTTCATTATTCCCTTGTTTTCTGTTTTTGATTTCTTCCCATAGCTGGTCATCATAATTGGGAGGCAGAAATTCACGTTTTAAAAGTGCAACCAAAGAACACCAATCTTGAACTTGAGATTTAACTGAACGATACCAAATTAATGCTTTGCCGGAAAATAAATCGATAGCGGATGCATAGAGAGCCTCTTTAGGAACATGTCGTGCCTCAGCCAGTTCCTCAACACGTACTATAAATGAATTGACGCTGCATTCTCTAGTTTCGCCGTCAAATTTGATTCCCAACTTGTACACTGGAACACCTTTTGGAGTAACGGTCATCAAGCTTTGTGTAGGAATTGTCTGGATGTGCGCGACAGAACTGTTTGAATGAGAAGACAGATTTAGTTCTGGTATCGGATTTAACTCTTTCGCTTTATCGTACAAGTCAGCCTCAAGCATGAAAATCGTAGCCCTTGATTCATTTTTAAAATTTGAAATATTCGTTCTGACTTCTACGTCGTCTGTATCCTCTGCAGGAATTACAATGCGCTCTACACGTCCTAAAACATGCAGTAACCTAGCTTTGGCTCGTTTGAACGTCGAATCATCTTCTGAACCTTCGAATTCCTCAATTACCGATCGTAAGGAAATTAATTTGTTGCCGATGACGTCTTGCTCTTGTTCAACATTGTACTCTGGGTCGACCAACGCCAAAGTTCGTCCTCGTGACCTGTCCTGTAACCGTCTAAAAATCTTACGTTTTTCCGTTACATCTCTCGTAGTTATACAACCTCTTATCTTCAACTCATAGTCTAGTTCATCTACTAGAAGATAGTTTGGATAGATTTGTTCCATCCTTGTAAGAGAAATCAAAAGTAAAACGAATTTTGACCAAAATGTCAAATTGACTTTTAACCAGACTTTCAGACTTCAAATCCAATTTGGTTGTTTACCAACAGGTAGACACCTCTCAATAACAGTAGATATAGGTAGAATTTTGATAGAACAGTTCACGAGACAGTTTACCTTTTTTATTCTTCTGGTTTGATTGAATTTAAACAACTCTATTTCGGGCCCCACGTTGGGCGCCACTTTGCTACCTTGCTACTCGACAATTCCGGTGAATTGTGACCGAATAACAAAGAGCACCCGGTCAGCTCGATGTTACGTGTAGAGCGGGGTTATGGGATCCGAAATAGGTTCTGGGGCGCCAAGTAATTCGATATTCAAAATTTAGAAAAAGAGAGTTGTCTGAATCACTAAAGACAACAACAAAAATAAAATAAAGATGAAAGAAATAAATGGGGATAACAGTGTTTATTGTTCAATCAAACCAAGAGAGAAATTATCGTAATGAATTCAGATCAGCCTACAAATTTTAACAAATGTTCTTTTAGAAAAAGTGAAATAATGCCAGTACCGAACGTAATAGAAAATGACGATATACCTTTGTGTTTCTTTCGCCGAGTGCACTCCGTAAGATATAGCTTTAGGTATCTTGTAAAAGCTTTGAACCCGTTCGATAATAGATATAGAACACCGTAACAATTGGTAATTGACAGTAGGTAAATAGACAAAAATAAAGGAAATAGGTAAAAATGTAAAAAGGTAAAATCTGGCCTTATGACGTGTTCCGTCAAATCTTTCAAATCGCAGTGTCGAGAATGTCTACGAGATTCACAAATCCTCGTTGGATGAATCGGAAGGCTTACTGCGTCTGCACCACGAATGTCTGCGTCCTCTGTGTCCGAAGAAGAGCAACCACAACGAAGTTAAACTTCCACTCTTGACTCCCCAGACACCGGAAAGAAAGCACGTCGGTGCTGGGAGAAATGGTCTTCTTACTTATTATGCGTTCGGCACTCGATACGGAGAATAACTCTTGTTGGGTTGATTCGGCAAAAAGACGAGACGTGTGACAACGACGACTGCACCAAGATAAAGCCTCGGGAAAAAACCCTGGGTGGAGAAAATTGGTCTTAGTTTTGATTTCTCTTCAAAGATTTGAACTTACCTTCGCACTATCGGCGGAAGGGTTATTGTAGGTAACGATAAACGGTAGTTTTTTCGATATTTCAGAGACTTTCTTTTTGACGGCCCTTTTTTTTTTTTTGCTTTTCGTCTGACCTTCTTTTTTTTTTTTCGCTACCTCTGATTTTATTTTGAATTTTCATTTCAATGAAAATTTTGAACGCTACACTTCAGTTCTATAAAGAATTCGCCAGAAAGCTTACACGAGTTAAATTTCAGGCTAGAAAAAAAATGCTGTACTCAAACGAATAGTCTATTATCTAATGCTAAATAGATGGATTGCAATTATTTTGAGATTCCAAACAAAAAAGGTCAGAAATAAAAATGATTGATCTTCTGCGAACTGTGATAGAGTTCAGTCTGCGGTCCGCGCTGATTTACGGCCACGAAATGTGGCGCCAAATTTGAATTATTCATACCCAGCAGAAAAACGGCAATGGACCATAAATAAAGCAAAATCGAATAAAAACGACTCACCTGTATGCGTCTAGACTCCCGCAAGCATTGTCGTCAGTATCCGATCGAGTAAATCACTCGCCGGCTGATCTCCTGTTGGGATGTGTCGTCGGTTGGCGCGAGCGGCGGTAAATCCCTTGTAGTGGCAGCACTGACGTGACGTAAAAAACATTCTCCGGGGCAAAAACAACACTATTTCTCACCACCACCGCGATGACGACGGCGCGAAAAAGAGCGAGATCGAGAACACCAGACACACTTTCTGCTGCTATACAAAACCACCAAAAGCACTCACACGCGACGCCACTTGGCGAGGGGGGGGAAGGAGCAAACTGCTTGCCTGCGGCTGGGTCGCTGATTTCCGGAGAATCCTGCAACAAAACGAGCAATTTAAGTAAGTATGCGTCTTGGGAGCGAAAAGCGGTGTCTTGCAATAAAAGTACTAGTAATCAAGACGCGAGCGCAGTAGTTGTAGTAGTGGTTGTGAGCTTTAGAGCTTTCAAGCCTTGCAGCTTACGAGCATTCAATCAAGGAATATTTGCACTCCATTCTTGACTAGAGGGACTTAATCTGCACTGGATTTTGATGAAACTTTTAATGATTCCTCGTCCAACAACTGGGTACTTAGCTCCAACTCCAAACTCGGAAAGCTCCTTTGCGCTTTTCTTATTTCTATAAGCAGTTTGAGCTAAAGTGACGGAATGAGTTCGTTAAACTCCTTGCACTTCCCAGGAATCCCACAGCAACGACTCGGTGTTTTTTGTACTTTTGCAGTCTCGTCTCCAGTTTTCAATCAACTTCTCACTTTTATATTCTCCGTCCACAGTTTTATCACCGGGTTGTTACGGTGCTTTGTTATGAAGTATTTACTTTATAGGTGATAATGTTGGACTTGGTAAGTATTCACGTAATTTTATGTTCATGGCATCGAAATTCTGCCGCAAATAGATGTTATTATGCTTGAGAAGCGATAAAAAGTGGCAAGTGTATAATTAAGTTTGATTGAGCATGAAGTTTGAATACAAGGTATCCCAGAATTAAGTCAAGTCAATTTGAAGCCGTGGAAATTCCCAGAGCCCTTAGAAATTCTCACAAAAATGCTCAGAAATCCTGTAAAATTCCCTGAAAGTCCTCAAGAATCTCGTGGAAATCCCTCAATACCTTCGAAAATTTTTGGGAATCTCAAGGATATCTCTAAAAATCCCCATAAGTATTCTAGAAATTTCAAAATAATCTCTCGAGTAATCCCGTACAAACTTTAGGAAATCCGTCGAAATCCTTTGAATTTCCGTAGGAAAACCCTAGATCTCTAGTTTCTCAAGAATATTCGACAATTTCATGATATCCCATGCAAATATTTTGAATTTTCTCCCTATAATTTTTCGTGAATTTCTTGAAATCTTGTAGCAATCGTCAGAAATATTTAGAAATTCCCAAGAATCATGTGGAATCCTTCGAAAATCCCCCAAGTGAATAGTGATTAATGAAAAAATAACCTTAAAAATCCCCAGATATCTTCAAAAATACCGTAGAAATCTTGAAAACACTGGAAATTCTATACAAATCTCCACTCTAGCTCATAGATCTATTGAAATCTTCAGTTCCAGAACTGCATAGAGATTCTCACAAATCCTTGGAAATCCCTGGAAACCCCGTGAAAATCTTCAGAAAATCTTGAAAACCTAGTAGAAATACCTAGGAATCCTTGGAAATCCCGTAGAAATATCCGGGAATACCCAGAAAATCTGAGTGAGTCTTCAGGAATTCTTGGATTTCCCGTAGAAATCTTCAGAAGTGACTGGAAAAAGTTTCGAGATGTTTCGTCAGGAAACCTCAACAATTTCGCATATACCTTTGAGAATTAGGTAGCAATTTTCAAAAATGCCTGGAAATCTATCAAACATTTCGAAGAATTCTTCAGAATTTCCTAGAAATTTCAATAAAATCTCTATAAATTTTTATATATACCGTAGAAATCTTGAGAAATGATTAGATTTCTTCAGGCATCTTGAGAAATCTCAAGAAATCTAGAATCTCTCAGAAATATGTATTTTATTTTCAATATCTTGGGAAATTTGCAGGAATGAATAAAGATATTCAAAAATACAGAGCAATTTTTGAAAATTTCAAATGAATCATCAAAAATTTTTGAACATCCTGCAAAAATCTCTGAAAATTCCTGAAAAATATTCTAGAGATCTTCAAAAAACTCGTAGAAATTTTCAGAAATAGAAATATAATAATTCTTGAGAATAAATTCAGTCGAAAGAAAGAATAAGGTTGAAAGTTGAAAGAAGATCCTCAGAAAACTCGTATAAATCTCTAGATGCTCTAAAAATCTTGTAGAAATATTCGGAAATATGTGATAAGCCAAACAACTTTCCAGAAATCCCCAAGAATTGAGTGGAAATTTTTAGAGAACTCCCTGAAATTTTTCAAAATCCTAAGAAATCTCGTTGATATTTCTGGGAGAATCAAAAATCCCATAGAAATCTTGGATACAGTAGAAATTGGATATATATAAACATATCTACAATTTCAGAGCTCCCTACATATTTTCAGAGCTCCTTAGATTCCTAGCAATCCCGTAACATTTTCGAAAATTTCTAGAAGTCTTGTAGAAATGTTCAAAAGTCCCTACTTTCTTGAAAAATTCAGAAATCATCAGAAATCCAAAACCAATTTTTAGAAATACCTAGAGAATAGAGATCTTGTAGAAATGTACAGAGATCCCTGGAAATTCTCACTGGAATTTTCAAGAATTGCGTATACATCTTCAGTAATAATGTGGAAATCTCCAGAAATCTCTAAAAACTCTTCAAAGATCTCGTGAGATACTTTAGGAATTCATAGAAATGTAATAGAAAATTGATGAATTCCTAGGAATCCTGTAGAGATAATTGAGAAATCTATGGAAATTTTTGGGAATTTTTGAAAATCCCATAGAAATCTTGAGAACTCTAGCAATGTCATACAAAAATCTTCATTTTGCCCGTAGGAATCTTGATCTTGGATACAATAGAAATTACACACATCTACAATCTCAGAACAGCCTACATTTTTTCGGAGCTCCTTAGATTCCTACGAGGCTATCTAGCTTCCTGTAGAAAACTTCAGAAGTCTCTAGAAACTCTTCAAAGATCTCGTGAGAATCTCCGGGAATCTCTAGAAATGTGGTACATTTTTTCTGGATTCCTAGGAATCCTGTAGAGATAATTGAGAAATCCATGGAAATTTTTGGGAATGCTCGACATTTTCCGAGAAGTCCTACAAAATACTGTAGAAATTTTCGGAAATCTCTGAAAATCCACGCTAATTATGGGACCCCCTGGATACCTACCGTAGAAATCTTGAGAAATCAATAGATTTCTTCTGGCATCTTGAAAAATCTCAAGAAATCTAAAATCTCTCAGAAATATGTATTTTATTTTTTAAATCTTGGGAATTTCGTGGAAATTTGCAGAAATCAATAAAGATTTTCAAAAATACTGAGCAATTTTTGGAAATTTCACATGAATCATCAGAAATTTTCAAACATCCTGCAAAAATCTCTAAAAATTCCTGGAAAATATTCTAGAGATCTTCAAAAAATTCGTAGAAATTTTCGGAAATAGAAATCCTTTAATTCTTGAGAATAAATTCAGTCGAAAGAGAGAATAAGGTTGAAAGTTGAAAGAAGATCCTCAGAAAACTCGTATGAATCTCTAGATGCTCTAAAAATCTTGTAGAAATATTCGGAAATATGTGATAAGGTAAACAACTTTTCAGAAATCCCCAAGAATTGAGTAGAAATTTTAAGAGAACTCCCTGAATTTTTCAAAATCCTTAGGAATCTCGTTGATAATCCTGGAAAAATCTAAAATCCCATAGAAATCTTGGATACAGTAGAAATTGGATAATTGGATACATATCTACAATCTTAGAGCTCCCTACATATTTTCAGAGCTCCTTAGATTCCTAGCAATCCCGTAAAATTTTTCGAAAATTTCTAGAAGTCTTGTAGAAATGTTCAAAAGTCCCTACAAATCTCTTAGAAAATTCAGAAATCCTCAGAAATCCAAAACCAATTTTCAGAAATACCTCAGAGATCTCGTAGAAATGTACAGAGATCCCTGGGAATTCTCACAGGAATTTTCAAAAATTGCGTATACATCTTCAGTAATAATGTGGAAATCTCCAGAAATCTCTAAAAACTCTTCAAAGATCTCGTGAGATACTTTAGGAATTCATAGAAATGTAATAGAAAATTGATGAATTCCTAGGAATCCTGTAGAGATGATTGAGAAATCTATGGAAATTTTTGGAAATTTTTGAAAATCCCATAGAAATCTTGAGAACTCTAGCAATGTCATACAAAAATCTTCATTTTGCCCGTAGGAATCTTGATCTTGGATACAATAGAAATTACACACACATCTACAATCTCAGAACAGCCTACATATTTTCGGAGCTCCTTAGATTCCTACGAGGCTACCAGCTTCCTGTAGAAAACTTCAGAAGTCTCTAGAAACTCTTCAAAGATCTCGTGAGAATCTTCGGGAATCCCTAGAAATGTGATACATTTTTTTCTGGATTCCCAGGAATCCTGTAAAGATAATTGAGAAATCCATGGAAATTGTTGGAAATGCTCGACATTCTTCGAGAAGTCCTACAAAATACCGTAGAAATTCTCGGAAATCTCTAGAAATCCCGTGGAAATTTCCAAAAATTTATTGAGAATCTTGAAAATCGTGGAACATTTTCAAAAACCAATACGAATCGGTCAAAACATGTAGATATCCTGTCAAAATACTGAAAAATCCCTAGAAGTTACTGGAAATCTAGTAGAGATATCTAGAAATTCTATGACTCGTGTAAGTACAACTTGTCTGTGATATTTTTGATTATTTTTGGTTATTGTTATTGCTTCTAAACATTTATTATTCTTGTTGTTACTTGACAATGTTTGTAGACTATTCTCATATGCTGTATATACTCAGTCGAAAGACAGAAATGAAGTTAAAGTTGAAGAAGCGCAGAGGAATAAGTTATAAAAATTCCTAGATATTCCGTGGAATCTTAAAAACTGCTTAGAACTACTCACAAATCCTTGAATGTCTTATACAGGGTGTTTCCAAAATGGTGATACAAACTTCTAGGGGAGATTCCCCATAAAAAATGGACCAGGAAAAAATGAACCTCTGATGTCCCGAAATGCTCCGTTGAAAAGTTACAAGGTGTTCAAGTTGAATCGATTTTTGACATAAGTTTTGAACCGTTCAACAGATTTTGTTCAAATTTTCAACAAAGTTAGCTGAAATAAATCTCTATCGAATAATAGTAACGTGTTGAGTAAAAAAGTTCGGGAGTGTAGATAATGGGGAGGTGTCTTCATTTTCCCCCCTATTTTTACACCCCTAGCTTTTCTTCCAAATTGTTCTTATTTTTGGATTCTACGGTCAATTTAGAGGAGTCACGCCCGCAAAATTTTGATTAGAGGCTTAGTTTTTGAGATATCTGGGTTTGAAACTTTGGAAAACATCTCGAAATTGCCACTTTCAAAGGCCTAAAAATTAGAATTCAAAAAAACTCACGATTTCTTAGCAGGAATAGGTTCTCTAGAATTTCTCAGTTGATGAACCATTATTTTTCCTGAGAAACGAGAAGTTTTCAAGGAAAAAAATTGGCTCATTAGGGGGAGAAATCTGAAGACACCCCCAATTATTTACGCCTCTGATTTTTTCCCAAACACGTTGCTATTATTCGATAGAGACCTATTTTGGTTGCCTCAGTTCCAAATTTGGACAAAATCAGTTGAACGGTCAAAAGTTATTTTAAAAAATCGATTTTGAAGATTCAACTTGAACCTCGACTTGAACACCCTGTAACTTTTCAACGGAGCATTTTAGGACATCAAAGTATTTCAACGGAGCACTTTAGGACATCAAAGTATATTTTTTCCTTGTCCATTTTTGATAGGGAATCTCCCCTAGAAGTTTGTATCATCATTTTGGAAACACCCTGTAGAAGCTTTTTCGTAATCCCTAGAAACCGTAGAAATATTAGGAGATCCTTGGAAATTATGGACAATCTTCAGAAATCTTCGAAATCTCTGAAAATCCCACAGAACTCAAAAGAATTGGATGATAAAAGAATAAAGAACACACTTGTGAAGATTATCGGAAAATTTTCAACAGTACCTAATATCACAAGTGCTTAGATTTTCACGATAATTTTGGCCTAGCGATCGCGAGTGCTGATTGTAACGATTATTGCATACAACGCCCTTGATTGATAGATCTACAAGGATAATATTCACTTATCTACATTCCACTGTCAATAGCAACGGGATAAAATGGATGTAAACAACAAAATCTGACAGCTGTCACTTCAGACTTCTTTTTTGCAATAATCCTCAAAATATCACTCGTGCTCGAGATTTTCCCAAATAATTTTGGCCAGACGTTTCCCTCGGGCTGGTTGTCCCTGGATATTGGGTTGTGATATTACTGTTGATAAATGCCAGACTCCGCAGGAGGAGGGCATTTATCTAGGGACAATCAGCCCGAGGGAAACGCTTGGCCAAAATTATCTGGGAAAATCTTGAGCACGAGTGAAATTTTAATGATTATTGCAAAAAAGAAGTCTTAGTGACAGCTGTCACATTATATTGTTTACATCCATTTTATTCCGTTGTCATTGACAGTGGGATTTAGATAAGTGAATATCATCGTTGTAGGGCTAATAATCAAGGGCGTTGTATGTAATAATCAAAATGATGTTCCATTCATTTCTAAAATGTGTAATTGAAAATTTATGAATGGGTTGCCATAATAAAATTGAATGTAGATGACTCGATACTTTTCACGACAATAGAACGGATCTATCGAGGAAGATGATACAGGAAGTACCTAACAAAATTTGAAGTTAAGAAACCAGCACATGTCAATTTGATGCGAACGGTTTCAGCGGAATATTCATATTTTTTGTGAAATGACATTTATATGACAATGTAATTTTTGTTAATTACGTAATAATTACGTAGCTTAGACTGTTATTCAAGTAATTTATAGAAACATTAAAACCGTTTTGGTAATATCTTTATCTTTGGAATGGGAGGTTTTACAGAACCCATATACATCGGACCATCTACCAATACTGATCAAATCTCTTGATCAAAATAACTCCTCCTCAATATCACCACAGGGATTTATACCTCGTATAAACCTGGCGAGAGTAGACTGGGAGAAGTATCAAGCTCTGACTTCACCAGATACTCTAAAAAATCTCCATGAAGAAAGCGTTGACCAATTAGTTACAAATTTGAACAATCTGATAATGAATGGTATAGAAAAAAGTTCCTCACTTTCATCAAATAAAATATCCAAATCTGTCCCTTGGTGGAACCATGAGTGTCACTTGGCTACAAAAAATAACAAAAAAGCTTATAACCGTTTCAAAAAACATAACACCTTAGAAAACTTGATTCACCTTAAGAAATGCAGGGCAATTGCCCAAAGAACAATCAAACTAAGTAAACAAAAATCTTGGGAAAAATACGTTTCAGAATTTAATAATAACACATCACCATCAGTAGTCTGGAAAAAGGTGAAGAAAATTCTGGGGAAAAACTACCACCAAAGCATCACCGCACTAAAAATCGACAACGACAGCCTCATAACAGACCCCCAACAAATAGTAGATCAAATGGCTAAAGAATTTCAAAAAAGCTCCAGTGACCAGCAATACACCCAACATTTCATTGAGCAGAAATCAAGAACAGAGAAAAATCACATCGTAATGAATAAAAATTCCCAACATCCCATCAATGACCTTTTCACAAAATGGGAGTTTAACGAAACCCTCAACAATCTTAAAAATAAAAAAACACCAGGGCCTGACGGTATCTCATATGAAATGATACGAAACCTCCCCCAAGAAACATTAAACTATATTTTTTCCCTGTATAACCACATTTGGCAAGAAAATGTTTTTCCAACAAAATGGAGAGAGGCTTACGTTATACCAATCTTGAAGCCCAACAAAAATCGTACCGATCCCTCTAGCTATCGCCCAATCTCGTTGACAAATTGTCTATGTAAAGTTATGGAGGCAATGGTTAATAGACGTTTGATGTGGTACCTTGAAGAAAAAAAATTGATTAATAACAACCAATGCGGCTTTCGAAAAGGGAGATCCACCACCGATCAATTAGTTGCCCTTGAATCTGAAATCTCTCTTGCATTTAATGCAAAAGAACAAGTGACAGCTATATTCTTTGACCTTCAAAAAGCATATGATACTGCCTGGAAGTTTAATATACTAAAATCTCTAAAAGAGTTTGAGATCGATGGGAACATGCTGTGTTTCATAGCAAACTTCCTAAAAGATAGAACTTTCAGGGTAAAACATAACAACTACATTTCCCTTGAAGTAGAGCAAATGAATGGTGTCCCCCAGGGTGAAGTTTTGAGTGTCACTCTTTTTATGATTGCAATAAATAAAATCACCGAGGCTATTTCTCCCCATATCAAAACGTCGTTGTATGTGGATGATCTCGCCATCTACTATCGAGGAAAAAATAGAACGATTGCAAAAAGATTACTACAAAACTCGATAACAAAACTAGAGGAATGGTCATCAAACACAGGTTTCACTTTCTCACCGCAAAAAACGAAGTGTATCTTTTTCAGTCGACTCCATAAGAAGAACTCACAACCCCCAATCTTCAAACTTTATGACTCCAATATCGAAACTGTTGAGGAAATCAGATTTTTGGGTCTAACATTTGATAGCAAACTTACTTGGTTGCCTCACCTCAAAAAATTGAAAGATGATTGCTACAACAAAATGAAAATCTTAAAAACCTTATGTAATTTTGATTGGGGAGCCGATCAAGAAACCATGTTGAAACTGTACAAAGCACTCATTCGATCAAAACTGGATTATGGTAGCGTCGCTTACTCTTCAGCAAAACCAAACCTCTTACAAATGCTTGACCCCATCCAAAATACCGCCATCCGCCTTGCTTCAGGAGCCTTTAGATCCAGCCCCTCCATCAGCCTTTTATGTTATGTTGGCGAACCCCCCCTGAGCCTAAGACGGAAAAAACTAATGGTTATGTATTGTACGAATTTGGTTAATAGCGTCGACCACCCAACACACGATTACATTTTTCCACCATTACCAACAGCCCCTCGATTAAGATACGCCCCTCCTATCATAGACCAAAGACTGAAAGCAGCTTTGAATGAAATTAATCTCACTTCAATTGCCAAACCAACTTGCAACCTTCATTCAGAAACTCCCCCATGGTCTTTAACACCCCCTGAGATCAACTTAGCATTAACTAAATATAATAAAGAAAACACCCCTAGAGATATATACAAAGGAATCCTTCGTGAAATAATCCACAATTCACCCGAACATGACCAAATTTACACAGACGCTGCGAAATCTGAAGACAAAATCGGCGCAGCTTTTGTACATAACAATACCACTCGGACATATAAGATCTCAAACACCTGCTCCATCCACACAGCTGAACTTTTTGCGATACTACAAGCGGTAAAATATCTTGAAAACCAGACCAAAACAAAATTTCTGATTCTCACGGATTCCTTGAGTTCGCTTGGGAGTTTATCCCAGTATAACTCATTGAACCCGCTGTCACGAGAAATCCAGGAGAAGGTTAATAATCTTGAACTAGCCGGCAAAACAGTTGTTTTCATTTGGGTGCCGTCTCACATAGGCATAACTGGGAACGAGAAAGCTGATGAGGAAGCAAAGAGGGCACAAGTAAACGACACACTCTACGAACTTACAATCCTGTCAGATATCAAATCCAATATACAAAGTCTCTTTCTACCTCGATTTAAAGATCTTTGGGTACAAACCACTGGCAACAAACTGCGTGAGATCTCTGCATCTATTGGTCCTTGGCCGCTCAGAAAATCAAGAAGAGAGAACATAATCCTTTCGAGACTTAGGATAGGGCACTGTTTCCTAACACACTCCCATATCTTCAAAAAACTACCAGCTAAACAGTGTAATCGGTGTAACACTATCAACTCAATCCGGCATATCCTAATAGACTGCCCACAATTTCAGGAAGAGCGAGTCACAGCTGGCCTACCTGAAAATCTTCCTTCTGTCCTGAGCTCATCTAATGCCGACATGGCAATTACTTTTTTGAAAACAATTGGAATTTATCATCAAATTTAGGATCTACATCTATTTTTCTTGAACCGATCCGGCGCTAATAATCTTGATATTGATGCGCCTAATCCTGAGAGAAAAAAAAAAAAAAAAATTAAAACCGTTTTGTATATGTAAATAGGTATGTATTATGATGATTGCTAAGGAAAGAATTGAAAACTAAACTATTTCGTAGAATGCAGGGATCGCCGGTAATTCTAGTCCAGGAATTTTAGCTGTTAAAATCGCAAATAGCGAACAAAAATGAAAGCGAGCCGGATTTTTGTATATAAGCTCAGTTAGGCATGTAGTTCAACATAGTAAAAGTCCTCAAGAATCTGGTGTGAGCTTCGGCCGTTGTGGCCTCGAGAAGAACTTGAGGATCAGTTTTTCGCGTATATCTCGTGAACAATGGCACTTAGGAAGAAAATGCTTGGAAAGAAATTGTTGGAAATTTAATTGTCTATAAGAAAGGTCCTTACACATTCTATCGTCAGTCCACTCCTTCTTCGTCAAAACACAAGAAAACTAAAATAATCCAGATGCTCAATGCTGAAGACTGTATGGACCTTGAGTTTTATGATGGCGGAGTGCCACCTCGTAGATGTGTTGGTTGGTCCACTATTTCTTGATTGAAACTTGAAGCCATCAATTCGAACTATGCCGGCGGCATATACAGGGTGAAATAAAAATAAAAAGTTGAACATTTGTACCTCAAGAACCAAAATAGGTGAAGACATGTAAATCGCCATAAATAATTCTGATTTCATGGTCATAAAGTCGTCGTAAATTTGAATTAGATATCTTAAGCCGTTCTTGAAATATCTTTAAAACACTGAAGTTGTTACCGAAAAAAATAATTTTTTCGCCTACTCATCAGAAAAAAAGTTGACTGTGTTTTTTTCTGAAAGTAGTTGGCCTAGAAAGTGTTTTTCACTATTATTTAATTTTAAATGTTATTCATCATTGTTTCGATTCAAAACACCAAGTCTCGATTCAATATCTGAAGAATTACTGATATACGGAAAACTAGTTTTTTCTCGTAACGACTTCAGTCTTCTGAAGATATGTCAGAAACGGCTCAACATATTTGATCCAGATTCACGACGACTTCATGACCATGTAATAAGGAATATTTTTGGCGATGTATATGTTCTCACCTATTTTGATTCTTGAGGTACATTTGTTCAACTTTTTATTTTTATTTCACCCTGTATATGCCGCCGGCATAGTTGGTATTGATTGCGAATAGTTTCAGTCAAAACAGAATAGATCGAGCAACATCTCTACTAAGTGGCACCCCGCCATTATAAAACTCAAGGTCCATACAGTCTTCAGCATCGAGCATCTGGATTATTTTAATTTTCTTATGTTTTGACGAAGAAGGAGTGGACTGACGATGAAATGTGTGAGGACTTTTCTTATAGACAATAAAATTTCCAACAATTTTTTCAGGAGCACTTTCTTCCTAAGTGCCATTGTTCACGAGATATACGCGAAAAACTGATCCTCAAGTTCTTCTCGAGGCCACAACGGCCGAAGCTCACACCGGATTCTTGAGGACTTTTACTATGTTAAACTACATGCCTAACTGAGCTTATATACAAAAATCCAGCTCGCTTTCATTTTTGTTCGCTATTTTTTCTAAAATTCCTGGACTATTCATGAAGTTATTGAAAGTTTCATGTTAACTTACAAAAATAGCATAGAGTTACCGTCAGTTCCACAAAAAAGATGATCAGCGATCAAGGGTGATTGCGAATAACTAAACTTTTTTCCGCTAAATGCTGGGCGATTAATCACAAAAAATGTCTGGAATCAAAATCTGTAGGTACTAGACTCATAATCTTTCCATAAGTGACAGATTAACCAGCATTTCCATTGGTCAGTGAGCTACAAATTGACAAACAAAAATCGCGAATCAACTGATCTTGGATTATGTAGGTTTGTGGAACCCAGAGTTATTCAATTGAATAATTAACGCATGATTTCACGTGATTAGTGATTTAACAGTTATTCTACAGTGATTGATGTAACTTGCGATATAGGAAATCACAAATTTTCATCTTGGTAATAGTACAGGTTGATTCAAAACTGCTGGAAATCCTTCTATTTTCATTATATCGAAAGATTCTAGTAAACTATTCATGACAAAATTATACAGTAGAGTACAAAAAGTCAACTACTGAATTTGTACTGAATTTATGTTTTCTATACAGGGTGAGTAGTGACCGCTCAAAATTATATTTTTCCTGAAAGTGCCTGTAAAGTGACCTAGGATTTCTAGAGTTAACACACATGATTTGATGACTGGTGCGGAGACATTTGAGGAGGCTGTCCACATTTCTAGGGCTGTAGATGAGGTTCTCAAGCAGGGTTGTTTTGATTTGAAGAAATGAGCTGCAAATGCGACATCTCCAGGACATTCCTGAATCAGATTGTTGTTAAGCTGCTCTTTCATTTGAATGTGATTCTGGTGTCGTAACAACATTAAGTTTAAATGTATTGCCTTAATTGATTCTTACGTTGTTCATATGCATGTAGCAAACCGGGCCTTATTTGCTTGGTTTTCCCTACTCGGGATTTATTTTAAATAATTGCTGAAGCTTAATTTTTCTTGTTGTAGACCAACTGCTATTTTTCTATAGTTAATTCAAATTATGAGAGAGATTCGGAACTAAATTACGACCGCCTTAAACCCCTGCTAAACATTCCGATGCTTCAATGTGATGAATGAGTCAACCAGACGGCTGAGTTATTCCCTTGAAAACGCGAGGTTATCATATATTTTCCAGACTAAACAAAAGCTACGTGCAGATTTCAACGTCCATGAGCAGATTCCAGCGTCGCAAAGAACTGGACCCCCCAAGAAGAAGTCCGCTCTTATTGGTCCGCAAGACCACGCGGTGAAAAGATAACCCAAGTTGATGAATAGGACTAACGGGCGTCGCGACTGGCAATAAGACTTCCGACCCAACTTTGAACCGAGCTGCATTCTCGTTGAAGGCCGCGCCGCGGTTAAATTCAATTACTAAATTATTCATGGCTAATTAACTAAAGTCACTGAATTTTTAAGCCTCGGATGTGTCGGCGGAACCGTCAAGATTTGATGGTTCCTCTCAGTAAAATTCCCGAATCTTGAGTGGTCAAAGTGCCACAATTCTACTGTTAAAATCACGCGCGAGTAATCAATTGAATTCGTTTCCTTGTACTACACAGGAAATCGACGCGTCATAATATTTGAATTTCCGAGTGATTCGCGAAGACGCGTTCTTTCGTCAAACGCACCACTTATTCGCCCTAAAGACATGACCCCTGTGTTCGTCGCGAGTGAACTCTGTTGGAACCCAGCGTGAAACGTAAAAATTAGAGTCCTTATCAGTGTGACGTCACCGTATATGAGGTAAAAATCTATTGAAATAATATCCTCACGGATGACGATTGAGTCACCCGTAATAATGAATCATCTGCTATAACTATGTCTCTCTCATGCTAGTGAAATCACTCTCCCTCTCTCTTGTATTCCTTTTTACGTCATGTACACGAGCTATGACGAATAAACGCCCAGAGCGGCGTCGCGACGGTTGTTGCATTTCTCTCTCATATCTCGTTCTAAATGTATTGTTAACTATGGAAATGGTACCGTCGGGTAAAGCAGTGTGTAACGCCCTCTGGCTGTGCGAGCGCCAGTCAGAGCGCAGGACTCTGTTTTGCCGGCGCTGTCACTGAAATGTCAATGACGTCATTCAAACGTCATAGTGTCAACTGAGTTTGGTTGATCACTACTCAATGTTTTTAAAGCCACGTGGATGGCTTTACCACTTAATATTGTTAATACTAGTTTTGATAGCAATCTTGCAGTATTTGTATTTTCAATCTTGCTTATTTTTTTAATATATAATGTTTTGTTTTGAAAAATCTTTTGTGTATCTGATCACCCTTCACGTAGACAGATAATTATAAGCTGGAAGTTCCTACTTGATTCAAATGCCTCGTCTGCCGGACCTAACATAAACGCCTTTCTGAAGAGTTAAAGCCAGGATTAGATGCACGCTACCCCAACCTAGATTAAAACCGTAAGATGCACCCAGATGGTCTGTTCCCCTTCCCCTATGGATCTGTCTCTCCATATAAAATAACTGAGAACAGTGGTGGCAGCACGTTACTACCTTAGATATAATAAGCAACCCGTACTCTAACGACCATATAGGGTCATCGACCTACTATAGTTCCCCCAAACCGTACATAAGGTACAGGAACTCGTAATACTTATTATCATACATACCTACTTTATTGTGGCTACATTGTTCAGTTTATTTGAACACCAACCACCCCCAGTTTTGCAGTTGGCGGTATTTTAATATCAATTATTACTTTGGAAATGTCTTGGACATATTTCAATTGCGTCGATCGTAAACCGCAATTTCATATTCAAATTAACCCCCTTATACTAAAATCGTGTTATATTATAATAGGTGACCCTCAACCCCTTGAATCAAAGCTATCTTCAACATTTTTATCCTGTTTACTACGATTGTGGCAAATGGTAGGATATTTTTGTCTGGAACATAAGTATTTTATTATTACCATTATAACTCCCAATCATACCCTTATAGTTTTTCATAGATCCCAATTTTAATTATATCCCTGCGTGTTACATGCACGCGTTATCGTGAATCTAAGGTTACATGTCACAGGAATTGATGGATATCTTCACTTAACGTAGTCCACTTCACTTAAGTCACAAAATGTTCCTATGAAAACTGTATCAGTTACGTCTAATTGACGTCATTTTCGCGTCTTATTGAACCGTCGTGTGATTACCGCTTCCTGCCTAGCTGAATTTTTACCATACAGCTACAGGTGAAAAACTAGGTACAATGACATCCTTGCGTGCGGAAAGTACCTAACCAAAGGGTCATCAAGGTGCACCCAGATGCCGTGAGCATATCCCTGCCTCGTCTCTCATTACCTACACGAGTTCTCCCCTCGGTTTGTCCTTTCTATCACAACACGAAAACCTCAGAAAAAAAATCGGAAATAAGTATGCCGCATCATTTCGCGGGAAGTGGCCATTTTTCGACCGCCTTTTGCAGAAAAAAGCCCTTGAAAGTAATATATAAATCCCGATTAGGTACAATATTCCGCCCGGTAATTTCAGTAATTTACCGGCCGCTTTATCGTCCGTTTGCCCTCGCAAATTGCAATAATTCACGCTGATGTACTAACTCGCCGTAGATCCGCCCCTGCACCTCTGCCATGCCGTATGATACAAAGAGCCGTGAAGTTTTGGCTCCGCGCTCACGTTCTCGGCAATAAGTTCTTGGCAGAATTTTAATAATAAAATTTCCAGTTTTCAGCGCCACGTTCTGAAGTGCCGTGTACTGCAAGCAAATATCCACATCGTTCTTTTGCATTTTCGTGTAATACTGCAGCTTGCATTCGCAGATTTTGTTCCGGTTGAATCGGTCACGTTCGCTCCTTTCAATTAACTAGTCGGACGCGTCCGTACATCCCTTCTTGATTAGCTAGTTCGACTTGAGTAATTGAAGCAAGCGGAAGCACGATGCGACACCTTCTTCTTTTTACTGATGTTTCCATTTCTGCTACTACTCAGCGACTAGTAAAAAAATTAAATCGTATTGCTTCGTTGAAAAAAAGCGCATTGCCCACTCCTTGGATCCTTGCTTACGTAGTTAAATACTGCGCTTTATCTCAAGCTCCCTGCGATGCTTTTTTTTGCTTTCGCTAATTTTCGTCGTTCCTCTACACCCACTATTCTCCTCTACTTGTTCCAATTGAATATTCACCTCGCTGCCCGAGATTTGCATGTACAATTTTTTCCTAGAAACCCAGTAACCTTGTTCCGATCGATTCTGCTTTTTTCTCATTATATTATAAAGAAGGGTACGAGTATCATTGCCAGGGAAACGGGACATCAAAAACAAAGCTTCTGATGTTTGCGTAAACAAACAAAAATATCACCGCCGTCTTTATCCACCTACCTTTGTTCATGATTACATAAAACACAGTTTTATAGAATCATTCAAACGAATTCCAGAGGGGTTTGCTAACTTGAGACCGTTGTTGACCGGCGCCGGCGGGTGTACCTACTCGTCAATTTCAAGTCAATTTCACGTTGTTAGTCATTTTTACGTGATTTTTAAAACAGTAGTAAGTGACATAAAGGCCATAGGTAAAAGTTCATTCCTCGTACATAAAAGGAAGGCACGTGTAGCCTAGTACACAGGGTGTCCCAGCTAAAACAAATCAACGCGATTTTCTCAGAAAATATCAAGGCAACAAAAAAAAATCCAATTGGGGGGAAGCCTGAACTTTTAGCTTTCTTTAGAGAGGGCGCCGATGTTTGTAGGTTTTCTAGTTTCCAAGAAGATGGAATTTGAATCTGGCGAGTCACAAGAATCCAAAAAAATTCCAGACCGACAAAACAAAATACTTTAGATGAAAAAAAATCCTCTTTCTCTGGGATTTCCCTTGATGTGTCGCCAATGTCTGTACCTGGCCCAATAAGCCAGAAATTCGACCTCAAAGTCCAGTAACCACAATAATCAGAGTTCATGACGACGTCACCGATCTCACACTTGTTGATTTTCACATCAGCCAGTATTCATTGCTATGGAGAATCCAGGTATGTTGATTGAAAAAGTGTTAGAAACGGCTGGTGTTAAAATCAACAAGTGTGTGATCGGTGACGTCACGGATTCCGATTATTGTGTTTGCTGGACTTTGAGGCAGAATTTCTGGCTTATTTCTCCCCCTACCCGCCTCCCCATATAAATTAACTGAGTCGGTGGTGGCAGTGTACGTTACTACCCTTAGGATAAGCACCCCCTATTCGGAACGACCATACAGGGTCATCGACCTGCTAATGTTCTCCGAGCAGTATATAAGTTACAGGGACTTGAAGTACTTATTATTATTTCTCCCTATTCTTATTGTGTCCAATTGTTTATTTTGTTTGAACATTAACCCCCAACCCCTGGTGTTACAAATGGTGGCATCAGTGCTGGATTCTTTATACACGTTTAATCTATCTTTTTGACAAGTAGTAAGCGCGGGGATTTCTCCTAGTGCTATACAGGGTGATTCAAAAATGGCGCATTCCCTCCCGTGTACGTTGTGGGAGACGTTGAGAGAGCACGGAAAAAATAGTAAAAAAAAATTGGCTCATTTATCCTTCGAGTTATGAAGAGGTGAAGTTGAGAATTTAACTTCTTCAATTTGCATGATTTCAAAGCAAAGCATTGTTACTTGCGAAGAGTCACATGTCGTTGGTAGTTCCCGATTGAAAATTCCTTTTGCAACTGAGATTTGAGTCGTATTTTCAAATTTCAAAATTCGTCTTTCACCTCAAAAGTGCCGTAAAAATACATTTGGCAAGTATGTTTGGTATGGTCTGGCAGGTTCTACAGAGTTTCCAGGGTAACAATCCTAACAATACAATAATGCTATTGTGATGTACCTCTTTGATGTAAAGGTGCCAGGTAGGTACTAATGCGATGCTGCCAGATTGGACAGATTTGTTTTTGTTAATGGCCTGCAAATCGAAGCCGATTAATTTTTTTTATTATTTTTCCCATGCTCTGTCAACATCCATTATAACGTGCCCGAAAGGAAATGCGCCATTTTTTAATCACCCTGTATAGATATTTTTTTATACTTAGTAAAAAGCTACTTTAACACCCCTCCCATTGTTACAGGGGGTTAAATAGAGTATAAAAGATATAGCCAATTTCCCGTAAGGGGAGATATTCCAGCACCGTCTTTGTTTGAAGTAATTTAAAAATCACGTTAGAACGGTCCGTCAAAGGATGGTTATTGTGTGTAGTAAGCTATGTGCCCAGAGGTAGTCGTAGTCTCGATACAATCTACCCTCAACAAAAGGTAAGTGCACGTCATATTAAAAGAAAAGCGAAAGGTGTATTTTGAGTGAGTTACGCCTGGCGAAAACAGAGTGATTGAATTGGCGACTAACGCTCCCTTACCGGGTGAATACTTTTGCTTTGGCCGGAAAAAAGGGCCACTCAAAATAAGTGATTGATAATCATTAATTCCGGGTTATTATCCATCTGGTGGTGTGGTGTTTTGAATACAAAGTTTGATTATTGAAAGGGTTATTGAAGAGGTGACCATCCAATCAATCCGATGTCTACCACACTTGAAAGTCCGCGGTGCCATTTACCACAAAATTAGTTGAGCCATAATGGCGCTGAAGCGAATGAGAGAAACCAACATGCTGCGAGATCCCAAATTATTGTGCTCCTTTGTTTTATGCTGATAGGATGGAAACTCTCTGCAAAAAAGGCCACAAGTGACATTCGTGTGATCCGTAAAGGGCCGGAGTTCCAAGTCTAGAGTTGATTCATTCTTAAAAAGAGCTACCTGTTGAAATCCCGTTCAAGCGTTATTAAAGGGTTGTGGAATTTGCATGTTGGAATCAAGCCGCGGGGTCGCGATCGTGAGAACTCGGGGAAACTACAAATGATGGATTTCATACAGTGGTCAAAAGCCAAGCATACATCGTGAATTGTGTCCTCCAGTTATCTATTAGAGATCTATCATAATTTCTCTATTGCTGGTGGAGCCAGCTACCTTTTTCTTAAATGGGATAGAGTAATCCACCGTGCCTGTTTGAGCTAGCTCGCAATTTTCAGTCTGTTCTAGCCGACGGAAGCATCTCCATCTACAAGACGGCCAAAATATTGTCAGCTAGAATAGCTGATGAGGAACCTTGTTGTAACTAGACCTCCCATAGTGTTATCGTAAATAAATAATTAGACGAGACACCTCGTAGCACCATTATGGTGTTTAACAAGCAGAAATTGTCACCACGAAGACGAGTTTAACCGTTTCAAAAGCAGACCCGATATTATTTGACTAAAATCCCGAGACAAAGTCGAGGGATTTTGTCCAAGATAATATCGGGTCTACTTTTCGAGTAATTGATAGTTTGTTTGAGGAATTTAAACATTTAACTCGAATAAAACACAAAGCACGTATTGAATTCAGCAGATGATCGCCCAAATAGACTACTAGTAGAAATAGTAGGTCCAATGTATCATTGTATTGAACTGTCAATTTCAAAGCATGCCTTGTTGGAAAAAAAAATCAATTTCAAGAGAAGGGTAAAAATGTTTGTTTTTTCTTATTCCTAATAACTGAATACACTTGCGAAGCTCACTACTAAATCAAGCTAATTCTGCTTGGCTAAACAATAATTATCTTGTCATGAGTGGTAGTTCACAACACAGTAGTTTCACATTGGCGGTAGACTGGTAGAGCTAAAAACTGAATGTCACTAACAGCTGTTGACAGCGCATTAATGGAGAGTGCACAGTCGCGGATCAAGGAAGGGGCTTCGTTGCTGGAAACAATGCTGAGATGGAGTCTAATAGGTTGTAAAATTGTATTTTAGTAAGTGGAAGACCCTTTGAACGCACCAGTACTCAAATTTCAACCCAAACAAGTATAAATACAGTCGTTTCAATTACATATTATTCGTGGGCCCAAAAATATTTCAATTCGGTGCTACTGCCTAGTCTAGTGTGCATTAATCACCTCCTAGTGTGCATTAATCGATAGCTTAAACCGGGTCACGTGGGTCTCATTCGGTTGTTCTGATTGGTTGAATTGGGTATGTGAGCGATAATCAAGATTATTCACCTGCTGAATTCATTTTAATGAGATTAAAAATAATCATCATACCAGCTCTGTACTGTTCCTTATTTCTCATATCTGGGACGTTGTAGGTACGTACATGATTCAAACATATACTCACGTTCGAAAACCGGCTTGTACAACAGCGTTGTTAAAATTGCACGCTTCTGGATCGCGCCGTCCTTCTGGCCGCCCCCGGATACGCCAGCTAACCCGAACCCTTTGTGTTAATGATGCAGCAGCGCTTAGCTTTGTGCCGGATGTTTGCCGTGGTAGTAATCACTGTGTAACGTGAATCTTTCTGAATAAATTGCCGCGAAAAAAGCACAGCACGAAGCGCAACACCAGCTGAATAACGCATACAGTTCGAGGAGTTTCGAGTGGGCGCGAGGAGTTTCGCGCGAAAAATTCGCACGAAGAATTCGCACCACGAGGGCGAGGAGGGTGTAAATCCTCGAGGGCTTAGTGTGGGCTTCGAGGAGTGTGCTTCGCCGAGGGGCGACGGCGGCCGCCTCGACGAGCTTTTATTGGAGTGGACTTTGGGATTTGAAATTACGAGCATATAAGCGGAATTGGAGTCGGGAGTTCGGGACCCTTTGCTCGTTGCTGCCGGTGGTGGTGTAGTGGCGAGAGGCATTCATTTCATCTAACTTCCAAATGTTTCCTCGTCCTCGAACAGAGCCGTTGGAATGAGAGATGGGCGCGGAGATAACACGCGTTTTCTCATTAGGCGTTATACGTCTATATCCACATCGCCGTATCCAAGATCGATATTGTGTCGTTAAACTAATCGAGAGCGGCACTAGAATGTTCTGGAATAACCTGAGTGTATTTACAGCTGCCGGCTTATCAACAACAATAATAATATGATATGAGTATATGCTCATACAGCCAAGGGTATCACAACGAATTGTATAGAGTACAGTGTAGTACAGAAGATTCCTCTTATCGGGTTATTATCATTATCAACGCCGCTACGCAGCTTGGTTATCACATAGACGTAAAATACGTAAAAACGACGTAAAACTAACAGATTCCCAAATCGTCATGGTCATAGCAAAAGATCTTTGCTATTCCTACGTCTTCTCTACACCAAAACAAACCACCCATCCAGGAAAGTCACGTCAAGACATTAGTAGGTTGGTAACGTGAAAGCGACGTTATTCTGACGTGACCCGACAATATCCCCAGCTGAATATGTTAGCTTTCCAATCACTCTGATAATTGATCGGCGTTATATTTTTCATTTGTCTATTAGAGAAAACAGCAATGGTGATTTGCACAAGAAGTCAGTGGGGTCTTATACGATTTTTTTTTATTACTTCAAATTGTTCTACAAGGTGAGTTTGCTACATGAATGATAATAGTTCGTCTCAAAAGCCTCTACCTTTTTTTTTGAAATGTTGAAAATCGAGGCGGAAATAACCTCGATTAAATTTCAACGTCTGATGACGTAGACGGACGAGTTGAGTTTTCGCAATGGGATGGTCGTAGCTGGAGCCTTGTTGCCAAATTGTGTGACAGGCAGTCAAGATTCGCATGAATATTTTGATATTCCTTAGGAAAAAATCACTTCGACAAAACAACACGTTAGGTGGTATGTTTTTGGATACAATGGAATACATTTTTGAGGCATGAACAATCCATTTTTGGTGTTTGCAATGGGAGTCCATTATAAATCTGGCAGCTTTGCAACAAGGAAACGTCATTTGAACGACGCTGTTGCCACCTTGTTAATTGTCTGTTTTGACAGAACGGTGGTTAAATCGAAATTATTTGTTCGGTACATTCTGCAAATGAACAATGATGTCATCGAAAACATGCATTTTCAAGGGATATCCCAACACCTCTTCAAGTGACCCACAAAAAATTGTCATCAGTGTACCCAAGTCTCAACCCCTGAGAAACAAGTGCCATACAGCTACCGACGACAAAAGCCCAGCCCCATGGGGCGGCGGATATTTTTTGCTGTGAAAATCATTCCAATGTAGGTAGAATCGTTGAACTTTGTGACCCCTCACCTGCAACAGTTAGTTTTTTCACAGCTGGAATCCGATGCCCCAAACTAGAAGTAGAATGTATAAGGTTGTGGGGTCGGTTGTGGGCTTAAAAACCATTCAAGGAGAATATGTAGTACCTCCCTCCAGAAATTGAGCTAAAAAAAAAAGCCTCAGCTAACTCCTTTTACAAAGAAAAAGAAATATGAGCTCACTACCTCACTGGCAGCAGATCGTGGAGGTATGCGAAGAAAATGATTTCAAGCAACACTTCGAAATGGATGTGGCAGGAAGTGAAATCATATGTTACCATATGTTACTCTGCCTGCAAACTAGCCACACTCAACATGTTCTGTTTTTACAGTTTATTCAACTTCATTAAAACATTCAGTTGTCAACTGTATAAAAATTAAAACAAATGAACCTGTTACCCATATACTATTCAGTTTTCAGTGTTTAATTAAGTATAGTATGCATTTACAGTGTACTTATACTAATTAATAACAAATCCTGAATATGTACTGAGTACTCCACTAGATCCATTACGCATGGAGCAAAAAACTGTTTGAGAACTATTTTTTTTAAGCAAGAGATCATTTTTTTGACTCTCATGTACCTACCTATACTATTTTGTCAAACTGGCCACTTATTACACACGTCACTTCCAATGAAAGATCACTGCAGTATTTTAAAGAGGTTTCATGTTGTAACTTCTGTATTGTTTTACAGTGTACTAGTGTCCTCAATAAACAAATGATGAAGGGAAACCTTATGTGCATCGGTTTCCTTATCACTCTAAAAAGTGAATAAAATTCCATCTGAATTTGTTTTTAATCCACTTTCAACTACTTTGAGATCTGAGGCTGTTGATTCAGTGGTACTACTCTTAACTTTGAAAATTTCCTGGAGTGTTTGTCCTATGAGGGTAGTTCCCACTTTGGCTTAAGCAGATTTTCTCCAATAGCACTCTGTGGAGGTTACTGATGGATTTTGGCTTTTGTTCAGTACCCAATATAGGAGGGCGACGCTATGCTTACAGCCTCCTGTAACAAAGTTACACAATAAATTTTAATTAAATTCAAATTTGTTGATACCAAACTACAAAACAATGATATCCTTCACTTCGTCAAACTTGAATCGTAAGAAGTTTGCTAACAAAATAATACCGCACCCTACCTGAACTAGCCGCACAATCTCCACAGGTACATGAGACAACCTCCTCTGTTTCTTCTTCAATGATGACTGTAACAGCATATGGAGTACTTCGGACTTTGTGCTCCGGTGTTACTTTGGCTTTGACAGTACATAACGTTTTATCACGTTCCACCTGGACAAGCCCTATTGCTTCGTCTCCATATGTTTGTTTGCTACTTCTGCAAAAAAATGAATGATTGATTGGGATCAAGTAGGTGCTAAAGGCTCGCTTGCCGCTTGCTTGTGAGTCACAAAGCCTTACCTGCTAGTTTTGACATTTCTTACGCCATGTGCGAAAAAATCTGCGTTTCTTCTATAAAAATTGTCTACCATGTCCGCATCGACTTCTGGAAGATTTCTGTCGTTGACTTCTTCGAAACCAGCTTCCATTTTTTCCCAATTCAGCACAAAAACAACTCAATACGTTCAGCAAATATGACCGCCAACTCTCACAACAAGAGAAATCAGGAATGTGAGGTTAGATAAATGACAGACATGTAAATAATGACAACGTGGCAACGCTGCTTCATGTCAACTGCGGTCTTGCTTTCATTTCATTGGTGGATGAGTTTAGCCGCGAATTCAGTCGATTTAAACAGAGGGAGTGTGAAGAGCCTTTCAAGCTCTTTTCCCTGGGCCGATTTTTTGTTTGTTTCATCTTCACAGTATTTGATTTTAGGTACTTGAGCATCGATTTACATAAGAAAATCGCATTTTGTGATTTTCGTTCAAGACCCCATTATTCTTGGTTTGAAAAAAGGTCAAAATAACGTCAATCGGATGTGACTGACTTTGTTCTCAACGTCCTTTGTATCAAGCCCAGCCAGGAGCTTGATATTCATTCACTGACAATCAAGTTCAAGTTGATAACGTGAAATAGACGTCAGTCTGATATCCTAATAATGATTGTCATGCTCATATCAATAATTTTCATATACGAGTGAGAAAGATCAAGTTACTTTTCATCAGGTCAGACTGATTTCAGGTCAGGATCAACATCAAAACAACTTGTATCCGTCAAGGCTTGACGTCATTTTTCAGGTGATCATTCGTCATCCAGAGCATAGTTCGTCAGCAACGTTACTAAGAAATGTTCTGATTTGATTGAAGTTATGGGCATGGGAACTGAGTAAGTGGGAAATAATTACATCAGGTCATGTCACATAAGCACTTTATAGTCGTAACGTGGAAACTACGTCAACTTGACGTCGTTTTTCGCTCATTGATGAATACTGGACATCAAATCAAGTGATTATCCGTCCTTTCAACTCATGCCCGCTGCTCAAGTGAATTGCGACCCGTTACGTAACATCAACACGAAGATAAACACGTGATTGTAATGTGAAAATTACGTTGATTTGACGTCATTTGTAGGCAAATTGCGCGACGTGATTCACCCGTATTCCGAATGCTACCACTGATTTGAGAATAAGGTAAATTTGACGTCACTTTGAGGTGATCGACGACTTTTCCAATAATTTGGTCCTCACCCGTGCGATGTACGTAGGTGGGTACCAGCCTGCCAGGACATTACCTACCGTTGGCTTGAAAATTACGTGAAGTTGACGAGTATACCTGCCGGATTTGGAAGCAATCAAAGCCATAGCTCATTTCCAGAACATTTCTTACGCTATACGTACTTAACTTTCACACTTCTTTTCATCGCATCCCATATCACATTAAAATTCCAAGCTCAAGCGTTCCCAAACTGCCGAAATTTCATGTTATGGTCCTCGGAGTCAACCCCTTGAGGGAGTGCAGGAGCCTGAATTATTATGTCTCTCGATTTGGGCGTCGTCGCCGGCGGCAAAGAGCATTTCCTTCTCTCGAGAGCCCCGAACTAAGCCCCATCCAGCACTTATTTACAATTTTCCAGGATTATGGGCGGGCGTTTGGCCGTATATGCGGAGGATTCAAACGGCTTTGTTTTGCATCCTGAATGTCGTAAAGTATCTCCCGTATCTCTCGAGGACAACTGCTGTTTGCGAATTGCAGCCTGATGCGACACTTAAACGTAATTTGTACGAAAACTCTTGTCGTTTTAGCCATTATATAGGGACACAGAAATTGACAAATACTGACATGGTGGAGTCACTGATGAATAATTAGTACCTGAAATAACGTAAGAAAGACGTCATTTCACCGCTTCACAGCAGGCAATTCAAAGTGACAACAACAAACTCTTTTATCGCCTTTCACAACACGCAACCTTCATAAACCAGAAGGATACTCGAGTTAGTGGGGATTGATCAATTGGGGATGTTATCACATCAGATTGACGTCATTTTCACGTTGTTGAACCCGCTAGGCTGACGAGATACGACATAATCATGAAACAGCTAGTTGGCTACAGATCCAGGTGACAAGGATGCAAAAATTGAAGAAAAAAATAATTGAAATCGATGAGCAGACGACGTCGCCGTCGCCACTGCAAGTGTGACGCTGATTCAATATAATGCATTGGTCAAACTGGTTGACGAGATTTTGTTGAGTGCCATTTTTGCGTGGACTCAACCTCAAAAGGAGGTCCCGTTATTCTTCCTACCTATGACTGAACTATGAAGTCCTTATACAAGGGCACAAAAATGGGCAACCATTTGAACCGGTGGAGTTGAAAACGAAGGATTACCTGAAAAAACGCGGTAAAGACGTCATTTTACCGCTTAAAATCCTGTAAAAGATGATTTAAAGGTACTTAAATATATTCCTCTATCGCCTTTCATGAGACACACCTACATGGATCAGAAGGATGCTCGAGTAATGAATCTCAGAGACTGATCAACAGGAGATATTGTCACGTCATATTAACGTCCTTTTCACGTTGCTAAGCTCGTCATGATGACGAGATGTAGAACAACCATACTCGAGCTAGTTGGCTACGGTTCCAGGAGGGAGGGTTTTGCTATATACAAGTTTTGATGACAGCGGATGTAGAAATTAATGAAATCTCCACTGCTGACGACGTTGCCGGTAAGCAGAAGACGTTATCTTGAAGTTATCTCCAAGTTTAAAACTAGCTGAATGATGATTTTTCCTCTCATATACCTACAAGAGAAGCAAAATCATGACCTATTGTGATATGGTGTCGAACACGTCAGATCGACGTGATTTGAACGTCATTTCAACGTTTTCGAGATTACTAGCCAACGTGACGTAATTATTCTCAAGCTAGTTAGTTGGAGGCTCTAATGACTGAGCAGGCGTGTGGATCAAAGAAATCGTTACTTGAGCACCGTTACGAAGACGTCGAGCTTCGTCGAATTGACGTCATTTCTACGTTTCAACTAAAAGTTCCACAATGGCTTTCTCACATAGTGACTTGAAATTAACGTCAATGTATCTCGAAACTATTCCCTTTGTGAAAATTTTCATATTCTTCTTCCGCCCTGATCATCTGCTCACCTCTACTGCTCACTGCTCTACGCTTACACTTTCTGTAGAAGATTAAATGAATACTGGAAAAATAACGTGATATAATGTCAGATTGTTAGATTGACGTCAACATTACGCTTCCAACAAGTAAGCTGAGAACAGTTTTTTGTGATGAATCACTGATTATTACATTTCTTTGACGATCTGACGTCGTAGCACATCAAATAACGTCTTTTTCACGTTGCTGATTTTACGATGTTTCTTGAAACTCACATCTCTTTTCTATCAAGGTTGTCCAAACAAAGATTTTGATAACTAGGTCGAAGAAGAAGTGAAAAACTATGCCGGATTGATCGTCACCGACGTGTAGAGGTTTTCGTCAGTTGGACGTTACATGCACGTCACAAACTAACTGGCTATTTGTTTTTGCAATCACACTGTAGTAGCAGTAGTGAAGTGGAAGAAAAGTTCAGTCGGATAATGATATAATTTATTCGCTACAAAAACAATAATCGTCTCCAACAATAACTTTCACTGACGTCATTTTTACGTTATTGAACCAACGCAACGTGTGGAAATGGAATGGATTTATACATGCACTGCTTTCTCGAACGCTGACTTTTGCCTCAGCGATCATTGCTTTGTTATGTATAATAAAAAATTGCTCCATAACGAACAAAAATTTTGTCCAGTAACGTCAGAATAACGTCACTTTCACGTTATCCACATCAAAATTGGATTTTGACGTGACGTTATCATTATATAGCTGGTTAGCATGAGGTCTCAGAAAATGAACATAGTGGGATCAAGAATGTGATATCATTCCAAAGCGAAGAACGTGGAAATAACGAGTTTATGACGTGGCACGAAGTAACTTTTCTCGAGCTGTTCGGCTGAAGGTTGTAGTAACTCGGCGAATGTAGTTACTGAACAACTTTTTGGCCAAAAACGTTACTGATAAGGTTCTTGGGATACGTCGACCTGACGTCATTTTTTTTGTTAAGATGAGTGAGAGTTTTGTCACCGACGTCATCAATTAGCAGAAGACGTCACCTTGACGTGATTTTCCATTGAAAACTAGCTTCATGATAGTCTTCTCACACAAGTAAAGCAGAATAATGATATCTTTCAAAGTGGTGTGGAGCACGTGAGATAAAGGTTATTTCAACGTTTCTGAGAATATAAGCCGACGTGACGTAGTTCATTCAAAGCTGGTTAGTCTAAAGTTTTGTTGAGTAGGCGAATGTGTGAATCAAAAAAAAATCGGTACCTTTCTGAAAACGTAACGGTCTCAAAGACGTAAGACTTTTGTCAACTTGACGACATTTTCACATTGTAAACTAGTAGCTGCGTGCTGCGTGGTGTTTTTTCATACACAAGTGAAGCAGGATGATTCAGCTATAAGACAAAATAATAATGACTAGGAAATAGCTAGTGTCAATCACGTCAAATAATGTCATTCTCACAGAGCTCAACGACGTGAAACTATTTTCAGTCGATTTGTATCATTATTCCATTTTTCCGCCTTCATAATTTGCTCACCGTTGTATTTCAAACTGGTCTATCTCCACTTTTTTTTTCAACGCAATGCACGAGTACGTGACAAAAAAACTGGGAAAAAATTGAACCAATTACGTCGTATGACCACATGAAAATGACTCAATGTAACATCAGACTGATGTGAGCATCATGCCCCATATCAGTAAGCTGAGTATCGTTTTTTGTAAAGATTCCACTCTTTTGACCATCTGATGTTGTAGCACGTCAGAATTACGTTATTTTCACGTTGAATCCAAATATTCCTCAGAAGTGACGTACTTTTTTCTCAGAGCTGTTGTGCCAAAAGTTTTGATGATCGGCCGAGGTGGGAGTAGAGGAAGTTGCCAATAAAAAGTCACCGACCCGTAAAAGTTGTTGTCAGTTAGACGTTTCTTTCACGTTACAAACTAACTGACTAGTTGTTTTTGTAATCACACTTGCAGTAGGTAGCAGTAGTGAAGTGGGGGAAAGGCCAAGTCGGATAATAATATAATTTGATCGCTACAAAAGCAGTATCCAACAATAACTTTTATCAACGTCATTTTCACGTTATTGAACCAGCGCAGCGTATGGAAAAAGATTGAATTAATTTTTCTCTGCTTTCTCAAAACGATTATAAATCATTGCTATGTTATGTAGGATAATAAGAAAATGACTCCGTAACGAACCAAAAATTGCGTCCAGTAACATTAGAATAACGTCACTTCCACGTTATCTACTTTAAAATTGAATTCTGAAGTGACGTTATCATTATGTAGCTGGTTAGCATGAGGTCTCAGAGAATGAACTCAGTGAGATCGACAATGTGATGTCATTTCAAAGCGAAGAACGCGAAAAAAACGAGTTTATGACATTGCACCCCGCATTGCACGAAGTAACTTACCTCGAGCTGTTAGGCTGGAGGTTGCGGTACTCGGCGAATGTAGTTACTGAACAACTTTTTGGTCAAAAACGTCACTGATTAAGTCCTTAGAATACGTCGACGTGACGTCATTCATTCGTTGAAAGATGTGAAGAAGTTTTGTCACCGACGTCACCAGTGAGCAGAAAACGTCATCTTGACGTCATTTTTATTAAAAACTAGCTAGATAGCGATCTTTTTAAACAAGTAAAGCAGAATAATGATATATTTCAAAGTGTGGAGCACATCAGATGAACGTTATCTTAACGTTTCTAAGAATATAGGCCGACGTGACGTAGTTTTCTCAAATCTAGTTAATTGGAGGTTCTGTTGAGCAGGCGTACGTGTGAATCAAAAGAAAATTGATACCTACCTGACAACGTAACTCTCTCGAAGACGTAAGGCTTCCGTCAACTTGACGTCATTTCCACGTTGTAAACCAGTAGCTGCATAGTGTTTTCTTCACACAAGTGAAGCAGGATGATGAGATAAAATGCAAAATAATACCGACTAGCGAATATCAAGAGTAAAATCACGTCGAGTCATTTTCACAAAGGTCAACGACGTGAAATTGACGTCAAATCGTTCCAAAGTTATTTTTTTGGTCTTTGTATTTTTCACCATTTTCACGCCTTCATGATTTGCTCACCATTGTTCTTTGAACTGTTCAATCCCTACTTTTTCTAACAAAATGCACGAGTCGAGTACGCAACAGGAAAAAAAATTGAAATACTTGAACCAATTACATCACATGACCATATGAAAATGACGTGATGTAACATCAGACTTACGTCAAGATCACGCCTCCAATCAATAAGCTGAGTATCGGCTTTTGTTGAGATTTTACTATTTTGACGATCTGATGTCGTAGCACGTCAGAATAACGTCATTTTCACGTTATTTTTAAATATTTCTCGACAGTGAGGTACTTTTTTCTCAAAGCTGTTGAGCCAAAGGTTTTGATGACTAGGCCAAGGTGGGAGTAAGAAACGTTGCCTGATTGAACGTAACCGACGTGTTGAAGTTTTCGTCAGTGATACGTTTCTTTCACGTTACAAACTGGCTAGTTGTTTTTGTAATCACACTTGCAGTTGCAATAGTGGAATGGAGGAAAGACTCAGTCAAATAATGATATAATTTGATCGCTACAAAAGCAGTCTTCAACAAAAACTTCTACTAACGTCATTTCTACGTTATCAAAGCACCGTGTGGAATTGGAATGAATTCATTCATGCATTGCTATGTTATGTATAATCAAATTATGGCTCCATAACGAGCCAAACATTGTGTTCAGTAACGTCATTTTCACGCTATCTACTTTAAAATCAAATTCTGACAAGACGTTATCATTATGTAGCTAGTTAGCATAAAGTTTCAAAAAATGAACATAGTGAGATCAAGAGTGTGATGTCATTTCAAAGCGAAAAACGTGAAAATAACGAGTTTATGACGTAGCACGAGGTAACTCCTCGAGCTGTTCGACTGGAGGTTGTGGTAACTTGGCGGATGTAGTTACTGAACAACTCTTTGGCTAAACACGTTACTAGTTAAATTCTTGGAATACGTTGACTTGACGTCATTTTTATGTTATAAACTGAGTTAGACTTTTGTCTTCGACAAAACCGACAAGTAGAAGACGTCATTTTGCCGTTCTTCTTACACTAGAAACTAGCTGGGTTTTTTTCGCTTACGCAAGTAAAGCAGAATAATAATATATTTCACAGTGGTGTGAAGCACGTCAGATGAGCGTCATTTCAACGTTTCTGAGAATGTGAGCCGACGTTAGTTCTTCCAAAGGTAGCTAATTGGAGGTTTTGTTGAGTAGGCAAACGTGTGAATCAAAAGAAAATCGGTACCCACTTGAAAACATAACTGTCTCAAAAACGTAAGGCTTTCGTCAACTTGACGTCATTTCTACGTCGTAAACTAGTAGATGCATAGTGCTCTTTTCACGCAAGTAAAGCAAGATGATAAGGATGAAATGCAAAATAATACCGACTAGCAAATAATATCTGAAGTAAATCACGTCGAGTCACTTTCACAAAGGTCAACGACGTGAAATTGACGTCAAATCATTCCAAAGTTATTTTTTTAGGTCTTTGTATCTTTTTTTTCCCATTTTTACGCTTCCATTATTCGCTCATCATTGTACTTTTAACTGTTCTATCCCCACTTTTTTTTCCAACAAAACGCACGAGTACGTCACAAGAAAAATTGGAGATACTTGAACCAATTACATCACATGACCACATGAAAATGACGTGATGTAACATCAGACTAACGTCAAGATCACGCCTCCAGTCAGTAAGCTGAGTAGGTATCGGTTTTACTTTTTTGATGATCTGATGTCGTAGCACGTCAGAATAATGTCATTTACACGTTGTTCTTGAATATTTTTCGGAAGTGAGGTACTTTTTCTCAAAGCTGTTGAGCCAGAAGTTTTACTTTTGATGACTAGGCCAAGGGGAGAGTGAGAAACGTTGCCTGATTTAACGTAACCGACGTGTTTAGGTTTTCGTTAGTTGGACGTTTCTTCAACGTTACAAACTGGCTAGTTGTTTTTGTGATCACACTTATTGCAGTTGCAGTAGTAGACTCAGTCAAATAATGATATAATTTGATCGCAACGAAAACTTCTACTAACGTCATTTTTACGTTATCAAAACAACGTGTGGAAATGGATTAAATTCATTCATGCATTGCTCACGTCAGAGTAACGTCATTTTCACGCTATCTACTTCAAAATTAAATTCTGACAAGGCGTTATCATTATGTAGCTAGTTAGCATGAAGTCTTAGGAAATGAACATGATGAGATCAAGAATGTGATGTCGTTTCAAAGCGAAGAACGTGAAAATAACGAGTTTATGACGTAGTACGAGGTAACTCTCCTCGAGCTGTTCGGCTGGAGGTTGTGGTAACTCGGCGAATGTAGCTACTGAACAACTTTTTGGCCAAACACGTTACTGGTCAAGTTTTCGAAATACGTTGACTTGACGTCATTTTTACGTTATAAACTGAGTAAGACTTTTGTCTTCAACGAAACCGACAAGCAGAAGACGTCATCCTGCCGTTCTTCTCACATTGTAACTAGCGGTTTTTTTTCGCTCACACAAGTAAAGCAAGATGATAATATATTCACAGTGGTGTGAAGCACGTCAGATGAACGTCATTTCAACGTTTCGGAGAATGTGAACCGACGGAACGTAATTTTTCCAAGGGTAGCAAATTGGAGGTTCTGTTAAGTTGACGGACGTGTGAATCAAAAAAAAAAAATCGGTACCTACCTGGAAACATAACTGTCTCAAAAACGTGAGGTTTTCGTCAACTTGACGTTATTTCTACGTTGCAAACTAGTAGTTGCACAGTGATTTTCTCACACAAGTGAAGCAGGATGATTCGGGTAAAATGCAAAACATTACCGAGTAGAAAATATCTGGAGTAGATCACATCGAGTGATGTCACTTTCACAAAGGTCAACAACGTGAAATCAACGTCGAATCATTTCGAAGTTATATTTTTGGTCTTTGTATTATTTCTATCCATTTTCCCGCCCTCATCATTTGCTTGACATTGTACTTTGAACTGTTCTAGCCCCACTTTTTTTTTAACAATGCAAGAGTACGTGAGAAAAGAAATGTGAATTATTTGAATCAATTACGTCATATGACCTCAAACTGACGTCAGCATCATGCTTCGAATAAGTAAGCCGAGTATAGTTTTTTGTAGATTCCTTTTTTTTTGTAGATCTGATGTCGTAACACTCGTTACACGTCAGAATTACGTTATTCTCACATTGATTCCAAATATTCCTCAGGGGTGACGTACTTTTGTCTCAGAGCTGTTGAGCCACAGTTTATGACGACTAGGCCTAGGTAGAAGTAGAAAACTTTTGCCTGATTAAAAGTCACCAACGTGTAGAAGTTTTTGTCCGTTGGGCGGTTCTTTTTTGTCACAAACTAACTGGCTAGCTGTTTTTGTAATCACATTTGTAGTAGGTAGCAGTAGTGAAGTGGAGGAGAGGCTTAGTCGGATAATATAATTTGAACGCTTTAAAAGTTGATCTTCATAGCTTCATAACTTTCACTGACGTCATTTTCACGTTATCAAATCGACGTGACGTGATGGATTGAATTCATTTATCCACTGCTTTCTTGAACGATCAGCGATTTTTATGTTATGTATATTCAAATTATGGCTTTATAACGAACCACAAATTGTGTCCAATAACATCCACATCACGTCACTTTCACGTTACTTTAACTTTCAGGCTACGTCATCTTGACGTCATTTCAACGTTGTAGACTGACTGAGTAGCAGTTTCTGTAGTTACGCGAGTGGAGCAAGCGGATGCTCACTTGAGTAATAGGTAATAGATCAGAAATGATGTTATAGTTACGTCAGTATTGAAATGTTTGACGACGAGAAAATCACGTCATTTAGATAACTTTGCCAGCAATTTTTCTTATAGCTATTCAAGAGTATAAGCGAGAATGGCTCTTGAACACGGTATAGTGATGATTGCCAAAATCGCATCACATCAAATTGACGTCATAATTATTATTATGTTCAATTGAGGTAATTAAACGTCGTGAAGTTGAAAACGACTTTGATCCAATTTGAGCTGACTGGTATCTGGGTCGCGGTTTTTGAGCATACGAATACAGAATCGGCAGTAAACTCAAGCCGAATTAGAGCAAAACATGCGGGATAAGGCACACGTAAAGGAAGACGTATGTTAATGGACGAACATCTGGGAGCGGAAAAGGAGTATAAAGGATAAGGAACGACGAAACGGGGAACAGGCAGACACAATATCCCGCGGGAAGACCTGGCTGAAGACACACACACCGACGCACCGACGTCATATTTCACTGCCGAAATAATGCTCGCCCCCTTCATTACTTATTCCGACGACGGTATTTCTAAAAGAAATGCACAAAATTGTAGGCCCTTATGGGATTACGGCCCGTGCGAAACAAAGAAGAGAAAAAAGAGTAAATGCGATAACCGCTTTACGGTTGTTGTTGTTGCTGTTCGGGAGCTCTTCCCATGGCGGATTTTGGGAGGCCGAAAAAAAAACGGCTTGCCGGCCTTGAATTTCGTTAATTAAAACTTTTAATTGAGTCTTTTGGTAGTGTAGCAATTTGTAATTTTCCGCAAAGTTACAAGAATGTTGCGGCAGAAGGTCTGGAGGAAAACGTTTTTAAATTAAATTTAATACTTAATTTTCCCAAGTAAAGCACGCGGTTTATGACCGTTACTACATCTGTCATCTGTCTACAGCAGAGTTTTATTTGCCAGCATGCCTTGCGGAGCTTCCGCACAAAGTCCGATAAAATCCAGCGAATTTATCATCTGCGCTGGCTAGGTATACGCCGGTTCCATTCAAATCCATCAAGCTTTTTATTAATGGCTTGTTACCCCAAACAACGATCAAGCTAAGTATTCGTTTGTATAAAATTCGCAGTATTACAATAATTCTGTGAGTTTGTTGAACCGATAAACAAATCGAAGCTTATAAGCTCATCAAAGTTGTAGCCTTTTCATCCCACTTGTCCATCAGTGTTTGGTCCTTCGAGCCGGATTTCTTGGATTGTTCGGCGTTGATTGGGTGATAATGGAAGTGAGAAATCAGAGCAATTGAGAGCGGCAAGGATGAGGTTTGGAAACCCGGAGGCTAGAATCAAAGTCAGACCATAGAAACTAGTAGAATACACAATGTAGATGGGTATATACGGGAACACAATAATAATGCGAGGGAGAGGATTCGAATCTGTGCCATTAGAGCTCTCTAATGCATAATTTATCCGCATATACACCCTTCCAAGCTCTATACGCCTAATGCTGCTGGATATTATTGCAGCTAGCTTGTTGTATGCGGTAAAATATGGTTTGATGATCGATCTCTGGCGGCGATGAAGCTACAAACAATGATAATGACAAACCTAGACATCAAATGATACCTTACACCATTCGCTTTATGTATGAACTTTTATTGCATATCTATTGCAATATATTGATAATTTTGCAGCATAGAAACTTTATAGCAGCTTTTTTGCGAGGGGTCAACCACCATCGACAGTCCGTGTACAAATTTCCGACAGTCATGACTGTCAGTCACCACAGTCTCTACAATCTTGCCCACAGTCACCACAGTCAAGCTGACAGTCATGACAGTCCCTACAGTCATGATCACAGTCACGACAGTCATGATCACAGTCCCCACAGTCAAGCTGACAGTCACCACAGTCTTGTTCACAGTCTCTACAGTCTTGCCGACAGTCTCTACAGTCTTGCCGACAGTCTCTACAGTCTTCACAGTCTTCCCCACAGTCTCCACAGTCAAGCTGGCAATCACGAGGGGTAGTTGGCTTACGCATGCGCGGTACCCAGCTGGTATGCAGCTTCTCTGAGATTGTTCGTTCATGATTGTGTCTATTGATATTTCGATAGCAATGTCAGTACCGTATGATCGTATGAATGATCAAAAACTTCCCTCCTCTAGGCAGACTGTGGCCTGGCCAAAATCAGCCTTATATTTGCCTGCCAATGAAGCATGAAAATAATTTATCGGACTCCGGACAGACTTATTTATATAAATGCGCGACGCCAATTTCGAGGTTCATTTTCTGTTATTTTTTCACCACTAAATGACTTCAAGATCGCTATGTGATGTGTTTCATGAAATCGTTCGGTTTGTACCTACTTTTGACCGCTACATTCAGCCTGAAAAAGTCCACCTGTGTTATTTTGTTATTTACATTGAATAAAACTAGGAGAAATGACCCGCGCCCTGTCAATGTTAAAAGAACGAACATCCCATCAGGAGTTTCCAAAAATACCTACATGGCGATCTTTATCCCCCTGGTGGCGGGTCCATCGTTATAGCTTCAACAATTTTGGGAAGACTGCACAGCGTAAAGAACGCAAAAAAATCGCTACATCGTGGGTTGATGGATCATTACAACAATTCTAATAGCTTGAAATTCGATATACCGTATGTTCATTAAAAAATTCATTTCAAAGAGGAGACCGGGAACGGTGATAACCTGGCTGATTTTGGACCGAATGGCCTGTCACAGCCTTCCTTGGATGTAGGTACTCACCACAGGTACTTACCTACTTAGTAAGGATCAGACGATGCTTCTGAGGAGTCATATATTTTCTGTAAACAAATCTGAATTGACTTCGAGACCCTTTCACGAAATTGAATCTGGAGGGAAATTTACTATGAGGCGAGGTTGGAGTAAGTGAGTACCTATAGCACAAAATTGAATTGGATTTAGAGAGTTACTATATCATCGTAGGTAGGTAACTTTTGGGATAGTATAGGTACCTATCTCAGTAACTTTCCCTTATTCCGATCAAATTATTTCGTGCTAAGTACCTACCTATGCTCGATTGCTCGTACTAGAATCTATTCCAATCTGACCTTGTGATAATACAGGATGTTTCAGCGATGATCGCAAGAAATTTAACTGTGAGTAGATCTTTTGAAAAATGATGAATATGAAGATTATCGGTTCAATATAAACAATCTTTTACAACAATAAGAGCAATCTTTTTGTAAGTACTTTGAAAACCGCTTTGTATTGTTGTAATTGCTAAAGAAGGAATAAACTCATTTATTTATTTTATTTTATTTAATAAAAAATTTATTCGCAAGTCCCGAACTCATCTCAAATAGAGCAACTGCATATATACCAACTTTTACATCATCATATCTTTCGATCTAATGAAGCTATGTATAGACAATACAAATAGAGAAGACCATATGTTATCACCACCGTCGTCACGGATATTGGGGCATCAAAAATCAGCCAACTTTTTTTTGAATGATGGACTCACCTGGTTCCTACGCAACCGTAAAAATCCGTGACGACATGTGTCTTTTCTATTTGTATTGTCTATACTTATTTTTTTTTAATGAAGTACCTAGGTACTCTACTGATCTGCAAACTAGATTCTGATTAATTAAACTTATACAAGTATCAAGAAGACGCCCACTTGTCCTACTCACCGCCGACAACGATGTATGAGAGGGAGCTTGCAAAAAAATTGAAGTACATATTCAGACTTTTGTTACAGTGTGACAGCGGTTGAGGAACAATGGTTCATTATTTATTTTCCAAAAATATATGAATAAATATTTAAATAATTCAATATAATAGTTGATATAAATAGAATATTTTTTTTTAAATTCATTTTTTATCAGTTTATAAACATTCTCATCGGCTATGAATGCATCATGATTTTCAGCCAGCGAGAGACTTTTTTTGTTTCCACAATTTTCTGTACAATCAGAAGAAAGTGAGGCCAAAGTATTGTGGGATTTTTTTGGAAGAAAAATTTTGATTTAGGGCAGTTTTTAGATATGATTTTTTTTGACGCAACCAACAATTATGAAGATATGGTGCGTGCATGCCACTATTGCCACTTATATTTACTGTGCAAAATGCACTACATTATCTAGTGAGTTGGGCATTCTTCGTATAAAAGTGAGCTTTTACAGAAATGATCAGATATTCGCTCTTTAGTTGTGCAGATCCTCCTGTATTTTTAGCACATCCTCATGATGCACATAAAAACGTTGAGCACATCTAAATGATGCACATGGGAACGTTGAGCACATCCTCATGATGCACATGGGTACATTGGGCACATCTCAATGGTAAGCAATGCCATGGTGCACATATGTGTTCCAAAATGTGCTCATGGGCACTTTTCTACCAAGGAATTAGACTCACGGAATGTGATTTGAGTGATTACTCAATAGAACATCATGAATTTTTTGTTTCCTTGTCAAAAAGAAAGAAAAAAACAAGTTTCTTAACCTCAACAAAAGAATGTTTTTTTTTCAAGTTTGGAGAATGGAACGAACACGACGACAATTGCTACCAACATTTCTAATAGACGTAAGCTTCCTTTATGACCCATGACGATACTCTGGTCGTTTTGTGAAAGTTCTTTTATCTTCAAAGTTTGAAAGGCCCCCATTCGCCTTCTGGTTGACGAAATTTTATAGGTTTCGAGGTTTTGTCAGTCGATTAAAGGCTGGAGTGTCGATCGTTTGATCCACTTTTCTCAACTTTGCTGGAATTAACAAAGGAGGTTGTTGATTTTCTGCGAATGGTGACATAAAAGGTTGCTGTTCCTCGCCATCGAGATATTATCATTATGTAAGAAAAATTAATGTATCAAGTTAACTATTAATAATTGCTCTAACTGAATAATTCGTGAGTCCACTAGCTCGTCAGCTCGATAATATCCATTAGCTGAATAGTCGGTCAATTGAAAATCGGCCTTTTTTTGTTCTCGTTGCTTTCAATTGAAAGTTACAAGAAAGTCAAAACCAATAATGTATTATGAAGGATTAGACCTTCCTTGTCAATTCAAGACTACAACCAATAAAATCGGGTTATCTGCTGATGAGCTATTGCGAGTTGAAGCGAAGCCTACTTTCCATATTTTTCATTTCCGCATAATTGACCCAAATTTAGGGATCCTGCCCGCCAATCCGCCATATGCTCATTTCTCAACCGATTTTCTCAAATTTGGTATCAATGGCTAGCCAATTGGACAGGCTACCTTTTTCATATGACAAAATGACAAACCTGTCAAAATCCAAGATGGCGGAAGCAATTGAAAATAGATCTTTTTTTGTCGTCATTGCTTTCCAATAAAAATGAGCGAAAAGTCAAAACCAATAATCATATTAAGAAATAGACCTTCCCCGACAATTCAAGACAGAACCAATCAAATCGATTCATCTGCTAAGGAGCTACGGCCAGTTGAAGCGAAGCCTACTATCCGTTTTTCTATTCCAACAAAGACGAATGAGGCCCATTTGCAATAGTTTCCGCCATCTTGAATTTCAACATGTTGGCCATTTTCTCATATGAAAATGGCAGCCTGTTCAATTGGCTAGCCATTGATACCAAATTTGAGAAAATCGGTTAGAAAATAAGGATATGGCGGGCACGATTCCTAAATTTGGGTCATTTATGCGGGAATAAAGGAACCGGTAAGTAGGCTTCGCTTCAACTTGCCGTAGCTCCGCAGCAGATGACCCGATTTGATTGATTGCGGTCTTGGATTGTCAAGGAAGCTCTATTCCTTCAAAATAATTATTGGTTTTGACTTTCTGCTAATTTTGATCAAAAAGCAATAAGGACAAAAGAAATTCTATTTTCAATTGCTTCCGCCATCTTGGATTTTGATATGTACGTCATTTTCTCATATGGAAAAGATAGCCTGTTCACAGCTAGCCATTGATACCAAATTCGAGAAAATCGGTTGAGAAATGAGCAAATGGCGGATTGGCGGACAGGATACCCAAATTTGGATTAATTATGCGAAAATGGAAAAACGGCAAGTAGGCTTCGCTTCAACTCGCAATAGCTCCTCAGCCGATGACCCGATTTCACTGGTTATGGTCTTGAATTGACAGGAAAAGTCTATTCTTTTATAATACATTATTGGTTTTGACTTTCTGCTAACTTCCAATAAAAATCAACGGGAACAAATGAAGACCTATTTTCAATTGTTTCTGCCATCTAAAATTTTGAAATGTCGGTCATTTCGAAAAACGGAAACAATAGCCTATCCAATTGACCTTTCCAATTTTAAGAGATAGAAAATACCATGGTTTTTCGAGGTCACCTTTGACGTTTTGACGTTTATGACGTTTGGACGTTTCGTTTCTGACTTTTGCGGGAATTTTGAATCGGATAGCTATACTGTTCCCATTATCATGTGGGGAAAGTCACTAGAGCCCATAAGGGAGTTTTCAATGGACGAAGTAATAGAGTTTTTTCGTAGTAAGATGCACGTGTCTGGTGCAGCGTGATCCCTGCTGGTGCTGGTGCAGCCACACTTCCATCAAGTTTGGGTCTTTCGTGAACCGGTGCATGCCGGGTGTATTCGTCTTATTATCGCACTCGCATAGAGCGACACAACACCCTTGAACCATTTCTGTAAGTATCTTCTCAGTTTTCCACTATATATAACACACTTATTGGTAAGAACGAGGGTAAGAACAAGTGAAATCATGAAATCCATGCTGAAATCAAATAAATACACGACAGAACGCTTGTCAGATTCGAAAATTTCCCATTATGTCAGAAGCGAAATGTCATACCTCAAAAAACATGGGGCGCTTTCCAATAACTGCGACAAGGCTGATACGCAATGTCAAAGTGCACTTGCCAGCTCAATGCCAAACTCAGTCTCGCCAATGTTTCGATTGTGTCGACAAGTGGTGCTATTACTGCTATTGGAACGCTAGCTGTGTCGAATTGTGTCCATATGTGTCCAATTGTGTCCTTATACGCCTTATTGGGAAGCGCCCAATGACCTCGATTAACCGTATCTTATACGCATGACGTCACAGTAAAGAGAGACAACGGAAAATTGGAGACCTCAATTGGCTAGCCAATGCTGAAAAGTTCGTTCAAATCGGTGGCGAAATAAAAAGTTTAGAAGGAAAAATTCAGAGCACGGTTTTTTATGGCCCACCCGGTAGATGTTTGTGTTTCTTCACGTTTGTTCGCTAGTTGACTACCGAGTTCAATAGCTCCTTAGCTCGTTTATAATCCCATCAGCTCCTGATTGAGAATTAGTTTCTTCGGTAGCTAATTGGACTGTTTTCTTGGTAGCTAGTCAAGCAATGAACGAGTCATTCCAGTTTTCCCACAAGTGCGTCAAATAATTAGTTTGTGGAATCAATATAGGCTCTCCAGCTCGTCTGATCAGTCAGTTCATCTCGTAATCAGTTTTGTTGGTGAGTGATCTGTCAGCTATTTTGGTAGCCGATCAGCTAGGGAACTTGATAGCTCACCAACCAATTCAAGCTATCAGCTGTATAGCAATCAGTCAGTTATTTCCAAGATTGTATCTTCTATAAAGATCCAAAATGCTAATTATTGTATCAAAGTCTACCTACTTCAACAGCTAGATGAAGCTTCGAAACTCGCCAGAATAGAGCTTCGAAACTCCTCAGAATATTACTTTATGATCTTCTAGATCATCGCTCCGCCGTCTGAGATGGAGCTTAATAATTCCTGACGTATCACTCCCAAACTAGGCTATAATATCGTTTCAAAATGTTTTGGAATATCTTTCTGGGATCTTATAGAACTTCGCTTGAAGTTCTTCTGGAATATCTTGCCACGATCTTCTGAAATAGCGCCAAGACATTCCTCACAATATTCTTCCAATATCTTCTAGATTATCGCTCCAGGAACTGCTAGAGTTTTGTTCAAATACCTTCTATGACTTTCTTCTCATGATTCAAGATACAGCTCAACGATTTTTGGGAATATCGCTTCAAGATCGTCTGGAATATCTCTCCAATATCCTACGGAATATAGTTCAAATTTTTTCTAGAATATGATGTCAATGATCTCAATAACTTTTGGGATATCACTATTTTACAGTATCTTGGAATATAATACAAGATCTTGACAAATACCGCTCTAACATCTAGAATATCGCTGCAAGATTTTCTGAATATCACAGAAAGGATCTTAGGAATATCATTCCAAAAACTCTTGGACTATTACAGCTAGATCTTCAGAAATGTTGCTGCAAGAAGTTTTGAAATGTCACTCCAACAACTTCTGGAACATGGCTCCAAGCTCTTCGAAGATATCGTGTCAAGATCTATCGAAATACAGCTCCAACATCCTTCAGCATGAAATATGGCTTCACGATCTTAGCTCAAATTTCGTTGAAAGACTTTCTAGATTATCGCACAAAGAGCTTCTAGAATATTTCAAGAATTCCCAGCATATCGTTCAGCAAACTTCCAGAAGATTGTTCAAAGACCATTTGGAATTTCGCATCAATTCCTCTATTGTCCTTCTACATTCTACAGAAAATCGCTTCATGAAATAGCTTTGTCACTTTCTGGAATGTTGCTCCAAAACCTTCTACAATATCGCTTCAAAATCTGTCAGACTTGAGTTTTTCAAAGAATTTTCTCCAGTTCTTCTAGAATTTTGCACAAAGATCTTTGGAAATCATTGATCCAAAATCTTCAAGAATACAGCTGGATACTTTTTTGGAATATTGCTGCAAGATATTTTGGAATTATGTATCTTCACAAGAGCTTCAAGGATATCGCTAGAGAAACGTTTGGAGTATTGCCTAATGATTTTCCAGAATGTTTCTTCAAGAACTTTCCGGATGAATCCTCTAGATTATCCAAAATTCTGTTTCAGGAGCTTTCAAAATATTGCTACAAGAACATCCATAGAAACATGCCCAAGGAACATATAAAATTTAGAGAACTTCTGGAATATCGCTCTGAGAACTACTAGAATATCAAAATCTTCTGAAATAATCCTTCAAGATCTTTGCCAGTACCGCTCCAATACCTATAGAAAATGGCTGCAAGATCTTCAAGTTTTTGAAATTCTAGGAATATCGTTCTTACAACCTGCAGAATACTGCGCCAGACTCTATCAGAGTATTGCTGCAAGAACTTCTAGGATAAAACTCCAAGAATCTCCAGAAATATCGCTCAATTTTTTTCCCTAAAATTTTGCTGCAAGATATTCTGGAATATCACTGCAAAAACTTGGAATATGGCCTCAAAATTTCTCAAAATATGCTCTAAAGACTCCTAAGATGATTCTCCAAAATTTTTTGGAGCATCGCTCCAATTTCTTCAAGGATATCGTGTCAAGATTTCTGAAATACCACTCAAACTTCCTTGAGATTATCGCTTCAATAATAACATCTTCTAGGATATCGCTCCAAGAACTTCTGGAATTTCACTTAAAAAACTTCTGGAATATTGCTTACATACCATTATTTTGGAATATAAGACTAAGGTTTTCATTCCTTTGATATTTCCCAGAATATCGCATTCAAGTCTAAAATATTGCTCCACGATTCCCCAGAATATCGCTTCAAGATCATCTGGAATGTCGCATCAAGGTTTGTCTGAACATCTTTCTGAGATTTTCAGGTAAATTTCTTCAATATTCCAGAATTTTGCTGTATATTTCTTGCACGTAGAGATCAAAAACCTTCCGTCACCTTACCTCACATGAGAATAATCATAACGTCGAAATTCTCAGTTGACAACGTGAAACTGACGTCATTTTGACGTTGCTAAACATATTCTTCAAGTTATAGCACAACAAATCGTGCAAGCAAGCGGTTGATATAAACATCGCTACCGTAGATAGTAGGTACCGTAGGCATTCGTGGTAGGTATTACAAATGATGCTACACAGTGAGCTTACCATGTAATCGTGATAATGACGTAAGAATGACGTGATACTGACGATTCATTTTTGCTTGTCAAGTGATGCTCCACTTTTCTCGTCTTTAGCACGCTGCCATCAAAACTCGAATAAAACGTTAATTTCTGAACATATACGTGTTTTAAACCATCAAGACTATTGCATAATGCTTTTTTTCCATGTTAAACGTTTCTCTTTTTTGTTTATTCAACGATCATCCTTTGACAATAATAAACCACTTTACTTTGTATGTATTGAGAACGTTATCATCAAGATTCAAATAAAACTTCATTTTTCAACCAGATGCGTTTCTAAAATCATCTTTAAAGGCAAATAAACGTTCTCAATTTCCATCTATTCAACGATCATTTTCTTACAATAATTTAATTATTCACTTTTCATATTTGGGGAACGTTTGTTTTTATTGAAATTGAAATGAAACGTTCATTCTGAGCCAGAGGCGTTTTTTGAATCATCACTAACGGAAACTAAACGTTTTTCTGACACCGTTTATTGAACAATAATTTTTTGACAATATTGAACCGCTTCACTCTGTACATATTGGGAAGGCTATCATGCAAATTCGAATAAAACGTTTATTCTTCAACCAGAGGCTTCTTTAAAATCATCTCTAACGGCGAATAAACGTTCCTCGAGTTTCATTTACTCGAGGGTATTTTTTTGGCAACAATAAAACTCTTTATCTGGAACCTGTTCGTAACATTTCAGTCAAGTAAGAATTGAACGTCAATTTTTCTCCACCAAAAACTGTTCGCCAACAATAATTAACGTTGATCAAACGTTTTTTGAACACTGTTTAACAGCGAGCTGTCAGTTCAACAACAAACGTCGAACTTTTCTAGAGGATGATCCAGTTCCCTTCACTAAGTAATAAAGTGTCAAATTGAAGCTTCGTTATCGAGTTATAGCCCCTCAAATTTGAATTTGTTCCATAAGTACATCAATCGTCACTTTTGCACCTTATATAAAATACAGCTCGAACTTCCTTGAGATTATCGCTTTAATAATAACATCTTCTAGGATTTCGCTCAAAAAACTTCTGGAATATTGCTTACATACCATTATTTTGGAATATTAGACTGAGGTTTTCATTCCTTTGATATTTCCCAAAATATCGCATTCAAGTCTGGAATATTGCTCCACGATTTCCCGGAATATATCGCTTCAAGATCATCTGGAATATCGCGTCAAGATTTGTCTGAACATCTTTCTGAGATTTTCAGGTAAATTTCTCCAATATTCCAGAATTTTGCTGCATTTTTTTTTTGCACGTGGGGACAAAAAACCTTTAGTCACGTTACCTCTCATGAGAATAATCATAACGTTGAATTTCTCAGTTAACAACGTGAAACCAACGTCATTTTGACGTTGCTGGACATAGGTATTCTTCAAATTAAAACACAACAAATCGTGTAAGCAAGCGGTTGATATAAACATCGCTACCGTAGGTACTCGTGGTATTACAAAAAATGATGCTACACAGTAAGCTTACCATGTGATCGTGGGAATGACGTGAGAATGAGGTAATACTGACGATTTTTTCACTTGTCAGTTAATGCTCCATTTTGCTCGTCGTTGACACGCTGCCATCAAAACTCAAATAAAACGTTCATTTTCAAACAGATACGTGTTTAGAACCATCAAGACTATTGCTTAATGCTTTATTTTTCATGCTTTGGAAACGCTTTGTTCAAAATAAAATGAAACGTTTATTTTTTCACCAGAGACGTTTTTGAGTCATCATTAACGCAAGTTAAACGATTCCTATTTGTGTTTATTCAACAATCATCCTTTGACAATAATAAACCACTTTACTTTGTATGTATTAGGAACGTTATTATCAAAATTCAAATGGAACGTTCATTTTTCAACCAGAGGCGTTTCTGAAATCATCTCCAAAGGCTGATAAATGTTTTCAATTTCCGTCTATTCAACGATCATTTTCTTACAATAATTTAATTATTCACTATTTCATATTTGGGGAACGTTTGTTTTTATTGAAGTTGAAATGAAACGTTCATTCTGAGCCAGAGGCGTTTTTTGAATCATCACTAACGGAAACTAAACGTTTTTCTGTCACCGTTTATTGAACAATAATTTTTTGACAATATTGAACCGCTTCACTCTGTACATATTGGGAAGGCTATCATGCAAATTCGAATAAAACGTTTATTCTTCAACCAGAGGCTTCTTTAAAATCATCTCTAACGGCGAATAAACGTTTCTCAAGTTTCATTTACTCAACGGTATTTTTTTGGCAACAATAAAACTCTTTATCTGGAACCTGTTCGTAACATTTCAGTCAAGTAAGAATTGAACGTCAATTTTTCTCCACCAAAAACTGTTCGCCAACAATAATTAACGTTGATCAAACGTTTTTTGAACACTGTTTAACAGCGAGCTGCCAGTTCAACAACAAACGTCGAACTTTCCTAGAGGATGTTCCAGTTCCATTCACAAAGTAATAAAGTGTCAAATTGAAGCTTCGTTATCGAGTTATAGCCCCTCAAATTTGAATTTGTTCCATAAGTACTTCAATCGTCACTTTTGAACCTTATATAAAATACAGCTCAAACTTCCTTGAGATTATCGCTTTAATAATAACATCTTCTAGGATTTCGCTCAAAAAACTTCTGGAATATTGCTTACATACCATTATTTTGGAATATAACACTGAGGTTTTCATTCCTTTGATATTTCCCAAAATATCGCATTCAAGTCTAAAATATTGCTCCACGATTCCCCAGAATATCGCTTCAAGATCATCTGGAATATCGCGTCAAGATTTGTCTGAACATCTTTCTGAGATTTTCAGGTAAATTTCTCCAATATTCCAGAATTTTGCTGCATTTTTTTTTGCACGTGGAGACAAAGAACCTTCAGTCACGTTACCTCTCATGAGAATAATCATAACGTTGAATTTCTCACTTAACAACGTGAAACTAACGTCATCTTGACGTTGCTGGACATAGGTATTGTTCAAATTAAAACGGAACAAATCGTGCAAGCAAGCGGTTGATATGAACATCGCTACCGTAGGTACTCGTGGTATTACAAAAAATGATGCTACACAGTAAGCTTACCATGTAATCGTGGGAATGACGTGAGAATGAAATAATACTGACGATTTTTTCACTTGTCAGTAATTGCTCCATTTTGCTCGTCGTTGACACGCTGCCATCAAAACTCAAATAAAACGTTCATTTTCAAACAGATACGTGTTTAGAACCATCAAGACTATTGCTCAATGCTTTATTTTTCATGCTTTGGAAACGCTTTGTTCAAAATAAAATGAAACGTTTATTTTTTTACCAGAGACGTTTTTGAGTCATCACTAACGCAAGTTAAACGTTTCCTATTTGTGCTTATTCAACAATCATCCTTTGACAATAATAAAACACTTCACTTTGTATGTAATAGGAACGCTATCATCAAAATTCAAATAAAACGTTCATTTTTCAACCAGAAGCGCTTCTAAAATCATCTTCAAAGGCAAATAAACGTTTTCAATTCCCATCTATTCAACGATCATTTTCTTACAATAATTTAATTATCCACTTTTCATATTTGGGGAACGTTTGTTTCTATTGAAATTGAAATGAAACGTTCATTCTGAGCCAGAGGCGTTTTTTGAATCATCACTAACGGAAACTAAACGTTCTTTGTCACCGTTTATTGAACAATAATTTTTTGACAATATTTAACCGCTCCACTCTGTACATATTAGGTAGGTTATCATGCAAATTCGAATAAAACGTTTATTCTTCAACCAGAGGCTTCTTCAAAATCATCTCTAACGGCGAATAAACGTTTCTCGAGTTTCATTTACTCAACGGTATTTTTTTGGCAACAATAAAACTCTTTACCTTAAACCTGTTCGTAACGTTTCAGTCAAATAAGAATTAAACGTCAATTTTTCTCCACCAAAAACTGTTTGCCAACAATAATCAACGTTGATTGAACGTTTCTTGAACACTGTTTAACAGCGAGCTGTCAGTTCAACAACAAACGTCGAACTTTTCTAGAGGATGATCCAGTTCCATTCACAAAGTAATGAAGTGTCAAATTGAAGCTTCGTTATCGAGTTATAGCCCTCAAATTTGAATTTGTTCCATAAGTACTTCAATTGTCACTTTTGAACCTTATGTAAAATACAGCTTAAACTTCCTTGAGATCATCGCTTTAATAATAACATCTTCTAGGATTTCGCTCAAAAAACTTCTGGAATATTGCTTACATACCAGTATTTTGGAATATAACACTGAGGTTTTCATTCCTTTGATATTTCCCAAAATATCGCATTCAAGTCTGAAATATTGCTCCACGATTCCCCAGAATATCGCTTCAAGATCATCTGGAATATCGCATCAAGGTTTGTCTGAACATCATTCTGAGATTTTCAGGTAAATTTCTCCAATATTCCAGAATTTTGCTGTATATTTCTTGCACGTAGAGACTAAAAACCTTCCGTCACCTTAACTCACATGAGAATAATCATAACGTCGAAATTCTCAGTTAAACTAGTTAAACTGACGTCATTTTGACGTTGCTCAACATATTCTTCAAGTTATAGCACAACAAATCGTGCAAGCAAGCGGTTGATATAAACATCGCTACCGTAGATAGTAGGTACCGTAAGCATTCGTGGTAGGTATTACAAATGATGCTACACAGTAAGCTTACCATGTAATCGTGGTAATGACGTAAGAATGACGTGATACTGACGATTTTTTTTTGCTTGTCAAGTGATGCTCCACTTCTCTCGTCTTTAGCACGCTGCCATCAAAACTCTGATAAAACGTTAATTTCTAAACAGATACGTGTTTTGAACCATCAAGACTATTGCTTGATGCTTTATTTTTCATGCTTTGGAAACGTTTTGTTCAAAATTATAATGAAACATTTATTTTTTGCCAGAGACGTTTTTGAGTCATCACTAACGCAAGTTGAACGTTTCTCTTTTGTGTTTATTCAACGATCATCCTTTGACAATAATAAACCACTTTACTTCGTATGTATTAGGAACGTTATTATCAAAATTCAAATGGAACGTTCGTTTTTCAACCAGAGGCGTTTCTAAAATCATCTCCAAAGGCTGATAAATGTTTTCAATTTCCGTCTATTCAACGATCATTTTCTTACAATAATTTAATTATTCACTATTTCATATTTGGGGAACGTTTGTTTTTATTGAAATTGAAATGAAACGTTCATTCTGAGCCAGAGGCGTTTTTTGAATCATCACTAACGGAAACTAAACGTTTTTTTGTCACCGTTTATTGAACAATACTTTTTTGACAATATTGAACCGCTCGAAATTCGAATAAAACGTTTATTCTTCAACCAGAGGCTTCTTTAAAATCATCTCTAACGGCGAATACACGTTTCTCGAGTTTCATTTACTCAACGGTATTTTTTTGGCAACAATAAAACACTTTATCTTGAACCTGTTCGTAACGTTTCAGTCAAATAAGAATTAAACGTCAATTTTTCCCCACCAAAAACTATTTGCCAACAATAATCAACGTTGATTAAACGTTTCTTGAACACTGTTCAACAGCGAGCTGCCAGTTCAACAACAAACGTCGAACTTTCCTAGAGGATGTTCCAGTTCCATTCACAAAGTAATGAAGTGTCAAATTGAAGCTTCGTTATCGAGTTATAGCCCCTCAAATTTGAATTTGTTCCATAAGTACTTCAATCGTCACTTTCGCACCTTATATAAAATACAGCTCGAACTTCCTTGAGATTATCGCTTTAATAATAACATCTTCTAGCATTTCGCTCAAAAAACTTCTGGAATATTGCTTACATACCATTATTTTGGAATATAAGACTGAGGTTTTCATTCCTTTGATATTTCCCAAAATATCGCATTCAAGTCTGGAATATTGCTCCACGATTTCCCAAAATATCGCTTCAAGATCATCTGAAATATCGCGTCAAGATTTGTCTGAACATCTTTCTGAGATTTTCAGGTAAATTTCTCCAATATTCCAGAATTTTGCTGCATTTTTTCTTTGCACGTGGGGACAAAAAACCTTCAGTCACGTTACCTCTCATGAGAATAATCATAACGTTGAATTTCTCAGTCAACAACGTGAAACTAACGTCATTTTGACGTTGCTGGACATATGTATTCTTCAAATTAAAACACAACAAATCGTGCAAGCAAGCGGTTGATATGAACATCGCTACCGTAGGTACTTGTGGTATTACAAAAAATGATGCTACACAGTAAGCTTACCATGTAATCGTGGGAATGACGTGAGAATGAGGTAATACTGACGATTTTTTCACTTGTCAGTTAACGCTCCATTTTGCTCGTCGTTGACACGCTGCCATCAAAACTCAAATAAAACGTTCATTTTCAAACAGATACGTGTTTAGAACCATCAAGACTATTGCTCAATGCTTTATTTTTCATGCTTTGGAAACGCTTTGTTCAAAATTAAATGAAACGTTTATTTTTTTACCAGAGACGTTTTTGAGTCATCACTAACGCAAGTTAAACGTTTCCTATTTGTGTTTATTCAACAATCATCCTTTGACAATAATAAAACACTTTACTTTGTATGTATTAGGAACGCTATCATCAAAATTCAAATAAAACGTTCATTTTTCAACCAGAAGCGCTTCTAAAATCATCTTCAAAGGCAAATAAACGTTTTCAATTTCCATCTATTTAACGATCATTTTCTAACAATAATTTAAATATCCTTTTTTCATATTTGGGGAACGTTTTTTTTTATTGAAATTGAAATGAAACGTTCATTCTGAGCCAGAGGCGTTTTTTGAATCATCACTAACGGAAACTAAACGTTTTTCTGTCACCGATTATTGAACAATAATTTTTTGACAATATTGAACCGCTTCACTCTGTACATATTGGGAAGGTTATCATGCAAATTCGAATAAAGCGTTTATTCTTGAACCAGAGGCTTCTTCAAAATCATCTCTAACGGCGAATAAACGTTTCTCGAGTTTCATTTACTCAACGGTATTTTTTTGGCAACAATAAAACTCTTTACCTTGAACCTGTTCGTAACGTTTTAGTCAAATAAGAATTAAACGTCAATTTTTCTCCACCAAAAACTGTTTGCCAACAATAATCAACGTTGATTAAACGTTTCTTGAACACTGTTTAACAGCGACAGGCCCCGTAGCTACGGGGAGGCATAGGGGGGCTAAGCCCCCCTCAGAATAAACGTTTGCCCCCCCTAGAGTTCTAGATGAAAAAAAACTTCAATTTTTAATTTAATTTCAAGGAAAAAATTACTTGAATAAAAAATTACACAATCCACAAAAGTTGGAAAAAAATGTGTCAAAATCAACTACCATCATCTACCATCAACCTTATATCATGATGATGAATTACGAACATTCGGATGCAGCACTGCGTTATGAGAGTCCACTTTTTCTGTTTTGACCCGTTTCGACCTTCCTCAAGGCCAGTCAATGGGTCATCAGTGGCTGGCTAATTTGGTCTTCTTGGCATTTGAGCGAAATCGAACTAAAAAGTCGATTTCAACATTTTTTTGAGTTAAATGACCGTAAAAATTTGCGATTGCAATAATTATATTGATTTTCAATTTAATTTTTTTTAGATTTTTTTATAACAAAGTTCATGTTTTTCATTTTTGCGTGTTGAAAAATACAGTTTTTTAGCCACGCCTCTTTTCCCCAAAAATTTTCTTCAGCGGCTCTGTGCTTGCTAGGCCACCCATGAGAATGATATAATATGCCCCCCTGAAAATTGCTCTTGCCCCCTCTATAAAAGCATCCTAGCTACGGGCCTGAACAGCGAGCTGTCAGTTCAACAACAAACGTCGAACTTTCCTAGAGGATGTTCCAGTTCCATTCACAAAGTGATAAAGTGTTAAATTGAAGCTTCGTTATCAAGTTATAGCCCCTCAAATTTGAATTTGTTCCATAAGTACTTCAATCGTCACTTTTGAACCTTATATAAAATACAGCTCAAACTTCCTTGAGATTATCGCTTTAATAATAACATCTTCCAGGATTTCGCTCAAAAAACTTCTGGAATATTGCTTACATACCATTATTTTGGAATATAACACTGAGGTTTTCATTCCTTTGATATTTCCCAAAATATCGCATTCAAGTCTGAAATATTGCTCCACGATTCCCCAGAATATCGCTTCAAGATCATCTGAAATATTGCATCAAGGTTTGTCTGAACATCATTCTGAGATTTTCAGGTAAATTTCTCCAATATTCCAGAATTTTGCTGTATATTTCTTGCACGTAGAGACTAAAAACCTTCCGTCACCTTACCTCACATGAGAATATTCATAACGTCGAAATTCTCAGTTAACAACGTGAAACTGACGTCATTTTGACGTTGCTCAACATATTCTTCAAGTTATAGCACAACAAATCGTGCAAGCGAGCGGTTGATATAAACATCGCTACCGTGGATAGTAGGTACCGTAGGCATTCGTGGTAGATATTACAAATGATGCTTTATTCTGGGACAGACTGTATAACGAAAAGCAGTTTTCGAACGTTGATTTGACGTATCCGTACTCACTGAGGCCCTCTTTCAATATTTGCTGGAGCAGATCTTTCCCTTGACAACCTCGAGGAGCTATTTTCACATCAATTTAAGAAAACCAAAAGGACAAGCGGAGGTTGAAAGAAAGAACTCTGAATCGATATTCGAAACAAATATAGAGCTTTCAAGCTTCACACGATCTCGTCAAACTTGTGTGCAAAATTCAATTTGACTTTGGCTCATCATTCAGATGCGAAAGTCAACTACTTCCAATTCTAACCGAGTAAGTCTATACCTCTGCCTGTCTACGTACCTGTACAAATACCGAAAGTTTTCCCGCACTGTCGGGCGCGGTGCAGGGTGAACAACTAGTTCAAACACGTCGGGAGAAACCAGAAAACTTTCTGTGCGAAGAGAATCACGCCAGGGCGTGTGCATTATTAAAATTTCAAAGAGATACGTCCATGTGCGCGAGCAAGATGCTCGCACACTCCACCAGAGGGAGCCAATTTAAATATTTGAACAATATGCCTCTCAACTCGACTTCTTACGGCATATTTTCCATGAAATTACCCACTTCGCAGCATGAGCGTCGTTGTTTTGTTTTTATTTCAAATGAGAATAGTCACGTTTTTCATTTCCTGTAAATTTCGTTCGATATAGCATGGAATTCATACTCAATTTCTTTCCTACATCACATTTCATACAAGAACATGACGTTTCATACAAGATAGTGAAAAATAGCTTTTAGACGCTTTTTGACTTTAATGTTATCACCGAGGTTACATGGTGGAACAGCGATGCTTATAAGCTGAGCTGAAAGTCGTCTTATTTATTGAAGGAGAGGATTTATCTCTTTTATCATAAGCAGACAGTCAATAAAAGTAAGGTAATAAGTGAAGAATGTGCATTAAGTGGATCACGCTTCAGTTGAGCACCGAAAGAGGGGTAAAAATGTAATCAAGTAGGTAGGGAACAATCATAAAAACCACTCCGTGCAATAATAATTTTCAGGCACTGTAGTAGGCTCTCGCAAAATGCAGCGCCTAATAATAGTTTGTTATTGTACAAAAGGAGGTTCGTATCGATCCGGCTTGTGTATTTATTGCAACACAGTGTTGTGCTTGTGTGTATGTGTGTGAAAATTGCTGCATTTTCGTGTGTCACGGCACTAACGGCCACGGGAGCTCTTTTTCTCCTTTTCTGGCCGGGTCGAGCTCTCGTTTACTCCCAGCAATAATTATCGTTCGCAAAGCACTACTGGCACCGCCGCCTTCAAGTCCTGAGATTAATGAATTCATTATTTATTGCAACCCTTGTTGCCTCCACGACTCCGAGCTCGTTGACTTATTAATTTTGCCATTGTGTGATTGCTCGTGTGATTAGATTTTAATTGAGTGCAAAGTCGCGAACTGGCTGGAACCGTCGAATAAAGTTTTATTATTTCGGAAGCCTTGTTGTTGCCTGGTGGCCCCGCCAAGAGCTTGGCCGTGTAATGTTGGGACTATCGAAAAAGCCGTTCACGTATCGCCCATATCGTATAGCTCCTAGCGAGGCGGCAAAGGTTCAAGAATCAGTGGACGAGATGACGCATGCAAGATTTGTTGAAGAGTCTGATTCAAACTATGCATCTCCGGTCGCGTTGGTGGGCAAGAAAAATGGGGAGCAGCGTATGTGTATTGACTACCAAAAACTAAATTCGATGACTGTCAAAGTACCATTGCCGAGGATACACGACCAGCTCGACAGACCGCAGGGTGGCTCAGTCTTCACCAGCCTCGATTTGAAATCGGGATATCACCAAATTCCCATCGGGGAGAAATCTTGGCGGTATACCTCGTTTGTAACTCCAGTGGCCAATACCAGTATGTCCGAATGCCATTCGGGCCTACGAACGCCCCTAGAGTCTTCCAGCGCTTCATGCATCACCTGCTAAAACCGATTGTCGATGTTGCTGCCGTCAGCAACCAGCATATTTGGATTATGTGCTACGCCACGCCGCCACAGCAGATGATGCCTTACAAGACTTGAAGAAAGCTCTAGACGTGTTCCGGAAAGAAGGGCTCACGTTGAATTCCCGCAAATGCGCCTTTTTGAAAGAGACCGTCAATTACCTGGGCGTTGAAGTGAGTGGAGGTACAATCAGACCTGGGACCGATGAGATACAGGCCGTTGTGAACTTTGTCATGCTTACGAATGTTCAAAACGTTCGACAGTTAATTGGTTTGACAAGATATTTCCGTCACTGCGTTAACGACTATGCAAGAATTGCGAGACCATTAACAAACTTGACGCGCAAAGGAGTCTCGTGGCACTGGGGAGAGAAAGAATGCAGCTTTTACGAAGTTCAAGGAAATCCTGGTTCCCAGACCAGTACTGGCGCTATATAATCCAGCAGTTGCAACAGAATTGCACACTGACGCCAGCTCCCCGTCCGCTTTATTCCGTCATCCTATTTTATATCATGGAGATATAATACTGGCGACGAGGCAAAACGTGAGGAAAAGCGGTCTGCAGTGATATTTTGACGGCAAGGTGTCGTGACAATGAGTGATAAGTGAAAATCGACGGAGCAAGGCAATGCCTGAATTCATAGAATCGGATGATTTCAAGATCTACCAGGCCAAGTTGGAGCAGTTTTTCATCGCCAACAACATCGCGGCGGCAAAGCAAGTGGCAGTGCTCATTACGACTTTACATACGGAAGCCAACGCAAGGGAAATCAGCAGCGCCAACAGAATAAGGTGGAACCACCTAGTGGGAATACAATGGGTGTTACGCGTGCAATAAAGACAATCAACAGTTCAACAGCTGCAAACATAAAACGTACAAATGTAAAAATTGTAAACAAGTAGGGCACTTAGCCGTTGTTTGTACAAAACGAGATCATTTTTTGAAGACCGAAAATGCGGCCGAAGAATCATTAAATGTAATAAATATGTACAGTATCAAGCAAAGGAAACCAAGCGACCATAATTCAAGGTTAACGTTAAAATTATTGATCTTTCGTTCCAAGTTGAAATAGATACAGGCTCAGCTGTGTCAGTTTTGTGTTTTTCAACTTATAATAATTTCTTTCAAAATAAGTGTAAATTGATCCCGTGTAAAACCGTTTTGTATACATATGATGGAACAAAAATCACGCCTGAAAGGCAGACTATTGTTTCATTGGAAATCGAAGATAAGACGCAAACCGTTTCATTGCTGGTGATCAGGGGTAGTGAAGTGGCACCGCTTCTGAGTCGTGATTTGATTCGGGAATTTGATTTGATTCCGCGATATGTACATAAATTGGAAACGAAAGTAAAGGTTGGTGCGGTACCTGTAGAGCCTTTGTTGGGGAGATCCGTTGATTTGTTCAAGGACGAATTAGGTCTTTATACGGGCGAAAAAATCAATTTGTATTCGAAAGAAGGGGCTAGACCAAAATTTTGCAAACCGAGAGCCTTGCCATTTTCTTTCCAAGATAAAGTGGAAACAGAATTGACGAGATTAGAAAATGAAGGGGTAATTTCGCCGATTTCGAGCGCGGAGTGGGGAACACCGTTAGTTCCTGTGTTCAAATCCGATGGGTCTCTAGGACTATGCGCTGATTATAACTGTCAATCCTTTTTTGGAAGATGATAAGTAACCGTTACCCAATATCCAAGAGTTGTTTGCCGCACTTCAAGAGGGTCAAAACTTCACCAAATTAGATCTGAGTAATGCAAATAGTCAGCTGGAGCTGGATGAAGAGTTCAAAACCATTTTGGCATGAAGTACACATAAGGGGATTTACCTAGTCGAACGATTACCTTTCGGAATCAAGCCTGCTTGCTCCATTTTCCTAAGAGTAATGGAAGAAACCTTACAAGGATTTAAAGGTACAGTGATTTTTCTCGATGACATAGTGGTCACTGGGAAGAATGATGCTAATCATATCGCAAATTGCAATGCGGTTTTTCAAGGTTGGAAAGTTCCGGTTTCAGGTTGAAGAAAAGCAAATGTCGATTTTTCCAGGAATAAATTAAGTACCTCGGGCACAAGATAAACCAGTATGGTCTTAAGAAAGATATGACAAAAGTCGAGGCAATTCTGAGATGCAAAACTCCCGAAAACGTAACGGAATTGAAATTTTTTCTTGAGATGATGAATTATTATTCGAAGTTTATCGAAAATGTGACAGAGTTATTGAATCCTTTATACTCACTGTTAAATAAAAACAAAGATTTTTGTTGGAACACCGAATGCAACATAGCGTTCGAGAAAGCTAAGAAGATTTTAGCAAGTGACAATTTGTTAGTTCACTTCGACCCCGAAGGTCCCGTGAAACTCAGCCTTCCTAGTCCCATAGCTCCCGATTCCTGGGGAATATTTTTTCGAGCAAATACAGGTTAATTTTCGTATCAGGGGGACATCTAAAACATATATTGGCAAAGGACCCCGCACATTTTATGGGTAAAATGGTTCTCGGTCAAATTGGCTGAAATTTGGATATTTTGTAGGTTTTGGGTCCACACTCGGGTCCACAAAAGCAATGCTGTGAAGCATAATCTGTTTGTATGACCAGTTTGCTCCCTACAGGGGGCTAAAGGGTGACTCAGTCATGCTTTTGCGGCATCATTCAGGAACAACGCGATAGTTCCCCGGGAAACGCCGAAACAGTTCGATTTTCTATTCGAGGGACGCAGCTTTTTGTCATGAATTCACTCATTTTAGGTCAACCCCCCTAATGTGGTAACTCACCCACTTAGAACATTATGAGCAACATAGGTCGAGTTCTCGGTCGAGTTGCATATCGTTGAAAAGGTTTTTCGATGCTCTTTGCAACAGTGCTACGCTTTTTCTATTCAAGACTATCGTTCTTGAGATAATGAATTTCAAACTCTCAGGCAGTCGGTCATTTTCAAAAAAATCAACTGAATTCAGGTTTAGGAATTTTATTAAGTTAGTGTGGGTTCCTAAACTACGAACGTACGATATTTCAACCTATCGTAACAATTTGATTTGATCTGTAATCCACAGTCCAATACTCAGAGTAAGAAATTACTTTAGCGTTTAGTTGTTGATCTTACCAGGTCCAAGGAGGGGTTTTAGTGGGCATCCCTTCGAAACTGTGAGTCCCACACTACCAGGGTGGGACTCACAGTCAACTCACTCAACCACTACCAGGGTCCACCCCAGCCAGGGTGTGCGTGAGTGCATCTTCCCTTCTCCCAAAAAAAGGTCGCCATCGGTGATTCAAGGTTCATCCGAGACTCCCACATTGACAAAATGAAAATTCTTCAACCTGAATTTGTTCAATTTCTTTGAAATCGATCGACTACTTGGAACGTAGAAATTCATTATCTCAATAAGGATGACTACCTATCTTGATTTGAAAAAGCTGAGCACTGTTGCAAACAGCTTTAGTTCATGTTGAGTTCAACTCAGCTTTTTAAATTCAAGATAGTCGTTCTTGAGATAATGAATTTCAAAGTTTTAATGTAGAAGGTCTCCATAAGGAATTGACCGAATTTAGGTTGAAGAATTTTCATTTTGTCAATGTGGGAGTCTCTGAATCTTCAATCACCGATGGTGGCCTTTTTTGGGAGGAGGGGCCGGGGAAATGGACTCATGCACACTCTGGCTGAATGGTACCAGAGTAGTGTGAGACCCGCAGTTTCCAAAGGATACCCGCTAAAACCCCTTCTCGGACCTGGTAAGATCCGGACATCCTAACGCAAAGTAATTTTTTCTTCTGTATAAGAATGTGGGTAACAGACCAAGTAAAGTTGTTATGATAGATGAAATGTCAGTAGTTCAAGGTTTAGAAACCCACACTAGCTAAATAAAATCGTTAAACCTGAGTTCAGTTACTTTTTTTTGAATGATCGACTACCTGTAAGTTTGACTATTTCAAAAACGACTGTCTTGAATTGAAAAAGCGCAGCACTGTTGCAAAGAGCGTTGAAAAACCTTTTCAACGATATCCAACTCGACCTATGTTGCTCATAAAATTCTAAGGGGGTGAGTGACCCCCTTAGGGGGTTGACCTGAGATGAGTGAATCTATGACAGAAAGCTGGACCTTCCAAATAGAAAATCGACCTGTTTCGGCGATTTTCGGAGAAGTATTGTCTTGCTCCTGAATGATTCCACAAAAACATGACTGAGCCACCTTTTCGCCCCCTGTAGGGGGCAAACTGGTCATACAAATAGATTATGCTTCCCAGCATTTCCTTTGTGGACCAAAAGCTACAAAATATCCAAATTTCAGCCAATTTGACCGAGAACCATTTTACCCATAAAATGTGCGGGGTCCTTTCTATATTCACATCTCTCGCCCCCACTCACCCCGACTTTGAAATCTCAAGTGACACTACCTACCTCACGATACATCAAATTGAATAAAATTGAATTTTCTTTCTGAAAAAAATATTGCCAAAATTTTAAACCCCCTTTTTCCTAAACATTCTCTGACTGTCCCATTTTATATTCTAGACTCCTCATTTTTTTTCCAATTTAGTCGGCGTCCTAGATAGTAATAAAGAAGAAAATTTTTAGTGGGAAAAGTGCTACTCATATTCACCCCTTTGCTCCCCCCCCCCGCCCACCTCAACTCACAAATTTAACAAAACACCACCTACTTTGTTATACATCAAATTGAAGGGAATTGAATTCTTTTTTTTGAGAAAATTTTTGCAAAATTTTCTACCCCTCCCCCAATAAATTGGTCATTTGGAGTATTCTCGGGGGGCTTTGAAAATTATGAAAAAAATCTTTTTCAGGAAGAGAATTCAATTTCCTCCAATTTGATGAATTACAAAGTGGGTATTGCCATTTTAGATTTTTAAGGTCAGGTGGGGGGAGCGAAGGAGTGAATTTGGGTGGCACTTTTTCATAGAAAATTTTCTCTTTTGATGCTGTGCAGGATGACGTTGACTGTATCAAAGGGAAATAGAGGTCAAGAATATTAACTTGGACACTCAGAGAATTTCAGGAAGAAGGAGGGGTGGAATTAAAAAACTTCAATATTTTCAGAGAGAGAATTCAATTCTCTTCAATTTGATGTATCGCAAGAAAAGTGGTGTCATTTGAAATTTCAAAGTTGAAGTGGACGTGTGCAAGGGGGCTTAAGATATAAATTCTTCAATGTATGTTTTAGATGTCCCCCTCGATATAAAAATCGACCTGTTTTTGCTCAAAAACATTCGCACTAGGAATCGGGACATATTGCAGGTGGATGGTTTTCAAATTATCACCCGGTATACTACCGGATGGTAGCGAGAGGCTTATTGGCTACACTTCTAGAGTTTTGAACAAAAGTGAAAGAAATTATTCAACTCTGGACATAGAGGCACTCGCTATTTATTATTCAGTTAAGAAATTTGCCCAGTATCTGATTGGGCATAAATTTACGCTAGCCACTGACCATAAACTCTTGATATATTTATTTGGTGACAAGAAAGGAGTTCCAGCGATGGCAGCTGGCAGATTGCAACGTTGGGCAATTTACCGCTACAATTTCAGTTTTGATATTCAATATATAAAAGGGGATCTGGATGCTGGTGCAGATTGTTTATCAAGACTTCCAAGAAACGAAGTGGACTAAGAACAGGAGGATCAAGATTATAGCTACATAAATTTCATTTATGATAATTGTGATCTACCAGTCACGGCGACGGAGATCAAAGAAGCCACAGCTGAAGACTCAGTACTAGGGAAAGTGCTTGAAGCTATAAAGAATAATTGGACAAATTGCGATGACGGTGACACCTACAAAGATTTCATTAACAGGGAAAATGTACTAACGATTGGTAACGACATCGTAATGTGGGGCTAACGAGTAGTCATACCGGCGAAATTTCGCAAAACTCTTTTGAACGAACTTCACAGCGAACATCAGGGCATTGTGAAAATGAAAAGCAAGGCTCGTGCTTTTTTGTGGTGGCCCAGGTTAGACAATGATATTGAAAGTTATGTAAGAAACTGCGAATCATGTTCAAAAGCTAGACCGAGCCCACCAAAGGCAGCTTTAAGCGGATATGAACCAGCGAAATGCGTTTTTGACATAGTTCACATTGATTTCTTCGGACCAATAAAAACAAGATGTTTTGGTCCTGATTGACGCTTACAGTAAGTGGCCGAAAGTACACGAGATTAAGCCAGTTACGGCTGCAACGATAATCGACATTTTGAGGCAAATTTTTGCTAGATATGGACTCCCTAATCAGATTGTTTCGGACAATAGACCTTGATTAAGTTCCGAGGAATCCAAGGTTTTTCGTGACAGGAACGGCATCCGACACAGTTTGATACCACCATACCATCCCGCCAGCAATGGAGGTGCGGAGAATTCGCTAAAGTCGGTGAAAAACGCACTGATGAAAGCATTTGAGGATCCAAGAAATAGTAAGGTATCGATGTCTTGCATTCTATCAAAATACCTGATTGATTATCGCACAACTCCACATGCTACTACGAAAGTAACACCGGCAAAGAAGATGTTTAATCGTAATATCAAGATCAGACTTGACTTGGTGAAACCCAAATACCTGAACAAGAAAAATAAATAGTTCAGAGTAGTAAAGTCGGGAAGGCGTACAGCATTTTTAGTTGGCGAAAGGGTATGGGTCAAAGATTACAGGATGCAAAATAAGACAACCTGGGTAGCAGCCACGATTAAGAGGGTAATAGAACCTAGATCCTATTTGTGCGACATTCAAGACACGAACTTGGTGTAAAAAAGCACCTGAATCAAGTGAACGGTACTGGAGACCCAGGCAGAGTTAAGATGTGAACCGCGCTACCTCAATTTGATCAGAAAACATCAACAACTGTGGTAAACGTAGACGCGCGGAACGAGCTATCTGAATTCGATCGAGAAACGTCAACGGTAGTCAACGTCGACGAGCTAGGGTCGACAGATAACTTGAATTCAGATTCAGTGAAAAATGTAAAATCGGCACTAGCAATGAAAAACGTTAGGCCCAGAAGAGATATCAAACCCCCTCACCGATATTTGGAGTGAGATGTTTGTTTTCTTTTTTCATATAAGACGTATCAGTCAAAATGTGTTACAAATTTGTAACAAAAGTATTTGTATTGAGTTCTTATTTTGTTTTGATATTGTCTGACTACTTGAAATGTTAAGGTCTCTATTAACTGAATTGTTAGTCTTAGGGGGAAGGTGTGTGATGTATGTGAACCATTCATAATTCCCGCCTAAGATTATTTGAAAACCAATAGCGTTTATGCGGCGCATCGACTGGAACGTGGCGCGCGCATCTCTTTCTTATTGGTTCGACTGAGCCAGACTGCTAGACCAGCGTCTAGCACTCATCCATTACTGTTCTAACTGTTGTATACGTTACATGTTATATATCCAATATACACTCATTATTTGTTACATCCGAGTTTTATCCATCCTATTTTATATCATGGAGATATAATAGAGACCTCCATCCAATTCAAAAGCTGACGCAGCCGTTCGACACGCTGCACATCGACCACTTCAGACCTTCAGTAAGCGTAAATTTCACATTATCGCCGTCATAGACGTTTACACAAATTTTTCTTCCTGCGTGTGGTGAAATTGACGAAAACGAAGTTTGTCCTGTAGTTTCTGAACGACATTATCACGACTCATGGAAGCCCGAAGCGTATAACCTCTGATCAGGGCAGTTGTTTTATTGCTACCAAGTTTCGCAGTATTGGACTGAACAGCAAATGGGGTACTTGCCCAATTTTTTTTTATTGGCTTAATCGATAGTGTGGTTAAAAATAATGTACCCGTATTTTTTCTTTTTCCTAAATTCCCAAAATTGCGGCCGTGATGCGTGTTTTAAAAATATATTTGTGACGTCACAAATATACTAAAAACTAAACCAACAGCACTGTTGGATTGGAAACTCAGAAACTGTTGAAGTGACATTACAATATTTGAAAAATACAGATATGAAAATCCCACTGACGTTTCCCTACTGTTACCAACATTTTGAAAAATTAAAAATAAAAAAAAATCTTTTCAACCAATGGATATATTTTCCAGAAATTTTCAGGAAATACTCTTTATTACTCTTGTTGATGATTGAAAGTATTTCCAGTCAAATCTGTTTCATTGGCAAGTACCCCATTACCCTGTCAAAACGTGTACAGTAGCCGATTTTTTGCCTGTCCTGATTCTGTTGTGGCTAAAGTGCGCATCGCTCAGCTTGAGATGCCCACGTTGGAGCGTTTTTGATTTCAAACGGCATAGTACGAAATCGATGCAACCCTCCTGATTTGTACAAATTCACGATAATCACTTGAAATTTCGCTTTATACTTTTATTCGCGACAAGTCAGACGCAAACACTTGGCTTCGATTACTTCTTCTCAATCACCCTATACCTTTGAACACTTGACTATCGTTTCGTCTCCGTTGAATTTCCAGCAGGGCCTTCCGTACAAAGCGGCTCGCTGAAAACACTCCATTACTCAAAAGGTTCCTTGTGCGAGCGTATAATGTCCGATTTTTCGACAAAGGACGGATGTTCCCCGCTAACTCGATCACATCTTTCGCTGGCGCGTCCCCTTCATCGTTCCATCGTTCCACTTTTCTCCGCAAACTCTTTGGAATTCTGTCCCGCCGCTTCTTCCACCCCCGTCACTGGGGCAGGAGGACGCGTCAGTAGTGCACGAAACATCGCCAACTGGGACCGATACACGTCGGAAGTTTGGCTCGGCGCTGCGACGGGGCCCAGACCCAATATTTTTTATGGATACCTAGATATATCGTTGCAAGTTTCCGCCGGGCGAAGCTTCCTCCGAGTTGCCTCACAATACCTACTCTACCGCACCCTTCTCTTTTCTCTTATAATTCTCCGTTTTCTCCGTCTTTGTCCTCTTTTCGTCCGCCCTTACGTTTTTTGTTTGCCGGAACCCCGAGTTATTCAAATTGGTATTCGGGGCGGCGGGGGCTCGGAAATCTCCAGGTTATTTTCCTTTCATTAATTCCGTTGATTAATTTGATTTGCGAGGGGGGAATAATTTGGGATATTTGAAACAGACGAGAGAATCATTGGAAACGGGTTGTTTGGGTTGACGAGGCGGATATTTTTTCATTAAAATTATTTTTGTTTGGCCGTGCATTCATCAAACTGTACAAAACCCACCTATAAAGTAGATACAATCTATCGTGTAGCTGAACAAAATTCCATTAGCTTTAATTTCCGCTTCGATTCATTAGTTTGATTGATAAACCTGGCATGTGGATCGGGTTAGCTTTCTATAGAGATATAATTATCAGATTCGCACTTATATTTACATATATTGTATCATAACATACGTGACAAATATTTGGACACAAAGCGAAGTGAATAGCCCGGTGGCTCAACAGATTCATCACTTCCTGTAAAAAGTGAGATTGGGATCATGTGATTTTTTGTGTGTAGACTTTTATCACGACAATAGTCCCTATCTCGGTCCCTATGTCAAGTTTTGATTTCAATATAAGGGCGATGTTCTCGATCTCCTTATCCAAGCCCGGCCACTACATCCAAGATCTTGCCTGTGATTTCATTCGCACTCATTCGAAATCACTTCTTCATCAAATGTAAGTTCTTCTTCTCGATGGTAAAATGGTTGCAGGTACTGACTTGAAGTTGCAGTTGAACCTTTTCGTATCTACTAAATTACTCTCTCCAAACTTGTATCATTCGTTCCTTTTGTAATGGTTCTATTGTCTATCGGCCATTCCTCGGATGTTGCTGCAAAATTGATGTACTTGCTTTGATTGGTATATTCCTTAGAAACTATAGTTGTTATTGGCCTGGATACTCTTGATAGACAATCGCCTTCTGGGTTATTCACTCCTTTTATGTACTTTATTACATATTTAAAGCTGGACAAGCTGGAAATATGCTGCCCATCTCCGTAATCTATCAGCATACATTGACAGTATACCTTTGTGTTTTCCCAGTAATGCCACTAGGGGCTTGTGGTCTGTTCTCAGAGTCCACTTGTGGCCATACAGATATTGCTGAAATTTGGTTACTCTGTAGTAATAAGCGAGTGCTCCTCAATGTACTACCGAATAATTCCTTTCTGCTGTCATAAAGGTTCTGGACACACATCTAATCATACGTTCTTCTCCCCTCATTTCATGGCTCAGCGCTGCAGATATTCAATCTGCTTAAGCATCTGCTATCAAGACGATTGGCAATTCTGGATCCAAATGTACTAAACACGAGTCAGATACCAAAGCTTTCTTAAGTGCAAGTAAAAGTGGAAGCTTTTGTCCACTTGAATCCTCCAACCTTCTCCAGTAAATTGTTGATTGGTTCCAACATTGTTGCCAGATCAGGAGTCAATTTTGCGACGTAATTTACCATCCCGCAAAATGATCGTACTTAGATCAAGGTAGTCGGTTTGGGTGCATGCAATATGGCTAGTACTTTTTCCTCAGTCTTTCTCAAACCATGTCTCGTTATGATGTGTCCCATGTATTCCACTTCCTCTTGGAAAAACCTGCACTTCTCTCTTTTTACTGTCCGGCCTCATTCAGTCGATTCAGCACCAACTTTTTCAAGTGCTCTTCTCTGGTTTTCTTCATGACCAAAATGCCGGCTAAGAAATTGACCACGTTGTCCATATCGATGAATAATTGTTCTATGAACTTTTGAAACTTCGTACTTGCAGGAGAAATTCCGAAAGGCATCCTGTTCATAGTAAAAAGTCCTTCATGGGTACTTCAAGTGAGGATCTTTGTCGCCTCTTCATCAAGTTCAAATTGATTATAAGCTCGATTCAAATCAATTTTCGAGAAATGTTGACCTTTGTTGAACTTGGCGAATATCTTTTCTACTAGCCCAGGCATTTTAGTCGAAAAATCGTGGTACCCCGTAACAAATTCGCGCAAAGCTGAATTTTGGTATACAGGGTGATTCATGAGTGACCTTACATAGGCTAATGGGAGATAGAGGACTTCGAGGCGAGTCAGGATCCACTGAAGAAACTTCATTTTCTCCGATGGTCACGAAGATACAGGGTGTTTTGTGTGTTTCGTATGAAACTTTGATAAGCGATATTTCTGAAACGGCCAAAGGTATTTTGTTGAAATTCACCAGTAATATTTCTCTGTTGAAACTCATCCCGAAGTCATACAGGGTGAGTCAAAATCCAGGGCCGGGCTAGAAAAAAGGTGCACCTTTTTTGTTTCATCAAAAAGTACATTTTCTGACCGCTTTTCCAAAAAACTGCTATCGGATTCAAACAGCTAAGAAAAAATACTTTAAGAATCACTCTTCAATTTAGATGGCACACTTGAACCGTTTCGACAATAAAATTAAAAGTAAAATTTGTGGGTGAGTTCCCATTTTCGACCGGACATAATCGACTCATTGTTTGATCGAATTCATTTAAATTCATTTTTTGGCTTGTCTCTGTTGAATAAAAGGGCTTGCTTGAAAAAAATTTCAGAGCTGACAATTTTTTTTTATGACAAAATCGAGAGCGAAACCAAAATTAGACTCGATTTGATCGTCAAAAAAAAATTTCCGACTATGGAATTTTTCATACTACCAAGCCCTTCTGTTCCACAGAGACAAGCTAAAAAATGAATTTTAATGAATTCAATCAAACAATGAGTCGATTATGTCCGTTAAAAAATGGAAACTTACCCACAAATATTACTTTTAATTTTTTTGTCGAAACGGTCTAGTTGTGCCATCTGAATTGAATGGTGATTCTTGAAGCATTTTTCCTTAGCTTTCCGAATCCGATAACAGTTTTTCAGAAAAGCGGTCAGAAAATGTACTTTTTGATCAAATAAAAAAGGGGCACATTTTTTCAACTCCGGCCCTGGATTTTGACTCACCCGGTATGACTTCTGGATAAGTTCCAGCAGAGAAATATTACTGGTGAATTTCAACACAATATCTTCAGCCGTTTCAGAAATATCGCTGATCAAAGTTTCACACGAAACACACAAAACATCCTGTATCTTCGTAACCAATGGAGAAAACAAAATTTCCTCAGTGGATCCTGACTCGCCTCAAAGTCCTCTATCTCCCATTAGCCTATGTAAGGTCACTCATGAATCACCCTGTATATGTTTTATTGGACCTACGGAACAACATATCAAAATACTCGGACTTACACCCTCGTGCGTGCTTTGATTTTTATCCTCGAAGGTCAAGTTCAAAGAATTAGACAATTACCTGTCTCCAAGCTGTTCCTGCAAGTGAACAGGGTATCCGATCGATATAAGATATGTTTCAAATGAACGAGAGAGATTTGTTGTTAGTGTTTAAATGTGTGAGGGAGCCCTTCTAACTCTTCCGATTGGTGAATTCTGCGGGAAAGGCGGCCGAGTGTTAATTTGTCGCCTGGATATTTCAGGAAAGACCATGTGAGAGTCTCAAGCCTCAAGCAATGTCGCACAAAGTTGAATATTATACCGGGTGATCATTTGAAAACTATCCACCTGCAATAACTCCCGATTCCTAGTGAATATGTTTTCGAGCAAAAACAGGTCGATTTTTATATCGAGGGTGACATCCAAAACATACATTGACAAATTTCTATATTCACCCCCCTCGCCCCCACTCACCCCAACTTTGAAATTTCAAATGACACTACCTACCTTGCGATACATCAAATTGAAGGAAATTAAATTTTCTTTCTGAAAAAAATATTTTCAGAATTTTTAACCTCACCCCCTTTTCCCTAAAAATGCTTTGACTGTCCCATTTTATATTCTGGACCCCTTTTTTTCTCAATTTAGTCGGCGTCATCCTAGATAGCATCGAAGAAGAAAATTTTAGGTGGAAAAAGTGCTACCCAAATTCACCCCTTTGCTCTCCCCCACTTCAACTCCCAAATTCAACGAAACACCACCCACTTTGTAATACATCAAATCAAAGGGAATTGAATTCTCTCTCCGAAAAGAATTTTTTTGAAATTTTCTACCCTTCTTCCAATAAATTGGACATTTGGAGTATTCTAGGGGGGAGATGGGGGGCTTTAAAAATTGTGAAAAAATCTTTTTCAGGAAGAGAATTCAATTTCCTTCAATTTGATGTATTACAAAGTGGGTATTGACATTTTAAATTTTTGAGGTCAAGTGGGGGGAGCGAAGGGGTAAATTTGGGTGGCACTTTTTTTAAAGAAAATTTTCTTTTTCGATGCTGTGCAGGAAAACGTTTTTTGTATTGAGGGGAAATGGAGGTCAAGAATATTAACTTGGACACTCAGAGCATTTTAGGAAGAACAGGGGGTGGGGTCAAAAAATTTCAAAATATTTTTTTAGAAGGAAAATTCTATTTCCTTGAATTGGATGTATCGCAAGGTAGGTGGTGTCATTTGAAATTTCAAAGTTGGGGTGAGTGGGGGCGAGGGGGCTCAAGATATAAATTCTCCAATGTATGTTTTGGATGTCCCCCTCGATATAAAAATCGACCTGTTTTTGCTCAAAGACATTTGCACTAGGAATCGGGAGATATTGCAGGTGGATAGTTTTCAAATGATCACCCGGTATATAACTGGTATGATCCCTAGGGAAGAGCATATCAAAATATTTTGACTTACACCTCTGTGCCTCCTACGATTTTGGGGCGTTGAATACCTAGTCAAAAAATTCACCCAGACACTTTTCTCTAAAACTGTTCCTGTGGACAAACCAATCATTCCAACAATATAAGGTGGGTCTCAAAAGAAGCACGGTATGTTGTTGCCTATGAAGTAGACTCCGGTAGCCATGAAACATTTCTGCTTGATAGTAGCGTGAATAGTACGCGCGAGTGGAATTTCTCTCCTGGATCTTTGAATGAGAAACATGAAAGAATATTTTGTGATGGCCAATAAAGCTAAGCATTGGTGAAAGGCTCTTCTTCCCATCTTCGAAACAGACTCAAGTGATGAGACGGATGAGTGAACAGTTGATATTTACAATGCTCATCCCGAAAATAATGAATTCTTTACAAAAAAAAATGTGCTTTCTTCATTTAGAGGCATCATTGTCTGAAGCTGTCAAAAATAAAAATTACCTACAAATCCTATATTTTTGTTTATCTTGGACAAAAACAGCAAAGTCAGAGGATCAGTTTTTTATTAAACAAGTTTTACACCTACCTTTTTTCTGAAAATGGAATAACGGCTGCAGAAGAGATGATTTTATGTTTGTATTGCCTGATAGATACAATAGCTTTTGGTATTTTCTGATAGAGGAAGAACTCCACTCAGTATTACACACAAAAACAGTCGAACCGCTCCATCATTCATCAGTAAAAAAAGAAATGCAAAAATTGTATGCAGTTTAGGGAGAAAATAAGGCATATAATCACTTTCACAACAGACCAATTTTCTGATCTTGTAACGAATACAAGCACATTGTTTTTATCGTTTCCAGGTATAAAATGGTTGAGAACAATGAATTCTGTTGGAATACTCGATTGAGATGATTCTAACCATACGGAAACCGAAATTACAAAACGACAATTTCAGATGGCAAAAATTGTCGTTTTTTCAGTAAAACTTGTTTAGTCGTGTTTGAATTCAATTTTAAAGACCATGTTTGACATCAGAGGCCAAGATTTAGTTGGAAACGAGACCACACTTGCCGATATCAATTCGAGGTTTTTGAGAGAAGAACAAAATGAATTTTGCCAATCTTCTTTTTTTTTCAGGCAACCCAAACTACTTATCAACATATCAAACGTCAAGCAAATATTGTGAAGCCTTGAGGCATCTAAATATAATTTTTTTCCATTTATATGAGCTACAGGGTGTCATTTACGTATTCAAAATGGCAATAATTAGTCCCCTCCCCCACAATCAATGACGCACAAGGGTGTGCCACCGAATATTTTGATATGTTGTTCCTTAGGTCTTACAAGGCCCGTATACCAAATTTCAGCTTTGTGGGAATTTGTTGCGGGTTAAAACCTAATATGCCTGGGCTATACCCTGGGAAGTGGATATCTGACCTCAACTAAGTACTTGTGAACTGTACTCTTATAACCGCCGCAAAGTCTCACTGTACCATTTGTTTTCAGAATAGGGACTAACGGCGTTCCCCATTGGCTCGATTCAATTTAACTTAATACACCTTCCTGAACCATACGGTCTAGCTTTTTGTTCGCCATGCAGCTCCTTGGAAACAAGTGGTATTGTTCTGGGCTTGCAAAAAATTAGCTTTGCTTCATGCTTCATTTCCAAAGATAGTTTCTTGTTGGTACCTACTTGTAACAGCCTAGCTTTCCACTGAACACATCCGGGGATTTTCTAATGACCTCTTCGAATTGACGTCGAATTGGCTGTTGTCTCTTGTTACTGGTGCCATAACTTCCCTAAATTCAGTTTACTTGTTAAAGCGGCGTCATTTTATTTTTCTGGGCTATCGAAATCAGCCTTTCTAATTCTTTATCTACGTCCTCCTCGCAGACTCGATCAAAAAGCTGGTCTTTCCGCAGTCCCGTCACGAATTTGTCTTTCAATACGCTAGTTAGCCGGCTTCCAAACTTGCAGTTGACTGAAGCGCTTCTTACCCTTGCAAACCATTCTGTAACGGCTTTGCTGGGCTCCTGAACCAACTCGTAGAACTTTGCTTGCTCTCTCCACTCGGACACCCGTGGGCTATATTGCTTCTTCAGTAGCTCACACATTACTGGCTGTACTCCTTGTTCTTTGGGTTAGTTGGAAAACATGAATCCTTCACAAGTTTTTCCGCTGGTGTATCAATGAGTGATAATTAACGTGGCAATTTTTATATGCTCTTTGGTAATTTTGTTGGCAGCAAAGTACATACCTTTCCAGTTGTTCTTGATGAATTATCCAGTCCTCTGTTGCAGAATTGAATGTACTCGGGCTTCCTATCATGTTGCAGTCGTTTCAGCTTCTTCCACGCCTGGACTTTCACTCTATTCACTTTTCTTTTCTTTTTCCACGTGTAATAAAAGTGGGGTTAGGTTACGTCCTCTCACGTTTTTGACTTTTTCTTCCGGGAAATATCTTTACTTGTCGTTACTTTTCTTACGGTTCGTTTCTCCCCCGTCGCCACTGTTATGTTTGCTTCATGAATTTAGCTTACAATACAACTTATTATTCTTGAGTGGTTTATTTCGTTCGATATTACTTTCACGGGTTACTGACAAGTGTGTTGTGTCGACCATACAGTTTCCATTCACAGTAGATAACAATTGATCACATAAAATATATAGGATGACCACATGATAATTTCGTTGCACACAATATACCTACAATGATATCACATGAATTGAATCACTTTTCACGCTTTTCGAACTTCTTGGCCGGTGATCATTCAGTATCAGAACACCATTCTGCTGTAAGGCTTTATTCTTGTGATTCGAGGATAGAGCTCTTGATAGTCCGGGACTCCGGGAGGCCAGTGAACATTTTTTGTACTTATTTGCTCAGTCACCAAATATAGATAGGATTGTTCATCTATCCTAAATGCTATGCTGAAAATGCTAAAAACAATTTGTTTTTGACGAGCCAGACATATTTTCCATCGCCAGAGGTCAGCCAGACTATCTTTTGTAGTTAACTCCAGCATACGCCTTGTTGGTAAAACCTAATTTCATCAGTGTGAAAATCAGTGAAACGCATTCGAATTTTCCCAGGTATTTTCTGTCTCAACCCATCAGAAATTTTAGCCAAACTCAGGAATAGATGGTTAGTATCACTAACTGAACAATCTTATTTATATTTGGCGACTGAGAAAATAGGTAGGTACCAAAAATGTTCACTGCCTCCCGGACTATGAAAGTGTTGAGAACGACTTGATCTCTCGTTTGAGCACAATAAGATCCAGAAACTTGGTTGTCGCATAAAATTCTTGTATTGACTTCTATATACCGGGTGATCATTTGAAAACTATCCACCTGCAATAACTCCCGATTCCTAGTGAAAATGTGTTCGAGCAAAAACAGGTCGACTTTTATAACGAGGAGGACATCTAAAACATACATTAGCAATTTTACATCTTTAGCCCCCTCGCCCCCACCTGCCCCAATTTTGAAATTCCAAAAGACACTATAGTAGGTTCACTTGTACCGTGATTCTAGTAGGCTGGGCAAATTTCACACTTTGGCATTGTAGACTTCACGTCCAACTGCCTAGTGTGCGCCTGAGCGTCTGGCTTCGAAAGATAGGTTATGTTGGTGTGATGGTGTGTTGACTGTTGCTGTCAAAAATAAAAAATTTACCGAAATCAACTTTGCAAATTGCAAATATGGAGTGGATGTAGTTCACCTTTCACAAGTTCCGCAAATTTCTTGTTCCAGTACGATGTCCTGAGCAGTGAAATCAAGTATCAACGCCGATGAATCCCATCCCCACAAAAATTAGGAGGGTTCAGCTTCCCATCGTTTCCAGCCTTCCAGAGTGTGGGTACTTCTTTTAAAAACCAGGAATAGTTCACAATGCTTCCATATTATGTGGTTTTTGGAAATAGATTCACGTCTTCTCCGCAAAGCTGAACGTTATGGGGTACATGCCCAGCACCTATTCCGCCCGTTTTTTCTCCCAGAAGCGAGTTCTTGATGGCACTCTCGAGGACTTTAAAATGGGCACTGGACGTTATTGTTCAAGACACAAGCTGAGGCGCAAACACAGTTTTCACAGTAATGGGCATAATTTCACCACAATTTTCGTGAAACTCGTGATTTTCAGTCTATTTGACACTCGATTTGACAAACGGTAAAGTTGTTGATCTTGTCGTTAAGCTTAAACTGTCAAACATCAATGCAACCAACTGCCAAGTTCTAGGGAGTTTTCAAATATCAGATTTGAAAACTTAGAAACAAAATCTCACAGCCAACTAGAATCACGGTACAAGTGAACCTACTATACCTATTTTGCGATACATTAAATTCAACAGAATTGAAGTTTCTTTTTGGAAAAATATTTCTAAAATTTTTAACCCCACCTCTCCTCCCCCCTTAATTCTCTGAGTGTCCAATTAAATATTCTTGACCTTCCAATTGACCTTTCCAATTTTAGGAGATAGAAAGTACATGGTTTTTCGAGGTCACCTTTGACGTTTTGACGTTTATGACGTTTGGACGTTTCGTTTCTGACTTTTGCGGGAATTTTGAATCGGTTAGCTATACTGTTCCCATTATCATGTGGGGAAAGTCACTAGAGCCCATAAGGGAGTTTTTAATGGACGAAGTAATAGAGTTTTTTCATAGTAAGATGCACGTGTCTGGTGCAGCGTGATCCCTGGTGGTGCTGGTGCAGCCACACTTCCATCAAGTTTGGGTCTTTCCTGAACCGGTGCATGGTGATGCCGGGTGTATTCGTCTTATTCTCGCACTCGCATAGAGCGACACAACACCCTTGAACCATTTCTGTAAGTCTTCTCAGTTTTCCACTACATATAACACACTTATTGGTAAGAACGAGGGTAAGAACAAGTGAAATCATGAAATCCATGCTGAAATCAAATAAATACACGACAGAGCGCTTGTCAAATTCGAAAAATTTCCCAGTGTCAGAAACGAAATGTCATATCTCAAGAAACATAGGATGCTTTCCAATAACTGCGACAAGACGGATACACAATGTCAAAGTGCACTTGCCAGCTCAATTCTAAACTCAGACTCGCCAATGTTTCGATTGTGTCGACATGTGGTGCTATTACTGCTATTGGAACGCTAGCTGTGTCAAATTGTGTCCATATGTGTCGAATTGTGTCCTTATACGCCTTATTGGGAAGCGCCCAATGACCTCGATTAACCGTATCTTATACGCATGACGTCACAGTAAAGAGAGACAACGGAAAATTGGAGACCTCAATTCTCTTCAATGCAGTCAGCGTCATCCTGCACAGCATCGGAAGAGAAAATTTTCTATGGAAAAAGTGCCACCCAAATTCACTCCTTCGCTCCCCCCTCCTCACCTTAAAAATCTAAACTGACAATACCTACTTTGTGATACATCAAATTGAAGGGAATTGAATTCTCTCCCTGATCACAATTTTTTCGAAAGTTTCAGAACCCCTGTTTTCTTACTAAAATACTCCAAATGTCCAGTTGAATGAAGAAGGGGTTGAAAATAAAAAAAAAAAGTTTTCAGGAAGAGAATTCGATTTTCTTCAATTTGATGTATCACCAAGTGGGTGGTACTTTGTTGAATTTTGAAGTTGAGGTGGGGGAGAGCAATGGGGTCAATTTGAGTGGCACTTTTTCCACTGAAAATTCTCTTCTTTGAAGCTATTCAGGATGATGCTGACTAAATTAAAAAGAATTGAGGGGTTCAGAATATTGAAAGGGACACACAGAGAATTTTTAAGGAGAAGGGGGGTTGGAGTTAAAGTTCTTGAAAATATCTTTTCCAAAAAGCGAATTCAATTTTCTTCAATTTGATGTATCGCAAGGTAGGTAGTGTCATTTGAAATTTTATTTTTGGGATGGGTGGTGGCAAGGGGACTGAAGATAGAAATTTTCCAATGTATGTTTTGGATGTCCCCCTCGATATAAAAATCGACCTGTTTTTTCTCGAAGAAATATTGACTAGGAATCGTGAGTTATTGCAGGTGGATAGTTTTCAAATGATCACCCGGTACATGTTAAAGTGTTTAAATAGTGGCTCGTTCCTATACCCAACCTTACCTCAACGCCAATAACTAGGATAGCTAAGTTTTTAACTTGTTCCCGAAGAGATGAGCTCCCTCTAATAATGTGGAGCTGTAGAGAATGGCCTCTTTCTTGCAATTTTGGAAGACCAAGACACATTTGATATCCAGGGCCGGCAACTTTGGATTTGAACGTGTGGTGCTGACTATTGAATATTTCAGCTAAAGGACTGGGGGTGGGTGGGGGGGGGGAGGATATCAGCGTCGTAGGCGATTTTTTTTGAAGTTCAGAAGTCTGAACTTGAAAAAAAAAAATCAGACACACGTCATATTTGAATAAAACATACTATAGGTACAGGCTGTCCCAAAATAAAGTAGCCAAACGCATATGGGAGATAGCCCGGAAGAAATTAGAGGCTATTTTAATTACATATTTTTTCCAGCATTCGAATTTTTTTATTTCAATTTTCATCCGTTTTACTACTGGTTGGAATCAAGTAAAATGATGCCAATAAGTGGGGAACCATTCTAAACAAGTCTCTGGCGAATTTCAGCCGGAGACTTCGACCCGTTTATGAATTATTCATGAGAAACCAATAAAAAAGTCAAATTTTGAAGAGCTGTATCTTGTTTAATATTGAGTATTGAGCTTCCGAAAAAAATAATATAGAGGTCTTTTAGTGTCTTCTGGACTTCCATAGGCCGTTGGCTACTTTATTCTGGGACACTTGTATAATATAGGGGTGATAATACATGAATAAAACTTTCAAACGAGCTTTCAAAATAAAACAAAAATTCTCGAAGTTGGTCAATTGGAGTTCTATGGCGCTTATTTCAATTTTTGTATTTTTAACATGTGGTGCTCAGCACCACCTCTTCGGATTACGTGTGGTGCTCGAGCACGTCAGCACCACTATTGTTGCCGGCCCTGTGATATCGCTGAAAGATATAGGGGATTTGAGAATAACCTTTTGTCCTTTTGACATACCTTTTTGTGAGCAGAATAATCTAGTGGCAAACAAAGGCTCCCGATGGCCTCATTCACGATGTGGTTCTCGTCCGATATGGTTCTCTCAAAAAATATCAGACCTGACCTGACCTCGCGTGAAAGTTCTGATATTTGCAATGAATAACGTACTACTGTACCGAGGGGTCAACCACCACTTGAAAATTTGTACACGGACTGTGAAAGACTGTTGTGACTGTGGTGACTGTCAGGACTGTGAACTTGACTGTGATGACTGCCGACGTGACTGTGATGACTGTTGGGACTGTGAGCTTGACTGTGATTACTGTCGACATGACTGTGAAGAGTGTAGTGACTGTGAGTGAGACTGTAGAGACTGTGAGTGGGACTGTAGAGACTGTGAGTGGGACTGTGGAGACTGTAGGCAAGACTGTTGAGACTGTGGTCAAGACTGTAGAGATTGAGTGCATGACTGTAACATGGAAACTGTGGTTATAAGACCGTGGTGAATACTGCTAGCGAAGCGACAGAATTGACTACGAGTTCAAGTATTGTGATTTCTTTAAAATCGAAAACCACATGATTACTCGCTATAGCTAAATATTGATTTTTAGGGATAAATTTCAAATCTGACTTGCAATCTATGAAAAATCAAAATTATGTCAAACTTTCACGACGATTTATAAGTCTTCCTGGTTCTGATATTGCACTGATAAGAGATCTTTTGAGGTTTCTGAAGGAGCATTTTTTATTCATACCATCATACCTGGGTACATACTTATTTATAATCAACAATAAATTAACCTAACTTCGGTTGAGGAGCTCATAGTGCAGTGGATTAACGCGTCAGTCCCTTGTGCCTTTTGCCTGGCTCGACCCGGTTCGATTTCCGGACGGGCACAAAAATGTGAGCTCTTTGATTTATTTGCATGCTTGCTGGATGAAAGACGCGTCATGCGTCGCATTAGTACGTAAAACTCAACCGCTGGTGGTTATAACTGTAATAACTGGTTGATTGATGTTCGGTCTTTGAAGATCTCTACTCTGTGTTGGAACACACAGGGATTCAGCCGAGGATTCAGTAGAAATTTTGGTACAATGGAGGAAAGCATTCACCGGCGTCGGTGATTGGCTCTGTTGCGAACATAGGGCGACGTCAAATAAACCAAGAAATAAACCAACAAAAAAAAACAGTCTATCTCCCCACCTTGTGGTGTGTTTAATAGGAAGCCTCGCTTAGAAAATGGACTTACCTCGCAGCAGTCATTCATTTTGAAGAAATGGCTATTCATGCAAAAAGTAAGAAAACGAAAGTAGAAGAAAAATTGTATGCAACACGTAAGGAATACGGATGATTATTTAACTAATTTTGAAGTTTGAGAGACATGAACAAATCAAGTCCGAAATAAGGCTTTTTCGATGTAGAAATTACAGAGAATGATTTCATCTTCATCATACCTATTTTACGTCAACACCATGGCACCGTTGAGAGTGGTTTTCGCCCCATGACTCGGCTAGCCTAAACGGGAGCTTTGTTTTTTTTTTGTAAAGAGCAAATATCTGATTATTTCTGTAAAAGCTCAGCTTTATACGAAGATGCCCAACTGACTAGTTGATGTAGTGCATTTTGGACAGTAAATATAAGTGGCACTAGTGACATGCACGCACCGTATCTCCATAGTTGTTGGTTGCGTCAAAAAAAAATCATATCTAAAAAACTGTCTTGAATCAAAAAAATTTGTTCCAAAAAATTCTCCAATACTTTGGCCTCATTTTCTTCTGGTTGTACAGAAAATTGGGGAAACAAGATAGTCCCTCGCTGGCTATAAATCATGATGCATTCATAGCCGATGAAAATGTTTATAAATAAACTAATAAAATAAATAAATAATAAACCATTGTTCCTCAACCGCTGTCACACTGTTACAAACGTCTGAATATGTACCTACTTCAATTTGGAGAAAAATTTAGTACATAGCTTCATTAGATCGAAAGATATGATGATGTGAAGGTTGTTATACCGTCCGTTTTTTATTTTAGGCCCCAGCCCATAGCATCTTTATTATGGATTTCACACCCAATATATTATATATTTTTGAAATCAGAAAAACAAGATCTTTCTAGTGATGATATGTCAAATTATTTTTGACAGATGTCATTTTTTGACAAATGACAGAATAGTACCTACTTGTGATACATCATTTTAAAGCCTGTTAAATTCTGAGGAGAACTGTGCTTTTATTTTTGAAATAGAGTGTCTTTTCCAGCTTCTAGGGGTCTTTCAATAGGAAAAAATGTCAATTTTAGAATTAGCCACTCAATAAGTAATAGGTATTCTTAAAATTAACTAATGGTGATGATCTGATTTTTAAATTGTCCAAATTATTGGGAAACTTTATAAACACCTTATCTTTCGGGTAGGCTCATAAAAACTCGAGGGGGGTCATTTCTGGCAAGCTCGGATGTCATCGCGTTGGGCCGGTGGTAGTTCCAATTCACTGATCGTCGAATCTTTCATTCAAGGAACAAGGAGGTGGTCATTTGAGCAACTTCTTTATGACATTTTTTGTTCCATTGTGATTAATCAATCATCATTATCATTAGTTTACATTAAAAATAGGTACCTGCTTTACCTATTCACTTATTATGTATTTTTGGAATTCAACATTTTTTTCATATTGAAAGACCCCTAGAAGCTGTAAAAGACACCCTATTACAAAAATAAAAACACAGTTCTCCTCAGAATTTTATGGGCTTTGAAATGATGTATCACAAGTGATATTCTGTCATTTGTCAAAAAATGACATCTGTCAAAAATAATTTGACATATCATCAGTCGAAAGATCTTGTTTTTGTGATTTCAAAAATATATAATATATTGGGTGTGGAACCCATAATAAAGATGCTACGGGCTGGGGCCTAAAATAAAAAACGGACGGTATATGCGGTTATTCTATTTAAGATGAGTTCGCGACTTGCGAATACATTTTTTATTGTGGTGAGAGATTGTTTATATTGGACCGATAATCTTCATATTCACATGGAGTATATTCATCATATTTCAAAAGATCTTCTCACAGTTACATTTCTTGCAATGATCGCTGAAACATCCTGTATTATCACAAGGTCAGATTGGAATAGATTCTAGCATAGGTAGGTACGTAGCACAAAATAATTTGATCGGAATAAGGGAAATTTACTGAGATAGGTACCTATACTATCTCAAAAAGTACCTACGATGAGATAGTAACTCCCTAAATCCAATTCAATTTTGTGCCATAGGTACCTACTCACTCTTACCTCGCCTCGTAGTAAATTTCCCTCCAGTTCCAATTTCGTGAAAGTATCTCAAAGTCAATTCAGATTTGTTTACAAAAAACATATGACTCCTCAGAAGCATCGTACGATCCTTACTAAGTACCTACCTACATCCAAGGAAGGCTGTGACAGGCCATTTGGTACGAAATCGGCCAGGTTATCATCTTTCCCGGTCTCCTCTTATTGAATTTTTTAATGACATAGGTGTTACGGTATATCGAATATCAGGCTATTAGAATTGTTGTTATAATCCATCAACCCACGATGTAGCGATTTTTTACGGTGTGCAGTCTTCTTAAAATAGTTGAAGCTAACGATGGACCCGCCACCAGGGAGATAAAGATCGCCATGTAGGTATTTTTGGAAACTCCTGATGGGATATTTGTTCTCTTAACATTGGCAGGGCACAGGTCATTTCTTCAGTTTTCTTCAATGTAAATAGCAAAATAACACAGGTGGACTTTCTCAGGCTGAATGTAGTGGTCAAAAGTAGGTACAAATCGTAAGATTTCATGAAACACATCACATAGCGATCTTGGAGTCATTCATTGGTGAAAAAATAACAAAACACGAACCTCGAAATTGGCTTCACGAATAAATTCGTGTGCTAAAGCATTGAAAGGGCTGAGATTTAACACCTATAGTAACGCAAAACAAATGCTACATCGTGCATCAACTTTATTTCTCATAGAAATAAGTCTGTCCGGAGTCCGATAAATTATTGTTTTTATGCTTCATTGGCTGGCAAATAAGGCTGAGCCGGGCCACAGCCTGCCTAGAGGAGGGAAGTTTTTGTTCATTCATACGGTACTGGCATTGCTATCAAATTATCGAAATATCAACAGACACAGTCATGGACGAACAATCTCAGAAAAGCTGCATACCAGCTGGGTACCGCGCATGCGTAAGCCAACTCCCCTCATGATTGCCAGCTTGACTGTGGAGACTGTGGGAAAGACTGTGAAGACTGTAGAGACTGTCGGCAAGACTGTAGAGACTGTGAACAAGACTGTGGTGACTGTCAGCTTGACTGTGGGGACTGTGAGCATGACTGTCGTGACTGTGATCATGACTGTAGGGACTGTCATGACTGTCAGCTTGACTGTGGTGACTGTGGGCCAGACTGTAGAGACTGTGGTGACTGACAGTCATGACTGTCAGAAATTTGTACACGGACTGTCGACGGTGGTTGACCCCTCGTACTGTACCTATTATTGACTAGCGCAGAAACTGAAACAAAGGACGATCGTACTGGTTGGTATACACAGATCAGCACAGGGTTCATTGGGTTTTTGAATACACCTGAAATATCATTTATTGCGTTAATTTGCATTTTTGAATTGAAACGCACGCATTAGTATTTATAGTACACACACAATCTAAAAGTCTCTGTCTTGGTCTCTGTCTTGAAGCCGTGTTGGGCTTGAATATTTCACCTTGCCTGTACTTTTTATGTCATGCTTTAGATGCTGATCATGTCATTCCTTTTGTGTGGAATTTGCTTGTCATGTCTTCACACGACTGTAATTTTTGTACGCCGTATTTTGGTCTGTGCCATGATTTGATTTTCATGTTAATTCAATGTCAATTGTCCTCCGTCTGTTTTTTGTGGCTCTATATTTTCTCATGTCATTTTGATTCGACTAATTTTGTCAGATATTTGATGTACCTATGTATTTTTCACTATCCTCATTGATATTTATTTTATTATTGGTGATTTTATTTTACCTTGTGGATTTTATTCCTTGTTGAATTTTCTACATTATCTACTGATGTTTCCACATTTGTCTACTGATGTTTCTGTGATTTTGTTTCACTAATAATTACGTACATTGAATACCAGAAATCATCAGTGAGTCGCTAGTCAGTTTGTCACATATTTGAGTCTTCTTCTTTAAGCGTAACTCAATGGTTTGTTTGACGTGGTTCTTCCATTTTGTGCCTTGTTTCCGAATTCATCACTCTGCCTTTCCTTAGACTGACAGTTTGACATTTTTTGTTGTTGTTGTTGTTGTTGTTGTTGTTGTTGTTGTTGTTGTTGTTGTTGTTGTTGTTGTTGTTGTTGTTGTGTTAATTATTATTTTTGTTTATTTTGCTCATTTTGTGTCATTTTGCAATTCTGTCATAGACTAACTTAGTAACTCTCTGGGTAACTAAATAGTATCATTCTCTCTACGTTGTTGTTGTTGTTGGTGTTGTGAGATAAGATGGAATAACATAGTGAAGCCACCCGCATTTGGCGGGCCGAAAATAATCCGGAGGAAAATAATTCAAAGCCGTGAAATCGAGGTATGAGAATGTGAATATTCAGAGTCAAGGCATCATTAAAAGATGTCGCTAGTTATTTAATTCATTCGTGTAAATCCCGCAAAGCTCTACAACATAATTTATTTGTTTCTCATCGTCAATTCAAAAATCGTTCCTGCTCGACGTCCGACGAAATGGTGATTTGGTGCATATGAAGGAAAGCATCCGCACTTTGACCGAGCTAGTTGCTGCCGTACTCCCACTGTGTTGACGCGCCGTGCCACCGCCCGCTGCCCGCTACCATCCGATTCACACGTGTTAGCACCGCCGGTCGCATTCTCCAACAGCCTCTCAGTTTACCTGAGCCGTCTATACACCGTTCGCGATCGTTTTGGATGCAATAAAATATTCCGAATTGCTGGGAATGGAGGATATCGCCGGAGATTGACTGTGGTACCTGGACCAATCCTCCTGGGCTGCCGTCCGCTCCCGACTTGTCACGTCCGTCACCGAGTGCTTCTGCGGGCCTGTTAGCGAAGAGTTTTAGTCCCCTTCGAGGAAGCTGAGTTAGAACCCGTTTATGTTGCGTCGCGACCCTCCTAGAGGCCGAAGCGTCGAAGCCCCAATGATGAGCCCCAGCCCACTTGGAAAATGACGAGTCGATTCCCCCCGGCTGATGTGTCTCAAAGGCCCCCTGGAGAAAGTCGAGTTGGAACCCTTCGGAGTCGTGTTTTGGTCCCCTTGGGGGCACGCTGAGTCGAGAACCCTCCAGGTTGAGTTTTGGCCCTCCGAGAGACTGATGAGTTGCTTCCCCCGTTGAGTTGCAACCCTTCTCTAGGATGTCGTGTCAGAGCCCTTGGACGTTGAGTCTTGATCCGCCTCCAGGTGTCGAGTCAGAGCCCTCCGACGACGAGCTCCAGCCCTTTTTCCAGGTCGATGTGCTGTTACGAGGAAAAATCAGATTCAGCACTCACTTGCAGCTCGCCATCCATCTTATCCCATTCCTCTTCCTTATTCCACATCCTGAACTAGAAGCACCGCCGAGAAGGTCGGGTTTGTTTACCTTTTTACATGACAGGTACCACCTGACCCGGTCAAGACTAGAGATAAGCTACAAGAAGTAGATAAGCTGCTGGTACAAAAAAAGGTAAAGGTAGCCATTTTGCGTTTCTCCTGGCAAAAGATCCGGCCGTGCACGTCGTTGCAAATTTGCGCAAAAAAAGGGTCACGGACGTCTTCCAAGAAGACCAGAATCCAAAGCCGGCGGACTTTTACACCTCCCAGGAGCAAAAAAAACCCAGTCCAACCGGGTACGTTTCATATCTGTCTCTCATCCCTTCAAGACCCTTCTCGGTGGTGTCATAGGTCCCTAACATTTCCATATATTTTCCTAGGTTTTTTTTTTATTATCATCCATCGACAACAATACACGATATCGGGTACTGAAACGTATTGGTTGGCCGCTGTGGAGTACAGACGGAAGGTCCAGCGCCAACGAGTCAACAAAGGTGACCACATCGGGCAACATCAGGGTGAGCTGCAGAGCACCACCCCTGCTCCGGTGCTGACGGCCGGGCTGGCGTCGAACCCACCACCAGCAGCGACCCCTTCGGCGTTGTCACGTTGTTAAAACTCTTTGTCACCCACCACCACCGCTGCGCTATTTCTTCATTACCGTTGGTTTGCTGGGTATCCAGGGGACCGCAGGAGAGCTCCATTCTTCCCTTCAGGACCGAGGTGGTAAGTTTCCAATTAGAACTAGGGCTGCGGTATCGCTTGTGTCATCACTTACCTTGCGCGATATTTCGTCGGTGTCTGGAACGTGAGCTCACGGTTTAGGTTGCAGCGACTCGATTTGCATTAATTCGCCGGGTATTTCGCCCGACAGCTGCAGTAGCCTCCGGTAATAATTAGGAAACTCCATACGCACTTTTACCTCGACTGTCAAACGAATTGCGGAGTTCTTGCTGTGCCCGGGACCACAGCTCCCATCATCGGTCCGGTTCGCCGGCATTCAGCGTGTGGGTGTCGTCATCATCATACTTACTTTGGGTAAAAGAAAAGCTGCGTCGTGTATTACGTTGTACTGAATATATTTTATCGCATCTCCAACAATATATCATTCCTTATTCTGTGTTCCCTTGTTTTGTTTACGTTGACCTAACCTCAACCTTTGAGCGCGAAAACCTGACAGGAGTGACAGGTGTCAATTCGGGCCTACCAACTGGCCGCAGCCAAAAATCCTGTATCAGTGCCAAGGCCCTTTCGGGGTTGAGTTTCGACCCTTCTCCAAGTCGTAGAGTTGGGACCCGTTGACGAAGTGTTTCGAACCCCCTCCAGGATGCTGAGTCGCGTTCCCTTGACGGTGAGTTCTAGCCCACCTCGAGGATGTCGAGTTAAAACCCCTACATGATCCAGGCCCGATAGAAATGAGGTCTCTCGTTTCGGTATCTCGTGTGGCGGAGTGATGACCTCGACGGGCGGGAGGTTAGTCTTGGTGAGTTGGGATAGTTGCTTACGGTTAGGCTTTGTCGGAAAAATGTATGATGGAGCTCACGCGTGCGTTCTGAATCTGCCTGCACGTGCTGGTGTCTGCGCTACTGTCTGCCGTCAGGTACAGCCACTGGCAAGCCTCGTCCTTTGTTGGATACCTTCATAGAAAGGTATTCGCGCTCTTGGGCCCTCTGGACTTGGCTTTGTGACTGCGGTACTCAGAGCACCGGACCTAGTGGGTTAGATCTGGAAACTCGCGGGTGAGCTTCCTCTGCGTTTCCGAAGCTCCTAGTTATTCGGAAAATGTAAATTTTGAGAACTACGGGAAAAATCAAGTAATTGAAGTAAAATAGAATCGCGTTGAGATCGGGGTTCGGACCCTGCCGTAGAGTCGTAATTGTTGATCGGATTGATGGACACCCCCCCCCCCTCCTTGAAACTAATGATTTTGTTTTAGCGCCACGACAGTTCCGGATATTTCCATATAGAGCTTGTTACGGGAATGAAGACGTTCTTATTCGAAAGTGATGAATTCAATCCGGTACCCAACGACGCCATCGTTCAGATAGGGACTTTGTAAAAATGAACTGTTATTAGGGCTCGATCAGGAATAGTGTAGACGGCGATTATTTCGCGTTAGGGCAAAGATTATTTCGACGCCTCTCCGCATTGGCTTTTCGGCGAACACCCTGTATCGTCAATTCTCTGCGTTTTGTTTCTCCTGGCTGCGGCCTTCTCTCACAAATTGCTAAACAACAACGAACTAGCGCGTATACGGGGCGTGCTCAAAACGTTCTCCAAATTAAATTTGTATCTTGACTAGAGTAATTGTTTCGCGCTCACCATCGGTTTGAAAGTTTTTGGAAGGGCGAAATTTGGTTCAACATTTCCGGTTATAGACACGCGCGACCGCGGGAATCTTTCTAAGCGTTGGGGGCGACTCACGGTGAAAAAAGGGAATAGGCCCCCACAAAGGTAGCCATATCCAATCCTTTCCAAACGGGCAAAAGAGACCATGGCCCAAAAAGAAGCAACAGCCTTAGAAAAGAATGCCACAATAAGGTGGGCTACCATACACACACCGGCCCACAAATCTTGGATAGCACTCGTGGTCGAAATCACTCTTCTCTTTTCAGTGTCTAGAAGCCGGGCCTAACCCTAACATAACCTCTAACACTAACATAAATGTTAGATCTGATTTGACCCCAAAAAGAACTTTGAACCGCGAAAGCCAGTCAGAATTAAATGTCGGTCAAGGTGTAGAGTCAGGTGTTCGTCGGAGGGTTGGGGTGTTGGGACGTCTGAAATAATTAGGGGAAACTTAGCTTTTCGGGAATAGGTTAGATCTTTTAGAGAATTTAGCCTGCGATGTGAAGGTAGGACTAGGTATAGGAGCGAGCCATTATTTAAACATTTTGAATTGTACATAGAGGTCAATAGATTGCTGCTGTGTTAAAACTTTAACTGTGTCTTATTGCGTTCAAACTCGTAGTCAGACCTGTCTCAACAATCTCGAGAACTCTATAATCGAACAACAAGAAGAGAGGCACAACGGGATGTCGTCCTGATACTAGATGATCATCGGCCAAGCGGTTCTAAAAGCGGGAAAAGTGATTTAATTCAAATAAGTTGAATTAAATGCCAGTATAATGGGTTGCCTACCCATTCAGGGGCCAAGACGATAGCTGGGGTCGTTTCAATAGTTTTTCACATCATTTTATTGCACACTTGTAGAAAGAAACTCTATATAATGATGGAGTCGTCCCCCTCAAGGGATCCATCTCAATCAGCTAGATTCGTAAAAAAAAAACTGCGCAATCATAGATTACCATAATAATGATCTGTTCTGAAACCGGGCGGTGAGTATCTGAAAATCAAATCTTGATGGAAGAAATCAGTGCTCTGGCATTCAGAATGACAGTTTCAAGATCGTAATTGACCACCAAAAGCTTTTCCCTAGAATCATCAACAAAATAAGCGTAGGCGCATGAAAAAGTCTGAATTTACTGAAAATTCCCATGGCTCTTCATTATTCCCGTTAATTTTTTGCGGTACCAGCCTAAAACCCCGGCGTGATTAATAATCGCTGGCGGTCTCTCTCAACCCCCGAATTAATTAATTAATTAATTTTTCGTCAGCTGAAATTCAGTGTGGGCTTTGCGGTTATCCGGAGTTCGAGTCCGAACGGGGTAGGAGCTGGGGGACGAGACGTAATGAGCGGTGAGTCGTGGCTTTTAGCGCGTTTTCCATCAAATGTACTAGACTCGAAGCATGATATAGGCCCCTACGAGTGAAAGAACAATAGGTGAAAATGCCGTAAAACTTTATCGTGTCCGCAGGCTTCCTCTGTCTGCGCCGGGGCAGCCCTGAATTGGGTCGCTTCCAATTCTGGTGTGGTTGGGAATTTAATTTATTTACTGCATCGGCTCGTATCCAACCCGCTTCCCGGTCCCGGTATAGAGATCGAGCGATGCATTTCATGTAAATACTCGGCAGCTTTCCGAATTTACAATTAGGTTAGGTACCTGCCTTTCCTGTGTCAATTAACGATGGTTCTACATTCGCCTGTGCATAGGAGCAGTTTAAAATTAGCATTCGGAAGACGGCACTGATGAAAACCACGTTTTCGATCGAATCTCGCCGGTAGTTGGCGCGGTCCTCATTCCAAATGGCATGATGCAGAACTGCTACAACCCTCTTTTGATTTGCACGAATTTGTGAATACCGTCTCTCAGAATAAAAAAAAATGGCAATACTCAAAGTGAGATCGCAAATTTTTGGGAAGTTTGTTTGAATTGTATAATTGATTGCTTGGTTGGTTGGGATTCGGGTCAGTCTTATTTCAATTGATCAGTCAAATCATTATGAGCTACTTTTTATGTGGATATAAAGGTAACTGGATTTGTTTTGTATTACAATAAGTATATAGGTATCATTGGCTAGTTTTTCTCTTCAACTATTATTGACCTTACCTTTAATTATTGGAATGAGCTCGACATGACCTGACTGTGTTGGAAGTACCAAGAGCGAACAAGAATGGACGTGAACATGGATTTACCTGAAAGAAAAAAAAATGACGATTGATTTTTGTTCATAAATCAATATATGTATATCTTTATTTTTTGTTAGGATATAAATATGGGTATAATAATAAAATGGTAAAAAACTAGAAAAGGGGATCATCCTAAAAAAAATTGTTAGGTTTGCCATTTTGTGGATATACTACGACTATAATACCAATAGCAATCAAATATTTTAAATATTTGGAAATGATATTGAAGAGAAGAGAGCAACAAGGAGCTTTATCATCGAGCGAATACCTATATAATTTCAACATTCAACAAAATAATATTTCTCTCCTCATTGCATTTAGTGAATCTTCTGTCACCAGGGCTGAAATACATTTCAGTGTCTTGTATTAAAGGAATAGTTTGTGAAGAGTTTCAGATTTTCCATTTATCGTTACATATTATGATGTTTTTGGTTCTTTTGACTTACTGAAATGTGATATGTGGTTGTGAAAGACTTCTGTATTGCGTCTTTTGTGTAAATACTTTTATTATTGTTATCGCTTGTTGATCAGGAAAGGTGGAAGAACAGCTTGTGCTGAACCTTCTCCAGAATTCAAATGTAAAGTTTTTAAATTCAAATGAATTACAATTACAATTACAATTAAAATACATTTGACTGATGATAAGTATCTTTATTTTGTATTTTGGTATAGTTCAGGTGGCTAATATTTTGTATTTTATGTACAAAATACATTTTTCGGAAAAGTATTACGATTTCCAAAATGCAAAATACAAAATCAATTCATCTTCCACGCTCTGCATTTAATATTCGGACTGCGATTGGTTTGCTGGTAGTATAGTGATACTGTCGAACACTCCACCTCATTGCCCTTTTTAGCGCACTTCTCCAAACGGGAAGGCGCTTTTGTCCTCGCTTTGTCCGTCCGTCCGTCCGTCCGTCCGTCCGTCCGTCCGTCCGTCCGTCCCCGCATCTAGTCCTAGACGAAAAGGTTTTTGCGAAAAATTTTTACTCCATTGGGTAGCTCATGACCTTGTATCCCGAACCAAGAAAAATCTTGACGAAATAATAATAAACAATGACAATAATAACAATTTAGTGTGACGCGGCATCGCCGTTGAATGCTGCATTTCAGAAGCCGGCCTGATCTCGAAAGTTATCACATGCGAGGAAGTACCCGATCTTATCATTTTACCATAATACATATGCGGAGTTATATTTAGAGGATGATTTGAACTTTATTTTAATGAAAATTTCACATCGGTGCGAGGTGCCGATTAGGAGTTATTAATTTTTGAACATGACTCCGAAACTACGGCTCGGCCGCAAATGATTTATTCGTTGCTTGCTGGTGCTTGATATCCTTTCCTCCGAACAAAACGAAATTCAATACAGAAAATATTTCAACTCGAATGGGTAGCTCATGGCCTTGGTACGCGAATCAAGAAAAATTTTGCCGAAATAATCATGAACAATTACAAAAATAACATTTTGGTGTAGGGCGGCTTCGCCGATCAAGTGCTGGCATTCGCGGTAAGATGTAGAAAGTTGCGATATGCAGGCAACTACAATTTCTTAATGAAATACATCACTGCATGTACGGCATTATATTTAGAGAACAATTTGAACTTTCTTTTGACAAAAACCCCACTTCGATCCGACCGTTAGGTCAATTGTTATCGATTTTTGAAAACGGCCGCAAAGCCACGGCTCGGCGCATATTACACGACCCTACTTTAAAATCAGACGTGCCGAAATAGTAATTGAACATTTTGAAATAGCCAATACTAGGTACCTGAAGGATAATGGCACTCAAATTACGAACCATGTTCGCTCAATAACAAAAAAAAAGTAGGTAGGTATCACTAAAAATCATGTGACAAGGCTACCATTGTACTTCGGCTCCTCATCCTCTAATCACTTGATTAGACAACTTGTAGTAGCACCTTTTGCTTTGTTCCACGCACATATTTTAAAGCGATTTATTCCCATCTCTAGCTGTGCCTCATGCGTCCGTAACGCACCCATCTCTACAAACTCAACGTCGGCACTGTCGGTAACTTATCTGTCATTGCTATTTTGTGCGTTCCCGCATAAACGCGTACTTTTTAGGTTAACAAAATTTTAATCAAATTTTGTTTCAGAAAAGCGAGAAAATCTTCACCCCTTTTGAAATGGGGAAGCGAAAGCACAGGAGAAAGTCCAGGTCACGCTCTAGCGAACCGGACTGCTCCCGCAGAGAACTTTTGAAGCGCATCGAGAAGTTGGAAAAGGAACGCGCCGAGGGAAGGAAAAGCGCTTCGAGTTCGTCTGCCCGCTCCCGTTCCCCATCGAGGAAGTCGAGGTTGAGTCGTCACTCCCCGCATCACAGAGCGAGGTCGAGCCGGAGCTCTCCGCAAAGGACACAGAGGTCGAGCAGACGCTCCCCATCTCCATCCCGCCGGTCCAGGGATGTGTCCCGGTTGAGCCAACGCTCCCAATCACAGGTGTCGAGGTCGAGTCATTGCTCCCCGTCACAAAGGTCAAGGTCGAGCCGGAGCTCCCTGGCCAGTGGGTCGAGACCTAGCTCTCCACGAACACAAGTCGAAGCAGAAAATGCTGGTTCGGCGCCCTTGTCGCAAGGAAGGACTGTAGTGCATGCCACACCAGGAGCACCTCAGTCAGAGGATGTGCTGATCATTGACAACAACGAAGAGCTGCCGGAAGACATCCTCCACACTCTGGGTACCGAGAAGGAACCCGAAACACCAATATTCCCCATCCATCCGCAGCTGCTTGCTGCATGGAAAAAGGTAACTTTGGAAGGGCTTTCTAAGGACACCAGGGCCGGTTTATTAGAAACCTATAAAATGCCCGAGTCCCAACTGAAGCCACCAACACTCAATCCTGAGTTGTTGTCTGTGAAAGGTGTTGATGTAAAATCCGACACTTACCACTCCGCCGTACAAAGCCAATTATTGGCTAGCATAGCGGCCCAAGCGCAGGTAATCAAATCCCTAGTTGATAATAAGGCTTGTGACAAGAGTTTTAAAGATTCTCTTTTAAAACTCGTGGGAGATTCCGTGCGAATTGAGGCGGACACATTCTTTCAAGTGTCACTCATTCGCAAACATTCTGTCTTACCCAACTTGGCCGCAGAGGTAAAAGCTGTGGTAAACAAAAGCCAACCCGCAATAAATGAATTCTTGCTGGGAAGTGGCCTGAGTGAACAGGTAAAATCGGCAAAATCCCTGGAAAAAGTTGGTAAAGAACTGGTGAAACAGCAACCAGTTACTCAGAGCTTTTATAAGAAAAAAGGAGGGGGGAAAACTAACTATTCCTCTTCCAGCGCTGTTTCAGGGCAGCAACAACAACAAAGTCAAACAAGCCGTACTAATTTAAACACGTCTGGCCCGACCCGGTCGCCGAGGGGGCCGAGGTCGACAGGGCGACCCCTCTACCTGAATTCCTACCAAACTTCACGTCCAGGACGCCAACGGACAAGAACACGACATCGTTAAGGCAGCTGCAAGTATGTAGGATAAAGTCCTATCTTCATGCTTGGCAAGTAATAACCGCAGACAAACTGCTATTGAGCTGGGTGGAAGGCTATAAAATAGTTTTTTCACGAGTTCCCGTTCAAACATTTCCTCCTGCACCTCGCATTGACTCAAAAAGTCAGGTTATAGACCTGCAACTGGCTGTAAATAAACTTCTTGATCAAGGTGCAATTATGCCCTGTCAACCATGTAAAGAGCAGTTTATCTCTTCGTACTTCCTTGTGGAAAAACCAGATGGGTCGAAAAGATTCATTTTGAATTTGAAAAAGCTCAACGCTTTTCTCAATCCTCCACATTTTAAGCTGGAGGATTACCGCACTGTAACCAAAATCATTTCAAAAGATTCTTACATGTGTACAATCGATTTGAAAGATGCATACTATCAGATTTCGATTCACGAAACCCATAGGAAGTATCTCCGTTTTGAGTTTAAAAATCAACTGTACGAGTTCACTTGCTTGCCGTTTGGTTTGTCCCTGGCTCCCTTTGTTTTCACAAAATTGACAAAACCAATTTGTCAATTTCTCAGGTCCAAAAATATTCTTTGCGCCATGTACCTGGACGATCTTATACTTTTTGCTGAATCGATCGAGCTTTGCGCAGAAAAAGTTTCTATTGCGAAAAATTTACTTGTTTCGCTCGGTTTTCTTTTGAACAAAGACAAGTGCAGACTGGTACCGGAAAAGCGCCAAACTTTTCTGGGTTTTGTTTTTGATAGTGAGAATTTATCTATCTCTCTGCCTTCGAGTAAAGAACAAAAAATTTTACAAATGATTAATTTATTTGAAAATTTGAATACGTGCAGGATACGTAAATTTGCCCAGTTTATTGGTATGTTAGTATCCATCTGTCCAGCCACGAAATATGGCTGGTTGTATACCAAAGTGTTTGAGCGAGAGAAATTTTTGGCCCTTCGAAAATCTCATGGTAATTTCGATGCAAGAATGTTTTTGAACCCTTCCGTCAAGACAGACTTGAAGTGGTGGAAGGAAAACTTGAAGGGAGTCCACAACCAAATTCGGAAGGAAAATTTTGTGATGGAAATTTTTACTGACGCCTCACTATCTGGTTGGGGATGTTTCAGTGAAGGTCAAAGTTCCCATGGTTGGTGGAACACCACAGACCAACAAAAACACATCAATTTTCTAGAGCTCCAAGCAGTGTTTTATGGTTTGAAGTGTTTTGCCAAAGATCGAAGATCTTGTAATATTTTGGTGCGAGTTGATAATACAACCGCCATAGCCTACATTAACAGGATGGGCAGCATCCAATATCCAAACTTGGCTGACATGGCCAGAACAATCTGGCGTTGGTGCGAGGAAAGGGACCTTTGGATAGTGGCATCCTACATTAATTCAAAGGATAATGTGGAAGCTGATCGAGAATCACGGATTATCTCCACAGAGACTGAATGGGAACTCTCCCAAGAAAGTTTTGAAAGTATAACAGCTCAGTTCGGTACTCCTACCGTAGATTTATTTGCTTCGAAAATTAATCGCAAATGTGAGTTATACGTTTCCTGGTTCAAAGACCCAGACTCGATGGTGGTTAATGCGTTTACTATTTCCTGGGCTGATTTTTTCTTTTATGCTTTCCCTCCCTTTTCAATAGTTCTTCGAGTACTAAATAAGATAATCTCGGATGAAGCAGAAGGAATTGTGGTGGTGCCAGACTGGCCGACGCAACCATGGTACCCCATTTTTCATCGACTATCGAAAAGGGACCCTTTAAAATTGGGACCGAAAAAATCATTGCTGACCTCTCCTTTCAGGCAAACCCATCCACTGGCAAAAACCCTTGTCCTGATGGTAGGAGTATTATCAGGAAAGCCTTTTTGAATAAGGGTATTCCCGAAACATCGATCTCCACAATGATCCAATCAATCAGCGCTTCAACTTTGAAGCAGTACCAAACAACGTACAGACGCTGGTGGGAGTATTGTGGAGATCGCAACATAGATCCTTATCAAGCCTCATCTCTTCAAGTAATGGAGTTTTTCCAATATCTTTTGTCGGAATCAGTTCACAAATTTGGAACTTTTAACTCACACAGATCCGCTCTGGCTCTTATCTGTGCAGAAGATATTGGAAACGACGAAAACTTGAAGAGGTTCTTGAAAGGTGTCAAAAGGCTAAGGCCCATGAAACCAAAATATATCAGCACATGGGACCCCGCACCGGTCCTGGCGTTCTTGAGGAAAATGTTCCCTCACGAAGAGCTTTCCCTAAGGAAGCTGTCTTCAAAGGTAGTCACTCTGTTGGCTTTGGCAACTACCCACAGAGTTCAGACCTTGAGTGTGATCAAGTTGAAGGATATCCGAACAAGTCCTTCAGAGGTTCGAATCATGATCACAGATCCTATCAAAACAAGCATCAAGACCGGCATCTACCCGAGTTTCACCTTCAAGTTCTTCAAGGATCAACCCGAGCTATGTGTGGCGTCATGTGTTCTTGATTACATCAAGGCCACAGAATCAATCCGTCAAGAAGAGGATTACCTTTTTGTTACATGGTCGAGCCCTCACAAGAGAGCTTCTTCCCAGACAATTTCGCGCTGGGTTAAGTGCACTCTCCAGGCCGCGGGAGTTGACACTAGTTTGTACACCTCTCACTCGACGCGGCATGCTTCTACCTCCGCTGCGTATCGCAGAGGAGTACCAGTCGAGGAGATAAGAAAATTGGCTGGCTGGACTGAAAAATCCAAAGTTTTCGAAACATTTTACAATCGGCCTGTTTTGAATTAAAACAACCGTGTTGTCGATGCAATTTTGTTGAATTGACTTACAATATTGATTAATATTTTTTCACGTTTTGATTTTCTTCTGGGATTTACTGATGTTTATTCCCATCTTGTACACACTTTATTTTTCGTTTACAACAATATAAGTTCTTTGAAGATCTACAAGTTGTCTAATCAAGTGATTAGAGGATGAGGAGCCGAAGTACAATTCCTAGGTCAAACTAACAGTAAACTTACCTGTGAAGTTCGACCACAATTGTACGAGGCTCCTCATCCGAATAATCACTCCCTCCTCACCCACTCCATACGAGTTACCCCTGTTGGAATTGTTGAAAGAAAAATAAAGGTTTCAAAAATAATTTCTTTCGACATAATGACAGATAAGTTACCGACAGTGCCGACGTTGAGTTTGTAGAGATGGGTGCGTTACGGACGCATGAGGCACAGCTAGAGATGGGAATAAATCGCTTTAAAATATGTGCGTGGAACAAAGCAAAAGGTGCTACTACAAGTTGTCTAATCAAGTGATTATTCGGATGAGGAGCCTCGTACAATTGTGGTCGAACTTCACAGGTAAGTTTACTGTTAGTTTGACCTAGGAATTTTTTCGGTTTTTCGATAAAAAAGAAATGTTCCAATTCAAAAGTGAACCCGATATTCGTGTTCAGGAGGTCGAAATCAGTTGGAGCACATTTTTTTATATAAGTAACAGAATGACGCTTATGTGGCCGGTTTGTCTGTCTGTCTGTCTGTCTGTTTGTCTGTCTGTCTGTCCGAGTCCGTGCAGAAATTAAGACGCTGTACTCCTTCTCGAGAATTGAAACAAGAGTCTTGGAACTTTTTTCCGATTAATAGCTGATGTCTCCAAGGGTGGCCAATGGGCACTATTTTTGTTATCCATACATCGTTATCATTATTCTCAAAAAACAGAGATCTCCTGTGCACTTCGATGAAGTTGAACTTCTCCTCGGGAAATAAAGCTACAGCCGTTGAAGATTGAACTTTATCCGGTGGATAGCTTAGGTCCTCAAGGACCAAATAGGCAGGTTGGCTTTCATAATTCGGCCGCCATCTTGGCTGCCATATTGAAATTTCTTATTAGTGGAACGATTGTCATGAAACTTGAAACTCACCCTTGTCTAGTATGATCATTCTTATTTTCAAGCCAAATTTTATGATTGCCCCACCATCTTGGCCGCCATATTGAAATCTCTTATAAGTGGAAAGATTTTCATAAAACTTGAGAGTTACGCTTGTCTCGTACGATCATTCCTATTTTCAAGCTGAGTTTCATATTTCTGCCGCCATCTTGGCCGCCATATTGAAATCTCTTGTTAGTGGAACGATTTTCATGAAACTTGGAACTTACCCTTGTCTAGTACGATCATTTTGATTTTCAAGCCGAATTTCATGATTCTGTCGATATTTTGGCCGCCATATTGCAATTTTTTGCCCAAGACGGTAGAACCCTAATCACTTAACATCTTGCGTTCACTAATCCTCCAAAAAGGAAGTGCGCTACTGAGCCTCATGCCCATGAGGCATATTCGCTTGTTTGGGTTTGCACGCAATATCTGGAAAATTAGTTCGATTGCATCTTTTGCGTCATACTATAGCCAAATTGTAGCCAAAACTTTGTTGCAAATCGTCATCTGTCAAATTTTTAGAACAACTAAAAAAGGGCATTCTGTTAAATCACTAGCCAGACTTTTTTGTTATGCCTTCAGATCAGCCGGACTTTTTTAACTTGATTCTAGCAAGCTTTTCAGCAAAATCATTTTCACGTGAAAAAAGTGTAAAACTGCTTTTCCATCTTTCAAGTAATTTTCTGAATCAATCCGCCAAAAACCCCCATGGAAAATATGCGGTTTTTTCTTTTACTAACTTGTGAAGCTAACTAAACAATGATCCTGCAAAATTTATCAGTTTATATGGAAATTAGAATTCACAAACAGAACGAAATCATAACATAACCAGTTATTGCTATGTTGACAATTGGAACATTTATTTTGTTCTTCTGAATCTCTAAAAGTTTTTACGAGGTTTCTGGGAATTGATAATGATCTTAGAAGTTTTCTATGAGATTTCTAGGGATTTCTGGAGAATTCACAGGATTGTTCTGAAAATTGACTTCTGTGGATTTCTAAACATTTTTAGAGATTTCTCGGGATTATATTTGTAGGATTTATAGGAATTTCTACGACAATAACTATTCTTAGGATTCCTGAAGTCTTCTGAACATTACCAATAATTTCTAAGGATGTTTTGATATTTTTGAGGTTTCTAGGAATCTCTGGAAGGTTCAAAATTTCAAAGGAATTTTCAAAGTTTCTAGGAATTTATAAAAATTTGTGTGAAGTTTCTAGGGGATCCAGGACATTTTTCAACATTTCTGAGGAATTTCGAGGGATTTCTGAAGGTTTCTACGGGTTTTCTGAATATAAATATAAATAATAAATAATATACTAACGAAATTTTTAATGATGCCGGTGAGAATTTCCAGAGATCTCTCAAGATTTTGACGGAATCATCAGGGTTCTTATGGATTCGTTTTTAGATTTCTAGGAATTTTCTGAATATTTATACGGAGTTTCCAGGGATTTTCAAGGATTTTCGAGAATTTATGGGAAGTTCTGGAATTGTACATGATTGTGAATGTGATTTTGATTGTTTTAAGGATTTCTACGAGCTGGGCTTGAAGATTTCTACACGATTTCAAAGACTTCTGAGAATTTCTGGGCTCTTACGATTCATACAGGATTTTTAGGGATTCCCAGAGATTTGTATAGAATTTCTAGGCATTTCTGGAAGGTTTCGTGAGAATTTGGAGAATTCATGAAGATTTCTACAGGATTGGTAGAGATTTCTGGAAATCTTGGAAATTTTACAGGATTGTTCTGAAAATTGACTTCTGTGGATTTCTAAACATTCCTAGAGATTTTTCGGGATTATATTTGTAGGATTCATAGGAATTTCTACGACAATTCTAAGGATTCCTAATGACTTCAGAAGATTTACCAATAGTTTCCAAGGATGTCCTGATATTTCTGAGGTTTCTAGGGATCTCTGGAGAGTTCAAGATTTCAAAGGGATTTCCAGGAAATTGAAAAAAAAAGTGTGAAATTTCTAGGGGATCCTGGATTTTTCGAAATTTTTGGAGAATTTTGAGGGATTTCTGAAGATTTCTACGGGTTTTCTAAATACAGGGTGTTTCGGGGATGATAGCTAAAAATTCAACTGTGGATAGATCTCGTCAAAATATGACGAAAACCTACATACCATTTTGCAAATTTCGGCCTAATAACGAAGATACAGCCCTTCAAAGTTCACTTTTTTCGGATTTTGAAAATTTGTTACTCAGGAACGTTTCTACAAATTCAGCTTCCATTCAGCATAAGCTGGTTTGTCATAATTATTTATCATCCTGCCAAATTTGGAGAGAATCCAATCAGTGGCGTAGAAGTTATGAGGGGTCATCTTAAGTCAACTTTTCTTCGGATGCTTCTAAATTATTGACCCTCAAAACTCCTACACCACTGGTTGGATTCTTCTCAAATTTGGCAGGTTGATATATAAATATGACAAACCAGTTTTTGCTGAAATAAAGCAAAATTTGTCGAAACGTTCCTGAGTTGCAATTTTTTGAAATCCGAAAAAAGTGAACTTTGGAGAACTGTATCTTCGTCATTAGGCCGAACTTTGCAAAATGGTACATAGGTTTCTGTCATATTTTGACAAGATCTACCCACAGTTGAATTTTTTTGCTATCATCCCTGAAACACCCTGTATACTAACTAGAATTTTGATGATCCCTGTGAGACTTTTCAGAAATCTCTCAAGATTTTGACGGGGTCATCAGGGTTCTTATGGATTCGTTTCAGATTTCCAGGAATTTTCTGAATATTTATACGGAGTTTCCAGGGATTTACAAAAAATTTTGAGAATTTCTAGGAAGTTCTGGGATTGAACATGGTTGTGTATGTGAATTTTATTGTCTTAAGGATTTCTACGGGCTGGGATTGAAGAATGGTGTCGGGTTTCTACGGCTTTGAAGATTTCTACACGATTTCAAAGACTAACGAGAATTTCTAGGTTCTTACGATTCATACAGGATTTTCAGGGATTCCCAGAGATTTGTATGGAATTTCTAGGCATTTTTGAAGGGTTTCATAAGAATTTGGTGAATTTTTGTGTTCTAAAGATTTCTGAAAACATCTAGGGAGTTCTAAAGATCTTCACAAAATTCTTGAAAATATCGATGAAATTTTAAGGGATATTTATTCCAGTCCCTCCTCGTCAGAGTATCTAGGTACATAAGGAATAAAATATTACAATGCAAATAGAATAAAATATAAGAGTACATACCAAAAATTGCATGTAAAAAGAGATAAAATGTACTGTTTTATTTTATTTCATTTGCATTGTTATCTTTTATTTCTTATGTAGGTACCTTGATACTCCGACGGGGAAGAACAAGAGGCCTTTGAAACCGGTCAGGTGGAATGAATATTTTCACAAAAACTGTGGGAAGACAGAAAAACCTAAACTTTAAATACTTTACAAACCCACTGTGAGATAGCGGAGGAATTCCTGAAAATTAGAAATCTCTCAGGACTTTACACAAGATTTATAGGGACCTTTTGTAATTTCTACGAGATTTCTGGGAATTTTTGAGGGCTTCCTAGGACTCTCTGAAGATTTGTACGAGAATTTGAAGGAATTTCAAAGATTTCCTCGAGAATTAGAATGACTTATATGGATTTTCACGGAATTCTTAGAGATTCATATAGGATTTCTGAACTCTTCAAATGGTTCCTGAGAGTTTCTATAGATTTTCAGAGATTCCCATGGGATTTTCGGAGAATTGCAAAGAAATTCACTAGATTTTGTGGTGATTTTCAAAGCTTTTTGGGGACTCCCAAAAATTTTTATTGATTTCATATTATTCCAAGGGAAGTTCTGGGAATAGTTGCAGCGGTACGCTTTTTGATTCTGCATTTTGTGATACTGCAATGAAATTTGGCATATGCAAACTACATAAAATTTCAAGTGATTTGACCCGCAGCACTCAAAAATTTGTCCATTAGGGGGCGACTGGGGGGCCCTCAAAATTTCAAGATGTCTGAATTTTTCCCATGCGCCATTCAGTACCGCCCTATCTACCGTACAGGGCCTAAACAACTTTGTTCTTGACCATCATAGCATTTTTCGTCATGTCAATTCCATTCTTCTTATAGAAAAAAAATAATTTCTTTGCCTGGTCAACAAATTGGAAAATATTTTTTTTTTTGGACCACCAATGGATTGTTGAGTAGTTTTTGTGTGATCATCGATAAATCCGCATCCCCTTGTTTCATTTATGAAAACAAAAGTTTCGCTGCTCTATTCTTTAACGAAGGAGTGGCCTCAACTTACCATTATTTTCAACATTACCTATTTCAATGTTTTATCCCTAAAAATATGATTATTATTGTACTAACATATAGCTTGAAGTTTTCTTCAACGGTGTGGATGATGAAACGGCCTCAGATTCCACCTGGAAGCCGTGCATATCAATTTTTCTGCAAGGCCGTCAAATTTGGCATTTTTGATTTTCTAGCGGGAGCGGCCAAAATGTCAATACACACCACTCCGCCCAAGAGCACCGGTTTGCTCCAGCGGAAAACGATATTCACGCCCAACAATTTTGCATTTTGTGATACTGAAATGAAAGTTGGTGCGAAAATACCGCAACCGGTGCTCTTGGGCGGAGTGGTGTGTATTGACATTTTGGCCGCTCCCGGTAGAAAATCAAAAATGCCAAATTTGACGGCCTTGCACAAAAATTAATATGCACGGCTTCCAGGTGGAATCTGAGGCCGTTTCATCATCCACACCGTTGAAGAAAACTTCAAGCTATATGTTTGTACAATAATAATCATATTTTTAGGGATAAAACATTGAAATAGGTAATGTTGAAAATAATGGTAAGTTGAGGTCACTCCTTCGTTAAAGAATAGAACAGCAAAACTTTTGTTTTCATAAATGAAACAAGGGGATGCGGATTTATTGATGATCACACAAAAACGACTCAACAATCTATTTGTAGTCCAAAAAAATATATATTTCTCGACTTGTTGACCAGACAAAGAAATAATTTTTTCTGTAAGAAGAATGGAATTGACCTGACGAAAAATGTTATGATGGTCAAGAACAAAGTTGTTTACGTCCTGTACGGTAGATAGGGCGGTACTGAATGGTGCATGGTAAAAACTCTGACATCTTGAAATTTGGAGGGGCCCCCAGTCGCCCCCTAATGGACAAATTTTTGAGTGCTGCGGGTCAAATCACTTGAAATTCTACGTAGTTTGCATATGCCAAATTTCATTGCAGTATCACAAAATGCAGAATCAGGGTCATTTTGCTAGCGTACCGCTGCAACTAGAAGTATTGGAGACTTGTATGAAGTTTCGAGGGATTTTATGAGTTTTCTACAAAATTTTTGAAAAAGTTTCAGGGACTTCTGAAGATTCTACGTCATCTTTAGGAATATTCACGAGATTTCTGAGGATTCTTGTGAGGATGTCTTGGGATTTTTGAAGAATTCTACGGGATCTCTAGGAGTTTCTGAAGATTCGTTTGGAATTTTTAGGAACTTCTGAGAATTTCCAACGATTCGAAATTTCGAAGGATTCCTGAATATTTCTACAGATTTTGTAGGCATTTCTAGACATTTTGACAAGATTGTTTCAGATTTCTGAAGATTTCTTTCTACGAGATTTCTGAAAATCCATAAGACTACTCGCTACTGAAACGTCCCTAGAGATTTCTGGAAATTTTAACAGTATTTTTTCGACTTGATTTCTGCGGATTTCCAAGGAGTTCGAGAAGTTTCTGAGAATCACTACGAGATTTCTAGGGATGTATCATCTGTATGGGATTTCTGAGGATTTCTACGGCAATAATTATAGAACTTTTTAAAGACTCCTGAAGTTAACTAATAATTTCCAAGTATTTTTTGGATATTTCTACGGTCTCTAAGAATTTCTAGAAGGTCTAAGATTTCTGAAGGATTTCTAGGGATTCACAGAGATTTGTATGAGATTTTCAGGGATCCCTGAAGATTTTCACGGGATTTTTGAGAAATCTCTGAGAATTTCTGAAGAAGTCTACGGGGTTTCAATCTTACATCAACGAGATTTCTGAAGGTTCCTGTAAGAACTTCCAGGGATTTCTCAAGATTTCTACAGGATCACTGGAGATTCGAGTTGTTTGAGATTTCTGAAAATCGAATTGTGAATTCTACATCATGAATTGATATCTGGGGATTTCTGAAGGTTTTTACAAGATTTTTAAGGATTTGAGAGGTTTGAAAAAAAATTCTAGAAATTTCTGAAAATGAGGATGTGCATCTTTGTGATTTCCATTTTTTTCAAGATTTCTACGGGCTGAGATTGAAGGCTAGTATGGGGTTTCTAGGGATTTCTAGAGATTTCTACGGAATTTCTAAGTGTTACGGGCTGGGATTGAAGATTGGTGGTGGTTTCCCACGGCTTTGAAGATTTTCACACGATTTCAAAAACTTCCGAGAATTTCTAGGTTCATACGATTTATACAGGATTTTTAAGGATTCCCAGAGATTTGTATGGAATTTCTATAGGCATTTCTGAGGGGTTTCATAAGAATTTAGAGAATTCTTGAAGATTTCTACAGAATTGGTAGGAATTGCTGATGATTTCTGAATATTTCTGAAAACTTCTAGGGAGTTCTGAAGATCTTGACAAGATTCTTGGAAATATCGATGAAATTTCAAGGGACTTCCTACAAGATTCATAGGGACTTCTAGTGATTTCTACGAGTTTCTGAGAATTTTAGAGGGTTTCTAGAGCTTTCTAAAGATTTGTACGGGAGTTTGAGGGAATTTTAAAGATTTCCTTGAGAATCAGAGAGACTTATATAGATTTTCACGGAGTTCTTGAAGATTCATATGGGATTTCTGGATTCTTCAAATGATTCCTGGCAGTTTCTATAGATTTTCAGAGATTTCCACGGGATTTTCGGAGAATTGCAAAAAAATCACTAGTTTTGTAGTGATTTTCAACGATTTTTGGGGACTCCCAAAAATTTCTATTGATTTCTCATTATTTCAAGGGAATTTCTGGGAACTATTGGAGACTTGTATGGAGTTTCTGGGGATTTTGTGAGATTTCTACAACATTTTTGAGAAAGTTCCAAGGAATTCTGAAGATTCTACGTCATTTTTAGAAATATTTACGGGATTTCTGAAGATTCTTGTGAGGATGTCTTGGGAATTTTGGAAGAATTCTACGGGATATCTAGGGGTTTCTGAAGATTCGTTTGTAATTTTTAGGAACTTCTGAGAATTTTTACGAAATTTCGAAGGATTCCTGAATATTTCTACGGATTTTGTAGGCCATTCTAGAGATTTCGACAAGATTGTTTCAGATTTCTGAAGATTTCTTTCTACGAGATTTCTGAAAATCCATAAGGCTACTCGCTACTGAAACGTCCCTAGAGATTTCTGGAAATTCTAACAGTATTTTTTCGACTTGATTTCTGCGAATTTCCAAGGAGTTCGAGAAGTTTCTGAGAATCACTACAAGATTTCTAGGGATGTCCAAAGATCTGTATGGGATTTCTAAGGATTTCTACGGCAATAATTATAGAACTTTTCAAAGACTCCTGAAGTTTACTAATAATTTCCAAGTATTTTTTGGATATTTTACGGTTTCTAGGGGATTCACAGAGATTTGTATAAGATTTCCAGGGATCCCTGAAGATTTTCACGGGATTTCTGAAAAATATCTGAAAATTTCTGAAGAGGTCTACGGGGTTTCTATCTTATATCAACGAGATTTCTGAAGGTTCCTGTAAGAACTTTCAGGGATTTTTCAAGATTTCTACAGGATCACTGGAGATTCGAGTTGTTTGAGATTTCTGGAGATTGAATTGTGAATTCTTCATCATGAACTGATATCTGGGGATTTTTGAAGGTTTTTACAAGGTTTTTAGGGATTTGAGAGGTTTGAAAAAAAATTCTGAAATTTCTGAAAATGAGGATGTGCATCTTTGTGATTTCCTTTCTTATTGTAGAAAGTTAAAAATGTCTCTCCACTTGTATAATATTTTATTCTGCTCTACGCGTTTCGAGACTCTCATTTATAGTCTCATTTTCAAGAGCAAGTAAATGGTGAATAGATATAAAATGTAAAAAGTCATTATATCTATTCACCATTTACTTGCTCTTGAAAATGAGACTATGAATAAGAGTCTCGAAACGCGTAGAGCAGAATAAAATATTATACAAGTGAAGAGACATTTTTAACTTTCTACAATAATTTACCCCCTGAGTTTCGTAACATCGCGGATTTTAAGGAATTCAAATATGAGGTTAAGGTCCTTTTGACCTCTCATTGCTTCTACAGTCTGGCGGAGTTTCGGGGATTCCTCGGTGATTTGCGGCGGGGTCGACATTGAATTGCATTTAAGTCGCTTGAGCCTGTAGACTGTGTTGTCCGAGTACCTCCCTATTTGTATTTCTGTTTGTATTGTTGTTACATATATGTGTACTTATTGTATTATTATTAAACCTGTGACTTATCTTCATCTATGTTATATAGTAACAAAAGAATAATAAAATTATTTATTTATTTATTTATTCATTTATTTATTTACAAAGACTTCACATACATTATGGAGAACTTCATCAAAAGATATGATTTCCTTTCTTTTCAAGATTTCTACAGACTGAGATTGAAGGCTAGTATGGGATCTAGAGATTTCTACGAGATTTCTAAGTGTGACGGGCTGGGATTGAAGATTGGTGTGGGTTTTCCACGGCTTTGAAGATTTTCACACGATTTCAAAAACTTCCGAGAATTTCTAGGTTCATACGATTTATACAGGATTTTTAAGGATTCCCAGAGATTTGTATGGAATTTCTATAGGCATTTCTGAGGGGTTTCATAAGAATTTAGAGAATTCTTGAAGATTTCTACAGAATTGGTAGGAATTGCTGATGATTTCTGAATATTTCTGAAAACTTCTAGGGAGTTCTGAAGATCTTGACAAGATTCTTGGAAATATCGATGAAATTTCAAGGGACTTCCTACAAGATTCATAGGGACTTCTAGTGATTTCTACGAGTTTCTGAGAATTTTAGAGGGTTTCTAGAGCTTTCTAAAGATTTGTACGGGAGTTTGAGGGAATTTTAAAGATTTCCTTGAGAATCAGAGAGACTTATATAGATTTTCACGGAGTTCTTGAAGATTCATATGGGATTTCTGGATTCTTCAAATGATTCCTGGCAGTTTCTATAGATTTTCAGAGATTTCCACGGGATTTTCGGAGAATTGCAAAAAAATCACTAGTTTTGTAGTGATTTTCAACGATTTTTGGGGACTCCCAAAAATTTCTATTGATTTCTCATTATTTCAAGGGAATTTCTGGGAACTATTGGAGACTTGTATGGAGTTTCTGGGGATTTTGTGAGATTTCTACAACATTTTTGAGAAAGTTCCAAGGAATTCTGAAGATTCTACGTCATTTTTAGAAATATTTACGGGATTTCTGAAGATTCTTGTGAGGATGTCTTGGGAATTTTGGAAGAATTCTACGGGATATCTAGGGGTTTCTGAAGATTCGTTTGTAATTTTTAGGAACTTCTGAGAATTTTTACGAAATTTCGAAGGATTCCTGAATATTTCTACGGATTTTGTAGGCCATTCTAGAGATTTCGACAAGATTGTTTCAGATTTCTGAAGATTTCTTTCTACGAGATTTCTGAAAATCCATAAGGCTACTCGCTACTGAAACGTCCCTAGAGATTTCTGGAAATTCTAACAGTATTTTTTCGACTTGATTTCTGCGAATTTCCAAGGAGTTCGAGAAGTTTCTGAGAATCACTACAAGATTTCTAGGGATGTCCAAAGATCTGTATGGGATTTCTAAGGATTTCTACGGCAATAATTATAGAACTTTTCAAAGACTCCTGAAGTTTACTAATAATTTCCAAGTATTTTTTGGATATTTTACGGTTTCTAGGGGATTCACAGAGATTTGTATAAGATTTCCAGGGATCCCTGAAGATTTTCACGGGATTTCTGAAAAATATCTGAAAATTTCTGAAGAGGTCTACGGGGTTTCTATCTTATATCAACGAGATTTCTGAAGGTTCCTGTAAGAACTTTCAGGGATTTTTCAAGATTTCTACAGGATCACTGGAGATTCGAGTTGTTTGAGATTTCTGGAGATTGAATTGTGAATTCTTCATCATGAACTGATATCTGGGGATTTTTGAAGGTTTTTACAAGGTTTTTAGGGATTTGAGAGGTTTGAAAAAAAATTCTGAAATTTCTGAAAATGAGGATGTGCATCTTTGTGATTTCCTTTCTTATTGTAGAAAGTTAAAAATGTCTCTCCACTTGTATAATATTTTATTCTGCTCTACGCGTTTCGAGACTCTCATTTATAGTCTCATTTTCAAGAGCAAGTAAATGGTGAATAGATATAAAATGTAAAAAGTCATTATATCTATTCACCATTTACTTGCTCTTGAAAATGAGACTATGAATAAGAGTCTCGAAACGCGTAGAGCAGAATAAAATATTATACAAGTGAAGAGACATTTTTAACTTTCTACAATAATTTACCCCCTGAGTTTCGTAACATCGCGGATTTTAAGGAATTCAAATATGAGGTTAAGGTCCTTTTGACCTCTCATTGCTTCTACAGTCTGGCGGAGTTTCGGGGATTCCTCGGTGATTTGCGGCGGGGTCGACATTGAATTGCATTTAAGTCGCTTGAGCCTGTAGACTGTGTTGTCCGAGTACCTCCCTATTTGTATTTCTGTTTGTATTGTTGTTACATATATGTGTACTTATTGTATTATTATTAAACCTGTGACTTATCTTCATCTATGTTATATAGTAACAAAAGAATAATAAAATTATTTATTTATTTATTTATTCATTTATTTATTTACAAAGACTTCACATACATTATGGAGAACTTCATCAAAAGATATGATTTCCTTTCTTTTCAAGATTTCTACAGACTGAGATTGAAGGCTAGTATGGGATCTAGAGATTTCTACGAGATTTCTAAGTGTGACGGGCTGGGATTGAAGATTGGTGTGGGTTTTCCACGGCTTTGAAGATTTTCACACGATTTCAAAAACTTCCGAGAATTTCTTGGTTCATACGATTTATACAGGATTTTTAAGGATTCCCAGAGATTTGTATGGAATTTCTATAGGCATTTCTGAGGGGTTTCATAAGAATTTAGAGAATTCTTGAAGATTTCTACAGAATTGGTAGGAATTGCTGATGATTTCTGAATATTTCTGAAAACTTCTAGGGAGTTCTGAAGATCTTGACAAGATTCTTGGAAATATCGATGAAATTTCAAGGGACTTCCTACAAGATTCATAGGGACTTCTAGTGATTTCTACGAGTTTCTGAGAATTTTTGGAGGGTTTCTAGAGCTTTCTAAAGATTTGTGCGGGAGTTGGAGAGAATTTTGAAGATTTCCTTGAGAATTAGAGAGACTTATATAGATTTCCACGGAGTTCTTGAAGATTCATATGGGATTTCTGAATCCTTCAAATGATTCCTGGCAGTTTCTATAGATTTTCAGAGATATCCACGGGATTTTTGGAGAATTGCAAAAAAATCACTAGATTTTGTAGTGATTTTCAACGATTTTTGGGGACTCCAAAAAATTTCTATTGATTTCTCATTATTTTAAGGGAATTTCTGGGAAGTATTGGGGACTTGTATGGAGTTTCTGGGGATTTTATAAGATTTCTACAAAATTTTTGAAAAAGTTTCAGGGACCTCTGAAGCTTCTACGTCATTTTTAGAAATAGTTACGAGATTTTCGAGGATTCTTGTGAGGATGTCTTGGGATTTTCAAAGAATTCTACAGGATCTCTAGGGTTTTCTGAAGATTCGTTTGGAATTTTCAGAAACTTCTGAGAATTTTTACGAAATTTCGAAGGATTCCTGACTATTTCTACGGATTTTGTAGGCATTTCTAGAGATTTCGACAAGATTGTTTCAGATTTCTGAATATTTTATTCTACGAGATTTCTGAAAATCCTAAGGCTATTCGCTACTGAAACGTCCCTAGAGATTTCTGGAAATTCTAACAGTATTTTTTTGACTTGATTTCTGCGGATTTCAATGGAGTTCGAGAAGTTTCTGAGAATCACAACGAGATTTCTAGGGATGTCCAAAGATCTGTATGGGATTTCTAAGGATTTCTACGGCAATAATTATAAGACTCCCAAAGTTTACTAATAATTTCCAAGTATTTTTTGGATATTTCTACGGTCTCTAGGGATTTCTGAAAGGCTTAAGATTTCTGAAGGGCTTCTAGGGATTCACAGAGATTTGTATTCCTGGAGATTTTCACTGTATTTTTGAAAAATTTCTGAGAATTTCTGAAGAGGTCTACGGGGTTTCTTATATCAACGAGATTTCTAAAGGTTCCTGTAAGAACTTCCGGGGATTTCTTAAGATTTTAACAGGATCACTGGAGATTCGATTTGTTTGGGATTTCTGAAAATTGAAATATGAATTCTTTATTTCATTATGAACTGATATCTAGGAATTTTTCAAGGTTTTCACAAAGTTTTTGGGGAATTGAGAGGTTTGAAAAAAAATTCTAGGAAGTTCTGAAAATGAGGATGTGCATCTTTGTGATTTCCATTCTTTTCGAGATTTCTACGGGCTGATATTGAAGGCTAGTCTGGGATTTCCAGAGATTTCCAGAGATTTCTGAGTATTTTTGAGATCTCTTGGGCAGTTTTAAAGGTTTCTACAAATTTTTTGAATATTTCCAATGATTTTTACGGGATTACCAGGAATTTCTACAAAGTTTCTGAGTATTTATGTGAGAATTTCCAGGTGTTTCTTAAGACTCTCTAGATATCTCTACGAGATCTCAAGAGATTCCTTATGATTAGTGTAAGATGCCTAAGAATTCTTGGGAGTTTCGATGGACTTTTGGAAATTTTAACGGAATTTCCAGGTATTTTCAAAAAAAACTCACGAGATTTGAGGGGATTTCTATATTTTTCTCACAGGATTACTGGGGATTTTTCAAGATCTTCGCGAGATTGCTAACTATTTGTTAGATATTCTAGGGCATTCTGAAGATTTCTATAGGATTTCTGAGAATTTGGCAATATTTCTACGAGTTTTTTTACGGATTTCCAGAAATTTCTTCGAGATATCCAACAACTCGCAAGAGTTTTAAGGGATTTCTAGAGATTTGTATGGGATTTGTGATTTATAGGGATCTCAACGATAATTCTAAGGAGGAGATTTCTGAGGATTACCAATAATTACAAAAATTTCTTGAGACTTTTAATCATTTTTACGAAAATTCTAGCGATTTCCAAAAATCTCTACGGGACTTTTACGGACTCCTCAAGATTTCTACGGGATTTCTAAGGATTCCTGAAGATTTATATGGAATTTCTGTGAATTTTTGAAGGTATTCATGGAACTTTTCATGATTCCCGAAGATTTCTACGAGATTAGTTGAGAGCTCTGAGGATTCCCAAGGATTTCTGAGAACTTCTAAAGAGTTCCAAAAATGTTGACAAGATTTCTAGAAGTTTGCATGAGATTTTCAGGGATTCCTTGATATTTTTTCACAGGATTTTTAGCGACCTCTAGAGATTTTCACGAGATTTTTATAGCGATCTATTGTATTTTGTATTCCAAAGACATTTTAACAAGTAGTCTGTATTTTGTATTTCAACTATCTTGGATCGAGTATTTTGTATTTTGTATTTTTATACATTTTCGAAGTATTTTGCCCAGCCCTGTCTGTCACTAACCTACCAACTGCATGCACTGGATTCTACGCAGAATAAAATAACAATCATCCTTGGACAGCAAGGCACAGACAAGCAATCGATTCTCGTTTGATATCTCTAAATTTTGCGGGTGAATCTCGAACAAATTGCAAATTGAGTTTCAAATGTTCATCTACTCTAAGCGTCCTTGCGAATATCGAGATGAATATTTCAAATCCCATTTGCGCCGAGTCCTTGAACGCGGAGAAAATAACTTCCGAGACACGACGGACGAGGAGGAGTCGAAACGTCATTATCTACCAAAGACAATAAGTTTTCGTTCTTTCTAGTGCGTCCTCCAAGTTCTCATTACATCCGGCCGATCGATCCGAACGCCTCCTCCTTCATAAATAGGGTTAAGAATATATGAGGGCGCAAAAATTCAATTATTTCCACCAATCCCACCGATGCCGGGCCGGCGGCCCCACACCTCGGGTCCCCGTTTCGTCTGCCCCGATCGGGGATCAGGCCCGGCCCGAGTCCTAAGTCCACGGCTCCCTAAGTAAGCGGCTCCAACGGAGGCAGAATAAGCCTCCAGATTTTTAGACTATGACCTATGACATTAAATTTATGAATTCTCCATAAGTACAAAGTATGACAACTATAGCTGAACGTCGCAACCACTGACCTCCTAATCAAGCTGGACTGGTGATTACTGTGCCTTTTTTAATCACATCCTATATTGAGGGTAGAAACTCACGTCTGTTTAACGTATTTTTATAGTTTTTGAGTCGCACGCTATAGTCACTGGCCATATCATATGGCGCTGACGTCATTTTCACGTAGGCGTTCGTACGATGTAACAGTAACACTTCCAGCTGTGTGGCGTTTCGACATCAGCGAATGCATACACATCACGTCTAACCAACGTACTGATCCAATTTGCGAGGCGCAAATTAGGAGTATGTTCATGTCAGAACAACGTCATTTTCACGTTTGTAGGAAGTCAATCGTAGAAAGCCTATCATGCTAAGCACAGACTGTCTTTGCTAAGTATATGTATAGGTCTCGTACCTGGTTATCGGTGTCCAGACGTCAAACTGACGACATTTCCACGTTTCCAATATGAAATTCGTGAATAAGTGGAGTAACCTGGGAAAGTAACGGCGAAATGATCTCAGATTTGTTTAAATATTCACTTTGCAATGATTAAGTGTTTCTACATACAGCACCCACGCATGAACATTTCTAAAAGTGACGTCATTACTCATTCACTTGCGGTTTTTTTTTCAGTTGGTGCTGACAATAAAACTTCAATCTGGCGTGAGTCAAAGTAACACGTCCAGCTGGGAGTGACAGTTTTTTTGACGGTATATAAAGTCACGTCAAATTTTTCCGTGAGTTTTCAACCGCAATTCGAGGCATGTCGCGTGAGATCAACGTCGTTTTCACGCTTTGAAGAAGTCAGTATGACGTGAGGTGACTAGCTGCCATCAATATGAATATTTATCCAACAAAATTGTTAACTGTTGATAATTGTTTCAAATACCAGAGTAGTGGAATCGTCGTGTTAACAAATGGCGAGCCGGAAGTTGATTGAGGGTACGTCAAATAACCGTCGTTTTCACGTTATGAAGCCTACATTCCCAATCCGGGTTTTCAACGGAGTAGCGATTTGTGAATAGGCTCACCCACACGTGCTGTTGAAAAATCAGCACTCTTGATTCAAGACCTGTTCATGGTAAACAAAGTCATATCAACGTCACTTTCACGTTTTCAGGTCGACTACTGATTTGTTCAACTTTGATACGACACGTGACTTTACGAGAAAACTTTGAAAATTCTTTTATTGCCTTCAGTCACAAACATCACTAATTGCGTCTGGAAATACGGCTTTTCACGGTAGCTCGACGTCATTTTCACATCAATAACAATTTTTGGTATGTCGATCCGACGGGACTTGACTTGCTATGTTGGTTCAAACCCTTGACACGGGTTCAAGAGTCACATCGAAAAAACGTATCTACTCAGTTTCGAGCCAAAAAGCACGGTCATGTTGAATAACACTGACGTCATTCTCACGTCACTACGGTGTCAAACTAACGTGGCTTCCAGCTCGTGAACAAGATCGATCAATTTGGGAGTTCCTAGGACACTTTAATTTTTAGAAAGAGCAACTGGCGACTTGCGCAAACGCTACATGCGCTTTTTACTTCAGTACTAAGGACAAATGTGATGATAATATAGTTATAGTGTTTCTAACGTCATTTCCGAGGTCATTTCAAAGTTGAAAATGTTGGGTCTTTTGACGTCGCAGCGCGAGTAATGACGACCCTTTCGCTGTCAATGGAAAGATATTCAGGTATCTGTGCTACGAACGATTGTGATATCGGATCGTGATTTCAACGTCATTTTGACGTACTTTTCCCGTCTTTTATTGTAGAAGAACAACGAAATGTGACGCAATAACTTGAAGTTACGTCGTGACCGGCACTATGCATTTGAATATATGGGTACCGACAAGTATGACATCAGATCGTGTTTCACGGACGAACAGTTTTATGGCATTCAGAATATGGGTCCAACGTGATTTCAACGTATTTTCCACGTATCGACGCCACAACAAAATAGAACTCGACTATAAAAAAATTAAATGAAAATTCTTTCAATATCTGGGACGAAATCTTTGAGTATTTGTGCGAGGTTTGACATTGAACCGTGATTGTGAAGGTATTTTGACGTACTTTTATCTTTTGACGTAGCTGAACAGCAAAATCTGACGCTCAAGCATATCCTCGATCTTATTAAAGAGAGCAGTACGGCTATACTGTCTCGGACAGACAAAAACAAACCTGTATTCATGCTACGGATAAACCTAGCAATGGATTGTGATTTGAACGTTATTTGAACGTTATTTTAATGTTACTTAGATTCGCAGAAAAACAAAAGATGACATTTGGGGGATATTCCGTTTACTCTCTGCAACAGAAGGCTATAGTGTTCGTGCTAGGTACAGAAAAATGTGACATTTAGTCTTGATCTTGGAGTAGTTGTGACATACCTTTCTCGCCTTTTTGGATAGCGGTGCCGCAAAATTTTGTTTTGAAACCCAAAATGAACACCATTTTGATGTCTAGGACGGAGCAACTTTGATGTCTGTGTTATGGTCACGTTCGGCATCAGATCGTGACGTGATTTCGACATGATTTCAACGTTATTCTAACGTAATTTTCTCTAGTCCTGACGTCGCAAAAACACTGAATGTTTATGGTGGAATGTCGACTATTTTGATGTCTAGGACAAGGTTAGTTTGGTATGTTACGTTAGGTTTGGGATCAGGCGTGGTTTCAACGTCATTTTGACCTAGTTTTTTGACGCCGTTTAATGATGGAACTCGACGTTAAAACTACCGGCTGCTGTCTGGTAGAAATTACTTCAGCAACTACTCTCAAGGTGTTATTGCATTGTTGATTTAGCAGTTTAGTAAGTTTTTGTAGTTACATTACGGAATAGGCATGCAACTTCTATATGGCCGATATAGAGGACACAAATTGGTGTTTGGGAAGCTCATGCTAAAAAATGATTCATGCAACAAATACGCAAAATGCTTTGGCGGCTCATTCGCTTTTAGGGATAACGCGGATTTATCCACTAAGGATTGATTTCGCGTACTTGTTACATGAATTACCAATTGGTGTCGAAATGGATAAAAGTGACATACAGTACGGACCAAAATATAAAACAATGTGAATCATTTCAATCGTAACATAGAAAAAACCTATTGTAGGCTGTTAAAAAGGTACTTTTAGGACACTAAACCCAAATTTTGATAATTTTAGGCAAATTAGACTTCAAACAAAGAGGTTGACATCATTTGCTCCCATAGTTTGAATGGAACAAATCTGAAAATGGATATTTTTTCAACATTGTGGATCATTTCCACCAAAAAATCGAGAAAGCCTATTTTAGGTCGTTGAAAAGGTCTTTTTAAGACAGTAAATCCGATTTTGCCAGTTTTAGGCATTTAGGCAAAATCAAAGGAGTGTCAAAAGCAATGTTTTTTCAACACTAATAATTATTTCAAGGTCTCACGCACATGCCTGAAGCAGAAACAAAAAGGCATTTTGCCTAGAATCCGGTCTCTAGTGATAAACCTTTCACTGTCTGGGGCAAGGTGCGGCAGTGTCTATGATACCTTCAAGTGACATTTATCCGTAATTTTAACGTGATTTCAATGACATTTTAACGTCATTTTAATGTAAGTTCTATACCGCTGGGCAACAAAAAACCAAATTTAAAGTTGAACAGACGATTTTTGTGCTGCCTGGGGGAGAAGATGCAATGACCATGCTACGACCGAGTGTACCCAATATGAAATCGTGATTTCAACATAATTGCAACGTCACTTCAACCAACGTTCTTCGTTTTCTGACGTCGCTTAAAATCATAATCCAGCTTTGAAACTTGTACTGAGGACCTTTTTTCTGTCTAAAACTTGAGTTCTTGTAATACAGACAAACGTGTCATTGGATAGTTATTTTGACGTCATTCTGACGTATTTTTTTATGTCGAAAAACCACAGAGGTCGCTGTCAAACACTATAGTTGCCTCTGAGAAGGTAGTACTGTTAAAATTCCAAGTGTTACAACAAATCGTGATCGCTGTGATTCTAGCGTGATTTCGCCGTTATTCAAACGTGATTTTAACGTCATTTTAGCGTGATTTCGCTGTGATCATTTTTACGTGATTTCAATATTATTTCAACGTCATTTTATCTAAGTTCTATACCTACCACTGGGAAACGAAAAGCAAAATTTCAAGTTGAGCTGACGATTTTTTGCTGCCTAGGACAAGATGCAATGACCGTGCTACGATCTAGCGTAATATGAAATCGTGTTTTTAACATAATTGCAACGTCACTTCAACCAATGTTCTTCACTTTCTGACGTCGCTAAAAATTGAAATCCAACTTCAAAACTTGCACTAAGAACTCTTTCCTTGTCTAGAGCAAGATACTCCAGCTCTTATGGTATGAACAAGTGTGTCGTTGAATGGTTATTTTCACGTCATTCTGACGTATTTTTTGAGATCGCAAAACCACAGGGGTCGCTGTCGAAGTGACAACACTTTAGTTGCTCCTGAAAAAGTAGTGCTGTGATGATTTCAAGTGTGACAACAGATCGCTACCTATGTTCCCTATGTGATCTAAGTGTGATTTCACCGTTATTTAAACGTGATTTTGCTGTGATTTCAACGTGACTTGAACGCAATTTCAACGTCATTTTGACGTATTTTTGATTCTTTGACGTTGCAAAAAATCGCATTTTCACATAAACAATGGAAACAATGTCATTTTTACAGTTTTTTTTTTGTATCAGGACACAGTGGAGATATTTAATTCGACGCAAAAGCTGAAAATCATAATTTCTTTGCTGTGTCTGGAGAGTTATTCCAATGACGGTCTCAAGGACCAAAAGTGTGGCGTGAGGTTACGATTTCAACGTAATTTTGACGTATTTTGACGACTCTTTTGCTATCTGGAACGAGATACTCAAGTATTTGTGCTAAGACAAGGTTTGAACCAAGGTATTTTGACGTCCATTTGTCTTATGACGTAAGAGAATTTGACGCTCAAGCTTGTTAAGGGAGACTTGATAACTTTTTTGCTGTCTGAGACTAAAAAATCAATTTGGTATTCATGCTGGAGATAAGCCAACCAATTGATTCTGATTCAAACGTATTTTCACGTTTTTTGACGTTACTGGAAAACGCAGACCAACAAAAGACGACATCTGGTCGATATTCCGTTTGCTTTTTGCAAAAAATTCTATGATATTCGTGTTACCGAAAAATGTAAGATCAAGTCTTGATTCTGAAGCAGTTATGACGTATCTTTATCGCATTCCAAAATACCGGGGTACAGAATTTTACTTCGAAACCCAAAATAATAATCATTTTGCTGTCTAGACAAAATAACTTTGGTGTATGTGTTACGGCCAAGTTTCGCATCAGATCATGATTTCAACATACACACATCAAAAGAATCTAGGGGACAAGCAAATTCAGACGATTTCTAAAATCATCATAACTTTTGATTGCCATCAGCGATCTCAAGTCTGTTTTCAGTGTTCGATAGCCCAATCCTTCGTTTTCATGTCTTGATCACGTCGAATACGAACTATGTTTTATAACGTTTCTACAGGGTGATCAATGGAACAGTGTAAAATTGCAGAAAGTTCAGTACGAGCGCGATTTCCCCAAAACAAATTTTTATGCATTTCAATAGCACAGTTATGAAGACTGGTATTTAAGCTTCAGTAACGTTTTTGAATTTTGAAAATCGAAGGTAAACTGCCAAAGATATTGATCATTTTGTGCCGCCATGTTGAATTCCCAAGAAGTGATCCGATTTCATTGAGACTTGGATCACATTCATGTCTGGTTTCAGTAATTGGAATTTCAAGGTCAAATGTCTTTTTTGGTCACTTCCAAGCCGCCATATCAAACTTTTATGTAAATGATTCGATTTTAGTGTGTTTCAAGTTTCATTCAAATTGAATCATCTATGTAAAAAGTTCAATATAGCGGCTCGAAAGTGATCAGAAGTGACATTTGACCTTGAAATTCCAATTACTTGAGCCAGACATGAGTGTGTTTCAAGTTTCAATGGAATCGGACCACTTTCTTTTTTCTTGGAAATTCAACACGGCGGCACAAAATGATTAATATCTTTGGCAATTCACCTTCGATTTTCAAAATTCAAAAACGTCACTGAAGCTGAAACACCGATCTTCATAACCGCGCTATTGGAATGCATGAAATATTTTTTTTTTGGGAAATCGCGCTCGTACTGAACTTTTGGCTATTTTACACTGTTCCATTGATCACCCTGTAGCAACCTTATGAAACACTGTACGTATTTGACGTAATCAAGGCATGAGGAAGAAAGATTGGGCAATCGAACACTGAAAACCGATATGAAATCGCTAGCGGAAATTAAAAGTTATGATGATTTTAGAAATCGTCTGAATTTGCTTGCCCCCTAGATTCTTTTGATGTGTGTATAGTACATAATTTAGGTAAACGTTATTCTAACGTGATTCTCATAGGTAATGACGTCGCAAAAACACAATATTTTTTATAGTCAATTGACGACCATTTTGATATTCAGGACAATTTTATTTTGGTATGTTACGTTAGCTTCGGGATCAAGCGTGGTTTCAACGTCATTTCGACCTAGTTTCTTGACGTCGTTCAATGATGAAACTCGACGTTGAAACTACCAGCTGCTGTCTGGTAGAAATTAATTGAGTAGCTGTGCTTGTGCTTGAAAAAGTGTGACGTTAGAGCATGATTTTGACGTCATTATGACTTAATTTTTCATTGTATTTCGTAAGGTAGAAACAAAAAGATCGCCTTGGAGTGATAGACCGTTTGCTGTATGGGACAAGGTGCGGCAGTGTCTATAATACCATCCAGCGACATCTATGTGTGATTTCAACGTGATTTAAATGTCATTTGATTGTAAGTTATATACCGCTGGGCGTCGCAAAAATCAAAGAAACGACAAACAAAATTTGAAGTTGAACTGACTTTTTTTTTGCTTCCTGAGACGAAATGCAATGACCATGCTACGACCTAGTGTTATATAAAATCGTGATTCAAACATGACTGTAACGTTACTTTAACCAACGTTCTTCATTTTCTGACGTCGCTTAAAATTAAAATTCAACTTTGAAACTTGTACTGAGGACCTTTCCTCTGTCTGCAACAAGATACTTCAGTTCTTGTGATACAGACAAGTGTGTCGTTGGATAGTTATTTTAACGTCATCTTGACGTACTTTTTGAAGTCACAAAACCACAGTAACATTTTGGAGTGTGACATTAGACCGTGATCCGTATCTGGTTTTAACGTGATTTCACCGTTCTTTGAACGTGATGTGAACGTGATTCCGCTGTTATTTTAATTGGACTTCAACGCGATTTTAACGCGATTTCAACGGGATTCCAACGTGATTCAACTCTGGCTTCCTACGTATTGCAGAAAAAGTTATTACAGGATACAAAACGACGTGAAATTGATGTGACGCTGATGCGATTAAGTTGCAAAAATTGAGAATCCGTGACTTGAGCAAAGTGAAATTTCAACATTCTGACTTGAATCTGCCGTGATACTGACGTGAGTTTACTCGTGGTGAAATTGAGAATGGAGCAGCAACACCGGGGGTATCCGGCGCTCTCAAGACGTTCCCGATAAAAATACGCAATCTCTTGTTTTCCGACCTTGATGAGGTTGCCGTGCGCTTTTGACCCCACTTCTGATGTAATAATAATCGCCCGGCGCCCGCTAAATGATTGAATTGAGACGTCTATTTCTGTCCCGGTAGCCATCACCGCTCTCCGGCTCGGAACCAGAGGACCGAAATTTCGGCCTTTCGCCGCCACGAATCGATTGATTGAACTTTATAATAAATTAATTCCGACACGCTTTTTCCGTCCTCTGGCACAGCCGAAACGTATATAGAGGGAGCTTCATCAAATATCTAGCTCACGCACATCACGAATTCCAACGCAATTATGGTTGAGAGTATATAGGCGATGGGTACGGGAGAGAAAAGGAGAATGAATATCGATCTCGTATGCCCACCCCCTTTTGGCGTTTGTAACGTACACCTAGCTAGTAGTAGCCGTTGTACTTTGAGTGTAGCGAAGAGGCTATGTAAGAGTACTTATTAGCCTTTCATGTCTCCGGAAATTATAATCTTCTTTGTGTAAGCGCTTGAAATTTTTATGAGGGAGTGTTTGAGGATCGAGCTCAAGATTTCCGTGAATTAATTCCATTACAACATACCGTGGCGTAGGTATAGCCGACTCCAGTTTAAACCCTCTTCAGTAATGGATTGCCGGGACCATCAGTCTTGTCCCGCACAACACAACCTCGCGTTCAAACGGGAGTAATAATTATTACCCTCAAGAAAGTTTCCATCGACCTTCCCGCATCCAAAGCCGGTACCTATGCCGACGCCTTTGGTTTTAAGCCGTCTGGATGTACAGGTGTATCCAAACTTTGTGTAATGTGCCCACATAATGCGGCAGGTTGAGTCCTGAGGGAAGGAATGTGAGCGTTATTCCTCCATCTGTCTTGACAACAAGCTCAATGGAAGTAATATGAATTGATTAGACTTCTCGTATTCAATCACACCCGAGGGCCGAGGGAAAAGTTCTTTAGGTGCACCGCTAGGATTCTTTTGAGACATCTTGGATTCTACGCTGTGATCTTCATTTTTCTCACTTCTGACACCACCTTAATAGCGCTTAGTACCTACTCAAGATATGTCATGAGTAGTGATGTGAAATTACGAGTTATTCATAGAGATGTAAAATTTAAATTAAAATTTCAGTAGATTCACTAATTTGGCTGTCATTCAAATGTAAATAATAAAATTTATGGCCAAAACAGCTGCCAGAGCGTATAAAATAGGTTATTGATGTTTCTGCTAGATTACCAGATACGAAGCGGCTGGAGGGACATATTATTTATGAAAATAAAATGTGGATTAACTACGTGATAGTATCACAAAGTTAAGTGGGAAGGGGGATTTTAGTACGTGTTACTGTCAAGAAGTAAACTTCAGTACGACCTATTATCACTAAGTAAAGTGGAGGGGAGGGTTCACTACGAGATAGTAACACGAAAATAAATCGGGAGGGGACTTTAATACGACTTACTATCACATAGTAAACTTTAGTACGAGTTACTATCACGAAGTTAACTTTAGAATGACTTACTATCACGAAGTAAACTTTAGTACGAGCTACTATCACGTAGTAAAGTTAAGAAGGAGTTTACTACGAGATAGTGTTGCAAAATTTAATCCGGAGGGGACTTGAGTACGACTTACTATCACGTAGTAAACTCCTTCTCAACTTTACTTCGTGATAGTGAGTTGTACCAAAGTTTACTACGTGATAGTAAGTCGTAGTAAAGTTTACTTCGTGAACTATCACGTACGTCGTACTAAAGTTAACTTTGTGATAGTGAGTCGTACTCAAGTTTACTATGTGATAGTAAGTCGTACTAAAGTCTCCTCCCGATTTAATTTTGTGTTACTATCTCGTAGTAAACTCTCCTCTCCACTTTACTTCGTGATAGTAAGTCCTTATGAAGTTTACTACGTGATAGTAAGTCCCCCTCCCCACTTAAGTTTGTGAACTATAACGAAGTTAATCCAAAGTTTTTCATAATAAATAATATGTCCCTTCAGCCATCGAGTTTCTGATGCCAATAAAAAATACTGCCAATCGTAGGTATTATGCCATTTTTTTTGTAACATATCATTTTTTGGCCTTGAAAGCTCATAGCGTCAAAATTATGGATTATTTGTGATCAGAAATCCCCATAGGAAACCTCAAGAATCTGGTAAATATTTTTAATAACCCCCACAGAAATCTTTGAAAATTTCTAGAAATTCTTCAAAAATCTCATAAATTTCCAGAATCCCTAAAAGTCTCATAGAAATCTTTGAAAATTCCGAAATATCCCGCAGAAATCTTGGAAATGCAGAGATTTCTGGGAATCCTCAACAATCTATAGAGATACCTACAACCGTTCAACTTTTCAAAAACTTTCGGATCCCGTAGAAATCTCCAAAGATCCATATAAATCGCCAGAATATTTTTAGAAATCCCATACAAATTATCAGGATCCCGTGAAAATTTTCAAAACACCTAGAAATTCTTACAAAAGTCTTCAGAAACTCTGTCAAAATCCCTAGAAATTCTCAAAAATCTCATAGAAATCACTGAAAATCATTGAAAATCTTTGAGAATCTCGTAGGAATCTCTAGAAATCCCCAGAAATCTTTTGAAAATCTTGAAAGTTTTCCTGTATGTAGAGACCTCGAAAAATTCCACGAATTTCCGTAGAAATCTTTAGAGATCCATTGATCACCCGTAGATTCAGGAAATCCCAAGATCTCTAGAAGTTTTCACAAATTCAAAAATTGTGGTTTGTAGAAATATTCAGAAATTCCTAGACATCCCATACAGATGTTTGGATTTTCCTCTTTTTGAGTTATTATGAATCCTAGAAATCATGTAGAAATCTTTTGAAATCTGTAGAAATTTCTCGAATTTTCGTAGGAATCAAGAAAACTTGGGAATTCTAAAAATCAATACGAATTTCTCAGGAATTCCTAGAGATTGAAAACAAATTTCAACAAATCCTATGGAGATCCCTTCAAAAATTGTGAGAAGTTCCTTGGAAATCTCGTAGAAATCTACAAAATTCAATAGAGATTTCCAGAAATACCGAGCAATTTTAAGAAATCTCATACAAATTATCAGAAATTTCTTGAGATCAAGAATCTTCAAAAATCTTCAGGAATATTCCAAAGATCTTGAGAAAATCTTGTCGAAATCTTCAGAAATTTCTAAACTCTTGAAAATGAACTCAATCGAAAGAGGATGATGAGATTATTGGTTGTCTTGTCTTCCCACAAGTATATATTTATTATAAATGTTCTGACCGGTTTCGAGAACCTCTGGTTTTCCGTCGTCAGAGTCTACAAGTAAATGTAAAAAATAATTAGAAGGAATATAAATCAATCACCTAATTACATAGGTACCTTAAAAATATAGTAAAATTATTATAATATTGTGTAAAGTATCAAAAATCGAGTAAAGCAGGGAGTAAAAGGCAAAGGTAAAATGTTTGACTTTCTAATGTCAATCCTTGTCAAATTCAACAGTTAACACAGTTAATTTTATAGTAAGGAAGAACTTTTGGTCGAAAATAAATTCTTGAGGTCCAGAGCCTTGTAAAAATAAGGTCAAAAGAAAATTCAGTGCAATCATTCACACAAATAACAGAATGATCGCTCTTGGCCTTACAGATCTCAAGAATCTCTAAACTATCCAACAACCTACCCTTCTCACAGCAGTGCAAAAGCTCAAAGTCAGAGACGAAAGAAAAGTTATGGCTCTCAGATACAATATGATTAGCAAATGATGAACAAGTGTCACTTAAGGAGGATCTGCCTTGTCTGATGCATCTATCATGTTCTTTCAGTCTATCAATCAATCGTCTACCGGATTTAGTCCGGATGCTAGTTGCATAAAATGGGATTAACCTTGCATTTTTCGATGAGAAGATGCCACTCGGTGAAAATGTTCTTTGCATCATACTCTTTCAATCCAGAAAGGTAGCCATCAGCGCCATCCATGCCGGCAGCGTATACAGGGTGAAACAGAAAAAAAAAAGTTGGAAAATTATATTTGAATAACCGAAGCATGTGGAGACGTTCAATCTACCACATACATTAGCTGTTTTATGTTCATGAAGTCACAGTAAACCGTCCTTGATTACCTTGAACCGTCTTTGGAATATAGGGGAAAAACAGAAAAAAAAAACAAAAACACTCTTTTTTCCATAAATAAGTGATTCTTAGAGATATTGACACAATACTTGGTATTTCTACAAAAAGTAATGTTAAAAATGATATGAGTTGGGTAGCCAATTCCTAAGCCAACTGTTTCCAGAAATACGATTGTCAACTTTTTTTTCCTCTTGAGCACCATCTTGAATCTGCCCTGTGAGGCATCGTTGAAAAAGTGATTGGTTATTATGATAATGGTAACATGGAATCATTGCATCGCAAAAACAACCTCCTCATCATAATTTAGTGACCTCTTCGGCAGTAAAGAATTGTCATTCACGTATTTTCTGGCTCTTCAAAGCTTCAGTGCCCATGATGGCATTTGCAACATCAGGAATGATCAAATATGTTACGCATTATGAACCGTGATGTACTTTGAGGTAGCCTACCAAGTTTTGCAAACATCAATCGAAAGGTTTGTTCTCAAAAGCTGTTTGAACAAAATTTGTTTGATTTTTTTATGGAAAATTCAAAATATTGTATCTTCCACCCTTATTTGACCCCTCGTTGAGAAAAGCCTGAAACCGAAAGTCTCCAAAATTTTCATGCTAATGGTTCACTGAGAACTGCTTTTCAATGTGTAGTTGTCAAAATCTGCATAGTTGCGTTCAGATTCCAGACAGAGAGCGACAAAGAAGTTCATGCAGTGAAAAAAGACACAGCTTTCAATGCAACGTAAAAATCCTGGAAATGTCCCTTTTAGATAGGCTTTCCGCAATACACAGGTTCTGTAATACTCTCAAGCGTGGGTAAAAGGCTTGGAACATTACTAACTTAAAGCTCTAACAGTGTACCAAATTGCACATTTATGTTATGAAAAGCAAGGTCTCCAGACTGCTTTAAGTCTAGCTCTGGACTAGTTTTTTCTCGACTGTAATTTATGTCTTTTTTTACTGCATGAACTTCTTTGTCGCTCTCTGTCTGAAATCTGAACGTCACTATGCAATTTTTGAAAACTAAACATTGAAGAGCACTTCCCACTGAACCATTATCATGAAAAATTCGGAGACTTTTGGTTTCAGGCTATCCTCAGTGAGGGATCAAGTGAGGGTGAGAGACCCAATATTTTGTATTTTTCATAAAAAAAAAAGACACAAATTTTGTTCAAACAGCTTTTAAGAACAAACCTCTCAATTGATGATGGTGAAACTTGGTAGGCTACCTCAAAGTACATCAAGGTTCATAGTGCATAATATATTTTACCATTCCAGATGTTGCAAATGCCATCATGGGCACTAATGCTTTGAAGAGCCAAAAAATACGTGAATGACAATTCTTTTTCGCCGAAGAAGTCACTAAATTATGATGAGGAGGTTGTTTTTGCAATGCAATGATTTCATGTTACCATTATTATCATATTAGTGTTACCAATCACTTTTTCAACGATGCCTCACAGGGCAGATTCAAGATGGTGCTCAAGAGAAAAAAAAATTTGACAATCGTATTTCTGGAAATAGTTGGCTTAGAAATTGGCTACCCAGCTCATATTATTTCTGACATTACTTTTTGTAGAAATACCAAGTATTGTGTCAATATCTCGAAGAATCACTTATTTATGGAAAAAAGAGTGTTTTGTTTTTTTTCTGGTTTTCCCCTATATTCCGAAGACGGTTCAAGGTAATCAAGAACAGTTTGTTGCGACTTCATGAGCATAAAATAGTTAATGTATGTGGTGAGTGACACGTTTCCACATGTTTCGGTTAATCGAATGTAATTTTTCAACTTTTTTTTTCTGTATCACCCTGTATACGCCGCTGGCATGGATGGCGCTGATGGCTACCTTTCTGGATCGGAAGAGTACGATGCAAAGAACATTTCCACCGAGTGGCAAATTCTCATCAAAAAATGCAAGGTACTTTCAACTAGCATCCGGACTAATTGTCCTATATGAATACTGTTACAGTCTCTACATTTTAGTTTATATACTCCAGATTTGTTGTGATTGGGAACTAAATCTTTTGTGTGGACAAGGTAGGAATGCAGGTTAGATCTTGTTCTAAAGGATATATCAATTTTGAAAGAGCGGAAAATATATCCTTTAGAACAAGATCAAACCTGCATTGACAAAGATTGACATTAGAAAGTCAAACATTTTACCTTTGCCTTTTACTCCCTGCTTTACTAGATTTTTGATACTTTACACGATATTATAATAATGTTACTATATTTTTAAGGTATGTAATTAGGTAATTGATTTATATTCCTTCTAATTATTCTTTACATTTACTTGTAGACTCTAACGACGGGAAACCAGAGGTTCCCGAAACCGGTCAGAACATTTATAATAAATATATACTTGTGGGAAGACGAGACAACCAATAATTTCATTTACCATCATCACCCACTGAGAGGATGGCGGATAGATTCCTCAAAATAAAGAAAGAGGATAAAGTTGAAAGTTGAACGAAAATTCTCAGAAAACTCGTAGGATTCTCCAAAGGCTCTCAAAAAATCTTTTAGAAAAATTCAGAAATATGTAACAAACCGTGAAAATCAAGGTAAGAATTTTCAGAAATTCTGAAGAATGGCAGAAATTTTCAGAAGTCTTCGAAAATCTCAGAGAAATCTTGAAAACTCTAGCAATTTCATACAAATCATCATTCTGCCCGTGGAAATCTTGAGCACAATGGAAATTACATACCTACATACATACAATTTACATTTATAGTTTACAATTCACATACAATTTTGTATACAATGATTTAATTGTTGTTTTTTTTTCTTCCGAAATATGTGACAATTTTGCAATCTATACATTGATTTGTTTTCATTCGTGTATATCTTTGTGAATGATAGATATTTTATCTTATCTTATCATACACATCCCCAATTTCAGAGCTCCATAGACATTTTCAGAAATCGTCGGATTCCTAGCAACCCCGTGGAAATATTCAGAAATCTTTACAAATTCCGTAGAAAAAAATCAGAAATCCCTAGAAATTCAAAACGAATCTTCAGGAATTTCTTGAGATCTCGTGGAAGTGAACAGGGTGATCCACCAAGAATGTCCCCCTCTGTTAGAATTTTTCCCGTTGGGATAAATTGGTGGGGGAAGAAAATTTCAACAGACATTTTTCCCGTAGAATCCAAATTTGACAACAATATTTTTTATAATTTTTACACCCAGTATACAGGGTGTTTCGAATAACTCCCATTTTTTTTTGACATGGTAGGTAGGATTTCTTCGTGCCGTAATTCTTAGTAGATCTGCTTGGCGGTTTGTCAGAGCTCTAGGACGGCCTCCGCCATGTCTAAAGCTAACACTTTCAATAGTTCCAGTGTTTCTCAAACGACTTACAGCTCTGTAAACGACTCCATGCGCTACGTTTGAAATTCTAGCCACTTCGCGATACAACCTGCCTTCTTGCGTTAAACGCACAGCGATTGTAGCTCTCTTTCGCGTAGACGAGGCATTTTTATTATGACTGCAGTTTTGAAAATAATGTCACTTTATTGCCAAGTTTACCTGAACGTTCTGTGATAATTCACTACGTCAGGTGAAAACCATAGATAACTTCATCAAAGAAATTTATGAGTACTTATCACTTTCTTACTTTTTTCAATGAAACACCCTTTAAAAAAAAATGGTGAAATACTCAATAATATCACTCGGTGCAGCTGGACAAGCCACCCATATTTAAAAAAAAAGCCAGATACAGAAATGGTTGATCAACCACAGTGTGAAATTTGGCGACAAAATGACAAAAAGAAACAATTACTCTTTTAGATCAGACAAAGAACAATACATGACTGACGAGACTTTGAATAATCATGGTTATGAAATGTGTAACGGTTGAGTTTCGTTTGCGTCCTGGGGACGGTCCTGTGCCGGCATGTTGGGGTGGTGAGTTGAAGGAATTGCTGTCAAGGTCAGATTTGACAACAGGGTGACGGCAGGGTCGAGGTGAAACGTCACTTCGATTTCCGGCGTTGGAGAAGTCACAATTCACTATGCGTGAGTGAGAACGCCTCGTGGGGCCCCATCCGGCCGTAGGCCGTCGCCCCCCCCCCCTACATTGCTTATACGGCTGTCAGCCTTCGCCGTCAGTCAGGGTGGCCAGGTCTCACGATTAATCGTGAGATTTCACGATTATGATAGACATCTCATGTTTTCACGGTTTGTATGTTCCTTCTCACGATTTTTCATGATAGTAAGTAAGTAAGTAAGTGTGTAAGTAGGTTAATTGGTGCTCCCAAAGGCATACAAATCATGCATTTCCACAAATCAGTGAAAGATAGATGATGAAAATTTCAAATTTCTTAATTTGAAGGTAATATTTGAAATTTATCGCCATGTTAGCGGCCATCTATTGGCGAAAGCATGCAACGCCACCGCGCCGTAGTAGAGAACTCACCACTACCCACATTAGAAGTCCACCGTCTAATGGAGAATTCACTTGGCTGCTCCAGTGCTGCTCGGCCGCACTCGTTGTCAGGGAACAGCTCATCCTATTGGAGTTTCCTTGGCAACGAGTGCGGCCGAGCAGCACTGGAGCAGCCAAATGAATTCGCTATAAAGTTGCCTACCCCAAAACTTTTTGTTAACTTTGACTTTGACATTTAACCAGTCCTACTACTTTCTCTACTCATAATATTAATTATTTCACCCGTTCGTTTATTCCCGTCTTGTTTGAAATATATGGGATGAAATATTTTTCACTGAAGAATTCAAAAACCGGGGTTATTTTGCTCAACGCCCCCCTCCCCCCTCCCACAATCCAAAAAATTTTCGTCTGCGGCGTGATGGCGTGATGGCTTCGTGGCTGAACGGACAAAACCAACCACCATCGTCAATGCCAAGTCAAGTTCAGCATGCAATTTCTCCCCTACGCGGCTAGTCTAGAGTGCGCCCCACTGAAGGGGCAGCCTAGTACATGGTAGATGCTTCGTTTTGCTCTTTGTGACTTTGCAATCACCTCACTTGTCTTCACCATGTCAATCATTTTCTATTTATTGTGCCAAGTTTATTTTAATGCTTTGCCTAGTGGTTTGGCACTGCAACCTTGCTAACATTTTGCTTTGTTCATTTTTCTTTCTTGCCCGGAGCACTTGCTGTCGTTGTGTTGTATTCTAGGTTCGGCCACCGGAGCCCTTCGTGACGGACCTTCGCTCGCTCGGCGTCCACACCGTGCCAGCTATCAAGCCCCAAGTCAGCTGTGGACTGGCGCCCCACCACCATCTCAAGCTTGGAATACAAAGCTGCCGGAACTTGGGCTTCACCCCAGACATCGAGCCGTCACGAGCCGGGTGTCCGATGGATCGAACCGGCCTGGAAGCAGCAGAGCATATCAGCAGGGTTTCTTCACCTTCTTCAGCGGACTCAGTTGAGTACCCCCTTTTCTTTATATAGCTCTCATTTTAGCTTTTAGGGCCTTCTGCCAATTTCATATTTATAATGAGCCTTCAGCTCGACTATTGTAATTTTGTAATGAGCCTTCAGCTCAACTATTATTGCCAACAGCTGCCGTTGGTATTCTATTCTTCGCTGTCATTTGTAGCTTGATCTTCACTTCTTAGTTTTGGTTTAAGAAACCTGGTCATATGAGAATCTGTGTTTTACTATTCAGCCGACTACATAGTTGCACACAACCATTTTTACGACCCAGCTCTACCCGAGAGCCAATCGGCACTTTTTCTTTTACGGCGTGCCCAGAGGAGGTCACTAGCGGCCTCCTCTCGCCGTCCTCTGGGCCATGCCCCAGAGAAATCCGCTCCAACCCCAGCAGAGGGAGCGGGAAAGGTTACAAGTGCTTACTTAGATTATCCCCCATATCATTGCCAAGATAACCCTATTGAGATGATATGGGGGCAATCTAAGCAATACTACAACAAACAAATAACTTTGCAGCCTTTTTCCAAGGATAGGGCTGCGAATTTATGGGAGGAAGCACTGAGACAATGTACTGCTGACATGTAGAAGATTTTTTGTGGTTGGACTGAACATTCAATTTTGGAAAACTGGACAAAGCTGATGGGCAATACTCCGGTGAAGAATATACCACCAATCATTATTTAATTAGAAGAATCAGAGTCTGACTCATTTAGTGATACGAGCTTGTAACCGTTTCAAAATTCCCGCGCCAGTACGTAGCGAAAAGTCCGCTTGGCTGCGGAGTTATTGTAAACTGTTTGCGCTACCGACCACGTTCCGTTTCCATTCCACATAATCATGTCATGTCGTTGTCTATTCTACGTTTCAGGGCCCATATTATTCAAAATTTATTATTCTAAATTGTATTTTCATCCGTTGTACCGAGTGTTCGTACCCACAACTTAGTTTTGCCTCAATTACTGTATGAGTGGATTGTTCATAGGTACCGGCCGTAGAGGAGTTCACGACAGCTGGCGGAGCAGTCGAACTCCTCACTTCCTCGCCGAATTGTTTGACCTGGTGAAGAACTTCGTGAAGATGGCGCCCACATTCTAACATCAATACCCGCCACATATAGAACTCTCAAACGCTGCGGCATTCCCCAGGTCAGTATGCAGTGGCCGAGACTCCGTCAGGCTCGGCTTTTTCTGCGGTCGGCCTAGAAACTCACCCACCACAGTACTCGAACCATCATCGTCGATCCCGGATTAGTGATACGTTTTGATTTTGTTAATTGTGCCATTTTATTCTTTCACTTACATAACACACCATCTTTCAAAATTATTTGTGTACATACACTGATCTCCACGTCATTTTAATATACTTGTTAAATTGTTCAAATGGCTTTCACCTTACCTAGCCCAATTCACACACCCATCCTTCTCCCAAACCACAACCCGCTCTACGCTTCTAGCCGGCAACGAGTCCAGGGCTTGTACCTGGGTGATGGTCATAAGCGACCACCCCCAGCCCTTCTCCTACGGAGAGAACCGCTCCACCACTACCTTTTGAAGTGGAAAGGTTACAAGCTCTGATTTTTCCAATGAAATAGAGGAGATGGAGCAGGGTGGGTGATTATCAGGTTAGGGAAAAGGCGGGGAGGACCGAAGCTTGGAGCTTATTACTCACTGTTACCCCAAGGGGTGAACCACTGTCGGCAGTTCTAGTGCAAATTTCTGGCAGTCAAACCGGCAGTCGACAGGATGCACGGCAGACGAGTTCCGCGTGCCTTTCTCCAATCGGCTATAGATGAGAACCAACTCACGGCGTCGGCGGGCAGAATCTGATAAAACGAAGAACGATTCCTTCTTTTCGATTTGAAACTCGCATCGGAGCTGTCATGTCGTGTGTGCTGTACATCCACGTTTTTGCCTGGTCTTCAAAATTGTATTAGTTCGAAGCCAGAAGCCGCCTGCTTTGCGGTTTTATTTGACGAACATTGGATCATTAGGGTAGTGGACCCGAAGTAGGCATTGTTTCGCCGTCTGAAGAAGTACAACCACACCTGGCGCATCAAACGAAACCGTCTTGTCACCTGGAGGTGAAGTCAAGACCGATTCGGTTCTCCTTTTTGTCATATTTCCAAGTTGGAGTTGACACTAAGTTGAGTGAATTGTTGTAGGCTTCTTTTCTTTCATCCAACACTCAGTTTTTCTGCTACATAACGAGTTTTATCTACGATCAAGTTCCCGACATCTCTATTTTCCTGTCATCCCGTTTCAAAGTCTGGAGATTTTGCCAGCAAGCCGTCAACGTTACCGTCATCGACATCGTCGCATTCACGCAACAGGGAATTGGAGCGATCCAACGAGAAACCCGCCTTTGGTTTGAGTGCAAGATTTTCCAAACCGCTTGGCGAGTCCTGTCGCACTAGCATTGGACCCCATAATCTTCACACTACATCGAATCTAGCCATCGCCCGCACTCTGAAAGTCTCAGCGTACGACACATTGTCGATCGCGGCCGTCAGGAAGCCGTCACCGTGTGTACAGCTGCTTTGCGTTTTAGTCAAGTGAGCCGGCGATTTTTCGCCTATTGTGTTGCTTTATTCTCCCTCTATTACTTGTGTTACATCAAGGAAAATGCGTGAACCATAATCATTTTTCACGTTGATATTTGGCTGAGCACTACTCGAGTACCGTTCTAGAAAAAAGACGGAAGAAAAATAGATTGACAGTTGTCAGGGGACAATAAAGGGTAAAATTGGAATTCAGTCTGTTCGCAATTCAATTGTTGCGATTTTCGACCATTCTCACGAGACACGAGGCTTTTTTTGGCATGTAACAAGCTTGCTGCGTGGCAAATAAGGGTGAAACGAATAATATGCTACCAACCTAGAATTAAGAGTTTACCTTTCCGGTTGCCATATATTGCACTCGATATAACACCATAAGAGAAAGCAAGGCTCTCCTGCAAATTGCTGTGATTCGTACAAAATACACTTGACCCGGAAGTATTTATGCGAAAGGTTTAGCCCGCCCAGTTCCAGATTCGACCCGGTAATTTCCTCACAAATGTGCTCGTTTACAGCTCAAATACGAGCTCAACCCCCGCTTATCCTGTGTCTAAGTACAAGGTAGAAGTACGTGGGATACTTGAAGCAAGATTACGGCATGTGCGGCTGTTATATCATCGTTTCAAGAATGGCGTGCAAAGTCATCTGAAGCTGAAACTGAACCAGCCGGCGTGCTGCAAACACCCCGAATTCTCTGCTTCCACCTCCGCCAATAATGAACTGCCGGGCTTTTCGGCGTTAGCGCAAGCAGCGTAACGCAATAATTCAGCCGCCAGCGGTTCCATTTCTCTCTCACTTACTACACCTCCATGCATCCCTCTCTTTCTCTCCATTTATCGCGCTCCCTTTACCCTATATGCACTCTCGCTCCGTCCCTCCATTTCTCTCGTTCTCTTGCACGCTGCAGCTGGAACGGTAAATTACCAAAGTAAACAAACAAGTAAACAGCGCGGTGATGACCAATTTGCTCTAGTTTGGGAACGGCGGAATGAGCGGCACGGAATAAACACAAAAAAAAAGAACGCCCGGACCGCACATGGGGATGTTTGTCTTTCTTCTTTGCGTCGTTCGAGTTTTTTGAGCTGGCCGGATTTCAAATTGGGCGACTCCTGTGGCCATGCTTCCTGAAAAAAATGCGGGTTTTTCAACTGGGATGAGCTTACTGAATTTCCGAGCTGCCTTTGTGGTGAATTTGGCGACGCAAGCCGGAATAATTGCGTCACAAACGGATAATAATCACAAGCGAAAAAAGCTTTAAATACCGTGAATTGTTGTCAGAGATGCTCAATAATACAGGGTGATTCAACAGTGTCGGACCATCCAAAAGCCGCGTGATATGGAAGTGTAGTAGAGTGCTGGAAAGTTGTTGAAAAAATTCTATGTCTTTTAATCTTGATGTTATGGAAGATTAAAAGTTGGTCCTTCGATCGCTTCTATTTCCGTTGTTTCAAAAGATGTTTCAGATAACTGTTGGTTATCAGGATGTTTCCTTATTGTATTCTGAATTGGAACTCCAGTTTTCAACAAAATAATGTATTAGTCAAAATTTGAAAAAACAACACATCGCCGACCGTCCACCATCAACCTGACCTCTTCCCTCCAACTCCAACTGTCATCCATGTCAAGCTCGATGCGCGCTGGTGATAAATTTTCAAATCCAAATGATTATATTCGGGCACTCCTGACACTTTAATGCCCTCGTTAGCATATCGTATAAAACAAAAGATTCTAATTCTTATTCTGATTGACAATCTGATAATTAAATAACTTGATTGTACACAATGGGGTACTTGTCAATGGAACAGATTTGAGTAAAAATACTTTCAATCATCAACAAGAGTGATAAAGAGTATTTCCTGGAAATTTTCGGAAAATATATCCATCGGTTAAGAAGATTTATTTTTATTTTTTATTTTTCAAAGGGCTGGTAACAGAAAGGAAACGTCAGTGGGATTGTCATGTCTGTATTTTTCAAATTTTGTAATGTCACTTTAACAGTTTTTTGAGCTTCCAATCCAACAGTGCTATTTGTTTAGTTTTTGGTATATTTGTGACGTCACAAATATATTTCTAAAACACTCATCACGGCCGCAATTTTGAGAATTGAGGAAAAAGAAAAAATACAAGTACATTATTTTTAACCACACTATCGAATAAGCCAATAAAAAAAAATTGGCAAGTACCCTATTCACATTTTAATGAAGAATTGGTCCATCTGTGGCTTTGTCAGTATAAATTGAAAGTTGTTCCAGTCACACCACGTATTTGTTGTTTTTTAAAAAAGGTTTAATCGACAATTGTTTCAAGGAAGACCCTCATCATCAGAAAACAATTAAATAAAAAAATTATTAGATACAGAAATAAGAAAGAACAATGGTACTCACCTATTTGAAAAAGTGTATAAATTGCTTGTTTGTAGAAGATTTTTAGTAAAAATTGGCAGTAAATTGACAGCAAATGAAAAGATGGCATGAGAACCTGTACTATTGTTGACTATAAAGGTGATTATAGAGGTGAAGAGGTATAAACAATATTGGATAACAATACTTGTTGTTGTGGGTACTAGAAAGAATACTTTGAAAGAACAGGAACAACTATTTTGATGAGTATTTTTGAATTGCTTTTACTAAAATTGAGAATGTACCTTCACCTAAAAGACATTCTGTTTGTTCATTTTAACTGTTTCTTCTAGTGTTACAGAAAGATTCAGTTATTTCTAGTGATTCTAAAAGAAGTCTTCTTCTGTATTTATATTATGTTTATAAAATTTTGAAATGTCTGTTTAAATTGAAGTTATGGTGTGATATGATTATATGTGAACTGAAATGTGATTTCGCGTCAAAGAAACCAATCCTATTTTCTCCATTAATTTCACCAACATGCTCCTTAATTCTAGTCCAAAACTTTCTACCTGATTGGGCAATATAAACACTTTCACAGTTTTGGCAGTTCAATTCATAGACACCAGATTTGAAAAGATCTGGTAGTCTATCTTTTGTATTAATGAGTTTACTTAGTTTTTGTGTTGAGTAAAAAGAAATAGTGATGTCAGGATTAGTTTGTTTGAAAATACGAGAAATTCTGATTGATGTATGTCCAATATTATGATAAACTTTTGAGAATTCTATTTTGTTGGATTGAACATTGATTGAAAGAAAATTTTCAAATAAATCTATTGAACAGTTTATTGATAAAACTCTTCTTGTATCCATTACTTTTGGCTATTTGGCGAATGATGTTATGTTCTTTTTTGGAATTAGGTTCAGAAAGAGGTATTTTGATTAACCAAAAAATAACAAAAAATTGCATATTTCAATTGCTATTTTACTAGGTTATTCAAAATACCTCTTTCTGAACCTAATTTCAAAAAGGAATATAACATCATTTGTCAAATAGCCAAAAGTAATGGATACAAGAAGAGGTTCATCAATAAACTGTTCAATAGATTTATTTACAAATTTTCTTTCAATCGATGTTTAATCCAACAAAATAGAATTTTCAAAAGTTCACCATATATTGGACATATATCAATCAAAATTTCTCGTATTTTCGAACAAAATAATCCTGACATCACTATTTCTTTTTACTCAACACAAAAACTAAGTGAACTCATTGATACAAAAGATAGACTACCAGATCTTCTCGAATCTGGTGTCTATGAATGCCAAAACTGTGAAAGTTTTTATATTGGCCAATCAGGTAGAAAGTTTGAGACAAGAATTAAGGAGCATGTTAGTAAAATTAATAAAGCAAATGGAATTGGTTTGTTTGACGCAAAACCACATTTTAGTTCACATATAATCATATCACACCATAACTTCAATTTAGACAGAAATTTCAAAATTTTACAAACAGAATATAAATACAGAAGAAGACTTCTTTTAGAATCACTAGAAATAACTAAATCTTTATGTAACACTAGAAGAAACAGTTTAAATGAACCAACAGAATGTCTTTTAGGTAAAGATACATTCTCAATTTTAGCAGAAGCAATTCAAAAATACACATCAAAATAACTGTTCCTGTTCTTTCAAAGTATTTCTTCTAGTACCCACAAAAACAAGTATGGTTATCTAATATTGTTTATGACTCTTTACCTTCATAATCACCTACATAGTCAACAATAGTACAGGTTCTTATGCCATCTTTTCATTTACTGTCAATTTACTGCCAATTTTTACTACTCCTCCTACTCCTTCTCCTACTTTACTACTCCCACAAACAAGCAATTTATACACTTTTTCAAATAGGTAAGCCTGCACCATTGTTCTCTCTTATTTTTGTATCTAAGAATTTCTTTATTCAACAGTTTTCTGATGATGAGGGTCTTCCTCGAAATAATTGTCAATTAAATCTTTCTTAAAGAACAACAAATACGTGGTGTGACTGGAACCACTTTCAATTTACAATCAACATTGTGTTGGACAATGGTACCGAATACTGTAACAAGGAATTCGACACATTTTTGAAAACATGTGGCATTCAGCATCAAACATCTAATACATATACCTCTCAGCAAAACGGAGGTGATGAGCCATATTGGGCCGAAGCAATAAATTAACTCAGTCTTGGAAAGTCAAGTGCCAGGGGGGGGCTGGTGTGGACAAAGAAGAAGGTGGATTTGAACAATTTGAGAATTTTGAGAGAAAAATACAGAATACAGTGTGGGATATTCCAGAAGAAAGAAATTTGGAAAATTTTCCAAAAGAAAGAAATAAAGACGTTCCAGAAGAGAATGGCTTGGAGAGTGAAGAGTTCGAATCGGTGATTGACGAGAAAGAAAATTCCGAGGAAAATTCTGAAGATACTAATCCAGATTTCACTTTTGTACCCGATGTGAGATTGATTGCCACCTGTTGAGACGCTACGTCGATCGTCAAGGATTCCGAAGCCTGTACGAAGAAACAATTATGTGAATCACAAGGCAACATTTTGTAAATCAGAAGGTGACTCTGTCAATTACGGGGGAGCAATGGATCGTAAAGATTGTGATGACTGGAGAGCTGCGATGAACGAGGAAATGAAGTCCTTGGCTGAAAATGATACATGGAAGTTGGTGGGCTTCCCCCCTCCGAAGAAGGCTATAAAGTCAGAATGGGTGTTCAAAACGAAACGCGACGAGGGAGGCAAAATAATGGCCACAAAGCCCGATTAGTCGCAAAAGGCTGCTCCCAACAATATGGAGTTGACTATAACGAGACGTATTCACCACCGGTTGTTAGATATCCTTCAATTCGTTATTTGGTGGGATCGGCAGCAAAACTAAAATTGAAAATCGATCAAATGGATGCAGTAACTGCCTCTCTACATGGACATTTTTTGTTGGAATGAATATACATGAAGCAACCCGATGGTTATGACAAGAAGAATGGTCAAGTTTGCAAACTGAAACGACCAATTTATGGATTGGAGCAGAGCAGGTGAGAATGGAAAAAAATTGACCAAAAGGCTGGAATTTTTTTGGGTTAACGAAGTTTCGTGCCAATCCCTGTGTTTATTTTGCAAAAGACGCATCACTGATAGTAACAGTCTGACTAGCAGTCTAGTTATGTTGATGACTTGCTAGTTCTATCTTTTTATCGGGAAGATGCCCTGTTTACCCACATTCAGTTATATTCTTGTTCTTCAAACCCAATTTTGTCTAGTGCAAAAGTGACCTAACAGAGAACTTGACAGAAACACAATTTCACTAACTCATTTTTTCTTTTTCCTCTTTTCCCCAGACAGCTCGAGTTTGCTGCGATGAGACGAACGTGTGTTGTTTATGGGATAGAGGTCGTACCTGCTAAAAGAACAAGAAACTTTATTCGCTTCCGAAACAAATATAATCATGTTCGCATTATTACTTCTCTCTGCCGCTTTGCCGTTCCTCAAACCTGATTTTGTTGTGAAAGAAAATCGTGTTTTGCTAATATGGGGCGTTTTTTTTTTGTCGTTGCTATACTGAATAGGTACCTATTATGTTTTGAATGTAAACAAAGCTTTGTTTGTTCCGGAAATAATAACGAATTCGAGGAAAGTGAGCTTGTTTTTTAAGCTTGATAAGTAGCTTGGCTTAAGTGCTCATCTTCGGACAGCCCGTAAAATGTTTTCAATATAATGTATATATACAGGTGTTCATTTGAGAAGTTGCCACCCCTGATTTCTCGCCGTCAAGGTTTTTCACAGGAAAACGCCGGAACAGGTCGATTCTTGTTCCGTGAGGGACATCTAGGACACATTGCCAAAATTTTGTATTCGAGACCTTCGCCCCCCGCCCCACCGTACTTTGAAGTTTCAAATGGCGTTACCTAACTTGTGAAACATCAAATTGAAGGCAATGGAATTCTTCTTCCGTCAGACATATTTGAAATTCTTTCAAATCACCCCCAACCCTTGTGAAAATTTCTCGGAAAATCCTCTCTTTGTTGAAAGAAAATTTTTCCCTTATAAAATCTTAATTTTTGAAGAGAAGACTTGCCAACAAAAACAGGTCGATTTTTATTTCAAGGGGGTCATCTTATAGCTGTAGTACATTACACAATTTCTTGTACAATCTGCCAAAATAGTGTCAAAAAACAATGAACTTGATTGTGAAACTGACAGATTGTACAAGAAATTGTACAAGAAATGGTGTAGTGTAATACAGCTATCAGATACGTATGGCCAAATTTTTATCTCCAACCCTTTAGCTCCGAATCTTCGAAAAAGGTTAGGGGGTGGTTTGGAAACTTTGAAATCATGTTTTACAGAAAATAAAATTTTATTACCTCCCATTTTATGTGTCACGAGCTGGATAATGTCGTTTGAAATTTTGAAGTAGGGTAGGTGGGCGAAGCGGTTGAAGTTGAAAATTGGGCCATACGTTTCTTAGATGACCCCATTGAAATAGAAATCGACCTGTTTTTGTTGGAGAGTTCATTTCTCAAAAATCGCGAGTTCATACATAGGGGAAGAATATTTCTTCCAATATCAAAGAGAGAGTTCGCGAGTTCATAGGGAAAGAATATTTCTTTCATCAACAATAAGAGGATTCTCCTCGGTATTTTCACACGAGTTGGACAGTGATTTAAGAGAATTAGAAATGTGTTTGGCGAGAAAAAAATTTATTGCCTTCAATTTGATGTATCTCAAGATATGTACTGTCATTCGAAATTTTGAAGTAGGGTGGGTAGGGGCGAAAGGGTTCAAGATCAAAATTTGGCAATATGTATCCTAGATGTCCCCCTCGAAACAAAAATCGACATGTTTCGGCGTATTCCTGTGGAAAATTTTGGCAGCGAGAAATGAGGGGTGACAGCTTTTGAAATGAACACCCTGTAGGTACAGAGTGATCCCGAAAGGTCGGATCAAAACAGTGTATGACAGTACCTATATGAAATGTTCCATGAAGCTCAGAAAAACAACGAGAATATTTGTGAAAATATTTCCGACCTCTACTTTTGGAGTCACGTGGTGACAAATCATGGTCCTTCGAGCCCTGCTAGTTTCGCTAAGTATTTCAAAAGATCCCAGTGGGCAGTGATTCAGATCAGTGACAGAATAATGAGAAAAAAATATCAAGCACTGGACGTATATTGTACCTATTCTTTTTGTTATAGGTACAGGATGCGTAAGAAATTATTTTTCTTCAGGAATGCTTTCTAACCATTCGGTTAGTTCCTCAACCAATGTAGAGAAGAACGGTTCATCTTAACTGAAGAATCATTTCTGGAAGAACTTTGAGAAAAATGTGTTTTTTTCACACATGACTCACTCAGCTCACCCTGTATACTCAAAAGGAATCTAGTACACTAAAATGTTTTTATTCATAGCTTTGCCACCAACATTATTCACTTAGCTCTTTCAAATCAACGGAACTAGATGATTCCGAAGGGCAACTGTTCAACCCTTGATAGGTTTGTAGCATTGAAAGAAAAGGATTTTTCATATTACTTTCCCGACCCCCCACTATCTAGAACAGTTTAAAGTATTGCCCTATCTGTCACCTGTCAGATAATAAATAATGTCGAAGTTCAAAACTTTACTGTTCAATTATTCAAAATCTATCAAACGGATTGGAACCAAATTTGACAGGAAGCAACACAACAAAAGAGTTGAATTGATTGTGCAGTTCCAGTTTTCCACCACTTCACAGTCCGGCGTTATGAATTTCCAAAATTTCTCCCAGCCGTTGCCACCCAAGAGGGCCTCTCACCCGGGTTTTGACCAGAACGACTCGCTCTTAATGCAGGACTCCACTCAAAAATTCATTCCTACTTGGGAATCGATTTTTTTCAAATAATTCCAACTGATGTCGAGAGCAAATCGGATTGGACGTCGTACCTTCAGACTCATTTCCAAAATCGACACGGTTCTTGTTTGCCGACGTCAATATTTTCAAAATGAAATTTCCACATTTTGTGAATTCAAAAAATCTGTGCGGTGAGCTCCGTGAAAGACTAATTTCGAGTGCAAACATGCTAAGTGTGTGGCCGTAACGGCGCACCGACCATTGCCTCGTACCCTCGCCTCGACCATAGCACCATAGCCTGGCACCTTCGTCTAGACCATCGCCTTGTACTGAAGCTACCTACTGCTATCATACGTATAGGTAGTGCCCGAAATCTTGACTTTCTGATTATTCGGCGATTGTAATTAGGAAGAAAATACGTGAATACATATATCTACCACACAATTATGGACTTTACCTCCTTGTCGTCGTCCTCGTCCTCGGACGATGAAAATATTGCACTCAGCGTTGCAAACTTGAGAAATTGGCAATTGGCACCGAGATTTTTTCCGGTGGAATAGATTTGTGGAGAAAGAGATTTTTCCTAAGTAGAATTCACATTTGGACACCAAAACTTTTTGCATCTTATAGTATACAGGGTGTTTCAAAGCAACTTCCAACCTCGCTTCCAACTTTTCTCGTCACATTTTATCTCAATATTGGAAATGATGTGGCTTTTCCTCCTGAGTCCAGATAATATCTGTATCTAATATCTAAGATCTATATCATGTAGTTCGATATCTGAATAAGATCACATAATTCACATACAGGCTGTTCACTTTTACACTTCTCATCCCAGTGTTCTCCCCGCCAATTTTTTTCCAAGAAAAACGCCGGATAGGTTAATTTTCATCGATGAGGATTCAGCAATACGTGTCTTACATGTCTCCCTCAAAATAAAAACCGCTATGTTCCGACGTTTCTCTGGAGAAAAATTCGGCGGGGTAAAATCTGGGGTGAGAATTGTGAAAATGAGCACCTGTTTATGATCATATTCAAATATCAAATTATATATCAGTGCGGAGAGCACGTCGTCTGTTTACGAATTTCGTATACGAAGCTCGAGTATTTTTTTTACATAAACTTGCGCATTGTCATTCGTCTTTGCAATCGGAAACGATCAAGAAAAGTCATGCCCGTGGATAAAGGCCGCCATATTGCTAAAATTTCAGCGACAGAGAGGGAAGATGCAGATATATTATGCTAGACAAAGAGAAGGAAGATCGACACTTTACGCAAAGCCTAAGGTTTTCGTATTTGTACGGAGCTTGCGGGCTGTGCACAGGCACGGCTGTGGGTAGGATACGCAAGGGGCTGGTCGATTTTTACGAAATACGAAAGTGGCGTGCTCGCAAAATTCGGATACGAAAACGAACTTCGTAACCGTTTGAACGCATGCTCTGCACAGGGCAGAAGACGCAATGGATTAGGCGATATTTACTATTCACGAAACATGAAAGTGGAGTGCTAGCAAAATTCGTATACAAACACGAGTTTCGTAACCGATTGACGGCGTGCTTTCACCACTGGACTCAAAAGAAAAAGCCGCATCATTCCCAATATTTAGATACAAGGTGTCAAACAAATTTAGAGTCTTTTTTCAAACACCCTGTATACTATAAGATATAAGAAAAATTTCATTCCCAAATTTGAATTCTACGAGAAAAATGGTTGGGAAAAATTTCTTTCCCACCAGTTTATTCCAACGGAAGGAATTCTATGAGGGGGGGGGGGGGGGTGGAATCGAGGGGGGAATCTCGGTGGGTCACCCTGTATATACAATGGATAAGAGAAGGGCTTTCTTTGGAGAGTTCCATCATTTTTTCCAAGATCTAAGGGAAGATCCAAGCCGCTTTTTTGACTGAATGAGAATGCGTGTTCAAACTTTTGATTATATTTTAGGGAAAATAGGTAAGTTGAAAGTAGGCTTAAGAAAATATGAAGAAACTGCCACGCACAGCCTATATCTAGCGCAGAAAGGCTGACGGTCACTTTAAGGTAGGTTCTGGAACGGAAAAAGTACAGTGAATTCCCGGAAAAATTCATCCACCTTGTAATTAATCATGGTTCAATCCACTGAATAACTCTGAGCTCGATATTTACTGTATCAATATTTAAACTTAACATATACCTACCTACCTACCTAACTGTGAATTCCTCTTGAAAAAAATCAACAGGGTGTTAATTTGAAAAGTTGCCATCCCTGATTTCCCGCCGCCAAAATTTTTCACAGGAAAACGCCAAAACCAGTCAAGTTTTGTTCCGAGCGAAACATCTAGAACACATTTTCAAATTTTTATCTTCAACTCCTTCGCCCCCACCCACCCTATTGTCAAGAATATGACAGAAGTGCCATAGGGGAAAGGCTCATCCCTTAAGTACGAATTATTTTATTAGGCATAAATTATAATAAATCATCAATCATCTTCAGCAAAAAGAACGAGGTGCCACAGGAATGCTGATACTGGAAAACGATGCGCTTTGCAGTTTATGTCTCGTATGGTACTAAGTTCACCTGCACCAGGAAACGGGCATCAATCTGATTGGTCTACGATGTTTCCTGTTGCCTATAAATCTAGTAGTATCCATAGCTCTTAATCGAATTCATTCTTTGTAATTGCGGCGGGCCGCTATGCCCGTTGGCGTCTAAATTAATAATTATTTGTTCATTTCATTATCATTTTGTTGTTATACGGATTGTGTTCGCGGGCTTATCTCATGTCGTCTCGGGTGTCGTTGTGAAGTTAAAATGTGTGTCAACTGCTTGCAAACACCAGCCCCAAGAAAGTCAGGAAGGGTCAACCTAAACCCTTCCCGACACTATTTTAACATTTAAAATGGCATTACCGATCTTCTCATTCATCAAATTGAAGGCCATAAAATTCTTTCACCGTCAAACATATTTCAATCCTTCTAATAATTCCGAGAATTAATCACCTCCCAATCCTTTGAAAATCCTCTTCTTGTTGATGGAAGTAACATGTTTTCCCCTATTATACTCCCGATTCTTGAGAAAAAAACTTTTAGCAAAAACAGGTCAATTTTTATTTCATGGGGTCGTCTGAGAAACGTATGGTCAAATTTTCATCTTTAGCCCCTCAGCCCCCACCCTACCCTACTTCAAAATTTCAAATGGCATTATACCTACTCGTGATGCATCAAAATGAAGGAAAGGAAATTCTCTGTCTGCAAAGAATGATTTTGAATCTTCTAAACAACCCTCTAACCCCACCTCTAACCCTTTTCAAAGATCCGGAGCTAAGGGATCAAAAATAAAAATTTGGCTTAGATGACCCTCTTGAAATAGAAATCGACCTGTTTTTGCTGGAAAGACTATTTACCAAGAATCGGGAAGTTACAGGGAAATAATTTTCCTCCCATTGACAATAAGAGGATTTTTACAAGAGTAAGGGGTGGTTCAAAAAAGATATATTATTATGTTCAACAGAAAGAGAATTTTATTGTTCATCGCCTTCAATTTTATGTACTACAAGATAGGTGATGCTATTTGAGATTTGAGAGTAGGGTGGGCGGGAGAGAAGAGTTTGAATTTGACAATATTTGTCCCAGATGTCCCCCTCAAAACAATTAACGACCTATTTCGGCGTTTTCCTATACTTAAAACATTTTGGCGGCGGGCAATTAGGTGTGGGAACTTTTCAAATGAACGCCCGTGTACACTGTGATGATGATGAGCTGTTTTGATCATTTGCTTTTCTAAACTTTTATAGTATATTCAACTATATCGTGTTATTGATTAATTCATATATCGTTCACTTTTTTATTTTCAGTAGAATAACTTTTTTGAGTGAAACTAAAGTGACAAGATGGGGGGCTACGGCTACGGCTAATGGCACCTACAAGGCTTTGGAGCGAAACTATCAGCGGTCATCAGCCGTATCCTCCCAACGTTTCAGCTTGTCATTTTGTTCTGCTCCGAAAAGCATTCCACTGAAAATAAACAGTGAACAGGATATACAGGTGTCTCAAAACTCGCGCCCCAGAGAAAATGAGGCAAAACTAGACGGCATTCGGATGTGTAATACCGATGGGAAAAAAATCTACCTCAAATGGAAGACAAAGTTAAGTTAACCAATCAGAGACCTACACCTTTGAGGTGTGTTACCTCAATTTTGAGTTGCTAGGTTTCCTTTTATCAACAGTGAGCCAAACATTTATTGCGAAATGACAGGCAGCTAGTACCATTTTCGAAACTAATAGCGTTTTCCACTGGTTTGCACTTTTGTGCAAATCGTGGAAGTGCAATGACGTCACGCACTCCACCACTCTAGAATACCAACCCTTTTCAAAATATTGCATGCAGTCCAATGCGGTAACAAGAAAACAATGAACAAACTGAACTGAACTGTGTTGAATGTAGGGGAAAACTACCCTGGACAGTTTTTAATTGGAGGCTTTGTTTCCGGAATATTTCAGTTTCGATGTCTGAAGACATGAGCAGAGGAGCTGCTTTTATTACTGAACTGAAAAATCAATTTGCAAAAAGCCCAAATTTTAAAGTTCAGTAATAAAAGCAGCTCTTTTGACCAGTTTCCAGACATCGAAACTCAAATTCACGAAAACGAAGCCTCCGAATAAAAAATATCAAGGACATTTTTCCCTTTCTAAATTCAATGTAGAATCTGAAGATGTGACTAGAATTCAAAATTATTCGTCGAGGCAGAAAGTAGAGGGGTAGAAAGTAATAAACGACGGTAACCGTGTCATAAAGGGAATCTCGATTTTGATCATAGCAAAAGTAGGAATGGACTACAAACAGTGACCAAGAAGCTTTTTCAAAGGAAATTTTGCTGGAGATCCACAAACTTTCGAGAAAAAAATCAGAAGTTTGGAAAGCTGCGCAGTGTATTTTTTTGGCGCCAGGCGGATATGCAATCCCCCGAACGAAATGGAAATGGAACTAAAAGGGAGATAAAACACACCAGCGGAGCCGGGGAGCAAAAAGGGGGTGATGGGAAGGGGAAACTAAAAATAACGCATCGTAAATTTAAAAAAAAAAGGGCGAAATATCGCAAGAAATAGTAATAAAACCACCAAAAGACATTGGTTTTGTGGCAATATGCTACCAATAGACACCAACGGGACTGAGGAGCAAAATGGGGGTGTTGGGCGGGAAGAAGCTAAGAAGAACGCGTCGTAAAACAAGGAACAGGGCTAAAAATCACAGAAATCGTTATAATTGAAAAAAATTGGAAAGAAGGAATACATCACACATGAAGGGAAGAAAGTTGCAAAAAAAGGAAGGATAACAACGCATGGAAAGTATCGTGCAGAAATAGTTGAAGTACGTTCAAAAAGAAGGAATGAAACACAGAAAACGGGAAGAAAGTCGCGAAATATAGGTACCTAGTTGGAACGTGTAATTTCTCTATTTGGTTCTCATTCCATATTGGTGTTTTCTTTTTACTTCCCCGACCCACCACTCAACGAGGGGGGGAAGTATTGTGCACGCGCTAAAAATTTTTCCACAGATGAAGACGAATATATTCATTTTGAGGTCCCCCAAGACGATTAAGAACATTTTTGGAGTGATGTCTGTCTGTATGTGTGTCTGTCTGTGTGTCTTGTCTGTAACCTTCTACGATTACAGCCGCAGCGTTGATCCGATCGACTCAAAATTCGGCATGCGGACATTGTTGGTCCCTGGAATAAGCCCATTAGTTTTTGGCTGTTATCTGTCAAACGGAAATGCCACTACCAAAGAATGATAGATGTTATACATCACGGAACTTGACTTGCAATATACCGCTTGAGAGTCCATAAAAAAACTGTATTCAGAACAGTTGAAAGTTTTCCCCTAACTGTCATCTGTCAAATAATAAAAAATGTCAAAGTTCAAAACTTTACCATTCAATTATTCAAAATCTATCAAATGGATTCAGTGGCGGACTAAGGGAGGGGCGGTGGGGGCGGTCCGCCCCGGGCCTCGGGGCCTCAATCATCTCATGGGGCCCCCAATTCCTCTTGTTTGTAAAAAATACTGCAAAAAAATTGGGATAAAATCCAAAAATTTCAATTTTTTCCCTCAATGATCATTTTTTTCGAACATTGTTTCCCTATTTTTTCCATTTTAAAGTTACCTTGGCAGGCCCCATGACAACAGGTTTGGGGGCCTACACACAGGCAATAGAGGTGTGTCTGTATCACGGAATCTCTGCGAATTATTTTCACTGTAGGCTTCAGGGACCCCGGTCCCGGATATCAGAGTGCCAGGGGCCTCAAGACTTTTGAAATTTTGTATTTTATTATTTCTTTTCAAAAGAAGGGAAAGACAAAACAACAAAATTATCTTGTCTGCGCGCTGCAAGTGGTAGAAATTCATATCATTCCTAATTTTGTATATACGAGTAGGTTTTAGCATTGATAAGTCAACAGTCCAAATCCAATTCAACATCCAAAGCTGGAATCGAAAACTTCTTGTATAGGTAGGTACCTGGTGGTCAGTGGCATAGTCAAGGGGGGCGAAAGTGGGCGAATGACCCCACGCCCTTCCTATCAAGCGCCCACGGCATCTCACACTAAGCCGACACAGAAAAAAATTCTGGCGAAAATTTTCTGGAAAGAAGTTTGATCATCAAGTAATTTTGGTGAAAACGTCAGAAACCGAAATCGCAAAACGTATGAAATATACCGATTATCATCAGCATTATCATTATTATGCCCAAAAAACTTCGCCTGCGGCGCTACTTCTTCCTGACTTGCACCCTCGCCGTTGCCTTTGCCCTCTCCGCCCTCAAATTCTGACTGCGCTACTGTGTGTTTTATAGTCAAGTTAACAACTCATTTTTTGTTTCTTAGGCTTTTGCTCAATTACGGCGGGGCAGGGCGGGCCAAAAAGTCTGCCGGCCCCTCTTCATATCCTCAACTCTCACTCCTTAGGGGCCCCATCTCACAATTCCGCCCAGGGCCCCCCATTTCCCTTAGTCCGCCACTGGATGGATTGAGACCAAATTTCGCAGCAAGCAACAAAACAAAAGAGCCATATCAAGTCTGAAGTTGCAATCTTCCACCATTTTCCAGTCGAGCGGTATGAATTTTCAAAATTTCTCCTAGCCGTTGCTACCTGAGAGGGCCTCTCGCCCGAATTTTGACCAGAACGACTCGCCTTTGATGCAGGACTCCACTCAAAAATTCATTACTTCTCGGCGATCAATTTTTTTCAAAAAAGTCGAACTGATATCGGAAGTATATTTGATTGGGCGTCGTGTAGTCCCATTTTCAAAATCGGCACGGTTCCGGTTTTCTGACGGTAATTTTTTCAAAATGAAATAAGTATATTCTGTGAATTTGAAAAAACTACTATGCCAACTTTGACATGCGGTGAGCCCCACGAAATATTCATTTTAGGTGCAGACATGCTGGAAATAAAAGTTGGAGAAAAGATTGAATTAATTTTTGGAAAGAAAATTTTCGAAATCGAACTCACGGTTTCCGAGTTTTCATCTCTAGAAAAACTGCAAATTTTCCAACTTTTTATCCCGTGAACAGATTTTCATCTTTTTCTTTCAAACAAGAGGCTACTGGCTCTTGAACATTTTCAAATGATTTTCTTCTCAATTTCCCGGGAATTCCCCTGTTGAAAATGTTAGACAGGTTTGGGTTATCGAAACCGGATTTGAATGATGGAGCCTTAAGTGAAGCCGTAATTGACGATCTTCATGATAAGATGATTTGGAAAAATTTCTGAGGTCTTCCCGGAAAATTCAAGTTTTCAAAATGTTCAATTTCCTGCAAACTATTTTCAATCTTCCTGTGGTGCCAGTTTCGGATCGATCACCTCTATCCATGTACTAATGCGTCTGACTGCCTCACTCGCTTTTCTTTTACATAATTTGGTTCCTATAATGAAAACCTGCAAATTTGTAACTTTTTCGCTTGTGAACAGATTCATACTAACGTTCTTCAAACAAAAGGTAATTGATTCTTGAACATTTCCAGGCAATTTCTCTTGAAATTCTTCAAGTTTTCCGAGAGTGTCCCGCTTTAAAATCCACCGGCCTAGCTCATCAAGACGAGACTCAAATGATGGAGCTCTAAATGAATCCCTAATTAGAGAAAATATCTCAATTCTTCAATCTTTTTCTCCAATTTCCCACCCGAAGGAACATCATTTCATAATAAAATTTCCATCCGTTCCTTGCTACTCATCGGGGAAGTTTTGGGGTGACACAACCGATTTTTTTTGAGTTCGTGATTGCATGCATTCGTCAATTTCTTATGTTTACGCTGCTAAGTGCAATATTTTCATCGTCCGAGGACGAGGACGACGATGAGGAACGAGGAGGTAAAGTCCATAACTGTGGTAGATATATTTGCGTATTTTCTTCCTTATAACAATCGCCAAATAATCAGAAAGTCGAGACTTCGGGCTCTACCTATACGTATAATAACGTATAATAACAGTAGGTAGCTTTAGGACAAGGCGATGGTCTAGGCGAAGGTGCCAGGCTATGGTGCTATGGTCGAGGCGAGGGTACGAGGCTATGGGCGAGGCGACGGTACCAGGCGATGGTCGGTGCGCCGTTACGGACACACACTTAAGAACGAAAGCTGAAGAAAATATCGAATAAGATTTTGGAAGAAAAATTTTTGGAATCGGATCCATGGTTTTCGAGTTTCCGTTTCTGAAAACACTGCAAATTTTCCAGCCTTTCATCCCGTGAACGGATTTTCACATTTTTTCTTTAAACAAGAGGTAACTGGTTTTTGAAAATTTCTATACAATTTCTTTTCAATTCCTCGGAAATTTTCCGGTTGAAAATGTAAAACCGGCCTAGGTTTTTGAGACCGGACTTGAATGTTGGAGCTTGAAGCCTTGAAGTGAAGCCTCATTGACGATTCTCAGTATTCATACAATAAGATGATTTGGAAAAAGATTTTCAGTTTTCCTGAAAAATATTTTCAATCAGCCTCTCTAATTCAAACTTCCCACCCGAAGGGACGTTTTGAACGAAATTTTCCATAGGTTCCAGGAAACTAGTCGGGGAAGTTTTGGAGTGGCACGACCGATTTTTTCTGTGGGTTCTGTGAGAGATTTCATATACCGTAGTATCTGCTATTCTCATGTGCCATTTCAATATCACCCCGTACAAAGAAAATAATTGCTCCACCTCGTGCTCCACCGATCTTTAGATCATTTCGTAGGTACCTCGTTTCGTACCCATGGTGCAAGAGCGCGTTAACAACTAATTGCTATGCCACTTGGACTAACAAGCGCTCCAGCGTGTTTTGCTTGATATTTACTTCTAAATAATAGGCAAATAATCAGCAAAAAATTCAAATCGATTCTTCATGTCGTAGTACCTGGAAACGTCCCAGTTCACAACTTTGTGCTTTATTAGAAGCTTTTTATTGCAATATTATTGTTATGATTATCTATTTGGGATCGTTAGAATTTGATTACATGGAAAAAAAATGTAATCAAGTTTATAGCGATCGTTAAATAGGTGCTTATTATACCCATACCTACAAAATACAACCCAGCTTTCGCCTCCCTTATCCTCCGACAAAAACTTTATCATTTCCACACGAAACACTCTAAATTGCAACTGTGCACTATAAATGTAGCTTTTGAAGTTCATACCTATAGCAGGTGCCTGCCTTTAGTTATACACAAATCGATTTTCATATAAAACAAGTGCAATAGAAATAAAACGCAGGTACGGTGGGTACCTATCTGAACACACGGCTGAAACTGATACCGACCTTAGATAAGCTCCCTCTCCAGACTGCACACTGGAAAGTTCTTTTTCCTATTAGTTATTATCTCTCCACTGCTTCGTCACTTTTTTTACTGCATGTATACAGTCAAAATAACACTGAAAAACTAAGAAAAACGCACTGTAATGAAAAACTGAAAAACGAACGATAATGGAAAACCGGAAATTTCGAACTGCGGTTTGATTGTTGAAGAAAAAGTAGGTGCGCTACTTTGGTAAAGTGAAAATGGGAAAAAAGCATAACAATGAAGAAAGGCGGTAGGCGGCGGTGATAATAACAGCAGGCGCGCGCGAAAACGCCTAGCAGGAAATTAAAACTGCCGTTGGCGATAAGAAAATAAATATAACGAGACGCCCGTATAAAAATGCGACTTTAACGGGCAATAAAGAGCAAAAACATTCTTTTTAGTGTGTTCTAATGTACGAGTATGCAAATTCAATGTATTTTTTTTTTGTAAAATAAAGAGAAATTTGAGGAAAAGCGATAAAAGTTACTGGTGAAAACTATGAAGCAATAAAGTGCAGCAGGAGAAGAAACAAGAGCGGAAGGAAAAAGTGAAACTGACGCAAAGCTCCAAGGCTTTCCTGCGGCGGCGGCGGCGGCGGCGGCGGCGATCGCACGGCGGTTGTTGCGGACGCGTCGGGATCGCGTCTACGACTGGCGGGCGTCGCGTGCTGTACGGCGGACGCACGTTGTGCACGCCCGGCCTGCTACATCGAAAGCGGCGGGTCGGGAAGCCGCGGGAACGGGCTCTGGAGGCGCCTCGTGCTCTCCTGTGTGTGTGTTATGTTTCAGTCGAGGTTTTAGTTTAGTTTTGGCGAAAATGCTAAGGCGATGGGTCGTCGGTCGGTTGGTGTGTGTGTGCCTGCTGTTCCTGCCAGCTCCCGTCGAAGCCACCTGCCGTGCGTTGGCGTCCTGCGACAGGACAACGACGGGTGGTCCTCGAATGAGAAAGTGATACTCTCTGGGAAAAGTTTCTGGAGAGAGTCTGGGAGAAAGCAAGCTGGCGGTGTTGTGCTGACAAAAATGCCAAGAACAAAAATGGGGAATTCATTATTGGGAATTCGATGAGATGAAATCGTAATTATCTTTCTAGAGGCCTTCACACTACACACGTCGCGATAAAACGGATTTTAGCACGACTTTCAAGACATTGTAAAGCGTGTCGTGTCTCGCTAAAATCGTCTTGAAATAGCAGCTTGTCGCGCTATTTCACATACTTATCGGGACAGCGGTTACTAACTTTTTCCAAATCACTACAGGTGTCGTTACTTGTGTTGGTTTTATTCATAGACAAGGAAAAAGTAGAAGAAGGAAGAACCACTGCGCATCCATTTCAGCCGATATCGCATGGGGTCCGCCATTTTTAGGTCATAACGGCTTTCCCAAGGCGGCAATTCAAATGGGGGGAGTACGCGCGAGTCAAAACCATAGACAGACGTCAAAACAGATGACAGTCATGAGACAATTTGTAGGCCATACTTTGTAAATGAAACAATTAACTGAAGAATTTCTGCTCACGGCCTTGACTAATCCTCATACTCATAGTCAATACTTCGCTCGATCTCCGACTTCGCATGTTTCAAGTCCTTGGGACAATTATGACAATTGTTGCCATAGTTGGATTGTGCTTAAATCGGAGACCGACTGCGAGTATGGGCCATAGACGTATGGGCATAAGGCCCACGATATGTGCTTAATTTGAGCTACAGAATAAAATTTCAGGGAAAATATTCAATGTTTTACTTGTGATAAAATAATACAAGTTTGGAAAATGTTCGTTGAACATCACACTGAATCAGCTCTTCGCTGTACGTTTTGGCTAGATTGTGCACCTAATCTTATTTTCAAATAGCATCTTACAGCACTTTCCATTAAGATAAAATTGTGTGTTCCAAAATATCATTGTCCGAAACGAGGTTCTGAATCGGGTCCTGAGAGTCTGGAGAAAATTTTGTTCACATTACTTCGAAATGCCTCGAACAAATCAGCAGCACTGATCCTTTCTCATAAGACGTCTCCAAGTTATTCCTTCATCATTCCAATTGCCTCGAGCCACAATCGAAACCCATCACCCCGTGGAAAACTATAAACAAAACTTAGTTACCGGAGTGAAATTTGATTATTTAAATGCAGTGTTAGGTACGTATGGAAGGATATCTTCTCATCTCTGGGTTCATCAATCGCTTGATATTCTTGCAAATTTCGATAGGTATAACAAGACATCCTGTATTGATGCATTTGCTAAGTTCGATCAGGTTCGATCAAACTTATTACACAGGAAAAATCACCAAACGAACACTTCACACAGAGGCCTCGATATCTGTTTTACAGCTTCTAAGTGGAGATTGAACTGCGGACCCCATTCTCCATACTTCCATAGCGGCTTTCTTGCTTCACTTTCTTAACAAAAAGTCATCAAGTACAATGCACTCGACCGAGGGGTCAACCACCGCTTGAAAATTTGTACACGGACTGTGAAAGACTGTTATGACTGTCGGGACTGTGAACTTGACTGTGATGACTGTTGAGACTGTGCGCTTGACTGTGATGACTGTCGACATGACTGTGAAGACTGTGGTGACTGTGGGTGAGACTGTAGAGACTGTGAGTGGGACTGTAGAGACTGTGAGTGGGACTGTAGAGACTGTGGGTGGGACTGTAGAGACTGTAGGCAAGACTGTTGAGACTGTGGGCAAGACTGTAGAGATTGTATGTACGATTGTAACATGAAAACTGTGCTTATAGGATCGTGGTGAATATTGTAAGCGAAGCGACAGTGATGACTACGAGCTCAAGTGTTGTGATTTTTTTCAATATCTCGAAAACAGCATGATTACTCGCTAGCCGGCTATTGATTTTCAGAAATAAATTTCAAATCTGACTTGCAATCGATAAAAAATCAAAATTATGTCAAGCTTGAACGACGATTTGTAGCTTTCTCCGGTTCTGAACCTGAAATAGATCCATGGGAACCACAAAAAAAAAACGATTAGATAAACTAGACCCCACTTTCGGTCAAGATTAGGAATTCACGGGCAATGTAGGTAACTTGAAATCATTTGACGTTATAATAATAATAACATCAATAATAAATGGACTTTATTTCTAATATAAAAACAGTGAAAAAAAAATTCATTTAGGGGCATCTCAGGTTATGACATTTTTTTTGACAACTAACATGCAAGTTTGTGCGGGTTGCAAGTCAAACTTGGAATTGAACCCTCAAACTCTGTTTCATTTTTCAATGTTTTTGTTGCACTGATAAGGGATCTTCCGAAGTTTCTGAAGGAGCATTATTTATTCATACCTAGGTGTGATCAACAACTAACTCGACAATAAATTAACTTGGTTTTGGAGCTCATACCTCGGGTTCCACCAAAATTTTAAAAGCAGATTAAATCTATCACGCTGATAGTTGCTATGCACCAGCCAATAGGATGGCCAGTTGCTTAGTTACTATCAGAGTGATAAAGTTATCGCGTTGATAAAAGTTTGGTGGAACCCGAGGATAGTGCAGTGGATTAAAACGCGTCAGTCCTTGGCCTTTGCCTGGCTCGCTCGAGACGATTCGATTGCCGGACGGGCACAAAAATGTGAGTTCCTTGATTTATTTGCATGCTTGCTGAATGAAAGACGCTTCATGCGTCGCATCAGTAAGTAAAATTTACCCGCTGGTGGTTATAAAACTGTAATAACTGGTTGATTGATGGTGGTCGTTGAAGATCCCTAGGTACTCTGTGTTCTGTGTTGGAGCACACAGGGATTCAGCAGAAATTTCGGTTTAGTGGAGGAAAGCATTCACCGGTGTCGGTGATTGGCTCTGGTAGCGGAAATAGGGCGACGTTAAATAAACCAACAAAAAAAAAAACTCAACTTCGGAATACTATTACAAAATTGAATCAGGATGTACCTACCTACTGTATAATCAAAAACTTTCCTCCTCTAGGCAGGCTGTGGCTTGGTCAAAATCAGCCTCGTTTGCCTGCCAATGACCAGACCACAGCCTGCCTAGAGGAGGAAAGTTTTTGATCATGCGGTATTTATTACAAGCAGTATGACGAAAATAAATAAGCCGGGGAAGGTTATTAGTACGAGATTTGAGTAGCACGAAATTGAATAGGTCTTTTCATGATGATTTTGTGTTTCGGTGGGCATGCGCAAATTTGACAGTTCGGGTAGGGAAGCACGCGAAGCTCTCGGTTGAGTCAGCATTCGAGCCAGCGTTTCAAAGGTACGACCCCGTTGTTTGCCAACCCGCAAGGAACGTGAGCATGCGCTCTAGAACTCATGAAAAGACCTGTTGGAAGGGTATGATTCACTAGGAATGCTATCACGAAAGCAAATGTAAATAGATCGAATTTACTACAATCTCGGTATAAATAATATTTCTATTTCATAAGCTTCGTTACTTCGAGATAGTTACACGAAATTGAATCAGGAGGCGAATTTGATTCGAGGGAGTATGACGAAATAAAAGAAATGTACCTGAGGCCTGAAGTGAATATTTTTGATATATGTAGGTATTATCTAAAGATTAAATTGAAATAGATTCTAGTACGAGCATAGGTACTTTAGCACGAAATAATTTGATCGGAAGAAGGGGAGTTTACTATGAGATAGGTATACCTACTATCACAAAAAATACCTACGATGAGATAGTAACTCTGTAAATCCAATTTAATTTTGTGCTATAGGTACCTACTCTTACCCTTGCTCTTACCCCGCCTCGTAGTGAATTTCCCTCCAGATTTAATTTCGTTATAGTACTTATCTCGAAGTTAATTTAGACTTATTTACAGAAAATATAAGCCTCCTCAGAAGCATCGAACGATCCTTACTAAGTAGGTAGGTACCTACATCCAATGATGATAATTAATGTACCTACTGTCATTTTATATCTCACTAGCTCTACCTATAAGTGTATAATCGTATGTAATACACCGATAGGTGAGGTGTATTATCGCTACATCGAGGATTTTCACGAGGGGATCCGAGTGTAAATCGAGATGTAAAGCGATAATATATCGAACCTAGAAGTGTATTTGTTAAGACAATTAACCGAACAACACTGGGAATCTTCCTAAAAAAAGTGAAAACCACTCGAATGTTCAAGGTTGGCCATTCTGGAGGGGTGTTTTCACCAATGACCTTGGTGGTAATACACTTATACGGCCTACTATTTTAGGAGTGAGGTGAATTGTCTCTTTCACACGATTACGCCAATCTCATATAATAAGGATTTGTTATTTCTGAGGTTATTTCTGATCAGGACAAGGATCAGAACTTTTAAATTGACGAAAAATACAACCAATTGAAACAATATCAACAATGAGCTTGTCTTAATTTAAGAAACGTTGAATATACTTTATTCACTATCTTGAAGTCATTTAGTGGTAAAAAGTAACAAAAAACTAAGTCCGAAATTGGCTTATTTACGAATTTGACATTCAAAAGGCTTAGATTAAAATCTATAGCAACGCAAAAAAATCGCTACATCGTGCATCAACCCTATTTCTACTAATATAAATAATCCGGTCCGGAGTCCGATAAATTATTTTCATGCTCAGCACACGTGCTCGAGACAGAGGCGCTTAACCGGCTGTGGGGCTGAGGCCCTATTCTTGAAACGGGAAAGAAAGTTCTCATGCTGTGTTGCTATGCAAGAAGAGCTATGTTTGGCCCTTCCCTAGCAACTACACATGTGAACCTGTTCCCTGTTTAAAGAATAATAGGGCCCCTGTTTTGTTATATTTTTTCGACTGAATAAAAGTAGGTAGGTGGTAGGTGGGTAGGTAGGTGGTAGGTGGGTAGGTAGGTACTCATATTGCTATCGAAATATCAACAGACACAATTATGGACGAATAATCTCAGAAAAGCTGCATACCAGCTGGGTGCTGGGTGCCGCGCATGCGTGAGCCAACCAGCTCCTCGTGATTGCCAGCTTGACTGTGGAGACTGTGGGAAAGACTGTTAAGACTGTAGAGACTGTCGGCAAGACTGTAGAGACTGTGAGTAAGACTGTGGTGACTGTCAGCTTGACTGTGGGGACTGTGAGCATGACTGTCGGGACTGTGATCATGACTGTCGGGACTGTGATCATGACTGTCGGGACTGTCAGGACTGTCAGCTTAACTGTGGTGACTGTGGGCAAGACTGTGGAGACTGTGGTGACTGACAGTCATGACTGTCAGAAATTTGTACACGGACTGTCGATGGTGGTTGACCCCTCGCACTCGACAATGCATTAATAATGCAATGCATCCCAGGAATATGAATAATATCCGGTCATAAAGTAGAATTCTTGGAAACGAACATTGAATAACACTCAACATTCATGAAAATTGTTATGTTTTACTTTACACAAAACGCACAAAACCAAATATCGGCGCCGAAGAAAGTTCGATCACAACAAATCAATCTAACCTAAAACTTCGTAGCTGTCATCAAGTACACTGTCAGTACTGTCACCCACCTGTCATAATTAAAATTGCCGCCAGGAAAAACCGTTATGTAATCAAAATGGCCGGCCTACAAATTACACAGCCGCGCAGGTATCTTGCCTCTTCTACTTTTGTCCTTGTCTATGGTTTTATCCAATTAGAACTTCGGCAATAAACCACTGTATACAGTGGCGCCTAACATAAATATGAAAATTGAAAATGATGTGGGTCATTTTACTGAGTACTCACCGCCATAAAGCAACTTGCAAGTTTTCAAAAAAACAATTGATTTTTATTGAGCAGGTACAAATTTCGATATTAGGGTAAGAAACTGTACCAAGCTAGAAAATAACCCTCCAGAACAGCATGACGTAGGTACTTCTCAAATCTATCAAAGTTTTGGACTAATTGACAGAGCGCAGAGCACTACACGATAAATTTTTGGCACTTTTGCAAAGAGGCGCGTGTAGATCGGGAAGAATCACCAGAAAAATACAGGATCAAAAATCTCAAGTGAACTTCGGAAATACTCAGGTGTCGTAACCAGCCATATCCCGTTTTTGACCCAGTCTACATTATGGACAAGAAAGTTCAAACAAGCTTCGATCCGACCTTAGGCTTGAATGCTAATCTTGTGGAAAATTCCTTGAACTGAGATCCTGATGACGACAGAGATTACTTTGGTGACCTCATGCATACACACATTATTCTGCTCGCAGCTGAGCTCATACGCAGGGCTGGGCGGTATTTGAAATACATTTCAGTATTTTGTATTTTGTATTTAAATACATTTGATTGAGAAGTATTTGTATCTTGTATTTTGGAATAGTTCAAGCAGCTAGTATTTTGTATTTTGTATTTTAAATACATTTTTCGGGAAAGTATTTTGATTTTCAAAATACAAAATACAGACTACATTGTTTCCCATGCTCTTTAGTCTGTTCGGTCCGAAATTGTTTTGGTAATACTATATTCACCCCATTGACATCTCTTGCTTTTGCACACTATCTGGGATCGATAATGAGTTCGATTGCATCTTTTACGTTTCACTGGTGAGTGCATCCTACTCACGAGAGCCACGAGAGGTTCCATGCCGGATGTCAAGTCAACAATATTTTTGAAAAGCTGGTTGTCTTCAAAGGAAATCAACATTTGTTGTTTTGAAGAATTGATGAATGTAAGGAATAGGTTTGAATATGAAGTTTTCTTTATTTTATGTTTATTTTATTTGTCTTTCCATAGTTCATGATACTTTACTTATTGTTATTGCAACTGAATCAATGAAGTCGATGGCCCCTAATAAGACTGGCGTAACTCCCAAGACCCGGTTAGAACTAGCGTATGTCGCGAGACTCAGTTAGAACTAGCGTAATTCGTGGCTCACCAAATGAACTAGCGTATCTCCACGTTTACCAAATGAACTAGCGTATCTCCGATTTGATCATTTTACAGGAGAGGAGACCGAAACTTTGAGCGTCCCTAATAAATTGCAGCCTGCGTGTTTCAAGCTGGAAATCTCAGGAATTTATTGTATGGAAATTATATAGCTCATGTTACAATTTCAGAGTGATTTGGTCAAGTCGAAACGGCGTTATTCACGATTTTGTACGACATTAGCACGACAAATATTCAAGTGGAACGCTTCACAGACGGTAGGTACGTGTTAGAGGAAAATATATGAGAGCAATCTTGTAGATAAAAAAATTCAGATATATAAGTCCTAATATGAGTGTTAAGAGCTAGAGAAAATGAAAGCGTGTCTGACTTTCTATACCAATGATGTTTTCAATTATTAACTTGATTAATCATATTCCCGTCAAGATCAACGTATCTCAGGTCACGTGATTAACCTTGTCGAGTCGTCGCCCGCGCCCGCCACCGTTCCGGTCGGTCCATAGTCATCCTGTGTTCTCTGTCATCGAGATAATGTAGGTACTAGCAATTATTATTTTATAGTGGTTTAAGTCAAGGGTTAGGTAGTACCTACTACCTATAAGAAACCAAACAAAAAGTTTGTTGGAATTTCGTTAATAGGTACCTAATTATTAACTATTGACGAATTGAGACGGTGAGTGGCGGCGTTAATTTTATTCAATGTTACAACAAGCGTCAGCAGCTGTTGTAATTTCCCACACCCCGCCATGGTTACGCAACACGTTTTTAGGTATGGTACTTAGGTATATTGTAAGTACTAGTACTAGTGGGTAAGTATTCTAAGTACCCTTGTTTCAAGGGATGGCGCATCGCATAGGTTGGTTTCTTGGTAGTCTTGGGGCACTTGAGGGAGTGAACTTTGAGCAGTTTACTCTTTCGTATAGGTACATACCTACTTGAGTACACTACTTTGCAAATACACTAATAAAAAATGTTGAATTTCAAATACATACCTACTCATTTTACCGTAATATAGATATAGTCCAGGATAATTAGGTTTTGACCTCAAAAAAAATCGTCTAGTCGTGAAAATCACGGATTTTGTTTAGAATTTTGTGCTCTTTCCAACTTTCCAAGTTTCAGAAAGATCCCATCAGAGGCTTTTTTGCTAAAGCTGTCAAAAGTCAAAATTTAAAAGAACTTAAAAAATACAACATTTTTCTTTGGTGCCACTCGGTTTGGGTCAAATACAATACACCAAGAGTATAATTCAATACACCAAAGCATAATGTTACCATTCTGTCACAAAACTTATCCGTCATTGTTGTGAAGGGGGAGTGGGGAAAAAATTATGTTTAGCCCAGGCTTTTTAGCATTTAACATGAAACAAATTAATCCACGTGCAATTTTTACGGTATCTTGATCACTTAACCTTACTTAACAACATACTAAAAGTCCCCAACTTTCCTCCGCATGCGTCATAGTTTTTGAGGTAGGGGACAAAATCACCATTAAACAAATTCTAGCACAAAACTTATCGATTGGGTGAACTCAAATTTGTAATATTTGGATACACTGGGGTTTAAGTGAAACATATTGACATACTAGATGTCTATGGTCCCGGTGAGGGGAGCTTGGGGGGGGGGCAATCAGTGACGTGTACAGGAGATTGGGTTCTCACTGATATCAAAACAATACTGGCGTGTGTGGTATGGTTTCCCACTAAATCGGACTTCACAAATTCGATTATGACGTTCAAATCCCGATTAAAAAAGATTTCGACCAGTTTTCCGCAGAAAAACGCGTTTTTTCGCCACTAAAATGAGCGACTTTTCAATGTGCGTTATTTTTTCCGTAAATGCATCAAACATTAAAATTTCCGATTGGATCAATTATTTGGACCTTTTTGTACAAGACCATCATGTCACAAACGCGACATAAAGGCTCACGATGTAAAAAAAAAAATTAATTCAAAAAAATGTCACAGTCCTGAATGTCGCTCAAAAAAATCTCCGCGGACTTGGAAAAATTGTGTTTTAGCTGTAATATGGACTTGATTTTATCTTTTATGATCTCTCCTTGTAGCCAAAAAAATTCTTCATCCTCTCAGAGCACAATACTTTATATCAAAATAATAATAACATCACAGTAACAATTTTCCCGTGGGGATGCCCAGATTTTTCAGTTTCAAGTTGGCTTACACCCGACTTCACCAAGTCGATTTTATAGTACCCAAGAAATGATGGTTATGTCGAATGCCGATGATCTAAATACGTAAAATAGTTGTAGTTATCGATCCCATTTGGAATTTCGATCATTGATGCATTGAACGTAAAAATATCGCAAATTAAATATCAACAATTTTCAGTAGCAAAAAAAAAATTTTTCCTAAAAATTGAAGAGAATGTTTTTCAATCAGAGCTGAAACACTTGATCGACATTCAAATTGTCTCTTCGCAGTCTAACACAACACAAAAAAAAATTGTAACGATGAAAAAAATCGATCTTAAAAATTTTAAGTTCACTGGCAGTCAAAAAATCGCGTCTCGCTTAGTATTCGTGAAACTTATTTGTCCAGTATTAAATTCGTTAAGATATCGTCCATTTATTTCGAAAGAATAAATCGATAGGTGGGTACCTCAAATACCGATAGTACCCATTAAATAATAGCGAAATTACCTAAGGCAAGGTTTATTCGGTTCAGTCCGATTTTTTTCATCGTCAGTGTACTTATGTAACATTGCAAATTCCACTTTTAATGGAACAATAAACCATGCCCTATGCATGCTGCACTAACTACATAACTTTACAAGAGCAGATCATCTCCAGGGATATCCTCAACAATTTGAGGTAGATGATTTGAAAAAAGATTTGAGGTTTTCCTGGAAAATTCAAAATTTCCAATTTCCTGCAAACTATTTTCAATCTTTCTGTGGTGCTAGTTTCAGATCGTTCACCTCTATTCATGTACTAATGCGTCTGACTGCCCCACTCGCTTTTCTTTCTACATAATTTGGTTTCTAATGAAAGCCTGCAAATTTCTAACTTTTTAGCTTAGGAACAGACTCGTGCTAACGGTCTTTAAACAAAGGGTAATTGATTCTTGAACATTTCCAGACAATTTCTTTTAAAATTCTTCAAGTTTTCCGAGAGTTTTCCGCTTTAAAATTCAACGGCCTAGCTTATCGAGGCGAATAATAATAAAACGGGGGTTGTTTTATTATTATACACTTACTCCACTTACAAGATTCATATGGATTCTCACAAGAAATTATCGAGACGAGACTCAAATCATGGAGCTCTAAATGAATCCCTAATTAGAGAAAATATCTCAATTCTTTAATCTTTTTCTCCAACTTCCCACCCGAAGGGACATCATTTCATAATAAAATTAACATCCGTTCCTTGCTACTCGTCGGGGAAGTTTTGGGGTGACAACCGATTTTTTTCAATACTACATATTATCTTCGCCACTTTACCTTCAATTTTGAAATTTCAAAAAAGTTTCTGAAGTTTAAACCGCCAATCTTTGTACCTAACACTGTACTATTGGGATACATGAAATTTTTGTTTAGGAAATCGCGCTCGTACTGAACTTCAAGCAATTCAACACTGTTCCATTGATCACCCTGTCCTGAACAAATGATAAATCACATCTCTTGTGTCTGATATGCTCACAAACAAGACATTAGGCTATCGAACAGTGGAAACCAAATTGAAATCTACGATCACAATCAAAAGTTATGCTGATTTGAGAAATCGTCTGAGTTTGTTTGACCCTCGGTTTGACCCCTATAATTCTTTTGATGTGTGTACGAGTGAGAGCTTCGCTCACACTCTTGTCAAATTTGCACACGAGACGCCAACCGAGTGCAAAAAGGCACAAAAGTTAGCGAATTCGTTCTTCACAAGTGTTGATTAGTTTTGTAATGAGCTACAGAGGCAGAATCGCCGAGCACGCCCCTGATTGCAAAACAAATTGATACGTGAATGAAATCAAAGAATAATACTTACGGTCATCATCCTTTTGTCGGCGACACAGGTCGACCATATGGCGCGATCGATTGCTGACCATTTTCACTAACTTTCACAGGAACACTCTGACTCTCGTTTTCCATTCAAGGTGTCTGCCTGATTTAGGCGGGATATGCATAGCCCGATCGACAACGCCGGCGGCTCTCGGCTTGACCTTGATGACTATAGCAGGACTAGATTGTCACGTGATCTGAGATCCGTTACTCTTGATGGGAACAATTTCAAAACTCAGAGATACGCTACTTATTCTTTTAGATTTTCCAAAGAATAGGTTGTAGTACCGATCTTGAAATTTTGAGACAAGATGTATCGATGGAAGGTGAACATTTTGCAATACTTTTTGGATTTTGACCAAAAAGGTATTTACGCTAGTTCATTTGGTAAACGCAGAGATACGCTAGTTCATTTGGTGAGCCACGAATTACGCTAGTTCTAACTGAGTCTCGCGACATACGCTAGTTCTAACCGGGTCTCAGGAGTTACGCTAGTCTTATTAGGGGCCATCGAAGTGTTCCCATTGAAATACTTGCATTTTACGGTTTCTCCAAAAAATGGTTGAAATACGCAATAAGAATGTATTTTGTATTTTGTATTTGGAATACTAGAGGTTGTATTTTGTATTTTGGAATTTCTTGGTTTTCCAAAAGACGTATTTTGTATTTTGTATTTTAAAGACATTCCAAGAAGTAGTTTGTATTTTGTATTTCGACTATATTGGATCGTGTATTTTGTATTTTGTATTTAAATACATTTTTGGGAGTATTTTGCCCAGCCCTGCTCATACGACTGAACGAAGTAAAAGTTTCTGCAACGTAATGAGACCTGTATTGTTTCCGACTCAATATTACGTGACAGTCTGTAAGGGTTCAATTGTATTTTCCCCAATTATTCAGCTGATCAACTGTGCTTTCTAATAGCAGTCGTCCTAAACTTCGATTTTCCTGGATTTTTTGATAAATTCGCCCAATTCCTTTTTGAAATGTATTCAAAAAAGCAAATCAAAGCCTACTCTGGTTCTTCGATCCGACTTGAGGTTCAAGGGCTAATCTTGTGTAAATTTTTTTTTGACCGAGGTCCTGATGACGACAGAAAGTACTTTGGTGACCTCATACACACATTATTCTGCTCTCATCTGACCTCATACGACTGTACGAAGCAAAAGTTCCTGCGACGTAATGAGAAATGTCGCGTTCCCGACTCATTATTGTGTGACAGTCTGTAAGGGTCAAATTGTATGTTTCCCAATTATTTAGCAAATCAACTGTGAGATCTGAGAATTTCCAATGGCAGTCGTCCAAAACTTCGATTCTCCTAAATTTTTAATAAATTCGCCCAATTCCTTTTTGAAATGTATTCGAGAAAGCAAATCAAAGCCTACGATGGTTCTTCGATCCTACTTGAGGTTTGAAGCTAATCTTGTGGGAAAATTTTTAAGACCGAGGTCCTGATCAGGGGTGGATTTGTCAATAGGCAAAGTAGGCACGTGCCTAGAGCGGCAGATCCAAGGGGGCGGTATCGAAAAAAAACGTGGATGCGTGACCATAGTCACCCTCGGACGAAGTGAAACTTCTATAGATATGAATCAATCAGCAAACAACGTTCGAAGAGGTGTTCTTTTCGTATACCCGCTCCCTAACGGTTTGTATCATCTTGTTTTTCTTATTATCAATCCTATTATTATTAATCTTGTTATTATGAGTCACTCAAAGGGCAGCATACTTTCGACATGATTTTTTTCACGATTAGACTACTTTTGTTTCTTTTCTCGCTGCGCTCGGCGCCTGAACTCTCATTCTCCGTCACATGAATAGTGGGAGCGGTACGCAAAAGCATACCGCATTTCGGAGTGCAGTAACGAGATTTTGCATAGACGTACTTTATACCGAAACAAGCGATTTGTCCCGCAGCACTCGATATTTTGTCCCTTAGGGGGCCAATGGGGGCCCTCCAAATTTTCAAGATGCAAGAACTTTCACAAAATGATCATTGAGTATCGTCATATATGTCATAAGTGAAGCTTACGGGTCTATTGAAAATGTTTTCATCAAATGTCGTCGTGTCCGATTCATTCTTCACATTTGAAAAGAAATTCTTTCGCAGAGGTCAAAAAAACTGTTTTTATTTTTTCTCCTGTGCAAGGAAACGATAAATTCATATGTTTTGTTGCGTTCCCCAAATCGCGTTCCGTAAGCCCAAATATGAAGACAATTTTTTCGCAGTATGATTTTCTAAAGAGAGGTGACCTCTTCAGTACACCTTTTTCAACTGCATTTTTTTTAATGTTTCCACTGGATAAGACTGTCAATTTTCGCAGATATGAGAAGCTTGAAGTCTTTTCTTAGTAATTTCCATGCTACATGGCTTCAAAACGCACAAGAGAGCCCTAAAACTTTTTTTTTCTGCTGGGCCGTCAAATTTTTGGCATATAGATTTTGTAGTAGGGGAGACGCGCAAATAAATGAGTTCTAGTCCAGGCGAATAAAATCTACCGGAAAATATACCTACTTATACCTAACGACTCTGCGTTTTGTTTTGTTGTAATACAATAAAACACGGCATGGAAGAATATTTTCTGTTGAAACCAAGTCGCCTGCGCCTGCAGCCTGGATTGAATATTGGTTCGCGTCTCTCCTACTAATAAATCAAAATATCGTAAGTTGGACGGCCCAGCAGAAAAGAATTCTTTTTGGGCTCCCTTGGGCGTTTTATAGTCATGTTGCTTCGCAACTACCAAGAAAAGGGTTCGAGGTCTCCATTCCTGCAAAAATTACGAGTGATATCCACTGGGGACATAGAAAGAAATGCTCTTGGGAAAGAGGTACTGAATAAGAGGTCACCACTTCTTTGAAAAATACTATTACAAGAAATTTCTTTCCATAATTAGGTTTAGGGAATGCGATTTAGTTGGGAACGCAACAGAACCTATGCATGTATCGTCTTCTTGCATAGAAGAAAAAATAAAAAGAGTTTAAAGTATGCCCATGCAAAATTTCGTTACTGCACTCCAAAATGCAGTATCGATGTGTTTTTAGGTGTGTACCGCTTTCACTAGAAGTCTCACTCATACCCCTAATACAATAAATATCTATTTTCATCAATAATATTCTCCACAAACAATTATGCGAATGTGACATCGTAACGGATTTTCTTACTGTACGATTTTTCCCGTTATATTACAGCACGGTGAAAACTGTGTTCTGGCAGGCACAGCATGGAAATCTAATGGTGGATTCATGCATGAAAATTTAAAATTAAGGATTTAACATTTAATTGGTTTCTTATGGAAATAAAATTAAATGTTAAATTTGAAATCTTAAATTTCTATGCATGAATCCACCATAATAATCTCCACAAAGTATAAGAATGTCGTTTGGAAAACTCGATCTGGTATTAATTTTAATTGAAATAACAAAAACAAAACCACAATAATTAAACCAGCTGGGTGGAAGAGCAGTCTTTGGACTGAACCCAGCCTTTTGTTTTTTGGCTTATGTAGTTACTATTTATTTTAGAATGGGTACTTCTATGAATTTCTATTTATTTATGTATTTATTTGTTTTAATCATTACTATACCTACTGTACATTGTCAAGAAACAATAAAAGCGTTTATTGTTATCATTATTATTATTAAACAAAACAAAAATAACATGAACAAATCAACAAAGCGCAAAAATTAACAAGAGAACAGCTCGGAACTTTGCTTCGATTCGATTCGAAAATGTAACGGTAATCGTCTGCACATGTAAACATGAATTGTCATGAAGCAGACAAATGACAGAAACGGAAAATAATGGCGAATGAGAGCGCCACGCAATGGTCACAATGATAACTTTTAGCCAAGTCGAGAACCATTCCTGTCGGGTCACCAGCACAACACCCTCTGCGAAACACCAAGTAGAAGAGTCCAGTGTCGGCGACAGGTTGGCGATACGCATTACGAAAATAAATTAATCATTTTCGGTTGTAATTGACACTTCCCTTGAGTTAGAATTCATCGATAAAATTAAATTTCAGTTTATGATGGAAGCTGTTGTCCTTAAAACACAATGCAAGCGGTAAAAGAATACTAACTGTAAAGAATAGAATCGAACGCGGCAACAGCTTACTCCCATTTTCTCGGACGAGACACTGGTCACCCCAAGGGCCTAACACAACGTTACACCTCCGCGTTACACACCCTCGTTACATGTACCGTGAATTCACTCCCATGTGTGGTTCTGCGTCAGTTGTGTGTTGTGATCTAGGCGCGAGAATAGAAGTTTCACTTCAAAAAAAAGGTCTTCTTGGAAAAAAATGCGTGGTTTTATTTTTATTTCACGAAAATCGCGTTCGCATAGTTTTTTTCTGTTCAATTTTTGTCAATTTGTGTCAACTATTGATGAAAAACCACTTATTATTATTAACAGCAGTTAGTGTTCTAAGAATATAAACACAAACTAGTTCAGTGGAACACACCTCTCTAAGGGGAAGGGGCGGCCAATTCAGTCATGCCTAGGGCGCCACGGAAGCCAAGTCCGCCACTCCTGATGACGACAGAAAGTACTTTGGTGACCTCATACACACATTATTTTGCTCTCATCTGAACTCATACGAATGTATGAAGCAAAAGTTCCTGCGACGTAATAAGAAATGTCGCGTTTCCGACTCAATATTACGTGACAGTCTGTAAGGATCAAATTGTATTTTTCCTAGTTATTTAGCCAAACAACTGTGAGATCTGAGAATTTTTAATGGCAGTCGTCCTTAACTTCCATTTTCCTTAATTTTTTGATGAATTCACCCAATTCATTTTTGAAATGTATTTGAAGAAGCGAATCAAAGCCTACTCTGGTTCTTCGATCCGACTTGAGGTTTGAAGGCTAATCTTGTAGGGAAAATTTTTGGACCGAGGTCCTGATGACGACAGAAAGTACTTTGGTGACCTCATACACACATTTTACACACATTATTTTGCTCTCATCTGACCTCATAAGACTGTACGAAGCAAAAGTTCCTGCGACGTAATGGGAAATGTCGCGTTTCCGACTGAATATTACGTGACAGTCTGTAAGGGTCAAGCTGTATTTTTTCCAGTTATTTGGCAAATCAACTGTGAGATCTGAGATTTTCTAATGGCAGTCGTCCAAAACTTCGATTGTCGGATGGGTTTTGGATTAGCGCCAGTCTGTGAAATGCTTGTTTGTGAATCCATTGCATTTGTTGACAAGGTGGACTTCGCGGTGTTTTTGTCGTTTTTTACTTAGTATCCTGCTGCATCTTTGTTCTCTTCCTTTTCAGATTCTTCTGTCGGATTGTAGGTTTCCACAACATCAGGCTCTTTTTTCTTTCCATCATTCGAAACTCCCATTCTCACCCGGGAAAGGCTGTCGTCTGAAGGCTCTGCATCTACCATATCCTGTCTTGTGTCTTTTCGCGTCACATATTGGACATCTTGCTATATTTTCGCAGGCAGCGCTCGCATATCCTCCTCTGCCGCAGCTGAAACAGAGTTTGGTTCTACCAGGTCCTTTGTACTCCGCGATTTGGTGGCCATACGCCCAGCATTTGTAGCATCGCTCTATCTTGTGCCTTTCTTCTACAGTACACTCCACTGTCCCGACCATTACTAACTAGTTTTTCTCCGTTCTCCTATCTTGTGATTGTCGTAATGGATTTGGTGTTGTGTGCATTTGGTCTCAGTTCACCTATTTTGAACAAGTCTTTGTTGAGTGTTTCCAGCCTTTCTAGAATGGCTTTACCGACCATCTCGCTTTTTGTGGTCGCATCCATCTCTCGAATGTGTAAGGCCACTTTATTGCCATCATCCACTCTCTCCCTCACTCGAGTGCTCTCGCTCTCCTTTATTATCGTTTTGATTTGTCCCAATGCTTCCTGGTCATTGTCCATAACTATCAGCAATTCACCTTCCCTCGTGCTCCTTATGCTGCGGATCGTCTGTCTTGCATCCTGGCCAGTAATTTTTTTTTTATGCCAATCAGGAGCGTGTTCTTCTCTTTCTTATGTTGGATGGGGCCGTTATTTTGAGCTCCATGTCCTTTTCTGTTCCGTTAATTTTTATTTTCTGTACCGTTTCAAGAAACTTCTTCGCGCTCTGCCGGTTAGCCAATTCTTTGTTGTATAGGTATTTGATGATCGTTTTGTGGTCGGTTGGTCGTTTCTTTTCTTCAGAGAATTTGGTCAAGCGCTTCGACAGAGTCATCTTCGTCTGGGCACATTTCTGTTAGCTCCGGATATTTTTCTTTCGCAAATCTACCTTCTCCTGTTCTCATTCCGGTTTTGTCTTCTCTCTCAACTCCAATTGCCAATTCGTCGTATTTTTGGGAAAATGTGTTCCCTCCCTGGATAATTGTGTTTTTGTATGCCGGTGGAGTATCAGCGTAACACAAAATTTCTCTCTTCGAAGTTCTGGAAGCATTCGAATTTGGTCACCACTGCCTCGTCGACCATTTCCGCTCTTAGTCCTGTTCTGTTGCATTCTGTGCACTTTGACCAGGCACTTATCTGTAACTTCAGTCTTTGGTTTTCTTCTCTGAGCTTTGCTATGTCTTTTTTTGCTTTTCCATCATTTTATAGATCAGCTGATCGGTTTTTGTTTCCTGATGCATCTCATTGTCTTCAGTGTCTAACTCGGTGTCTAATTTCTCATGTTTTCCCTGAAGTTTTTTCACAGTCGACTTAAGCGCGTCGATTAATTTCTTTCTTTTGTCTGTTCACTTCGCTTTGCAGTTAACCGACAGAACTTTCCAAGTCTTGCTTAGAATTTGTTTTAGCGCCGCAATTTCTTCCTTTTGAAGGGTTCCTCTTAAAATCTCTGTGTTATCTTCATTCGCATGTGTGGTATTCCCCTTTGTTTTGTTTGTACGTTGGTACTTGAAGTAGGTACGGTCGTTGACGTTCGTAGGGTTTGCCGATGGGAGAGTAAGATGGCGCTGGCGCTGGGCAAACGGCAGCCGCGTACAGAGAGATAGCCCAGGCGCCAGGGAGCAAAAATCAGCTCAATAAGGAAATAATTGTTTGCTGGCTGGAAACTAGCTTGAAACGATCTGTGTGACTTAGGTTTTGACATACTAATTTCCCCTCTTTCGGAAATGTCGGTGTCATGTCGCCATCATCAACAAGAAGTGCACCAGCATGGTTTTTGCCGAATATCTTGATTTTGGGCCACCTGACAGCAAAAGATACAAGAAGTCATTTTGAAACCAATAAAATTCCCTACAGAATAGTTTTTGAATCACCTTTCTGCGACCTATGGTTTTTGAGATAGAGCTTCTGGAAGCGAGAGGCATTGTCGTAAAAGCTCCATGGCCACTTGACTCGAAAAACTAAAATGTCGATGTTACAAAAAAATTTCAAAATGAGACTTCTCGAGAATCCTTCATGCTATGGTTGTGGTGATGGTCTTAAACTCTTTCTCTTGAACCGTTGATTACGAATACAGAAAAGTCAAAAACGTCACATTATACATATACAGGGTGTACTGAGGGAATCAAATCAGATCAGAGAAATTTTACATATTTTTTCGATTTAGCCTATATGCGACACTCTAAGCACCTAACACGAGTCCAATATCAATATGGATTTGCTCTATAAACTTCACTTAATACACTAAAGAAGTGGTCAGCTCACAGCTTTACTGTAAAATGTTTTGAAGGCCCTCTGAAATCATCAAAATATTGAAAATTTACAGTACCAAGGAATGTATATAACAGTATATTATATACCAAGGGACCAAAGTGAATTTTTAATTTGGGGATTTGGACCCAAAGGGCCCTCGAGCAACAAACTTCACCCAAGGGATCGAAAATTCACTTTGGTTCCTTGGTATATAATATACTGTTACATACATTTCTTGCTACTGTACATTTTGATGATTTCAGAGGGCCTTCAAATGATTTTACAGGAAGGCTGTGAGCTGACCACTTCTCAAGTGTATGAAGTGAAGCTCACAGAGCAATGCATATTGATATTGGACTCGTGATAAGTGCTTAGAGTTTCGCATAGGCTAAATCGAAGAAATATGTCAAATTTCTCTGTTCTAATTTGATTCCCGTAGAACACCCTGTATATGTACAATGTGACGTTTTTGACTTTTCAATATTCGTAATCTACGGTTCAAGAAGGAGAGTTTAAGACCATCACCGCAACTATAACATGAAGAATTCTTGAGTAATGTCATTTTGAATTTTTTTTTGTCACATCGACATTTTAGTTTCTCGAGTCAAGTGGCCATGGAACTTTCACGACAATGACTCGCGCTTCCAGAAGCTCTATCTCAAAGACCATAGGTCGCAGAAAATTGATTGAAAAACCAAACTGTAGAAAATTTCATAGGCTTCAAAATGACTCCTCACATCTTTTGCTGTCAGATGACCCAAAATTAAGATATTCGGCAAAAAACACGCTGGTGTACTTCTTGTTGATGATGGCGACATGACGCCGACATTTCCGAAAGGGGGGAAACTAGTATGTCAAAACCTAAGCTACACAGATCGTTTTAAGCTAGTTTCCAGCCAGGAAACAATAATTTCCTTATTGTTTTCCTTGGCGCCTGGGTTAAGAAGAGAATCAGCTGTGATGAGGAACACGTGATTTCTAGTGCATCGAGTGTGCGTCGTTTTTATGAACTCAAGGTTAGTTTTCCACTGATTATTGTATCGTAATTTTGGCTTCCACCCACTCACCAAATCATGCATTTCGATACCTATCTTGTCCGCAAAATGATTATACATAACCCGAAATTCTTTGTTCTCTTTGTTCTCAACGGGCTTGCATAACCCGCAGTTTCCCTTTTGAAATCAAGGTGCTTCGCACTGCTTTGAATTTTGTGCAATTTATCTATTCCCCAAATCATAACAATATTAATGACAAAGGCCGTAATCTAGTGGGTGTGCACTTTGCGCACTCATGACGGGGCCTCAGAATTGCGCCGTTGCGCGTATAATGGGGTTTCATCAATGTTTTTTTTCACAAGTTACGTCACAAACAGTAAGACGACAAAAACAAACTCTGCTACGCCAAAATCAGCCGCTAAGTAGAGAACAGTACTAACTTTTTAAAATTCATACTCATTTCATTGTTCATTGTCGGGTTATACATGAGAAAGTGAAGGAAGCAAAGAGAGACTTGCACGCTTCTCTTGTGATAAAGCGTCTGGGTAGCGCGAGATAAATAAGTAGCAAGCGCACTCGTCCCGCGGTAAATACAAGGTCCCAACGGTGACCGAGAGAGGGCGCCGTGCGGCCAAGCCACCGCACCGCGTCCAACGACCCAACGTAAGTAAAGTTGTGGCGGACGGCCACTTCATCCAATTCCACTGGATCGCATGTACGCATGTCTTTGTAAAGACGTTGTACAGAGAATGCAACAGTCATAAAAAGACACGCAGTTTGTGCCAGTCGCAATCGGCAAGGCGAACATCTAGGGAGGGTACATGAACGGTGCTTGATGAATTAACTGGCCGCGGCCGACCAATTCGTACACCAAGTGCCAATCTAGTTTGTTTGAACCAAGCCGACGACGGCCAACTGACGCGGTGATGCCGGGATCGCACTTCTCGCCACTTTGCATTGAGATGCAATAGTGTCCTGCGGGTCACCTTTGTGGGGGATTAGCGGTGTCGAAGCCGTGGATGACAACCTGACCGTTGTCCTGAGCCTCTGATACCGCGACATCAACCGAAAGGGGGCGACTGTGTGGATGCCCCTCCGCGTTAATACCGCGTCCTGCGGGTCGTCTTCGTGGCGCTCTCTCTGGTGTCCTGTCTACGGATAACACGGTTGTCTGGGACGTGGGTACCGGACGAGTACCTGAAGGAGACCGCTGTGTGGATCGCTCTCTTGTAGGCTATACTCCACCTTACACTGTTGCGGGGTGGAGACGGAAGCGCACTTCTCGCCACTTTGCATTGAGATGCAATAGTGTCCTGCGGGTCACCTTTGTGGGGGATTAGCGGTGTCGAAGCCGTGGATAACAACCTGACCGTTGTCCTGAGCTTCTGATACTGCGACATCAACCGAAAGGGGGCGACTGTGTGGATGCCCCTCCGTGTTAATACCGCGTCCTGCGGGTCGTCTTCGTGGTGCTCTCTCTGGTGTCCTGTCTACGGATAACAGGTTGTCTGGGACGTGGGGACCGGACGAGTGACCTGAAGGGGGCTGCTGTGTGGATTGCTCTTGTAGGCTTACTCCACCTTACACTGTTGCGGGGTGGAGCGGATACGAAGAGTACCCTAGACTGTTGCGGGGTCGGAACCCATCGGTGCTTCACACCAAACGAGTAGCGCATTGCACTGAAGTTGGATAATTGACTGACGGTAGTCGTGTTGTTGTGGTAGATTCCCACAGGGTGGATAGGTGCGGTCACATTTCTCTCTAAGTAACGTTGTAAACTGTAAATATAATTGTTGTCTTTTTGATACCTGTTTGAGATATTGTTGTGTGTTCAATATACTAAAGTAAAACCCGAATCTTGTTTCAATTCCTTGCGGTAAAGTAAGGTGGCGCCCGAGCAAACCCCCTAGAGAGAAACGCATCGATTCATGTGGGAAGAGTAAGAACCCGCGAATTTAGTCGAGTTAAAAGAAGAGAGAAGAAACTCCTTTTCATTTTTCCCCCCGTTACAAACTGGCGCCCGAGCAGGGACCAGTGAAAGAGAAGAAACCCCAGTCTTCATTCCCCCCGTTACAAACTGGCGCCCGAGCAGGGACCAGTTGAAAGAGAGAAACCCTCTTTTTCATTCCCCCCCCCGTTACACTCTGTGTCCTGGGGGGGTCCTCCTGCTCGTATGAATCTGCCTTGTTGAGTCTATACGTTGTTTCAGATTGATTGCTATCTCAGTAGGCAATGGGAGTATATGGTGAAAGTTGCTTTAGCTGTTTCTAGTTCTGAAATGAGTATGTATTTGAGTATATGTATCAATGTATCTTGTATTTGAGTATGTATCTGTGGGCTTTGTGATGGGTAACTTCTGGGAAATTTCGGGTGAATGCGTGATAGATACTTTTTCCTTCCAATTGCTTACAAAGAGCATGACCAACTTCAACTTCTCTACTTATTTACCTCTCACCTGTTTCTTGTTTATTTATCTACCTATTTACCTCGCCGTTGTTTTCTTGTTTATTTACCTACACCATTACTTTTCATTTGTTTCTTGCTGATTTATCCACTTGGTTCACTTATCGTTTGTGTCTTGTTTATTTATTTACTTGTTCACCGATCATTTCTCGATTGTTTATTCATCTATCAATTTGACTTCATTTGTTTGTGAAGTGTAAAATAAATTGCTGAGCGAGAAGTTTTCTCCAAAGCGTAAGCGAGCGAGTTTTCTTTGTTGTTACGTGAATAACTTGTAAACGAAACAAACTTTCAAAGAGGTTTAAACACCGATTCACGCTGACTTGATCAATGCATAACTGAAGTGACTTCTCTGTCATTTCATCATGACTCATTGACACTTGAAACCATCACACATATAGTTGAAAATTGTCCTTTGACCTTCTTCGAACCTGGATTTATAGTCATCCATCAAGCTACTGCAGAAGCTATAAGCTGGTTATCCACGATTAAGAGTCTCTGATCTTGACTGTCTTTTTTTTGTCACCTCTGTTTTAGGTACTTGTTTTTTATTTTTTTATTTATATATATTTTTTCCATTTGTTTTATTTATACTTTATGCTGCTGTATTAACTTCATACGAATATATACGACTATATATATATTCACACGTGGCTTTTATTCAGATCATTTGGGACGGGATTTTTTCAGCAATCAACCAGGCAATACGCAGGGGTTTCGTTGACGTGTTCTTCTCATGTGTGCCTGTCAGCGAATGCGTCACTTTTTCTTTGCGAATAAATTGACAGTTTGACATGTTTAATGATTTCTTGTTTTGTTTTGTTGATCAGATTTTGTGTTCATCTTATTGTTGTAAATTCCTGAATTGTCTAAATAATTTGTAATGATTTTTCTTGCTATGTGTTTTGTTGTTCTTCATCCATCTTGTGCCATTTTATTACTGTCAGTTTATTGTTGTGAGGTGTTTTGAGAAAAAAAACGAATTCATTAAAAAAACCTTTCCTCATGATTTCCAATAAACATTCATTTTGCTTGCATTTCATTCGTGTTCCATTCAAGAATCAAATCCCATCCCAAACGACACATTCTCATCTACAGTGAGAACACACACAACGTAGATAAAAGGTAAACGACATGGGAAAGGGAAGAAACAACGACGATCACTGCCAACATCGAAAGCGGGGTTACACTACACATCTAGTACTTTTTGTCTGAATCTTGTAGTTTTGCTAAGGATTTCCGCAGCAAGTTGTGGGAAACCAGGTTCCATTGAAGAAAATGGATCAAATTATAAGCACGCTGTCGATGCAATAGTCTCAAAAATCTTCCTCATGTATTTGAGTGGTCGAAGTATAGAATTTGTGCACACGTGTGTTGGGCCTGGGGACCCGAGCGGTGTGAAGGGCGAAGGGAAATTTCTATGCCTTCTGCCTGGTTTCAAGGGAAACAAGCGAAGAACGATGGGCGAGACGCGGTCAGCTTCTTGAAGAAGCCATGTGTTTGTTCCCCTTGTGCATTTTTGTGAGTAAATATCAATTTTTGCAGTATTTTCAAATACTTGTGTATTCGTTTGTCGTTTCTCTTTCTGAACACTACTTGGTTTGAGTTGCCTATGCGCGAACAATTTGAAAAAACGCTTTTTTTATTAAAACATGCGTTCAGATCATTTTAAAGACATGCACGCCGCTCTGTTTACACCCGCGACTCAAACAAAGGGAACGGTGTCAAACTTCGCTTTTCTACTTCATTAGAATTATCTCGGACAAGGGGATATATGAAATCTTGTTCGAAATATTGCGTTCAATTATTGTTGCTGTGATGACCAACGAACGAAGTGACCCAAACTTGAGTCCAACCCGAGTTTAGGTACCTACTTTTGTCTTCGCGCGTTACAGACGGGCTCATACGAAAGACCCGGGTCGAGTTCAGTATTTTACGGCCAGAGCCGGGCTTAGTTTATTTGACTGAGAATTGTTTGAATATTTATAACAATTTTGTTGATGCGGTCCACTAAATTCTAGATTTGAATGTAAGGGATCCGTTGTAGAATATACGCATTCTGATAAGTGACCGTAGGGGATTTATCAAATTTAATTTGTCTGTTTAAATCTTATGTCATTATTTTCATGGTCAGATCCGAGGTCAGATCAGTAATTTTGTATACCGTCCGTTTTTTTTTCTAGGCCCCAGCTTATAGCGCCTTTATTATAGGTTTTACATCCAACATATTATATATTTTCGAAATCAGGAGAACAAAATCTATCGATTGATGATATGTCAAACTATTTTTGACAGATGTCATTTTTTGACAATTGACGGAATAGTACTTGTGACACACCATTTTAAAGCTCATAAAATTCTTAGGAGAACTGTGTTTCAATTTCTAAAATAGGATGTCTTTTACAGCTTCTGGAGGTCTTTGAATAGGAAAAATTGTTAAAATTCACAAATACCTACTCAATAATTAAAAGGTATTCTTAATATCAACTGATGATAGTATTCTGATTTTAAATCGTCCAAATCAGCGGGAGACTCTATAAACACCTCATCTTTCAGATAGGCTCATGAAAAAAATCGAGGGGATCATACCTGGCCACCTCGGATACTATCGCGTTGGGCTGGCAGTTCCTATTCACCGGTCGACCGGTCGTTGAATCTCTCATTCAAGGAACAAGGAGACGGTCATTTCGGGTAACTTCTTCAGGACATTTTTTGTTTCATTGTGATTATTTATTGATTATCATCATTAGTTATTATTGAAAATACCTCTTTTGCCTATACTTACGTACTTATTGAGTATTTCTGAATTTCAACAATTTTTCCTATTTGAAGACCTCTAGAAGCTTTGAAAGACGTCCTATTCCAAAAATAAAGACACAGTTTTCCTCAGAATTTAATGGGCTTCAAAATGATGTGTCACAAGTACTATTCTGTCAATTGTCAAAAAATGACATCTGTCAAAAATAATTTGACATACCATCAATCGAAAGATTTTGTTCTTCTGATTTCAAAAATATATAATATGTTGGGCGTGGAACCCATAATAAAGGCGCTACGCGCTGGGGCCTAGAAAAAAAAACGGACGGTATAATTTGATTTTCCTGCGCCCACTTGACTGTAAATCTTGTGTCAAATTTTAGCTGAACGCTATCATCTGTCATATTTTATTGTCTCATTCTTATGTGCAGTTATTGTAGTCACCTCCTTTGTAATGTCACTGCTGTACTTGATGTGTCATACTTTTTGTGTCAATATTTTATGCCCTCCTTCTACCTATTGTGATTTTCAAATATTTTCAGGTTAGTTCTGTACTGAACTACTGTTATTTTTTAATGACGCTGCAGTATGATTGTGCCTTGATGCAAGACTAATATTTTCCTTGAATACCGTGACCAGTCGCACCCCTGTCACCATCAATCGCTTTCATCCGACCTAATTTGACTGTTTTTCAATGTTTTGTTTTTGCCTATGTATCAGGGGCTTTTACCGCCCAAGCAGGTTGTACGGTTTCTTCTGTTGGGGTGTCATTATGTTCATTATTTTGATTTATTTGCTATGAGATGATTTGATATTACCTGTCGGGTCTGGTTGGGGTCAGCAATGATGAATATGCCTAGATTGTTGTCAACTTTCAGCGAGGATCATGTCAGCTTATTGGTGTAGGTTCTGTTTTAGCTCCTTGTGTGCACGGGGTGCGCAAATAACATCATTTTACATTGTTGGTAATATTTTGTATTGTTTTGTATTGTTTTAGTATTCCCTGTCTACCGAGCTGTCTACTAATGTGTCTTCGGTTTTGTTTTTTTTTGAGTGTCTGTGGTAGTTCACCAATTTCCCTAGATTTTGCTTCCCACTAATACGAAAAATAGCGGTGAGTTTTGTGTCACTTTGTTCAACATATTTGAGAGTCTTTTGCTTTGGGCAATACTCAGTGGTTTGTAAGACCTGTTCTTCCATTGAGTGCTTTTTTCCGAACCCGTCCCTCTTCTTTTGCTTTGACTTGACAGTTTGATACCTATATTTTGTTGTGTTGTTTCTGATTGTTTTTATTGTTGTTGTTGTTGTTGTTGTTCAGTTTGTTCATTTTGTACATTTTGTCAATGCTGTCAGTCACATGTTAGGTGTTTTAAGGAAAGAACCAGATGATCATTCTGAAAATGGTCTAAATCGTCATAGGGGACCTCAAAACGGATATTATATCCATTGAAATATCGAAAAATGTTTCAAGTGCGTTCACAATTCTTCGCTTCTCGTTCGGTGGTGGGTCGGGGAAGTAATACGGAACAAAAAGAAGTTCATTGTTTCGAAACAATTAGAGCTGATGATCCATGATGTACTTAGAGAACGCACAAAGGTCCAAGGTCATAGATAGGCATTTACGCAAGATTGGGCACAGAGAGCGCGCAAACGGACATTAATAATGAAAATTCCTCCGGGCTTCCCGTCGGTGATCCCACCAGCTGAGAGAACAATGAGTTTGTTTCTTTATCCGCCGCAATAAGACACGGCCCCGACTGTTTGCTACCGCTGCGTGGCGGTGGGCCATATCCACCAACTTTTCGGCGGGATCAATAACGTAAATCCAAGGCCGCGCCAAAAAGGGTACGGTACGGGAATCGGGAGAGACACAGTTTCCTCGTTTTTGTTATGTTTCCCCTCCCTCCCCCGGCAAAAAATTATTTCGTACTTTCTTCAGTTGGCACGTACAGGCTGTGGGTACCTATGTATAGGTACCTCTCTTAGGTAGGTACACATTATAACGACGCGACGGCTGAGAATTAATTCTGGATGAAGCCCTCAAAGCCGATAATCCTGAAGGACGATTAAAAATTCAAACTCGGGATCAAGGGAGGCGCGCTTCGAGCAGGCTCTGGCTGGCCGGCGGCCGATAAATAAACATCCCCTTTTCGTTTGTGTGTGTGTGTGTGTGTGTGGTGTTGCGTTGATAGTCTGCTGGTGGAGTTGCGTTTAATAATAATAACAGTGGAGAGGCTGACCTGGATCCAGCATGCCGTGTGCGAGAAGCCTTTGTGTCGGTTTACGACCAACAAATAGCCAATGGGTTGATATCCGTGGCTGGTACAAACGAACGACATTACACAGGACTTCATGGGGGAATTTCACTGATTGGATTCTGAATCAGGGTAGGGTGTGCTTTTAACTAGCGCTTTTGGTGTTGTCAAGTTGCAATAATTAGTTGCTGCCGCTGAAACGCTGAAACACTGAAAAGCTGCGGCTTTGATGTCTCCAGTATCAAGCCCAACAACAACTGTCACTTTTGTCTCTACTTCTGCGAAATTGTTTTACGTAGTAATTACACGAGTCAAAGTTGTGATCCGCTTTTATCGAAATGAAATATATATAGACCCTTTCAGGCTTAATTCAAAAATGAATACCTCACACGATCCATCACCTAACACCTAAGCAAACTGTCATTTTAAAGATTCCTAAGGCCATCCACCCGCAAGTAATCGCTTCTCTACATCTGACTCACTACTGGCGCCTCGTGGCGCAACGGAGCAAATATATCCAATGAGTCCTCTCGAGTTTTTTCCTAGCTTTCAGAATTCCAGAAAGCCATCTTGTGTCTTTTTGCATTGCTATCAGCTCTAGTGTAAGTTTCTTGTACCTTCATGTAATATGCGGAGCCCTATCGGACTTCCTTGTGTTCGCAAATATAGTTTGGAACCCCAGTTGATCCACTTACGGTTTTTTCTTGTAGTTCCTCTTGCGACTTCGCTTGCGACAAATTGTCTGCGGAACGCATTGCCCTAGCACCCTCCAAAGGGCAAAGGTGCGTTAGGGCTTTAAGGTAAAAAGATCAAGTTGACGTAGGAAAACTTCAAAAGAGGCCTCTGCAGTTCTATGCCAAAAAAGCCAATGTTTAACTGTAATAATCTACAAGAGACGGGTGGACTAGGGCTCCTGAGTAGCAAGATAAGTGACTCTAGAAGACTTCAAGGGGGCTTCTGCAGTTGTAGACAAATTAACTAGTTGGAATTCATGTACGAAGAATTCAGAGACCGCTAGAGCCTCTTTCAGACCGGCTTATCGGCTATATCAGATTGCTAATTGAACTGTAGAAGATTCGACTGTAGAGATCGACAGGAGGCACTAGTTTTCCAGGTACATGATTTGATGCTTCATAGCAGTTCCAGGGAGGGTACTGGGTTTCTGAAGTGAAAGGATCAAAGAGCCTCTTCAGTTGCAAGAAATCAAATCAAAATTGACGCTTCAAGGTTCAAAAATACAATGAGACACAAGGACCTTCAAACTGTTTTGCATTTAGATTGCCAGTAAACTTTTGAAAAACTTCAAGGAAGCACTGGGGCGTGCATACTTTCGACAATTCCGTTGCACATGAGATGGTAGGAGTGTAAGAAGGAAGTCGTTCACTTTTTTCAGGATGCAACATCTTTGTTCCATATTTTCAGAGCATGGCTTCAAATTGACGTCCCCGGTTAGAAGTAATACACAAAAGAATACCAATTTTGTAGAAATCCAACTCCATCGAAGACTATGCGTGACAGATTCAGCTGTAGTTTCTGGCAGGCTCGTGAGAATGTGAGAATATCCTCGTACTGGAGCGAAAGGGCGAGTGATATCCACATGAATGTGCTCAAACGGTGAGCCAGGTTGTGATAGGTGATAAGGCCATTCTCTACTTGTTGCGGAATGAAGAGCCACACTGTGTTCTGTGAGTGATCGCAGTAGAGTGGGAGATCTATATTGAAGAAATACAGTTCTTTGAATTTTGAAGAGGTATATTTAGAGTTGAGTAAGTTTTTGAGCTTGTTATTGCCTTGCTGTGATTTGGCTAGATTCAAATAGTACAGAGTGCAATCTTGAGTTGAAGAAGAAACTCTGGATAAAGCATCAGCAACGATGTTGTCTGTGCCTTTGATGTGTCCGAAATCCAAGGAACTCTAGATAAAGCATAAGCAGCGACGTTCTCTGTGCCCTTGATGTGTTCGAGATCCGAGGTGAATCGGAGGATGAAATTCATGAACCGAATTACACGTGGAGAATATTTGTTAAATGTCTTGCTGTAATTTGGCTAGATTTGAATAAACTGCTGGACAACGAAGTTGTCGGTATCAGGAAAATGGTCCGACTTTGAAGACCGATAACTTCTGATTGCCGAATGCGATTCCTGTTTTGTTTATTGCGTTAATTAGCCTGACGCTTCCGTAACTCATCCTATGAAAGTGAATGTTGAGAAACTTCATGTAAAATTTCTACAGGGTGATACGTAAAATGCTGCAAAGTTGTACCGATTTCATCGTACCCTCATTTGTCGAAAAATTTAAATTTTATGTATTCTAATACAAAAATCATTAATTGTAGTGTCTTACCCGGAACAATTTTGGAATTATCCGGATTGGAAGTCTTACGTCAAAGATATAAATTTCAATTTTGAATGTTACAGATTTGCCTTGTTGTCACGCGAGATTGAGTCACTCCTGATGAATGGATGTTGACATTGAGCAAGATTGTTCGTACAACAGTCCAGGACAATTTCATTCTCAACACAACTCGAATATTTGATATGGGGCCAAGCAGGGGGCACTTTTCCAAGTGGTTGTCCCTGCCTGTTTTTCGTACGTTGGATTTCATCAGAATTTCATCAGAATTTCAGGTATGGAACATATTCTATTTGCAGATTCAAGCCCCTGAACATGGTAACCATGTGAAACTTCAATGTTCGAGTCTCAGTCCGAGTAAAGTAAAGCCCCCCTGGACGTTATACTTTTTGTGCTTGTGCTTGGCCTGAGTTTCGTAAATCTTCAACATTCAACATAAAAAAGTATATCTTTAATGTTAGACTTCCAATCCGGAAAATTCCAAAACCGCTTCGAGGTAAGACATCACACTTCATAATTTTTGTATTAGAATAGGTACATAAAATTATTTTTATGACAAATGGGGGCACGATGAAGTCGTTGCAATTTTGCATCATTTTACGTATCACCCTGTAAAAAATTCACATTGAGTTTCTCAACATTCACTGTTATAGGATAAATTACGGAGAAATTAAGCTAGTTAACGCATTAAACAAAATGGAAATAGCGATCGGCAATCGAGAGATATTGACCTCCAAAGTCGGACCATTTTTCCGATACCGACAACTTTGTTGTCCAGCAGTTTAGTCTAGAGTGCAATTTGGAGTAGAAGAAGAGACTCTAGATAAAGCATCAGCAACGATGTTGTCTATGCCTTTGATGTGTTTGGAATCCTAGGAGCTCAGATAAAGCATCAGCAGCGACGTTCTCAGTGCCTTTGATGTGTTCGAGATCCGAGGTGAACCGGAGGATGGAATTCATGTGTCGAATTTCACGTGGAGAATATTTGTTGAATGTCTTGCTGTAACTTGGCTAGATTCGAATAGTACAAGGTGCAATCTTGAGTTGAAGAAGACACTCTAGATGAAGCATCTCGTGTCTATGCCTTTGATGTGTTTGAAATCCGATGATTCCTAGATACGTTCCTTCAACGTGAAAGTTTTAGTGAAGCTGAGTTTTCACTCTTGCTGAATACGAGTTTGCGCTGTCGCCTAGACTTGCCTGAGCATTAGTACAAGGTACTACTAATACAAGGTGTCCAACTAAAAAGTGTTTCTTTATCCATTTTTGGTATTCTCAACATATCTTCGCCGTTCAAAAACTTTTCTTGGTCATTTTTCCATGGGCTTTCTGAATCTGTCATCAATTTTTGTCTACGTCAACAAAATACTCAGTAGTTCGAAAAACCGTTCGATATAACAATCTCATTTATTCATTGTTTCGATAGACCCAATCAAGATGGACTCAAAAATATATAACATGTTTTATTATTGAAGCAAAGGGCCATTGAAAAATTCTTCAGGCCATCCGCTCGTCACCAGTCGCTTTGCTTTGTTTCATTCATCACTGGCGCCCTCTCAGTGCAGCTCAACCACGTGATAGTTCCTATAGATATTGTCACGAATAGGAAAAGTACTGGCCCTTTCTCTACCCGTGAACAGGGGTTTGCTCTTTATTGTTGCTTGAGCACAGCTAAAATCGGAGACGTAAATCGAAACGCATACTACTGCTACTGTACTACGTTTATTAAGGAACCATAACACATCACACGTCTCAGGACCGTAGATCCAAACACTATATCACATGCTGATTATCTAAATCACAATGTATTGAATGGATGCCCAAGGGAGCTAACCAATTGGCAATCGACCATGACAATGACTACAACCGAACCAATGAATAAAATCCATGTGTTTAAGCATTGCAAGACTTTTTATGGAATCGTCCAAATCAGGTCGGTGTCGTCTCTTGCCATTACCGGTAGGTTGTGATGGAAAGCATTTTCAGCGACTTTTCACAAACTTACACTAATACTTCGACGCGAGTAGAATATTTCTATATTGGGAACTGACTGAAAACGCGGCAGGAATTCGGGTCCTCGCGGGTCAAACGGGATTCTTGTGTAGTGCTTTGTTAAAGTTATATGTGTCCTGTGACGTCGCCCTAAAGAATTCTCATTACAGGTGGGTGATTTTTTACTTATTTGCTCAAGATTTGATTCCACATCCTTTTGGTTTGTCTGCATTCAGTTTTAAATTTCACCACGCCTTTTGTTACGCATGTGGGGTCGAAATATGAACTTAAAATCGCATCTCTCTGTTGTGCACGTCACTTCTCATTTGTTTCCGGGAATCAGAACAAAGTAGAGGACCAAAAAGGGGTTTTCGCGGTCTTACAGCCTAGTTTGAAGCTCACCGTGTGTAAGAAATGCAGATCGGCTGAAAATAACACGCGAACGCGGTGAGAACACGTGCATAGTGGAAAGAATATAGTTTGTTTACGGGAATTGAGAACAAAGAAACGGACTGCAAAAGAGAGATTTTCGCGGGTTTCGGCCTTAGCTTGATATAGAATTTGTTGCATTGTCTCTGTGTTTGGACGGTGGTGATTGCAAACGACCGTGTCGGAGGTGACAAGAAGGGTTTACAGGGTTTAACTACAAGTTAAGTACCTACTTGGCGTGGGCTCGCGGATGGTGTCATCATTGACGCCTCGCACGAAGAACTGAAGGTTCTAAAAATAACGCGTATGCGATTTTTTTGTTTGGCGTTTAAGTTTAGGTGCGTATTCTCAGGTCCGGGCTAACTTTTTTTTTCTTTCTGAACATGAATAATTTACTATTTTGTCTGAGTCTGTTTCACGTTCTGATTTTTCATGTCACTTTTGTTGTCTCACGAATTTTGATAACTCACTGATTTCCATGTCAATATTTTCATGACCATTTCATTAATTTTGTGTGTAATTAGATTGTCATGTAATGACTACAATTTTTGTATGTCCTATTTTTGCCTGTGCCATGATTCGATTTTCATGTAAATGTCATTGTCCGCCGCCTTTTATGACCCTCATATTTTTATGTCATAGTTTTGTTTTTATGCTCGCTGCTATGTTTGTCAGATATTCGATGTAGGTATGTTACAGGATCCTACTAACCTTCCCTATTTTGTCTTGCTTTGGGTTTTCATGCATTGTTGATGATTTCATCTGCATTGTTGATTTGTTGATTTATTATGCATCATTCACTGATGTGTTTTGCATTTGTTCACTGATGTTTCTGCGATTTTGCTTACTGATTGCACTTACACTGAATACCGGAATTTATCAGTGAGTTTTTGTTATTCATTTGTCACATATGTGAGAGTCTTCTTCTTTGGGCATACTCAGGGGTTTGTTTGACTGGGTTCTTCCACTGAGTGCCTTTTTCCGAATCCGTCACTCTCTTCTTTTTCTCTGACTGTATGACATATTTTGTTGTTGTGTTTCCAATTGTTTCTGTTCATTTTGTCATTTTATAGCTCTGTCAATCCTGTGTTAGGTGTTTTATGGGAAGAATCAGATTCATTTGAATTTTGCTGATGATTTTAATGAAATTCATTTTGTTTGCTGTCATTCGTGTTTTTGTTCAATTTATACTCCAGTCCTCATCCCCAAAGTTCCGGTCTTGTCTAGAGTAGAGCCTGAATAAAACGACAACGTAAGCAAAACGTAGGTAAGAGGTCCACAAGTAAAAGGGGAGAGGAGTAACGACAATCATAGCCAAGAGTCAAAAAGAGGGGAACAGTTTAACGTGTTGGCTTAGTTTGTGCCAAGTCTTTATTCAGCATTTCGTCATTTTCATGGAAAATGCACCTTATTGCTGACTTGGGCGATTCGCTTATGATTTATATTAGGGCTGCACATGCCTTCCTATTATATAAGAGATGAACTTCCACCTAGGGCCTTTATGTCATTCTCGATGCCATTGTTATGAAAATATATCACGAGGAAATAGAGTGGTTTCCCGTCAAATTCTCTGTTTTGAGACACCAAACCCGCTGGTCTGATCTCTAGTTAGTATACATAGTTCCAAAAATATTACCACCGTTCAAGCTGCCAAAGGTGTTTACGGAACCCGTTTTGGTCGTCATTCCATCACACCAGCGATCGATTTGGATGCACCCTGTAGGAGCCGACAGCTGGATGCACAATTTGCCTTTCCCTGTCTCTCCCTAACCAACGTCGGTCCCTTTTTCCTTACGGTGCGTTTATTGAGGGAGACCGAAGGGAAAACCGCAGGCAGGTTGAGCAGGCGGGAAAATTGTCATGTACGCAATATACTACGGAGTATACAGGGCAAGGTGGGGATGTATTGGGGAGAAAGGCTGAAAAGAGGCGAAACGCTGAGGTGATGTTTATTAAAACTATCAACCAGCAAGTGTCGCATTGTTCACGCTCGAAATGAAAAGGTACATAAGAGGTTTGGTATATTTTAATAATGAAGTGGACGGAGGCTTGGGTAGGTAGGTACCTGCCCAGCCCTTGCGAGGGAATTCGGATTACGTAATCGCTTCATCCAAGCTTTCGCATAATGCTCGCTTTCAGTTTTTTCTGAGCCTTTTTTAGACCACGATTTAATTTATACAGAAGCCTTTATAACTGCTGACAAATTTCAATGTTATTTATTGATTTGGTACGTTCTCGTCGACAGGTAGGTACTTGGTACTTACTTTAAACTTGATGTATTTCTGTTGTAAACTAGAGGTGAAATGAAGTAAGTGAAGGTTTGGTTGAAGTGGGTCGTGACTATTTCGAGGACTAGTTCAAGTTGTCGTTGCTATGCAGTGACAATGACACAGGGTGTCACCTACTGTCAAGGTACAGCAACAAGGCGGAATTCAAGCCGACGTGATGAACGCAAACGTTAAAATTTTATCGCCAGCTAGATCCGTACGTGCCTAAATTTAAACTCTTCCCCTTCATTATGATTTCGCTTCGAAAACGTATACCTAGCCATAATGTCTAATTAAAAATCGATCTTTGGCCCATCGCCCCCACTCTATCCAAAACTAGTACTCAATTCCCTGCCTCTGCTCCAATATACCCAATACAGCCCTCCTCCCCCTGCTCCAACATACACAAAACGCCCCCCCCCTCCCCCAACCGCCAGCCCGAATTAAAAATCGATTAGTGGGAGACTTTACCCGCAGAGCGATTCATCCGGTCCGCGACGTTTCCGGTGTCGCCCAAACAATCATCGGAACCAGAAAAGCCATGCAATCAATCAATTTTACCTGCATCCACTCCACCCGCCTCTCCCAAACCACCCCCGTTTGCTTTCAATCATCAATTTTTTATCTCTCTCGCAGAGCACTGCGCATACCTTCCGATCGACTGAATTATTTCAATCCGAACTTCTGCACAATGGAACTTCAGCCAGGGTCCCCCTTCACCCTTACCCCTTCCCACAACCTCCACAATATGAAAAAGATAATCCTGTATTAACCCCGGCGGCCCGAAGCCTAATGGACAGGCCTTCCAACAAAATATGTGTGTTCTGGATGGGGACTGGAAAGTTGAGCGGGATGGTGTAATGGGGGGGGGTGGAAGGGAGGCAGACTGAGACTATAGGAAAGATTGGAGGATTTCTGGAGGAATACCTAGAAGGGATCATCGAGCCAAGTCTAGCGACGTCATCAATAAGACGTAACGAGCCGAGTCGTCGGGCTTAATTAGAAAATGGGAGGCAAATGGAATCGCCTCTTGTCAGTTCTTCCCGGGCCGGGGAGGGGCGGGGAGGGCACATTGCCGTTTATTACCAGACGTCTTGTGTAGTTAAGGCGGACGCCCCGACGCCTTTTATCATCTTAATTACGACACCATTCATTGCGATAACGAACACGGCTCAGTCAATGCCGGAAGGTCCCTTGGCTGGCCTCCCGCGGGAGGAAATCGGAGTGTGGGGGGTGAGGCAGGGTCGGTTAACGCGCGAAAGGGTTGGCTGATGCGCTTTTGTTCGGCTTGTTTGTACAACACCCGTTGTTACACAAGCCTTGTGCGCTATATCGCCTGTTTTGTTAATCGCTCACCACCTCATCTCCTCCCCTTCCTTCAAAACTCAATAGTCCCTCCTGAATTTTTGCAACTTTTTAGTTGATTATGAAGCTTGTTCTGAAAAAACTGTTTCAATACTTTAAGAAAGTACTTACTCTTCCTCCCCCTCGCCGGTTGCGTCTGGAAATTTGATCATGGAATAGCTGATTGAGGATTGTCTTTTGCAAATCTCAGGTTAGTGGCCAATGAAAAACGCAGTTTCACGAAAGATTATGGGAAAATGTTCAACTCTCAACAGCTTTGGTATAGGTGGGTATACACTATTAGTGGTCAACCAACCGGCATTGACCTGGATTTCACAAAAGAAAATCCCAAATTAGCTATTTTATGATACTGTAGTATATCCTGGTCTCCTGGCCACGACATCATTTCTGTAGTGTAACCCCGTTTTCGATGTTGGCAGTGATCGTCGTCGTTGAATGTCTAAATATCAGAATTGCCGACCTATAGCGAGTTTTGTTGCCTGCCCGGATCACTTCAGTCAATAGATGGCGCTACCTGCACGATAGTTCACCGCTCAATTTTGAACGACTCGGCTTTTTCGGACGCGCCGAGGACTCGAGGAGGCCGGCCGATCATTTCACATCCGCATCGTGCATATGGCTGTTGGTGTTGCATTTCGTCTAGTTCTAACCTCTAAAACGTTCTGAAAGTTGTTGACTATTATTGTTATTTGTTGTATTATTACCACGTCGCCGTCGACTATTTGGTAATTTTGAGTGTTATTCGTTGCTGTTCGTGAACCAGATTTTGTGTTCATCGGAAATACCGACTCTTCCAACTTTCCAAAGGTAAGTTACAAATTGAATTGTCTTTTACTTGCCGATGGATATGCCAGTATCGTTCAGGTGTATTCCATCCAAATCACAAAATCCGATCCCTGATTAGACTAATTTAGTTCAATAATGTTGCAGTTTTTCTACTGATTCGCCGCAATGTCGACTTACTGCCAGTATATTGACTGCAAAAGAAGCAGGAAAAAAAACCCAAACGTGAGGATGTTTCGCTTTCCGAATAACAATGAGGTTGCAAAGCAATGGATAATCAACTGCGGCGAGCATTATGCCATAGTCCGGATGTCACATGAAAACACCTTGCATATTGGTATGCCGAGACGCGACTTGGGACAAGCTGAATGTGGTACCTTCCAACTCAATGTACTGATGTGGCCATCAGCTCCAATAATGTCGAGATAGAAAGAAAACCAAAAGTACCTGTCCAAGAAATGATATCGCATGAACTAAGACAGGTAGATATTTTAAAATGACCACACATAATCGCACTTTTATGATCATGATGTCACTTCAAACTGTGCTAAAACGATATTGAAAGATCCATTTATTTTACAAAAAGACTACTCCGACTTGAAATCGAGCTCTTGCTCTTAGAGACTGGCTACCGATCTCGTCCCATTTTACAGAACTAGGTAGGTATGCCAAGTTTCACTCTAATATCATGAAGAATCACCATATCAAGAGTTCGCAAAAAAGTCATTTTTTCAGGATATTTCAGGAACAGTTGAAGATACTTCAAAACTAATTGTGACCGATCAGGAGTATAAAGTTGTGAATATGTGTGGTGATTTTCAAGTCACCCGCTTTAGTTCAAGAGATATAAATGTAAAATTTTCTTTCTATTCACTATGTTATTTATCTAGCCTACTGTCGACGCCAACCCTTCCATATCAAGAGAATATGGTCCATGCAAGGGTCCAATGTCCATGTTACATTTCTACCAAGTGGCGTCTCAGCATTAAAAAATGCAAGGTCCAGGTCATTTTAAACATCTCTATACCTTTTCAACTTCAATCAACTTGGAACTGATCAATTTCTAACCAGGAACAACCCATGCTAATTGAAAATGATAAACAATTTAATTTTCAGAATTAACAACTTATTTAAATGAACAATTCAAATTGGTACCCAATCAACATCTTAAAATTGAGAGCTATGATTGATTACATTGAAGAAGAAAGATGGTGTTCATTCAGTTCGTTACTTCTCAAATTGTAATTGTTTATTGCATTTTGAAACTGATTACTCCCAATTTGAATCAGAGGGAGATTTGAAGTTTGAAAGATGTAGTGTCTGGACTACTACACATTGAGCTCAATATACAGGGTGGTTCCAAAATGGTGATACAAACTTCAGGAGCTGATTCTGCATCCAAAATGTACCAGGAAAAAGTATAACTTCGATGTCCTAAAATACTCGGTTGAAAAATTACAAGGTGCTCAGGTTGAATTTTTAAAATTGATTTTTTGACATAACTTTTGAACCGTTCAAGCGATTTTGTTGTTAAAAGAAAAAATCAGGCGTAGATAAAATAGCGGGTGTCCTCATTTTTAGCCTCATTTTGACCCCTAGTGATTATTTTTTAAATTAAATTATTCTTTTTTTTCTTCTACGTTCACTTTAGAAAAAAAATCGGTTCTGTCACTCCAAAACTTCCCCGATGAGTAGCAAGGAATGGATGGAAATTTTTAGTCGGGGTGCTACGATTTTGAATACCGCAAATGAATTAGACGGGATGCCCTTTGGCATGATAACTACTCATACCAAGGTGATTAATTTTCTCCTAGGATGCGTCAACATTTCCCACTTAAAAAAAAAGATGGCGACGATTTTTGACAGGACCTGAATTTTTGTAAAACATAGGCATGTGGGGTATGTTTTCTTACTAATTTTGACCTCCTGAACACGAATATAAAGTTTATTTTCACATTAGAAATCAAATAGACCCCATATTTGACATCCGAAAACCGCAAAAATAGCAGACTCTCGCTTATTTTCGAATTGAAAATTTTGTGTGCCATTTACAGCGATTTCCAGCCTTGAGCTCGTTAAATGGATCTCACAAAACAAGCTTACAGTGTAAGTTCTGCAAAATAACTCTACAAACATCGCCAGGGTGCGCCCCAAAACATACAAAATATGGGCTCTGCGGGAGCACATTTTTCTGCGGCTGATTTAAGAAATGTAAGTGTGAAATGGAAAATGTTTTGTATTATATTTTACTGTTTTATGTAGTAAACTTACATATACTAGGATTTATCAACATAAGTTGACAATTCCAGATAAAAACAGAAAAAATATATTTTCATGATTTGTTGATAACTTTTTTTTTCAATAAATACTAAAAAACAAAGCTTTGATTTTGATGATGTTTTTCATCCAGGTAAGATACCTTTTTCACCTGGAACCTGGTATAGCGACTCATAATTAAAACATTTTCGTCAGACTTGCGGTTGCCAAACATCAGAAAAGCGTCTTTTGATTTTGAAGTTTTGTCTTTACACTTGTTCTGGAATGCAACATACGGCTGATGGTGAATCTTTGGTTCAAAGTTTTCTAGAGTATTTCTATCTCGCCCATGAACTCATTCAGGTGTCTAGAAATTTTCGGACTGGATATGCACCAATGGCGAAGGGCAGTAGGATCTCCAGTGTTATTACCAATTTAAAATTTGTTGAATTGGTGTGTTGGAATTTTCGAGAATAGAAGTATAGTGTTATCAGGGAAAGCGCAAAAATACCTAGGAGGTGAACAGGCATAGAAAACGGACGTGGAAAACATATGAAAAAGTGATCAGGTAGGCACCAAGACCTTTTCAACATTAAAACTCTTATTTGGCAACTATAGTACCTATGATACATGGTGTATGTTTTCATGCTCTTTGGCTTGTCTACGTCCTAGACGTTTTTTAGCCTCCATTTATAGCTCATCACTTCCATTCTCGCAAAATTCTGACACACACACACGACAACAAATTTCAAGTTGGTGCCATAGGAATACGAATAACACTGCAGATCCTACTGACCTTTGCCGTTGGTGCATATCCAATCCAGAAGTTTCTAGACACCCGAGTAGACACCTGAATGAGTTCACGGGCGAGACAGAAAACTTTAGGCCAAAGCTTAACCATCAGCCGTATATGTTGCATTCCAGAACAAGTTCCAAGAAGGACTTTGAAATTATTAAAAGACGCTTTTCTGATGTTTGGCAATCGCGGATCTGACAAAAATGTTTCATATTATATGAAACTTTGAGCTAGGGTGATTGTTCCAGGTGAGAAAGGTCTCTTGATGTATTTACTTTGTTGAAAAACATCATCAAAATCAAAGCTACGTTTTTTGGTATCAATTGTACCTGTCATAAAAAAAAATTATGAACCAATCATGAAAATTTGTTTTCACGATATTTTGTTTCAAATTGCCATGGTATGTCGATATATGCTTAGCATGTGTTAGCTTATATATTAAACAGTAAAACATATTGCACAACATTCTTCCTTTTACACTAACATTCCCCAACCAGCCGCAGCAACGTGTGCTCCTAGCGCCCATTTTTGGTATGATTTGAGGCGCACCCTGGCGATGTTTGAAAAGTTATTTTGCAGAACTTATACTGTTAACTTGTTCTATGGGATCTATACAGCCAGCTCAAGGCTGGAAATCGCCGTGGATGAAACACGAAATTTTGAGTTCAAAAATTAGCGAGAGTCTGCTATTTTTGCGGTTTTCAGATGTGAAATATGAGGTCAAGTTGATCTCTAATGTGGAAATAAACTCCATATTCGTATTCAGGAGGTCAAAATTAGTGAGAAAACATGTGCCACACGCATATGTTTTATAAAAAATTAGCTCCTGTCAAAAATCGTCGCTATCTTTTTTTCTGAGTGGAAAATGTTGACGCATCCTTGGCGAAAATTAATCCCCTTGGTATAAATAGTTATCATACCAAAGGGCATCCCGTCTAATTCATTTGCGGTATTTTGCCATTTTATGTCGCGTACCACACCGACTATTTATTATGAGACGTCCTTTCGAGTGGGAAGTTGGAGAAACATATTGAAGAATTGAGATATTTTTTTCTAATAAGGGATTCATTTTGAGCTCCATCATCTGAGTCTGGTCTCGATAAGCTAGGCAAGTCACTCATTTTAAAGTGGAAAACTCTCGGAAAACTTGGAGAATTTCAAGAGAAATTGCCTGAAAATGATCAAGAATCACTTACCCTTTGTTTAAAAAAGTTGCTATACATCTATTCACAAGCTAAAAAGTTAGAAATTTGCAGTTTTCCATCAGGACCTAATTATGTAGAAAGAAAAGCGAGTGAGGCAGTCAGACGCATTGGTACATGGATGAAAGTAAACGATCTAAAACTGGCACCACAAGGAGATTGAAAATAATTTGCAGAAAATTTAAAATTTCAAAAATTCGAATTTTCCGGGAAAACCTCAAAACTTTTTCGAGAACATTTTATTGTTCAGATCGTCAATTACGGCTTCACTTTAAGCTCCGTCATTCAAGTCCGGTTTCGATAACCCAGGTTTGTTTTACATTTTCAACAGGGAAATTCCAGAGAAATTGAAAAGAAAATTGTTGGAAAATGTTCAAGAGCCAGTTACCTCTTGTTTAAAAAAAGAATGGTGAAAATCTGTTCACGGGATAAAAAGTTGGAAAATTTGCAGTTTTTCTAGAGATGAAGACTCGGAAACCGTGGGTGGGTCCGATTTCGAAAATTTTCTTGTCCAAAAATTTTTGTATCTACCTACCTACTGGAATTCAGTGTTTCATCTACTAAATATTTTTATACAATATCTACATAAACACACAATATTAATTTACTTTTTAAGTTTGTAATGTTCTTTATTGTTAAGTATTCCTTGTATTTACAGACCATTTATTATAATGGTAGGACGTTATTGTTTACAATAAATATATATATTCTCCAGCTTTTGTTCCAAGCATGTCTGCACCTAAAATGAATATTTCATGGGGCTCATCGCATTTCAAAGTTTGCATTGCAATTTTTTCAAATTCAGGAAATGTGTTAATTTAATTTTGAAAAAATTACCGTCGGGAAACCGGAACCGTGCCGATTTTTAAAATGGGTCTAAACGACGCCCAATCCAATCGGCTCGGTGATCCACTTTTTTTTGAAAATTCCAACTGATATCGAAAGTAGATTGGATTGGGCGTCATGTAGGCCTATTTTCAAAATCGACACGGTTCCGATTTTCCGACGGTAATTTTTTCAAAATGGAATTTGCATGATGAGGAAAAACTTTTGAAATTGGACTAACGGTTTTCAGGTTTTCCTCTCTGGAAAAACGGCAAATTTCCCAACTTTTTATTCCGTGTACAGATTTTCTCCTTTTTTTAACAAGAGGTTACTGGTTCTTGGACATTTTCCAACTTTTTTTCTAATTTCCCGGGAATTTTCCGGTTGAAAATGTAAAACCGGCCTGGGTTTTCGAGACCGGACTTGAACAATGGAGTTTAAAGTGAGGCCTTAATTGACGAAATTACAGTAAGATGATTTGGAATAAGTCTTAAGATCTTCCCGGAAAATTCAAAAAATTCAAATTCTCCTGGCGAAATCTTCAATTTCCTGCAAATTATTTTAAATCTTTTTCTTTAGCTCCAACTTCCCACCCGAAAGGACGTTTCGAACAAAAATTTACACAGGTTCCTGGATACTAGTCGGGAAAGTTTTGGGGTGACACAACCGATTTTTTAGATATTAAATGTGAACAAAATCGGTTGGACGGTTCATAAGTTATGTCAAAACATCCATTTTGAAAATTCAACTTGAACTTTTCAACAGAGCATTTTAGGATATCGAAGTTATATTTTTCCTGGTCTTTTTTTGACGGTGAATCAGCTCCCGAAGTTTGTATCACTATTTTGGTATTACCCTGTAGTATTAACAGGATAATTATTCAATCATTTCTATTTTTAGGCCGAACAACTTTTTTATGATTTGGAGCCAAAGCAGCTGCACACAAGATACATATGTGAACGGCACTTCACATCGGAATCGTTTGTGGATCCAACCTACAGGCATCGCCTCGTTCCATCGGCCGTTCCTGTTCACTTCAGTATCAGTGAGACCATGCCTGGTCTTTCTACAGAAGCAAGCAGCCCAAGTACGGTGCTATCAGGAGTACCAGGCCCAAGTCCATCAGTAGAGAGAGAAGAGGGCGACTGAATCAAGTTTCATTACATGTAATTACAGAGGAGGTAATTACGACGTCGGTAATTAGACCGGTCCTACCGCTCTACAGTACACTCTTTAGGGTACGACGCCGGGTGCTATAGAGACGTGATATGGGTCAGGATCCTGAAACCGAGCTCATTAATTATTGAGGTAATTACTAGAGAGGTAATAACACCCTGAGAGTATGTGCACACCAGTTTTACCGTTGCGAGCTTGAACCCGCGGTTTACCTGGACCGTCGCTTTAGTCCTCCTCCTCCTCTTCATGCCTACCGCTGCAGGTGCAAAGCAGAACAGTGGCAGGTGCATGTGCCATCGTGTCTTCTCAGTCGAACCTCCTCCGACACCGTTTGCGCTATATTGGTAAGAGCGAGATGAAGCGCTGCCATCCTCTTAACACAGCTCGACCAAGCGCACAGCGGTAGGTCTTCTACTCTCGCGCTCGGTATTACCTGCTCCGCATGACCCAAAACCGCCGGATCGTGTTTTATGGCTGCTTCCAATCGAACATGCGAAGGAGTCGGAAAGGTAGGTCCTTCGCAAGGTCCTGATGGTCGGAGGTCCTTGCACATATTGGGGGCATGAGCGCTGCATCTGAGAGAGAGAGAGAGAGAGAGAGAGAGAGAGAGAGAGAGAGAGAGAGAGAGAGAGAGCTATTTCGCTCCCCATCTCTGTCTATCATCCTATGCGCTGGCGGTCCAGCCAAACGCAGGTGTTTATGCATCGGTGAAATCGGTGTACGGTTTCATTTATCGACGCTCACAACATGGGAACGAAGGGATGCACGGCGCTTTAAAAAAATCAATGAGAGGAGGTACCTAATTTTTCCATATGACCGCTACGTCGCAATGTTTTAATCATAGCAAGGAGGGAGAATATGAAATAGATATGGAAGCAGAGGTGAGGCGCACAGCGTTTTAAAAAAATTAGATGAGGTACCTAATTTTTCTGAGATGAGATATCTAATTTTTCTATATGCTCGCTACGTCGGAATGTATTAACCAAAACAAGTCGACATGCTCTGGACAGATGAACCGATACATAGCTAACTGTTGTACTAATCATCATGATGTTTTTGATGGTAGGGGGTAATAGATACCTCGGTACATCATCTAGCTGTGTTTTAACGGCCATTTTTACCTTCGTCACAATTCAAAAATTCAAATATTCAAATCCGGTATTGGTATGATATCCCCTGCCAGAGGGTGGAGGGTAGGGAGCGGCGGGTGGCAACCGGGATTGTTCGATAAGGTGAACGAAACTGCTGGTTAGATAGATATAGCTCGTTTATGGTTTTGTAAATTGCCGAATTAAGGGCTTTTTCTCGCGAGAAGACCTAAGCGCCGCATGTGACAAAGCGCGCTATATCGGCTCCATCCCTCTCTATCATCCCACATCGAGATGGATATATTTGAGGCCTGTTAGATGCATAAGGTGAGGTTTCCGACCGAGGGTCTGCAGGTATAAAGTGCTATTATCATACAAAACCGATAGGTACCTGTTCTTTAAAAAATTCATGCTCCCAAAGCTCGGGGTATATTATAGAATTATGTGCCATCATAGTTTCGAGGAAAATGGTGATATGATGATGGTGTATGGAGATAATTCTACGAGCACTTTGGAAAAACCATATAGCAACACAACGAGACGGCTTCTATACCACTTTCTAAAGCATGGGGGAAGCAGTGCCACTTGAATGAAAACTACGAGTGCACTCGCTTTTTTTTTTTATAAACCCAGCTGTGAATGAGCATAATGAGCACCGTTTACCTGGAATCGCATGGTTTAGCTGTAAAGATGTTGTGGGGTATGAGACAGTTCGGCATGCGTTAATTAGCAGTAGCCGTTGAAAAAAACCAGGCAATCATTTTTTCAAGAGTTTTATTCAAAAATTAATACATGTCTTCAGTCGTTCATAATCCGATAATACATCGTCGTAGTGTAGTTCGAGGAACTCTAGCATGCATGAAACTTTTTCATTAGATTTGAAACCAGCCAAAATCTGTTTGAGAACTTTATACATAGAAACGTTCGAGTTCGATACATCGCTCGTTATTTTAAAGGAGCTTGATAATAAATCAGTATAAAATTTTTTAAAATTCATTGATTCTAGAGCCTCTAATCTATAGCTAATGATATCTCTCATTCGTGCAATTTGTTGTAGAAAATTTTCATGCAGATAGACGGTCTGGGCCCTGCTATGTAGATGTCCGATGCCTGTTCTCGAAAATTTTCATATCACCATTCGGAACGTTCGAAGTTGATGCAGTCGAAGAGGGCAAGAGCTCTATTAATTCACTCCATTCCCGCATGGTGAAAGATATTCGGCTCGAATTTGCATGCGATATGATGATGATTGCTGGTGAGAGTCCTCTGGCGATGCTAAGCCCAACTCGTATCCTTGCAGCTGATCCGTTCAGAGTTGTTTGATATAGTAATTCGGTCTCTTGAACGATGGCTTCGTCATAATACCGTAACATTTTTTCGATAGACTGCCAGGGGCTGAACAAGGTGGGCATCTCTCTTTGTCCCCGGGTCGAACAAAACAGCGCAATTTCGAGCGATGACATCATAATGAGGACCGTAGAAGAATCTCGGAGCTCGCGAAGAAATCCCAGCCATGCCACCTGTTTTGATGCAGGTACCTACATAGTCCTGGCCATATGCAGGTATTATAGGAGAAGCTTCGGGCGCACGCTCTTTCAGACCTATTAATGGAGTTAATTATATAGTAAATATTTATGTAGAAACTTAATTGAAAGCTACTTCTTTCTTTTGCATGCCATAGTGCCATGAGTTGGAAAATATCAGCACTGAATAATTTTTTTCAACCCAGGATGCTTGCGTGAAAATAGTAGAGTATAGAGTGATAAGTATTTGCCTAAATACCCAAGTTCGCTTCAAAATAACCACATACGGAAAGAAAAGAAAATGATATACGTATGAAAGCATTGATTTAAGAGAAAATCATGTATAATAAGCTGGATTATTCTCGCTACGATAATTTTAAATAATACGATGGTCGGAACACTACGCTCCAGATAGCTTACTTCGCAGGCTCTCTGATGATAAGCGTGATCGATGAGGTTGACGGTTCAAACAACATCTGCTCTCGTAATCCATCCTCGACCGCAAAGTTCGACTCGAAAAAACCCCCCATCTGAGATGGGAATGTTGGAAAAAATCCAACCAAATGACCGGAGAACCGGCATCTTCCATATCCCCCAAGTGTTAAACACGATGGATTTTATCGTACTAGCAAGAGCATAGAAATTTTCATTCACATGTTTGAAGGTATTTGCAGGCATTTCCGAGAATAATTTACCGGTTTGACGATGAGCTAAAGGGTGAAACATGTTTATCTGTTTTATTTGATTTTCTGAATAAAATTGGATAGGATGATATTATCTAGTTTACTCGAAAGCTCAGAGTTTTCCGCAAACCATGTAAAAATTTATATTTCTAATATCTCCCTGACTTGATATACAGCTCGAATTAGGTGCTGCTTCGCCTCTTTTGTGCAGGGAGTTACCAGGGAAATTGCCCCCTAGCAACTCATTGCACCACCAAAATCGGCAAAATGCATGATGCTAGAGTAGCTAGTAGCCGCAGTGATTGCAAAAATATAAATTTTTGATATCTCTTGCCGAATACGCTAGGAGTTCCTTCGAAGTGGGTAAGGCTATCATCCGAATTGATGTGGCTCAGGAGAAGTAAAAGGGAGCCAAAAAGGATGTCTCACCTTGCATACCATGTTCTAGCATCAAGGAATGCACCATTTTTATATATTGAATGAGAGATTATAGACTTCTAACAGAGCCGGAATTGGACTCTGCCCGGACTGATTCGGGTGGGATAAAAAGTACAAGAGCTTTGGAGGGTTTCTACAGTCGAGACTATTCTTTCGCGCGAGCTCACTCTATTTATTTGACATCTCTGAATTCTTTTTTCTTTTCTTTTCTTTTTTTTTTTTTTGATAAATATGAATGTGTCCATGAGGCAGGCATTCCGCAAACCCTCACCTTATGATTCGCTATTGAGACAAGTATGGGCATCACAACCAGGCATATAGGATTGGTGATTATGACAGTGAAAGAAATATGCTCTATTCAAAAGTGTTCAATATCTTTATTTCCACGGAAATATTCACTACATCTTTAAATGGCTAGGTAGGTAGGTAGGTATTAGGTATTAGTTGATACAAATTTCCGATCAATGTCCCATTCGATCGTGAATAAAATATGGACATTTTTACGCTATTGAGGGTATCCAAAAAAAAAAATGTTAGTATATTACTTCAGCATCTCGGAGAATTTTTTCCAGCGATACTATTTCTCGGACGACTCCGACGTCCCCGGTGTTCCGCTGTGCACTCAATGTTACTAATCGATCTATAACGCCATTTATGTCAGTGAAATATTCACCTACTAGGGACCTCTTCGCAAATCGCCGTCGTCCCATATCATTCATAAAGGAGCCATTCCCCGCACGATCATCAATGTTCTCGAAGTCGCTCCCCGAACACCTCTTATCTTCATCCTTAGATGAAAAACAGTGCTTGTACGCATTCTGATATCCGCCACTCGGTGTAAGTCGCGCCCTTGAAGAAACTTCTTTTGTATTACTGAAGCTCTTACACCAGATGTTTTGATCCTCGTCCTCAGATGAAAAACGGCGCTCATATGCATTTTTATACCCCGTACGCGGATTGATAAGCGAACTCGAAGAAAGTTCTTTGGCAGCGTTGAAATCACCAGAGCTATCGTATAACACATCGTCACTATCAGCTTTCAAGACAGAGTCCTCCGAGGATTTAGCAGTGTTCGCATATTTAGAAGCGAGACGTGATTTGACTTGATCTCCCGATGAAAAACGTGGTCTGAACACGCTAACATAATTATAGGCTTTGGACGTCCCAACCTGAGAGCTGTGAAAATCTTCTTTATTACCGGAGAACTTGGTAGTGGAGTCCTCATTTGCTCTTTCATAACCATCTGCATCCTCGTCATCATACACATCTGATGGTTCCGATATCATGCTGGCTGATGATGACAGCACTGGCGAAGGTCCCGGTTGAGGCCCTGATGATGCTAGGAGCTGTAGCGACGTATTCGAGGAAGCTTTGGTTGGATACTTCATAACCATAGTCGAATTATTCGAGCTGACGTCAAAAGTCTCGAGATTTTTACAAGAGACGGTCTCAGCCGCTTTGTCAGGATCTACCACTTGCTGCAAATTGCGTTCCCTGCAGCCTCTAAGTGAAATGTCTGGATGCCGTTTCATGAATCCTCTGCACCAATCAAAAGATGCTGCTTGTTGTTTATCCCAGCGTTGTGGATAGCTCTTGTTTAGCAGCCTAGCCTGCTCTAGAGCGAATTTACACACGTGCTTGCGTGTCACGCCATGTGGCATTTTCGATGCTGCTTTGATATAATCAGCGAGCATCAACTCCTCATCTTTTGAGAAGATTCTCCTATTCCCGATATTTGGATTATAGACATACACGCCGTTCACTTTCTTAACCCGTCGCAACAGCCGCCCCAGTGTAGATGCGGGAATACATAATGACCTAGCGATCGCTCTGCGCGAGCCACCACGTCGGACTTCGGCTACAGCCTTTTGAATTGTTTCAGAACTAATTTGATTTCTCATGTTTCTTTCAGGATCAGCAGCTTCATTCACTGAACAAAGATCGCTCGCGACTGGCTATTAATCGGAGGTGTTCGAGGTTTTATAGCTATAACCGCTATGGTGCAATGTTTCAACCATAACAAGTCGGCATGCTCTGCTAGATAATTTGACATGTGCCAGCAGCACTAGTCGACATGTTTTATCCGTAGAGACGGCATGGTCTGAGAGTCAAAGCGCTGTGCATTAACCATCAGTCGTCATGCCATATCACCTAGATCATCACGTTTTAAGCGTCGGGTCGGCATGGGCTGCTAGCAATGACGTCATGCCTTACCCAACAGCTCGTCATGCCATAATCAGCTCGTGATGTTTTAACCGACGACCATGCGGAATTAGGCAAGGTTCAGCTGGATGATCTATTGAGGTATATTATAGATGGATAGATTAATAGAATCATTTAAGCATCGGGTCGGCATGAGCTGTCAACAGTGACGTCATGCTTTAACCACCACCGCGTCATGCCATAAGTCGGCATGAGCTGTCAACAGTGACGTCATGCTTTAACCACCACCGCGTCATGCCATAAGTCGGCATGAGCTGTCAACAGTGACGTCATGCTTTAACCACCACCGCGTCATGCCATAAGTCGGCATGAGCTGTCAACAGTGACGTCATGCTTTAACCACCACCGCGTCATGCCATAAGTCGGCATGAGCTGTCAACAGTGACGTCATGCTTTAACCACCACCGCGTCATGCCATAAGTCGGCATGAGCTGTCAACAGTGACGTCATGCTTTAACCACCACCGCGTCATGCCATAAGTCGGCATGAGCTGTCAACAGTGACGTCATGCTTTAACCACCACCGCGTCATGCCATAAGTCGGCATGAGCTGTCAACAGTGACGTCATGCTTTAACCACCACCGCGTCATGCCATAAGTCGGCATGAGCTGTCAACAGTGACGTCATGCTTTAACCACCAGCGCGTCATGCCATAAGTCGGCATGAGCTGTCAACAGTGACGTCATGATTTAACTGGCAGCTCGTCATGCCATAATCAGCTCGTGATGTTTTAACCGACGACCATGTGGAATTAGGCATGGTTCAGCCGGCTGATCTAATGAGGCATATTATAGATGGATAGATTAATAGAATCATTTAAGCGCCGAGTCGGCATGGGCTGCTAGCGCGTCTGGGTAAATACAAAGTACTTTTTGAAAAAGGTTATACCCCCAACTGGACGACGGAGCTGTTTCGCATCAGACAAGTGAAACCGAACAGCAATCCACCTACATATCTTATTGAAGATCTAAAGGGTTCGCCGATCATGGGATGTTTTTACGAACGAGAACTACAGAAAACTAAACATCCCGAGATCTATCTGGTGGAAAAAGTTTTGAAAAAACCGGTTCGAGGCTTTACGTTAAATATTTGGGCATGCCCGATCGAGGGTGGATTGCGAGAGCAGACGTTGTTTGAACCAGCAACCTCGTCGATCACACTTAACGTCAGAGAGCCGGTGAAATAAGGTGTCTGGAGCAAAAACGTCCCGATCACAGCCGTCATAAACTCCATCGGCGCTATCGCCATAAGCAACGTAGCCATCATCACCAACAACGTGATATCATCACCAGCAACTCCATATCAACATAAAGCATCATCACTGCTATCGTCATATCATCGCAAGCATCATCATCTCTATCGTCATATCAACGTAAGGATCATCACCGCTATCGCCATATCATCACAAGCATCATCACCGCTAACGTCATTTCATCATAAAACAACGTCATTTCATCATAAAACAACGTCATATTATCATATTCATCACCCTCGCTATCGTCATATCATCGCAAGCATCATCACCTCTATCGTCATATCAACGTAAGGATCATCACCGGCATATCGAGATAAGCAGCTAGCATTATAAGCATCGTAAACATCTTCATAGCATCGCCAGCACCAACGTCAAACAAAGAGAGATGCCCACCTTGTTCAGCCCCTGGCAGTCTATCGAAAAAATGTTACGGTATTATGACGAAGCCATCGTTCAAGAGACCGAATTACTATATCAAACAACTCTGAACGGATCAGCTGCAAGGATACGAGTTGGGCTTAGCATCGCCAGAGGACTCTCACCAGCAATCATCATCATATCGCATGCAAATTCGAGCCGAATATCTTTCACCATGCGGGAATGGAGTGAATTAATAGAGCTCTTGCCCTCTTCGACTGCATCAACTTCGAACGTTCCGAATGGTGATATGAAAATTTTCGAGAACTATACTCTAAAATTGGGTTCATCTGCAGGCATCGGACATCTACATAGCAGGGCCCAGACCGTCTATCTGCATGAAAATTTTCTACAACAAATTGCACGAATGAGAGATATCATTAGCTATAGATTAGAGGCTCTAGAATCAATGAATTTTAAAAAATTTTATACTGATTTATTATCAAGCTCCTTTAAAATAACGAGCGATGTATCGAACTCGAACGTTTCTATGTATAAAGTTCTCAAACAGATTTTGGCTGGTTTCAAATCTAATGAAAAAGTTTCATGCATGCTAGAGTTCCTCGAACTACACTACGACGATGTATTATCGGATTATGAACGACTGAAGACATGTATTAATTTTTGAATAAAACTCTTGAAAAAATGATTGCCTGGTTTTTTTCAACGGCTACTGCTAATTAACGCATGCCGAACTGTCTCATACCCCACAACATCTTTACAGCTAAACCATGCGATTCCAGGTAAACGGTGCTCATTATGCTCATTCACAGCTGGGTTTATAAAAAAAAAAAGCGAGTGCACTCGTAGTTTTCATTCAAGTGGCACTGCTTCCCCCATGCTTTAGAAAGTGGTATAGAAGCCGTCTCGTTGTGTTGCTATATGGTTTTTCCAAAGTGCTCGTAGAATTATCTCCATACACCATCATCATATCACCATTTTCCTCGAAACTATGATGGCACATAATTCTATAATATACCCCGAGCTTTGGGAGCATGAATTTTTTAAAGAACAGGTACCTATCGGTTTTGTATGATAATAGCACTTTATACCTGCAGACCCTCGGTCGGAAACCTCACCTTATGCATCTAACAGGCCTCAAATATATCCATCTCGATGTGGGATGATAGAGAGGGATGGAGCCGATATAGCGCGCTTTGTCACATGCGGCGCTTAGGTCTTCTCGCGAGAAAAAGCCCTTAATTCGGCAATTTACAAAACCATAAACGAGCTATATCTATCTAACCAGCAGTTTCGTTCACCTTATCGAACAATCCCGGTTGCCACCCGCCGCTCCCTACCCTCCACCCTCTGGCAGGGGATATCATACCAATACCGGATTTGAATATTTGAATTTTTGAATTGTGACGAAGGTAAAAATGGCCGTTAAAACACAGCTAGATGATGTACCGAGGTATCTATTACCCCCTACCATCAAAAACATCATGATGATTAGTACAACAGTTAGCTATGTATCGGTTCATCTGTCCAGAGCATGTCGACTTGTTTTGGTTAATACATTCCGACGTAGCGAGCATATAGAAAAATTAGATATCTCATCTCAGAAAAATTAGGTACCTCATCTAATTTTTTTAAAACGCTGTGCGCCTCACCTCTGCTTCCATATCTATTTCATATTCTCCCTCCTTGCTATGATTAAAACATTGCGACGTAGCGGTCATATGGAAAAATTAGGTACCTCCTCTCATTGATTTTTTTAAAGCGCCGTGCATCCCTTCGTTCCCATGTTGTGAGCGTCGATAAATGAAACCGTACACCGATTTCACCGATGCATAAACACCTGCGTTTGGCTGGACCGCCAGCGCATAGGATGATAGACAGAGATGGGGAGCGAAATAGCTCTCTCTCTCTCTCTCTCTCTCTCTCTCTCTCTCTCTCTCTCTCTCTCTCTCTCTCAGATGCAGCGCTCATGCCCCCAATATGTGCAAGGACCTCCGACCATCAGGACCTTGCGAAGGACCTACCTTTCCGACTCCTTCGCATGTTCGATTGGAAGCAGCCATAAAACACGATCCGGCGGTTTTGGGTCATGCGGAGCAGGTAATACCGAGCGCGAGAGTAGAAGACCTACCGCTGTGCGCTTGGTCGAGCTGTGTTAAGAGGATGGCAGCGCTTCATCTCGCTCTTACCAATATAGCGCAAACGGTGTCGGAGGAGGTTCGACTGAGAAGACACGATGGCACATGCACCTGCCACTGTTCTGCTTTGCACCTGCAGCGGTAGGCATGAAGAGGAGGAGGAGGACTAAAGCGACGGTCCAGGTAAACCGCGGGTTCAAGCTCGCAACGGTAAAACTGGTGTGCACATACTCTCAGGGTGTTATTACCTCTCTAGTAATTACCTCAATAATTAATGAGCTCGGTTTCAGGATCCTGACCCATATCACGTCTCTATAGCACCCGGCGTCGTACCCTAAAGAGTGTACTGTAGAGCGGTAGGACCGGTCTAATTACCGACGTCGTAATTACCTCCTCTGTAATTACATGTAATGAAACTTGATTCAGTCGCCCTCTTCTCTCTCTACTTCCATCCAAATCTGGAGTAAAAAGCCCAAGCCCACTTAAAGTACGTACTCCGACCAAAACGTACAAGCCAGCCGACAAGAAGGATAGACCAAGCCCGAAACAAAAACAATCACCAGAACCGTCTGTAGACGAAGATATTGGAAAAATCATAGACATGCCCTCTCCAGGCCAACGTCGTCAGTCAGCAGCCAGATAAAAACTTATAGACCAAGAGCTAGCAACGTTTTATTTACCTCATAAGCAAAATGCGGTTTGACTTCTGGGGCATGTAGAGATTATGATGGGCTTCCATAAAATCTTTGTCTTATGAAAGTCACCCCTTGCTTTCTCACAAGACAAGCAAAGAAATGTGCCATTTGACAGCAGTATTCAACAGCGGATTTTCTGGGGTTCTTAATCGATATAAATAACAATTTTATCAGGAATGGATAGATTGAACTATCTTTCAACTAAATTGAATAGGACCGAGTCTCGTAATGTATTAGAAACTACCAAAAACCAGACTTTCTCAACTGGCATGTTCAAGCTAGTAGGCTAGACCGAGCTGTTTGGATCGCATTTGATGGCCGATTCTCGAATCACGCCTACTAGAAAAACCGGTGCCAACTTCCGTCCGCTTGGAAATCTGGTTTTTGGTAGTTTCTAATACATTTCGGTGTCTTTTTTCATTCAATTTATGCTGCGTTCGGCTTGGTTTGGAGTGGAACGAGTGGAGTGGAGTTGGAGTTTGGGTCACGTGATTATGGAGTGAACGGGGCAAGAACAAGCCAAACGTTCCCTGTCACCCAGTCGCCTGTCACTGTCAAGTCTATCAAGATCAAGGCAATTTCTGCCGACGTATGAGCCCCTCAGGTATGAGCTGTGATAGCCGAATCCGAATGGCAACTGAAAAGTGAAATGAGAGGAGAGGTACCCACTTGAAGGTAGGTACTGAGAAAAGGGGGAGTGAAATCGGTATACACATCGAAATAAAACGACATGTGTGAGGTGCCGTGTGGGAGTGAAAGGCGCCAGGGAACGTGTCCAACACGGTGGCAAGGGCGGAGGGCAGCGCGGGATGGACAAGGAGGCGGAAGGGGGATTTTGACTAGTGTCGACGAGCAGCGCCGAGGGGACATCCATTGAGAGCTTAAGGTGTGGAGTGGAGCTGAATTTTGGTGCTGAATAAAGAATTCTCGGCATCTAGTGAGTTTTCGTGGTTACCCAAAGCGTCCTACAACACATGAAATTTTGCTTGGGTGATTTTCATCCCACATCCCACCACACAAGCGCCCTTTCCTTTGATTTCTTTGATTTATCATCCATGTTGATATGACGGCGACAGCCGACAGGACAGCACCAAAAAATGACAAAACGCAGCAAAACGTAACCTCTCAAACAAACAACTCCATCCCAAGCTCCATCCGCCCCGCGTGAAAAGGTGGTGCACGTAGAGTGAGCTCGATGCACTCCACTCTACGCAACCCGAACGCTACCGAGTTGACTCTCTTCACTCCATTTGGCCGTACCCGAACGATTTAGAGTGTTCGGAGTGAAAAGGAGTTACCCGAACAGCCAAGCCGAACGCAGCATTAGTTGAAAGATAGTTCAACCTATCCATTCCTGTGTAACGGTCTGAAATTCCGTTTCGATCTAGCCGACCGTCCTTGGCAACGATGTCAGGTGGTTGTTGACCGATTTTGTTTTTCGGGAATAGTTTTGGGTTTTTCTGCAGCGCGAAAGGGGAGATCGTTTTGCTGGCCTGTTGATGCCGATAAATTGCAGACGAGCTCGATAGGTTTCTACCTTAACACCCTTCAAGTGCCTTCACGCTGTAAGCGCCTCAACGTTCCGGAGACATCATCTCTGCGTCATACCTGAGCGTGATTGAACCCCTTGTTCTAGGGTGAGTTCTTGGAAACCATCCTCGTGCCGTTCCATACCTAACCCCATTCCTTTTTCAGGGTTCTTTTCTTCCTGCTTTTACTTTAGTTCGACTTAGTTCGTATTTGTATTTCTACTCGTTTTCTTGGGATTTGGTCTGATACAGCATCGGTGACGTCGGCTGTCATCTTGCGTCGAACAGTCGAGCTGAAACTTCGGCAAGCTTGTTGAGCGGAGGACTGGAAGGAGGAAGGACGCGCATGGTCTGGGATACATCGTGTTAGCCCGAGAAGAAGAACCTTTGTTCGGTGCAGGTGCCGCATGGTTTTCCTTTCTTCCTGCAAGGTCAGAGCGTTCCAATTTTATCCCAGTTGAAAAGCGATAATTCCAATATCTGAACTCAGTGTACCTGTTTTATTTATTTGTTGTTATTATAAAAAAAAAATGTCAACGCAGACGTCAGTTGCCTGACCGTCGAGGTAGTTAGATTGGCAGTAATTTGTAGCAACTCGATTCACTGAAAGTGCACAAATCAGGAGCTAAAACAATCCCGTGCGAAAGAAACGTTATCCCGATCCCCGGAACCTATTTCCTATTTCACGTACGTACGTAGGTAGGTAGGGTAAACTAAACGAAAGGATCCATTGCGCAATCCGCTTCATTGCGATAGCACGAAACTGTTTTGTTTCTCAGTGCAACCGACAGTAGGGCTGTTTCGGCCTCATTAGCCGGTCTGCCTATCCTCTCCGGTCAAGACCCTGCTGTATTCAATAAATTGTTAAATATTACTTTGAGCTTACGTATTCTTACTTCTCTAATCTATCCAAAAGAAAGATTCACTTCGAAGTCTGAGACATTATTTTATACTAGTAAGTATTTGGTAGTTTCCAAACCGACACAGACATTAAGCTAACGAAAGAAACTACCTGGCGCCTTATTTATTTATTTTTTTCTACTAATTTTTACTGCACGACCACTCCCCTGAGCTTTAGCCGAGTGCAAGTCTGATGTCCGGTGAGTATGCCCTTTAGTGAGAAAAAGATCGTGGCACCTGATAAAATTTATATCTATATCGATTAAGAACTCCAGAAAATCCGCTGTTGAATACTGCTGTCAAATGGCACATTTCTTTGCTTGTCTTGTGAGAAAGCAAGGGGTGTTTTTCATAAGACAAAGATTTTATAGAAGCCCATCATAATCTCTATATGCCCCAGAAGTCAAACCGCATTTTGCTTATGAGGTAAATAAAACGTTGCTAGCTCTTGGTCTATTACATTTGAAGAAACTCGCCTGTCTCATAAAACAAAACAAAATCTCTTTGAAAGTTTTGTCGCTTGAATTTTTATTTAGGCAACTAAATAAGTTTATGTTTTCAGTAACTATGATAAGTTCACCAATAAAATTAGAAAATTATGTATTCATTTATTATAAATAAATGTTGTTAGTAGATAACTGGATTAGGTACCTATTCAATTATTATTACAAATAAGTTTATGAATTACCAATACAATTAGGAAAAAATGTATCAATTTATTATAAATAAATTTTGTTATTAGATAACTAGCATTATTAGGTATCAATTCAATTATTATTATATCATTGAAACTAAAAATCTCTGAACTAGTGTTATGACTAGTGAATTTAATAACATGCTCAACATGCATTCAACGATTACATGTTGAGATTACTTATGTAAAAGTTTGTTCGCTTAATAAAAGCAATATAAAGTGAAGAGTGATTATTGGGATTTTCTGTAAGCATAGTAGATTCAACGATGGTAGTGTAAGCTCCCTAATAATTTCTCTGTAGCGGAGAAATCCTATGACTCTGGAATCGAAGTCGTCCGAGCTGAGAGCTGAGATTGACATCGGCTTTCTAACTTGTCCACTTTTGTCTCGACATCTCGGCTGACGGGCTGACTACGGTAAGAAATCACTAGGAAACTCGACCAGCTAGTTTAAGCGGCTACGGAGTTGAAATGCGAGTAGATACCTGTATAATTGTGAACACCTGAAGTTCATCACTTAATAAAGGCTGTATTTTTAAGCAAATCATCGATGGGATTGGTTGCGAATCTCTCCAACAATGAACATCTCATACATCCACAATTCTCACCTGTTGATTCAAACATTTTCTTATCGCTGCCACAGTGATCGTGGACATGTTCATGTGCAATGTGAACAAATAACAATAATGTGAATCAATGAATCATTTGAGGTTAGGTTCAGAAGTCAGGACAGCTCCAGATAGTCCGAAACCAGAAACGAACCCAAATCCGAAAAGTGAAAAATTCAAGGTCAAATCACTCCAATGGTGACGACCTCGCGACAAGCGCAAAATATAGAGAGACCGCAAAATACAGATCTGCGCGCCATCTATCCGTCGTTGAAGAAGTTAAATTCTCGGCAACATTTTCGCCCGCACTTCGGCAATTCTGATACTTGAACATTCAACGTCGTCGTTGTTTCTTCCCTTTCCCACGTCGTTTACATTTTACCTACGTTGTGTTGAGTTCTCACTCGAGACGAGAATGTGTCGTTGGAGATGAGGTTTGATTCTTGAATAAAACGCGAATGTAATGCAAGCAAAATGAATGTACATTGAAAATCTAAGATAAGATAGGACTAAGATAAAGAGCTGAAAACTCCACCAGTGGTTCAGGAATGAACCAAAAATTCCTCAAATGCAGTGAGAATCACCGGTGATACACAGTGGCACGGACAATAACGTTTCAAATTTGTATGTGGCTTATTGGGCATCATAGATTGTAATAAAAAATTGGTTTCATGTAATAAATGTTCATTATGGGCTATTATTATATTGTAAACTATCAACTGTAAAGAGACTGAGCAAAAATAATGAAAGAATCACTTGCAAACTTCAGGCAAAAATAGAAGAAACGTCCAACTGAACTACCTAGAATTCTGAACTATATCTAAATTTTAGTTCACTATGTATTTACAGTCCGATTTTAGCTCATCACACCATCGCGTAAGTCGCGCTTCTTCTTTAGAATCCATTGTTTATGAAGATTTATCCGAAGCAGCTCACTTTTTGGTTCCCTTATAGACCAAGTGTATCACCGGTGATCATTTGAAATATCCCGGTAAAAACAGATCTCTACTGTACAAAATTTATATACAGCGACATCTGTTACCAGGAAGTTACACTACAAGTGCGTTGACAGGGTGGGATATTACAGAAATCTGTTGACTTGTCCTACTGGCACGCACGAAAAGGAAGGATGTGTATCACATGTGACTCATATGGTAGCCAACGTGTTAACAAAACTAAACAAGAAATCATGAAATATGTCAAACTGTCAATTTGATCGCAAAGGAGAAGTGACGTATTCGCTGGCAGGCACACATGGGAAGAACACGTCAAAGAAACCCATGCGCATAGCCTGGTTGATTGCTGAAAATTCCTTCCCAAATGATCTGAACAAGAGTCGAGTGTGAATAAGTCATGATGAAATGACAGAGAAGTCACTCCATTTATGCATTGATCAAGTCAGCGCGAATCGGTGCTTAAACCTCTTTGAAACGTTTGCTTCGTTCACAAGTTATTTACAAAACAACAAAAGGAAATTCTCTCGCTTACGCTTTGGAAAAAACTCCACGCTCAGCCATTTATTTTTACACTTTGCAAACAAAAAAAGTCGAATTGATAGATAAGTTAACAATATAGAAACGATCGGTAAACAAGTACATTACAAAAACAGTCAATTCATTACATCCTAAACAAATCGAAAATAATGTTGTACAATCTGTCACCAATGAAGAAATTATCAAAGCAATAGCTTCCTTTCAAAATGGTTCTGCAGGAGGAATTGATGCTATACGCCCGCAACATCTAAAAGATTTAACCAACAACGAGCTTGGGCAGAGCGCTCTTAATCTCATCTCCGCTTTATCCAAACTAGGAACTTTATTACTAGATGGTAAAGTACCTTATTCAATTTGTCCTATTCTATATGGGGCTAACCTTTGCGCGCTAAAGAAAAAAGACGGCGGTATTCAACCCATCGCTATTGGCTCTACTATTAGAAGGTTAATAGCTAAAGTTATATGCCGCAGGATTGCTGAGGAGCTTGGACTTAGCTTCAGACCATACCAATTTGGTTTCGGGACGAAAGGAGGAATGGAAGCAGCTATACATTCTGCAAGACGTTTTCTACAAATCCCTCATCAGTCACCAAAAGTTTTACTGAAGATAGATTTCTTGAATGCATTTAATATGTTAGATCGAGAAATAATCCTGCAGAAAATTGGTGAGGAAATCCCGACTTTCTACAATTTCTTGAGCCAATGCTATAGAGAAACCTCCAATTTATATTATGGTACATCCATTATTCTTTCACAACGGGGAGTTCAACAAGGGGATCCTTTAGGTCCTCCTCTATTTTGCCTTGGAATACAATCGTTGATAGAATCCCTTAATTCTGAGATGAATATTTGGTATATGGATGATGGAACATTAATTGCAGACCCAGAAACAGTTTTCAATGATTTAGAAATCGTCATAAGTAAATCCAAAGATATTGGTTTAGAGCTTAATTTCACAAAATGTGAAATTGCAGTAATTTCTGACAAAAGCGAAGAGCGTCTAGAAATCATCGAGAATTTCAACTGTATAGCACCTGGTATCAAGGTTTTAGAACCAAAGAATACAAATATTTTGGGCTGTCCATTGTTTGATTCAGGAATCTCAGATGCACTAGAAAAACGCACCTCAGAATTAAGCAGTATGGTCACCCCGAGGTCACCCGCATGTTCCACCTTCCTTCACATATGGCTTTTTACCTACTGAGATTTGCCTTTTCAATTCCAAAAATGATTCACCTTCTTAGATGTACACCATGCTGGCATTCGCAGGAGAAACTCCAACAGTACGATAATGTATTCCGACAATCAGTTTCGCTCATTTGTAACCTGGATTTGAACAACGAAAAAATTTGGACTCAAGCCACTTTACCAGTAAAACAAGGAGGACTCGGCCTTAGAAACGTGACCAAACTCTGCTTCCCAACGTTTCTAGGGTCCTGGAATTCTTGCAACGAACTATTTCCACTCGTTCTGCCAAATTCTATTTCCACAATTGAGGACCCAGCTTACGAAGAAGCGATGCTAAATTGGACCACACTAACACATTTAGCACCACTGCTAACTCCAGCAGCTTGCCATCAAAAACTCTGGGACAAAGAAATCAACAACATTGCTCTTCAAAATTTATTTGACATGTTACCTTCCGAAAAGGACCATGCTCGTCTTCTGGCTTTACAAGAGAAGGAATCTGGAGCATGGTTGGATGCACTTCCTTCTGCCAGTTTAGGAACTCTCTTGGATAACCCAACTTTTAGAGTTTCCATATGCCTTCGGCTAGGCAGTTCGATGTGCACTCCCCACTCTTGCACCTGTGGTGAGATTGTTGACCCTCTTGGCCATCACGGCTTATTGTGCAAAAAGAGCGCTGGAAGAAGAGCCAGACACGAGATGATCAACGATCTCATCAAACGAGCACTAACATCTGCCGAGATCCCTTCCATCCGAGAGCCCACTGGTTGCTACAGAAAGGACAACAAGAGACCGGACGGTATTACTTTAATACCGTGGTCACGTGGCAAATCTCTTCTTTGGGACGTTACATGCACCGATACACTGACTCAGTCCTACATTCGTCTGTCTACCAAAAAAGCTGGAGAAGCAGCACGTCTTCGAGAAAATTCAAAAAAATCCAAGTATATAACGGCAGACACTTCGTTCCATTTCGTACCAATCGCCATAGAAACCCTTGGTCCTTGGGGAGAGGAAGCAAAGAAGTTGATAAGCGAAATTGGCATGAAGATCAGAGGAGTCAAAAATGAAGCTAAATCAACCGCATACTTGACACAAAGAATAAGCCTAGCAGTTCAACGTGGCAATGCTGCTTCAATTCTTGGCACCATGCCTCATTCTGACGTGGGATTAGCTGAAATTTTCTATATTTTATAATTTTATCTTCACGATTTTTACCTCGATTTTCAATAAGCAATAAATGTCACCAAGTAAGTGAAGAATTGAAAAAAAAAAAAAAAAAAAGTACATTATTCAGCAAGAAACAAATGATAATTAGTGGGGTCGGTACGCTTTTGGATACTGCACTTTTGAGTAGAGTTATGAAACTTGGCACATAGTTTCTAGGGACCATAAGAAGAAATTTCACCCGATGTTCCAAAAAAAAATTCCGACGGAATCCGATATATAGGCCCCTTTTTCCAAAATGGCGTCCAAATTTTGAAAATTGGCGATTGGTCGTACAGTGGCGCGCAAAGTATCAATTCCTAACATTTTGAACATAAAGAGTTGATTTAAGCCACCCCTGACTTGATCCGTTTGATATTTTGGCCATTTGGGACTTTTTTCCAAAATGGCAGCCAAACTTCGAAAGTTGACATTTGGTCCTGTAGTGGCCTGCAAGGTATCAATTCTGGACATTTCGACCATGACAAGTTGATTAAAGCCTACCCCGACTCTACCCAACCTGAATTTTGGCTTCAATACCGAGCTCAATACTCAATTATTATAGTGCTGATTTAGAATTTTTTTTTATCTTGAGAACCAGGGAAAACCACTTCTTGGACTTTATGTGTGTCCAACATGCAAGTAATCCGGAGAGCAGAATCACTACATTTTTCCGAAGAAATAAAAGGCTCCCCACCCTACTGGCAAAACCTATTTCACGCATGTATTAAACTGTAAAAACCATAAAAAATGTCGAAAGTACATACATATCAACTGCAAGTTGTTTCAGAATTTGTATTTGTGCTAAAAGATAAGTCAGGTTACATATTACATTACCAGAAATAACAGTGATTGAGAGATCTGCGCTCTATCGCGTGTATTTGCTGTTTCTCAGTGGTGTTTGGAGGTTAGACTTCTCTCTGCCTCTCAGACCTCAGACTCCGGTTACTTTGCATCAGTGTAGAAGAAATGTTGCATGTTGATTAGGAATAAATTCTTGCAAGGTTTGATTTTCTGCATGAGAGAGCGTCCCACTGATGTAGAGCATCTGAGTCGACTGTGCGCCGATATGGGATGCAACTTATTTGAAAATTTGCACGTTTGCGTTTGAGCGATTGTGCGAGACGCTCACCTACATTCTTCTCCACTGTTTTCTTTATCTATTACATTGGTGAAGAACAGGGCTCTCACCTATCTTGAATCCCTTTTCAATCCTAATTCCTGTAGGTGATCCAATTGCTACATGTTGCATTATACTCGTTTTGTCACTTACCACCCTGCCACACCAAGGTTGGGAAAGAACTATGTACATAAGGCGCTAAAGCTGTAATGCTTTTCTCGAAGATATAATATTCGTTCTACCATAGATACTGGAAAATCTGATTGCAATTCAGGAACAGGTTTTAATTTTAATAATGAGGGACTTTACGGCTATAAGTGCAAAACATCTAACACTGTACCTACATTATTTGCCAAAAATGTGTCACATGGGACAAACGAAGACCCATAGGAGAGATCTTTGTGCCTTGGACACACTAGATAAGAGTGTGTTGGTGTTGGTATTCAATAAGAGGTACATTGTGATTGTCTTCTGCTCAAATCTTTTCAAGTACAACTCGTATCGACGTATAAATCGGCAAAAACCGCTTATCTCGATCCGTTTCCGTACATATTCGAACAACTTGCACTTCGAAATTTCCTGCGGTTTTGATGCCACGAGATCTTAACTGACAATAGGACAAAACTATAAATGGGGATTGAGGTCAAAATTTGAGTCAAGTCGAGTCGGGAAGGGTATTAATTGACTCGCAATGGTCGGAATGTCCAGGAATACCTTGTGTGCCCCTATACGTCCACCTGCCGATTTCGGTTTGGCCGCCATTTTGGAAAGAAGGCCTCAATGGCCCAAATATCAGTCGAATCGAGTCAGAGGTGGCTTCAATCAACTCGTTTGTCACAGTTTTATACTAGCGTGAAATAGGTTTTGCCACTGGGGGGAGCCTATGTTTTACAATGGCGGAGCTTTTTATGGAAATAAAATTTATTCTGATTCTGATTCTGATTTCATTCTTTCGGAAAAATGTAGTGATTCTGCTCTCCGGATTACTCACATGTTGGACACACAAAAAGTCCAAGAAGTGGTTTTCCCTCGGGTTTTTCACAACCCTTTTCAAGATAAAAAAAAATAATTCTAAATCAGCACTATAATTGAGTATTGAGGCCAGAATTCAGGTTGGGTAGAGTCGGGGTAGGCTTCAATCGACTTGTCATGGTCGAAATGTCCAGAATTGATACCTTGCAGGCCACTACAGGACCAAATTTCAACTTTCGAAGTTTGGCTGCCATTTTGGAAAAAAGTCCCAAATGGCCAAAATATCAGACAGATCGAGTCAGGGGTGGCTTGAATCAACTCTTTATGTTCTAAATGTTAGGAATTGATACTTTGCGCGCCACTGTACGACCAATTACCAATTTTCAAAATTTGGACGCCATTTTGGAAAAAGGGGCCTATATATCGGATTCCGTCGAAAATTTTTTTTGGAACATCGGGTGAAATTTCTTCTAATGGTCCCTAGAAACTATGTGCCAAGTTTCATAACTCTACTCAAAAGTGCAGTATCCAAGGGATTTTCGTCGCGTACCGACCCCACTAAATTGATGGTGTAGGTAAATAAACAAGAAACAAACGATAAGTATTGGTGTAGGTATATCAACAAAAAAAAAACAAATGCGAGATAAACAGGTAGATACATAAACAAGAGACAGGTGAGAGATAAATAAGTAGAGAAGTTGTATTTGGTCATACCTTTGTAAGGAATTGGAAGAAAGAAGTATCTAGAACGCATTCGCCCGAAATTCCCCAGCAGTTACCCATCAAAAACCCAACAGATACATACTCACATACTAAACAGAACAATGGTTGGTAAACAATGATCACATACAAGAAAATAACAGTAAATACAAGAAAATCGACTCCAGCCAACCTGTGGCCTTCTCTTCATCGTGTTACATAATTTTCCCCCCAAATGAGAAAAGGTTAGTAGACTCAACAAGGCAGATTCATACGAGCAGGTGAACCTCCCCCCAGGACACGGAGAAGCGTGCAAGTCTTCTTTCCTCCATTTACTTTCATGTATAGGGGAGACCGGGGATGGTTGGCACACTTTTCAGAGTTGATGTTTTTTCAGCCAAAAATGCTATATCAAGTTCCTGTTATAATGTTGGAGTTAAGAGTCATTCTTTGGCTAAAAATTGTTGAAGTCAAATTAGACATATTTTTCTGCGTTTTGGTTTTATGATTTTTTTTCTAACCAATGTAAGCGTGCCAACTGACCCCGATTCAGGGGCAGGTTAGCACACATGCAGAGGTGAATTGTCACGTGAAAAATATAGAATCAGAAAAAAGAACAAAATGGAACATAAATATGTACCTTTCAACTGAAATACCTAGAGTTCAGTCCATATCCCACTTAACTACACAAGAATACAAGAACTGAAACGAACAATAAACAATATTCCAGAAATATCAAAACATAATAGAAATACTAATATGAAAAAATACAGAAAAATACATACACAATAATACAAAATACGCATATTTGTATCGTAATACCCTTGTAGATAATAATATCTATAAAAAATTGACAATTATATGCCTGGTCATATATCATGATCCAATACTTACTGAAATACACGGTGCCAACATACCCCGTCAAAGAGTGCCAACTAGCTCCTGAGTGAAATATTAGGTTGAATTTTTTTTTCAAACTGCTCTTTATTATTGAATACAGAGACTGAAATATCAAAAAAAAATGGTCATGCATACGATTTCATGCAAAAAAACGTGCTATTTTCGGAGAAGTTAAAAATTTACTCACTTAGCGCGAAAAATGTGAATTGTCAATAGTTTCAAATTAACAAATGTCATAACGTTCTTACTTTCGCACACTATTCCAGTAGATGACAGCACACTCCACTTTTAATATATTGGAGTTTCGGCGGTAATTTTTTTTAATTTTGGCCCTGTGTCAACCTACCTCTGGTATTAACTCGTCCCGGTCTCCCCTAACCCGACAATGAACAACGAAATGTGAATGAATCATGAAAATTACTGTTCTCTACTTAGCGGCTGATTTTGGCGTAGCAGAGTTTCTTTTTTGTCGTCTTACTGTTTGTGACGTAACTTGTGAAAAAAAAACAATGATGGAACCTCGAAATACGCGGGAAGGCGCAGTTCTCGGGTTACGTCATAAGTGCGCCTAGTGCACACCCACTAGATTACGGCCTTTGCCATCAATATTGAGATCATTTGAGGGTAGATAAATTACACAAAATTCAAAGCAGTGCAAAGCACCTTGATTTCAAAGGGGAGAAAACTGCAGATTATGCAAGCCCGTTGAGAACAAAGAGAACAAAGAGATTCGGGTTATGTACAGGATAATATTTTGCGATACCTATTTTGCGGAAAAAATAGGTATCGAAATGCATGATTTGGTGAGTGGGTGAAAATCAAAATCACGATACAATAATCAAAGAAAGACCCGACCTTGAAACTGTAAAAACGACGCACTCTTGATGCACTGAAAATCACGTGCTCTTCACCACAGCTGATTCTCTTCTCTGTACGCGGCTGCCGCTCGCCCAACGCAGCGCCATCTGTCTCTCCTATCGGCAAACGCTACGAAAGTCAACGACCGGTGCTAGGACAATTCGTTCCGCGGAAAACTCGTCGCAAGTGAAGGCTTCGGAAGGTAAGGGGGTTATATTACACATGAAGACACAAGGGGGCTCAATAAAAGGATCTAAAAATCATGAACAAATACAAGCCTTGCTGAGCTCAACAAGGCTTCAAACGATATTGAAAACACAAGGGAGCCTTGTGGAGCTTCGAGAGGGCTCCGAATATCACATAGAGGCACAAGGTGCTTACTACTGCTTCGAAAGCCACGAAAAGATGTAAGGGGGCTCAGCATGCAGGGCTTAAAAAAACGTTGAAGAAACAAGGGGGCCCACGGCAGCTACGGGTGACACAAGAAGGCAACAGGAGGCTCACTGGAATTCTGATAGTCGCATTGAAGAACATAAGGGGGCTCACTAGGGCTCCAAGCTACACTCATGGAAACTAGGGGGCTCACTAGGGTTCCAAGCTACACGTATGGACACAAGGGGGCTCACTAGGGCTCCAAACTACTCTTGCGGGTACAAGGGGGCCCGATATAGAGCTCCGTATATCACATGAAGGCACAAGGGACTTACACTAGGGCTTCCAGCAATGTGAAAGCGCACAAGATGGCTTACTGGAATTATGAAAGCCACGAAAACACATAATGGGGTTCATTAGAGCTCTTAACGACACATAGGGCACAAGGGGCCTAACAAGAATCTGGAAATCACAGGAAAATGCAAGGGGGCTCCGTAGAACTTCATATAATATTGGTTACACAAGGGGGCCCGGGGGGCTCTTTACAACAAGAAAAGACAAAAGGGGGCTCACTGTATGATACTCTAAAAGCCAACGAAAGTGGACTGATTGGGGCTCCAAACTACACATAAGGGTACAAAGGGGACCCGATAGAGCTCCAAAAACCGAGGAAATACAACAAGGGGGCCCAATGGAGCTCTGTATAATCAAAAAAGGCAAAAGGAGGGTAACTGGGTTTGTGGAAGCCATTGAAAAACAAAAGGGGCTCACTAGGACTCCAAACTACACTAACCGGCCAAAGGGGTTCCGATAGGGCTCCGCATATCACATGAAGGCACAAGGGAGCCCAAGGAGCTTTATATAACAACAGAAGGCAAAAAGGGCTCACTGGAATTCCGGAAGCTACGAAAAAACACAAGGGGGCTCATTAGGGCTCCATACTACACTTGAAGACACAAGGGGGCTCTATAGGGCTATGAATATCACATGAAGGCACAAGGTGCTTACTGCTGCTCCGGAAGCCACAGAGAGATGTAAGGGGGCTCAGCACGGCTTCTAAAGACGTTTGAAGAAACAAGGGGGCCCACTGACGCTCTGGATGACATAAGACGGCAACAGAAAGCTTACTGGAATTCTGATAGTCATGGAAAAACACAAGGGGGCTCATTAGGGCTCCAAGCTATACTTATGGACCCAAGGGGGCTCACTAGGGCTCCAAACTACACTTGCGGACACAAGAGGGTAGTGATAAGGCTCCGTATATCACATGGAGGCACAAGGGACTTACACTAGGGCTTCCAGAAATGCAAAAGCGCACAAGATGGCTTACTGGAATTCTGAAAGCCACGAAAACACATGAGGGGGCTCGTTAGGGCTCCAATAGACACAAAGAGCAGAAGAGGCCTATGAAAAATCTAGAAATCACGGGAGAGTGTAAGGGAGCTCCGTAGAACTTCATCTGATATTAGTGACACAAGGGGCTCTTTATAACGAGATAAGGCAAAAGGGGACTCACTGCATAGAACTGAAAGCCAATAAAAACAAAAATGGACTGATTAGGGCTCCAAACTACACATAAGGGTACAAGGGGACCCGATAGAGCTCCGAAAGCCATAGAAATACGACAAGGGGGCCCGATGAAGCTCTTTATAATCAAGCTTATCTGCTTGCACAATGGGGCCCGATAGGGCTCCGAATATCACCTGAAGGCAGAAGGTGCTTGCTACTGCTGCAAAAGTCGCGGAAAGATGTAAGGGGACCCAGCAGAGCTTCAAAAGACGTTGAGGGAACAAGGGGGCCCAATGGAGCTCCGAATAACACAAGACGCAACAAAGGGGCTTACTGGAATTCTGATAGCCAGACAAAAAACAGGAGGGCTCATAAGGCGCCAAACTATACACTTGCGGACACAAGGGGGCTCCTTAGGGCTCCAAATGACGCAGGTCTCAGTAAAAATCAGAAAGTCACGGAAAAATGCAAGGGGGCTCAGTAGAGCTTCAAATTATATTGGTGACACAAGGGGGCCTAAGGGGCTCTAAGGGGGTTCATTAGAGCTCCAAATTATATTTGAAGAAACAAGGGATTAGGGGTCGAATATAACATAAAGGCACAAGGGACTAACTACTGCTCCAAAAGCCTATAGGAAAAGTGCAAGAGGGTCCAACAGAACTTCAAACGGTATTGAAGAGACAAGGGGCCCCATGGAGCTCTGTATAAGAAAATAACGCAAAATGGGGCTTACTGGTACCTACTCCGAAAGTCATGAAAAAACATAAGGAGGCTCAACGGGGCTCCAACTACACTTGAAGGCACAATGAGGCCCGATAGGGCTTCAACATGCCATGACGGCACAACGCTGCTGGCTGCTCCGGAATTCATGGAAAATTTGAGGGGGCCCAGTGAAGCTCTTGATAACACAAGACTGCAAAAGGGGCCTTATGGAAATCCTCGTGGAAATCTGAAAGCAATGAAAAACATAAGAGGACTCATTAGAGCTCAAAAATTACACTAGAGAAGATAAGGGGCTCGATGGGGGCCAAATATCTCATGAAAGTATAAGGGGGCTTACTGGTGCTCCCGTCAGTGGGTGCTCTCAAAGCTTGGTGTACTAGCAAAAATTCTCGGAATGATGCAAAGGGACTAAGCAGAGCTCCAAAGACATGAAGAAACCAGGGTGCGCAATAGGGCTCCAAATACTACAAAAAGGAATAAGGGGGCTTACTAAAGTTCAAAAAGCAACGAGAAAAGACAAAGGGACTTGTTAAAGTTGAGACAAAATGCAAAACATTATTCTGCGACGAATTGTCCGCGAGACGAATTGTCCGCGGGACGAATTGTCAGCTACGAATTGTCCGCGGGACGAATTGTCCGGTCACGCAACGACCGTACCTACTTCAGGTACCAACGTACAAACAAAACAAAGGGGGAATACCACAATACCTTTTTTTTGTGCAACCAGGAGTAAGTATTTTGATATGTATTCTTGATTCAGGTTTGAATGAACGTCTTTTTAAATACGGGTATCCACATGACCTCCCGAGTTGAAAAGATGTCTCTTCTCTCCGCAACTTTTGATCCCCAGGCCTAGTACTGTGGCAAACCGGGCTAGTCCAGCCCTGTGCCTCATATTTTATTTTTAAGGTTTACGCTGAACTACCGACTGTTGGAACTTTATTTCTAAAATAGGAACGAGAGAGAGAATTTCTTTTGACTGAAACATATTTTCTGTTTCCATATATTTATGAGGCTCAGAAAGTTATAAATCGCGTTGAAGAAATAAGCTACGGAAATGTCACGTACTACGTGACTCATTTTCGAGATAACCTAGGCTTACCGACCCGTCAGCAAAACATCCTAATTGCTAAGGCATTAGTTACATCCCTACCGTGGGACCAACTTCCTCCTAAAAAGGTCCGCTCTGATTGGTCCTCTAGACCACGGAATTATGAAATTAGACGAGTCTATAAGTAGAAGCTGAACAGAAGATGAGGAGACTTGACTGGCGGCCCGCGACTCGACGCGGTCATTATTCATTAATAAGCTATTTACAGTTAATTAACTAAGAATCACTTAATTTTGGCACCTCGGACGGTGCTCGGCCTGAGGCGCCGCTTTGGCGTCCAAGCGGCCGTAGAATTCCCGAATTTTGAGTGGTCATATTCCACAATTTCTCTGTAGAAAACGCGCGCGAGTAATCAATCAAATTCCGGCCTCATAGTACAAGGAAAACCGGACGCGCTTAAAACGCATAGTGATTTATCGTAATCTCGACCGTCGCACGTACTAATGTTTTGAAATAATTGAATTCACAGAGATGCGCTAAAACGCGGTGTTTCTTCGTCAACGCGGAAACCAATCGTCCTAAAAATATTACCCCTGTGTTTTCACGCGAGTGTTACCCTGTTGTTACCCAGGGTGGAACGTAAAGATAAAGTTCCCATCACTGTGATGTCAATGTATGCGGTAGGATTGACCCATTATTTTTTCATGCATGCAAAGCGCTCTTGCGGATGAAAAATGAGTCATCTGCCATAACACTGTCTAGCGACGCTTTCTCACACTCTGTACCTTTCTCTCTCGTATCCCCACTTACGTCATGTGCACGAGCCATGACGAATAAACGCCAAAATGGCGTCGTGACATTAAATTGCGTTACTCTCTCTCTTACGTCATCAAACGTCGCAGCGACAGCTGAGTTTTGTATTTGTTCACTCTAATCAGTTATTACAATTGCCATGCCACGAGGTGGCTACTATTGTGTATATTTTCGATCCTAGTTTTTGTTAGTGAACCTATGCAGGATTGTACTTGATAATTTTGCTTATTTGAATATGCAATTATTGTTGGTTTTGAAATCTCTCGTTTACCTGACCACCCTTCACATGTAGACAGATGGTTAGCTGGAGGTTTCTACTCTATTCAAATGTCTCGTCTGCCAGACTCATCTAGACAGACGCCTACCCCTAAGAGTTAAAGCCAGAAATACATTAGCTAAAATGCACGCTACTCCAATCAAGTTGAATTCTAGATGTGCCCAGATGGTCTATTCCCCTCCCCCTATGGATCTGCCTGTCCATATGAAATTATGTCTATTCCGTCTCTTTTCATAACTGCATTCAGGATGTCGTGTGCCGTATAGCATCTACCTCCACCTACCTCTAAGATAAAAAATTTCTAGTAGTAACACCAAATTTCGACTCATAACACTTTTATTCCTTCACAACTTCAAAATTAAGAGAGATAGAACTTTTTGAACAGTTTTCCAGCACTCTACTACATCTCCATATTACGCAGTTACACGGTGACTGGACACTTTTGAATCACCCTGTATTAAACTAGAAATCTTATAAAACTATGTGTGTGTTATATGTATGTATGTATCTATGTATGTGTTATAAAACTAAATTTCGCGTTCTGGCTAGTAATTTTGTGTTATAAGACGAAGCTTCCTAGATGGGAAAAAAAGCATGTACTGTCCCTTCTACGCGTTCGTACGGCACTTCCCAACTCAGTGCTTCAGTTAACAGCGCTTCATCAGGTCAAAGCTCAATATCTTCAAATTATCTTCACGAACAGTGATCACACTAATTTTCATTGGATGCTATCGTGGATGCTATGCTTGACTCACGCCACCACATAATTGCTCCCTTTCGCATTCCATAAAATCATCAAATGATCACCGCGTTTTGAGTGTAAGTATCTGTTCTCAGAGCACGCTCTTTATGCAATTCATTGTGTACCTTCTCGGGTGAAAAACAGTGCGGAAAATTCCTCAACCGTGAACTTTCTCTTACCCATACGCACACATAACACATAAATTAATTGATTCAAGGAAGCGTAAACAAAAACGTTCCCGATTAATGCTTACTTACACACAAAAACGCGTCGCCCGAAAAAAAAAACAACATTCCTCGCGGCACTCTGCCGGCCAACGGAATAATTAAAAGGTGTAATCAATCAACTCGAGCAGTCGTGGAAAAATTCAAATTGAAGGGAGAACCGCCGAGAAAAACAAATGAAGAGGGTGATCTCATGCGTGCATGTATATAGGTGTATGCTTGGAATGGATATGCCCATTTCGAAATGGGCCAATTATCAAGAAGAGGGTCACGGTTGAGTGCGGCGAGAAGAAAAAAAAGGCAAAAAGGAGGCATGTCTGATGGTCATCAATCAACGTGGAGCCGGTCCTGTCACAAGCGGTTGCAAAAAAGCATGATGGGCGTTTAGTAAATAAAGCACCCCGACGGCAATAAGGAGGAATATCGGCGTGGTGAATAAAACACGAGAGACGCGCGCGTGGATCTGGAATTTCATACATAACAGAGCAGAGAGGAATTTGGAATTTTTCTTTTTCTGTCCGGAGCTCATACGAGATATTATGAGAGGTCGGGAGTATTACGAGTGGGGTTGGGAAAAGTGGTGATATAGCGGGGGAACAAACCTGTCAATAGAACTCTCATTGAGACCTATAAATTGATTCCAGCAATTTGTGTTAGTTGTTGCTCTTGGATCGTGATTTACGCACTACCAGTACACACAATCACGTTGGAATAACGTTTACCATCGAACCAAGTAGCCATTATGCAGTAACATTGATCCATAACGTTGGAAGCATATTCATACCTGTTATCCAAAACAACTTTACTGGCAAACAAATATTCAATTTTACTTCAACCAAAGATTCAACTTTTAACCACGCACTCAACGTCAATTAAACCATGTGTGCAACGTCACTTCAACCATTCATTCAACGTCATGTCAACTATACATTCAACCTCGTATTCATTCAACGAAATTGGTAAACAATTTTTTTTCATGGACGATGGGTAATTCTTGGCCGCACCGAGCCACTGACTGTGGTGAACGAGTTCTTCTAGAGGAACAATGTCAGGCGCATGGTATGGCCGACCATGTCACCCGATATGAACCCAGTTGAGCACGTATGGGATCTTCTGCAACGCCGGTTGACAAACAGAGAACCTACAGCAAGGAGCGTGGATAAATTAACTTGATTCATACAGGAAGAATGGGTGGATCGAGGGGTGGCTGTTCAATGGCAGTTGATTGATAACTGCATCAGACGGCATCACAGAAGGGCCTGGCAGTTGAGGAGGTCGCAGGAGGTCAGACTCGTTATTGATTTTGATTATGAGTTTACATACTCTTCCACGTTTGCGTCTGACAAAAATAAATCTTTAATAATGGTTTTCATCTACTCACAGCGTTTTTATAAAAATTGAATTAGTGCACTATCTATCATTTTGGTGATTTTTTTTGGAACGGACTCACCCCAGATTTTTCACCACAAAAAGTTTTCCAGGAATACGCCGAAACAGCTGGTACCGATCGGCCCAAACTATCAAACAGATGGGATGACCGGAAAAATCCAGAGAAGTCAAACGACCGTTAAAACTTGAGAGGCGGTGTGAGAAAAATTCAAAACGCCGAAATTCCTGGAAATGCAGCAGAAAAAATAAATTAGCTTTGATAATCCAAAAACGCGTCGCTGGCTGAAATAGTTTGATTTGGCCAAGTGTCAGCTCTTTATCTTGCACAGGATGAAAGTTATGAATTTTTCAAGTTGAAAGTCTTCTTTTCGCTCTCCTGAAAAGTAGCATTTATCGACTCACAATGTCCTTTGATTCGCACGTCGAACTTTCGAAAAAAAAAACATACGATGTTAAAAATATTTGAAACGAGACGCTTGATAACGAACAAGAAATAAAAACAGGGGGTCCTATTTCAAAAAATCAAGTTATGATGGCCCTTCAAAATTTTCCAAAATCAATGTATCACAGCAAGAAGATGCCAAAACGGAAATGGGTGATCTTACAGCCAAAAGGTACTCTAGGCTATTGTTGAGACATGGGCAAAGCCTCAATTTGATATTTGTGACTCCAAAAATGATCGAAAAGGCCTCTTTTTCGATTTGACCATAGTTACGTTCTGGAACTGTGAGCGTCCTTGAGACATGACTGATGGCTTTGATTCTTCCGTCTGGGAAACGATGCATGATGCACGCGCCGATTCCATCTCGTGAAACGCCTGCTGTAACGTTAATTTCCAGTTTGGAATTATAGTGCGTCAGTGCCAAATCTGATTGAAAAATGGTTTTGAATGTCTCGAAGGCTTTTTGGCATTGTGCTGACCAATTCCAAGAAGCTTCTTTCTCCAATAGGCTGTCCAGAGGTTTGCGAAGATCGTGAACCTGAGGGATGAATTTGCCGTAGTAATTTATGGCCCCCAACAATGATCGAAGTGTGGACACATTGTGAGGCGGACGCTGACGATTGATTTGATTTTATCAGGATCTGGCCGCAGTCCATTTTTATCTATGATGTTTCCTGGATACCAGATTTCTGACATCGCAAACTTGCACTTGTTTTTTCTCACACGGAATCCATATTCTTGAAGCTTTTGCAGGAGTTCGGTCAGATTCGCGTTGTGCTCCAGTTCATCTTCACCTCCGCCTATGATGTCATCCATGTAGGCATGCACTCTTGAAATTCCGGCTATCATAGCGTCCATGATCTGTTGGAAAATTCCAGGTGCCGATTTGATACCTGCGGGAAGTAGGGCGAATTGGAATAATCCTCTGTGCGTGCTGATCGTCAGGTATTTTCTTGATTCTTCTTCAGCTTCAACTTGTAGATACGCATCGGAAAGATCCAACTGACTGAAAATTGTGCAATCAGTCATTCCCGCAAAAATTGTTTCCGGTAGGGGAAATGGATGTCTGTGAAACTCCAGCGCGCTGTTCAAACCCGTTGAGAAATCAGCACACACTCGAATACTGCCACACTTCTTTCTGACCACGACTATTGGTGCCGCCCATTCTAAATATTCCACCTTCTCAATAATCCCTGCGTTTTCCATCCTTTGAAGCTCTCTATCCAGCTGTGGAAGTACTGCATACGCCACTGGTCGTCTGGGTCTGAAGACTGATTGGCTGTTTGGTTTCAATAGCAATGATGCTTTCGTCTTCGTGCATAGGCCCAAATCAGGATTGATTACGTCTGGAAATTGATTCGAGATTTCATCCATTGAATTCGATTTCGTCACCTGCTTGAACAAACTATTGATGGTTTGATCTGCCACATCGAATGCCTCAATCCAGTCCAGGCCCAGGACATTTAAATTTGACTGAGTTGGTGTGACGGAGCATCCGAGAGTTTTTGGAACATTGTTGAGGATGGCTCGGCAGTCGAATTCTAATTGAAGTTTGTATTCATCTCCTGAGGTGTTTCTTGCTTGCTGATTTGGAGCTCTTCCCGGTGGCTGTCCCACTTTATACCATGTTTTTTTGGAAACTACTGTGATGTCTGAGCCGGTGTCCAGCTGCAGGCTGACAGGTGTAGAACTCAGTTGAACCTTAACGAAAAATATTTTTGTAGATTCGACCCGATTTACCACTGTACTAATTGTGTAATTGGTTCTTGATCTTGTGTGTAGTACTGCTCTCCCTTCTTCGCAAACTTCTTTTTGTTATTCACTTCACAATAGCCTTCCTTGTGTCCAGTCTTCTTACATTGTTTACACTGATGAGACCTGAACTCGCAATTTCTTGAGTACCTAATGGAGTTGTCCGCAAAACCAGCATGGTCGGCTGCCTGCCGAAATCGTGGTTGGTTTTCTTCTGACGTCTCGGATCTGGCCCGTTCGATACTGCATTACGTTTACCACTGACCCTGACCTCTCCAGTATCGCCGTATCTTGTTTGAGGTTATGTAACTTTTAACATTTATTTGTGAGCTCTTCGACATTGAAATCATCTGGTTTGGCATCAATCAACGACAAATGCTCTTCAAACAGTTTTAGGGTGGCATTCTAAAATTTTATAAGTTAGGTTCCACGTGTCGCAAAAATACCAAGTTATCCTCGTCGCCAGTGTTGCATTCGTTCGTTCCTGTTTGAACGCTTCTTCAATAATTAATGGATGGCCAAGACTTTTGAGATAATCTATTATTGGACAAAGTAGGTAAAGCGTCGGTTGAGCCAGACGTTTCTAGGGACTTTTATCTGGTGACTTTTGGTTGGCAACACTGAATCTAGTGACTTTTTTGACAGGTCGTTAAGCATTGGATCTGTATTACCGGCATTTGACAGGTGGCGCGGGAAATTTGAAAAGTATTTGGTTTATCTGGTGACTTTTGATTATCATTACTGAATCTAGTTACTTTTTGACCGGTCATCAGGCAATGGCTCTGTATCACCGGATTTTGACATTTGGCGGATTTTAACGTGCGGGAAATTTGAAAAGTACGTAATTAACTCCTTCATGGAGCCAAAATTGAGTAGCTTGGAATTCTTATAGCTCAGTCTGATTATTTTCACTTTGCAAACGACATCACTTCTATTCTCGGGTGCTGGGAAGGCAAAGAGACCCACTGTAGGCTCTTAGAGAAAATCGTTGATAGTGTGAATTCAGTAACTGGATCAGGTTGACAGTATAAGGCTCTTAGAGAGAATCGTTGATAGTGTGAATTCAGTAACTGGATCAGGTTGACAGTATAATTCTAGTTATTGTAGTTGTGATGAGAACATTCCAGGTGAGTACTACAAAAAAAAAAATCAAAAATTGTATGTTATGTCTAACAGGATATTATAATACAAGTTTCATAAGACATAGTATTGTTGGGGGGCACGGAAAATGAACGAGTGAATATGCCTCCACGACCGTGAGGCTTATTGTTTGTAGGTATATGCATTTCAACTACCTGAGAAGTCGTACCCAAAATAACGGCTCTTGCCAACAGGGAATTGGTTGAAGGCCTTTTTTCTTATAATTTATAAGGTTATGACGGTATTACGGGGGCATAATTATTGAAAATAAAACATGCTAATTGTCGCAAGGCCCTTAAGGTCGTGAGTCGAGTGGCGTGACAATATCCACCATGTAAACCGTGGTAATAAGTTTGAATTTGAACAATCTATACTGTTTATCCGCGTAACCAGTCTTTTTTCCATCAACTGTGGTCATTTCACAGAGTTTTAACAAGAGATTGATTTTTTTTTCAATAAAGTTTGACCATCGAATCTGTGGGTGATATTTTTTTTGCATAAGCATGAGACATTACATTGAAGAAGATCGATGGAATTGGCTAAGCTTTGCGTGGGGTAGGTATAATATACAGCGAGCCGCGGCTTTTCAGTCGTTTTCAAAAATCCGGAACTATCGACCAGGGGCCTGTATCGAAATAGAATTTTTTTGTCAAAAGAAAGCTCAATTTTTTCTAAATATAACCCGTACATATAGTAATGTGTTTCCATAAGAATATGTACTTAAATAAATGAATTGTCCGCATAAACATAGTGAAAATTAAACTTACACGAAAAACACAAACACGGCACAGCACCAACCCATGAGGCTGCTAGATAACGAATGCAAACGCACCACCACCACCTGTCGACTGGGTGGTTGTTCGTAACTTCTTACCTGAAAAGCCCTAAGCTATTTATTTTTTTTTTACCTGAAAGATCGTGTCTAAACAGGAATTTTTAGTATCATATGCACATACTCACGAAGCCACCAGATAATCAATAATTATTATATAAATAGAAACTTTATTTGAAAATTACTTTGTGCTTATCACATAATGCTCCGACTTGAAAAATATCAGCGCTGAATTTTGTCAGTCCAGTACGGCAATGTAAAAATAAAAAAATATAAAAGATATAAGTATTCAGGAGCTCAATGTGTTGAAAAGATGTTTTAATGAAAACTTTTAACATATGGACAAATTTACATAAAAATACCTCATGTTTTTCAATGCTCAAAGGTATTAGCCTAAAATGTTAGCGATTATCGATTGCATTGAGTATACCTGCCTACTGAAATTTTTCAAGTACCTGAGGGTCTAATATAAACGACTCTAGCAAGCCAGCATTTTATAAGAATTTTCTACTTGACCGACCTTGAATTTTCAATAAATACCCTTTGATTACCAGGTTGAGAAAGAACGAATGAATACGAGAGGTAGCCAGTAGTGTAGGTAGCGCGACCGAAGAAATTAACAAGAGAGCTTTGCAGCATTGCCCACCCGCTGACGAGTGCTCTTCAAGCTACAAATATCTCCGGATCAAATATGTACCAAGCCATATGCGTAGTATCAGAATGGTGCATCTTAATACTTAACTCGGCCCTTTCAGGATGTACCTATGGGAGAAGTTTGTGCAAATAAAAATACGCACTAGTTATTGGTTACAGCTTTGTTCATTTCAGATTTTCAAACAGTTCCATACTCCTATCCTTACCTTAGATATGAAAGATTTTATTGTATCTATCTATGTACTAACAAGACTCTAAGAATTTTCATTCACATGTTCGAAAATATTTGCAGTCATTTCTTACAATAATTGAAGGGTTTGACTGTCGAAGAGACAAATATGGTTCCGCCAGCTAATGATGTTGGATATAAGAATCCAAGCTCGCATAGAAGGTCGAACGCAACCCGTTGACGCCTCTAATATTATTATCCCACTTTCTCGTCGTCTTCCTTCCAATAAAAGTACCTCGCCAACATTAGCACTTTTGGAAGTTTTTAAATACACTAACTTATCTGTAACTGCGCCTGGGTCGGTAGGACAGCCATATTCTTCATTTTTTTTCAATTCACTGAAATTCTTTGCCACTTCTTTTGAGGCTGGAGCCTAACTTGGAGAGATTTCTATAGGTCCTTATTGGTGCAGATTGACCTTTTGTCGAGAATCCAAATCGGTAGCAAGAAGCATCATGGACAAAGTCATCATCACTCATTTCATCATCCATTGTCTCACCGCTGTCCGTCGTTTTCAGATTTTGAGAGAAGGTTACTTCTAATTGATAAGATCTCGAGTGTATTGCAGATGTAGATGAACTGGTTCCGCACCTACGACGTTGGAATTTTTTTTGTGTCCATACTTGTTTTGTTGAAGATATGTTAGCTCGGGACATATTCTTCAAGAAAACTGAGCTATTTTCAATATTTTGTAGGATATATGCGATGGCAGGGCCTTCTTCTCTTTAGTTTCTCGCACCAAGCGTGCTAACATAGACTTTAAAATACCGAAAACTCGGGCACTTGTTCTAACCTAGGTCTCTCGAAGGACTTTAGTTATAGCGCTTTGAATTTTTTCGGAAATATTTCTCTTGCTTTCTGCAGCTCTACCTTCTATCGTTATCAAAAGCTCGATCATTTCTGGATATTTTGCTCCCGCTCATTCAAATATACAGATACTCTTCATTTCACGTTTTACTTATCTCAGCATGATGAATAATCTCACCATTATTTTGTCTCCATCGATTGTCCCCTTTCAGTGTCCACTTCAATGTCACCTTTGTACTCTTCAATTGTCCCTAACGTGTCCCTAACGTGTCTCTAACGTGTCCCTAACGTGTCTCTAACGTGTCCCTAACGTGTCTCTAACGTGTCCCTAACGTGTCTCTAACGTGTCCCTAACGTGTCCCCTATGTCACTTCCAATGTCCCATATGTCCCATGTGTCTCCTTCAATTGTCTGTTTGAAGGACAGCCAGAACATCACCATCATCAATCATCATCGTCATCAACCCCGATCATAGATGATAGCGTTCGCATTCATCGTCTCAACTCCTTTCATCAACGACACCATCATCAATCATCATCGTCATCAACCCGATCATAGATGATAGCGTTCGCATTCATCGTCTCAACTCCTTTCATCAACGTCATCATCGTCAAACATCATCATCATCAACCCCGATCATAGATGCTAACGTTGATGAAAGGAGTTGAGACGATGAATGCGAACGCTATCATCTATGATCGGGTTGATGACGATGATGATTGATGATGGTGACGTTGATGAAAGGAGTTGAGACGATGAATGCGAACGCTATCATCTATGATCGGGTTGATGACGATGATGATTGATGATGGTGACGTTGATGAAAGGAGTTGAGACGATGAATGCGAACGCTATCATCTATGATCGGGGTTGATGACGATGATGATTGATGATGGTGACGTTGATGAAAGGAGTTGAGACGATGATTGCGAACGCTATCATCTATGATCGGGGTTGATGACGATGATGATTGATGATGGTGATGATGATACTGGTGATGGTAATGATGATCAACCTTCTCTATACTGGAATAAAAAAAAAAAAGATGGAATTACATGACCTAGGTGTCATACTTTCGCGAGATCGCTATCTCACCTTGCGCTGAGACAAATTCGAAGACTGGCGTCTCCATGGCTCCAGAGGGGACAATTGAAGAGTACAAAGGTGACATTGAAGTGGACACTGAAAGGGGACAATCGATGGAGACAAAATAATGGTGAGGAGGATCAGGTTAGGAGTATAGAGACTTAGCGGTTAAAGCATGACGACTTGGCAGACAGAGCATGACTACTAGAACTTCTCGCTATACGCTGTCCACTGGCAAAGTCTGCATACGTCGGCCTTTTGAGTCGTCATGCTCTGCCCGCCGAGTCGTCATGCTTCAACCGCTAAGTCTCTATACTCCTGACCTGATCATTGTGACACGGTATAAACACAAACAAATTGAATCATTTAATTGACAAACAGACAATTGAAGGAGACACATGGGACATATGGGACATTGGAAGTGACATAGGGGACACGTTAGGGACACGTTAGAGACACGTTAGGGACACGTTAGAGACACGTTAGGGACACGTTAGAGACACGTTAGGGACACGTTAGAGACACGTTAGTGACACGTTAGGGACAATTGAAGAGTACAAAGGTGACATTAAAGTGGACACTGAAAGGGGACAATCGATGGAGACAAAATAATGGTGAGATTATTCATCATGCTGAGATAAGTAAAACGTGAAATGAAGAGTATCTGTATATTTGAATGAGCGGGAGCAAAATATCCAGAAATGATCGAGCTTTTGATAACGATAGAAGGTAGAGCTGCAGAAAGCAAGAGAAATATTTCCGAAAAAATTCAAAGCGCTATAACTAAAGTCCTTCGAGAGACCTAGGTTAGAACAAGTGCCCGAGTTTTCGGTATTTTAAAGTCTATGTTAGCACGCTTGGTGCGAGAAACTAAAGAGAAGAAGGCCCTGCCATCGCATATATCCTACAAAATATTGAAAATAGCTCAGTTTTCTTGAAGAATATGTCCCGAGCTAACATATCTTCAACAAAACAAGTATGGACACAAAAAAAATTCCAACGTCGTAGGTGCGGAACCAGTTCATCTACATCTGCAATACACTCGAGATCTTATCAATTAGAAGTAACCTTCTCTCAAAATCTGAAAACGACGGACAGCGGTGAGACAATGGATGATGAAATGAGTGATGACGACTTTGTCCATGATGCTTCTTGCTACCGATTTGGATTCTCGACAAAAGGTCAATCTGCACCAATAAGGACCTATAGAAATCTCTCCAAGTTAGGCTCCAGCCTCAGAAGAAGTGGCAAAGAATTTCAGTGAATTGAAAAAAAATGAAGAATATGGCTGTCCTACCGACCCAGGCGCAGTTACAGATAAGTTAGTGTATTTAAAAACTTCCAAAAGTGCTAATGTTGGCGAGGTACTTTTATTGGAAGGAAGACGACGAGAAAGTGGGATAATAATATTAGAGGCGTCAACGGGTTGCGTTCGACCTTCTATGCGAGCTTGGATTCTTATATCCAACATCATTAGCTGGCGAAACCATATTTGTCTCTTCGACAGTCAAACCCTTCAATTATTGTAAGAAATGACTGCAAATATTTTCGAACATGTGAATGAAAATTCTTAGAGTCTTGTTAGTACATAGATAGATACAATAAAATCTTTCATATCTAAGGTAAGGATAGGAGTATGGAACTGTTTAAAAATCTGAAATGAACAAAGCTGTAACCAATAACTAGTGCGTATTTTTATTTGCACAAACTTCTCCCATAGGTACATCCTGAAAGGGCCGAGTTAAGTATTAAGATGCACCATTCTGATACTACGCATATGGCTTGGTACATATTTGATCCGGAGATATTTGTAGCTTGAAGAGCACTCGTCAGCGGGTGGGCAATGCTGCAAAACTCTCTTGTTAATTTCTTCGGTCGCGCTACCTACACTACTGGCTACCTCTCGTATTCATTCGTTCTTTCTCAACCTGGTAATCAAAGGGTATTTATTGAAAATTCAAGGTCGGTCAAGTAGAAAATTCTTATAAAATGCTGGCTTGCTAGAGTCGTTTATATTAGACCCTCAGGTACTTGAAAAATTTCAGTAGGCAGGTGTACTCAATGCAATCGATAATCGCTAACATTTTAGGCTAATACCTTTGAGCATTGAAAAACATGAGGTATTTTTATGTAAATTTGTCCATATGTTAATAGTTTTTATTAAAACATCTTTTCAACACATTGAGCTCCTGAATACTTATATCTTTTATATTTTTTTATTTTTACATTGCCGTACTGGACTGACAAAATTCAGCGCTGATATTTTTCAAGTCGGAGCATTATGTGATAAGCACAAAGTAATTTTTAAATAAAGTTTCTGTTTATATAATAATTATTGATTATCTGGTGGCTTCGTGAGTATGTGCATATGATACTAAAAATTCCTGTTCAGACACGATCTTTCAGGTAAAAAAAAATAAATAGCTCAGGGCTTTTCAGGTAAGAAGTTACGAACAACCACCCAGTCGGCAGGTGGTGGTGGTGCGTTTGCATTCGTTATCTAGCAGCCTCATGGGTTGGTGCTGTGCCGTGTTTGTGTTTTTCGTGTAAGTTTAATTTTCACTATGTTTATGCGGACAATTCATTTATTTAAGTACATATTCTTATGGGAACACATTACTATATGTACGGGTTATATTTAGAAAAAAAATTAACTTTCTTTTGACAAAAAAATTCTATTTCGATACAGGCCCCTGGTCGATAGTTCCGGATTTTTGAAAACGACTGCAAAGCCGCGGCTCGCTGTATATTATACCTACCCCACGCAAAGCTAAGCCAATTCCATCGATCTTTTTCAATGTAATGTCTCATGCTTATGCAAAAAAAAAATCACCCACAGATTCGATGGTCAAACTTTATTGAAAAAAAAAATCAATCTCTTGTTAAAACTCTGTGGAATGACTACAGTTGATGGAAAAAAGACTGGTTACGCGGATAAACAGTATAGATTGTTCAAATTCAAACTTATTACCACGGTTTACATGGTGGATATTGTCACGCCACTCACGACCTTATGGGCCTTGCGACAATTAGCATGTTTTATTTTCAATAATTATGCCCCCGTAATACCGTCATAACCTTATAAATTATAAGAAAAAAGGCCTTCAACCAATTCCCTGTTGGCAAGAGCCGTTATTTTGGGTGCGACTTCTCAGGTAGTTGAAATGCATATACCTACAAACAATAAGCCTCACGGTCGTGGAGGCATATTCACTCGTTCATTTTCCGTACCCCCCAACAATACTATGTCTTATGAAACTTGTATTATAATATCCTGTTAGACATAACATACAATTTTTGATTTTTTTTTTGTAGTACTCACCTGGAATGTTCTCATCACAACTACAATAACTAGAATTATACTGTCAACCTGATCCAGTTACTGAATTCACACTATCAACGATTCTCTCTAAGAGCCAACAGTGGGCCCTTCGCCTTCCCAGCACCCGAGAATAGAAGTGATGTCGTTTGCAAAGTGAAAATAATAAAACTGAGCTATAAGAATTCCAAGCTACTCAATTTTGGCTCCATGAAGGAGTTAATTGTTGTCAATAATGATGATGATTCCAACATTCTGCCTCGCGACCGGCACATCAGAACTGCCGACCATCAAGTTGACGTGTTAAGTGTACTTCGACTTTGGGTGAATGATGTTTGTACTGAGAAATTGTATTAAAAATGTACCTCGATTTCAGGTCATTGATATTTGTGTGATCAACCCTATAAATTCGTTTATTATAATTTGTTTGTGCCTTAATTCAAATTTCAAATAATTTTATATGGTATAATCAACTAAGAAATTGTATTAAAAGTACCTACTCCTATTTTAAAGTATTCAATGTTTGTGTAATCAGCTATAAAAATCGCTCATGAACACCTGTTTTGGCCTTATTTGAATTTCGCGTAATTGCCTATGTAAGTAACTAAGAAATTGTATTGAATGTACTTCGATTTTGAGTAATTCAAGTTTGTATTATTCAACACTGTAAATTTGTTTATGATCACCTCTTCGTGCCCTATTTTGAATTTCATGTAATTGTATATTATGTAATCAAAAGAAGTAGTCAAATGTACTTCGATTTTATGTTCGTGTGCATATCTTCTATGTATAATCAACTCTGTAAATTTGTTTATTATCACCTGTTTGTGCCTTATTTCAAATTTCATGTAATGGTATGCGGTAATCAGCTGAGAAATTGTATCAAATGTATTTCGATTTCAAGTAAATAATGTCTGTATACCTAGCTATGAAAAGTCATTCATGCTCACCTGTTTGTACCTTATTTTAAGTTTCACGTAATTGTCTATGTAAGCAACTAAGAACATGTATTAGATGTTTTTCGATTATAGGTAGTTGATGCCTGTATACTCAGCTATGAAAAATCGTTCACGATCACCTGTTTGTGCCTTATTTTAATTTGACGTAATTGTCTATGTAAGCAACTAAGAAATTTTATCGAACGTACTTCGATTTCAAGTAATTTTAGTAATTAATGTTTGTATGTATAATCAACACTGTAAATTTGTTTATGATCACCTATTTGTGCTTTATTTTGAATTTAATATAATTGTCTATGTAAGCAGTTATGTGAATTAAACTACGAATAAATCATGATGTTGAGGTCTTACCCTGAACTGTATGTAATTATTGTCTATGTAACTAGCACAGTATATTGGTCTGTCAATAAAACGGTTCTATTTGCTTGCGTTTATATACAAAAAATAACTATTGAAACCAAACTACTTGAGCGTTTGCAAGGGTTAAGATACAATGAGGAGTGCTTCAGTAGGTATAGGGAATTCAAACATCCCGCGCTTTCAAGCTAACAAATGTCTCCTGCCAAACACAATCTGTGACCTAACCTGTCAAATCCAAATTCCACGTACTTTTCAAATTTCCCGCACGTTAAAATCCGCCACATGTCAAATGCCGGTAATACAGATTAAATGCTTGACGACCAGTCAAAAAAGTCACTAGTTTCAGTGATAATAACCAAAAGTCACCAGATAAACTAAAAACTTTTCAAATTTCCCGCGCCACCTGTCACCTGTCAAATGCCGGTAATGCAGATCCAATGCTCAACGACCTGTCAAAAAAGTCACTAGATTCAGTGTTGCCAACCAAAAGTCACCAGATAAAAGTCCCTAGAAACGTCTGGCTCAACTGACCCCTTACCTACTGGACAATATTTACAACAAATTTGAAGTGCTATTATTCAGCTCTTTTCTTGTCATTGGTTGACGTGCCGGTCTTCTGCCTTCTTGTCTTCTGTCAGTTGTCCAGGGCTGCCTACAGTAGTAGTGCAAAATAAATGAAAATTACACCAGAAAGCGGTCAAATCAGCTAGTAAACATTGCGGGACTTCCAAAGTAAAAATGAGTACATCGTGGGCATTGAAACCTCAATAATTGAAATGTACCTGAATTGATCGAGGAGATTTCGAAGAGATTTAAACGCAGTGGAACATTTGCAGAGGTTTTGGCAGGAAACAAGGAATTTAGTTAACGTCAGGGGTAGGGGAAGAGGACGCGCTGGAAGCCTGTAGGGAGAGGTTGAAGAAGAGACTTGGTCCCAAGCTTGGTCCTAAGCATTGCAAGAAAACTGTTGTAAAAGCCGAGTTTCTTCGATTGTGATTTAACCGAGGATTCAACTGTTGAACAAATTCATAGCGAATAATTATCAACGCTCGAGTCACAGCGAGTTGATCAGTCACTCACAGTGTGAAACAAACTTCTGAATTGCAGTATCACTTGACACTTTTTGAGAAAGTGATTTTTGTGTTTGTTGGTGATGAGTGGTAGGTACTTAGCTACGAGCAAATTGATCAACGGGATAGGCCGTTTCTGAAAATTTGTACGAGGGAATTTGAAAAGTCAGTTTACATTGCAATTACTCACAAAGAGACACGTCCTTTCCGTGAAAAGTAATGTGGAAAGAATTCAAGATTTGCAACTTGTTGGCGACAGCTCCGGTCTGATGTTCTATTTGAAACATTGTTATTGTTTCATCAGAACAACAAGAAAACTCACAAAAAGATCAGCCGCTAGCCATGAAATCTGTGAAGCCTTGATGTTCGTTCTTGAATTCAAGAATCCCTAATTGGAGCCACCTCCATTCGCTATTCTGAATTCAATTACTGCAATTAGTTAGTGACGCGCCGTGGGTGTCCGATGAAAGTTTGGACACATCACGAAGAGACGGTAATACAATGATAAATTCCAGAGCTATTTATTGGAAAGCCGAAACATTTCTCACTTACCTCATGTCCAACTTGGAATCATCAATGAGAAAGTAGCCAAAGACAAATACCTTTCTTGCAAGCCCAACATAAAGTTATATGCTTGTGGGCTGATCGTGCACCCAAATGCACCTCACCTTGGAGCCAGTCCGGATGGGATAATACATGACGGAGAGCATGGATTCGGAGTGCTAGAAGTAAAGTGCAAGAGTAAGGAAATGTGTTCTACACTAAGTGAAGCTTGTAAATCAAAAACATTTTGTTTGAGAAGAGATAAGAACAATAAATTATAGCTTCAAATCACAGGCATTCTTATTATCATCAGATCCAAGGTCAAATGATGATCTCCGGGTTACTTTGGGGCGACTTTGTAATATATTTCATTAAAAGTGAAGAAATTTTTATTGAACGGATATATTTTGATGAGCCACTGGCAACAAAAATGTGTAGAACATTGACTGATGTGTATAACATGTATTTTGACTAAATTTATATACAAAATATTTTGGTAGGTATGTACATAAGGAATAATGAAATCAATAGTGATATTATTCACTTTCATAATCCACTGCAGAGAAATCTTGGTTGGTATATTTGTGGTATATTTTATATATATTTTTTTATAAAAAAAACATCTTCATACACTTTATCATTAATTAAAAATATCATTGTGCACAATAATCATTCATCCTCAGAACTGTCACAAGCTTCAATACATTCTTCATCTTCAAAGGCTTCTTTTTCTTCCTGCTCCTCTCCTTCAATAACATTCTCTACTAAGCAAATGGGATATCTGAAGTTTGTAAGTATGCAACAAACGAAGTATATTTGTTCCACAGATCCCAAGATGGATACTGGCAGGTCATGTTTTAAAATGTTATAGTTCTTCAACCTTCCTATCGTTCTTTCTACATGTAAACGTTCATGTGCTATTTTTCTTGTGACTTGAACCTCATCGGGACTGAATTGTAATCCACTTATACGATAGACTGGTATATTTAATTCAAGATTTACATCTTTAAACAGTGATTCTACATTGAACCCTTTATCGGCTGAGATGATGTCGCCTTCGTAAACTTCACCTTCATCAATTTTTTTTTTCAAGAATTTTCAAAAAACCACTTTCTTGAATTATTTGTTTATCAGATATGGATCCAGAAAAGAGATTTGAGGCAAACAATATAGCCCCATTTGGAGCTGTCATGATTAATGACTTCAGAGTTGTAGAGCTTTTATAGTTGGAATAGCACTGACTTTGTCGTACCATAGATGATGGTTTTTGAATAAAAAATTCTGTGCAGCTAATGCTTCCAATTACATTTGGATATTTCTCTTTAAATTCCTTACTTGTGTGCTTCAGTAAGACATCCCTATGAGGCCAAATGTTGAGGCTTCCTAGTCGAACATACATCAAATTGATCCAACACAAGCAAATTCTGCAAGCACTACTTGTTGACATACCAAACATATCTCCAAGAGTTTCATAGTCAAAACCTCTCCGAAGTTTAAGAAGTGTTAAAAAAAATTGATTCTTTGCTGACAACTTTGAAGAATGTAACTTTGATTTTGGTGAACATTTTTGCGAAGAATTTAAATCATCGGTGTTGCCTGATGATAAAAAAAATTTGAATAGAATTTCAAATATTGCATAATTTTGAACTCCTGTATAGTACAGAACTTTTGAGTCATTATTGGCAAATCTCTCGATGCAAAATATACTACTCTTGACATAAGTACAACAATTTTCATTGCTGTTTTTCAACTGAACCTGATCTAACAGTGATTTCATATAAGAAAGTTCTTCTTTCAACTGGGAGCTGTCAAAAAGTGTTTCAACTAATGTTTGTTTGATAGACATGTCACTACAGTCTGTTTGTGCTTCGGCATCAACACACATGTGTGAGTTCACATGATTATTAAGTACTATGTCTGAATATTCACAAATCGAGCTTTGCGATTTTGACAAATTACTTTCAGTTGAAATATCTTTCTTGTCCTCATTCTTTTGCTCTTCTGTTGATGCTGACGTGAATGTTAATGATGCATTTTGTGTAGAATCTACTACTCGATCCACTGGCGAAGCCTCTTGAGCATCATACGATGTCCATGGAAACACACTAGGAACTGAGTTCTTTTTCAGCCTTTTCACACTTCCGGCCATCCAGTAGTCATCTTTGAGAAAATGGTCCGAACATACCTACATAAACAAATGAATTATAAATCAATTACTTACAAATGATGCATTATGCACCTACCCTGTCGTATTTGAATGGATTTGGTATCTGTGTTTTCACCATCCACAGTTTTCGTAAATCTTGATGAACTGGGAAGGCATGAAACGAAAGCGCAGACCCCTTCTGTGTTTTACTACGGCAAGAACGTATGCAACATTTGGGACCCATTTTTGTGTTGATTTTACCAGTTTGCCACGCTCTGATGCCCAAGGCTGATGCACGAAATTTTAGGTTATGTTTACTGAATATCACTTTCACTGAAATTGACCGTCAAAAATTCAAAAGTGACGTGGTGGTGGCATGGTGCTTGATAACCTTGACAGGGCACGGTGCAATGTGCGCGTACGCATCTTTCTCTGACGTCAGAGGGGGCGTGTAAATAGGAAAGGTGGATTCCATACACAGTGAGCTAGCTGTGTAACCCTTCCACCAAACTACAGCTGTAGTGGAATGTGTAAGCGCATACAAATAAAACTGGAGTATTTTCTACTAGTTTTGTCACTATCAGAACCTCGATCAGAACATTCAAAACCGTATGGTTAATGGGTATATCCTGGGAATTCTGATTGGTCAGGATTTTAGGATATTCCACCGTTAAGCCATATAGAAAGTATCAGTTCCCAAATAAGGGATCACACTTACAAACATGTCAACATAGATCCAAATAGAAATTGTTGTGATCCAATGGAGCCGTATCTACAGGGTGTCCCAGCGAAAACAGCCCAGCGCAATTTTCTCAGAAAATAGGCAACAAGGAAGAGAAATTCCTAGAGATCCCGCAAAAATTCTTCAAAAATTCCTAGAAATATTCTAGAAACTTTCAAAGACTCTGGCGAGGACTCTGGTAGAAAAATATTTATGAATTCGTAATTCTTGAAAATTAACTCAGTCAAAAGATAAAATGAAGTTGAAAGTTGGAAGACAGTTCTCGAAGAGGAGGGCGTCTGGGAGAGGGGTACAATGAGCCCAATAATAAGGCCCACGTGCCAGGTGAGACTGTGTTCCACCGACTCCCCAAAATGGAATCTAGGATACTGTCTGGCTACAGTCCTCAAAAGACTTGTAGGAATCTCTAGACAGAGGCTCTCAAAAATCTTGTGGAAATATTCAGAAATACAGGGTGTCCCAGCTTAAACAATCCAACGTGATTTTCTGAGAAAATATCAAGGCAACAAAAAATATTTTCAATTGGGGAGGAGCCTGATCTTTTAGCTTTCTTTTGAGGGGGCGCCGATGCTTGTAGGGGCTCTAGTTTCCAAGAAAATGCAATTTGAATCTGGCGAGTCCAGTGATGTGAGTCGGGTATTTACCGGGTAGGTAGGTGAATATAAATCGGGTATTCACCCGGTATTTTCCCGAGCGATATTGACACTGTTGACAGCTCGGTTGACAGTGTTGACGGTTGAAGGTTGGATGATTTCTTTTTCCAAGTTCCAAGGCTTTATAAACACAACCTCCAAAGCACTTATTATTATTTTGCTGCTGTGAGCAAAAAATCATAATTGTTTGTTGTTGTTTTTCCAATTGCTAATAACAATTAATGAAAATAAATACCCTATTGGAGACCCGATTTTGGGTGGATACCGGGTATTTACCCTTAAATATGAAAACCCGGGTATTTTACATCACTGGGCGAGTCACAAGAATTCGAAAATTCCTGACCAACAAAACAAAATACTTCGGATAAAAAAAATTCTCTTTATCTGAGCTTTCCATTGATGTGTCGCCGATGTCTGTACCTGGCCCAATAAGCCAGAAATTCTGCTCAAAGTCCAGCGAACACAATAATCGGAATTCATAACGACGCCGACGTCACCAATCACACATTTGATTTTCACATCAGCCAGTATTCATTGCTATGGAGAATCCAGGTATATTAAAGAAAAAAATCTTAGTAATGGCTGGTGTTATAATCAACAAGTTTGTGATCGGTGACGTCACGGATTCCGATTATTGTGTTTGCTGGACTTTGAGGCAGAATTTCTGGCTTATTGGGCCAGGTACAGACATCGGCGACACATCAATGGAAAGCCCAGAGGAAGGAGATTGCATTGCATTCAAATTGCATTTTCTTGGAAACTAGAGCACCTACAAGCATCGGCGCCCCCTCAAAAGAAAGCTGAAAGATCAGGCTTCCCCCCAATTGAAAATTTTTTGTTGTTGCCTTGAAATTTTTTGAGGAAATCGCGCTGGATAGTTTCAGCTGGGACATCTTGTATATAAAATATTACAAGATGCATTATAGGTTCCATTACAAATATCTACTTATATACCGTCCTGGTATTGGTATTATACTTCCATTGTTAATCCTACTGGAAATCCAACATCGGGAATTTGTACCTATTGAAATATCCAATCCAGCTTTGTATTGGTTTTGTTAACACCGAGGTAGGTGCCTATATTTTATGAAGAATTGCCCAATTAAATCCCAAGTCTAGCGAATTGAAAAATTACCTATCCAACTCCAGTTATTTACAGCCGTGCTCCTGTGCCGCTACGCTTCAATTCTTTCCCGATTTTAATCCGATCTGCTGATTTGGAACAAGAAAAGGCGCAGCAAGCACCGACGACTTGATGGTGATTGATGACACGTAATTCCCGTATAAATGGCCCCAACAAAGCCTTTTCTCTCTTCATCAGAGAGAGGAGTTGTCCCTGAAATCTTGATTTTTCACGTTTCAAAAAATTTGATATTAAGTGAGCACCAACTTAATTGAGCAAGATGAATTGATGTTTTTTTTCTTGCTAGATGACATTAAAAAATCGCCCGTGAAGTAGTCGACCAGTTATTATACACGAGAAAAGTTACGTGGTTTGCAGGGTGCATTATCGACTCTCCTGGAAATCGCAAGAAGCTTTGTGCTGCCTTGCATCGGATGGTTTTATTGGAAGCAATCAAATTATAGGGAGAAGTTCAGATTACTGCCGTGCCACTTTTCATTGCGTGGAACATGCCTTACGTCGCCTCTGTTACAGGTGTGCTTAGTGATACAATTTAGCTTACGATTCTCTCTTCAATAGCTTCAGATAGCCCCAAGTGAAGTATTTGCCAAGTGAAGTACATCATAAAGTAGAGGCCTTCCAGAAAGCAAGTCATCGACATACATTTACCTAATTACGTGTGTGGACCAGTTGAGATATGAAATCCACATAAACTAGTGTGAAGTGTATTTTTATTTCCTCCGTCTGTCACAACAACAATCAATAATAACAACAATGAGAATTTTGTCTTGAAGAAGGACTTTGGGTGGAATTTTGTGTCAATTTTAAAATTTATATAGCTGCGGGATGGCTTTAGTTGATTTTAAGTCAAAATCGCATTAAAAAACTCCAAGCCGTTACAAAGTTATCGTGAATTTTGTGGGCTGATTATGACGTCATACTGCGCCGAGTACTGCGCAAAGGAAAGATCAGGTCGGCAGGCCAAGGCACCACGCCAACAATTACTAGACCTTTATAAAATGAAACAAGTTTACCAAACGGTAGACGCAGGTCATTTGACTTTAATTTCAAAGTACGGTGAACCAAATTTCAGTAGACATTTTTGAAAACATAATTCAAGTGCGACTCTATCTGTCAATGAAATAAAGCGGCAACATGGCAAAATCGCGAAGTCGCACTTTAATTATGTTTTTAAAAATGTCTACTGAAATTTGGTTCACCGTACTTTGAAATTAAAGTCAAATGACCTGCGTCTACCGTTTGGTAAACTTGTTTTGGTCCATAAAGGTCCAGTAATTGTTGGCGTGGTGCCTTGGCCTGCCGACCTGTCCTTTCCGGTGCGCAGTATGACGTCATAATCAGCCCACAAAATTTACGATAACTTCGTAACGGCTTGGAGTTTTTCGATGCGATTTTGACTAAAAATCAACTAAAGCCATCTCGCAGCTATATAAATTTTAAAATTGACACAAAATTTCATCCACAGTCCCCCTTTGATGCGGCGACCGCGACGTGGCCGCCACACGTGTATTATTTGAAATTGCAAATTTTCCGCAAAAAATACTGACATCTAATCACTAAGAAAATAGTGAAAATTAACAGTATCTATGCAATAAGGAGAAGTGGAAGAGATGTTGATAAATTCCACCAATCCGTGAATATAGGTATTTTTTTTTTCAATTTACATTTACAATGCTGCATCAACCATTGAAGGTTATTAGCAGCTCACTTAAGTTACTGAAGTGTGTACGGTTTAGATGGAGTCAAACGTTTGGATTTCTTTCAGGAAAGTTAGAACTTTATCATATTTGTTAGGGTCTGTAAGAGTTGTTGGAGACTCTGCAACACCATATAGTGATCTGTGATTATGGTGGTTTGGGCAATGGTAGAGGATATGGTCGATTGACAGATGGATGTCGCAGGTTGGACACTTTGGACGATCTTGCCTTGACAACAAAAAAGAGTGGGTGAGTCTGGAGTATCCCAGTCTCAACCTATTGAGTTTAACTTGTTCGTTTCTTTTCTCCGGGCAGGTGAGAACTGTACAGATAAGTGGTTTTGTTTTTTGAAGATAGTGGTCTTTTCGGTCCCAACACTGCTGCCAGATACGAGATATACTGACCTTCACATATGTTTTGAGGTCAGCTGGGGGATTAATTCGACAAATTGGTAGATTGTTCGATGATGTTGCCTTTTTGGCCAGATCGTCAGCTCTTTCATTACCATCTATTCCGATGTGTGATGGTGTATACATAAAAACTATTTTGTCAACTCTATCGGACAGTTCGTCTTTTATTGTTTGTATAAGGGAATCTCGTGGGTGAAGATGGTTCAAGGCCTTTAGTGAGCTTAGAAAGTCTGAACAAATATTAAAATTTAACTCAGAGTGTGTTCTTGTGTAAACTAACGCTTGAAGTATGGCATAGAGCTCAGCTGTATATACATAGATAGTATTGTAGTTTTGGAGGCGAAAGGATTGTTCAGATGTTGGGGTGATTAGGGCAGATGCCACTTTATCGTCAATTTTGGAGCCATCGGTGAAAATCAGTCTGTGATTTGGAAAACTATTGACCATTTCAAGGAAATGTGTCTTGATAAGAGTGTGATTCGTTTCAGCTTTGTCAAACCTTGTAAGATCAAAGATCAGTTTGACCTTAGAGTGTTTCCATGGTGGGACCGAGGAGTTTTGCCAAGGAAGAATTTCAGGGATGGTGAAGTTGATTTCTCGTTGAATGCAAGCGACTCTTTCAGGAACTGGTGGAGCTACACTCCCGTTCAAAGTGATTTCAGGCCTAGTTGGGAACACTAAGTCACGACTCAGGCTTTGTGGATTAGAGAGGGTGTTTATAGCGAAATTCAGGGTGGATCGTTTGTTGCGGAGTTTGAGAGGGGGCTCGTTCACCAACGCTAGGAGACTTTCCACCGGAGTGGTACAAAATGCTCCTGTTGCTATTCTGATAGCCATTGATTGTATAGCACTGATGGATCTGAGATACGACTTTCTGGCTGTCATGAAGGCAATTGCTCCATAGTCAAGTTTTGATCTTATAAGACTGCGATAGATCATCAACAATGTTTTGACGTCTGCTCCCCAGGTGTGGTTAGACAAAATTCTCATTAAATTTAAACCTAGGTGGCATGATGTCTTGAGTTGTGATGAGTGTTGTTTCCAAGATAGCTTCTGATCAAATGTGATGCCTAGAAATTTGGTTGATTCAGAGAATTTGAGGTTCCTGCCGTTCAGTCGAAGGAGAGGGGAGCTTATTTGTTTGGTCCTACTGAAGTTGATGCAGGTTGTTTTTTGCGTAAAAAATATAAAACCTGATGTTGAGCACCAGTTTTTTATGTTACGCAATGTTGCTTGAAGGATTTCTTGCATCGATGTACGATTTTTTCCTCTGAGGTATATTACCGAATCATCTGCGAATAGATAACAGCGGACTGGAGCTTCAATGCTTGTTAGTATGTCATTAATTGCTATCAGAAATAGGATCACACTCAAGACTGAGCCCTGGGGAACACCGTTTTGCAGTTTCTTACTGTTGGAAAAACTGTTTGTTGATTTTGACTTAAAAAAAAAAAAATTGATTTTCTCCTTATAGGCGCACATTGGCCATAGGAGTTTTGCCTTTATTTACTCAGTACAATAATAGTGAAAAATTGCAAATTAGACAACACAGACATCCAGACTTCTTCCGGGAATCGAACCCGGGGCTCTCGTGGCCGCAGGCAGCCACACAACCACCTGCGCCACGGGGCCGTCTTGATTTTGACTTTGAATGACCTGTTACGTAAAATTTTTTGGATGAACGCCAAAATAATCCCCTTTATGTTCCATTCTGTCAGTTTCTCGATCACATGGCGAGTCCAAGTCATAGGCTTTCTCGACGTCAAAGAAGATGGCCAATGAGTTTTGTTTGGTTGCAAAAGCCTGATGTATCTCGGATTCCAACTGTATTATGTTGTCAGTGGTTGAACGGTGTTTTCTGAAACCATTTTGGGCGGGATGAAGCAAATTATCTTTATCCAACTGCCAAGACAAACGTTTTGTGATGATGCGCTCGAAGGTTTTGCACATAGTGTTGGTCAGAGAAATTGGACGGTAGGAGCTCTTTTCATCACTTCGTTTGTTTGGTTTTAATAGTGGTATGACAGTTGATCCAGACCACGCTTTGGAGAAATCCTGAGTTTGCCAGATTTTATTGTGAATGTCCAAGAGTTTGGTTTTGCCTTTAGCCGTTAGTTTTTCCAAAAAAAGATAGGGGATATCGTCAGGGCCAGGAATAGAGTCTTTGGCTGATTTGAGCGATTCGTCGAGCTCTGATAATGTAAGGGGAAGATCGAGGGGAAGATTGATGTGATGAGTATTGTCAAGACAGTGGTCAGTTACTTCTTGCTTTTCCCTACCTTTTTTATATTGTAAGAAATTTTGGTCGAAGCTCAAGTCACTCAAGTTTGTACGAAAGGATTCAGCCAAAACCTCAGCGATGTCAGTTTCAGATTCATAGATTTGATTGTTGTCCTTGAGTATTTTTATTTAAGGGCGGTTGATGGATTTAAGTCTCCTAATTTTGTTCCAGACTTCCAAGACTGGGGTGGATGACGAGATTGTGGATACATAATTTTCCCAGGATAGCTTTTTACTTTTCTTGGTGATATACCTTGTAGCCCAGGCTTTTTAGCATTTAACATGAAACAAATTAATCCACGTGCAATCTTCACGGTATCGTACCCACTTAACCTTACTAAACAACATACTAAAAGTCTCCAACTTTCCTCCGTGTGCGTTATAGTTTTCAAGGGGAGGGGGGCAAAATTGTCAATCAAAAATTCTAGGAAAAAAGTAATCTAGGCAGTGGCTTCAAATTTATCATATTTGGATACATTGGGGTATAAGTGAAACTTAATGACAAACTAGATGTCTATGGTCCCCGTGAGGGGAGCTCGGGAGGGGGGCAATTGGTGATCTATGCAAGAAATCCGATTTTCATCAATATTGAGGCAATACTGACATGTTGGGTATCGTTTCCCATCAAATATGACCTTGCAAATCCGATTATAATCTTTAAATTCTGATGAAAAAATGTTTTCCGCAATTTTCGGCAGAAAAACGTGATTTTTGGACCAAAATAAAGCCGGTTTTTCAATTTGGGTTATCGATTGATGCCTCAATCATTTGGATTTGAGATTGGATGGATTATATGGACGTTTCTGCATAAGACTATCATATCATAAACGCGACGTAAGTGGTTACAAGGTGAGAAAAATAATTTATTGAAAAAAATGTCGAAGTCCTAAATGTCACTCAAAAATATCTCCGCGCTCTTAGAAAAAATTATATTGTAGCTGTAATATCGCTTTTATTTCATCTTTCAAGGTTTCTTCTTGTAGCCAAAATAATTCTCTAGCTTCCGAAGAAAGGACACTCTACATTAAAATAATAATAACTTAACAACAGCAACTTTCCCGCGGGTATAGCCACATTTTTCAGTTTCAAGCTGGCTTACACCGAAAGTCAAGCCAACTCAATTTTATAGTATTCAAGAAATGATAATTATGTCGAATGCCTGATGTTAATGCGTGAAATAGTTGCAGTCATCGATCCTATTCGAAATTTTGAACATTGATGTATTCAACGTGAAAATATCGTAAATTGAAAATCCACAATTTTTAAGAGCAAATTATCATTTTTTTCAATAAAAAAATGCTCACAATCTTTTCAAATCAAAGCTTCAACATTGTATTTACATTCAAATAATGTATTCGAAGTCTAGCACAGCACAGGAAAATTTTTATATTCATGATCTGCAGAAAATATCGAATAATTATTATAATTTCAAGTTCACTAGTAAGTAGTCAAGAAAATCACATCTAGCTCACCATCCGTACTTATTTTGTCCAATATGAGCTTCGTTAAAAAGTCGTCTATTGATATCCAAGCAATAAATTGATGGTTACCTCGAATACCTACCGATAGTACTTATACCCATCTAAAATACCTAATAGCAAAATTACTTAGCACCTAAATACATAACTTTTTAAAAATAACAGATCATCCCTCGGATCATCCTCAGAATCATACTCAACAAGGTGGGGTAGACTCACACATAGTGTTACCCCTGCAGCACTTATACTTCCTAGAACAAGACAAGGAAGATCGCCTGCATCTACATTTTAAACCGCAGTTCTTCTTGCAGTTGCAAGACACTATCTACAAAATAGTCTTTGGAGCTGGAGGAGACGGAGACCAACTACACGTGGGTGCTCCCGCGTAGCCCACCGTGTTGTTTTTTTCCACCTGGAGTACCTTATATAGCTTTATCTAGCGAAAATCCGAGGTTAATCCGAGGTCAAGGAGCCGCGATATTGCGTGTTGCGTGGAATGACAGACACACAGACGGACGGACGGACGGACGAATAATGAAATAAAATATCTTTGTTTTTTGTACATCTAGAGTACCTAAGCTATTTTCTAGCAAAAACCCAAGATATTGCCGGAGACTGCAGAGGGCAATAACAAGAACAAACTATAAGCGCTACAAGCTATACCGGGTGGGCCATAATAAACCGGAATACTTTTTTTTGCCTCTGAAATTTTCATTCACTGACCGATTTTGACGGAAATGATACCAACGGAAAGCCAATAGACTAGGTCGTACACCACAAAAGTCAAAATGGCCGTCACTTCAAAATTCAAGATGGCGGAAATGTTTGAATATACATCTTCTCTTGTTTTCGTTCTTTTTGTTCAAAAGTTACGGAAACTGTGAAAGCAACAACATAATCGGAAAGAATGGAGTTTTTCTCACAATTCAAGACCATTCGGAGCTTATTCGGTCCATTCGTTCTGGAGTTATAGCGAAATTAAAAAAGGCCTACTTCACATGTTCTGACCAGAAATGATCGTTTTAAATTTTGGATTCCTGCCTATAAAATTTTTATTCCCTGATCGATTTTGACGGGAATGGTACCAACGGAAAGCCAATAGACTAGGTCGTACACCACAAAAGTCAAAATGGCCGTCACTCCATATTTCAAGATGGCGGAATTGTTTGAATATACACCTTCTTTTGTTTTTATTCGTTGTGTTCAAAAGTTATGGAAACTGTAAAAACAACAGCATAATCAGAAAGAATGTAGTTTTTCTCACAATTCAAGACCATTCCGAGCTTACTTGGTCCATTCGTTTTGGAGCTATAGCGAAATTGAAAGAGGCCTACTTCACATGCTCTGACCAGAAATTATGGTTTTGAATTTTGGTTTCCTGCTTTCCAAATTTTTGTTTTTCGGGGCCGATTCCACAAAAATTGGTGTCAATACATACCCAATAATTACCTAAATGAGTTTTATGGACAATATCATGACGATCAAAAGAACCAGATTCTTTTCAAGGCTTTGCGCATCATTACGAAAAGTGCGAAATCACTGGTGGACGCCCTACCCACGTTTTCGCGCAACGGGTAGGGAGATGGCTCTGACAAACAAAACTGTTTGCTAGTAAACAAATCTTTTGACAACTTTCTTTTTACAAGCCGTGAGTTTTCTCATCGTAGTAAAAAATATGTTGTCTGAAGAAGACAAGATTCTTATCAAGGAGGAATGAATGAATGCGGGTCGTACTGTCGCCCAAATTATCTCCGATTAGGAAAGTCAGGAGAACGGAGGTTTCGGAAGTATACTCTCTACGACTTGGCAAAAAAAATTAGGGACACGGGGTCAGTCGATCGGAGGCATGGTGGTGGCCATTCCTGGTCAGAACATGTGAAATAGGCCTTTTTTAATTTCGCTATTACTCCAGAACGAATAGACCGAATAAGCTCGGAATGGTCTTGAATTGTGAGAAAAACTCCATTCTTCCCGATTATGTTGTTGTTTTCACAGTTTCCGTATTTTTTGAACAAAAAGAACGAAAACAAAAGAAGGTGTATATTTCAAACAATTCCGCCATCTTGAATTTTGAAGTGACAGCCATTTTGACTCTTGTGGTGTACGACCTAGTCTATTAGCTTTCTGTTAGTACTATTTTCGTCAAAATCGGACAGGTAATAAAAATTTTATACGCAGGAAACTAAAATTTAAAACCATCATTTCTGGTCAGAACATGTGAAGTAGGCCTTTTTTCATTTCGCTATAACTCCAGAACGAATGGACCGAATAAGCTCGGAATGGTTTTGAATTGTGAGAAAAACTCTATTTTTTCCGATTATGTTGTTGTTTTCACGGTTTCCGTAACTTTTGAACAAAAAGAACGAAAACAAAAGAAGGTGTATATTCAAACATTTCCGCCATCTTGAATTTTGAAATGACGGCCATTTTGACTTCTGTGGTGTACGGCCTAGTCTATTGGCTTTCCGTTGGTACCATTCCCGTCAAAATCGGTCAGGGAATAAAAATTTAATAGGCAAAAAAAAGTATTCCGGTTTATTATGGCCCACCCGGTAAGTATTAGCGCTAAAAACATGATGCACAAAGAGGAAAATTGAGAAACTGTACCTAGTACCATATACTAGATGCTAGTACCCACTCATACGAGTATCACCAGACCAGATTTACTGAGTAGATACTGTGCATATTGAACGTAGAATCAATTATAACAGATCAAAGTCTGGGTTAATAATTTTGAAGTGATTTTCCCGATATAATGCGTTTGACGTAACTTCATAGAATCCTTATTGGAATTGCTGGACAATTTACAATGGAGCTAAAATATACGTCATTTTGAAGCTAAAACTATAAGGAATCTGCTGCATATAATAATACCAAGTGATATTTAGTGGTCGATGCAGAAGTAAAATGGTTACTGAAGCATAAGAAAAAAAAACACGAAAAAAGTGACATTATCAAGAAATTAAGTTTGTTAGTGCTGAATATTGGCCGAAAGCCATTCCATATTATTCACTTTGATTCATTATATTTTATTCAAGACCAAAATCAAAGGAATCGATCAAGTGGTTGAGAACTAGGAGCATTTTTAAGCGGAAAGTGCACTTTGAGGTGTTTTCATCTTTGCCTGTCAAAAAAACAATGACGCACACGGGGGAAAGTTGGGGACTTTTTGTATGTTATACAGCAAAGTCTAGTGAACCCGAAACTGAAGAGATTCACCGTGTTTTAATTTGTTTCATGTTTTGCCGTTTTTTCGACTAAAAAGCCTGGGCTATTGCCCGAGCCCTTAATCTTTTGAAAGTTAGGAGATTTTCAGGAGAATTATTTCTTTTCAGTCTGTTGAACGCATTTTTGCTTTCTTTTATGGCATCTGAACATTCTTTGTTCCACCATGGAACAGATTAAAAGTATGTTTTTTTAGGGCAGTAGACTTACCTATTAGCCCAGGCATTTTAGGTTTTGACCTGGAAAAAAATAACGTAAGTCTGAAAATTGGTGGAACGCTTCCACTTCAACCCCTTAACCACATACTGAAAGTCCTAAAAAATCCTATGTCCGCTTCATCGGTTTTTGGCGGCAAAAAGGTGTAAGTGACATTATTTAAGAAACTCATTTATTAAAATACGCGTTGAAAAGGTTCAAATGACATTATTTTGGAAACTATTTATTATAATACGAGTTGGAGTTTGAGTACAACTGAAAATTGCTAAAACTGGTCTCCTTTGTCAGTTGAACAACATACTAGAAGTCCTCAAAGATCCTATGTCCGTTTCATTGTTTTTTGGAGGCAGAAAGGTATAAGTGACATTTTTTTTGTTACTATTTAATAAAAAACGGGTTGAAGTTTTGATACAGGTGAAAATATTAAGTCGCCTCGGTCAGTTGAGTAGCATACTGGAAGTCCTAAGAAATCCCATATCCGCTTCATTATTTTTTGGCGGCAAAAAGGTGTAAGTGACATTGTTTTGGGAACTGTTCAAACAGGCGGTCAAGTTTCGATACAGCTGAAAATTGCTGAAAATGGTATCTTTGATTGGTTGAGCAACATATTGAAAGTCCTAAAAAATCTCCTCTCCGCTTCATTACTTTCTGGCGGCAGAAAGGTATAAGTGAAATTTTCTTTTGTTACTATTTAATAAAATACGGGTTAAAGTTTCGATACAGCTAAAGATTGCCGAGAATAATTTCCTTGGTCAGTTGAACAACACACTAAAAATACTAGGGAAATCCCTGTTCGCTTCATTGTTTTTTGGCGGAAAGAAGGTATAAGTGACATTGTTTTGGAACTACCTATTATTTATTGAAATAGGCGTTGAAGTTCCAATTCATTCGAAAATTGCTGGAACTTGTTCCCTCAATCATGTAAACAACATAGTGAAAGTCTCAAGAAATCCTATGTCCGCTTCATCGTCTTTTGGCGGCAAAAAGGTATAAGATCATTACTTGAAACTATAGTTCAAAATATGTGTTGAAGCTGCAATACACTTGAAAATTGCTGAAAAAAGTCTATTCGGACTAGTAGTTACAGTCAACTAACAGAGGAGACCATTTGTAGAAATTTTCAGTTGTACTGAAATTTTAACCCGTATTTCAAAAAAATAGTTTACAATATAATGTCACTTATACATTTTTGCCGCCAAAAAACATGAAGCGGGCATGGGATTTCTCAGGACTTTTAGTATGTTATTCAAGTAACAAAGGATACCTACTATGTCTCAGCAACTTTCAGCTGTGCTGAAACTTCAACTCATGTTTTAATAAATAGTTTCCAAAAAAATGTCACTTGAACCTTTTTGCTGCCAAAAACCGATGAAGTGGACATAGTATTTTTCAGGACTTTCAATATGTTGTTAAGCTGACCGAGAAGACCATTTTTGGCAATTTTCAGCTGTATTAAAACTTGACCGCTTGTCTAATCGAATAGTTTTTGAAACAATGTCCCTCATCTATTTTTGCCGCTGAAAAAAAGTATGAAGCGGGCATAAGATTTCTTAGGACTTTTAACATGTTGTTCAACTGGCCGAGAAGACCATTTTCAGCAATTTTTAGCTGTATTGAAACTTCAACGCATGATTTAATTATTAGTTTGCAAAACAATATGTCACTTATACCTTTTTGCTGCCAAAAATCGATGAAGCGGATTCAGGAGTTTCAAGGACTTTCAATATGTTGGTCAACTGGCCGAGGAGACCATTTTCAGCAATTTTCAGCTGTATCGAAGCTTCATCGCGTATTCTAATAGATAGTTTCTAAATTATTGTCACTTACACCTTTTTGCCGCCAAAAACCGATGAAGCGGACATAGGATTTTTTAGGACTTTCAGTATGTGGTTAAGGGGTTGAAGCGGAAGCGTTCTACCACTTTTCAGACTTACGTTATTTTTTTCCAGGTTTTGCCCAATTTTAATTTAAAATGCCTGGGCTATATAGATTTGTGAGCTGCCGTGAGTAGGAGGTCAGAGAATTTTTGGATTATTTGGTCAATGTCATGGTTAGTAATGTGCACCAGGTCAAGATCATGCTCTACCTCATCAGAAAACTTGGTCCAGTTTGCGGTTTTCAGTTTCCATTTGGGGTGGTGATTATTTAGATCGTTGGTAGAGTTTATTTGGTCATTTCTTATTTTAATGGGGTAATGGTCACTACCATGGAGGTAAGGGTAGGTTTCCCAAGACAAATAAGGTGTGAGGTTTGGAGTACATAAAGTGAGATCGAGGGCACTGAAATTGCCAGTAAACGAAATAAACCTGGTAAGAGAACCTGTGTTGAGTAGGGTTAGATTAGAAAAGTCAAGCCATTGTTCTATAATTTGACTCCTATGATTTGTCGAGGAAGAACCAAACAATGTATTATGGGCGTTGAAATCACCCAGTATCACACATGGAGTGGGGATCTGGTTACAAAGATCTCTAAGTTCTTGTTGGTGGATTTCTCTGTTTGGGGGAATGTAGACATTGCATATTGATATTCGGGATTTGAGTTGTATTGAGAAGGCAACCGCTTCAAGGTTTGTGTTGAGATCGATTTTTTGAGAGTGATAATTTGTGCTAACGTATGAAGCTACTCCTCCACTCGATCTTTCTCTGTCTTATCGGTGTTTGGAGAAACATTTGTATCCTCTGAGACAAGGATCGCTTTTTAAATGTGTTTCTTGTATGGAGATTATGAGGGGCTTGTCGTTAGCAACTAGGAGTTTGATTTTTTCTAAATGGGTATAGTACACATCCAAGTTCCACTGTAGAATGAAGAAAATGATTTTATTGGTAGGGTGTAGGGGGGTTAGTACTCGTATTGTTGGGAGTCTTGAGAATTGAGAGAGCAGGTGCTCAGGCTCAAAGATTTGCTCTTTCCTAGTTCATGTGTTGTCATTTAACTGTCGATCTTTTCATGTATACGGGTAAATCTTGTTTTGGCAGCCTTGTTTGGAAAAAGAGGGTATAGATCAAACATCATTTTCAAAAGAGATTCAACGTTATTTGCACATCGTCTTGCCTCGCTAAGTGGGTCAGGGTTCCCTCTACAGTTTTCCAGAAAACCTTTAAAGACGCTTTATGTCACAGGAAAGGATTTAGGTTTTTTTTCTATGTGTAGTTTGATAGGCTCCATGTCCAAATCTAGCTGTAGAGATTCAGTTGAACTAGAAGGTTTGGGTTTGTCCAAGTTGGCTTCGGGATCTGCTATTCGTGTTTTTTTGGCTTATTTTCGGTTTTTGGAAGGGGTTAGGTGTTTGTAATGCATTTTGGCTTTCAAATAGGTCTTGGGAATTTTGGATTGCACCGTCCGCTGGCGGCGAATCTAAGCTTTCTGAAGGAGCTGGGCGCTTATACCGTTGATTCTCGGTATCCATGGGAGTTTGAGATTCTGTAGATGGTTGGGCATGGGCAGAGCAAGAATTAGATATATGTCCTTGACGACCGCAAATGAAACATGTTAGGTCGTCATATGTCAAGAATATGCGATAATTTGTGTCTTCAAAATTTATTACCAAGGAAGGTGTCAACTGGATTTGCTCATCGGGTGTGACGTAAACATGCCTTCTAAAGCTCAAAATATGATTGAATTCATCTTCTTGGTAGCCTGCTCTCAAAAACGATGTTGATGACACGAGCTCGAGCATTAAACCTGTATCTTTCAATGCATCTTCAACAATTTTGTTGGGGATTGATGGGCATACATTCGATATTATCACTCTTTTTGATAGAGTGATCATCTTCCTCATACCTATGTCAATGCCGTTTATATTTATGGTTTTGTATTTAGTCACCAAGTTTTCCACCGCTTGGACGCTCGAGAGGTACATGCACACACGGTCATTTGAAATGCGAGAAGCAAAAATAATATTTTCGGGTCCTACGATTTTACCTATTGACTTGACATAATCGAGTCTAGAAAGTTCTTCGTTGACATTCATGATTATTGCTTGCTCTTTTTTGGGGTAATTTGTTGGTGGACGTGACTTGGCGGCGTTGACTTAGGATGATGAAGATTTTGCAGGTTGTTGTGGAGTACCTATTATTTGAAGTAGATTCCATGGTGTTGATAGAGAGAGGGGTACTTATGTCGGTAGATCTGAATTTATCAATGTATAATTGATAAATATACACAAGGCAGGTGCGACACTGCTAGTCGCAGAGCACCCGGCAAAAAGTTGGCTTTTTCAGCGATAGGACTGGATGGATACTTCTCACCACGTTTTCAGCTATTGAACCTGCATTGGGTGAATTTTCCAGAGTATCAGCTGCTCCAGGCTACTCCAGGTGCTGCATTTGTTGGTTATTAGCAGTCAATTGGCACAAAAAACAACAACAAACACGCGGAATTAATTAATGTTTGGAGAGCGGACGGTAACACGTATTTACACCATAGCATAGGTATGTTTTGTCATTTTGAATATATTTGATGTGGAATATACGAAGAACAAAGAGTGTTCCCCGGGGAAAAGCACTACATCAACATTGCAATTTATCTCGAACACAAAACGCCACCCTGGCAATTGTTCAAGAAGCTGTTGCCCGTTTAGCTTTTTTTTTCTGAAGACGGGTAGGTACCTAATAAAATTTCGATTTACTGCCAGACCAAATAGGCAATACTGAACGTATTGTATGCAATTTTTTACGTGCGCTCAATTTCGTCGAAGCAAATAAATCTTCCGTTGTGTCAGCAGAAAAAATATTTTATGGATTCTTGCATGACAGTTACGTAAACGGGGATTGGAAAAAAGTAGCCTAAAGTAGAACACAAAACGACAATACAAGTTGATACTACCTGCATAATACACGAACCAGACAAAACCTAACCGCGTATTAGTTTCAATCACGTCCCCGTTTGTGTCACCATGATTGCCAACACTGCCGCCCGTAAATTCGGATTATCCGACCAATAACGGTCATTTCCGCCATCAATAACTGATGCTTTTCCCCCCTTTCCATACCAATACCAACCAGCCCCACTGCCCACACAAACCCTGTGTAGCTACACACTGATGCCTCCAATAATAATAATTTATTCATCGGAAAACCCAGTACCTAGGTAAATGTACGTCTATTTTGTGCTGTGGCATTGGCAATCCTGTACTTTTCCCGATACCCATACGACTATGGAAGCCGCACCGCGAATAATATCGCTTGAATATCAAAGCAGGCGGAAATGCGATAAACAAATCCAGCGTGCCGTGTATACTAGCGTCGTCGGTTGTTTAACAAACACCGGTACGTGCGAGTCTATATACCAGACGGACTGGAATAAAAACCAAAACAGAGCAGATATAAATCGATGGATGCGTGTAATCAAGCAAGCTTCGGAACTTCTGTGCGTCTACTTTTAGCTGGGATGGGACGCGCGATCGTAAACAAATGCATTATTAGCATTTCCCGGCCTGTTTGATGACGGACAACTGATTGATGTTTTCAACAGTCTGATCTGCAAAGAAGTGTAAAGGGGGGCAAGTGAGGTTGAGGGCGGCAAATGGGGCCGGGGGCGGCAAACGGGAGTGAGAACAGCAAAGGGCGGGAAAGGGGAGCAAAAGGTGAGCAGAGGGCGGCAGGGGTGAGAGGGGGCAAAGGGGGCGATACGGGAAAAAGGAGAACATGAAAGCAAGCTTTGATAACTTCGTTTCGCTTCGCGAATTTGATTTCGGCAACACAATGGCGGGGAGAGAAGTGTATTATCAAAGACAATGTCGCGGATGGTGGGTGGCATGATGTAGGTAGCAGGCATAGGTAGAATTCGATTTGTTTTTTTTTATTGTTTGTGTTTCCATGGCGAATTCGATTGGGCGCTTTTTCGTTTGGCAATGCTCCGCGAGAAGCTGTAAACTGGCTTTTTATCCGGCATCCTTGAGCTTTATTGCAAGGCTTCATATGAGTTTTTGAAATTGTTTTTGGCGAGAACTAGAAGAACTAAGAAGTCAGAACCAGTTTTCAGTTGATAAGAACTTAATTTGCGCCACCACATAATTGCTCCCTCCCGCACTTCACGGAACGTGTATTAATTATTATTATTATTATTATTATTACTTTTATTGCCTCTTTATACAAAAATGTACAATGACAAGATAACATGAACATAAACTCGATACGTGTCTACTACAAAAGAAAACAGCATAAAAAAAAAGAACGAAAATCGTTGTTCCACCCCAAATTCGAGAGAGCTGAATTACACAATGATTAAATAAATGGATATGTACAGCAGAATCAAAAATACAACTTATACAACGTAAGAAAATACACACGAGGAAAAATGATTAAATAAATGAATATGTACAGCAGAGTCAAAAATACAACTTATACAACTTGAGAAAATACACAGGAGAAAAAACCAAAAATTCACTACTCATTTCTAAGAAAAGCGCGTAACTTAAATATACCTTGAAAAACATAATAAAGGCTTCTGGCTGAATCATATGTTATGCTCCTGAGAAGGTGAGTAAGGCCATCGATATCCTTTAAATTTTTCACAAACTCTCCGCGAACTGACTGGTACATAGGACAGGTGAACAACAAATGCGGAATAGTTTCGGGCTCTACCAAGTTACAAACAGTGCAATTCTCATCCTGGTTGATAGAATAGGCAACAGACTTGAATCGAAGTCTCACGAAGGTTCTTGAGGAAAGGCGCAGCTGTGATATAAACCGGACAATGTGAAATGGAATGTTTGACTGCAAGTATTCACAAGCAGTCTTTTCAACGCTAAAAGATCTATAAAACATTGCAAAGCTAGAGTTGGCCAGTGCGTCAAGATCTTTCTGAAATAAGAGATCGCGATATTTTTCCAGCAAGATGTTTTTGTAAAGCCCAACAGAGAGCAATCCCTCCGCGGTCCACAACTCAGGAAACCCCACTTCGATGAAAATTTCTCCAACTTGCGAAGCCCAGTTATATCTAGTGTCATTCTGTGGCCAAGAGCTCAATTTAAACAGTCTGTCGAAGCATTTTCTCGGTAGCCGATATCCCGGCATAGCAATTACCTTGATTAAAAAAGTGAGACAAGATTTAAAGATAAACCACTTCAACCTGACGGTACCAGATTCAAGCCTCACCAAATAATCTGGAGTGTTACTGGGCAGCGACAGGAGTCTTTTAAAAAATGTAACCTGGACCCTCTCTATAAGCTCCGCGTAGCGTAGCCCCCATACAGCTATACAGTGCGTTACTGAACTAAGAATTAATGCATTATAGAGTCTGATCCGTGTCAGCCATGAATTTACTCCAGCCCTTGCCAAAACTCCCAAAACAGCAGCCACTGCAGATTTACCAGCCGTAACCGCCCCCTTAGCCGATTCAAGAAAAAGAGAAGAGGATGTGAACTTAACACCCAGATATGTGTACCCACCGACCATCTCCAGTGGCTTGTTTCCGAACATAAATCTATCATCGCTTGAATGCACAAATCCACCCCTCCTGAAACACATAATTTTTGTTTTATCAATATTAACTTCCAAATTATTGCGATCTGCATATTGCTCCAGTATGCGAAGTTTGCGCCGCATATCGACAGGGGAGTCCGCCAGCAGAACCAAATCATCCGCGTATAATAAAACTGCTACATCATTAAACCCATCCAAACTTATCCCAGTGTTCCCCCGCTCATTAAAGAAACTGTTGATGTCGGAAACAAATAATGAGAAAAGTAGCGGACTTAGAGGTTCGCCCTGCAGAACACCCTGATTAATAGGAAAACGCTTGGTGTACCCTTCGGTAGTACGCACCTGCATAGTCGCGCCACTATAAATTGCTGAAAGCACACGTATAATTTTTGAACTGATACCTACGCTATACAATTTTAGCCAGAGAAGTCTGTGGTCAACTGTATCGAAAGCCCTTCTAAAATCCACAAATGCTGCATAGATCTTTCGTTTTCTTAACCGCAAGTGAATCTGTATGGCCGCAGATAAAGTAAAAATATTGTCCAAGCAACCCCTAGACTTTCTAAATCCTGCCTGACACTCTGGAATGATAGAATTTTCTTCCGCCCACTGGGATAATCTCTCCAGAAGTATCTGGGAAAAAACCTTTTCAGTGCAGTTTGTTAGCGCTATGCCCCTGTAATTGGAGGGATCAACAGCAGGGCCCTTTTTGTGTAACATGCAAAGTATAACATCTGACCAACTACTCGGGACCTCGGCTGAGTCAAAAATACGATTAAAAAGAACAGTGAGATACAGTAACCAGTTTTCGGGCAAAGACTTCAAAAACTCATAACCTATTTCATCTTTTCCCGCAGCTTTACATGTTTTACATTTATTAAGTGAACAAATAACCTCGTCAAAAGTAATTGGGTAGTCCAAAACTGGATGTTCCGCGTCAAAAAAAAGGAGCTTATCTGCCACATGGCTCTGTAGGATAGAATCATAAAAGGTTTCCCATGCCACCTTACCCAGAACGGCATCACGTCGAGCGCCACCACATCTAAACAATCTTACAGTTTTCCAAAAAACCATAGAGGTATTTGCATCACCGAGTTGACTGATGAGTTTCGCCTGGTATGTTCCCTTCTTTGACCTAACAGTTCTCTTATATATTCTTTTAGACTCCAAATACTTGGTTTTCGATTCCTGTGAAAAGTTATTAGCGCGACATATTCTTAGAAATTCGGCACAAGCTCTTTTAGCTTCGCGACACCCCAAGTCAAACCAGGGCTTCCCGCGACGCCCCGCGGGATCCGAGTCACCGCCGCTAGACCTTACCTTCACCAAACCAAGTGCATTTGCGGTCTCCTGCATCGCGATTATGAAATTATCGTGAAGTGACGCACTGGCCAAACTCACCCTTGAGGAATTCTCCATCAATGCAACGTATTCAGCATGCAGCCGCGAATCCCAGACAAGAACCTTCCTCGTGAACTTACGCTCAATCCCAGCCGAAGAGCCAGGCAAAAACTCGCGGCAGCCAGGTGGAGAAAAAGACAACTGTACCGGGAAGTGATCTGACTGATAAGGGACCTGTAACACCTTCAAATCATCAACAATTGATAAATAAGAATTAATACACCAAACCAAATCGATAACGCTACCCCCCCTCTCACTTAAAAAAGTCAATTGAGCTGGAAAATCGGAGGCCGTCCTGCCATTGAGCAAAGTAAAACAATTCATACGCATAAATTCATTAAGTGTACGACCCCGAGCATTACACACTTTATCATGGCTCAATCTGAACTCATACAAATTTGTCTCCACCAAAAGATCCAGCGTCAGATCTCCCGTAATTCCAAACCTGGAATTGAAATCACCCCCAATAAACACAGGCTCATCCTCGTACGTTTCAAAAATATGATCTAGTGACAACTGAAACAAATTCAGAATGTAGTTAATTTCCAAGGATGGCCTGAAATACACAATACACACTATAAATGAAAAATTATCCCATCCCAGTCTCACAAAAATCCACCAAGGCGACCTGTCCACTATAAATGCAGCGTAACGTTTTTTATAAAATATACACAAGCCGCCACTGGCTCTGCCCAGGCTTTTTTCGCGCAAGGCCGGCGAACAGATAACACTAAAATCTTGTAGGTACGCTGGCACTGTGTTCAGTTCGGTAGACAGCCAGGTTTCGCATATAGCCAAACAGTCAAAATTAACAGGACACACCGTGGCTAGGTCTTCCAGATTGCCGAAGCCATGGATGTTGGCAAATACTATATTTAGTGGCTTTGGTGAGGCAAGATGTCTATTTCCGGTTCTTGTATGGACGAAATGACGAATAATTCATGTAGGTGTCTCTTTCGCGGTGAATTGCAGTAAAGTTCGGTTTTGATCAAGCAAGCTACATGACGATGTAGTGCTTTATCAGATGAAAGCTCGTTTCACGTGTGTATTGTGTATATTGCAAAAAACTTTCAGTTTCAATATCAGCCCTAGAATTAGAATTCAAATCAGCTTCAACATAAGCTTCAGTCGGGGCTTCAGCTTTGGAATTTGATTTGGCATTGGACCTAGCATTAGCTCTTCCATAAATCACAGCCTTAAAACTAGCTCTGACATTAGATTTGGCAGATTTGTTACCAGATCCAGCATCATCCCTAGCATTACTTCTTCTAACATTAACTTCAATATTAGCTGTAGCATTTGCCCAGTACTAGATATTAGCGGTTCTAGGACAATTCGTCGCACGGACAATTTGTCGCGGGCAATTCGTCGCAAAAGGATTGACACTTCTCGATGCGTGGCCGGACAATTGACACATAGGGACTCATCAGGGCTTCAAACTACACAAAAAGACTGTAATATCCAATATAGGTGCGCATCGTCACGTGTTACCGTGGGTGCGCGCGTGGGCCCTGCGACACCACTTCGTCTACGACCATCGAGTCAAGCTGTAATTCACGTGGGTCGTTCATAAAAAATTGTTACATGTTAAATCCGAGTACTTCATTGATAATCGCTTCTCCAAACTCAACAAGGACAAAAGAGAGCCTGATAGAGCTCCGAAGCCACGGAAAAAAGCAAAGGGGCTCAGCAGGGCTTCAAACTATATTGAGGACATAAGGGGGCCTGATGGAGCTCTCTATAGCAAAACAAGGCAAGAGGGGGCTCACTGTAGTACTCTGAGAGTCCAGAAAAAACATAAGTGGGATAATCAAGGCCCTAAACCACACTTGAGGACACAAGGGGGCTCGATAGGGCTCCGAACATTACATGAGAATACAAGGTGTCTATTTATGCACCAAAAGTCAAGTGACATGTGAGAGGGCTCAACAGGGCTCCAAAACACGTTGAAGAAACAAGGGGGTTCAATTAAGTTGCTTGAATACTGGCTGTGAAAAAACATAAGGGGGCTGATTGGGGCCCCATAGTACTCTTTCGGACACAAGAGGGCCGATAGGGCTTCAAATATCACATGGAAGCACAAGGAACTCACTAATGCTCCAAAAGACAGGAAAAAGTGAGGGGGCTCAGCGGGGTCTCAGAAGACGTTGAAGAAACAATGGGTGCCCACGAAGGATCACTAGGGTCTTTAACAGCGCAAAAAGGCACAAGGAGGCCCACTGGAATTTTAAAGGCTACAAAAAAGGGGGCTCATGAGGGTTCCAAACGATACATGAGGGCATCTCTGTAAGTCACGGAAAAATGCTAGGGGGCTCAGCAGGGCTTCAAAAGACGTTGATAAAACAAGCAGGACCTTGAAGGGCAACTAGGGCAACAAGGGGGCTCACTGGAATTCTGAAGCTACGGAAGAAATAAGGGAGCTCATCAGGGCTCCAAACGATACATGAGGAAACAAAGGGGCTCGATGGAGCTCCGTAAGCCACGGAAAAATGCTATGGGGCCCAGCGCTCAGCAGGGATTCAAAAGACAATCAAGAAACAAGAAGGCTCTTGAGGGCCACTTGGGCCTTTAGCAACGCAAGAAGGCAGAAGGGGACTCACTGAAACTCTAAAAGCTACGCAAAGAATGGGAGGTCTCATCAGGGCTCCGACCGATACATGAGGACACAAGGGGCCCAATAGAGCTCCGTAAGCCACGGGAGAATGCTATGGAGCTCAGCAGGGATTTAAAAGACTTTGAAGAGACAAGGGGGCTTTTATAGGGCAACTAAGGCAACAAGGGGGCTCACTGAAATTCTGAGGAGGCTTATCAGGGCTCCAAACGATACATTAGGGCACAAGGGGGGCCTGATGGAGATGGAACTCCATGACTCACGAAGAAATGCTAGGATTCAGCATAATTTCAAATTATATAGACAACACAATGGGGCCCGACGGAGTTCTTTTAACAAAAGAAGGCAAAAGGGGCTCACTTCTGGGCTTACTGATACCCTGAAAGTCATGAAAAAACATGATGGGGCTAATTGAAACCACACTTGCAGACACAAGGGGGGGGGCAACAAGGGTCAGAATCTCATATGAAGACACAAGAGACTTACTCATGCTCCGTCCAATAGGGCTCCAAATGACATGATGGCACAAGGGTGCTTGGTGCTCTGAAAGTAACGGAAAATACAAAGGGACTCAGCAGGTCTTCAAATTACATTGAAGACACAAGAAGGGGGCCCAATAAAGCTCTGGAAAACAGAAGATGATGTAAGAGGGCCTAACGGAATTCTGAAAGCTATGAAACACATGCGTACTTGAGGACGCAACGGGGTCCAATAGGAGGCTGAATATCACATGAAGACATACGGGGTTCACTAATGCTCCGAAATCCTCGGAAAAATAAAATAAAGGCCCAACAGAGATTCAATCGATGATAAAGACACAAGGGGGCCTACTGGAGATATGTATAATAAAATAGGCTTATTACTACGTATTTCCTCTGGACCTCAACCCTATCAGCTCTGGGGTTCATCAGAGCTTTGATTACATCTTTAGAAAAAAGGGGCCCGGTAGGGCTCCAAATATGACATAATGGCACAACGCTGCTTGCTGCTCCGGAAGTCACAGCGAAGACAAGGGGGCATGGCAGGGCTTCGAATCAAACTGAGGTCCAGTGGGGCTCTTGATAACACAAGTTTGGGAAATGAGAATTAGAATTCTGGAACTCTAAAAGCTCACTACAAGGAGCAAGGAGTTTACAAGTGCTCCGAAAGTCACAGGAAAATGTAAGGGGGCTCAGCAGGGCTCGGAAAAAGTAAGAGGAAACTGCAGAATAGGGCTCCGAATATGACATGGGAACACAAAGGTGCTTACGGCTACGAAAGTCACAAAGAAATGCGAGGGGTTGATTTCCCGAGAAAAAATTGTACACAAGAATTTGACTTCCGGAATTCCGAGAATTTACGGTGACTTCCGGGAATTCCGGTGATTTCCAAAAGAATTCCGGTGACTTCCAAAAGATTTCCGGGAATTCCGGTGATTTCCGAAAGACTTCCGGGAATTTAGGTGATTTCCGATTTTTTTTTTGGAATTCCGGTAATGTGATTTCTGGAAGAATTCTGGGAATTCCGGTGATTTCGGAAAGACTTCTGGGAATTCTGGTGATTTCCGGAAGATTCCCTGGGATTCAGGTGATTTTCGAAAGAATTCTGGAAATTCCGATAACTTCCGAAAGATTTCCGGGAATACCAGTGATTTCCGAACGTCCTCCAGGAATGTCGGTGCTGTGATTTCCGAAAGAATTCCGGGAATTCCGGTGATTTCCGAACGGCTTCCGGAAATTCCTTCGATTTCCCAAAGAATTCCGGAAATTCCGAAATGAAATGCACACTGAATTCCGGGGAAATCAACCCCTCGGGCAATCGCTAGATTATTCTAGAGTAGTGTCACGTAGAAGCGCTGCTTTATTTATAAGAAATAAGCGAGTCAATGAAGAGTTCGCCGAGTCGAAGGCAAGGCTTGTTTTTTTTTGAAGGCATAGTATAAAGCTTGGCTCACATTCGATTTGGAAGCAGTTATTGACAATCGCTAAAGGTGATTCTAGGCTTGGACCTCGGCTTGGACTATGTGGAGACGCTGCTTTATTTTTTCAGGAACAAAGCGAGCTAAAAAGAGTTTGCCAAGCCGAAGGCAAGCCTTGTTTTTTGGGGGCATTGTGTAAAGCTTGGTTCACATTCTATTTGGAGCCAGTTATTGGCAATCGCTATAGGTTATTCTAGGTTAGAGCTACGTGGAAGGGCTGCTTTATTCATAAGGAACAAGCGAGTCAATGAAGAATTCGCCGAGTCAAAGGCTATACTTGTTTTTTTGGAGGCATGGTATGAAGCTTGGTTTACATTAAATTTGGAGCCAGTTACTGGCAATCATTGAAGGTGATTCTAGGTTAGGACTACGTGGAAACGCTACTTTTTTTATAAGGAACAAGTAAGTTGGAAGAGAATTCGCCGAGCTGAAGGCGAGGCTTGTTTCCTGGAGGCATAGGATGAAGCTTGGTTCACATTCAATTTGGAGCCAGTTACTAGCAATCGCTAAAGGTGATTCCAGATTAGGACTACGTGGAAACGCTGCTTTACTTATCAGAAATTATCAAGCAAAGACGAATTCGCCGAGCCGAAGGCGCGGCTTGTTGCTGGCAGTCATTTATTAGCAATCGCTAAAGGTGATTCTAGGTAAGGACTACGTGGCAGCGCTGCTTTATTTACAAAAAAAAGCGAGTGAATGAAGATTTCGCCAAGCCGAAGGCGATTTCCGGGAATTCCAGTGCTGTGATTTCCGAGAGAATTCCGGTGATGTCCCAACGGCTTCCGGGAATTCCGGTGATTTCCGAAAGACTTCCGGGAACTCAGGTGATTTCCGTTTTTTTTTTTCAAATTCCGGTAATGTGATTTCTTAAAGAATTCCGTGAATTCCGGTGATTTCCGAAAGATTTCCGGGAATTTCAGTGCTGTGATTTCCGAGAGAATTCCGGTGATTTCCAAACGGCTTCCGGGAATTCCGGTGATTCCCGAAAGAGCTCCGGGATTTCCGGTGATTTCCGAAAGAGTTTCGGAATTTCCGGTGATTTCTGAAAGAATTCCGGGAATTCCGAAATGAAATGTACACTGCACTGAATTCCGGGAGAATCAACCCCTTGGAGAAATGCAAGGGGCTCGCCAAAGGCTTTAAAGTGCACTAAAGACACAAGGAGGCCCAATGGAGGTCTGGATAGCACAAGAACGCAACAGAGGGCTTGCTAGCTCGGTGACTACTGGAAGTGCGCGGAGTAATACAAGGGGACTCACTAGAGGTTCAGAGACATTAAAGCAAGGGTGCCCAAAAGGGTTTTAAATAATACAGTAAGGTATAAGGGGCTCATTAGAACTCTAAAAGCGAAAGAAAACTCAAAACGGGATAGTAAAACCAAGGCAAAGGGCAAAAAAAAAATTGCGACGGATTGCCCGTGCGACGAACTGTCCGCGACAATTTGTCTGCGACGAATTGTCCGTGCGGCGAATTGTTCGTGCGACGAATTGTCCGCGACAAATTGACTGCGACGAATGGGGTACTTGCCAATGAAACAGATTTGACTGGAAACACTTTCAATCATCAACAAGAGTAATAAATAGTATTTCCTGAAAATTTCCGGAAAATACATCCATTGATTAAAAAGATTTTTTTTTCGATTTTTTTTTTCAAAAGGTTGGTAAAAGTCGGGAATCTTTTGTGAAATTTTTCTGTCTGTATTTTTCAAATATTGTTAAGCCACTCTAACTGTTTTTTGAGTTTTCAACCCAACAGTGCTGTTTGTTTAGTTTTTAGTATATTTGTGACGTCACAAATATATTTTTAAAACAGACACTACGGCCGCAATTTTGGGAATTGAGGAAAAAGAAAAAATACGGGTACAATATTTTTGCCCATACTTTCGATTAAGCCAATAAAAAATTTTTGGGCAAGTAGCCCATTGTCCACGCGACGAATTGTCCGGTCACGGATATTAGCAGTAAGCAGCTCAAGCATTACATCTGGAAATTCTGAAGTTAGTCCTAGCATTACCATTGTCAATAGCTCTAGCATTACCCCTCGCATTACCCTCAACGTTATCTTAAGCATTAGCCTAAGAACGAGCTCTGCTGCCATAAAACTTGGCAGATGTACAGAGTGTTCACACGTCAAGACTGACCCTCATACTAGCTGCCTTATCTCTGGGGCAATCTCAAAAATAAAAACTGACTCTTGAAGGAGTTTTGCTGATTTTTTTTTTGATTTGCCCATTGAAAATTTCCATGCCATCAATATACAGGGTGTCGTGAAAAAATACTCTCATCACATGCACGAAATCGATGCAGACTTTCATCCTGATTACAACAAAATACCGTATGATCAAAAACTTTCGTTCTCAAGGGTCAAAGGAGGCTGTGGTTCTCGTCATTGGCAGGCAAACGAGGCTGATTTGGCCAGGCCACAGCCCACAGCCTCCCTTGATTAAGAAAGTTTTTGATCATACGGTATAACACTCACGCGTTTCCTTGACAAACAAACTGTCAAAATATTATCATTGTTAAAGTATCCAAAAATCACAATCAAGACAAATTGTTCATGAGCAAATTTAAAAACTAAGCAAAAATCCTTCAAGAAAAAGTTTTTTTTTAAATTGATTTAGGGCTAAGGCAGCTAGTATGGAGGGGGTCAGTCCTGACGTGAACACTCTGTATATCAGCTCCAGAATCAGCTTCAGCATAAGTTCTACCATAAGCCCTAGCATTTGCTTGAGTCTTGGCATTAGAATCAGTTCTCTGTTCTAGCATCAGATTCAGCGTCAGTTCTAGCATCAGTCTTATCATCACCTCTAGCATCAGCCTGTAGTATTGGCTCTAGCATCGCATCGGCCCTAGCACTGGCTGTAGCATCAGCTCTAGCATGAACTCTAACATTAGCTCCAGCGTTAGCTCTAGCATTAGTTTTGGCATCACTGTAGTATTCACCCATAAACTTTAGCATTAGCTTTAGATTGAGCTCTAACCTCTAGATCTATCTACAGCTCTAGCATTAGTTGTGTAGCATCAGCTCCATCATCAGCCTAGCAACAGCTGTAGTATTAGCTCTAAGCTGCGTTTTTTTTAATCGGTTTTCAACTTAGCACTTTTGTCCTAGCAAACTCAGAATTTTAGCCGCGAATGAAATTTAAAACCGATACATCTGATGAATGATGTTCACTTCCAAATATTCGGCTGAGCAGAGTCACCACCTATGGTCCATGGTATCTTCTGCTTATGATACTTGAGCTGATGCGTCATCTATTCAAAAAGATACGTGGGTGCCTACATTTTCAGTAAGACTATCTGCCATTCTACCGTATGTTCGTTAAAATCATGAATCAGGGCAGGCTATGGAAGTAAAAACGTATGTCGTGAATTTATCAATAATCACTCAAATTCGATGTCAACATAATGATCCGTCGTCATGGAATACATTTTGGACATACGTTTCGAAGTTCACAGCCTGCCCTAATTCATGATTTTACGAACATACAGTACATAGGATAATCAATATATATATAATAGAAGTAAGTGCCAAATCTTTGTGCCGCTAAAACTCAGAAACGAGTACCGCTACGATCAAGGGAGTTATATGGTATGGTAGCCCTATATCCCCCATCGATGAAGAAGGTTTCCGTTTTTACCTAAAGGGCGTGCTTTTGAAGATATAAGGGCTGGAAATTTTTAGCTCTCTTTTTAGAAATGCCTAGAACAGTCCAGAACTTTCGAGAGTATTCGAGATCATTCAACAACATTCCAGAATGTTTCGGTATGTTCTGGAATGTTCGAAAATAGTCTTCAACGTTCGAATAATAAAATGAAGTGTACAGAGGTGCGTGCCGGAACTCAAAAAAGAGTCCCAGTAGGATCAAAGAAGTTATATGGTGTGGTAGCCCTCTATGCCCCGTCCATGAAAAAGGTTCTTGGTTTTATTTGATTGGCGGGTTTTTTTAAAGATAAAAGGGCTGGAACTTTCGCCCTCTAGAATGTCTAGAACAGTCCAGAACATCCGAAAGTATTCGAGATCAATCAACAACATTCCAGAATGTTCCGGTATGTTCTACAATATCCTGGAATAGCCTGGAACGTTCGGAAACATCCCGGAACATTCCAGATCATTGTGGAACATTCGAGATCATTCCATAACATACAAAAATGCTACGGTGTGTTGTAAAATGTTCGGGAATAGTCTGGAACGGTCGGAAACATCCCGCAACATTCCAAATCATTGTGGAATATTCGATATGATTCTACAACATTCCAAAATGTAACGGTATGTTCGGGAATGGTCGGGGATAGTTTGGGATGTTCGGAAACATCCCGTGATTATTCCACAACATTCCAGAATGTTCGGGTATATTCGAGAATAGTCTGGAACGTTCTGAAACATTCCAATCCAATGTGATACCTACATTCGAGATCGTTCCACAACACTCCAGATTCCAGAATGTTCCGGACGTTCTAGAATGTTCGGGAATAGTCTGGAACGTTCGAAAACATCCCGGAACATTCCAGATCATTGCGGAACATTCTAGATCATTCTACAACATTCCAGAATGCTCAGGTATGTTCTGGAATGGTCGGGAATAGTCTGTAATGTTCCTAAACATCCCGAAATATTCCAGATCATTGTCGAGCATTCAAAATCATTCTATAACAGTCCAAAATGTTTTGGTGTGTTCTAAAATGGTCGGGATCATCTAGAACGTTCAAAAACATCCCGGAACATTCCAGATCATTGTAGAGCATTCGTGATCATTTCACAACATTCCAGAATGTTCGGGTATGTTCGGGAGTAGTCTGGAACGTTCGGAAACATCCCAGAATGTTTCATTATGTTCTAGAATGATCGAGAATAATCTGGAACGTTCGGAAACATCCTGAACATTCCAGATCATTGTGGAACATTCGAGATCATTCTATAACATTCCAGAATGTTCTGGAATTGTTGGGAATAGTCTGGAACGTTCTGTAACATTCCGAAACATTCCAATTTATTGTGGTACCTACATTTGAGATCGTTCCACAACACTCCAGATTCCAGAATGTTCCGGTATGTTCTAGAATGTTCGAGAATAGTCTGGAACGTTCGAAAACATCCCGGAACATTCCAGATCATTGCGGAACATTCTAGATCATTCTACAACATTCCAGAATGTTCCGGTATATTCTGGAATGGTCGGGAATAGTCTGGAATGTTCGGAAACATCCCGAAATATTCTAGATCATTGTAGAGCATTCAAAATCATTTCATAACAGTACAAAATGTTTTGGTATGTTCTAAAATGGTCGGGATCATCTAGAACGTTCAAAATCATCCCGGAACATTCCAGATCATTGTGGAGCATTCGTGATAATTTCACAACATTCCAGAATGTTTCGGTATGTTCGGGAGTAGTCTGGGACGTTCGAAAACATCCCAGAATGTTCCATTATGTTTTAGAATGATCGAAAATAGTCGAGAACGTTCGGAAACATCCTGGAACATTCCAGATCATTGTGGAACATTCGAGATCATCCTATAACATTCCACAATGTTCTAGAATTGTCGGGAATAGTCTGGAACTCCCGAAAACATCCCGGATCATTCCAGATCACTGTGGAACATTCCGGAACACTTTTGAAAGTTCCTGCAACATTGTGGACCATTCGAAGCCTTTTTGGTGTGGAGCCACCTATTAGTAGAGGTGTAGTACAGAATAAGTACAGAATATTTGAGAGTATTCAAGATCATTCCACAACATCCCAGAATGTTCCCGTATGTTCTGGAATGTTTGGGAATTGTCTGGAATGTTCGAAAACATCTCGAAACATTCCAGATCATTGTGGAACATTCTAGGACACTCTTGAAAGTTTCTGGAACATTATGGACTATTCGAAGCCTTTTTTATGTGGGGCCACCTATTGGTAGGTGCAGTACAGAATATTCGAGAGTATTTGGATCATTCCACAACAATCCAGAACGTTCCGGTATTTTCTGGAATATTCAGGAATAGTCTGGAATGTTCGGCCGGGAACATCCCAGAACACTCTCGAATGTTGTGGATTCTGGAAAGTTGTGGTCCATCCGAAACTTCCTTTTGGTTTGAGTGGGGCTACCAATTAGTAGCCCATATAGCACAAGTACATCCAATGGACGTCCATAGGCTATCCTGAAATGGACATACGGAGATCCATTGGACGTCCATAAAAGGTCCAGTGGATGTCTTATGGACAGCTTATGGACGTCCATTTGGCACTAAGTTGTACGTTCCTAAAACGTCCTTTATGGGATGTCCATAAGATGACCATTTGTGATAAATTTGGACATTCAAAAGACGTTTCTCAAAAAAAAGCGTTACAATCATTGAAAATATTTATTCTCAAAAAAATTGAAGTTTCAAATAACAATATAGCAAACCAGCATAGCTTGGGTTGTTGTTGCCTTCGGCACAGCTTGACTTGCTGACGATTCTGGCATAGCTTGGTTGTTGATGTTTTCAACATAACTTGGCTTGTTGTTGTTGGAGTTTTTGGGATAGCTTGATTGTCTAAAGCTACTGGAATAGGTCTCGGCCTCGGGGTAGGCAAATTAAGTGAAGGAATTACATTTGGTTTCAGTTTCTTAAGCAATCCAATTCGCTCGTAGTCATCATCCAAGAAATGATCTGAACGAACATGCTCTGCTGAATAATGAATGTTTGTTGATCCCTGGCCTAGGGATGGCTACTCCACTTTAAGTCGTTTCGGAAACCTGAAACGATTCTTTTGTAATAAATAAAAAATGGAATAAAAACATCCGAATCGTACATAGTAGGTTATGTCGGGTTTCTCCGTTTGTCGAAATGTTTGCAACTGGGCACAGAACAGGACGGCATTGTCAATTTTCAATAAACACTATTAAGTCTTCTTGGTCAAAAAATCACTGGAAAGCACGGAGAAAACTTTGCACAAAGAAATGCGGGTTTGAGGAAAACGACGCGACGCTATCACAGTGACAGTACTGATAGTAGTGACACTGAGTGACACTCAGGGATGACAAGTATTCGCAGCTCTGCCAGCCGACAAGAATCAAAGTTACTAAAAGGAGTAAAAGGTACTGTTGATGTACGTAAATTATGTTAATTGAGAAAAATGGCTTTTCTTCCAAATTACCGCAATAATAATGATAATAATATGATATTAGGCCCGGTGGCCTAATTTTTGAATTGTGAGTCAACTCTCAACTTGTTTTTGTTGCTGAAAAATAATAGCTGTAGGTACCTTGTCACATATTTTCACACTTTTTTTTCATGGCAATGGACTCTATATGTTTAGATGTTGAAAATAAAAAATGTCCATAAAGTGGTCCATGAAAGACGTCCATGGGTCGTCGTTTCTGTACATCCATAGAATGTTCCCTGAATGGATGTCTTATGGATGTCCAAATCAAGTCCATGGACATGAGGACTTGATATGTACTTGAAATGGACGTCCATAAGATATCCTGTGCTATATGGGAGGGGTATATAAAGCAAGATCCGTCGTGGTTTTGAACACCTGTTTCTTGCCAGTTGTTAATGAAAAGTTGATATGATATACATTTTACACAATGCCCAACGTGGAAGAGGAGATCTTGCCAGTTCTGTTTCAAAATGACGAAAAAAAAAAACGAACAGCGAAAACATGAAAAAGTCGAAGAGCGCGAAGTACGGTAGACGTTCCCAACGAATAAGTAGAATGAGCACCGTTAGATGCAGAGCAGTCACTCATGAAAATATCACCCCACGAGAAGCGCGAGCGAACGAGGACTAGGTTTCGCTTAGGCGAAAGCTAGTAAATAATAACCGACAGTTATTCGTGGGTATTCTTATTTGTGATATACCCACGGATGTGGTATTGTTAAGAGCGGTGATCCCGTGCATTCTGATAAACACGCGATCTTTCTAGATTCTTCCATCCATCCATCATGTCGCGGTGTAGATACAAGTGCGGAGCCCTGGACATTTCCAAAAGTATACGCGATGGCTTGGCCTTGAGAACCTTCAACGCTCGATCAAGACACATCTGCACATTTTGGCGGAGGCGCCGGTTCTAGAGCACGGCAGAATTATACGGGTAATGTGCAAGATTTTTCGTGAGTTGTATGGAAACCGTATGTCGGGTCACTGTGGAAACTACTGGAGAATGCATGTAACATTCGAGATGAATTAGTCGGACCTATATGAGGGATCAATCGTTGCCTCATGAGCAGTCATGAAGTGGAATGCGAAGTGGTAGCGACCGGATTAAAAGCGAGTAGTAATCACAGCGATATCCTTAAGTGAACAATTGTTGGCGTGTATTTATTGTGGTTCACAGTAATAGACAGTGTGTGTTTTGAAATGATCGTCTCAATTATATTCGAACCCGTACGCGAAATACGTAACAGTATGATGATGAAGTTTTGGTAATGGAGCTATACGAGACGTATTAATAGCCCAATAAACTCCGCTCTACACAGCATTTACGCGGCCGTTGAGCACACAAATTATTAATGTTGATGTTCGCGATTGCAATTTTATTCTCTTGGATGAAATTTTTTATGTTGTAATATCTGGTACATCATTTTGCGTTTCAGTTCGAACTACATGTAGCGGTTTCACTGTTGGATCTAGTAAAATCAAGCTCGTACAGAGAATAAACGCAGAGAAGTCAAAGTGAACAGAGTAACGATTGTTATTGTTCATAGTAAGTCTACTCATCTTGATCACGAAAGCAACACTTCGCCATGCTACTGCGACAACAACGAATCTTCTTGTGGCCTAATCCAAAGACAAATCTGAATTTTCAATACACCTGGTGTGTATATCACCTGGAACGAGACCTGGAACTACTACTTGTTAATCCAAATTATGTCATTACCTTCTGTGTGGTGTGTGCTCGTCTACGTAAGACGTAAGTACGAAGGATACTCACGTAACGAGTCAAAGTAGGCTGGATCGTTGTTGGCCATCACTTTTAGTGTTGATGGTGGAAAAAAATTGAATCATCCGCATCCGACCCCTTTCACGATCACGTAGGTACTTGATGAGAGCAAATAAGGGGAACAAGAAGACGTGTCGGGAGACTCCTTTTGTCGATATGGCCGCGTTTGGTGTCAAGGTTCAGTAGAAAAAATAATATGCGTAACGCATGTGGAGCATAAAAGGGAGAACCGGCACAGAAAAGCACTATACATCAAGCAGGCAATATATTTGCGGAAGCGAAATGCCTTTGGCAATTGTTCAAGAAGCTGTTGCTCGTCGAAGTCTTTTTCTCTCAGTGAAGGAGGGCAATTTCGATTTACTGCTTTCGAAGCTGCCAGGGCGGAGGGGGAACGTGTTGTGGTGCATGTAATTTTCAGCGTGCGTTCAATTTTGTCGAAACAAATAAATTTCATGCTGCGTCAGCGGAAAAAAGTCAAGTCCAATGAGTAATGTCGAAACTACGGCGAATCTACGTCGTGATTAAAGCATGCAATCGCGTTTTTGGCAACGCGACGAAACACAATATCTCAATGTAGTTTTTATGTTACAGCCTACCGATACCGAAGCCATTCATAACAAAATAGACGCGGTAACATGTAAATCTCAATAATGTACTGGACTTCCTCTGCAACTACAGTCGGCTAAGACACCACCAATCTCGTTCTACAGTCGACTCAATCTATTTCAACAGGCCCTGTCTTGGCTTATTGTCGACTTGTTCTGTGATAGCAAATGGCCAATTTCCTTCGGCTAACAGCGATCTCAGCCGACAATTGCATGACTGATTCTTGTTGCAGTGACCTCCTTATTGCCTTGTTAATAGCGCAAGTATATGTCAGCACATTCTTGTACCATAATTGTTATACCTAGATACTTAAGCAGCAACATACAATAAGAGAGACGATCATGATAAACGCTATCAAACCATCAACACCTGTTTGTATCTCGACCACCTGCCCAAAGGGCACTTCATTTCATTGTCTAGCAGTTATTTTTTTCACAGCTAACAGTCGACTTTGTCTGGCTAAGAGTTGAGTTTATTCTCGAGATGAATAGAGATGGCGCGAAGTCGGGTGGAATGATGGCGTGACTTCGCGTGAAACCGGCGTGGATCTTGTGAGACAGCTTAAAATGACGTGGTATAACTATAGACAAGGACAGAAGTAGAAGAGGCAAGATACCTGTGCGGCTGTGTAATTTGTGGGCCGGCCATTTTGATTACATAACGGTTTTTCCTGGCGGCAATTTTAATTATGACAGGTGGGTGACAGTACTGACAGTGTATTTGATGACAGCTACGAAGTTTTAGGTTGGACTGATTTGTTGTGATCGAACTTTTCTCGGCGCCGATATTTGGTTTTGTGTGAAAGATAACAATAGAATTGAATGATGAGTGTTATTCAGTGTTCGTTTCCACGAATTCTACTTAATAACCAGATATTATATGCCTGGGATGCATTGCATAAATAATGCATTGTCGAGTGCATTGTACTTGATGAATTATTGTCAAGAAATGGAGAATGATTTCCGCAGTTTTATCTCCACTTAGAAGCTGTGGAACAGATATCGAGGCCTCTGTGTGAAGTGTTCGTTTTGCGATTTTCCCTGTGTAATAAAGTTTGATCGAACCTGATCGAACTTAGCAAATGCATCAATACAAGGTGTCTTGTTATACCTATCAAAATTTGCAAGAACATCAAGCAATTGATGAACCCAGAAATGAGAAGATATCCTTTCATACGTAACGCTGAATTTAAATAATCAAATTTCACTCCGGTAACTAAATTCTGTTTTCAGTTTTTCACGGGGTGATGGGCTTCGATTGTGGCTCGAGACAATTAGAATGATGAAGAGATAGCTTGGAAACGTCTTATGCGAAAGGCTCAGTGCTGCTGATTTGTTCGAGGCATTTCGAAGTAATGTAAATAAAATTTTCTCCACACTCCCAGGCCAGGACCTGAGTCAGAACCTCGTTTCGGACAATGACATTTTGGAACACCACAATTTTATCTTAATAGAAAGTGCTCGTAAGATGCTATTTGAAAATAAAATTAGGTGCACAATCTAGCAAAAACGTAAAGTGAAGAGCTGATTCAGTGTAATGTTCAACAAACACTTTCCAAACTTGTATTATTTTATCTCAAGTAAAACATTGAATATTTTTCTGGAAATTTTATTCTGTAGCTCAAATTAAGCACATGTCGTGGGCCTTATGCCCATACGTTTATGGCCCATACTTACAGTCGGTCTCCGATTTAAGCACAATCCAACTATGGCAACAATTGTTATAATTGTCCGAAGGACTTGAGAGATGCGAAGTCGGAGATCGAGCGAAGTATTGACTATGAGTATGAGGATTAGTCCAGGCCGTGAGCAGAAATTCTTGAGTTATTTGTTTCGTTTACAAAGTATAACCTACAAATTGTCTCATGACTGTCATCTGTTTTGACGTCTGTCTATGATTTTGACTCGCGCGTACTCCCCCCATTCAAATTGCCGCCTTGGAAAAACCGTTATGACCTAAAAATGGCGGACCCCATGCGATATCGGCTGAAATGGATGCGTAGTGGTTCTTCTTTCTTCTAGTCTATGGGTATAACACCTGGATTTTTGAAGAGGTATTCGTGTAGTGCTCGGTGTAGTGTGTGAAGTGGAAAAGAATGAAAAGATCCCACCTTATGCCAACAAATGTAACACCTCAGTTTTCAAAAGTGCGTATATAGGCTCAGGTATGTTAGCGGTATGAGGTAGAAAAGATTTCAACTAATGTGACCATCCGTAAGAAGCGGGTTCTGAATTTAAAAAAACTGTCGGTCAAGGAGGCTGTGATACTCGATTATAAAGAATGGTGTGACCCTTGTTTGTCCTGAAAAACCTTGAAGCTAATTATAACGTAAACCGCTGCCACCACCGTAAATACAGGATGATTTTTTGAAAAGTTTCCACCTCTGATTTCTCGCCTCCATAATTGTTTACAGAAAAACACCGAAACTCTTGAACCCATTTGCCCCCACCCTACCCTGCTTTGAAATTTCAAACAGCATGACCTATTTTGTGATACATCAAATTGAAGGCAAAAAAATCCTTTTTCTGTTGAACATATTTGAAAAAATTTGACACCACCTCTCACACTTGTGAAAATCCTCTTTTCGTTAATGAAAGGACAATGTTCCCCTTATAAACTCTCGATTCTTGAGAAATGGACTCTTCAGCAAAAACAGGTCGATTTTTATTTTAGTGGGGTCATCTAAGACAAGTATGGCCAAACTTTTATCCTCAACCCCTTCGCCCTCACCCTACCCTACTTCAAAGGGGTGGTAAAAAAAAATAGAAATATGTTTGACGGAAGTAGATAATTTTTGGGCGTGCAACGGTGGTGGGGGGTACGACCTTGACAGGTCATTGACCCCTGACCTTGACCTTGACCTCGAATTTGACCTTGACCTTGAATTTGACCTTGACCTCGAATTTGACCTTGACCTTGAATTTGACCTTGACCTTGAATTTGACCTTGACCTTGAATTTGACCTTGACCTTAGCCGTGACCTTGACCTTTAACCCCGACCTTAACCTTACCCTCGATCTCGAAAGTTCATTAACCTCAATCGCATGTAGTGGGGGGAGCAACCTTGAAGAAACATGTCTAGACTTGTCTGAGCGGATCAGGTGTAGGAGTGGGAGGAGCGGTATAGTTATAAGCTTGATTTCTAATATCATCATCAATCTCGACCAAAAGCAATGGAAATTGGTGGGGGTATTGTACATATATTACAGATTGTCGCCGGTTAGGTTTAGTCGTCAGCATAGATTCAATAACAACATGTCAACCGAAACGAACAAAGTTTCTACTCCAGTGTCGGATCCTATCCCACAACACTCTGGAGGAACAATAGATGAAACACCAAAAAAGCTAACTGCGCGAAAAATGACTCATCATCATTTGAATTTTGATTCTGATGCGGAAGGTAAGCTAAATGTAATTTTGAAGGAAGCATAATTTGATATTGTTGTATTTTCCAAGAACAATCTGGTGATGAAGAATGCTGGGGCGAGGACAGCTTTGACACCTACACCCCACAACCAAATTTGCGGATAATCCGTAAAATTCCTCCCAGGATTGCAAAGAAGCAGAAGCTGAGGGAACTCTTCCAAGAAGAGCAGATGGCTCTTCACCGTTTATTTCTGGAGCTCGATAAGTTGCTTTCAGTAAAAATACGTCAAGCATTGGAATGAATTGTTGAAAAAATAAAATAACTATTCGGAATCTGTCTTTTTATATACACCTTATTTCAACCTGAAAATCACATATAAATATAAAAAACACCAAGAATTTCACTTAGTTGAGAATATGAAACTGGAAAAGCAAAAGCACGCACTGCCTGTTACAAACTATGATGAGGTTGTTTCAGATATGCAAAATTTCTACACGCACGGTGCGTTATTGGGAGGTTGCAAACGGGGTTTAATAGTTGGCGGAAGCGGTTGCGGTAAAACAAATTTGATGTTGAGTTTGTTAGAGCACCCGAATGGCTTGCGATTTCGAAATATTTATTTATACTGCAAAACCCTTCTCCAACCAAAATATTTACACTTGAGAAAAATTCTAAAACCAATCAAAGAAATCGGATTTTTTGAATTTCAAGATGGAGCAGACGTCATACCACCAAATCAAGCAAATGAGAATTCAGTTATAATTTTTGACGATGTTATATCATGCAATCAAAATATTATCAGAGACTACTTTAGTTTTGGCAGACATAGAAATATTGATTGTTTCTATTTAGCACAAACATATTCCTCAATACCAAAGCAATTGGTGAGAGACAATGCAAATTTTCTAATTCTTTTCAAACAAGACACATTAAATTTGGAGCACATATTAAACAATCATGTCACACCGGACATGAGCAGAGAACAATTCAGAGATATTTGTGCACAGTGTTGGCGGGAACCTCACGGCTTTTTAACGATAGACAAAGATTCACCTATAAATAACGGAAGATACCGCAGAGGACTTGATTGTTTTATAACAGACATCTGAGAAGCAAGATCGTTACCAATGAATGAACGGATAGCACGACAGTTGATTAAGAGCCGAGCGACCGTCAGAAAGAAACTTGAAGGTTTACGCTCTGATATAACCCGTATGAGTTTTGAACGTGAAAAAAATTTGGCACCTATCACAAAACCGTTGAAGGATTTATTGAGTAATATCAAATCAGAAGTGAAAACCCCTCCAACTCCCATAAAAAATGAAATAAAAAATGAAATAAAAAGTGAAATCAGTTACAAAGAAAAGTTCCCCGGTCGCAAAAGTGCTCCTTCATTCTCGGAGGATGTTTTTACCAACGATGATGATGATGATGCTGTTGGTAGCGATATGGAAACTCAGGAAGATGATCAATATGTGTCATTGCATGAAATATCCAAACATGAAGAAGTAATGAATGAATATTTAGAGCAGTATAGTGGTTTAGCTAAAGAATATATCAGGAATATGATTGGAGATACTGAAAATCAATTTGATCATCAATATGGGATTCGACTAGATCGCTCTACAGAAAAATTCTCTATTGGTAACAAAATCGTACAGTTTATTGGTGATGATATTAAAATTGATGGTGTGACATATAAAGGAACACCCGGTCTGTATGAGTTCCTCTTTAAGAAGGAACCTGGAAACTATACACTCGAAGACGAAAGAAATTATAAAGCAATTATGGAACTCTCTAGTGCGGCTAGACAACACTATGATCCTACACATCGCCTAGCCGGAAACGGTGGAAGAAAGTATTCCATAGTAAAACGAATTTTATCTCAACCAGACATGACACCACGACGTTTCACAACACCCACATCTCTAAACAAACGCTCACGTACCAAGTCAGGTGCAGGAGCATTTCTTCATTTGAATAATAAAGAAGTAGAATTCATCCCATGGAAAAACCCGAATAAATTGGTCAACAGATTGAGATTGCTGATTGCTGCACAGCATGCTGGCAATACAGCAGTGGATAATGAAATATTACATATAGTGCAAGAACTCAAACAATCACGCATTATAAAATGAAGTGAAAGCTCAATCAACACGCAGTTATATCAGAGACAGTTAACATGATTGACAAGTTTGGCAGATCACTAGTGCATAAGAAAAAGAGTGATGACTCAGAAAAAGCAATGAAAAACTTAGAACAAAAGATATCACATCACCAAACTACTACAGATCAATATTTTTATGTAACACTGAATTTTTTCAGTAATACCCTAGGATTTACAGATCCAAACAAAAAATACTTTTTATATAAATTATACAATATTCCTGGTTTCAACCATTATGAAATTCCTTTTGAAGTGGTTGAGCTCGTTGACGCAAGCATAACTGCAAAGGTAGGAGTTGCAACGCTCAATCCAATAACCAACACAATAACTTTTTACGAAGATATCAAAAAGGTTCCGTACGAAAGACGATTCAAATTCTCATTCTATTCTAATAGTGTTAAAAGTCCACCAACGCTAGTTGCAACTCTTGTATTTAAATGTAAAAAATAATGTCGGTGAAAAAAGACATTGTTGATGAATTGCATAGACCAGCTCGAAAAAACTTTAAACGCAGACGAGTGATAGTGAAGGGATTAAGTGATTTACTACAATGCGATCTCGTGGAAATGATACCGTATGCAAGAGTCAACAAGGGTTATAGATATATACTCGTTGCAATCAATGTGTTCTCTAAATATGTGTGGGCTATACCTGTTAAACGGAAAAGAGGTGAAGATATCTCTGAAGCGTTGAAAACAATTTTTAAGAGATTCATCCCACAAAATTTACATACAGATATGGGGAAAGAATTCTACAATCAAAGTGTAAAAGAGTTATTAAAAAAACACGGTATCAATCATTACAACACCTATTCAACAATGAAAGCTTCCGTTGTGGAAAGGGTGAATAGGACCCTCAAGAGCCTTATGTGGAAACAGTTCAGTTTACAAGGCAATTACAAGTGGCTTGATCTATTACCGAAAGTTGTTAAAAAATATAATGAAACGAAACATAGAACAACTGGCTTCAAACCAAAGGATGTCAATAAAAGCAACGAGAAGAACATTTTGAATGATTCATATAGTTTCATAAAGACTGTGGATGTTAGAAAACCTAAGTTTCGAGTTGGAGATAAAGTACGAATAAGCAAGCATAGGGAAGCCTTTTCTAAAGGATATCGTCCAAACTGGTCTAATGAAATATTCACTGTTGTTAAGATCAAGGAGACCAACCCTCGACACTATATGTTGAAAGACGAGAAGGATGAAGAAATATTAGGAGGATTTTACTCATCAGAACTTCAATTAGTGAAACATCCAGACGCATATTTAGTTGAACGCATCCTCCATCGCAAAGGTCCTTATGTTTTTGTGAAGTGGCTAGGAATCAAACAACCCAGCTGGATTGATAAAAAAAACCTTGTATAGTTTGAATAAATATTTTTTTTTAACAAAGCTGTTTTAATTGAAATGAAGAAAGAGAGTTCACTAAACTTGTATGATTACCTTGAAAATGTGGGAGGGAGGGGGGAGCAAACTTGACCTTGAGCTATAACAAGTTCTCAAATAGGGAGGGATGGTGGGGGAAAGTCGATATAATGGCGAATGGGATTAGATAGGTTTAGTTCTCATCATGGCACAGTCCGGTAATAACAAACCTCTGGGTTATTTACCTCTGTTGAATGAAACAACACATTTTTTGACTAAAACAAAACAAAAGTATATCTGCGTTGGTTTAAGCATCCAACATGAATTTGTGCCGTTAGTGAGATTGTGCAGCAGCAGTCAGCATATCGATTTTGAACCGGAAGATTGGATTGAATTCTTGGAAATTTTCGATATACTTATCGATTATCTACAAACCACATCAAATAAACCGATACCTCTACATCTGAAAAACTGCAGTATTCACTTCAGTGAAATCAAAACAGTTCGAGTTATACAAATTATCAAGGACCATCAACATGTGTTTTTGGGGAGAGAAACTGCTGAAGAATGGCGTGCCCTATGTGACATCATCGATAATCGTCTGAACATCCTCAAACATCAGGAGTTTAGAAATTTTTACTTTGACTTGTTAAGAGGCATGCGAAAGCTAAGTGGCGATTTAATTTCAAATGTATACTGCGTGTTGACTCCATTGCTGCAGACTCATTCTGAAAACGCAAATTGTTTGTTGTTCATGCTACATCATTGTCCAGTTATAGTACGTATGGATTATGAAAACCTTAAATTTCAATAGTTTGAATGATGTAAAAAGAATTGTTATCGAGATAAGCGAAGAATGTGAATATCTGTTATTCGACGCATCTCACAGCATCAACAAACAGAATGAAATAATAGTTTATACTCTAGCTTATAACTTGTGTTTAGCTTATCTTAAATCTAGAATAGGAATAGAATATCTTTTTGAGCAGTTCAACTGCGATAGTTATAGGAAATATTTATACAAGTTGAAACCATATCTATCTTGTAATCTAATTTTACTTTATAAGTTGTATCAATACTTGAAATAAATGAATTGAAAAAGAATATTTATTTGTTTATTTACACAAAGTTTCCCGCAATGAGTGAATAAATCCTTATATTATTGTAAACTAGGAACAGTGCAATGTTGAGCGTTGCAGGAGCTGGTTTGGTGAACGGTATAATAAGCCGTTTACCATTTGAACTACACGTCCCAGGATATCAATATCTTGGACCTGGCACCAAGTTACATGAACGGTTGCAACGTGGAGATTCCGGTATAAACAAATTGGATCAGGCTGCTAGGGAACATGATGAAGCCTACTCGAAATCAAAAAATCTAAGCTCTCGTCATATAGCGGATAAGATTCTAGAGAATCGGGCTTGGGAAAGAGTAAAAGCGAAAGATGCGTCACTAGGTGAGAAAACAACTGCATGGTTCGTCACCAACATCATGAAAGCCAAACGCAAATTGGGTATGGGGTTGGAAAAGAGACGAAGCGAGAAGAAAAAGAAGAAGAAAAAGAGGAAGAAAAAGAGGGAGATGAAAAAACGACGCTGAAGATTCTAGTAGACCCTCTAAAATAACGCATAGAGCGCCAGAATTAATAGAGATTATAAAACTTCTATAAAGTGTATTATTTGAAATAAAAAAACCAAAATTTATCAAAAAAAGTATATTTATTCAACATTATTCAGTGGTTACACAGTATTTTCTTCTGCAAACTTAAATTTGCTTGATTTGTTTCGTAAACGCGTTGTAGGTAAATCTTCGATCATGTAGAATTAGAGCATAAGCTGCTGTATTTGCTGGAACTGCGTCTTTGGTCTCGAATTCTATCCGAAGAACTACGGAATTGGAAAGACTTTCTCTCTGATTCGAAAAATCAATGACGACCATGGGAGCATCCTTGAATTCATCGGTATCCAGGGCAGGGTGTGATGATTCGTGATAATAATAGGACTTTTGGAAATTTAGATATAATTGATACAATGCAGCATAACACTGGTTTGCAAAATCAATGTTCAGATTTGAGTATGGTTTGCGTTGCGAATTCAAGTAAACTCGTATATTTTGGAAAGTTATATGATCAAATTTACTCATATCCTTATCAAACTTTTTTTCGCGGTCTGTTTGGAATATTAAGATAACGTATCTGGGAGCTTCGCTTGCAGTGGTTGTTTTGATAGGCCATGTATGACTTCTGGTTGTGGGCACTGATGGTAAATAGTGTAATTCCCATGAACGGAAAGCAACTGAGGTGTCAACATTTTTACCGATGTATTTTGTCAGGGCTAATTCTCGAGCAAGATTAGGTATGATGTGAGGCACATTCCAGTAAATTTTATTGAATACAATCCTAGGCTCAGCATTATTGGTCACATTTAAAACTGCATCATGATCGGTATTGCTCCTTATTAGTACGAGTTCCTGCCTCACATTTAACATAATTTTCTTGTAATCCTCTGCAAATCCCAGCAATGTATTGAGTGGTACGCAAACATTGAACTTTCCATGGAATTTATCAGTAAACGATTTACCCCACCCCGCATTTTCTAATCCCTTGATATCATTTCCCGAAAATGAGCAGTATCCTTTAATAGTCGACGCTAGTCCTGGTTTTATAGTGGAGTCCACTGGTATACCGTTAACCTCATAACGAATTTCACTTAAACAGTGCGCGAAAAAGTTATCCACCAATTTAGTAGTCTTACTAACACTGCCATCTTTATCTTGGACACTACCTTCTACGTAAATAAAGCTTTGAGACGGTAAAGTGCATAAGTCTTCGGGAATTGGAATTCGTATTTCATCATTATTGTTAAATTTTTGGGTGTACGGTTGATGCTCATGATAATCCCATGAAATAATGGAATCATCGTAAGCCACTTTTTCTGTTATGTCTAGTACATCAACCATTTTGCTCGACTGACTGTATCCAACTAACGTTATTCACGATTTATTCTATATTAATACTACATATCCTAAAGATCTTAAAAATCTACGATTCACTTGTGTTAAAGTATGCGTTTGAAAACACTGTTTAGGTCGGCGTGAAATTGTCTTAAAAATTATACCCATCACGTTTTAGGTGTAGTCCTACACTAACGACTTCCTTTCCAAAACTGACCAAATCACCATCTTGATCTAATATTTTAATAGATATTTCATTAATTATGTTGGTTGTGATTGGTAAATAAATGATATTCTTTGGCACTTCGATTATTTTATATCCCGGAGGAACTCGAGGGAAAAATTGGTGAATGTAGTGAACAACTTGACCGTTATGATAGGAGCCTGTGGCAATGTTGCAATCTACACATAAGGAATTAATCTTCAAAATATTGCTTTGATGCGGTGATTGATGACTAATGTTGGATGGATCAAGTTTTTCACGATTAAACCCCAAGAGAGGTGCAATTGAGTTTTCCACGTTAAAATCTACGGTTTCCGAGCATTGCAAATGTGTTTTCATCGTATTGTTGTTACCGACTAATTCAAAATGAGGATTAACAAATTTCTTCCCCTTCATACTGCTATTCACAAAATCTGATATAGCGCTTATTTCGTATGCTCCAATGGGTATGGTAATTTTTTCCTTGCCAATTTTAATAACATTATTGTTTGCGGCGAGGGGTCGACCACGGTCAAAAATCTGGTACAAAAAACCTCCAAATAGAGTAAAACCTCCAATACCTCCACAATATCTCCACGGATCCCCACGGATCTCCACGGATCCCCACAGATCTCCACGGATCTCCACAAAACTTCCACGGATCTCCACAAAATCTCCATGAATCTCCACAGTCTAGCGCATGCGCAGTTTTCGCATACATTCGTACACACATACTGCATATAGGGTTGTCTCAAGTGGGAATCAAATCCAATTGTTTTCTGATAAGTTTGTGATTGTGACCGTGTCATAAAGACGACTTCGATTTCGATCATTCCATAAGTAGGAAAGGACTACAAACAGTGGCTAAGAAGGTTTTCTGAAAGGAATTTTGCGGAAGATACACACATTTTGAAGAAAAAATTCATGAAAAGTAGGAAACTACGCAGTCTATTTTTAGCGCCGGGCAGATATGCAACCTCCCGAACAAAGTGGAAATGGTACTTATCGAAAGAATAAACACACTAATGGGACTGGGGAGTAAAAAAGAGTTGTTGAGCCGGGAAAAGCTGAAAATAACGCGTCATAAAACAAGACAGGGCAGGAAATGGCAAGAAATCTTGAGAAAACCAGGAAAAGACATTGTTTAGTGGTAATACGCTACCAAAAGGCACAAACGGGACCGTGGAGCGGAATAGAGGTGTTGGGCGAGGACAATCTGAAAAGAACGCGTCATAAAACAAGAAACAGGGCTGAAAATCGCTAACAATCGTAAAAAAAAAACATTAAAAAGTAAGAATAACTCAAACGAAACTGGAAGAAAGTCGCAAGATAAGGTAGTCGACGCGTGTAAAGAAAGAATGGAATGCAGGGAAAAAACCGAAAGAGCTCAAGAAAAGGATAACAACGCGTCAAAATCATCGCGCAAAAGCATAAAATGGCGTAAAGTACTTGAAAAAAAAAGAATAAAACACAGCTCCTATACGCAACATACGAGTAACAATACAACTGTACAATTTTCGTAGCGTGCTTTTATTTTCCGGTCAAGTGATATAGGCAATGAACAATATACAGCCGTTTTCACTGTTGCCCAAGTTGAGCCCGTGGGGTCCCATTAAGAGTTCTGTATTGACCCTGCATGACACAAAAGCTGAAATATCTGGCCCGTATTCTGTTTTCTTCTTTACAGCATACACTTTGAAAGGCACAATAACAATAACCTGCAATGAGCGATGTCGCACCCAGCTGTCGGCTAGCTGTCAAACGTTGACCATTGGGAATGAAACGTCAATTGTCAAAAAAAAAGACCAGCAAGAATAGAGTGTGGTTACCATGGCGATAAGCAAGGAAAGTTAACAATTGGGGCTTGTCCTGAGCAATCATTTCAGGGACATGCGCTGAATTTTAGGCGGGCTTTTTGAAACAACCGGACAAAAACCTTTGAATCCTACTCTAATGCACCTGTAATGTAATACAGCGCGGAAGATTTCCAGCGCTAGTCTATTTTTGAGATAAAATAGCTATAATATTTCATCTGTGCAAAAACTTTGTTCATGACAAAAGGTGCGTTCAGTCAGCTTATTTAGCCGCAAGTTTTTTTTTTTTTTTTTTTTTTTTTTTTTTTTTTTTTTTTTTTTTTTTTTTTTGAATGTTTTACGACGCATCAACTACAAGGTTATTAGCGTCGACGGGACATTCAGTGGGTTTTTGGTACACGTCCTCAATTATTCTTGGATTGCCTACTGTTAACTATGTGAGGCCACAGTACTCCGATAGCACTCAACTCTGTAGTCAGAAATCCATTTTTTCTGTAACCGCTGTAGTCAGACAGGTGCAGATATGGCATAGTATGGTCGGAACAATTTTTGGAATAATCGGACAACACAAAATATCCATGGACGAGGCGGGATTCGAACCCGCGCGGTAGATCACGACTGGCTTGGCGCGGCAACACCAAAACCACTCGGCCACCGCCGCTCCCCGCAAGTTTTAATTTTAGTCGTAAGCGCTGCATCGCTCATTGGCTGTTCTGAGAAGGCTGGTTCATAAGAGCCAAGGGCGTCTCTGCGCTTGCGACTAAAACTAAAACTTGCGGCTAAATAAGCTGACTGAACGCAGCTAAATCTGCGTAAATACATTGGTTTGTCCGGTTGTTTTCAATATTCCGCCATTATTTGCACCTCGGACATGTGCAGTATGCGGCCAGGAAAATGCCCTGTTCAAGTGCGAAAACTGAATAGTTAACGTAAGTAAATTGTATTCTCCCGTATCTAGATCGACTCAAAATGATTGCATAAGGAAGAGAATGGTGGTTAAATTGTTATTGTGAAATGTACGGCTTCAGGTCCCCTTTATGACAGGGCCACCTACTTTTTCCTTGTAATCTCCTGGGTTAAACTTTCGCCGGCGTGCAGTTTACTGCATCCAAGATTTATTCTCGAAAAGTACTATTTCGCTTATGTCAAACTGGCCTAAAAAAAAAACTGGCACTTACCTTGATTTTCTCATTCGCAACGATTCGCAACAAACACGAACATTTCGACGAGCACGAAAGTTACGTGTTTGGCTTAAACGTCAATAACTTGAAAACAAGAAAGGGGAAACAGGAGTGATATCCGTTACAGGTCGTCTTGAGTTTGAATGGGATAGTACAGAATTATGTATTAACGATATCAAAAATTTGCCGTTCTATCAATACGAAGTATTTCTTTACTATTTTTAACTAGAGCTGGCCAACGAATCAAACTTATCAAAATATTGATTCAAAGATATCATGACTTCAAACATCGGAAAAATGTCCAAATTGAGCAAAAATCTCCACAAATCTCCACGGATCTCCATAAAACCTCCACGGATCTCCACGAAACCTCCATGGATCTCCACGAATCCCCAAAAACCCCCACGGATCTCCACGGATCCCCACGGATCTCCACCAAACCCCCACGGATCTCCACGGATCCCCACGGATCTCCACCAAACCTCCACGGATCTCCAAGGCAAGGGACAGAAAACCTCCACGGTGGTTAACCCCTCGGTTTGCGGTAACGTTAGCGATAGAATTAAAAGACTCAAAATCAGTTAAACCTATTACATATGTCACGTTTTTCGGTAATACGATGGGCGGGGTGAACTTTGAAGTCAAAATGGAACTTTTCCCAGACAGAGTGAAAAATGATGACATTTTGTTCACACCAGAGCTACCACTCAACTGACAAGATTCACTGATGTGAATTCAAATATAAAAATTTCAGACACAAATGACCACATTCATAAGAGTTGAAATTTTGGTATCTGTTATAGTTATAAATTATGTTAGGGCTACCAACACTCCGAAAATATTTTATCACCTCCAAGGGAGGTTTCAAATTGCCCATACTATCGAAATATTTGATGCTTTTCCCGTTTATGACAAAGGCTGTCCAATGCGTACCAGGATTATTTTTATCATCCAAATTGAGGATCGCACACTCGTTTTCAAATGGTTTTGATGGAAGATTGTTGCGCATGTAGACACCACGGAAATGGGGAATTTTTAGTATTTTTGCATAATATTTCAAGTCCACATCTGTTAGAGCACGTGTTGGTAGCTTTATTGGTAGTTTTTTTTATATGGCGCAAGGTATAGTCCTAATCCTTTCTGATGTGCTTTCAAACGGAAACCTTTCCCCAGCGCTATAGACTCCATGGTTTGATTATGTCTGTGGGATTCTTTGAGTTGCTCGGCAGCACTTTTCGCATCGTTGACTGCCTTGGCAATTCCTGCAGCTCCACCACTTAAAGCTCCCAAGGCAGATAATGCAGCAAAAATTGGAATGAGTGGGAGGAAGCCGCCAACTTTTGGTATAGGGATGATGCGTTGCGTTGGGTGTAAGACTTGTTTGTTTTTTATAGAACGCAGTGCGTCTTGAATTGAACCTTGCAAATTAGGGTTTGGTTTTCCTCGGAGACGTTTCCGAATTGCAGCAACAGCTTTCTTGAAGCTAAAAACACCACCACTACGTTTTTTCCCATGGTATTTTCTCCGTCTTGGTTTAGCTCTGCTACTAATCCTTACAGTTCCCATCTCGGCAAATCAGCAACGTAACAATTTATGTGAATAAGATGCGTTCGATACCTTTTATACTTTTTTAAATGTGAGAGTTATGTAGTATGTGTGAGCGGGAGATGATTGTAACACCATCTCCTGTGAGAAAGTAAAACCAACATAAACCATGCACATGTCTTTATATTGCAACTTTTTCTTCATAGCCACAACAAATTTACAATCTTTAGAGTATTTTTCATGCTCCTTCAGAGGTGAGTCATCATGCCTCCACTTGAATACTTCAATTCGACAGAAAGGACAAGCCACCATATCTCCCCATTTTGTGTAGAAGAATCCCGCAAACGCCAACGATTCAGGTGTTAGCACTCCTTGCCAGTTGTTGAAGGTTTTCAGGCGATTGCGGTATGAATACAGCTCAGTAGTGTGGTCTTCAAGACACATGGTAGATAAAGTGATGCCTCTATGGAAATGACTTTGTTGTACTTTTATACATGTTCCACACATGTTTCTATTAAACCAGTAAACCTCTTGGCCTTGGAGTGGGTAGTAGGGATTTTTTTTGAATTAGAGTGGGGATATGATATAAAGCTACAAGTACTCTGCTGTTTAAAAGACATCATGTGTGAGGTAGAGTGGAAGATTGTGAGAGAGTGTGTGAAAGCTGCACGTTCCCTGCTGTATGACCTGCGAGTACAATTTCTGGAGGATGCCATTATTAGATACTGTGACGTTGATGACCAGCAACTATATTTCGATGAATGCATAAGACATCGACAAGGAGAAGAGTACTGCACCCAATATCTTGCAAATGAGATATCTATTCGGCGTTTACACAGATTGCTGTCTGGAATAAAGTTATCATCATTTTTGAAGCAAGTGGAACCGTTCATACTTGAAGACTACGACGAGGAAGAAGAAGAAGAAGAAGAAGAAGAAGAAGAAGAAGAAGAAGAAGAAGAGGAAGGAGCAGAAGATGACTCCTAAACCGCAAGAAACCACAACCTCATCAACCTGCGAAGAACTATTGTAACTTATTGAAAGTGTACATTCAGAATTGGTACATATGGAACTAAATTATATGCATGAAGCCGTTTATAGGATGGATGAAGTGAATTCTCACTATTATTATGAACAAGCCCTCACGTTCGGAAGAGCGGCAAAATTGTGTGAATTATATATTGATAATCAGATATGTTTGATTTGTTTATATGAACAAATGCGTATACTTGACTTGGTAGAATATTTACCACAAAATGTATTACCTGATAATAATTCTTGATACCAGAAATAAAAAACCTGTATGAATATTATTTCTTTTATTCCATTTTAAAATAATCATGTAAAAAAAATACATTTGCCAAGGCGCAAACGGACGGTGTACTTGTGTGATAGAAACAAGCAGGTTCACAAGCTGTGATGTTTGGTTGTTCAGGTAGTTGTACAATAACTACAAGTACAACATATTATTGTAGAACTATAACCGTAACTAAAAATAGTTCGAAAAATTCAACGAGGAAGTGACATCAGTGCAAAGAGTTCCCATCACACTGATGGCATTTCCCCGTTGAATCGCGAGTGATAGTCTTTCTCTAAACCAGGAGCCCTCTTTGTGATTTCCGGTGGCTTCTACCAACTTGAGGCTGATGTCTCGAATAAACGCTCGCGCACTTGGACCAAAAGAGCCGAAAGTCTCGATGGCGATTGGGATAAATAAATACTCGTTTGACAGGACGCTGTATTTAGTCCTTTTTTTGGCCTCAGCCTTTTCAGCCGCCGCGCCTGGGCATATGGCAGTGCTGGATAAGTATGATGGAGCCACCGTGTCGACTATTGTCAAGTCCCAGACAAGACATTTCCCATGACTATATGGAATTAAGGACATTCCATCGGGACGTTTGCCATCAGTGCGAGCCATCAGACCAGGTGGTTCAAGGACAGGATGAAGACCAATCGTTGTTAAAGCTCGCTTGATAATATTGTTGGCTTCCTGGTGCCTGGTACTGCGCCCTTTGCTAAATTTACAAGAAAGTCCATGAGTTCCTGTCGCGTCGACGAGAGACCCGCATCGACAAATGTGTGGTTCCACCGTTTTACACCCAAGTCTTAGACCTGACGCAATGCGGATAATATGTCTTTCCAACAGTGTTCCTATATTGGACGATGGTAAGGCATGCAACCAGGAGCTGGATTCTTTCTGTGATACTGCTAACAAACGGGCTTGGTCCCTCACGTCAATGGCGGTTTCAAAAAGATGGGTTTTGGCCACATTGATGATGGGATCGTCCCAGTCGCGTTGTTTTGCAGACGTTGGTAAGGTGGAGCTAGTGACCTGTTGCCAGATCATTATGGCTTCTGCTCTTCCGTGTAAAATAGTTTGTAAAAAGTTGGATGATAAAATATGAAAAAGGTCTTCACAAAATGTTGTAGAAGAAATAAAACTTGGTAAAGCCACGTCGACAGCAGATCTGATGCCAAAACCTCCAGAATTCACAGGCAGAGAAGCTTGCATCCATTCGTTATTAGATAATTTTATGTTTAGAATCTCACTGACTGCGTGGCGTTGTAAGTCGTCAAATTTTGGAAGAAAACTGTGTTTGTATAGAGGTGAAGTTCGTAAAAGATATTGTAGGCGTGGGAGGGCAATGCAGACAATGTTGTACAATTGGGGTTGACGTATACTTTTGCAAATATCCAGCCTTCTCCTGCCCTTTCACATACACTGCTTCTTCAAGCTGTGTGAGTTTTTTCACTATCTCTCCAAAGCGATGCATAGGTGTGTGACCTTCAACCCAGTCGATTGTGTGATGGTTGCTCATTACCCAGCGAGCTTCTTTCTGTTGCGCTGATGGTAGATGATCCATCGGAAAAGGTGCTTTGAAGACAAAGTGTGCAATTTTTGTTCCATCATACGCTGCCATCTCTTTGGCAATTAAATTATTTTTATCACCTTTAAAGCATTGAACATCCAGAACTAACATTTTTTTTTATTTCCGATGGATATAATGCTCGTTCAACACAGTATCAACAACTAATGAGTGATACTTATGACCGTTTGAATTTATACTCCACTGTGATGGGTAATTAATAGATAATTTCGATCTAGAATATTTATTACAAAATCATATCTTCACACATATCAAAGTAAATCAAACATATGTAACAGGTTATTACCTAGCAATGACAACAATTATCAGTAACATTAAACAACCTATTTACATAAGTTTTCACTATATACACTTATAATATACACATTTTATTCGCTTACTGTACAAACAGTTGATAAACAGTGGATGACTTATAAATAATTAGCGTAGTTCTTCACACATGCGTAGCAATAAATCTAAATTTCGATCTACTACACTATCACAATGTCCCAGTGCATATGTTTTCATGGAATCGTACCTTTTTATACGTTTATTATCACTAGTACTTAGAGCCAGCTTATACTGTAATTGAGTATACACAGTATGTAATTTTGATTTGAAAGTAACAGCTTCACAAAATTTTGGAATTTCTTCAAACACTGCATTTTGATAATCTTGCAGCGTGATTTGTTTTTTTACAGCGGCATAAGGAACCCCTTTTGCTTTCTTCTTGAATTTATCTTTCAACTTTAAATCTCCATCTACCACTATCATATATGTCTTTGCACAAAGACCTAAGAACTGTTTAATATACTTATTAGCATACTCGTCTTTCATCAAGCCGATTGTCGGTGGTGAAATTGGAATACCGTGAGGGTTATCTGGACTTAAATTGCTTGTGTCAAATTTATCACAGTATTTTTTGATATCCTGGTATACGTCAGGAGTGAAAATTTCCAAAATCAAGCTGTCGGTGTCAGTATATAAAAGCTCAACATTGTCTTTGTACAAAGGTTTTATAAAATCATATAGAAAACTGTATATAATTGATTTTGCGATTTCTAAAATGCAGAATCCTACATAAAGCGGACGATTATAAAAAACTTTCGTTTTCTTCATCTTGATGGCGCACAACGTTTCAGAGAAAATTGTCGCACTTTCAAAACTAGGTTTTGCTATCAAACTACCAGCCCCATATCGTTTGCGTTGGTTTTCCCAATGAGTAATAAGGTGAATTAGAACTCTTTTATCCAAATTTTCTAGAAATTTTCCAAAAATACTATTTATCATGAGCTTGAAAAAATTCTTTTCGAAAGCAGTCAAAGCTGCATTCCGAAGTTTAGTGTTCAAATCCACGTATGTTTTCAGCCATGACGATTGATCAAACATCAAAACTCTATGAACCTTTTTCAAAACCAGTCCGTGTAACAGAGCCTGTTTCAAAGTTCTATAGTGGACGATATATTTAGTTTTATCATACAAATTCGGGATTAATTTAGGTATATTCGAGTTTTCAGGTTTCATGGTTTGTGGTAGGAAGGGTAGGCAATTATGCAAATCATGGAGCTTTTTGGGGTACTCTATGTCAATTTCAAGGACATACCCTGTATCTGACGTATCAGGAATATTTGCAATGTCCAATTTGGAAATTTCCTCCCCATTTAACCATTTGAAACCACCCGTAGGTAAAAATTCTGATTGAGCTTTCCCATACAAATTGGTTGCGTCCAAATACATGATATGTGATTCTGGTTTAGAGGCATCATAATCACTCAAGAATTTATTATTAGCGGTGGCTTCTCTTTTAGAACAAAGAGAAACCCCTCCTCTGATTGAGTTTTTAAAAAAATGAATCATTTCTAGGTCTGTTAAAAGTTCTAGTTCAATTCCGGTTTGTTTAAGCATAGCAGCCCAACTAAGCGATGGGCTTGTGAAAAATTGACATGGATCTAGTTTATATGCCTCTAAACAAACTTTCCTGAAATTTTCAAATATATCAGTCAACAGTAAAACATCTGATGTTAGATATAAATCTGAATATTCACCCAAGGTGTTGCATTCAAACAAATTCCAAACAGTGAGTGCTCTAGCATAATCTTTATCCTTTATTATTTCCTTAGTAAGATGATTGGTGAATTCATCTTTGCATGGTAATGCTGTATCACTCAATTTATCCAAATTATCAACATATGAATACGGAAAAACACCTTTTTGACGGATTAAATCAAATTTGTCAGTGTCACGGAAAAATTTTCTCACTGTTGGACATTGATCGGAATTTAAATTTTTAGATAGCTCAGCAAGTGATGATGACATGAACCGAAAAGAATCCAAAAATCGTAATTTTATATGAACGTCTTTGTTTTCGATATGATCGACTAAGATATTTTTCGAGAAACTGATATACTTTTCAGTATTTGTAGGGATCACGTCAACTTTTTCTTCATCGAGACATAGCGTTTTGATGAATAAATGACTGTCATACCCACTGAGATTATGAAAGAATACAGGTATGAACCTAGGAATTTTGTAGTTTACATTGCAAACCATATGTGCTGCCCCTCGATAACTACCACTAAGGTGGCAGTGATCTCTTGTTTTAACCTCGTTTTGACTAAACACTTTTCCGCATATGTGGCATGTTGTTGAATTTTGAAATTCTTGCTCTTGTACTGGTGTAATAACCATAGGTTTGACATGTTTTAAATGATTATGATAAATTCTAGTAACATCCGCTTCCAATTTTTCTATAAATACTCGTGGACAATTTGGACCACGATATATTTCAAAATTTGACAATGTGTCATCAAATGAACATTTGATATAATATGCGGAGGAATATGGAACGTGTTCCTGAACATCAACAGAGTAAGACTTTTGTGTGCTTGGATGGACAGTATGGATCGGCTTGAGATACGATTCAAAGTCGGCATAAATTGTAAAAGGTACAACTAACTGTTTTTCAAAATTTTCATACTTTAAAATATTCTCCGGAATATTTTCACCAAATCTATTAGTTTTTAGATCAGACGTTGGCAACTGTACTCAAATATGCTCACAATCATGCGTCACATGTGCTCTCAATTTATCAGAGCTACGAAAGTATTGGATACACCCGTCACAGAAATGCTTAGTGGCCTTATGACTAGATATCTGCCTAGACACAAGAGCCGAAAAGTTTTTGATCCATGTATAATGCTGGTTACCCCAATCATCATTGATAAGCAAAAGATTCACATGCACAAGTCGCTTACATTCAGTATAATGCAAAGGACCCACAATCTCATACTTGGTTTTACCATCACTAAAAACTTTTTCTAAACCATAGACGTTGATTGAGAGGTTGTGTTTGGTTTCAAATTTCGGAATGTTGGGGAGTTTCATGGGGAATTCAAATCCCTCCAAGTTGAAAAAAGCAGAAAAATGCGGGTATGCATTCGTACCTGTTGGATTGCCTTTCGGGGTGACTAGTGCGGACATGATGCTCCAAAGGAAGCAATACTGGTCCGCATTTCTCACATTCACAACAGCTTGCTTCTTTTTTATGTCCGATGGTAAATCGATGAAAGAGGAACCTCGGAGCGGACTGAACTTGTTTATGTTCACTTCCAGATATGCAATGTTTTGCAAACTCCAACCTGCAAAATCAAAAGGTGTAACCTATTGTTTGGTTTTGTTTTTTTTGTGAACTTACCACTATCCCGCTCCAAAAATTCTGATAATTTTTCATCTAGGCATTCTATCAATCTCTTGTAATACTGTTTCAGGTCAGTTGATCGGGTTATTACGATGTTTTTTGTTCGAAAGGATTTCAAGTCGGTGACATCTTTTGATTGTAAGATGTAATCACCGAACAGCTCGGTATTGACCTTGACAGCTGTCACTTTCTCGAGCTGTTCTTGAATCAACTGCCTAAATGAGGTCCACACATCATCCATAAACTCTCGTAAAATTAGGTGTTGATTAGGGGATGTCAATCTATATGTGACAATACGGCATTTGAAAGCAGTTTGATTGAGTTGCACATTATCTCCCAACGGCGTGCAGCAATTGTTTTTATGCGTGGTTGAATTTTGGTGTGTGTGGAAGTCGGCAACGTCGCATTTGCATGATTCGCAATAACGTGCCTCTGAAAAAATAATAATTACATTACTTCATAATACTCACAGTGGAGCAATTATTTTCTTACCTGCCATGCGAGCTCGCTTATTAGAATTACCGTCGCTTTCCTCCATGTGGCGTTTCAAATTCTTGCAACTTTGCTGCATATGACGGTTCAAGCTTGCTTTCTGTGCGAATGTTTTAAAACATTGCATGCACCGATGTCTTGGTGTGTTGTCAGTAAGGTCGGTCTGGAATGTCATGTCTTGTTTATAGTCCAGGACCGATTTGAAATGAGGTAGACATCTTTGATATAAAGCTGAGTTTTTGCAGAGACATTCGGAAGCATGTTCTTATTCACCAAAAAAAAGTCCCCAAGTGTCCCGTTGGCGCTAACCGAGTTATGGGGTGAAAACCGCCCCTAAAAGTGACACGGTGCTGGTTTTTCTCATTTTTCTGCCAAACGGTCACTTGCACGTAAAATAAGTATAGGACTCAAAATATTCCCCACTCAATTCTGCACCGAAAAAGTTTTTTCAACCACATGCCTAAGTCCCACCCAATTCGCGTAAACAGCGGTTGAAGTGGGGGGTAGTTTCAAGCGCGTCACGAGAAATTTATGTAACGCTGTGTTTCAAGGTAGATATCTGATGAATGGCTGATCTGACAAAAAAACCGTTGAGAACGAAATTGTTTATCATCATGTTCTGCACACGATGCATGAGTTTTCAATCCTTTTGGAAATTTTTTTTGGGTTATATCACGAAAAAGTGCCCTATATGCAATGCAGAAATTTCAAATAAATTGAAATTTCACAATCGCTTTTGGTCCTAAAAGGCCGTTCTTTGACACTGGTCATCACTGATATATTCTTAGTCAAATAAAAAAAGTCCTCGCCCGTCCTCCCCACATTAACCAAGTTTTGAGGGGGTAAACCACCCTTAAAGTGACTTCCAACTGGTTTTTCTCATTTTTCGGCTGAACGGTTGCTCAAATGCAAAATTAGTAGATGACCAAAAATATTCCTGAGTAAATTTTGCATCGAAAAGGTCGAATACACTATTCAGCTAACTTCTACCCAGCTCTTGCAATCACCGTTCGAAGTTCTACAAGTTCGAAGAGCGCGATTTAGACACCCGCTCCGACGCCGCTTAATAGCGGATATCTCAAAAACGGCTTGTTGTAGAATAAAAATGGAGGAGGTTTAATTTATAGAGCAAAAAATGTTCCATGAGGTGCGGGTAATGATTTTTAGTTTTACGGATGAGATGAATGAGTTTCAGCGGTTCCTAAATCGTCTTCCAAATGAGAAAAATTAAAAATTTCCTGGTTATGTGCTTGTTAAACACAGATTTTTTTGTAATTGATCAATATATAAATTTTAAATTGCTCATCGCTGAATTGGCAAAGAATTGTGCATCGAATGAAGTTTTGCTCATTTGGCTGGTCTTAACCTAAGCTGTGCAAAACACGTACAAAGTTTAGGGTAATTCCGAACACGCAGAGAAAAACTTGTATAACTCCGTCTATAGAAGCGTGTATCTCAAAACTGGCTGGTTTAACAGAAAAATGCACCAAGAAAGGATTGATAGAGTGGAGTGTCCTCTACAAGAAGCATATCTTGTTTTTTCTCTAATTCAAAAATTTCATGAGCTACGTTTGTTTTTCATAAGAATCTCGAAGGAAATAGAGATTTCCCGCTGGGTTTTGCATTCTGCCCTTTTACAATGAATTATATATATTTAAAATGTCTAGAACAATGATTTCCATTAAGGGTATCACAAAAATGGTGACTAGCAATGAAATAATAATAATACTAATAATAATAATAATGATAGTAATGGTAACAACACAAATTTAAAAAGAAAAACTGGATTTCTCAAGTCCACTGAGAACAGCATCCATCAAGGCTGTAAAAAAACAACGTATTCGAATTTTCATAATTGTACACTGATTTATCAAGGATAAGAACAATCATATTTGATTCGGAGGACAATGACGTGAACGTGTTATTGGAAAATCAGTGTAGTGTAGGTACATCACTCATTCAGCATTCAGCACAGTGCTGGAAGAGCAGTACTGTGCTGGATGCCGCCTGGAAATAAAGTCAATTTATTATTATTATTAATATTATTATTACGACAATTCAAAGGCGTCTTTTTCCACAGCCTTCGGCTGCTGTACTCGGTGAACTTGAGAAATCCAGTTTTTTTTTTATTTGTGTTGTTACCATTACTTTCATTATTATTATTATTAGTATTATTATTATTTCATTGCTAGTCACCATTTTTGTGATACCCTTAATGGAAATTATTGTTCTAGACATTTTAAATATATATAATTCATTGTAAAGGGGCAGAATGCAAAACCCAGCGGGAAATCTCTATTTCCTTCGAGATTCTTATGAAAAACGAGCGTAGCTCATGAAATTTTTGGATTAGAGAAAAAACAAGATATGCCTCTTGTAGAGGACACTCTACTCTATCAATTCTTTCTTGGTGCATTTTTCTGTTAAACCAGCCAGTTTTGAGATACACGCTTCTATAGACGGAGTTATACAAGTTTTTCTCTGCGTGTTCGGAATTACCCTGAACTTTGTACGTGTTTTGCACAGCTTAAGCTAAGACCAGCCAAATGAGCAAAACTTCATTCGATGCACAATTCTTTGCCAATTCAGCGATGAGCAATTTAAAATTTATATATTGATCAATTACAAAAAAATCTGTGTTTAACAAGCACATAATCAGGAAATTTTTAATTTTTCTCATTTGGAAGACGATTTAGGAACCGCTGAAATTCATTCATCTCATCCGTAAAACTAAAAATCATTACCCGCACCTCATGGAACATTTTTTGTTCTATAAATTGAACCTCCTCCATTTTTATTCTACAACAAGCCGTTTTTGAGATATCCGCTATTAAGCGGCGTCGGAGCGGGTGTCTAAATCGCGCTCTTCGAACTTGTAGAACTTCGAACGGTGATTGCAAGAGCTGGGTAGAAGTTAGCTGAATAGTGTATTCAACCTTTTCGATGAAAAATTTACTCAGGAACATTTTTGGTTATCTACTAATTTTGCATTTGAGCAACCGTTCAGCCGAAAAATGAGAAAAACCAGTTGGAAGTCACTTTAAGGGTGGTTTACCCCCTCAAAACTTGGTTAATGTGGGGAGGACGGGCAAGGACTTTTTTTATTTGACTAAGAATATATCAGTGATGACCAGTGTCAAAGAACGGCCTTTTAGGACCAAAAGCGATTGTGAAATTTCAATTTATTTGAAATTTCTGCATTGCATATAGGGCACTTTTTCGTGATATAACCCAAAAAAAATTTCCAAAAGGATTGAAAACTCATGCATCGTGTGCAGAACATGATGGTGAACAATTTCGTTCTCAACGGTTTTTTTGTCAGATCAGCCATTTATCAGATATCTACCTTGAAACACAGCGTTACATGAATTTCTCGTGACGCGCTTGAAACTACCCCCCACTTCAACCGCTGTTTACGCGAATTGGGTGGGACCTAGGCATATGGTTGATAGAACCTTTTCAATGCAGAATTTAGTGGGGAATATTTTGAGTCCTATACTTATTTTACGTGCAAGTGACCGTTTGGTAGAAAAATGAGAAAAACCAGCACCGTGTCACTTTTAGGGGCGGTTTTCACCCCATAACTCGGCTAGCGCCAACAGGACACTTGGGGACTTTTTTTTGGTGAATAAGAACATGCTTCCGAATGTCTCTGCAAAAACTCAGCTTTATATCAAAGATGTCTACCTCTACCATATAAAATTATCAAACGGTCCTGGACTATTAGGTCTTTTCTCAATTTTATAACTTCATAATTTTGCGAAATTATCTCTTCTTCTAAAATTTTGATTTGCTTTCTCAACTCTTTCACTTTTCTTACATTTTGAGCTTTTGATTTTGAAACAACACAAATTTTTTCCACTTTTCTCTCATGCATCTCTGCAGCTTGAAGAAGTGCATCATCAGTCTGTGATACTTCCGAAAAAAGTGCATCATCAGTCTGTGATACTTCCGAAAAAAGTGTACTAAACTGCGATAATGATGGTAATTGCACATCCTCTCCTCATTTAGCAACATTTCATAAAAATCGATTGCGATTGGTTCTAACAGCTGAAACGAATGAGTTAGTGATGGTTGTTCGTTTTCTTGCGAAATATCCTCATAGTTCGTATTTGTCGGTTGGTCAGTAGTTGATTGCGATACCAAATCAATCACCTCATCATCCGTTATGTTGTCAGCCGTTAGATCGACTAAATTTTGATTGAGGAACTGTTGCAAAAGTGAAGTTTCGGGGTTATTGAGGGGTGAAGGAAAAATATAATGACTTAATATTTTTACCCTATTCTGTCCTGGTCCGTCGGTTTCATTACACAGAGACATTTTTCGTTCGAAGGATGCACGGCACAATAACAACTAACACTTGGGTATGTTGCGAATGAATGTTGTCTTCTCCAACCGAGCGGGCTCTTATATACTGTCGCACCACAAAGGAACAAAGGAATTTACATCGCGCCAGACGTGTTTTCTTTTAACGACTTTGTTTTTAATGTTGAAGGTTGATAACTGGCGGGGTTAAGGAACAGACCAAGGTTAGGACGCGGACCGAGGTCAAGGTCGAAGTCAAGGTCAGGGGTCAATGACCTTTCAAGGTCAAGGTCAGGGGTCAATGACCTTTCAAGGTCAAGGTCAGGGGTCAATGACCTTTCAAGGTCAAGGTCAGGGGTCAATGACCTTTCAAGGTCAAGGTCAGGGGTCAATGACCTTTCAAGGTCAAGGTCAGGGGTCAATGACATTTCAAGGTCAAGGCCAGGGGTCAATGACCTTTCAAGGTCAAGGTCAGGAATCAATGACCTTTCAAGGTCAAGGTCAAATTCAAGGTCAAGGTCAAATTCAAGGTCAAGGTCAAATTCATGGTCAAGGTCAAATTCAAGGTCAAGGTCAAATTCGAGGTCAAGGTCAAGGTCAAAGGTCAATGACCTGTCAAGGTCAAGGTCGTACCCCCCACTCCTGTTTGCAGCCCCCTATTTTATCTACTGTGGTGACCGATCGTTTTGAAAGTCACGTGGGTTGAAGCCTGAAGTCACGTGGGTTGGAGCCTGGAGTCACGTGGGTTCAAACCTGAACTTTTAGGATAACAATTGTGTCTTTTTTTCTATATTTGTGTTCGTTCGTCAGATGTTGCGATTGAAAAGAGTAGCTGCCAACTTCAAAAGTGGTGACCGATCGTTTTCAAAGTCACGTGGGTTGAAGCCTGAAGTCACGTGGGTTGAAGCCTGGAGTCACGTGGGTTCAAACCTGAACTTTTTGGATAAAAATTGTGTCTTTTTTTCTATATTTGTGTTCGTTCGTCAGATGTTGCGTTTGGAAAGAGTAGCTGCCAACTTCTAAAGTGGTGACCGATCGTTTTCAAAGTCACGTGGGTTGAAGCCTGGAGTCACGTGGGTTGGAGCCTGAAGTCACGTGGGTTGAAGCCTGAAGTCACGTGGGTTGAAACCTGAACTTTTTGGATAACAATTGTGTCTTTTCTTCTATATTTGTGTTTGTTCTTCAGATGTTGCGTTTGGAACAAGTAGCTGCCAACATCAAAAGTGGTGACCGATCGTTTTGAAAGTCACGTGGGTTGAAGCCTGAAGTCACGTGGGTTGGAGCCTGGAGTCACGTGGGTTCAAACCTGAACTTTTTGGATAACAATTTCGTAATGTTTTATTGATATTTGTGTTCGTTCGTCAGATGTTACGTTTGGAACAAGTAGCTGTCAACTCCAAAAGTGGTGACCGATCGTTTTGAAAGTCACGTGGGTTGAAGCCTGAAGTCACGTGGGTTGAAGCCTGGAGTCACGTGGGTTGGAGCCTGGAGTCACGTGGGTTCAAACCTGAACGTTTTGGATAACAATTTGTGTCTTTTTTTCTATATTTGTGTTCGTTCGTCAGATGTTGCGTTTGGAAAGAGTAGCTGCCAACTTCAGAAGTGGTGACCGATCGTTTTCAAAGTCACGTGGGTTGAAGCCTGAAGTCACGTGGGTTGAAGCCTGAAGTCACGTGGGTTAAAACCTGAACTTTTTGGATAACTATTGTGTCTTTTCTTCTATATTTGTGTTCGTTCGTCAGATGTTGCGTTTGGAACAAGTAGCTGCCAACATCAAAAGTGGTGACCGATCGTTTCAAAAGTCACGTGGGTTGAAGCCTGAAGTCACGTGGGTTGGAGCCTGGAGTCACGTGGGTTCAAACCTGAACTTTTTGGATAACAATTGTGTCTTTTTTTCTATATTTGTGTTCGTTCGTCAGATGTTGCGTTTGGGAAGAGTAGCTGCCAACTTCAAAAGTGGTGACCGATCGTTTTCAAAGTCACGTGGGTCGAAGCCTGAAGTCACGTGGGTTGGAGCCTGAAGTCACGTGGGTTGAAGCCTGAAGTCACGTGGGTTGAAACCTGAACTTTTTGGATAACAAATGTGTCTTTTCTTCTATATTTGTGCTCGTTCGTCAGATGTTGCGTTTGGAACAAGTAGCTGCCAACATCAAAAGTGGTGACCGATCGTTTTGAAAGTCACGTGGGTTGATGCCTGAAGTCACGTGGGTTGAAGCCTGACGTCACGTGGGTTAAAACCTGAACTATTTGGATAACAATTGTGTCTTTTTTTCTATATTTGTGTTCGTTCGTCAGATGTTGCGTTTGGGAAGAGTAGCTGCCAACTTCAAAAGTGGTGACCGATCGTTTTGAAAGTCACGTGGGTTGAAGCCTGAAGTCACGTGGGTTGAAGCCTGGAGTCACGTGGGTTGGAGCCTGGAGTCACGTGGGTTCAAACCTGAACGTTTTGGATAACAATTGTGTCTTTTTTTCTATATTTGTGTTCGTTCGTCAGATGTTGCGTTTGGAAAGAGTAGCTGCCAACTTCAGAAGTGGTGACCGATCGTTTTCAAAGTCACGTGGGTTGAAGCCTGAAGTCACGTGGGTTGAAGCCTGAAGTCACGTGGGTTGAAGCCTGAAGTCACGTGGGTTAAAACCTGAACTTTTTGGATAACTATTGTGTCTTTTCTTCTATATTTGTGTTCGTTCGTCAGATGTTGCGTTTGGAACAAGTAGCTGCCAACATCAAAAGTGGTGACCGATCGTTTCAAAAGTCACGTGGGTTGAAGCCTGAAGTCACGTGGGTTGGAGCCTGGAGTCACGTGGGTTCAAACCTGAACTTTTTGGATAACAATTGTGTCTTTTTTTCTATATTTGTGTTCGTTCGTCAGATGTTGCGTTTGGGAAGAGTAGCTGCCAACTTCAAAAGTGGTGACCGATCGTTTTCAAAGTCACGTGGGTCGAAGCCTGAAGTCACGTGGGTTGGAGCCTGAAGTCACGTGGGTTGAAGCCAGAAGTCACGTGGGTTGAAACCTGAACTTTTTGGATAACAATTGTGTCTTTTCTTCTATATTTGTGCTCGTTCGTCAGATGTTGCGTTTGGAACAAGTAGCTGCCAACATCAAAAGTGGTGACCGATCGTTTCAAAAGTCACGTGGGTTGAAGCCCGAAGTCACGTGGGTTGGAGCCTGGAGTCACGTGGGTTCAAACCTGAACTTTTTGGATAACAATTGTGTCTTTTTTTCTATATTTGTGTTCGTTCGTCAGATGTTGCGTTTGGGAAGAGTAGCTGCCAACTTCAAAAGTGGTGACCGATCGTTTTCAAAGTCACGTGGGTCGAAGCCTGAAGTCACGTGGGTTGGAGCCTGAAGTCACGTGGGTTGAAGCCTGAAGTCACGTGGGTTGAAACCTGAACTTTTTGGATAACAATTGTGTCTTTTCTTCTATATTTGTGCTCGTTCGTCAGATGTTGCGTTTGGAACAAGTAGCTGCCAACATCAAAAGTGGTGACCGATCGTTTTGAAAGTCACGTGGGTTGATGCCTGAAGTCACGTGGGTTGAAGCCTGGAGTCACGTGGGTTCAAACCTGAACTTTTTGGATAACAATTGTGTCTTTTTTTCTATATTTGTGTTCGTTCGTCAGATGTTGCGTTTGGAAAGAGTAGCTGCCAACTTCAAAAGTGGTGACCGATCGTTTTCAAAGTCACGTGTGTTGAAGCCTGAAGTCACGTGAGTTGGAGCCTGAAGTCACGTGGGTTGAAGCCTGAAGTCACGTGGGTTGAAACCTGAATTTTTTGGATAACAATTGTGTCTTTTCTTCTATATTTGTGTTTGTTCTTCAGATGTTGCGTTTGGAACAAGTAGCTGCCATCATCAAAAGTGGTGACCGATCGTTTCGAAAGTCACGTGGGTTGAAGCCTGAAGTCACGTGGGTTGGAGCCTGGAGTCACGTGGGTTCAAACCTGAACTTTTTGGATAACAATTTCGTCATTTTTTATTGATATTTGTGTTCGTTCGTCAGATGTTACGTTTGGAACAAGCAGCTGTCAACTCCAAAAGTGGTGACCGATCGTTTTGAAAGTCACGTGGGTTGAAGCCTGAAGTCACGTGGGTTGAAGCCTGGAGTCACGTGGGTTGAAGCCTGGAGTCACGTGGGTTCAAACCTGAACTTTTTGGATAACAATTGTGTCTTTTTTTCTATATTTGTGTTCGTTCGTCAGATGTTGCGTTTGGAAAGAGTAGCTGCCAACTTCAAAAGTGGTGACCGATCGTTTTCAAAGTCACGTGGGTTGAAGCCTGAAGTCACGTGGGTTGAAGCCTGAAGTCACGTGGGTTGAAGCCTGAAGTCACGTGGGTTGAAGCCTGAAGTCACGTGGGTTGAAACCTGAACTTTTTGGATAACTATTGTGTCTTTTCTTCTATATTTGTGTTCGTTCGTCAGATGTTGCGTTTGGAACAAGTAGCTGCCAACATCAAAAGTGGTGACCGATCGTTCCGAAAGTCACGTGGGTTGAAGCCTGAAGTCACGTGGGTTGGAGCCTGGAGTCACGTGGGTTCAAACCTGAACTTTTTGGATAACAATTGTGTCTTTTTTTTTATATTTGTGTTCGTTCGTCAGATGTTGCGTTTGGAAAGAGTAGCTGCCAACTTCAAAAATGGTGACCGATCGTTTTCAAAGTCACGTGGGTTGAAGCCTTAAGTCACGTGGGTTGGAGCCTGAAGTCACGTGGGTTGAAGCCTGAAGTCACGTGGGTTGAAACTTGAACTTTTTGGATAACAATTGTGTCTTTTCTTCTATATTTGTGTTTGTTCTTCAGATGTTGCGTTTGGAACAAGTAGCTGCCAACTTCAAAAGTGGTGACCGATCGTTTTCAAAGTCACGTGGGTTGAAGCCTGAAGTCACGTGGGTTGGAGCCTGAAGTCACGTGGGTTGAAGCCTGAAGTCACGTGGGTTAAAACCTGAACTTTTTGGATAACAATTGTGTCTTTTCTTCTTTATTTGTGTTCGTTCGTCAGATGTTGCGTTTGGAAGAAGTAGCTGCCAACATCAAAAGTGGTGACCGATCGTTTTGAAAGTCACGTGGGTTGAAGCCTGAAGTCACGTGGGTTGAAGCCTGACGTCACGTGGGTTAAAACCTGAACTTTTTGGATAACAATTGTGTCTTTTCTTCTATATTTGTGTTCGTTCGTCAGATGTTGCGTTTGGAACAAGTAGCTGCCAACATCAAAAGTGGTGACCGATCGTTTTAAAAGTCACGTGGGTTGAAGCCTGAAGTCACGTGGGTTGGAGCCTGAAGTCACGTGGGTTGAAGCCTGGAGTCACGTGGGTTGAAACCTGAACTTTTTGGATAACAATTGTGTCTTTTCTTCTATATTTGTGTTTGTTCTTCAGATGTTGCGTTTGGAACAAGTAGCTGCCAACATCAAAAGTGGTGACCGATCGTTTTGAAAGTCACGTGGGTTGAAGCCTGAAGTCACGTGGGTTGGAGCCTGGAGTCGCGTGGGTTCAAACCTGAACTTTTTGGATAACAATTTCGTCATTTTTCATTGATATTTGTGTTCGTTCGTCAGATGTTACGTTTGGAACAAGTAGCTGTCAACTCCAAAAGTGGTGACCAATCGTTTTGAAAGTCACGTTGATTGAAGCCTGAAGTCACGTGGGTTGAAGCCTGGAGTCACGTGGGTTGGAGCCTGGAGTCACGTGGGTTCAAACCTGAACTTTTTGGATAACAATTGTGTCTTTTTTTCTCTATTTGTGTTCGTTCGTCAGATGTTGCGTTTGGAACAAGTAGCTGCCAACATCAAAAGTGGTGACCGATCGTTTTGAAAGTCACGTGGGTTGAAGCCTGAAGTCACGTGGGTTGGAGCCTGGAGTCGCGTGGTTTCAAACCTGAACTTTTTGGATAACAATTTCGTCATTTTTTATTGATATTTGTGTTCGTTCGTCAGATGTTACGTTTGGAACAAGAAGCTGTCAACTCCAAAAGTGGTGACCGATCGTTTTCAAAGTCACGTGGGTTGAAGCCTGAGGTCACGTGGGTTGAAGCCTGGAGTCACGTGGGTTGAAGCCTGAAGTCACGTGGGTTAAAACCTGAACTTTTTGGATAACTATTGTGTCTTTTTTTTTATATTTGTGTTTGTTCCTCAGATGTTGCGTTTGGAACAAGTAGCTGCCAACTTCAAAAGTGGTGACCGATCGTTTTCAAAGTCACGTGGGTTGAAGCCTGAAGTTACGTGGGTTGGAGCCTGACGTCACGTGGGTTGAAACCTGAACTTTTTGGATAACTATTGTGTCTTTTTTTTTATATTTGTGTTCGTTCGTCAGATGTTGCGTTTGGAACAAGTAGCTGCACACATCAAAAGTGGTGACCGATCGTTCCAAAAGTCGCGTGGGTTGAAGCTTGAAGTCACGTGGGTTGGAGCCTGAAGTCACGTGGGTTGAAGCCTGAAGTCACGTGTGTTAAAACCTGAACTTTTTGGATAACAATTGTGTCTTTTCTTCTATATTTGTGTTTGTTCGTCAGATGTTGCGTTTGGAACAAGTAGCTGCCAACATCAAAAGTGGTGACCGATCGTTTTGAAAGTCACGTGGGCTGAAGCCTGAAGTCACGTGGGTTGAAGCCTGACGTCACGTGGGTTGAAACCTGAACTTTTTGGATAACAATTGTGTCTTTTCTTCTATATTTGTGTTCGTTCGTCAGATGTTGCGTTTGGAACAAGTAGCTGCCAACATCAAAAGTGGTGACCGATCGTTTTGAAAGTCACGTGGGTTGAAGCCTTGAGTCACGTGGGTTGGAGCCTGGAGTCACGTGGGTTCAAACCTGAACTTTTTGGATAACAATTGTGTCTTTTTTTCTATATTTGTGTTCGTTCGTCAGACGCTGCGTTTGAAAAGAGTAGCTGCCAACTTCAAAAGTGGTGACCGATCGTTTCCAAAGTCACGTGGGTTGAAGCCTGAAGTCACGTGGGTTGAAGCCTGGAGTCACGTGGGTTCAAACCTGATCTTTTTGGATAACAATTGTCTCTTTTTTTCTATATTTGTGTTCGTTAGTCAGATGTTGCGTTTGGGAAGAGTAGCTGCCAACTTCAAAAGTGGTGACCGATCGTTTTCAAAGTCACGTGGGTTGAAGCCTGAAGTCACGTGGGTTGGAGCCTGAAGTCACGTGGGTTGAAGCCTGAAGTCACGTGGGTTGAAACCTGAACTTTTTGGATAACAATTGTGTCTTTTCTTCTATATTTGTGTTTGATCTTCAGATGTTGCGTTTGGAACAAGTAGCTGCCAACATCAAAAGTGGTGACCGATCGTTTTGAAAGTCTCGTGGGTTGAAGCCTGAAGTCACGTGGGTTGGAGCCTGGAGTCACGTGGGGTCAAACCTGAACTTTTTGGATAACAATTTCGTCATTTTTTATTGATATTTGTGTTCGTTCGTCAGATGTTACGTTTGGAACAAGTAGCTGTCAACTCCAAGAGTGGTGACCGATCGTTTCGAAAGTCACGTGGGTTGAAGCCTTAAGTCACGTGGGTTGAAGCCTGGAGTCACGTGGGTTGGAGCCTGGAGTCACGTGGGTTCAAACCTGAACTTTTTGGATAACAATTGTGTCTTTTTTTCTATATTTGTGTTCGTTCGTCAGATGTTGCGTTTGGAAAGAGTAGCTGCCAACTTCAGAAGTGGTGACCGATCGTTTTCAAAGTCACGTGGGTTGAAGCCTGAAGTCACGTGGGTTAAAACCTGAACTTTTTGGATAACAATTGTGTCTTTTCTTCTATATTTGTGTTCCTTCGTCAGATGTTGCGTTTGGAACAAGTAGCTGCCAACATCAAAAGTGGTGACCGATCGTTTCAAAAGTCACGTGGGTTGAAGCCTGAAGTCACGTGGGTTGGAGCCTGGAGTCACGTGGGTTCAAACCTGAACTTTTCGGATAACAATTGTTTTTTTTTTTCTATATTTGTGTTCGTTCGTCAGATGTTGCGTTTGGAAAGAGTAGCTGCCAACTTCAAAAGTGGTGACCGATCGTTTTCAAAGTCACGTGGGTTGAAGCTTGAAGTCACGTGGGTTGAAGCCTGAAGTCACGTGGGTTGAAGCCTGAAGTCACGTGGGTTGAAGCCTGAAGTCACGTGGGTTAAAACCTGAACTTTTTGGATAACTATTGTGTCTTTTTTTTTATATTTGTGTTTGTTCGTCAGATGTTGCGTTTGGAACAAGTAGCTGCCAACTTCAAAAGTGGTGACCGATCGTTTTCAAAGTCACGTGGGTTGAAGCCTGAAGTCACGTGGGTTGAAGCCTGGAGTCACGTGGGATGAAGCCTGAAGTCACGTGGGTTTAAACCTGAACTTTTTGGATAACAATTGTGTCTTTTCTTTTATATTTGTGTTCGTTTGTCAGATGTTGCGTTTGGAACAAGTAGCTGCCAACATCAAAAGTGGTGACCGATCGTTCTGAAAGTCACGTGGGTTGGAGCCTGAAGTCACGTGGGTTGAAGCCTGAAGTCACGTGGGTTGAAGCCTGGAGTCACGTGGGTTCAAACCTGAACTTTTTGGATAACAATTGTGTCTTTTTTTCTATATTTGTGTTCGTTCGTCAGATGTTGCGTTTGAAAAGAGTAGCTGCCAACTTTAAAAGTGGTGACCGATCGTTTTCAAAGTCACGTGGGTTAAAGCCTGAAGTCACGTGGGTTGAAGCCTGGAGTCACGTGGGTTGGAGCCTGGAAACACGTGGGTTCAAACCTGAACTTTTTGGCTAACAATTGTGTCTTTTTTTCTATATTTGTGTTCGTTCGTCAGATGTTGCGTTTGAAAAGAGTAGCTGCCAACTTCAAAAGTGGTGACCGATCGTTTTCAAAGTCACGTGGGTTGAAGCCTGGAGTCACGTGGGTTCAAACCTGAACTTTTTGGATGACAATTGTGTCTTTTTTTCTATATTTGTGTTCGTTCGTCAGATGTTGCGTTTGGAAAGAGTAGCTGCCAACTTCTAAAGTGGTGACCGATCGTTTTCAAAGTCACGTGGGTTGAAGCCTGGAGTCACGTGGGTTGGAGCCTGAAGTCACGTGGGTTGGAGCCTGAAGTCACGTGGGTTGGAACCTGAACTTTTTGGATAACAATTGTGTCTTTTCTTCTATATTTGTGTTTGTTCTTCAGATGTTGCGTTTGGAACAAGTAGCTGCCAACATCAAAAGTGGTGACCGATCGTTTTGAAAGTCACGTGGGTTGAAGCCTGAAGTCACGTGGGTTGGAGCCTGGAGTCACGTGGGTTCAAACCTGAACTTTTTGGATAACAATTTCGTAATTTTTTATTGATATTTGTGTTCGTTCGTCAGATGTTACGTTTGGAACAAGTAGCTGTCAACTCCAAAAGTGGTGACCGATCGTTTTGAAAGTCACGTGGGTTGAAGCCTGAAGTCACGTGGGTTGAAGCCTGGAGTCACGTGGGTTGGAGCCTGGAGTCACGTGGGTTCAAACCTGAACTTTTAGGATAACAATTGTGTCTTTTTTTCTATATTTGTGTTCGTTCGTCAGATGTTGCGATTGAAAAGAGTAGCTGCCAACTTCAAAAGTGGTGACCGATCGTTTTCAAAGTCACGTGGGTTGAGGCCTGAAGTCACGTGGGTTGAAGCCTGGAGTCACGTGGGTTCAAACCTGAACTTTTTGGATAACAATTGTGTCTTTTCTTCTATATTTGTGTTTGTTCTTCAGATGTTGCGTTTGGAACAAGTAGCTGCCAACATCAAAAGTGGTGACCGATCGTTTTGAAAGTCACGTGGGTTGAAGCCTGAAGTCACGTGGGTTGGAGCCTGGAGTCACGTGGGTTCAAACCTGAACTTTTTGGATAACAATTTCGTAATGTTTTATTGATATTTTTGTTCGTTCGTCAGATGTTACGTTTGGAACAAGTAGCTGTCAACTCCAAAAGTGGTGACCGATCGTTTTGAAAGTCACGTGGGTTGAAGCCTGAAGTCACGTGGGTTGAAGCCTGGAGTCACGTGGGTTGGAGCCTGGAGTCACGTGGGTTCAAACCTGAACGTTTTGGATAACAATTGTGTCTTTTTTTCTATATTTGTGTTCGTTCGTCAGATGTTGCGTTTGGAAAGAGTAGCTGCCAACTTCAGAAGTGGTGACCGATCGTTTTCAAAGTCACGTGGGTTGAAGCCTGAAGTCACGTGGGTTGAAGCCTGGAGTCACGTGGGTTAAAACCTGAACTTTTTGGATAACTATTGTGTCTTTTCTTCTATATTTGTGTTCGTTCGTCAGATGTTGCGTTTGGAACAAGTAGCTGCCAACATCAAAAGTGGTGACCGATCGTTTCAAAAGTCACGTGGGTTGAAGCCTGAAGTCACGTGGGTTGGAGCCTGGAGTCACGTGGGTTCAAACCTGAACTTTTTGGATAACAATTGTGTCTTTTTTTCTATATTTGTGTTCGTTCGTCAGATGTTGCGTTTGGGAAGAGTAGCTGCCAACTTCAAAAGTGGTGACCGATCGTTTTCAAAGTCACGTGGGTCGAAGCCTGAAGACACGTGGGTTGGAGCCTGAAGTCAGGTGGGTTGAAGCCTGAAGTCACGTGGGTTGAAACCTGAACTTTTTGGATAACAATTGTGTCTTTTCTTCTATATTTGTGCTCGTTCGTCAGATGTTGCGTTTGGAACAAGTAGCTGCCAACATCAAAAGTGGTGACCGATCGTTTTGAAAGTCACGTGGGTTGATGCCTGAAGTCACGTGGGTTGAAGCCTGACGTCACGTGGGTTAAAACCTGAACTATTTGGATAACAATTGTGTCTTTTTTTCTATATTTGTGTTCGTTCGTAAGATGTTGCGTTTGGGAAGAGTAGCTGCCAACTTCAAAAGTGGTGACCGATCGTTTTGAAAGTCACGTGGGTTGAAGCCTGAAGTCACGTGGGTTGAAGCCTGGAGTCACGTGGGTTGGAGCCTGGAGTCACGTGGGTTCAAACCTGAACGTTTTGGATAACAATTGTGTCTTTTTTTCTATATTTGTGTTCGTTCGTCAGATGTTGCGTTTGGAAAGAGTAGCTGCCAACTTCAGAAGTGGTGACCGATCGTTTTCAAAGTCACGTGGGTTGAAGCCTGAAGTCACGTGGGTTGAAGCCTGAAGTCACGTGGGTTAAAACCTGAACTTTTTGGATAACTATTGTGTCTTTTCTTCTATATTTGTGTTCGTTCGTCAGATGTTGCGTTTGGAACAAGTAGCTGCCAACATCAAAAGTGGTGACCGATCGTTTCAAAAGTCACGTGGGTTGAAGCCTAAAGTCACGTGGGTTGGAGCCTGGAGTCACGTGGGTTCAAACCTGAACTTTTTGGATAACAATTGTGTCTTTTTTTCTATATTTGTGTTCGTTCGTCAGATGTTGCGTTTGGGAAGAGTAGCTGCCAACTTCAAAAGTGGTGACCGATCGTTTTCAAAGTCACGTGGGTCGAAGCCTGAAGTCACGTGGGTTGGAGCCTGAAGTCACGTGGGTTGAAGCCTGAAGTCACGTGGGTTGAAACCTGAACTTTTTGGATAACAATTGTGTCTTTTCTTCTATATTTGTGCTCGTTCGTCAGATGTTGCGTTTGGAACAAGTAGCTGCCAACATCAAAAGTGGTGACCGATCGTTTCAAAAGTCACGTGGGTTGAAGCCTGAAGTCACGTGGGTTGGAGCCTGGAGTCACGTGGGTTCACACCTGAACTTTTTGGATAACAATTGTGTCTTTTTTTCTATATTTGTGTTCGTTCGTCAGATGTTGCGTTTGGGAAGAGTAGCTGCCAACTTCAAAAGTGGTGACCGATCGTTTTCAAAGTCACGTGGGTCGAAGCCTGAAGTCACGTGGGTTGGAGCCTGAAGTCACGTGGGTTGGAGCCTGGAGTCACGTGGGTTCAAACCTGAACTTTTTGGATAACAATTGTGTCTTTTCTTCTATATTTGTGCTCGTTCGTCAGATGTTGCGTTTGGAACAAGTAGCTGCCAACATCAAAAGTGGTGACCGATCGTTTTGAAAGGCACGTGGGTTGATGCCTGAAGTCACGTGGGTTGAAGCCTGACGTCACGTGGGTTAAAACCTGAACTATTTGGATAACAATTGTGTCTTTTTTTCTATATTTGTGTTCGTTCGTCAGATGTTGCGTTTGGAACAAGTAGCTGCCAACATCAAAAGTGGTGACCGATCGTTCTAAAAGTCACGTGGGTTGAAGCCTGGAGGCACGTGGGAGTGAGCATGGAGTCACGTGGGTTCAAACCTGAACTTTTTGGATAACAATTGTGTCTTTTTTTCTATATTTGTGTTCGTTCGTCAGATGTTGCGTTTGGAAAGAGTAGCTGCCAACTTCAAAAGTGGTGACCGATCGTTTTCAAAGTCACGTGTGTTGAAGCCTGAAGTCACGTGAGTTGGAGCCTGAAGTCACGTGGGTTGAAGCCTGAAGTCACGTGGGTTGAAACCTGAATTTTTTGGATAACAATTGTGTCTTTTCTTCTATATTTGTGTTTGTTCTTCAGATGTTGCGTTTGGAACAAGTAGCTGCCATCATCAAAAGTGGTGACCGATCGTTTCGAAAGTCACGTGAGTTGAAGCCTGAAGTCACGTGGGTTGGAGCCTGGAGTCACGTGGGTTCAAACCTGAACTTTTTGGATAACAATTTCGTCATTTTTTATTGATATTTGTGTTCGTTCGTCAGATGTTACGTTTGGAACAAGCAGCTGTCAACTCCAAAAGTGGTGACCGATCGTTTTGAAAGTCACGTGGGTTGAAGCCTGAAGTCACGTGGGTTGAAGCCTGGAGTCACGTGGGTTGAAGCCTGGAGTCACGTGGGTTCAAACCTGAACTTTTTGGATAACAATTGTGTCTTTTTTTCTATATTTGTGTTCGTTCGTCAGATGTTGCGTTTGGAAAGAGTAGCTGCCAACTTCAAAAGTGGTGACCGATCGTTTTCAAAGTCACGTGGGTTGAAGCCTGAAGTCACGTGGGTTGAAGCCTGAAGCACGTGGGTTGAAGCCTGAAGTCACGTTGGTTGAAACCTGAACTTTTTGGATAACTATTGTGTCTTTTCTTCTATATTTGTGTTCGTTCGTCAGATGTTGCGTTTGGAACAAGTAGCTGCCAACATCAAAAGTGGTGACCGATCGTTCCGAAAGTCACGTGGGTTGAAGCCTGAAGTCACGTGGGTTGGAGCCTGGAGTCACGTGGGTTCAAACCTGAACTTTTTGGATAACAATTGTGTCTTTTTTTTTATATTTGTGTTCGTTCGTCAGATGTTGCGTTTGGAAAGAGTAGCTGCCAACTTCAAAAGTGGTGACCGATCGTTTTCAAAGTCACGTGGGTTGAAGCCTTAAGTCACGTGGGTTGGAGCCTGAAGTCACGTGGGTTGAAGCCTGAAGTCACGTGGGTTGAAACTTGAACTTTTTGGATAACAATTGTGTCTTTTCTTCTATATTTGTGTTTGTTCTTCAGATGTTGCGTTTGGAACAAGTAGCTGCCAACATCAAAAGTGGTGACCGATCGTTTTAAAAGTCACGTGGGTTGAAGCCTGAAGTCACGTGGGTTGAAGCCTGAAGTCACGTGGGTTGAAACCTGAACTTTTTGAATAACTGTTGTGTCTTTTTTTTTATATTTGTGTTTGTTCCTCAGATGTTGCGTTTGGAACAAGTAGCTGCCAACTTCAAAAGTGGTGACCGATCGTTTTCAAAGTCACGTGGGTTGAAGCCTGAAGTCACGTGGGTTGGAGCCTGAAGTCACGTGGGTTGAAGCCTGAAGTCACGTGGGTTAAAACCTGAACTTTTTGGATAACAATTGTGTCTTTTCTTCTTTATTTGTGTTCGTTCGTCAGATGTTGCGTTTGGAAGAAGTAGCTGCCAACATCAAAAGTGGTGACCGATCGTTTTGAAAGTCACGTGGGTTGAAGCCTGAAGTCACGTGGGTTGGAGCCTGGAGTCGCGTGGGTTCAAACCTGAACTTTTTGGATAACAATTTCGTCATTTTTTATTGATATTTGTGTTCGTTCGTCAGATGTTACGTTTGGAACAAGTAGCTGTCAACTCCAAAAGTGGTGACCGATCGTTTTGAAAGTCACGTGGATTGAAGCCTGAAGTCACGTGGGTTGAAGCCTGGAGTCACGTGGGTTGGAGCCTGGAGTCACGTGGGTTCAAACCTGAACTTTTTGGATAACAATTGTGTCTTTTTTTCTCTATTTGTGTTCGTTCGTCAGATGTTGCGTTTGGAAAGAGTAGCTGCCAGCTTCAAAAGTGGTGACCGATCGTTTTCAAAGTCACGTGGGTTGAAGCCAGAAGTCACGTGGGTTGAAGCCTGAAGTCACGTGGGTTGAAGCCTGGAGTCACGTGGGTTAAAACCTGAACTTTTTGGATAACTATTGTGTCTTCTCTTCTGTATTTGTGTTCGTTCGTCAGATGTTGCGTTTGGAACAAGAACTGCCAACATCAAAAGTGGTGACCGATCGTTTCGAAAGTCACGTGGGTTGAAGCCTGAAGTCACGTGGGTTGGAGCCTGGAGTCACGTGGGTTCAAACCTGAACTTTTTGGATAACAATTGTTTCTTTTTTTCTATATTTGTGATCGTTCGTCAGATGTTGCGTTTGGAAAGAGTAGCTGCCAACTTCTAAAGTGGTGACCGATCGTTTTCAAAGTCACGTGGTTGAAGCCTGAAGTCACGTGGGTTGGAGCCTGAAGTCACGTGGGTTAAAGCCTGAAGTCACGTGGGTTGAAACCTGAACTTTTTGGATAACAATTGTGTCTTTTCTTCTATATTTGTGTTTGTTCTTCAGATGTTGCGTTTGGAACAAGTAGCTGCCAACTTCAAAAGTGGTGACCGATCGTTTTCAAAGTCACGTGGGTTGAAGCCTGAAGTCACGTGGGTTGGAGCCTGAAGTCACGTGGGTTGAAGCCTGAAGTCACGTGGGTTAAAACCTGAACTTTTTGGATAACAATTGTGTCTTTTTTTCTATATTTGTGTTCGTTCGTCAGATGTTGCGTTTGGAAAGAGTAGCTGCCAACTTCAGAAGTGGTGACCGATCGTTTTCAAAGTCACGTGGGTTGAAGCCTGAAGTCACGTGGGTTAAAACCTGAACTTTTTGGATAACTATTGTGTCTTTTCTTCTATATTTGTGTTCCTTCGTCAGATGTTGCGTTTGGAACAAGTAGCTGCCAACATCAAAAGTGGTGACCGATCGTTTCAAAAGTCACGTGGGTTGAAGCCTGAAGTCACGTGGGTTGGAGCCTGGAGTCACGTGGGTTCAAACCTGAACTTTTCGGATAACAATTGTTTTTTTTTTTCTATATTTGTGTTCGTTCGTCAGATGTTGCGTTTGGAAAGAGTAGCTGCCAACTTCAAAAGTGGTGACCGATCGTTTTCAAAGTCACGTGGGTTGAAGCTTGAAGTCACGTGGGTTGAAGCCTGAAGTCACGTGGGTTGAAGCCTGAAGTCACGTGGGTTGAAGCCTGAAGTCACGTGGGTTAAAACCTGAACTTTTTGGATAACTATTGTGTCTTTTTTTTTATATTTGTGTTTGTTCGTCAGATGTTGCGTTTGGAACAAGTAGCTGCCAACTTCAAAAGTGGTGACCGATCGTTTTCAAAGTCACGTGGGTTGAAGCCTGAAGTCACGTGGGTTGAAGCCTGGAGTCACGTGGGTTGGAGCCTGGAAACACGTGGGTTCAAACCTGAACTTTTTGGATAACAATTGTGTCTTTTTTTCTATATTTGTGTTCGTTCGTCAGATGTTGCGTTTGAAAAGAGTAGCTGCCAACTTCAAAAGTGGTGACCGATCGTTTTCAAAGTCACGTGGGTTGAAGCCTGGAGTCACGTGGGTTCAAACCTGAACTTTTTGGATGACAATTGTGTCTTTTTTTCTATATTTGTGTTCGTTCGTCAGATGTTGCGTTTGGAAAGAGTAGCTGCCAACTTCTAAAGTGGTGACCGATCGTTTTCAAAGTCACGTGGGTTGAAGCCTGGAGTCACGTGGGTTGGAGCCTGAAGTCACGTGGGTTGGAGCCTGAAGTCACGTGGGTTGGAACCTGAACTTTTTGGATAACAATTGTGTCTTTTCTTCTATATTTGTGTTTGTTCTTCAGATGTTGCGTTTGGAACAAGTAGCTGCCAACATCAAAAGTGGTGACCGATCGTTTTGAAAGTCACGTGGGTTGAAGCCTGAAGTCACGTGGGTTGGAGCCTGGAGTCACGTGGGTTCAAACCTGAACTTTTTGGATAACAATTTCGTAATTTTTTATTGATATTTGTGTTCGTTCGTCAGATGTTACGTTTGGAACAAGTAGCTGTCAACTCCAAAAGTGGTGACCGATCGTTTTGAAAGTCACGTGGGTTGAAGCCTGAAGTCACGTGGGTTGAAGCCTGGAGTCACGTGGGTTGGAGCCTGGAGTCACGTGGGTTCAAACCTGAACTTTTAGGATAACAATTGTGTCTTTTTTTCTATATTTGTGTTCGTTCGTCAGATGTTGCGATTGAAAAGAGTAGCTGCCAACTTCAAAAGTGGTGACCGATCGTTTTCAAAGTCACGTGGGTTGAGGCCTGAAGTCACGTGGGTTGAAGCCTGGAGTCACGTGGGTTCAAACCTGAACTTTTTGGATAACAATTGTGTCTTTTCTTCTATATTTGTGTTTGTTCTTCAGATGTTGCGTTTGGAACAAGTAGCTGCCAACATCAAAAGTGGTGACCGATCGTTTTGAAAGTCACGTGGGTTGAAGCCTGAAGTCACGTGGGTTGGAGCCTGGAGTCACGTGGGTTCAAACCTGAACTTTTTGGATAACAATTTCGTAATGTTTTATTGATATTTTTGTTCGTTCGTCAGATGTTACGTTTGGAACAAGTAGCTGTCAACTCCAAAAGTGGTGACCGATCGTTTTGAAAGTCACGTGGGTTGAAGCCTGAAGTCACGTGGGTTGAAGCCTGGAGTCACGTGGGTTGGAGCCTGGAGTCACGTGGGTTCAAACCTGAACGTTTTGGATAACAATTGTGTCTTTTTTTCTATATTTGTGTTCGTTCGTCAGATGTTGCGTTTGGAAAGAGTAGCTGCCAACTTCAGAAGTGGCGACCGATCGTTTTCAAAGTCACGTGGGTTGAAGCCTGAAGTCACGTGGGTTGAAGCCTGAAGTCACGTGGGTTGAAGCCTGGAGTCACGTGGGTTAAAACCTGAACTTTTTGGATAACTATTGTGTCTTTTCTTCTATATTTGTGTTCGTTCGTCAGATGTTGCGTTTGGAACAAGTAGCTGCCAACATCAAAAGTGGTGACCGATCGTTTCAAAAGTCACGTGGGTTGAAGCCTGAAGTCACGTGGGTTGGAGCCTGGAGTCACGTGGGTTCAAACCTGAACTTTTTGGATAACAATTGTGTCTTTTTTTCTATATTTGTGTTCGTTCGTCAGATGTTGCGTTTGGGAAGAGTAGCTGCCAACTTCAAAAGTGGTGACCGATCGTTTTCAAAGTCACGTGGGTCGAAGCCTGAAGTCACGTGGGTTGGAGCCTGAAGTCAGGTGGGTTGAAGCCTGAAGTCACGTGGGTTGAAACCTGAACTTTTTGGATAACAATTGTGTCTTTTCTTCTATCTTTGTGCTCGTTCGTCAGATGTTGCGTTTGGAACAAGTAGCTGCCAACATCAAAAGTGGTGACCGATCGTTTTGAAAGTCACGTGGGTTGATGCCTGAAGTCACGTGGGTTGAAGCCTGACGTCACGTGGGTTAAAACCTGAACTATTTGGATAACAATTGTGTCTTTTTTTCTATATTTGTGTTCGTTCGTCAGATGTTGCGTTTGGGAAGAGTAGCTGCCAACTTCAAAAGTGGTGACCGATCGTTTTGAAAGTCACGTGGGTTGAAGCCTGAAGTCACGTGGGTTGAAGCCTGGAGTCACGTGGGTTGGAGCCTGGAGTCACGTGGGTTCAAACCTGAACGTTTTGGATAACAATTGTGTCTTTTTTTCTATATTTGTGTTCGTTCGTCAGATGTTGCGTTTGGAAAGAGTAGCTGCCAACTTCAGAAGTGGTGACCGATCGTTTTCAAAGTCACGTGGGTTGAAGCCTGAAGTCACGTGGGTTGAAGCCTGAAGTCACGTGGGTTAAAACCTGAACTTTTTGGATAACTATTGTGTCTTTTCTTCTATATTTGTGTTCGTTCGTCAGATGTTGCGTTTGGAACAAGTAGCTGCCAACATCAAAAGTGGTGACCGATCGTTTCAAAAGTCACGTGGGTTGAAGCCTAAAGTCACGTGGGTTGGAGCCTGGAGTCACGTGGGTTCAAACCTGAACTTTTTGGATAACAATTGTGTCTTTTTTTCTATATTTGTGTTCGTTCGTCAGATGTTGCGTTTGGGAAGAGTAGCTGCCAACTTCAAAAGTGGTGACCGATCGTTTTCAAAGTCACGTGGGTCGAAGCCTGAAGTCACGTGGGTTGGAGCCTGAAGTCACGTGGGTTGAAGCCTGAAGTCACGTGGGTTGAAACCTGAACTTTTTGGATAACAATTGTGTCTTTTCTTCTATATTTGTGCTCGTTCGTCAGATGTTGCGTTTGGAACAAGTAGCTGCCAACATCAAAAGTGGTGACCGATCGTTTCAAAAGTCACGTGGGTTGAAGCCTGAAGTCACGTGGGTTGGAGCCTGGAGTCACGTGGGTTCACACCTGAACTTTTTGGATAACAATTGTGTCTTTTTTTCTATATTTGTGTTCGTTCGTCAGATGTTGCGTTTGGGAAGAGTAGCTGCCAACTTCAAAAGTGGTGACCGATCGTTTTCAAAGTCACGTGGGTCGAAGCCTGAAGTCACGTGGGTTGGAGCCTGAAGTCACGTGGGTTGGAGCCTGGAGTCACGTGGGTTCAAACCTGAACTTTTTGGATAACAATTGTGTCTTTTCTTCTATATTTGTGCTCGTTCGTCAGATGTTGCGTTTGGAACAAGTAGCTGCCAACATCAAAAGTGGTGACCGATCGTTTTGAAAGTCACGTGGGTTGATGCCTGAAGTCACGTGGGTTGAAGCCTGACGTCACGTGGGTTAAAACCTGAACTATTTGGATAACAATTGTGTCTTTTTTTCTATATTTGTGTTCGTTCGTCAGATGTTGCGTTTGGAACAAGTAGCTGCCAACATCAAAAGTGGTGACCGATCGTTCTAAAAGTCACGTGGGTTGAAGCCTGGAGGCACGTGGGAGTGAGCATGGAGTCACGTGGGTTCAAACCTGAACTTTTTGGATAACAATTGTGTCTTTTTTTCTATATTTGTGTTCGTTCGTCAGATGTTGCGTTTGAAAAGAGTAGCTGCCAACTTCAAAAGTGGTGACCGATCGTTTCAAAAGTCACGTGGGTTGAAGCCTGAAGTCACGTGGGTTGAAGCCTGGAGTCACGTGGGTTCAAACCTGAACTTTTTGGATAACAATTGTGTCTTTTTTTCTATATTTGTGTTCGTTCGTCAGATGTTGCGTTTGGAAAGAGTAGCTGCCAACTTCAAAAGTGGTGACCGATCGTTTTCAAAGTCACGTGTGTTGAAGCCTGAAGTCACGTGAGTTGGAGCCTGAAGTCACGTGGGTTGAAGCCTGAAGTCACGTGGGTTGAAACCTGAATTTTTTGGATAACAATTGTGTCTTTTCTTCTATATTTGTGTTTGTTCTTCAGATGTTGCGTTTGGAACAAGTAGCTGCCATCAACAAAAGTGGTGACCGATCGTTTCGAAAGTCACGTGGGTTGAAGCCTGAAGTCACGTGGGTTGGAGCCTGGAGTCACGTGGGTTCAAACCTGAACTTTTTGGATAACAATTTCGTCATTTTTTATTGATATTTGTGTTCGTTCGTCAGATGTTACGTTTGGAACAAGCAGCTGTCAACTCCAAAAGTGGTGACCGATCGTTTTGAAAGTCACGTGGGTTGAAGCCTGAAGTCACGTGGGTTGAAGCCTGGAGTCACGTGGGTTGAAGCCTGGAGTCACGTGGGTTCAAACCTGAACTTTTTGGATAACAATTGTGTCTTTTTTTCTATATTTGTGTTCGTTCGTCAGATGTTGCGTTTGGAAAGAGTAGCTGCCAACTTCAAAAGTGGTGACCGATCGTTTTCAAAGTCACGTGGGTTGAAGCCTGAAGTCACGTGGGTTGAAGCCTGAAGCACGTGGGTTGAAGCCTGAAGTCACGTTGGTTGAAACCTGAACTTTTTGGATAACTATTGTGTCTTTTCTTCTATATTTGTGTTCGTTCGTCAGATGTTGCGTTTGGAACAAGTAGCTGCCAACATCAAAAGTGGTGACCGATCGTTCCGAAAGTCACGTGGGTTGAAGCCTGAAGTCACGTGGGTTGGAGCCTGAAGTCACGTGGGTTGAAGCCTGAAGTCACGTGGGTTAAAACCTGAACTTTTTGGATAACAATTGTGTCTTTTCTTCTTTATTTGTGTTCGTTCGTCAGATGTTGCGTTTGGAAGAAGTAGCTGCCAACATCAAAAGTGGTGACCGATCGTTTTGAAAGTCACGTGGGTTGAAGCCTGAAGTCACGTGGGTTGGAGCCTGGAGTCGCGTGGGTTCAAACCTGAACTTTTTGGATAACAATTTCGTCATTTTTTATTGATATTTGTGTTCGTTCGTCAGATGTTACGTTTGGAACAAGTAGCTGTCAACTCCAAAAGTGGTGACCGATCGTTTTGAAAGTCACGTGGATTGAAGCCTGAAGTCACGTGGGTTGAAGCCTGGAGTCACGTGGGTTGGAGCCTGGAGTCACGTGGGTTCAAACCTGAACTTTTTGGATAACAATTGTGTCTTTTTTTCTCTATTTGTGTTCGTTCGTCAGATGTTGCGTTTGGAAAGAGTAGCTGCCAGCTTCAAAAGTGGTGACCGATCGTTTTCAAAGTCACGTGGGTTGAAGCCAGAAGTCACGTGGGTTGAAGCCTGAAGTCACGTGGGTTGAAGCCTGGAGTCACGTGGGTTAAAACCTGAACTTTTTGGATAACTATTGTGTCTTCTCTTCTGTATTTGTGTTCGTTCGTCAGATGTTGCGTTTGGAACAAGAACTGCCAACATCAAAAGTGGTGACCGATCGTTTCGAAAGTCACGTGGGTTGAAGCCTGGAGTCACGTGGGTTGGAGCCTGGAAACACGTGGGTTCAAACCTGAACTTTTTGGATAACAATTGTGTCTTTTTTTCTATATTTGTGTTCGTTCGTCAGATGTTGCGTTTGAAAAGAGTAGCTGCCAACTTCAAAAGTGGTGACCGATCGTTTTCAAAGTCACGTGGGTTGAAGCCTGGAGTCACGTGGGTTCAAACCTGAACTTTTTGGATGACAATTGTGTCTTTTTTTCTATATTTGTGTTCGTTCGTCAGATGTTGCGTTTGGAAAGAGTAGCTGCCAACTTCTAAAGTGGTGACCGATCGTTTTCAAAGTCACGTGGGTTGAAGCCTGGAGTCACGTGGGTTGGAGCCTGAAGTCACGTGGGTTGGAGCCTGAAGTCACGTGGGTTGGAACCTGAACTTTTTGGATAACAATTGTGTCTTTTCTTCTATATTTGTGTTTGTTCTTCAGATGTTGCGTTTGGAACAAGTAGCTGCCAACATCAAAAGTGGTGACCGATCGTTTTGAAAGTCACGTGGGTTGAAGCCTGAAGTCACGTGGGTTGGAGCCTGGAGTCACGTGGGTTCAAACCTGAACTTTTTGGATAACAATTTCGTAATTTTTTATTGATATTTGTGTTCGTTCGTCAGATGTTACGTTTGGAACAAGTAGCTGTCAACTCCAAAAGTGGTGACCGATCGTTTTGAAAGTCACGTGGGTTGAAGCCTGAAGTCACGTGGGTTGAAGCCTGGAGTCACGTGGGTTGGAGCCTGGAGTCAGGTGGGTTCAAACCTGAACTTTTCGGATAACAATTGTTTTTTTTTTTCTATATTTGTGTTCGTTCGTCAGATGTTGCGTTTGGAAAGAGTAGCTGCCAACTTCAAAAGTGGTGACCGATCGTTTTCAAAGTCACGTGGGTTGAAGCCTGAAGTCACGTGGGTTGAAGCCTGAAGTCACGTGGGTTGAAGCCTGAAGTCACGTGGGTTGAAACCTGAACTTTTTGGATAACTATTGTGTCTTTTCTTCTATATTTGTGTTCGTTCGTCAGATGTTGCGTTTGGAACAAGTAGCTGCCAACATCAAAAGTGGTGACCGATCGTTCCGAAAGTCACGTGGGTTGAAGCCTGAAGTCACGTGGGTTGGAGCCTGGAGTCACGTGGGTTCAAACCTGAACTTTTTGGATAACAATTGTGTCTTTTTTTTTATATTTGTGTTCGTTCGTCAGATGTTGCGTTTGGAAAGAGTAGCTGCCAACTTCTAAAGTGGTGACCGATCGTTTTCAAAGTCACGTGGGTTGAAGCCTGGAGTCACGTGGGTTGGAGCCTGAAGTCACGTGGGTTGGAGCCTGAAGTCACGTGGGTTGGAACCTGAACTTTTTGGATAACAATTGTGTCTTTTCTTCTATATTTGTGTTTGTTCTTCAGATGTTGCGTTTGGAACAAGTAGCTGCCAACATCAAAAGTGGTGACCGATCGTTTTGAAAGTCACGTGGGTTGAAGCCTGAAGTCACGTGGGTTGGAGCCTGGAGTCACGTGGGTTCAAACCTGAACTTTTTGGATAACAATTTCGTAATTTTTTATTGATATTTGTGTTCGTTCGTCAGATGTTACGTTTGGAACAAGTAGCTGTCAACTCCAAAAGTGGTGACCGATCGTTTTGAAAGTCACGTGGGTTGAAGCCTGAAGTCACGTGGGTTGAAGCCTGGAGTCACGTGGGTTCAAACCTGAACTTTTTGGATAACAATTGTGTCTTTTCTTCTATATTTGTGTTTGTTCTTCAGATGTTGCGTTTGGAACAAGTAGCTGCCAACATCAAAAGTGGTGACCGATCGTTTTGAAAGTCACGTGGGTTGAAGCCTGAAGTCACGTGGGTTGGAGCCTGGAGTCACGTGGGTTCAAACCTGAACTTTTTGGATAACAATTTCGTAATGTTTTATTGATATTTTTGTTCGTTCGTCAGATGTTACGTTTGGAACAAGTAGCTGTCAACTCCAAAAGTGGTGACCGATCGTTTTGAAAGTCACGTGGGTTGAAGCCTGAAGTCACGTGGGTTGAAGCCTGGAGTCACGTGGGTTGGAGCCTGGAGCCACGTGGGTTCAAACCTGAACGTTTTGGATAACAATTGTGTCTTTTTTTCTATATTTGTGTTCGTTCGTCAGATGTTGCGTTTGGAAAGAGTAGCTGCCAACTTCAGAAGTGGTGACCGATCGTTTTCAAAGTCACGTGGGTTGAAGCCTGAAGTCACGTGGGTTGAAGCCTGGAGTCACGTGGGTTAAAACCTGAACTTTTTGGATAACTATTGTGTCTTTTCTTCTATATTTGTGTTCGTTCGTCAGATGTTGCGTTTGGAACAAGTAGCTGCCAACATCAAAAGTGGTGACCGATCGTTTCAAAAGTCACGTGGGTTGAAGCCTGAAGTCACGTGGGTTGGAGCCTGGAGTCACGTGGGTTCAAACCTGAACTTTTTGGATGACAATTGTGTCTTTTTTTCTATATTTGTGTTCGTTCGTCAGATGTTGCGTTTGGGAAGAGTAGCTGCCAACTTCAAAAGTGGTGACCGATCGTTTTCAAAGTCACGTGGGTCGAAGCCTGAAGACACGTGGGTTGGAGCCTGAAGTCAGGTGGGTTGAAGCCTGAAGTCACGTGGGTTGAAACCTGAACTTTTTGGATAACAATTGTGTCTTTTCTTCTATATTTGTGCTCGTTCGTCAGATGTTGCGTTTGGAACAAGTAGCTGCCAACATCAAAAGTGGTGACCGATCGTTTTGAAAGTCACGTGGGTTGATGCCTGAAGTCACGTGGGTTGAAGCCTGACGTCACGTGGGTTAAAACCTGAACTATTTGGATAACAATTGTGTCTTTTTTTCTATATTTGTGTTCGTTCGTCAGATGTTGCGTTTGGGAAGAGTAGCTGCCAACTTCAAAAGTGGTGACCGATCGTTTTGAAAGTCACGTGGGTTGAAGCCTGAAGTCACGTGGGTTGAAGCCTGGAGTCACGTGGGTTGGAGCCTGGAGTCACGTGGGTTCAAACCTGAACGTTTTGGATAACAATTGTGTCTTTTTTTCTATATTTGTGTTCGTTCGTCAGATGTTGCGTTTGGAAAGAGTAGCTGCCAACTTCAGAAGTGGTGACCGATCGTTTTCAAAGTCACGTGGGTTGAAGCCTGAAGTCACGTGGGTTGAAGCCTGAAGTCACGTGGGTTAAAACCTGAACTTTTTGGATAACTATTGTGTCTTTTCTTCTATATTTGTGTTCGTTCGTCAGATGTTGCGTTTGGAACAAGTAGCTGCCAACATCAAAAGTGGTGACCGATCGTTTCAAAAGTCACGTGGGTTGAAGCCTAAAGTCACGTGGGTTGGAGCCTGGAGTCACGTGGGTTCAAACCTGAACTTTTTGGATAACAATTGTGTCTTTTTTTCTATATTTGTGTTCGTTCGTCAGATGTTGCGTTTGGGAAGAGTAGCTGCCAACTTCAAAAGTGGTGACCGATCGTTTTCAAAGTCACGTGGGTCGAAGCCTGAAGTCACGTGGGTTGGAGCCTGAAGTCACGTGGGTTGAAGCCTGAAGTCACGTGGGTTGAAACCTGAACTTTTTGGATAACAATTGTGTCTTTTCTTCTATATTTGTGCTCGTTCGTCAGATGTTGCGTTTGGAACAAGTAGCTGCCAACATCAAAAGTGGTGACCGATCGTTTCAAAAGTCACGTGGGTTGAAGCCTGAAGTCACGTGGGTTGGAGCCTGGAGTCACGTGGGTTCACACCTGAACTTTTTGGATAACAATTGTGTCTTTTTTTCTATATTTGTGTTCGTTCGTCAGATGTTGCGTTTGGGAAGAGTAGCTGCCAACTTCAAAAGTGGTGACCGATCGTTTTCAAAGTCACGTGGGTCGAAGCCTGAAGTCACGTGGGTTGGAGCCTGAAGTCACGTGGGTTGGAGCCTGGAGTCACGTGGGTTCAAACCTGAACTTTTTGGATAACAATTGTGTCTTTTCTTCTATATTTGTGCTCGTTCGTCAGATGTTGCGTTTGGAACAAGTAGCTGCCAACATCAAAAGTGGTGACCGATCGTTTTGAAAGTCACGTGGGTTGATGCCTGAAGTCACGTGGGTTGAAGCCTGACGTCACGTGGGTTAAAACCTGAACTATTTGGATAACAATTGTGTCTTTTTTTCTATATTTGTGTTCGTTCGTCAGATGTTGCGTTTGGAACAAGTAGCTGCCAACATCAAAAGTGGTGACCGATCGTTCTAAAAGTCACGTGGGTTGAAGCCTGGAGGCACGTGGGAGTGAGCATGGAGTCACGTGGGTTCAAACCTGAACTTTTTGGATAACAATTGTGTCTTTTTTTCTATATTTGTGTTCGTTCGTCAGATGTTGCGTTTGAAAAGAGTAGCTGCCAACTTCAAAAGTGGTGACCGATCGTTTCAAAAGTCACGTGGGTTGAAGCCTGAAGTCACGTGGGTTGAAGCCTGGAGTCACGTGGGTTCAAACCTGAACTTTTTGGATAACAATTGTGTCTTTTTTTCTATATTTGTGTTCGTTCGTCAGATGTTGCGTTTGGAAAGAGTAGCTGCCAACTTCAAAAGTGGTGACCGATCGTTTTCAAAGTCACGTGTGTTGAAGCCTGAAGTCACGTGAGTTGGAGCCTGAAGTCACGTGGGTTGAAGCCTGAAGTCACGTGGGTTGAAACCTGAATTTTTTGGATAACAATTGTGTCTTTTCTTCTATATTTGTGTTTGTTCTTCAGATGTTGCGTTTGGAACAAGTAGCTGCCATCATCAAAAGTGGTGACCGATCGTTTCGAAAGTCACGTGAGTTGAAGCCTGAAGTCACGTGGGTTGGAGCCTGGAGTCACGTGGGTTCAAACCTGAACTTTTTGGATAACAATTTCGTCATTTTTTATTGATATTTGTGTTCGTTCGTCAGATGTTACGTTTGGAACAAGCAGCTGTCAACTCCAAAAGTGGTGACCGATCGTTTTGAAAGTCACGTGGGTTGAAGCCTGAAGTCACGTGGGTTGAAGCCTGGAGTCACGTGGGTTGAAGCCTGGAGTCACGTGGGTTCAAACCTGAACTTTTTGGATAACAATTGTGTCTTTTTTTCTATATTTGTGTTCGTTCGTCAGATGTTGCGTTTGGAAAGAGTAGCTGCCAACTTCAAAAGTGGTGACCGATCGTTTTCAAAGTCACGTGGGTTGAAGCCTGAAGTCACGTGGGTTGAAGCCTGAAGCACGTGGGTTGAAGCCTGAAGTCACGTGGGTTGGAGCCTGGAGTCACGTGGGTTCAAACCTGAACTTTTTGGATAACAATTGTGTCTTTTTTTTTATATTTGTGTTCGTTCGTCAGATGTTGCGTTTGGAAAGAGTAGCTGCCAACTTCAAAAGTGGTGACCGATCGTTTTCAAAGTCACGTGGGTTGAAGCCTTAAGTCACGTGGGTTGGAGCCTGAAGTCACGTGGGTTGAAGCCTGAAGTCACGTGGGTTGAAACTTGAACTTTTTGGATAACAATTGTGTCTTTTCTTCTATATTTGTGTTTGTTCTTCAGATGTTGCGTTTGGAACAAGTAGCTGCCAACATCAAAAGTGGTGACCGATCGTTTTAAAAGTCACGTGGGTTGAAGCCTGAAGTCACGTGGGTTGAAGCCTGAAGTCACGTGGGTTGAAACCTGAACTTTTTGAATAACTGTTGTGTCTTTTTTTTTATATTTGTGTTTGTTCCTCAGATGTTGCGTTTGGAACAAGTAGCTGCCAACTTCAAAAGTGGTGACCGATCGTTTTCAAAGTCACGTGGGTTGAAGCCTGAAGTCACGTGGGTTGGAGCCTGAAGTCACGTGGGTTGAAGCCTGAAGTCACGTGGGTTAAAACCTGAACTTTTTGGATAACAATTGTGTCTTTTCTTCTTTATTTGTGTTCGTTCGTCAGATGTTGCGTTTGGAAGAAGTAGCTGCCAACATCAAAAGTGGTGACCGATCGTTTTGAAAGTCACGTGGGTTGAAGCCTGAAGTCACGTGGGTTGGAGCCTGGAGTCGCGTGGGTTCAAACCTGAACTTTTTGGATAACAATTTCGTCATTTTTTATTGATATTTGTGTTCGTTCGTCAGATGTTACGTTTGGAACAAGTAGCTGTCAACTCCAAAAGTGGTGACCGATCGTTTTGAAAGTCACGTGGATTGAAGCCTGAAGTCACGTGGGTTGAAGCCTGGAGTCACGTGGGTTGGAGCCTGGAGTCACGTGGGTTCAAACCTGAACTTTTTGGATAACAATTGTGTCTTTTTTTCTCTATTTGTGTTCGTTCGTCAGATGTTGCGTTTGGAAAGAGTAGCTGCCAGCTTCAAAAGTGGTGACCGATCGTTTTCAAAGTCACGTGGGTTGAAGCCAGAAGTCACGTGGGTTGAAGCCTGAAGTCACGTGGGTTGAAGCCTGGAGTCACGTGGGTTAAAACCTGAACTTTTTGGATAACTATTGTGTCTTCTCTTCTGTATTTGTGTTCGTTCGTCAGATGTTGCGTTTGGAACAAGAACTGCCAACATCAAAAGTGGTGACCGATCGTTTCGAAAGTCACGTGGGTTGAAGCCTGAAGTCACGTGGGTTGGAGCCTGGAGTCACGTGGGTTCAAACCTGAACTTTTTGGATAACAATTGTTTCTTTTTTTCTATATTTGTGATCGTTCGTCAGATGTTGCGTTTGGAAAGAGTAGCTGCCAACTTCTAAAGTGGTGACCGATCGTTTTCAAAGTCACGTGGTTGAAGCCTGAAGTCACGTGGGTTGGAGCCTGAAGTCACGTGGGTTAAAGCCTGAAGTCACGTGGGTTGAAACCTGAACTTTTTGGATAACAATTGTGTCTTTTCTTCTATATTTGTGTTTGTTCTTCAGATGTTGCGTTTGGAACAAGTAGCTGCCAACTTCAGAAGTGGTGACCGATCGTTTTCAAAGTCACGTGGGTTGAAGCCTGAAGTCACGTGGGTTAAAACCTGAACTTTTTGGATAACTATTGTGTCTTTTCTTCTATATTTGTGTTCCTTCGTCAGATGTTGCGTTTGGAACAAGTAGCTGCCAACATCAAAAGTGGTGACCGATCGTTTCAAAAGTCACGTGGGTTGAAGCCTGAAGTCACGTGGGTTGGAGCCTGGAGTCACGTGGGTTCAAACCTGAACTTTTCGGATAACAATTGTTTTTTTTTTTCTATATTTGTGTTCGTTCGTCAGATGTTGCGTTTGGAAAGAGTAGCTGCCAACTTCAAAAGTGGTGACCGATCGTTTTCAAAGTCACGTGGGTTGAAGCTTGAAGTCACGTGGGTTGAAGCCTGAAGTCACGTGGGTTGAAGCCTGAAGTCACGTGGGTTGAAGCCTGAAGTCACGTGGGTTAAAACCTGAACTTTTTGGATAACTATTGTGTCTTTTTTTTTATATTTGTGTTTGTTCGTCAGATGTTGCGTTTGGAACAAGTAGCTGCCAACTTCAAAAGTGGTGACCGATCGTTTTCAAAGTCACGTGGGTTGAAGCCTGAAGTCACGTGGGTTGAAGCCTGGAGTCACGTGGGTTGGAGCCTGGAAACACGTGGGTTCAAACCTGAACTTTTTGGATAACAATTGTGTCTTTTTTTCTATATTTGTGTTCGTTCGTCAGATGTTGCGTTTGAAAAGAGTAGCTGCCAACTTCAAAAGTGGTGACCGATCGTTTTCAAAGTCACGTGGGTTGAAGCCTGGAGTCACGTGGGTTCAAACCTGAACTTTTTGGATGACAATTGTGTCTTTTTTTCTATATTTGTGTTCGTTCGTCAGATGTTGCGTTTGGAAAGAGTAGCTGCCAACTTCTAAAGTGGTGACCGATCGTTTTCAAAGTCACGTGGGTTGAAGCCTGGAGTCACGTGGGTTGGAGCCTGAAGTCACGTGGGTTGGAGCCTGAAGTCACGTGGGTTGGAACCTGAACTTTTTGGATAACAATTGTGTCTTTTCTTCTATATTTGTGTTTGTTCTTCAGATGTTGCGTTTGGAACAAGTAGCTGCCAACATCAAAAGTGGTGACCGATCGTTTTGAAAGTCACGTGGGTTGAAGCCTGAAGTCACGTGGGTTGGAGCCTGGAGTCACGTGGGTTCAAACCTGAACTTTTTGGATAACAATTTCGTAATTTTTTATTGATATTTGTGTTCGTTCGTCAGATGTTACGTTTGGAACAAGTAGCTGTCAACTCCAAAAGTGGTGACCGATCGTTTTGAAAGTCACGTGGGTTGAAGCCTGAAGTCACGTGGGTTGAAGCCTGGAGTCACGTGGGTTGGAGCCTGGAGTCACGTGGGTTCAAACCTGAACTTTTAGGATAACAATTGTGTCTTTTTTTCTATATTTGTGTTCGTTCGTCAGATGTTGCGATTGAAAAGAGTAGCTGCCAACTTCAAAAGTGGTGACCGATCGTTTTCAAAGTCACGTGGGTTGAGGCCTGAAGTCACGTGGGTTGAAGCCTGGAGTCACGTGGGTTCAAACCTGAACTTTTTGGATAACAATTGTGTCTTTTCTTCTATATTTGTGTTTGTTCTTCAGATGTTGCGTTTGGAACAAGTAGCTGCCAACATCAAAAGTGGTGACCGATCGTTTTGAAAGTCACGTGGGTTGAAGCCTGAAGTCACGTGGGTTGGAGCCTGGAGTCACGTGGGTTCAAACCTGAACTTTTTGGATAACAATTTCGTAATGTTTTATTGATATTTTTGTTCGTTCGTCAGATGTTACGTTTGGAACAAGTAGCTGTCAACTCCAAAAGTGGTGACCGATCGTTTTGAAAGTCACGTGGGTTGAAGCCTGAAGTCACGTGGGTTGAAGCCTGGAGTCACGTGGGTTGGAGCCTGGAGTCACGTGGGTTCAAACCTGAACGTTTTGGATAACAATTGTGTCTTTTTTTCTATATTTGTGTTCGTTCGTCAGATGTTGCGTTTGGAAAGAGTAGCTGCCAACTTCAGAAGTGGCGACCGATCGTTTTCAAAGTCACGTGGGTTGAAGCCTGAAGTCACGTGGGTTGAAGCCTGAAGTCACGTGGGTTGAAGCCTGGAGTCACGTGGGTTAAAACCTGAACTTTTTGGATAACTATTGTGTCTTTTCTTCTATATTTGTGTTCGTTCGTCAGATGTTGCGTTTGGAACAAGTAGCTGCCAACATCAAAAGTGGTGACCGATCGTTTCAAAAGTCACGTGGGTTGAAGCCTGAAGTCACGTGGGTTGGAGCCTGGAGTCACGTGGGTTCAAACCTGAACTTTTTGGATAACAATTGTGTCTTTTTTTCTATATTTGTGTTCGTTCGTCAGATGTTGCGTTTGGGAAGAGTAGCTGCCAACTTCAAAAGTGGTGACCGATCGTTTTCAAAGTCACGTGGGTCGAAGCCTGAAGTCACGTGGGTTGGAGCCTGAAGTCAGGTGGGTTGAAGCCTGAAGTCACGTGGGTTGAAACCTGAACTTTTTGGATAACAATTGTGTCTTTTCTTCTATCTTTGTGCTCGTTCGTCAGATGTTGCGTTTGGAACAAGTAGCTGCCAACATCAAAAGTGGTGACCGATCGTTTTGAAAGTCACGTGGGTTGATGCCTGAAGTCACGTGGGTTGAAGCCTGACGTCACGTGGGTTAAAACCTGAACTATTTGGATAACAATTGTGTCTTTTTTTCTATATTTGTGTTCGTTCGTCAGATGTTGCGTTTGGGAAGAGTAGCTGCCAACTTCAAAAGTGGTGACCGATCGTTTTGAAAGTCACGTGGGTTGAAGCCTGAAGTCACGTGGGTTGAAGCCTGGAGTCACGTGGGTTGGAGCCTGGAGTCACGTGGGTTCAAACCTGAACGTTTTGGATAACAATTGTGTCTTTTTTTCTATATTTGTGTTCGTTCGTCAGATGTTGCGTTTGGAAAGAGTAGCTGCCAACTTCAGAAGTGGTGACCGATCGTTTTCAAAGTCACGTGGGTTGAAGCCTGAAGTCACGTGGGTTGAAGCCTGAAGTCACGTGGGTTAAAACCTGAACTTTTTGGATAACTATTGTGTCTTTTCTTCTATATTTGTGTTCGTTCGTCAGATGTTGCGTTTGGAACAAGTAGCTGCCAACATAAAATGTGGTGACCGATCGTTTCAAAAGTCACGTGGGTTGAAGCCTAAAGTCACGTGGGTTGGAGCCTGGAGTCACGTGGGTTCAAACCTGAACTTTTTGGATAACAATTGTGTCTTTTTTTCTATATTTGTGTTCGTTCGTCAGATGTTGCGTTTGGGAAGAGTAGCTGCCAACTTCAAAAGTGGTGACCGATCGTTTTCAAAGTCACGTGGGTCGAAGCCTGAAGTCACGTGGGTTGGAGCCTGAAGTCACGTGGGTTGAAGCCTGAAGTCACGTGGGTTGAAACCTGAACTTTTTGGATAACAATTGTGTCTTTTCTTCTATATTTGTGCTCGTTCGTCAGATGTTGCGTTTGGAACAAGTAGCTGCCAACATCAAAAGTGGTGACCGATCGTTTCAAAAGTCACGTGGGTTGAAGCCTGAAGTCACGTGGGTTGGAGCCTGGAGTCACGTGGGTTCACACCTGAACTTTTTGGATAACAATTGTGTCTTTTTTTCTATATTTGTGTTCGTTCGTCAGATGTTGCGTTTGGGAAGAGTAGCTGCCAACTTCAAAAGTGGTGACCGATCGTTTTCAAAGTCACGTGGGTCGAAGCCTGAAGTCACGTGGGTTGGAGCCTGAAGTCACGTGGGTTGGAGCCTGGAGTCACGTGGGTTCAAACCTGAACTTTTTTGATAACAATTGTGTCTTTTCTTCTATATTTGTGCTCGTTCGTCAGATGTTGCGTTTGGAACAAGTAGCTGCCAACATCAAAAGTGGTGACCGATCGTTTTGAAAGTCACGTGGGTTGATGCCTGAAGTCACGTGGGTTGAAGCCTGACGTCACGTGGGTTAAAACCTGAACTATTTGGATAACAATTGTGTCTTTTTTTCTATATTTGTGTTCGTTCGTCAGATGTTGCGTTTGGAACAAGTAGCTGCCAACATCAAAAGTGGTGACCGATCGTTCTAAAAGTCACGTGGGTTGAAGCCTGGAGGCACGTGGGAGTGAGCATGGAGTCACGTGGGTTCAAACCTGAACTTTTTGGATAACAATTGTGTCTTTTTTTCTATATTTGTGTTCGTTCGTCAGATGTTGCGTTTGAAAAGAGTAGCTGCCAACTTCAAAAGTGGTGACCGATCGTTTCAAAAGTCACGTGGGTTGAAGCCTGAAGTCACGTGGGTTGAAGCCTGGAGTCACGTGGGTTCAAACCTGAACTTTTTGGATAACAATTGTGTCTTTTTTTCTATATTTGTGTTCGTTCGTCAGATGTTGCGTTTGGAAAGAGTAGCTGCCAACTTCAAAAGTGGTGACCGATCGTTTTCAAAGTCACGTGTGTTGAAGCCTGAAGTCACGTGAGTTGGAGCCTGAAGTCACGTGGGTTGAAGCCTGAAGTCACGTGGGTTGAAACCTGAATTTTTTGGATAACAATTGTGTCTTTTCTTCTATATTTGTGTTTGTTCTTCAGATGTTGCGTTTGGAACAAGTAGCTGCCATCATCAAAAGTGGTGACCGATCGTTTCGAAAGTCACGTGGGTTGAAGCCTGAAGTCACGTGGGTTGGAGCCTGGAGTCACGTGGGTTCAAACCTGAACTTTTTGGATGACAATTTCGTCATTTTTTATTGATATTTGTGTTCGTTCGTCAGATGTTACGTTTGGAACAAGCAGCTGTCAACTCCAAAAGTGGTGACCGATCGTTTTGAAAGTCACGTGGGTTGAAGCCTGAAGTCACGTGGGTTGAAGCCTGGAGTCACGTGGGTTGAAGCCTGGAGTCACGTGGGTTCAAACCTGAACTTTTTGGATAACAATTGTGTCTTTTTTTCTATATTTGTGTTCGTTCGTCAGATGTTGCGTTTGGAAAGAGTAGCTGCCAACTTCAAAAGTGGTGACCGATCGTTTTCAAAGTCACGTGGGTTGAAGCCTGAAGTCACGTGGGTTGAAGCCTGAAGCACGTGGGTTGAAGCCTGAAGTCACGTTGGTTGAAACCTGAACTTTTTGGATAACTATTGTGTCTTTTCTTCTATATTTGTGTTCGTTCGTCAGATGTTGCGTTTGGAACAAGTAGCTGCCAACATCAAAAGTGGTGACCGATCGTTCCGAAAGTCACGTGGGTTGAAGCCTGAAGTCACGTGGGTTGGAGCCTGGAGTCACGTGGGTTCAAACCTGAACTTTTTGGATAACAATTGTGTCTTTTTTTTTATATTTGTGTTCGTTCGTCAGATGTTGCGTTTGGAAAGAGTAGCTGCCAACTTCAAAAGTGGTGACCGATCGTTTTCAAAGTCACGTGGGTTGAAGCCTTAAGTCACGTGGGTTGGAGCCTGAAGTCACGTGGGTTGAAGCCTGAAGTCACGTGGGTTGAAACTTGAACTTTTTGGATAACAATTGTGTCTTTTCTTCTATATTTGTGTTTGTTCTTCAGATGTTGCGTTTGGAACAAGTAGCTGCCAACATCAAAAGTGGTGACCGATCGTTTTAAAAGTCACGTGGGTTGAAGCCTGAAGTCACGTGGGTTGAAGCCTGAAGTCACGTGGGTTGAAACCTGAACTTTTTGAATAACTGTTGTGTCTTTTTTTTTATATTTGTGTTTGTTCCTCAGATGTTGCGTTTGGAACAAGTAGCTGCCAACTTCAAAAGTGGTGACCGATCGTTTTCAAAGTCACGTGGGTTGAAGCCTGAAGTCACGTGGGTTGGAGCCTGAAGTCACGTGGGTTGAAGCCTGAAGTCACGTGGGTTAAAACCTGAACTTTTTGGATAACAATTGTGTCTTTTCTTCTTTATTTGTGTTCGTTCGTCAGATGTTGCGTTTGGAAGAAGTAGCTGCCAACATCAAAAGTGGTGACCGATCGTTTTGAAAGTCACGTGGGTTGAAGCCTGAAGTCACGTGGGTTGAAGCCTGGAGTCACGTGGGTTGAAGCCTGGAGTCACGTGGGTTCAAACCTGAACTTTTTGGATAACAATTGTGTCTTTTTTTCTCTATTTGTGTTCGTTCGTCAGATGTTGCGTTTGGAAAGAGTAGCTGCCAGCTTCAAAAGTGGTGACCGATCGTTTTCAAAGTCACGTGGGTTGAAGCCAGAAGTCACGTGGGTTGAAGCCTGAAGTCACGTGGGTTGAAGCCTGGAGTCACGTGGGTTAAAACCTGAACTTTTTGGATAACTATTGTGTCTTCTCTTCTGTATTTGTGTTCGTTCGTCAGATGTTGCGTTTGGAACAAGAACTGCCAACATCAAAAGTGGTGACCGATCGTTTCGAAAGTCACGTGGGTTGAAGCCTGAAGTCACGTGGGTTGGAGCCTGGAGTCACGTGGGTTCAAACCTGAACTTTTCGGATAACAATTGTTTTTTTTTTTCTATATTTGTGTTCGTTCGTCAGATGTTGCGTTTGGAAAGAGTAGCTGCCAACTTCAAAAGTGGTGACCGATCGTTTTCAAAGTCACGTGGGTTGAAGCTTGAAGTCACGTGGGTTGAAGCCTGAAGTCACGTGGGTTGAAGCCTGAAGTCACGTGGGTTGAAGCCTGAAGTCACGTGGGTTAAAACCTGAACTTTTTGGATAACTATTGTGTCTTTTTTTTTATATTTGTGTTTGTTCGTCAGATGTTGCGTTTGGAACAAGTAGCTGCCAACTTCAAAAGTGGTGACCGATCGTTTTCAAAGTCACGTGGGTTGAAGCCTGAAGTCACGTGGGTTGAAGCCTGGAGTCACGTGGGTTGAAGCCTGAAGTCACGTGGGTTTAAACCTGAACTTTTTGGATAACAATTGTGTCTTTTCTTTTATATTTGTGTTCGTTTGTCAGATGTTGCGTTTGGAACAAGTAGCTGCCAACATCAAAAGTGGTGACCGATCGTTCTGAAAGTCACGTGGGTTGGAGCCTGAAGTCACGTGGGTTGAAGCCTGAAGTCACGTGGGTTGAAGCCTGGAGTCACGTGGGTTCAAACCTGAACTTTTTGGATAACAATTGTGTCTTTTTTTCTATATTTGTGTTCGTTCGTCAGATGTTGCGTTTGAAAAGAGTAGCTGCCAACTTTAAAAGTGGTGACCGATCGTTTTCAAAGTCACGTGGGTTAAAGCCTGAAGTCACGTGGGTTGAAGCCTGGAGTCACGTGGGTTGGAGCCTGGAAACACGTGGGTTCAAACCTGAACTTTTTGGATAACAATTGTGTCTTTTTTTCTATATTTGTGTTCGTTCGTCAGATGTTGCGTTTGAAAAGAGTAGCTGCCAACTTCAAAAGTGGTGACCGATCGTTTTCAAAGTCACGTGGGTTGAAGCCTGGAGTCACGTGGGTTCAAACCTGAACTTTTTGGATGACAATTGTGTCTTTTTTTCTATATTTGTGTTCGTTCGTCAGATGTTGCGTTTGGAAAGAGTAGCTGCCAACTTCTAAAGTGGTGACCGATCGTTTTCAAAGTCACGTGGGTTGAAGCCTGGAGTCACGTGGGTTGGAGCCTGAAGTCACGTGGGTTGGAGCCTGAAGTCACGTGGGTTGGAACCTGAACTTTTTGGATAACAATTGTGTCTTTTCTTCTATATTTGTGTTTGTTCTTCAGATGTTGCGTTTGGAACAAGTAGCTGCCAACATCAAAAGTGGTGACCGATCGTTTTGAAAGTCACGTGGGTTGAAGCCTGAAGTCACGTGGGTTGGAGCCTGGAGTCACGTGGGTTCAAACCTGAACTTTTTGGATAACAATTTCGTAATTTTTTATTGATATTTGTGTTCGTTCGTCAGATGTTACGTTTGGAACAAGTAGCTGTCAACTCCAAAAGTGGTGACCGATCGTTTTGAAAGTCACGCGGGTTGAAGCCTGAAGTCACGTGGGTTGAAGCCTGGAGTCACGTGGGTTGGAGCCTGGAGTCACGTGGGTTCAAACCTGAACTTTTAGGATAACAATTGTGTCTTTTTTTCTATATTTGTGTTCGTTCGTCAGATGTTGCGATTGAAAAGAGTAGCTGCCAACTTCAAAAGTGGTGACCGATCGTTTTCAAAGTCACGTGGGTTGAGGCCTGAAGTCACGTGGGTTGAAGCCTGGAGTCACGTGGGTTCAAACCTGAACTTTTTGGATAACAATTGTGTCTTTTCTTCTATATTTGTGTTTGTTCTTCAGATGTTGCGTTTGGAACAAGTAGCTGCCAACATCAAAAGTGGTGACCGATCGTTTTGAAAGTCACGTGGGTTGAAGCCTGAAGTCACGTGGGTTGGAGCCTGGAGTCACGTGGGTTCAAACCTGAACTTTTTGGATAACAATTTCGTAATGTTTTATTGATATTTTTGTTCGTTCGTCAGATGTTACGTTTGGAACAAGTAGCTGTCAACTCCAAAAGTGGTGACCGATCGTTTTGAAAGTCACGTGGGTTGAAGCCTGAAGTCACGTGGGTTGAAGCCTGGAGTCACGTGGGTTGGAGCCTGGAGTCACGTGGGTTCAAACCTGAACGTTTTGGATAACAATTGTGTTTTTTTTTCTATATTTGTGTTCGTTCGTCAGATGTTGCGTTTGGAAAGAGTAGCTGCCATCTTCAGAAGTGGTGACCGATCGTTTTCAAAGTCACGTGGGTTGAAGCCTGAAGTCACGTGGGTTGAAGCCTGAAGTCACGTGGGTTGAAGCCTGGAGTCACGTGGGTTAAAACCTGAACTTTTTGGATAACTATTGTGTCTTTTCTTCTATATTTGTGTTCGTTCGTCAGATGTTGCGTTTGGAACAAGTAGCTGCCAACATCAAAAGTGGTGACCGATCGTTTCAAAAGTCACGTGGGTTGAAGCCTGAAGTCACGTGGGTTGGAGCCTGGAGTCACGTGGGTTCAAACCTGAACTTTTTGGATAACAATTGTGTCTTTTTTTCTATATTTGTGTTCGTTCGTCAGATGTTGCGTTTGGGAAGAGTAGCTGCCAACTTCAAAAGTGGTGACCGATCGTTTTCAAAGTCACGTGGGTCGAAGCCTGAAGTCACGTGGGTTGGAGCCTGAAGTCAGGTGGGTTGAAGCCTGAAGTCACGTGGGTTGAAACCTGAACTTTTTGGATAAAATTGTGTCTTTTCTTCTATATTTGTGCTCGTTCGTCAGATGTTGCGTTTGGAACAAGTAGCTGCCAACATCAAAAGTGGTGACCGATCGTTTTGAAAGTCACGTGGGTTGATGCCTGAAGTCACGTGGGTTGAAGCCTGACGTCACGTGGGTTAAAACCTGAACTATTTGGATAACAATTGTGTCTTTTTTTCTATATTTGTGTTCGTTCGTCAGATGTTGCGTTTGGGAAGAGTAGCTGCCAACTTCAAAAGTGGTGACCGATCGTTTTGAAAGTCACGTGGGTTGAAGCCTGAAGTCACGTGGGTTGAAGCCTGGAGTCACGTGGGTTGGAGCCTGGAGTCACGTGGGTTCAAACCTGAACGTTTTGGATAACAATTGTGTCTTTTTTTCTATATTTGTGTTCGTTCGTCAGATGTTGCGTTTGGAAAGAGTAGCTGCCAACTTCAGAAGTGGTGACCGATCGTTTTCAAAGTCACGTGGGTTGAAGCCTGAAGTCACGTGGGTTGAAGCCTGAAGTCACGTGGGTTAAAACCTGAACTTTTTGGATAACTATTGTGTCTTTTCTTCTATATTTGTGTTCGTTCGTCAGATGTTGCGTTTGGAACAAGTAGCTGCCAACATCAAAAGTGGTGACCGATCGTTTCAAAAGTCACGTGGGTTGAAGCCTAAAGTCACGTGGGTTGGAGCCTGGAGTCACGTGGGTTCAAACCTGAACTTTTTGGATAACAATTGTGTCTTTTTTTCTATATTTGTGTTCGTTCGTCAGATGTTGCGTTTGGGAAGAGTAGCTGCCAACTTCAAAAGTGGTGACCGATCGTTTTCAAAGTCACGTGGGTCGAAGCCTGAAGTCACGTGGGTTGGAGCCTGAAGTCACGTGGGTTGAAGCCTGAAGTCACGTGGGTTGAAACCTGAACTTTTTGGATAACAATTGTGTCTTTTCTTCTATATTTGTGCTCGTTCGTCAGATGTTGCGTTTGGAACAAGTAGCTGCCAACATCAAAAGTGGTGACCGATCGTTTCAAAAGTCACGTGGGTTGAAGCCTGAAGTCACGTGGGTTGGAGCCTGGAGTCACGTGGGTTCACACCTGAACTTTTTGGATAACAATTGTGTCTTTTTTTCTATATTTGTGTTCGTTCGTCAGATGTTGCGTTTGGGAAGAGTAGCTGCCAACTTCAAAAGTGGTGACCGATCGTTTTCAAAGTCACGTGGGTCGAAGCCTGGAGTCACGTGGGTTGGAGCCTGAAGTCACGTGGGTTGAAGCCTGAAGTCACGTGGGTTGAAACCTGAACTTTTTGGATAACAATTGTGTCTTTTCTTCTATATTTGTGCTCGTTCGTCAGATGTTGCGTTTGGAACAAGTAGCTGCCAACATCAAAAGTGGTGACCGATCGTTTTGAAAGTCACGTGGGTTGATGCCTGAAGTCACGTGGGTTGAAGCCTGACGTCACGTGGGTTAAAACCTGAACTATTTGGATAACAATTGTGTCTTTTTTTCTATATTTGTGTTCGTTCGTCAGATGTTGCGTTTGGAACAAGTAGCTGCCAACATCAAAAGTGGTGACCGATCGTTCTAAAAGTCACGTGGGTTGAAGCCTGGAGGCACGTGGGATGGAGCATGGAGTCACGTGGGTTCAAACCTGAACTTTTTGGATAACAATTGTGTCTTTTTTTCTATATTTGTGTTCGTTCGTCAGATGTTGCGTTTGAAAAGAGTAGCTGCCAACTTCAAAAGTGGTGACCGATCGTTTCAAAAGTCACGTGGGTTGAAGCCTGAAGTCACGTGGGTTGAAGCCTGGAGTCACGTGGGTTCAAACCTGAACTTTTTGGATAACAATTGTGTCTTTTTTTCTATATTTGTGTTCGTTCGTCAGATGTTGCGTTTGGAAAGAGTAGCTGCCAACTTCAAAAGTGGTGACCGATCGTTTTCAAAGTCACGTGTGTTGAAGCCTGAAGTCACGTGAGTTGGAGCCTGAAGTCACGTGGGTTGAAGCCTGAAGTCACGTGGGTTGAAACCTGAATTTTTTGGATAACAATTGTGTCTTTTCTTCTATATTTGTGTTTGTTCTTCAGATGTTGCGTTTGGAACAAGTAGCTGCCATCATCAAAAGTGGTGACCGATCGTTTCGAAAGTCACGTGGGTTGAAGCCTGAAGTCACGTGGGTTGGAGCCTGGAGTCACGTGGGTTCAAACCTGAACTTTTTGGATAACAATTTCGTCATTTTTTATTGATATTTGTGTTCGTTCGTCAGATGTTACGTTTGGAACAAGCAGCTGTCAACTCCAAAAGTGGTGACCGATCGTTTTGAAAGTCACGTGGGTTGAAGCCTGAAGTCACGTGGGTTGAAGCCTGGAGTCACGTGGGTTGAAGCCTGGAGTCACGTGGGTTCAAACCTGAACTTTTTGGATAACAATTGTGTCTTTTTTTCTATATTTGTGTTCGTTCGTCAGATGTTGCGTTTGGAAAGAGTAGCTGCCAACTTCAAAAGTGGTGACCGATCGTTTTCAAAGTCACGTGGGTTGAAGCCTGAAGTCACGTGGGTTGAAGCCTGAAGCACGTGGGTTGAAGCCTGAAGTCACGTTGGTTGAAACCTGAACTTTTTGGATAACTATTGTGTCTTTTCTTCTATATTTGTGTTCGTTCGTCAGATGTTGCGTTTGGAACAAGTAGCTGCCAACATCAAAAGTGGTGACCGATCGTTCCGAAAGTCACGTGGGTTGAAGCCTGAAGTCACGTGGGTTGGAGCCTGGAGTCACGTGGGTTCAAACCTGAACTTTTTGGATAACAATTGTGTCTTTTTTTTTATATTTGTGTTCGTTCGTCAGATGTTGCGTTTGGAAAGAGTAGCTGCCAACTTCAAAAGTGGTGACCGATCGTTTTCAAAGTCACGTGGGTTGAAGCCTTAAGTCACGTGGGTTGGAGCCTGAAGTCACGTGGGTTGAAGCCTGAAGTCACGTGGGTTCAAACCTGAACTTTTTGGATAACAATTGTGTCTTTTTTTCTATATTTGTGTTCGTTCGTCAGATGTTGCGTTTGGAAAGAGTAGCTGCCAACTTCAAAAGTGGTGACCGATCGTTTTCAAAGTCACGTGTGTTGAAGCCTGAAGTCACGTGGGTTGAAGCCTGAAGTCACGTGGGTTGAAACCTGAACTTTTTGAATAACTGTTGTGTCTTTTTTTTTATATTTGTGTTTGTTCCTCAGATGTTGCGTTTGGAACAAGTAGCTGCCAACTTCAAAAGTGGTGACCGATCGTTTTCAAAGTCACGTGGGTTGAAGCCTGAAGTCACGTGGGTTGGAGCCTGAAGTCACGTGGGTTGAAGCCTGAAGTCACGTGGGTTAAAACCTGAACTTTTTGGATAACAATTGTGTCTTTTCTTCTTTATTTGTGTTCGTTCGTCAGATGTTGCGTTTGGAAGAAGTAGCTGCCAACATCAAAAGTGGTGACCGATCGTTTTGAAAGTCACGTGGGTTGAAGCCTGAAGTTACGTGGGTTGGAGCCTGGAGTCGCGTGGGTTCAAACCTGAACTTTTTGGATAACAATTTCGTCATTTTTTATTGATATTTGTGTTCGTTCGTCAGATGTTACGTTTGGAACAAGTAGCTGTCAACTCCAAAAGTGGTGACCGATCGTTTTGAAAGTCACGTGGATTGAAGCCTGAAGTCACGTGGGTTGAAGCCTGGAGTCACGTGGGTTGGAGCCTGGAGTCACGTGGGTTCAAACCTGAACTTTTTGGATAACAATTGTGTCTTTTTTTCTCTATTTGTGTTCGTTCGTCAGATGTTGCGTTTGGAAAGAGTAGCTGCCAGCTTCAAAAGTGGTGACCGATCGTTTTCAAAGTCACGTGGGTTGAAGCCAGAAGTCACGTGGGTTGAAGCCTGAAGTCACGTGGGTTGAAGCCTGGAGTCACGTGGGTTAAAACCTGAACTTTTTGGATAACTATTGTGTCTTCTCTTCTGTATTTGTGTTCGTTCGTCAGATGTTGCGTTTGGAACAAGTAGCTGCCAACTTCAAAAGTGGTGACCGATCGTTTTCAAAGTCACGTGGGTTGAAGCCTGAAGTTACGTGGGTTGGAGCCTGACGTCACGTGGGTTAAAACCTGAACTTTTTGGATAACTATTGTGTCTTTTTTTTTATATTTGTGTTCGTTCGTCAGATGTTGCGTTTGGAACAAGTAGCTGCACACATCAAAAGTGGTGACCGATCGTTCCAAAAGTCGCGTGGGTTGAAGCTTGAAGTCACGTGGGTTGGAGCCTGAAGTCACGTGGGTTGAAGCCTGAAGTCACGTGTGTTAAAACCTGAACTTTTTGGATAACAATTGTGTCTTTTCTTCTATATTTGTGTTTGTTCGTCAGATGTTGCGTTTGGAACAAGTAGCTGCCAACTTCAAAAGTGGTGACCGATCGTTTTCAAAGTCACGTGGGTTGAAGCCTGAAGTTACGTGGGTTGGAGCCTGACGTCACGTGGGTTAAAACCTGAACTTTTTGGATAACTATTGTGTCTTTTTTTTTATATTTGTGTTCGTTCGTCAGATGTTGCGTTTGGAACAAGTAGCTGCACACATCAAAAGTGGTGACCGATCGTTCCAAAAGTCGCGTGGGTTGAAGCTTGAAGTCACGTGGGTTGGAGCCTGAAGTCACGTGGGTTGAAGCCTGAAGTCACGTGTGTTAAAACCTGAACTTTTTGGATAACAATTGTGTCTTTTCTTCTATATTTGTGTTCGTTCGTCAGATGTTGCGTTTGGAACAAGTAGCCTCGCTGCCAACATCAAAAGTGGTGACCGATCGTTTTAAAAGTCACGTGGATTGAAGCCTTGAGTCACGTGGGTTGGAGCCTGGAGTCACGTGGGTTCAAACCTGAACTTTTTGGATAACAATTGTGTCTTTTTTTCTATATTTGTGTTCGTTCGTCAGACGCTGCGTTTGAAAAGAGTAGCTGCCAACTTCAAAAGTGGTGACCGATCGTTTCCAAAGTCACGTGGGTTGAAGCCTGAAGTCACGTGGGTTGAAGCCTGGAGTCACGTGGGTTCAAACCTGATCTTTTTGGATAACAATTGTGTCTTTTTTTCTATATTTGTGTTCGTTCGTCAGATGTTGCGTTTGGAAAGAGTAGCTGCCAACTTCAAAAGTGGTGACCGATCGTTTTCAAAGTCACGTGGGTTGAAGCCTGAAGTCACGTGGGTTGGAGCCTGAAGTCACGTGGGTTGAAACCTGAACTTTTTGGATAACAATTGTGTCTTTTCTTCTATATTTGTGTTTGATCTTCAGATGTTGCGTTTGGAACAAGTAGCTGCCAACATCAAAAGTGGTGACCGATCGTTTTGAAAGTCTCGTGGGTTGAAGCCTGAAGTCACGTGGGTTGGAGCCTGGAGTCACGTGGGGTCAAACCTGAACTTTTTGGATAACAATTTCGTCATTTTTTATTGATATTTGTGTTCGTTCGTCAGATGTTACGTTTGGAACAAGTAGCTGTCAACTCCAAGAGTGGTGACCGATCGTTTCGAAAGTCACGTGGGTTGAAGCCTTAAGTCACGTGGGTTGAAGCCTGGAGTCACGTGGGTTGGAGCCTGGAGTCACGTGGGTTCAAACCTGAACTTTTTGGATAACAATTGTGTCTTTTTTTCTATATTTGTGTTCGTTCGTCAGATGTTGCGTTTGGAAAGAGTAGCTGCCAACTTCAGAAGTGGTGACCGATCGTTTTCAAAGTCACGTGGGTTGAAGCCTGAAGTCACGTGGGTTGAAGCCCGAAGTCACGTGGGTTGAAGCCTGAAGTCACGTGGGTTAAAACCTGAACTTTTTGGATAACTATTGTGTCTTTTCTTCTATATTTGTGTTCCTTCGTCAGATGTTGCGTTTGGAACAAGTAGCTGCCAACATCGAAAGTGGTGACCGATCGTTTCAAAAGTCACGTGGGTTGAAGCCTGAAGTCACGTGGGTTGGAGCCTGGAGTCACGTGGGTTCAAACCTGAACTTTTCGGATAACAATTGTTTTTTTTTTTTCTATATTTGTGTTCGTTCGTCAGATGTTGCGTTTGGAAAGAGTAGCTGCCAACTTCAAAAGTGGTGACCGATCGTTTTCAAAGTCACGTGGGTTGAAGCCTGAAGTCACGTGGGTTGAAGCCTGAAGTCACGTGGGTTGAAGCCTGAAGTCACGTGGGTTGAAGCCTGAAGTCACGTGGGTTAAAACCTGAACTTTTTGGATAACTATTGTGTCTTTTTTTTTATATTTGTGTTTGTTCGTCAGATGTTGCGTTTGGAACAAGTAGCTGCCAACTTCAAAAGTGGTGACCGATCGTTTCCAAAGTCACGTGGGTTGAAGCCTGAAGTCACGTGGGTTGAAGCCTGGAGTCACGTGGGTTGAAGCCTGAAGTCACGTGGGTTTAAACCTGAACTTTTTGGATAACAATTGTGTCTTTTCTTTTATATTTGTGTTCGTTCGTCAGATGTTGCGTTTGGAACAAGTAGCTGCCAACATCAAAAGTGGTGACCGATCGTTCTGAAAGTCACGTGGGTTGAAGCCTGAAGTCACGTGGGTTGAAGCCTGGAGTCACGTGGGTTCAAACCTGAACTTTTTGGATAACAATTGTGTCTTTTTTTCTATATTTGTGTTCGTTCGTCAGATGTTGCGTTTGAAAAGAGAAGCTGCCAACTTTAAAAGTGGTGACCGATCGTTTTCAAAGTCACGTGGGTTGAAGCCTGAAGTCACGTGGGTTGAAGCCTGAAGTCACGTGGGTTGAAGCCTGAAGTCACGTGGGTTGAAACCTGAACTTTTTGGATAACAATTGTGTCTTTTCTTCTATATTTGTGTTTGATCTTCAGATGTTGCGTTTGGAACAAGTAGCTGCCAACATCAAAAGTGGTGACCGATCGTTTTGAAAGTCACGTGGGTTGAAGCCTGAAGTCACGTGGGTTGGAGCCTGGAGTCACGTGGGTTCAAACCTGAACTTTTTGGATAACAATTTCGTCATTTTTTATTGATATTTGTGTTCGTTCGTCAGATGTTACGTTTGGAACAAGTAGCTGTCAACTCCAAAAGTGGTGACCGATCGTTTCGAAAGTCACGTGGGTTGAAGCCTGAAGTCACGTGGGTTGAAGCCTGGAGTCACGTGGGTTGGAGCCTGGAGTCACGTGGGTTCAAACATGAACTTTTTGGATAACAATTGTGTCTTTTTTTCTATATTTGTGTTTGTTCGTCAGATGTTGCGTTTGGAAAGAGTAGCTGCCAACTTCAGAAGTGGTGACCGATCGTTTTCAAAGTCACGTGGGTTGAAGCCTGAAGTCACGTGGGTTGAAGCCTGAAGTCACGTGGGTTGAAGCCTGAAGTCACGTGGGTTAAAACCTGAACTTTTTGGATAACTATTGTGTCTTTTCTTCTATATTTGTGTTCGTTCGTCAGATGTTGCGTTTGGAACAAGTAGCTGCCAACATCAACAGTGGTGACCGATCGTATCAAAAGTCACGTGGGTTGAAGCCTGAAGTCACGTGGGTTGGAGCCTGGAGTCACGTGGGTTCAAACCTGAACTTTTCGGATAACAATTATGTATTTTTTTCTATATTTGTGTTCGTTCGTCAGATGTTGCGTTTGGAAAGAGTAGCTGCCAACTTCAAAAGTGGTGACCGATCGTTTTCAAAGTCACGTGGGTTGAAGCCTGAAGTCACGTGGGTTGAAGCCTGAAGTCACGTGGGTTGAAGCCTGAAGTCACGTGGGTTGAAACCTGAACTTTTTGGATAACTATTGTGTCTTTTCTTCTATATTTGTGTTCGTTCGTCAGATGTTGCGTTTGGAACAAGTAGCTGCCAACATCAAAAGTGGTGACCGATCGTTCCGAAAGTCACGTGGGTTGAAGCCTGAAGTCACGTGGGTTGGAGCCTGGGGTCACGTGGGTTCAAACCTGAACTTTTTGGATAACAATTGTGTCTTTTTTTTTATATTTGTGTTCGTTCGTCAGATGTTGCGTTTAGAAAGAGTAGCTGCCAACTTCAAAAGTGGTGACCGATCGTTTTCAAAGTCACGTGGGTTGAAGCCTTAAGTCACGTGGGTTGGAGCCTGAAGTCACGTGGGTTGAAGCCTGAAGTCACGTGGGTTGAAACTTGAACTTTTTGGATAACAATTGTGTCTTTTCTTCTATATTTGTGTTTGTTCTTCAGATGTTGCGTTTGGAACAAGTAGCTGCCAACATCAAAAGTGGTGACCGATCGTTTTAAAAGTCACGTGGGTTGAAGCCTGAAGTCACGTGGGTTGAAGCCTGAAGTCACGTGGGATGAAACCTGAACTTTTTGAATAACTATTGTGTCTTTTTTTTCATATTTGTGTTTGTTCCTCAGATGTTGCGTTTGGAACAAGTAGCTGCCAACTTCAAAAGTGGTGACCGATCGTTTTCAAAGTCACGTGGGTTAAAGCCTGAAGTCACGTGGGTTGGAGCCTGAAGTCACGTGGGTTGAAGCCTGAAGTCACGTGGGTTAAAACCTGAACTTTTTGGATAACAATTGTGTCTTTTCTTCTTTATTTGTGTTCGTTCGTCAGATGTTGCGTTTGGAAGAAGTAGCTGCCAACATCAAAAGTGGTGATCGATCGGTTTGAAAGTCGGGTGGGTTGAAGCCTGAAGTCACGCGGGTTGAAGCCTGACGTCACGTGGGTTAAAACCTGAACTTTTTGGATAACAATTGTGTCTTTTCTTCTATATTTGTGTTCGTTCGTCAGATGTTGCGTTTGGAACAAGTAGCTGCCAACATCAAAAGTGGTGACCGATCGTTTTAAAAGTCACGTGGGTTGAAGCCTGAAGTCACGTGGGTTGGAGCCTGAAGTCACGTGGGTTGAAGCCTGGAGTCACGTGGGTTGAAACCTGAACTTTTTGGATAACAATTGTGTCTTTTCTTCTATATTTGTGTTTGTTCTTCAGATGTTGCGTTTGGAACAAGTAGCTGCCAACATCAAAAGTGGTGACCGATCGTTCCAAAAGTCACGTGGGTTGAAGCCTGAAGTCACGTGGGTTGGAGCCTGGAGTCACGTGGGTTCAAACCTGAACTTTTTGGATAACAATTTCGTCATTTTTTATTGATATTTGTGTTCGTTCGTCAGATGTTACGTTTGGAACAAGTAGCTGTCAACTCCAAAAGTGGTGACCGATCGTTTTGAAAGTCACGTGGGTTGAAGCCTGAAGTCACGTGGGTTGAAGCCTGACGTCACTTGGGTTAAAACCTGAACTTTTTGGATAACAATTGTGTCTTTTCTTCAATATTTGTGTTCGTTCGTCAGATGTTGCGTTTGGAACAAGTAGCTGCCAACATCAAAAGTGGTGACCGATCGTTTCAAAAATCACGTGGGTTGAAGCCAGGAGTCACGTGGGTTGGAGCCTGAAGTCACGTGGGTTCAAACCTGAACTTTTTGGATAACAATTGTGTCTTTTTTTCTATATTTGTGTTCGTTCGTCAGATGTTGCGTTTGGAAAGAGTAGCTGCCAACTTCAAAAGTGGTGACCGATCGTTTTCAAAGTCACGTGGGTTCAAGCCTGAAGTCACGTGGGTTGAAGCCTGAAGTCACGTGGGTTGAAGCCTGAAGTCACGTGGGTTGAAACCTGAACTTTTAGGATAACTATTGTGTCTTTTTTTTTATATTTGTGTTTGTTCCTCAGATGTTGCGTTTCAAACAAGAAGCTGCCAACTTCAAAAGTGGTGACCGATCGTTTTCAAAGTCACGTGGGTTGAAGCCTGAAGTTACGTGGGTTGGAGCCTGACGTCACGTGGGTTAAAACCTGAACTTTTTGGATAACAATTGTGTCTTTTCTTCTATATTTGTGTTCGTTCGTCAGATGTTGCGTTTGGAACAAGTAGCTGCCAACATCAAAAGTGGTGACCGATCGTTTTGAAAGTCACGTGGGCTGAAGCCTGAAGTCACGTGGGTTGAAGCCTGACGTCACGTGGGTTGAAACCTGAACTTTTTGGATACAATTGTGTCTTTTCTTCTATATTTGTGTTCGTTCGTCAGATGTTGCGTTTGGAACAAGTAGCTGCCAACATCAAAAGTGGTGACCGATCGTTTTGAAAGTCACGTGGGCTGAAGCCTGAAGTCACGTGGGTTGAAGCCTGAAGTCACGTGTGTTAAAACCTGAACTTTTTGGATAACAATTGTGTCTTTTCTTCTATATTTGTGTTTGTTCGTCAGATGTTGCGTTTGGAACAAGTAGCTGCCAACATCAAAAGTGGTGACCGATTGTTTTGAAAGTCACGTGGGCTGAAGCCTGAAGTCACGTGGGTTGAAGCCTGACGTCACGTGGGTTGAAACCTGAACTTTTTGGATAACAATTGTGTCTTTTCTTCTATATTTGTGTTCGTTCGTCAGATGTTGCGTTTGGAACAAGTAGCTGCCAACATCAAAAGTGGTGACCGATCGTTTTAAAAGTCACGTGGGTTGAAGCCTTGAGTCACGTGGGTTGGAGCCTGGAGTCACGTGGGTTCAAACCTGAACTTTTTGGATAACAATTGTGTCTTTTTTTCTATATTTGTGTTCGTTCGTCAGATGCTGCGTTTGAAAAGAGTAGCTGCCAACTTCAAAAGTGGTGACCGATCGTTTCCAAAGTCACGTGGGTTGAAGCCTGAAGTCACGTGGGTTGAAGCCTGGAGTCACGTGGGTTCAAACCTGATCTTTTTGGATAACAATTGTGTCTTTTTTTCTATATTTGTGTTCGTTCGTCAGATGTTGCGTTTGGAAAGAGTAGCTGCCAACTTCAAAAGTGGTGACCGATCGTTTTCAAAGTCACGTGGGTTGAAGCCTGAAGTCACGTGGGTTGGAGCCTGAAGTCACGTGGGTTGAAGCCTGAAGTCACGTGGGTTGGAACCTGAACTTTTTGGATAACAATTGTGTCTTTTCTTCTATATTTGTGTTTGATCTTCGGATGTTGCGTTTGGAACAAGTAGCTGCCAACATCAAAAGTGGTGACCGATCGTTTTGAAAGTCTCGTGGGTTGAAGCCTGAAGTCACGTGGGTTGGAGCCTGGAGTCACGTGGGGTCAAACCTGAACTTTTTGGATAACAATTTCGTCATTTTTTATTGATATTTGTGTTCGTTCGTCAGATGTTACGTTTGGAACAAGTAGCTGTCAACTCCAAGAGTGGTGACCGATCGTTTCGAAAGTCACGTGGGTTGAAGCCTTAAGTCACGTGGGTTGAAGCCTGGAGTCACGTGGGTTGGAGCCTGGAGTCACGTGGGTTCAAACCTGAACTTTTTGGATAACAATTGTGTCTTTTTTTCTATATTTGTGTTCGTTCGTCAGATGTTGCGTTTGGAAAGAGTAGCTGCCAACTTCAGAAGTGGTGACCGATCGTTTTCAAAGTCACGTGGGTTGAAGCCTGAAGTCACGTGGGTTGAAGCCCGAAGTCACGTGGGTTGAAACCTGGAGTCACGTGGGTTAAAACCTGAACTTTTTGGATAACTATTGTGTCTTTTCTTCTATATTTGTGTTCCTTCGTCAGATGTTGCGTTTGGAACAAGTAGCTGCCAACATCAAAAGTGGTGACCGATCGTTTTAAAAGTCACGTGGGTTGAAGCCTTGAGTCACGTGGGTTGGAGCCTGGAGTCACGTGGGTTCAAACCTGAACTTTTTGGATAACAATTGTGTCTTTTTTTCTATATTTGTGTTCGTTCGTCAGATGCTGCGTTTGAAAAGAGTAGCTGCCAACTTCAAAAGTGGTGACCGATCGATTCCAAAGTCACGTGGGTTGAAGCCTGAAGTCACGTGGGTTGAAGCCTGGAGTCACGTGGGTTCAAACCTGATCTTTTTGGATAACAATTGTGTCTTTTTTTCTATATTTGTGTTCGTTCGTCAGATGTTGCGTTTGGAAAGAGTAGCTGCCAACTTCAAAAGTGGTGACCGATCGTTTTCAAAGTCACGTGGGTTGAAGCCTGAAGTCACGTGGGTTGGAGCCTGAAGTCACGTGGGTTGAAGCCTGAAGTCACGTGGGTTGAAACCTGAACTTTTTGGATAACAATTGTGTCTTTTCTTCTATATTTGTGTTTGATCTTCAGATGTTGCGTTTGGAACAAGTTGCTGCCAACATCAAAAGTGGTGACCGATCGTTTTGAAAGTCACGTGGGTTGAAGCCTGAAGTCACGTGGGTTGGAGCCTGGAGTCACGTGGGGTCAAACCTGAACTTTTTGGATAACAATTTCGTCATTTTTTATTGATATTTGTGTTCGTTCGTCAGATGTTACGTTTGGAACAAGTAGCTGTCAACTCCAAAAGTGGTGACCGATCGTTTCGAAAGTCACGTGGGTTGAAGCCTTAAGTCACGTGGGTTGAAGCCTGGAGTCACGTGGGTTGGAGCCTGGAGTCACGTGGGTTCAAACCTGAACTTTTTGGATAACAATTGTGTCTTTTCTTCTATATTTGTGCTCGTTCGTCAGATGTTGCGTTTGGAACAAGTAGCTGCCAACATCAAAAGTGGTGACCGATCGTTTTGAAAGTCACGTGGGTTGATGCCTGAAGTCACGTGGGTTGAAGCCTGACGTCACGTGGGTTAAAACCTGAACTATTTGGATAACAATTGTGTCTTTTTTTCTATATTTGTGTTCGTTCGTCAGATGTTGCGTTTGGAACAAGTAGCTGCCAACATCAAAAGTGGTGACCGATCGTTCTAAAAGTCACGTGGGTTGAAGCCTGGAGGCACGTGGGATGGAGCATGGAGTCACGTGGGTTCAAACCTGAACTTTTTGGATAACAATTGTGTCTTTTTTTCTATATTTGTGTTCGTTCGTCAGATGTTGCGTTTGAAAAGAGTAGCTGCCAACTTCAAAAGTGGTGACCGATCGTTTCAAAAGTCACGTGGGTTGAAGCCTGAAGTCACGTGGGTTGAAGCCTGGAGTCACGTGGGTTCAAACCTGGACTTTTTGGATAACAATTGTGTCTTTTTTTCTATATTTGTGTTCGTTCGTCAGATGCTGCGTTTGAAAAGAGTAGCTGCCAACTTCAAAAGTGGTGACCGATCGATTCCAAAGTCACGTGGGTTGAAGCCTGAAGTCACGTGGGTTGAAGCCTGGAGTCACGTGGGTTCAAACCTGATCTTTTTGGATAACAATTGTGTCTTTTTTTCTATATTTGTGTTCGTTCGTCAGATGTTGCGTTTGGAAAGAGTAGCTGCCAACTTCAAAAGTGGTGACCGATCGTTTTCAAAGTCACGTGGGTTGAAGCCTGAAGTCACGTGGGTTGGAGCCTGAAGTCACGTGGGTTGAAGCCTGAAGTCACGTGGGTTGAAACCTGAACTTTTTGGATAACAATTGTGTCTTTTCTTCTATATTTGTGTTTGATCTTCAGATGTTGCGTTTGGAACAAGTTGCTGCCAACATCAAAAGTGGTGACCGATCGTTTTGAAAGTCACGTGGGTTGAAGCCTGAAGTCACGTGGGTTGGAGCCTGGAGTCACGTGGGGTCAAACCTGAACTTTTTGGATAACAATTTCGTCATTTTTTATTGATATTTGTGTTCGTTCGTCAGATGTTACGTTTGGAACAAGTAGCTGTCAACTCCAAAAGTGGTGACCGATCGTTTCGAAAGTCACGTGGGTTGAAGCCTTAAGTCACGTGGGTTGAAGCCTGGAGTCACGTGGGTTGGAGCCTGGAGTCACGTGGGTTCAAACCTGAACTTTTTGGATAACAATTGTGTCTTTTCTTCTATATTTGTGCTCGTTCGTCAGATGTTGCGTTTGGAACAAGTAGCTGCCAACATCAAAAGTGGTGACCGATCGTTTTGAAAGTCACGTGGGTTGATGCCTGAAGTCACGTGGGTTGAAGCCTGACGTCACGTGGGTTAAAACCTGAACTATTTGGATAACAATTGTGTCTTTTTTTCTATATTTGTGTTCGTTCGTCAGATGTTGCGTTTGGAACAAGTAGCTGCCAACATCAAAAGTGGTGACCGATCGTTCTAAAAGTCACGTGGGTTGAAGCCTGGAGGCACGTGGGATGGAGCATGGAGTCACGTGGGTTCAAACCTGAACTTTTTGGATAACAATTGTGTCTTTTTTTCTATATTTGTGTTCGTTCGTCAGATGCTGCGTTTGAAAAGAGTAGCTGCCAACTTCAAAAGTGGTGACCGATCGTTTCCAAAGTCACGTGGGTTGAAGCCTGAAGTCACGTGGGTTGAAGCCTGGAGTCACGTGGGTTCAAACCTGATCTTTTTGGATAACAATTGTGTCTTTTTTTCTATATTTGTGTTCGTTCGTCAGATGTTGCGTTTGGAAAGAGTAGCTGCCAACTTCAAAAGTGGTGACCGATCGTTTTCAAAGTCACGTGGGTTGAAGCCTGAAGTCACGTGGGTTGGAGCCTGAAGTCACGTGGGTTGAAGCCTGAAGTCACGTGGGTTGGAACCTGAACTTTTTGGATAACAATTGTGTCTTTTCTTCTATATTTGTGTTTGATCTTCGGATGTTGCGTTTGGAACAAGTAGCTGCCAACATCAAAAGTGGTGACCGATCGTTTTGAAAGTCTCGTGGGTTGAAGCCTGAAGTCACGTGGGTTGGAGCCTGGAGTCACGTGGGGTCAAACCTGAACTTTTTGGATAACAATTTCGTCATTTTTTATTGATATTTGTGTTCGTTCGTCAGATGTTACGTTTGGAACAAGTAGCTGTCAACTCCAAGAGTGGTGACCGATCGTTTCGAAAGTCACGTGGGTTGAAGCCTTAAGTCACGTGGGTTGAAGCCTGGAGTCACGTGGGTTGGAGCCTGGAGTCACGTGGGTTCAAACCTGAACTTTTTGGATAACAATTGTGTCTTTTTTTCTATATTTGTGTTCGTTCGTCAGATGTTGCGTTTGGAAAGAGTAGCTGCCAACTTCAGAAGTGGTGACCGATCGTTTTCAAAGTCACGTGGGTTGAAGCCTGAAGTCACGTGGGTTGAAGCCCGAAGTCACGTGGGTTGAAACCTGGAGTCACGTGGGTTAAAACCTGAACTTTTTGGATAACTATTGTGTCTTTTCTTCTATATTTGTGTTCCTTCGTCAGATGTTGCGTTTGGAACAAGTAGCTGCCAACATCAAAAGTGGTGACCGATCGTTTCAAAAGTCACGTGGGTTGAAGCCTGAAGTCACGTGGGTTGGAGCCTGGAGTCACGTGGGTTCAAACCTGAACTTTTTGGATAACAATTGCGTCTTTTTTTCTATATTTGTGATCGTTCGTCAGATGTTGCGTTTGGAACAAGTAGCTGCCAACATCAAAAGTGGTGACCGATCGTTTTAAAAGTCACGTGGGTTGAAGCCTTGAGTCACGTGGGTTGGAGCCTGGAGTCACGTGGGTTCAAACCTGAACTTTTTGGATAACAATTGTGTCTTTTTTTCTATATTTGTGTTCGTTCGTCAGATGCTGCGTTTGAAAAGAGTAGCTGCCAACTTCAAAAGTGGTGACCGATCGATTCCAAAGTCACGTGGGTTGAAGCCTGAAGTCACGTGGGTTGAAGCCTGGAGTCACGTGGGTTCAAACCTGATCTTTTTGGATAACAATTGTGTCTTTTTTTCTATATTTGTGTTCGTTCGTCAGATGTTGCGTTTGGAAAGAGTAGCTGCCAACTTCAAAAGTGGTGACCGATCGTTTTCAAAGTCACGTGGGTTGAAGCCTGAAGTCACGTGGGTTGGAGCCTGAAGTCACGTGGGTTGAAGCCTGAAGTCACGTGGGTTGAAACCTGAACTTTTTGGATAACAATTGTGTCTTTTCTTCTATATTTGTGTTTGATCTTCAGATGTTGCGTTTGGAACAAGTTGCTGCCAACATCAAAAGTGGTGACCGATCGTTTTGAAAGTCACGTGGGTTGAAGCCTGAAGTCACGTGGGTTGGAGCCTGGAGTCACGTGGGGTCAAACCTGAACTTTTTGGATAACAATTTCGTCATTTTTTATTGATATTTGTGTTCGTTCGTCAGATGTTACGTTTGGAACAAGTAGCTGTCAACTCCAAAAGTGGTGACCGATCGTTTCGAAAGTCACGTGGGTTGAAGCCTTAAGTCACGTGGGTTGAAGCCTGGAGTCACGTGGGTTGGAGCCTGGAGTCACGTGGGTTCAAACCTGAACTTTTTGGATAACAATTGTGTCTTTTCTTCTATATTTGTGCTCGTTCGTCAGATGTTGCGTTTGGAACAAGTAGCTGCCAACATCAAAAGTGGTGACCGATCGTTTTGAAAGTCACGTGGGTTGATGCCTGAAGTCACGTGGGTTGAAGCCTGACGTCACGTGGGTTAAAACCTGAACTATTTGGATAACAATTGTGTCTTTTTTTCTATATTTGTGTTCGTTCGTCAGATGTTGCGTTTGGAACAAGTAGCTGCCAACATCAAAAGTGGTGACCGATCGTTCTAAAAGTCACGTGGGTTGAAGCCTGGAGGCACGTGGGATGGAGCATGGAGTCACGTGGGTTCAAACCTGAACTTTTTGGATAACAATTGTGTCTTTTTTTCTATATTTGTGTTCGTTCGTCAGATGTTGCGTTTGAAAAGAGTAGCTGCCAACTTCAAAAGTGGTGACCGATCGTTTCAAAAGTCACGTGGGTTGAAGCCTGAAGTCACGTGGGTTGAAGCCTGGAGTCACGTGGGTTCAAACCTGGACTTTTTGGATAACAATTGTGTCTTTTTTTCTATATTTGTGTTCGTTCGTCAGATGCTGCGTTTGAAAAGAGTAGCTGCCAACTTCAAAAGTGGTGACCGATCGATTCCAAAGTCACGTGGGTTGAAGCCTGAAGTCACGTGGGTTGAAGCCTGGAGTCACGTGGGTTCAAACCTGATCTTTTTGGATAACAATTGTGTCTTTTTTTCTATATTTGTGTTCGTTCGTCAGATGTTGCGTTTGGAAAGAGTAGCTGCCAACTTCAAAAGTGGTGACCGATCGTTTTCAAAGTCACGTGGGTTGAAGCCTGAAGTCACGTGGGTTGGAGCCTGAAGTCACGTGGGTTGAAGCCTGAAGTCACGTGGGTTGAAACCTGAACTTTTTGGATAACAATTGTGTCTTTTCTTCTATATTTGTGTTTGATCTTCAGATGTTGCGTTTGGAACAAGTTGCTGCCAACATCAAAAGTGGTGACCGATCGTTTTGAAAGTCACGTGGGTTGAAGCCTGAAGTCACGTGGGTTGGAGCCTGGAGTCACGTGGGGTCAAACCTGAACTTTTTGGATAACAATTTCGTCATTTTTTATTGATATTTGTGTTCGTTCGTCAGATGTTACGTTTGGAACAAGTAGCTGTCAACTCCAAAAGTGGTGACCGATCGTTTCGAAAGTCACGTGGGTTGAAGCCTTAAGTCACGTGGGTTGAAGCCTGGAGTCACGTGGGTTGGAGCCTGGAGTCACGTGGGTTCAAACCTGAACTTTTTGGATAACAATTGTGTCTTTTCTTCTATATTTGTGCTCGTTCGTCAGATGTTGCGTTTGGAACAAGTAGCTGCCAACATCAAAAGTGGTGACCGATCGTTTTGAAAGTCACGTGGGTTGATGCCTGAAGTCACGTGGGTTGAAGCCTGACGTCACGTGGGTTAAAACCTGAACTATTTGGATAACAATTGTGTCTTTTTTTCTATATTTGTGTTCGTTCGTCAGATGTTGCGTTTGGAACAAGTAGCTGCCAACATCAAAAGTGGTGACCGATCGTTCTAAAAGTCACGTGGGTTGAAGCCTGGAGGCACGTGGGATGGAGCATGGAGTCACGTGGGTTCAAACCTGAACTTTTTGGATAACAATTGTGTCTTTTTTTCTATATTTGTGTTCGTTCGTCAGATGTTGCGTTTGAAAAGAGTAGCTGCCAACTTCAAAAGTGGTGACCGATCGTTTCAAAAGTCACGTGGGTTGAAGCCTGAAGTCACGTGGGTTGAAGCCTGGAGTCACGTGGGTTCAAACCTGAACTTTCTGGATAACAATTGTGTCTTTTTTTCTATATTTGTGTTCGTTCGTCAGATGTTGCGTTTGGAAAGAGTAGCTGCCAACTTCAAAAGTGGTGACCGATCGTTTTCAAAGTCACGTGTGTTGAAGCCTGAAGTCACGTGAGTTGGAGCCTGAAGTCACGTGGGTTGAAGCCTGAAGTCACGTGGGTTGAAACCTGAATTTTTTGGATAACAATTGTGTCTTTTCTTCTATATTTGTGTTTGTTCTTCAGATGTTGCGTTTGGAACAAGTTGCTGCCAACATCAAAAGTGGTGACCGATCGTTTTGAAAGTCACGTGGGTTGAAGCCTGAAGTCACGTGGGTTGGAGCCTGGAGTCACGTGGGTTCAAACCTGAACTTTTTGGATAACAATTGCGTCTTTTTTTCTATATTTGTGATCGTTCGTCAGATGTTGCGTTTGGAACAAGTAGCTGCCAACATCAAAAGTGGTGACCGATCGTTTTAAAAGTCACGTGGGTTGAAGCCTTGAGTCACGTGGGTTGGAGCCTGGAGTCACGTGGGTTCAAACCTGAACTTTTTGGATAACAATTGTGTCTTTTTTTCTATATTTGTGTTCGTTCGTCAGATGCTGCGTTTGAAAAGAGTAGCTGCCAACTTCAAAAGTGGTGACCGATCGATTCCAAAGTCACGTGGGTTGAAGCCTGAAGTCACGTGGGTTGAAGCCTGGAGTCACGTGGGTTCAAACCTGATCTTTTTGGATAACAATTGTGTCTTTTTTTCTATATTTGTGTTCGTTCGTCAGATGTTGCGTTTGGAAAGAGTAGCTGCCAACTTCAAAAGTGGTGACCGATCGTTTTCAAAGTCACGTGTGTTGAAGCCTGAAGTCACGTGAGTTGGAGCCTGAAGTCACGTGGGTTGAAGCCTGAAGTCACGTGGGTTGAAACCTGAACTTTTTGGATAACAATTGTGTCTTTTCTTCTATATTTGTGTTTGATCTTCAGATGTTGCGTTTGGAACAAGTTGCTGCCAACATCAAAAGTGGTGACCGATCGTTTTGAAAGTCACGTGGGTTGAAGCCTGAAGTCACGTGGGTTGGAGCCTGGAGTCACGTGGGGTCAAACCTGAACTTTTTGGATAACAATTTCGTCATTTTTTATTGATATTTGTGTTCGTTCGTCAGATGTTACGTTTGGAACAAGTAGCTGTCAACTCCAAAAGTGGTGACCGATCGTTTCGAAAGTCACGTGGGTTGAAGCCTTAAGTCACGTGGGTTGAAGCCTGGAGTCACGTGGGTTGGAGCCTGGAGTCACGTGGGTTCAAACCTGAACTTTTTGGATAACAATTGTGTCTTTTCTTCTATATTTGTGCTCGTTCGTCAGATGTTGCGTTTGGAACAAGTAGCTGCCAACATCAAAAGTGGTGACCGATCGTTTTGAAAGTCACGTGGGTTGATGCCTGAAGTCACGTGGGTTGAAGCCTGACGTCACGTGGGTTAAAACCTGAACTATTTGGATAACAATTGTGTCTTTTTTTCTATATTTGTGTTCGTTCGTCAGATGTTGCGTTTGGAACAAGTAGCTGCCAACATCAAAAGTGGTGACCGATCGTTCTAAAAGTCACGTGGGTTGAAGCCTGGAGGCACGTGGGATGGAGCATGGAGTCACGTGGGTTCAAACCTGAACTTTTTGGATAACAATTGTGTCTTTTTTTCTATATTTGTGTTCGTTCGTCAGATGTTGCGTTTGAAAAGAGTAGCTGCCAACTTCAAAAGTGGTGACCGATCGTTTCAAAAGTCACGTGGGTTGAAGCCTGAAGTCACGTGGGTTGAAGCCTGGAGTCACGTGGGTTCAAACCTGAACTTTTTGGATAACAATTGTGTCTTTTTTTCTATATTTGTGTTCGTTCGTCAGATGTTGCGTTTGGAAAGAGTAGCTGCCAACTTCAAAAGTGGTGACCGATCGTTTTCAAAGTCACGTGTGTTGAAGCCTGAAGTCACGTGAGTTGGAGCCTGAAGTCACGTGGGTTGAAGCCTGAAGTCACGTGGGTTGAAGCCCGAAGTCACGTGGGTTGAAACCTGGAGTCACGTGGGTTAAAACCTGAACTTTTTGGATAACTATTGTGTCTTTTCTTCTATATTTGTGTTCCTTCGTCAGATGTTGCGTTTGGAACAAGTAGCTGCCAACTTCAAAAGTGGTGACCGATCGATTCCAAAGTCACGTGGGTTGAAGCCTGAAGTCACGTGGGTTGAAGCCTGGAGTCACGTGGGTTCAAACCTGAACTTTTTGGATAACAATTGCGTCTTTTTTTCTATATTTGTGATCGTTCGTCAGATGTTGCGTTTGGAACAAGTAGCTGCCAACATCAAAAGTGGTGACCGATCGTTTTAAAAGTCACGTGGGTTGAAGCCTTGAGTCACGTGGGTTGGAGCCTGGAGTCACGTGGGTTCAAACCTGAACTTTTTGGATAACAATTGTGTCTTTTTTTCTATATTTGTGTTCGTTCGTCAGATGCTGCGTTTGAAAAGAGTAGCTGCCAACTTCAAAAGTGGTGACCGATCGATTCCAAAGTCACGTGGGTTGAAGCCTGAAGTCACGTGGGTTGAAGCCTGGAGTCACGTGGGTTCAAACCTGATCTTTTTGGATAACAATTGTGTCTTTTTTTCTATATTTGTGTTCGTTCGTCAGATGTTGCGTTTGGAAAGAGTAGCTGCCAACTTCAAAAGTGGTGACCGATCGTTTTCAAAGTCACGTGGGTTGAAGCCTGAAGTCACGTGGGTTGGAGCCTGAAGTCACGTGGGTTGAAGCCTGAAGTCACGTGGGTTGAAACCTGAACTTTTTGGATAACAATTGTGTCTTTTCTTCTATATTTGTGTTTGATCTTCAGATGTTGCGTTTGGAACAAGTTGCTGCCAACATCAAAAGTGGTGACCGATCGTTTTGAAAGTCACGTGGGTTGAAGCCTGAAGTCACGTGGGTTGGAGCCTGGAGTCACGTGGGGTCAAACCTGAACTTTTTGGATAACAATTTCGTCATTTTTTATTGATATTTGTGTTCGTTCGTCAGATGTTACGTTTGGAACAAGTAGCTGTCAACTCCAAAAGTGGTGACCGATCGTTTCGAAAGTCACGTGGGTTGAAGCCTTAAGTCACGTGGGTTGAAGCCTGGAGTCACGTGGGTTGGAGCCTGGAGTCACGTGGGTTCAAACCTGAACTTTTTGGATAACAATTGTGTCTTTTCTTCTATATTTGTGCTCGTTCGTCAGATGTTGCGTTTGGAAAGAGTAGCTGCCAACTTCAGAAGTGGTGACCGATCGTTCTCAAACTCACGTGGGTTGAAGCCTGAAGTCACGTGGGTTGAAGCCCGAAGTCACGTGGGTTGAAGCCTGAAGTCACGTGGGTTCAAACCTGAAATTTTTGGATAACTATTGTGTCTTTTCTTCTATATTTGTGTTCCTTCGTCAGATGTTGCGTTTGGAACAAGTAGCTGCCAACATCAAAAGTGGTGACCGATCGTTTCAAAAGTCACGTGGGTTGAAGCCTGAAGTCACGTGGGTTGGAGCCTGGAGTCACGTGGGTTCAAACCTGAACTTTTCGGATAACAATTGTGTATTTTTTTCTATATTTGTGTTCGTTCGTCAGATGTTGCGTTTGGAAAGAGTAGCTGCCAACTTCAAAAGTGGTGACCGATCGTTTTCAAAGTCACGTGGGTTGAAGCCTGAAGTCACGTGGGTTGAAGCCTGAAGTCACGTGGGTTGAAGCCTGAAGTCACGTGGGTTGAAGCCTGAAGTCACGTGGGTTAAAACCTGAACTTTTTGGATAACTATTGTGTCTTTTTTTTTATATTTGTGTTTGTTCGTCATATGTTGCGTTTGGAACAAGTAGCTGCCAACTTCAAAAGTGGTGACCGATCGTTTTCAAAGTCACGTGGGTTGAAGCCTGAAGTCACGTGGGTTGGAGCCTGGAGTCACGTGGGTTGAAGCCTGAAGTCACGTGGGTTTAAACCTGAACTTTTTGGATAACAATTGTGTCTTTTATTTTATATTTGTGTTCGTTCGTCAGATGTTGCGTTTGGAACAAATAGCTGCCAACATCAGAAAGTGGTGACCGATCGTTCTGAAAGTCACGTGGGTTGAAGCCTGAAGTCACGTGGGTTGAAGCCTGACGTCACGTGGGTTAAAACCTGAACTCTTTGGATAACAATTGTGTCTTTTCTTCTATATTTGTGTTCGTTCGTCAGATGTTGCGTTTGGAACAAGTAGCTGCCAACATCAAAAGTGGTGACCGATCGTTTTAAAAGTCACGTGGGTTGAAGCCTGGAGTCACGTGGGTTGGAGCCTGGAGTCACGTGGGTTCAAACCTGAACTTTTTGGATAACAATTGTGTCTTTTTTTCTATATTTGTGTTCGTTCGTCAGATGTTGCGTTTGAAAAGAGTAGCTGCCAACTTTAAAAGTGGTGACCGATCGTTTTCAAAGTCACGTGGGTTGAAGCCTGAAGTCACGTGGGTTGAAGCCTGAAGTCACGTGGGTTGAAGCCTGAAGTCACGTGGGTTGAAACCTAAACTTTTTGGATAACAATTGTGTCTTTTCTTCTATATTTGTGTTTGATCTTCAGATGTTGCGTTTAGAACAAGTAGCTGCCAACATCAAAAGTGGTGACCGATCGTTTTGAAAGTCACGTGGGTTGAAGCCTGAAGTCACGTGGGTTGGAGCCTGGAGTCACGTGGGTTCAAACCTGAACTTTTTGGATAACAATTTCGTCATTTTTTATTGATATTTGTGTTCGTTCGTCAGATGTTACGTTTGGAACAAGTAGCTGTCAACTCCAAAAGTGTTGACCGATCGTTTTGAAAGTCACGTGGGTTGAAGCCTGAAGTCACGTGGGTTGAAGCCTGACGTCACTTGGGTTAACATCTGAACTTTTTGGATAACAATTGTGTCTTTTCTTCTATATTTGTGTTCGTTCGTCAGATGTTGCGTTTGGAACAAGTAGCTGCCAACATCAAAAGTGGTGACCGATCGTTTCAACAATCACGTGGGTTGAAGCCAGGAGTCACGTGGGTTGGAGCCTGAAGTCACGTGGGTTCAAACCTGAACTTTTTGGATAACAATTGTGTCTTTTTTTCTATATTTGTGTTCGTTCGTCAGATGTTGCGTTTGGAAAGAGTAGCTGCCAACTTCAAAAGTGGTGACCGATCGTTTTCAAAGTCACGTGGGTTGAAGCCTGAGGTCACGTGGGTTGAAGCCTGAAGTCACGTGGGTTGAAGCCTGAAGTCACGTGGGTTAAAACCTGAACTTTTTGGATAACTAGTGTGTCTTTTTTTTTATATTTGTGTTTGTTCCTCAGATGTTGCGTTTGGAACAAGTAGCTGCCAACTTCAAAAGTGGTGACCGATCGTTTTCAAAGTCACGTGGGTTGAAGCCTGAAGTTACGTGGGTTGGAGCCTGACGTCACGTGGGTTAAAACCTGAACTTTTTGGATAACTATTGTGTCTTTTTTTTTATATTTGTGTTCGTTCGTCAGATGTTGCGTTTGGAACAAGTAGCTGCACACATCAAAAGTGGTGACCGATCGTTCTAAAAGTCGCGTGGGTTGAAGCTTGAAATCACGTGGGTTGGAGCCTGAAGTCACGTGGGTTGAAGCCTGAAGTCACGTGTGTTAAAACCTGAACTTTTTGGATAACAATTGTGTCTTTTCTTCTATATTTGTGTTTGTTCGTCAGATGTTGCGTTTGGAACAAGTAGCTGCCAACATCAAAAGTGGTGACCGATCGTTTTGAAAGTCACGTGGGCTGAAGCCTGAAGTCACGTGGGTTGAAGCCTGACGTCACGTGGGTTGAAACCTGAACTTTTTGGATAACAATTGTGTCTTTTCTTCTATATTTGTGTTCGTTCGTCAGATGTTGCGTTTGGAACAAGTAGCTGCCAACATCAAAAGTGGTGACCGATCGTTTTAAAAGTCACGTGGGTTGAAGCCCTGAGTCACGTGGGTTGGAGCCTGGAGTCACGTGGGTTCAAACCTGAACTTTTTGGATAACAATTGTGTCTTTTTTTCTATATTTGTGTTCGTTCGTCAGATGCTGCGTTTGAAAAGAGTAGCTGCCAACTTCAAAAGTGGTGACCGATCGTTTCCAAAGTCACGTGGGTTGAAGCCTGAAGTCACGTGGGTTGAAGCCTGGAGTCACGTGGGTTCAAACCTGATCTTTTTGGATAACAATTGTGTCTTTTTTTCTATATTTGTGTTCGTTCGTCAGATGTTGCGTTTGGAAAGAGTAGCTGCCAACTTCAAAAGTGGTGACCGATCGTTTTCAAAGTCACGTGGGTTGAAGCCTGAAGTCACGTGGGTTGGAGCCTGAAGTCACGTGGGTTCAAACCTGAACTTTTTGGATAACAATTGTGTCTTTTTTTCTATATTTGTGTTCGTTCGTCAGATGTTGCGTTTGAAAAGAGTAGCTGCCAACTTTAAAAGTGGTGACCGATCGTTTTCAAAGTCACGTGGGTTGAAGCCTGAAGTCACGTGGGTTGAAGCCTGAAGTCACGTGGGTTGAAGCCTGAAGTCACGTGGGTTGAAACCTAAACTTTTTGGATAACAATTGTGTCTTTTCTTCTATATTTGTGTTTGATCTTCAGATGTTGCGTTCAGAACAAGTAGCTGCCAACATCAAAAGTGGTGACCGATCGTTTTGAAAGTCACGTGGGTTGAAGCCTGAAGTCACGTGGGTTGGAGCCTGGAGTCACGTGGGTTGAAGCCTGGAGTCACGTGGGTTGGAGCCTGGAGTCACGTGGGTTCAAACCTGAACTTTTTGGATAACAATTGTGTCTTTTTTTCTATATTTGTGTTCGTTCGTCAGATGTTGCGTTTGGAAAGAGTAGCTGCCAACTTCAGAAGTGGTGACCGATCGTTCTCAAACTCACGTGGGTTGAAGCCTGAAGTCACGTGGGTTGAAGCCCGAAGTCACGTGGGTTGAAGCCTGAAGTCACGTGGGTTCAAACCTGAAATTTTTGGATAACTATTGTGTCTTTTCTTCTATATTTGTGTTCCTTCGTCAGATGTTGCGTTTGGAACAAGTAGCTGCCAACATCAAAAGTGGTGACCGATCGTTTCAAAAGTCACGTGGGTTGAAGCCTGAAGTCACGTGGGTTGGAGCCTGGAGTCACGTGGGTTCAAACCTGAACTTTTCGGATAACAATTGTGTATTTTTTTCTATATTTGTGTTCGTTCGTCAGATGTTGCGTTTGGAAAGAGTAGCTGTCAACTTCAAAAGTGGTGACCGATCGTTTTCAAAGTCACGTGGGTTGAAGCCTGAAGTCACGTGGGTTGAAGCCTGAAGTCACGTGGGTTGAAGCCTGAAGTCACGTGGGTTAAAACCTGAACTTTTTGGATAACTATTGTGTCTTTTTTTTATATTTGTGTTTGTTCGTCATATGTTGCGTTTGGAACAAGTAGCTGCCAACTTCAAAAGTGGTGACCGATCGTTTTCAAAGTCACGTGGGTTGAAGCCTGAAGTCACGTGGGTTGGAGCCTGGAGTCACGTGGGTTGAAGCCTGAAGTCACGTGGGTTTAAACCTGAACTTTTTGGATAACAATTGTGTCTTTTCTTTTATATTTGTGTTCGTTCGTCAGATGTTGCGTTTGGAACAAATAGCTGCCAACATCAGAAAGTGGTGACCGATCGTTCTGAAAGTCACGTGGGTTGAAGCCTGAAGTCACGTGGGTTGAAGCCTGACGTCACGTGGGTTAAAACCTGAACTCTTTGGATAACAATTGTGTCTTTTCTTCTATATTTGTGTTCGTTCGTCAGATGTTGCGTTTGGAACAAGTAGCTGCCAACATCAAAAGTGGTGACCGATCGTTTTAAAAGTCACGTGGGTTGAAGCCTGGAGTCACGTGGGTTGGAGCCTGGAGTCACGTGGGTTCAAACCTGAACTTTTTGGATAACAATTGTGTCTTTTTTTCTATATTTGTGTTCGTTCGTCAGATGTTGCGTTTGAAAAGAGTAGCTGCCAACTTTAAAAGTGGTGACCGATCGTTTTCAAAGTCACGTGGGTTGAAGCCTGAAGTCACGTGGGTTGAAGCCTGAAGTCACGTGGGTTGAAGCCTGAAGTCACGTGGGTTGAAACCTAAACTTTTTGGATAACAATTGTGTCTTTTCTTCTATATTTGTGTTTGATCTTCAGATGTTGCGTTTAGAACAAGTAGCTGCCAACATCAAAAGTGGTGACCGATCGTTTTGAAAGTCACGTGGGTTGAAGCCTGAAGTCACGTGGGTTGGAGCCTGGAGTCACGTGGGTTCAAACCTGAACTTTTTGGATAACAATTGTGTCTTTTTTTCTATATTTGTGTTCGTTCGTCAGATGTTGCGTTTGAAAAGAGTAGCTGCCAACTTTAAAAGTGGTGACCGATCGTTTTCAAAGTCACGTGGGTTGAAGCCTGAAGTCACGTGGGTTGAAGCCTGAAGTCACGTGGGTTGAAGCCTGAAGTCACGTGGGTTGAAACCTAAACTTTTTGGATAACAATTGTGTCTTTTCTTCTATATTTGTGTTTGATCTTCAGATGTTGCGTTTAGAACAAGTAGCTGCCAACATCAAAAGTGGTGACCGATCGTTTTAAAAGTCACGTGGGTTGAAGCCTGGAGTCACGTGGGTTGGAGCCTGGAGTCACGTGGGTTCAAACCTGAACTTTTTGGATAACAATTGTGTCTTTTTTTCTATATTTGTGTTCGTTCGTCAGATGTTGCGTTTGGAAAGAGTAGCTGCCAACTTCAAAAGTGGTGACCGATCGTTTTCAAAGTCACGTGGGTTGAAGCCTGAGGTCACGTGGGTTGAAGCCTGAAGTCACGTGGGTTGAAGCCTGAAGTCACGTGGGTTAAAACCTGAACTTTTTGGATAACTATTGTGTCTTTTTTTTTATATTTGTGTTTGTTCCTCAGATGTTGCGTTTGGAACAAGTAGCTGCCAACTTCAAAAGTGGTGACCGATCGTTTTCAAAGTCACGTGGGTTGAAGCCTGAAGTTACGTGGGTTGGAGCCTGACGTCACGTGGGTTGAAACCTGAACTTTTTGGATAACAATTGTGTCTTTTCTTCTATATTTGTGTTCGTTCGTCAGATGTTGCGTTTGGAACAAGTAGCTGCCAACATCAAAAGTGGTGACCGATCGTTTTAAAAGTCACGTGGGTTGAAGCCTTGAGTCACGTGGGTTGGAGCCTGGAGTCACGTGGGTTCGAACCTGAACTTTTTGGATAACAATTGTGTCTTTTTTTCTATATTTGTGTTCGTTCGTCAGATGCTGCGTTTGAAAAGAGTAGCTGCCAACTTCAAAAGTGGTGACCGATCGTTTTCAAAGTCACGTGGGTTGAAGCCTGAGGTCACGTGGGTTGAAGCCTGAAGTCACGTGGGTTGAAGCCTGAAGTCACGTGGGTTAAAACCTGAACTTTTTGGATAACTATTGTGTCTTTTTTTTTATATTTGTGTTTGTTCCTCAGATGTTGCGTTTGGAACAAGTAGCTGCCAACTTCAAAAGTGGTGACCGATCGTTTTCAAAGTCACGTGGGTTGAAGCCTGAAGTTACGTGGGTTGGAGCCTGACGTCACGTGGGTTGAAACCTGAACTTTTTGGATAACAATTGTGTCTTTTCTTCTATATTTGTGTTCGTTCGTCAGATGTTGCGTTTGGAACAAGTAGCTGCCAACATCAAAAGTGGTGACCGATCGTTTTAAAAGTCACGTGGGTTGAAGCCTTGAGTCACGTGGGTTGGAGCCTGGAGTCACGTGGGTTCAAACCTGAACTTTTTGGATAACAATTGTGTCTTTTTTTCTATATTTGTGTTCGTTCGTCAGATGCTGCGTTTGAAAAGAGTAGCTGCCAACTTCAAAAGTGGTGACCGATCGTTTCCAAAGTCACGTGGGTTGAAGCCTGAAGTCACGTGGGTTGAAGCCTGGAGTCACGTGGGTTCAAATCTGATCTTTTTGGATAACAATTGTGTCTTTTTTTCTATATTTGTGTTCGTTCGTCAGATGTTGCGTTTGGAAAGAGTAGCTGCCAACTTCAAAAGTGGTGACCGATCGTTTTCAAAGTCACGTGGGTTGAAGCCTGAAGTCACGTGGGTTGGAGCCTGAAGTCACGTGGGTTGAAGCCTGAAGTCACGTGGGTTGGAACCTGAACTTTTTGGATAACAATTGTGTCTTTTCTTCTATATTTGTGTTTGATCTTCAGAGGTTGCGTTTGGAACAAGTAGCTGCCAACATCAAAAGTGGTGACCGATCGTTTTGAAAGTCTCGTGGGTTGAAGCCTGAAGTCACGTGGGTTGGAGCCTGGAGTCACGTGGGGTCAAACCTGAACTTTTTGGATAACAATTTCGTCATTTTTTATTGATATTTGTGTTCGTTCGTCAGATGTTACGTTTGGAACAAGTAGCTGTCAACTCCAAGAGTGGTGACCGATCGTTTCGAAAGTCACGTGGGTTGAAGCCTTAAGTCACGTGGGTTGAAGCCTGGAGTCACGTGGGTTGGAGCCTGGAGTCACGTGGGTTCGAACCTGAACTTTTTGGATAACAATTGTGTCTTTTTTTCTATATTTGTGTTCGTTCGTCAGATGTTGCGTTTGGAAAGAGTAGCTGCCAACTTCAGAAGTGGTGACCGATCGTTTTCAAAGTCACGTGGGTTGAAGCCTGAAGTCACGTGGGTTGAAGCCCGAAGTCACGTGGGTTGAAACCTGAAGTCACGTGGGTTAAAACCTGAACTTTTTGGATAACTATTGTGTCTTTTCTTCTATATTTGTGTTGCTTCGTCAGATGTTGCGTTTGGAACAAGTAGCTGCCAACATCAAAAGTGGTGACCGATCGTTTCAAAAGTCACGTGGGTTGAAGCCTGAAGTCACGTGGGTTGGAGCCTGGAGTCACGTGGGTTCAAACCTGAACTTTTTGGATAACAATTGCGTCTTTTTTTCTATATTTGCGATCGTTCGTCAGATGTTGCGTTTGGAACAAGTAGCTGCCAACATCAAAAGTGGTGACCGATCGTTTTAAAAGTCACGTGGGTTGAAGCCTTGAGTCACGTGGGTTGGAGCCTGGAGTCACGTGGGTTCAAACCTGAACTTTTTGGATAACAATTGTGTCTTTTTTTCTATATTTGTGTTCGTTCGTCAGATGCTGCGTTTGAAAAGAGTAGCTGCCAACTTCAAAAGTGGTGACCGATCGATTCCAAAGTCACGTGGGTTGAAGCCTGAAGTCACGTGGGTTGAAGCCTGGAGTCACGTGGGTTCAAACCTGATCTTTTTGGATAACAATTGTGTCTTTTTTTCTATATTTGTGTTCGTTCGTCAGATGTTGCGTTTGGAAAGAGTAGCTGCCAACTTCAAAAGTGGTGACCGATCGTTTTCAAAGTCACGTGGGTTGAAGCCTGAAGTCACGTGGGTTGGAGCCTGAAGTCACGTGGGTTGAAGCCTGAAGTCACGTGGGTTGAAACCTGAACTTTTTGGATAACAATTGTGTCTTTTCTTCTATATTTGTGTTTGATCTTCAGATGTTGCGTTTGGAACAAGTTGCTGCCAACATCAAAAGTGGTGACCGATCGTTTTGAAAGTCACGTGGGTTGAAGCCTGAAGTCACGTGAGTTGGAGCCTGGAGTCACGTGGGGTCAAACCTGAACTTTTTGGATAACAATTTCGTCATTTTTTATTGATATTTGTGTTCGTTCGTCAGATGTTACGTTTGGAACAAGTAGCTGTCAACTCCAAAAGTGGTGACCGATCGTTTCGAAAGTCACGTGGGTTGAAGCCTTAAGTCACGTGGGTTGAAGCCTGGAGTCACGTGGGTTGGAGCCTGGAGTCACGTGGGTTCAAACCTGAACTTTTTGGATAACAATTGTGTCTTTTTTTCTATATTTGTGTTCGTTCGTCAGATGTTGCGTTTGGAAAGAGTAGCTGCCAACTTCAGAAGTGGTGACCGATCGTTCTCAAAGTCACGTGGGTTGAAGCCTGAAGTCACGTGGGTTGAAGCCCGAAGTCACGTGGGTTGAAGCCTGAAGTCACGTGGGTTAAAACCTGAACTTTTTGGATAACTATTGTGTCTTTTCTTCTATATTTGTGTTCCTTCGTCAGATGTTGCGTTTGGAACAAGTAGCTGCCAACATCAAAAGTGGTGACCGATCGTTTCAAAAGTCACGTGGGTTGAAGCCTGAAGTCACGTGGGTTGGAGCCTGGAGTCACGTGGGTTCCAACCTGAACTTTTCGGATAACAATTGTGTATTTTTTCCTATATTTGTGTTCGTTCGTCAGATGTTGCGTTTGGAAAGAGTAGCTGCCAACTTCAAAAGTGGTGACCGATCGTTTTCAAAGTCACGTGGGTTGAAGCCTGAAGTCACGTGGGTTGAAGCCTGAAGTCACGTGGGTTGAAGCCTGAAGTCACGTGGGTTGAAGCCTGAAGTCACGTGGGTTGAAACCTGAACTTTTTGGATAACTATTGTGTCTTTTTTTTTATATTTGTGTTTGTTCGTCATATGTTGCGTTTGGAACAAGTAGCTGCCAACTTCAAAAGTGGTGACCGATCGTTTTCAAAGTCACGTGGGTTGAAGCCTGAAGTCACGTGGGTTGGAGCCTGGAGTCACGTGGGTTGAAGCCTGAAGTCACGTGGGTTTAAACCTGAACTTTTTGGATAACAATTGTGTCTTTTCTTTTATATTTGTGTTCGTTCGGCAGATGTTGCGTTTGGAACAAGTAGCTGCCAACATCAGAAAGTGGTGACCGATCGTTCTGAAAGTCACGTAGGTTGAAGCCTGAAGTCACGTGGGTTGAAGCCTGACGTCACGTGGGTTAAAACCTGAACTCTTTGGATAACAATTGTGTCTTTTCTTCTATATTTGTGTTCGTTCGTCAGATGTTGCGTTTGGAACAAGTAGCTGCCAACATCAAAAGTGGTGACCGATCGTTTTAAAAGTCACGTGGGTTGAAGCCTGGAGTCACGTGGGTTGGAGCCTGGAGTCACGTGGGTTCAAACCTGAACTTTTTGGATAACAATTGTGTCTTTTTTTCTATATTTGTGTTCGTTCGTCAGATGTTGCGTTTGAAAAGAGTAGCTGCCAACTTTAAAAGTGGTGACCGATCGTTTTCAAAGTCACGTGGGTTGAAGCCTGAAGTCACGTGGGTTGAAGCCTGAAGTCACGTGGGTTGAAGCCTGAAGTCACGTGGGTTGAAACCTAAACTTTTTGGATAACAATTGTGTCTTTTCTTCTATATTTGTGTTTGATCTTCAGATGTTGCGTTTAGAACAAGTAGCTGCCAACATCAAAAGTGGTGACCGATCGTTTTGAAAGTCACGTGGGTTGAAGCCTGAAGTCACGTGGGTTGGAGCCTGGAGTCACGTGGGTTCAAACCTGAACTTTTTGGATAACAATTTCGTCATTTTTTATTGATATCTGTGTTCGTTCGTCAGATGTTACGTTTGGAACAAGTAGCTGTCAACTCCAAAAGTGGTGACCGATCGTTTCGAAAGTCACGTGGGTTGAAGCCTGAAGTCACGTGGGTTGAAGCCTGGAGTCACGTTGGTTGGAGCCTGGAGTCACGTGGGTTCAAACCTGAACTTTTTGGATAACAATTGTGTCTTTTTTTCTATATTTGTGTTCGTTCGTCAGATGTTGCGTTTGGAAAGAGTAGCTGCCAACTTCAGAAGTGGTGACCGATCGTTTTCAAAGTCACGTGGGTTGAAGCCTGAAGTCACGTGGGTTGAAGCCTGAAGTCACGTGGGTTGAAGCCTGAAGTCACGTGGGTTAAAACCTGAACTTTTTGGATAACTATTGTGTCTTTTCTTCTATATTTGTGTTCGTTCGTCAGATGTTGCGTTTGGAACAAGTAGCTGCCAACATCAAAAGTGGTGACCGATCGTATCAAAAGTCACGTGGGTTGAAGCCTGAAGTCACGTGGGTTGGAGCCTGGAGTCACGTGGGTTCAAACCTGAACTTTTCGGATAACAATTGTGTATTTTTTTCTATATTTGTGTTCGTTCGTCAGATGTTGCGTTTGGAAAGAGTAGCTGCCAACTTCAAAAGTGGTGACCGATCGTTTTCAAAGTCACGTGGGTTGAAGCCTGAAGTCACGTGGGTTGGAGCCTGAAGTCACGTGGGTTGAAGCCTGAAGTCACGTGGGTTGAAGCCTGAAGTCACGTGGGTTAAAACCTGAACTTTTTGGATAACTATTGTGTCTTTTTTTTTATATTTGTGTTTGTTCGTCAGATGTTGCGTTTGGAACAAGTAGCTGCCAACTTCAAAAGTGGTGACCGATCGTTTTCAAAGTCACGTGGGTTGAAGCCTGAAGTCACGTGGGTTGGAGCCTGAAGTCACGTGGGTTGAAGCCTGAAGTCACGTGGGTTTAAACCTGAACTTTTTGGATAACAATTGTGTCTTTTCTTTCATATTTGTGTTCGTTCGTCAGATGTTGCGTTTGGAACAAGTAGCTGCCAACATCAAAAGTGGTGACCGATCGTTCTGAAAGTCACGTGGGTTGAAGCCTGAAGCCACGTGGGTTGAAGCCTGACGTCACGTGGATTAAAACCTGAACTTTTTGGATAACAATTGTGTCTTTTCTTCTATATTTGTGTTCGTTCGTCAGATGTTGCGTTTGGAACAAGTAGCTGCCAACATCAAAAGTGGTGACCGATCGTTTTAAAAGTCACGTGGGTTGAAGCCTGGAGTCACGTGGGTTGGAACCTGGAGTCACGTGGGTTCAAACCTGAACTTTTTGGATAACAATTGTGTCTTTTTTTCTATAGTTGTGTTCGTTCGTCAGATGTTGCGTTTGAAAAGAGTAGCTGCCAACTTTAAAAGTGGTGACCGATCGTTTTCAAAGTCACGTGGGTTGAAGCCTGAAGTCACGTGGGTTGAAGCCTGGAGTCACGTGGGTTCAAACCTGAACTTTTTGGATAACAATTGTAGCTTTTTTTCTATATTTGTGTTCGTTCGTCAGATGTTGCGTTTGAAAAGAGTAGCTGCCAACTTAAAAAGTGGTGACCGATCGTTTTCAAAGTCACGTGGGTTGAAGCCTGAAGCCACGTGGGTTGGAGCCTGGAGTCACGTGGGTTCAAACCTGAACTTTTTGGATAACAATTGTGTCTTTTTTTCTATATTTGTGTTCGTTCGTCAGATGTTGCGTTCGGAAAGAGTAGCTGCCAACTTCAAAAGTGGTGACCGATCGTTTTCAAAGTCACGTGAGTTGAAGCCTGAAGTCACGTGGGTTGAAGCCTGAAGTCACGTGGGTTAAAACCTGAACTTTTTGGATAACTATTGTGTCTTTTTTTTTATATTTGTGTTTGTTCGTCAGATGTTGCGTTTGGAACAAGTAGCTGCCAACATCAAAAGTGGTGACCGATCATTTTAAAAGTCACGTGGGTTGAAGCCTGAAGTCACGTGGGTTGAAGCCTGAAGTCACGTGGGTTGAAGCCTGGAGTCACGTGGGTTGGAGCCTGGAGTCACGTGGGTTCAAACCTGAACTTTTTGGATAACAATTGTGTCTTTTTTTCTATATTTGTGTTTGTTCGACAGATGTTGCGTTTGGAAAGAGTAGCTGCCAACTTCAAAAGTGGTGACCGATCGTTTTCAAAGTCACGTGGGTTGAAGCCTGAAGTCACGTGGGTTGAAGCTGAAGTCACGTGGGTTGAAGCCTGAAGTCACGTGGGTTGAAGCCTGGAGTCACGTGGGTTGGAGCCTGGAGTCACGTGGGTTCAAACCTGAACTTTTCGGATAACAATTGTGTATTTTTTCCTATATTTGTGTTCGTTCGTCAGATGTTGCGTTTGGAAAGAGTAGCTGCCAACTTCAAAAGTGGTGACCGATCGTTTTCAAAGTCACGTGGGTTGAAGCCTGAAGTCACGTGGGTTGAAGCCTGAAGTCACGTGGGTTGAAGCCTGAAGTCACGTGGGTTGAAGCCTGAAGTCACGTGGGTTGAAACCTGAACTTTTTGGATAACTATTGTGTCTTTTTTTTTTATATTTGTGTTTGTTCGTCATATGTTGCGTTTGGAACAAGTAGCTGCCAACTTCAAAAGTGGTGACCGATCGTTTTCAAAGTCACGTGGGTTGAAGCCTGAAGTCACGTGGGTTGGAGCCTGGAGTCACGTGGGTTGAAGCCTGAAGTCACGTGGGTTTAAACCTGAACTTTTTGGATAACAATTGTGTCTTTTCTTTTATATTTGTGTTCGTTCGGCAGATGTTGCGTTTGGAACAAGTAGCTGCCAACATCAGAAAGTGGTGACCGATCGTTCTGAAAGTCACGTAGGTTGAAGCCTGAAGTCACGTGGGTTGAAGCCTGACGTCACGTGGGTTAAAACCTGAACTCTTTGGATAACAATTGTGTCTTTTCTTCTATATTTGTGTTCGTTCGTCAGATGTTGCGTTTGGAACAAGTAGCTGCCAACATCAAAAGTGGTGACCGATCGTTTTAAAAGTCACGTGGGTTGAAGCCTGGAGTCACGTGGGTTGGAGCCTGGAGTCACGTGGGTTCAAACCTGAACTTTTTGGATCACAATTGTGTCTTTTTTTCTATATTTGTGTTCGTTCGTCAGATGTTGCGTTTGAAAAGAGTAGCTGCCAACTTTAAAAGTGGTGACCGATCGTTTTCAAAGTCACGTGGGTTGAAGCCTGAAGTCACGTGGGTTGAAGCCTGAAGTCACGTGGGTTGAAGCCTGAAGTCACGTGGGTTGAAACCTAAACTTTTTGGATAACAATTGTGTCTTTTCTTCTATATTTGTGTTTGATCTTCAGATGTTGCGTTTAGAACAAGTAGCTGCCAACATCAAAAGTGGTGACCGATCGTTTTGAAAGTCACGTGGGTTGAAGCCTGAAGTCACGTGGGTTGGAGCCTGGAGTCACGTGGGTTCAAACCTGAACTTTTTGGATAACAATTTCGTCATTTTTTATTGATATCTGTGTTCGTTCGTCAGATGTTACGTTTGGAACAAGTAGCTGTCAACTCCAAAAGTGGTGACCGATCGTTTCGAAAGTCACGTGGGTTGAAGCCTGAAGTCACGTGGGTTGAAGCCTGGAGTCACGTTGGTTGGAGCCTGGAGTCACGTGGGTTCAAACCTGAACTTTTTGGATAACAATTGTGTCTTTTTTTCTATATTTGTGTTCGTTCGTCAGATGTTGCGTTTGGAAAGAGTAGCTGCCAACTTCAGAAGTGGTGACCGATCGTTTTCAAAGTCACGTGGGTTGAAGCCTGAAGTCACGTGGGTTGAAGCCTGAAGTCACGTGGGTTGAAGCCTGAAGTCACGTGGGTTAAAACCTGAACTTTTTGGATAACTATTGTGTCTTTTCTTCTATATTTGTGTTCGTTCGTCAGATGTTGCGTTTGGAACAAGTAGCTGCCAACATCAAAAGTGGTGACCGATCGTATCAAAAGTCACGTGGGTTGAAGCCTGAAGTCACGTGGGTTGGAGCCTGGAGTCACGTGGGTTCAAACCTGAACTTTTCGGATAACAATTGTGTATTTTTTTCTATATTTGTGTTCGTTCGTCAGATGTTGCGTTTGGAAAGAGTAGCTGCCAACTTCAAAAGTGATGACCGATCGTTTTCAAAGTCACGTGGGTTGAAGCCTGAAGTCACGTGGGTTGGAGCCTGAAGTCACGTGGGTTGAAGCCTGAAGTCACGTGGGTTGAAGCCTGAAGTCACGTGGGTTAAAACCTGAACTTTTTGGATAACTATTGTGTCTTTTTTTTTATATTTGTGTTTGTTCGTCAGATGTTGCGTTTGGAACAAGTAGCTGCCAACTTCAAAAGTGGTGACCGATCGTTTTCAAAGTCACGTGGGTTGAAGCCTGAAGTCACGTGGGTTGGAGCCTGAAGTCACGTGGGTTGAAGCCTGAAGTCACGTGGGTTTAAACCTGAACTTTTTGGATAACAATTGTGTCTTTTCTTTCATATTTGTGTTCGTTCGTCAGATGTTGCGTTTGGAACAAGTAGCTGCCAACATCAAAAGTGGTGACCGATCGTTTTAAAAGTCACGTGGGTTGAAGCCTGGAGTCACGTGGGTTGGAACCTGGAGTCACGTGGGTTCAAACCTGAACTTTTTGGATAACAATTGTGTCTTTTTTTCTATATTTGTGTTCGTTCGTCAGATGTTGCGTTTGAAAAGAGTAGCTGCCAACTTTAAAAGTGGTGACCGATCGTTTTCAAAGTCACGTGGGTTGAAGCCTGAAGTCACGTGGGTTGAAGCCTGGAGTCACGTGGGTTCAAACCTGAACTTTTTGGATAACAATTGTAGCTTTTTTTCTATATTTGTGTTCGTTCGTCAGATGTTGCGTTTGAAAAGAGTAGCTGCCAACTTAAAAAGTGGTGACCGATCGTATCAAAAGTCACGTGGGTTGAAGCCTGAAGTCACGTGGGTTGGAGCCTGGAGTCACGTGGGTTCAAACCTGAACTTTTCGGATAACAATTGTGTATTTTTTTCTATATTTGTGTTCGTTCGTCAGATGTTGCGTTTGGAAAGAGTAGCTGCCAACTTCAAAAGTGATGACCGATCGTTTTCAAAGTCACGTGGGTTGAAGCCTGAAGTCACGTGGGTTGGAGCCTGAAGTCACGTGGGTTGAAGCCTGAAGTCACGTGGGTTGAAGCCTGAAGTCACGTGGGTTAAAACCTGAACTTTTTGGATAACTATTGTGTCTTTTTTTTTATATTTGTGTTTGTTCGTCAGATGTTGCGTTTGGAACAAGTAGCTGCCAACTTCAAAAGTGGTGACCGATCGTTTTCAAAGTCACGTGGGTTGAAGCCTGAAGTCACGTGGGTTGAAGCCTGAAGTCACGTGGGTTGGAGCCTGGAGTCACGTGGGTTCAAACCTGAACTTTTCGGATAACAATTGTGTATTTTTTTCTATATTTGTGTTCGTTCGTCAGATGTTGCGTTTGGAAAGAGTAGCTGCCAACTTCAAAAGTGATGACCGATCGTTTTCAAAGTCACGTGGGTTGAAGCCTGAAGTCACGTGGGTTGGAGCCTGAAGTCACGTGGGTTGAAGCCTGAAGTCACGTGGGTTGAAGCCTGAAGTCACGTGGGTTAAAACCTGAACTTTTTGGATAACTATTGTGTCTTTTTTTTTATATTTGTGTTTGTTCGTCAGATGTTGCGTTTGGAACAAGTAGCTGCCAACTTCAAAAGTGGTGACCGATCGTTTTCAAAGTCACGTGGGTTGAAGCCTGAAGTCACGTGGGTTGAAGCCTGGAGTCACGTGGGTTGGAGCCTGGAGTCACGTGGGTTCAAACCTGAACTTTTTGGATAACTATTGTGTCTTTTTTTTTATATTTGTGTTTGTTCGTCAGATGTTGCGTTTGGAACAAGTAGCTGCCAACTTCAAAAGTGGTGACCGATCGTTTTCAAAGTCACGTGGGTTGAAGCCTGAAGTCACGTGGGTTGAAGCCTGGAGTCACGTGGGTTGGAGCCTGGAGTCACGTGGGTTCAAACCTGAACTTTTTGGATAACAATTGTGTCTTTTTTTCTATATTTGTGTTTGTTCGACAGATGTTGCGTTTGGAAAGAGTAGCTGCCAACTTCAAAAGTGGTGACCGATCGTTTTCAAAGTCACGTGGGTTGAAGCCTGAAGTCACGTGGGTTGAAGCCTGAAGTCACGTGGGTTGAAGCCTGAAGTCACGTGGGTTAAAACCTGAACTTTTTGGATAACTATTGTGTCTTTTTTTTTATATTTGTGTTTGTTCGTCAGATGTTGCGTTTGGAACAAGTAGCTGCCAACATCAAAAGTGGTGACCGATCATTTTAAAAGTCACGTGGGTTGAAGCCTGAAGTCACGTGGGTTGAAGCCTGAAGTCACGTGGGTTGAAGCCTGGAGTCACGTGGGTTGGAGCCTGGAGTCACGTGGGTTCAAACCTGAACTTTTTGGATAACAATTGTGTCTTTTTTTCTATATTTGTGTTTGTTCGACAGATGTTGCGTTTGGAAAGAGTAGCTGCCAACTTCAAAAGTGGTGACCGATCGTTTTCAAAGTCACGTGGGTTGAAGCCTGAAGTCACGTGGGTTGAAGCCTGAAGTCACGTGGGTTGAAGCCTGAAGTCACGTGGGTTAAAACCTGAACTTTTTGGATAACTATTGTGTTTTTTTTCTTCTATATTTGTGTTCGTTCGTCAGATGTTGCGTTTGGAACAAGTAGCTGCCAACATCAAAAGAGGTGACCGATCGTTTCGAAAGTCACGTGGGTTGAAGCCTGAAGTCACGTGGGTTGGAGCCTGGAGTCACGTGGGTTCAAACCTGAACTTTTTGGATAACAATTTCGTCATTTTTCATTGATATTTGTGTTCGTTCGTCAGATATTACGTTTGGAACAAGTAGCTGTCAACTCCAAAAGTGGTGACCGATCGTTTTGAAAGTCACGTGGGTTGAAGCCTGAAGTCACGTGGGTTGAAGCCTGATGTCACGTGGGTTAAAACCTGAACTTTTTGGATATCAATTGTGTCTTTTCTTCTATATTTGTGTTCGTTCGTCGGATGTTGCGTTTGGAACAAGTAGCTGCCAACATCAAAAGTGGTGACCGATCGTTTTAAAAGTCACGTGGGTTGAAGCCTGAAGTCACGTGGGTTGGAGCCTGAAGTCACGTGGGTTGAAGCCTGAAGTCACGTGGGTTGAAACCTGAACTTTTTGGATAACAATTGTGTCTTTTCTTCTATATTTGTGTTTGTTCTTCAGATGTTGCGTTTGGAACAAGTAGCTGCCAACATCAAAAGTGGTGACCGATCGTTTTGAAAGTCACGTGGGTTGAAGCCTGGAGTCACGTGGGTTGGAGCCTGGAGTCACGTGGGTTCAAACCTGAACTTTTTGGATAACAATTGTGTTTTTTTTTCTATATTCGTGTTCGTTCGTCAGATGTTGCGTTTGGAAAGAGTAGCTGCCAACTTCAAAAGTGGTGACCGATCGTTTTCAAAGTCACGTGGGTTGAAGCCAGAAGTCACGTGGGTTGAAGCCTGAAGTCACGTGGGATGAAGCCTGGAGTCACGTGGGTTAAAACCTGAACTTTTTGGATAACTATTGTGTCTTCTCTTCTGTATTTGTGTTCGTTCGTCAGATGTTGCGTTTGGAACAAGAAGCTGCCAACATCAAAAGTGGTGACCGATCGTTTCGAAAGACACGTGGGTTGAAGCCTGAAGTCACGTGGGTTGGAGCCTGGAATCACGTGGGTTCAAACCTGAACTTTTTGGATAACAATTGTGTCTTTTTTTCTATATTTGTGTTCGTTCGTCAGATGTTGCGTTTGGAAAGAGTAGCTGCCAACTTCTAAAGTGGTGACCGATCGTTTTCAAAGTCACGTGGTTGAAGCCTGAAGTCACGTGTGTTGGAGCCTGAAGTCACGTGGGTTGAAGCCTGAAGTCACGTGGGTTGAAACCTGAACTTTTTGAATACCAATTGTGTCTTTTCTTCTATATTTGTGTTTGTTCTTCAGATGTTGCGTTTGGAACAAGTAGCTGCCAACATCAAAAGTGGTGACCGATCGTTTCAAAAATCACGTGGGTTGAAGCCAGGAGTCACGTGGGTTGGAGCCTGAAGTCACGTGGGTTCAAACTTGATTTTCTTGGATAACAATTGTGTCTTTTCTTCTATATTTGTGTTCGTTCGTCAGATGTTGCGTTTGGAACAAGTAGCTGCCAACATCAAAAGTGGTGACCGATCGTTTCAAAAATCACGTGGGTTGAAGCCAGGAGTCACGTGGGTTGGAGCCTGAAGTCACGTGGGTTCAAACCTGAACTTTTTGGATAACAATTGTGTCTTTTTTTCTATATTTGTGTTCGTTCGTCAGATGTTGCGTTTGGAAAGAGTAGCTGCCAACTCCAAAAGTGGTGACCGATCGTTTTCAAAGTCACGTGGGTTGAAGCCTGAAGTCACGTGGGTTGAAGCCTGAAGTCACGTGGGTTGAAGCCTGAAGTCACGTGGGTTAAAACCTGAACTTTTTGGATAACTATTGTGTCTTTTTTTTATATTTGTGTTTGTTCCTCAGATGTTGCGTTTGGAACAAGTAGCTGCCAACTTCAAAAGTGGTGACCGATCGTTTTCAAAGTCACGTGGGTTGAAGCCTTGAGTCACGTGGGTTGGAGCCTGGAGTCACGTGGGTTCAAACCTGAACTTTTTGGATAACAATTGTGTCTTTTTTTCTATATTTGTGTTCGTTCGTCAGATGTTGCGTTTGGAAAGAGTAGCTGCCAACTTCAGAAGTGGTGACCGATCGTTTTCAAAGTCACGTGGGTTGAAGCCTGAAGTCACGTGGGTTGAAGCCTGAAGTCACGTGGGTTGAAGCCTGAAGTCACGTGGGTTAAAACCTGAACTTTTTGGATAACTATTGTGTCTTTTCTTCTATATTTGTGTTCGTTCGTCAGATGTTGCGTTTGGAACAAGTAGCTGCCAACATCAAAAGTGGTGACCGATCGTATCAAAAGTCACGTGGGTTGAAGCCTGAAGTCACGTGGGTTGGAGCCTGGAGTCACGTGGGTTCAAACCTGAACTTTTCGGATAACAATTGTGTATTTTTTTCTATATTTGTGTTCGTTCGTCAGATGTTGCGTTTGGAAAGAGTAGCTGCCAACTTCAAAAGTGATGACCGATCGTTTTCAAAGTCACGTGGGTTGAAGCCTGAAGTCACGTGGGTTGGAGCCTGAAGTCACGTGGGTTGAAGCCTGAAGTCACGTGGGTTGAAGCCTGAAGTCACGTGGGTTAAAACCTGAACTTTTTGGATAACTATTGTGTCTTTTTTTTTATATTTGTGTTTGTTCGTCAGATGTTGCGTTTGGAACAAGTAGCTGCCAACTTCAAAAGTGGTGACCGATCGTTTTCAAAGTCACGTGGGTTGAAGCCTGAAGTCACGTGGGTTGAAGCCTGGAGTCACGTGGGTTGGAGCCTGGAGTCACGTGGGTTCAAACCTGAACTTTTTGGATAACAATTGTGTCTTTTCTTCTATATTTGTGTTCGTTCGTCAGATGTTGCGTTTGGAACAAGTAGCTGCCAACATCAAAAGTGGTGACCGATCGTTTTAAAAGTCACGTGGGTTGAAGCCTGGAGTCACGTGGGTTGGAACCTGGAGTCACGTGGGTTCAAACCTGAACTTTTTGGATAACAATTGTGTCTTTTTTTCTATATTTGTGTTCGTTCGTCAGATGTTGCGTTTGAAAAGAGTAGCTGCCAACTTTAAAAGTGGTGACCGATCGTTTTCAAAGTCACGTGGGTTGAAGCCTGAAGTCACGTGGGTTGAAGCCTGGAGTCACGTGGGTTCAAACCTGAACTTTTTGGATAACAATTGTAGCTTTTTTTCTATATTTGTGTTCGTTCGTCAGATGTTGCGTTTGAAAAGAGTAGCTGCCAACTTAAAAAGTGGTGACCGATCGTTTTCAAAGTCACGTGGGTTGAAGCCTGAAGCCACGTGGGTTGGAGCCTGGAGTCACGTGGGTTCAAACCTGAACTTTTTGGATAACAATTGTGTCTTTTTTTCTATATTTGTGTTCGTTCGTCAGATGTTGCGTTCGGAAAGAGTAGCTGCCAACTTCAAAAGTGGTGACCGATCGTTTTCAAAGTCACGTGAGTTGAAGCCTGAAGTCACGTGGGTTGAAGCCTGAAGTCACGTGGGTTAAAACCTGAACTTTTTGGATAACTATTGTGTCTTTTTTTTTATATTTGTGTTTGTTCGTCAGATGTTGCGTTTGGAACAAGTAGCTGCCAACATCAAAAGTGGTGACCGATCATTATAAAAGTCACGTGGGTTGAAGCCTGAAGTCACGTGGGTTGAAGCCTGAAGTCACGTGGGTTGAAGCCTGGAGTCACGTGGGTTGGAGCCTGGAGTCACGTGGGTTCAAACCTGAACTTTTTGGATAACAATTGTGTCTTTTTTTCTATATTTGTGTTTGTTCGACAGATGTTGCGTTTGGAAAGAGTAGCTGCCAACTTCAAAAGTGGTGACCGATCGTTTTCAAAGTCACGTGGGTTGAAGCCTGAAGTCACGTGGGTTGAAGCCTGAAGTCACGTGGGTTGAAGCCTGAAGTCACGTGGGTTAAAACCTGAACTTTTTGGATAACTATTGTGTCTTTTTTTTTATATTTGTGTTTGTTCGTCAGATGTTGCGTTTGGAACAAGTAGCTGCCAACATCAAAAGTGGTGACCGATCATTTTAAAAGTCACGTGGGTTGAAGCCTGAAGTCACGTGGGTTGAAGCCTGAAGTCACGTGGGTTGAAGCCTGGAGTCACGTGGGTTGGAGCCTGGAGTCACGTGGGTTCAAACCTGAACTTTTTGGATAACAATTGTGTCTTTTTTTCTATATTTGTGTTTGTTCGACAGATGTTGCGTTTGGAAAGAGTAGCTGCCAACTTCAAAAGTGGTGACCGATCGTTTTCAAAGTCACGTGGGTTGAAGCCTGAAGTCACGTGGGTTGAAGCCTGAAGTCACGTGGGTTGAAGCCTGAAGTCACGTGGGTTAAAACCTGAACTTTTTGGATAACTATTGTGTTTTTTTTCTTCTATATTTGTGTTCGTTCGTCAGATGTTGCGTTTGGAACAAGTAGCTGCCAACATCAAAAGAGGTGACCGATCGTTTCGAAAGTCACGTGGGTTGAAGCCTGAAGTCACGTGGGTTGGAGCCTGGAGTCACGTGGGTTCAAACCTGAACTTTTTGGATAACAATTTCGTCATTTTTCATTGATATTTGTGTTCGTTCGTCAGATATTACGTTTGGAACAAGTAGCTGTCAACTCCAAAAGTGGTGACCGATCGTTTTGAAAGTCACGTGGGTTGAAGCCTGAAGTCACGTGGGTTGAAGCCTGATGTCACGTGGGTTAAAACCTGAACTTTTTGGATATCAATTGTGTCTTTTCTTCTATATTTGTGTTCGTTCGTCGGATGTTGCGTTTGGAACAAGTAGCTGCCAACATCAAAAGTGGTGACCGATCGTTTTAAAAGTCACGTGGGTTGAAGCCTGAAGTCACGTGGGTTGGAGCCTGAAGTCACGTGGGTTGAAGCCTGAAGTCACGTGGGTTGAAACCTGAACTTTTTGGATAACAATTGTGTCTTTTCTTCTATATTTGTGTTTGTTCTTCAGATGTTGCGTTTGGAACAAGTAGCTGCCAACATCAAAAGTGGTGACCGATCGTTTTGAAAGTCACGTGGGTTGAAGCCTGGAGTCACGTGGGTTGAAGCCTGAAGTCACGTGGGTTGAAGCCTGGAGTCACGTGGGTTGGAGCCTGGAGTCACGTGGGTTCAAACCTGAACTTTTTGGATAACAATTGTGTCTTTTTTTCTATATTTGTGTTTGTTCGACAGATGTTGCGTTTGGAAAGAGTAGCTGCCAACTTCAAAAGTGGTGACCGATCGTTTTCAAAGTCACGTGGGTTGAAGCCTGAAGTCACGTGGGTTGGAGCCTGGAGTCACGTGGGTTGAAGCCTGAAGTCACGTGGGTTTAAACCTGAACTTTTTGGATAACAATTGTGTCTTTTCTTTTATATTTGTGTTCGTTCGGCAGATGTTGCGTTTGGAACAAGTAGCTGCCAACATCAGAAAGTGGTGACCGATCGTTCTGAAAGTCACGTAGGTTGAAGCCTGAAGTCACGTGGGTTGAAGCCTGACGTCACGTGGGTTAAAACCTGAACTCTTTGGATAACAATTGTGTCTTTTCTTCTATATTTGTGTTCGTTCGTCAGATGTTGCGTTTGGAACAAGTAGCTGCCAACATCAAAAGTGGTGACCGATCGTTTTAAAAGTCACGTGGGTTGAAGCCTGGAGTCACGTGGGTTGGAGCCTGGAGTCACGTGGGTTCAAACCTGAACTTTTTGGATAACAATTGTGTCTTTTTTTCTATATTTGTGTTCGTTCGTCAGATGTTGCGTTTGAAAAGAGTAGCTGCCAACTTTAAAAGTGGTGACCGATCGTTTTCAAAGTCACGTGGGTTGAAGCCTGAAGTCACGTGGGTTGAAGCCTGAAGTCACGTGGGTTGAAGCCTGAAGTCACGTGGGTTGAAACCTAAACTTTTTGGATAACAATTGTGTCTTTTCTTCTATATTTGTGTTTGATCTTCAGATGTTGCGTTTAGAACAAGTAGCTGCCAACATCAAAAGTGGTGACCGATCGTTTTGAAAGTCACGTGGGTTGAAGCCTGAAGTCACGTGGGTTGGAGCCTGGAGTCACGTGGGTTCAAACCTGAACTTTTTGGATAACAATTTCGTCATTTTTTATTGATATCTGTGTTCGTTCGTCAGATGTTACGTTTGGAACAAGTAGCTGTCAACTCCAAAAGTGGTGACCGATCGTTTCGAAAGTCACGTGGGTTGAAGCCTGAAGTCACGTGGGTTGAAGCCTGGAGTCACGTTGGTTGGAGCCTGGAGTCACGTGGGTTCAAACCTGAACTTTTTGGATAACAATTGTGTCTTTTTTTCTATATTTGTGTTCGTTCGTCAGATGTTGCGTTTGGAAAGAGTAGCTGCCAACTTCAGAAGTGGTGACCGATCGTTTTCAAAGTCACGTGGGTTGAAGCCTGAAGTCACGTGGGTTGAAGCCTGAAGTCACGTGGGTTGAAGCCTGAAGTCACGTGGGTTAAAACCTGAACTTTTTGGATAACTATTGTGTCTTTTCTTCTATATTTGTGTTCGTTCGTCAGATGTTGCGTTTGGAACAAGTAGCTGCCAACATCAAAAGTGGTGACCGATCGTATCAAAAGTCACGTGGGTTGAAGCCTGAAGTCACGTGGGTTGGAGCCTGGAGTCACGTGGGTTCAAACCTGAACTTTTCGGATAACAATTGTGTATTTTTTTCTATATTTGTGTTCGTTCGTCAGATGTTGCGTTTGGAAAGAGTAGCTGCCAACTTCAAAAGTGGTGACCGATCGTTTTCAAAGTCACGTGGGTTGAAGCCTGAAGTCACGTGGGTTGGAGCCTGAAGTCACGTGGGTTGAAGCCTGAAGTCACGTGGGTTGAAGCCTGAAGTCACGTGGGTTAAAACCTGAACTTTTTGGATAACTATTGTGTCTTTTTTTTCATATTTGTGTTTGTTCGTCAGATGTTGCGTTTGGAACAAGTAGCTGCCAACTTCAAAAGTGGTGACCGATCGTTTTCAAAGTCACGTGGGTTGAAGCCTGAAGTCACGTGGGTTGGAGCCTGAAGTCACGTGGGTTGAAGCCTGAAGTCACGTGGGTTTAAACCTGAACTTTTTGGATAACAATTGTGTCTTTTCTTTCATATTTGTGTTCGTTCGTCAGATGTTGCGTTTGGAACAAGTAGCTGCCAACATCAAAAGTGGTGACCGATCGTTCTGAAAGTCACGTGGGTTGAAGCCTGAAGCCACGTGGGTTGAAGCCTGACGTCACGTGGATTAAAACCTGAACTTTTTGGATAACAATTGTGTCTTTTCTTCTATATTTGTGTTCGTTCGTCAGATGTTGCGTTTGGAACAAGTAGCTGCCAACATCAAAAGTGGTGACCGATCGTTTTAAAAGTCACGTGGGTTGAAGCCTGGAGTCACATGGGTTGGAACCTGGAGTCACGTGGGTTCAAACCTGAACTTTTTGGATAACAATTGTGTCTTTTTTTCTATATTTGTGTTCGTTCGTCAGATGTTGCGTTTGAAAAGAGTAGCTGCCAACTTTAAAAGTGGTGACCGATCGTTTTCAAAGTCACGTGGGTTGAAGCCTGAAGTCACGTGGGTTGAAGCCTGGAGTCACGTGGGTTCAAACCTGAACTTTTTGGATAACAATTGTAGCTTTTTTTCTATATTTGTGTTCGTTCGTCAGATGTTGCGTTTGAAAAGAGTAGCTGCCAACTTAAAAAGTGGTGACCGATCGTTTTCAAAGTCACGTGGGTTGAAGCCTGAAGCCACGTGGGTTGGAGCCTGGAGTCACGTGGGTTCAAACCTGAACTTTTTGGATAACAATTGTGTCTTTTTTTCTATATTTGTGTTCGTTCGTCAGATGTTGCGTTCGGAAAGAGTAGCTGCCAACTTCAAAAGTGGTGACCGATCGTTTTCAAAGTCACGTGAGTTGAAGCCTGAAGTCACGTGGGTTGAAGCCTGAAGTCACGTGGGTTAAAACCTGAACTTTTTGGATAACTATTGTGTCTTTTTTTTTATATTTGTGTTTGTTCGTCAGATGTTGCGTTTGGAACAAGTAGCTGCCAACATCAAAAGTGGTGACCGATCATTTTAAAAGTCACGTGGGTTGAAGCCTGAAGTCACGTGGGTTGAAGCCTGAAGTCACGTGGGTTGAAGCCTGGAGTCACGTGGGTTGGAGCCTGGAGTCACGTGGGTTCAAACCTGAACTTTTTGGATAACAATTGTGTCTTTTTTTCTATATTTGTGTTTGTTCGACAGATGTTGCGTTTGGAAAGAGTAGCTGCCAACTTCAAAAGTGGTGACCGATCGTTTTCAAAGTCACGTGGGTTGAAGCCTGAAGTCACGTGGGTTGAAGCCTGAAGTCACGTGGGTTGAAGCCTGAAGTCACGTGGGTTAAAACCTGAACTTTTTGGATAACTATTGTGTCTTTTTTTTTATATTTGTGTTTGTTCGTCAGATGTTGCGTTTGGAACAAGTAGCTGCCAACATCAAAAGTGGTGACCGATCATTTTAAAAGTCACGTGGGTTGAAGCCTGAAGTCACGTGGGTTGAAGCCTGAAGTCACGTGGGTTGAAGCCTGGAGTCACGTGGGTTGGAGCCTGGAGTCACGTGGGTTCAAACCTGAACTTTTTGGATAACAATTGTGTCTTTTTTTCTATATTTGTGTTTGTTCGACAGATGTTGCGTTTGGAAAGAGTAGCTGCCAACTTCAAAAGTGGTGACCGATCGTTTTCAAAGTCACGTGGGTTGAAGCCTGAAGTCACGTGGGTTGAAGCCTGAAGTCACGTGGGTTGAAGCCTGAAGTCACGTGGGTTAAAACCTGAACTTTTTGGATAACTATTGTGTTTTTTTTCTTCTATATTTGTGTTCGTTCGTCAGATGTTGCGTTTGGAACAAGTAGCTGCCAACATCAAAAGAGGTGACCGATCGTTTCGAAAGTCACGTGGGTTGAAGCCTGAAGTCACGTGGGTTGGAGCCTGGAGTCACGTGGGTTCAAACCTGAACTTTTTGGATAACAATTTCGTCATTTTTCATTGATATTTGTGTTCGTTCGTCAGATATTACGTTTGGAACAAGTAGCTGTCAACTCCAAAAGTGGTGACCGATCGTTTTGAAAGTCACGTGGGTTGAAGCCTGAAGTCACGTGGGTTGAAGCCTGATGTCACGTGGGTTAAAACCTGAACTTTTTGGATATCAATTGTGTCTTTTCTTCTATATTTGTGTTCGTTCGTCGGATGTTGCGTTTGGAACAAGTAGCTGCCAACATCAAAAGTGGTGACCGATCGTTTTAAAAGTCACGTGGGTTGAAGCCTGAAGTCACGTGGGTTGGAGCCTGAAGTCACGTGGGTTGAAGCCTGAAGTCACGTGGGTTGAAACCTGAACTTTTTGGATAACAATTGTGTCTTTTCTTCTATATTTGTGTTTGTTCTTCAGATGTTGCGTTTGGAACAAGTAGCTGCCAACATCAAAAGTGGTGACCGATCGTTTTGAAAGTCACGTGGGTTGAAGCCTGGAGTCACGTGGGTTGGAGCCTGGAGTCACGTGGGTTCAAACCTGAACTTTTTGGATAACAATTGTGTTTTTTTTTCTATATTCGTGTTCGTTCGTCAGATGTTGCGTTTGGAAAGAGTAGCTGCCAACTTCAAAAGTGGTGACCGATCGTTTTCAAAGTCACGTGGGTTGAAGCCAGAAGTCACGTGGGTTGAAGCCTGAAGTCACGTGGGATGAAGCCTGGAGTCACGTGGGTTAAAACCTGAACTTTTTGGATAACTATTGTGTCTTCTCTTCTGTATTTGTGTTCGTTCGTCAGATGTTGCGTTTGGAACAAGAAGCTGCCAACATCAAAAGTGGTGACCGATCGTTTCGAAAGACACGTGGGTTGAAGCCTGAAGTCACGTGGGTTGGAGCCTGGAATCACGTGGGTTCAAACCTGAACTTTTTGGATAACAATTGTGTCTTTTTTTCTATATTTGTGTTCGTTCGTCAGATGTTGCGTTTGGAAAGAGTAGCTGCCAACTTCTAAAGTGGTGACCGATCGTTTTCAAAGTCACGTGGTTGAAGCCTGAAGTCACGTGTGTTGGAGCCTGAAGTCACGTGGGTTGAAGCCTGAAGTCACGTGGGTTGAAACCTGAACTTTTTGAATACCAATTGTGTCTTTTCTTCTATATTTGTGTTTGTTCTTCAGATGTTGCGTTTGGAACAAGTAGCTGCCAACATCAAAAGTGGTGACCGATCGTTTCAAAAATCACGTGGGTTGAAGCCAGGAGTCACGTGGGTTGGAGCCTGAAGTCACGTGGGTTCAAACTTGATTTTCTTGGATAACAATTGTGTCTTTTCTTCTATATTTGTGTTCGTTCGTCAGATGTTGCGTTTGGAACAAGTAGCTGCCAACATCAAAAGTGGTGACCGATCGTTTCAAAAATCACGTGGGTTGAAGCCAGGAGTCACGTGGGTTGGAGCCTGAAGTCACGTGGGTTCAAACCTGAACTTTTTGGATAACAATTGTGTCTTTTTTTCTATATTTGTGTTCGTTCGTCAGATGTTGCGTTTGGAAAGAGTAGCTGCCAACTCCAAAAGTGGTGACCGATCGTTTTCAAAGTCACGTGGGTTGAAGCCTGAAGTCACGTGGGTTGAAGCCTGAAGTCACGTGGGTTGAAGCCTGAAGTCACGTGGGTTAAAACCTGAACTTTTTGGATAACTATTGTGTCTTTTTTTTATATTTGTGTTTGTTCCTCAGATGTTGCGTTTGGAACAAGTAGCTGCCAACTTCAAAAGTGGTGACCGATCGTTTTCAAAGTCACGTGGGTTGAAGCCTTGAGTCACGTGGGTTGGAGCCTGGAGTCACGTGGGTTCAAACCTGAACTTTTTGGATAACAATTGTGTCTTTTTTTCTATATTTGTGTTCGTTCGTCAGATGCTGCGTTTGAAAAGAGTAGCTGCCAACTTCAAAAGTGGTGACCGATCGTTTCCAAAGTCACGTGGGTTGAAGCCTGAAGTCACGTGGGTTGAAGCCTGGAGTCACGTGGGTTCAAACCTGATCTTTTTGGATAACAATTGTGTCTTTTTTTCTATATTTGTGTTCGTTCGTCAGATGTTGCGTTTGGAAAGAGTAGCTGCCAACTTCAAAAGTGGTGACCGATCGTTTTCAAAGTCACGTGGGTTGAAGCCTGAAGTCACGTGGGTTGGAGCCTGAAGTCACGTGGGTTGAAGCCTGAAGTCACGTGGGTTGAAACCTGAACTTTTTGGATAACAATTGTGTATTTTCTTCTATATTTGTGTTTGATCTTCAGATGTTGCGTTTGGAACAAGTAGCTGCCAACATCAAAAGTGGTGACCGATCGTTTTGAAAGTCACGTGGGTTGAAGCCTGAAGTCACGTGGGTTGGAGCCTGGAGTCACGTGGGGTCAAACCTGAACTTTTTGGATAACAATTTCGTCATTTTTTATTGATATTTGTGTTCGTTCGTCAGATGTTACGTTTGGAACAAGTAGCTGTCAACTCCAAAAGTGGTGACCGATCGTTTCGAAAGTCACGTGGGTTGAAGCCTTAAGTCACGTGGGGTGAAGCCTGGAGTCACGTGGGTTGGAGCCTGGAGTCACGTGGGTTCAAACCTGAACTTTTTGGATAACAATTGTGTCTTTTTTTCTATATTTGTGTTCGTTCGTCAGATGTTGCGTTTGGAAAGAGTAGCTGCCAACTTCAGAAGTGGTGACCGATCGTTTTCAAAGTCACGTGGGTTGAAGCCTGAAGTCACGTGGGTTTAAGCCCGAAGTCACGTGGGTTGAAGCCTGAAGTCACGTGGGTTAAAACCTGAACTTTTTGGATAACTATTGTGTCTTTTCTTCTATATTTGTGTTCCTTCGTCAGATGTTGCGTTTGGAACAAGTAGCTGCCAACATCAAAAGTGGTGACCGATCGTTTCAAAAGTCACGTGGGTTGAAGCCTGAAGTCACGTGGGTTGGAGCCTGGAGTCACGTGGGTTTAAACCTGAACTTTTCGGATAACAATTGTGTATTTTTTTCTATATTTGTGTTCGTTCGTCAGATGTTGCGTTTGGAAAGAGTAGCTGCCAACTTCAAAAGTGGTGACCGATCGTTTTCAAAGTCACGTGGGTTGAAGCCTGAAGTCACGTGGGTTGAAGCCTGAAGTCACGTGGGTTGAAGCCTGAAGTCACGTGGGTTGAAGCCTGAAGTCACGTGGGTTAAAACCTGAACTTTTTGGATAACTATTGTGTCTTTTTTTTTATATTTGTGTTTGTTCGTCAGATGTTGCGTTTGGAACAAGTAGCTGCCAACTTCAAAAGTGGTGACCGATCGTTTTCAAAGTCACGTGGGTTGAAGCCTGAAGTCACGTGGGTTGGAGCCTGGAGTCACGTGGGTTGAAGCCTGAAGTCACGTGGGTTTAAACCTGAACTTTTTGGATAACAATTGTGTCTTTTCTTTTATATTTGTGTTCGTTCGTCAGATGTTGCGTTTGGAACAAGTAGCTGCCAACATCAAAAGTGGTGACCGATCGTTCTGAAAGTCACGTGAGTTGAAGCCTGAAGTCACGTGGGTTGAAGCCTGACGTCACGTGGGTTAAAACCTGAACTTTTTGGATAACAATTGTGTCTTTTCTTCTATATTTGTGTTCGTTCGTCAGATGTTGCGTTTGGAACAAGTAGCTGCCAACATCAAAAGTGGTGACCGATCGTTTTAAAAGTCACGTGGGTTGAAGCCTGGAGCACGTGGGTTGGAGCCTGGAGTCACGTGGGTTCAAACCTGAACTTTTTGGATAACAATTGTGTCTTTTTTTCTATATTTGTGTTCGTTCGTCAGATGTTGCGTTTGGAACAAGTAGCTGCCAACATCAAAAGTGGTGACCGATCGTTTCGAAAGTCACGTGGGTTGAAGCCTGAAGTCACGTGGGTTGAAGCCTGGAGTCACGTTGGTTGGAGCCTGGAGTCACGTGGGTTCAAACCTGAACTTTTTGGATAACAATTGTGTCTTTTTTTCTATATTTGTGTTCGTCCGTCAGATGTTGCGTTTGGAAAGAGTAGCTGCCAACTTCAGAAGTGGTGACCGATCGTTTTCAAAGTCACGTGGGTTGAAGCCTGAAGTCACGTGGGTTGAAGCCTGAAGTCACGTGGGTTGGAGCCTGGAGTCACGTGGGTTCAAACCTGAACTTTCTGGATAACAATTGTGTCTTTTTTTCTATATTTGTGTTCGTTCGTCAGATGTTGCGTTTGAAAAAAATAGCTGCCAACTTTAAAAGTGGTGACCGATCGTTTTCAAAGTCACGTGGGTTGAAGCCTGAAGTCACGTGGGTTGAAGCCTGGAGTCACGTGGGTTCAAACCTGAACTTTTTGGATAACAATTGTGTCTTTTTTTCTATATTTGTGTTCGTTCGTCAGATGTTGCGTTTGAAAAGAGTAGCTGCCAACTCAAAAAGTGGTGACCGATTGTTTCCAAAGTCACGTGGGTTGAAGCCTGAAGTCACGTGGGTTGGAGCCTGGAGTCACGTGGGTTCAAACCTGAACTTTTTGGATAACAATTGTGTCTTTTCTTCTATATTTGTGTTCGTTCGTCAGATGTTGCGTTCGGAAAGAGTAGCTGCCAACTTCAAAAGTGGTGACCGATCGTTTTCAAAGTCACGTGGGTTGAAGCCCGAAGTCACGTGGGTTGAAGCCTGAAGTCACGTGGGTTAAAACCTGAACTTTTTGGATAACTATTGTGTCTTTTTTTTTATATTTGTGTTCGTTCGTCAGATGCTGCGTTTGAAAAGAGTAGCTGCCAACTTCAAAAGTGGTGACCGATCGTTTTCAAAGTCACGTGGGTTGAAGCCTGAGGTCACGTGGGTTGAAGCCTGAAGTCACGTGGGTTGAAGCCTGAAGTCACGTGGGTTAAAACCTGAACTTTTTGGATAACTATTGTGTCTTTTTTTTTATATTTGTGTTTGTTCCTCAGATGTTGCGTTTGGAACAAGTAGCTGCCAACATCAAAAGTGGTGACCGATCGTTTTGAAAGTCACGTGGGCTGAAGCCTGAAGTCACGTGGGTTGAAGCCTGACGTCACGTGAGTTGAAACCTGAACTTTTTGGATAACAATTGTGTCTTTTCTTCTATATTTGTGTTCGTTCGTCAGATGTTGCGTTTGGAACAAGTAGCTGCCAACATCAAAAGTGGTGACCGATCGTTTTAAAAGTCACGTGGGTTGAAGCCTTGAGTCACGTGGGTTGGAGCCTGGAGTCACGTGGGTTCAAACCTGAACTTTTTGGATAACAATTGTGTCTTTTTTTCTATATTTGTGTTCGTTCGTCAGATGCTGCGTTTGAAAAGAGTAGCTGCCAACTTCAAAAGTGGTGACCGATCGTTTCCAAAGTCACGTGGGTTGAAGCCTGAAGTCACGTGGGTTGAAGCCTGGAGTCACGTGGGTTCAAATCTGATCTTTTTGGATAACAATTGTGTCTTTTTTTCTATATTTGTGTTCGTTCGTCAGATGTTGCGTTTGGAAAGAGTAGCTGCCAACTTCAAAAGTGGTGACCGATCGTTTTCAAAGTCACGTGGGTTGAAGCCTGAAGTCACGTGGGTTGGAGCCTGAAGTCACGTGGGTTGGAGCCTGAAGTCACGTGGGTTGGAACCTGAACTTTTTGGATAACAATTGTGTCTTTTCTTCTATATTTGTGTTTGATCTTCAGAGGTTGCGTTTGGAACAAGTAGCTGCCAACATCAAAAGTGGTGACCGATCGTTTTGAAAGTCTCGTGGGTTGAAGCCTGAAGTCACGTGGGTTGGAGCCTGGAGTCACGTGGGGTCAAACCTGAACTTTTTGGATAACAATTTCGTCATTTTTTATTGATATTTGTGTTCGTTCGTCAGATGTTACGTTTGGAACAAGTAGCTGTCAACTCCAAGAGTGGTGACCGATCGTTTCGAAAGTCACGTGGGCTGAAGCCTTAAGTCACGTGGGTTGAAGCCTGGAGTCACGTGGGTTGGAGCCTGGAGTCACGTGGGTTCGAACCTGAACTTTTTGGATAACAATTGTGTCTTTTTTTCTATATTTGTGTTCGTTCGTCAGATGTTGCGTTTGGAAAGAGTAGCTGCCAACTTCAGAAGTGGTGACCGATCGTTTTCAAAGTCACGTGGGTTGAAGCCTGAAGTCACGTGGGTTGAAGCCCGAAGTCACGTGGGTTGAAACCTGAAGTCACGTGGGTTAAAACCTGAACTTTTTGGATAACTATTGTGTCTTTTCTTCTATATTTGTGTTGCTTCGTCAGATGTTGCGTTTGGAACAAGTAGCTGCCAACATCAAAAGTGGTGACCGATCGTTTCAAAAGTCACGTGGGTTGAAGCCTGAAGTCACGTGGGTTGGAGCCTGGAGTCACGTGGGTTCAAACCTGAACTTTTTGGATAACAATTGCGTCTTTTTTTCTATATTTGCGATCGTTCGTCAGATGTTGCGTTTGGAACAAGTAGCTGCCAACATCAAAAGTGGTGACCGATCGTTTTAAAAGTCACGTGGGTTGAAGCCTTGAGTCACGTGGGTTGAAGCCTGGAGTCACGTGGGTTGAAGCCTGAAGTCACGTGGGTTGAAGCCTGGAGTCACGTGGGTTGGAGCCTGGAGTCACGTGGGTTCAAACCTGAACTTTTTGGATAACAATTGTGTCTTTTTTTCTATATTTGTGTTTGTTCGACAGATGTTGCGTTTGGAAAGAGTAGCTGCCAACTTCAAAAGTGGTGACCGATCGTTTTCAAAGTCACGTGGGTTGAAGCCTGAAGTCACGTGGGTTGGAGCCTGGAGTCACGTGGGTTGAAGCCTGAAGTCACGTGGGTTTAAACCTGAACTTTTTGGATAACAATTGTGTCTTTTCTTTTATATTTGTGTTCGTTCGGCAGATGTTGCGTTTGGAACAAGTAGCTGCCAACATCAGAAAGTGGTGACCGATCGTTCTGAAAGTCACGTAGGTTGAAGCCTGAAGTCACGTGGGTTGAAGCCTGACGTCACGTGGGTTAAAACCTGAACTCTTTGGATAACAATTGTGTCTTTTCTTCTATATTTGTGTTCGTTCGTCAGATGTTGCGTTTGGAACAAGTAGCTGCCAACATCAAAAGTGGTGACCGATCGTTTTAAAAGTCACGTGGGTTGAAGCCTGGAGTCACGTGGGTTGGAGCCTGGAGTCACGTGGGTTCAAACCTGAACTTTTTGGATAACAATTGTGTCTTTTTTTCTATATTTGTGTTCGTTCGTCAGATGTTGCGTTTGAAAAGAGTAGCTGCCAACTTTAAAAGTGGTGACCGATCGTTTTCAAAGTCACGTGGGTTGAAGCCTGAAGTCACGTGGGTTGAAGCCTGAAGTCACGTGGGTTGAAGCCTGAAGTCACGTGGGTTGAAACCTAAACTTTTTGGATAACAATTGTGTCTTTTCTTCTATATTTGTGTTTGATCTTCAGATGTTGCGTTTAGAACAAGTAGCTGCCAACATCAAAAGTGGTGACCGATCGTTTTGAAAGTCACGTGGGTTGAAGCCTGAAGTCACGTGGGTTGGAGCCTGGAGTCACGTGGGTTCAAACCTGAACTTTTTGGATAACAATTTCGTCATTTTTTATTGATATCTGTGTTCGTTCGTCAGATGTTACGTTTGGAACAAGTAGCTGTCAACTCCAAAAGTGGTGACCGATCGTTTCGAAAGTCACGTGGGTTGAAGCCTGAAGTCACGTGGGTTGAAGCCTGGAGTCACGTTGGTTGGAGCCTGGAGTCACGTGGGTTCAAACCTGAACTTTTTGGATAACAATTGTGTCTTTTTTTCTATATTTGTGTTCGTTCGTCAGATGTTGCGTTTGGAAAGAGTAGCTGCCAACTTCAGAAGTGGTGACCGATCGTTTTCAAAGTCACGTGGGTTGAAGCCTGAAGTCACGTGGGTTGAAGCCTGAAGTCACGTGGGTTGAAGCCTGAAGTCACGTGGGTTAAAACCTGAACTTTTTGGATAACTATTGTGTCTTTTCTTCTATATTTGTGTTCGTTCGTCAGATGTTGCGTTTGGAACAAGTAGCTGCCAACATCAAAAGTGGTGACCGATCGTATCAAAAGTCACGTGGGTTGAAGCCTGAAGTCACGTGGGTTGGAGCCTGGAGTCACGTGGGTTCAAACCTGAACTTTTCGGATAACAATTGTGTATTTTTTTCTATATTTGTGTTCGTTCGTCAGATGTTGCGTTTGGAAAGAGTAGCTGCCAACTTCAAAAGTGGTGACCGATCGTTTTCAAAGTCACGTGGGTTGAAGCCTGAAGTCACGTGGGTTGGAGCCTGAAGTCACGTGGGTTGAAGCCTGAAGTCACGTGGGTTGAAGCCTGAAGTCACGTGGGTTAAAACCTGAACTTTTTGGATAACTATTGTGTCTTTTTTTTTCATATTTGTGTTTGTTCGTCAGATGTTGCGTTTGGAACAAGTAGCTGCCAACTTCAAAAGTGGTGACCGATCGTTTTCAAAGTCACGTGGGTTGAAGCCTGAAGTCACGTGGGTTGGAGCCTGAAGTCACGTGGGTTGAAGCCTGAAGTCACGTGGGTTTAAACCTGAACTTTTTGGATAACAATTGTGTCTTTTCTTTCATATTTGTGTTCGTTCGTCAGATGTTGCGTTTGGAACAAGTAGCTGCCAACATCAAAAGTGGTGACCGATCGTTCTGAAAGTCACGTGGGTTGAAGCCTGAAGCCACGTGGGTTGAAGCCTGACGTCACGTGGATTAAAACCTGAACTTTTTGGATAACAATTGTGTCTTTTCTTCTATATTTGTGTTCGTTCGTCAGATGTTGCGTTTGGAACAAGTAGCTGCCAACATCAAAAGTGGTGACCGATCGTTTTAAAAGTCACGTGGGTTGAAGCCTGGAGTCACATGGGTTGGAACCTGGAGTCACGTGGGTTCAAACCTGAACTTTTTGGATAACAATTGTGTCTTTTTTTCTATATTTGTGTTCGTTCGTCAGATGTTGCGTTTGAAAAGAGTAGCTGCCAACTTTAAAAGTGGTGACCGATCGTTTTCAAAGTCACGTGGGTTGAAGCCTGAAGTCACGTGGGTTGAAGCCTGGAGTCACGTGGGTTCAAACCTGAACTTTTTGGATAACAATTGTAGCTTTTTTTCTATATTTGTGTTCGTTCGTCAGATGTTGCGTTTGAAAAGAGTAGCTGCCAACTTAAAAAGTGGTGACCGATCGTTTTCAAAGTCACGTGGGTTGAAGCCTGAAGCCACGTGGGTTGGAGCCTGGAGTCACGTGGGTTCAAACCTGAACTTTTTGGATAACAATTGTGTCTTTTTTTCTATATTTGTGTTCGTTCGTCAGATGTTGCGTTCGGAAAGAGTAGCTGCCAACTTCAAAAGTGGTGACCGATCGTTTTCAAAGTCACGTGAGTTGAAGCCTGAAGTCACGTGGGTTGAAGCCTGAAGTCACGTGGGTTAAAACCTGAACTTTTTGGATAACTATTGTGTCTTTTTTTTTATATTTGTGTTTGTTCGTCAGATGTTGCGTTTGGAACAAGTAGCTGCCAACATCAAAAGTGGTGACCGATCATTTTAAAAGTCACGTGGGTTGAAGCCTGAAGTCACGTGGGTTGAAGCCTGAAGTCACGTGGGTTGAAGCCTGGAGTCACGTGGGTTGGAGCCTGGAGTCACGTGGGTTCAAACCTGAACTTTTTGGATAACAATTGTGTCTTTTTTTCTATATTTGTGTTTGTTCGACAGATGTTGCGTTTGGAAAGAGTAGCTGCCAACTTCAAAAGTGGTGACCGATCGTTTTCAAAGTCACGTGGGTTGAAGCCTGAAGTCACGTGGGTTGAAGCCTGAAGTCACGTGGGTTGAAGCCTGAAGTCACGTGGGTTAAAACCTGAACTTTTTGGATAACTATTGTGTCTTTTTTTTTATATTTGTGTTTGTTCGTCAGATGTTGCGTTTGGAACAAGTAGCTGCCAACATCAAAAGTGGTGACCGATCATTTTAAAAGTCACGTGGGTTGAAGCCTGAAGTCACGTGGGTTGAAGCCTGAAGTCACGTGGGTTGAAGCCTGGAGTCACGTGGGTTGGAGCCTGGAGTCACGTGGGTTCAAACCTGAACTTTTTGGATAACAATTGTGTCTTTTTTTCTATATTTGTGTTTGTTCGACAGATGTTGCGTTTGGAAAGAGTAGCTGCCAACTTCAAAAGTGGTGACCGATCGTTTTCAAAGTCACGTGGGTTGAAGCCTGAAGTCACGTGGGTTGAAGCCTGAAGTCACGTGGGTTGAAGCCTGAAGTCACGTGGGTTAAAACCTGAACTTTTTGGATAACTATTGTGTTTTTTTTCTTCTATATTTGTGTTCGTTCGTCAGATGTTGCGTTTGGAACAAGTAGCTGCCAACATCAAAAGAGGTGACCGATCGTTTCGAAAGTCACGTGGGTTGAAGCCTGAAGTCACGTGGGTTGGAGCCTGGAGTCACGTGGGTTCAAACCTGAACTTTTTGGATAACAATTTCGTCATTTTTCATTGATATTTGTGTTCGTTCGTCAGATATTACGTTTGGAACAAGTAGCTGTCAACTCCAAAAGTGGTGACCGATCGTTTTGAAAGTCACGTGGGTTGAAGCCTGAAGTCACGTGGGTTGAAGCCTGATGTCACGTGGGTTAAAACCTGAACTTTTTGGATATCAATTGTGTCTTTTCTTCTATATTTGTGTTCGTTCGTCGGATGTTGCGTTTGGAACAAGTAGCTGCCAACATCAAAAGTGGTGACCGATCGTTTTAAAAGTCACGTGGGTTGAAGCCTGAAGTCACGTGGGTTGGAGCCTGAAGTCACGTGGGTTGAAGCCTGAAGTCACGTGGGTTGAAACCTGAACTTTTTGGATAACAATTGTGTCTTTTCTTCTATATTTGTGTTTGTTCTTCAGATGTTGCGTTTGGAACAAGTAGCTGCCAACATCAAAAGTGGTGACCGATCGTTTTGAAAGTCACGTGGGTTGAAGCCTGGAGTCACGTGGGTTGGAGCCTGGAGTCACGTGGGTTCAAACCTGAACTTTTTGGATAACAATTGTGTTTTTTTTTCTATATTCGTGTTCGTTCGTCAGATGTTGCGTTTGGAAAGAGTAGCTGCCAACTTCAAAAGTGGTGACCGATCGTTTTCAAAGTCACGTGGGTTGAAGCCAGAAGTCACGTGGGTTGAAGCCTGAAGTCACGTGGGATGAAGCCTGGAGTCACGTGGGTTAAAACCTGAACTTTTTGGATAACTATTGTGTCTTCTCTTCTGTATTTGTGTTCGTTCGTCAGATGTTGCGTTTGGAACAAGAAGCTGCCAACATCAAAAGTGGTGACCGATCGTTTCGAAAGACACGTGGGTTGAAGCCTGAAGTCACGTGGGTTGGAGCCTGGAATCACGTGGGTTCAAACCTGAACTTTTTGGATAACAATTGTGTCTTTTTTTCTATATTTGTGTTCGTTCGTCAGATGTTGCGTTTGGAAAGAGTAGCTGCCAACTTCTAAAGTGGTGACCGATCGTTTTCAAAGTCACGTGGTTGAAGCCTGAAGTCACGTGTGTTGGAGCCTGAAGTCACGTGGGTTGAAGCCTGAAGTCACGTGGGTTGAAACCTGAACTTTTTGAATACCAATTGTGTCTTTTCTTCTATATTTGTGTTTGTTCTTCAGATGTTGCGTTTGGAACAAGTAGCTGCCAACATCAAAAGTGGTGACCGATCGTTTCAAAAATCACGTGGGTTGAAGCCAGGAGTCACGTGGGTTGGAGCCTGAAGTCACGTGGGTTCAAACTTGATTTTCTTGGATAACAATTGTGTCTTTTCTTCTATATTTGTGTTCGTTCGTCAGATGTTGCGTTTGGAACAAGTAGCTGCCAACATCAAAAGTGGTGACCGATCGTTTCAAAAATCACGTGGGTTGAAGCCAGGAGTCACGTGGGTTGGAGCCTGAAGTCACGTGGGTTCAAACCTGAACTTTTTGGATAACAATTGTGTCTTTTTTTCTATATTTGTGTTCGTTCGTCAGATGTTGCGTTTGGAAAGAGTAGCTGCCAACTCCAAAAGTGGTGACCGATCGTTTTCAAAGTCACGTGGGTTGAAGCCTGAAGTCACGTGGGTTGAAGCCTGAAGTCACGTGGGTTGAAGCCTGAAGTCACGTGGGTTAAAACCTGAACTTTTTGGATAACTATTGTGTCTTTTTTTTATATTTGTGTTTGTTCCTCAGATGTTGCGTTTGGAACAAGTAGCTGCCAACTTCAAAAGTGGTGACCGATCGTTTTCAAAGTCACGTGGGTTGAAGCCTTGAGTCACGTGGGTTGGAGCCTGGAGTCACGTGGGTTCAAACCTGAACTTTTTGGATAACAATTGTGTCTTTTTTTCTATATTTGTGTTCGTTCGTCAGATGCTGCGTTTGAAAAGAGTAGCTGCCAACTTCAAAAGTGGTGACCGATCGTTTCCAAAGTCACGTGGGTTGAAGCCTGAAGTCACGTGGGTTGAAGCCTGGAGTCACGTGGGTTCAAACCTGATCTTTTTGGATAACAATTGTGTCTTTTTTTCTATATTTGTGTTCGTTCGTCAGATGTTGCGTTTGGAAAGAGTAGCTGCCAACTTCAAAAGTGGTGACCGATCGTTTTCAAAGTCACGTGGGTTGAAGCCTGAAGTCACGTGGGTTGGAGCCTGAAGTCACGTGGGTTGAAGCCTGAAGTCACGTGGGTTGAAACCTGAACTTTTTGGATAACAATTGTGTATTTTCTTCTATATTTGTGTTTGATCTTCAGATGTTGCGTTTGGAACAAGTAGCTGCCAACATCAAAAGTGGTGACCGATCGTTTTGAAAGTCACGTGGGTTGAAGCCTGAAGTCACGTGGGTTGGAGCCTGGAGTCACGTGGGGTCAAACCTGAACTTTTTGGATAACAATTTCGTCATTTTTTATTGATATTTGTGTTCGTTCGTCAGATGTTACGTTTGGAACAAGTAGCTGTCAACTCCAAAAGTGGTGACCGATCGTTTCGAAAGTCACGTGGGTTGAAGCCTTAAGTCACGTGGGGTGAAGCCTGGAGTCACGTGGGTTGGAGCCTGGAGTCACGTGGGTTCAAACCTGAACTTTTTGGATAACAATTGTGTCTTTTTTTCTATATTTGTGTTCGTTCGTCAGATGTTGCGTTTGGAAAGAGTAGCTGCCAACTTCAGAAGTGGTGACCGATCGTTTTCAAAGTCACGTGGGTTGAAGCCTGAAGTCACGTGGGTTTAAGCCCGAAGTCACGTGGGTTGAAGCCTGAAGTCACGTGGGTTAAAACCTGAACTTTTTGGATAACTATTGTGTCTTTTCTTCTATATTTGTGTTCCTTCGTCAGATGTTGCGTTTGGAACAAGTAGCTGCCAACATCAAAAGTGGTGACCGATCGTTTCAAAAGTCACGTGGGTTGAAGCCTGAAGTCACGTGGGTTGGAGCCTGGAGTCACGTGGGTTTAAACCTGAACTTTTCGGATAACAATTGTGTATTTTTTTCTATATTTGTGTTCGTTCGTCAGATGTTGCGTTTGGAAAGAGTAGCTGCCAACTTCAAAAGTGGTGACCGATCGTTTTCAAAGTCACGTGGGTTGAAGCCTGAAGTCACGTGGGTTGAAGCCTGAAGTCACGTGGGTTGAAGCCTGAAGTCACGTGGGTTGAAGCCTGAAGTCACGTGGGTTAAAACCTGAACTTTTTGGATAACTATTGTGTCTTTTTTTTTATATTTGTGTTTGTTCGTCAGATGTTGCGTTTGGAACAAGTAGCTGCCAACTTCAAAAGTGGTGACCGATCGTTTTCAAAGTCACGTGGGTTGAAGCCTGAAGTCACGTGGGTTGGAGCCTGGAGTCACGTGGGTTGGAGCCTGAAGTCACGTGGGTTGGAACCTGAACTTTTTGGATAACAATTGTGTCTTTTCTTCTATATTTGTGTTTGATCTTCAGAGGTTGCGTTTGGAACAAGTAGCTGCCAACATCAAAAGTGGTGACCGATCGTTTTGAAAGTCTCGTGGGTTGAAGCCTGAAGTCACGTGGGTTGGAGCCTGGAGTCACGTGGGGTCAAACCTGAACTTTTTGGATAACAATTTCGTCATTTTTTATTGATATTTGTGTTCGTTCGTCAGATGTTACGTTTGGAACAAGTAGCTGTCAACTCCAAGAGTGGTGACCGATCGTTTCGAAAGTCACGTGGGCTGAAGCCTTAAGTCACGTGGGTTGAAGCCTGGAGTCACGTGGGTTGGAGCCTGGAGTCACGTGGGTTCGAACCTGAACTTTTTGGATAACAATTGTGTCTTTTTTTCTATATTTGTGTTCGTTCGTCAGATGTTGCGTTTGGAAAGAGTAGCTGCCAACTTCAGAAGTGGTGACCGATCGTTTTCAAAGTCACGTGGGTTGAAGCCTGAAGTCACGTGGGTTGAAGCCCGAAGTCACGTGGGTTGAAACCTGAAGTCACGTGGGTTAAAACCTGAACTTTTTGGATAACTATTGTGTCTTTTCTTCTATATTTGTGTTGCTTCGTCAGATGTTGCGTTTGGAACAAGTAGCTGCCAACATCAAAAGTGGTGACCGATCGTTTCAAAAGTCACGTGGGTTGAAGCCTGAAGTCACGTGGGTTGGAGCCTGGAGTCACGTGGGTTCAAACCTGAACTTTTTGGATAACAATTGCGTCTTTTTTTCTATATTTGCGATCGTTCGTCAGATGTTGCGTTTGGAACAAGTAGCTGCCAACATCAAAAGTGGTGACCGATCGTTTTAAAAGTCACGTGGGTTGAAGCCTTGAGTCACGTGGGTTGGAGCCTGGAGTCACGTGGGTTCAAACCTGAACTTTTTGGATAACAATTGTGTCTTTTTTTCTATATTTGTGTTCGTTCGTCAGATGCTGCGTTTGAAAAGAGTAGCTGCCAACTTCAAAAGTGGTGACCGATCGATTCCAAAGTCACGTGGGTTGAAGCCTGAAGTCACGTGGGTTGAAGCCTGGAGTCACGTGGGTTCAAACCTGATCTTTTTGGATAACAATTGTGTCTTTTTTTCTATATTTGTGTTCGTTCGTCAGATGTTGCGTTTGGAAAGAGTAGCTGCCAACTTCAAAAGTGGTGACCGATCGTTTTCAAAGTCACGTGGGTTGAAGCCTGAAGTCACGTGGGTTGGAGCCTAAAGTCACGTGGGTTGAAGCCTGAAGTCACGTGGGTTGAAACCTGAACTTTTTGGATAACAATTGTGTCTTTTCTTCTATATTTGTGTTTGATCTTCAGATGTTGCGTTTGGAACAAGTTGCTGCCAACATCAAAAGTGGTGACCGATCGTTTTGAAAGTCACGTGGGTTGAAGCCTGAAGTCACGTGAGTTGGAGCCTGGAGTCACGTGGGGTCAAACCTGAACTTTTTGGATAACAATTTCGTCATTTTTTATTGATATTTGTGTTCGTTCGTCAGATGTTACGTTTGGAACAAGTAGCTGTCAACTCCAAAAGTGGTGACCGATCGTTTCGAAAGTCACGTGGGTTGAAGCCTTAAGTCACGTGGGGTGAAGCCTGGAGTCACGTGGGTTGGAGCCTGGAGTCACGTGGGTTCAAACCTGAACTTTTTGGATAACAATTGTGTCTTTTTTTCTATATTTGTGTTCGTTCGTCAGATGTTGCGTTTGGAAAGAGTAGCTGCCAACTTCAGAAGTGGTGACCGATCGTTTTCAAAGTCACGTGGGTTGAAGCCTGAAGTCACGTGGGTTGAAGCCCAAAGTCACGTGGGTTGAAGCCTGAAGTCACGTGGGTTAAAACCTGAACTTTTTGGATAACTATTGTGTCTTTTCTTCTATATTTGTGTTCCTTCGTCAGATGTTGCGTTTGGAACAAGTAGCTGCCAACATCAAAAGTGGTGACCGATCGTTTCAAAAGTCACGTGGGTTGAAGCCTGAAGTCACGTGGGTTGGAGCCTGGAGTCACGTGGGTTTAAACCTGAACTTTTCGGATAACAATTGTGTATTTTTTTCTATATTTGTGTTCGTTCGTCAGATGTTGCGTTTGGAAAGAGTAGCTGCCAACTTCAAAAGTGGTGACCGATCGTTTTCAAAGTCACGTGGGTTGAAGCCTGAAGTCACGTGGGTTGAAGCCTGAAGTCACGTGGGTTGAAGCCTGAAGTCACGTGGGTTAAAACCTGAACTTTTTGGATAACTATTGTGTCTTTTTTTTTATATTTGTGTTTGTTCGTCAGATGTTGCGTTTGGAACAAGTAGCTGCCAACTTCAAAAGTGGTGACCGATCGTTTTCAAAGTCACGTGGGTTGAAGCCTGAAGTCACGTGGGTTGGAGCCTGGAGTCACGTGGGTTGAAGCCTGAAGTCACGTGGGTTTAAACCTGAACTTTTTGGATAACAATTGTGTCTTTTCTTTTATATTTGTGTTCGTTCGTCAGATGTTGCGTTTGGAACAAGTAGCTGCCAACATCAAAAGTGGTGACCGATCGTTCTGAAAGTCACGTGAGTTGAAGCCTGAAGTCACGTGGGTTGAAGCCTGACGTCACGTGGGTTAAAACCTGAACTTTTTGGATAACAATTGTGTCTTTTCTTCTATATTTGTGTTCGTTCGTCAGATGTTGCGTTTGGAACAAGTAGCTGCCAACATCAAAAGTGGTGACCGATCGTTTTAAAAGTCACGTGGGTTGAAGCCTGGAGCACGTGGGTTGGAGCCTGGAGTCACGTGGGTTCAAACCTGAACTTTTTGGATAACAATTGTGTCTTTTTTTCTATATTTGTGTTCGTTCGTCAGATGTTGCGTTTGGAACAAGTAGCTGCCAACATCAAAAGTGGTGACCGATCGTTTCGAAAGTCACGTGGGTTGAAGCCTGAAGTCACGTGGGTTGAAGCCTGGAGTCACGTTGGTTGGAGCCTGGAGTCACGTGGGTTCAAACCTGAACTTTTTGGATAACAATTGTGTCTTTTTTTCTATATTTGTGTTCGTCCGTCAGATGTTGCGTTTGGAAAGAGTAGCTGCCAACTTCAGAAGTGGTGACCGATCGTTTTCAAAGTCACGTGGGTTGAAGCCTGAAGTCACGTGGGTTGAAGCCTGAAGTCACGTGGGTTGAAACCTGAACTTTTTGGATAACAATTGTGTCTTTTCTTCTATATTTGTGTTTGTTCTTCAGATATTGCGTTTGGAACAAGTAGCTGCCAACATCAAAAGTGGTGACCGATCGTTTTAAAAGTCACGTGGGTTGAAGCCTGGAGTCACGTGGGTTGGAGCCTGGAGTCACGTGGGTTCAAACCTGAACTTTCTGGATAACAATTGTGTCTTTTTTTCTATATTTGTGTTCGTTCGTCAGATGTTGCGTTTGAAAAAAATAGCTGCCAACTTTAAAAGTGGTGACCGATCGTTTTCAAAGTCACGTGGGTTGAAGCCTGAAGTCACGTGGGTTGAAGCCTGGAGTCACGTGGGTTCAAACCTGAACTTTTTGGATAACAATTGTGTCTTTTTTTCTATATTTGTGTTCGTTCGTCAGATGTTGCGTTTGAAAAGAGTAGCTGCCAACTTAAAAAGTGGTGACCGATTGTTTCCAAAGTCACGTGGGTTGAAGCCTGAAGTCACGTGGGTTGGAGCCTGGAGTCACGTGGGTTCAAACCTGAACTTTTTGGATAACAATTGTGTCTTTTCTTCTATATTTGTGTTCGTTCGTCAGATGTTGCGTTCGGAAAGAGTAGCTGCCAACTTCAAAAGTGGTGACCGATCGTTTTCAAAGTCACGTGGGTTGAAGCCCGAAGTCACGTGGGTTGAAGCCTGAAGTCACGTGGGTTAAAACCTGAACTTTTTGGATAACTATTGTGTCTTTTTTTTTATATTTGTGTTCGTTCGTCAGATGCTGCGTTTGAAAAGAGTAGCTGCCAACTTCAAAAGTGGTGACCGATCGTTTTCAAAGTCACGTGGGTTGAAGCCTGAGGTCACGTGGGTTGAAGCCTGAAGTCACGTGGGTTGAAGCCTGAAGTCACGTGGGTTAAAACCTGAACTTTTTGGATAACTATTGTGTCTTTTTTTTTATATTTGTGTTTGTTCCTCAGATGTTGCGTTTGGAACAAATAGCTGCCAACATCAAAAGTGGTGACCGATCGTTTTGAAAGTCACGTGGGCTGAAGCCTGAAGTCACGTGGGTTGAAGCCTGACGTCACGTGGGTTGAAACCTGAACTTTTTGGATAACAATTGTGTCTTTTCTTCTATATTTGTGTTCGTTCGTCAGATGTTGCGTTTGGAACAAGTAGCTGCCAACATCAAAAGTGGTGACCGATCGTTTTAAAAGTCACGTGGGTTGAAGCCTTGAGTCACGTGGGTTGGAGCCTGGAGTCACGTGGGTTCAAACCTGAACTTTTTGGATAACAATTGTGTCTTTTTTTCTATATTTGTGTTCGTTCGTCAGATGCTGCGTTTGAAAAGAGTAGCTGCCAACTTCAAAAGTGGTGACCGATCGTTTCCAAAGTCACGTGGGTTGAAGCCTGAAGTCACGTGGGTTGAAGCCTGGAGTCACGTGGGTTCAAATCTGATCTTTTTGGATAACAATTGTGTCTTTTTTTCTATATTTGTGTTCGTTCGTCAGATGTTGCGTTTGGAAAGAGTAGCTGCCAACTTCAAAAGTGGTGACCGATCGTTTTCAAAGTCACGTGGGTTGAAGCCTGAAGTCACGTGGGTTGGAGCCTGAAGTCACGTGGGTTGAAGCCTGAAGTCACGTGGGTTGGAACCTGAACTTTTTGGATAACAATTGTGTCTTTTCTTCTATATTTGTGTTTGATCTTCAGAGGTTGCGTTTGGAACAAGTAGCTGCCAACATCAAAAGTGGTGACCGATCGTTTTGAAAGTCTCGTGGGTTGAAGCCTGAAGTCACGTGGGTTGGAGCCTGGAGTCACGTGGGGTCAAACCTGAACTTTTTGGATAACAATTTCGTCATTTTTTATTGATATTTGTGTTCGTTCGTCAGATGTTACGTTTGGAACAAGTAGCTGTCAACTCCAAGAGTGGTGACCGATCGTTTCGAAAGTCACGTGGGTTGAAGCCTTAAGTCACGTGGGTTGAAGCCTGGAGTCACGTGGGTTGGAGCCTGGAGTCACGTGGGTTCGAACCTGAACTTTTTGGATAACAATTGTGTCTTTTTTTCTATATTTGTGTTCGTTCGTCAGATGTTGCGTTTGGAAAGAGTAGCTGCCAACTTCAGAAGTGGTGACCGATCGTTTTCAAAGTCACGTGGGTTGAAGCCTGAAGTCACGTGGGTTGAAGCCCGAAGTCACGTGGGTTGAAACCTGAAGTCACGTGGGTTAAAACCTGAACTTTTTGGATAACTATTGTGTCTTTTCTTCTATATTTGTGTTGCTTCGTCAGATGTTGCGTTTGGAACAAGTAGCTGCCAACATCAAAAGTGGTGACCGATCGTTTCAAAAGTCACGTGGGTTGAAGCCTGAAGTCACGTGGGTTGGAGCCTGGAGTCACGTGGGTTCAAACCTGAACTTTTTGGATAACAATTGCGTCTTTTTTTCTATATTTGCGATCGTTCGTCAGATGTTGCGTTTGGAACAAGTAGCTGCCAACATCAAAAGTGGTGACCGATCGTTTTAAAAGTCACGTGGGTTGAAGCCTTGAGTCACGTGGGTTGGAGCCTGGAGTCACGTGGGTTCAAACCTGAACTTTTTGGATAACAATTGTGTCTTTTTTTCTATATTTGTGTTCGTTCGTCAGATGCTGCGTTTGAAAAGAGTAGCTGCCAACTTCAAAAGTGGTGACCGATCGATTCCAAAGTCACGTGGGTTGAAGCCTGAAGTCACGTGGGTTGAAGCCTGGAGTCACGTGGGTTCAAACCTGATCTTTTTGGATAACAATTGTGTCTTTTTTTCTATATTTGTGTTCGTTCGTCAGATGTTGCGTTTGGAAAGAGTAGCTGCCAACTTCAAAAGTGGTGACCGATCGTTTTCAAAGTCACGTGGGTTGAAGCCTGAAGTCACGTGGGTTGGAGCCTGAAGTCACGTGGGTTGAAGCCTGAAGTCACGTGGGTTGAAACCTGAACTTTTTGGATAACAATTGTGTCTTTTCTTCTATATTTGTGTTTGATCTTCAGATGTTGCGTTTGGAACAAGTTGCTGCCAACATCAAAAGTGGTGACCGATCGTTTTGAAAGTCACGTGGGTTGAAGCCTGAAGTCACGTGAGTTGGAGCCTGGAGTCACGTGGGGTCAAACCTGAACTTTTTGGATAACAATTTCGTCATTTTTTATTGATATTTGTGTTCGTTCGTCAGATGTTACGTTTGGAACAAGTAGCTGTCAACTCCAAAAGTGGTGACCGATCGTTTCGAAAGTCACGTGGGTTGAAGCCTTAAGTCACGTGGGTTGAAGCCTGGAGTCACGTGGGTTGGAGCCTGGAGTCACGTGGGTTCAAACCTGAACTTTTTGGATAACAATTGTGTCTTTTTTTCTATATTTGTGTTCGTTCGTCAGATGTTGCGTTTGGAAAGAGTAGCTGCCAACTTCAGAAGTGGTGACCGATCGTTCTCAAAGTCACGTGGGTTGAAGCCTGAAGTCACGTGGGTTGAAGCCCGAAGTCACGTGGGTTGAAGCCTGAAGTCACGTGGGTTAAAACCTGAACTTTTTGGATAACTATTGTGTCTTTTCTTCTATATTTGTGTTCCTTCGTCAGATGTTGCGTTTGGAACAAGTAGCTGCCAACATCAAAAGTGGTGACCGATCGTTTCAAAAGTCACGTGGGTTGAAGCCTGAAGTCACGTGGGTTGGAGCCTGGAGTCACGTGGGTTCAAACCTGAACTTTTCGGATAACAATTGTGTATTTTTTCCTATATTTGTGTTCGTTCGTCAGATGTTGCGTTTGGAAAGAGTAGCTGCCAACTTCAAAAGTGGTGACCGATCGTTTTCAAAGTCACGTGGGTTGAAGCCTGAAGTCACGTGGGTTGAAGCCTGAAGTCACGTGGGTTGAAGCCTGAAGTCACGTGGGTTGAAGCCTGAAGTCACGTGGGTTGAAACCTGAACTTTTTGGATAACTATTGTGTCTTTTTTTTTATATTTGTGTTTGTTCGTCATATGTTGCGTTTGGAACAAGTAGCTGCCAACTTCAAAAGTGGTGACCGATCGTTTTCAAAGTCACGTGGGTTGAAGCCTGAAGTCACGTGGGTTGGAGCCTGGAGTCACGTGGGTTGAAGCCTGAAGTCACGTGGGTTTAAACCTGAACTTTTTGGATAACAATTGTGTCTTTTCTTTTATATTTGTGTTCGTTCGGCAGATGTTGCGTTTGGAACAAGTAGCTGCCAACATCAGAAAGTGGTGACCGATCGTTCTGAAAGTCACGTAGGTTGAAGCCTGAAGTCACGTGGGTTGAAGCCTGACGTCACGTGGGTTAAAACCTGAACTCTTTGGATAACAATTGTGTCTTTTCTTCTATATTTGTGTTCGTTCGTCAGATGTTGCGTTTGGAACAAGTAGCTGCCAACATCAAAAGTGGTGACCGATCGTTTTAAAAGTCACGTGGGTTGAAGCCTGGAGTCACGTGGGTTGGAGCCTGGAGTCACGTGGGTTCAAACCTGAACTTTTTGGATAACAATTGTGTCTTTTTTTCTATATTTGTGTTCGTTCGTCAGATGTTGCGTTTGAAAAGAGTAGCTGCCAACTTTAAAAGTGGTGACCGATCGTTTTCAAAGTCACGTGGGTTGAAGCCTGAAGTCACGTGGGTTGAAGCCTGAAGTCACGTGGGTTGAAGCCTGAAGTCACGTGGGTTGAAACCTAAACTTTTTGGATAACAATTGTGTCTTTTCTTCTATATTTGTGTTTGATCTTCAGATGTTGCGTTTAGAACAAGTAGCTGCCAACATCAAAAGTGGTGACCGATCGTTTTGAAAGTCACGTGGGTTGAAGCCTGAAGTCACGTGGGTTGGAGCCTGGAGTCACGTGGGTTCAAACCTGAACTTTTTGGATAACAATTTCGTCATTTTTTATTGATATCTGTGTTCGTTCGTCAGATGTTACGTTTGGAACAAGTAGCTGTCAACTCCAAAAGTGGTGACCGATCGTTTCGAAAGTCACGTGGGTTGAAGCCTGAAGTCACGTGGGTTGAAGCCTGGAGTCACGTTGGTTGGAGCCTGGAGTCACGTGGGTTCAAACCTGAACTTTTTGGATAACAATTGTGTCTTTTTTTCTATATTTGTGTTCGTTCGTCAGATGTTGCGTTTGGAAAGAGTAGCTGCCAACTTCAGAAGTGGTGACCGATCGTTTTCAAAGTCACGTGGGTTGAAGCCTGAAGTCACGTGGGTTGAAGCCTGAAGTCACGTGGGTTGAAGCCTGAAGTCACGTGGGTTAAAACCTGAACTTTTTGGATAACTATTGTGTCTTTTCTTCTATATTTGTGTTCGTTCGTCAGATGTTGCGTTTGGAACAAGTAGCTGCCAACATCAAAAGTGGTGACCGATCGTATCAAAAGTCACGTGGGTTGAAGCCTGAAGTCACGTGGGTTGGAGCCTGGAGTCACGTGGGTTCAAACCTGAACTTTTCGGATAACAATTGTGTATTTTTTTCTATATTTGTGTTCGTTCGTCAGATGTTGCGTTTGGAAAGAGTAGCTGCCAACTTCAAAAGTGGTGACCGATCGTTTTCAAAGTCACGTGGGTTGAAGCCTGAAGTCACGTGGGTTGGAGCCTGAAGTCACGTGGGTTGAAGCCTGAAGTCACGTGGGTTGAAGCCTGAAGTCACGTGGGTTAAAAACTGAACTTTTTGGATAACTATTGTGTCTTTTTTTTTATATTTGTGTTTGTTCGTCAGATGTTGCGTTTGGAACAAGTAGCTGCCAACTTCAAAAGTGGTGACCGATCGTTTTCAAAGTCACGTGGGTTGAAGCCTGAAGTCACGTGGGTTGGAGCCTGAAGTCACGTGGGTTGAAGCCTGAAGTCACGTGGGTTTAAACCTGAACTTTTTGGATAACAATTGTGTCTTTTCTTTCATATTTGTGTTCGTTCGTCAGATGTTGCGTTTGGAACAAGTAGCTGCCAACATCAAAAGTGGTGACCGATCGTTCTGAAAGTCACGTGGGTTGAAGCCTGAAGCCACGTGGGTTGAAGCCTGACGTCACGTGGATTAAAACCTGAACTTTTTGGATAACAATTGTGTCTTTTCTTCTATATTTGTGTTCGTTCGTCAGATGTTGCGTTTGGAACAAGTAGCTGCCAACATCAAAAGTGGTGACCGATCGTTTTAAAAGTCACGTGGGTTGAAGCCTGGAGTCACGTGGGTTGGAACCTGGAGTCACGTGGGTTCAAACCTGAACTTTTTGGATAACAATTGTGTCTTTTTTTCTATATTTGTGTTCGTTCGTCAGATGTTGCGTTTGAAAAGAGTAGCTGCCAACTTTAAAAGTGGTGACCGATCGTTTTCAAAGTCACGTGGGTTGAAGCCTGAAGTCACGTGGGTTGAAGCCTGGAGTCACGTGGGTTCAAACCTGAACTTTTTGGATAACAATTGTAGCTTTTTTTCTATATTTGTGTTCGTTCGTCAGATGTTGCGTTTGAAAAGAGTAGCTGCCAACTTAAAAAGTGGTGACCGATCGTTTTCAAAGTCACGTGGGTTGAAGCCTGAAGCCACGTGGGTTGGAGCCTGGAGTCACGTGGGTTCAAACCTGAACTTTTTGGATAACAATTGTGTCTTTTTTTCTATATTTGTGTTCGTTCGTCAGATGTTGCGTTCGGAAAGAGTAGCTGCCAACTTCAAAAGTGGTGACCGATCGTTTTCAAAGTCACGTGAGTTGAAGCCTGAAGTCACGTGGGTTGAAGCCTGAAGTCACGTGGGTTAAAACCTGAACTTTTTGGATAACTATTGTGTCTTTTTTTTTATATTTGTGTTTGTTCGTCAGATGTTGCGTTTGGAACAAGTAGCTGCCAACATCAAAAGTGGTGACCGATCATTTTAAAAGTCACGTGGGTTGAAGCCTGAAGTCACGTGGGTTGAAGCCTGAAGTCACGTGGGTTGAAGCCTGGAGTCACGTGGGTTGGAGCCTGGAGTCACGTGGGTTCAAACCTGAACTTTTTGGATAACAATTGTGTCTTTTTTTCTATATTTGTGTTTGTTCGACAGATGTTGCGTTTGGAAAGAGTAGCTGCCAACTTCAAAAGTGGTGACCGATCGTTTTCAAAGTCACGTGGGTTGAAGCCTGAAGTCACGTGGGTTGAAGCCTGAAGTCACGTGGGTTGAAGCCTGAAGTCACGTGGGTTGAAGCCTGGAGTCACGTGGGTTGGAGCCTGGAGTCACGTGGGTTCAAACCTGAACTTTTCGGATAACAATTGTGTATTTTTTCCTATATTTGTGTTCGTTCGTCAGATGTTGCGTTTGGGAAGAGTAGCTGCCAACTTCAAAAGTGGTGACCGATCGTTTTCAAAGTCACGTGGGTTGAAGCCTGAAGTCACGTGGGTTGAAGCCTGAAGTCACGTGGGTTGAAGCCTGAAGTCACGTGGGTTGAAGCCTGAAGTCACGTGGGTTGAAGCCTGAAGTCACGTGGGTTGAAACCTGAACTTTTTGGATAACTATTGTGTCTTTTTTTTTATATTTGTGTTTGTTCGTCATATGTTGCGTTTGGAACAAGTAGCTGCCAACTTCAAAAGTGGTGACCGATCGTTTTCAAAGTCACGTGGGTTGAAGCCTGAAGTCACGTGGGTTGGAGCCTGGAGTCACGTGGGTTGAAGCCTGAAGTCACGTGGGTTTAAACCTGAACTTTTTGGATAACAATTGTGTCTTTTCTTTTATATTTGTGTTCGTTCGGCAGATGTTGCGTTTGGAACAAGTAGCTGCCAACATCAGAAAGTGGTGACCGATCGTTCTGAAAGTCACGTAGGTTGAAGCCTGAAGTCACGTGGGTTGAAGCCTGACGTCACGTGGGTTAAAACCTGAACTCTTTGGATAACAATTGTGTCTTTTCTTCTATATTTGTGTTCGTTCGTCAGATGTTGCGTTTGGAACAAGTAGCTGCCAACATCAAAAGTGGTGACCGATCGTTTTAAAAGTCACGTGGGTTGAAGCCTGGAGTCACGTGGGTTGGAGCCTGGAGTCACGTGGGTTCAAACCTGAACTTTTTGGATAACAATTGTGTCTTTTTTTCTATATTTGTGTTCGTTCGTCAGATGTTGCGTTTGAAAAGAGTAGCTGCCAACTTTAAAAGTGGTGACCGATCGTTTTCAAAGTCACGTGGGTTGAAGCCTGAAGTCACGTGGGTTGAAGCCTGAAGTCACGTGGGTTGAAGCCTGAAGTCACGTGGGTTGAAACCTAAACTTTTTGGATAACAATTGTGTCTTTTCTTCTATATTTGTGTTTGATCTTCAGATGTTGCGTTTAGAACAAGTAGCTGCCAACATCAAAAGTGGTGACCGATCGTTTTGAAAGTCACGTGGGTTGAAGCCTGAAGTCACGTGGGTTGGAGCCTGGAGTCACGTGGGTTCAAACCTGAACTTTTTGGATAACAATTTCGTCATTTTTTATTGATATCTGTGTTCGTTCGTCAGATGTTACGTTTGGAACAAGTAGCTGTCAACTCCAAAAGTGGTGACCGATCGTTTCGAAAGTCACGTGGGTTGAAGCCTGAAGTCACGTGGGTTGAAGCCTGGAGTCACGTTGGTTGGAGCCTGGAGTCACGTGGGTTCAAACCTGAACTTTTTGGATAACAATTGTGTCTTTTTTTCTATATTTGTGTTCGTTCGTCAGATGTTGCGTTTGGAAAGAGTAGCTGCCAACTTCAGAAGTGGTGACCGATCGTTTTCAAAGTCACGTGGGTTGAAGCCTGAAGTCACGTGGGTTGAAGCCTGAAGTCACGTGGGTTGAAGCCTGAAGTCACGTGGGTTAAAACCTGAACTTTTTGGATAACTATTGTGTCTTTTCTTCTATATTTGTGTTCGTTCGTCAGATGTTGCGTTTGGAACAAGTAGCTGCCAACATCAAAAGTGGTGACCGATCGTATCAAAAGTCACGTGGGTTGAAGCCTGAAGTCACGTGGGTTGGAGCCTGGAGTCACGTGGGTTCAAACCTGAACTTTTCGGATAACAATTGTGTATTTTTTTCTATATTTGTGTTCGTTCGTCAGATGTTGCGTTTGGAAAGAGTAGCTGCCAACTTCAAAAGTGGTGACCGATCGTTTTCAAAGTCACGTGGGTTGAAGCCTGAAGTCACGTGGGTTGGAGCCTGAAGTCACGTGGGTTGAAGCCTGAAGTCACGTGGGTTGAAGCCTGAAGTCACGTGGGTTAAAACCTGAACTTTTTGGATAACTATTGTGTCTTTTTTCTTATATTTGTGTTTGTTCGTCAGATGTTGCGTTTGGAACAAGTAGCTGCCAACTTCAAAAGTGGTGACCGATCGTTTTCAAAGTCACGTGGGTTGAAGCCTGAAGTCACGTGGGTTGGAGCCTGAAGTCACGTGGGTTGAAGCCTGAAGTCACGTGGGTTTAAACCTGAACTTTTTGGATAACAATTGTGTCTTTTCTTTCATATTTGTGTTCGTTCGTCAGATGTTGCGTTTGGAACAAGTAGCTGCCAACATCAAAAGTGGTGACCGATCGTTCTGAAAGTCACGTGGGTTGAAGCCTGAAGCCACGTGGGTTGAAGCCTGACGTCACGTGGATTAAAACCTGAACTTTTTGGATAACAATTGTGTCTTTTCTTCTATATTTGTGTTCGTTCTTCAGATGTTGCGTTTGGAACAAGTAGCTGCCAACATCAAAAGTGGTGACCGATCGTTTTAAAAGTCACGTGGGTTGAAGCCTGGAGTCACGTGGGTTGGAACCTGGAGTCACGTGGGTTCAAACCTGAACTTTTTGGATAACAATTGTGTCTTTTTTTCTATATTTGTGTTCGTTCGTCAGATGTTGCGTTTGAAAAGAGTAGCTGCCAACTTTAAAAGTGGTGACCGATCGTTTTCAAAGTCACGTGGGTTGAAGCCTGAAGTCACGTGGGTTGAAGCCTGGAGTCACGTGGGTTCAAACCTGAACTTTTTGGATAACAATTGTAGCTTTTTTTCTATATTTGTGTTCGTTCGTCAGATGTTGCGTTTGAAAAGAGTAGCTGCCAACTTAAAAAGTGGTGACCGATCGTTTTCAAAGTCACGTGGGTTGAAGCCTGAAGCCACGTGGGTTGGAGCCTGGAGTCACGTGGGTTCAAACCTGAACTTTTTGGATAACAATTGTGTCTTTTTTTCTATATTTGTGTTCGTTCGTCAGATGTTGCGTTCGGAAAGAGTAGCTGCCAACTTCAAAAGTGGTGACCGATCGTTTTCAAAGTCACGTGAGTTGAAGCCTGAAGTCACGTGGGTTGAAGCCTGAAGTCACGTGGGTTAAAACCTGAACTTTTTGGATAACTATTGTGTCTTTTTTTTTATATTTGTGTTTGTTCGTCAGATGTTGCGTTTGGAACAAGTAGCTGCCAACATCAAAAGTGGTGACCGATCATTTTAAAAGTCACGTGGGTTGAAGCCTGAAGTCACGTGGGTTGAAGCCTGAAGTCACGTGGGTTGAAGCCTGGAGTCACGTGGGTTGGAGCCTGGAGTCACGTGGGTTCAAACCTGAACTTTTTGGATAACAATTGTGTCTTTTTTTCTATATTTGTGTTTGTTCGACAGATGTTGCGTTTGGAAAGAGTAGCTGCCAACTTCAAAAGTGGTGACCGATCGTTTTCAAAGTCACGTGGGTTGAAGCCTGAAGTCACGTGGGTTGAAGCCTGAAGTCACGTGGGTTGAAGCCTGAAGTCACGTGGGTTAAAACCTGAACTTTTTGGATAACTATTGTGTCTTTTTTTTTATATTTGTGTTTGTTCGTCAGATGTTGCGTTTGGAACAAGTAGCTGCCAACATCAAAAGTGGTGACCGATCATTTTAAAAGTCACGTGGGTTGAAGCCTGAAGTCACGTGGGTTGAAGCCTGAAGTCACGTGGGTTGAAGCCTGGAGTCACGTGGGTTGGAGCCTGGAGTCACGTGGGTTCAAACCTGAACTTTTTGGATAACAATTGTGTCTTTTTTTCTATATTTGTGTTTGTTCGACAGATGTTGCGTTTGGAAAGAGTAGCTGCCAACTTCAAAAGTGGTGACCGATCGTTTTCAAAGTCACGTGGGTTGAAGCCTGAAGTCACGTGGGTTGAAGCCTGAAGTCACGTGGGTTGAAGCCTGAAGTCACGTGGGTTAAAACCTGAACTTTTTGGATAACTATTGTGTTTTTTTTCTTCTATATTTGTGTTCGTTCGTCAGATGTTGCGTTTGGAACAAGTAGCTGCCAACATCAAAAGAGGTGACCGATCGTTTCGAAAGTCACGTGGGTTGAAGCCTGAAGTCACGTGGGTTGGAGCCTGGAGTCACGTGGGTTCAAACCTGAACTTTTTGGATAACAATTTCGTCATTTTTCATTGATATTTGTGTTCGTTCGTCAGATATTACGTTTGGAACAAGTAGCTGTCAACTCCAAAAGTGGTGACCGATCGTTTTGAAAGTCACGTGGGTTGAAGCCTGAAGTCACGTGGGTTGAAGCCTGATGTCACGTGGGTTAAAACCTGAACTTTTTGGATATCAATTGTGTCTTTTCTTCTATATTTGTGTTCGTTCGTCGGATGTTGCGTTTGGAACAAGTAGCTGCCAACATCAAAAGTGGTGACCGATCGTTTTAAAAGTCACGTGGGTTGAAGCCTGAAGTCACGTGGGTTGGAGCCTGAAGTCACGTGGGTTGAAGCCTGAAGTCACGTGGGTTGAAACCTGAACTTTTTGGATAACAATTGTGTCTTTTCTTCTATATTTGTGTTTGTTCTTCAGATGTTGCGTTTGGAACAAGTAGCTGCCAACATCAAAAGTGGTGACCGATCGTTTTGAAAGTCACGTGGGTTGAAGCCTGGAGTCACGTGGGTTGGAGCCTGGAGTCACGTGGGTTCAAACCTGAACTTTTTGGATAACAATTGTGTTTTTTTTTCTATATTCGTGTTCGTTCGTCAGATGTTGCGTTTGGAAAGAGTAGCTGCCAACTTCAAAAGTGGTGACCGATCGTTTTCAAAGTCACGTGGGTTGAAGCCAGAAGTCACGTGGGTTGAAGCCTGAAGTCACGTGGGATGAAGCCTGGAGTCACGTGGGTTAAAACCTGAACTTTTTGGATAACTATTGTGTCTTCTCTTCTGTATTTGTGTTCGTTCGTCAGATGTTGCGTTTGGAACAAGAAGCTGCCAACATCAAAAGTGGTGACCGATCGTTTCGAAAGTCACGTGGGTTGAAGCCTGAAGTCACGTGGGTTGGAGCCTGGAATCACGTGGGTTCAAACCTGAACTTTTTGGATAACAATTGTGTCTTTTTTTCTATATTTGTGTTCGTTCGTCAGATGTTGCGTTTGGAAAGAGTAGCTGCCAACTTCTAAAGTGGTGACCGATCGTTTTCAAAGTCACGTGGTTGAAGCCTGAAGTCACGTGTGTTGGAGCCTGAAGTCACGTGGGTTGAAGCCTGAAGTCACGTGGGTTGAAACCTGAACTTTTTGAATACCAATTGTGTCTTTTCTTCTATATTTGTGTTTGTTCTTCAGATGTTGCGTTTGGAACAAGTAGCTGCCAACATCAAAAGTGGTGACCGATCGTTTCAAAAATCACGTGGGTTGAAGCCAGGAGTCACGTGGGTTGGAGCCTGAAGTCACGTGGGTTCAAACTTGATTTTCTTGGATAACAATTGTGTCTTTTCTTCTATATTTGTGTTCGTTCGTCAGATGTTGCGTTTGGAACAAGTAGCTGCCAACATCAAAAGTGGTGACCGATCGTTTCAAAAATCACGTGGGTTGAAGCCAGGAGTCACGTGGGTTGGAGCCTGAAGTCACGTGGGTTCAAACCTGAACTTTTTGGATAACAATTGTGTCTTTTTTTCTATATTTGTGTTCGTTCGTCAGATGTTGCGTTTGGAAAGAGTAGCTGCCAACTCCAAAAGTGGTGACCGATCGTTTTCAAAGTCACGTGGGTTGAAGCCTGAAGTCACGTGGGTTAAAGCCTGAAGTCACGTGGGTTGAAGCCTGAAGTCACGTGGGTTAAAACCTGAACTTTTTGGATAACTATTGTGTCTTTTTTTTATATTTGTGTTTGTTCCTCAGATGTTGCGTTTGGAACAAGTAGCTGCCAACTTCAAAAGTGGTGACCGATCGTTTTCAAAGTCACGTGGGTTGAAGCCTTGAGTCACGTGGGTTGGAGCCTGGAGTCACGTGGGTTCAAACCTGAACTTTTTGGATAACAATTGTGTCTTTTTTTCTATATTTGTGTTCGTTCGTCAGATGCTGCGTTTGAAAAGAGTAGCTGCCAACTTCAAAAGTGGTGACCGATCGTTTCCAAAGTCACGTGGGTTGAAGCCTGAAGTCACGTGGGTTGAAGCCTGGAGTCACGTGGGTTCAAACCTGATCTTTTTGGATAACAATTGTGTCTTTTTTTCTATATTTGTGTTCGTTCGTCAGATGTTGCGTTTGGAAAGAGTAGCTGCCAACTTCAAAAGTGGTGACCGATCGTTTTCAAAGTCACGTGGGTTGAAGCCTGAAGTCACGTGGGTTGGAGCCTGAAGTCACGTGGGTTGAAGCCTGAAGTCACGTGGGTTGAAACCTGAACTTTTTGGATAACAATTGTGTATTTTCTTCTATATTTGTGTTTGATCTTCAGATGTTGCGTTTGGAACAAGTAGCTGCCAACATCAAAAGTGGTGACCGATCGTTTTGAAAGTCACGTGGGTTGAAGCCTGAAGTCACGTGGGTTGGAGCCTGGAGTCACGTGGGGTCAAACCTGAACTTTTTGGATAACAATTTCGTCATTTTTTATTGATATTTGTGTTCGTTCGTCAGATGTTACGTTTGGAACAAGTAGCTGTCAACTCCAAAAGTGGTGACCGATCGTTTCGAAAGTCACGTGGGTTGAAGCCTTAAGTCACGTGGGGTGAAGCCTGGAGTCACGTGGGTTGGAGCCTGGAGTCACGTGGGTTCAAACCTGAACTTTTTGGATAACAATTGTGTCTTTTTTTCTATATTTGTGTTCGTTCGTCAGATGTTGCGTTTGGAAAGAGTAGCTGCCAACTTCAGAAGTGGTGACCGATCGTTTTCAAAGTCACGTGGGTTGAAGCCTGAAGTCACGTGGGTTGAAGCCCGAAGTCACGTGGGTTGAAGCCTGAAGTCACGTGGGTTAAAACCTGAACTTTTTGGATAACTATTGTGTCTTTTCTTCTATATTTGTGTTCCTTCGTCAGATGTTGCGTTTGGAACAAGTAGCTGCCAACATCAAAAGTGGTGACCGATCGTTTCAAAAGTCACGTGGGTTGAAGCCTGAAGTCACGTGGGTTGGAGCCTGGAGTCACGTGGGTTTAAACCTGAACTTTTCGGATAACAATTGTGTATTTTTTTCTATATTTGTGTTCGTTCGTCAGATGTTGCGTTTGGAAAGAGTAGCTGCCAACTTCAAAAGTGGTGACCGATCGTTTTCAAAGTCACGTGGGTTGAAGCCTGAAGTCACGTGGGTTGAAGCCTGAAGTCACGTGGGTTGAAGCCTGAAGTCACGTGGGTTGAAGCCTGAAGTCACGTGGGTTAAAACCTGAACTTTTTGGATAACTATTGTGTCTTTTTTTTTATATTTGTGTTTGTTCGTCAGATGTTGCGTTTGGAACAAGTAGCTGCCAACTTCAAAAGTGGTGACCGATCGTTTTCAAAGTCACGTGGGTTGAAGCCTGAAGTCACGTGGGTTGGAGCCTGGAGTCACGTGGGTTGAAGCCTGAAGTCACGTGGGTTTAAACCTGAACTTTTTGGATAACAATTGTGTCTTTTCTTTTATATTTGTGTTCGTTCGTCAGATGTTGCGTTTGGAACAAGTAGCTGCCAACATCAAAAGTGGTGACCGATCGTTCTGAAAGTCACGTGAGTTGAAGCCTGAAGTCACGTGGGTTGAAGCCTGACGTCACGTGGGTTAAAACCTGAACTTTTTGGATAACAATTGTGTCTTTTCTTCTATATTTGTGTTCGTTCGTCAGATGTTGCGTTTGGAACAAGTAGCTGCCAACATCAAAAGTGGTGACCGATCGTTTTAAAAGTCACGTGGGTTGAAGCCTGGAGCACGTGGGTTGGAGCCTGGAGTCACGTGGGTTCAAACCTGAACTTTTTGGATAACAATTGTGTCTTTTTTTCTATATTTGTGTTCGTTCGTCAGATGTTGCGTTTGGAACAAGTAGCTGCCAACATCAAAAGTGGTGACCGATCGTTTCGAAAGTCACGTGGGTTGAAGCCTGAAGTCACGTGGGTTGAAGCCTGGAGTCACGTTGGTTGGAGCCTGGAGTCACGTGGGTTCAAACCTGAACTTTTTGGATAACAATTGTGTCTTTTTTTCTATATTTGTGTTCGTCCGTCAGATGTTGCGTTTGGAAAGAGTAGCTGCCAACTTCAGAAGTGGTGACCGATCGTTTTCAAAGTCACGTGGGTTGAAGCCTGAAGTCACGTGGGTTGAAGCCTGAAGTCACGTGGGTTGAAACCTGAACTTTTTGGATAACAATTGTGTCTTTTCTTCTATATTTGTGTTTGTTCTTCAGATATTGCGTTTGGAACAAGTAGCTGCCAACATCAAAAGTGGTGACCGATCGTTTTAAAAGTCACGTGGGTTGAAGCCTGGAGTCACGTGGGTTGGAGCCTGGAGTCACGTGGGTTCAAACCTGAACTTTCTGGATAACAATTGTGTCTTTTTTTCTATATTTGTGTTCGTTCGTCAGATGTTGCGTTTGAAAAAAATAGCTGCCAACTTTAAAAGTGGTGACCGATCGTTTTCAAAGTCACGTGGGTTGAAGCCTGAAGTCACGTGGGTTGAAGCCTGGAGTCACGTGGGTTCAAACCTGAACTTTTTGGATAACAATTGTGTCTTTTTTTCTATATTTGTGTTCGTTCGTCAGATGTTGCGTTTGAAAAGAGTAGCTGCCAACTTAAAAAGTGGTGACCGATTGTTTCCAAAGTCACGTGGGTTGAAGCCTGAAGTCACGTGGGTTGGAGCCTGGAGTCACGTGGGTTCAAACCTGAACTTTTTGGATAACAATTGTGTCTTTTCTTCTATATTTGTGTTCGTTCGTCAGATGTTGCGTTCGGAAAGAGTAGCTGCCAACTTCAAAAGTGGTGACCGATCGTTTTCAAAGTCACGTGGGTTGAAGCCCGAAGTCACGTGGGTTGAAGCCTGAAGTCACGTGGGTTAAAACCTGAACTTTTTGGATAACTATTGTGTCTTTTTTTTTATATTTGTGTTTGTTCGTCAGATGTTGCGTTTGGAACAAGTAGCTGCCAACTTCAAAAGTGACGACCGATCGTTTCCAAATTCACGTGGGTTGAAGCCTGAAGTCACGTGGGTTGGAGCCTGAAGTCACGTGGGTTGGAGCCTGGAGTCACGTGGGTTGAAACCTGAACTTTTTGGATAACAATTGTGTCTTTTCTTCTATATTTGTGCTCGTTCGTCAGATGTTGCGTTTGGAACAAGTAGCTGCCAACATCAAAAGTTGTGACCGATCGTTTTGAAAGTCACGTGGGTTGAAGCCTGAAGTCACGTGGGTTGAAGTCTGACGTCACGTGGGTTAAAACCTGAACTTTTTGGATAACAATTGTGTCTTTTCTTCTATATTTGTGTTCGTTCGTCAGATGTTGCGTTTGGAACAAGTAGCTGCCAACATCAAAAGTGGTGACCGATCGTTTTAAAAGTCACGTGGGTTGAAGCCTGGAGTCACGTGGGTTGGAGGCTGGAGTCACGTGGGTTCAAACCTGAACTTTTTGGAAAACAATTGTGTCTTTTTTTCTATATTTGTGTTCGTTCGTCAGATGTTGCGTTTGAAAAGAGTAGCTGCCAACTTCAAAAGTGGTGACCGATCGTTTTAAAGTCACGTGGGTTGAAGCCTGAAGACATGTGGGTTGAAGCCTGGAGTCACGTGGGTTCAAACCTGAACTTTTTGGATAACAATTGTGTCTTTTTTTCTATATTTGTGTTCGTTCGTCAGAAGTTACGTTTGGAACAAGTAGCTGTCATCTCCAAAAGTGGTGACCGATCGTTTTGAAAGTCACGTGGGTTGAAGCCTGAAGTCACGTGGGTTGAAGCCTGAAGTCACGTGGGTTGAAGCTTGGAGTCACGTGGGTTGGAGCCTGGAGTCACGTGGGTTCAAACCTGAACTTTTTGGATAACAATTGTGTCTTTTTTTCTATATTTGTGTTCGTTCGACAGATGTTGCGTTTGGAAAGAGTAGCTGCCAACTTCAAAAGTGGTGACCGATCGTTTTCAAAGTCACGTGGGTTGAAGCCTGAAGTCACGTGGGTTGAAGCCTGAAGTCACGTGGGTTGAAGCCTGAAGTCACGTGGGTTAAAACCTGAACTTTTTGGATAACTATTGTGTCTTTTCTTCTATATTTGTGTTCCTTCGTCAGATGTTGCGTTTGGAACAAGTAGCTGCCAACATCAAAAGTGGTGACCGATCGTTTCGAAAGTCACGTGGGTTGAAGCCTGAAGTCACGTGGGTTGGAGCCTGGAGTCACGTGGGTTCAAACCTGAACTTTTTGGATAACAATTTCGTCATTTTTTATTGATATTTGTGTTCGTTCGTCAGATATTACGTTTGGAACAAGTAGCTGTCAACTCCAAAAGTGGTGACCGATCGTTCTGAAAGTCACGTGGGTTGAAGCCTGAAGTCACGTGGGTTGAAGCCTGATGTCACGTGGGTTAAAACCTGAACTTTTTGGATAACAATTGTGTCTTTTCTTCTATATTTGTGTTCTTGAAGACTGGAGTCACGTGGGTTGGAGCCTGAAGTCACGTGGGCTCAAACCTGAACTTTTTTGATAACAATTGTGTCTTTTTTTCTATATTTGTGTTCGTTCGTCAGATGTTGCGTTTGGAAAGAGTAGCTGGCAACTTCAAAAGTGGTGACCGATCGTTTTCAAAGTCACGTGGGTTGAAGCCTGAAGTCACGTGGGTTGAAGCCTGAAGTCACGTGGGTTAAAACCTGAACTTTTTGGATAACTATTGTGTCTTTTTTTTTATATTTGTGTTTGTTCGTCAGATGTTGCGTTTGGAACAAGTAGCTGCCAACTTCAAAAGTGGTGACCGATCGTTTTCAAAGTCACGTGGGTTGAAGCCTGAAGTCACGTGGGTTGGAGCCTGGAGTCACGTGGGTTGAAGCCTGAAGTCACGTGGGTTTAAACCTGAACTTTTTGGATAACAATTGTGTCTTTTCTTTTATATTTGTGTTCGTTCGTCAGATGTTGCGTTTGGAACAAGTAGCTGCCAACATCAAAAGTGGTGACCGATCGTTCTGAAAGTCACGTGGGTTGAAGCCTGAAGTCACGTGGGTTGAAGCCTGACGTCACGTGGGTTAAAACCTGAACTTTTTGGATAACAATTGTGTCTTTTCTTCTATATTTGTGTTCGTTCGTCAGATGTTGCGTTTGGAACAAGTAGCTGCCAACATCAAAAGTGGTGACCGATCGTTTTAAAAGTCACGTGGGTTGAAGCCTGGAGTCACGTGGGTTGGAGCCTGGAGTCACGTGGGTTCAAACCTGAACTTTTTGGATAACAATTGTGTCTTTTTTTCTATATTTGTGTTCGTTCGTCAGATGTTGCGTTTGAAAAGAGTAGCTGCCAACTTCAAAAGTGGTGACCGATCGTTTTCAAAGTCACGTGGGTTGAAGCCTGAAGTCACGTGGGTTGAAGCCTGAAGTCACGTGGGTTGAAGCCTGAAGTCACGTGGGTTGAAGCCTGAAGTCACGTGGGTTGAAACCTGAACTTTTTGGATAACAATTGTGTCTTTTCTTCTATATTTGTGTTTGATCTTCAGATGTTGCGTTTGGAACAAGTAGCTGCCAACATCAAAAGTGGTGACCGATCGTTTTAAAAGTCACGTGGGTTGAAGCCTGGAGTCACGTGGGTTGGAGGCTGGAGTCACGTGGGTTCAAACCTGAACTTTTTGGAAAACAATTGTGTCTTTTTTTCTGCCAACTTTAAAAGTGGTGACCGATCGTTTTCAAAGTCACGTGGGTTGAAGCCTGAAGTCACGTGGGTTGAAGCCTGGAGTCACGTGGGTTCAAACCTGAACTTTTTGGATAACAATTGTGTCTTTTTTTCTATATTTGTGTTCGTTCGTCAGATGTTGCGTTTGAAAAGAGTAGCTGCCAACTTAAAAAGTGGTGACCGATTGTTTCCAAAGTCACGTGGGTTGAAGCCTGAAGTCACGTGGGTTGGAGCCTGGAGTCACGTGGGTTCAAACCTGAACTTTTTGGATAACAATTGTGTCTTTTCTTCTATATTTGTGTTCGTTCGTCAGATGTTGCGTTCGGAAAGAGTAGCTGCCAACTTCAAAAGTGGTGACCGATCGTTTTCAAAGTCACGTGGGTTGAAGCCCGAAGTCACGTGGGTTGAAGCCTGAAGTCACGTGGGTTAAAACCTGAACTTTTTGGATAACTATTGTGTCTTTTTTTTTATATTTGTGTTTGTTCGTCAGATGTTGCGTTTGGAACAAGTAGCTGCCAACTTCAAAAGTGACGACCAATCGTTTCCAAATTCACGTGGGTTGAAGCCTGAAGTCACGTGGGTTGGAGCCTGAAGTCACGTGGGTTGGAGCCTGGAGTCACGTGGGTTGAAACCTGAACTTTTTGGATAACAATTGTGTCTTTTCTTCTATATTTGTGCTCGTTCGTCAGATGTTGCGTTTGGAACAAGTAGCTGCCAACATCAAAAGTTGTGACCGATCGTTTTGAAAGTCACGTGGGTTGAAGCCTGAAGTCACGTGGGTTGAAGTCTGACGTCACGTGGGTTAAAACCTGAACTTTTTGGATAACAATTGTGTCTTTTCTTCTATATTTGTGTTCGTTCGTCAGATGTTGCGTTTGGAACAAGTAGCTGCCAACATCAAAAGTGGTGACCGATCGTTTTAAAAGTCACGTGGGTTGAAGCCTGGAGTCACGTGGGTTGGAGGCTGGAGTTACGTGGGTTCAAACCTGAACTTTTTGGAAAACAATTGTGTCTTTTTTTCTATATTTGTGTTCGTTCGTCAGATGTTGCGTTTGAAAAGAGTAGCTGCCAACTTCAAAAGTGGTGACCGATCGTTTTAAAGTCACGTGGGTTGAAGCCTGAAGACATGTGGGTTGAAGCCTGGAGTCACGTGGGTTCAAACCTGAACTTTTTGGATAACAATTGTGTCTTTTTTTCTATATTTGTGTTCGTTCGTCAGAAGTTACGTTTGGAACAAGTAGCTGTCATCTCCAAAAGTGGTGACCGATCGTTTTGAAAGTCACGTGGGTTGAAGCCTGAAGTCACGTGGGTTGAAGCCTGAAGTCACGTGGGTTGAAGCCTGGAGTCACGTGGGTTGGAGCCTGGAGTCACGTGGGTTCAAACCTGAACTTTTTGGATAACAATTGTGTCTTTTTTTCTATATTTGTGTTCGTTCGACAGATGTTGCGTTTGGAAAGAGTAGCTGCCAACTTCAAAAGTGGTGACCGATCGTTTTCAAAGTCACGTGGGTTGAAGCCTGAAGTCACGTGGGTTGAAGCCTGAAGTCACGTGGGTTGAAGCCTGAAGTCACGTGGGTTAAAACCTGAACTTTTTGGATAACTATTGTGTCTTTTCTTCTATATTTGTGTTCCTTCGTCAGATGTTGCGTTTGGAACAAGTAGCTGCCAACATCAAAAGTGGTGACCGATCGTTTCGAAAGTCACGTGGGTTGAAGCCTGAAGTCACGTGGGTTGGAGCCTGGAGTCACGTGGGTTCAAACCTGAACTTTTTGGATAACAATTTCGTCATTTTTTATTGATATTTGTGTTCGTTCGTCAGATATTACGTTTGGAACAAGTAGCTGTCAACTCCAAAAGTGGTGACCGATCGTTCTGAAAGTCACGTGGGTTGAAGCCTGAAGTCACGTGGGTTGAAGCCTGATGTCACGTGGGTTAAAACCTGAACTTTTTGGATAACAATTGTGTCTTTTCTTCTATATTTGTGTTCTTGAAGACTGGAGTCACGTGGGTTGGAGCCTGAAGTCACGTGGGCTCAAACCTGAACTTTTTTGATAACAATTGTGTCTTTTTTTCTATATTTGTGTTCGTTCGTCAGATGTTGCGTTTGGAAAGAGTAGCTGGCAACTTCAAAAGTGGTGACCGATCGTTTTCAAAGTCACGTGGGTTGAAGCCTGTAGTCACGTGGGTTGGAGCCTGGAGTCACGTTGGTTCAAACCTGAACTTTTTGGATAACTATTGTGTCTTTTTTTTTGTTTGTGTTTGTTCTTCAGATGTTGCGTTTGGAACAAGTAGCTGCCAACTTTAAAAGTGGTGACCGATCGTTTTCAAAGTCACGTGGGTTGAAGCCTGAAGTCACGTGGGTTGGAGCCTGAAGTCACGTGGGTTGAAGCCTGAAGTCACGTGGGTTGGAGCCTGGAGTCACGTGGGTTCAAACCTGAACTTTTCGGATAACAATTGTGTATTTTTTTCTATATTTGTGTTCGTTCGTCAGATGTTGCGTTTGGAAAGAGTAGCTGCCAACTTCAAAAGTGGTGACCGATCGTTTTCAAAGTCACGTGGGTTGAAGCCTGAAGTCACGTGGGTTGAAGCCTGAAGTCACGTGGGTTGAAGCCTGAAGTCACGTGGGTTAAAACCTGAACTTTTTGGATAACTATTGTGTCTTTTTTTTTATATTTGTGTTTGTTCGTCAGATGTTGCGTTTGGAACAAGTAGCTGCCAACTTCAAAAGTGGTGACCGATCGTTTTCAAAGTCACGTGGGTTGAAGCCTGAAGTCACGTGGGTTGGAGCCTGGAGTCACGTGGGTTGAAGCCTGAAGTCACGTGGGTTTAAACCTGAACTTTTTGGATAACAATTGTGTCTTTTCTTTTATATTTGTGTTCGTTCGTCAGATGTTGCGTTTGGAACAAGTAGCTGCCAACATCAAAAGTGGTGACCGATCGTTCTGAAAGTCACGTGGGTTGAAGCCTGAAGTCACGTGGGTTGAAGCCTGACGTCACGTGGGTTAAAACCTGAACTTTTTGGATAACAATTGTGTCTTTTCTTCTATATTTGTGTTCGTTCGTCAGATGTTGCGTTTGGAACAAGTAGCTGCCAACATCAAAAGTGGTGACCGATCGTTTTAAAAGTCACGTGGTTTGAAGCCTGGAGTCACGTGGGTTGGAGCCTGGAGTCACGTGGGTTCAAACCTGAACTTTTTGGATAACAATTGTGTCTTTTTTTCTATATTTGTGTTCGTTCGTCAGATGTTGCGTTTGAAAAGAGTAGCTGCCAACTTCAAAAGTGGTGACCGATCGTTTTCAAAGTCACGTGGGTTGAAGCCTGAAGTCACGTGGGTTGAAGCCTGAAGTCACGTGGGTTGAAGCCTGAAGTCACGTGGGTTGAAGCCTGAAGTCACGTGGGTTGAAACCTGAACTTTTTGGATAACAATTGTGTCTTTTCTTCTATATTTGTGTTTGATCTTCAGATGTTGCGTTTGGAACAAGTAGCTGCCAACATCAAAAGTGGTGACCGATCGTTTTAAAAGTCACGTGGGTTGAAGCCTGGAGTCACGTGGGTTGGAGGCTGGAGTCTCGTGGGTTCAAACCTGAACTTTTTGGAAAACAATTGTGTCTTTTTTTCTATATTTGTGTTCGTTCGTCAGATGTTGCGTTTGAAAAGAGTAGCTGCCAACTTCAAAAGTGGTGACCGATCGTTTTAAAGTCACGTGGGTTGAAGCCTGAAGTCATGTGGGTTGAAGCCTGGAGTCACGTGGGTTCAAACCTGAACTTTTTGGATAACAATTGTGTCTTTTTTTCTATATTTGTGTTCGTTCGTCAGAAGTTACGTTTGGAACAAGTAGCTGTCATCTCCAAAAGTGGTGACCGATCGTTTTGAAAGTCACGTGGGTTGAAGCCTGAAGTCACGTGGGTTGAAGCCTGAAGTCACGTGGGTTGAAGCCTGGAGTCACGTGGGTTGGAGCCTGGAGTCACGTGGGTTCAAACCTGAACTTTTTGGATAACAATTGTGTCTTTTTTTCTATATTTGTGTTCGTTCGACAGATGTTGCGTTTGGAAAGAGTAGCTGCCAACTTCAAAAGTGGTGACCGATCGTTTTCAAAGTCACGTGGGTTGAAGCCTGAAGTCACGTGGGTTGAAGCCTGAAGTCACGTGGGTTGGAGCCTGAAGTCACGTGGGTTAAAACCTGAACTTTTTGGATAACTATTGTGTCTTTTCTTCTATATTTGTGTTCGTTCGTCAGATGTTGCGTTTGGAACAAGTAGCTGCCAACATCAAAAGTGGTGACCGATCGTTTCGAAAGTCACGTGGGTTGAAGCCTGAAGTCACGTGGGTTGGAGCCTGGAGTCACGTGGGTTCAAACCTGAACTTTTTGGATAACAATTTCGTCATTTTTTATTGATATTTGTGTTCGTTCGTCAGATATTACGTTTGGAACAAGTAGCTGTCAACTCCAAAAGTGGTGACCGATCGTTCTGAAAGTCACGTGGGTTGAAGCCTGAAGTCACGTGGGTTGAAGCCTGATGTCACGTGGGTTAAAACCTGAACTTTTTGGATAACAATTGTGTCTTTTCTTCTATATTTGTGTTCTTGAAGACTGGAGTCACGTGGGTTGGAGCCTGAAGTCACGTGGGCTCAAACCTGAACTTTTTTGATAACAATTGTGTCTTTTTTTCTCTATTTGTGTTCGTTCGTCAGATGTTGCGTTTGGAAAGAGTAGCTGGCAACTTCAAAAGTGGTGACCGATCGTTTTCAAAGTCACGTGGGTTGAAGCCTGTAGTCACGTGGGTTGGAGCCTGGAGTCACGTTGGTTCAAACCTGAACTTTTTGGATAACTATTGTGTCTTTTTTTTTGTTTGTGTTTGTTCTTCAGATGTTGCGTTTGGAACAAGTAGCTGCCAACTTTAAAAGTGGTGACCGATCGTTTTCAAAGTCACGTGGGTTGAAGCCTGAAGTCACGTGGGTTGGAGCCTGAAGTCACGTGGGTTGAAGCCTGAAGTCACGTGGGTTGGAGCCTGGAGTCACGTGGGTTCAAACCTGAACTTTTCGGATAACAATTGTGTATTTTTTTCTATATTTGTGTTCGTTCGTCAGATGTTGCGTTTGGAAAGAGAAGCTGCCAACTTCAAAAGTGGTGACCGATCGTTTTCAAAGTCACGTGGGTTGAAGCCTGAAGTCACGTGGGTTGAAGCCTGAAGTCACGTGGGTTGAAGCCTGAAGTCACGTGGGTTAAAACCTGAACTTTTTGGATAACTATTGTGTCTTTTTTTTTATATTTGTGTTTGTTCGTCAGATGTTGCGTTTGGAACAAGTAGCTGCCAACTTCAAAAGTGGTGACCGATCGTTTTCAAAGTCACGTGGGTTGAAGCCTGAAGTCACGTGGGTTGGAGCCTGGAGTCACGTGGGTTGAAGCCTGAAGTCACGTGGGTTTAAACCTGAACTTTTTGGATAACAATTGTGTCTTTTCTTTTATATTTGTGTTCGTTCGTCAGATGTTGCGTTTGGAACAAGTAGCTGCCAACATCAAAAGTGGTGACCGATCGTTCTGAAAGTCACGTGGGTTGAAGCCTGAAGTCACGTGGGTTGAAGCCTGACGTCACGTGGGTTAAAACCTGAACTTTTTGGATAACAATTGTGTCTTTTTTTCTATATTTGTGTTCGTTCGTCAGATGTTGCGTTTGAAAAGAGTAGCTGCCAACTTCAAAAGTGGTGACCGATCGTTTTCAAAGTCACGTGGGTTGAAGCCTGAAGTCACGTGGGTTGAAGCCTGAAGTCACGTGGGTTGAAGCCTGAAGTCACGTGGGTTGAAGCCTGAAGTCACGTGGGTTGAAACCTGAACTTTTTGGATAACAATTGTGTCTTTTCTTCTATATTTGTGTTTGATCTTCAGATGTTGCGTTTGGAACAAGTAGCTGCCAACATCAAAAGTGGTGACCGATCGTTTTGAGAGTCACGTGGGTTGAAGCCTGAAGTCACGTGGGTTGGAGCCTGGAGTCACGTGGGTTCAAACCTGAACTTTTTGGATAACAATTTCGTCATTTTTTATTGATATTTGTGTTCGTTTGTCAGATGTTACGTTTGGAACAAGTAGCTGTCAACTCCAAAAGTGGTGACCGATCGTTTCGAAAGTCACGTGGGTTGAAGCCTGAAGTCACGTGGGTTGAAGCCTGGAGTCACGTTGGTTGGAGCCTGGAGTCACGTGGGTTCAAACCTGAACTTTTTGGATAACAATTGTGTCTTTTTTTCTATATTTGTGTTCGTTCGTCAGATGTTGCGTTTGGAAAGAGTAGCTGCCAACTTCAGAAGTGGTGACCGATCGTTTTCAAAGTCACGTGGGTTGAAGCCTGAAGTAACGTGGGTTGAAGCCTGAAGTCACGTGGGTTGGAGCCTGATGTCACGTGGGTTAAAACCTGAACTTTTTGGATATCAATTGTGTCTTTTCTTCTATATTTGTGTTCGTTCGTCGGATGTTGCGTTTGGAACAAGTAGCTGCCAACATCAAAAGTGGTGACCGATCGTTTTAAAAGTCACGTGGGTTGAAGCCTGAAGTCACGTGGGTTGGAGCCTGAAGTCACGTGGGTTGAAGCCTGAAGTCACGTGGGTTGAAACCTGAACTTTTTGGATAACAATTGTGTCTTTTCTTCTATATTTGTGTTTGTTCTTCAGATGTTGCGTTTGGAACAAGTAGCTGCCAACATCAAAAGTGGTGACCGATCGTTTTGAAAGTCACGTGGGTTGAAGCCTGGAGTCACGTGGGTTGGAGCCTGGAGTCACGTGGGTTCAAACCTGAACTTTTTGGATAACAATTGTGTTTTTTTTTCTATATTCGTGTTCGTTCGTCAGATGTTGCGTTTGGAAAGAGTAGCTGCCAACTTCAAAAGTGGTGACCGATCGTTTTCAAAGTCACGTGGGTTGAAGCCAGAAGTCACGTGGGTTGAAGCCTGAAGTCACGTGGGATGAAGCCTGGAGTCACGTGGGTTAAAACCTGAACTTTTTGGATAACTATTGTGTCTTCTCTTCTGTATTTGTGTTCGTTCGTCAGATGTTGCGTTTGGAACAAGAAGCTGCCAACATCAAAAGTGGTGACCGATCGTTTCGAAAGTCACGTGGGTTGAAGCCTGAAGTCACGTGGGTTGGAGCCTGGAATCACGTGGGTTCAAACCTGAACTTTTTGGATAACAATTGTGTCTTTTTTTCTATATTTGTGTTCGTTCGTCAGATGTTGCGTTTGGAAAGAGTAGCTGCCAACTTCTAAAGTGGTGACCGATCGTTTTCAAAGTCACGTGGTTGAAGCCTGAAGTCACGTGTGTTGGAGCCTGAAGTCACGTGGGTTGAAGCCTGAAGTCACGTGGGTTGAAACCTGAACTTTTTGAATACCAATTGTGTCTTTTCTTCTATATTTGTGTTTGTTCTTCAGATGTTGCGTTTGGAACAAGTAGCTGCCAACATCAAAAGTGGTGACCGATCGTTTCAAAAATCACGTGGGTTGAAGCCAGGAGTCACGTGGGTTGGAGCCTGAAGTCACGTGGGTTCAAACTTGATTTTCTTGGATAACAATTGTGTCTTTTCTTCTATATTTGTGTTCGTTCGTCAGATGTTGCGTTTGGAACAAGTAGCTGCCAACATCAAAAGTGGTGACCGATCGTTTCAAAAATCACGTGGGTTGAAGCCAGGAGTCACGTGGGTTGGAGCCTGAAGTCACGTGGGTTCAAACCTGAACTTTTTGGATAACAATTGTGTCTTTTTTTCTATATTTGTGTTCGTTCGTCAGATGTTGCGTTTGGAAAGAGTAGCTGCCAACTCCAAAAGTGGTGACCGATCGTTTTCAAAGTCACGTGGGTTGAAGCCTGAAGTCACGTGGGTTGAAGCCTGAAGTCACGTGGGTTGAAGCCTGAAGTCACGTGGGTTAAAACCTGAACTTTTTGGATAACTATTGTGTCTTTTTTTTATATTTGTGTTTGTTCCTCAGATGTTGCGTTTGGAACAAGTAGCTGCCAACTTCAAAAGTGGTGACCGATCGTTTTCAAAGTCACGTGGGTTGAAGCCTTGAGTCACGTGGGTTGGAGCCTGGAGTCACGTGGGTTCAAACCTGAACTTTTTGGATAACAATTGTGTCTTTTTTTCTATATTTGTGTTCGTTCGTCAGATGCTGCGTTTGAAAAGAGTAGCTGCCAACTTCAAAAGTGGTGACCGATCGTTTCCAAAGTCACGTGGGTTGAAGCCTGAAGTCACGTGGGTTGAAGCCTGGAGTCACGTGGGTTCAAACCTGATCTTTTCGGATAACAATTGTGTCTTTTTTTCTATATTTGTGTTCGTTCGTCAGATGTTGCGTTTGGAAAGAGTAGCTGCCAACTTCAAAAGTGGTGACCGATCGTTTTCAAAGTCACGTGGGTTGAAGCCTGAAGTCACGTGGGTTGGAGCCTGAAGTCACGTGGGTTGAAGCCCGAAGTCACGTGGGTTGAAACCTGAACTTTTTGGATAACAATTGTGTATTTTCTTCTATATTTGTGTTTGATCTTCAGATGTTGCGTTTGGAACAAGTAGCTGCCAACATCAAAAGTGGTGACCGATCGTTTTGAAAGTCACGTGGGTTGAAGCCTGAAGTCACGTGGGTTGGAGCCTGGAGTCACGTGGGGTCAAACCTGAACTTTTTGGATAACAATTTCGTCATTTTTTATTGATATTTGTGTTCGTTCGTCAGATGTTACGTTTGGAACAAGTAGCTGTCAACTCCAAAAGTGGTGACCGATCGTTTCGAAAGTCACGTGGGTTGAAGCCTTAAGTCACGTGGGGTGAAGCCTGGAGTCACGTGGGTTGGAGCCTGGAGTCACGTGGGTTCAAACCTGAACTTTTTGGATAACAATTGTGTCTTTTTTTCTATATTTGTGTTCGTTCGTCAGATGTTGCGTTTGGAAAGAGTAGCTGCCAACTTCAGAAGTGGTGACCGATCGTTTTCAAAGTCACGTGGGTTGAAGCCTGAAGTCACGTGGGTTGAAGCCCGAAGTCACGTGGGTTGAAGCCTGAAGTCACGTGGGTTAAAACCTGAACTTTTTGGATAACTATTGTGTCTTTTCTTCTATATTTGTGTTCCTTCGTCAGATGTTGCGTTTGGAACAAGTAGCTGCCAACATCAAAAGTGGTGACCGATCGTTTCAAAAGTCACGCGGGTTGAAGCCTGAAGTCACGTGGGTTGGAGCCTGGAGTCACGTGGGTTTAAACCTGAACTTTTCGGATAACAATTGTGTATTTTTTTCTATATTTGTGTTCGTTCGTCAGATGTTGCGTTTGGAAAGAGTAGCTGCCAACTTCAAAAGTGGTGACCGATCGTTTTCAAAGTCACGTGGGTTGAAGCCTGAAGTCACGTGGGTTGAAGCCTGAAGTCACGTGGGTTGAAGCCTGAAGTCACGTGGGTTGAAGCCTGAAGTCACGTGGGTTAAAACCTGAACTTTTTGGATAACTATTGTGTCTTTTTTTTTATATTTGTGTTTGTTCGTCAGATGTTGCGTTTGGAACAAGTAGCTGCCAACTTCAAAAGTGGTGACCGATCGTTTTCAAAGTCACGTGGGTTGAAGCCTGAAGTCACGTGGGTTGGAGCCTGGAGTCACGTGGGTTGAAGCCTGAAGTCACGTGGGTTTAAACCTGAACTTTTTGGATAACAATTGTGTCTTTTCTTTTATATTTGTGTTCGTTCGTCAGATGTTGCGTTTGGAACAAGTAGCTGCCAACATCAAAAGTGGTGACCGATCGTTCTGAAAGTCACGTGAGTTGAAGCCTGAAGTCACGTGGGTTGAAGCCTGACGTCACGTGGGTTAAAACCTGAACTTTTTGGATAACAATTGTGTCTTTTCTTCTATATTTGTGTTCGTTCGTCAGATGTTGCGTTTGGAACAAGTAGCTGCCAACATCAAAAGTGGTGACCGATCGTTTTAAAAGTCACGTGGGTTGAAGCCTGGAGCACGTGGGTTGGAGCCTGGAGTCACGTGGGTTCAAACCTGAACTTTTTGGATAACAATTGTGTCTTTTTTTCTATATTTGTGTTCGTTCGTCAGATGTTGCGTTTGGAACAAGTAGCTGCCAACATCAAAAGTGGTGACCGATCGTTTCGAAAGTCACGTGGGTTGAAGCCTGAAGTCACGTGGGTTGAAGCCTGGAGTCACGTTGGTTGGAGCCTGGAGTCACGTGGGTTCAAACCTGAACTTTTTGGATAACAATTGTGTCTTTTTTTCTATATTTGTGTTCGTCCGTCAGATGTTGCGTTTGGAAAGAGTAGCTGCCAACTTCAGAAGTGGTGACCGATCGTTTTCAAAGTCACGTGGGTTGAAGCCTGAAGTCACGTGGGTTGAAGCCTGAAGTCACGTGGGTTGAAACCTGAACTTTTTGGATAACAATTGTGTCTTTTCTTCTATATTTGTGTTTGTTCTTCAGATATTGCGTTTGGAACAAGTAGCTGCCAACATCAAAAGTGGTGACCGATCGTTTTAAAAGTCACGTGGGTTGAAGCCTGGAGTCACGTGGGTTGGAGCCTGGAGTCACGTGGGTTCAAACCTGAACTTTCTGGATAACAATTGTGTCTTTTTTTCTATATTTGTGTTCGTTCGTCAGATGTTGCGTTTGAAAAAAATAGCTGCCAACTTTAAAAGTGGTGACCGATCGTTTTCAAAGTCACGTGGGTTGAAGCCTGAAGTCACGTGGGTTGAAGCCTGGAGTCACGTGGGTTCAAACCTGAACTTTTTGGATAACAATTGTGTCTTTTTTTCTATATTTGTGTTCGTTCGTCAGATGTTGCGTTTGAAAAGAGTAGCTGCCAACTTAAAAAGTGGTGACCGATTGTTTTCAAAGTCACGTGGGTTGAAGCCTGAAGTCACGTGGGTTGGAGCCTGGAGTCACGTGGGTTCAAACCTGAACTTTTTGGATAACAATTGTGTCTTTTCTTCTATATTTGTGTTCGTTCGTCAGATGTTGCGTTCGGAAAGAGTAGCTGCCAACTTCAAAAGTGGTGACCGATCGTTTTCAAAGTCACGTGGGTTGAAGCCCGAAGTCACGTGGGTTGAAGCCTGAAGTCACGTGGGTTAAAACCTGAACTTTTTGGATAACTATTGTGTCTTTTTTTTTATATTTGTGTTTGTTCGTCAGATGTTGCGTTTGGAACAAGTAGCTGCCAACTTCAAAAGTGACGACCGATCGTTTCCAAATTCACGTGGGTTGAAGCCTGAAGTCACGTGGGTTGGAGCCTGAAGTCACGTGGGTTGGAGCCTGAAGTCACGTGGGTTGAAACCTGAACTTTTTGGATAATAATTGTGTCTTTTCTTCTATATTTGTGCTCGTTCGTCAGATGTTGCGTTTGGAACAAGTAGCTGCCAACATCAAAAGTTGTGACCGATCGTTTTGAAAGTCACGTGGGTTGAAGCCTGAAGTCACGTGGGTTGAAGTCTGACGTCACGTGGGTTAAAACCTGAACTTTTTGGATAACAATTGTGTCTTTTTTTCTATATTTGTGTTCGTTCGTCAGAAGTTACGTTTGGAACAAGTAGCTGTCATCTCCAAAAGTGGTGACCGATCGTTTTGAAAGTCACGTGGGTTGAAGCCTGAAGTCACGTGGGTTGAAGCCTGAAGTCACGTGGGTTGAAGCCTGGAGTCACGTGGGTTGGAGCCTGGAGTCACGTGGGTTCAAACCTGAACTTTTTGGATAACAATTGTGTCTTTTTTTCTATATTTGTGTTCGTTCGACAGATGTTGCGTTTGGAAAGAGTAGCTGCCAACTTCAAAAGTGGTGACCGATCGTTTTCAAAGTCACGTGGGTTGAAGCCTGAAGTCACGTGGGTTGAAGCCTGAAGTCACGTGGGTTGGAGCCTGAAGTCACGTGGGTTAAAACCTGAACTTTTTGGATAACTATTGTGTCTTTTCTTCTATATTTGTGTTCGTTCGTCAGATGTTGCGTTTGGAACAAGTAGCTGCCAACATCAAAAGTGGTGACCGATCGTTTCGAAAGTCACGTGGGTTGAAGCCTGAAGTCACGTGGGTTGGAGCCTGGAGTCACGTGGGTTCAAACCTGAACTTTTTGGATAACAATTTCGTCATTTTTTATTGATATTTGTGTACGTTCGTCAGATATTACGTTTGGAACAAGTAGCTGTCAACTCCAAAAGTGGTGACCGATCGTTCTGAAAGTCACGTGGGTTGAAGCCTGAAGTCACGTGGGTTGAAGCCTGATGTCACGTGGGTTAAAACCTGAACTTTTTGGATAACAATTGTGTCTTTTCTTCTATATTTGTGTTCTTGAAGACTGGAGTCACGTGGGTTGGAGCCTGAAGTCACGTGGGCTCAAACCTGAACTTTTTTGATAACAATTGTGTCTTTTTTTCTCTATTTGTGTTCGTTCGTCAGATGTTGCGTTTGGAAAGAGTAGCTGGCAACTTCAAAAGTGGTGACCGATCGTTTTCAAAGTCACGTGGGTTGAAGCCTGTAGTCACGTGGGTTGGAGCCTGGAGTCACGTTGGTTCAAACCTGAACTTTTTGGATAACTATTGTGTCTTTTTTTTTGTTTGTGTTTGTTCTTCAGATGTTGCGTTTGGAACAAGTAGCTGCCAACTTTAAAAGTGGTGACCGATCGTTTTCAAAGTCACGTGGGTTGAAGCCTGAAGTCACGTGGGTTGGAGCCTGAAGTCACGTGGGTTGAAGCCTGAAGTCACGTGGGTTGGAGCCTGGAGTCACGTGGGTTCAAACCTGAACTTTTCGGATAACAATTGTGTATTTTTTTCTATATTTGTGTTCGTTCGTCAGATGTTGCGTTTGGAAAGAGAAGCTGCCAACTTCAAAAGTGGTGACCGATCGTTTTCAAAGTCACGTGGGTTGAAGCCTGAAGTCACGTGGGTTGAAGCCTGAAGTCACGTGGGTTGAAGCCTGAAGTCACGTGGGTTAAAACCTGAACTTTTTGGATAACTATTGTGTCTTTTTTTTTATATTTGTGTTTGTTCGTCAGATGTTGCGTTTGGAACAAGTAGCTGCCAACTTCAAAAGTGGTGACCGATCGTTTTCAAAGTCACGTGGGTTGAAGCCTGAAGTCACGTGGGTTGGAGCCTGGAGTCACGTGGGTTGAAGCCTGAAGTCACGTGGGTTTAAACCTGAACTTTTTGGATAACAATTGTGTCTTTTCTTTTATATTTGTGTTCGTTCGTCAGATGTTGCGTTTGGAACAAGTAGCTGCCAACATCAAAAGTGGTGACCGATCGTTCTGAAAGTCACGTGGGTTGAAGCCTGAAGTCACGTGGGTTGAAGCCTGACGTCACGTGGGTTAAAACCTGAACTTTTTGGATAACAATTGTGTCTTTTTTTCTATATTTGTGTTCGTTCGTCAGATGTTGCGTTTGAAAAGAGTAGCTGCCAACTTCAAAAGTGGTGACCGATCGTTTTCAAAGTCACGTGGGTTGAAGCCTGAAGTCACGTGGGTTGAAGCCTGAAGTCACGTGGGTTGAAGCCTGAAGTCACGTGGGTTGAAGCCTGAAGTCACGTGGGTTGAAACCTGAACTTTTTGGATAACAATTGTGTCTTTTCTTCTATATTTGTGTTTGATCTTCAGATGTTGCGTTTGGAACAAGTAGCTGCCAACATCAAAAGTGGTGACCGATCGTTTTGAGAGTCACGTGGGTTGAAGCCTGAAGTCACGTGGGTTGGAGCCTGGAGTCACGTGGGTTCAAACCTGAACTTTTTGGATAACAATTTCGTCATTTTTTATTGATATTTGTGTTCGTTTGTCAGATGTTACGTTTGGAACAAGTAGCTGTCAACTCCAAAAGTGGTGACCGATCGTTTCGAAAGTCACGTGGGTTGAAGCCTGAAGTCACGTGGGTTGAAGCCTGGAGTCACGTTGGTTGGAGCCTGGAGTCACGTGGGTTCAAACCTGAACTTTTTGGATAACAATTGTGTCTTTTTTTCTATATTTGTGTTCGTTCGTCAGATGTTGCGTTTGGAAAGAGTAGCTGCCAACTTCAGAAGTGGTGACCGATCGTTTTCAAAGTCACGTGGGTTGAAGCCTGAAGTAACGTGGGTTGAAGCCTGAAGTCACGTGGGTTGGAGCCTGATGTCACGTGGGTTAAAACCTGAACTTTTTGGATATCAATTGTGTCTTTTCTTCTATATTTGTGTTCGTTCGTCGGATGTTGCGTTTGGAACAAGTAGCTGCCAACATCAAAAGTGGTGACCGATCGTTTTAAAAGTCACGTGGGTTGAAGCCTGAAGTCACGTGGGTTGGAGCCTGAAGTCACGTGGGTTGAAGCCTGAAGTCACGTGGGTTGAAACCTGAACTTTTTGGATAACAATTGTGTCTTTTCTTCTATATTTGTGTTTGTTCTTCAGATGTTGCGTTTGGAACAAGTAGCTGCCAACATCAAAAGTGGTGACCGATCGTTTTGAAAGTCACGTGGGTTGAAGCCTGGAGTCACGTGGGTTGGAGCCTGGAGTCACGTGGGTTCAAACCTGAACTTTTTGGATAACAATTGTGTTTTTTTTTCTATATTCGTGTTCGTTCGTCAGATGTTGCGTTTGGAAAGAGTAGCTGCCAACTTCAAAAGTGGTGACCGATCGTTTTCAAAGTCACGTGGGTTGAAGCCAGAAGTCACGTGGGTTGAAGCCTGAAGTCACGTGGGATGAAGCCTGGAGTCACGTGGGTTAAAACCTGAACTTTTTGGATAACTATTGTGTCTTCTCTTCTGTATTTGTGTTCGTTCGTCAGATGTTGCGTTTGGAACAAGAAGCTGCCAACATCAAAAGTGGTGACCGATCGTTTCGAAAGTCACGTGGGTTGAAGCCTGAAGTCACGTGGGTTGGAGCCTGGAATCACGTGGGTTCAAACCTGAACTTTTTGGATAACAATTGTGTCTTTTTTTCTATATTTGTGTTCGTTCGTCAGATGTTGCGTTTGGAAAGAGTAGCTGCCAACTTCTAAAGTGGTGACCGATCGTTTTCAAAGTCACGTGGTTGAAGCCTGAAGTCACGTGTGTTGGAGCCTGAAGTCACGTGGGTTGAAGCCTGAAGTCACGTGGGTTGAAACCTGAACTTTTTGAATACCAATTGTGTCTTTTCTTCTATATTTGTGTTTGTTCTTCAGATGTTGCGTTTGGAACAAGTAGCTGCCAACATCAAAAGTGGTGACCGATCGTTTCAAAAATCACGTGGGTTGAAGCCAGGAGTCACGTGGGTTGGAGCCTGAAGTCACGTGGGTTCAAACTTGATTTTCTTGGATAACAATTGTGTCTTTTCTTCTATATTTGTGTTCGTTCGTCAGATGTTGCGTTTGGAACAAGTAGCTGCCAACATCAAAAGTGGTGACCGATCGTTTCAAAAATCACGTGGGTTGAAGCCAGGAGTCACGTGGGTTGGAGCCTGAAGTCACGTGGGTTCAAACCTGAACTTTTTGGATAACAATTGTGTCTTTTTTTCTATATTTGTGTTCGTTCGTCAGATGTTGCGTTTGGAAAGAGTAGCTGCCAACTCCAAAAGTGGTGACCGATCGTTTTCAAAGTCACGTGGGTTGAAGCCTGAAGTCACGTGGGTTGAAGCCTGAAGTCACGTGGGTTGAAGCCTGAAGTCACGTGGGTTAAAACCTGAACTTTTTGGATAACTATTGTGTCTTTTTTTTATATTTGTGTTTGTTCCTCAGATGTTGCGTTTGGAACAAGTAGCTGCCAACTTCAAAAGTGGTGACCGATCGTTTTCAAAGTCACGTGGGTTGAAGCCTTGAGTCACGTGGGTTGGAGCCTGGAGTCACGTGGGTTCAAACCTGAACTTTTTGGATAACAATTGTGTCTTTTTTTCTATATTTGTGTTCGTTCGTCAGATGCTGCGTTTGAAAAGAGTAGCTGCCAACTTCAAAAGTGGTGACCGATCGTTTCCAAAGTCACGTGGGTTGAAGCCTGAAGTCACGTGGGTTGAAGCCTGGAGTCACGTGGGTTCAAACCTGATCTTTTCGGATAACAATTGTGTCTTTTTTTCTATATTTGTGTTCGTTCGTCAGATGTTGCGTTTGGAAAGAGTAGCTGCCAACTTCAAAAGTGGTGACCGATCGTTTTCAAAGTCACGTGGGTTGAAGCCTGAAGTCACGTGGGTTGGAGCCTGAAGTCACGTGGGTTGAAGCCCGAAGTCACGTGGGTTGAAACCTGAACTTTTTGGATAACAATTGTGTATTTTCTTCTATATTTGTGTTTGATCTTCAGATGTTGCGTTTGGAACAAGTAGCTGCCAACATCAAAAGTGGTGACCGATCGTTTTGAAAGTCACGTGGGTTGAAGCCTGAAGTCACGTGGGTTGGAGCCTGGAGTCACGTGGGGTCAAACCTGAACTTTTTGGATAACAATTTCGTCATTTTTTATTGATATTTGTGTTCGTTCGTCAGATGTTACGTTTGGAACAAGTAGCTGTCAACTCCAAAAGTGGTGACCGATCGTTTCGAAAGTCACGTGGGTTGAAGCCTTAAGTCACGTGGGGTGAAGCCTGGAGTCACGTGGGTTGGAGCCTGGAGTCACGTGGGTTCAAACCTGAACTTTTTGGATAACAATTGTGTCTTTTTTTCTATATTTGTGTTCGTTCGTCAGATGTTGCGTTTGGAAAGAGTAGCTGCCAACTTCAGAAGTGGTGACCGATCGTTTTCAAAGTCACGTGGGTTGAAGCCTGAAGTCACGTGGGTTGAAGCCCGAAGTCACGTGGGTTGAAGCCTGAAGTCACGTGGGTTAAAACCTGAACTTTTTGGATAACTATTGTGTCTTTTCTTCTATATTTGTGTTCCTTCGTCAGATGTTGCGTTTGGAACAAGTAGCTGCCAACATCAAAAGTGGTGACCGATCGTTTCAAAAGTCACGCGGGTTGAAGCCTGAAGTCACGTGGGTTGGAGCCTGGAGTCACGTGGGTTTAAACCTGAACTTTTCGGATAACAATTGTGTATTTTTTTCTATATTTGTGTTCGTTCGTCAGATGTTGCGTTTGGAAAGAGTAGCTGCCAACTTCAAAAGTGGTGACCGATCGTTTTCAAAGTCACGTGGGTTGAAGCCTGAAGTCACGTGGGTTGAAGCCTGAAGTCACGTGGGTTGAAGCCTGAAGTCACGTGGGTTGAAGCCTGAAGTCACGTGGGTTAAAACCTGAACTTTTTGGATAACTATTGTGTCTTTTTTTTTATATTTGTGTTTGTTCGTCAGATGTTGCGTTTGGAACAAGTAGCTGCCAACTTCAAAAGTGGTGACCGATCGTTTTCAAAGTCACGTGGGTTGAAGCCTGAAGTCACGTGGGTTGGAGCCTGGAGTCACGTGGGTTGAAGCCTGAAGTCACGTGGGTTTAAACCTGAACTTTTTGGATAACAATTGTGTCTTTTCTTTTATATTTGTGTTCGTTCGTCAGATGTTGCGTTTGGAACAAGTAGCTGCCAACATCAAAAGTGGTGACCGATCGTTCTGAAAGTCACGTGAGTTGAAGCCTGAAGTCACGTGGGTTGAAGCCTGACGTCACGTGGGTTAAAACCTGAACTTTTTGGATAACAATTGTGTCTTTTCTTCTATATTTGTGTTCGTTCGTCAGATGTTGCGTTTGGAACAAGTAGCTGCCAACATCAAAAGTGGTGACCGATCGTTTTAAAAGTCACGTGGGTTGAAGCCTGGAGCACGTGGGTTGGAGCCTGGAGTCACGTGGGTTCAAACCTGAACTTTTTGGATAACAATTGTGTCTTTTTTTCTATATTTGTGTTCGTTCGTCAGATGTTGCGTTTGGAACAAGTAGCTGCCAACATCAAAAGTGGTGACCGATCGTTTCGAAAGTCACGTGGGTTGAAGCCTGAAGTCACGTGGGTTGAAGCCTGGAGTCACGTTGGTTGGAGCCTGGAGTCACGTGGGTTCAAACCTGAACTTTTTGGATAACAATTGTGTCTTTTTTTCTATATTTGTGTTCGTCCGTCAGATGTTGCGTTTGGAAAGAGTAGCTGCCAACTTCAGAAGTGGTGACCGATCGTTTTCAAAGTCACGTGGGTTGAAGCCTGAAGTCACGTGGGTTGAAGCCTGAAGTCACGTGGGTTGAAACCTGAACTTTTTGGATAACAATTGTGTCTTTTCTTCTATATTTGTGTTTGTTCTTCAGATATTGCGTTTGGAACAAGTAGCTGCCAACATCAAAAGTGGTGACCGATCGTTTTAAAAGTCACGTGGGTTGAAGCCTGGAGTCACGTGGGTTGGAGCCTGGAGTCACGTGGGTTCAAACCTGAACTTTCTGGATAACAATTGTGTCTTTTTTTCTATATTTGTGTTCGTTCGTCAGATGTTGCGTTTGAAAAAAATAGCTGCCAACTTTAAAAGTGGTGACCGATCGTTTTCAAAGTCACGTGGGTTGAAGCCTGAAGTCACGTGGGTTGAAGCCTGGAGTCACGTGGGTTCAAACCTGAACTTTTTGGATAACAATTGTGTCTTTTTTTCTATATTTGTGTTCGTTCGTCAGATGTTGCGTTTGAAAAGAGTAGCTGCCAACTTAAAAAGTGGTGACCGATTGTTTTCAAAGTCACGTGGGTTGAAGCCTGAAGTCACGTGGGTTGGAGCCTGGAGTCACGTGGGTTCAAACCTGAACTTTTTGGATAACAATTGTGTCTTTTCTTCTATATTTGTGTTCGTTCGTCAGATGTTGCGTTCGGAAAGAGTAGCTGCCAACTTCAAAAGTGGTGACCGATCGTTTTCAAAGTCACGTGGGTTGAAGCCCGAAGTCACGTGGGTTGAAGCCTGAAGTCACGTGGGTTAAAACCTGAACTTTTTGGATAACTATTGTGTCTTTTTTTTTATATTTGTGTTTGTTCGTCAGATGTTGCGTTTGGAACAAGTAGCTGCCAACTTCAAAAGTGACGACCGATCGTTTCCAAATTCACGTGGGTTGAAGCCTGAAGTCACGTGGGTTGGAGCCTGAAGTCACGTGGGTTGGAGCCTGAAGTCACGTGGGTTGAAACCTGAACTTTTTGGATAATAATTGTGTCTTTTCTTCTATATTTGTGCTCGTTCGTCAGATGTTGCGTTTGGAACAAGTAGCTGCCAACATCAAAAGTTGTGACCGATCGTTTTGAAAGTCACGTGGGTTGAAGCCTGAAGTCACGTGGGTTGAAGTCTGACGTCACGTGGGTTAAAACCTGAACTTTTTGGATAACAATTGTGTCTTTTCTTCTATATTTGTGTTCGTTCGTCAGATGTTGCGTTTGGAACAAGTAGCTGCCAACATCAAAAGTGGTGACCGATCGTTTTAAAAGTCACGTGGGTTGAAGCCTGGAGTCACGTGGGTTGGAGGCTGGAGTCACGTGGGTTCAAACCTGAACTTTTTGGAAAACAATTGTGTCTTTTTTTCTATATTTGTGTTCGTTCGTCAGATGTTGCGTTTGAAAAGAGTAGCTGCCAACTTCAAAAGTGGTGACCGATCGTTTTAAAGTCACGTGGGTTGAAGCCTGAAGACATGTGGGTTGAAGCCTGGAGTCACGTGGGTTCAAACCTGAACTTTTTGGATAACAATTGTGTCTTTTTTTCTATATTTGTGTTCGTTCGTCAGAAGTTACGTTTGGAACAAGTAGCTGTCATCTCCAAAAGTGGTGACCGATCGTTTTGAAAGTCACGTGGGTTGAAGCCTGAAGTCACGTGGGTTGAAGCCTGAAGTCACGTGGGTTGAAGCCTGGAGTCACGTGGGTTGGAGCCTGGAGTCACGTGGGTTCAAACCTGAACTTTTTGGATAACAATTGTGTCTTTTTTTCTATATTTGTGTTCGTTCGACAGATGTTGCGTTTGGAAAGAGTAGCTGCCAACTTCAAAAGTGGTGACCGATCGTTTTCAAAGTCACGTGGGTTGAAGCCTGAAGTCACGTGGGTTGAAGCCTGAAGTCACGTGGGTTGAAGCCTGAAGTCACGTGGGTTAAAACCTGAACTTTTTGGATAACTATTGTGTCTTTTCTTCTATATTTGTGTTCCTTCGTCAGATGTTGCGTTTGGAACAAGTAGCTGCCAACATCAAAAGTGGTGACCGATCGTTTCGAAAGTCACGTGGGTTGAAGCCTGAAGTCACGTGGGTTGGAGCCTGGAGTCACGTGGGTTCAAACCTGAACTTTTTGGATAACAATTTCGTCATTTTTTATTGATATTTGTGTTCGTTCGTCAGATATTACGTTTGGAACAAGTAGCTGTCAACTCCAAAAGTGGTGACCGATCGTTCTGAAAGTCACGTGGGTTGAAGCCTGAAGTCACGTGGGTTGAAGCCTGATGTCACGTGGGTTAAAACCTGAACTTTTTGGATAACAATTGTGTCTTTTCTTCTATATTTGTGTTCTTGAAGACTGGAGTCACGTGGGTTGGAGCCTGAAGTCACGTGGGCTCAAACCTGAACTTTTTTGATAACAATTGTGTCTTTTTTTCTATATTTGTGTTCGTTCGTCAGATGTTGCGTTTGGAAAGAGTAGCTGGCAACTTCAAAAGTGGTGACCGATCGTTTTCAAAGTCACGTGGGTTGAAGCCTGTAGTCACGTGGGTTGGAGCCTGGAGTCACGTTGGTTCAAACCTGAACTTTTTGGATAACTATTGTGTCTTTTTTTTTGTTTGTGTTTGTTCTTCAGATGTTGCGTTTGGAACAAGTAGCTGCCAACTTTAAAAGTGGTGACCGATCGTTTTCAAAGTCACGTGGGTTGAAGCCTGAAGTCACGTGGGTTGGAGCCTGAAGTCACGTGGGTTGAAGCCTGAAGTCACGTGGGTTGGAGCCTGGAGTCACGTGGGTTCAAACCTGAACTTTTCGGATAACAATTGTGTATTTTTTTCTATATTTGTGTTCGTTCGTCAGATGTTGCGTTTGGAAAGAGTAGCTGCCAACTTCAAAAGTGGTGACCGATCGTTTTCAAAGTCACGTGGGTTGAAGCCTGAAGTCACGTGGGTTGAAGCCTGAAGTCACGTGGGTTGAAGCCTGAAGTCACGTGGGTTAAAACCTGAACTTTTTGGATAACTATTGTGTCTTTTTTTTTATATTTGTGTTTGTTCGTCAGATGTTGCGTTTGGAACAAGTAGCTGCCAACTTCAAAAGTGGTGACCGATCGTTTTCAAAGTCACGTGGGTTGAAGCCTGAAGTCACGTGGGTTGGAGCCTGGAGTCACGTGGGTTGAAGCCTGAAGTCACGTGGGTTTAAACCTGAACTTTTTGGATAACAATTGTGTCTTTTCTTTTATATTTGTGTTCGTTCGTCAGATGTTGCGTTTGGAACAAGTAGCTGCCAACATCAAAAGTGGTGACCGATCGTTCTGAAAGTCACGTGGGTTGAAGCCTGAAGTCACGTGGGTTGAAGCCTGACGTCACGTGGGTTAGAAACCTGAACTTTTTGGATAACAATTGTGTCTTTTCTTCTATATTTGTGTTCGTTCGTCAGATGTTGCGTTTGGAACAAGTAGCTGCCAACATCAAAAGTGGTGACCGATCGTTTTAAAAGTCACGTGGGTTGAAGCCTGGAGTCACGTGGGTTGGAGCCTGGAGTCACGTGGGTTCAAACCTGAACTTTTTGGATAACAATTGTGTCTTTTTTTCTATATTTGTGTTCGTTCGTCAGATGTTGCGTTTGAAAAGAGTAGCTGCCAACTTCAAAAGTGGTGACCGATCGTTTTCAAAGTCACGTGGGTTGAAGCCTGAAGTCACGTGGGTTGAAGCCTGAAGTCACGTGGGTTGAAGCCTGAAGTCACGTGGGTTGAAGCCTGAAGTCACGTGGGTTGAAACCTGAACTTTTTGGATAACAATTGTGTCTTTTCTTCTATATTTGTGTTTGATCTTCAGATGTTGCGTTTGGAACAAGTAGCTGCCAACATCAAAAGTGGTGACCGATCGTTTTAAAAGTCACGTGGGTTGAAGCCTGGAGTCACGTGGGTTGGAGGCTGGAGTCACGTGGGTTCAAACCTGAACTTTTTGGAAAACAATTGTGTCTTTTTTTCTATATTTGTGTTCGTTCGTCAGATGTTGCGTTTGAAAAGAGTAGCTGCCAACTTCAAAAGTGGTGACCGATCGTTTTAAAGTCACGTGGGTTGAAGCCTGAAGTCATGTGGGTTGAAGCCTGGAGTCACGTGGGTTCAAACCTGAACTTTTTGGATAACAATTGTGTCTTTTTTTCTATATTTGTGTTCGTTCGTCAGAAGTTACGTTTGGAACAAGTAGCTGTCATCTCCAAAAGTGGTGACCGATCGTTTTGAAAGTCACGTGGGTTGAAGCCTGAAGTCACGTGGGTTGAAGCCTGAAGTCACGTGGGTTGAAGCCTGGAGTCACGTGGGTTGGAGCCTGGAGTCACGTGGGTTCAAACCTGAACTTTTTGGATAACAATTGTGTCTTTTTTTCTATATTTGTGTTCGTTCGACAGATGTTGCGTTTGGAAAGAGTAGCTGCCAACTTCAAAAGTGGTGACCGATCGTTTTCAAAGTCACGTGTGTTGAAGCCTGAAGTCACGTGGGTTGAAGCCTGAAGTCACGTGGGTTGGAGCCTGAAGTCACGTGGGTTAAAACCTGAACTTTTTGGATAACTATTGTGTCTTTTCTTCTATATTTGTGTTCGTTCGTCAGATGTTGCGTTTGGAACAAGTAGCTGCCAACATCAAAAGTGGTGACCGATCGTTTCGAAAGTCACGTGGGTTGAAGCCTGAAGTCACGTGGGTTGGATCCTGGAGTCACGTGGGTTCAAACCTGAACTTTTTGGATAACAATTTCGTCATTTTTTATTGATATTTGTGTTCGTTCGTCAGATATTACGTTTGGAACAAGTAGCTGTCAACTCCAAAAGTGGTGACCGATCGTTCTGAAAGTCACGTGGGTTGAAGCCTGAAGTCACGTGGGTTGAAGCCTGATGTCACGTGGGTTAAAACCTGAACTTTTTGGATAACAATTGTGTCTTTTCTTCTATATTTGTGTTCTTGAAGACTGGAGTCACGTGGGTTGGAGCCTGAAGTCACGTGGGCTCAAACCTGAACTTTTTTGATAACAATTGTGTCTTTTTTTCTATATTTGTGTTCGTTCGTCAGATGTTGCGTTTGGAAAGAGTAGCTGGCAACTTCAAAAGTGGTGACCGATCGTTTTCAAAGTCACGTGGGTTGAAGCCTGTAGTCACGTGGGTTGGAGCCTGGAGTCACGTTGGTTCAAACCTGAACTTTTTGGATAACTATTGTGTCTTTTTTTTTGTTTGTGTTTGTTCTTCAGATGTTGCGTTTGGAACAAGTAGCTGCCAACTTTAAAAGTGGTGACCGATCGTTTTCGAAGTCACGTGGGTTGAAGCCTGAAGTCACGTGGGTTGGAGCCTGAAGTCACGTGGGTTGAAGCCTGAAGTCACGTGGGTTGGAGCCTGGAGTCACGTGGGTTCAAACCTGAACTTTTCGGATAACAATTGTGTATTTTTTTCTATATTTGTGTTCGTTCGTCAGATGTTGCGTTTGGAAAGAGTAGCTGCCAACTTCAAAAGTGGTGACCGATCGTTTTCAAAGTCACGTGGGTTGAAGCCTGAAGTCACGTGGGTTGAAGCCTGAAGTCACGTGGGTTGAAGCCTGAAGTCACGTGGGTTAAAACCTGAACTTTTTGGATAACTATTGTGTCTTTTTTTTTATATTTGTGTTTGTTCGTCAGATGTTGCGTTTGGAACAAGTAGCTGCCAACTTCAAAAGTGGTGACCGATCGTTTTCAAAGTCACGTGGGTTGAAGCCTGAAGTCACGTGGGTTGGAGCCTGGAGTCACGTGGGTTGAAGCCTGAAGTCACGTGGGTTTAAACCTGAACTTTTTGGATAACAATTGTGTCTTTTCTTTTATATTTGTGTTCGTTCGTCAGATGTTGCGTTTGGAACAAGTAGCTGCCAACATCAAAAGTGGTGACCGATCGTTCTGAAAGTCACGTGGGTTGAAGCCTGAAGTCACGTGGGTTGAAGCCTGACGTCACGTGGGTTAAAACCTGAACTTTTTGGATAACAATTGTGTCTTTTCTTCTATATTTGTGTTCGTTCGTCAGATGTTGCGTTTGGAACAAGTAGCTGCCAACATCAAAAGTGGTGACCGATCGTTTTAAAAGTCACGTGGGTTGAAGCCTGGAGTCACGTGGGTTGGAGCCTGGAGTCACGTGGGTTCAAACCTGAACTTTTTGGATAACAATTGTGTCTTTTTTTCTATATTTGTGTTCGTTCGTCAGATGTTGCGTTTGAAAAGAGTAGCTGCCAACTTCAAAAGTGGTGACCGATCGTTTTCAAAGTCACGTGGGTTGAAGCCTGAAGTCACGTGGGTTGAAGCCTGAAGTCACGTGGGTTGAAGCCTGAAGTCACGTGGGTTGAAGCCTGAAGTCACGTGGGTTGAAACCTGAACTTTTTGGATAACAATTGTGTCTTTTCTTCTATATTTGTGTTTGATCTTCAGATGTTGCGTTTGGAACAAGTAGCTGCCAACATCAAAAGTGGTGACCGATCGTTTTGAAAGTCACGTGGGTTGAAGCCTGAAGTCACGTGGGTTGGAGCCTGGAGTCACGTGGGTTCAAACCTGAACTTTTTGGATAACAATTTCGTCATTTTTTATTGATATTTGTGTTCGTTTGTCAGATGTTACGTTTGGAACAAGTAGCTGTCAACTCCAAAAGTGGTGACCGATCGTTTCGAAAGTCACGTGGGTTGAAGCCTGAAGTCACGTGGGTTGAAGCCTGGAGTCACGTTGGTTGGAGCCTGGAGTCACGTGGGTTCAAACCTGAACTTTTTGGATAACAATTGTGTCTTTTTTTCTATATTTGTGTTCGTTCGTCAGATGTTGCGTTTGGAAAGAGTAGCTGCCAACTTCAGAAGTGGTGACCGATCGTTTTCAAAGTCACGTGGGTTGAAGCCTGAAGTAACGTGGGTTGAAGCCTGAAGTCACGTGGGTTGAAGCCTGAAGTCACGTGGGTTAAAACCTGAACTTTTTGGATAACTATTGTGTCTTTTCTTCTATATTTGTGTTCGTTCGTCAGATGTTGCGTTTGGAACAAGTAGCTGCCAACATCAAAAGTGGTGACCGATCGTATCAAAAGTCACGTGGGTTGAAGCCTGAAGTCACGTGGGTTGGAGCCTGGAGTCACGTGGGTTCAAACCTGAACTTTTCGGATAACAATTGTGTATTTTTTTCTATATTTGTGTTCGTTCGTCAGATGTTGCGTTTGGAAAGAGTAGCTGCCAACTTCAAAAGTGGTGACCGTTCGTTTTCAAAGTCACGTGGGTTGAAGCCTGAAGTCACGTGGGTTGGAGCCTGAAGTCACGTGGGTTGAAGCCTGAAGTCACGTGGGTTGAAGCCTGAAGTCACGTGGGTTAAAACCTGAACTTTTTGGATAACTATTGTGTTTTTTTTTTTATATTTGTGTTTGTTCGTCAGATGTTGCGTTTGGAACAAGTAGCTGCCAACTTCAAAAGTGGTGACCGATCGTTTTCAAAGTCACGTGGGTTGAAGCCTGAAGTCACGTGGGTTGGAGCCTGAAGTCACGTGGGTTGAAGCCTGAAGTCGCGTGGGTTTAAACCTGAACTTTTTGTATAACAATTGTGTCTTTTCTTTCATATTTGTGTTCGTTCGTCAGATGTTGCGTTTGGAACAAGTAGCTGCCAACATCAAAAGTGGTGACCGATCGTTCTGAAAGTCACGTGGGTTGAAGCCTGAAGTCACGTGGGTTGAAGCCTGACGTCACGTGGGTTAAAACCTGAACTTTTTGGATAACAATTGTGTCTTTTCTTCTATATTTGTGTTCGTTCGTCAGATGTTGCGTTTGGAACAAGTAGCTGCCAACATCAAAAGTGGTGACCGATCGTTTTAAATGTCACGTGGGTTGAAGCCTGGAGTCACGTGGGTTGGAGCCTGGAGTCACGTGGGTTCAAACCTGAACTTTTTGGATAACAATTGTGTCTTTTTTTCTATATTTGTGTTCGTTCGTCAGATGTTGCGTTTGAAAAGAGTAGCTGCCAACTTTAAAAGTGGTGACCGATCGTTTTCAAAGTCACGTGGGTTGAAGCCTGAAGTCACGTGGGTTGAAGCCTGGAGTCACGTGGGTTCAAACCTGAACTTTTTGGATAACAATTGTGTCTTTTTTTCTATATTTGTGTTCGTTCGTCAGATGTTGCGTTTGGAAAGAGTAGCTGCCAACTTCTGAAGTGGTGACCGATCGTTCTCAAAGTCACGTGGGTTGAAGCCTGAAGTCACGTGGGTTGAAACCTGAACTTTTTGGATAACAATTGTGTCTTTTCTTCTATATTTGTGTTTGTTCTTCAGATGTTGCGTTTGGAACAAGTAGCTGCCAACATCAAAAGTGGTGACCGATCGTTTTAAAAGTCACGTGGGTTGAAGCCTGGAGTCACGTGGGTTGGAGCCTGGAGTCACGTGGGTTCAAACCTGAACTTTTTGGATAACAATTGTGTCTTTTTTTCTATATTTGTGTTCGTTCGTCAGATGTTGCGTTTGAAAAGAGTAGCTGCCAACTTGAAAAGTGGTGACCGATCGTTTTCAAAGTCACGTGGGTTGAAGCCTGAAGTCACGTGGGTTGGAGCCTGGAGTCACGTGGGTTCAAACCTGAACTTTTTGGATAACAATTGTTTTTTTTTTTCTAAATTTGTGTTCGTTCGTCAGATGTTGCGTTCGGAAAGAGTAGCTGCCAACTTCAAAAGTGGTGACCGATCGTTTTCAAAGTCACGTGGGTTGAAGCCTGAAGTCACGTGTGTTGAAGCCTGAAGTCACGTGGGTTAAAACCTGAACTTTTTGGATAACTATTGTGTCTTTTTTTTTATATTTGTGTTTGTTCGTCAGATGTTGCGTTTGGAACAAGTAGCTGCCAACTTCAAAAGTGACGACCGATCGTTTTCAAATTCACGTGGGTTGAAGCCTGAAGTCACGTGGGTTGGAGCCTGAAGTCACGTGGGTTGGAGCCTGAAGTCACGTGGGTTGGAGCCTGAAGTCACGTGGGTTAAAACCTGAACTTTTTGGATAACAATTGTGTCTTTTCTTCTATATTTGTGCTCGTTCGTCAGATGTTGCGTTTGGAACAAGTAGCTGCCAACATCAAAAGTTGTGACCGATCGTTTTGAAAGTCACGTGGGTTGAAGCCTGAAGTCACGTGGGTTGAAGTCTGACGTCACGTGGGTTAAAACCTGAACTTTTTGGATAACAATTGTGTCTTTTCTTCTATATTTGTGTTCGTTCGTCAGATGTTGCGTTTGGAACAAGTAGCTGCCAACATCAAAAGTGGTGACCGATCGTTTTAAAAGTCACGTGGGTTGAAGCCTGAAGTCACGTGGGTTGGAGCCTGAAGTCACGTGGGTTGAAGCCTGAAGTCACGTGGGTTGAAGCCTGAAGTCACGTGGGTTAAAACCTGAACTTTTTGGATAACTATTGTGTTTTTTTTTTTATATTTGTGTTTGTTCGTCAGATGTTGCGTTTGGAACAAGTAGCTGCCAACTTCAAAAGTGGTGACCGATCGTTTTCAAAGTCACGTGGGTTGAAGCCTGAAGTCACGTGGGTTGGAGCCTGAAGTCACGTGGGTTGAAGCCTGAAGTCGCGTGGGTTTAAACCTGAACTTTTTGTATAACAATTGTGTCTTTTCTTTCATATTTGTGTTCGTTCGTCAGATGTTGCGTTTGGAACAAGTAGCTGCCAACATCAAAAGTGGTGACCGATCGTTCTGAAAGTCACGTGGGTTGAAGCCTGAAGTCACGTGGGTTGAAGCCTGACGTCACGTGGGTTGAAACCTGAACTTTTTGGATAACAATTGTGTCTTTTCTTCTATATTTGTGTTCGTTCGTCAGATGTTGCGTTTGGAACAAGTAGCTGCCAACATCAAAAGTGGTGACCGATCGTTTTAAATGTCACGTGGGTTGAAGCCTGGAGTCACGTGGGTTGGAGCCTGGAGTCACGTGGGTTCAAACCTGAACTTTTTGGATAACAATTGTGTCTTTTTTTCTATATTTGTGTTCGTTCGTCAGATGTTGCGTTTGAAAAGAGTAGCTGCCAACTTTAAAAGTGGTGACCGATCGTTTTCAAAGTCACGTGGGTTGAAGCCTGAAGTCACGTGGGTTGAAGCCTGGAGTCACGTGGGTTCAAACCTGAACTTTTTGGATAACAATTGTGTCTTTTTTTCTATATTTGTGTTCGTTCGTCAGATGTTGCGTTTGGAAAGAGTAGCTGCCAACTTCTGAAGTGGTGACCGATCGTTCTCAAAGTCACGTGGGTTGAAGCCTGAAGTCACGTGGGTTGAAACCTGAACTTTTTGGATAACAATTGTGTCTTTTCTTCTATATTTGTGTTTGTTCTTCAGATGTTGCGTTTGGAACAAGTAGCTGCCAACATCAAAAGTGGTGACCGATCGTTTTAAAAGTCACGTGGGTTGAAGCCTGGAGTCACGTGGGTTGGAGCCTGGAGTCACGTGGGTTCAAACCTGAACTTTTTGGATAACAATTGTGTCTTTTTTTCTATATTTGTGTTCGTTCGTCAGATGTTGCGTTTGAAAAGAGTAGCTGCCAACTTAAAAAGTGGTGACCGATCGTTTTCAAAGTCACGTGGGTTGAAGCCTGAAGTCACGTGGGTTGAAGCCTGAAGTCACGTGGGTTAAAACCTGAACTTTTTGGATAACTATTGTGTCTTTTTTTTTATATTTGTGTTTGTTCGTCAGATGTTGCGTTTGGAACAAGTAGCTGCCAACTTCAAAAGTGACGACCGATCGTTTTCAAATTCACGTGGGTTGAAGCCTGAAGTCACGTGGGTTGGAGCCTGAAGTCACGTGGGTTGGAGCCTGAAGTCACGTGGGTTAAAACCTGAACTTTTTGGATAACAATTGTGTCTTTTCTTCTATATTTGTGCTCGTTCGTCAGATGTTGCGTTTGGAACAAGTAGCTGCCAACATCAAAAGTTTTGACCGATCGTTTTGAAAGTCACGTGGGTTGAAGCCTGAAGTCACGTGGGTTGAAGTCTGACGTCACGTGGGTTAAAACCTGAACTTTTTGGATAACAATTGTGTCTTTTCTTCTATATTTGTGTTCGTTCGTCAGATGTTGCGTTTGGAACAAGTAGCTGCCAACATCAAAAGTGGTGACCGATCGTTTTAAAAGTCACGTGGGTTGAAGCCTGGAGTCACGTGGGTTGGAGGCTGGAGTCACGTGGGTTCAAACCTGAACTTTTTGGAAAACAATTGTGTCTTTTTTTCTATATTTGTGTTCGTTCGTCAGATGTTGCGTTTGAAAAGAGTAGCTGCCAACTTCAAAAGTGGTGACCGATCGTTTTAAAGTCACGTGGGTTGAAGCCTGAAGTCATGTGGGTTGAAGCCTGGAGTCACGTGGGTTCAAACCTGAACTTTTTGGATAACAATTGTGTCTTTTTTTCTATATTTGTGTTCGTTCGACAGATGTTGCGTTTGGAACAAGTAGCTGCCAACATCAAAAGTGGTGACCGATCGTTTTGAAAGTCACGTGGGTTGAAGCCTGAAGTCACGTGGGTTGGAGCCTGGAGTCACGTGGGTTCAAACCTGAACTTTTTGGATAACAATTTCGTCATTTTTTATTGATATTTGTGTTCGTTTGTCAGATGTTACGTTTGGAACAAGTAGCTGTCAACTCCAAAAGTGGTGACCGATCGTTTCGAAAGTCACGTGGGTTGAAGCCTGAAGTCACGTGGGTTGAAGCCTGGAGTCACGTTGGTTGGAGCCTGGAGGCACGTGGGTTCAAACCTGAACTTTTTGGATAACAATTGTGTCTTTTTTTCTATATTTGTGTTCGTTCGTCAGATGTTGCGTTTGGAAAGAGTAGCTGCCAACTTCAGAAGTGGTGACCGATCGTTTTCAAAGTCACGTGGGTTGAAGCCTGAAGTCACGTGGGTTGAAGCCTGAAGTCACGTGGGTTGAAGCCTGAAGTCACGTGGGTTAAAACCTGAACTTTTTGGATAATAGATTTCTTCTATATTTGTGTTCGTTCGTCAGATGTTGCGTTTGGAACAAGTAGCTGCCAACATCAAAAGTGGTGACCGATCGTTTTAAATGTCACGTGGGTTGAAGCCTGGAGTCACGTGGGTTGGAGCCTGGAGTCACGTGGGTTCAAACCTGAACTTTTTGGATAACAATTGTGTCTTTTTTTCTATATTTGTGTTCGTTCGTCAGATGTTGCGTTTGAAAAGAGTAGCTGCCAACTTTAAAAGTGGTGACCGATCGTTTTCAAAGTCACGTGGGTTGAAGCCTGAAGTCACGTGGGTTGAAGCCTGGAGTCACGTGGGTTCAAACCTGAACTTTTTGGATAACAATTGTGTCTTTTTTTCTATATTTGTGTTCGTTCGTCAGATGTTGCGTTTGGAAAGAGTAGCTGCCAACTTCTGAAGTGGTGACCGATCGTTCTCAAAGTCACGTGGGTTGAAGCCTGAAGTCACGTGGGTTGAAACCTGAACTTTTTGGATAACAATTGTGTCTTTTCTTCTATATTTGTGTTTGTTCTTCAGATGTTGCGTTTGGAACAAGTAGCTGCCAACATCAAAAGTGGTGACCGATCGTTTTAAAAGTCACGTGGGTTGAAGCCTGGAGTCACGTGGGTTGGAGCCTGGAGTCACGTGGGTTCAAACCTGAACTTTTTGGATAACAATTGTGTCTTTTTTTCTATATTTGTGTTCGTTCGTCAGATGTTGCGTTTGAAAAGAGTAGCTGCCAACTTAAAAAGTGGTGACCGATCGTTTTCAAAGTCACGTGGGTTGAAGCCTGAAGTCACGTGGGTTGGAGCCTGGAGTCACGTGGGTTCAAACCTGAACTTTTTGGATAACAATTGTTTTTTTTTTTCTAAATTTGTGTTCGTTCGTCAGATGTTGCGTTCGGAAAGAGTAGCTGCCAACTTCAAAAGTGGTGACCGATCGTTTTCAAAGTCACGTGGGTTGAAGCCTGAAGTCACGTGGGTTGAAGCCTGGAGTCACGTGGGTTAAAACCTGAACTTTTTGGATAACTATTGTGTCTTTTTTTTTATATTTGTGTTTGTTCGTCAGATGTTGCGTTTGGAACAAGTAGCTGCCAACTTCAAAAGTGACGACCGATCGTTTTCAAATTCACCTGGGTTGAAGCCTGAAGTCACGTGGGTTGGAGCCTGAAGTCACGTGGGTTGGAGCCTGAAGTCACGTGGGTTAAAACCTGAACTTTTTGGATAACAATTGTGTCTTTTCTTCTATATTTGTGCTCGTTCGTCAGATGTTGCGTTTGGAACAAGTAGCTGCCAACATCAAAAGTTGTGACCGATCGTTTTGAAAGTCACGTGGGTTGAAGCCTGAAGTCACGTGGGTTGAAGTCTGACGTCACGTGGGTTAAAACCTGAACTTTTTGGATAACAATTGTGTCTTTTCTTCTATATTTGTGTTCGTTCGTCAGATGTTGCGTTTGGAACAAGTAGCTGCCAACATCAAAAGTGGTGACCGATCGTTTTAAAAGTCACGTGGGTTGAAGCCTGGAGTCACGTGGGTTGGAGGCTGGAGTCACGTGGGTTCAAACCTGAACTTTTTGGAAAACAATTGTGTCTTTTTTTCTATATTTGTGTTCGTTCGTCAGATGTTGCGTTTGAAAAGAGTAGCTGCCAACTTCAAAAGTGGTGACCGATCGTTTTAAAGTCACGTGGGTTGAAGCCTGAAGTCATGTGGGTTGAAGCCTGGAGTCACGTGGGTTCAAACCTGAACTTTTTGGATAACAATTGTGTCTTTTTTTCTATATTTGTGTTCGTTCGACAGATGTTGCGTTTGGAACAAGTAGCTGCCAACATCAAAAGTGGTGACCGATCGTTTTGAAAGTCACGTGGGTTGAAGCCTGAAGTCACGTGGGTTGGAGCCTGGAGTCACGTGGGTTCAAACCTGAACTTTTTGGATAACAATTTCGTCATTTTTTATTGATATTTGTGTTCGTTTGTCAGATGTTACGTTTGGAACAAGTAGCTGTCAACTCCAAAAGTGGTGACCGATCGTTTCGAAAGTCACGTGGGTTGAAGCCTGAAGTCACGTGGGTTGAAGCCTGGAGTCACGTTGGTTGGAGCCTGGAGGCACGTGGGTTCAAACCTGAACTTTTTGGATAACAATTGTGTCTTTTTTTCTATATTTGTGTTCGTTCGTCAGATGTTGCGTTTGGAAAGAGTAGCTGCCAACTTCAGAAGTGGTGACCGATCGTTTTCAAAGTCACGTGGGTTGAAGCCTGAAGTCACGTGGGTTGAAGCCTGAAGTCACGTGGGTTGAAGCCTGAAGTCACGTGGGTTAAAACCTGAACTTTTTGGATAACTATTGTGTCTTTTCTTCTATATTTGTGTTCGTTCGTCAGATGTTGCGTTTGGAACAAGTGGCTGCCAACATCAAAAGTGGTGACCGATCGTATCAAAAGTCACGTGGGTTGAAGCCTGAAGTCACGTGGGTTGGAGCCTGGAGTCACGTGGGTTCAAACCTGAACTTTTCGGATAACAATTGTGTATTTTTTTCTCTATTTGTGTTCGTTCGTCAGATGTTGCGTTTGGAAAGAGTAGCTGCCAACTTCAAAAGTGGTGACCGATCGTTTTCAAAGTCACGTGGGTTGAAGCCTGAAGTCACGTGGGTTGGAGCCTGAAGTCACGTGGGTTGAAGCCTGAAGTCACGTGGGTTGAAGCCTGAAGTCACGTGGGTTAAAACCTGAACTTTTTGGATAACTATTGTGTTTTTTTTTTTATACCGTCCGTTTTTTTTTCTAGGCCCCAGCGCGTAGCGCCTTTATTATGGGTTCCACACCCAACATATCATATATTTTTGAAATCAGAAGAACAAAATCTTTCGATTGATGGTATGTCAAATAATTTTTGACAGATGTCATTTTTTGACAATTGACAGAATAGTACTCGTGATACATCATTTTGAAGCCCATTAAATTCTAAGGAAAACTGTGTCTTTATTTTTGGAATAGGATGTCTTTCACAGCTTCTAGAGGTCTTCAAATAGGAAAAAATTGTTGAAATTCAGAAATACTCAATAAGTACGTAAGTAGGCAAAACAGGCATTTTTAATAATAACTAATGATAATAATCAATAAATAATCACAATAAAACAAAAAATGTCCTGAAGAAGTAATTTGAAATGACCGTCTCCTTGTTCCTTGAATGAGAGCTTCAACGACCGGTGAATTGGAACTGCCAGCCCAACGCTATAGTATCCGAGGTGGCCAGGTATGACCCCTCTCGGTTTTTTTATGAGCTTATCTGAAAAATGAGGTATTTATAGAATCTCCCGCTGATTTGGACGATTTAAAATCAGAAGATTATCATCAGTTGATATTAAAAATACCTATTAATTATTGAGTAGGTATTTCTGAATTTCAACAATTTTTCCTATTCAAAGACCTCCAGAAGCTGTAAACGACATCCTATTCTAGAAATGAAAACACAGTTCTCCTAAGAATTTTATGGGCTTTAAAATGGTGTGTCACAAGTACTATTCCGTCAATTGTCAAAAAATGACATCTGTCAAAAATAATTTGACATACCATCAATCGAAAGATTTTGTTTTTCTGATTTCAAAAATATATAATGTGTTGGGTGTAAAACCCATAATAAAGGCGCTATGAGCTGGGGCCTAGAAAAAAAAACGGACGGTATTTGTGTTTGTTCGTCAGATGTTGCGTTTGGAACAAGTAGCTGCCAACTTCAAAAGTGGTGACCGATCGTTTTCAAAGTCACGTGGGTTGAAGCCTGAAGTCACGTGGGTTGGAGCCTGAAGTCACGTGGGTTGAAGCCTGAAGTCGCGTGGGTTTAAACCTGAACTTTTTGTATAACAATTGTGTCTTTTCTTTCATATTTGTGTTCGTTCGTCAGATGTTGCGTTTGGAACAAGTAGCTGCCAACATCAAAAGTGGTGACCGATCGTTCTGAAAGTCACGTGGGTTGAAGCCTGAAGTCACGTGGGTTGAAGCCTGACGTCACGTGGGTTAAAACCTGAACTTTTTGGATAACAATTGTGTCTTTTCTTCTATATTTGTGTTCGTTCGTCAGATGTTGCGTTTGGAACAAGTAGCTGCCAACATCAAAAGTGGTGACCGATCGTTTTAAATGTCACGTGGGTTGAAGCCTGGAGTCACGTGGGTTGGAGCCTGGAGTCACGTGGGTTCAAACCTGAACTTTTTGGATAAAAATTGTGTCTTTTTTTCTATATTTGTGTTCGTTCGTCAGATGTTGCGTTTGAAAAGAGTAGCTGCCAACTTTAAAAGTGGTGACCGATCGTTTTCAAAGTCACGTGGGTTGAAGCCTGAAGTCACGTGGGTTGAAGCCTGGAGTCACGTGGGTTCAAACCTGAACTTTTTGGATAACAATTGTGTCTTTTTTTCTATATTTGTGTTCGTTCGTCAGATGTTGCGTTTGGAAAGAGTAGCTGCCAACTTCTGAAGTGGTGACCGATCGTTCTCAAAGTCACGTGGGTTGAAGCCTGAAGTCACGTGGGTTGAAACCTGAACTTTTTGGATAACAATTGTGTCTTTTCTTCTATATTTGTGTTTGTTCTTCAGATGTTGCGTTTGGAACAAGTAGCTGCCAACATCAAAAGTGGTGACCGATCGTTTTAAAAGTCACGTGGGTTGAAGCCTGGAGTCACGTGGGTTGGAGCCTGGAGTCACGTGGGTTCAAACCTGAACTTTTTGTATAACAATTGTGTCTTTTTTTCTATATTTGTGTTCGTTCGTCAGATGTTGCGTTTGAAAAGAGTAGCTGCCAACTTAAAAAGTGGTGACCGATCGTTTTCAAAGTCACGTGGGTTGAAGCCTGAAGTCACGTGGGTTGGAGCCTGGAGTCACGTGGGTTCAAACCTGAACTTTTTGGATAACAATTGTTTTTTTTTTCTAAATTTGTGTTCGTTCGTCAGATGTTGCGTTCGGAAAGAGTAGCTGCCAACTTCAAAAGTGGTGACCGATCGTTTTCAAAGTCACGTGGGTTGAAGCCTGAAGTCACGTGGGTTGAAGCCTGAAGTCACGTGGGTTAAAACCTGAACTTTTTGGATAACTATTGTGTCTTTTTTTTTATATTTGTGTTTGTTCGTCAGATGTTGCGTTTGGAACAAGTAGCTGCCAACTTCAAAAGTGACGACCGATCGTTTTCAAATTCACGTGGGTTGAAGCCTGAAGTCACGTGGGTTGGAGCCTGAAGTCACGTGGGTTGGAGCCTGAAGTCACGTGGGTTAAAACCTGAACTTTTTGGATAACAATTGTGTCTTTTCTTCTATATTTGTGCTCGTTCGTCAGATGTTGCGTTTGGAACAAGTAGCTGCCAACATCAAAAGTTGTGACCGATCGTTTTGAAAGTCACGTGGGTTGAAGCCTGAAGTCACGTGGGTTGAAGTCTGACGTCACGTGGGTTAAAACCTGAACTTTTTGGATAACAATTGTGTCTTTTCTTCTATATTTGTGTTCGTTCGTCAGATGTTGCGTTTGGAACAAGTAGCTGCCAACATCAAAAGTGGTGACCGATCGTTTTAAAAGTCACGTGGGTTGAAGCCTGGAGTCACGTGGGTTGGAGGCTGGAGTCACGTGGGTTCAAACCTGAACTTTTTGGAAAACAATTGTGTCTTTTTCTCTATATTTGTGTTCGTTCGTCAGATGTTGCGTTTGAAAAGAGTAGCTGCCAACTTCAAAAGTGGTGACCGATCGTTTTAAAGTCACGTGGGTTGAAGCCTGAAGTCATGTGGGTTGAAGCCTGGAGTCACGTGGGTTCAAACCTGAACTTTTTGGATAACAATTGTGTCTTTTTTTCTATATTTGTGTTCGTTCGTCAGAAGTTACGTTTGGAACAAGTAGCTGTCATCTCCAAAAGTGGTGACCGATCGTTTTGAAAGTCACGTGGGTTGAAGCCTGAAGTCACGTGGGTTGAAGCCTGAAGTCACGTGGGTTGAAGCCTGGAGTCACGTGGGTTGGAGCCTGGAGTCACGTGGGTTCAAACCTGAACTTTTTGGATAACAATTGTGTCTTTTTTTCTATATTTGTGTTCGTTCGACAGATGTTGCGTTTGGAAAGAGTAGCTGCCAACTTCAAAAGTGGTGACCGATCGTTTTCAAAGTCACGTGGGTTGAAGCCTGAAGTCACGTGGGTTGAAGCCTGAAGTCACGTGGGTTGAAGCCTGAAGTCACGTGGGTTAAAACCTGAACTTTTTGGATAACTATTGTGTCTTTTCTTCTATATTTGTGTTCGTTCGTCAGATGTTGCGTTTGGAACAAGTAGCTGCCAACATCAAAAGTGGTGACCGATCGTTTCGAAAGTCACGTGGGTTGAAGCCTGAAGTCACGTGGGTTGGAGCCTGGAGTCACGTGGGTTCAAACCTGAACTTTTTGGATAACAATTTCGTCATTTTTTATTGATATTTGTGTTCGTTCGTCAGATATTACGTTTGGAACAAGTAGCTGTCAACTCCAAAAGTGGTGACCGATCGTTTTGAAAGTCACGTGGGTTGAAGCCTGAAGTCACGTGGGTTGAAGCCTGATGTCACGTGGGTTAAAACCTGAACTTTTTGGATAACAGTTGTGTCTTTTCTCCTATATTTGTGTTCTTGAAGACTGGAGTCACGTGGGCTGGAGCCTGAAGTCACGTGGGCTCAAACCTGAACTTTTTTGATAACAATTGTGTCTTTTTTTCTATATTTGTGTTCGTTCGTCAGATGTTGCGTTTGGAAAGAGTAGCTGGCAACTTCAAAAGTGGTGACCGATCGTTTTCAAAGTCACGTGGGTTGAAGCCTGTAGTCACGTGGGTTGGAGCCTGGAGTCACGTTGGTTCAAACCTGAACTTTTTGGATAACTATTGTGTCTTTTTTTTTGTTTGTGTTTGTTCTTCAGATGTTGCGTTTGGAACAAGTAGCTGCCAACTTTAAAAGTGGTGACCGATCGTTTTCAAAGTCACGTGGGTTGAAGCCTGAAGGCACGTGGGTTGGAGCCTGAAGTCACGTGAGTAGGGGATATAAGGGCGCGGAGTCAGGAGTGGGGGGAGCAACCTTGACCTTGACGGGTCATTCACCTGACCTTGTCAGGTCATTCACCTTGACAGGTCATTCACCTTGACAGGTCATTCACCTTGACAGGTCATTCACCTTGACAGGTCATTCACCTGACCTTGACAGGTCATTCAGCTCAAAAGGTCGTTCACCTTAACCTTGACAGAGGTCATTCATCTCAACCTTGACCGACCATTGACCTTCAACAGGTTTATCCACCTTGACCGGCTCTGACCTTGATACATAAAGTGGTGGGGAAGTGGTAGGGATGGAATAGATATATTGAAGATCATCAGCAGTGTGGTTCAGTTATCATCATGGAGAAGTCCAATAGCAAGTCACCTTCGGGTTATTTACCTTTGATAAATGAAACAACGCATTTTTTGAATAAATCAAAACGCAAATACATCAGTGTCGGCTTGAGTATTGAGCGACAGTTTACTCCACTAGTGAGATTGTGTGGTAATAATCAATGTGTCAACTTTGAGGAAGAAGATTGGATTGAGTTCCAGGAAATTTTCGATCTTCTTCTCGATTACTTACAGCTACAATCCCCTTCAAACAAACCGATGCCTCTACTACTGAAAAACATCAGCATCCACTTCACTGAAGTAAACAACGTTCGAGTTATTCAAATTATAAACGAACATCAACATGTTTTTTTGGCACGAGAAACAGCTACAGAATGGCGCGGCATATGTGAAATCATCAGCAATCGATTGAACATCCTCAAACATCAGGAATTTAAAAATTTCTACTTCGACTTGCTAAGAGGTGTGAGAAAGCTGAGTGGTGATTTAATTTCAAATATATACTGTGTGTTGACTCCTTTGTTGCAAACTAATTCTGAGAATGCAAATTGTTTATTGTTCATGTTACATCACTGTCCAGTTGTAGTACGCATGGACTATGAAAACCTAAAATTTCAGTAGACAATTTACGAAGAGTTGTGACTGATATAAGTGAAGAATGCGAATATCTATCATTTAACGCATCTCACAGCCTCAACAAACAAAATGCATTGATAGTTAATAGTTTAGGTTATAATTTATGTTTTGCTTATCTTAAATCTAGAATAAGAATAAAATATCTTTGTGAGCAGTTCAACTGTGATAGTTATAGAAAATATTTATACATGTTAAAACCATATCTATCTAATGATCTAATTATACTTCATAAATTGTATTAAAATCTATGCTCTAAAATAAATTGAAACGAAATGGATTTAGTATTTATTTATATTCCCCCATTCAAAAGATTAACATCATTATTCTCATGGTTCTTCGATTATCACAAGATGAAGCTTAGAAGTGGGGGTGAATAAATCCTTATATTATCAACAAGCAGTAACAGTGCAATGTCGCGTGTTGAAGGAGATGGTTTAGTAAACGAGATAATAAACAAGCTACCATTCGAACTTCACATCCCAGGATATCAGTACCTTGGACCTGGCACTCAGTTGCATAAACGCTTGCAACGTGGGGATCTTGGTATAAACAAACTGGATCAGGCTGCCAGAGACCATGATATAGCCTATTCTAAAGCAAAAAAGCTAAGTGCCCGTCATATATCTGACAAGATCCTAGAGAATCGGGCTTGGGAAAGAGTGAAATCAAAGGATGCATCACTTGGGGAAAAAACAACTGCCTGGTTCATCACTAACATCATGAAAGCCAAACGTAAATTGGGAATGGGGTTGGAAAAAGAGGAAAGTGCAATTAGAAAGAAAAAAAAGAAGAGAAGAAGAAGAAAGAAGAAGAAGCTGAAGAAAAAAAAGATTTGACGAGTTTAAAACTCCTAGTCTATAAATTGTACTAGTACCTAGCTAAAATAAAAGAATAGTAAAATGTAAAAAAATGTATTTATTTCTTCCGCATCCGTTACATCAGTAATACTACATAATATTGCAAACTTAGATTTGCTTGATTTGTTTTGTGAACGCATTGTAGGTGAATCTCCGGTCATGTAGAATCAAGGCATAGGCTGCCGTATTTGCAGGAACTACATCTTTGGTGTCGAATTCTATCCGAAGAACCACTGAATTGGAAAGACTTTCTCTTTGATTTGAAAAATCTATGACAATCATGGGAGAATCCTTAAATTCATCGGTGTTCAGTGCAGGATGTGATGAATCATGATAATAATAGGACTTTTGGAAATTCAAATATAACTGATACAATGCTGCATAACAATTGCTTCCAAAATCTATATTTAAATTTGAGTACGGTTTTCGTTGAGAATTTAGATAAACCTGAATATTTTGAAAACTGATGTGGTCAAATTTGCTCATGTCCTTGTTAAACTTTTTCTCACGATCTGTTTGGAACATTAAGATAACGTATCTGGGAGCTTCGCTTGCAGTGGTTGTTTTGATGGGCCACGTATGACTTCTGGTTTGGGGTACCGATGGTAAATAGTGCATTTCCCATGAACGGAAAGCAACTGCGGTGTCAACATTTTTTCCAATGTATTTTGTGAGCGCCAATTCTCGAGCAAGATTAGGTGTGATGTGGGGTACATTCCAATAAATTTTGTCGAATGCAATCGTAGGTTCAGCCCCGGCGGTAATATTTAAAACTGCATCATGATCCGTATTGCTTCTTATAAGTACGAGTTCCTGCCTCACGTTTAACATAATTTTCTTATAATCTTCTGCAAAACCCAGCAACGTGCTGAGTGGTACGCAAATATTGAATTTTCCATGATATTTATCAGTAAAGTCTTTACCCCACCCAGAATTTTCCAATCCTTTAAGATCATTTTCTGTAAATGAGCAGTAACCTTTAATAGTTGCTGCCAGTCCCGGCTTTATAGTAGAATCGACCGGTATACCGTTGACTTCATAACGAATTTCGCTCAAACAGTGTGCGAAAAAATTATTTACCAATTTAGTATCTTTACTGACGGACCCATCTTTAGCCAAAACTCTTCCTTCTACATAAATATGACTTTGAGACGGTAACGTGCACAAATCTTCGGCAATTGGAATTCGTATTTCATCATTGTTGTTGAATTTTTGGGTGTACGCTTGATGCTCATGATAATCCCATGAAATAATGGAATCATCAGAGATCACTTTTTCTGTTATGTTTAATACATCGACCATTATCCTTGACTGATTGTAACCAACTGATGTTATTCAAAATTATTTTTATATTAATACTACAAATCCTAAAGATTTTAAAAATTTACGATTCGTTTGAGTTAAAGTCATGATTTTAGGGCAATGTTTAGGTCGGTGAGAAATTACTTTAAAAATAATACCCATCACGTTTCAGGTGTAGTCCTACACTAACGACTTCTTCCCCAAAACTGACCAAATCACCGTCTTGGTCCAATATTTTAATGCTCACATCTGAAATTATATTGGTTGTGATTGGTAGATAAATAATATTTCTCGGTACTTCAATTATTTTATATCCTGGTGGAACGCGAGGGAAAAATTGGTGAATGTAGTGAACAACTTGACCGTTATGATAGGATCCTGTGGCAATATTACAATCTATGCATATAGAATTAATTTTCAAAATATTGCTTTGATGTGAAGATTGGTGAGTTAGATTAGATGGTTCAAGTTTTTCGCGATTAAATCCCAAGAGCGGTCCGATGGAATTTTCTACGTTAAAATCAACGGTTTCCGAACAGCGTAAATGCGTCTTCAGCGTATTGTTGTTGCCAAATAATTCGAAAAGGGGATTATTAAATTTTTTCTCTTCCATAGCTTTATTAACATAATCGGTTATATCGCTAATTTCATAGGCTCCGACGGGTATAGCAAGTTTTGTTTTTCCAATCATGATTACATTGTTTTCTGAGGTAACGTTGGCGATAGAATTAAATGACTCAAAATCAGTCAAACCTATCACGTATGTTTCGTTTTTGGGTAATACAATGGGTGGGGTAAATTTAGACGTCAATACGGAACTTTTTCCAGACAAAGTAAAAAAATTTGACATTTTGTTGCCACAAAAGTCAAGACTCAACTGACAGAATTTATTGATGTGAATTCAGATATAGAAATTTTAGACATAAATGCCCACATTCATAAGAATTAAAATCTTGATATCTGTTATAGCTGTAAATTATGTTAGGGCTACCAACCCTCCGAAAATATTTGATAACCTCTAGAGGAGGTTTCAAATTGCCCATACTATCAAAATATTTTATAGTTTTTCCGTTAATGACAAAGGCTGTCCAATGCGTTCCAGGATTGTTTTTATCATCCAAATTGAGAATTGCACACTCGTTTTTACGGGGTTTTGATGGAAGGTTGTTGCGCATGTAGACACCGCGAAAATTGGCAATTTGTAACACCTTTGCAAAATATTTCAAGTCCAAGTCTGTAAGAGCACGTGGTGGTAGCTTTATTGGTAGTTTTTTTTATATGGAGCAAGATAAAGTCCCAATCCTTTCTTATGCGATTTCACACGTAAACCTTTCCCCAGCGCTATAGACTCCATGGTTTGATTATGTCTGTGGGATTCTTTGAGTTGCTCGGCAGCACTTTTCGCATCGTTGACTGCCTTGGCAATTCCTGCAGCTCCACCACCTAAAGCCCCCAGGGCAGACAATGCAGCAAAAATTGGAATGAGTGGGAGGAAACCACCAACCTTTGGTATGGGAATGATGCGTTGCTTGGGATGTAAGACTTTTCTATTGTTCATAGAACGCAGTGCGTCTTGAACCGAAGCCAACAAATTGGTATTCGGTTTACCTCGGAGGCGTTTTCGAACTGCAGCAACTGCTTTTTTAAAACTAAAAACACCACCAGTACGTTTTTTTCCGCGATGTTTTCTCCGTCTTGGCTTAGCTCTACCATTCATCTTTGAAGCACCCATCTCTATAAATTAACGAACTTTGTGCAGATAATTTGCTCATCACACTTATTTATATACTTTTTGACCGAGAGTACCAGAGGATTGCGCCATCTTTGTGAAAACAATAAACCTCGATCTATTGCAACTTTTTATTCATAGCAGTAATAATAAATTTACAATTTTTGGAATATTTTTCATGTTCCCTCAATGGTAAATCATCATGTTTCCATTTGAATACTTCAATTCGGCAGAAAGGACAAGCCACCATATCTCCATATTTTGTGTAAAAGAATCCCGCAAACGCTAAAGATTCTGGTGTTAACGAGCCTTTCCAGTTGATAAAGGTTTTCAGTCGATTGGAATATGAATACAATTCAGTAGTATGGTCTTGGAGACACATGGTGTATGATGTGTGTTTGTTCGTGAAATGTTGTTTATTTTTTGCATCAAATCTTTTATTTAGAAACCTTGAACGCTGTGGTAGGGATAACCTTGAGATACACAAGTTCAAACAATCTCGAGCTATTGGTAGGGATTATGGTGGGGAGATTGTTATAAAACTATAAGTACTGAACTGCAGGTACTAAAGACATGATGTGCGACGTGAACTGGAAGTTTGTGCGTTATTGCATCAGAGATGCACGTTCTCAGTTGTATGATTTGCGACTAGAATTTTTGGAGGATGCAGTTATTAGATATTGTGACGTTGATGAACAGAAACTAAACTTTGATGAAACTATAAGACATCGTCAAGGAGAAGAATACTGCACAAAATATCTTGAAAACAAGATATCCCTGCTTCGTTTGCATAAATTGCTGTCGGGAATAAACTTATCAACATTTTTGAAAGAAGTGGAGCAGTTCATACCTAAAGAAGAAGAAGAAGAAGAAGAAGAAGAAGAAGAAGAAGAAGAAGAAGAAGAAGAAGAAGAAGAAGAAGATGAAGAAGATTAATCCTGAACCGCAAGAAACATCTAATCCATCAACCTGGGAAGAATTATACATCAAACTATTAATACCAGAAGTGCAGTGTGACATGCAAAGTATTGAAGCTGTTTATTCGGAACTGATGCAGTTGGAACAAAACTATATGCATGAAGCCGTCTATGGGATGGATCGACTATTCAGCTCTCAGTATTGTTATGAACAAGCCTTAACATTTGGGAAAGCAGCAAAATTGTGTTGTTTATATATTGATGGCGAGATCTGTTTTATATGTTTTTATAAACAAATGTGTACACTTGACTTGTCAGACTATGTACCAAAATATTTAATACCACCAAATTAAATCATTTAATGTGTAGCAGTGAAAATAAAAAAACTTGTATGAAACATTTCGTTTTATTCCATTTTAAAATGATCATGTAAAAAAAATACATTAGATAAAGCGCAAACAGATGGTGTACTTTTATGATAAAAGCATGTTGGTTCATCGGTTGTAATTGCAGGTTGATCAGCGAGCTGAATGATTGGTGTCTTGGTAAATTTTTGTAAATATTCAGCTTTCTCCATCCCTTTAACATAGACCATATCTTCAAAGCTCGTCACTTGTGCAACAATATCACCAAAACGATGAAGTGGGGTGTAACCTGAATCCCATGGAATCTGGTGATGGTGATTCATTACCCAGTGAGCTTCTTTTTGTTGCTTCAGTGGTAAGTGATCCAGCGGGAATGGTGATTTGAACACGAAATGAGCAATTCGCTGCCCATCATATGCAGCCAACTCTTTGGCTATATATGTATTTTTACAGCTTTTAAAACATTGCACGTCAAGAACTAGCATGTTGCTGCACCTCTGGGTACTTGTGTGATGGAGTTTATTCGTCACCATCCGATATCATAAAGTTTATCAGCATGATAAGTAGGTGAACAGTATGTAGTTGTTGTTGTGGGGGAGATGTAGTCATTACTGAAGGTATTTGAAGGTAGATTTGTAATATAAAGTTCACCTAAACTTTTTTCCAGCAAAAGCTTTCAAGTAAACTAACAAAATTGTAACAAACATTATTTATTATAATCATGTAAACAGTTACAAAATATCTTGTATATATATCAAGAATACATACATAATACCTGAAGGTATTTGAAGGTAGATTTCTAATATAAAGTTCACCTAAACTTTTTTCCAGCAAAAGCTTTGAAGTAAACTAACAAAATTGTAACAAACATTATTTATTATAATCATGTAAACAGTTACAAAATATCTTGTATATATATATCAAGAATACATACATAATACAACATACAAAGCGTTATACAATGCACATTAAAAGTAAACTTTTAAAATTGAGTAAGACTATGATCTAGAGTAGCTCTTCACACATGCGTAGCAATAAATTTAAATTTTGATCTACTATGCTATCACAATGCCCTAAAGCATATGTGCTCATAGAATTGTTCTTTTTTATTCTTTTGTTATCCGTACAGCTCAAAGCAAGTTTATATTGTAACTGAGTGTATACCGTGTGTAATTTTGATTTGAAAGTAACAGCCTTGCAAAATTTAGGCACATCATTCAAAACTGCATTTTTATAATCTTGCGGTTTAATTTTTTTTACAGCGGCATAAGGAACTCCTTTTGCTTTTTTCTTGAATTTATCTTTCAACTTTAAATCTCCATCTACCACTATCATATATGTCTTTGCACAAAGACCTAAGAACTGTTTAATATACTTATTAGCATACTCGTCTTTCATCAAGCCGATTGTTGGTGGTGAAATTGGAATACCGTGAGGGTTATCTGAACTTAAATTGCTCGTGTCAAATTTGTGGTTGTATTTTGCAATGTCCTGGTACACGTCAGGTGTAAAAATTTCCAAAATTAAGCTGTCTGTATCGGTATACAATAGTTTCACATTGTCTTTGTACAAAGGTTTTATGAAATCATATAAAAAGCTGTATATTATTGATTTTGCGATTTCCAAAATACAAAATCCTACATAAAGAGGACGATTATAAAATACTTTAGTCGTCTTCATCTTGATGGCACACAATGATTCAGAAAAAACTGTGACACTTTCAAAACTAGGTTTTGCAATTAAACTACCAGCTCCACATCGCTTCCGCTGATTTTCCCAATGAGTTACCAGGTGCATAACAAGCCTTTTGTCCAAATTTTCCAAAAATTTCCCAAAAATACTATTTATCATGAGCTTGAGAAAGTTTTTCTCAAAATCAGTTAAAGCTGCATTTCTAAGTCTCGTGTTTAAATCCACATACGTTTTCAGCCATGGTGATTGCTTGAACATTAAAACTCTGTGAACCTTCTTCAAAATCAAACCGTGTAGCATAGCTTGTTTCAACGTCCTATAGTGTACAACATATTTAGTTTTATCAAATAAATTTGGAATTAATTTTGGAATATTTGAGTTTTCAGGTTTCATGGTTTGCGGAAGAAAAGGTAGGCAATTGTGTGACTCGTGTAGACTTTTGGGGTACTCTATATCTATTTCAAATACATATCCTGTATCTGACGTATCAGAAATGTCTATAATGTCCAATTTCTCAATTTCCTCCCAATCAAGCCATCTAAAACCTCCGGTAGGTAAAAATTCCGATTGACTTTTCCCATACAGATTGGTTGCATCTAAATACAAAATATATGATTCTGGTTTGGAAGCATCATAATCAGTTAAAAATTTATTGTTAGCGGTCGCCTCTCTTTTACAACAAAGAGAAACCCCTCTGATGGAATTTTTGAAAAAATGAATCATTTCTAAATCTGTTAAAAGTTCTAGCTCAATTCCGGTTTTTTTAAGCATAGCAGCCCAACTTAGAGAGGGACTTGTGAAAAACTGACATGGGTCTAGTTTATATGTTTCTAGACACACTTTTCTGAAATTTTCAAATATGTCTGTCAAAAGAAGAACATCTGAAGTCAAATAAAGTTCTGAATATTCACCTAAGGTGTTACATGCAAACACATTCCAGACAGTGACTGCTCTGGAATAATCTTCATCGGTGATTGTTTCCCCCGTGAGTTGATTGGTAAATTTATCTTTGGATGGTAATTCCATATCATCCAATTTATTCAAATTATCAACATATGAATAGGGGAAAACACCTTTTTGTCGAATCAAATTAAATTTGTCATTGTCAGGAAAATACTTTTTTACTGTTAAACATTGATCAGATGTTAAATTTTTAGATAATTCATCAAGTGATGATGACATAAACCTAAAAGAGTCTAGAAATCTCAATTTCAGATAAACATCTTCTACGCCAGAATCTGCTTTTTGTCTTGTGTCCACCAAAATATGTTTTGAAAAAGAAATATATTTTTCAGTACTTGTTGGAATGACGTCTACTTTTTCCTTTTCTAGACACAGAGTTTTGATAAACAAATGGCTGTCATAGCCGCTGAGGTTATGAAAAAAAACTGGTATGAAATTGGGGATTTTATAATTTAAGTTGCAAGCCATGTGAGCCGCCCCACGAAATTTTGCACTGACGTGACAGTGATCCCTTATCTTAACCTCGTTTTCCTTGAAAGATTTATCACAAATATGACATGTTTTTGAATTCTGGAATTCTATTTCTTGCTGAGGTGTAATATTCATTGGTTTTACATGTTTTAGATGGGAATCATAAAGTCTGTGAATGTCTGCTTCTAATCTTTCAATGAATGTTCGAGAACAATCTGCACCTTGATATTTTTCAAATTTTGACAATTCATCATCAAAGGAACATTTTATGTAATATGCGAAAGCATATGGAATATGTTCTTGAACATTCACCGTATAAGAGTTGGCATCGCTTGGAAACGCAGTTTGAATTGGACGAAGGTATGATTCAAAATCCGCAAAGACTGTAAAAGGTAGAACTAACTGTTTTTCAAAATTTTCAAACTTCAAAATATTTTCAGGAATACTTTCACCAAATTTATTAATTTTCAAGTTAACACTAGGTAGTTGCACACAAACAAAATCACAATCATGCATCATATGTTTTTTCAATTTGTTAGAGCTTGTGAAGTATTGGATACACCCGTCACAAAAATGTTTAGTGGCATGATGATTAGATAACTGTTTAGAGACAAGTTTAGAAAAATCTCGTATCCATGTATAATGCTGATTACCATGATCATCATCAATTAACAAAAGATTTATATGTACAAGTTGCTTACATTTGGTATAATGTAGAGGGCCAACAATCTGATACTGAATTTTACCATCGATATAAAATTTTTCTAGACCATACACATTGACAGATAGGTTGTGGTTGGATTCAAATTTTGGTATATCACTAAGTTTCATAGGGAATTCAAGTCCCTCCATGTTAAAAAAATCGGAAAAGTATGGATACGCATGTGTACCTGATGGATCACCCTTTGGGGGGAAAAGAGCCATGATGCTCCAGAGGAAGCAAAACTGGTCTGCATTTCTCACGTTCACCACAGCATTTCTTCGTTTGATGTCCACAGGCAAATCGATGAACGAAGAACCTCGAAGCGGACTGTATTTGTTAATATTAAGCTCCAAATACGCGATGTCTTGTAGACTCCAGCCTGCAAAATCAATACTACATATGCGGTTTATCTTTTTTTTATAAACTTACCACTATCCCGCTCCAAAAATTCGGTTAATTTCTCATTCAGCACTTGGATGAGGTCTTTATAATACTGCTCCAAATCGGTCGATTTTGTGATAATAACATTTTTTGTGCGAAAAGATTTTATATCAGCGATGTCCTTGGTTTGTAAAAAATAGTTCCCAAATAATTCTGTGTTTACTTTGATTGTGATTAATTTATCGAGTTGTTCTTTAATTAATAACTGATGAAATTTTGGCCAAATGTCATTCATAAATTCTCGAACAATTATGTGTTGCCTTCCAGATGTTATTCTGTACGATACAATTCGGCTCTTGAATGCAGTATGCATCATTTGCACGTGATCATCCAATGGAGTGCAGCAGTTGTTTTTATGTTTGATAGTATTTTGGTGGGTGTGGAAGTCGCTAACGTTTATTTTGCATTCATCACAAAAACGTGCATCTAAAATTAACATTTGAATTAATTTATGAGCTCTCAAGTCAAGCGTTGATTGCCTTACCTGCTTTTCGAACTTGTTTGACCGGTCGACTACAAGTTTGCTTCAGGTGGCGCTTCAAATTAAATCTCGAAGAAAATGTTTTTGCACAAACACTGCAGTGGTCTGGTGAAAGCTCGTCAGTAAAGTTCGTCTGTAATGTAATGTGTTCAATCTTAATTTTTCCTCAGTTTTTAAGTTTCGAGAGTTCCGCGTTTTGTAAATAAATTACCATATTTAATTGTTTGACCTGCCTCTCCAAATTTCGTAAGTATCTTAAATTTTGTGCTCTTGCTTTCGAAATGTTCAAAATTTTATTTAAATTAGCCGTTTGCCGTCTTTCCTCCGCTTCAACGCATTGCACCAAAAGATTATCATCCTCATCATCCATGGAAATTGAAATTTGATTAACAATTGATGATGAGGGTTCCACTCGCGTTTCACATCTCTCCTCCGATTCAACGTTTTGACTCTCTTTAGTCGAAATTAAATTTTGGGTAAGTGGTGATTGGATTGAAAAATCCAAATCAAAATCAAAATCGATATCTTTGATATCCCACTCAATTGCTCCCGACGGTTGAAGCAATTGGCTAATTGGGATATTTTCAAACCCTTGAGAATCCGGAATGTCAGTCAAGTCAATCACGTCTTCGTTCGTTTTTTCAAGCACCAGTCCAAATGGACTGGGCTTTCCCCAATTCTCAAGGTATTGTTTCAGCATTGAAGCGTCTGACGGGGCAGGAAAAACATGATGGCTTAATATTTTTACCTTGTTTTGTCGTTGTTCGTTAGAGCTTTCACCATTTTCACTATTAGCAGTATTCATTTTTATAAATTCACAAACAACAACACACACGTAGATCTGCTTTGAAGCGCAGTGCTGGAGGTAATGACGCTTCCAAGCAGCATGTCTTCTTATGAAGACGGCTTCTCCCACCTCCTTCAGGATTGAATGAACTTTGAAGGCTAAGCTGAAACCTGCTGAGACAAGAGTTCTGGATGTACTTAAGAGAGGTTATTTGAATTCAAACAGCTTGTTCAAGGTTAGACCATACTCGAGCGAGACGAAGGGTGAATATACTTTAGATAAGGTTATTTAAATTCAAACAGCTTTCCAAGGTTAGACCAGGCTCGAGCGAGGCGAGACAGGGAGAGATATGGTGAGATAGATTGGACAGGTTATTTCAATTAAAACGCTTATTTAAAAAAATATGATTTATTTAAACTTTATATTACAAGATTCTTTTTATTAATCCAAGATGGTTCCTTTATTCCTAACCACTTCACAAAAATATCAGGTCCTTTGCGTTGAAGAATGCGTTCAACTAAATATGCGTCTGGATGTTTCACTAATTGAAGTTCTGATGAGTAAAATCCTCCTAATATTTCTTCATCCTTCTCGTCTTTCAACATATAGTGTCGGGGGTTAGTCTCCTTAATATTAACAACAGTGAATATTTCATTAGACCAGTTTGGACGATATCCTTTAGAAAAGGCTTCCCTATGCTTGCTTATTCGTACTTTATCTCCAACTCGAAACTTAGGTTTTCTAACATCCACAGTCTTTATGAAACTATATGAATCATTCAAAATTTTCTTCTCGTTGCTTTTATTGACATCCTTTGGTTTGAAGCCAGTTGTTCTATGTTTCGTTTCATTATATTTTTTGACAATTTTCGGTAATAAGTTTAGCCACTTGTAATTGCCTTGTAAACTGAACTGTCTCCACATAAGACTTTTGAGGGTCCTATTGACCCTTTCTGCGACACAAGCTTTCATTGTTGAATACGTGCTGTAATGATTGATGTTATGTTTTTTTAATAACTCTTTCACACTTTGATTATAGAATTCTGTACCGGAGTCCGATTGAAGATGGGTCGGGCTAAATGTTTTGAAGATTTTCTTAAGTGCATTAGCTACATCCGACCCGGTTTTGCGTTTAATAGGTATCGCCCAAACATATTTAGAGAACACATTGATTGCAACGAGTATATATCTATAACCCTTGTTGACTCTTGCATACGGTATCATTTCCACGAGATCGCATTGTAGCAAATCACCCAATCCCTTCACTATCACTCGTCTGCGTTTAAAGTTTTTTCGAGCTGGTCTATGCAATTCATCAACAATGTCTTTTTTCACCGACATTATTTTTTACATTTAAATACAAGAGTTGCAACTAGCGTTGATGGTCTTTTAACACTATTGGAATAGAAACCTCGTTTACAGCCACCTAAGAGTGCACCATGTTTATTGAAATTTTGAGTACTTGAAACAAGTGCGTCATAGTTTGTAACAGGCAACACCAGGTTCTGCTTTTCTGATTTCATATTCTCAACTGAGTGGAATCACTAGGAATTATATATATATATATGTATATGAAACGCGCATGTTGTGTAAAGTTTTTTTTTCGTTTTTTTGCTTTTTTTCTTTGATTAGGTTTTTTTTCCTTTTTTTGTTTTTTATATTTTTATTTTCCAGTTTTTGCAGCTGCTCCTACTCTTTCCCCCACCTTTCAATACCTTACCTGCGAGCACCATAGTCCCACACCTCAGTTTACCTGAAACAGTGAAACTAACAACTTGCAATGGCGTCGTTAGTTCAAACAGAAGAAAGTTGGGATGATTGTGATTACACAACATATACCCCGAATCCACCCAGCTATATCATAAAAACGCAACCTCCAGGGCTTACAAAAGCACAAAAAAAACGGTGGCGGGAGGAACAGAGAGAGATCCATGCAAAATGGGTTGAAGGTACTTATAAAATTACTTCTGTCATTATTAGTTAATTATTGCTTATTGAAGTTCTTTTAGTTATTCCACAGTTTGTTTAATTTTGTATTACCGATCGGTTTTGGTAGCATCAACGGAGCTTGTACAACCGGGTTGAATAAATATTTGTAAAATGTGAGGTAATTTATTAAAATTGATAAGGAATATATATATATATAACTTCAATAACCTATAAGTACCTACTGCAATTTCACTGCAAGCATGGAGTTATTTAGTTTTCACATAAAACTAATCATCATTGATTCCAGATACTATGAATATACCACCAGTGGTATCACCAGCAGCAGCAGCATCGGTAGCAGCAGTTGTACAGCAGCAAAAAGAAGAAGAAGAAAACTGGGATACGTGTGATGCTCCCACTTACATCCCAAATCCGCCACCATATATCATAAAAACACAACCTCCTGGGCTTACAAAAGCACAAAGAAAACGGTGGCGGGAAGAACAACGTGAGATCCATGCAAAGTGGGAAGCTGGAAGGTACTTACTAGAACTATTTACTTTTGTTGTTATTAGACATTATATATAATTGTGATCACACTCATTATATTATTATTGGTTCCAGATACTAAATATACGAGGCAGCAGCAGCAGCAGCAGCAGCAATGAAAGAATATATTATAATTTCACTTATTGCGATAATAAAATTTATTTGAAAGTAATATTCGTGTATATCCTCGTGCTTCCTATAAATATTAATGTTTTTCTTACCCAGTATGAGGCACTGAAATATGTACAAACTTGGAAACGTTAGTAATCCCATATCAATAAACTTATCTTTGACACCATCACGGTAACCAATGCCAGACATCATTCGAACCACCCGGCGCTGCAGCCCAAAAACTCTCGAGGTATGTGGCGAGTGACCCCAGCTCGCTATGCAATACGTCATCAGTGAAACAATCAAGCTGTGGTACGCGGACAACACAGCCTCACTCGGAAGAACAGGAATCAAGTTTCTTATTATAAAGATATTTTTACAGATCTTTGGACAAACAAAATTTATGTGCTGCTCCCACGTCAACAGTGGGTCTACCACCACACCAAGAAACACAACATTTGGCGGATTTTGATAGGTTTTCAAATTTCTTTGAGAAAAGATTATTTTCTTGGTCTTATTGACATTAAGGCTCAATCTATTCGCGGAGAACCAGTCACCCACGTTGGTCTCCATATCGTCCAGGTCGATTTGTAGTTCTTCCAAATCACAGCCGCGGCTTGTAAGGGTGGTGTCATCGGCGAACAACAGCAGGCCAGCACCAGGGACCGCATGACTTATGTCATTGATGTAAATCAAAAATAAGACCGGTCCAAGTACCGACCCCTGCGGAACGCCGGAGGCCACATCCCCCACCTCAGAATTTATGCCGTTAATCATGGTGTATTGTGTTCGCCCCGACAAAAAAGAGTTTATTAGGGCGACACTCTTAGCATCAAAATTGTAACTGAGCAACTTTTTGGACAAGATTTCGTGCGACACGCAGTCAAAAGCCTTCTGCAAATCGCAGAAGACCGCACCCCGGTATTCACACTGTTCGTATGAGTCCACTATAAGGTCCACCAATTGCTCCACCGCTTGTGACGTTGATTTCCCTTTCCTGAATCCAAATTGTGACCCATAAAACAAATTATTATTTTCGAAGAACCCAGTAACTTGATTTTTTAATATTGTTTCAATGATTTTTGACAAAACTGGAAGAATCGAGATGGGTCGGTAATGGGCCTATCCACAAAAAAAATGTTATTGCTTTTTTATAAACTTTATGAAAAAAAAAAACACCCGTATTTTTTTGTTTCATGATTTGACCTCATTTTCGTCACAAAAAAAAATAACAAAACTTCAAAAAATGAAGTGGAATTTTAAACGCCACATTCGCGCGTTCAGCGTGACGTTTGCGGGCCGCCACCAATCACAACGCCGTCAAGCACAAGGAACCCCAACAGACGTACGGTGCTAGGCTGTTTCTTTTGCACTCGCACAAATGTGAACACCAACTCTCCGACGTTATGTCGTGACCCACACCACCATCCTGTTTTGTTTTTGCAACATCGCAGCGTGCTTTCTAACCTCTCGGTTAGAATCGGGTTTACATTTCAAGTTTTTAAAAGTTTTCCACTTTCCACGGTTTGATTTGGTATCGGAAGCATTCAGGTAGGAGGTAGGTAATAAAAAGTAGCCACTTACATACATCCAAGACGTAAAGTATGTTTTTTTAGGTTTTATTTCGCAGTGGTGGATCAGGGTTTCCCCAAAGGCTCTTCGGACAACTTGCTTATCTAGACGTCGACATGATTGACGATTTTTATGAAAGGAAGGTCCCTTCCAGTGTTGAAATGAAACACGGAAAGGCTTTGAGGTTTGTTCTTAAAATAATGAGCATAGTAAAACAAATCTTTACACATTATTTCAGGTCCACACGATCCTCTTATGGAGATCGTGCCATTGGATATGTGCAGTGTGCAGGTAAAACGCTCTGGGGGTATATGCATTGTTAAAGGAAGAATCACCCCAGAACATAAAGTACATGCAACATGCTATCATGCGTGATAACCAAGATTGACGAGATCAACCACAAAGTTCTGAACTGTGACTGCATCTCTTGCGCTGCATCTTTGCAATTATTCTCCTATTCTGTGGTACTTCCATCTAACATAGATTTAAACATAGAAAGCAAAAATAAACAGATGTGTAGATATTTTATTAGTTTTATTAAAATTGGTTTGTTTTTAAAGAAATTCTGTGTGACAAAATTATACTCAAATAATGAAGTAAGTAAATTCTTTTTGATCAGCTTTTCAAACTTTTGAAGTCCTCAAGTCTCGGTCAGGTGTGGGAACAACGCTTGAAAATCAGAAATCCAGGATGTCGCCGTAGTTTTCTTGAGAAACAATGCGAGGTCATCGGAACATTCAGAAATTCAAAATCCATAACTGTGTAGATAGCAACCTCGCCAAACACGCGGATTTTTGCAAGATAGCCTGCCTCGGGCCCCCTTTCAAGCCTCAAATCCATGAAAATATTCGTCTATCATTTTCGCAAAAAACCGCCACAAAGGCTATTATCGACAACGACGAACCCTTGAATCACACTGTAGGTACACACCTGGCTCTACAAAGCACACAAGGAAAAAGGTCCATAACGCTTCGGAGGAGGCACAATTTGGCACATCTACTTTTTAGGTTAAGAACAACGAAATTTCAGCATGACAGTTGACACTTCCTCCACTTCGGCTTCGCAAGTAAACACGACGCATGACTGCATGTGATTGGTTTAGCCCTCGATACGTCATCATGCACCATAAATGGCTCGTTTGAATCTTGGTGCGTTTTTCTGGTTTCTGTTTTTCAGTTTTTAAATTACTACAAAAGTTGAGAATTTGCATTCCTGTTACCAGACGATAGCATGAATACTAAATTTCAAGAAAAATAACTCAGATGCCCATTTTAGAGTGAGGTGGATAGGCCCATTACCGGGATCCGCGGTGGAGCCCTTTTTATAAATCGGTATTACCTTCGATTTCTTGAGTGCCGCCGGAAAAATTCCTGAAGCGATAATTTTGTTTATTAGTTTGGTTAGAGGTGTAATTATAATGTTTTTAACGGTCTTTATCAACTGAACATTCATTCCGAAACAGTCGCGACTGCTCCTGTTTTTTAGTCCTTCAATTACATCGCGAACCTCCACGAAAGAAACCTCCCTAAAAGCAAATGTTTCAAGAGCAGCTGCGCTGCCTCGGAGATATTCGCCAAATTTCTTCCTGGCGGGGGGGATTCCGTTGTGTATCGTGTTAGAAACATTAGTAAAAAATTCATTGAGTTGATCAGGAGATAGCTCAGTTTTTGAGTGGGTTTTTGTTTTCTTTCGATGCAAATTAATCAAATTCCAGTAAGCGGAAGCGCTTCCGTTCGATTTTTCAATATAATGTGCATACGCGGATTTTTTCGCTTTATTAAGTTGTTGCCTATACTCCAATCTACATTGTTTCACTTCGCGAGCCAAAAAATCGGTCGGGTACGCCGCATATTCCTCCCTTATTGAATTTAACTCGTTTCGCTTGCTTCGCAGATCCTCGTGAAACCATCGTATGTTTGCAGATGCTGTTGATTTGGAAGAACACGTGGTTTTGATCGGGAAAACCGGTTGTTTTTAACCGGTGTGAAGTATTTTTCCCAGCCATTTCAGCCATTTTGATTTTTTCTTGGTACCTATATGAAATTTTATGGAAGGTGTTCGGGTATTTAGGTATAATTACCCAAAGGAATTATGTTTATGTTGTTTCAAGAATCAAGACTTGGACTTCGAACTTGTGCTACATTCGAACAAACTGAAAAATTTGTGTACAATACGTTGGAAAACGTTGCGTTTCTTATCAAATGAGTTGTTTTTAGTGTGAAATAGTTATAAAGAAGCTGAATGGTGAATGCTAGAGGGATACGAGAAGGTTCAGTGAGCGATCAGGCCTTTTTGTATTATTTTATCATCAGGTTAGGCAACCAATGTTACATTCGAACATTCCGAACTGACAGTACTGTACTGACACACGTGCCACAAACGAATAAACCATGTAAAAATTGAAGCATATAGTCTATTGTTCACCCTTAATCGACAGACACTTTTCTCTGAAGCGTGTACTCTGATGTGATGACTTTTCTCGACCAAATATTTGAGGTAAACACATGGCACATGGCACCAAGGAGATTGTCATGGCACGTGGGACATGGGTTCAGAACATAAACAGAGGGCAAACCGTCAACGAGCAGGCAACCAGTTATACAGTCCATCCTCGGATCAGAATCTCACAACAAATTTTTCAACTTTAATATCGAAATATATGAAAAATCAAGCAATCATTTAGTTTCTTGCTTACTTTCCTAGAAAAATGTTATACTTTTACATGCTCTAGCACAAATTTTTACGCATTCCATGCATCCATTTGTTGATTGTAATGGTAAAATTGATCATTCGTTCGAAATTATGGCCTGATCAAATATACCGCCACTACCTATACCTGTCCACGCCGTCGCAGAAGAGCCCAATCTATATAGGAAGAACTATGTACTATTTCACTGATGAGTCAAGACTTACAGGACGAGGATGTGATGGCCGAGTCAGAGTTTGGCGAGAAGTGGGCGAACGTTTTTTGGAAACCTGTATGGTAGAGGACGACCGGTTTGGCGGAGGGTCTGTGACAGTGTGGGGTGGTACATATAGGGGTGGAGGAACTGAACTGGTCGTGTTCGCCAACGAGACTGTGAATGCCGATAGGTATCTTAATCGGATTTTGATATCCATTGTCCTACCATTCGCAAACCAGAGGGAACCTGATTTCGTTTATATGGACGATAACGCTACCCCACATCGTGCTTGGATTGTTAATGACTTTTTTGCCGAAGAAGACAATACAAGAATGACCTGGCCCGCGCGGTCACCCGATTTAAACTCTATAGAACACGTCTGGGATGCACTTGGGAGGCGTATTCGTAAGCGTGCTGTACATCCGAATAACGAATAACGTACTCGTTATTCGTTATAACGTGATCATCAAAATAATTGTACAGACAGTATGCCCAGAAGATGCCAATATGTACGTCAGACCAGAGGGGGACCGACTCGATATTAATAAGTTCATACCTTTTTTTTGATAGTGTGTGATAATCATCCTTTGTAGCTATTAACCGTGGGTTCCACAAAAAAGATAATACGAGATTAGTTGATATGCGATTTTTGTTTGTCAATTTGTAGCTGACTGATCAATAAAAATGATGGTTTGTCTCTCAATATCGGAAAGATGATGGGTTTAGTACAGATTTAAGGCATTCTTTGTCAGTAATCACCTAGCTTTCAGCAGAAAAAAGTTCAGTTAATCTGCAATCAGCCTTGATCGCTGATCATCTATTTTGTGGAACTGACGGTAAGTTTTTCTGTTGTTAATGCGACCACTATACAGGTGTCCGTTTTTCGAGGCTAAGCATGGGTATCTCGCTTATATCAAGAGATACAAAGTCGGTTGAATTAGAAAAAGGTTGCGCATTTTCATGACGATCAATGATCCAAAAAGAACTTTGACGTATCTATTTTCGTTTTTGAGATATCGTGAAAAAACAGGATTTTGATTTTTGTTTTTATTTTTTATTCAAAAAACGGTTGGAGGTGGCCTTTTCTGATCTAGACATTGTCAGGGCACTTTTTCAAGGGGAATCCAAATCTGCCAAAATCTTTATTTTAGCTTTAAAAGCAACCGAGATACGACATTCAACTTTTTTCTCTAATCGATTTTGAATTGGATTTTGATATTTTTGAATACGGTATTCTTATCTGGTTGGAACGATGTGCCACATGTCATTGTCGAATAAATGTTTGACATTTACGTTTTTTTTTATTGTCGATGCTGATTTTGTTTCCAAAGCACTTTTTGAAAAATTTAAAATTTTTTTTTGCTCTAAAGCATGAAATCAACAGTGGCATGTGACACATCGTTGTAACCAGAAAATAAAATTGTATTCAAAAATGTCAAAATCTAATATGGCGCCCGTAAGAGAAAAAAAAGTTGAATGTGTTATCTCGGTTGTTTTGAAAGCTAGAATGAAGATTTTGGCAACATTGAATTCCCCTTAAAAAGGTGCCTCCACAATGTCTCAATTAGAAAAGGCTACCCTCAACCGTTTTTCAAATAAAAAATAAAAACAAAAATTACAAATTTCTGTATTTTTCCGATATCTCGGAAACTAAAACTGACAAGTCAAATATCCTCTTGGATCATTGATCGTCATAAAATTCGCAATTTTTTCCTAATTTAACCGACTCTGTATCTCTAAAGATAAGCGAGATACCCATGCTTAGTCTCGAAAAACGGACACCCTGTATCTCTGTTACTGAATGAAATATTCCATTGACGGGTTACAGGTTCTGGTACAAAAATTCATAAAATCAAAACCATTCGAAATAGCGTTATGAAACAAAAAAGGGGGTGAAGAAGACAAATGAAGCTACAGATTGGCTATATTGACATTGTCCAAGGCCATCTAGAAAAATCCGTGCGGCACTTCAAACTTGACAAAAAAAACACGGCATTACGTTCCATCCTGCATGTCATTAAGATAACTCGCTAATTAAAATGCAACAAAAGGCAAAGGTAGCCAAGACCTGTACTTACACAATGGTGAATAAATCATGTATCTGTGCTCTTCCAGACGAAATTGCAATTTTCTAGATGCGAGAGAAGCAAAGAATCGCATAAGTTTTTTCGGAGTTGATCTAGTTGTTGTTTTGGGTATGGCAATAGATCGTATGTCACAGAACTTTTCTCATGAGAGCCAAAAACTTTGCTCATACCAATCATAGACCTGAAGAAGCAAAATGAAGGAACATGTAGCAAAATGACGATGAGTAGGTGACAGTTTTTCTTCAAGCGTATGATAGATGGGCGAAGGTTCTTCGGTTCTCCTAAAAGAAGACTGTGTGACATACGACCTATTATTGCCATATCCACGACGATGTGTTTTGTCCACTATCGCATCAAGTGCGATGTATATTTATAATCAGGATGAAACAGGATGTCCACTTTGAGCAAAATTCCTGATGCTTGACCCTGTTAGCGGTATATCACAGAGAATTTAAGTTGACAAATTCGAAACCTCGTTCGAAACCTACGGAAAAATTCATGTCTTTTTGTTTTTATTTTATTCAAGAGAAAATCGCCAGAGGGGTGTGAAAATGTATACGTGAACACCGTGTACAAAGACGATGCTCACAGAACGACAGTAAAAAAGGGTAGGTAGTGCTTTATGGTAGTGATGACTGATGAGAAGGAGATAAGCCGAAGTTGAAAGGTAGGTAAACTGGTAAGAAACAGCCAGATTTGCGCATGTTTGAATGAAAGATGTTTATGGCCGAACGAAACGCAGAAAGAGAAACCATCATGTATGTGTGAGACAATCATAACTATACTGGATGTTCCAGAATTCGCGGCTCGGATTCCAGAGCGGTTTATGGAGATTCTTCAAATGTGTAAGAGAAATATGTCAAAAAAACGTGGGTGCGTGACCATAGTCACCCTCGAAAGAAGTGAAACTTCTATAGGTATGAATCAATAGGCTACTTCGTTTGGGCAGGTGCGCATGCTTGAAGGCTCCAAATTTTGTAAACATTCGTACACCTGTCAGTTGAATGGCAACGCTGCATGCTCTGTCTAGCCGCCTGACCAACTACTGGTTTCTGGCTGTCACTTTTACACACACCGTAAACGCATCTCTTCGTAGCTTTTTTGAACTTCCTTCTCGGTACAGCCATTTCCAACAAGTTGTGTTTTATTGTAAAAACATGAGCAAATGAAATGTAGGTCAGGTAGAAACGAGAAATGTCGTCATAATTGTCACAAGTGACAGTTGGCGCCGATGTCTTGTTGTTTTGAGCGCTGTTGCCATTTTCGTTGTTCCTGAACTTCCACAAAAGATCATTGAACTTAATTTCAATGGAACATTTCCTTTGAATATAAAAAATGGTATCCAACATTCAACCAAATTATTTGTGGAATTTTAGGTACACTACAATATTTTTTAGTGTTAATTTTCAATATCGGTGTACGAAACTATGAAATTCGCGCCACACATGCGCACTCAAAAAAACCGAAACGAAGGGACCTATTAGCAAACAACGTTCGAAGAGGTGTTCTTTCCGTACTCCCGCTCCGCTCCCTAATGGTTTGTAGCATCTTGTTTTTTTTATTATCATTATAATTATTATGGGTCACTTGAAAAGCAAAATACTATCGACATGATTTTTTCACGATTAGACTTTTTTGTTACTCTCTCGCTGCGCTCGGCGCTTAAACTTCCATCTCCATCACATGAAGTCTCACTCATACCCCTAATACAATAAATATCTGTCTATTTTCATCAATAATATGCTCCATAAAGTACCTATAATATAATAATAATTTTTATTATTATTTTATTTTATCTTCCTGCGGTGCCCGGTGAGCCGACGTGTTCCGTCTGTCCAAGGTACACATAATAATTATGCGAATGTGAAATCGTGACGGATTTTCTTACTGTACGATTTTTCCCGTTATATTACAGAACGGTGGAAACTGTGGCTGGTAGGCACAGTATGGTAATCTAATAATCTCCACAAAGTATAATAATGTCGTTTGAAAAACTCCGGTATCAATTTCAAATGAAAAAATCAAAAAATATTGAATACATAGGTATATAAATAGGTATGTACCTCGTGAATGTGATTTGCGGTAACTACGTGGTTCTAGAGTTCCTACGATATTATCTTCTCCACTCACAATAAGGCCGCCAATCAGAAGAGATCCGCTAGCGGCTCTTCCACTGGCACTACCAACCGGCGACATCCCATTCAAATTTTGGTCGCGCTAAGCGTTGTCGCAGTCAAATTATCACTCAACTGGAGTGAAGCCATCATCCCATGTTTGGCTTGAGGTTAGGCTATTGCCAGGCAGCGCGATTTCGCAGGTGGTTATAGGCGCTTCAATAGGTGGTTGAAATATTACCTGCTCGATTACCTGCTTATAAAACTCCCTGACCATCAACTCTTCACCAAAAAATTACCGTTTGACGGATGTGGTCCGAATTTCACGGCATGTCTCGTGACTTGAAGCAGTTTTTTTTTTCAAATTGGACACTGGAGTGTCTTGAAGAAATACGTTATGAGCAGCTCATGAGTAGCGCTGAGCAATACATTAGATTAATCGATTATTCTAGCATGCAAAAAAATCATCGAATTATCGAAAATCCCCATTAATCGATTATTCAATTAGGTAGTCGATTATGAATAAACGATCAATCAGTCGATTATTTGATTGTGAATAATCGATTATTTAAGGGATTATTCGATTTTTTTGATCGAATAATCGATTATTCAATGAACGATTCGAATAGAATATTCGCATATTTCATAATCGACTATGCAAAATCGAATAAAATCGATTAATTGATTTCAAAATAATCGATCAATCGATTTTAAAATCAATGAAATAATCGATTAATCGAAGTAATATATTATTTTTTCATAATCGATTATCCGTTATAAAATCCCATAATCGCCCAGCCCTACTCATGAGTCAATAAATTAAGACTGTCTGTGTAGGATTTGAGCCAAATCGGTCGAACGATTCACAAAATATCGAAAGAAAACGATTTTTGCTTCCAATAGCGATATTACTGATATCATAAATTATCTGATATTATTTCCACTTTCCAGTATAATTGGTATTATTCTCAGTATTTCCGGGATTATCGGTATTATGTGCAAATTAATACTGGTAATACTACAAGCTTTGGTGCCGTATTTATACCTCGCTTTTAAGCTAAAATCGCTATTAGTGCGATGCGAATTTAGGGGCATTTCTCATATTTCAGTGTTCAAAAATACAAATTAACTCGAAAATTAATTGCAATTAAGTACATACAATCGCTCCCAATCGCAATAATGTATTTTTGAACACTGAAATATGAGAAATGCCCCTAAATGCGCATCGCTCTAATAGCGCTTTTAGCTTGAAAGCGAGGTATGAATACGGCCTCATGGTGTACCTACAAATTTTGGGTCCGTGATCCACCCCTCGCGTCACACAATGGATACAATGATAACTTCTAGCCAAGTCGAGAACCATTTCTGTCGGGCCACACAGCACCACAACACCTCTGCACAACACCAAGTAGTGGAGTCCAGTGTCGGCGACACGCATTACGAAAGTAAATAATCATTTTCGGTTGTAAATGACACTACCGCTGAGTTAGAATCCATCGATAAAATCAAATTTTAGTTTGTGATGGAAGCTGTTGTCCTTAAAACACAATGCAAGCGGTAAAAGAATACTAACTGTAAAGAATAGAACCGATCGCCGCAACAGCTTACTCTCCCATCTCTCCACCATTTCTAGGACGACACTGGTCACCCCAAGGATCTGACACTATAACGTTACACCTCCGCGTTACACACCTTCGTTACATCTACTGATGCCATGAAGCGAGTTCACTCCCATGTGTGGTTCTGCGTTAGTTGTGTGTTGTGATCTAGGCGCGAGAATAGAAGTTCCACTTAAAAAAAAAAGTTGAAGTTCGATTTTTGGAGATGAAATCAGGTGGGAGGTCGAAGGTTGAGGATTCGCCTCCTTTCATTTCCATCAGATATCTGATGAGGTTCCACTAAACTTGATCGAGCAGGCTTGAGTAAAATTAATTCAAATATTCCATTGTTACCTGAGATTTTATATACTGAACAGAGAGAGTCGTGAAGTGAAAAACAACAAGAAAATTCCTTCGAAAAAAATTGGATCACAAAGTCCAACTGTGTGTTTCCCTAATCTGTTTGGGATACTGGGAGCCAAGCTTTAGGAGTTTGGGACACTCTGTATGTCAAGTGAAGAAAGCCCATTCACCCTTGGTTGGGCTATCACGGTGATGGTAATTATTGCAACAATGCAACAATTCAAACCAATGACCAGGTAAACACCAAACAATGCCCATTGCCCGGAAACTGTTTTGTAAATAAAAGGGGGTTTCACTTTCAAGTATAATGGTGTTTGAAAGAATTGAGCCTCCATCGACGATGTGCAGTATGCCCGGGGAACATATGGAATCCAGTCGAGAAAATGAGAAAAATATCAAAAAAATTATTGACTTTAATTTCTGAATATATTATTAGAGATCAAAAATAGAACTTCGTCGCTCTCCACAGGTGTTCATAACCGAACGCAACATATAGGCCAAGGTAGTTCAAGAAATGCTCCAAGTGTGTCAGAAGAATAATGAAAAATTTGTTTTTAAATTTTTGAAACTATGACGGCTCTTTGAACCTCTTTATTTTTATTATCTGAATCGATTCTTATCAATAAATGACGGAGCATTTTTTTGACTCGATCCTAGAAAAAATCGTGTTTCTATACAGGTCTCTCAAAACTCGCGCCCCAGGGAACACTGACATGTGCCGACAACAATAGGTTCCCAGAAAACGGAAGAAAAATTTTTATTGCTGCTTGCATGAAGGAGTCATGAATCTTTCGAATTCACCAATCCCGGAGGGTCAATTCGAGGTAAATTTGCAAAATTCAACTTTCGAAAGTACTTAATACCAGCTGCCTGTCATTTTGCAATAAATGTTTGGCTCACTGTTAACGAGAGGAAACCTAGCAACTTTAAATTAACACACCTCAAAGGAATTGAAACTGCAGCTAAATAAGCTGACTAAACCCACCCTAATTTGTTGCTCTACATCAGTTTATGAGCTTTTTGCAGGTGTTCATAAAAAAATCGGAATTTCAAAAAAATATGATTTCATGTCCTTCCTGTACCCATATTATAGTAGGTAAATAACATTGTGAAACATTTCAATATTCAAAAAACGTTGCTTTCTTACTACGCTCGCACGATACTTTCACACGCTCGAACGATACGCACGTCGTGTCTTCACCGGCGTTTTAACTACTATTTAAAGTTGAATAGTGATGAGTGAAAAAGCAAATGATGGGCAGCACAACCAGATCATCAGCAAGTGAACAACCCTTGAAACCCAAGGAGCTGAAAAAGTTAATCCTAGAAATAGTTGACGAGAAAACTTCACGAATAAAAACCGAGCTGGCTGACATGAAGACGCAGCTGCAAGCGGTAATGGACCAGAACAAGCAGCTCAGGGAAATCATCGATGGCATAACTGATGCTAAATCCAGAGAAGGAACAACCCATCATCAGGAAATAATTGAGAGCCAGAGTTCGCCTATTATTCCAGAGAAAACCAAGGTCAAAGTTAATAACGTCGAGAAAAAGCAATCAGCAGGAGCGGCAAGAAAAAGGAAGCAAGAAATACCTCGATCCGACAACAATAACAAACATATTGTTATTGGAACACGGGCCAACAGCGTAAATGACCCTCTGGACTTCGCTGCGGTAGGGGAGAGCAGGTGAATATCGACCACTTAAGGCAAAAAATTCAAAACCAGTCGCCATGTGCACTGTCAAGGCTGTACGTTTTGTACCATATTCCCCAACCATTCAACTACTCAGAACCTTGAATAGTCACTCACTAAGTAGAAACATTTTTGTGAAAAAAATTCGAAAGCAAAGTGGGAATTTCAGCGGGTAATATCGACCAGTGGGGTAAAATCGACCACCAGGTCGGATAATATCGATCGCACGTTTTCTTAGCCATTTTGTAGTCTGCATGGTTAGCAAAAGCGCAAAAATACAAGTCGAAACATCTCTTTTCGAAAAAAATCTAGTTTTTGATTTTGATTTTGCCCTCCTTTTCCTAACATTTACCAAGAACGATTCCCATGATAGGAACCTGTAAGATTAACAGATAAAATTAAAAATAATTCTTAGGTAAGTACTCTCAGAAACCTCATCAGGTCATTTTCGCATCACACGAGGCGCGATTCGTTTTTCGCCGATATTTTCCGCGAGGCATCTGAAATGATGTATAAAACTCCATTTGTACAATATCGACCAGCCTGGTCGATATTGGCCGACAACAAAAGCAATAAACAATTCTTTGACGATGAAGAACCAGGTTAAATTATGGAACTAGGCCTACTACACAAAGTTAGTATCAATGATCCTTGGTACATTACACCAGGAGACCTAAGTCGAACTACAATGAAAAGTCTGCAATACGTTATCATAAACACTCCTGAACTTAAATCATATCGGCTGGAAACAATAATTCGTTTCTGTCAGTCAAGCGCTTCAAATAAATGGCTGACCGACAGCTGTGCTGGAGTTCACTTGCAAAATGCTAGATGGCACCCTGTGTCATGATTCCAAAAAACTTACAGGGTGGGCCACAGTGGTGCGGTCGATATTAGACTGCCGGTCGATATTCGCCTCTCTTCCCCTAACAAGAAGGGCATGGATTTACGTGGGAAGAATACGCCATGATGTTGAGGCAACAAAGATATCATCCTACCTAGCCAAAAAATGCCCAGGAAGAGAATTCATAGAGGAAAAAATTTCCACAGAACCAGGAAGAAATGCATCGTTCAAGGTAGGCGCAGATTTTGGCCTCAAGGACCAACTTTACAACGCGGACTTCTGGCCTGAGGGTGTTTGCATCAAGCGTTTTCATTTTTTTCCGAAGAAACAGGCAGACAAGGGAAGAACCACAGTTTCAACTCGCAGAAATAAACCGACCGGAGCATCGAACGACAAGCAGCAAGTCCGGGTCCCTGAAGAATTTCAGGACTCTGAGGGTGGCTCACATGAACATCCAATCACTGACAAATAAAGTGCAGAAGTTGGAGGTGTTCATGGCAGAAAAAAACATTGATATTATCTGTATAGGTGAACATTTCCAAAGAAAGAATTCAATCGAATGTTTTCAGGTTGGAGATTTCAATGTACTAAACTCTTTTAGCAGAATGCAGCATAGAGGTGGCGGTGTCTGCATACTCGGTCACAACGGTTTGCATACCCGAAAAATCAATTTCAATAATAGCAGTGAAAAGGTCCTTGAGATGTGTGCTATAGAGCTAGTGTTGCCTAATGTCAATATAATAATTTGTGTCATTTACAGATCACCAAGTTCCGATCTCGAAGCGTTCATGACTCTTATGGATGACATGATGATAAACATTTATAAGTCTGGTAGGCTGCACATAATATGTGGGGACTTCAATGTAGATCTTAACAAAAATGACCGCAATAGCCGAACCCTAACAAATTTTTTCAAAGAATTCAACCTTAGACCCATAATAGGGACAACCACGAGGGTAAGCAGAAACGGGAATAGTAACACATGCATTGACAACATATACACCGACATGGCAGAACCTCTCGCGTACGTTGGAGAGTCGGGCATGTCGGATCACACCTATCAAATCGTCGAGTTTCACCACCCGGTTGAGGTGGACAATGGTTCGAATCTCACAATGACCAGACATTTTCGCAAAGAAAGCAATGTACAAAATTTTAAATCTCAGGTCTCACTTTTGAATTGGGGTCATCTGCTGGACTTTTCATGGGAAACTGACAGGCTTTTCAACCGATTTTATGAGATTATTGGACATATTTTTGATGGTTGTTTCCCTAGGCGACCTACCGAGCGTAGACGATCTAATATCAAACGATCACCAAAATGGATCACCCCAAGGATACGTCAGCTCTCCAGAATGGTTAGGGAGATGGCAGCGATAAGTAGGAGGATCAATAATGACGGATATTTGCTCAGATACAAGAATTTGAGGAATTACTATCGGCTACTACTGGTCAAGGCAAAAAAAAGATACAACGATAATCGATTGAAAAAGTCTACGAATATCAATCGCGAAAGTTGGAAACTCATTAAGGAGTCACAAATCAATATTAATGCAAAAACAACAATTATGATACGGGACTCACAGGGTACTCTCTTGAAAGATGAAAATCAAGTTTGCAATGTGTTCAATGACTATTTTATTGGCGTTGCGAAGGACTTTAAATCTCCTTGCAGCAACTCAAGTTCTCATATTCAGAGATAGAAACATCTATGCTTTTGGAACCAACTGACGCGACGGAAGTTGAAAACATTATTCAGAAAATTTGCAGCAAGACCTCATGTGAAGTTGATGATATACCGGGACCAATTATTCAAGGGATAGGGCAATGGATTTCGCATCCATTATCGCTCATTATTAATAAAAGTTTTTCAGAGGGTATTTACCCAAGTGCGCTGAAAACATCGAAAATCAGTCCAATTTTCAAACACAAGGGAAATCGGAATGATATATCTAATTATGGACCTGTAGCTCTGCAATGCCAATTTGCGAAAATTTTTGAGTTCTGCTTCAACAAACGGCTTACCTCTTATCTAGAAAATAATAACATCTTGAGTGCTTGTCAAAATGGATTCAGACCCGGGCTTTCTACGCAGACGGCTCTGAATCAAGCTTTAAACGTTATCCACAATGGCTTAAATGACAAAAATCACGTGCTTGTGCTCTTCTTCGATATGACTCGCGCATTCGATTGTCTCGACCACGGTACACTTTTGGCAAAAACAGTAAAAAAAGGAATTCGAGGACCACCACGTGGGTGGATACAGTCATATCTGACAGGAAGGGCTCAAGAGGTGCGAATTGGCGGGATCAGTTCGCGTAGAAGAGCCGTCCCTCCGGTGGGATCCCCCCAGGGTTCCTGTGTCTCGTCAACTCTATTTGACATATATATTGATGATCTACCAAATACCATTGAGAATGAGAAAACACATCCGGTTCTCTACGCGGACGACACCTGTGTCATAGTATCAGCAAAAAACAGAGATGAAGCTGCCAGTGCCGCGCGTGATTGCGTAGCCAGAATGGAGGACTGGTGCTTGACAAATGGTATCACGCTTAATACTTCAAAATCTGTTGTACTCGAGATCTGTACAAAGAACACCACAATTCAGTCTAGCCTGCTCCTTCGTACTCCATCTGGCTCGCTGCAGAGTGTGCCTAGTTTCAACTTCTTGGGTGTTCACATTGACCAAAAATTAACTTGGGCAACTCACACCGAGAATATCTTGAAAAAGCTGAGCACAAAACTTTTTTTGATTAAAAATTTGAGACCGACGTTATCGGATGAGGTTCTCAGACTCGCCTATTTTGGCTTAGTGCAGTCGATCCTGTCATACGGGCTTATTTTTTGGGGGTTGTCTCAGACAACGGATAGGGTCTTTAAAATACAAAAGAAAATTATAAGAGCTATGATGGGTGTCTCATCCAATCGGCAGTCATGCAGATCATTTTTCAAAAATTTAAAAATCATGCCTCTTATGACACTGTACATTTATTCTGTCATTCTTTTTGTGAAAGACACACAGCTGCTCCGGGGAACCGACACCCATCATTACAACACTAGAGGTGCAAATGAGATCCAGCAAAGATACTCAAGACTCACGATAGGCCAAAGTAACCCCAACTACATGGGAATTAAATGTCTCAACAAGATCAGCCGGATGGATGGACGCTTTGAGAACGTAACGCATCGAAATTTCAAAGCGCAGCTCAAGGCCTTCTTAATTGATAAAAGTTATTATACCCTTCAGGAGTTTTTCGATGATGAATAGTTGTTTTGTGAATGGAAATATCATGTAACTGGTGAGACCCCATCTGTGATGGCTCGTTGTTGCTTTTGTTATTTGTGTTTATTACCTACTGTTTATATTGTTATCTATTATTATTGTTATGCTTATATAGTTTATTTATTTATGACGACTTCCACAGCTACTGGCTAATTGTTTTGTATTGAAACCTATGAAACGGGAAAGAATAAAGTATATCTATCTATCTATCTATCTATCTATCTATTCATTTTTATGAGCCCACCAGAATCGGTACAGCGGTAACAAAAATGAAGAGGGTTAAAGTACCGCTTTTCATCCCTCTGGCCTATATCTCGGCCGAGATCTCGGCCTATATGCAAAAAAAGTGATCTGAATTTTGTTAAAAAAAATTTCTGGCAAACTTGAAATGTTCCACTTACTGCCTTGGATTAAATTTACGGTCGGTTCAGAACGCTCTGTCTGTATTCTCGCTGTATACAGGGTGATTCATGAGTGACCTTACATGGGCTAATGAGAGATAGAGGACTTCAAGGTGAGTCAGGATCCACTGAAGAAATTTTGTTTTCTCCATTGGTTACGAAGATACAGGGTGTTTTGTGTGTTCCGTATGAAACTTTGATAAGCGATATTTCTGAAACGGCTGAAGATATTTTCTTGAAATTCACCAGTAATATCTCTCTATTGGAACTCACCCTGAAGCCATACTGGCTAAGTCAAAATCCAGGGCCGGGATTGAAAAAATGTGCCCCTGTTTTATTTTATCAAACAGTATATTTTCTGACCGCTTTTCTAAAAAACTGCTATCGGATTCGAAAAGCTAAGAAAAAATACTCCAGAAATCATTCTTCAATTTAGATGGCACACCTGAACCGTTTCGACAGAAAAATTAAAAGTAAAATTTGTGGGTAAGTTTTCATTTTTGACCGGACATGATCGACTCATTGTTTGATTGAATTCATTCAAATTCATTTTTTAGATTGTCTTTGTGGAATAAAAGGGCTTGGTAGGAAGAAAAATTCCACAGCCGAAGATTTTTTCTTGACGACTAAATCGAGTCTATTTTGGTATCACTCTCGATTTTGTCTTAAAAAAAAATGGTCGGCTCTGGAATTTTTCTTTCAACCAAGCCCTTCTATTCAACAGAGACAAGCCATAAAATGAATTTTATTGAATTCAATCAAACAATGAGTCGATTATGTCCGGTCGAAAATGGGAACTCACCCACAAATTTTGCATTTAATTTTATTGTCGAAACGGTTTAGGTGTGCCATCTAAACTGAAGAGTGATTCTCAAAGCATTTTTCCTTAGCTTTTTGAATCCGATAGTAGTTTTTTGAAAGCGGTCAGAAAATGTACTTTTTGATGTAACAAAAAAAGGGCACCTTTTTTCTAGCCCGGCCCTGGATTTTGACTCACCCGGTATGGCTTCGGGATGAGATCCAACAGAGAAATATTGATGGTAAATTTCAACAAAATACCTCTGGCTGTTTCAGAAATATCGCTTATCAAAATTTCACACGAAACACACAAAACACCCTGTATCTTCGTAACCATTGGAGAAAATGAAATTTCTTCAGTGGATCCTGACTCGTCTCGCAGTCCTCTATCTCCCATTAGCCTATGTAAGGTCACTCATGAATCACCCTGTATATATTATGCGATTTCGTGGAACTGTTCATGACAGACTGTGTAGGTAGATCGGTAAAAACTCTCAGTTAGTCGGTGTGTGAACTGAATTTCTGCTTTCGATACAGGGTGAGTCATAAACTCAAGTTCTCTTTGCTAATACCTGCAATCCCGTTAGTCCCAAAATAATTTAGGAGAAAGTATTGCTGTTCTCATTTTCATAAAAAAATTCTTACTAGCGTTTTTCAAGGAAAGTGAAATTTTGAGATCATCCTGTAGAAATTCAGTACACACTGGTGGACGACCATTTTTACTGTCCAATATTTTACAACACCCCAAACTTGGGCTATTTTCCGATGTTTGCCTACCGCCTTTTAGTAGCAATAATTTTTTTCATTTGTTGAAAAGCGTATAATATAATATGAATACTCACCGGATTGTCGTACAACTTCATTTTCGACATTGTGAGTAGTTGGTTGCAATATCTATGATTCTATTAATTTTCACAGATCTGGACGTACAAAGACGAAGCTCACCGAACGACAGCAAAATGGGAAGTGATGAGAAGCCAGGAAGTGATGAGAAGATCCCAGATGAAAAGGAGATGAGTCGAAATTGAAAGAGAAACTGGTGACAACCAGCCGTCTTTCAATGATTCTCTTGAATTCTCGCAAATGCATGTTCAGGCAGGTATACATAGAATAAAGGACGAAACCGGACGAAACACAGAAAGAGATACCATGGTGTGTGGAACAGGCATCAAAGAACAGGCATATAGGTATAGAGTGTCCCAGAATTCGCGGCCCAGAGTCCAGAGCGGTTTATAGCAATGCTTCAAATGTGGCAGAAAAATGCAAAAAAATGTTGAAGTTTGATTTTTGGGAAATAAAATTAGGTATACCGGGTGGGCCATAATAAACCGGAATACTTTTTTTTGCCTATAAAATTTTTATTCCCTGACCGATTTTGACGGGAATAGTACCAACGAAAAGCCAATAGACTAGGTCGTACACCACAAAAGTCAAAATGGCCGTCACTTCAAAATTAAAGATGGCGGAGATGTTTGAATATACACCTTTTTTTTGTTTTCGTTCTTTTTGTTCAAAAGTTATGAAAACTGTGAAAACAACAGCATAATCGGAAAGAATGGAGTATTTCTCACAATTCAAGACTATTCTGAGCTTATTCGGTCCATTCGTTCTGGAGTTATAGCGAAATTAAAAAAGGCCTATTTCACATGTTCTGACAAGAAATGATGGTTTTAAATTTTGTATATCTTCTGATGAAGTTCTCCATAATCTATGTATGTATGTATGTGTATGTTGGTTTCCTGCCTCCCAAATTTTTTATTTTTCGGGGCCGATTCCACAAAAATTGGTGTCAATGGATACCCATGGTGATGGTGTGATTCGAATTCTATTCGAATCGTTCATTGAATAATCGATTAATCGATCAAAAAATCGAATAATTGATCAAAAAATCGAATAATCCCTTAAATAATCGATTATTCACAATCGAATGATCGATTAATTGGTCGTTTATTCATAATCGACTACCTAATTGAATAATCGATTTATCGGGATTTTCGATTATTCGATGATTTTTTTGCATGCTAAAATAATCGATTTATCAAATGTATTGCCCAGCGCTACTCATGAGCTGCTTATAAAGTATTTCTTCAAGACACTTCAGTGTCCAATTCGAAAAAAAAACTGCTGTTAGTCACGAGACATTCCGTGAAATTCGGATCACATCAGTCAAACGGTAATTTTTTGGTGAAGAGTTGATGGTGAGGAAGTTTTATAAGCAGGTAATATTTCAACCACCTTTTGAAGCGCCTATTTGCAAAATCGCGCTGCCTGGCAATAGCCTAACCTCTAGCCAAACATGGGACGATGACTTCATTCCAGTTGAGTGATAATTTGACTGCGACAACGCTTAGCGCGACCAAAATTTGAATGGGAGGCCGCTGATTGATAGTGCCAGTGGGAGAGCCGCTAGTGGATCTCTTCTGATTGGCGGCTTTATTGTGAGTGGGGAAGATAATATCGTAGGAACTCTAGAACCACGTAGTTATCGCAAATCACATTCACGAGGTACACCCGGTTCCTAAAGAGAAGCCCATGCAAGAAAACCGATCTCTGAAATTTCAGCATTAGCACACAGCCTTGTGCTTTTCCTGCTTCACCTTTCATCCTCTTGCCTGTTCACGTCCAACATATTCATGGCAGATTTATTTTTGTGATGAAAAGGGTGTGAATACTGAAGAATACGTTGTCTATTGTAACCCTTCATCCCTAAGCCCGCCTAATTATTCAAATTCAAATACTTACTTCCCGCTCATTTGAATTCTCATACTCGGATTGGCCCGCGCTGTCGTCTAGTAGAAGGCAAAGAACCCCACGCTGATAGTTCGATTTGACGTAGCTTAATATTACACTTGTAAAAATAGAAATGAAACCAGAGTAATACCTTTCATGAGCACTTTATTCAAGTTCAGTTATTGAACGAGAATTGCCATTGAATTCGGTAAATTTGCATGTCCTTTCAGTGAGCGACTTGATGCAATATTTGTTTACAGAAAGTGGAGTCGTGTTCGTACTTCCATCACTTTTTGTTCAGTTTGATTTATGTTTGTGTTAGAGTAGGGTTAATTAAACCTCGTAATGAGAACGGATTTGTTGAAAGGACGTTCCAGGTTACCTGTAAAACGCCAGCCTCTTTTGGGACTCGTCGTCAACTCTTGACATAGTTATTTAGCTTATCGCCCAGGTTACCTGTAAGCAATAGTCATCTCTACCCAGGTTACCTGTAAGTAGGACCCGTCTCGTTGGTGCTAAATTCCATGACAGGAGACTTAGTTCATTCATTACTTTAGCAGTCAAACCCACTCTATATGATTATTAGTGTAATGTATCAAGTTTCGCGCTTTAATTAAAGGGCATGCGTCAGCGCCCCACTTTTACGCCGACAGGCTTCGTAGCCTGGAGCACGCTCACACTCCACTCCGCCCGCAGCATCGGCAGCAAGCGTACGGTTAGTTGTGTACATCATGTCCATTCGATGAATAAACCTAGCCCATATCAACCGAATTGTACGAGTGCTTAATTCGCCGATCCTCACACCACCCCACACCAAAGACGCTTCACAAGATTCTTCACATGGCGACGAGGACAACGGAACGCGGAAGGGCGTAAGAAAAACGCGGAAGGGCGTAAGAAGAAAGAAACGCGGAAGGGCGTAAGAAGAAAGAAAGGTGCGGTGAGTGGCGTAGCAAAGTTCAGCGGGACGGAGGCACGAGAACTCTGAAGTCTGAGAAGGATGGCCGGCATATTGGATGGAAGCATGTTGGGTACGTTCCGGGCGCAAGACGATTTCATCATCTTCGCAGCGAGATTCAAGCATTTTTGTTCGGCAAATGGAATTACGGACGAAGAAAAAAAATAGCGCAGCTATTGAGTCGCTTATCGGAGGACGTTTTCAAGACGGTAAAAAACTTATCTTATCCGACAGTACCAGAAGACAAAACGTTGCAAGAACTAATCGAAACGCTGAAACAACATTATTCACCACAAGTAAATGTATACCGTGAACGAATCGAATTTTATCGAGCTGTTCAGACCACGAGCGAATCATCATCGGAATGGTATGCAAGACTGAAAGGATTAGCGGTGAACTGCGAGTTCACGAACCTGGTTGCCATACTCAAGGACAGATTCATCTCGGGCATGAAGCAAGGAAGAGTGTTGGACAGATTAGTCGAAGAGGATGTTGCCAAACCCATAACCGACCTGCTCAAGATTGCGAAAAGTAAGGAAACAGCGGAAGAAAATTCGTATTCAAGCATTCAAGCAATAAAGTCGAAGGGCAGCAATGGAACATCAGACTACAATAGAAGACCTATGCAGACGCAGCAGTCGCAACAGCAACAAGTTCGACATTCGCAGAGGGCAGTAATCGGTCCCACATATGGAAGTCAAAGGCAGCGGCGAGACTCCTGCAAGTGTTGCGGCAGGAATCACAAGGGCCAATGCAGATACGCTGCATTCACATGTGGTGGATGTGGACAGGTGGGCCATCTGCGAAGAGTCTGTCGAGCGTTAGGGCACACCCAAATCAATGCTCTTAACCCGATGACTGTTGACGACCTAGAGGAGCCAGAAAGTTCGGAAGAAAATGTGGAACATCAGGTGACAGAACTTCCAATAAATACAGTTAGTTTAAATAGCCGTAATCCTATAACGATTGACGTTACAGTAAACAATCAACAGTGTAAATTCGAATTAGATACAGGCTCAGCCGTTTCCACTTTGAGCGAAAAATTGTATAGCAGTAAGTTCAAAATGTGTGTATTGCAGCCTACTAAAGTAATCTTCAAAGGGTACACAGGTGAAGAAATGATTCCAATTGGTTATATAGATGTTTCAGTTTGTTTTGAAAATAAGCGTAAAAATTTGAAAATGTATAAACAAGATAACTTCCCAAGAAGTCAAGGCGATGTTGGTGGCCGAGCTTCCGGACGTCTGCACCGAGCGTCTCGGGTGTTTCAAGCATGCCGAAATCTCGTTGAAGCTGAAAACCGACGCCATACCGAAATGCCAAAGACCTAGACCAGTACCTTTGGCGTTGAAAGCGAAAGTCGAGTACGAACTCGAAAGATTGCAACAAATGGGTATTATTGTACCAACGGTAACTGCCGAATGGGCGTCTCCGATCGTTCCTGTGTTGAGAAAAAACGGAACGGTGAGAATTTGTGGCAGCTACGTATGTTTGAACAAAAGTCTTGCGGACATTTTCTATCCTTTACCCTTGATCCAGCAAATTTATGCCAGCTTAGCAGGCAGCTGTAGGTTCTCTAAGATAGACTTGTCAGATGCATATCTGCAATTTCAACTCGATGCGGATTCTAGAAAGTTAGTCACAATTTCGACACACAAAGGACTTTTTAATGTAGTTAGAATGCCGTTCGGTGTAAAATGTTCTAGTTTTTATTTTCAAAAACATATCGATAATTTGTTATTGGGACAGGATAATGTTTTTACATTCCAAGACGATATTCTTATAGGGCATAGAGAAGGCGAAGATCACGTAGAAAGCATTAGAAAGGTGTTACGCATTTTAGGCGAAGCAGGATTAACTGTGAACGTTGCCAAGTGTCAGTTTTTACAGGACAAGGTGTCTTATTTGGGTTGTGATTTGACTAAGCACGGTTTATCGAAAAACAATGATAAAGTGAAGGCTATTGTGAATTGTCCGAATCCAACTAATGTGAGCGAGTTAAGATCTTTTATCGGCGCGGTCAATTACTATTCTAAATTTGTCGACAACATGGCGGATAGAATTTCTCCTTTGTATCAATTGCTAAAGAAAGACGTAAAGTTTGTATGGTCCAAAGATTGCGAGAAAGCGTTTAATGACGTAAAGAATCTCATGGCTTCAGACACAGTGTTGACGTATTTCAATCCTAAATTGCCAATAATCGTCACATGCGACGCTAGTGATAAGGGAATCGGTGCGACACTATCTCACATAATGCCGGATAAGTCAGAACGTGTTGTAATTTACATATCCAGAACATATTCAAAATTTGAACAAAACTACAGTGCGGTACACAAAGAGAGTTTGGCGTGTTATTTCGCGATCCGAAAACTTCAAGAATATTTGTACGGGCACAAATTTGTACTCAAAACCGACCAAAAAGCTTTGATATCTTTATTCGGGAAAAACCGCGAAATCAGTCAGACTTACGCAAATCGAATAAAAAGGTACGCTTTGTATTTATCAAATTTCGACTTTACAATCCAGCACATACCCGGGAAGGACAATGTCATCGCGGATTTTTTGAGTAGACATCCAATTGCTTTAAATGAGGACAGCGACCTGGAGGAGATTTCGTTTGAGAAAATTTATTTTTCTAATATGCATTTGCCGATTAGTAAAGGTCAATTAAGAGCAGAAACCCAAAAAGACGATATTTTGTGCCAGGTAATCAAATACACTCAGTCGGCATGGCCTTTCACTGTGGACGATAGACTAAAACCATTTTTAATCGAAGACTGGACTTGGAAGTGAGCGACGGTTGTCTATTTTACGGCGAACGCGCGGTAGTTCCGGCAAACATGCAAAGAGATGTGTTGACGGAACTGCACAGTGCACACGACAGAATTGTGCGTATGAAATCGGTCGCCAGATCATATGTATGGTTTCCAGGCATTGATGGGCGAATCGAGGAATTATGCAAATCGTGTCCATCATGTTTGAGATATAGAAGCGAACCACCCAAGTCAGTAGCAAAATGGCCAGAAGCTGATGTACCATTCCATACGGTACACGTGGATTTTTTCACGTTGAATCAATTACAGTTTTTCATCATCGTCGATGCTTATACGAAATGGCCTGAAGTGTATATAATGAAAAGTATCACCAGCGAAAAAACTATAGCCAATCTTAGGGATTGTTTCGCGAGATTCGGATTACCTTATTGCATTGTAAGCGATAATGCTCCTAATTTTGTCAGTGAGGAGATGGAGGTATTTCTTTTTAACAACGGTGTTAAACACTTGACCATAGCACCATATAATGCACAGAGTAACGGACTAGCTGAGAACATGGTTAAGATTGTGAAATCCAAACTTAAAATGACTTTAGCAGATCCTAAGAACCAAAATGTCCACATTTCCATCCTATTAGCAAGACTGTTGTTGGCATACCGGTGCACACCGCATTCAACCACTAACAAGACACCAGCCGAACTCATGTTCAATCGTAAATTGAAGATGAGACTGGGGTGGCTAAGCAAGAATGTCAAATTAGACCTGACGGAAAAGAGTTCACACAAACTACGGCAGTTTGATGTGGGGGATCTTGTCACAGTCAGGGACTACCGAATTGTCAATCGGAAGTCATGGGTGAACGCAATCATCACCGAGAGATTGGGCAAAATCATGTTCAAATGTAAACTCGACACGGGGGAAATATGGAGGCGTCACGCGAATCAAATCAGAACACGAGTCGCGAGAACGCACGAGATCGACCCAAAGGTGCAGGTTATTCCAAAACGCAGTCACACAAAGAAAACGGGATTCATTGCTAAAAGCGCATCTGAGGTGGTGGCGTCGGCGGAACGCAACGACGATCACGATCAGAGGACCGCACCGGAACCGCGCGGCGAACAGGACCCGGTGAGCGCGTCCGGGAGCTCGGACGGCGGCATCGTTGAGGCTCCGATTTCTCCATTGCCTGAGCCATCAGCTCCAGCACGTCCTGTGCGAAAGAAAGTGTTTCCTGCTAGACTTAGAGATTGAACTTGTGTTCAGAATAGTAACAAGAAAGTTTGTTAACTTTTGTTTTAGAATATATTATAATGACAGGAAGGTTTGTAAACTTTCGTTATGTGTATAAAATGTAAATATGTTTTTGACTGTGTGTAATGTTGATATTTCATGTAGCTATTGAATGTGAAATTGCGAAAATTACTGTAAAGATGGAGTGTCAATTTCAAAAATATTGTTTTCAAATTGGAGAGAGGAATGTGTAATGTATCAAGTTTCGCGCTTTAATTAAAGGGCATGCGTCAGCGCCCCACTTTTACGCCGACAGGCTTCGTAGCCTGGAGCACGCTCACACTCCACTCCGCCCGCAGCATCGGCAGCAAGCGTACGGTTAGTTGTGTACATCATGTCCATTCGATGAATAAACCTAGCCCATATCAACCGAATTGTACGAGTGCTTAATTCGCCGATCCTCACACCACCCCACACCAAAGACGCTTCACAAGATTCTTCAATTAGGGTAGCAGAACAATTATGATTCAAGTACGAAAAACAATCCAGTTTTAAATTCAATTCGTCTGATCTTTGAGGACTCGCTTTCGAGATATGCAAATTAGTTTGAAGATTTCCAATGGCAATTCCAACCCAATAGAATTTAGTAATTTGTGAAAGTTTATGTGCATTGGTAAATTATTATTTCATTCATTAGTTTCTTTTCAAAAAACATGTATAAATTACTGACTTAGGCAAAAGTTCAGTATGATCGCAAACAAACAGATTATTTAATAAATTGCGGAACTTTACTCTTTAGGTCGTCTTCGGTTCTTCGGTTTATACCTGCCGGGGTCGGAGGTAGTCTCTGGTCCGGACGCGCCGTAGGGGGTTGGCTGTCGGTGGTGGGCACCTCGTCCATGGCTAGCCGGAGATTCTTGAGTCGGTAACGGGGACTCGGTGGCTGCGAGGCAGGCGGAGTAGTTCCGTGTGGGAACCGGGTCGGCTGGTGCCGCGGAAGGTGTGGGTCTCGGCGAAGGGGGTGAGGGCGGTTTTTCTCAACTTCCTCTCAGTAGCTCGCCAGGAACCATCAACCATAAGGTGGTCAACCTGGGTGCTTTCTGCTCGGCTCCGGGTAGCTCAGCCCTATAAGACGAACGTAACCCTCCACCGCGACCTCGCAAAAGGTCCCTGGTCCGCTAGAAATATACGCTTATATAAGAAAACTTCGTATTTGCATCTCTCTTGCGTAAGTTAAGATTAGGGCTTCTACTTTAGTCAAGGGGTGTTGCGGGGAAGTTATTCATCTACGTGATTCAAAGGCAACAGAAGTGTTAGTTGTTTTCTTCTATCGCAGAGAATGATATGGACTCAGAGGGTGTTCGTTCTTTGTCTAACGGCGGAATAGGGATGCAACTTTGTGGTATGCAAACGGTTTCGGAGAAGGAACAAAGGACTTAACGGAAGCGCTAAAACAACAACATCACCGCTTTGGTTGGTCCGGTCCTTGTCTGACTGGCGTACTGCTTGTCTCTGCTCTCTGTCTCGTGCAGCCCCGCTATCCGATTGGCTGAGCGCCGAGCGGGTGTTGGAACGATGGCTCGGTGGTACGCTTCGGCCTGCGTCTCGCTTGCTCTTGTGCTTGTGGACTGAAACAGAGAATGGTTAGGATCGCGGTGCTCTTCGAAACGCCGTTTCTCTTTTCCTCTTCGGCTGCACACGAGTGCACTGAAGATGTGCGACGTGCTCTCGGAGGAGGTACGGGAAACCTCTCGAACCTCATCCTTCGGCGCACGGGGAACCTGAACCTCTCTGGCGCTTGCTGTTGTATGTTGGGTTGTCTAGTTTAAAGGGGCAAATTCGTAGGCGGTTTCACTATTAAAGATACACAAGCATTTTGTATGCGTTTTATTCTATTGTACTGTGATACATTTTGTCACAACTGGAGAGTACATCGTGGTTCGCGTGATGCTTGATGCGGAGTCTCGACTGCCGCTGCTGTGGGCACAGCCGCTGTCGTTCATCGGTCGTGTGCGCCGGACCGTCATTGTCAGGCATGCCAACATAAATTACACATTTCCCTCCTAAAATTGAAGCTCGTAGTTGTCAAACTTGTTGGGAATTTTTCTCTCACGAATGCTTCTACGTATAGAGGGACCCTCTGCGGATTCGGCGGGCACCAGAGGCTTGCGGGCGCTGATGGCGTCTTGCTGCGACGTTGTTGGCTGGACCGCCAGGGAGGTTCTTTCTGCTGATGATGTGTTGGACTCAGCTTCAACCTGTTGCGGAGATGATCGCGTGACACAAGGCTGAATCGGGGGCTGTGAACATGTTTCTCTAGCATTATTCCGATCATCATTGAAATTTTGATCATCGGAAGAACTCGCAATCACATTGTTCTTTATTCTTTCACTCCCTCTATCACTCATACTTTCATACTGGTTCCTATCCGCAGTGTCGACGTCGTTGGAGTTGTCGATGATGTTTGGATTGCGGAAGCTGTACGGTGCTGGGCAGTGGACCCTTTGTGATTCATTGGTTTTAATTGATGTCTGAATAGCGTCATGATTATTTTCATCATGATGCCATCCGTTCATGACTTTTGACTGCTTTAAACGAATTTGATTTGGATGTCGCTTCCAAATGAAATGTTCATGAGTTTTACACAAGTAAGTAGCTCTGCCCAACTTGCGTATAATTTTTGCATTGCACCACTTCATCCCCCTTCTATAATCCTTGATATAGACGTCGTCGCCTAAATTAAAGTTTCGAACTTTTGATTGATTATTCGTCACGGAAGATGTTTCAGTTTTTGTTAACAAATCAAGTCTCGTTCGCAGTTTTCTATTGAACATCATTTCGGCTGGTGGTTTCTTAGTTGTGCAATGAGGAGTGTTCCTGTATGACAATAAGAATCTAGCTAAAACTGTGGAGATTGAAAGATTTTCGTTCTTAGGGTCTGAAGAAATTCGTCTTAGTGCGTTTTTTACAGTCTTTACACAATTTTCGGCTAATCCGTTGCTTTGGGCGTTATGAGGTGATATGGTCAGATGTTTAATTGCGTTTTTCTTCAGAAAATCCTCCATTTCTTCCGAAACAAAAGATGGACCATTGTCCGATACTAACGTGTTAGGCAACCCGTACCTTGAGAAACATTCTCTGAATTTTTCAATTGTTGCTGTGGACCTTATGTTTGTCATAGGTATTACCTCAATCCATCTGGTGTAACTATCAACAATAATAAGATACTCGCGGGTTCCGAAATGGAAAAAATCTACGTGAATGGTGTGAAACGGCACGTCCGCTCTAGGCCACTATACATTACTTTTAGGTGGATCGGATTTTGAAAAATTGCAGTTATCACAAGTTTTACAAATCCGTTCTATATTTTCGTCAATTTTCGGAAACCATAAGTACGACCTTGCTAACGATTTGGTTTTGACAACGCCCTGATGACTTGAATGCAATTCCAACAGTACTTGATCTTGTAGAGAACGGGGTATTACTATTCTATGCCCATAAAACAAACAGTTATTTACGACTTGGAGATCATATTTTCTTACAAAATATGGTCTCAATGATTCGTCCGTTATCTTATCTGGCCATGATGCAATTGTGAATTGTTTGACTCTACCCAATATATGATCTTTATCAGTCTCCGCCCTTACAGTGTCCATGTTTAAAGGGATGTCAATGTTAGAAAAGTATATGTTATTGTCTTCGTCCGATTCCTCTACATTCCCTTTGTCAATTGGCAACGGCATGCGCGAAAGATAGTCTGCAATCTTGTTACTTTTGCCGGGTATATGTATTATCTCGTAATCGAAATTCTGTAAATACAATGCATAACGCTTTAAACGGTTTGCGCTCATTTGATTTATTTCCTTGCCGCCAAATATCGTAATTAGCGCTTTTTGGTCAGTCCTGAGAGTAAACCTATTCCCGTACAAATATTGTTCGTATTTCTTTACGCCGTAATAGCAAGCTAAGCTCTCCTTATGCACGATTGAATAATTTTGTTCGGATTTTGAGTATGTTCGACTATTACACGTTATTACTCGTTCACTCCCGTCCCTGAATTTATGTGAAAGCACCGCGCCTATTCCTTTTTCCGACGCGTCTGTAGTCAATATTATTGGCAAACTCGGATCAAAATAACACAAAACTTCGTCTGTCGTAATCAGATTTTTGACCTTGTTGAAAGCTCTATCACACTGCTCATCCCAAGCGTATTTAGTATCCTTTTTTAATAATTCATACAACGGTGCCATTATTTCTGAAATGTTTTTGACGAACCGGGCGTAAAAATTTGCCATTCCAATGAACGATCTTAGTTCGGTTAAGTTTGTGGGTGGTGGTGCTAACTTAATTGCTTCCACCTTGTCAGGACTTTTGGATATTCCTTGCTTTGAAAGATCAAAACCTAAGTATGAAACTTTATCTTGTAAAAATCTCGATTTCTGTATATTCAAGGTTAGTCCTGCCTCTTTCAACTTTATCATGACTTGATTTATATCATCTATATGACTTTTTCCCTCTTTATGTCCGATCAATATGTCGTCTTGAAAGGTAAATACGTTAGGTAGATCCTGGAAAAGTTGGTCAATGTATTTCTGGAAATAAAAACTGGCACACTTGATACCGAACGGCATTCTATTCACTTGGTAAAGACCTTTATGTGTGGAAATAGTGACTAATTTTTTTGAGCTATCATCCAATTCAAACTGTAAGTACGCGTCCGATAAGTCAATCTTTGAAAATGCTACACACCCGCCCAAACTTGCAAAAATCTCATCTAACCTGGGCAACGGGTAATAAACATTATCCAGACATTTATTCAACTTAATATAGCTACCGCAAATCCTTACTTTCCCGTTCTTTTTAACCACGGGGACAATTTGAGTGCTCCACTCGGTCGACACTACAGGCGTGATAACTCCTTGCTGTTCCATTCTCTCCAGCTCAGACTCAACCTTGCTTCTAATTGCCAATGGGATTGGTCGCGGAGGTGCATGAGTCGGAACGGATCCCGGTTTAAGCTGCAGTCCAACCTTTGCATACTTGAACTTTCCCAGGCGGTCGGTGCACACGTCGGGAAAATTTCGCTGAAGCTGCGCTCCGATGTCGTCCGAATCCACCGAGTTCACATAATCTGGGGAATCGAAAACAATATTAAATGCGTGCATAAAATCTCGTCCCAATAAACAAACTTTTGCAGTTGAAACAACAAAAAATTTCATTATCTTACTCGTGCCCTTGAACTCTATCTCTACCTGTAGACAACCGATTGGAATAATAGGTTCGCCGGTATATCCACGGAAACTGACTGTGGTAGGTATGACTTTGAAATGTGACAAATTATCTCTATAAAATTTCTCTGACAATGCTGATATTGAAGACCCACTGTCCAGTTGCATCATATGTGCCTTCCCACATATTATCACAGATACTTCTATTGGTTTAAAAACGTTAAAACTATTGACATTACAAACATTTATGTGATAAAAACTGTTCTGACTAGGTTTGACTAGACTCACTTCTACGTTACTAATCGTATTGTCATGATTAGCAACTTCGTCTTCATCTATCCAGTTGACGGCTTTCTTTCTTCTGCAGGCTGCCTGGAGATGTCCTTTGACCCCGCATCGCCTGCAGTTGTAATTCTTGAATCGGCACGATCCACGATGCTCTCTGTTACAATGCTGGCAATTCTCATTTCTTGCTTCTTTCTTCTCGAGTTTTTTCTCTTGGTGGACGGCGTTGGCGCGATAACGATTGTGGTTTTTTTCTTCACGGTTTTGCCAATCTTGACCTTGAAACGCGATTTTCTGGATTTTGCCTCCGTTTCCATTTGCTTTTTCTACGTTTCCACTTGCTTTTTCTACGGCTAGCTCCTTCGACGCAGCGATTTTCAGCAACTCTTCGGCATTTTTCTCACCAGGCTTCTCCTCCACGATTCTGTCCAGAACGGGTCCCCTTCTCATGCCGGATATAAAGCGATCCGCCAGGACACCAGACAGCAAATTCTCGAACTTACAATTCAGCGAGAGGCGCTTCACTCTAGCGTACCATTCGGCAGCGGTTTCTTCTTCGTCTTGCTTAGCGCTGTAAAATTGTATTCGCTCTCTATATACGTTTACTTGCGGACTATGGTGCTGGATGAGTAACTTCGTGAGGTCTGCGTACGTTTTTGATTTCGGCTTGTCCGGGAAACACAGGTCTCTCAGGGTCGCATAAACTTCGATTGACAAATGGCTTATAAGCAATGCCACTTTTACTGCTGCTTCGGTTACCTTGTTCGCGGCACAGTACTGTTTGAATCTCTCTTCGAAGATCTCGAAGTTTTGCTCTGCCCGGAACATCTGGATACTGCCTGAATACGCTGCTGTGGTCATCTCGATGCTATGAAATCCGCTTGAATCTTGGCAATCCGTCAATATCTTCGGTTTTCTCTCGTCGCCAGGTGAAGAATACGTTGTCTATTAAAGATACACAAGCATTTTGTATGCGTTTTATTCTATTGTACTGTGATACATTTTGTTACAACTGGAGAGTACATCGTGGTTCGCGTGATGCTTGATGCGGAGTCTCGACTGCCGCTGCTGTGGGCACAGCCGCTGTCGTTCATCGGTCGTGTGCGCCGGACCGTCATTGTCAGGCATGCCAACATACATTACACATACATTTCGCAGATGTTTAGCAAAAGCGTCAGCTTTTTCTTCATCTGTTCTTGCCCATGTATCATTGTCGTTTCTAATTGGGGGGTTGTGTTGTTGCGGCCATCTTAGTTTCTTCGTCGCTCTCCACATTGAGTACTCCGTTGTCTCAGTCGGTGTTAGACCCTGTAGATAATGTTGTATACTTTGGTTCTTGTTCTCAATTATCATCTCCTTCAGTTCCCTGGTTGCTCTATTCAATTTTGTTTTATTGTCTGCCGTTCTGGTTCGCTGCCACCGCTTTCGCAATTGACGCTTTTCGGCGATTTTTTGTTGAATTGTGATCGGTATTTCCTTAGTTCTTCTTCTTGTTTCATAAAGTGGGGTAGCAGACCAGGCCGCTTCTTGAATATTTTTTGTCAACTTTTCAACTGCACACTCAATGTCAAGTTCAGTTTTAAGACGCAAGTCTAATGAAATCAGGTCGTCCAGTTTTTCCACTGGAGAATGGTCAGATGATAATTCAAAACAAGATTCAACTCTACATTTTCTTGTGTCATACATTTGGTTATACAAAAGTCAATTACGTCGGGTACTTTCCTCCTGTCAGAGGGCCAGTATGTAGGTTGGCCACTCGAGATATGTTTCAGATTATTGGAATTCATAGACTTGACTAATTCTCTGCCTTTTGTGGTAGTTATTCTTGATCCCCATGTTGGATGCTTGGCATTGTAGTCCCCTCCGGCAATGAATTTATTGCCCAGTGACTTGAAGAATTCGTCAAATTGTTCCATTTTGTTGTTGTGTTTAGGCGGGCAGTAGATTGCGGACATAGTGATGGGGCCAAGTTCATCCTCAACAGAGATACTGGTGGCTTGGAGGTGCTCTTTTGAATATTTTTCTCTTTCGTAATGTTTAATGTTTTCTCGAACAATTATGGCAGTTCCTCCGTGAGCTCTTTCATCTGGGTGTTTGGTGGTATAGATTTTATAATTGTGAATACGTATGTAATGTCGGTCTGTGAAATGAGTTTCCAATATCATCATGATGTCAATGTTGTGGTTTTTTAGAAAAGTTTTCAGTTCTTCCGCATGTTGGTGGAGGCCATTAGCATTCCAAATGGCAATTTTATATTTGGCACCTTCTGCCATTACGCAAGTTTGCCGATGACAGTGGATAGGAGATTGAGCATAGTGCTCATTTGCTCCATTGATTTGTTGAGCATTTCTTCCAGCTTGCTCAGATTGATGATAGGTTGGTTAATTAATGGGGCTGTGGGGTTGTTTGAGCTGTTTTGACTTGTGATTTGTGCGAATGTTTTATCCGGCTGGACCTGTTGTCCTGATATGACTTGAATCTGAGGTTGTGAGTTCTTTTTTTCTCGTAGTGCAGGATAGAGACGTTGCTGGAGTTGCTTATGTATTATACATCCTCGATAGTTGGCAGGATGGTTTCCATTGCAGTTCACACATTTTACTGAGTCGTTCCGTGATTTACGGGTACATTCTTTTGTTTCGTGCATTTCAGCGCATTTCACGCACCTGTAAGATTTTCGGCAATAAGCTTTGGTGTGTCCAAAATCCTGGCATCTAATACATTGAGGGATTATTCTTTTGACATGTGGTGGTTCACACTGGACGACATTATTATTCAGAGATTTCAGATTGTCGCCTACTTATTAGGACAACGTGCATACCGGTCCTCAGTTTCCTTTTTAGATGTGGTAGAGCTAGGCGTGGGTTCCCAGCTAATTAGGGTCTGACACAATTTATTAGAAGAGCGCCAACCAGGGTGCCTTTTCCCTGTTTTTTGAAATTCGCGGGCTTCCTGGTGCCTCAACGAATAAACCAAAAGACACTAGAGTTACGGTGTGGGGTGTTCGCACTGACAGTAAAAAAATAACAAAGTTTTAGGAGTACTCAGAGATGTGGGTTAAAAAAAACGTGTTCGTTTTTTTTGTTTCTTATTACGTTTTTTTTGTATTAAAACAAAGCCCCTCGTTTTTTTTGTTTTAATTGTTTTTTTTTCCTTTTGTTTTGTGTAATATTCCAACAATTTCCAGCTTCCTCCTCTAACAACAACATTTCCATGCCACGATTGCAACGCTCGAAGCTTGAGGATGTAAGTTATGTTACAAACAGCACAAACAAAAACAGCCGAGCTGTCAATTATGCCATGCGTATGTCAGTTATGTCATGTGAGTGATATGTCATTCGCGGTTCAAGTGCAAAGTTGCGATTTATTACTATCTGTTTTATGCTAGGTATGTTATAAATACATGAAATAATATCAGAAAAATAGTTCAATACGATTTGGGTACGTAGATCACCATTTAATGAGAAAAAAACAAAAAAACCAATAAAAACAAAAAAAACCGGTTTTTATTTCTTTAAAAACGCCAATTAAAAAAAAACCGTTTTTTAACATCTCTGGGAGTACTTGATGGTGATTTTATAGAGTTGAAATGCAGATATCGCAGAGGTATGGTATATCATAAAAATGACTCCAATTCAAATAAACAAGATCTCGTTGCAGGTCCGGTTCTACATGAACGACTCGATGAACGAGGAAAGACGGACCGTGTCAGCTGACATGTGAGGTTATGTCAGGGGGCCATGCCACTGATATTCTTGATGGTACCTGAAACGCTTACTCAAACACACCCCTAGCGGTACGAAACACCTAAAACGCGTCTTTTTATCGGCTCTTGACCGAAATGAACGTAATTATAAACCTGCAGTCTTGGATCCAACACGCAAAATCTATGTATGTATCACCGATCTATGGGTGAACGAAAGTGATGTCAACGACGCGTTAATTAGGGTTCTTAGCCTAGGTTAGTGGAGAAGAAAATGGTATGACACCTCACACGGAAAGCCAACGCGACCGGGCCAGACTCCTCGAGGATGTTCGGTGTCGGACTAGCAGTGGCCGGGACAATCGCAGCACGATGTGGGACCTCCTCAGCCAACGGAATAGCGACGCGACGATCTCGGCGTCGCCGTTAGCTGGGCCTATCGTCCACTAGAGCACCGGGACTGGAATTGCGGCCACGACCTACAGCCGGGACAGTACTTGAAGATATCGTAGTCGGTTGCTTATTTTAAGACGGAACAAAACAGAAACGTCCCAATTGACGGGGGCTGCATGTAGCCAACGTCCAGCGCTGTGGAAAGGGTGGATGGTTCCAGCTTGGGCCTAAAATAACGGTTTTAAGATGACCTAACCAAACTGTCATTTTGATGGAGCTCACCGTTTCGGGACGTGGTACCCTCCCTCGAGAAAATAAACAAACGGATTCGCCGGGTGAGAGGTTTTGCAATACACGGGGACGACTAGGGACCCCTTTTCGAAAATTTGCTAGCTCCAACACTCTCCCTTGGCGCAGCTCAATCGTTCTTGTCAGTTTTTTCCTAGCTTCCCTTTCCTACTCTCTAAATTGTTATCTCTGCCGAAATTCTCCACGCGCCAAAATGTTTGAATAAATCCGTCTGTTTAAATCTTATTGAGGTGTTTGATTTTTAAAGTAAGCCGGTTATTATTAAATGTAGCGGTTTGGTAAAATAAACCGCTACAAGATTGTAGATTTCTTTATTGTTGTCCTTGGATTTTAAATCGATGTAAAATAGCGGCAATGGCTCTTTGATGGTTCTGTGTTTTATGTTGTGGACATTTACCACTTCATGGCCAAGTTTTAGCAGGGAAGTTTTTATAGATGCAACATCAGACCCATGATGTAGTCCTTTTATGACAAATCTGAATGTTTTCTCACTTTTTGGCCTGAATGTGTGATACTGCGTATTTTTACTGTCTAGTTCCTGTATTAATTTCTTAAAATGGTCTGCTTCTTGTATTTGGACTTTTATTGTTTCAAATGCAATAGTTTTTACTGTGTATTCACCACCAGTAACTTCATTGAGTAGCTTATGAATGTGTTCGATTACCCCCACCTTGTAGATAGTTATCGGTGGTGGTTTAGGTAGTGCTTTTACTTTGCTTGTTTCAGCGTCCATATCTTCATTTTCTGTCTCTTCGGCTGTCCATCGCAGTCATCTGCTGAAGAAGAGAAAGAACTCATCGAATATCTGACTGCACCATTCCAATTGGACTTTCCACATAAAAAGATAAACAAAAAAGAAATAGTAAGAGTTATCCAGAAGGAAATAAATATAAAAAAGGCACCAGGATTTGACCTAATTACCGGCAAGATCTTACATGAATTATCCAGTAAGTGCATAAAACTTATAACGAACATCTTCAATGCAATACTGCGTACAAACTACTATCCTAGCAGCTGGAAAGTTGCTCAAATCATTATGATCCTCAAACCTGGAAAAAAACCTGAAGAAGTCAACTCCTATAGACCCATAAGCTTGCTGCCAATGCTCTCTAAAGTGTTTGAAAAAAATATATGTAAAAGTACTTAAAGCTGTGATCAACAAAAAACATATCATACCAGAACATCAGTTTGGATTCCGCAACAAACATGGAACTATCGAGCAAGTACATAGACTTGTAAATCAAATCACTCGTGATCTAAATGCTAAAAGGTACTGCTCAGCCGCGTTTCTAGATGTTTCACAAGCCTTTGATAAGGTATGGCACGAAGGACTCCAATACAAAATAAAGAAATACCTTCCTCACCCACACTTTGAGCTACTCAAGTCCTATTTGACCAACAGGCACTTCTTCGTGAAACAAGGCACGGAGCAGTCTGGCTTATTCCTTATAAAATCTGGCGTCCCCCAAGGAAGTGTTCTCGGACCTATTTTATATCTAATATTTACTGCGGATCTGCCAACCACTAGAGTCACCACTACAGCGACGTTTGCTGACGATACAGCCATATTAGCATCTCATGTCAACGCTTCATCAGCATCGAAAAACCTGCAAAAGAATCTCAGCAGAATTGAATCCTGGCTCAAGAGATGGCGTATTAGAGTTAACGAAACCAAGTCTACACATGTAACATTTACCCTGCGCAGAGAAACATGTCCACCGGTGACAATCAATAACTGCCAAGTTCCACAAGCTAGCGACGCTAAATACCTCGGAATGCACCTGGACAGAAGATTGACATGGCAGAAGCATATCTTCTCTAAACGAAAACAACTCGGATTCAAGCTCAGCCGGATGTATTGGATGATTGGCCGTAAATCAAATCTATCGTTAGAAAACAAACTGTTACTTTACAAAGCCATTATCAAACCAGTCTGGACGTACGGCATCCAGTTATGGGGTACAGCCAGTAACTCAAATATCGCCATCCTACAGAGATTCCAGAATAAGGTCTTGCGCGCGATCGTCGATGCACCCTACTACATCTCAAACGAGATAATCCAACATGACATCCATCTGCCTTCTGTAAAAGAAACTATCCAGGAGTTCAGCTCAAAATACAGCCACAGAATGTCAGTGCACCCGAATACGTTGGCCAAACATTTATATGACCAAAGTGACAACGCAGTACGTAGACTAAAACGTCTCCAGCCGGTTGATTTGCTATAAGGATAGCATGTGTGTGGTGTGTGTCAATACAATTTTTAAGTTAGTTAAAATTATTATTAGGAAATAGTCGTTATTTTTTATTTATTATTGAGGCTACTCACTGGAGTAGTTCTCTACATGTCTTTTTTTCGTTACCATACAACTACGCTTATTACCCTTTTTGGCAGATCGCTGTACCTTCATAGGAGTAATTAAAAAAAAAAAAAAATATTTTTGTGGTGAAACGCTGGCTTATGGAAAGTGGTTTTTACTCTCCATTTAATTCGTAAATTTCAAAAGAAAATAAACCCCAAACTCTAAATTTTACCTACGCAAAATTATTTTGATCCATATTTAAACGCAATAAGTACTTATAGTCATATCGCGCACCACATCACAAAATATTTTTCAAGTTCCTAGGTAGGTATTCGAGTAGGTATTGCTTTTTCTAAATATGGGCATGCCTTGGTGAAAATAAAGTTGTATTGAAATACTACTGTAAAATTCGGGGGAGGTCAAAATTTTACATTAACCAACATTAAAATTATTTCCAAAATTGCCATTTCACTTCATGAGGATTTTTTCATAATCTCTAGCAGGGTTAGTAAAACTGGCCTCAAATCATCTTTAAAAACACGACAACGGTGAGCACAAAATTTCCTTTCCGTTGTTGTATTTTTGAACATAATTCGAGTCCATTTAAACCAACCCTGCTAGTCAGAAACATAGTAGCTAGTGTCACGGAACCTCTAAGAACTATTTTAACTTAAATAGTTATAAAAGTGAAGAGTGTGAATAGTTATTCCCATTATTCTCTTAACAATTATCTTTATCAGACACATAGTACATCTTCAATCAAGTTTATACGTCAGATTTCGTTTATACGTCTCGAAACCGGTCAGTTAAAACAATTAAACATCTCTACAAAAAACTTGTGGGAAGACTGATAAAAGCAAAAATTTACGTAATATTAGTCGATGAAAATATATAAACGCCGAAAATATTTAGTAGAACGTATTCAATGGGTTAAGTGGTAATACACCGATACACTTTTTGGTCACACCCTCTCTGTAACTCGTCACCGTGCAGAATGCCCTCGTTCCTGTCCACCCCTGGTTCGGTCCCGTTCATCCCCTCCTCCTGGCGCCACCTAGCGACGTTTGCGGTAACCGCCACGGGTAGATGCCTTCTCGGGTGGTAACATTCGGCCTTCCTGAAACACATTAATGCCCTCATTAATTCATTTATCTGTGCTGGAGGATGGTGACGTTACACCAGTTACGTCACACAATCAGACACCTTGATCACACCCATACACCTCACCTTCACCCCATAATATGTACACCTTACATACATATCATGCACCTCATGCATACATTAGCTTTCGAACAAGTCAATCAGATCTTGCCGATCATTCACACCTCCAGAGCTTCCACCTTGACCACCTGCGGTGTTAGTCTCCACCACCTCTGAGCCTTCACTAATCACTTCGAGACTCGGCTCTTGTACACTCCTGTACCGCCGTAAAGCATCGACTGCCACCGTGAATCGATTGTTTTTATAACCCCGTACGCCTTTTACTGCAGTAATTATGTACCTGTCACCGTCAAGTACTCGTATCACCTTGTAGGGACCGTCAAATCTCCTCGTAAGCTTACTGTTCACCCCTTTCACCGCCAGGCTAGTGGCTGCCCTTCTCCACAGCACAAGATCACCTTTCTTGTATTCGGTTGCAACCTTTCTCCGCTGATCATATCGGGCTTTCATTCTCCTTGCCACAGCACTCAGATTTGCCTGTGCTCGGCTTCTCCGTGCCTGCACCTCACCAGGTTGGCCTTTCCTTGGTTCTTTACCGGCCAAATCTCCAAATACCGCTCCACCTGAGTATGCAAACATAAGGTCTGCCGGTACATGTCGAGTGCTAGCGTTAATGGTATTGTTTATACCCCACACCACCTGTGGTATCTTTTCGTCCCAGCTAGACTCGCTTTCGGAACTCGCTCCCAACGCCTCGATTAGAGTTCGGTTTGACCTTTCAACCTGGCCATTTGCCCTTGGGGTTGCGATCGCGTTGGTTACATGCTTAACACCTTGGTTTTGCAAAAACACTTTAAAAGCACTACTCGTGAACGCTTTACCCTTGTCACTTATGACACGCCTTGGGCACCCGAACATACTAAAGATGTCACGCAAATGCTCAATCACCTCTCGAGATGCCACTGTACGTGTTGGTCTTACCACCACAAATTTGGTAAATGCATCGATCACCACCAAAACATAGCTGTGACCTTTCACGCTCCTCGTGAATGGACCAAGATGGTCTATATGAATGGTATCATATGGCACAGCCACTTTTTCGATTGGGTGCAGTTTTCCTTCACCAGGGCCATAGTTTCCTTTGCTGAAAGCACATTGAATGCACGCCTGCACGTACTTTTTAACAAAACGACCCATTCTGGGAAACCAATATTCCCTTTTCACCAACTCAAGACACCTGTCGAAACCTGGATGACCTATGTCATCATGACACCTTCGCATGAGGCTGAAAGTTGCCATTGCCGGTACATATAGTCGATCACCTAGCAAGGTGAGTCTATACAACCGACCTTGTTTCACCTTATAGTTGGATGTCACCTGCGTATCAGCTAAACCACTGTTTAGAGCTGCTACCAACTTCTGGGCTTTATCATCTTGCAGCTGCACCGTTAAGAACCAATCATCACCCGTCAGCACCATGACGTTTGGTTCAGATTCTATAGGATTTCTGCTCAGAGCGTCGACATGCTGCATTTTCGTACCAGGTCTGTACTCCATGACCATGTCAAAATCTTGAATAGCCAGCCACCACCGAGCTATTCGGGGCACGAGGTCTCGTTTCAGCATAGTCGCCCTGACAGAAGAACAATCAGTCACGACTTTGAACTGTCTGCCCGTCAAGTAGACTCTGAACCGCTTGATTGACTCAACCACCGCCAAAGTCTCTAGCTCATAGCTATGGTATACCTGCTCGGGCTTAGTGGTCGCCCTACTGAAGTAGCACACAGGCTTCCAAGCACCATCACCCTGTTGCTGCAGTAGGATTCCACCAACCCCATGCTTGCTTGCATCTGTGTGTAACTCTGTTGGCGCTTTGACATCGTAAAGAGCCAACACTGGTCTCTCTGACAAAGACGCCTTCAGGTCGCAAAATGCTTCTTGCTGCTCCACTTCCCACCGCCAAGGGGCATCTTTCTTTGTTAACACCGTTAATGGCTTCGCTCTAGTCGCAAAGTTCTTTAGGAATTTCCTAAAGTAACTCGCTAACCCCAAGAACTGTCTCACATTATGTACATTCGCAGGTACCGGAAAATCAGTTACCGCCTTAGTTTTCCTTCTCCCTGGTTGTACACCTCCTCCACTGATTGTGTGTCCCAAATATTCAAGCTCCTGTTGTAAAAACGAGCATTTGGACAGGTTCAGCTTCAAGTTGGCCTTCGCAATTAGCTCTAACACCTGAGCTAATAAATGCAAGCCCCCTTCAACTGTAGAGGACGGAAGCAATAAGTCATCTAGGTAGGCTAGCACTACGTCACCTCGCAGACTACCTAGCATTTTATTTATCACCCGCTGAAAAACAGCTGGAGCGTTCGCCAAACCGAAAGGTACCCTTAAGTATTCGTACTGACCATCAGGAGTGACAAAGGAAGTCTTATGCACCGAGTCTGGGTGCACCGGGACCTGGTGGTACCCCTGAGCCAAGTCCAGGACCGTATAAAAACACTTTCCCGCCAATTTGTCCAGTTGATCCTCAATCAAAGGAATAGGGTACCTATCTTTCACCGTGATAGAGTTCAAAGCCCTATAGTCAACACACAGTCTGACTTCATTGGTTTTCTTTGGTACAAGAATGATGGGACTGGCATATGCAGAGTTGCTTTCTCTTATCACACCACCTTGTAATAAGTTGTTGACTTTTTCTCTAACCACCACTTTTTCAGACTCTGCTAACCTGTAAGGCCTATAAAACACCGGTTTTGTTGTAGTAAGCTGAATCTCCATGCAGCCTAAATCTGTAAGCCCTAAGTCTGTGTCACCTGTAGAGAAACAATGAGAATTGGCCAACAAAAGCTCACGTAATGCGTTACTGTGCTCGTCTGATAATTTCCCGACGCTAACGCCTGTCAGGTCAGTCTCAGATATTCTCCCTTTTACCATCGCCACATTCACCTGTGCCGAAGTAATATCATTCACCTTTGGAGCATCAGTCACACCGGCAGAAAGAGTTTCTGCTCTGCCTACTTTTCGCCCCACTTGCCACTGTATGAAATTTCCACCAAAGCAAGTAACTTCCACCTAACTCACCTGGCCTCCTTGGAGAATTCCACCAGAAATGGCAACCACCCTACCATCATGTTCCCAAAGTCGAGGCTTCAGAAAGTAACTTTCACCTAGTTTACTTCCCTCTACCTCCAAGGAAACTAATTTGGCAGTACTAGGCTCAAGCTGTACTCCCTCGGCAACCCTCACCTGAGGCCTATCGTTCACCTCAATACATTGTATAGCTTGTAAAAGTTCACCACAATCAAAAGCTTTTCGCAACTGAACTTCATTTCCGACAACACGAAATTCTAAACCCTCTTCATTTAGTGTGGGCTGGCCCAGAATCAGATCTACTCTGGACAAACCCATCTCGGAAACCACAGCTGTCACCGTTAGCTCTAGGTTTTGATCGAGGATAATAGTCACTGTCACACGCCCCTTTGAGAGGCAAGAACTGCCTCCAAAGCCTCTGAGTATTGTCGCATCAGGTTCAATCATGAGCTTTAGTCTCAGCGCACATGCTGAAGTAATTATGTTGAATTGGCTACCGGTGTCTAGGTACACAGTTATCACCTTACCACTACTAGCTACTACACCATGTTTTTTATAAAGTGAATTCAAGTCACTCACCGTGTTCACTTCACCTTCCTCCTCGCGAGTGCCTTCTTGTCCGGTGGAGGACCGACTGTCACCTTCTCTGCGACCTCGTTCGGGACATTCGAACTTCTTGTGGCCCACCTGGCCACACGTCAGACACCGAAGACGTTTCGGGAGAGGGCAATTGGGTGCAATGTGGTCGCCGACCTCATGGCAATTATAGCACCTCCGCTTGCTCTCTCCCGACTTCTTGTCACCTGGTCTTCGCAAAGGATCGTAGCGCCCTCCACGCCTGGAAGATGCCGCCGCCGATGATGCCTTCAGGGTGGTACTCCCAGAATGATGTGCATCGAGCGCCGATAAAAATCCAGCGTACAGCGTTTCGGGGTCCTTGCACGGGAACGCCCGAGCGCTTGCTTTCACATCGGGGGGGAGGCCACCCAGGATGCATGACACAGCCGCCTCTCCACGGATGTCGAGCCGCTCACAAAGCATCACCATCGAGTGGTAGTAGCTGGTCATGCTTTCCCCATCACGCTTCTTCCGAGCCGCCAACTCCAGCAGCATCGAGTGGAAGTCAACTCGCCTTGGAAACGCTTTGCGAAGAGCGGCTTTCCATTGGGCCCAGCTCAGGTTATACTCCTCTAAGCGGTTGAACCACGCCTTGGCCGCTCCGCTTAGACGAACCTGCATGCACAGGCTCTTCTCCTGATCGGTCCAGCGATGAATGGACCCCAGCTGATCGATCCGTGACAGCCACCGGTCCACGTTCGAATCGCTGTCATCAGGGTCGAATAGAGCAATCAATTCGAGGCTCGCCTTCGAAAATGATGTTCCCCGATTCACCGCTGAGCCCGAGGATTCCACCAAATCCCCGCTCACCACTGTGGCGCTGGGGCCGCCGCCGACACCATGGCGGGTGCACCCAGACCTGGAGCAACCACTTGCGCCTTGCACCTGCAACAAAGGAGCATGAACGGTAGCATCACCGCAAATGTTCAGCTCATCACCTGTTTTGTTTGCATTCTCAATGACGTCTCTCACCGTCGCTCCTGCCGCTGTCACGTTGACGTTCGTGTCAGCTGTCACTGTCGAACTCGAACGACTGACGTTTGACAGCTCACGCCTCACCAAAGTTTCCGTTGGTCCTCCTGTCAACGGAGATGACGATGACGCAGCCGCGTCCGCCATCTTGGTGTCGAGTTTTCGCTCCAGCGCCGTCAACCTCAGCAAGACGCGCTGGAGGACGAAACCCGTCATCTGGCCTGCCAGCGTCGTGTCAACGGACCCGACCACGACCGATCCATCGCCATCCTCCTCGTTGGACATGTCCTGGTCCTCCTCGTAGTCCAAGACCTCCTCACCTGCGCCATCCGGAACGCGATCCGCCATTTTGAAATGCAACCACCTGTTGCAATCACGCTCGCAATAACTCACAATGATCCCTGCTCACAACACACCCTGTGAACTGTGGATTCAATCGCACTTCTGAATATATTAGTCGATGAAAATATATAAACGCCGAAAATATTTAGTAGAACGTATTCAATGGGTTAAGTGGTAATACACCGATACACTTTTTGGTCACACCCTCTCTGTAACTCGTCACCGTGCAGAATGCCCTCGTTCCTGTCCACCCCTGGTTCGGTCCCGTTCATCCCCTCCTCCTGGCGCCACCTAGCGACGTTTGCGGTAACCGCCACGGGTAGATGCCTTCTCGGGTGGTAACAGTAATTATATACAATGTCACTGAAAGATGGCGAAGCAATGGGGCCTTGCACTGCCACTTTCACACACCGAGGGCGCCACACCCGTTGGGGGGGCAAATTCGACAATTTTGACGGCGTTGACGCTTCAGCGACCGACGTCCGTCATTTTATGTCTTGATTTGAAATTTGGATAACCTCTGTTTCTTGCTTGACGTCTCCAGTCACTGTCAGTTACTGGTCAAACTACTCAAACTCCCCTGTTTTTCCCGTCGTTACGGCCGCTTCATCGAAGTAGGCGCCCCCTACAGTAGTGGCGACCTCACGTTGAGTTTTTCAATTGCAAGGCCCCATTCCTGAAAAGTGTGAATCAGACAGCGGACATTAGAGTGCCATGAGTCTCAAGCCTTTGAAATTTTGTGTTTTATTGTTTCTTGTCAAAAGAGGGATCTGAGTCTACTCATCACAGATAGTTATGTAGATTAGCACGAAACTTGAGGGAACTGATGAAAAAAAAATCACATTCTAGGAGAATTATCTTTCTTTCTCCGAGATGCGAGAAAACTTTTAAATTTTTATCAATAATTATTGCATCAAATACGGAGGTTACCCCCTCCTCCCCCCCCTCTTCCCCCCGCTAACAAAATTACCTACCTTGTCTGCGGCGCTGTAGGTAAGAAATTCATATTATTACAGTAATTTTGTTTGAACCTACGAGTAGGTTTTAGCATTGAGTTGTCAACATTCCAAAGCTGGAATAAAAAACTTTTTGTAGGTACTGTGGCGCCAGTGGCGTAGCCAACGGGGGGCAAGGGTGGACAAATGTCCCTATCCCCCAAGCGGCCACGGTTTTCTACGGTTAGACTGACCGTAGAAACGGTTTTCTGACCGAAATTTTTAAGAAGCGCAAAATTTGTGTCAAAAGCTCGGTCAAAAGAAGTTTACTTATCAAGTAATTTTGCTAAAAAAGTCAAAAACCGAAATCGCAAAACGCATAAAATACATATAGATATAATAATATATCAGCATTATTATTATTATTTTCATTTTTTTTTTGACTGCGGTGCTACCTTTCACCAACTCGCGCCCTGCACACATTTGAAATGCCTACCTGACCTGCTCGGAATAAGTAATAATGTATACAAAAGGTGGTGTGAATCTTATCGCTCACCTAGTCTAACCGTAGCATAATTACCTATTATGCTGTTTACCTGAAATTCGGGTTGGCGTACTCGATTTTTGAGCAAAATAGGTATACCTGGAGAAAGGAATCTATTATGGTAGGTAATTAGTAGATACTGATTCTTCTGCAGATTTTTTTACAAAAAAAAAGAGTCGGGGGCTCCGTCAGATGATTGAGGCACCCCATCGCCCCCATTCATTCCGCCACTGAGGCACTGTATTCATTCTGAAGTTTTTCAACACCGCACCTATCGTGGCTTTAAGCATCAGAATCTTGAAGATAAAATCATAATCTGTGTTTCTAAATAGAAGGGTTACTAGAACTGGACTCCTATTAATTATGCTCTAAAATACAACAACGGTTAGCACAAATTTGTCAAAACAAAAAGAAAATTTTGTGCTTACCGTTATTGCGTTTTTGAACACGATTCGAGGTCATTTTAATATTTTAATTACGTAAAAATATGAATGAAGTGAAATAGCAATTTTTCTGATAATTTTAATGTTTGTCAATGTAAAAGTTTAACCTCCGCTGAATTTTTCAGTTTTATTTTAACAAGACCCGTATTCTTACAAAGACATACCGATATCATGAAAAAGCAATGGGAACTTGAAAAATATTTTTTGCTGTGGTGAGGAGCGATAAGTACTGGGTATTATACTTGCATTAAAATATGGATAATGATTATTTTGCGTAGGTTAAATTTTAGAGTTTGAGGTTTATTTCCCATCAAAATTTACGCAATAAATAGAGAGTAAAAATAAAGCATTTTCCATAAGCCAGCGTTTCACTACGGAAAGAAGTCTGGGCCCTGGGATAATTATGTTGGACGTGAACGGGCAAGTATGGATGAAAGGAAAAGCAGGTAAAGCACAAGGCTGTGTGCTAATGCTGAAATTTCACGAATTGGTTTTGTTGCATGGGCATCTCTTTAGGAACCGGGTGTACATACCTATTTAAATACCTATGTACTTTATACTTTTTGATTTTTTCATTAGATTGTCATGAACGGTCTGTGAAAAGTCCCTTAAAATCCGAGCCTAGGAATTTTGGATAATCGCCATCAAGTGTTAAAAAGGCGTCTTTTCGGCGAAGAAGTCGTTTCTTCATAGCAAGATTGTCCTTGTTGTAACTGAATGATTGCGTATTACCCTCTTGACAAGCACCATACCCTATTTCTACTTTTGCGTAGGTGACGGATTCAAGATGCGGGCAAGAAGTAGAAACAGTTGACTGTCTTATTTCCAATAGTAGCAGGCTTAGAAAATGTCGGATGATCGCAATTAGTTCCTGACATAATTCATCATGAAAATACCAAGTTGTACTTCAATATCTGAAGAAATCACTGATTTATTGAAAAAATTTGAATTGTAAAAATTTTTCAGATTTCAGATTTTTCAGAATATTTCAAAAACAGTCGAAGATATTTCGGAACCGTCCACGAAATCTTCGTGAGCATAAAATTACGAATATATAGGGTGATTTAAATGTCTCCAGCTATTTCGGTTCCTGAGGTATTTTTTTTTTATATTTCACTTCCCTCAACCTGCTGAATAAATATGGCGTTTGCATTGGTAGAGCTGATATTTACCCTGCAACTACATTCACAATTAATCAAAAACTAGTAAAAACATGATGTGCAAACAAATTCTGCATTGTGGCAATTTCTTTAGACTAAACAACGGTAATAACAAACGCGTCGAGAAAAGAAATGGAGAAAAAAATCTTCAGAAACCAAAACCGCTAAAGACATAAAAATCACCCTATATATTTGTTATTTCATGCTCACGATGATATTGTGAACGGTTCCAAAATATCTATGACCGTTTTTGAAATATTCTGAAAAAACTTAAAATATTTCAGCAGTCAACTTTTTTCAATAAATCAGTGATTTTTCGAGATATCGAAGTAAAACTTGGTATTCCTATGATAAATCATGTCAGAAATAGAATGCAATCATCAGACATTTTTTAGGTCTTCTACTAATGGAAATAAGACAGTCAACTCTTTTTCCTTCTTGGTCGCCATCTTGGATCTGTCATCTACGCAAAAGTAGAAGTAGTGTATGGTGATTGTCAAGATGATAATACGCAATCATTCAATTACAAAAAGGACCATCTTGCAATAAAGAAATGACTTCTTCGCCGAAAAAACGCCTTTTTAACACGGATGATGACGATTATCCAAAATTCCTGAGCTTGGATTTCAGAGGACTTTTTACAGGCCGTTCATGATAATCAAAGGAATGTGTGTACAAAATTTCAACCCTCTACTAATTTTTCCGAAGAAGAAAGACATAGTGACCGGACTATAGTGATTTGCTCAAAACTTCTCAGGGGATTTACTGAAGGTTCACCAAGAGATTCACTGAAGATTTCCTGAGACATTTACTCAAGGAATCAATAAAACCGAGAGCCAATTGAGACAGGATTTGAGAAATACATCACCTACCTACCTATAAGATTTTTGAATCACTCATTTTTTTTTCAATAGTCTCACTCAAGCTCTCCCGAGAAATATTTACTTGAGTGTTGACCAAGATTTCTTGGTAGATTTCAGCCCGAGTGTCACGATACTATTTTCGTCCTACTTTGATGCTAGAAATATATGACTAGAAACGACAAATTCAGAAATTCTCCAGCAACCTAGTCTCTCATGCTAGATTTCTGATATGAAAATACGACGAAAATAGTACCGTGACACTCGGAATTTTCAAAGTAGAGTCACATAGAGAATTTCTCGAGTAATATATTCTCATCTGACAATAAGTCACAACAGAATTACCCAGTCAAGAAATCTACAATAATTTCTCAACTTGATAAAATTTCTTAAAATTTCTCTCTCTATCATTCCTGGTCTACAGGTTGAACAGCACAAGAAAAATTTATCTCCAGCCAAAGCAAAAGTGCGAATGATTACAGCTTTGCAGCGACTGAATCACTTGGATCGCTCCAGTCACCTAATTTTTGCTCCAAAAAGACATTCTGATGAAAATAAAAAGTGAACGGAACATAGCTACCTATAGCAAAACAAGTTGTCTCAAAACTAAATATTCACCCAATATTACTACAAATATTTATTCAGTAGGTAATTAACTCAGTATCAAATTCAACATTCACCCAATGCTATAATATTCAAAGTCTCATAGATCTGTGGTTTTCAATATTTAGCGAACATTTTTTAATATTCATTAAACATTTGCTCGCTGCATGGGCAGGTATGGTCTCTAAAGACGATTCATCTTCGCATCGTAGACCTCTAAGTCGATGCCGGTGGATGCTTCTCTGAATTTCTCTAGTTGGGCTAGAACTCTACTGAGCTGTCGTTGTACACGTCCTTCCACGAGCTCAGGGCAAGTGCACGTCCAAAGAATGGCAATCTTTTTTGGTTTTTTCTCCATTTCTTCTAGAAGACTGATGAAAAACAATCATAAAGAAGTTAGTTGAGTAAAAAATTAAAGCATTTTGAAATTGAAACTCACTCGAAAATGTGTTCGATATCAAATTTACACAAATGTAATGTTTCCAAACTTTGATATTGAAAGTGTTGAATCATCCGGTCCGTGATCGCTGAAATTTGGAGGTACAGGTATGGTGCTCCAAAGTACTTTAAAGTTTTTAAGCGATGAAAAAGTACCTCAAACGAGTCCGCTAAAGCGACACCAATTATTTCAAGATAGTTTTCCTCATCTTCTAATCGAGGAAATGATGTTTCCCTCTCTTCGAAATGAATATCTAACATTACCAGTTTTTCGACTGTTTCGGGTATGTGAATGCAGAAGGCACGTAGCACTTCTGGGGACATGAAGCATTTAGTCAAATTCAATTCTTTCAAACGAATGCAGCCGTTGAAGAGTATTTCAATCTCATCAACGCCAACGCAATCGAAGGTCGTCCGTTCCATGGACAGTATTTTCAGATTTTCATGTTTGGAGATTGCTCGTATCATATCAAAATTTGAATAATTGCCAGGATAATTGAAATACGGCCTGGTTGCGTCCAGAATCAGTTCTTTAGTTCTGGATCTTTTCAGTACGTGTGTACGTAAAAACTCGTATTTTCTCTTGTCCCTGATATCGGCAGCAGACTTCAGATTGAGCTTCTCGAGCGTCATGAGGAAATTAGACGATTTTGCCCATCGGTGGTCATCGGCATCAAGAGTCTGGTAGATACAACAATCAGTTATTGGATTGATACTCGGAGGAATACAGGGTGTTTCAGGGATGATAGCAAAAAATTCAACTGTGGGTAGATCTCGTCAAAATATGACGAAAACCTATAAACCATTTTGCAAAGTTCGGCCTGTGCAAAGACACAGCCCTCCAAGTTCACTTTTTTCGGATTTCAAAAATTTGTAACTCAGGAACGTTCCGACAAATTTAGCATTAATTTAGCATAAGCTGGCTTGTCATAATTATCTATCAACCTGCCAAATTTGGAAAGAATCCAATCAGTGGCGTGGAAATTGTGAGGGGTCACCTTAAGTCAACTTTTCTTCGGATGCTTCTAAATTATTGACCCTCATAACTCCTACATCACTGATTGAATTCTTTCCAAATTTGACAGGTTGATGGATAATCATGACAAACCAGCTTTTGCTGGATTAAAGCTAAATTTGTCGAAACGTTCCTGAATTACAAATTTTTGAAATCCGAAAAAAGTGAACTTTGGAGGGCTGTATCTTCGTCATTAGGCCAAACTTTGCAAAATGGTGTATAAGTTTTCGTCATATTCAGACGAAATCTACCCACAGTTAATTTTTTCGCTATCATCCCAGAAACACCCAGTATGAAATAGGTAGGTAGGTACCTACCTACAACAGTTCTCGGCAGAAACAAAATACTCACCCAACTCCGCGACAAATCCAGTTCTTTAATTGGACACGAACTCGTGAACAGCATCTCAATTTGGGAATATGTGATCTCTTGTTCAACCAAGGAAAGGCAATCATTCCACAGTCGTTTATCGCGGCACACCATCTGGAACCTTTGGCAGACCTTCGCCAACGTGCACACGTCGAATCTTGGGAGATCTGAGATTATTTTGTACAAGATCTCGTCTGGTGTATAGTCAAAGTAGTTCATATTTTGCTCCTGGAACATTATTTATAGATAAGTATAGGGACAAGACAAGTTGGAGAAACAAGACATTACAACCAAACGAGTAGTGTTTCAAAGTTTCCGAAAATTTATTTTTTGGAAAAATTTCCGAATTTTTTCTGAAAAGACGGAAAAATTGGAACAATCGGAAATTTACTTTTTAACCGGTGTGAAGTATTTTTCCCAGCAATTTCAGCCATTTTGATTTTTTCTTGGTACCTATATGAAATTTTATGGAAGGTGTTCGGGTATTTAGGTATAATTACCCAAAGGAATTATGTTTATGTTGTTTCAAGAATCAAGAATCACTTTTTTTGCCGAGGAAGACAATACAAGAATGATCTGGCCCGCGCGGTCACCCGATTTAAACCCTATAGAACACGTCTGGGATGCACTTGGGAGGCGTATTCGTAAGCGTGCTGTACAGACGAATAACGAATAACGTACTCGTTACTCGTTATAACGTGATCATCAAAATAATTGTACAGACAGTATGCCCAGAAGATGCCAATATGTACTTCAGACCAGAGGGGGACCGACTCGATATTAATAAGTTCATACCTTTTTTTTGATAGTGTGTAATAATCATCCTTTGTAGCTATTAACCGTGGGTTCCACAAAAAAGATAATACGAGATTAGTTGATATGCGATTTTTGTTTGTCAATTTGTAGCTGACTGATCAATAAAAATGATGGTTTGTCTCTCAATATCGGAAAGATGATAGGTTTAGTACAGATTTCAGGCATTTTTTGTCAGTAATCACCTAGCATTCAGCAGAAAAAAGTTCAGTTAATCTGCAATCAGCCTTGATCGCTGATCATCTTTTCTGTGGAACTGACGGTAAGTTTTTCTGTTGTTAATGCGACCACTATACAGGTGTCCGTTTTTCGAGGCTAAGCATGGGTATCTCGCTTATCTCAAGAGATACAAAGTCGGTTAAATTAGAAAAAAGTTGCGCATTTTCATGACGATCAATGATCCAAAAAGAAATTTGACGTATCGATTTTCGTTTTTGAGATATCGTGAAAAAACAGGATTTTGATTTTTGTTTTTATTTTTTATTCAAAAAACGGTTGGAGGTGGCCTTTTCTGATCTAGACATTGTCAGGGCACTTTTTCAAGGGGAATCCAAATCTGCCAAAATCTTTATTTTAGCTTTAAAAGCAACCGAGATACGACATTCAACTTTTTTCCCAAATAGATTTGGAATTGGATTTTGATATTTTTGAATACGGTATTCTTATCTGGTTAGAACGATGTGCCACATGTCATTGTTGAATAAATGTTTGACATTTACGTTTTTTTTTATTGTCGATGCTGATTTTGTTTCCAAAGCACTCTTTGAAAAATTTAAAAATTTTTTTTGCTCTAAAGCATTAATTCAACAGTGGCATGTGACACATCGTTGTAACCAGTAAATAAAATTGTATTCAAAAATGTCAAAATCTAATATGGCGCCCGTAAGAGAAAAAAAAGTTGAATGTGTTATCTCGGTTGTTTTGAAAGGTAGAATGAAGATTTTGGCAACATTGAATTTCCCTTAAAAAGGTGCCTCCACAATGTCCTAATTAGAAGGCTACCCTCAACCGTTTTTCAAATAAAAAATAAAAACAAAAATTACAAATTTCTGTATTTTTCCGATATCTCGGAAACCAAAACTGACAAGTCAAATATCCTCTTGGATCATTGATCGTCATAAAATTCGCAATTTTTTCCTAATTTAACCGACTCTGTATCTCTAAAGATAAGCGAGTAACCCATGCTTAGTCTCGAAAAACGGACACCCTGTATCTCTGTTACTGAATAAAATATTCCATTGACGGGTTACAGGTTCTGGTACAAAAATTCATAAAATCAAAACCATTCGAAATAGCGTTATGAAACAAAAAAGGGGGTGAAGAAGACAAATGAAGCTACAGATTGGCTATATTGACATTGTCCAAGGCCATCTAGAAAAATCCGTGCGGCACTTCGAACTTGACAAAAAAAACACGGCATTACGTTCCATCCTGCATGTCATTAAGATAACTCGCTAATTAAAATGCAACAAAAGGCAAAGGTAGCCAAGACCCGAGCCAAGACCTGTACTTACACAATGGTGAAGAAATCATGTATCTGTGATCTTCCAGACGAAATTGCAATTTCCTAGATGCGAGAGAAGCAGAGAATTGCATAAGTTTTTTCGGAGTTGATCTAGTTGTTGTCTTGGGTATGGCAATAGATCGTATGTCGCAGAACTTTTCTCATGAGAGCCAGAAACTTTGCTCATACCAATCATAGACCTGAAGAAGCAAAATGAAGGAACATGTAGCAAAATGGCGATGAGTAGGTGACAGTTTTTCTTCAAGCGTATGATAGATGGGCGAAGGTTCTTCGGTTCTCCTAAAAGAAGACTGTGTGACATACGACCTATTATAATTGCCATATCCACGACGATGTGTTTTGTCCACTATCGCATCAAGTGCGATGTATATTTATAATCAGGATGAAAAGCGGAATTGATTCCACCAATGAAATACAGGGTGTCCACTTTGAGAGAAATTCCTGATGCTTGACCCTGTTAGCGGTATATCACAGAGAATTTAAGTTGACCAATTCGAAACCTCGTTCGAAACCTACGGAAAAAAATCATGTCTTTTTGTTTTTATTTTATTCAAGAGAAAATCGCCAGAGGGGTGTGAAAATGTATACGTGAACACCGTGTACAAAGACGATGCTCACAGAACGACAGTAAAAAAGGGTAGGTAGTGCTTTATGTTAAGCTTAGTTTATGATGAGCGATTTTTTCCCGCGATTTGAGCTGAGCTGAGCGGAGCGGAGCGATTTTTTTGCCTAGGCCAATTACGATGCGGGAACGTGACATCATGAATGGACAGGATTGGTCCAGACAAAAAAAAATCGCTCAGCTCAGCTCCGCTCCGTCGGGTATCGCTCATCATAAACTGAGCAGTAGTGATGACTGGAGATAAGCCGAAGTTGAAAGGTAGGTAAACTGGTAAGAAACAGCCAGATTTGCGCAGGTTTGAATAAAAGATGTTTATGGCCGAACGAAACGCAGAAAGAGAAACCATCATGTGTGTGTGAGACAATCATAACTATACTGGATGTTCCAGAATTCGTGGCTCGGATTCCAGAGCGGTTGATGGAGATTCTTCAAATGTGTAAGAGAAATATGTCAAAAAAACGTGGGTGCGTGACCATAGTCACCCACAAAAGAAGTGGAACTTCTATAGGTATGAATCGAGGTATGAATCAATTAGCAAACAACGTTCGAAGAGGTGTTCTTTCCGTACTCCCGCTCCGCTCCCTAACGGTTTGTAGCATCTTGTTTTTTTTATTATCATTATAATTATTATGGGTCACTTGAAGGGCAAAATACTATCGACATGATTTTTTCACGATTAGACTTTTTTTGTTACTTTCTTGCTGCGCTCGGCGCTTAAACTTCCATCTCCATCACATGAAGTCTCACTCATACCCCTAATACAATAAATATCTGTCTATTTTCATCGATAATATGCTCCATAAAGTACCTATAATATAATAATAATTTTTATTATTATTTTATTTTATCTTCCTGCGGTGCCCGGTGAGCCGACGCGGTCCGTCTGTCCAAGGTACACATAATAATTATGCGAATGTGAAATCGTGACGGATTTTCTTACTGTACGATTTTCCCCGTTATATTACAGCACGGTGGAAACTGTGGCTGGTAGGCACAGTATGGTAATCTAATAATCTCCACAAAGTATAATAATGTCGTTTGAAAAACTCCGGTATCAATTTCAAATGAAAAAATCAAAAAATATTGAATACATAGGTATATAAATAGGTATGTACCTCGTGAATGTGATTTGCGGTAACTACGTGGTTCTAGAGTTCCTACGATATTATCTTCTCCACTCACAATAAGGCCGCCAATCAGAAGAGATCCGCTAGCGGCTCTCCCACTGGCACTACCAACCGGCGACCTCCCATTCAAATTTTGGTCGCGCTAAGCGTTGTCGCAGTCAAATTATCACTCAACTGGAGTGAAGCCATCGTCCCATGTTTGGCTCGAGGTTAGGCTATTGCCAGGCAGTGCGATTTCGTAGGTGGTTATAGGCGCTTCAATAGGTGGTTGAAATATCACCTGCTTATAAAACTCCCTGACCATCAACTCTTCACCAAAAAATTACCGTTTGACTGATGTGGTCCGAATTTCACGGCATGTCTCGTGACTTGAAGCAGCTTTTTTTTTCAAATTGGACACTGGAGTGTCTTGAAGAAATACGTTATAAGCAGCTCATGAGTAGCGCTGAGCAATACATTTGATTAATCGATTATTCTAGCATGCAAAAAAAATCATCGATTAATCGAAAATCCCAATTAATGGATTATTTAATTAGGTAGTCGATTATGAATAAACGATCAATCAGTCGATTATTCGATTGTGAATAATCGATTATTTAAGGGATTATTCGATTTTTTTGAACAATTATTCGATTTTTTTGATCGAATAATCGATTATTCAATGAACGATTCGAATAGAATATTCGCATATTTCATAATCGACTATGCAAAATCGAATAAAATCGATTAATTGATTTCAAAATAATCGATCAATCGATTTTAAAATCAATGAAATAATCGATTAATCGAAGTAATATATTATTTTTTCATAATCGATTATCCGTTATAAAATCCCATAATCGCCCAGCCCTACTCATGAGTCAATAAATTAAGACTGTCTGTGTAGGATTTGAGCCAAATCGGTCGAACGATTCACAAAATATCGAAAGAAAACGATTTTTGCTTCCAATAGCGATATTACTGATATCATAAATTATCTGATATTATTTCCACTTTCCAGTATAATTGGTATTATCCTTTTAAGTGCGTTATCTCCGAAAAACGTAATAAAGGCCTTCTTTATGCCCGAGTCAATTTCCACCGTAAGAAGTTGTAAGATGGATCTTAAGGCCGACCCCCCCTGGGATTAATTGGTTTCCGGGTAGGACCTAAAGAAGACAATTGATGACCATTAAAAACTTCATTCTTTCTCAAAAAGATGGCGCCACTAGGATATCGTGATGGCCTTTGGCGAACGTGAAGGGCAAGAGGACAGAATATCTATTATCCCACTTTGAAAATTCCTATCTGGTTAAGAAATTTTTAGAAAATATATAGCCAACAAAAATTATTTCGAACTATCGCATTAGATAGGGTTGCCCCTTTCATAAGTCCGATCTGCTTTTGGAAGTTGTAAACAGGCTTTTATAGGCCTGTTATGGTCTATATTATGGGGGCACCATACACGGATTGGAGACAAATTTGTTCAGAGATAGACATTGACAATTTGATTGAAAGGCATTGCATTGTTCCCGGAAAAAGAGCTTTCTGTTCTTCTCACTGTGTGTAAATACAGGGCTTTCATTTCAAAACGCCCCACCCCCATTATTTTGTTTAAAAAATTTTTCCTCAAAAAATCCCGAGACAAGTCGATTTCATATTCGAGGGGGACACAAAATTAGGATAAGTTCAATCTTCGTGTTTCATCCCCTTAAACAGGGTGACCACCCCTTCAAAAATTTCAAATGGAAATAGGGGTCGAGTAATACATCATTTTGAAGGCATTCCAATTGTCTTTATCTTGGTGCAAAAAGAAATAAAATCCAACAACCCGTTTTCACGGTCTCTTAGACAGGGTGACCAATCTTTCAAAATTTTGAAATTGGAATAGGGGTCAACCAATATATCATTTTAAATGCCTTCCTGCTATCTTCATTTTGGTGTAAAAAGAAATAAAATCAAGGTACCCGTTTTCCAGTTACGATTTCTTTAAATTCAGAGAATATTCAACAAACATTTCCGAATTGTAAAAAATCGTAACTGGAAAACGGGTGCCTTGATTTTATTTCTTTTTGCACCAAAATGAAGCGAGCAGGAAGGCATTTAAAATGATGTATTGCTCGACCCCTATTCCAATTTCCAAATTTTGAAAGATTGGTCACCCTGCCTAAGAGATCGTGAAAATGGGTTGTTGGATTTTATTTCTTTTTGCACCAAGATAAAGACAATTGGAATGCCTTCAAAATGATGTATTACTCGACCCCTATTTATATTTGAATTATTTGAAGGGGTGGTCACCCTGTCTAAGGGGATGAAATAGGAAGATGGAACTTATGCTAATTTTGTGTCCCCCTCGAATATAAAATCGACCTGTCTCGGGATTTTTTGAGAAAACATTTTTTAAAGAAAATAATGGGGGTGGGGCGTTTTGAAATGAAAGCCCTGTACAGATATCAAGCATTCGGTAGAGTGAGGAAGAAGGCTATCATAAAGCCGATCTGCTTTTAGGAATAGTAAACAAGCTTCTATAGGCCCGTTATGGTCTATATTATGGGGCCCCCACCCATGCAAGGATCGGGAGACTATAATTTGCACACGGATATCTATAGGCGATGAAAATTTACATGAGCTTTGCTTTTCCAGTATGTAAGTACATTGTTCCCGTGGAAAAGAGCTTTCTGTTCTAGATGGTAAGTAAACAAAAAGGAATTGACGAAGATATCGTTGTTTATTTATGAGCAGACCTAGATCTAGGTTATTTCAGTAAGCCTAAAATATCTAAACTTGACGAAAATATCCGCACCTCGCTTTATCACCGAACTCTTTTGACCCCTTCGCTGAAAAAAATGCACTGAACGTCTACATCAACAAAACTAGTCTGAAAGTTTATTTCGATCAAAAAATTTCGTTTTTTTTGTTGGAGATAGGGTGCAATTGTTTTGAGCATTGTGTACCAAATTGGGGTGATACCGCGTTGACCTAAACTTTAATCTCGAAAGGAAAAAGGCTATCATAAGTCCGATCTGCTTTTGGAAATAGTAAACAAGCTTCTATAGGCCTGTTACGGTCTATATTATGGGGGCCACATGCAAGGATCGGGAGACTATAATTTGCACAGGGATAACTAGTCGATGAAAATTTACATGAGCTTTGCTTTTCCAGTATGTAAGTACATTGTTTCCGTGGAAAAGAGCTTTCTGTTCCAGATGGTAAGTAAACAAAAAGGAATTTACGAAGATTATCGTTGTTTATTGATAAGTAGACCTAGATGTAGGTTATTTCAGTGAGCCTAAAATATCTAAAATTAACGAAATTACCGCACCTCGCTTTATCACCGAACTCTTTTGACCACTTTGCTGAAAAAAATGCACTGAACGTCTATATCAACCACACTAGTCTAAAAGTTGATTTCGATCCAAATTTTTTTTTTTCTTTGGTGATAGTGTGAAATTGTTTTGAGCATTGTGTACCAAATTGGGGTGATACCGCGTTGACCAAAACTTTGATTTCGAAAGGTTTTTTCAGTAGGTATCAAGCATTCGGTAGAGTAAGGAAAAAGGCTATCATAAGTCCGATCTGCTTTTGGAAAGAGTAAACCAGCTTCTATGGGCCTGCTACGGTCTATATTATGGGGGCCCCATGCAATGATCGAAGGATCGGGAGACTATAATTGGCACAGGGATAACTAGGCGATGAAAATTTACATGTTTTGCTTTTCCAGTATGTAAGTACTGTGGGATTTCACCTTATTTTACCATATTAAAATGTATAATTATTATAAGCCACGCAAAGTTTTAAAAATTCCCCTTTTAACGAAACAGGCACAAAAATGCGAACTTGTGTTAACCCATGGTCGGGCAGTTTTGATACGGTCACATTTGGGACTTTCGACCATAGTGTCGTCCGTCCTAAGACTGTAAATGGGTCGAGCGACGAGATTTTATTACTTTAAATGAGGGTGGCTGTTCGTCTGCAGAGCCTAGGAAGATATCGAGGAACGGATGCTGGGGGAGACGCAGACAGCCTCTTGAAGACATGTGTCGCGTTGAAGTGTTGTTCCTTTTGCGTGCTTTTGTAGGTAAATATTAATTTCGAGATTAATTTTTGTAGTATTTTCAATTAATTGTGTATTCGTTTGTCGTTTTCTTTTTGAACACTACTTGGTTTCAATTGATTTTTCACTGCCGAATTAAATTAGATGTACGTCCTTTTTATGGAAACATGCGCTCAGATCATTTTAAAGACACGCATGCCGCTTTTGTCTGGACTAATTCAGTGTGAGGTGTTTATTGCATTAAATTTGTCTGTTTGAATTTTATGTCATAATTCTATGGTCAGATCAGTGATTTTTGTATGTAATTTGTTTTTTTTTTTCATGTGTGTCCTTGACTGTAAATTTTGTGTCAAATTTTAGCTGAACGTTATTATCTACGATATTTTTATGTTCTCATTTTTATGTACAGTTTTGTAGTCAACTCCTTTTTTAATGTCGGTGCTGTACCTTTGATGTGTCATAATCTTTGTGTCAATATTCAGAGTCCTCCGTTTGTTCCGGTTCTCAAATATTTTATGGTTAAATTCACTTGGATTGAAATATTTTCCCTTTTGTTTAATTACTCACTGGGTTTTGCAAATGGCGCTTGCGAGTATGATCGGACCTTGATGTACCTATTTTACTAATATTTTCTTGAATACCGTGAAAGTCGTTCCTGTACTATCAACCACTTCTACCCAACCTAAAATTGACTTTTACAATGTTTACTTTTGTCTATGTGTCAGAGGGCTTTTACCGTCCAAGCAGGTTGTACGGTACTTTTTGTTGGGGAGTCATGTTCATTTATTTTGCTTTGTTTGTGATAAGATGATTTGCTGCTACCTGCCAGGGTAAGGGACAGGGACAGCCATGGTAGATACGAACGGTTGGTTGCAACTTAGTCGCTTGCGACTCGTGTAACGAGGCAAATGTCAGTTTGATTGGGATAGGTTCTCTTACAGTGTCCTCGAGTACAGGTTCGCAACAGGATTTCCCCCATTGTGTAGTTATGGTATTTTGTAGTTGTATTGTAGTGTTTTGTTTATTATGCCCTGTCTACTAACGTGTCTTCAGTTGTTGTTTTTTGTGTGTTTGTGTGAGTGTGGCGACCTTTTGTTATGCGTTACTTTACGTTGCTTTGCGTTGCTTTGTGTTGCTTTGCGTTACTTTGCGTTGTGTTGCGTTGCTTTGCGTAATTTGCTGCGTTGCGGTAGGGAAAGCAAAGTCTCAGTGAGTTTTACATTTTGTCACAACATGTTTGAGAACCTTTTTTTTTTTGAGCCTAACTCATTGGTTTCTTCGACTGGGTTCTCCCACATGAGTGCTCTTTTTCCGAATCCGTCACTTTCCATTTTTTTTTATTGACTCGACAGTTTGACATATTTTGTTGTGTTGTTTTATTGTTTTTGCCCATTTTGTCCATTTTGTACATTTTGTCTATTCTGTCAGTCACATGTTAGGTGTTTTGAGAAAAGAACCATAAAAGACGAATTTTGCACTTTATTTGTTTTGACTAAATGTAATTTTCTGTGCAATGAGCGTGTTTCATTGAAGTCCACCTTCTTCCCCCTCGGGTCGTTCTCCTCATGAACAAAAGCGGATCAAAGGGTTAAGATGCGAACAAAAACGGGTACAACGTAGGATTCCGATGATCAGAGGCCAAACACGTGAAAATGTCACTGAGGGGAGGGGGGGCGTACCATAGGGGGGGCGTACCATAGGGGGGGCGTGCCATTACAGTACATTGTTCCCGTGGAAAAGAGCTTTCTGTTCCAGATGGTTAATGAACAAAACGGAATTGACGAAGATTATCGTTGTTTATTTATAAGCAGACCTAGATGTAGGTTATTTCAGTGAACCTAAAATATCTGAAATTGACAAAATTATCGCACCTCGCTTTATCACCGAACTATTTTGACCCCTTTGCTGAAAAAAATGCACTGAACGTCTATATCAACAAAACTAGTCTGAAAGTTGATTTCGGTCGAAATTTTTTTTTTTTTTTTGTTGGAGATAGGCTGCAATTGTTTTGAGCATTGTGTACCAAATCGGGGTGATACCGCGTTGACCAAAACTTTGATTTCGAAAGGTTTTTTCAGTAGGTATCAAGCAATTAGTAGAGTAAGGAAAAAGGCTATCATTAGTCAGATCTGCTTTTGGAAATAGTAAACAAGGTTCTATAGGCCTGTTACGGTCTATATTATGGGGGCCCCATGCAAGGATCGAAGGATCAAGAGACTATAATTGGCACAGGGATAACTAGGCGATGAAAATTTACATGAGCTTTGCTTTTCCAGTATGTAAGTAGGTACATTGCTCCCGTGGAAAAGAGCTTTTTGTTCCAGAAGGTAAGTAAACAAAAAGGAATTGACGAAGATTATCGTTATTGTTTATTAATAAGCAGACCTAGATGTAGGTTATTTCAGTGAGCCTAAAATATCTAAAATTGTCGAAATTATTCGCACCTCGCTTTATCACCGAACTCTTTTGACCCCTTTGCTGAAAAAAATGCACTGTACGTCTACATCAACAAAACTAGTCTGAAAGTTTGTTTCGATCAAAAAATTTCGGTTTTTTTTTTTTTTGGAGATAGGCTGCGATTGTTTTGAGCATTGTGTACCAAATTGGGGTGATACCGCGTTGACCTAAACTTTGATCTCGAAAGAAAAAAGGCTATCATAAGTCCGATCTGCTTTTGGAAATAGGAAACAAGCTTCTATAGGCCTGTTACGGTCTATATTATGGGGGCCACATGCAAGGATCGGGAGACTATAATTTGCACAGGGATAACTAACTAGTCGATGAAAATTTACATGAGCTTTGCTTTTCCAGTATGTAAGTACATTGTTCCCGTGGAAAAGAGCTTTCTGTTCCAGATGGTAAGTAAACAAAAAGGAATTGACGAAGATTATCGTTGTTTATTGATAAGTAGACCTAGATGTAGGTTATTTCAGTGAGCCTAAAATATCTAAAATTAACGAAATTACCGCACCTCGCTTTATCACCGAACTCTTTTGACCACTTTGCTGAAAAAAATTGACTGAACGTCTATATCAACCACACTAGTCTAAAAGTTGATTTCGATCAAAAAAAATTTTTTTTTTGGTGATAGTGTGCAATTGTTTTGAGCATTGTGTACCAAATTGGGGTGATACCGCGTTGACCAAAACTTTGATTTCGAAAGGTTTTTTCAGTAGGTATCAAGCATTCGGTAGAGTAAGGAAAAAGGCTATCATAAGTCCGATCTGCTTTTGGAAATAGTAAACAAGCTTCTATAGGCCTGTTACGGTCTATATTATGGGGGCCCCATGCAAGGATCGAAGGATCGGGAGACTATAATTGGCACAGGGATAACTGAGCGATGAAAATTTACATGAGTTTTGCTTTTCCAGTATGTAAGTACATTATTCCCGTGAAAAAGAGCTTTCTGTTCCAGATGGTAAGTAAACAAAAAGGAATTGACGAAGATTATAGTTGTTTATTTATAAGCAGAACTAGATGTAGGTTATTTCAGTGAGCCTAAAATATCTAAAATTGTCGAAATTATTCGCACCTCGCTTTATCACCGAACTCTTTTGAACACTTTGCTGAAAAAAATGCACTGAAGGTTTATATCAACAAAACTAGTCTAAAAGTTTATTTCGATCAAAAAATTTCGGTTTTTTTTTTTGTTGGAGATAGGGTGCAATTTTTTTGAGCATTGTGTGCCAAATTAGGGTGATACCTACCGCGTTGACCAAAACTTTGATTTCGATAGGTTTTTTCAGTAGGTATCAAGCATTCGGTAGAGTAAGGAAGAAGGCTATCATAAATCCAATCTGCTTTTAGAAATAGTAAACAAGCTTCTATAGGCCTGTTACAGTCTATATTATGGGGGCCCCATGCAAGGATCGAAGAATCGGGAGACTATAATTTGCACTGGGATAACTATAGACGACGAAAATTTACATGAGCTTTGCTTTTCCAGTATGTAAGTACATTGTTCCCGTGGAAAAGAGCTTTCAGTTCCAGATGGTTAATGAACAAAACGGAATTGACGAAGATTATCGTTGTTTATTTATAAGCAGAACTAGATGTTGGTTATTCCAGTGAACCTAAAATATCTGAAATTGACGAAATTATCGCACCTCGCTTTGTCACCGAACTATTTTGACCCCTTTGCTGAAAGAAATGCACTGAACGTCTATATCAACAAAACTAGTCTGAAAGTTGATTTTGGCCAAAAAATTTGTTGTTTTTTTTTGTTGGAGATAGGCTGCAATTGTTTTGAGCATTGTGTACCAAATCGGGGTGATACCGCGTTGACCAAAACTTTGATTTCGAAAGGTTTTTTCAGTAGGTATCAAGCAATCAGTAGAGTAAGGAAAAAGGCTATCATTAGTCCGATCTGCTTTTGGAAATAGTAAACAAGGTTCTATAGGCCTGTTACGGTCTATATTATGGGGGCCCCATGCAAGGTTCGAAGGATCGAGAGACTATAATTTGCACAGGGATAACTAGGCGATGAAAATTTACATGAGCTTTGCTTTTCCAGTATGTAAGTACATTGTTCCCGTGGAAAAGAGCTTTCTGTTCCAGATGGTAAGTAAACAAAAAGGAATTGACGAAGATTATCGTTGTTTATTGATAAGTAGACCTAGATGTAGGTTATTTCAGTGAGCCTAAAATATCTAAAATTGACGCAATTATCCGCACCTCGCTTTATCACCGAACTCTTTTGACAACTTTGCTGAAAAAAATGCACTGAACGTCTGTATCAACAAAACTAGTCTAAAAGTTTATTTCGATCAAAAAATTTCGGTTTTTTTTTTGTTGGAGATAGGCTGCAATTGTTTTGAGCATTGTGTACCAAATCGGGGTGATACCGCGTTGACCAAAACTTTGATTTCGAAAGGTTTTTTCAGTAGGTATCAAGCATTCGGTAGAGTAAGGAAAAAGGCTATCATAAGTCCGATCTGCTTATGGAAAGAGTAAACCAGCTTCTATGGGCCTGTTACGGTCTATATTATGGGGGCCCCATGCAATGATCGAAGGATCGGGAGACTATAATTGGCACAGGGATAACTAGGCAATGAAAATTTACATGAGCTTTGCTTTTCCAGTATATAAGTACATTGTTCCCGTGGAAAAGAGCTTTCTGTTCCAGATGGTTAATGAACAAAATGGAATTGACGAAGATTATCGTTGTTTATTTATAAGCAGACCTAGATGTAGGTTATTTCAGTGAACCTAAAATATCTGAAATTGACGAAATTATCGCACCTCGCTTTATCACCGAACTATTTTGACCCCTTTGATGAAAAAAATGCACTGAACGTCTATATCAACAAAACTAGTCTGAAAGTTGATTTCGGTCAAAAAATTTCGGTTTTTTTTTTGTTGGAGATAGGGTGCAATTGTTTTGAGCATTGTGTACCAAATCGGGGTGATACCGCGTTGACCAAAACTTTAATTTCGAAAGGTTTTTTCAGTAGGTATCAAGCAATTAGTAGAATAAGAAAAAAGGCTATCATTAGTCAGATCTGTATTTGGAAATAGTAAACAAGGTTCTATAGGCCTGTTACGGTCTATATTATGGGGGCCCCATGCGAGGATCGAAGGATCGGGAGACTATAATTGGCACAGGGATAACTAG